>OY728146.1:1090138812-1092894961 GCA_963277665.1 Viscum album
CTAATTTTTATACCAATCATGTAATATGGGTTTGATAAATGATTTATGTCACGATCATGGATATCGTATGCCATACATACACATAAGTAATGTCTCTATTTTTCAATGATCATTATTGAATGGATGTATGTAATATGTTATCTTGATAGAATGATCATAATATCATGATAAACTATTATTTATCTACATAAACTTATATATATATATACCATACATGTGATTTTGTGATGAAAATAGAGTTACATTATTTTGTGAAGGCGGTAGTCCACACATACACGAATAATAGTATTATCTTTCAGTGAGTTAGAAGGTAAGAAATAAAATGATATATGATATTTTAATAATGAAAAATATTTAATTAATGTCATAAGTATTTAATTTATGTAACATATATTCATTAAACATGTCCTTATTACCTTCAATTTAATGTTTTAGTGGAAAAAATCACATCGCTTCGTGAGGTGGCAGTTCGCCCTACACACGAGTGACATTATTACATTCCTTATAGAATGAAAGGTAAAATTATATATTAATGATTTAATGACTCTATATTTATAATAATTTTATAAATATAATATATATATAAGATTTATATCCATCATAATACCCAACCTTGAGAGGTGTCGATGAAAAATGTGTCACATCGGTTTGCGAAGCAGTAGTCCATTGTACACATTAGTGATGTTATCATTTCCCATTTGAGGGAATATGAGATAGATATATTTCATGAAATTAACATTATAATATCTAATAACATGGTGCATATTTTCATTTGTTATATAAGAATAAATTAATATTATTTTATGTATTTGGAAGAAGAAATAAAAAAATGCATAGTTATGAATTTTACCTCTACTCAGATCACCTATTTAGGATTATAGATAATGTATTCATAGAAAGGATAAATGAAATAAAAAATTATAATATTTGGTAATTTATGTTGGGAAGTTATTTTTTCACGAATTTAATGAAACAAAATGTTTTTAAGGTGTGAATATTCTTAGATCGGGTCTGGTTTTTTATAAGCGAGATGAGTGGAACACTTGTATTTTTGAAATGAAAACGTTGTAACCACAGTTTTCAAATTATAAAGGGTATAATAATTAAGTGTTATCAAATAATTATACATTATAATGTTTATATATTTCCATAAAAATTATTTTATATATGTTTTGTTATTATTTTAACGCTTATCTTTTTAGTTTAACACTCAATAAAACAATTTTTACCTTACCCATGGTAAATAATTATTACTATATTTACTATTAATTATGATAAAAAAATTATGATACACTTATTAGATAATTTATATTATTATGATTTATAATTAGGAATCCATTTTTACAATTACATTATTATAACTGGGAAAATATAATTTAAATCTAATCCCACAGACGGGATGGGAAAGACAGTTTTCAAAAAGAAAATGTTAAAATGTTTACACATTTTTTATATCAAAATTAAATTTTAAAATGATTCTAATAACCTAGATTATTTACATTTTAATATACTTGAACTATGTTTACATTAAAATCAATTTCAAATATAATTTATCTTTATAAACATTTTAAATAGAAATTATGTTCTCAATTAAAATTCTATATTTTTTACTATTTATCAAAACATAAATCTTTACAATTTTTTTTAAAAAATTCACCCCAAGAAAATTTTGATATAATGATTTAAAAAAAATATTTTTTAAATAAATGTTTCTAAATTTTTTAAAAATTAATTCAAAATTTAATGTTCAAAGAGGAACTAAACTGCCTTTTAGAAAAATATAGTTTTTAGAAATCATTTATTTTACATTGAAATGATTGTTGTATTGTTTATAATGAATAGATATCAATTTAATTTATTTTATAGATGTTTAAACTATATATGTATAAAATTTTAATTATTAATATTCATTGAAATCAATTAAATAAATATGTTATAATGGTCATGTTTAAATAAATATATATTTAAAGGGAATGAGTTTTCTTTTAAATCCAGTGTTTTGTGCATCACATGTTTTTGAAGAGATTAAATTTATTTAAAAATAAATATATCATAAAATATAAGGATGTTATGTTCTCTTCCTAAATTTGTGTTTAATGGAATACACAGTATCGAATGTGATATTTCTATTACAAAATACAGGGGTGCTACATTCTACCTCCTTAAATAAATTGTGTCCTTGAAATTTAATATTGACATTGATAATCGGGGGTTTGATGTTTGGAATAGCAATCTTGAAATCCAACATTGTGAGAAGGGTCAATAAAAAAACCTCTTAATAATAGATAATGTGAAGTAAGAAGTTCATTTATAATAACCACATAAAAAAGTTTCCATGTAGGAGAACATATGTGGAAAATGAAAACTTGGACATGGAGATAATACTAATGTGTCACACATGGTTTTTCTAGTTTTGGATTATGCTCTAGTTTGGTTAGAATTTTGAGCCTTTTCTTGGGTCTTGGGTGTAACTGGTGTTATGTTTTTAAGTACTCTTTATTTATGTTTATTCTCTATTGTTTATCCTTGTACTTTTTGGAAATTTTAGAGAAAGTGTGGAAGTTTGGCCTTGGAAAAACCTAGAGCAAGGTTGGCGCACAGTTCGTGCCAACCGTTTTTCCATCCTAGGAATCCATACAGAATGTTAAAGAACTTATCGCATGACTATCAAATTATTTGAGAAACCATTTCAAATATTCCCAGGTAATTGTGTGGTCGTTCCATCCATAGGAAGTGGATACTACATGATTTTCACATTGTTTTTCAAGTAGTGTGGTTGAACCATACAACCTTTTCAAATTTTAAAATTTGTGGGTTTCCAAGTATATCAATTTCATGATTTGCATCCAAAGACCTCTCTTTATCTCCCACTCAGTTTTCTCAATGCTAGGGGACCTATCCCCTCATCCTCAAACATCACACCTCCCAATAGGTTGATTCTAAGGGGAAATATTCAAGGGGATGGTTCGATCTCTCTAGGGAAACCCCTTCTCTCTTATCCCTCTTCCTTCTCCACTCTTTTGTTCATGTATTCCAATTATTCAATGGCCATGGTGACCTAGGGTTCTATTTTACCTTCTATTATTTTGGGGGGTTTCCTCATTAAGGGTTTATTTTAATAGAACTGGGTTTTAGAACCCTCATGGAGTGGTTTTGGTGGTGCTTTGTCATTAACCGATGGATCTGAGGTAGGTTTTCTCATCTAATTGCCTTTTTAATTTAGGAACCATTATTTTAATTCTTTTTGAACCTTCTGTATATGAATATTTTTATTCTCTGATCTTTGGATAAATTCTTTATTCTGAAAAGTTGTGTTTTATGACTTATTATGTGATAAATAAGGGTTTTTTGTTAAATAATTCACACCAAGTGTTCAAATAATTTTATGATTGGATTTTATAGGTGATTTCTTATATAAAATTAATGTCTTGTAATTGAAAATATATTGGAAACATGTGAAAAGATGCTTTGGATTTCTTGTATGGGTTTCCAAGTATTTTTTGTTTTTATAAAAGAATGTGTATTGTCTATTATAGTGGATTGGAACATATTACCAGTTAGTGGCATGTTTGGTACATTTATAAGAAGTGGTTTTCCATGAAAGAGTTTTGAGAAACTTTTAATTGGATTTTTATATTATTTTTAATTGGAATCTTTTGGGTTTACACCCCTTTTTGAAAAGTGGATTTTGTATCATTAATAAATGTTGGTTTTTTGAAATACTTAAAGGGCCATTAGAAGTATTTGTAAAAATGATGAAAGTGTTTATTATGAAAACCTCCATTGATGTTTCTAATGACATGTATTAATATAATTGATGGGATGTCCTCACTATGTAATCATTGATATCCATTATCAGAGACCCTAGGTTGGGACTATTTTAGTTCTATTTATTCTATGGCATGATATTGGTCCTTGGGGTGACTCAGGGTGAGGCTTGGTGTAGGAATATTACTATTATATTCCTGTGATTGGATGCTTGGATGGAATCTGTTGGATCCCCCTTTTGTACATGAGACATGGAAACCGAGAATTGTGAGAGAATTTTCCGAGATTGATTGATGCACTGGAAAGATTATGAACACGATGGTGGACACAACTAGGTCAATATAATTGGGATTATTTCAATGGGATTGGGACCCTCGGTATTTCTTGAGTTAGGGTGGTCGGGAATTTATGGAATTTTTTATATCATCGTTTGTGGAATGCTACCGGGGATGGGTCTCATGTAATTGTATGTTATGGATTGTTCTTTACCTACTAGGTTCACCTATGTCTGTTGGATCTTAGTTTCTTATAGTGTTGAGTGAGATACATGTATTATTATTGACATTTCCATTATTATATGATCATCATGGTGCAGTTTTTGTGTAGTTTATTCTTGTAAGTGATGTGTTGTGTTTAGAAATTATAGTGAAAATTGTTTTAAAAGAAATTTTTTACCCTCCTTTTTTAAAATTGAAAATTAATTCATCAATTCCCTTTTAAAAAATGATAATTTCACACTAATGGAATGAACTTGGTTTTGAGAAATGAATAAGGGAAATGGTTTATACGTTGTTTTTCAGTAAATTATTTAGAAATACATACCATTATATATTGTATTTCAAACTTGAAATTGATGTTTATTTTATTTTAAAGGAACTAAATTTTGGTTTTATTATTAGGATACCCTAATGAGTTTTAATACTCATGACTATAATTATTTTCTATTTTTATCCCATGTGAATGTTTTAGCTTTAGTTTTGTCACCTTGGGCATCAAGTGATCATCATGTTGCAGAGTGACTCATGGGGTCACATAGAGATAGTGTAGTAATCAGGTTTGGTTGTTCTGATTATGCAGTTTTTTTATTTGTATAATTATGTATAAAATACCTTTAATTTAGTTATATATATATATATTCAACTTCTTGTGCATCATTTTCTATTGAGTTTCATTATTTATTATTGGGATAAATCCTTACATTTTGTTATCTGATGATACCTAGCACTAGTTTCCAGCCCATGGGGAACTTGAACAACCTTTCGGTCATTCCACAGATTGGATCGAGTGACCTGTTTACTAATAACCATGTTTGGTTTTTAAAAAAAGTTATTAGAAAAGGTGGGACCTTAAAGGAAATTACTTTTTAGAGATCACTTTATTATTTAGGGTTTTCAAGGTAGATGGTGTAGGATATTAGGGACTAGAGTTGTAGGTTCAGGGAGAGAAGTGTGAACTATTGCTTATTTGGATCCTCAATTTTCTATGGGAATTCTAGTTTTGTTACTTTTTCGGTCATTAGGTACTGTTTGGTGATTGGGATATGACAAGGGGAGTTGGGCCAATGGTCTCCATGAGCTCACAGGGACTGGAATTCCATATGGAGTAGGGGGAGTAGTTATAGAAGGATATCTATATTAGTGGTGTATTTTGTAGATGGAAACTAACCATATGGTCAAGTCACCCATAAACACTAGTTCCCTCTTTTGGGTCTCCTTTAATATTCTTAAATTCTGAAAATTGGTTTGAAAATCCTTTTGTAAGAATTGTGAAATCCAGGTTCTAGTGGAATGGTTGGATTTTGGGAATGTGAATAATGAATTTTCATGATTTTCAACAAGAAAGGTTTTAGAAATTTGGGTTTTTGTAAAACAAAGGTAGGGCTAAATAGGAAATACTATAATGGGATTTAATTTCCTGAATATAATAATATTTTATTTTGATATATAATGTTTAGAAATAATGGTTTATTTTGGAAATAATGACTTGTTTACAATTATTTGAATAAAAAAAATTGGTTTTGATTATTTTTGAAAGGTAGGTTTTTTTTCTAAAAGGGTCTATGAAATTTGAAATGGGTTATGATCGTGATGGATAGTGGATTACGAAAAAATACCATGGTGAATTTCTAAAAATGGAAAATAGTTTTTTTAAATGGAATGTTTTTTTTGGAGACTGTGTATAATGAAATAGAAGGGGTTTTAAACAAATATTTTTTGGTGAAATTAGAATTATTGAATTTTTTGAAAAATGATTTGAATGAGATGATAATGATTTATAATGGAAGTCTATAGGAATTCATTTTTAGGAATGGTAAAATGGTTTTATGTGTATAATCTAAAAATTTTATTTGATTTGGTGACTAGTTTTCCTTGGGAAGGTACTTGACTTTTTAATTTATTTGAGTACTTATTTTTTGTAAATGAGGTTCTTCTGTTATTGCCTTTGTTGTTTTCATGGGTTCTCACAAACATGGTTTTATATTGAAATTTTGATGGATTCTTGGAATGTAATAGTGGATGGGTGCTAAGGGTGGCATGGAAATATGCATGTGAGTGATACTTGATTAAACACAATTGGAGAGTGTTAAAATTAACCATTTTTTATTTGTTCTATTTTTCAAAATTGTTTTAAGCATGAAAATGTGGTGGTTTTTAGACCTTTGGCTACATGGCTTGTTTTTTCTATTTCTTAGATGTTCCTTTTTTTCTTCCTCATGATCCAGAAGTGATACCCTTGTTGTTTCTAGAGTTGAAATCTTATTGGTGGATCTGTTTTGGAGCATTGTTCAGTGTGTTTCTAGAATTTTCTGGGATATATTTGAGTCTATATTCTAATAAGATGGTGTTTTTTCCATGTTAGTTTTGGTTTAAGATATGGATGTGATAGAGCTTGTGTTTTTTTAGTTTTCTTATTTCCTTGTATTCTCCCCCTTAGGGATGTTATGAATGTTCTAGTATGGAAATATGTGGTTCTCTATTGGAAATAATTCCAATTAATAAACCTTAGGATTTTTTTTATGAGTTTTAGAAGGTAAATCCACCTCTTTGAAGGATGACTCAACCCATCAGTTAGAATAGTGAGCTATTTGAGATCCGTTAAGGATTCTTCTTTATTTTAGTGATTTCCTCGGTTTTGGCAATTGTACTAGGTGGTGTTTGTTGGGTTTTGTTGTATGTCTTATTCATTATGATACTCATTAATAATGAGAGATAATGGTGTTGTATATCTATGATCCCCTATTTTGGTGAAGGGTTTTTTGTTTATGGAAATGAGTCTCGTGGGGTGTCAAAATCATTTTTTTCTTCCTGGGAGTGTTATATGGCTTCATGGGACATTAAAAGGAAGAGTTTTAGTTAAGGGATTACCATCTCCTAACAATGATATAGTAGATTCTTTATATATTAGATCTATTTCTATAGGTCTCGGAGTGAAGCTGGCACGTAGTCAGGAATCCCATATGTTTAATGATTTTGGATAAAATTGTGCCTCGAACATTGCAATGAGGTAGTTTTTAGTGTTTCTATTATGGTTTCATTGTCATTGAGAATCACCATTGGATGAAAAGAGCATGGTGGACTTACCCCTCACTCTATGTATATGAATTTTAACTCTAGTATATGAGTTCCTAATATATGTCCCCTTGTGGACCACCCATGTGAATCTGGTGTGGTCTTAGTTTTTAATTTTTTGTGAGGGTAGAGTATTGGGTAGTTTATGGTTGTGGTTGATTTTTCCATACATTAGGTCACTTCCCTCCCAGCTTTAGTGGTGAAAGGTTTTTGGTATATGTTGGATTCTTGGCTCAATTATAGTTTTCTCTATTCAGGAGTGAGTATCTTATATAATACTTTTGTGTTCCTCTTAGATTTAGTCTGTAGGCCATTGTAAGGGAGTTTGATTAGCCTGTGTGGGAGAGGCTTAATTCCTGTTCATTGTGAATTTTTGTTTGGAAATTCCTTGTAAGTTATTAATGGTGGGGAGGAACACCATATGTATTTTTGAGACATATGTTAATATTTTATTTGATGAAAGTTAAATTTTAATGGTGGGGAGTCAGTCCGGGCCTCCCCTCTACGAGTGATCTATTTTGGGGTTGGTTTCAGTTTTTCCAGTTGATGTGGCTTCTTTAAAAGACATTTATTTATTAATTTCCTTTTAATTTTTAGTGTGCATTGGGTTTCTTGGGAGAAATATCAATGCTTTGGGTTTGGATTGGACATGGAAGTAGTGGTTTGATCCTGTTTTATGTCCACAAAATGTGGTTACGGGTTGTAGTTTTATTTCAGGAAACGCGGTTGTGTTCTATTGGTGGTCGGTGATGTGTCCTCATATTAAGAGGTTGGATCGTGTTGATGTGGAATATATAGACATTTATCAATTAGTTATAATGTGTTTTGTCTTAATTGGGGTGGAAAGCGTTAATAGTGAGGAGAATTATAACACTCAGATTTTCTAGTTTTGTCTTATCCTTTGATTCTGGGGGAATTTCCGGTCTTTTCTCTGTTATGGGGTGTAATGAGTGGTATGTTTTGAAGTGTCTCCTTGGATATGTTAATTACCCATGGTTTATTCTTATCATGTTTGTAAAAGTTGGAGAAATCATGGAAGTGTGACTTTGGCAGACCCTGGCCAGCGGTTGGCCCACTATTAGGGCCAACTGTGCGGCTGACCCCTGAAATTATGTGGCAGGTTATAGAACCTACCGCTTGGGTATTGTATAGTTTGAGAAACCATGTGGTCAATTCCTTGGAAATCATGTGGTATTTCCTTCCACGGCTAGTTTCTACCTCACAGTTAGCACATTGTTTGTTAAACCAAGTGGCCTAACCGTGCGGCTTGCCCAAATTTTAAACTTTTTGGTGTTTCCAAGTATACCCATTTTGGGAATTAAATACAAAACCCTCCCTTTCTCTACCACTCAGATAATTCATTATTAAGGGACATCTTACCTCTTCCTCAAGCTTCTAACCTATATATAGGGTGATTAAAATGGGAAATCATCAAGGGTTTGGTCAGATCCCTCAAGGTAAAACCCTTACATCATCTCCCTCTTCCTTATCCTATCTTTTGTTCATGGATTTATCTTCTCCTATTGTCATTGTAACCTAGGATTTTTTCCTTTTATTAAGTTTGGGTGTTTTCCCATTACTATATTCTTTTCATATATAATGGGTTTTAGGACCCTTGTGGTGTGGTTTCAGTGGTGCGTTGTCGTTGTTCCATGGATCTAAGGATGGTTTTCCAACGGACTAGCCTCTTTAATTTAAAAATCTTTAGTTCCATTCTTTTTTCACCTTCCATATATTCTAAATGATTTTTTGTGGTCTTGGGATAATTATTTTGTGTGAATAGTGTTTTAGGCCTTATTATGTGATAAATATAATTGTTTTGTTAAATAATTCACACTAAGTGTTCGAGTAAATATCCGGTCAAATTTTATGGGTGATTTGTGAAATTAAATTAAGGGTTTGGGTTTGTAAATATATTTGAAAATTTTTAAATTATGTTTTTGGTTATTGTTATAGGGTTCCCAAGTAGTATTGGTTTTTATAACATAAAGTTTATTGGTTTTATAGTGGTTTAACACTTATTTGTGGTTAGTGTCCCATTTGGCACTTTTAAAAGAAATGGTTTTCTTTGAAATTGTAGTGTAAATGTTTTATTTGTATTTTTTTAAATGATGTTGAAATGGGATGTGGTGTATTTACACCCATTTATGAAAATAAGATTTTTTATCATTGGGAGATGTTGGGTTTGTGAAATGATTAATGGACCGATTGGGAACATTGTGAAAATAATGAAAGTGGTTATTATGAGATCCTCCATTGGATGTTTCTCATGTATTTTATTTGTATAATGGATTTTATTTACTCTCTATGGAATCCTAGATATACATTATTAGAGTTACTTAGTAGGGACTCTTTTTTTTATTTCTTCTATGCCATTAGATCTGTTCTTGGGGTGACAGAGGGTGACGTCTATTTTTGGACTATTAATATTATATTCTTCGGATAGGATACGCGGTTGGAATCTATTGGCCCATCCCCTTTATATATGGGATATTATAACCTTTAATAGTGATAGAATAATAATATAATAACGTTTATCTAGTTAGGTTATGCACTAGGTAGTGTCCCATAGTAAGAGGATACACATGGTTTTGTTGATATGGGATTGGGTCCCTTAGTCTGTCCTGAGTTAGAGTGGTCTGGAATTTTGGTTTTTTTTTATTTCCTCATGTGTGGCATACTACGGGGGATGGGTCTCATGTATTATTATGTTTTGGACTAGTATTGATCTCCTAGGTTCACTTACATCTATTGAATTATAGTTTCTTATAGTGGTGAGTGTGATAATTGAATGATTATTTACATTTCATTTGTGATATGATAATCATGGGGGCATTTTGTGTATTGTTTTCATAGAAAGGATGTGTTGGTTTTAAAATTTTAATGAATTTTTTTAAAGAAAATTGTTTTTCTCTCCTTTGTGAAAATATAAAATAAAATCATCAATTCTATTTTTAAAAATGTGAACACCACACTAATGAAATGAGCTTGGTTTTTAGAAATGAATAAGGGAAATGGGTTTTACTTTTTTTATATTAAATGTGTAGAAAATAATACTTTTATATATTAGAGTTAAAAATTGAAATTCATGTTTCTTTTATTTAAAAGGAATTGAATTTCGAATAGATAACCAGGATAGACTACTAAGGTTTTAATGTTCCACTAATATTTATTTTCTATTTTTATCCCTTGTGCAGGTTTCAAATTGTGTTCCTTTCCATGGGTAATGAGTGATCATCATGTTAGAGAGTGACCTGCAGGGTCACATAGAGATAGTGTTGTCATCAGGTTCGGTCAGTCTGGTTGTGCTATTTTGTTTTTTTTTCAAATTTTAAATAAAATATGTTCAGTTAAATTTATATATATATTGAACTGGTTGTGCATCTTTTTTTACTGAGTTTATTTATTATTGGGTGAAATTCTTCCCTTGTCATACTCTGATAATGATAAACACAGGTTTCCACCCCTTGGGGATCAGAAACCCCCATTGGGCCATGCCACAGATCTACTTGGGTGACCAATTTAGGGTTAACTAGGGTTGGTTCGTGACATAACTGATAAGGATTAATGGATAGTGCTAGAGATCATTAATCACAAGTAAGTGAGTGATCTAGAATGGTTAATGACAAAAAAACCCTAAATATGGGATGAGTTAAGGTGATATTTGATTCATTATAAATGAAGGTACTATGATAGAATTTTTGTTCCAAGATCCATTCTTAGAGTCAAGAAATTATTTTACCATTTAGACATAGATCATATGAAAATATACTTACATTATATGTTTCTATTTCATAGAGAAATTTTTATCTTTTTATTGTGTTATCATACTTTTCCACTTCATTTATTACTAAAAGTAATATATATCCAAGATGATTTTTATTCATGCCTAAGGCACTAAAATCACCTTTTAGTGAATCAGAAGACCCATACAATAGTAATAAGATATTGTTAATTTCATTTAAAAAATTAAAAAAGATAGAAAAATTTATCCAATAACACCCAAAGTTCAACTTAATAAATTCTATAAATATTTAACCTTAAATATCGTCCACAATATGTATCACCATATTTATAAGGGAGGTCACTAAATCTACATTATATTCCCCACACAATATAAAATGGATTTCTATTTCACATTCAATATATTTGAATACCTTGATCATCTTATAAAAATAATAAAAACATGCATGCTTACAAAAATAAAATCTCATTTTGTTGATTATATTCCACAAATCAAAACATGAAGTAAACTTCAAAAAAGTTTACATAATCTATTAAACACCTAACAAATTTCCAAGTCAAAAAAATACCATAAACATATCATTATAATCTCAACATAGAGAACATAATTAGTGGTATCCTCCCCCAATTATGTGTTTTGAAAGAGGTTCAACTTTCCACTTAATCACTTTTCGTTGTCATCAGTTCCATTCAACACATTCTCTACAATCCTATAAGTAATATTAATGAAGTAAAATCATTATACATTTCATGAAACTTATATTTGTGATATAATTTTTAAAATACTCATATAACACAATTCTAGTAACCAATGATAGAGACATTAATCATTCCACTTTACATGTGGTGATAGCCTAAGCTTAACCATAACCCCTTAGCTTATTCTGAGTTATATTCCCTTGATACATAGAGAATTCATTTGATTAGTGACCCATATCCTTATATCTTAATCCTTTAACATTGGAATTTTTTTTCTTTCCTATGAAATAATGAAGATGGTGGCCTCTCTCTCTACACTTGTTGCAAACTACCCTTCCCTTCAAGAAAGTACCAGACTATTTCTTTCCACAATTATCACATAAGGGATTATCCTTATTTCCCTTATTTCCCTTATAAATTTCTTTTCATTTTCATCCTCTTCTTCTCTTTTATCCTTTTGAAGACACAATACATAGATAATTATTTATCTCACTTGATAGAACATGATAATATGTCCTTATGTAATGAGAATGTTTGGGAGACTAGTTTCCTTTGAAATATTTCATTATGACCTTTAATGAAATTACCATTATTACTATTTAGATTATGTTCAATGATACAGTTCCCATTACACCCACTATTCACCATTTCGAAAAAACTGAAAACCTGAGATTAGATCATAACATTATGATATATAATGTATAATCCCAAAACTGGTGAAACACTTGAAATAAATTAAAACATTTATGCCTATCGAATCACATAATCCTAAACATGGTTTTATGGGGAAAATAATTATTTTAAAATGCTTAAAAATTGGTTGTAAAGAAAATATGAACTATCTTATGAATATACACCAAGAGTATTAAAACAAGTTCCTTATAAGGCTCATTATCGTGCACTGGTTTATGATCATGTCAATTCTAATGTTTCATTTTCCAAGTTATCATCATTAGGAAAATATATTCTAGAACCACATCCACTTTTAGTATCTATACAAAGATGAATTTATATTAAAACCCACATATTCTAGTCCATATAAAAAGGTTAGTATGTTATTCTATACAAATATTCAATATATTTCATAGGGTCATGTACCTTAATCTATTTTCTTGAAAATCTAGTTCCCCTGGTCTTTAATAAATTACTATGATACCAATTATAATGACCACAAATCTAGTAACCCATAGATCATCTATTACTTTATTTCATTGAAATAATATACAAGGAATGAAAAAAATTGGCGTAAATAGTTTAGTAATTTTGGTAATCAAGATACATAAAAGATTTCTATATTACATTTGAATACAGAAATTAAAACATAATTTTTTTCAAGAATAAAATTATTTTATCTATAATATCCTTTCATATCAATCTTCCTACACACTATGGATTCTTAAGAAAGAAAATAAATAACGGTGAGATCAAATTCTCATTATGGGTTATGTATAATGGAATCAATCATGAATCAAATAATCAAATTTAGTATACAAAGGTAAATTTTTTAACACACATTCCATTTAAATAACATAACTATTCAGATAAGATAATACATAATCAATATAGCATGGTAAATAACTAAAAACACATGAAATTTATTCAATTAATTAATAATGAAATTCATCTAGATATAATATCATAGAAAAATAAAATGGATAATAATAAATGAATTCTTAATGAAGAAAATTCTAAATTATTTTATGTCATGAATTTAAGAATAATAAAACCTCAACATTCAAGAACTTCCTAAAGACAATTTAAAACTGTTGGTTAAGTATACACTAGAAATTGTTTTAACTAAGGCTAGCTAAATGAATAATCTCATGAGACTAATGATTCATTGTGGGACTATCTATAACTGGTTTCTACACATATCTTTATATACAAAACATTCCCCATATATCAAATAATTATTTTAATTCATTGCCAATATGCTTTATCATTATATATGTTTATTGAAGAAAGAATACATATTATAAATATTTCACATGTTAATTAAATAACACTCAATATAAAACATCATATTTAGAAATGATGGTTTAATCAATAAGTATATACATGATAAATAATATAGATAATTGTGATATTTAATATCCAATAATCATTGGAAATTGAATAATTCAAGGGAAATTTAATGTATAAAAAAATAAATCAAGGAAGTAAATTTCAATACTATCCTTTGTTAAAATAATAAAAAACCATATAGATAAAGAATAATGATGTTATCAATACAACATATACCTAATAGAGTATATGTAAAATAATTAGTTGTTGTTGTTTATTAATATAATTACCATGAAAAGATCCTAAAAAGTTTCTTGAGGTAAATATATTTTCTATTTTGAAAAAAATTTAAAAAAAAATTCCAAACACATTTTTAAAATTACTTTCCTTGAAAATATGTTTTGAAACATAAAAAAGGAATGATTAAAACATTTATTAGTTCTAAAGGTAGGATATTCTTTAAATTCTGTACACATTAAAATAAATATTCCTTTCACATTTCTAATAAATTCCAAAAAATAATTATTTGGAAAACAACATGAATATTATTTTGAAAACTTTTCCTAAAAAATTTAAAAATTAGAACTAATGTATTTAATAAATAATTTTAAAAAATGTAATTTTTTTTGGTTTTTTAGAAAACATAGTTTTGGAAGAAAATTTAATTTCAAATGAAGAGTGAAATAAATTCATATTTTACAAAAAAACAATTTCAAAATCATTATAAGTTAAAAAGAGTCGAAAATTGTAATATTAATTGAAAAATTAATTGATAACCAGTGGATAATAAAATTAAATATGTTTATTAGACAACTATCATATAATTTCCTTCATTGTAAACTCAATTATAAGCAATCCCCATTAAAATAATATCTTTAAATATTCGATTGAAAAGATTATAATGATGAAGTTGGAATTAACCAGTGAATTGATTATGTGTAATAAATATAAATACACATAAAAGAAGTGCATATATAATATAATACATTAAAAATTCAATAGACACATAATAAAAGAATATAAAATAGAATGAATATGTAATTTAACATAGTGAAAAGAAATTGAGTTTTTAAATTCTTTACTTATTGGTAACTTAATTTCAATTCCCCTTAGAAGAAATAATTAAAATTGAAACATAAAATTCCATAAATTATGAATGAATCATCATAATAAATTTATAGGTTATGAACATTCACTATATAAATGAATTTATGTTAATAACATTACAATATTTCATAATTAATGGTAATTGAGATGAAGTCTATTACCCTGAGTCCAACTCATCACATAAGTTATAAATATTTATGAATAATAAAATTATGTTATTGATTAAATTTATGAACAAAATTTTTCATGTTTATAATTACTTTTATTTCAATTATTAAAATGTAATATACAATTACATAATTATGTTTACCTCAGTTGTTGTGATGAAATTTGAATTATGTGTCAAAAATGACTTTGGTAGGTTGAATATTGGTCTAAAATATCATTATCACAAAATATCAAGATTAATAATCTTAAAATAATTATATTATTTATACATAATTTTTTTAAAGACCAATCATGAATGATTTTTTTGAGAAATGATGTATGTTATGATCATGGAGACAGTGTGTTGTACATACTCATTAGTAAATTTTTTATTTTTGAATGATAACTATAGAAATAAGGTAAGTAATATTTTATAGTTACATAATTATATAGATATAATAAATACCATATTATTTCTTTATATATAAATAAATATATCATCTATTTGATATGGTGATGAAAATATAGTCCCATTGCTTCATGAAGGTGATAGTCCACACATACATGAATGACGTTATCATCTTTTAGTGATAGAAAAGTTAAGAAATAAAATGATATAGTATATTTTCATAATGATAATTATAGAATTTATATAATAATTATTTCATGCATATCACCTTTATCCATTAACATTTTCTTTATTACCTTCTATGCAAGGCTTTTTAGAAAAAACAAATCACATCCCTTTGCGAGGTTGTAATCCTCTATACCCGCAATTAACAATATCATATCCCTTATGAAATAAAAAGTAAAAAAGGTGAATTTTATATAATGTCTTAATAGGTTTATTTTATAAATAGAATAGGTATAATTTTTGTCCAACATCATACCCAATTGTGATGGGTATTGTTGGAAAATGTATCACGTCTATTCGTGAGGAGGTAGTCCACCGTACACATAAGAGACACTATCATTTCACATTTAAAGGATGAATATTGATAATAGTTAATTCCATAAAATAATAATATGTCATTAAATTGAAGATACTAGGGTTAGTATACAATCATAAATTACTAATATTAGAAGGAGTTGGAAGAATAAATAAAAAAAATATGCATGTTTTGGAATTTTAACACTTACCATACAACCTATTTAAGATTATAACAAAAGTAGTAAAAGAATTTATTTATAACCCCCAAAAAATCTTGGATGAGGGGATGAATGTTAAGATTTTATTTGAATGGGTATTGTAAAATCCAAAATGGTTTTAAGGTGTGTATAAGGGATGATATGGGTTGGACTTTTTTAAGTGATGTGAGTTGCACACTTGTAATTTTTAAAATGAAAATGGTGTAGCCATGTTATTCACATGAGAAAAGTTAGAAAATATAGTATTATAGAGTATCATATCTTATAATGTCTAAATATGTCCATAAAATAGATTTTTGATGAGTTTTTAGGTCATTTTAACAATTACCTTTTTCATTCATCCCACAGTAAACAAATGTTTACCTTAACCCCTATAAGCAATTTTCATTGTTTTTATTATTTATTTTGGTAAAAAATTAATTTTCCATATCATATGATATAAAATATTATTATTCAAAATATTAAATAAATATTTCAAAATTACATCCATATAATTGACAAATCCATATTTAAAATTAACCTCGTAAACGTGATGAGAAAACAGGGTTTCAAAGAGAATATTTTTAACTGTTTACACGGTTTTTATATCATAAATAATTGTAAATATGATTCGAAATACATATATTAGTTTAATTGTGATATAATTGAAATAATATTTCCTCAATACAATTTGGAAATATAATTTAAATTTTTAAATAATTCAAATGAATAGACAGTTACCGATCAAAAATCATTATTTTTTCCTATTCATTAAAAATGAAACTTTAAAAAAAATCCAAAATTTACCATAAGGTAATCTTTATAAGATGATTTCAATAAATAATTTTTTTATAAAATATTTTGTAATGTGGGTTAAAAATAAATATATATTATGTGCGCAAAGTGGGATTACACATCCAATTATAAAAATACATTTTTTTAAAACAATTATTTAACATTGAAAGGGTTATTATTATATTTCCAATAAAATTATATGAATTTATTTTTTTGTATACATGTTTAATCTAGGTAATTTTATTAATTTTTTTATTACTATTATTACCTTCTAATTTAATATCTAGGCTATAATGGTCATGTTTAAGTAATAATATTTTAATTGAGTAGAATGTTTCATTTAAACTCAGTGTTTTCTACATCGTAAGATATTGAAAATATTGAATTTATTTTAAAATAAATATATTATTAAATATATATATTTTATTCTCTCTTATAATATTGGTGTTTTATGTTATACATACTATAAATCATAATGTTCTTATTTTAAAATCTCAAGATGTTATAGATGTGATTCAATATTCAGTTATGCTTAATATGGAAGCTAGTAACAATAATTTTAACAAAATATATATGATATTTATAAGATAACCATAAATTTATAAATTTAATATCACATATCACTTATTAACTTTCAAACTATTGGAAATAAATAATGCCACTATTGTGTACATGTAGACTACCACCTCTACATAGCTATTTGAAATGTTATCTATTTAATTTTTATATAGATGGTAATAAGGCTAGATTTGATTAATATAAATTATTTATATAACATAATTATTATTATTTAAAGTTTAATTAATATTTATTTTCTATTCGTTCTTTCAGTCATGAAAATGGAAACATAGTTCATTCTTATGTATGACCTATCATCTCCATGACCGGTGCAATGCATTTTATATCATAAAAATTAATGGATTACCATAAATATAGATAAAATGAATATATTTTATATTTGTATCATGTTTTGAATTTTTGATATTATTTGAACATGATCAAAGTAAAAGGAATCGAATAACTAGACCAAAATATACATGAAATAATTAATCCATTATCACACGCACCAAGGATTTTAACAAAGAATTGTTAAAGAAAGGGATATAAAAAACAATAATTAAATAAGATATGCTATAGAATATATGGGAATGGTTATATAATAAATGTTTAATATATAAATTTATTATATATAATTTAGAGACATGAATAGAGCAAATCAGACATATGGTAAGGGTTTCTCATCTCACATTGACTTTCATGTGACGTATTACATAATCACCACATAGTTATTTTTTGTGGTGTATATAATACACAATTGATATGTTATATCATGAATCCATTTATCTTCATGGTGTTTAATAATTCATTTGACGTTAAATATTTCATGTGTATTATGATTATATTGTAATAAATGTGGTAATGATTTATTTAAAAATCACAACATTTATCAAGATTGTTTATGATTAAATTTATGTTGTTAAAATATTATGATATATTTCTCAAGAAACTCATGAATTTTTTTATCCTCTATAATTCATGCTATTTTCATGTAATAGTAACATTTCTATCTCTTTTTTACTTAAATGATTGAAAACACGATTTAAATAAAAAAACATTATCTTTCTTTTCAGTCGAAATTTATAACTCTCTTTCATGTCCAGTTTTTCTAAAAATATTTAGTAAAATGATTCTAAATTTTTCAATATGATTTATTAATGAAAATTGTACCCATGATTTTATTTCTACAAAATTAATAAAATAATATTACTATCTTTTTTTGACCACTGTACATTATGTCTTATCTCGAATATTTTGAAACATATCATAGTTTTAATATACTTATCTTTTATGAAATTTACTACCATCATGACCACTCATTTCTCTGAAGAGTCTATTTAAATTTTTCAATTTTATTTTCAATGAAAATGTTTTCCTAATATTTTGGATATTTTTTATTTTTAACTGTTAATCTCAAAGTGAAAATTATATTTTCCTTAAGAAATTATTTGATGATATTTTAAGGTATTTATATTAATCCATGATAAAAAACCTTATTTTACATACGATATACTGGGAAGATATTTTAATAATACCATCCTTATTATTTAAATGGATGTACTATGATCAGTTTGACTGGGGATATACTATTATGATATCATTCACCACGTTACACTAAATGGTCTAGGATTTTGTTATTTGAAAGGATAATATCTTAATATTTTGTATAATATCTTTCCATTATGAATGATTATGTAATTTATATTTCACCCCTTTCAAAAGAGATATTCATTGGTCTTATTATTTAATGGGAATGGTCTACTATACCCCTCAATGAATTGGTATGTCTCATGAGACAAACTCTCTTGGGTATTTGACTAATGCCTTACTTCTTTATGGTAGATTTCTTGGAATGAGGACTTTTTTTAAAGGTTGGGGCTGAAGCCTCAATTTATTATTTGAAAGCAAAGACCTCTTTAGACTGGGTAGAGGGAGACCCATTACATAGCCCGAAGGCCCAAGGCCAAGTGGCCTAAATACAAGGCATGAAATACCATTTGAATGGCCCAATGGACCCCTCGGTGAATAGTACTGCTATAGTACCCGCGCTGCTATAGTACCTACTACAGTACCACCACCGCTACAGTATCTTCTACAGTCCCTCCGCCGCTATAGTGCTGCCACTACTACAGTACCTGGGAAATTATCCCCTTCCCGAATTTGATCCTAGGTCTTATGGATGCCAAGTAGGAGCCTGTACCAATAGGGTACAGGCTCGTTGGCACTTGGAATGAGGACTTGAAAGGGTGGTTATTATGAATAAAAATATTAATTCCCTTATAATGTGAATAATTAATGATGCTTGATGTTATTATTCAAATAGTTGTAACATCCTTGTTTAAGTTCCAAGAAAAAGTGATTATTTATTTGAAATTATATGATCATCATTAATTAGATCCCTATTAATATTAATAAATTGTTTGAATGAAATATATTTTAGTTATTTATATTTCATATTGATTTTGATTATTTATTGTCGATATATTTCACTATACACATACACTTATTGATAATTTTTTTCACCACTTTTTTATTATTCATTACCCATAAACTATGATGTGTATTACAAGCAAGGTTATTCTTGAGCAAATAATGATCCACTTCAATAACATGTTTTTTTTCTATTTTACAGTTTCAGTTTTAATGTGATATACAATTATTTATCAAGTATACTAAGAGTAATAAACTATTTGGTCCATTGGGAAGAGATTTCTAGTATTTAGTGACAATATAATAATGTAACCATCGGCTCTGAGATACTTGGGTTATATTTTAACAGTGTAATTCAAATATATTACATTAAAACTTATTTTATATTTTAGTTTTGTCTAAAAAATTCATGTGGAAAATTTATTAATTCAAATTATATTCCCCTTAACATTTTTAAAATCATGTATTTATTTTCTATTTCCTGAATAAATGATGCCTTGACATTGTAAAATCATTTAGGGTACTTATTTCATCCATAAAAAAATTACAATGATAGAAAACCTATATATCTTTCAATAATGTTTTTATAATTGAACCTATTTGGTATTTATGAATAACAAAAAATATTATAGAAAATAATGTCATGATAGAGACATTATTGACTTTATCTTTTACTTATACATTATAAATTTCAAAATAGAAGACACACGACACAATGATTCCATATTTTAAAAAATTGGATGGATATATTTCAATTGTACTCATCCAATAAAATAAATTAAAGTGTTATGTTCATTTTTAGTCCTTTTCATATTACTTATATCCTTAACTACCATATTTATCCTTACTATGGTGAGAATTATTTAATATGGATACTATTTATAATGAAAAATATAAAAGGGTGATAGTTTTTCATATTTTGAATTTATTATTCAAAATAAGGAATATATTTTTTAGGTTTTAATTTATATATAGGGAATAAATAATTTTTGATAAAAACAAAAAACACAATGAGGAAAAGGTTTTAGAAAAAATGCCATTTAAGTATTAACAATGCTTTTATACCAAATTAAACAATGAAATTAATTCTAAAGACCATAATTGAATTATTTTTAATAAAAAATATGTAATTAAATTTTAAAACTAATTAAAAATATAATTTTACAATGTAAATGCCTGAAAATAAAACAAAATTTTCAATAAAAATTAATATTATTCACTATTCATTAAAAACTAAATGTTTTCATACTAATCCAAAAAATTCACCATATGTTAATTTTAATATGGTGATTTAAAAATGATAATCATATTTTAAAATAAATTTTATAAATGTTTGAGAAATTAATTGTAATATTTTCTAAAAAAATAAATAAAAATCATTGTTGAAGAAAACAAGTTTTTTTTGAATGAAAAGAATTTACTAAGATTTGTGTGCCTATTTAATGAAAATTAATCAATATATATTTATTTATTAAAAAACTTAGAATTATATTTCTTAAGGTGTTTATTACTATTCATACCCACCAATATAATGGATAGGTTATACTATAGTAATATTTCTTTGATCATTTAATCATGGTTTTCTTATTGTATACGCTATTAATCAAAGTGTTCCTTTTAAATCGTAGAGTGTTACTTTTATTCCCCTTAATGAATTTCTACCTCAATGTTTTCTATTACATGATTAGGTAAAAATATGTATCGGTTCGTTTTCTTTATATCTTCCTCTGGTTCTCATGTTTCTCCTTATATTTATGGGTTTGCAATAGTAATTTTAATAGGCGAGTTTTCTTCTTGTATTGAAATTTATCTCTACGGTCTAAGATCTTCACTGATTGATCCTCACAAGATATACAATATTATAGCTATAAAACCTCTTAATTTAATACATGTGTTTGATCTGTTTTGTACTTACTTTTTAGGGACACATAAAATATGTCGAGTACTGGAGAGAGGGATTGTCGGAGATATAGTCAATAGGCCACTACACTAATGCGACCGAGAATATCAAAAGACCTGATCTACCTAGTAATTATCTTACCATTCATCCCTAATATCCTAAGTATCCATAATAAGTATATGTGTATTTAAAAATTTTCAAAAACCTAAAAATGTAGGTCTCTTTTATGATTTACAATATAGCTCTTCTAACTACTCTAATATTCCTTGATGTGTTGTTGAATGGTCTTAACCTTTTATACCATTTCCTCATCCATTTTAGGTCCCAGAAGCATGAGTTCACCAACTTCATCCAAACAAACAGGTGTTCCATATCTCTACCCATAAAGGAATTCCAAAATACCCATTTGGATTCATTAGTGGAAATTATAATTTTAAGAAAACTCAACCATAAGAAGATGATGATCCCACAATTATTTAAAGTGCATAGATCATGATCTAAATATATATGTGTGTGTGTCTTGAATGTCTACTCAGATTATCCATTAGTTCGTTGGGGATAATACTTACTAAATTTCAACTCATTATTTATATAATATTGAATAATTATCTAAAACATGGAGTTAAATCATGTACACCTATTGGATACAATGTATAGTAGTTTTCCATGCAGCCCCACCTCTTTTATAAGTATATCCTTATAGGAGGATCAAGTGATAGGTCTACTCAAATTTTAATTAGTGACTAGTCTTCATAATACCACCAACTACATTTCATATAGCATTATTAGCTATTGATTTATTTGGAAGGATAGTTACAAAGTCCAGTGTATTGTTCTCCAATTTCCATGTTGGTATGGGTAATGGTTTCATAACCCCCTTATAATTTTTATATTCAACCTCTACTTACTGATAAACCAAACACATTGATATATATTTTGTTATTTCATTATTTATATTACCCCACCAGTAGCTCTCTTATAGATGTCGATATATATTCATGCTCCCTAGGTGGATGGAGAATATAGATATATGCGAATCATTCAAATAATCATTCTTTATATAATTATTTTGGGGTAGACATTTTTATGAACCAAATCTTACGTATCCTTATTCATTAATTTTTATCTCTAAGATTTCCATTTTCTTATAGCTTCCACCATCTCCAGAATTGATAAATCATATATGTTAGAATCCATTATCTTCTTTTGAAGGGATAGTTGAGTAATTATTTGAGAATGTAATGTTGATGTTCCTTCCTTTATGATTCCCATGACCATCAATTGAATTTCTATGAATATTGTATCCTTCTCAATTATCATGAGTGATAAGGTTTTCATATTCTTTCTACTTAGATCATTTGCCTCTTTATTTTCTTTACCATGATGGTAGTGGATTCACCAGTCATAGTACTTGATCAGTTAAACTCGTCATCACTAGAACATATTAATCTTCTTCTAGGTGATTATATATTTAATACTCTTATGATCCATATATATCTCTGAATTTTTCAATTAGATATAATTCCTTAATTTTTTAAATGTTTAGATTACTGCATCCAACTATAGATCACTCCTTCAGTATGTTTGTTCACAAAAATTCAATTAACTTGGGGCATAGGTTATCACATTATTGATTTTCATTAGTACATATCCCAATACATTCTATTAACCATCACATTATAACATGAAAATTTACCACATGAGGGAATAATGAGGTCTACTCCAGTGATAAGTCTTTTTTTCAAATCCCTAAAGCTCTATTATCATTAATTTGATCAAAAAAAACTGCACTCCCTTCCAAGGTAACTTGGTTATTGTGTTTGGAAACTGTGATAAGTTACTCTTAAATAGTTAGTAATGCCATGATAGTCCATTTAAACTTAAAATCACTTTCATATATTCTGGTTTAGTCAAGTCATCAATTACTTTTTCTTAGTAATTTTCTATAGATATCCCCATTCTGGGGATAAAATTCTCCATTAATGATACTTACTTCATCCAGAAGTCACATTTATTACACATTTCATATATATTCTTCACTAAAAAATATTAATCAATGTATTCAAATTCTTCTCTTGCTCCTCTTTTCTTTTAGAGTATATTATAATATGATCTTTAATGTCTTGAAAATTTTGTTAAGGTAATATATAAAGACATAGTAAATTAATTCTATAGATATTTCATGATCAGTACTCAGTCCAAGGGGCATAAATATGAACGCATTGTGTTCATACCTTTTTCAAAAGGAAGTTTCTAGAATATCTTCCTTCTTAACAAATAATTGGTGATATCCCACATAAAGATCCAGATTGTAGAAATAATGGGCCCCATGTAGTTGATCAAAAAAGTTTTTAATGCATCTAGGGGTTATATGTTCTTTATCATTATTTTATTGAGTTCATGATAATCAATACATTGGATCATTGTTAAATACTTCTCTTTGAAGAAGAGGACTAGCACACTGCACAATGAGAAATCAGGTGTATAAAACATTTTCTATATTCTCTTGTAATTGCATTTTTAGTTCTTCAAAATCAATGATGGACCCCATATAAGGAGTCTTGGACATGGTTATAGATCTAGGTATACATTCAATTGTGAACTCGTCCCCTATTCTAAGAGGATTACCATACAAAACATCATGGAATACAACAGTATAATCCTTCACAGGGCCATGCATTAAGAATTAATATCTATTTCATCTAAAAAAACTTATGCTAGATATGATTTATCATAAAGAAATAATACCCATTCATGAGTTGAATATTTCAAGAGATATTTATCCCCCTCCTTAAATTTGTATTGAATCAGATGATGAATTGGGATGTGAAGAGGGATCTCCCTCTCCTAATAGTTTATGTTTGATTTAGATAAATATAACCAATACAAGCCCAATACAGCATCACTATGTACTAAAGAATGTAAGATGATATTTTATAAGGGAATAATTACAAAAACATTGACGGGGGATGAACTATATACATGGGATAAAAAATTTCTTTATTTTATGTTTTTATAGATTTATTAACCCCACGTTTCAATGTTCTATTTTAATGGTATAACTAAATTTTCAAGATATAGTGGAATTCATAAAAAATCAAATAGGAAATTCACTATTTTTTAATGAATAAATAACATAATTATCAGCACATCATTATTGGGATCCACCGAAGTAGTAGTGATGGTATATGGCCTTCTTTATTCTCTATTACTTGGACGTTGTTGTCATTGATTGTCTCTAATATACCTTGGTATAGGGAATCAGATTTTATAATTATGGTCCACCTTATAGTTTAAACACTATGACATGGGCTGAGTGTTGATCTGAACCATTTTTCCAATTTTTTATTGGTTGGTTTCTTCATTTTTCTTGGGCATTAATTTTCCTAATTCCCTTATTTTCAACACATGAATCATCTTCCAATTCACATTAGATAGTTTCTAGGATGTTTCATTCCAAAATTTTGATACACATGATGTTGTTTTTTTACTCCATGAGATTTATCTTTTGATCGTGTTGAAGAAAAATCAATATTTCTATTTTTTATCTCAAATCCCATGAGACCACTAAGAGTCACTAATTTTTATCACAACATTAAGTTTACTACTAACAATCTACTCATAGCTATCTAATTGTCGAATAAAAAAAATATCTTCTTATATTAATCTTTAAACCACTAATGAAGTGGTCCCCCTTACATGCAGTTTTATGGAAAATTCATTGGGATTCTCAAGCATGCCTTTTAATTTTTAGCTAATATGTCTTGACAGACTCATATCCCCTTTTCACTAGTACGGGGAACTAACTCCTTATTTTATAATGGATGGTGTGAAAAATATATTTATTAAAAAAATATTTTCTTGAATTCTTATCATTCAATAGAATTAGTGATATCTTTGGAACACATGATCTTGATCATCATCCACCACTGATCAGCTTCCCCCTCCATGTGATACATGGAGAGAATAACATTATAATATTTAGAGAATTTTAGGATAGATAATACATTCTTAGTCGAGTTAATACATTATTCCCTGAGGAGGGGGTAATTAGATCCACTAATTCTATAAGGCCTTTGACACATAAACTACTCAACAGAAACATTATATTTCCAAGGAGAATAAAATTACACATGATTTAGGATACTATTCAAAACCTAAGTTAGATGATTCAGTACTCTGATGAATTTACCAACTCCTACTCCAATATGTTTAGGAACTTTATTAGGTAAATCATCACATTTCATATCATGTTTTTTGTTTGAATGGTTCCTCATATTTCATGCCATTAAATATAATAAAGGAAAAAATGGATGATAATAATTCCACATATAATCATATAGAAATGAAAATGTTGAAATTAAAAGGAGCAAATTATAAAGGAAATGTGTATCCTAACTTATGAGTTTATAAGTTTAAATCATTGTTGTCCATGGTAATTTCCCATAATCTTTTCTAACCAAATTTTTTTCAAGTCCTTCATTATGGTTCATAAAAAGTTTTGAAATTTCCAAAGAATACCCCTGGGAGTTTCAAATAAGTTGCGGATAAATGGATACTTTTCAGGCACTGGATGATGATGAAGTCAAATTAAAATGCACCATTTTCAAGTATATTTCCCTTGGGTACTACTATTACAGAGCCACATTCACTTGTAGTATTCAGACATGGTTATAATTTCTTAGAAAACACTCAATATATACAACACTAAAATTCCATGATATTTTATAAACATAGACCTATCCATAGGATTATCATTAATTTATTCGATTCCAATCCCCCTAATAGAAACTATATCTTCATATCATAACATCTATAGTGACCCCAGCCTTTTTACAAATATTATTACCTGTTTTTTAAGATAATTACACATTAAATACAAAACGAATATTAAATGGACTAGTGTATTTGGAATACTAGGTATATAAAACATGAAAATTAAATATATTTATTTTAATCCCCATAATGATCTTATAAATAACTTTTAACTCCTAAATTACATGGTATAACTTGGGAATACATAAAAAAAAGGGGTGAGAAAAAAATATTTTAAGGGAATAAACATGATAAGAAATCATAACATGTGAGTAAAATAAATAACATGAAATCATAAAATAAATTGATGATGAGTAATCGCATTTTAGAATAACACAATTAATATGTTATCATATGATTATGGAAATATTGGTAATTTGGAAGAAACAAATAAAATTGTCATAAAAATAAGTCAATGCTAACTTCCAAAATAATATCACATGTTGGACGTAGTCCCATTGTAGATTAGGTTAACTCTTTAACCCCATAGATAACATATCATGAGAAGAAACATTACCCAATTCATTGGATTAGTATATGGGAAAAACCAGCATAACATGTTAATTATTATGTGTTCTAAAAAATGAAATAAATAATAATGCATAATCATAATAAATACCCGTTGAATGAAATGGGTTTCATAATCTTTCCTTATATCATAATAAATAGAAATATAGTTAATATTCTATAGAGAATAAGGAATTAAATATTATTGATGTTCATATATAGGTACATAATAACAGGTACCAAAATAGTGTGTTCATTTGGTAATAAAAACATTAGATGGGAGTTACATAAACTAATTATGGGATAGAAAATTGCTCCTCAATCAGGTTTCATTTTTAAAAAGTAATTTGAGAATATACTTATGGAATGTATTAACCCATAAAAATAATGTATTAGAATTAATTTATATTTTTAATAGAGATATAAATAGAATTTAGTAGAAAACCATATCATCCAAGCGAAAGATAGAGTGATTTATAGGGATAATAGTCATAAAAAGAAGAAAAATAGTGGTTTAGAGAGATCCCGTACCAAAAGTATTGTTTTTATTTGTACATGATAGAAACTAAAATAAAATAAAAATTATTTTAGTATACGTGTATTCTACAAAAATAATAATATAAATCAAACCATATATGATTTTATTAAAACATATTACCATCCTTCTATTAAAAATTCTTTATTAAAATCATTTTCCCAGTGATAATGGCTTCATTTTTAATCAATGTTTTGGTTTGGATGTCTTTGATTTTTTATATTGATCTTGGTTCCATATATCTAGAATATTAAACATGATATTGATATCATATATAATAATTATATATATATAATTTTATTTAGTGACATCCATAAAATGTAGAGATAAAAAATGAATAAAATCGTTTATGGAGAGGGTAGGTCGTACGTATGCGTGAACGTTTTTTCCATTTTTTATCGGTGAAAATAAATATAGATAAAAAATAATTCACCTTTAAATAATAATAATTATATCATAAATAACATATATATTTATTAAATCCATCATTATAAGCATTCATGAAAAGTGGTGATGGAAAACAAATTACATTTATTCACGAGATGGTAGTCTGACATACAAACGAAGAACGATTTTGTTTCCCATTTGATGGAATATAAGATTCATGTAGGTGAATAAATTAACATAATAAAATATAAATATATTTAATATTGTTTTTTTTATTTTATCCTATTTTAATAATATTTTAAGTAAGCAGAATAATAAATAAAACTAAAATATTATATTAAAGACTCTACCTCTTCTTCACAAAAAAACCTTTTATTTAAACTTTAAACCCAATAAGGTTAGTATTATAACCAAAAAAGACCAAAATATTATTGGTTGGGATGTTAGGTAGGGAAATAGATAGGTATTGGTGGAAATAAAAGTATTTTATATGTGAAAAAATAGGTGTGGAGGTTCCCTTTAAAATGTTAGGGGAGGGGCACATTTGGAATTACTTAAAATCTTAAATTATTATAAATTTATTTTCATGGAAAAAGGATCTAAACTAATATAATTTTAATACAGGAAAATAATTTGTCTAAATAATATTATACTCTAAAATTTTGATATATTTATATTAGGAGTTTTTCTTTATCTCTTTGTTTTAATGTGTGTTAACCCTTTTTGAAAATTTCCAAGATAAAAACATTTTCACTCTATAGGGGTCAATATAGATACTATAAAAGGAATATAGGTCCATAAATTGACAATATTTTATATTTTTAAACAAATAACAATCAATTGGTCTATGAAAACAATTTTATTTATTTGAAATAATTTAATAAAATATTATTTATTATAAATTAACATTAATGTCCTTTTTGAAACAATTCATTAAATTTGACCTTGAAATAAATAAGGAAAATATAAAATTTATATATAATCCATCTAAAAATTGTTAATATGTATTTTTTATCTGAAAAATAAATGGAACATAATAATAAATTCAAATTTTATTTTTTTTAGAATTTATAAAATAAATTATTTTATTTTTCTATTAACTGAATAAATGTTGGGGGGCAACATTTATGTTAATTATTTCATCCCTAAAATTTTAAGATAAATTAGTATGAAAAAATAAAATTTTATTTAAAATAAATAATTTATAATCAAAAATATTTTTTTATCTCTATCAAAAAATATTTTATAAATTTAAATCAAGAAAGTGAAAACATTGACTTTATCATTTACTTAAATATTATGAAGGAAAAAAATCAAAGAACTATGGCCCCAAGTTGCTATTTTCTATAATATAGAATATAAATGGACTATATAAAATCATATAATATTTTAAATTAATGTTATATGATAATTTTAAGTCCATATCATATTATTTTAATCTTTAATTATGCTATATACCATTACCATAGTGACAATTTATTACAATGGTCACTATTCATAACGACCAAATATAAAAGGTGACTATTTAGAAAATTTGGAACACCTAATTATAAAAATGGAATCCATTTTTCAATATTTAATTTATATAATTTGTAAAAATTAATTTAAGATAAAAATTTAAATGCAATGAAAACAGTAATTCAGAATAATGAAGATTAGTTATTAAAAAATATTTACACCAAATTCAAGTAAAAATTAATTAAAAATTACATAAGTGGATTATTTTAATAAAAAATAACACATTTAATTTGAAAACCCATACAAATTATAATTATACTATATATATATATGAAAAGAAAATATAATTCCATTAAAAATCATTTTTTAACTACTCATTAAAAAATAAATTTTTAAAAAATACCAAAAATTTAACATCAGAAAAGTTTAATATGAAGATTTTAAAATATCATTTAATTTTATAAAATATATTTTATTAAATTTATAGAAAAAAATTATAATTTTCACATATAAATCAATAAAAATTATTTTTTAGGAAAATATATTTTTTTAGAATAAGATAACTTTACTAAATATTCTGTGCATATATCCTAGTCATTAATCAATGTAATTTTATTTGGTAGGACCTTTATAAATATATTTCATAATTTTTTAAATCTTGGTCATAGACAAAATATTAATGGATTGGTTATACCATAATAATATTTCATGGTTCATTTAAGCTTGGTGTTGTGTGTTTTATACACTATCGACCATAGTGTTATCTAAAAATATCATATTTTTACAAACCACAATAAGTTATGATAGTTTATTATTGAAATTTAAAACAATATTTTGGAAAGGATCCGAGTTTTAGAGATGGGTTTTTTTGTATTCATGGGATTTTGACATTTTGAGGATGAAGTTGAGGAAATAATCTAATAAGAGGAGAACATTTATAACTAATTACCCTATCAATTAATAAGGTCTAGATAATTTTAATTATCAATGGGAAGCGAGAAAGATGAATAAGTAGATAGTCTGTTACCAATGTCTTTAAATTTTTAAATGAATAGATATGATAATCCATTTTGTGTGGAGGATGATTTTATCTCAAGGGAGTCCATAATATATCAAAATTCGATAGAGATCATTCCTACCAGTGGATAATATTTGAAAGGAGGCTAAAATCCCTTTTGAGATTTTGGAGTTAGAGAAGACACATTTAGACTATTTGATAATCATGTGTGTAGGTAAGAACATTTCTCATTTAGTGGGACTATAGAGTGGGAATATTATTTGTAATACCCTAAGATTTTTTATGTATTTCTATTGAAATAAAACATAATGTATTTTATATCATTCCTAACATGTAACCCCGAGTCTATATAAACCAAAATATGGTAAAATGTTATAACATATTTATTAAACAGTAAAGTTGGAATAGTAAAAACCAGTTTATGAAAAATTGTGATATATATTTTTAAAAATGAATTTTTAATTATTAATTTATAATAAAAAAGCACAAAATTTTAAGAAAATCTATTTTATGCTTTAGAAATATGGTTTCATTGAATATGGGTTTTATTAAATTTTTGAAATTGAAATTTATAATTAATTTCTTCCATTTTTGGAAATTTTATTTAAGTAATTTTGTAAAAATTTTGGAAAAATTGGGTAAATATTATCTTATGTTTAATCATTATGTCTTTTCAAAAAAAATTGTTTTTTATTGAAATGTGAAAAATTATATTTTTTGTATGATTTCTATTTTATTTTAATTTAAAGTCCCCATTATGGGTTGAATTTTATCTTAATGTAGCACAAATATCATTTATTTATAATTAATTTGATTAATTACAAAGGAATCATAATTATACTTGATTTTGGTGGAAGTTAAATATTTCGATTTAAACACATTTTTTGAGAAACTATTTTTCTAAATGAAATTGGTTTTTATCATAATAAATTAATATAATATATATTAATTAAAAATTTTAATAAAATTTATTGTTTAAATATTTGATATAATAATTTAACATTAATTTTATGGGTTTTAAAATTATGGATTAGACGTAAATTCAGTTTTCTGCATAAAAATTCATTTTCTAAAATTTAGTTTTGTAGCGTTTTTCAGGGTTATTTCAAATTAAATTTTTAAAATTATAGTAACTGAATTCAGTAAGACATACTCAATATTGTTCATCATTATAACTAATATAATCTAACAGGATCAACATAATTTTTTTCATAGTGGGTATTTAAAACTGTTAAAGTTTGTTACGACAGTCAATCCTAAAACAGGTTCAACTATGGGTCAAACCATGAGATAAGAGTAGTATTGGCACCGATACATATAAAATTATTATTTTCTAAAGATATTTAAACCATATATTATCTAAAGATATAATCCCTATTCATTTGTAGCAACATTCCCTAGAAAATGACCATAAATCATTTTCATATTTTATGGCACTCCATGTGTGTCCCTCCACTCACTTATAAAAGGGAACATATTTTCCTCCATTATTCACAACACTATTTATCATAAAAAATCCTTATAAAAACCTTACTAAAATAATTCATGTAATACCAGAGCTTCTATTTTCTCTAATTACCAACTATTAAGGATTAAGGAGAAAACAATAGGAGGTTTCTCAAAGAAGTATAGATCATAACCAAGAACATTTATTAATAAAAAGCTGAAAAATATTTCTCATAATAATAATTCTTTTTAATTATTATTCTTTAACAACCATATACCTCCTTTTATCAGTAAAAACATATATGAAAGTATTTCACATGCGTATATATGTAGCACCATTTTCACATAGCGATATGACTAATTTTATACTACCATCATTAATAGATGGTTATTATGATAGATTTAAAGTTAATATATGATATTATTATTTTAATAATTATTATTTAAAGGTAAATTAATATTTACCTATCTTTTATTCCATCCATCAAAAAATTGAAACGCGGATTTTCCGTACATACGAACTACCATCCCCATATAGTGATGAAATAAAGTTTTCATAATTTCATTATATTACCTATTATAAATAGGTATAAAATGAATATATATGAAATTTATATAATTACTGAGAGTTTTTACAAGAATAAAACCTGATTGAATTGTATGGACCACAAATTCCAAAAAAACAGACATGAAAAACATGGCAATTAACACTTGAAATGGTGATGAAAATGATATACTATTTATGAATAGGTGGAAAGATGTTATAAGTAAGTAACATATGGTATTTTAGTTATGAATATGGTTTTTTCATAAAATAACATAAATTTAAATTTATTATATAGGTTGTTAGAGTGCTAGTGATGAAAAATGAAATTCAGGTAAGGGTTTTCAGTTAGAATAACTTTTTTACTAGGATTATTTATGAGTAAATATGAAATGATGAAAATACATGATATATATCTCTCAAATACGTTTTTTATCTTACGATTATTTATATATTTTATGTTTTTTCTTTTAATTTTCATCTCTTTAAGATTCCATGAGACTGAAATAATTTTTTTTATGAAATACTAACAATGTTTTTTTCCTCTTTCAAGAATCATTTCATACATGTCTAAAATTTCATGAAAATATTTTCAAGAATTTATTTTATATTATAAAAATATTATTTATAGATATTTCCAAATAAATTTGAATTTATATATCGAGTTTCAAAATTAACCTACTTATCAATTTAAAAATATTTCACTTCTAATGTTTTTTCAAAAATTTGAAATTAATTATTGTATTAAAAAACAATGCATGAAAGGATTCCCCCGAAATCATGAATAAAAATTTCAATAAACATTACTTCAACATTTTTTCATTAAAAAAAATTTACTTAATATATTGGAATGATTTATATTCTAATGAAAAGATGAAAAATAAAAATTTATTGTTCTCGTGAAATTTTCTAGTGATATCATAATGATATTTTTATGTATAACAACATACAATTATTTTTAATTTGATTTAATTGGGATATTATCCAATTTTATCATTTTTATTATTTTCCATGATTTTTTATAATTATGATGATGAAATATTTATTAAACAAGTATCATTTCCATGAGCTTTGATATGATGATTATTTTATGATCTTGTAGGACATGTATATATGGTTTTCATTATGTGATCGGTGGGGAAAACACTATATATCCCTTGAATGAATTTGATAATGATATTTATCTCATGAGATAATAAAGAAAATAATTATGTGAGAATGTAGTTTGGTAACTGAATTTGTCTAATAAGATTGTATTGGGGGTGAACCTTGATGTGTAAATCATGGAATGGGGAGTGAACCCAATCCACATTAATAGTAATGGTAGCGATCCTTGAAAATGGAAATGATTTTATATTATTATATTCACTCCAATAACTTATATCATATTCTTTTTTATATGCTTTCATGGATTATGAATTTTTTTATGATTATAAACTCTTATTTCATATGTAATTATAGTAAGAAAACATTATTCAACGTTTCATGATTAAATATATATGAGTTATGGGGTATGAATATTTTAATTATTGATCGTGTTCTCATACCATGAAACATATCTTATTCTCACTTATGATCACTGATTAATATCTCTTATGATTACCGTTACTCAGAATCTGATCTCACCCTTTCATATGTTTCCCACTCTCAGGTTATGGAGATAATTTGTATATATGATATGTCTAAGAAGGTTCAATGTTATAATGAACTTAATGAGAAATTTGGTAGTTATTTAATTCATCGGTTGTTTATTTTTTTGTTTCTAAGGACACTAAACACTTATAGTCCTCTAGTGTGTAAGATTATGAAATATATATAATATCCATATAAAATTATTTAATATTTATGTATGAAAATTATGGGTCACTATAGTTGGAATTAAAGGATGTTTTAGTAACTTTTGTAAAGTAGGATAGGGTAAAATTAGTGAGAGAACTTTGGATAATACTAATTATTTTAGAACATCCTAAGCTTTGGTAAATAAAATAGTTTGGTTTCACTAAGAAAATATATAACCTATCAAATAAAATGAATAAACGTTGTTGAGGATCACATGAATCTAGTTGTGATAACCCTAATAAGGTTTCATTGAGTATATCTTGGCTATCATTTAGTGCAATATAAATGGTCTATTACTACACGTATGTTTTGAAACTATTGGGGTATATTCTTATGATAATTCATATTTTCATTATAAGATATTATGAAGGATATGAACTGATAATGACAATGTATGGACTAGGTTAAAATAAAGGTGTCATATATTGAAATGAAGTTATTATGATTTAGACACACAATAAATGGTTTCTGTGATAATATTATTTTACACTATGATTAATAATATGCTTATTGGTTTTTGTCAATGGCTATAACTAGAATGATCTATGTTAATACAGAATGTGCTATAAAATTAAATGATTTTCCCCTAGGGAAACTGAATGATATTGATCACGGATTGAAAAATCTAAATTATATTGTTACCAAACCTTCAAAATACATATATCATGTTGGCCATCCAAATTAAAAAAGGATGACTTGGTAAAAATTTACCTCAAGGTAACATTATTGTGTTTTTTGGTTGATTGTGTTTATTGACAATGTAGGTTTCATGGTAAATTGTGGGGTCCCATAGATATTGTTTAAAAGATGTGTTGAAAAAGATCCAAGACAAAGGAATGGAAATTTTAGAGGTGGTGAAAATAGTGTGTTTACAAGGTGTCACTATTTCGCAGGGTCTTCCAAATATTTGGGTCCAAAATCTAGAGAACGGAGACGGTGTTTTTGGAAAAGGAAGTTTCATACAAGATTAAAGGTAGTTTTTAAAGATCCATGAAAATCATTTTTTGGGATCACCACATCAATATATGGTAAAGGAAAGAATATCATAAAATATTTGAATATTATCAAAAGATGATGTTACGTGATAGAGGCAGAATTATGTTGGCCTATGAAATAAAGATGAAGTGATATATGGGAAAGAGACTTACGCGCCCAATGTAATGTCAAAATGGTTTTTCACGATTGGTGAAATGTTGCATGCAAGGCATTGCATGGTCAAGAAACATACGCATAGGGTAATATGGGTATATAAATAATTGACAACCCCTATTATTTTAGTATATCAACCATTAGAGAAATCTAGGGCTCTTAATTGCATAAGAGTTTCACACAAATTGATTTGTGCATAAAATGAGTTGAACTCAAGGAATAAAATTTTCTCACAAGAGGTTGTCTTATTGTAGTGTGTGGATATTTTTATTTTCTCACCTCAACATAAATTTTTCAGACAATGTTTTAATATTACGAACATGAAATACAATGGTTTCACAAATGATAGAAGTTTCCAAGTAATTTTTTAGTAAATAGGTATTCATCTTGTGGATGAAAGTGAAACTTATTGATACCCTAAATGAGGTGTAAAAAATGATTCAAGAGACAAAATTAGATTATTTTTTAGGGGATGTGAGAATAATTTATTTGAGAGATAAGTGATATATAAAATTGTGTTTTTTTGTAAACCATGTAAATGGTGATTCTGCTCCAAACTCTATAAACAGCTGTGTGATTATAGTGGATTTAAAAAATCAACACATTTCCATTGTATGATCCTTGGACATATCCTAATGAGAGTGAACCACATAATATTTTTGTGTCTCATTCATGAATTTATTTATATTCATACATTGCATTAGGATTGGTATAGAATAACGTTTTTTTAATATGAAAACAAGATTTGAAGGGGTATTTGTTTTAATACATCATACCCTAATTAACCCCCTCTTTGGGTATTTAACCTAGCTGGGATAAAAATAGGTATTCGAGGGAATGTTTAATATTAGTGTTTCAATTTCAAGGGTTTTAATATAGGTTGTTAATCAAAATGTTATTTGGATATTTGATGGGAATAATTTTTTGGTATGGAAGAATCAGATGCAACACTACTTTTGATCTTTAGTAATGGATGTCTTTATAGTAGCGATGCATGGTATTTCTACCATTATTAAGAGTGGTTCTTTATCAGAATATTAAATAAAGGAATTGGATGTTGATGCCAATGGAATTATTTCTTTAGGTGGATCCCTATCCAATGTAATAAATATAAAGTTTATGTCTTATAAAACATCACATGCTATATGTGAAATGTTGCTAAATATTTATGAGTGTGATTCCAAAGTCATAGAAGCAAAGTTGTAAGTTCTACGGAGAAAGTATGAGGATCTCATAATTCACACAAATGATTTAGTTGATGCATTATTTGATTGGGTTATTTTTTTTGTGGAATATATGTGCGGTCTCATATAAATTATTGAAGATGTAAAAAATTTTAAGCGCATTTTGAGAAGAATTCCATATTTGTTCAGCCTGAATGTTTCTGTATTGGTGGATAATGATCTAAAGGTGTTGTAATTGGATGTCTTGAAAAATACTCTTAGCACATATGAGATGAGAAATGGGAAAATTTAATCTACGGAAGATGGAATTTCCATATAGGTTTCATTAAAGGCCGTGAAGAAGCTCACTAATTAAGATGGATATGATGAAGAATAAATAGATGAGGTAATATAATTCCTTTACTCAAATATTCTAAGAGGAAAATTAAGGTTCAATGGGAAACTTCCACTTGAATGTTTTTAATGTGGAATGGTTGGACATATTGCAGCAAGGTGACCCATGAAGCTTAAATATGATGATGATGATGAATTTTAAATTTCGATGAATAAGTCCTCATCCCATGAGAAAGGCTATAAAATGTTTAAGATAATGTTTTAAAAAAAATAATCTCATTTCATAAGAAAAATATGTTCTGGATGGATCTGATGTTTTAGATTTGGAGAACTACAAAGATCATGGAGAAAATGCTATGGGGGAAGTTGTAGTTAACTCATATAAAAATGAATAAAGTTAAATTTTTGAAGAAATAGTCAAAATAAGAGTTGATATATAGGATGAATTTGAATCCTCTCATAAAGAGATATATGTTTTGAAAGCCAGAATGAAGAAATCCAAAAAAGTGGTTCATGATTCCAAACATTATATGCAGTATAAAGAAGAAGAGAATAATTTTATCAATGAAAAAAATTAAAAACTTAAGTCTTTATTGAAAGGGAATGTAGAGAATACTATTCATTATAAGATCAAAATTGAATAATAAAAAATAGAAATTGTTAGTCTGACTAACACTGGAAAGGAAAAAAATCAAACGTATCGAAGAACATGAAGAGCAAGTCACTAGCCTGCGCTGAAGTGTTAGGATCAAGAAAAACTCTTGAAACTAGATATTAATTAGGAAAGAATATCATTTAGTCAATAGAAATTTTGAAATTGGATCATAGAGGTCCATTAGAAAATAAGAAACAGTTAAATCCAAATGATAAGGCTGGTATGGTGTGTGATAAAAAAATAGAATGCAATCATGGTTGAAGTCAGAATAAAAGAAACTTCTCCAAGATTTAAGATTTATTTGGGTATGAAAAATAATTAGAATATTCATAAAACCGAATGTACAACTAGTGGTGTATAAGAACACACAAGAATGCACCCCTAATTAGGTTTTATTTCTTTATATATATGGGTTAATCATAAAATATGTCTTCCATAAACAAGAGATACTTAAAGGGAATAAGAATAATAGAGGATTGAAAATATAAATCAATAATCTAGGATATCTTATGATGGAAATAGTTTTTAATGTAGAGTATTTTGTAGCATGTCTTGATATTGTACTTCAACCATATAGAGGAATGTTTTGCAGAAAGAAAAAAATTGTTCAAAAGAAGAAAATCAATGAATCATCAAGTGAGCTAAAAGAAAAAAAACTATTTTGTCATTGTAAAATATGAATATAGTCCATCATACTTGGAGGAAGAAAAATATTATCAATCTATACCGAGTATGATGTAAAAAACGTGGATCCAAAAAAATATATGAGAAGGAAGTGGTTGTGGAAATTTCTTTTAAATCAGAAGAACGTTATGGTGAATAGATTCTCGACAGTGGTTTCCCATCCAATGTGATAGGAAACACAAATATTGTTATGTAAAAAATATATGAAAATGTGGGTTTTATAATATTTTTAAATTATTAAGGCCTAATGAAAATTGGCTCAGGAAAAGCCATGTTCTGGGGAAAAGAAATGAGGTATGTTGATGTCTTATTTATTGAAGGTATTAACCACAAATTTCATATTTTTAGTTTTCTATGTGACTCATAACATGCTATAATATTTACTATGGATATTTGTATCATCCAAGGAAGAGACAGTCCAGTTGTTCAATAGTGAGAAAGGACAAAGGAAAATATTGACCTCATAAGTAGAGAAGAAGATATGTGTTTTTATTCATAGAGGAAAAATCAGGTTGTGGAATAAACCACTTGGCCATAAATTCCAACCATCCATAGAATATTTGGTAAAATATGGTTAATCTAGAGACCTCCCTATGATATCTTGTGATCATAATCTAATGTGCGATGATTGTCCATAATGAAAGATCATCTGAAATTTGTACATGGGAAAAGAATAAAAATTCAGAAACAGTGCTAGAATTGGTGCATACAGATGTGTGTGGAACTATCTCACCAAGACCCATTGATGGTAAGAGGTATTACATTCTTTTAATTGATAACTTCAATAGTATAAAATGGTTATTTTTTATTTCCCACAAGACCAATGTGTTTAGTTTCATTAAACAATATAAGTGGGAATCTAAAATAATGATTAGATAAAAAAAATTGAATGTTTCGTACTGATAATGGTATGAAATTTATGAAAATACAAGTGGAGTATTATATTGAGAGACAAGGTATAAGGAATCACATTTCATATTTTATAATTACTCAACAAAATGGAGTGGTTGAGAGGAGCAATCAGATTATCAATAATATGGCTAGACAATTATTTTTGGAAAAGACATATGATAAGAATTCTGGAGGGATGTAGTGTTGACATCAGTTTACATATCTAGCAGGGATCAATTGTGTCTTAAAAAAGAAAATACTCAATTTAAGATGTCTTATGAAATAAGAAAACATTGAAATGATTTCAATTCATTGGTAGTAAGTTTTTTATTCTCAATAATGTGAAAAAAAACAAAATTTGAGTCATGCAGAGATTAGGGTATATTCTGTGGATATTTAGGTAAAAATTAATATAAATGCTTCAATAAGAGGATAGGAAAAGTAGTTGAAAGAAATGATGTCAATAAATTGGAAAATGAACAGAATATTCTACAGGATAGTGAACATTTCCCTAATGAATGTGATGAGGCGGTTTTCAACACAGGGGGAGTAAAACTAGAGAATACTTATTTATAAGAAGATACCAATGATGAGTAGGAGTATAAGGACCTAGCCTTAAACCTTACTTAATCTTGATTTAATACAAGATTACACATTGAGGATCTTTTCAGGTTTATATTTTTAGAGAATTAGATCATAAAACTTGCATTACATTCCACATTTAAACAAAGTGGTTACATAAAAGAAAGGATTCATTCTTCCCATCAACGGAAACATATTTAAAATAAATCTTGGATTATTTCTTGACACATCTTTGACACTATCATCACATCACGTACCTTTCCCTTGACCTGTGAAAAACATTTCAAAAACTTGGGATGAGCATAAAAAGCTCAGTAAGGGATATAAAAATATGGAAAGGAAACATGAATTCATATATACATAAGAATGAAATCATACTTTACTCATAAAACATAGGCACTTTAACATACCTCATCAAATCATGAATAAATAATATAAATCATAAGACATAAAGGTAACTTGAGGCATTCATAACATTCTTACGTAGGGAGTAACCCTCTTGGTTACGTTTGGAATACCCATCACAGTATATTCCCTAAATCTCTTCAGAGAAACCTTAATGTTTCACACCTTCGCGTTACCCAATGCATTAGAGAGCTATATCGGGCTCACCCGCCCTTAGTCTATCACGGAACCACCCGTCTTCATAATAATTCCCAAGAACCTCAACATAATCGAATCACATAAAACATGCATAAAGGAAACATAACATTTCCACCTTTCAATCACAAGATATCAATACAACACATTGATATAAAAATATTATGAAAACCATTTTCAATACCAAAACAAAAGAAATGTAAAACATGGTATTTATTTTTCTTTTTAAAAAAAGTATGGCTTGTAGAGGAAGCTGAAACTCAAATAATGGTCACGGCGGCGGAGAAGTTGTTGTCACCGCATACGTACGACAAAAACATTCCCTTTTGTCGTTTAGTAAAACGCTTCATATAAAAAAGATTCCTTTTTGGATAAATGTAAAATTCAAAGGGGTTTATACACCGTATAAAAGAAGGTTGTGTATAAAACAAAATATGCCTCAATGAAAGGAGATTGAGACGAAGTCCCATACAAAGACGGTATCCTTGGTTTAAGGATAAATCAATTACATAATTATGTGTGACAAATGAATACACCAAATATAAGTGGATATTAAGTGTAAAATAATCAAAGGTCATTCAGACATATTCAAAGGATGACATATTCAATAACTACATGTTGAACACAAAGAAATCGAAATTGGGTTAAGAAGTTCCCTTGACAGCCTAACGGCGTCACATAAAAATGAGTTGATGAGAGATAAAAAAAAGGTTATCTCATCACTTGGACATAAAATTTACATCAATAAGGATATATGAGAACATATCCCAACATAAAAATATGTAAATCAAAAGACCCAACAAAATAAGTCTTTTAAAAAGAGGAGGGTGAAAGGTTCCCTTACCGACATGGGTATCTTTTGAAACATACACCTCGTGAAAGAAGGACAATACAACATTGATGTAAATACTCATAAAATAAATTATATTACACAATGAGTAAAATAATGGGCAGTACATATACCACTCAAAGGAAATTGTGGTAAATGTAGCATAAATCTCACAGGAATAAAAGTGAGATGAAAAATCCCTTACGAAAACTCGGCAGCCTAACGACGCCACTTAAAACTTCCAAAAATGGATTGATGAGATCAAATAGGGTCTCTAATAGTATTAACATAAAGTTTATAGAAAGAGGAATATAAAATAACATCCCCCAACATAACATATAGGAGCTTAAAAGAAGTGACATAAAAAAGAGGACTTAAAAATAAAGATAGAGGTTAGATCTCTTACGAAAATTTGGCAGCCTAACGGTGCCACTCAAAACTTCTAAAATGGATTGATGAGAGGAAATAGGGTCTCTCATCATATGAACATAATAATTACAGTAGTAGTAATATAAAAGAGCATCCCAATCATAAGAAATATGATCTTAAAAGGAATGACATAAAAGAGTGTACTTAAAAAGAAAGAGAGGTGTAGGATCCCTTACCTCAAGTCCAACTTGTCTTGTTCGTTTCTTTATATTCCTGAATAATAAACTTTGGTAAATTTATAATTTCTTAAGTACCTCCTATAAATATTATTATTCAGTTAATATAACATATTTTAATGTTATAATAATTGGTTAATAATATGAGTTCATATCAGACGTTTTTTGTCGATGTTTGGTACATGAGTCAAAAATTGAACTTATTGGAAAATAATTTTCCATGTAGTTATAGGTACATCATATATAGAATAGTATTTATGTTCTAAATATCATATATATCCAGTATATATCCATTTTATACTATTCCATAGCATTCGGAGATAAAAATTAAAAGCACCGTTCATGGAAACGGTAGGCCGTACGTACGCATGAACGCTAATTTAATTTTTTTGTCATATTAATGGAATTAAAAAAAATGAAAGATATATATATATGTTATAATTCCAGAATGATATCCATCATTTATATGTAATATATTAAATATATATCCATTATATATATGTACTTATAATAGTACATAACATTTTGAGATAAGAAATGAAATGTACCGTTCATGGAGACGGTAAGCCGTACGTACGCATGAACGCTACTTCCATTTCTATTTCATATTTAATGGAATTAAAACATAATGATAAATAATAGTATTTTAATTCTAGTATGGTATCATATATAATATCATTAAATATATACTTTATATGTACCACATATGTTATTAACGAATCAAATCACTTTGAGGGGGCGGTAGTTCGCACTTCCTTAAATGAAGATATCGTGTATACCCATAATGGAAACCATAAAGATATGCCATAAATGAAAAATACAGAATCTTAAGTAAAATATAAACATATTAGATATCATATATAAATATAGTGTTATATTAATGGCCACCTTTGGAGGTTTTAGAAGAATGTTGAACAATCATCGTTTCGGGAGGCAGAAATTCACCATCCACGGAAACAGTATGTTCTTTAACCATTAGATGTAGGTGTGTGTAATTGTATCTCGAATAATTCTTATAAAAACATCCTAGTATATTTAATATACTGGATTTGTTACAAAAGAAATGAATAAAAATAGTTTAGGGGGTTGGAGAAGTAAAATAAAACAAAAAGGACTCAAGTGAAGACATTACCTTAAAATCGGGTAACTTCCTTTGATTTGAGCTCAAAGGCTTCCTTGGAAAGGATTCTTCCCAAAGTGAGGCTTCAAGGAGTTATAGAGGGATGTGGGGAGAGAAAATGGGAAGGGTTTGGCCGAGCCAAAGGCTTTGGAAGTGTGGGTAAGGAGGTAGATGTGGGGGCCTTTTATAAGAGGAGAGGAGGGGCACTCTTGGAAAGGTATAAAATGTAACATTATTTCCAAATGAGTTTCGGATTTTAATGGTCCCACATTGATGTGTTTAGAGGATAAGGTGATAAGGGTTCTAAATACACCCATAAAATAGGTTTTGGACATGTTTAGGTCTTATATTTTATATTATCTTTCCATTTTATTTAAATCGTTAAATAATGAGGTCATTGCTGCATCATCATGATGTCATAAATAATTTAATTTATTTTATGTCTAAAAATTAAAAAAAATACTATGATGTAGGAACTCTTTTTATCTTTCCAATGAATATTTATATTCCAAAATATCATTTATGTAGACAAAATTAAAAATAGTTTACTTAAGTGATACATTCTTTGTTACATTTAACATTCTATAAAAATAAAAAGATAAAAAGTCACTTTCTCACAAAAGTGATTCCATGGGGACCCCAAGTTTGGAACAAGGCATCCCATGGTCGGCAATGAGACAACCAGTAGCCTTAGGACACATGTTGTGGTCATTTTTTATTATTATGATATTATTTTATTATCTTTAACTACCTGATTACTCATTAATCAAGATAATTAAAGATAATTACCGTCGTTACTATTCATAATGTCCAAAAACAAAAGAGTATTCATTACATAATTTGGGCCTTCTGATTCCAAATATGTAATCCATTTTACCAAATTCCAAACACATAAATTGAAATAATTAATTTAAAAAAAACTTCTCGTTGTCAAAACAAATAGCGGGTTTTTTAGAAACAATATTTATGAAAAGTTTGGCACTTGTTTATGCCTAATTCCAAAGTGAAATTAATCCCAATGACCATCATTTAATTACATGGTAAAAATATATTCTAATTACACTTTAAAACAAATTAAAAAGATAATATAACCATATAATTAAATTATATGAAAAAGCAGTCTTGATGTAAAATGCAGTATTTTTCACTATTCATTGAAAAATGAACATTGTCAGAAAAATACCAAAAATTAACCCAAGGTAAATTTCAATGTCCCAATAATAAATAATATGTTTATTTTGAAAAATATATCTTATAAAATTTTCAAAAAGTGGATTTAAAAGGGGTTCTCCATCAAAAGGCGGTTAATCGACCTTTTAAAGAATATTAGAATGTTTACTCTAAAAAACTAGATTCATTTGCATTTTTAATCCTCTAACATTTATTGTAAAGAGTAAAATATTTTACAAACATATATAATCATTTTTTAGTTAGTTATTTTCATTCCCGCCATTACAACGGCTAGGCGTTAACTACCATTTAAAATAATATTATTTTATTATTAGAGTGCAACATAAGATTCCCAAGAAACTCGTTGTTGTGTATTGGGTACGTCATTGAGCATGGAATCCCCTTTAAAGTAATATTAATATTTTATTCACAAATATGGATAAATATAAAGATTTCATATTCTTTATTTACCTGGGGTGTTACATCCTTCCCCCCTTTTGGGAATTGCGTCCTCACAATTTTAAAATTGAGCTTGGAAACATCCTTGAAAGTCCCACATCGGAACAAGAGTCGGTAAACAATCACTTTTAGAAAAAAGAAGGATGAGTACAAAGGTCACTCGAGTTAACCCATACTAGGATTCCAAATATGAAAATATGGACATGGAGGAAAAAACAAAGGGTCATGTTCTGATGGAGAGTGATAGAAAACATGTTTGGGAGAAAGTTAACCATAAGAAAATCACAAACTTGTGATGGGTTAAACGGTATTCGATTCCCCAGTAGGAAAATTTAATAGACAAAATTTTTGTTTTAAGTTACTTTTTATTGAGGAATTTATTCATAAGTAAACATAATCACTTATCATGTTGACTTTCAACTTTTATTACATTCCTTACACAAACTCATATTTTCTTCAAAAGATGAGTATTTAGGAAGACTTGTTCACATTAAGAGTACTATAATCAACTTCTAGAGAATCACCTAATCCACAAAAGAGAACTATATACTTCCCATGTCTTTAGACTTTAACCAAAACCAAAACCAAGAAGGTTAGTACAAGATCAGATAATCCAGAAATGGATAACCCTTTATAAAAATAAAATCTATTCTTAATCTCCAAAATTTGTCCAACAAAACCCAAAGTTCAACGAGGACCATTCGATAAACAATTTGTCCATAAAATTCCTCAAAGTAAACCAAACTAAGATTGAAACCCAAATATTTGAAGGATTTAGTCACATAGTCTACCAAGTTAATCGTATCATTTATCTCCAAACCACATCAGTTGCTCTTAATGTCTCGTATTGAAAAGTAATTAACCTAATCACATATCCTCCAAGATAGGTTAATAAATTTCCATAGATAACCAAAAATCAGCTTACTCTTAATTCATAAAATCGTCTAAGTAAAAAGAATCCTTCAAACTAACCAGGGACTTCACGTAGTCCAGTGGTAGGCGATAAATACCAGTCGCACTTTGGTTGTGGGTTCGATTCCCTCAGCTTTGTCCGACGCGACGGGTTGTCACACGGTCTGCGTGTTGTCCTTTTTCCAAAACTATATATTTCTCAAAAAATTCCCCAAAACGAGATAAAATCTTCAAAAATAATCATAACATATTTTAACCTCAAGTTTATCTCATGCCTTTCATTTTCCATAATAACATATAATTACCCATAATTACCTCAAAATTAAGGATCATATAAACCCTAATGGTTACCTTTATAATTATTACCTGTACTTCCACATATATTGGTCATCTCGTACATGATGCTTTACAGAACATATCAAGGTTCACGTGGTTGATCATGACTCCTTTATAGTTGGTTTAGGATAAACACAAGGGTTCTCATTGCAGCCCCCATATCATTCAGTTGCTTTCTCAAAAACTGTCAAAGTTTCCTTCACATCCACTATTACTTTGGTGCCTGCTAGATCCAGCCATTTACTAAAACCAAAAAGGCCAATGTGAGTATATCAAAAAAACCATTATGTACTAATGAGGAAGATAAACACTAAGATATACTTACTCATTCACTTTATCTAAAACTAGGACTCTTTCTGAAATCCTAACCATTATTGTAATGTCACTTATGTTTAAAGAGTACCCTAACCTCTAAAGTTATCTAAACCGACCTCTGATACCAACTATAAGGCCCCAACCTTAAACCTTACTTAATCTTGAGTTAATACAAGATTACACATTGATGATATTTTTAGGTTTATATTTTTAGAGAATTAGATCATAAAACTTGCATTACATTCCACATTTAAACAAAGTGGTTACATAAAAGACAGGATTCATTCTTCCCATCAACGGAAACATATTTAAATAAAACTTGGATTCTTTCTAGACACATCCTTGACACTATCATCACATCACATACCTTTCCCTTGACCTGTGAAAAACATTTCAAAAACTTGGGATGAGCATAAGAAGCTCAGTAAGGGATATAAAAATATGGAAAGGAAACATGAGTTCATATATACATAAGAATGAAATCATACTTTACCCATAAAACATAGGCACTTTAACATACCTCATCAAATCATGAATAAATCATAGAAATCATAAGACATAAAGGTAACTTGAGGAATTCAGAACATTCTTACGTAGGGAGTAACCCTCTTGGTTACGTTTGGAATACCCATCACAGTATATTCTCTAAATCTCTTCGGAAAAACCTTAACATTTCACTCCTTCATGTTACCCAATGCATTGGAGGGCTATATCAGGCCCACCCACCCTTAGTCTATCACGGAACCACCCGTTTTCTTAATAATTCCCAAGAACCTCAACATAATCGTATCACATAAAACATGCATAAAGGAAACATAACATTTCCACCTTTTAATCACAAGATATCAATACCACACATTGATATAAAAATATTATGAAAACCATTTTCAATACCAAAATAAATGAAAAGTAAAACATGGTATTTATTTTTATTTTTTAAAAAAAGTATGTCTTGTAGAGAAGGCCGAAACTCAAATAATGGTCACGATGACGGAGAAGTCGTTGTCGTCGCATACGTATGACAAAAACATTCCCTTTTGTCGTTTAGTAAAACGCTTCGTATAAAAATGATTCCTTTTTGGATAAACGTAAAAGTCAAAGGGGTTTATACACCGTATAAAAGAAGGTTGTGTATAAAACAAAATATGTCTCAATGAAAGGAGATTGAGACGAAGTCCCATACAAAGACGGTATCCTTGGTTTAAGGATAAATCAATTACATAATTATGTGTGACAAATTAATACACCAAATATAAGTGGATATTAAGTGTAAAATAATCAAAGTTCATTCACACATATTCAAAGGATGACATATTCAATAACTGCATGTTGAACCCAAAGAAATCGAAATTGGGTTAAGAAGTTCCCTTTACAGCCTAACAACGTCACATCAAAATGAGTTGATGAGAGATAAAAAAAGGGTATCTCATCACTTGGACATAAAATTTACATCAATAAGGATATATGAGAACATATCCCAACATAAAAATATGTAAATTAAAAGACCCAACAAAATAATTCTTTTAAAAAGGGGAGGGTGAAAGGTTCCCTTACCGACATGGGTATCTTTTGAAACATACACCTCGTGAAATAAGGACAATACAACATTGATGTAAATACTCATAAAATAAATTATATTACACAATGAGTAAAATAATGGGCAGTACATATACCACTCAAAGGAAATTGTGGCAAATGTATCATAAATCTCACGGGAATAAAAGTGAGATGAAAAATCCCTTATGAAAACTCGGCAGCCTAACAACGCCACTTAAAACTTCCAAAAATGGATTGATGAGATCAAATAGGGTCTCTCAAAGTATTAACATAAAGTTTAGAGAAATAGTAATATAAAATAACATCCCCCAACATAAAAAAGAGGATCTTTATAGAAGTGACATAAAGGAGAGGACTTAAAAAGAAAGAGAGAGGTTAGATCTCTTACGAAAATTCGGCAGCCTAACGGCGCCACTCAAAACTTCCAAAATGGATTGATGAGAGGAAATAGGGTCTCTAATCATATGAACATAATAAGTACAGTAGTAGTAATATAAAATATAATCCCAATCATAAGAAAGATTAGCTTAAAAGGAATTACATAAAAGAGTGTACTTAAAAAGAAAGAGAGGTGTAGGATCCCTTACCTCAAGTCCAACTTGTCTTGTTCGTTTCTTTATATTACTGAATAATAAACTTTGGTAAATTTATAATTGCTTAAGGACCTTCTATAAATATTATTATTCAGTTAATATCACATATTTTAATGTTATAATAATTGGTTAATAATATGAGTTCATATCAGACGTTTTTGTCGATGTTTGGTACATGAGTCAAAAATTGAACTTGTTGGAAAATAATTTTCCATGTAGTTATAGGTACATCATATCTAGAATAGTATTTATGTTTTATATATCATATATATCCAGTATATATCCATTTTATACTATTCCATAGCATTTGGAGATAAAAATTAAAAGCACCGTTCATGGAGACAGTAGGTCGTACTTACGCATGAACGCTACTTTAATTTTTTTGTCATATTAATGGAATTAAAACAAAATGAAAGATATATATATATGTTATAATTACAGAATGATATCCATCATTTATATGTAATATATTACATATATATCCATTATATATATGTACTTATAATAGTACATAACATTTTGAGATAAGAAATGAAATGTACAGTTCATGAAGACGGTAAGCCGTACATACGCATGAACGCTACTTCCATTTCTATTTCATATTTAATGGAATTAAAACATAATGATACATAATAGTATTTTAATTCCAGTATGGTATCATATATAATATCATTAAATATATCCTTTATACGTACCACATATGCTATTAACGAATCAAATCACTTTGAGGGGGCGGTAGTCCGCACTTCCTTAAATGAAGATATCACGTTTACCCATAATGGAAACCATAAAGATATGCCATAAATGAAAAATACAGAAGCTTAAGTAAAACATAAACGTATTAGATATCATATATAAATATATTGTCATCTTAATGGCCACCTTTGAAGTTGTTAGAAGAATGTTGAACAATCATCGTTTCGGGAGGTAGAAATTCGCCATCCACGGAAACAGTATGTTCTTTAACCATTAGATGTAGGTTTGTGTAAGTGTAGCTATAATACTTCTTCTAATAACATCCTAGTATATTTAAGATACTTTATTTGTTACAAAAGAAATTAATAAAAAGAGTTTAGGGGGTTGGAGAAGTAAAATAAAACAAAAAGGACTCAAGTGAAGACATTACCTTAAAATCGGGTAACTTCCTTTGATTCGAGCTCAAAGGATTCCTTGGAAAGGATTATTCCAAAATTGAGGCTTCAAGGAGTTATAGAGGGATGTGGAGAGAAAAAATGGTCAGGGGTTGGCCGAGACAAAGGCTTTGGAAGTGTGGGTAAGGAGATAGAGGTGGGGGCATTTTATAAGAGGAGAGGAGGGGCACTCTTGGAAAGGTATAAAATGTAACATTATTTCCAAATGAGTTTCGGATTTTAATGGTCTCACATTGATGTGTTTCGAGGATAAGGTGATAAGGGTTATAAAACCACCCATCCAATAGGTTTTGGACATGTTTAGGTCTTATATTTTACATTATCTTTCCATTTTATTTAAATCGTTAAATAATGAGGTCATCGTTGCATCATCATGATGTCATAAATAATTTAATTTATATAATATCTAAAAATTATAAAAAAAATACTAAGATGTAGGAAATATATTTATCTTTCCAATGAATATTTATAGTCCAAAATATCATTTATGTAGACAAAATTAAAAATAGTTTACTTAGGTGATACATTCTTTGTTACATTTAACATTCTTTAAAAATAAAAAGATAAAAAGTCACTTTCTCACAAAAGTGATTCCATGGGGCCCCCATGTTTGGTACAAGGAATCCCATGGTCGGCCATGAGACAACCCGTAGCCTTAGTACACATGTTGTGGTCATTTTTTTTATTATGATATTATTTTATTATCTTTAACAACCTGATTACTCATTAATCAAGATAATTAAATATAATTACCGTCATTACTATTCATAATGTCCAAAAACAAAAGAGTATTAATTACATAATTTGGAACATCTGATTCCAAATATGTAATCCATTTTACCAAATTCCAAACACATAAATTGCAATAATTAATTTAAAAAATCATCTCGTTGTCAAAACAAATAGCGGGTTTTTTAGAAACAATATTTATGAAAAGTTTGGCACTTGTTTATGCCTAATTCCAAAGTGAAATTAATCCCAAATAACATCATTGAATTACATGGTAAAAATATATTATAATTAAACTTTAAAACAAATTAAAAATATAATATAACCATATAATTAAATTATATGAAAAAGCAGTTTTGATGTAAAATGCAGTATTTTTCACTATTCATTGAAAAATGAACATTATCAGAAAAATACCAAAAATTAACCCAAGGTAAATTTCAATGTCACAATCATAAATAATATGTTTATTTTGAAAAATAGAGCTTATAAAATTTTCAAAAAGTGGATTTAAAAGGGGTTCTCCATCAAAAGGCGGTTAATCAACCTTTTAAAGAATATTAGAATGTTTACGCTTAAAAACTGGATTCATTTTCATTTTTAATCCTCTAACATTTATTGTAAAGAGTAAAAATATTTGACAAACATATATAATCATTTTTTAGTTAGTTCTGTTCATTCCCTTCATTACAACGGCTAGGCGTTAACTACCATTTAAAATAATATTATTTTATTATTAGAGTGCAACGTAAGATTCCCAAGAAACTCGTTGTTGCGTATTGGGTACTCTATTGAGCATAGCATCCCCTTTAAAGTAATATTAATATTTTGTTCACAAATATGGATAAATATAAAGATGTCATATTCTTTATTTACCTGGGGTGTTACAAGGAGAGAGTAAAATATGTATCTACATAGAAGCCAAAGATTCGAGTTGAAATTTTAAGAAAAATATCATTGGTGATTAGGTAACTCTAGTTCATACAAGGGGAATTGTAACACCCCAATATTTAATAGTATTATATATCTTCAAAGTAATTTAATAACATGCGCTACACGCAACACTGAGTTTGAGTGCATCAAGACTTGACAAAAAAGCTATTCAAAAAGTTTTTGTGAATAGTATTAACTAAATTTTGAATTTTATATACTCAATATAATTTTACAATCCATATTATGTGTCTCTTAGACATGATATAAGAACAAATTCATTTTTTCAGATAAAAGAAGTATTTTTCAAAAAATGAAATTTTACCACCCTTTAATGGAGAAATATTTTAAAACCCAATATTTGACACTTTTATATATTCAATTAAATTAAATTATATTTTTTTTATAAGCGAGATATAAAAATTTAGTTTTGATACTTTTTTTGTACTTTTCTAATAAATTTCATATTTTGATGAATAGTGAAAAATACTAAATTTTAATTGAAAACAAGTTTTTCTATCAAAATAATTTATAGTATTAAATTATATATTTGAATAGTTTGGAAGTATAATTAGATTATATTTTTATCATTTAATACAATTTAGGTCATTATATGTAATATCACATTTAAATTTGACATAAACACATGTGAATCTTTCGATAGTTTTTACTTTTTAAAAACCCACTTTATTTGGTTTTGACAACATGAAATAATTTTAAATCAATTAATGAAACTTCTATTTTTTTAATTTGGTAAAATAAACTTCATTTTTTAATTCATAATATCAAAATTTTCTTAGGGCGATGTTTTGGTATTTTTCTGTAAACATTCAATTTTTGATGAATAGTGAAAAACACAACGTTATAGTTTGAAACCTAATTTTTTATTCCAATAATTATTTATTTTATTTAAATTTATTTTAATTCAATATAGATACATAATACCTATATAAGTCCTATTTAATTCATTGTATTCATTTTATAATAAGATTAGATATATAAAATTTTATTGAACTTTTTACCAACTTTTTCCCACCTTCTACACACATTTGTAAATTTGCATAAAAAATAATTTTACCACGTATGTGAATTTAATTTAAAACATTTGAGAGACATGGTTGTAACCAGTAAATAAAATTTGGTTCAATAAGATGAAAATAATTTTTGTCGAATAGTAACATTTGAATTTTATTTACAATGGTTAAAAGTAAATAGTGTAATAACTAGTAAAAATGATATTATAATTACCCTAAATCATGTCCTAAATTTACGAGATAAATTTATTTAGAACAAAACCAACCTTAGGAATAAAATATGATCCTTTTGGTCAACTTGTATTAGATTAGGGCACTTATTATTATTTTACATAAAGAAGAGTTTAAAAAGTTAAATTCAATGTTTAATAACTACACCATTTTTAATATAGGGTTATATATAAGATAAATTGAACTATAAATATTAATTAGAAAGATAAAAATAATTACTACAAAATAGTATATTATTTATATATTTTACACATGAAATTATTAAATTTATTTATGAAACAATGATGCAGTAATTACATTATTAATGAATGACTAAAATAATTGATATTATAAATATCCAAATAAATTTAAATTTAATATTTTGATTAATTCCAATAATTTTAAAGGTTAATATTACATTTTATAGTTTATTAAATGATTTTTTTCAATGTAATCAGGTTGTTATGACTTTCAAAAAAACAAAATACCAAATAGTGTCAAAATTGACATTAATGAGTTTTTAAAACAAATACTATATCATAATTTTTTTAATAGTCTTAAAAATATAATGTTCATACAAAGGAATCTTATAATGATATATATGACATTTATGAACCACTTGGGGTTCTATTGGCATTTTATAGTATGTTTATTAACCATGTAATATAAAAATACAAGAAGACAATGTAAACGTTAAACTATTTAACTAATAGTTAAATCTAAGAGATAAGCTTAAAATGTTAACCTAAACTTGTCTAAAACCTATTGGTTGAGAGTATTCAGACTCATAACCACCTAAAAATAGAGATAAATTCATTTGGATCCATTATAAGCCTAAAATAATTTTATAAAAAAATAATATTTCAAGCTTCTCCTAAAGTGACCCTCACCTCTATTATAAAAGGGTATTTCACCATCTCTCAAAATCACACCTCCAATGCCATTTAGATAGTCCAAAACTAGACTAAATATCCTCCCAAATTCAATAAAATCAACCTAGAGGACTTCCCTTGAGAAAAAATCCATCCTAGGAATCTGTTTTGTTAAAATCAAAAGAAAACACCCAAATGAGAGGTCATTATTTTATCACCTCTTTCTATGTTCTTTTCTTCTTCCACTTTCTTTTTCTTTGTTTTTTCCCAAACAAAATAATATATCAAGTAAAATCTACATTAAATTATGTATTATAAATATGGTACAACCATACTCACTATTCTATCCATTCTATTAATGATAATGTCACCATGCGTGCATACGTACGTCTTACTATCTCCACATCATTGTGTAATTTCTTATTCAACACTATGTTATTTGGATGTATATAACAATGAGTAATATGTATATTAATAATTGCAATAACATGATAATTTCTTAGTACAATTAATATACCATCCAATTCCAAATCTTTTAATCATTAAAGAAATGATATCGTCGCTCGTGTGTACTTAAGGCTTACCTTCTCCACAACACGATGAGATTCATTTCCACATTCACCATTCAACGATAATTATACAAATATAAATTATTAATAAGTATGTAATTTATGACATAATAATTCTACTGGATATATATATATATACATACATATACCTTATTCACATACTTCCGTTCAATACAATATGAAAATGGAAACAACGTTTATACGTACGTACAACCTACTGTCTCCACAAACGGTGTTTTCCATGTCACACATATATCTATTATACATATTTATATTCTAAATATATATGATATATAAATAATTTTTTATATTTTGTAATTATTTAAATCATTATATAAATAATACGAACAAAAATAACATGTTATAAAATGTACAATAAAGAAATCGATTATTACCCAAAATGTTAATTTAGCATTAAAATATTTATTAAATGGGTAGTATAAAGTCATAAATGAATCATGTATGATATAAAAAATATTAATATGGCTATGGTATAATTTAATAACATACTATGGTCATTAAATAGATGGTTAAATGTATCGTTAACCAAATGAAAGTACAATGTAAGGGGTAATTCCTTAATCTCATTATTATCCGAGATTGTTTATGTGCATGTTTTTACAGAGATATATTTATTATCCATGTCCATGTTCGATAAAAGAGTTTTCAAGAGGATTATTTATAATTTACTCTTTAACTAAAACATCATTTTAAATGTTTTAATTACTTATTCTTCTAAATCATTCTCATTAATGTCCATGTTTTCAAAATGGTTTTAAGCATTTATTTATATGGGCGTGAATGTTTTAAAATGTTAATAATTTTAAAAAGTTTAAAAGTGTTATGGGAAACTTTTATTCAAAAATATATTTTAAATTTATTCCTTTATAAATTGTGTGACTTTAAATGTAATCATGAGAAAGGAGTATTTCACTCAAAGAGTTTTAGTGATCAATTTTAACTATATCAACATCCTTTACTGGATATTATTATTGATTGATGTTGATTTATTATAATAAAATATTCTATATTTTATTGAATTAGTTATGGTATGTTTTACTATGGATGTGATATTTTTATACCATTCATTTTTTATGGATAGGGTATTGATATTTCGTATGATAGTTTTAATATAAAGGTTTATGTTATTTTTCAATATTTTCATATGAGGAATGCAATTGACTTAGTAAGTGAGGTGTGGAGCCTAATATAGGCCCTCGATGCATTGGTATGTCTCATGAGACAAACTAGTGTCTTGGAACAAGGCCTTAACAAAAAATTTATTTGCAGTCTTGTCATGAGGCCTTGACTATGTAGTAACAATGCCCGACGTCAGGCATTCCCTCATTATGAAATTTGTTATAAAATGTGATTATTCGACTAGTAGAATATCCATGTGCATGTTTATATGGCAATGTATGATTCATTTTTCCATATTATTTTCATTTTTATGTTTAAAAGGTTGTGGTTCTTCTATTACACATATTTCCATAAAAGTTTATAGCTTTTGCTAAATTATTTACCCTGGAATAGCATCTGAGCTCACCCCTTTCTTTTGTTTTATTCTCCCAGGATTCCAAGAAGTGTATTATGATTGATATGCAAGGCTATGCTAAGGGAATAATAGACTTATAAAAGGATTATTTATGTTGTTTTGTATGTTATAATGTGAAATGTTACATTTAGGTATGTAATCTATTATCCAAGACTACTAAAATGATTGGTCCTTCGGTACTTGACTCCTTGTAATCATGTCAATGTATTAAAATAATTCATCTACTCTCAGTAACTGGGGTCGGGGCATTACAGTTGATATCAGAGGAATCTTAGCAATAACATTGGAAACTAGATTTATAAAACTCTGATTAGAGAACATTACCTTATGATTGAATTTGTGGATTAGTATAGAAGAACTTCCTAGAAATTTGGTAATTTAAAGATTTTGTAAGTTTTCCAAGAAATACACCCTTGTCTGGATACGAGAAGGTAGTGGCTGCTATGACACAGATGTACCTAGGAGTAAAAACTCTGGCAAGGTGTTTTGGGCTTGACTTGGGGTATCGTATTACATGAAAACAGGCCATACTACACTCTTGGTTACGACACTCCCGAGGGATATGCTTAGAATAATTCACACATTCATTAGAAACCATTATGAATGATTCAAGAGTAAATATTTACTTAATGAAAACATTTTTATGATTATGGATTTTATGCATAAAAATTTCAATTTATTTTAGGAATTTTACATGTTTGGAATTATGCATTGAGATTCATAAACTACCCTAGGGTATGACATTGTTTAGAAATGGCGCCCAGTAGAAGGAATGAGAACTCCAACAGTACGCCTGATCCAAAGAGTAAGAAGGATCATATATTTCATGGTATTAAGCCAACATTGAGAAGGGAAATTTTCTCCCATGTATTTTCATCATATGAAGAAATAGTATCATGTGTTAATAATATAATTAATTAATTCTCTGAGTCTTATGGCTTTGAAGTGAAGAAAGAGAAGAAAAGGATGGTAGAGAGAAAGATAAAGGGAAGAGGGGAAAGAATGATTTTCCCATATGTGATAATTGTGGAAGGAATTTGTATGGTAAATTCTTGAAGGGAATGAGAGTTTGATATAAGTGTAGAGAAAAATGATACTAGGTATGTGATTGCAAGGGTAATAAAAAGGTTTCAATTGTACAATGCTTCATCTGCAAGGAGTTGGGACACTACACGAATCAATATACAAATAATCATAGTATGCCCCAAATGATGTTATAAGATAATAATCAAGTTATGATACTACCACAGATGAAGAGTAATGACAAGGGGTCTAATGTTTTTATTAACGAATTATTTCATTTGAGTGTTATATCACCGAAGTACTGGTTATATAAATTATGGAAATAAATAAATATTGTACTGAAGTACCATTTCATTGAGTATTTGAGACTATTTGGTTCCAAGAAAAGTTAGTCAATAGTAAGTTAATTTTTTTGTAAAATACAAGTTTAAAGGAAAGATAAACCTTAATATGGTTCTGATACTGAGGTAGTGATTTTGGAATAAGATATGATTGATTTGGATAAATTATATATGATATTCTTGACTAATTTGAAACTAATTAATTGTTTTTAATTCCATTATTGTTGGAGTTTACACCATTTTTGGATATAAGGAGTATATCCATTATTCTATAAGGAATAAGTAATAATGAATGCAATCAATTGGGTTTTATGGTAATTTAGGGTGTTACCATGTTTTAAAAGAATACATGATAAATGTATTCATATGTTATTATGTGGAAAAATGAATCTTCAATGTGTTTACCTACCTTATAAATTATGGGATCTGAGTTTGGACAGAAGTATTTTGGGTATGTCTAATGGTTTGATTGGATTAAGTTTGACATTGGATACTATTGTTAATGTTAATGAATTTCTTAGTATTATTTTTGGATTTTTATAAAAAGGATAACCCGGAGGTTGGGAGAAAAACCATCGCGTCTGGCAAGGCCGTGAGACTTGAACCTGAAATCGAAGGACGATAAGGGTTCATCACCAACCATAGTCGTACATGATATCATCGATTGTATAATGCATTTTTTTTTAAATATTCTGAAAAATTAATTATGAATGCCTTATTTTTGGAACCCTATACGATTTGGATAAATAGAATATTTTTGAATTATATTATATTTTGGAGTGAAAGATTAGTTTGTGTTAGGAATTATTTAAAGGATAAAACTCTACATGACAAGTATATTTTTTTCCACTTATTCTATGAATAAATTAATTCCTAAATTTTTTGGAAGGGATCTTAAAACCAAAAAATGTGTTATCCTAATACCTTATGTTGTGTTGAACCAATGATATTTTAAATCATCGTAGATTGATGGATTTGAGGCCCTCAATTTAACACTTGATTATGATTGATGACCTCAATCACTCCCTATAAATATTTACATTTTTCCTCAAATTATGTGTCTTTATTTTCCCCCAATGTTATCCTAATCGAGATCATAATTTGGTGGTGACTTTTTCATTTCCATTTCCTTCTTATTAAGACAAAAAAAATTTTACCCAATTTTCGATATGGGTTTTCCACAAAGGTATTTTTTTATTTTCAACACTTTATTTTCAAATAAAAGTTTAAAATTGAGAGGAAACTATTTATTAATGTAGGGTAGAATGTAACACCCCATGATTTCATTTTACGCTATCTCTTCAATGTAATTCAGTAACTTATGCTACAAACAACACTGAGTTCGAGCGCACCATAACTTGTCAAATTAGCCATTCAAAAAGGAGTTTAGGAATAGTATTAACTGAATTTTTAATTTTATGGACTCCATATAATTTTAGAATACATATTATGTTTTTCCTAGACATGATATAAGAACAAATTCATTGTTTCCAGATAAAGAAGTTTTTTTCATAAAATGTTATTTTACCCCCTTATACTGGCGAAACCTTTTTGAAACCAATATTTGAAACTATTATATATTGAATCTAATGAAATTAAATTATTCTTGAGAATATGGACATAAAAATATATTTTGGATAAATTTCTGGTACTTTTCAATTAACTTTCATATTTTGATGAATAGTGAAAAATAATAAATTTTAATTGAAAAAAATTATTAAAAATAATTTATAGTGATAAATTATGAATTGGAATGGTTTTGAAGTATAATTAGATTATATTTTTATCATTTAATACAATTTAGGTCATTATAAGTAATTTCCAATTTAAATTTGACACAAACCCATGTTAATCTTTTGATAGTTTTTACGTTTTAAAAACCCACCTTTTGGTATTGACAATGGGAATTAACATTAAATTAATTAATACTAATTATATGTTTTGAATTTGCTAAAATATAATTCATTTTTGAATTCAGAATATAAAAATTATCTTAGGTTTAATTTTTGGTATTTTTCTGAAAACATTCTATTTTTGATGAATAGTGAAAAACACTGCGTTATTGTTTAAAACCTACATTTTTGAAATAATTTTTTATTTTATTAAAATTTATATTAATTCAAAATATATACATAATACCTATACATGTTTAATTTAATTCATTGGAGTCATTTTATAATAATATTAGATATATAAAATTTTATTGAACTTTTTACCGTCTTTTACCCACATTCTAGGCCCATTTGCAAATCTGAATAAAACGTAATTTTACCAATTCTATGAATTGAATTTAAAAACTATGAGAGACACGGTTTAAATCAGTAAGTAATAAATTATTTAATAAGATGAAAATAAATTTTTTTGAATAGTAACGTTTGAATTTTATTTACCATGGTTAAAAGTAAATAGGGTAATTAAAGGAAACAATTATATTATAATTATCCTAACACATGTCCATTTTCTTTTGGATAAATTAATTTTCACCAAAACCAAACTTAGGAGAAAAATATGATTCTTTTGGTCCACTTGGATTAGATTATGACATTTATTATTATTTTACTTAAAGAATAGTTAAAAGTGTTAAATTCAATGTTTAATAACTAACACATTTTTAGTATAAGGTTATACATAAGATAAATTTGTCTATTTATATTCATTTGAAATGTAAATATAATTCTTACATAATAGTATTTTATTTTTAATTTTTAGACAATAAATAATTAAATTTGTTTACGACACAATGATGATGCTACAATTACCTTATTAATAGAAGATTAAAATAATTGATATTTTAAATATACAAATAAATGTAAATTTATAATTTTTTGGAATTAAACTAATTTTTTATGTTAATATGACATTTTAGGGTTGATTCCATGATTTCTCTTAGAATTAATCATGTTTTTATGACTTTGAAAAAACTAAATAACAAATAGTGTCAAAATTGACATAAATGAGTTTTTAAAACAAATATTACATTATTAAATTATATAATAGTCCTAAAAATATATGGTTCATCCAAATGAACCTTATAATTATATATATGTCATTAATTAACCACTTGTGGTTCTCTTAGTATTTAATAGTTTGTTTATTAACCATTTAATAAAAAAAATACAAGAAGACATTGTAAAAGTTAAACTATTTATCTAAGAGTTAAATATAAATGATAAGGTTAAAATGGTAACCTATACTTGTCTAAAGATTATTGGTTGAGTGTATTTCGACCCATAACTAACTAAGGATCGATATAAATTCATTTAGAGCAATTATAAACCTAAAATTATTTTATAATAAAATAATATTTCAAGCATTTCCTAAAGTGACCCTCACCTCTCTTATAAAGGGGTACTTCTTCTTCTCTCAAAATCACAAATGTAAAGCCATTTGGCTCGGCCAAACCCTACCAAAATCTATTCCCAACATACCTCGCTTCATCCTAGAGTCATTCCCTTGAGAAGAAGGCCAACTTAGATATCCCTTTTGTTCAAATCTAAAGGAAACACCCAAAGAAGAGTTAACAATTTCATCACCTCATTCAAAGTTTTTTTCTTCTTCCAATTTAGTTTTCATTGTTATTTTCATACCAAAATAATAAATCCAGTACCTTATTCATAGTGTTATATTATTATAAATATGGTACAAAAATACTCACTATTCTATCTATTCTATGAATGATAATTTCACCATGCGTGTGTACGTACGACTTACCGTTTCCACGCCGTTGTGTAATTTGTTATTTGACACTATGTTATTTGGATGGATATAATAATGAGTAATATGTTTATAAATATTGAAAATAATATGATAATTTCTAAGTATAATTAATATGCCATCGAATTCCACCCCTTTAAATCATTAAGGAAATGATATCGTCGCTCGTTTGTATATACGGCTTGTCGTCTCCACTACACGATGAGATTCATTTCCACGTTCACCATTCAACGTTGGTTATAAAAATATATTTTATTAATAAGTATGTAATATATTACATAATAATTATTCTTTAGATATATGTGTGTGTGTGTGTTTGTGTGTGTGTAACTGCATATATTTTATTCACTTACTTCCGTTTAATACAATATGAAAATGAAAATAATGTTTATGCATACGTACGACTTACGTTCTCTATAAATGGTGTTTTCCATTTCATATATCTATATATTATAAATATTTATATACAAATATATATTATATATAAATCATGTTTTATATTCTTAATTGTTAAAAACATTATCTATATGATATGAACAAAAATAACAAGTTAAAACACATACGATATAGGAGGCGATTATTACCCGAATTGTTAATTTAACATGGAAATAATTATTGAATGGGTAGTATAATGTTATAAATGAATCATGTATGATATAATAAATATTAATGTGGTTATATTATAATTTAATAACATACTATGGTCATTATACATGAGGTTAAACGTACCCTCGACCAAAGGAAAGTAAAATGTAAGAGTTAATTCCTCAATCACATTATTATCCGAGATTGATTATGTGTATTTTTTTACTGGGAAATATTTATTATCAATGTACATGTTTCATAAATTAATTTTCTAAAGGATTATTTTTAAGGTACTCTTTAACTAATGCATTTTTTTAAATGTTTTAAATATTTATTCTTCTAAAACATTCTAATTAATGTCTAAGTTTCCAAAAAGGTTTTAAGGATTTATTTATACGGGAAAGAATGTATTAAAATTTTAATTTTTTTAAAATATTTCCAAGTGGTATGGTATACATTGATTTAAAAATATATTTTAAATTTATTCTTTTCAAAATTTTGCTACTTTAAATTATTTCATGAGAAAGGGGTATTTCAATCAAAGAGTTTTACTGGTCATTTTCAATTATATCAACATCCATTACTGGATATTAATCTTTATTGATATTGATTTATTATAATAAAATCTTCCATATTATATTAAATGAGTTATGATATGTTGTACTATGGATGTGATATTTTTATTCCATTAACTATTTATGGCTATAGTATTGACATTTCGTATGCTAGTTTTAATACGAATGATTGTGTTATTTTTCAACATTTTCATATGAGGAATGCAATAGACTTAGTACGTGATGGGTGGGGCCTTCTATAGCCCCTCGATGCATAGGCTGGTCTCAATAAACAAACTAGTGTCTTGGCAAAAGGCCTTGAAAAAAAAAATATTTGTAGTCTTGGCACAAGGGCTTGACTGTGCCGTAATGATGTCCGACGTTAGGAAATCCATCATTATGAAATTAGTAATTGCATGTGATTATTTGACTAATAGAATTTCTATGTGCATGTTTATATGGTAATGTATGGTTTATTTTTTCAATATTATGTTCACCTTAATGTTTAAAAGGCTGCTGTTTATTTATTTCACATCTTCCCTTAAATGTTTATAACTTCTTCTAAATTATTTACACTTACTGAGCATTTGAGCTCACCTCATTCTTATGTTTTATTTTCCTAGGATTCTATGTAGAGTATTATGATTGATATGCAGTGTTAAGATAACGTAATAATGGATTTCTCAAAGGATTATTTATGTTTTATTATGTGTTATAATGTGTAATGTAACATTCATGTATGAAATCTATTTTCCTAGACTGCTAAATCGATCGGTTTATCGGGACATTATTCCTTGTAATCGTGGTAATGTATTAAAATAATGCGCTGAATCTAGTAAACTGGGGTTGGGGTGTAACAATAATTAATTCTTTACAATTGATATCTTTTTAATCTTAGTGAGAACATAAATCTTTTGATGAAGTTTTTGATGATGAGAACGCGGATCAGTCTCTGAATGAAGAGCTTGAAAATAGTGATTAATCAGACATGTGATATTGTTTCGAGACCAACAGATAAGAATTTAATTATAACCAAATGGTTCTTTCATAAAAAGACTAAGGAAGATGGTAGAGTGATCTGAAACAAAGCATGACCTATGCGTAAAGGTTACTCTCAAATAGAGGTTATCAATATTGATGAGATATTTTCACTGGTTGCAAGGCTAGAAACAAATAGATTATTCTTGGTCATAGTGGTGAAAAGAAGGTTCAATATTTTCCTGATGGATGTGAAATTATTATTTATAAATTGGGTTCTAGAAGAAGATGTGTACATCAAGAAACCAGGTGTTTTTATCATTCATAATGATGATAATATAGTTTTTTTTGAGGAAGTAACTTTACTTGTTGAAACAATCACCAAGAGCATTGTATTCAAGGTTTGATCTGTTTTTCAAGAAGCACAATTTCCAATGTGCAAGAGTTAATTACAATAAATATTTTAAAAATGATAGTAATAAAAATCTTATGGTGTTGATGTATGATTTTGAAATAATATTTGGTGGATTAGATGAATCATAGTGCAATAAGTTCACATAGTTCATGAAATGTGAGTTCAAAATGTACATGATTCGTGGAATGGATTTTTTCATGCTTAATAGGCGAGACAAGGAAAATATAGAACATTCATATCTCAATCAAAATATACCAAGGATTTTTTGAGGAAATTTGGAATGGATAATTTCATGGATATGTAGACTCTAATGGATATATGGATGAAACATTCATGAGACATTGAGGGCATTGTAGTTAATGTAATAGAATAGGGGGAAATCATTAATAGTCTATTGTAATTGAATGTGAAAAGACCTAATATTGTTTTTTACACATGAAAACCAACATGATATCTTAGAAATACCAAAAAATCAACTTTCTTATAGAAAAACAATAATTCGGTATATCAATGGAATGATGGATTTCAGTTTAATGAATAAGGAAAAATATTAGCAAGAGTTCTTGGGCTATATAGATGTAGATGGGACTAGTTCAACATATGATATAAGTTCTACATTAAATGGGGAATTCTATCATGATGAATTGTGTATTTATTCTCTAATACTGAATCATGGTTTCATTTCATTGAGAACCATATAATTTGAATATTTTGCCACTACTCAAGCGTGCACAAAGTTATTGTAGACATTCTAATTAATCCCTTACCTAAAGAATTATTTTAATAAAATAAACGGGATTTTTGAGTTCATTCAACTCCCTGAACATGAATAAAATTTGATGTGGGACCCCCTATCCCTATGGTATGATGTGTTTATTGACCTGCTGGTGACAAAAAATGAGTGACCTTTGGGTTTGCTGACAAAGGGAAAGAAAATGTGCTTAATAAAGGGGGATAATGAAGAGGATAATATAATAAGGTGAACAATTATGTAGGGGGGTGTGTCAAAATTTTTAATTTTTATTTTCTTAACAAAAAATGAAATTCTTCTATGACATGATGCACATTAAGTGTTATAAGGAATAAACTCACGGATATCAGATATTGTATTAGACATCATTAATCATCCCAAAACATGAGAACATAAGCAGTGAAGTAGGGGGAGTTTTAAATCCAACGATGCTAAAATATGATCAATCAAATGATAAATAACACAATAGATATAGTTCATTATGAAATCTGTTGAGTGGTTTTAAGAATGAAGGGATTCATTAATGAACTTTACATATTACTTTTATTTCACACGCTGAGCATGGATCATGTGGCATTAGAGTATTTTTTGAGTAAATAATTGATCATTCCATGAATCTCAATAATAGAATGATGGAAAAAATTGAAGAACCATTAATTATGTATCAAAATGTTAAGAGTTTTCAACAAACATGAAGGGGGATATTATTGTGAAAAAATTCATCAAGGTAGCATTATGGTGTTTTTGGGATGATTTTTTAAAAAGCATGTTTCCATGGTCATTTGTGTAGATATTGTTGGTAGGATACATTGAAAAAAAATCAATTCAAATAAATGGACACTCTAGAGGTGGTACAAATAGTTCACTTAAAATGTTGCATTATATCCCAGTGTTTTTCATATTTACGGGTCCAAAATATGGGTATATCAGAATGGTTTTTTTGGAAAAGGGGTTTTCATGAAAAATTAAAGGTATTTTAGAAAGTTATATGAAATGCATGTTTTTTGATCAGCGCATATAAATATATAAAAGTCAAGTAGTTCATGAAAGATTACAATTTTGGTGAAAGAGGAGTTTGTGAAAAAAAAGGTAGAGTTGGGGGTTCCCATGAAATAAATATTAAGTGATTAGTTTGAAAGAGACATGTGCTCCCAATACGACAAAAAAATGGTTTTCCAAGATCAGGGGAATGTTGTGCGCAAGGCAGTTAGGTGGAAGGGAATCTACGCATAGTGTCAGCCATGTCTATAAATAAGTGTCAACCCCCCTTCATTTCTAATTCCCAAATCTTAGTGAAATTTGGTTTTTTGAATCGCTTAAGTATTGAGTGAAGAAGGAGTTTCATGTAACAAGAGTCGAAAAAAATGCATACATGTTCCACACAATAGGTTGTTCTTCTATAGTGTGTTAAAATTGGGAGTTTGGGACCTAAACATAAATGTTGCGTTCAAAGTGTAAATGTTTCATGCAACACATCCAAACGATTCATGAAGGATTGATGATTCCAATTAATTTTTTGGTAAATATCTATTAATAAAGTGGATGAAAGTGGAATATAATGACATGATAAATATAGAAAAAAGATATTCATTCAGTGGATCAAAGTGGATTATTATGAATGATAAGTGAGAATACTATAGTTGAGAGATCATTATGGTTTCACATTGTGATTGGTTATAAACCAAGAGGGATTTTGAGTCCACTACAAACTATGTAAATAGTAGTGTTTTTTAGTATATTTGGTACATCAACACATCGCCAATGTTTTCTCTATATATGTATCCTAGTGAGGGTGAACGAAATAAAATTTCTGTTTCACATGTACGATTTAATTTCTTTTTATACATTTTTTCAGGAAAGGGATATAAGAATGTTTTGTTTAATAATTAAATAAGATACAAAAGGGGTAGTTGTTTTAATTCATCATACCCCGATAACCCCTATTCATGTATTTAATCTAGTTGGACTAATAGGAATGAAAAAAAATACTATTGAGTCCTTCCTGTCGAATCATCCAACTTCATTTACAGGGCCTATCGATCCACTAATTGTGTAGAAATGGATCAGAACAACAAAAAATATTTTATCTATTCTCCAATGAAAAAAACATGAAGTTTTTATCTAATATGATCCTTTTTTTGGAGATTGAAGAAGATATTTAGGGGATTAAAACTAAGAATACAAGGAAAAAAGAATAAATTTACTCTATAGTGTTGGATAAAATAATTAATTTCCCTATATTATTTATATGAATAAAGATTATGAATTTCTTGAGATTAATGCGAATGATGATGAACCAATTAGTATATTTAAGGATTATATTAAAATACATTCCATGTACTATCCTAGTGTTATTATGGATCTAAAAATTTATATTTTTCAATTCTTATGTTTCTTAGAACAATAACTTTGAAGGTAGTTGGTTATACAAGTATTTAGTAGATATGAATAATTAATTTTATTTTCTTTCTATGTGGATATAGATATTGGGGTCATCCATCAATCTCAAGGTTTTGATAATAAAGAAAAATAGAATTAAATGGGATTTATAATAACAAAAAACATTTAAATGTGAAGATGAGTTTTATTTTATTCCAAATACAAGGAAGGATTGATGGGGGATTTTTTTAAGGAGTATGGTAAAAGTTTTTAGTTTTTAAGATAATTATACTAGGAAATTGAATACCAACGTAACATGGAGAAGATAACTAATGATGAAAATTGAGGGAGATATCTATATAATTCACCATCGATACTCATATTCTATAATTTAATGGATTATAGACATCATGATAACCCATTATCAAAACCAAGGGTTGATGATAATGATCGATACAATCAATTTCTTAAGCCCGGATAATATGAAAATATCATTCGATCATTGTTGCTGAGATAGGATGTGAAAAAGAATTAGTGAATTATACAGTATACATCAAATCATGATCTGTTAATGTCTTATTGGATATATGTTATACCCACAATTTTATATTATAATTTTCTTAAGGGTATCCAGTTACCACCTCAATGATCATATGTTGAAATAGTAGTAAAATCATATAATGTTATGATTCTTCCATCTTTATTTAATTATTCCTCCACAATTGATGTTTATAAGAGTTTCCTTCCTAAAAGGTTTTTAGTCTTCCTCATGTTTATGTTTATTTGATTTTTATGATGGATTCAATTTCATTATATAATCACCATATCAATTTTCATGGATGTAATGTATCATTTTATATTTCAAACCTACTAATGATATTATATTGTTTAAACCATAATTTTGAACATCCAATTGAAATTACATCCATTTAATAGGCCATCATTCCTATTCAAATTAGTTATTCATCTCAAATATCTAGGGATAAACTCAAAATAAAAGATATTCCTATTGTGTGTGATTGTTTTGTATATTTCAAAAGTAGTTTTATAGAATTATTGATAATCATGATGTTAAATTAAAATAGAACTCATGACCTATGATATTCCTATTTTAAAGGCTCTATATATAATTTCCATGAATGAGTTACAAGTATTGACAAAGCAACTCATGGAGAATCAATATAAGGGATTTATTTGGGTAATTATATCACAACGGGGTTCACCTATACATTTTGTTAAAAGTAAATATTGATAAATAATACTATGTTTTGAATATTGTGAAAATAAAAAGATCATAATCAATAATAAGTATCATTTTCCCCATATTAATGATTTTTTTATCCATTATGAAGAGATCAATATTTACCCATGATTGATCATCGATCTGGATACTACTGGTTGAGGGTTAAATGTGAAGACACACCCATCAATGCCTCTAGATCAAGGTATGGACATCATAAATTCATAGTAATCCTATTAGGTCTTTCATATTTCCCTACTATCATCACAAATTTATTGAAAAGGGTATTTAGAGATTACCTTGATAAATTTTTAACCGTCATTTTAAAAAAATTATTATATATTACAAGAACCAGTAAGATAAAAAATATTACTTAAGGATTTCACTGTGGACCCAAATAATGGAGAAGATATATGAAAAATTTATAAAGGGTGAATTTTTTATATAAGAAGTATAATTTTGGGGTTATTTTATTGAAAGAAAGGGTATAACAATGGATCCATAAAAGGGGGAATTTATTGATCATTGGTATAGAAAAACCACTATGATTAAAATCTATAGTCTTCAAAGATTGGATGGATATTTATAGAAACCTTTTTATTTATTTTTCTTTACAATATATTTAGAACACTATAATTACTTTAAAGGGTGTTAATATCCTCTAGTTAGATGATTGTGAATAAAATTTCAAGTAAATGCATAGTAGTTTGGATAGTGTACCTTTTCTCACATGACTGTACATTGGAGAAGGGTTTACAAGATATAGGAATTCATGGAAAATTTACTGGTGTACATTCTTATGTATAATTATATGGAAATAGCTTATGCCTCGTGACAATTGATGGTTAATTAGAAAAATTTCCCAACTCAGAATTTGGAGTTAGAAATAGTAATTTTTGCATTAAAGATATTCATGGACTATATTTATAGAGAAATATGTGGCATATATACTGATTATAATATTTTAAATTATATATTCACTCCAAAAGAGTTGAATTTATACCTGAGAAGGTGGTTGGGGTTGATTAAATATTTTTTTTGATTAATTCACTACCACCCTAAGAAAGGAAAAATGTGGATGACTCATTAAGTCAATAGAATCGTGATAGCTTATCTATGATGAGGATAAAATAGATCCAATATATATTTATTTTTAATGGGTAGACCTCTAAATAAAGAAGAAATGGTAGAAATCATATCATTTTAAAATGATTGTTCAACCATATATGTATGTAAAGATTAAAGTGTTATAGAAGGGGGATGTTGAGCGATAAAAAGGTGAAAACGTTTCCTGGTATCAACCTTTATTGGAATGGAATGATAATTTTTATGAACTAAATATGTGTCCTATAAATAATATACATATAAAAGGAACTATTTAAAGAAGCTCATTTCTCGTCAATCTCCATTCGTTATGGAATTTCAATGTTGTATATAGATATAAATGTTTATTTCTAGAGGGAAAACATAAAGAGGAATATTGTAGAGTATGTGTTTTTTTTAAAGGTTGGGGCCGAAGCCTCATTTTTATTATTAAATCAAAGCAAAGTCCTCTTTTAACTGGGTAGAGGGAAACCCATTACATAGCCCGAAGGCCCAGTGGGCTTGTAGCCCATTACATAGCCCATAGGCCCAAATTTGAAAGCCAATTCACATTCTGTGAATAGTAACCAACTACTACAGTACCGTACAGTATCGCTGCCGCTACAGTGCCCTGCCGCCGCTACAGTGCCCTGCCGCTGCTACAGTACCCACTGGTGAACAGTACTGCCGCTGCTACAGTACCTCTACAGTACAGCTACAGTACCCTGCGCCCCATGGGTTTTGAACCCCCATATTGTAGAGTATGTGTCTTGGTGCTCAATATATCAAAATGTTACGTTTTAGTGATATATGTATAAGAAGATGTTACAAACATTACCCATACCAGAATGCAAATGGAAAAACATCACTATAGATTTATTCATTAGACCAACCAAAAAATCTAAAGTACGTAATGTTGTTTGGGTTGTAGTTGATTAGCTTATAAAGTCAATGATCTCAATTTATATTAGAGAATATTTGTCTCTTGATCTGTATTTTTGGATGTACGTTAAGTATTTGGTAAGGTTACATAGTATATCATATTATATGGTTTCTGATTGGGATCTGAGGTTTAAATAAATGTTCTAGATAGTCTTTTGTAAGATCTAAATATGTTGTTTTGTTTCAGTACTATTTATCATCCTTAAACATATGGTCAGTTTGAGAGGACTATTCAATCCATGGAGGACATATTCTGATCATGTTTTATATATTTCAAATATGTTTGGGGTCAAACCCTTCCTCTAGTAAAGAATTATTTCAATAGTAGATTTCACTTGAGCCTTATACAACTGCTTATAAATACCTATTTGGAATTATATTTATAACTCTAAAACATTGGGATGAATTTATAGAACTAATGTTTTTGGGTTCTTCTCTATATGAGGAAATGAAAGATAATTTTAGATGAATTCATATGCACATCCCGGTATTGGAGTGTTGATGGAAGAGTTATACTGATTATAATCAGTGAGATATGGAATTTATTATTGGGGATATAATTTTCCTATAGATTTAATCGTGGAAGATGTTATGAGATTTGAATAGTAGCGAAGGATTCTCCCAAGGTATATTGATCCATATGAGATTCTTGATCGAGTTGGGACTGTAGATTATCACTTGAAGCTCCCACCAAACCTCTCTCAATTCCATGATTTGTTTCATGTATCTCTCCATGGTAAGTACATACATGATCCTTAACATGTGTTGAAATAATATGTTATAATGATAAAACATGATATTTTATACAAATAAAAATTAGTATAAATAATTGATTTTAGAGATAATGTCTTATCCCATAGGACTTCCGATCTGGTAAATGTTATTTGGATAAATAAAAAAAATTATTAAGTAGATGTCAACTAGAGGATGTGATGAAGTAGTGATATCATAATTTTTTATAAGATGTTTATGGAATTTCTAGGTTTAAATTAATATTTAGGGGTATAATGAGACACCACAATATTTTATATGTATTTCAGAGAAATAAAATAAAACTATTTGATAGCTTGGCTTACATACAACCTTAAGTCTATATGAACCATGATATTTTAAAAAATTATAAAATATATTTGAAATAGTAATGTATGAATAGAAATAGCCACATTTTAAAAGAGATGTATAATGTTTTTTAATATCTGAAATTGAATGATTAATACATAATAAATAAGTACTTTATATTAAGTAATGTCATCTGACGCTTCGAAAATATGGTCTCTTCAATAATGGGTTTTATCACATTTTTTCATGAAACATTTATCATTAATTTCTTCCATTTTTATTAATTTTATTTAAGTAAATAAATATATATATTTAAATCTTAATTTAAATATTATCTCAGTGCGACTTTTTAGTATTTTTCAAAAAATACGTAATTTTTAGTTCATATTGAAATCTACAAATTTTTGTAGAATTTTCATTTAATTTAAAGTAAATGACCAATTGTATATTGAATTATATAAAAAATTACACTAATTATACTTTAATTATAAATAATATATTTAATAACATATTGTCCCTCATTATATGTAATTTTGATATAAGAAAATTTTTTGGCATAAAGATACATTATTATAAAAACTATTTTTTTGTGTGTGACGCATTAATATCTTGATAAATTTATTTAATCTCGATTTATTTATTGTTTAAAATATATTTATAGATTTTATCACTAATATATTATTTTAATATTCATTTTATGTTATTTACAAGGAATATAATGAATGTAAATTAACATTTTTACTGAAAAAATCAATTTTTAAAAACAATTTTTCATTGAGAAATATGTGATTAATTAAAATTAAATTATTCTAATAAAAGAAATTGATTTTTGTAAAATAAATTAAATATTTATTATCATAATAATTAATATAATTTAATAGGTTCAACTTAATTTTTTGTCTAAGTGAATAGTAAAAATAGTAAAAGTTTGTTACTATAGTTAATGTTACAATGAGTTAACAAGGGGTTAAACCATTATATAAGGGTATTATTTCAAAAAAAATATCAAAAATAATAATGGTTTAATTCATTTAAACCTTATAGTAACTTATATTCAAATAGCTAACCATTTGGATCTAGTTTCAAAAGAAACTTACCTTAAATCATTGAAATCCTTTAATAAATTCCATTTATATCCCTCTAATAACATATAAAAGTGAACCTATTCCCCTCCATTGTTCACAAATTTTATACCTTATATATTAGTGAAATAATAATCTAGAAAATTCCTTGAATAATTTATTTTAACCTATATATTTGTTACTTCCCCTACATCTAATCCTTTAAGAAATTAGGAGTAATCCAAAAGAGGTTTCTCAAAGAGGAGGTATAGATCTTAATAAATTTAATTAAATTTTATTTATTTTTATAACTGATATAAACATATTTTATAAATAATGATTTTTTGAATCTAGTATAATAAGTATACTTATATTTTTTATTATTATTATGTAACAACCATTTACCACCTCTTCTAAATCAAATGGGAGAGAAAAGTATCTCTCGTGAAAATATGAAGATTACCCCCTCATCGTCATTCATGGATGGTTATTATGATAGATTTAATTATTATATATGATATTTATTGTATCATAATGATTTTAAAAAGGATAATTAATATTTATATTTATTTCATTCAATCCATTAAAATAATGAAAACCTCACATTTGTGTACATACAGACTAGCATCTTTACGTATTGATGTAATGAATTTTTTATCACAATTTTATATGAATGGTTATAATTAGTTATATAATAAATATATATGATATTTATAGAATTAATGTATTTTTTCAAGATGAATAATCTCTTAAAAAATCGTGTGGGCCATAATCATTGAACAAAAGCATACATAAAAAGAGAAGCAGTTAACCCTCTAAATGATGATGATAATTAAATATTATTATTGAACAAGTGATAATATATTATAAGTAAAAAATTAATGGTATTATAGTTATGAATTTTTTTTGGTACATAATAATAATAAATTTAAATTTATTATACATGATGTTAGAGTGCTAATGAGGCAACATAATCTTGTGGTAAGGGTTTTATGTTACAATCTCTTTTTTACCATGATTATTTAGTCATAAATATCTATTATTTAAAATATATGATCTATAAATAAAAAATATTATTTAATTTATTATCCATTATTTATTTTGTAGATTAATTATTTTCATTTCATTGTACTCCCTATATCTATGTAAGATAATGATAAATTATTTTTATGGAAAAGCTACCATGTTTTTTATATTATTCAATAATATTTTCTTCCATGTCCATATATTCCATAAAATATTATCAATAATTTTTTTACTATTATTAAAAGTTTATATAAATTCATTTATATACTATATTTTAAATTAATTACCAATATTTAAATGGAACATTTTTATCATTTTCTAAATATGGTACTTTTATCTTTTTACTGAAAATATGAAATAAATTCCTATATTAACAAACACTGAATTATGGGACTCCCCATATATAAAGAATACAATTCTATTTAAAGAATAATTTATAATTTTTTTATATATGAAAATAAAATATTTTCATAATTATTTTTGAAATATTTATCTTCTAAATAAGTGATTTAGAATAAATAGTGTACTTTCAGCAAGAAATCTTATTATGTTCTTTTAAAGGTGTTATGATCTATAGTAACATCATGTGATGTTTATTATGGTTTAATAGGGATATTATCCAATTATACTATTTTTATTCTTTATTTTTATGAATTCTAATTAATTAGATGAAATTATTATAAAACCTATATCCTTTCCATAGGTTATCATATGATTATATGATGATTGTTTTATGATATTTTTGAACACATGTGTATGCATTTCATTATATGATGGGCAGGCCTAAAAGTATATATCTCTAGAATGAAGTTGGTAAAGAAGGAAATATCATGAGATAAAAATACTAGAATGAGGAGTAAACTAAATTCAGTAAGGTAATTTCTCAAGTAAGATAGTCTCATGAGGTAACCTTCACTAAGGAAATGGAGGATTGCATAGTGAACCCAATACACTATGATAATATGGATAAAGATTCTCGACTAAGGAAATTATTTTGTATTCTTTAATACATTAAAAAAACTTGAGTTTTATGTTTATCATATCTTTTTTTCCCATGATTGATTATTATTGATTGAAAACTGTTATGTATTATTTGATTTTTTTTGGAAAATCATATCTTTATTTCATGATTAAAGATCCCTGATTGATAAGGTATCATTATTGTAAGTTATCATCATGTTCTCATACCCATATCTATATCATATGACTACTTATGATAATTGATTGATATCTCTTATACATAATCGTATTGTGCATCCAATCTCAGCCGTTATTATGTTCCCCTTCCTTGGTATTTAATGAAATGATTTAATTATGATATATCTACGATGGTTTCTAGTTGTGAGGAAATTAATATAAAATGATATAGATCATTTATGTATTGGTTGTTTACATATCTATGTTTCCAAATACATAATCCTCTATGGAACTATGGTGTGTATTTTTGTTAAATTTAGTGAATATTCCTATAAAATTATATAATATTTATGTATTAATATTATGGGTTGCTATACTATGTGACTTATTGTTGACGATAATGGGACATTCCATTTATGTGACTACCTACATATAGTTAAAAATTTGTAACTGGAGGACTAATATATTGTATCAAGAAGTATTAATTGTTAACCAATCCTTTTAAATGTTGTGTTATAATATATATTTACATTTTGGATCATATTTGGTATAAATATTACTATGAATGTATATAATCTACTCATCATTATAGGTTTTATAGGTTTGAATTAAAATATGAAAAACCAAAAGTGAATAATCAGTAAAACATTTCAAACATAATTCACCACTCTCAGTGTGACTGCATGATCCATCCATTAGAAATTTGAATTGATATCAGAGTGAAGGGTCCACCTATGATTTGTTCTATTTTACTATTCCATTTGTTTAAATTATAACTACATGAAGTGCATATTTGAATTTGAAGAAGATCCAAAAGATATTTAGATGGAAATTAATACCTCTATTCTTGATTTAATAATTTTGATGTTTTATTCACGACAGAAAAAATAGGAATTAAATACTTGAAAATATTCTCAAGAATAACTAAAATATTATGAAAGATCAACTACAAATTGAAGGAAATCATATTGTAAAATTTTTAGTGAAATAAGATATTATAATTGTGATGAATTAAGTTCAATATATGATAATGATCTATTCAATTTTGAATTTGGATAATATTTGAAGAACCTTACCAAATAAATGGTTACATTTACACATATTATTTAAATGAAATGTCTTGATGGAAATGACATGTAGAGGAAAAGGGTGATATAATGGAAGAATAATTATATAATAATGCCAAAAAAATTCATAAAACATGATATATTCAAGGAATATAATATAATTCTATATAAAGAAAGAGTCATAATAAATGAATAAGAGAAAGAAAAATATATTTCACTTTATAATAGATAAGTTTCTTTGATTAAAAAATATTTTCAAAATGAGTTTTTGTGAGGAGGATATAATAGATTTTCTATTGAATATACACATACACTAAAAAATATATACTATATATTTATGAATATTATGGATTTTAAATAGGAGTTTAAAATAAAACTAATTTTGTAACTTGAAATATTTTCACTGAAAAAAAAATTGGTTGAGAAAGATATTATTCATAATATACATATTTAGTGCCAAAAAATCTTGAAATCACTTTAAGATGAAAATAATTCTCATAAAATAATGTTTGTTGAACTAGAAGTAAGTTTGTAAATTTTTAAGAGACAAATTATAATAATTCTCAAGAGGCTCATAAAAGTAGAGAAACCATGAATAATTCTGATAAGTCTTCTATTTATAAAAAAATAAAGATAGTGAAAAAAATATGATGATATTTCCTAAAGACAAATATACTATAATACCATTGAAAAATTTACCCTTTTCCTTTTAAATCTATCTATAATGATTATTTTTTGATGACTATTAAAGAATAAACCATAAAATATAGACAAACGTGGATGAAAAAAATCATTGGTAATACAGTAAATATTTACAGATGGATGAAAAGAAGTGTATAAATTATTTTTCCCAAAGAAATAATAAAATAAGAACTCTATTTCCCAAAAAAAATCAAGGTGTCAAAAATAGTTAAAATATGTGAAATAAGAAGAAATCATGTTTAATAGCTATTATTGGTGTTTTTATATGTTTGGGAATCAGGCCATAGACTATAATTAATGTTTTTGACCATATGATTATAATTGAAGGGAAAGAATTCGGGAGAGAAATGATGATGAAAATTGAATAGATCCACAAGTGAATAATAATTCATGTAACATAAGTATGTATGCAAAGAAAATAATTCAAAATTTTGAATAGTTATGTAAGTGCTCAATAGATGTAGTCACGACTATGATGAGTTTTGGTGTGTACCAATCACGTAAAAAGATTACATTAATGTGAAGCGAAGACACAAAATGGAAGTATATAAGAAAATAAGATAAAAGGTTAGACTTGGGATGTGAAAAAACGAATAAGACTATCAGAAAAACAAGTCCCATATATTTTGTGAAAACTTATGTGAAGGGTGTCACACCAAATAAAAGATGGTTATATTATGGTAGGAAATTTTACTTCATGGACCATTGGGAATTGACCATAAACATCAGTACTAAATGAAGCAAGCTAAAATCAAATAAATAATTCATTCAAAAAATAAAAAAAATGTATTGATTTAGTTAATGACATGTTTGATTAAGAATATGAAAAGTTTCATTAAAGGAAAACTAGATAAATATGAAAGATTCGTGTGATATGTTTAATATGTATAGGAATTCAGAAGAAAAAAAATGATTGACATGACTTCAGAGAAAAGAATAATTCCTAATAAAGAAAGTGAAATAACCCCATAATTCTTTTGATATTAATATTATTATAAAAAATGAGTGTATAATAAATATTAATACAACAAATGATCCTAAATTATTCTTCATCAAATGTCCAGAATAGTTAGATGAGGCTAAACAGATAGAGAAATTACATCCAATTGATAGTGTCTTGTGAGAATGTGTGATGAAGTGTATTAAATTAAAAAATATATCTCGTTTGAGAAGCAACTATCATCAAATTTCAATAACTGTAGAGTACTGAAGAACCACCTTTTTACCATGTATGTATTGTATTTTTTTTATTACTTGGTTTTTTAGGTAAAACATGTATTCATGGGGAGACCCAAATTTGATAAAAACTATGAAATTGTTATAGATTGATATTTATCCATCATGGAGTACTATTAGGATCATATTTCCTATTTTAAGCAATTTAATTAATAACAAAATATTCATTTATTTTATTACTGAGGAAATTTAATAATGGTGAATAAATATAGAGTGCATCTCTTGAGGTGGATCCAAAAATAACAACAAGAAGATATACATGTCCCAGTTTACATATAATGAATATATAAAGTATTGGAATGAAATATATATGATAATTTAAAAATTAAAAATTATGGATGGTTGAGCTTATCATCATTAAGGTATGACAATTATAATATTTTATTTTTATAATGAAACATCAACTATAAAAGAGAGAGACATATTACTTGACTAAAAAGGGAAAATAAATTTTAAAAGGGGAATTAAATTCTAAAACTTGAAGGATTTTAATATTTTTGTTAAGATAAATTTAGGATATTAGTTAAACATACTTTGAATAATCCTAGAATGAATGTTTTAGTGTTTTCATCACATGCTGATGAGTAATAATGTAATGATTGTAGAATTTTTCACTAAATTTTTCTATATTGATCATGGATCATAAATAGATATAGTTGGTTAATTTTAGATATTTTATAAGTTTTTTTTGATTCCATCCATATCTGGATTAAATAAGACTATATGTGTCTGAAAATAAGAAGATGTAAGATGTAGTTTTTTAAATTATGAATTTATAAAATTTTATTTATTGTTAATAATGTGTAGAATATTAAAAAATTATTAAAAATGAAATGTGAATTTTCAAACAATACAAATATGGAGATTGATGAATTCATAAAAAGGTGATGTTGTTTTGGTGTTGAATTTTTTATCAAAATTTTTTGAATATGAAATTTCAATGCGTTCTAATTGTGGTAATTTCAATTATGTTCATAATACCCATTACATATACCAATTTCATTAAGAGAAAATTACTTTCTTATACAAACATTGATTTGATAATGATTTTTTGTTTAATTATTATATTTTTGAAGATAAAATAATAGATTTTTTTTTTGAATTTACACATTTCACAAAAAAAAGGAGACTAGAAACATAGATGTTGAGAATTGTGTCTTGGAAGAATATTTTAGCTAATAATTTTTTATAAAAGTTTTGTAATCTATTACTAAAAATGTTATTAACCATGAAACTACCATATAACCAATGAACTACTAATTATGTGGGAAATAAGATTAACCATGGCTAGTACCATGGTTCACACATAGTGGAGGTAGATACCACACATGCAAGGAGGAGGGAGAGCTCACACTTCATGATGGAAACATAAGTAGGTTTAAAAGAGAATTAGTAGTAGATCATGGTACTCACCTATGAACTTAAAAGGGTTATTATTTTTTATTAAGTGGTGTAAGGATGCACACATTTCATATATGATATCCTTGTTATAAATCCGCTGTTCTTCAATCATTAAAATATTTGTATTAAACACAGGTAGAATACATGTCACATATAGAACACCATTAAATTTGTTTCTACATCAACATAAACATTAGACACCTAAAGGTTCTTCATCATTAAATATTCTCTTACCTATATAGTGACCATGAAAATATTTCTTTTTAAGATTTATCATAAAATATTATGAGGTGGTTTAAAATGACTAAATATTATTTTTGAAGTGTTTCTCTATGAATGATGAGATTATACTGTATGTAAAATTGATAAATCAATCTTGAAAATGCACACATTTTGTAGATTTTTTTTCTTGTTTGAGATCATATAAATGGACATTTTTATGATGTCCATTGAATCCAATTATATTTCAAAAGGAATATAATGTTTTTGAATAAATTATGGTACCTTTTCTTATTGCCGATGTAGATAATACCATGCACATAGGTACAGAGAGATGGTAAACTTAGGTTAATGAGGTGGTGGAGTATATTATATAAATACCTCAAGGGATATCCATTGATATATTATGAGTTGAATAATAAACTAAAAGGATAATTAGAGATATATCCCCTAAAATAGAGAAAATGTAGAGAGAAAAACAACATGTATTTTCATATGATCTATATGAAATAAGGATGGTGTTCCATGCATCATGCTTATCTATGCATAAAAACACTTCATAAAATATAAATTTTGAATGATTTAAATTAATTGATTATTATTTTTCATGGAAGATGTGTAACTATGTAAAATAATTACTATAATGTGAAGGAGTGCAGGTTATCGCTTATAGTTCTTCTACGTATGTGAATTAAAAAGGATTAAAAGGATATCATGTACTCTATTGATACATAAATAATATTAAAAGTCCTTCAATTATTTATGTATGAAAGATAAAAATAAAATGGTAATGATGATTTTTTAGGCTCAGTAAGTAATGTGAAGAAGTGTGAGCATCATAAAATATAATTTCATGAAGGAAGCATAAAATTTGGTACTTATGCATGTAATATTCCAATTTCTTGAATAGTTTGTGAGTTTTTTTAGTTTGAAATGCACATGAGTCATTATTATCATAACGGGTAGTGAAAAGCATAGTTTAGAGTTCATTTAATTCAACTTTAATACATAAATATAATAAAATGATGTTGAGTATAATAATTTGATAGAAACTGTCTCGAGTTGTGATAGTTAATTATTGTATATCAACAATTTTTTTATGAAAGGGGTAATTTATTAACATTATAGATTTTTAATATACCTAAAAATTTTATATTTTGAGACTAAATATTACTTGGTGGTCTAATCACAAGATTAATTTCATAACCGAGTAATTAGTTACTTCATAAGGACTAGATGATTTGAAATATTAGTAGACAATGAGTAGAATCATATAATTGATTATTATTTTCCAAATATTATGATTTTTTACACAAACAGGTGCCATGATCTAATTTGTTTGTGGAAGAGAATTTTTTCTTGAGGTAATGTAGATGATATTAGAGAAAAAGATAGGTAATTCATATAAGTGGATCATATTTTCTGGGAAAATGAAAACTTTAGTGGGATTCTAGAGAAGAAGAAGATACAATGGGAATCTATATAAATCACTGGGATCAGTTCGATGTTGTAATCAATCATGGGACTCTAGATTGAGAATATTGTGGGACTAAATATCTAATTGAATGAGAAAATCCTTATATGTAACTACCTACATATAGAGAATAATATATAACTGGTATGAATAACTAGGAGAAATAAGGAGTAACTATTATTCCCCAAACCATGTAAATACTATATTCTGAGCTTAATTTACATTCTACAATGAATGTCATATAAATATAGTGTTCAATTTACATGATATAATAATCCTAAAAGGTTTAATATGTTTTAAATAAAGGGGGTAAAAAATAAACTAATTTAATTCACCACTAATTCACCCTCCCTCGGTGTGACTGTATGATTTATTAAGCACTTCAGAAACAAGTTCTCAGAATGAATATAAAAATTGGTATATTTTTGGAAATAATTTTTTTCCATGATGTAATTATTTTATAAAAAGTATGTTTTATTAAAAAATATGTAAATAAATGACAATTTGAAATATTATTCAAGAAGATATATAAAAAATAGGACTTTAATTTTAGATATTATAGAACTATATAAACATTCTCTCATAAAACTAATAAAACTAGAGATATTTAATTTTAATATTTTCCTAATAGATCATTTCTATATACTTTTTAGTGTCAATAATATCATAGAGAGTATATGAAATTAATTAATAAAAAATAGAAAGTTTCATAATCTAATTCTCCATGTTCTAGTTCTAATACCAAGTGTTTTACTTATAGAAAGATTTAGGAGGGTCTGGGTGGGTGAATTGAAAAATTTATATAGAAACAAACTTTTTAAATTATTCATGATTAAAATGAAATATTATAGTGGAAATATATTATAAAGTTGAAAAGGAAATCCTAAATATATATAAGGATAGTGTAAATGATTCTTGGGGATTGGGTAGTTAATAAATATCTTGAAATTGACTTTCTAGAGAATTTAATCCTTTCCTTCTAATTATTTTTGACACATCCATGATAAATATCTAAAATAGGATAATGTTAATAAAGTTGTGTAATTAATATATCTTGGAAAAACTGAAGGATAATTTTTAGGATCTTTCTCTAGACATGTCTTTATTCTAAAAAATTAGTGAGTTTAATAAATGTATGAAGGCCTAATAAATTAAAGAAGCTAAAAAAATAATTCTGAAATTTGGGAAACACATGAATTTGAAAATTTCAAATATGTTTTGGATATGAAATCCCTACATCAAATAATTTTTATGGAGTATAAGTTCATACATGTGGATGTTTCTATACTTTTTCCCCGATCTATAGGTGGATTTTATGACTAGATCCAGTCAATACTATTTATTATCTATGAAAATTTTCCAATGATATATAAAATCCATATTCATAGAACACCTTTGATCTAGGATAAAATATTGACATGTTCTTATAACTGGAAATTCTTTTATGTGAGATCAAAATATTATAATGTCTATATTCCCAGAGTTTCTTTGATCTAAATATCAATTAATGGATGGATTTAGAATAATAATTGAGTTTATTATACCATTTTTATGTAAATAAAAAATCAAAAAAAAACATTATGAATAAATGAGGTGTCTTGAAGGAGAGAGATGAAGTTCAATGGGAGGTGTTGTAATGCATGAGATACTTCTTAATAAAACATTTTTTCATTATTATATCATTATTTAAACAATTAATTCTCTCTCTCAAATGATATTCTATCACGACATTATATAGATCCAATTTATTATTGTTTTAAAATATATCTATTGTAGACTATTAAGATTCATCTTTTTTTAATGTACCTTATTTTTTCATTTTATTATTTTTTGGATCATATTATTCCATCCATTACTCTAACCATTATTTTTATGTGGTGACTCCTTATTGAATATCCAGTATGTGAAATATAAACATTTAATAATGGTGTTGAGTTATATCAAATGTATCCATTTTACATTCTTAATTTACCCATAAATATTTAGGTATGAAGATCTTGATGTCCATTGATTAATCTTCCATTTTTCAAGAACTAGTAGGAGAGTAGTATTAGGAAAATGTATTAGTTGGGATTATGTTTCTATTAGATGATGCATGATTATTTTATTTATCATTGGTCTTTTTTTCATCATTTAAAGAGATGTTTCGATGATGAGGTCGATTTCATCAAGATCATCACCCAATTATTTTATATTATTTTTAGTATGTTATCCATTATATTTGAACTATCATCAAAAGTTTTCTGTTTATCAAATAGAATCAAAATAAATATGTTTATAATTAATTAGTTCATTACTACATCTATTTCTTCTATTTTCCATTTAATAGTTAGTCTGTTCTAGTATGTAGTACTATATTCTTACTATTATGAATTATAAGACCATATTTTGTTTGTTTTTCATTATTCATTACACTTTTGTGGTCATATAACTTTTATTTTCTTCTAATATATGTTCCAGTAATATGATGAATCCTTTTTTAATTTTTTCCATGCATATTCCATTAAAAATATTCTCACTAATAACACATAATTATATTATATATAAAAAATATGAGTGGATTATGATCATTAAAAAAAACGTTATTTTGGGGATGAGAATTATGGTATCCAGATGATGTCCCAGTAAAAATTTAGGACATAATTCTTACATGCATTGGGGCTTATGAACTATTAGAAAATTATCTATTGGATACCTGTCTCCACATAATTACTTTATTGGGTAATTTATAATGTTTATAATCCTTTACATTATTGCGTTTCATTTACTTTATGAAGAAGGAAAATTAGTATATGTGTGAGTAAAATTGGATTTTAATTTTTGAAAAGTAACATAAATAATGAGTTGTATAATGTGTTTTACATTAATATGTTTTGATCCTATTAATTTGGTCAAATATATAGGATAAAAACATATTTTTTAAAATAATTAATACATAAAACAAAGTACATGATATAGTACGGTGATATGTTAAATCAACTTAATAATTTTTTATCTTAGATTACTTCGAAAGTGAACACATATTAATATCTCAATCATAAATTAGTCTGTTCATGATAAAGTTATTTCCCAAGGATTATATTATATATAACATGTTCGAAATGAAAAATATTAATATCTTGGTTACCAAATACCATTTTGTTCTTTGGTTCATAGTTAATTGGAAAACCCTAGTTGTTAGGATATCTAAGTAATATATTTGGGATAACTCATACAATGGTTCAAGGAAAAGTGTTTAATTATCCATGATTCATATATGATCTAATTAATGTTATTTTAAATATAAATAGATATATGTTTATTGGAACACTATATTATACTCAAAGCGTAGTGTAAAATGGATCTTGGTCCACAAATCGATTTGAATATCTAAAAGAGATTATCATATTAATTTTTATTAATTTAATTATGGTCCTTACTAAATGATCTTAAAACTGAAACCCATATGTGAAAGCCTATATGGTTGATAAAAATAGAATAATCATTAACCAAAAAACATTACTTTGAGTATAATTATTAAAATGGAAAGATTAATGGATGAAACATCCCATACTAATACAAAAATTTACATATAATTCTCAAAAATTGGAAGCTATATTTTTTGTTGGAGAACGTTTTCATGATATTTATGAGAAAAATAAGAATGATTTTTCTATTGGATTTAATGAAATTATTTAGATAACAATGACCATGGATCTATATTATTTATTTATGTGCTCAATAAAATTTGTTAAATAAAATATATAGATTGATTTAAGTTCCCATTAAAGCTACATTTGGTTAAAAACATCATTCTACAATAAATTTAAAAATAGTTTTAAAAATTTATTACAAACTACAATATGAATAAGTCTGATAATTTTTTACCAAATATCCTCAACATGTTTATGATATCTGATCAAGGCATGGGAGGTATAAGATATTGTAATATAATAAAAGAATAAAATGGTAAAATCTTGTTTGAAAATAAAAATATTTGAGGGTCCCATAGTTAAACAAGGTCATAGAAAACCTAAAGGAGGTGTTAAGAATGAGGGAAAATGTTTCCATAAAATAAATACTAAAAATTAGAGATGAAATATCCCATAATTACTAAATAGGTGTGTGATGTAATATTTATATTCAATATTAGGTATTAATGTTATATAAATGAAGTTTTTTATATTGATGGATATATGACTCAAAATATTAATTTCAAAATTAATCAAAATATTCAAGACTTCAAAATTAAATAAACTATTAATAAAGCTCTAAGTTTTAATTAAAATAAAGTGAAAACGTTGAAATCTATATAAATATTGAATTACATGTAATATTTCATGGGTTATTGATTTTGAAATTATCAAAGATAAATATTTTTTATCATATTTTCTTTTTATTTGATAAGAGAGTTATTATTGTAAATAATGGGTTCTTTAAAAAATTGAGATGATTGTTTTTATACAGATGATTGATGACATGATCATATTATATAACATGTTTGAAGAGAAGTTTTGGATAATATTTTTACTAATGATAAATGACATTATAAATTTTTTTTGTTATAATATAAGGGAATGATATCCCATCACACCAAAAGGTCCTAATTTAAATAATAGAAACATCTTTTCAGAATAGTTATCCAAAAAATATAATACTATTTAAGTATTATTTTCAATAATATATTTGTTAAATATTAATTTAAATTAAATTAGTGTCACATTCCAAGTGAAATAAGTTTTTTTTTTTTAAATATTTCTAAGAAAATACCCCTTCAATGTAGAGGGTTGGAGTGTGTTTGAACTTGTAGATGTTAGAAGTGTAACAAATAAATGATTATACATGTCTAATTTACAGTGATTTCCAAATTACATCCACAAAAGATCATGTTTTTTTGGTAAACAATAGTCTTAATGTATATAATTACATTTAAAATATGTTACTGTAATGATCCTAAAGGATATTTGAGATAAAAATGTTATATGAATATTAATAAAAAATCTAAAAATAGTTCTATGAATTTAAGAAAATATTATTTATTAATATCATAAGATTTGATGTTATAAATATAGAGGTTTTAATATTTTTTTCAAAGAGTTGAATATAATGATTATGAATCCTTTTATCACCTTTAATAAAATACGATTTCTACTTTAATGTTAACAAATTAAATGAGTTTATTAATGGATATATTAGATAATCACATATAGTTAAGCATGAAATTATATAGGGATGTAATAAATTTAATAAAAACTAAAAAATACTTACATTGTATGGAATGTACAGTTGTATATCATATGGGATATTATTGGATATGATAATATGTTTGATTAGTATTAGTATCCATTATGGTGCTTATGAATATATAAATAGACCAAATTATAAAATGGTAGTCTTCACTTTATCATCCATTCATGTTGGAAGAATATATAATATTATTGGAAATGATAATTAACCCCTCAGTATATTATGTTAATATTTACCATATTGATGGTTATAATAGAGTATTATAGGTTGTGTGTTCTTGTAAATATTAACATGGGACATGTTTTATAAAGATATATGAAATTGATTCATGAGATATAAAATGAGTTTTATGTATTTTATGGTCCACCACATACACCACATAAAGTGGCATACACTATCTCTTTAGTAGACCAAAGGTTCATGTTTCATATTTAACACACCTTACCTAAGGTTAACAAAAACATTATATGAGAACCATTATAATTTAATACCATTATTATACTATCCTTATGTACTTGATAATTTTGGGTGGTTGTGTATATTGCTAATCATGTCCACAATTATTTTATTACAAAGGTGAATTTTAACATTTAAAATGAAAATTTTAGAATATGAGCCCTCAATTCATATAAAATAAGGAATTTCGTGGTCATAACTTGAGAAGTTACATGGAATGTGGTTATGTATTTTAATTAGGGGCATGAGATGTGGTCATCCATATTTATGATTGAAATTTGAGGTGTTCATCTATCTAGGTATTATTATTGAAAATGTACAGTAATCCCTAATACATGACTCAGTTATATTTATTATAATGTGGTATTTGTATTTAGATACATCATATGATGATATATGTATTTATTATTGATTGTTAAAATATTTTAACAATCATAAACATAAATGTGGATATATTGTAAGAGTTGTGATGGAGTATCAAAGGTTTTAGTCATTTAATTATCTATAAAACATCAAAATAATGAAAATCCATTTAGTAAATAAACTTTTTTATATTAGAGTTCATGGACCACACATCATTATACTAGAGTTTATTCACTATAATCATAAGCTTCATATAATTATTTTCTCATCATTTTCCTTTGTAGATTATGTTCTAGAAAACATTCAAAGGAGAAGGTTCACTATAGATGTGTCTAGTGATTCAAATGGATGGTGGATACCTTTCGAAGATAAAACCATTTATTTTATATAAATTTATATTAACCGAAATCAGTGTTATTGAGGATTTAACATGGATAGTGATGCATTATTTGTTATTTCTTCTTTATTTAATACTATATATTCCTCTCAAAATTGATCTTCTGTGTCCGTTTTGTGTTTTATTAATAAATTTTTAGGTAAAAACAAATCTAAAAAACCCTTCATTAATACCAATGAAAATTTTGGTGATTATTCAATTACATAAAAATCAGAAAATAGAAAATAAATTGGTGTTTTCTCAGAATGATGACCATGGAAATAAAACTACATTATTATTTTAAATGTTTTTTCTAAAAAATAGGCACGTTTAATAAAATAACATCATGGTTAAATGAAAATATAAAAACAATTATTTTTATTTGGAAAACAATACTAGGTTTATTGTTATTTTACAAAGAAAAATAATTATGATATTTTTTGTCTTGGATTTCTAACAAAAATAGTTATGAAATTTTATTTCAATTTTGAAAACCATGATGTGTGAAATTTAACTAGCCATGGTTTATAGTATGAACATTAAAAAATATCTCAAGTGTTTAAAATAAATCATGGTCTAATGTGAGACCATAAAAAATTATATGTTTAAAGTATCCTAGGTAGATAAACCACCTAGTGATTATTAACTATGGTTTGAAGAAAAGATAAAATAAAAATTTAATAAAAACATTTATCTGTAATTGCCCAATGGTCATCCCTTTGAACACAGGTGAATCAATAACCTATAGAAAGTATATATAAATAATATAAATTTCGTTATTTATTTACCTCATGTTAAATATTTTAATTATTATTTATTTCTGATAATTATTTTTAGTATTCTTATATAAATATTTTATATATTATAAATATCATATACATTAGTTTTATTTTTCTAATGAACTTATTATATTTATTTTTTCCATGTATTTACGAGTTACATAAAAGTTATATCATAAATATTTATTTTTCATGCAATCGAGATTTTGATTTTTTATTGATATTTTGGATTCAATAATAAGGGGTTTTTATGATTTATGTATATTAGATATTTGACATGTTTTGGAATTGAGGTATCTTTTTGATTATTTATATATGGATAAATTTGGAACTAAAACATATGATGTCTGAATTAATGCGATAACCACAATGGGATCATCACTGAGATTACCTAAAGGTGAAATAGTACCTTACTTTATAGGGAAATAAAAAATGGGATACCATCTATCATATGATTTATCATTCACCAACAGGTGGAGGTCATTTGAGAAAATTTCTCAATATAGTGATGTGTGGATGAGAACCTTATCTGATGAGTAAGATATGGATTCTATCCTTTTCTAAAATAAAGGTATCTCAAATCTATGGATCTATTTTTAATCCTTCATAAACCATTTTATCTTAAAAAACATATTCAATGGGTAATCCAAAAAGATATGTATAGAGACCCACATCTCTTATATAAAATATTACATGGGTTTTAACATAAATATTCATAGCGACACCCAAAAGTCTAGAGCATTAGTGTCGTTCAGAAATTATGAACATAATAATTATCTTTTTAAAATAAACTATATAATATTTTATTTCTTACATCATAACATTCTCCAAAATCCCACCTTATACATACAACTACATGATATATCATGGGGACATAAATAAAGGAAAGGGTGATACATGAAACATATTATGGAAGTAAACATGATAAATATTGGATGAGATATCATAAGAAGTAATAATCATATAATGTAATAATAAAATAAATAACAAAAATAATGAAATATAAACTAGTCATATGATTCAAAATACCATTCGATTGTGGTAAAAATTATAATCATAAAAACTGGCACAAACATAAATAATTTCAGTATTGGCAGATGTTAAGGATAACTATTGATAAATCATAAAACATGGGATATGGATTACTGCACTTGGAAAATGTATATCATAATCTATGAGGATTGAAACACCAAGCCGATGTATTACACTATGGATGAGGCTGACTAAACCTAGCCCACACGTACTGAGCTCATGAGATATATAAAGTTACCTAATTGATTTAGGGATATATAATTCCATGAAAACATATAACACAGATAGTGATAATTTCTCCATTATTTTTCATGCCTTATTAATTTATTTAATCCCCCATAATTTATTAATTTAAGAATAATTGTATCATTTTTTATTTTTTATAAATTTTGTGGTAAACATTGAAATGTTATTAAGTATATAATTTCAATGGTTTCTATCAAATTTTTGTTAAAAATATATATTTTTCAATTTTGATCCAAATTGAGCAATTATATTTTAGGATTTCCAAGATCATGGTTTTATGCTTATTCAGCTGGGTCCAATAATTATTCAAACTCTACGTGCGACAAATAGAATCATACAAGTTGGAAAATGTTATTTTCTAATAGAATAGAAGATTCCTCAATAAATTAGGCATATATAAGTATAAAAAGAAATAAATGAGGTAATTAAAGATGGATATAAAATAGGAATAAATGTTTCATAAAAAAATAAATTTCATTAAAAAATTCACTAATTATTACTATCTATACACACAACATATTAGATTAATATGAAGTATTTTTTTCCAAAATAAGTGATATTTTGTAATTCACAAATAAATTTTCACAATCATTTCTTAATTATTTGAAAATTTATGAAAATATAATTAAAAAAATGTTGAAATATTCTTAATAAAATACCGTAGCAATGTTCATCCTATTATGGGATAAAAAATTGAAAAACTTTGACAAATAGATTTTGGAGAATAAATTTTTTGTTCCTAATTTTTTGTTTTATTGAATTTTTAATTCCTTATTATAAATTATTTTTTATTAGCCTTCACATAGAGGGGTAACGTTCTAAGTTATTAGGGATAGAGATATTTTTTTAATTGTTGATTTATTTCACTTCATCAAATAAAATCATTTTCTTTATTTCGTTAATTTTGTTTCAATATTATATTAGGAGTTTTTGTTATAAAGTAAAATCAAAAATAGTTTTAGATTATATTATTTTTATTTAAATGGTTGATGATCACTATCTCCCTCCACTATGCTTTGGTTTATATATAATGTAATTCACTAGGTCTTTGTGGTGAATTACTCAACAATTTTTAGTATGAATGGGAGGGGTTTTGGAAACAATTGATTATTTCATAAAAAAGACATAATTGTTTATTGACTAAGTTAATTGGGTTCATTTTCAATGAACCTCTCACACATATAAATGAGGGTAGAGAAAGATGAAATTTTAGAATATTTTATTCTCAGCAACACCATTTAACCATGGCCGTGAGATAAAGAAATTATAGACTCTCACATGAAAAGTATTCGAAGAAGATAATTGAATAACAAGTATGTTTGACAAAATTTCAATTAAAAAACCAACCCTGACCTAAACAGCTTTCACATATCATTTTTTTCATATCTTCATTCCTTGATTACTTTTTTTTCAAAGAATCACGACCATAAAAACCATTTTTACTCTTATTTAATGTCAAAAAACAATATTATTGTGTACTGATCTCTAGAGATAACATAGGTTATCAACTATATTGAATTTATACTCATGAAATAATTTTTTCACAACACCCCGTGAAAGGATAATGTTTAAAAATATCACTATTTCTGGGTATGTGGATCGAAAAAAAATTAAAATTTCTAGACTAGAAATAGGAACAATGATCTTTACCCCATGGATCAGGAAATTTAAAGAACTATATTAAATTGACTTATAGAAAATAATTTAGAATAAGAATTTGAGGAAATTTCTCATATGGTCTCAAGTGAAACATTATGTGTTAACTCTAATCCTATCGTCATGGATGGAAATCCCATATAAACCCTTATATACCTCTATGATATAAAATACATTAATTAAAAAAATGGAAGTTTCAAGGTAGAATAAACAATTTACATAGAGAAGAAACCTCACATAACAATATTTATTTCTAAATTCCATGAATTGTAAAAAAGATAGAGAAAAAAAAACATATTAAATAATTCAATTATATATTATCTACTTTTAGACCCCATGGATTTGATGATGACCAAGTAATGTTGAAGGAATTCCAATTTTGACACAAAAAGATACCGAAGAATGATTCTTCATCCTACAACTCAGATATGTGCATGAATGGGATGTCTTACTGAGATATTTCATGTAATGTTTCTTCCCTATATCCAAGATAAAAATAATTATAAATAAGATATGTTCCATATGAATAAAAACTTGAGAAACCCTCTAAAATTATTATTAGATGTTTAAGAAGCTATGTACCATCTTCTCATGTCACATAATTAAGAAGTAACACTTAAATTTTTTACAAAGGATTATAAGAAAACGAAATAATCATATTAGATTCATTATTTAGAACAAATTTTATTTAAAAGTCACCAACATAATCCAAGGGATTTATTGTGATGATTTCGTAGAAATCACAATATTTTGGTACAAGAGATACTAGAAAAATCAGTATTCATCTGATAAAATCCATCACCATTATTGGAAACTATTCATGATGTTCTATACAATTTAGTGAGACAGATAACCTCAAAATATGTTAGTAAACAACCATCCCTGACTATGGTATAAGTTTTATGGTAATCACATAATTATTTCACTAATTAGTGTGATAAAGTGTATGGAATGCAATGGTATGTAGAAAACATTTATCCAAGGAAATTCCAAAAAAATAAAATATGTAGGGATCCTTTCCATGTCTAATATAGTTGTGGAAATTAGAAGAATCTGGTTACCCCCTAAAAAAATTAGTAATAAAACCAATCCCCATTCATGAATCAATTCAAAAAACCCACCGTAATTTCAACAAATTTAATATTATAACCAGAATACTTACCAACAACCACCCTCTTTTTAATAAAATATTAATTTGAAGCTATCAAAAAGTGTAAAAAAATTGGGAAACAATAGATATAATCATTGTTTGAGAGTTTAAAATATAAGAATAATAAGATTGAAATAATTTTTTGATGTCTAATATACCTGTTTCCAAACAATACAAGGAACCTTACTTACCAAACAATTATGAAACGAAATTAGAATGAGAGAATTATTAAAACAATTATTTTCAAGAAGATTCCTCCAACTAATCACAAGACATTTCAACTTGAACTTGATCAATTCAAGGATGAAATTTTTTAACAAAATTTTGATCATAATTATTGACATCAAAAAGATGAAAATTATAAAGAGAAAAAAAGAAAAAGGTGTATAATGAAAAGACCTCAAAAAAATCTAAAGGAAATAATGGGAGAAGAAATATTCTCTATTTCCATTCCCTTATAAGATAACTAGTTAAAAAATCTTGAATTAAAATGAATGAAATGAGATATATAAGAAACCCTTCAAAATGTTTAAATCTATATCACTCTATTTGATGATATCTGAGAAATTAAATTGTATAAAACATTTTGAAGGGATATATTCACAAAAGAAGAATAGAAATTAATGGAATTAGATGATCAACCTTGGATGAATTGCCTCAACCATTATCAAACCATAGTTTCCTACCAAATTTTAAGATCCAAAGATATTCTAAAGTCAATACACAATTAGTTATTTGACATTATCAAATGATTTATATGACACATGTGGCATCTAAAATGTATTAACTCACCCAGTATTCAGTTATTTACATAAGGTATACTTTAACCCCATAAGTGTGGTGGACTATCATGAAAAAAGATCCATGGTTTTACTAGTGGTAGTTTTAGAAGATTTCCCTATGAAAGTATAATATAAATTATTCCATGTAGACTTTTATGTGTCAATAATTGATGAATATGGGATCCCATCAAAACCAACCCTAATTATGGGGACAAAATTAATAAATAAGCCCAACAACATCATCAATTTCAATGAAGGAACACTCACCATAGAGTTTGGAGTCATGAATATTAACATTAATGTTTTTAACTACATGAGGAACCATTTAGATGATCACTCACTCCTTGAAATATCCAATTAAGAATTTACTATAGATATTGAATAATTAGGCAATTTCCATGCATATTTATCTTTAATAGACCAATTTCCCATTGAAAATACCACATAATTAGTGACTTCACAAAAAAATAATAAATTATGATTACATGTTAGAGGAAGAGATAAAATATAATTTCATTAATGATTTATTGAATGATTAATAATATTTTATGATTTCATATATACAAAAGATAAAATATTTTTAAGTGGGAAATAAAAATTCAATATCATCCCTTGACCAAACTCTTGATTTGGAATCAAAACCATTTCCCACTGATTTTAAATATGTGAACTTCATGGAAGGAGGAAAATTACTATTGATAATTACTAAAAAAATCTAAAACACTTGTAAAATATTTGATTTATATTTTTAGAAATAAATTCTATAAAATATTGTTGATATTATGTGATATTATAGAAATTATCTCAAAACAATTTCACATAAAATTCATCATGAGGTATAATCTAAACTTTTCATACATCCTGAAAAGAGGAAAAATCTAACCTTGATGGAGGCTGTGAAGGAGTAATAGACGTTCTTGGATGATGTGAAAATATATCCCATTTAATTTTATATTGGGTTAGTCCCATCCATTTAGTTCCTATGAAAACTGACATAACCACTATGATGAACAAAAATAAAGAATTAATCCCAATGAGAATTCCAAAGAACTGGAGTGTGTGTATATACATTTGGATGATGAAGCAGGTCACTTAAAAAATTATATCTTCGTCCCCTTGATATAAGAAATGGTATATATATTGGTATATAGGTCATATTATATATTTTTGGATTTATTGGTTTTATTTTCTTATACCCATTGATCCTGAGGATCAATATAATTATATATTTACATGTACTTAGGAACTTTAACATACAAATATATTCCATTTGGATTATGTAATACTCAGGTTACATTTAATTGGTGAAAAATAATTATATTTTATAATCACAATGATGATTTATTGGTTGTATTATAGGATAATTTCAATGTCTTAGGAAATTATTTTTATCATTGTATAAACAATAAGGAAAAAGGACTAAAAAATATATTGAAAATAATCTTGTTTTAAATTTTAAAAATTCTTCAGTTCATGGTTGAGAGAAGGATTTTTTTGGGCATGTTGATTCAAAAAAATTAATGTTATAAATTCATGGCCTCACCCCTCTTGTATGAAACATTTTGGAACATTTTTTGGACATGATTTAGTTTAGAAATGTTTTATCAAAGATTTTAGTAATATTAATCATTGTCTCTAGATTAATTTTGAATCATGAAAATATCAATTTTATCTATGACTATAGATAATAATTAGTTGATTTAAGGAGGATATAAATAACATCCCCAAATATGAAACCACCCAATAGGGAATAACCATTCGAGATACTCTTTAATTCTTCCAACAAATCAGTTAGAGATGTCCTTTCTCCGAGAATTGCTACAAAGATGAATTTTATTTCCTTTTCCTCAGGAACATTATATGTTGCCCAATTCAATTTAATTACAACAAAAAAATGTTTTTGGATGTTTTATTTTCTTTGGATATATTAGGATGATAGATTCTTGGAAATAAATTAATTGTGTTTTATGATCATACAACTCATAGGTACATGATGAAGAAGGATAAATTTAAACCTTGGCTAGTGATACAGACTCCACTATTACAAGATTTCAGCTTAGAAATAAATGAAATTAAGTGAGCTCAGAACCAAGTGTATGATCACTTGAGTAGACTTAAAAATATTTCTAAATTTTAATTCCATACCATGAATAAATAAATAATAACATTCTAGGATAGAATTTGTACTCGATTGAATGAGAAGTTCCTGGGGACATAGATATGGTCAATTATCTAGTAACATTCCAATTCATATTTCACCTAAATTCCCAAAAAATTCAAAAAGTGAAAATTAAATCTAGATATTACATTTTGTATAATCATTTTATTTTAAAAATATCAATTTCTAAGTGATAAGAATATATTTTCCAAAATATTAGATTTAATATAATTTTAGGTTTTTTAGACATTAACTTGTTGAGTACACATTGAACGTAAATTTAAATTAAGTAATGTTTTATAATATCAAATTTATTAGATCAATGTGTTTATATTTAGCATTATTTTTGAAAATTGTGTGTTGTTTTTTTATATTTATAGAAATATTTCTATGAGAAACAAAATTCACCAAAATCAACATAATTTTTTTAATAAGTTTCAAGCATGGGGAAAAGAATTTATGGGACCTTTCTGATTTCGATAATAAATTCTTATATCTATCTCTTAGTGTATTATCTTATTCTATAGAGAGAATCTAGAACCAAAAAATTAATGATTCTCAAGTTGTTTGTGATTTTGGGAGGGATAACATATTTTTTATGTTTGGAGTTCATAGAGAAAACATGAATAATCAAGGTACTAACTATTTATAGAGGATAAATTAGGAATTTTATAGAACCTATAAGGTGTATCATAAAACATCAGTATTATACCATTGATAAATGAATTTATGATCTAATGATTCCAACATTGAAATAAAAGGACTTTTAAAAAATAATATTAAACCCCACATGATTCATTGGAAGAAAAGGCTATAAGACAAACTATAGACTTAAAAGACATTATAAGAATACCCAATATGAATGATCCCATATTGTTTGATTTATGGGAAAATTTATCACCTTCTTAGGGAATTAAAACAAAAGGAATACCGTGTTGTGAGAGTGACAAATATGGTACCTAATAGAGTTGTAAATGAGATAATATTACAACAACAATAGATGGATAAACTATGAAGATAATATTTTCAAAATTCCAGGATTTACAGAGAGAGAATAATGTTATCTAATAAAAAGTTAATATAACAAAAAAATAAATTCATCCCTGAGATATAATTGTATTATTAAACTCCTGACTTGAGCTTATTCTAGTTAAAATTTGTTCTTTATGGGAAGCTTAATTTATAGTTAATGATGTATATCTTATTACTATTGTATAACTGTTGAACAAAAGAGAGAGAAAAAATTTCACTGTTAGTGGACATATTCGAGACAAATTACATGAGATCTTTCTATTTGACCCATCAAATGAAATAAAAATCCTCCAATATATTTATTAGTATATCCTTCAGGTTGAAACTCTCATTAACACTTACTTTATCTCTATTATTCAATTACACATATACTTACACATAGAATATTATTGAATATTTTGAGTTTAAAACATCATTTAAGCTTGGGGGAGGGAAACTTTTTATTATTAGATTTTATAATTTATGTATTAAAAATAATTGTTCCTTTTTGAATTTTTTTCTATTTCATTTTCAATTAGTGATTTTATTTGATTCTTGTGTGATAAAATGAATATATTTTCTATTTTTAAAACCCATGTTAATGTTTTACCCAATTTATACCATACTAAAGAATAAATGAGTCTTGAAATTGATACTTTTTCAAGTTAAAAACATTTAAAAATTCATTAAAAGACTTCAGTTTTTTGAATATCATTTCACATACCACTATATTTATCTATAAAATCACCTTCATATGATTATTATGAACACCTTTTTATATATTATTTACATTCACCTCCTTTCTTGGTAGAAATGATCAGTTATTTTTAACAATAATTTTATTTTTTTTATAATGAATTTAGAGTTTTTAGTACTTTTATTTTAAATGATTTAATAATTTCATTTAGTTTTAAAATCAAACAATTAAGGGGAGTATTTTTTATACATATATTCCTTTTATATTTAATCCACATATCCCTTAGTATCCATGAACTTATTAATTGGTTAAGAACATTAAAAGCCAATATTACTTATCCAAACTAATGATCTGGATGTGAAAATGCATGATCTCATTGAACATAAGTGTGGGGGAAGCTATCATGCGGTGTTAAAAATAATTTGGTTCTACATTAGGTTGACACTAAATTTTATATGAAATTTTATTTCTTCTTAATAAATTTACTCTTCTTATTTTGGTGTATTCTCAGATATTTTGAGTAGAATTATAATTTTTTTGAGCTGAATCTATTGGAGAAATCAATGAAAAATTATATTTATGAAGTTGAAAAGATTAATTTTTAATTTAATATAAGTTTTAGTAATTCACACCCACTTCATTAAATTCAAATCACCATGATTTTTCATCAAAAATAAGTCGATGAAATATTATAAAATATCAGTTAAAAATTGGTTTCAGTTTAAGGTAGTTGGGTGGATATGTTTTTTGATCCTAAAACTAGGAATTGAATAGAATTTATTTAATATTTTCATGATGATTGAAACTAATTTACTTCTTATGGGGGTGATGAGATGACTAAACAGGGGTGTAAATTAGAATTACACAACATTTCTTCAAAATAAACAAACCATCCTTACTCCCTCTTAGAGTTTTTGACATCTATGAAAATCAATTAAAAAAACAAAACAACCTTAAAAATTACACAATAAAAACACATGTCATTAACTCACATTGGTTGGAGACCTAGGAATCCATCAAGCCTATAGAGACTCTTACATGGTTTGGAGGTGAAAATCTCTGTTTAAAATTAATAATTGTTTGATGAGAGAAAATTCATGTGATATAAGTGGTTTGGGGGCACGGTAGGGGAAATTAAGTTGAAAATTATTGAATTAGTTGAATGTAGAACATGAAATATTGCGTTTTATAGACACATGATATCTTTTTTTTATTGGTGTCAAATTGGTGGATCTCATGTGTATGAGTTTTAACTTTTCATTGATTTTATTTTTATGCTTAAATGTCTAGTAGTCCAATTGATATGTGTGGGTGGAATTTATATAGAAAATATAAATATTATTTTACATTTTTCTTCTAATTATTTAATTTACACCAATTTATTAATTTGATATTAATTGTATTGTTTTCTTATTTTTTTGGAATTTTTAAATAAATTGTTAAAATTTCATAAAATCTTGAATTTTAACAATTTAATATCACTTTTTTATTTTGTCGATGATATTTTCAATATATTTATAAATTGACAAATTGTTTTTTTTTGGATTACATGGTTCATGGTATTAAAATTATTTAACTAAACACAGTACACATTCAAACTTTATGAGCCCCAAATAAATCATTCAAAGTGAAAAAAATTTTTGGCTGCAAGAATTGAACACTCCTTAATAATTGAAGAATATATCAGAAAAAAAGAACCAAATGAGGAGACTCTAGTAGGATATCAAATAGAACTATAAATCTAATGTCTAAAATAAATTCTATGGAGAAATTATCTAATTATTTCAATTTATGGAACTATAAAAATGGAGGAATATTAAGATTATATTAAGATAAAAAAATAATTCTTTACTAATTCTCAAATACATTTTAGTAAACCTATCCAAAATCTTTTAATATTTTATTTTATAAATAAATTACAATATCTAATAACACATATTAATACATCTTAGAAGTATTCAGCCTTTTGGTTGGGGAAAATATTGAAGGCTTTTGATGAATAAAATCTTCAGAATAAATATTTTAATCTTACTTTTAAATTTTTTTATTATTGTAACGACTTATTATTACCAAATAATCTTAGTTATTCTTAACATAGAGGAGTAAAATTTTGACTGATTGGGGAAATATATCTTTATTTTTATAATTCTTTATTTCATCCACTTAATGGAATAAAATCCATTTCTTTCATTTGTTATGTTGGTTATAGTATTCCATTAGTAGTGGTTATTATCATGTATGATCATATTTTTTTAGATAATTATATTGTTATAAAAAAAATTTATGATCATTATCCATCTCCACTAAATTATGGTTTACATAGGACAAAATATATTAGGTCGTAATGAGGAAGTACTTAGTGATTGTTATTATGCATGGGAGGGAGAGTGGACAATCCTGATTCATTAGAATAAACAATACCCGATTAGATATATCCTAAATAAATTTGGGTTAACCAATGAAACTCTCTCACACATATAAATGAGGGTATTATATATTGATATTGTGTAAAGGTTTCTTCTAGACATCACTATTTTTCCAAGGTAGTGAGTAGATTAGATTTTTGAATATCTCTTTTATCGTCTTAGTAGAAGATGATTTGATAACTTGTAACTTGGATAAAATTTAAATATGATTACTAACCATAAATTGGTCACCCTTATCATATGACTATTTTTAGGTTCCTTCATCTCTGATTATTTTTTGTTTTTAAATAATCACAACAATAATCACATTTTCTTATAGTTTAAAGTTACAAAAATTATTATTATACCGTCCTCTTTGGAGAAAAATTGTGTTAACTATTATACTACATCAAAATATAACAAATAATAGTTTCCCAAAAACATGATAATCATGTATCACACTTCATAAATCATCCTTAATATATGTTCTATACCGAAAAGAAACATATTTAAAGCATAAAAAAATAACCCCTTAATCAAAATGGGTTATATAATAATCCTATTAATCATTGACGATTGAGGTCCCATATATGAAGCCATGAAAAAAATAGATTAAATTATATTATAAATTTATCATAAAATAAAGGATAATTGGTCTTGAAATTAGATATCAATGTGATGATAAAATAATAGAAAAAAATTAAATAATAAGTCCTAAAGTCAAAATATTTTATTAAATATTAATTTGCAAGAAAATAAATCATTAAAAGATATAAGAGAAGAGAGTTTCAATAAAACTAAAATCAAAACATAATATTTTATATAAAAATTTGGTATTATTTGATAATAATAGAAGTAAAATAATGTGTATTAGAGTATAACTACAATAAAAGAATATTGGAAAAGAGAGAGAAACTGGAAAATAATCCCTTATAAACTTCATAAAATTTTTCTTATGTAAATAATAAAAATTTAAGCATAGTCGAATTTATATAATAATAAAATTTAATAAATAAGAAGTATATAAGTAAATAATGTAAGAATATTTGAAAGGTAAAAAATATTATGAGAGGGAGATAGGGAGTAATGAAGGACATGTGATCTAGAAAGAGAAAGAGTGGGAATGAACCCTTATCTCCATGGGTTCTAGGTGCAACAGATGTGGTTGATGGGTGATTCCAAACTTTTATTCTTTTGATGATCAATTATCAATATAATATATATAAAAAGATTAAAGAGTGATCAAATAAATTGAATCAAATAAAATATACAATTTATAGAATACTGGAACCAAATGGATGATCATCAAATATTATTTATAGTTAATATATTTACTGAAAGAATTACCTTCTTGTAATATTTTCTTCATTGATAGATATATCAAGAGAAATGTGTGTCACTATCGTTGCGTTGTAGGAATCAAGATCATATTCCCTCTAGCGGTGATTCCCACATGCTCAAAAAATCACCAAACATCACGACATGAATCTTTGGTGTTATCACGAGAGATCATATTTCTTTCATTATCAATCTTTGATCACTATGAGAACCACATCCAAAGCGTTCTCTGTGAACTCTCTTGACTTCAGATTGGAATTTGGAGAAAGACCACTCTCTATTTCTAGGATTGTTCATGGATAAGGGTATAACATCCTATGAATTTATAGAATAATACATTTTAATATCTATTAATATTTATGATTAATATATTAATTTTTTATTAAAGATAACACTTTTTCTCATAAGATACTCAACACACAACAACAAGTTTTTTTGAAATATTTTGTTTCACACATTATTGAGTTATATTGAAAAATAATATAATAATATTACTATTTTAATTTGTAGTTTATGCCTAGCCGTTTTATAGGAAGGAATGAATAGAAATTACAAAAATATGGTTATACATGTTTGTTAATTATCTTTACATTTATCCGATAAATTTTAGTGGCTTAAAATAAGAATGAATAGAATTTTAAGCATTAAATACTCTAATATTTTTAACAAGTAGTTTTACTGGCTTTTAATAGAAAACACTTTTTAAATAGAGTTTTTGTCACTTTTATATGTTAAATTTGACAAAAAAAATTTCTTATTTAGAAGCAGATAATAAAAATTTACATTAGATGAGATTTTGGTATTTTTTTGATAAAATTCATATTTTTATGAATAGTAAAAAATACTACATTTAAATTCCAAGATTCCTTTTAATCTAATTTATTTATATAGATAGAATATTATTTCAATTTTTTAGATTGTAATTGTATTATGTTTTTATCATTTAATTCAATTATGGTCATCGTAACTAATTTCACTTTTAAATTGGGCATAAACACGAGTCAATATTTTGATAGTTATTACTTATTAAAAACCCTCTTTTTGGGTTGGACAGTGGGAATTAATTTGAAATTAGTTAATAAAACATCATTGTTTTGAATTTAGAAAAAAGTACCACATATTTTGAATCAATAGGTTTGAATTTTTTAAATAGGTATATTTTATTTTTAGACATTATAAATAGTAACTTCAGTAATTATTTTATTTACCATAGTTAAAGGGTAAATCGTGAAAATAAGGGTAAATAATAATAATATAATAATTTTAAAATTCTCTAACATGTTTCCTAATCCTATTGGAAGAGATATTTCAGACTATGGGAATCCATGGGTCGATTTTGGGACCCCATGAAGCCACTTGGATGTGAAAATGACATTTTATAAGAATTAATTTAATGTAAAGGGAAATATAACATAAACCTGTATCATTTAGTTAAAAAACATTATAATTTTTATAAAAGTGATCGATTGGACTATTAATATTTATAATAAATATAAAAATATTTTCTACATAATGGGATATTATTTATAATATTTATAAATCAAATAAATAAATTCATTTATGGCACAATGATGATGTACTAAATACCTTATTAATGAATTAATTAAATAAATGAGATTATAAATATTAAAATAAATTTATTTTGAACCTTTATATGACATTTAAAATTTTTTGGTATGATTATTAATTATTATATTTTATTTAATGATGTTATTTCAAAAAAAAATAAAGTCGTTGTGGATTTTAAAAAAAATCATGATATGAATAGTATAAAAATTTACATAAATGAGTTAAAAAATATTAATTTATTAAATTCTATAATAGACCTAAAAATATATGATTTAGCCAAATGACATATATAATATTTAAAATTTAATTATTGAATAACTTAATTTCAATTAAAATTTTATAGTAACTATATTAACTATATAGTATGAATATTCAAGAAGACATGGTAAGAGTCAAATTAGTTAACTAACGGTTAAAGATAAAATATAAGGTTAAATTTGTTACCTAGACTTTTCTAAAACCTATTTTTTGGAGAATTTAAATCCAAAATAATATTATCTTTTTTAAAAATGACTATGGTACCATTTTAAAGGGAAAATCATTTTTTATTAAAATAATATCTAAATACATTCTTAAATTGCTCCTCTTCGCTCTTATAAAAGGGCATCACCTATACCCATTTAATCTAACCTCTAAAGCCCCTTTTCTTTTCCACCCTTGGCCAAATAATCTCCCAAAATACCTATATTCCTTCTAGAAGCCTTAACTTAGGCATAATGCTATTCAAGAAATCCTTTTATCTAAAATCAAAGGGTGTTACACGTTTTAGAGATAACATCTTATCTAAAGTTTATTTCCTTTATTTTACTTCTTAACACTCTTTTGTATTCTAATTATTTGAATACATAACAACTACAGTATCATAAATATACTATGATGTTGTTATGAGAATAATTAGAACTACACTTACACACACCCCTCCATCTAATGGATATGAAAATTTTGTTTCTGTATACAACGAAGTGCTGCCTCAGGAAACAATAATTGTTCATTTACCCCTACCACATTTCATGGTGTTCATTATGATGGAACTATTTTTATATATGATATATGATATATTTATATTTTCTCTATGATACTGTAATTTTTATTCACAAACAAACCTTGTTTCTTTTCTTGATTTGTAAATACGATAATTTCATTTGAGGAAGTGGAGACTACCTCCCCCTCAAAGTTACATGACCCATTCATGCCATAAATGAAACATATAAATGATGATGTTAAAGAAATTATGTTATATATATATCACATGATATTATACTACAATTCTAATATACCTAGGTATCATTTAGTTTTCATGTCGTTAATATGGAAAATAAATGGAATTAGCATTCGTGCGTACATACAAATTATCATCTTCCATGAATGCTACATTTAATATCTTATCTAAAAATATTATGGAATATTATAAATACATATATAATGGATATATATGATATTTAAATCCTGAATATTATTCTGAAGATAATGTACTTCTGACCGCATGAATAATTTCTAATTATAACAAGATCATTTTCAACTCAGGTACCCAATATCGACAAAACGACGGATTTTAACATAAATAATTATGTAATTTGTATAAAATGGTAATAAGTGATAAAAAAGGAATAATAAATTAGAAAATAGTTCATATGGAATATAAATTAACTTAAATTTATTATTCACAAAGAACATGGAGCATACACGATGAATCAGACTCAATGTAAGGGACTTAGTCTCAATCTTTTTTCATTGAGCCATATTTTGATAATATACACCAACTTTTTTATACAGTTTATAATAAACCAAAGTGACTTTTAATTTCATTCAAATAGAATATTTTTTTATGAAGGATTTTACTATATGACAAAAGGAATATTTTTAATGTATGCAGCGACAATGAACTCTCTACCAGTATAATTGTTATTTGATATTTGGCATTCTATATAAGCATTAATGTTTTTAAATGGAAAAAATTCCATTTTTAGCATTTTTTTATTGAAAATAGTTTTTTCTAAATTAATTGATTATTTCAATATCATGAAATGATTTCTTGTTATTGAAAATGATATTTTATTTGTTAAATGTTGATATTTTTAATATTTTATGTGTTATGATTATATAATGGTACATGGACATTTGACGTGTGGTTACATAGTAAACCAATGACGAGTGGTAATTTGATAAACCAAATGATGGGTGGTTTCGTGATAAACCAAGGATGGGTGGTTACTTTATAACCTCTAATGCATTGTGTATGGAAGTCATCCATATGGCTATTCCATTTAATGATACGTGTTAAAGTCGACCATATGGTTATTCCATTTAAGTATGTTTATATCCCAAGATACCATTATCAGATTTATGTTCATTTTTATGTGCATTATGGTAATATTATGGTTACAAAAATGGTATGTAATAATTATATATTCAGTGAAGTATATTTACAACTTTTAAATGGTGAAAAGTATTACATTATGCTAATGTATTCTTGGTTTTCATGTTATCCCAATAATTTCAGTTTTCATTCATTGTGTGTCCCTTACTGAGATTATTATGCTCATCTCATTTTTTGAAAGTTTTTTCATAGGATATAATTAGAATAGTGTCAAGGATTGGATCAGATATAAGTTATGTTGTTAAAACATATAATGATGTCATGTTTTATTTAATGATTTTTGGTTTTAATAAAAAATGGGTAGTGAGTAAAAGTGTCTACATGTAATATTAAAAATGTTATGTATATGTTATGACCTAATTATCTTAATATCTAAATGGGAAAAGTTCCTCGATGTGAATTAAAGTTGATTTATTGACTTATCTCAAGATTAATTAATGTTTAATGATGGGGCCATATAGTTGGTATCAGAGGTCGGTTTAGAAAAATTTAGGAATTATAATATTATTAATATTATATCCTAAAAAAATTACTTTATATTAAAATTGATATGATATATAATTTTAATATTACCACATTATTTCATCTATGATATGTTTGTTCAGAATGGTTTTTTGCAGAAGAAATAAGGTGGTTGTACCGGGAGGACATACAAAGGAAAATAACCTTCAAAATCAATATCCTAAGATGGTCAGAAATTGATCTGAACAGTTTGTTACAGTAATTTCACTACTTAATAAGGTGATAAATGGGGGATGTGTCCATGCACAAGATCAACTAGACAAACTATAGAGGCATATCTCGATCGTAGGGCATTTCATGAGGCAATACCCCTCATTATTCAGAGCATCATCTGACCCTGTGCAAAATGAAGGGTGGAATAAAGCATTGGAAAATATATTGTATTTAATGGGTTGTTTATATAATCAAATGGTTAGTCTTGCTATTTATCATTTGGTTGGTGAAGCTGATCAGTGGTAGTAAATGATTAAAAATATCTGAGGAAGTGAAGAGATTGATGCCATGGAAGGGGATGATTTCAGAATATCTTATTTGAGGAGTATTTTCTTAAGGCTATAATATATAGGATGGAAAATAAATTCTTTGAATTGGGATAAAATGTGGAAGATTTTCTGGCTGTATATGAAGAAAATTTCACCCATTTTTCAATGTATACCCCAAATTTTATCCTGGATATTGATAGTAACATAAATCAGTTATACACTAGATTGAAGCCGAAATATCAAAGGGAGTTAGATTCTCATGAGTTTAGAAGATATGAGAAACTTGTTCGATGTGATGAGAAAGTAGATATGAAGTTTTCTGATGATAATTGTTTCCATGAGAGCAAACAAAGATCTAGTTGAAAGGAAATGGGAAAGAATTCATCAAGGAATCCTGGAAGTAAGAAAAACAAATTTTCAACTTGTGAGTAGTGTAGTACAAACCATCCTAGAGAAGGTCTCTAAGAGATAAGAAAGTACTTTTGATGTGGTAATACTGGCTATATTTATCATAATTGTAAGAAAGGTGTTCAGGAAGGAAATGAAAAACCAGTGGTAATATATTTTAATTTTAATGAGTTAGGACATTATGCCAATTTGTGTCAAAAGATGATTACCTAGGGTGGAAACCAGCAAGATCAAAAGTGAAATGGAATGGAAAAAATCATATGAAACTAATATGATTGACATGAGACAATCAAATGAAGTGGTGACAGGTATATTACATATTTCTTAAAAATATTCCAATACTCTATTTGACTTTGGATCTTCACATTCTTTCATTTCTGAGATTTTTTCAAGTAAATTGGATATAGAACCTCATGAAAGTGATATAGTGCTTTTGGTGAAAATTCCAGGTGGAAATATTAGAGAAACCATGATTTATAGGAATATTCCTATTATCATTAGTGGGGTAGTCTTTCGTAAAAATAATGTTCAACATTCCATGGTGGAATTTGATATCATTTTGGATATGGATTGGAATTCAGTTTATCATGATAAAATAGATTATACTACCAAACCAATTTTATTCAATGATTTCATACCTTTGATCATGTATTAAGAAGCTGAATGATTGATTAAAGATATATTTGGATGTTATATGTCTCAGGTTATTGAAAAGAAGGAAACAATTTGGATTGGTTACATTCATGTAGTGAATGAATTCACAGATGTTTTTTCTAATGAATTGCCTATTATTGTTCCCAATTAGGAGGTTGAATTTACTATTTATTTAGTGTCTGATGGGAAACCAATATCTAAGCCTCCTAATCAAATGGCTCTCGTAGAATGAGTGGAATTAAAAAAATCAGTTTCAATAATTACTTGATAAAGGTTTCATTTGGCCCAGCACTTCACCATGGGGTGCTCCAATTTTATTTGTGAAAAATAAAAATGGTTATATGGGACTATTTTTTGATTAAAGATCCTTTAATAATATTACTATTAAGGAAAAGTATATGTTGCCTCATATCGAGGAATTGTTTGATCATCTCCAGGGAGCTCAGAACTTTTTGATGATTGATTTGAGGTCCGTGTACCATTATCTGAAGGGGAAGGAGGATGATATTCCAAATACAGCCTTCCGGGTGAGATATGGTCATTATGATTTTATAGTTATTCCCCTTGGGTTATCTAATGCACCTGCTGTATTTATGAATCTCATGAATGATGTATTTAATCAGTTTCTAGATCATTTTGTGGTTGTTTTTATAGATAATATTTTGGTATATTCTAAAAGGAAATAGGAACATAAAAGTCACTAAAATATTATTTTATAAACCGTTAAATAAAATAATATATATTCAATACCTAGTAATATTGAATTTGGGTTGCATAAAATTTCATTCTCTGGTCATATTTTTTCTAAACATGGAATAATTATTGACCCTTCTAAAACAAATATTGTTGAAGAGTGGCCAATACCTACCAATATCACAAAGATTTATAGTTTTATTGGTTTATAGGGTTATTACCGAAGGTTTGTTGAAAACGTTTCTCAGTTAACTGGCCCCTGAAGTAAGAAAACACGTTAGGGATTTATGTTCATTTGGAAAAAAGAATGTGATGATTTTTTTAGGAACTGAAAATAAGGTTGGTTAATGCTCCAGTTTTGGCACTATATTCCAGAAATGGTGAATGTTTTATCTATAGTGATTCTTCATTGAAGGTAATTGGTTGTGTACTTATATTGAATGATCTGGTAATTTCTTATGCTTTATTCTAGTTGAAAACTCATGAGTCAAATTACCCTTGAAATTATTTGGAATTAGCTGCTGTTGTTTTTGAATTAAAATATTGCAGGAAACATTTTTACGGTGTAAATTTTGAAATATATACTAATCACAAAAGTTTGATGTATATATTCACTCTGAATGAATTAAAAACAGGGTAGGAGAGATGGATATAATTAATCAAGTATTATGATTGAATGATCCATTACCATCTCAGAAAGGAAAAGAAATCTGTTGAAGCTTTGATTCAAAAGGATAATACTACATAAACCATGATACTTTTTGAACAATATCATTTAGTTTCAGATTTGATGAATTTTGGATTGGGAGTTATTGGTGTAGGGAATTTCTCTATTTTGCTTCAAGTGGCAGTGAAATCATTTCTATCAAATAGAATTAATCCACCACAAAATGAAGACAGTGAGTTGTAGAAAAAGGTACAATTGGTTCAAATGGGTATGTTACCTAAATTTAACAATGATGAAGATTGTGTTTTGTGGGTTTTAATGGGATTATGTTTTCCTTATGATTCACAGTTGAAGAAAGAGTTGTAATGTGATGCTCATAGTTCTCCATTTTCAGTTCATCCATACAGTACAAAGATGTACAAAGATCATCGGGAGTATTTATGGTGGGATGAAATGAAAAGAGATATTGTTGACTTTACTATGAAGTTATTGATCAATCATAAGGTTAATGTAGATCGAAAATTAAGGAATGGGATGATTCATCCTTTGCGAGTGATAGAGTGGAAATGGGAAAATTTGTCTATGGATTTCATAGTGGGGTTTCCAAAAAAAATCATGAGGTGACAATGTCATATGAGTAATTTTTGATCGATTGACTAAATCTGCTCATTTTATTCTTATTCAAGATACTCTGTCCTTAGATAAACTATCATGATTTTATATTAAATAGATATTCACGTTACAAGGAGTTCCCCTATCCATTTTATCTGATCATGATAATAGGATTACTTCAAACTTTTTTAAATTCCTTCAAAATTCATTGGAAAATGAATTAAATTTTAGAATAGATTTTCATCCTCAATCAGATGGGTAGTCAGAATGAAAAATTCAGACCTTCAGGGACCAACATATTCCTAATTTAGTTTTCATATAAAAACAATTTTCATTCCAGTATACAAATGGAACCATTTGAGGCATTATATGGAAAGCGTTGTCGAAAACCAGATTTTTGGAATGCAGTAGGTGAAAGGAAGTTGATGAGAACAGAATTGGTAGAAGAGATGAAATAAAAAGTTCATTTGATTTGAAAGCACATGAGGACATCATAGATTAGGTATAAAATTTATGCGGACAACTGGATTAAGGATAATTCTTTTAAAGTAGGTGATCATGTCTTTCTCAAAATTTCTCCATGGAAAATTGTGTTGTTCTTTGGTAAAAAGAGAAAGCTTAGTCCAAGGTTCATTATACCATATGAAATCCTTGAGAAATTTGGATCAGTTGATTACAGGGTGGCTTTATGTTCATTTTTATCCTATATACACAATGTTTTTCATGTTTCAATGTTGAGAAATATATTCCGGATCCATCTCATGTTTTGAGTCTAGAGGTAGATCAGTTGGAAGAGAATCTTTCTTATGAGGAACAACTAGTATAGATTCTTAACCACAGAGAGAAAGTATTGTAGATTAAGGTGTTTTTTCAGGTAATGGTTTTGTGAAGGATCTATATTGTTGAAGAGAAATGTGGGAATATGAAAGTATTTTGAGGGAGAAATACCCTCACTTATATGATAAGTAAATAAAATTTTGGTGATGCAATTTCCAAAAGGGGGAATGATGTAGCATCCGAGTTATTTATAGAATAATAGTTTTTATTTTCTATTAATAATTATGAATTATATATTAATTTTATGTAAAATAAGACACTTTTTCTGATATCGTACTCAACACACAGCAACATGTTTCATTGAAATCTTACGTTGCACACAACATTGAGTTATATAGAAATATAATATAATAATATTATTATTTTAAATGGTAGTTAACGCATAGCCATTTTATTGGCAGGAATGAACAAAACTAACTAAAATATGATTATTAATATTTTCTAAATGTCTTTACATTTATCCGATAAATTTTAGAGGCTTAATATAAGAATGTATTTTATTTTAAGCATGAAACACTCTAATATTTTTAAAAGGTTGTTTTACCACCTTTTGATAGAGAAACCATTATAAATTTAGTTTTTTTTCAGTTTTATATGTTCAATTTGACAAAATAAATTTAATCTTTAGAAGATAAACATAAGAATATACTTTGGATGAAATATTGTATTTTTTTATAAAATTCATATTTTTATGAATAGTGAAAAATACTGCATTTTAATTCAAAAATGTATTTTAATATAATTTATTTATATAGTTAGATTATTATTTTAATTGGTTTTAAATTTTAATTGGATTAAATTTATTTCATTTAATCCAATTATAATCATTTAAAGTAATTTCACTTTTAAATTTGATATAAACACATGCCAATCTTTTGATTGTTATTTTTTCATAAAAACCCACTTTTGGGTTTGACAATAGGAAATAATTTAAAATTAATTACTACCACTTATATGTTTTGAATTGTAAAAAATGGAATATATATTTGGAATCAAGAGGCCCATATTTTTTAAATAGGTACCTCTTATTTTTAGACATTATGAATAGTAACATCATTAATTATTTTATTTACTATGGTCTGAGGGTAAATCTAGTAAATAAGTGTCAAAAATAATATTATAATAACATTAAACTACCCTACCTCGTGTCCTAATCTTATTGGATGAGATATTTTCGACCATGGAAATCATTGGGTAAATTTTGGGACCTCATGGAGCCACATGGAAGTATAAATGACATTTTATAATAATTAATTTAATGTAAAAGAAAATATAACATAAACATGTATATTTTAGTAAAAAAAATTTATATAGGGTTATTTAAGTGATAATTTATACTATAAATAACCATTAAAAAGATAAAAATATTTCCTACATCATTATATTTTATTTAAAAAATTTAGACATCAAATAAATAAATTTATGTATGACAGAATGATGATGTAGTGATTACCCTATTAATGAACGATTTAAATAATCTAGATTATAAATATTAAACTAAATTAATTTTGAATCTTTTTATGTTGTCCATGAATTTAGGGGTTGATTATGACGTTTTAGGTATTAAATAATGATGTTTTTTAGAACGAATAAAGTTGTTATTTAGTTTTGAAAAAATCATGATATGAATAATATAAAAATTGAAATAAATGAGTTTTTTAAAAAAAATATTATATTATTAAAAGATATAATATTCCTAAAAATCTACGATTTGGACAAATGACTTATTTAAGGTTGAAAATGTTATTATAGATGAATTTTTTGTTCTATTTTCATTTTATGGTCACTATATTAACCATATAGTATGAATATACAAGAAGACATGGTGAGAGTCAAATTATTTTACTGATGGTTAATGCTAAGGATAATGTTAAATTTGTAACCTAGACTTGTCTAAAACCAACCGAGAAAGATTTTTTTCAACCCAAAACATATTATATTTTAAATAAATGACTTTGGGAAATTTGAAAATGAAAATATTTTTATAATAAAATAATATTTCAATACCTTCCTAAAGTGCCCCTTATCCCTCTTATAAAAGGGAATCTCAAAAATCCATTTAATCACCCCTTCAAGCCCCTTGGCTCATCCAAAATCTGACCAAGTAAGCTCCCAAAATACCTTTATTCATCCTAGAGGACTTACCTTGGCAGAAGGAAATTCAAGAAAGCCTTTTGGATCAAATCAAAGGGTGTTACACGTTTTAGAGGTAGCGTCTTCTCTGATGTTCCTTTACATTATTTTACTTCTTTAATCTCTTTTATATTCTTATTTATTGATTAAATAACAACAATAGTATACTCAATATACTAGGATGTTATTATGAGAATAATTATAACTACACTTACACACACACCTCAATCTAATTGATACGAACATACTGTTTCTGTGTACGGTGAACTACTGCATCACGAAATGATGATTGTTTGATTTCCACCTACCACCTCTCATGGTGGCCATTATGATGGAACTTTTTCTATATAAAATATGTTTTATATTTAAATTTTCTCTATGATACTATAATTTTTATTTACAAACATACCTTTATGCTTTTCATGATGTGTAAATACGATAATTTCTTTTGAGGAAGTGCGGACTGCCGCCCCCTCAAAGTGATATGACTATTTCATTCCCTACATGGAAGGAATTAATAAACATATGTAACATATATAACATATGATATTATAATGTAATTATTATACACCCATGTATCATTTGGTTTTCATTTATTTAATATGAAAAATAAATTAAAGTAGCGTTCATGCATACGTATGACTTACCGTCTCCAAGAATGGTGCATTTCATTTCATATCACCAAATGTTATGGAATATTTTAAATAAATATATAATGGATATATATGATATTTAAATCATGAATACTATTCTATAGATAATTTAATTTTGACCACTTGGATAATTATTAATTATAACAAGATCATTTTCGACTCAAGTATCCAATATCAACAAAACGACTGATATTAACTTAAATAATTATGTAATTTTTATAAAATGGTAATAATTGATATAAAATTAATAATAAACATGAAAATGGTTCTTAATAATGTAGAAACTAACTTATTTTTATTATACAAGTAGAACAATGGATATTCGTGACGAATCAGACTCAAGGTAAGGGACTTCGTCTCAATCTCCATTAATTGAGGCATATTTCGATAATATATATCAACTTCATTTATATAGAGTATAATAAAACCCTTTTACTTTTAATTTTATTCAAATGGAATTTTTTTAGAAATAATTTTACTAAATGTTAAAATTAATTTTTTTAACGTATGCGGTGACAATGACCTCTCTGCCGTTGTAATCGGTATTGGATATTTGGATTCCTCTATAAGACAAAAATTTTTTAATGGAAAAGAAATCCATTTTTGGGTGTTTGGGTATTAAAATTTTTTTTTGAAATGGATTCTATATATAAATATCTTGAGATTATTTCTTTTGATTTCAAATGAAATGTTATTAGTGAAATGTTGATATTTGATATATTTTATGTGTTACGATTATATAATGGTACTTGGAAATTTGATGGGTGGTTACGTGGTAAACCAATGATGGGTGGCTATGTGGTAAACCAAATGATGGGTGGTTCCATGATAAACCAAGTATGAGTGGTTATGTTATAACATCCAATGCATTGGGTATGGATGTTGGTCATATGGTTATTTCATTTACTGATATGTGTGGAATTTCACCGTATGGTTATTCGATTTTTTATATTTATTTTTCAAGTTAAATTTATATGGTTTATATTGCTTTTTATGGGATTTAGGGTAATTTTATTGTTACCAGAAGGGTAAGTAACTAGATTATATTCAATTACGTATATTTATAACTTCTTAAAGTTTAAAAGTATTACAATATGATAAAGTATTAATGGTTTTCATGTTATCCAAAGACTAATAGTTTTCATTCTTTATGTATCCCTTAATAATATTTTTATACTCATCCCAAGTTTTGAAATGATTTTCACAATACATAAAGAAGAATAGCATCATGGAAGAGATCAGGTAAAATGTATGATGATAAAACATGTAATGATGTCATGTTTCTTTTTAAAGAGTTTTTGTTTTATAAAAAAAGGTAGTGAGTAGAAGTGCCTACTAGTAATATTCAAGATGTTATGTAAAAATTATGTCATAATCCTCTAAATCTCTAAACTTGAAAAGATCCTCTATGTGAATTAAATTCACATTATTTAATTATCTAAAGATTAAGTACTGTTAAAGGCTGGGACCTTATAAAGGGAGCTCTCTAGGGAATGAGGGGATTCTTAAAATTCGTTTTTCACAACCAAACAAATGAATTTTAAAATTATAAAAATAATATAACTTGTTTTATATATCTCTAGGGTTAAAATAAAATGATTTCAAAAATTGAATTTATTATTTATTTAATCCCCATGGAACTCCACATCAAATAATAATAAAAATATTATTTTTTCATCACATGCACTAAACATGTGAATTAAATTAAATATTACTTAATCAAATAATATTAAATATTTATTATTTCTCAGTGGAAAATTAAACTTGATTATCAATTTTGATACAATATCTATTTTTCCATGAATAATTAATATTTATTTATTAAATAAATATCACTGAATTATTCTCCAATAAATAAATAAATATTATATTCACTTAATAGAGAATATTTTTTAAATTTTACACTAGCATTATATTGTCTTGAATAACTGGAGACAAAATATATGTGAACAAGTAAATATGCATAATTATTAAATCACATTTGGTAATAATATTTATTTATTTTTTTAAATAATGAATAATAATATATATTATTTAACTGAAATTATGGGTATAAATAGTGTGTGACCCCATGGCCTTTTTCTTAGTGGAATTAGGCAAAGTTGCCTAAAGTCCAAGGATAACATCTAGGAACCCACCAAGTAACTCATAGAGAAAGAAGTTAATTCCAAAAAGATAAAATAATTCCTACAGATTCTTAATGTATAATATAATCCTTTTATCATGATATCTCAATTCAATCAGGTTGCACGATGGTGCATCAACCTATGTTCTCAAAGTCTCTTTCTTTAACATCAAGGAATATGAACATGCCTATATAAAACCATGGCCATGGATTTATTTAGGCTATGTCATTTCCATAAAAAGGGATAATGATATCATCTGAAATTAAATATTACATGGGGAAAATCGTTTTCAAATTATTCATTAATACAATATTACTCATGACACACCCAACACATCATACCTTTTCGTAAACATCTGTTGTCACAGTTTTCATCAATACATCAAAGTAAATGACTCTTAAAAATTAATAATAATAATCAAATATTATATAGACTAATACACATTTCATTAGGTTGGAACATATAATGACACATTTAAATGTGGATTCCTACTTGGGGTTATCATTCTTAATAATCATGTGTTGGATATTGCCGAGGGTGTACACCATGAGAAGGTTTCTCAACATCCAATGAGTCTCCACCCATGGTAGCATATTTAATTTGTTTCCCTCAAATGATATCATCTAGTGAAATAAATTATATTAAAAAATAGTTTCATAGCACTTCTGAGTTTACATCATTGTGGGGAACTTCTATGAACTTATAGTGTGATTGATACTGTTAAAACATTATCACATAATATGTTACAAAAAATACAAATCATGATGCAATAAGTAGTTTATTATTATTCAAAATATAGGAATATATGTTATCAAAAAGGTACAAGAAGTTGATTCTATGGCACCAACTCTAACAAACCCACAATTTTACTAGAGACAAATACTAACAACCTTCAGTCTTCTAGATCTCACATGATACTCATCCTTTTACTAAGATAGCACTTTAGACAAGGGGTCCATCGCATTCTCTTTCGTGGGTAATCTTATTACTGCATCCTCACACCAATAATGAAAATATCTAAAGAGGTGATACTTTCAAAGTATACTAATAGTCTGTTGGTGTGACTCTACCACATTTAAAAGATACACCATTTTAGTATTATCACAATATATTATGATAATTTAATTATAGCTATGTACCACACCAAGATCCTAGACAAAGTTATTCATCCAAATGAGTTACTTTGAAACAATAGAAGACACTATATACTCAGACTCCACTATAGAATCACTGAAAAATAGCTTCTTTAAACAATTCTATCTAAAAACATCTCCATTGAGAACGAAAACATATTCTGACTATAATTTTAGATCATTATTATCTATATGAAAACTATAATTGGTATAACCAATGATGGATAGCTCCTTATCTCATCCACATGCTTAGAATATATCCATAGATATTCTCAAATACTTTATGATAGCCTTAATAGTATACCAATTCTATTCTCCTGAATCTACATAATAATTTTCCTACCACTATCATTTCATATACAACATGAAGTCTAGTAAATAACATGGAATCCATGATTGATATAATCACTATAGCGTTTGTGGTCTTTCTCATTCTCTTTTTCTCATGTTGTGTCTAAGGGAACATTTTATTAGAAATACGTAAACCTTGTGATAGTAGAACCAATCATCTCTTGAATAATTCCATACTAAATCTATTTAGTATTGGGTAATCATATGTACTATGAATTAGTCTATGAAGCCTCTTGGATATATCAATAATTATCTGAATCCCTATAATATATTTTGCTTCACCTATGTCCTTCATGGAGAATTTCTTGTTTAACTAGTTCTTAAAAGTATATATGAATAGTATGTCATTTAAAATTAGTTATACGTCTTCAATATATACTACTAGGATATCAAATTCATTTCCACAACAAATCTTGTAAAAAAATAGACCCCATTAATTCTTAATGAATCTAAATTTTTTTGTGACTTCATCGAATCTAATGTTCTATGACATGAATGCTTGACTCAATCCATAAATGGATCTCAGGAAATTGGAAATCTTTTTTGCATCACCAGGAGTTAAAAACCCTTATGGTTTTTTATATAGACATCTTTATGAAGGTTGCCATTATGGAATGCCTTTTTTATATCCATCTACCAAATCTCATAGTCATAGTAAGCTACAATAACAACTTTATTTTTTTTGGATTTAAACATTGAATCTAGTGAAAAGGATTCATCATAGTTAATTCTATGACAGTATTCAAAATCTTCACCCAATATCCGTAATTTATTGATATTTACTTTACCTTTCATGTTTTGTTTTCTCTTGAATACCAATTTCCATACAGTGGGATTTAAATCAACTAGTACATCGACTAGAACCAAAATATGGTTCTAACACCTGCAATTCATTTTAGAATTCATAGCTTCTTACCATATTTCAGCTTCTGGGTTCTGTACTACCTATTTTTATTATATAGTATTTTCATTGTCAACTAATAATGATTCACCATCTTCTATGACTAGAAAACCATATATCTCCAGTACTCTTACCTCTCTAGTGCTCCTATATAGTACATGTGTTTTAAGAACTACTTATTCCATGGGGACCAACAAATCCAATTCCTAATCCAACTCATGTGTATATTGAGAATCAACTTCATCAAATCCAATATTACTCCCACTACAATTTTTTAGGATGTTTTCCCTCTCATGAAAATATCTTGACTGGATAAAATCACCTTTTTTTGATGGGTTGTGTAGGTAGTATCTCTTTATTTTCATGAGATATCCTATAAAGTTACACTTTATGCCCCGAGATGATTTTTTTTTTCAAAGAAGGCCATAAAAATTCCTCTTAACCCTATACACATGTATTCATAAAAACAGTTTTATATTCATTCCATTACAGGAAGGGAATTCTGTTTAAGGCATTAGTGGGAAATCAATTTAATGTGTATGTCGTAGTTTATAATGCATATTTATAAAAGGATAATGGATGATCTGAATGAATCACCATCTACTATACCATGTCAATATTGGCATGGTTACTCCTTTTACTAACACCATCCCAATGTGGTGTGTAAGGTGGAGTGATTTGAGTTAAAATCCAAAACTCCCATTAATATTCCTTGAAATAATGGTTAAGATATCCAACACCATGGTCTGATCGATGATTCTTTATCTTCATTCCATGTTTATTCTATGCTTCATTATTTCATTCCTTGAATTTATCAAAGGAATCAAACTTATACATCATAAATTAGAAATATCCATATATAATAAAGTGATATGTAAAAGTTATAATATTAAATCATCCACCTCTAGATTCTACTTGAAATGGTCCACACACATTATTGGGTACCAATCCAAGAATCTCTATGGAAATTTCTACCTATCACAAAATGCTGGTTTGGTCATTTTTTATTGTTAATAAGAATGTCGTATTTCAAGTTGTTTTATTTCAGAAGAGTCTAAATAAGAATCTTGATATAGCTTTGTCAAATTCTACTCATTTACATGAAAAATATGATGATACCAAATCTGGGTGTCAAATGAGTCCTGTGAAAATTATTTTTTATCAATTATCATTACATGGTTTTCATAAATTAATATATAAAGACCATTATTTAAATATGACGTAAACTAGTAGAAATATTGGATTTAACATCGAAGTAATGACATCGGTTTTTTCCAAACTGACGCCAATAGTATGTGTGAGAACTTTTTGGCATCGGTTTTTCTAAAAACGGATGAAAAAAAATTAAAAGTGATTTTTTGTGTTGGTTTTTAGAATAAAGGATGCTAAAAACCACAAATGGAATGATTTATGGAGTCAGTTTTTCTAAAAACCGATGCCATAAATAAAAAAAAGTTATGGCGTCAATTTTTACAAAAAATGACCCATTAATTTCTAAATCTAGATCTTTGGGTGTCAGTTTTTATAAAATCCAATTCCATGTATTAAAATAAATATTTTCAGCGTCAGTTATCTTAAAAACCGATGCCGTTTTTTTTTCAAAAAATTCACCATCAGTTTTAGTAAAAGTAAATGCTAAAAGTATTTAAAAAATTGTTTGGATCTAGAAACCCTTATGTTTTTAAATCTTCAAAAGATAAACCCATGGCGACTCCTCTCAACTCAGACGACTTCCAAGGAATACTTGTGATCTCCAATGACCATTCTTTTCAGTTTTCTTCCATTTTCACGAACGGTGGTCTGAGTTCTTTATTATCCCCCCATGTTTCAACACATATGGATTAATTTTTTCTTCTGAAGCCTATTTTCAGTCACATTCAACCGTGGATTGATTTTAGTTTTTTTAATCTTTATTTTTATTTTTTATAATCATTATTTGTAAATATCTTGTAGTGTTTAATTTTCCATAGCATTCTACAAAAGATTGTTCAGATTGGGATCTATTTTTGTGTAAAACTATGATTTTTTTTAAATTTTGTTGATAAATTAGTTATCATTTAATTATGTTTTTTATTTTCTTCCATTATTAGTTTATAGTAAATTATAAATGTGTTTGAACATGGATAATAGTTATCCCTAAGAGTGATCATCCCATATATGGTTAAAAGTCCAAGTAGACAGGGTTGTTATTGTTGTTCATATAGATTTTTATTATGGTTTATTATGGTTTCACCTTGACAGATGTGAGTATATTCTTCTTTTTACTGATTTATGAAATTTATGGTATTTATACTTTTCCTGGTATAGTAAGGTTATAGAATTACATGCATATTTTTAGGAATGTACATATTAACATGAACTGCATATGAAATTCCATGTAGGTTGCATTATTATGATATTATAAATATATTGAAATACCTTGTATGTTTCATTAGAATTCCTTTTACATACCATGATAGTATTTTTATAATAAAATAAAATATTATCTTTTTAAGGGTTTTTGATAAGCATGCTTGTTTTAAAAACATTATTCTATTATATAATTATCATTATTTGAATATATCCAATGCTAGAGTGTTTCCTAATTATGTAGTTGTGTTCCATGCATAATTTTTATACTTGTGCTACTCTAGATTGCCTACCTATACATGTTGCAGTGTGTATGATTCCTATAGATTTATTAATGGTTACCACGTGCTTTACATATTTAGGTGATTAATTAGTAATCCATGGTTGTATTCCATGCATCTATACATCTAAATCATGTTTTTTTATTTATTACTTGTGATCTCATAACATGATATAATTTCCATGCACTATTGGGTAAAATAAAATGTTAGAATCAATCTAATTTATGTAAATATATAATTTAGCATCTAATGATAGGAAACCTATAGATTAAATGGTGTATTTTACTAATAGATGTATCTCATATTAATATAAAATGATTTAATAATGAATTTATGTTTTTATGGGGTTTCCTTAGTTTGTATAAATGTTCTCTTTCATATATTATTATTATAATAATAATAATTTTAGAATATAATAAAAAAGAAATAATAATTAATCAAATGTGTTGTAATATATAGAAATTTAGTTATGAATTTAATTTTATCTGTGATAATTTTTGGATATTATGATTGAATTAATTGGTAATATGAACATTTACTCTAATTACTATTTCATATTTCTAATATTAAATAATTTTTTCCCATTAAATTAATGCAACCATCAATAATTTTGACACATGAAACATCGAAATAATTCAATAACTATGTAGAATGAACTAATAAATTTTAGAATAATGATATTATTATTAAATTCTAATATAAATATAACACATGTATATAATATGGAAATAAAAATATTAATATTTGTAAATGTGTTCCATATCTGATGTTTTTTATCGAATTATCTATAGGTTTTATTAAATGTGTTTTGTTTACAATTTATATATATATATATATGTGTGTGTGTGTGTGTGTGTGTGTTTATATGTTTTAATATATTCACCAATTGTATTGTGATATTCGATATTGAATGGATCGTAATAGGATATATTTATGAAGAACCACTAGTGAATATGAAAAAGTAGTTGATTAATAATTATAATTTTGATAAATGAAATCTTAAAAACAATGATTTTATTTTCTTTCCATGTGTAAAGTGTTTGAATATAATAAATATAATCTCTATTGAAGTCAAGGATCATCTCATTTGTTATGGTTTTATCCTTAATTATACACGTTAGATTATTCATGGTGAAAGAACTGAAAATTCAACATCCAATATTGGTTAAAATATTCATAATGAGGAATAGGATCATATTGAAGAATTAATTCATGATTTAGGTGCTGAAACCATAAAAAAATAGCTACTGTTGAACGTTTTTTTGTGGATTCGGAGAAGCCATTATTTCTAGGTTGTAGTAAATATACTGTGTCTTCAGTAGTTTTGAGATTAGTTAACGTAAAATAAAGAAATAGGTGGAGTGATTAATGATTCTCTAGATTACATGAGATTTTAAATAAGATACTTCCATAAGGCAATGAGCTTACATATTCCAATTATGAGGTGAATAAAATATTATGCCTAATGGTATTAGGGTATAAAAAGATACCTGATTTCCCCAATGATTGTGTACTATATATGAAAGAATATAAATATTTATCAAGTTGTCCTACATGTAGTAAACCAAGCTATATGATATATGTAAAAGTCAACTCCGATTAATTCTTAGGTACTGTCATCTAACGTCTTGAGAAATCAATTTTTTTACATTCTAAGGATATCATTGAACATTTTTTGCATATAATTCTGATAATTCAACTATGATTCATTCGTAAGTACCAAAATAAAAACTGCTCATATTGATATTTGGTTCCTTCGAATAATTACTCATTTGAAGCGTCTATTTTCAAATTAAATTGACCCAAAAAGGTTAAGATGGAATTTAGATGAGCGCATATCTGATGCTAACTTACATCATCCTATCGATTCACCACAGTGGAAGAGTTTTGATTAAAAATAATTCAGGATTTTTGGATTGAAGATATAAATCTCAGAATTGAATTTGGCACTGATGGAATGGATCCATATCAGAGCCTAAATAGCCAACATAGTTCATGTCCTACTTTCCTCGTAGTTTAAAACATGTCCCCAAATCTATGTATGAAGAAAAAATATGTTCTGATGAGATTGTTTATTTAAGGACCAAAACAACTGAGAAATTATATATATGTGTATCTTTCACCATTGATTGATTATTTGAAACTGCTATGGGAGGAATGTGTTAATGTTTCCAGTGTATACAGAAAGAGTATTTTCTATTTCTTGCTATGATAATTTTCATTATAAACGAAATTCCTACATGTGGAAACTTATCTAGATACATTGTTAAGTGACATAAATCATGACCAATTTTTGAAGAACAGAATTTATATAATCAATTAAAGAATGGATGATAGTCAATGTACATGGGAAATCGATCATTTTTGGAAAAATTTCAACCTTATCATAGATTGAAAAAAGTAATTAATAGTTTACAAGAATACAACCTTTCCCCTTCATCCATTTTTAGATGATGAAAATTATGATAGGTTGAAAAATATTTATTCGATATTTGGAAAAATAGAAGTTCATGTCTTCATAGAAATATCTGGAAGAAGCATTCTATTTTTTTAAACCACCTTATTAGAGATTTATAGAGATAAAACATAACATCTATGTTATGCATGTTGAGAAAAACATATGTGATCATTTTATTGGAAATTTTTAGACATAAATCGAAATAAAAAAAGATGGATTGCATGCTATATTGGACTTGATATTAATGATAAAACATTTGGAGTTATCTCTAATTGTGAATGGAAATATAATATATTTACCTCCAGCTCATCAAACATTATGAAAGACTAAAAAAATAATTTTTTTTCAGTGTCATAATGGTATTAAAGTACCCAGAGGTTTCTCTTCAAATCTGAATAATTTGGTGTCATTGGATGATTGTAAATTAATAAGTATGAAATCTCATGATTTCCATTTATTTATGAAACAAATTCTACCAGTATCAGTGTGCAGTAAATTGATGACAACAGTCAGAAATACTATCACCAGATTATGTAATTTTTTCAAATCCATTTGTAGCAAAGTCATTGATCAAAAAAATTTATATGTGTTTGAGAATGAAGCATATCTTATTATTTTTCAACATTAAATGAATTTCCCACATATGTTTTTTGATATAATGGTTCATATACTGATTCATTTTGTGTGTGTGATAAGAATATGAGGGCATGTTTATTTATGATAGATGTATCCCTTGGAATGATATACAAATATTTTGAAGGGATATGTTAAAAATCATTATTGACCATAGGCCTCCATTTTTTAAAAATATGTATTAGAAGAGGAGATTGTATTCTGTACTAATTATTTGTATGAGGTTGATCATATTGGTCTCATTATATCTCGACATATGATAATTTATAGTGAAGGTAGAGGGGTTCAATGCTTGAAGGTAATGTTCATTTCATGTGATGAAGTGATTCATGAACATTTATATATTTTGAACAACACAAATGAGGTTCAATCATATATATCCTCACATATTACTAAATTAAAGTTATGATATTAGAAAATAAATGAAAAGTGGTTGATGATTGAGAATAAAAGACATGTGTTTCATGGTTTAAATAGAAATTCACCAAATATAGATCTGTATAAGAAATATTGAAGTGGTTAGCAGGGGGACCATCTCTTAATGTGATCAGATGGTCTGGTTTTGATATTAGTGGTTACCCATTTTAAAAAAAATGGATGACAAGATTAACATTTAGAATAGTGGTGTGATGGTTTTAGCTGAAGTAATTCATTTTTCGAGTACCAAAGATAAAAACCCAATTTCTACATCAACGCCATATTTTGGTGTTCTTGAATACATATGGGAAAATTATTATATTAAATTTCAATTCAGCATTTTTAAGTGTAATTGGTTTGATATTAAGAGTGTTGTGAAACATGATGAATATGGGTTTAAACTCATTGATCTGAAATGATTTAATTACAATGAGGAACCATTTAACCTAGAGACACATGGAAAACAAGTATTTTATGGAATTGGTCCATTGAATGATTAGTTGCCTGTCATTTTGCAAGGAAAAAAATACCATTTTGGTGATGATGATGATGCTATTGATTTTATTGATTTACATGGGACTTATTCATCTATTACACAATTTCATGATGATTACAATTATAATATGACAGAAATAATGCCTTAAATATGTAATGATCATGATGAAGGTATGTGGGAAAACACTAAATTAGTCTCCTAATTTTTGTAGTTAATATTTATATTTTTTTCTTTTTTTGAAACATACAAGTGAATGCCATCTTTTTTACTTACTTATTTTTTCTTTCTTATTTCTAAATATTCATTTTTCTAATGACATGAAGGTACACAAAAATTAATTTCACTTTGTAGTAGAAATATCAGATGTAGATAGTGAGGATATGTAATAGAGGTATATCTATTTCTTCATATTATTAAATATTAATTAATATACATATTTAATGAAAGAAAACGTTAAATTTAAAAATTTTGTTTGATGTACTATTGATGTGTCCTCGGAAGAGGAGACTTCTCCTATTACTACAAAAAATTAAGATCTCAAGTATGTAAACGTGGTATTACATGTTTACCAAAACTAACACTTTCTTAGGTTGATGATATATTACACATATGTTTTGATGGTAATAATCGTGCCACTATGCCAAATGTAGTTCAGTTTATCAGTTATATATCGATGTAGATTCGTTGTAGGATTAGTATTTTATATCATAATTTTATGTCAGTGGACCGGATGCTGAAGCAACAGCTTTGGGAGGATGTGATGGTAAAATATATTAATTCATTTATTTTATCTCATTTGTTTAATATTACATATTTTAAATGACATATTTAATTTATTCAATTATAGAAGACATTCAATTTTAAAGAAACCAAAGAAATTATGAAAATACATCTTTCTTTAGTGGTAGTTTGATGGAGAGATTTAAAAGAAAACTGAAAAAATATGTTTTTGGAATGTTTAGGTTTGAAAACCCACACCTCATGTATAATTTTATATATGAAGATACATGGATGCGATTTACTGATAGTCATCATGCAGATAAATTTTAGGTATGATAATTATTTTATATTATAACATTTATTATATTTTTTTTAATTACTTAGTAGTTTATTTTTATATAATTGGACTCCAGGAGATCTCATCAAGAGATTTAGTTGAGAAATGTATATCCTCATACATTATCACATAGAGGGTATCCATATTTTGAGAATAAAGTTATTGAAGAAAACTTTGAAGCATTATGAGCTCGATCTAGTGGTGGTTCAGAAGAGGTCCTGTTTGGTCCTTCATCTCCTCCCACACTCCATGAAAAATGGAAACAAGAAAGAGGAATGAAAAATGAATTGTCTCATACAGAGGAATCTAAGAAATTTTATGATAAAATTATAAGTAAATATTATTTATTTGCAATCATTTTTTATACTTTATAAATTTTAAACACTAATATAACATTTTCAATTTCCTTTCAGGATAGACTTAAAGTGAAAAAGATATGGGGCTATTTTTTCCCCGATGGTAGGATGGACATCCTAGCCACTACTTTGGGAAAGGCATAACACCCCAAATTTGTTATATAATATTAGGAAGGTGCTAGTATTTAGAAGGTTTTTGGTAAGAGTAAGCAATCAAAAGGCCTAAAAATAGAATCCTTAAAAGCCGAGCTAAAAGATATAAAATGATATATGGGTGATCAAATTCAAGCAACACCTCGAAAGGCTTTGTTAGAACACATGTCAAGGTAGTCAAAGTATACATCGGATTCCCTGGTATATTATTTATTTGTGATCAATTTTTCTATTTTATAATTATAAAAAAAATTATAAATTTTTCAATTTTTAGCCTTCCCAGCCTGCTCGCCCGGACTACCATGCCCTATCGGCCTACACTGCCCTGTATGTGCATCCTTCCTAGGTATATTATTTATATTTCATCAATTTTTCAATTTTATAAATTATAAACACTAATATTACTTTTTCATTTTTCATCCTTCCCAACCTTCTCAGCCAGACTACCCTTCCCCATTTATCTACTTCGATCCTCCACCTCCTCACCTGGACCAATCTGTATATTACTTATGTCACAACCCATCCTCAGGGCCCATGTCGTGACTACCCCAAGCCCGCCTCTCATAGGCCAGGGGCTGGCGACTAGCACCAAAGGCGTAAATCCCGACAAAAGGGAAGGCATTACCTTCATAAAGTAATCAAACACCACAGGGTAAGCCAGCAAAAGTAACACTAAGTAAAATTGGGTTCAAAAGTAAGTGCAGAAAGTAAATGGTCCAGAATATAAACCCAAACTGAATGTAATGTACGATTGGAATGAAAGTACAACAACTCAAAGTAAAGCAGCAACGTTGAGCCGTCCACTGGAAGTCCCACCTGAAGGGTGGGTACAGATAGCCTCCTCAGCTCCTCGGGTCCAGCCTTCCGCTCCGTGTACGTCCCACCCAGTGGTCCACCTCCAGGTACCGACCTACTCCACAAGCTTTAACCACGATCAGCGCGGTCTGTCGTCTGCATCCAACACAACGTAGTGCGGGCATAGTCCATGCAGGGGTGAGTAGACGCTACTCAGTAGGGACCCCGAGACCCCCCGAAGGTCTCCCAAAACCCACAAAGGATAATCCACAAAGGAAAGATACAATCACGAAGTAACAAACAACACTACTTAGGTATATTCCCATACATATACCCAAGTCATCAATTCCCGTTCGGCTCCAACATCCGAGCCCAAGTTTGATCACGTCCACATAAGAGTACAACCCAATCCACATAGGATAACACATCTCAATCCACATAGGAAGGAAAGTCAATCATATCTAAGATATTGATTGAACGTCAAGACTCAGCTCACACAGGTATACTTCTTCATAAGGTAAAAGAGATGATCAGATGTAGCCACTGATTCATCGAAGCTGGGACCCACGTAGGATACTAAACCAGCTAAGCTGTCAGACCCACATAGGATACAGACCAGCTACTCTGCCAAACCCATGTAGGATAGTAAGAACAGAGTCATACACTGCCAGACCCACATAGGATACAAGAATAGTAGTAATCTCCGTCAAACCCACAGAGGATTTCAGTACGGTCTTCATCGCTGCCGAACCCACAGGGGATTTCAGTGCAGTCTTCATCGCTGTCGAACCCATAGAGGATTTTAGTACAGTCATCATCACTGCCGAACCCATGGAGTATTTCAGCGCAGTCTTTATCAACTTCAAAACCACAGAGGATTTTAGTACGGTCTTCATTGCTGCAGAACCCACGGAGGATTTCAGTGCAGTCATCGTCGCAGTCGCAGCCAGCTCTAGGGTTCCCACACACAGCATGCTCGTTTTCGAGAGGGTCCGCTCCACAAGCCAAGGGATCAATACATCAACTGATACATAGTCCAAAGTTGATGTATCCCAAAGTTTCGTCTCGACAAAGGGAACCCAATGCGACAGACGGCGTGTCAATCGGACGCCCGGTCTGAGAGTTATTGACTTTTTCGTTCCAGGGGCCTGGTTGGTTTTTAAGTCAAAACCAACCCGGCCGCACTCCAACTGCGTCCAAACCATGATCATAGTAAGACAAAAGGTCTGTCTCACTAAGAGGAATCCAACAAAGTCGACGTCACATCAATCAAACGTCCGGAGTTTAAGTTATAAGTGTTTCCGCTTCGAGGGCCCGGTTGGTTTCGTGTTCGAACCAACCCGGCCATACCCAAAGTTCTCTGGAAACCTTTAGTTTAGTATATCTAAACGAACGTCTCGATCCCAGGATCTCATCCCAACTAACGGTGCATCGATCAGAGGTTCGTAGCCCATGATATGAGCAAAAGAACAAACATGTCCGGTTTTAGGGGGTTTTTGGCCCGGACCGACCCGGCTCGAGACCCCCTGGGTCGGCCCGAATCGGGTCCGTCCCATTAGGGCACGGCCCAGCCCGGCCTAGTCGGCCGGTTGGCCTGGCGCGAGCACGGCCCACGTTTCCAGACAGCTCGGCTCGGTCGAGCTGTCGTGGAAATAGGGGGGGCACTGCCCCCCTGATTGAGAACCCCCCCCCCCCCCACGCGGAGGCCGCTCCTTGCCAGCCGGGGGTTACGACCCCCGGTCTCCCCTCCAAAATGGATGGGCCGGTCCGGCCGGCCGGTGCTGCCACTGCGGGACCCCGCGGTCCCGCCCCTCTGAGGTGCCGGCGGGTGGCAGTTCCGGGTGCCCCATCGCGGCTTTGAGCTGCGGCCCTGTCCGACCGGCGTGGCGCGACGGCTCCGCACCCCTCCACTGTGGCCCCACTCTGGCCGCGGCCCCCTTCGTGGTTCTACGGCACAGCGCAATGGTTTCGCGGCTTTGTTCGGCCTCAACGGCACGGCGCGACGGTGCTACGCTTCTTCGCCCGCTCTTCTGTGTTTCCGCGCGGTGTTGTTGCAGCGCTCTACCTTTAATCGTGCCACGACAAACACAACATCAAAGGGGGAGGAGGGTCGGCCGTGTTCGTGCGGTCCAACCTCCTCCCATTAATCCAATAACAGGAGGCCATAAAATAAAGATGAATAATGGCAAAGAAAAATCCACAAACATCAAGTTAACCCCTACCTCGATGAAGCCGTCGAGCGAGGTTCGTCATGGGAAAAGGACGTCGTAGAAGATGACGTTGCGAAAGACGACGTCGCAGAAGACGACATCACGGATCGATTTTCCGTAAGCGTCGTCGGCGTTCGCCAAAGAATGTGCCTCTCGCCGGCTGTGGAAAAGAGAAGAAATGGCATGGCTATTCCCTTTCGGTGATGGAGTTCTTTGTCAAATACTTGGCATTCTTCGCATTCTTCGATGAGGAAGAAGATAATCCTCAAGAGTGCAAGAGTCATACCTTTCCTTTTGCACAACGAATTCACCCCCAATAAAATAATCCATGTCTATTTTTATTATCACTCATGCATGCCATTAATTTGAAATTCAAAAACAAATCTCATTCAATTAATTGACTTAATTGAAGAGTGTTTAATATCCAAATTAATTTTAAGGGTTTACATGACATTTAAAAGGGGTGCGGGTGATTTACATATTAAATGCACGAGAGGGAGGTTAAAAAGGGATTTGAAGGGGTGGGGCTCATGTGGGCCCCACTTAACTAATATCCTACCTAGTGGAGTTAGGATATTAGTGTGTCTCACTCCAACCACCAAGCATAGGTTTATTCTACCTAGAATAGAAATAAAAATTGTAGCACAATATTTTATTTCATTCTTTAGTTAACCCATTTATTTAATAACCTCACCCGAGCAAACGCAACTCCAGAAAAGGTTTTCTTAAGAAATTACCAGCGTTGTGGTTTCATTGGGGCCCTCATATTTTGATTCCGAGCACCAGTTCAAAAGTTAGGAAAACCCGCTCATTCGTTCACTGAACATACCCGAGCTAAACTTTGGAAATTGATTCCTGTCACACCAGGCCTCGGAATTAGGTGTCGTCAGAAACTGCGTTCTTGTAAAATGCCCAAGAAAATTAAGAAAAAATTTCCCTTGAATTTTATTGGTCTTTAAAACTTATTTGTCATAAATTTTTCTATTTTATGAATTTTAAAAAATAATATTTTTTTCATTTTTCTACCCTCCCATTCTGCTCACACAGACTACCCTACCACATCTACTTACACTGATCCAACACAACCTCACTCAGACAAAAACGTATATTATGATTTACTGTCTAGAGATCCTCATATTCATATTTTTCAATTTGTAATCTTAGAGTTTTTGGGGGGATTTTGTACATCACCAACCTATGCTAATTGGCCAGGTTAGAGTATCAATACTCGATATTATAGATCATAATGCTCTACTACCATTTCTTACTGAGGAGATCAGAAGTATTTTTCATTGTCAGAGTAATTTTTTAATATTTTCATCTATTCTTCTCCATTATATTTCATATTATGTATTCATTTTTTTAAATATTAATTACTAATGATTCAAAAATACTTATAATTATTTCTGTCTATTAACTTATATAGTATTATATAAAATCAAAAGAAACTATACAAATGAAACAAAATGGTTAGGAACAATCGACTGTAGATACTTCTGATATTTATTATGGGATAAAATGATTATCTCCAGCTACTTCATCAATGAGTTATATCTATGAGTTTTGGATGCGGACAGATATATTTAGAAGTAAATATCCATTAAGATTACTCAAAGAAGATATCATGCATCTAGTTGATTTTGAAGATCTCGTCTTGAATGTGGTGCTATTGTTTTCTATGTAAGTAAATTGAGATTGGAATATATATTTATTCAATAAAAGATGGTTTTAAATTGAATAACTATATATTCTCTATAAATTAGGTATTTACACACTCTTCTATAAAATTTGAATGTACAATCATTTACAGTTTTATTGATCCAGAATTTATTTCCATAGAAGTGCATCATGTGATGAATCCTAATAGAGTTACATATATATGTGAGATATTATCACATTTTAATATTGAGTGTTGGTTTTTTAATTTCTGGATATGTAAGAATAGAAAAAAAATTCTGAAAGAATGATCACTATAATGTAATTAATTATGAACTTTTTTTTGTTGTAACGGGCATTAGATGTTAGGCATATTGTTCCCAAGTTAATGAAACTTATATTACTTTTTTTCTTTATTAGGGAATTTTATTAAAATATTTTCCACCTTATTATATAGGAATGAGTTATTATTTTTTTTAGTCTCATTAACTTTAATTATAACTGTATACACATGTATTTTTAGTTCATATATATGGAAATTCATTTTAGGGAAACAATTTATCAAGGAATACATATCGAAAAAGACACCAAATAAAATCAAATATGTGGAAGCACATGTCATTTATTTTTATATCATATTTTATTCATATTTTTGTTACATATGGATTTTTATTATCAGTTTAATGTTTTATAAATATAGTTTCATCATCAAAAAGGACATTTTGAATGTGGATATTATATTCTACGAATCATGTTTGAGATAATCACAGTTGGGGAAACTACGGAATTTGATAAGGTTAGTTGCAATAATTTTTTTTATTTTTTTCTACCAGATTATACTTTTTTATCACATATCATTCAATGTTATTGTAGGAATTTAATGATTCCTATTATTCTTCTCAATGTGATATTACCCACATTCAATCTATTTTTTGAACTATTTGTTATGTTTGATTACGATTTGAGGTATGCATATTCAAATATTTATGAATAACATTACATATGGGTTCCAAAAAACAAAATATTTTTATATAATTTGTGTTTGAACGTACTGATAATAAAATGAATGTTTCAACAATAACCAGAAATGAAAATGTTGAAAATTTCAGGTACGTGTATTTTAATTCATCTTTATAATATAAATGTTTTGATAATTTTTTGATTAACTAGATAAAAGAATGTAAGTTATAGTTTATAGTCAATGATAAAAACTATTTGATTGTTGTATATTGTGTTTTTATTATATGGGTTTCTATTATTTTGGAAGTGTAATATTTTCAATTTTCAATTTTTTTTTAACATTTGGTGTCAGTTTTTTAAAAAGGACACTGATTTTTTTAAAAAAAAATCAATATTTGGTGTCTCATTTTAAAGAAATCAACGTCGAGCCTTATTCAAAGAGGGTTTTTGGCAACGATTTTTTAAAAACTAACTCTGAAACCCTTATCAAAAAATGATATTCGGAATTTGTTTTAGTAAAACAGATGCCAAAATTAATATTTTTTACATCACCTTTATATACGTTGGTTAAAAACTAACATCAAAAAGAAAAAAAAATGACGTTAAATCCTGTTTTTGCACTATTGACACCATAACATATGTTGTTTTCATAAAATAAACAAATTTTTTCCAAGCTTGAAAATAAACCCATCTGTATCTAGGAATGATAAAAATTATGTTCTTGGTATCCATTGCTACATAATAAAAATATTATAAAACCAAAAATAATTCTCATTGGCAATGAAAGGTGGTAGTCACTAATGACTAGAGTATGTAGCCTCGCTATAGTAGAACCTATCAATTCCACCTCTACTCTAGGAATTGTTCATAATCTACTTGTCTCATTTACTTATAAGTATATGTGATCACCATAAGCTATATCTAATACATAGTATTCCGATATTTAAATATTACACTTGAAAGGTGACATACCGTTAACCTACCCTTTCTTATGGGTAAAATTCATCTTCCTATGGATTGGATTTCCACATGAAAAACATACAACCTTCATTTACTATCCCTTTATATGGATCATACTCTTCTTTAAAATATAGTGATTGGGAACTTTAGACATTTTAGGAGTCTTCGGACCCTTTTCATTATTCTTCCCATTTCTTATTCCCTATATGAACCAAGGGTTTATGACACCACATGTCCTTATCCCCTTGGTAAATCAAATAAATATGATTAAAAATAATATTCTCATTATTTATCATATTTCAATTAAGAATAAAATTGGAGAATATCATGGGTAGTAATGAATGTTGGAGATCTATATGCAACTCATATGGGAATTTAATCCATAAGATGTCTAATAATTCAATGTATCCAACAATCATGACAACATGAGGCCCATAGAGTGAAGAATCTCCACGTTTAGTCATAAATAAATCATTGGAGATATCATACCTCTCTTTTATCATCTTCTATTTATAGACATCTCAATGGTTATGCATCTTTCTATATGCATCTATGTCCTCATGTTGCATCAAAATATCATTTCTCGTGGATGATAGCATGAAACAGTGAACATATTTGGAATCTTTCAAATGATTTTAAAAGGTAAATAACCTCTCATAACCTGCCTCATTACCAGGTGCATTAGAAGTAGGTTATTCTAGAACATACAATTTCATTACCTAGTGAAGGATAACACTAAGGTGCCATTTCAACTCTAGGAAATTTTTTCCAGTGAGAAGGTTGTAATTATAATGTATGGATCATAATGATATGTATGCTATAATATTATTTCGGTTTATAAAGATAATATGAGTAGATAATTTTGAATGTTATTTGATAAATTTAGATAAATAAATAAACATTATTTTTATTTATCTCCCACTATTTTATCAAAACCTATTATCCCTCTAAATTGACTCAGAATATCATGTTTCTTGGATATTAAAGTGGAAAGGATCCATAATACCCTTATCATTACCCCATAATTGGTGTGCCAAAAAAACATTAATGGTTTTATGTAGGAATTTCAAATTCCAACTACATTAACTCATAACTTCTTGATCTGTTGAGTGGACTCCCAAATCCTGAAATCCTTAAATTGAATTTGCTCAACCATCAAATCATAGTTACACCAAGTCCTACTTTGGTAGTCAAACCATGATGTGAAATATGTTAATTTAACACAAAAAATCAAGTGATAAATCCTTGATAATTTAAAGCTTACCAAATTTTGATGGTCTTGTAATTTGAACTATTTTTCTTTTTTAACTGAAGTAGTGTAAGGCTATACCGATAAAATATATATTATATAGATATTTTATCCTTTAATGTGTAAATTTGTAATTTTTAACATTATACCATTCTAATTAATATAGTGAGGATTTAATTAATTGATTAACCATGTATTATATACTAATTATGTATAAGAAAATTTATTCTATTTCTATCATGAATGCTCATTATATTCTTGAATTTATGTGATCACGAAAAAACATCAATAATGAAATAACCATGAAACTTGATAGAAATAAAATAAAAAGTGATATGATCATCATTATTTACTAATGGTTATATTATCATGTAGTGGATTAAATAATCATTGACCTAGTTTACAAAAAACCTTGAACCAATTAAGGTTCATGTTACATCTTTTCACTTGTCCACCTATGTATCTCTCTTGGATTGGTTTCACCTCGAATCCAAACATGAATCGCCTCCACTAGATATGGAGCTCTATCCATTACAAATTATTTTACACATATGTAGGATACGGTAACTAGGTTTTTCCATTAATTAAACCATGGGAATGTATTCCCTTATATAATTTGAGGAGATATGGAACAAAAGCCAATAATTTAACTTAATGAAATATAAAATGAAACCAGTCACATAAAAAGGTATGGTTTATGTTCATGATTATCCATATTCATGTAATGAATTATTAATTTAATAAAACAAGAATTAAATTCCTAGTAATTTTTATTTAAGACAAATATCAACCTAATTAATTTACTATCATATTTAATTAATGAATTCATTTATCTTAAATCTCATCTAAATTCCCTTTAGATAATCATCCAAAATAACTGTTTATGAATAAAATAATTTTATCTTAAATAAACTATATAAATAAATGAAACCTGGAAGAAAAATGGAGAATATGAATCCAAATCTACACAATAGGTATTATACTAAAACATAATATCTTATTTGTTACATATAGAATACATGACTTATCAGATACTTTCATGACATGTAGTATCGACTTAATGATTATATTAATTACATGATTTTTCAATAACGCGTCATGATTTATTGTATGTAGAGTAAAAACATTAGTATGAATCATACATGAAATGAAGTAATAAATATTAATTAGATATTAATTAAACACATACACACACGCAGATATATATATATATAGTAAAACCAATCACCTGGCTTGTATAACAACCCTGATCCTTATTTCACATTAATACTTGATTTATTATATAAGAATGTACTTAATATAACACATATGATCAAGATATATATATTATTTTTGAATTATGTACATTATATAACAACCTAAACTATGGTCTACAACATCTTTATTGAAAACATCTTTAACATTCTCAAAATACTCCATCGAATATAAAACAGTATGGGATAATCTGGTGAAAAAAGTAATAATGGGGGAGCTATAAAGCCCAATAAGGGAATAAAAAAGGCATAAAATGATGAAGATAATATATTTTAGACAATATTCATATCAATTTATTATAAATTAACGTGAATAATAAGGAGTCATATAGCATGATAATTATAACATGGGAAATGTGGATACAACATGAAACATCGTATCATAAACAAATGTAAAGGGTAAACCTCGACATAACGGTGGAACATGTCCCATAAAAGAATCATGTAAACCCCTTATCCCATTGTGAAGTATCATGATACTAACCACTACCCAATGCATTGGAGAACTATATAATTCTGGGAACACCTGTATCTTTCATTTCATTCTCTTTATTAAGTGTGCACCATAGATCAATCAATATGGATTCATTCATCAACATAATATATTCCATGATATAAGAGTGTGAAATAAATACATGTAATTCCCCATTAAAATAATTATATGTGTATAAATTTGAATAAACATTATAGAAAATTATAATGGTATTCACTACACAATTATTTTGGAATGGAAAATCATGGTTCATTTTCGACAGCATAATGACATCACATAAAAATTAATAAAATGGGTTGATGAGAGGGAAATTTAAATATCATAATTTATATTTGAAATGGATAGTAATATGGACATGGAAATACATTTCCCAATATAAGTAATTATAAGAAGAAGGTGTTACATAATAAATAAACTTAAAGAAATAGGAGAAAGGATGGAACCCTTACATGAATGTGTGACTATAACGGCTTGGGAGGGGCTTCATGAAAGCATGGTGAAACATTGGGTGTAATATAGGGAGTGAAGGGAAGAGTTATGATGTTCTAAAAGGTGTTTTAGTGAAGTTAAATGGGATATTTCATGGTTTTATATAGTAAAGGAGGGGGATTTCTTTATTATTTATGTGAGTCACACTCTTATATAAATGATTTTAAAATCATCAAATAAAATATAACTCATTGATGATTTATAATAGATTTAAAAAATAAATAAAATAAAAATAAAATCATATTATTTTTAAGGGAAAAATATATTTGTTCTTTTTTCCCATTTATATTACTTATTAAATAAATTTTTGTTCATTTTTATGTTATAAAATAACATATATATTTATATGGTAGATAGTTTTTATCCAAAAATTCGACTATCTCAGAAAATTAAGAACAATTCACCATTGGATAATTTTGACATCTTGATTCCAAAAATATTATTCATTTTAGTGAAATAATTTCTTAAATATGTGAATTTTTACATTTAAAAATAATGATTAGCATCTATTGAAAATAATGGTTTGTTGAAAATAATAGTATTCAAACCACACTAAAAATTACTTTCTTCATCATAAAAATTATACTTTAATTTATATTTGATAAATATTATTTAATAATAATATTCCATTAATATTTTATTTAATTTTAAAATTCATTAATTAATAAAATCATTAATTTAATTTTAATATTAACAAAAAATATAATGAGTGCTTTATTTTATCAAAATAAAAAATATTTACCAATTAAAAGTAATAGAATGAAAATATATTATTAATAAATATTAAATAATGTAAATACTAATATTTCTTGGGTATTGATACATATCACGTTATTAAACCATCATATTTCCTAAGTGTAAGGGGAACGATGGTGTTGCTTCCATGGGGTTATTCGACGAACATGGTTTGGGCCATGATTTCAAGGATCTTGAACTTCTCCTGTAAATAGTTTCACTAATGCTTAAGTTTTTGTATATATAATTTTTATTGGTTAAGGTAAAAGACCATAAATGTTATCACCCTCAAGAGATAAAACAAATGGGATTCATAGGGTACAATCAAACTAATTTATGTCATCACTTTCTTTGGCTATGTCAATTATTATTTTTAAAACCCCATATTTATACTAATCAGGCGTTCACTTTTCAATTACTATATTATCTATTTTAATCATACATAAATTTCAATTAAATAAAATTTCATATAAAAAAAATGTTCATGTGTTTTCTATAACCATAAGACATTTAATTAAATAAAAAAGTGTAATTTTATTCCAAACAATTTGGGTTGTTACAATCCACCCCCAGTTTTAAATTTCACCGTCGAAATATTCTTTACCCACACTAAAATAGATGAGGGTGACTTTTCTTCATCACTTACTCTAGCTCCCACATTGGTTCTTCAAACTTATGGTCTCTCCACCAAACATTGACAAGGGCCATTTTTGTATTTTACAGAACTTTTTTAACTACGATCTAAGTTCTTCACTGTCTACTCTTTATAAGAAAGATCATTCTACAAATAAACCACATATATATTGAGTACATTTGAGGGGTTTGGTATGTATTTCTCAAGAGTGATACATGGAATATTTCATGTAACTGAGATAGTTTCGGTGGGAGTGTCAGCTGATAGGCCACCGCTCTAATGCGATAAAGTATGTAAAAAGGGCCGCCATACCTTGGACTATGCTTTCCATTATTCCCATATATCATCACATTTTTATATTGAGAGATGGAGAGTAATACAATGGATCTGATATTAAAATCTATGTCTCATTTATGATTGTCAGCATAGATATGTAGTCGACTCTGAGCAGCCTGGATGTGTTACTAATTGGTCATAAACATCTCCACAATTTCCTTAACCATTTAGAGAACTATACAATTTCTTTCCCTATATTCATCCCAACATGTCAATATTTGGGAACTATTCCCATAATGGGATTATTAGGGATCCATTGGGATTCTTGAGTGGAAAATATTATTGTAAGATAATTTGACCATACGAAGATGTTGGTCCCATACTCCCTTGAAGTAAATTAATCATGCTCTCAAGATGTTCTCAAGTGATTGAATAGTCCATTCAGATTAGCCATTAGTTTTAGGGTGATAATACGTACTGATGTTCAACTCAGTGTTTAGAGAATGTTGGAGATTTTCTAAAAAATAAAATTTAATGTTGGATCTTGATCAGGTACAATTGATAGTTATACTCCATGAATCCTTACCACTTCTCTGATGTATGTCTGTACCAGTTGATCTTGTGAGAAATATTCTTGAATCACAATGATTTTTTCAGTCTTTATAATAAGGTCAACAAAAACCCTGGTAGTATTGTTTCATTTGGATTTATTCATAAGTCAATTGAATAAGTCCATGGTGATGTATCCCATTTCCATATTGGAATAGGTAATGGTAACATCATCCCCTTAGAATACTACCTTTCAGCCATCACATGTTGACCTACAATACAATTTTATGTATATTCATTGATCTCCTTCTTCATGTTGTCCCACCAATAATTCTCTAGGAGAGCTTAATACATATTTGTGTTTCATGGGTGACTGGAGATGGTCTTACTATGTTCATCATCCAATAGTTCCTTCTTTAACTCAGGATTTTATGGAACACATACTCTTGACCCAAATATCTTAATTCCTTATTCATTAATAGTGAAATCCAAGGATTCCCCTTTATTTATAGTTTCCAATTTCTTTTGATTTCCCACATCACCTATTTGAGCATCCTTAAACCTTTATAAAAGAGATGGTTGAGCTATTATTTATGATAGGATTGATTATGTTCCTTTATTTGTTATTACCTTGTACATATTCTTAATATTCAAGAAGATTAGATCCTTCTCAATTCTCATTAATAATAGAATATTTGGCTCCTTTATACTTATTTGTAAGGGTTGGTGTCCTGAGAACCAACTGTTTTGTACTTTGATTACATGAATGTTCACTTATTATATATTGTTCATTGATCGGCTTTACTATAATATAATAATGTCCTGGAATATTTGTTGCATTGATAAGGTCATGGAAGATCCCTGATATGATGAGAACCTTGAAATTATAAAACAATATTCTTAAATAAAGTTCTATGGTTGGATGACATACTATGATAGGACACATAGTATACAGACCGTCAAGAGTGAGTACTCGTAAGAAGTCGAGACTCTCTCTCATTGAGTTCACACTTGGTAATCTCCAAGATGGGAGATTATGAGACCAGACCCACCAGTAGTAATTCTTCATATCTTGGTCTCATCGGACATTACTATCTATGAGCGTGTGTAATGGTCCTTAGACTAGAATATTATCATTAACTCATGTCATGACTCGTGCACTTAGATTTACTGACAAAAACCGTCATGAAAATAGTTGACGGGAAGTAGGGTACGTTGGGTGCGTCACGAGTGACATGTTGTTAATGGATATGTCTAGGAAGGATTTTTCCCTTCCATTTATGGAAGTTGATATCTCGGCCCTTTGATTGAAATAGAACTGTCGCATTAAATTCCATGGCCGTGGTGTAAATGATGAGTTTATTTCAGGTAGTCAAAGAACGACGGATCAAGCATATAAGATTATGACACTGCCATGAAACCTTCTTGATGAGATATCAAGACAAAGGGATTAAATTACATAGTAAGCATTCATATGAGGTGATACGTAAATGCGGCGTCAACTTCTTTCTCTTGGGTTCCTTGACCCGTTTTTAGACAGTAATCTTGGACTTTCGGCAAGCTCGCCCAATGCCAACGAGAAAGAGGCCTAGAGGGTCACACACTAAGTGTATTCAAGTATCTCAAGTAGAATAACGATTATTCCCGTACGTGGTTTAATAATTATTCAAGGAATCCTAAATCGTTTTAATGATGGAGGAAGAAGGAAATGGAAAACAAGATATACACGCCATGTATTAAATATTACATGCCATGTAGTTTTTCATGGAACACAAGTACACGTCGTGTATTAATAATTACACGCCGTGTAGTTTTCTTTATGGAAATGAAATGAATAAATGAAAACAAGACATACACCCCGTGTACATTGAATGTACACACCATGTAGTTTTCAATGAAAAACAAGTACACGCCGTGTAATTATTAATACACGTCATGTAGTTTTTCCAGTCGGTATTTTGAGGATATAATATTTTTTTAAATGATATTTATTATAATCAGCATGGGCGCATGTCAAGGAATTAATTATTCAATATGGGGGTTTTAAATAAGAGTCAATGAAATAAATAAAATGCGTAATGCGTTTATTTTTTGTCATAACTCTACAACCTCAAGCCTGATTATAAATATCCTCACAATCGCAACTCTTTTCTGACACACAAGAGAATCATTGTGTCCAACAACTATGGAGAATTATTTCAAGGCCGAAAGAACCTCTTCCTCTAAGAATTCTCTCAAGACCGAGGGAGATCTTCTTCCATGAGATCAAGATGATCTAAGGCGGACAAAGCAAGCAAAGGTTTCTCCACAGTAGAACCCAGAGAATCCTTTGGCGACGTCCAGAGATATGAGGTGCACGTGTGGATCACCGCTAGAGGAAGTCTACACTTGGCTTCTGTGACGCAACGACGAATCACATCAGAACACGATCAAAAAAATCAACAAAGAAAGAACACCACAAAAGGTATTTCTTTTCAATTAATTAAATTAATTATAATCAACCTGTAACGATCCTACTTTGTGGTTCCGGGAATTTCTATTTCTTTTGTCTATTTATGTGATTCGATCCGTGGAGACTGGCATTTATCGTCATATTGATCCTGGATTGATCATTGATAATGACAAAAAGCAAAGTGGGAACATCCACCCACATGCTTCTGCTGCGCCCGGAACCTTCAAATGGTATCAGAGCGAGGTTACAACGTTGATTATAGTTATTTAATATTTGTTGATAATTTACGCATTTATATTTGATTCAATTCAAAATAAATCATTCTATAAATCTGAATAAATGAGATCTATTCTTCCTCCTTTGTTTCTTGATTCACATCACATAAACGACCTTTTAATTTTAATTTTGATTAAAATAAAAACGAGGAACTCATCCGGAGGAGTCGATTTTTCTGTCTGTATAACACGGGATTACACGACGTGTAATTAAAACTACACGACATGTACTTAGGTTCAACGAAATAGCAATGGTCTGCAAAACCACACCGTGTGAATTGAATATGCCTAAGTATTAATCACTCCATGTTGACCAGAACTGATCAGCGCGTGGAAGTCGGAATAAACGGCGTGTATGTTAGAGAAACATGTCGTGTAGTCCGTTCCGGCCTAGGTGAAACCGTGTACAAGGTTAAGTCGCATACCACGTACAAGGGATCGCCAGGATGGTTACCACGTAACAAGGAAGTACACGTCGTGTATGACTTATCTACCTGCCGTGTACTACAAAATTTCCAAAGTATATAAAAACACGCCAAATCCCCCGGCGTGTACTTTGGATAAAGAGTGAAAAGAAATACACGCTGTGTACTTTCCAGAAATGGAATTTCACCAAGTTTCCTCCAATGTACAAAGACCCGTACAAGGAATATTAATGAGAATAATCTCAAGGAAATTCAGAAATGAATTTAAGATAAAGAATTGATTAATTATAAGATCATAATTAATTGAATTCGAGCACAACTTATCTTAAATGAAAGAACGATTAAAAGAATTTGAATTCTAAATTTGCGTAAATTTAGTTGCATGCTATGGATGATCATGATCTAGAACAAAGACCCTTTGTATGTGTATGGTTTCATTTAAATATATTTAAATTTTTTGGCCTGTGAGCCTTCTTCCAATAAAATGTTGGCCCTACGTGACCATGGTTTCTTTAATGTAAACCCATGTAATGGAGGATCTCCCACGCCATAGGAGATAGTTCAAATCCCGAAGCCGAGGCAAAACCGACGCAAGAAGATACAAAGGTGGATAAGAGGGAGCTCCAAAACACGAACCATCAGGTTCAAGGTGTTTTCCTAGGTCAGGGTTAGCTTATCAAAACCGCTAGATAAGCTAACCAATAGAAGCTCATGATCATGCCATCTTATTTTATTTCTATCAAAATTTCATGGTTTATTTATTATGTATGTGTTGTTGTGATCACATAGTTAATAAAATGAACAAGCGTGCAAAGATGGAATAAAATAAAAACTGTACTATGCGTAAACATTATCAGAACATGGTTAATCACTTAAGAAATCATCACTTAATATTAACAAGCATGTGATAATGAAAAACTACGCATAAAGGACTAAAATCCCTCAATACCATATTTAGTCAGACTTAGGCATCTGTTACCTGATTAAGGGAAAGACTCAATGAAACTATGTGTTTGACCAACCCTTGTTGGGGCACTTACTTTTATAAAGGAATCCCTTATGAAAGGTTTCAGGTTGACATAAAAATATTACATCAAGAGGAGTATCCCTTGCTAGACATGATGTAATATTGGAGGCAAGAGTTGAGGAAATCCATGTCAGGATTTCAGGATTGGGGAGTCCACTCAACATATTAAGGAACTGTAAGCTCGCAGTTGGCAAAGACATGCCTACCTAAATACCTTCAAATAGCTTGACCAACCCATTTTGGGGGTTATGAAAAGGGGAATATGGATCCATTCCACTAGAATGTCAAAGGAACTAGACATTCTGAGTTCAATGGTGAGGGACATTAGGACTTGATAAAATAGTGGTAGAATTAATTAATTCATTTATTATTTCTCATAAAATGTAATCAAGAAAGTACTGATAAATCTGCTCTTTTAATTTCTAGATTCGATATGACATACTCGTCAACCACATTTTCTCTATGATCAATTCTGGATAAAGACAATATCCTCACCAGCAGTAACTTTCAGGAATGGTTTAGGCGTCTTCGGGTTATCCTACGCTATGAACGAAAGTTTTACATGTTGGAGTCCTCACTTCCTGATTCTTCTGCCCCAGGGGCGAGTGATGAAGATTTCATGGTCTATGATCAACATTTGAACGACCCTCTCAACGTTCAATGTTTGATGCTATCATCGATGTCTAGTGAGCTCATGAAGTCTCATGAAGACATGGATGCCTATAGCATGATCAAGCACCTCCATGGTCTATACCAGGAGAGATCAAGACAGGAAAGGTTTGAGATCTCCAAGGCTCTATTTTAGAGCAATCTTGGAGAGGGTGCCCCAGCTAGACCTCATGTAGTCAAGCTCATTGGATACATTAAGACCTTGGAGGTTCTACAGTTTAAACTCCCTGAAGAATGGGCACCGATCTAATTCTTGCATCACTCCCCCAGAGCTTCTCGAACATTGTTGTTAATTTCAACATGAACAACATTGAGAAGTCTCTATCTGATATACTTATCCTTATTCACCAAGTAGATAATGACATGAAGCGTGAAAAACCTTCGTTCCTTATGGTGAATAAAAGGAAAGCGAAGTAAAAGAGCTTTAAGCCCAAAGCTTATTCAAGGCCTTCCAAGAAAAAAAAGATCAAATGGTAGGCAAGAGAACATGAAGCTGTTTTCTTCGCATGTGGCATGAAGGGCCACAGGAAGAAAAACTACACCCAGTCTAGGAAGCAAGGGGAGGCTTCACGTGCATTTGTCATTGAATTCAATCTATCTGTTTCTACAAATTGGATATTAGATACTTCTTTTGGTGCTCACATCTATATCCAAATACAGGAACCAAGTAGATTCAAGAAGATTGATCGAGGAGAGGTAGATCTACGACCAGCCAACGGAGCCAGACTCATTGTTGTAGATGTCGGAGACTACCATCTCACATTGCCTACATGGATGGTCTTGGTTTTGAAAGGATGTTATTATGTACGCTCTGTAACCAAAAACATTATTTCAGTATCCATATTAGATACTGATGGATTCATGTTCAAGTTTGGAAGTGGATGTTGCTACTTTTATAAAGATAGCATTTGTTTTGGTAGGGAACATTTATATAACGGCCTTTATGTGTTAGACTATAAACCAAGTAATTGAAATCAATGAAAAAGTTAATTCACATGACTCATACCACACCCAACTTTGGCATCACCAGCTAGGTCATGTCAATGAGAAACATTTGACAAAATTACATCAATATGGGTATTTAGATTCTTTTGAACTAAAACCACTTGGTGTATGTCATGCGTGTCAACAAGACAAAATGACCAAATCCCCATTTAGTGGGAAAGGTGAAAGAGCTAAAGAGCTTCTAGAAATAGTTCACACAGATGTGTGTGGACCATTTCCAGTTAAAGCTAGGGGTGGTTTCTCATACTTCATAACTTTTACTGATGATTTTAGTAGATATGGATATATCTACTTAATGAGTTATAAGTCAGATTCTTTTGATCGGTTCAAAGAATACAAGAATGAAGTTGAGAACCATCATGGTAAGAAGATTAAGAAACTCCGCTTAGACAGAGGAGGAGATTATCTTAATCAGGACTTCATTGATTTCTTACGGGAGTTTGGGATTCTATCTCAACTCACTCCTCCTTACACACCTCAGTGGAATGGTGTAAGTGAAAGGAGGAACTGCACCCTGTTGGACATGGTGAGATCAATGATGAGTCATGCAAGTATTTTATTATCCTTTTGGGGATATGCATTACAAATAGAAGCACACATACTAAACCAAGTACCAACTAAATCGATAAATGATATTCCATATGAGTTATGGAGTGGACGGAAAGCCATGTTATCGAATTTACATGTGTGGGGTAGAGAAGCATTTGTTAAGGCCTCCTCAGGTAAAAAACTTGCACCCCGAGGCACAAAGTGTATCTTTATAGGATAGACCAAGGAAACAAGGGGATATTACCTATACAACCCCTCAGAAAAAAAGGTTATAGTGGCAAGACACGCCATATTCCTTGAGAGGGAGAACATCTCCAAAAGAGATAGTAGGAGTGAGATAGACTTCGATGAAGTCGAGGCTCAAGATACACAAGATTTGGTACAAGAACAGATTCCACAAAGCCCCGTGGAATAACAATCTGTTCCAGAGACACAAGAACTGCGTAGGATCACGAGAGAGGTAAGAGAACCAGAACGATATGGTTTTTGTGTCACCAAGGATGGTGACTCATTATTGGTTTACAATGATTATCCTCTTACCTACAAGGAAGAAGATGAAGGCACAAACGTTTCCAAGTGGCAAGAAGCCATGAATTCTGAAATGGATTCCATGTACCAAAACCAAGTCTGGATTTTGGTAGATCCTTCGGTTGATGTAAAGACTATTCGTAATAAATGGGTATTCAAGAAGAAACTGGACATGGAGGTGCAAGTCGGCACCTATAAGTCATGACTGGTTGCAAAAGGTTTTAGACAGCGTCAAGGAATTGACTATGATGAAACTTTTTCACCGGTTGCGATGCTGAAATCCATCAGAATCCTATTGGATATTTCCACTTACCATGACTTTGAAATTTGGAAAATGGATTTCAAAATAGAATTCTTAATGGGAACCTTCAGGAAGATGTCTACATGACACAACCTGAAGGTTTTGTGACTCCAAAGGATGCCAACAAGGTATGCAAGTTAAAGAAATCCATTTATGGATTAAAGAAAGCATCAAGGTCATGGAACATTTGTTTTGATGAAGCTGTAATGGAATTTGGATTTGTTAAGAATGAATGTGAGCCTTCTGTCTACAAGAGGTTTAGTGGAAGTGCAGTCGTTTTCCTAATAGTATATGTTGATGACATATTACTAATTGGAAATAAAGTACCTGTCATACAGTCAGTTAAGGAATAATTGCATAAATGCTTCTCCATGAAAGACTTGGGCAAGGCATCATATATTATTAGGATCAAGATCCATCGTGATAGATCCAAGAGAATGCTGGGCCTCAGTCAAAGTACATACATTGACAAGATACTGAAGAGATTCATTATGGAACAGTCCAAGAGGGGATTGTTGTCATTGTCACATGGAATTCATCTTTCCAAGAAAATGTGTCCTCAGACACATGAGGAAATAAAGAGAATGGCAAGGATCCCTTATGCATCCGCGATTGGGTCAGTCATGTATGTAATGCTATGCACAAGGCTAGATTTTTCTTATGCATTAAGTGTTGTAGGAAGATATCAAGATGATCCAGGAGACCACCATTGTATGGCAGTCAGGACTATCCTTAAGTATCTGAGGCATACTAAGGATATGTTCCTGGTTTATGGAGGATATGAAGAACTAGTCATCAGAGGAAATGTAGATGCTAGTTTCTAGACTGATCAAGATGACATGAAGTCGCAGACTGGATAAATCTTCAGTTTGAATAGAGGTGCAGGGAGCTGGAAGAGCTCAGAGAAAAGTGTGGTGGCAGATTGTACAGTAGAGTCTAAGTATATTGCAGCTTATGAGGAAGCTAAAGAAGCAGTATGGATGTGAAGCTTAGTCCAAGATCTGGATGTATTACCAAGTATTAAAGATCCTATCACACTCTATTGTGATAATAATGCAGCGGTGGAACTTGAAAAAGAGCCAAGGTCACATCAGCGGACAAAGAACATACTTTGGAAGTATTATCTCTTGAGGGATTTTTCTCAGAGAGGTGAAGTTTCAGTGAGTAGTATTTCCACGGTAGACAACGTGGAGGACCCCTTGACTAAATCCTTGACTCAGAAGAAACATGATCATCATGTAAGGTCTAACGGACTAAAAGTCGTAGGCAGTTGGCTCTAGTCCAGGTGGGAGTTTGTAGGGGTTGGTGTCCTAAGAACCAACTGTTTTGTACTTTGATTTCATTAATGTTCACTTATTATATATTTTTCATTGTTCTGTATGACTATAATATAATAATGTCCTGAAATATTTGTTTCATTGATAAGGTCATGGAATATCCCCGCTACGATGAAAACCTTGAAATGATATAATAATATTCTTAAAAAAGTTCTACGGTTGGATGACATACTATGATAGGACACATAGTATACAGACCGTCATGTGTGAGTTCTCATAAGAAGACGAGACTCTCTCTCATGGAGTTCGCACTTGGTAATCTCCAAGATGAGAGATTATGAGAACATACCCGCCAGTAGTAATTCCGCATGTCTTGGTGTCACCGGACATTACTATCTGTGAGCGTGTGTATTGGTCCTTAGACTGAAAGATTATCATTAACTCATTTCATGACTCGTGCACTTAGATTTACTGACGAAAACAGTCACACAGACAGTTGGCGGGATGTAGGGTACGTTGGGTGTGTCACGATGACATGTTGTTAATGGATAAGTCGAGGAAGGATTTGTCCCTACCATTTATGTAAGTTGATATTTAGGACCTTTGATTGAAATAGAACTGTCGCATTAAATTCCATGACCATGGTGTAAACTACGAGTTTATTTCAGGTATTCAAAGAACGACAGATCAAGCATATAGGTTTATGACACTACCATGAACCCTTCTTGATGAGATATCGAGAAAAAGGGATTAAATTACACAGTAAGCGTTCGTATGAGGTGATACGTCAATGCGGCATCAACTTCTTTCTCTTGGGTGCCTTGACCTATTTCTAGAAAGTATTCTTGGACTCTAGGAAAGCTCGTCTAATGCCAACGAGAAAGAGGCCTAGAGGGTCACACACTAAGTGTATTCAAGTATCTCAAGTAGAATAAAGATTATTCCCATACGTGGTTTAATAATTATTCAGGGAAGCCTAAATAGTTTTAATGATGGAGGAAGAAGGAAAACAAAAACAAGATATACACGTCGTGTATTAAAGATTACACACTGTGTAGTTTTTCAAGGAAAACAAGTACACGCCGTCTATTAATAATTACACACCATGTAGTTTTCTTAATGGAAAGGAAATGAATAATTGAAAACAAGATATACACATCGTGTACATTGAATATACACGCCGTGTAGTTTTCAATTAAAAGAAAGTACACGTCGTGAATTTATTAATACAGGCCGTGTAGTTTTTCCAGTCGGGATTTTGAGGATATAATATTTTTTTAAATGATATTTATTACAATTAGCATGGGCACATGTCAAGGAATTAGTTATTCAACATGGGGGTTTTAAATAAGATTCAATGAAATAAATAAATTGCGTAATGCGTTTATTTATTGTCATAACTCTACAACCTCAAACCTGATTATAAATATCCTCACAACCCCAACTCTTTTCTGTCACACAAGAGAATTGTTGTGCACAACAACTCTGGAGAATTATTTGAAGGATGAAAGAACCTCTTCCTCCAAGAATGATCTCAAGACCGAGAGAGATCTTCTTCTATCGGATCAAGACGATCTAAGGCGGACAACGCAAGCAATGGTTTCTCCATGCTAGCACCTGGAGACTCCATTGGCGACGTCCATAGATACAAGGTGCACATGTGGATCACCGATAGAGGAAGTCTACACTTGGCTTCTGCGACGCAACGACGAATCACATCGGAATGTGATCAAAAACATCAACGAATAAAGAACACTGCAAAATGTATTTCTTTTCAATTAATTAAATTAATTATAATCAACCTGTAACGATCCTACTTTGTGGTTCAGGGAATTTGTATTTCCTTTTTCTATTTCTATGATTCGATCCATGGAGACTGGCATTTATCATCGTATTGATCCTGGATTGATCATTGCTAATGACAAAAAGCCAAGTCAGCACATCCACCCACGTGCTTCCACCAGTAGTAATTCCACATGTCTTGGTGTCATCGAACATTACTACTAGCGGGTCTGTTCTCATAACCTCCAGTAAGATGTCTACATTACACATGCTCGCAGATAGTAATGTCCAATGACACCCACGTGCTTCCGCTAGCACCCGGAGACTCCTTTGGCGACGTCTAGAGATACTAGGTGCACGTGTGGATCACCGCTAGAGGAATTCTACACATGGATTCTGGGACGCAACGACGAATCACATCGAAACGTGATAAAAAACATCAACAAAGAAAGAACACTGCAAAAAGTATTTCTTTTCAATTAATTAAATTAATTATAATCAACCTGTAATGATCTTACTTTGTGGTTCTGGGACTTTCTATTTTTTTCGTCTATTTTTGTGATTCGGTCCGTGGAGACTGTCATTTATAGTCGTATTGATCCCAGATTGATCATTTCTAATGACAAAAAGCCAAGTGGGCACATCCACCCATGTGCTTCCACTGCGCCCGCAACTAAATCTATTTGCAACGGAACCATCGCTAAAAATATTATTAGCGATGGGAAGAATTATCGTCGCTAATACTAGTCGATGTATTTAACAAAATCTTTAAATAAGCATTTGTGACGGGACCGTCGCAAATGGTATTTGCGACGGGTTGATGAACCCGTCGCAAATAAGTACAAAAAATAAACATTTGCGATGGGACCGTCGCAAATGTTATTTACGTCGGGTTACTCATATTGTCGCAAATAAGTATAAAAAATATTCAAAATATATATTAAAAAGTATTTGCAACGGGCCCGTCACAATTACCTTTTATGACGGGGTCGTTATCCCGTCGCAAATAAGTATAAAAATAAAAGAAATTAAAAAATTAATATTATTATAATTCATATTTAAAAAAATTATAATAAAATTAAAATATTTGAATATATTAATATATATATAAATAATAACTATTATAAAATATGAATAATATTAATAATCATATTAATATTATAATATTATATAATAATAATAATAATATAAAGAATTCATATTATTATACATAATTAAAAAATTATAAAATAAAATATTATTATTATAATAATATTATTATTATTATAATTCATATTAAAAATATTATAATTAAATTAAAATTTTGAAATTTTTAATATATATAAAAATATTAACTATTATAAATTATGAATAATATTATTAATCATATTAATATTATAATATATAATAATAATAATATAAATAAATTCATATTATTATAAATAATTAAAAAATTATAATTTTACTTAAAATATTTGAAACTTATTATGTATTAAAAATATTCAATATAATATTATTAAATTAATTAGAAAATAAAAATATGAAAATTATCAAAATTCGCAAAAAAAATATAAACAAATAATTAAATAAATAAAAAACTATTATAAAAAATTTGAAATTAAATAATGCAATATATAAGAGAGTCATAAACTCTGAATAGAAAATATTATATATTTTGAATTCACAACTTTATAACATCAAAAAAAATCACTGATCTGAAGTGGGAGGGGGAGGGGAGGGGGAGGATCTGCAGGAGGTGATGGAGGAAACTTCATCCCTAATGCACGAGTAAGTCTGTGCATGTACTCCATCTGCTCATGCTGCTGGTGCTGCGATAGACTCATATGCTCCTCGTACATCTGCTGCTGTCATCGATGCTCCTCCTCATACTACTGCTGATGCAGATGCATCTCCTCCTGCTCCTTACGGACTCTCTATCAACATAGTCTGAGATTGCAACCGATCCTCATACTGTAAAGTGGAAGATGATGCACGAGCTCCTCTCGAGCTGGATGCCGACATCACAGCAGTGCCATAATAATCTCTGGGAGTCAGTCGACTGCCGATACCAGCTACTCGGCCCTTCTCGAATCCATACTAGGTTGCCTGCATCCAGGCCGCCTCATCAAACTAATGGCCACTGGCCTGATCAGCTGTCTCGGCCTGACTCTTCGCCTGAGTATGTGACGTTGTGGCCTCATATGACTCCTGTAATTTCAATTTAAAATTAAAATTATGAATATATTATTTGCAATAGATTTTCAAATTGAAAAACAAATAATACTGACCACAATCTGCCACTGGCGATCACCTCTAATATCCCCAGTAGCTGGATCAGTATACATCCTTCGATATACATCGTACTCCTTAATATCAGGATGCTCGATAGCCTATAAGAATATATAATAAATTGTTAATATTTAATGTTATATAAAATATTTATAAAAAATGTGTGTACCAGATGTTGTCTATGAGACTAAATGTACGACTCCCAGCTTGATGAGTCACCTCTTATCTCCCTCGATTCTATCTCCCCATTGATGATCTCCTCTGAAAGCCACCACTCAACCAATGGGAACATAATCCATCCCATACGTGGGAAGAAATGTACTCTGGTCAGTGCACTCTACAATAGTCATCAAACACTGACACTCTTGCTTTTTTCATGGTAGCCCTTCTTAAGTTGTGCAAAAACTGACGAAAGAGATCACACATGGCCACCTTTCATGCCTCGTGGATGGTGCCACGCATGGTATCCTCGATTAGATACCATAAACCCTACAAATAATTCAAAATATCAAGTTATAAATGATATAAATTTCAAAATAAAAATTATTTATTTACGTACGTACCAACCAATGGTCAAACATGGCCTGCTGCACATCAACAGGAATCTGCTCCCATGTGGTCCATGGCTGAGAAAAATAGTTGCGCAAGATAGCATTGCCCTGTCCAACTGCTATATGCGTAAAACTGTAAAAACAATAAAACATTTATTATGTAAATAGATTAATGAAATAATAGTAAAATGAACTAGTTATCATACCTTCATGTGCGTGCATCAAACCCAAGACGTGGACGTCGCTCAGGGATGGGTTCAGGAATCATCAGTCTGGCAAGACCGCGCCCCCTCCACGTACCTCCTGAAGCACCTGCAGGCTGAGGGTCAGATGCCACCAAATCGCCCTCATCGAAATCTAGATCAGCCTCCAAAAACTCACAAATTTTGTCAGAATACATCTGAAACAGAAAATAAATATTGTTAGAAAATAATTGAAAATTATTATTATATATACATATATATTAGTTATGATTATATGTAACTATCATTGAATTGTTTCAATGTTCACCTTCATCATAATCTTCATATCTGATGATGTCATCTTCATATTCCTCCTCAATATCATCGATATCCATTTGACTTCTAGTTTCTTCATCTTTTACCATTTCACATTCATTTGTGACATCATTAACATCATCTTCATCACCGACTCTTAATTGAAGGGTGTCATCATCAATACCCACGTCTCTTTGTAAAAAATATTGATTTTGAGTACTCTCTTCAAAAACTTCAATTCCTTGTACTTCAGTGATATCACATTCACTATGTCTAAATTGATTGTCTCGAATTTTGATTTTTATTATGCTCCACCAATCAGTCAAGTCTCTTGACATAGCATAGTACTTTGTTTAATAAACATGATGTGTTTTTTGAGCCAGTAAGAATAGTTCATTTACTGCAAGAACACTTTTATATTTAATATCTATGATTCTATGAATCAGATGAACACGCACGCCTCTCTCAGTATCCAACCACTGACATTTGAACATCATTATGTAATGTTGTCCTAGATAACTGAGTTCAATAATTTCATCAAGAATGCCATAAAAGTCAACTACATTTTCTCTATGATGAGATCCTCTCAAGAAAACTCCACTGTTCATTGTCTTTTTTGATTCCCCATATGCATGTGTATGAATTCTAAAACCAATCACAACATATGCATTATAAGATTTAACCATTTTGGATGGTGGGTTACTCAATATACACAAACGTTTGTCAATTCTATCAGCATATAGAGACACCTGAAAATTTGTGAAATAATTATCAATATACTAAACTATAAATTGAATGAGATGTTAAAAAATTATGAATTTATGTTACCAGTTTTTGAAACCACTGAGAAAATTTTTTCTATCGGTGTTCTTCGAGTGCAGCTGTTGTAATTTGTGAAAGTTGTTTCTTGATATGATTATCATATAACCTATGAAAAAACAAAGTTATTTATTGTAACATAAATGATAGAATAAGTGATAGAAACGCTTACAGAAAAAATGATGTCATCTCTTCACAGTTGAGCAGAACATACGTATGAGCTCTGTGATGTTCATCATCCTAAAGCCATCGTTCATGAACTCCACCAAAACCAAGCTCTGGCTTGTTAGAAACAGATAATTGATTGTGGATTTCATCAACATTACTCTTGTTCCATCCCCTGCGGTTGTGTTTTAAGGGATGCTCATATTCAAAATAGTGGGAGCAGAAAAAAGATATTTCTTCTTGCAAATAAGATTCAGCAATAGACCCTTCAACAGATGCTTTGTTACGTACTTTCTTTTTCAATTTCTACATGAATCTTTCGAATGGATACATCCATCGAAACTGTACCAGACCTCCACATTTTTCTTCATATGGAAAATGTAATATCAAATTTTCCATTGAGTCAAAGAAAGATGGCGGAAATTTTTTTTATAGTTTACATATAATTACAACAACAATTTCTTCAAGTTTGTTTGGAACATAGTAATCTATTGTCACCTCACAAATGTCCTGAAGAAAATATGATATGTCTGTTATGGAATCCCAAATCACAGAATTCAATAGACCTCTTAATCCAATGGTCAGAAGTCTTTCCATTAAAACATAGAAATCATGACTTTTTAATCTGGTAATATGACCATTCTTTACACATCTACCCAAATTGGAAGCACAACCATCTGGAAGTCTCAAATCTGAAATCCACTGACAAAATAATAAGATACTATCTTTGGACAGTGTATAAAATGCTTTTGGATTCATTAACCTTTCTGTTCTATCATTCTCAAACAATTTGAGTTCTGGACGCCTGCAAATTTGGGCAAGATCTAATTGTGCATTTACAATGTCTTTCCTCTTTCCTGGTGTATCCAAAACTATATGAAAGAAATTATCAAAACAGTTCTTCACAATATGCATGACATCCAACATGTGGCAGACCAGCAAATTAGACCAATATGGAAAATCCAAAAATATGCTACGTTTTATCCAATTGTGCCCTTTCCCAAAACCAGAAATTTTCTGTTGGTTTATTGTGGGTCCAAATGTAATGGGATGTAATGAAAATAAAACTGATTTTAACTCCGTACCTTCTAGCATTTTTGGAGGTCCATCCCTTTCAATTGTATCTTTTCTAAAATGAGATCTGTTTCTGCGAAATAGATGATCAGTTGGAAGAAATCTGTGATGACAGTAAAAATAGCAGGGTTTTTTTCCATGGACGAGCATAAATGCTTTGTTCTCTACCATACAGTAAGGACATGATTTCAGACCATGTGTACTCCATCCAGATAACATGTCATAAGCCATGAAGTCACTAATTGTCCACATCAATGCTACTCTTAGTATGAAATTCTATTTCACAACAACATCATATGTACTGACACCAGTACTCCAGAATAAATTTAATTCATCAATCAATGGTTTCAAATAAACATCAATATTCTTATTTGGATGTCCTGATATTAGTAAGGTTAAAAAGATATAGGTTTCTTTCATCAACATCCATGGAGTTAAATTGTACGGAGTTAAAAAAATAGGCCAACATGAGTACTGACTACCATAAGATCTAAACAGATAGAAACCATTAGTGGAAAGACCCAGTCATGCATTTCGAACTTCTAAAGAAAATGACGGATGTACTCTATCAAAATGTTTTCATGAATCACCATCGACTGGATGATTCAAGCTTTTATCAGTTGAAATATTCGTTTTGTGACATAACATCATTGTTGATGTATTCTTAGATATGAATAAACACTGAATTCTAGATGTAAGTGGAAAATATCTCAACTGTTTTACAGGAATCAAGCCAAACTTCCCATGTTGCGCTTCTTTATACCTCGGTTTCCCACATGTAGAAAAACTATCCAATGACTCATTTTCCCCAGAATATAAAATTCAATCATTTGAACTTGCATGAATCTTCTGACAACTAAGTCCCAAATTCCGAACCAGTCTCTTACTCTCATAGTAATTTGCAGGCAAAAAAGATTCTTCAGGTAACAGTGTTTTAATCAAAGTAAATAACTGATCAAAACAAGTATTTGACATTCCATTATCTAATTGGATAGCCATATATTTAGCAACTGATTCTAATTTTCTTATCTTGAAACCATGATATAATGCATCCTCAACAGACCTCAACAACTCATAAAATTCAGACGGTCCAAACTCAGGAGTTGCATCAATATCATCCTGAGTTTCTATATGTTGAACATATGGACCTGCAACATCATCTACTAAATTTTGAAACTGATATGGATCTGGAATCAAGATAGTATCACCTTCTCTGGAACTGCGTTCACCGTGTTGATACCAAAAAACATAATCCGATTGAAAACCAAAATGCAAGAGATGTCCCCCAACATTGTCAAACCTGTCAAACGTTCTCAGTGTACATTTTTTACAATGACATTTTATTATGCCTTCTGAAACAAATTCTGAATTGGATGCCGCAAATGCTAAGAAAGTCTCCACACCCTCAATATATACTGGATTTAAACCAGAACCATTTGGATTTCTACGTTGATTTATAAATACACGGTCATTTAATAATGAATGTTGTCGACTTCGTTGTTCCATATTTTTCTATAAAATATAAAACCATTTCTGGTTTAGAATAAATTGATAAAATAAAAACAATGTCTAAAAGAGAAAACTATATTAATTACCACTACTTACGAGCGACACAATTTTCAATAAAATTATTACTAATTAGTAACATCATTGATAATATAATTAGTAATGTAATATAATAATGTAATTAATTTTATGATTAATATTTATAAAAAAAATAATATTAATATTATTAAAATAATAATAAAATTATAAATTATTAATATTTTCAATATTTTCAACAGACTATTCTTAAAATGTTCAAATCTTAAAAGGTCATTAATTTTTAAATCATTCCCAATAAAAAGTTCATGTCAGTCATGTCCCATTTAAACTCAATAATTATCCTTACATGGTTGATCACCTCGCAAATAGTGTTGCAATATGACGACCCAAATAATATCGTTCCCACCTCTAAGAATTATCTCACATGATAGTTTACATAGATCATTCTTCCTTAAAAATTTAATCCCTAAATTTTTAAGGATGAATGGTCTATGTAAAGGGTCATGTGATATCATTCTTATTGATGCGAAAGACATGACTTGGATCGTCTCATTGGAACGCTACTTGCAAGGTGGTCAAACAAGCAAGGACAATTATAGAGTTTACATCGAACATGACTTACGCAAACTTCTTATTGATCATGACCTAAAAATTGACGATCGTTTAACATTTGAACATGTTAATAATAGCTTGTTGCGAATATTGATAATTTTAATAATTTATAATTTATTTATTATTTTAATAATATTAATATTATTTTTTCATAAATATTAATCATAAAATTAATAAAATTATTATATTACATTACTAATTATATTATCAATTATGTTACTAATTAGTAATGAAAAAATATTCATAGAGACTGGTTAACCAAAACAAACGTGTTCATCTATCACCTTCGTTAATTGTTCTAATTGTTCGCTAATTGTTTGCTAATTGTTCTTCTTATTCTCTAATTGTTATGCTTATTTTCTAATTTTTCGCTAATTGATCTGTTTATTCGCTAATTGTTCTGCTTATTCGCTAATTGTTCTGCTTATTCGCTAATTGTTCGCTAATTGATCTTATTATTCGCTAATTGTTCTGATTATTTGCTAATTGTTCTGATTATTTGTTAATTGTTTTAATTATTTTCTATTTTTTTTAATTATTTGATAACTATCATGTTATTATTATTTTATTATTAATAATATTAAAATAATAAAAAAATCATATTATGTTACAATTCACTTTTCAGTGTTGAAACTTGACATTTTGTCGCCACATGTAATATTTACATTCACTTTCACCTCTCTATTGGTGAAGAGGTTGATAATTTTGAAAATGAATATAAATATTACATGTGGAGACAGAATGTGAAAATATTTCTAATTATCTGGTAATTATTATAATTATCTGGTAATTATTCTAATTATCTGGTAATTATTCTAATTATCTGGTACTTATTGTAATTATCTGGTAATTATTCTAATTACCTGGTAATTATTCTAATTACTAGCTAATTATTAGAAAATTATTTAAATTATTTATTAATTAATTTAATTATTAGTTAATTTCTAATTAAATTAGATTATTACCAAACAAATATCATCAGGGAGTGTCGAACCAAGAGTGCAGCAATATCCGTTGTCGTATACCAGGGTACCATGGGTCAGGCCTGGAATTCCTTGTCGGGACTTTCAACCCTAGGTACATATGTGCCAGAGCCGCCTCTACTTGTTCGTATCTAGACAATGATATTTGATTGATAAAGAATCTAATTATACCAAATTATATTATTTATCTACTAATTATTCCTAATTATTACTAACAAAATCATTTTATTGATAAAACTAAATATAAATAATAAATTAAATTAAATTTATCTAAATTACAACTAATTAAAAAAATTAAAATTAATATAAAAAAATGAAATGAATATAAAAATAAATAAAAGAAAAATACCATAAATTTTATGTTGAACTTTTTGACGCCTTCGAATTCCACTCGAAAAAAAATTAAAACAAGTAACTCAAGATTGTACAGAGAAAATAGAGAAGAATTGGATGTTCTGGAAAAAAATGGATGGGGGTATATATAGGGTAGATTATTTGTGAAGGTAGTATTTGCGACGGATGTACCGTTGCAATTAGAAGTATTTGCGATGGGACCCATTAGAAATACCTTCATTGCATTAATTAGATCCTGTGGTTAAAAGGGAATTTGCGACGGGACCCATCGCAAATACTCACATTGTAAAAGGTATTTGCGTCGATACCTATCGCAAATACCTTCGCCGCATTAATTACAGCCTGTGGTTAAAAAGTAATTTTCGACAGGTCCCGTCACAAATACCTTCGCCGAATTAATTGCAGCCTCCGGTTAAAAGGGAATTTACGACGGGACCCATCGCAAATACTCGCATTGTAAAATGTTATTTGTGACGAGCCTCGTCGCACATTCCCCTACCGCCAAAACTTTTTGCGACGGGTAGCGATCCCGTCGCAAATATTATTTACCGCCGCCTAGTATTTGCGACTGGGAGGATATGTCCCATCGCAAATATTCATCCTATGTTCTGGCATGAAATCCGCGCTAAAACAATTGCGACTGGGCACCTCTCACCATCTCAAATAACTAATTATTTGCAATGGGAATGCATTCCTGTCGCAATTGTGTCTTCAGTCAGACCATTTCCAACGGGAATATATCCCATCACAAATGACTCGTCGCAATAACAGATTTTTCCCGTAGTACCAGTTAATTTTCTTTACTAAGGTGGTAGTGGATTGAGAAGTCGTAATACGTGATGAGATCTTTCCATATTCGTTGTTGAATATTAAAATATTTATGTGTGAATATACATTTTAAGCTATCATGATTAGTATATATTCTTCACTTCTCCTCATAGATGTAATATCACCCTATTTTCAACACAAATATCACACTTTCCATCTCTAGATCATGCATGGGATAATTTTTTCTCATTAATTTTGAACGGCTGTGAGGCGAGGGCAATGAATTTGTCATTTTTCATCAACACAAAATCCAATCCCTTCTTCGAAGCATTCGGCCAAATTACGAAAAGTTCCCCACTTGTTGGTAGTGTGAGAACAAGGGCAGTGATAATTCTCCTTTTCAACTCCATGATGCTTTGTTCACATTCATCATTCCATGAAAACATGACACCCTTCCAAGTTAACTTTGTAAGAAGGTTTGACAATTGTGAGAAATTTCTTACAAATTAGTGATAATACCCTACTATCCCAAGGAATCTATGGATATCTTTCACTGTTGTTGGCCTCAGTCATCCTTCAATTTCTATTTCCTATTAAAGATCCACATATATCCCATTTCTAGTAATGATATGCCCAAAGAATGATTCTTCCTTCAACTAGAACTCACACTACGGGAAAACACGTCATTTATAAATGGTTGTTTATGACTGAACTCTCTTCTAGTTGCAAATAAATTTTGGAGGGTATTAGCATTTGCGACTGGACCCATCGCAAATACCCTTAGGTGGTTTTAGAATTTTCGACGGGTCTCATCACAAATAACCTTTTTAACCGCTACCCATTAATTAATAGGGGTTTAACATTTTCGACGATATTTATACCCCGTCGCAAAAGCTATGTCGACAGGTATGTATTTTTGATTTTATCCGTCACAAATACTATTATAATTTCCACCGATAATTAATAGGGGGATACTATTTCTGACGGGACCCATCATAAATAATCTAACTTATATATAATCCCATATATTTTTTTCATTCACATATATCTCGACTCCTCTCTCTCCTCTCTCTCATATTTCTCTCTGAAATTTTTACAATGTTTAAAAATTCATATCATAGAAATTTTCAAGCCTTGGAGCGTAGAAAAGATCTTGGTTTAAGGAATTTTTCAACTACTTTTATTTTTTAGTTATTTTATTTTATTTTATTTTATTTTTAATTATTGTTAATTAGAAACAATTAAATAAATATATAATTATAGGGTCTTATTTTTCATTATTTATTTTCATAAATATATTTATCCATTAATAATAAATACTAATAAATTGTAATAATTAGTAATAATTATTAATAATTAGAAATAATTATGAATAAATTTAATGAAACTAATATAAATTGGAATAAAATAAAATAATGAGTAATAATTAGTAACAATTTGGAATATTTTTGAATATTTTTTTTAAAAGGCACATTTTATTGAATAGAGAAAAGAAAGGAGGATTACATGAGTCTAAAAGATGGTATCTATTACAATATTTTTCATAAAAATGAATCAATCCCCCAAGAAAATCATCCCACCATGTAACGCCCTAGTTGATTCACTTATTGGCAAGACCATCACCTACCATATTTGCTTCACGAAAAGAATGCATAATAATGTAGTTGGTTTCAATGAAGCATATCAATTCAACTCATCCAACAAGATGTATGTGGCTAGGCAAGATCCACCACACCCTTCCTGATAGCTTGGACATTAGTGGTTGAGTCACTTTCAATCCAAATATTGTTCCAACATTTTTCTTTAGAAACACCAACAACGTATATAACCGCCATCATTTCGACTTCTAGAGATGAAGTCGTACCACATCCACTAAAGAAACATCCATGAAAATGTCCATGATGATCTCTAAAGATAGAACCACATCCCGCAGGTCCCGGGTTGCCTTTGAAGGAACCATCAACATTCACTTTGATCTATCCCAGAAATGAGGCTTTCTAAAATACCTTAAAGGTGCATCTAGGGGGCTTATAAAGACCAGAAATATGGAGTCGATGCAGAATTTCAAAGTCTTTGTCGTTGTTGTCATAGTGGTCTTTCTGAATCGAGGTAGAATTGTGAATGGAAATGAGAATCCACAACTTACCTGCATGAAGCTTAAATGATTAATTATTATGGAGAATTTTATTTCAATCATACCTGATCACATGTAGAATCTCAACAACAGTTGTTAAAAATAGGTTTTTAATTTTTTGGGAAGATTCAGAAACAACACAAAGTTGTAGCTGGGAGTTGATGAAATATAGGAGTAACCATCTACATCCAAAGATATCAAATATAAAATTCTAGAGAGATGTAGCTGTAACACATGACAAAAAAAATTGTTAATTTCTTCTCTATGTTGGTTGCAAATGTGACATTTAGAGAAAAGTGGGGTCCCAAAATCATGGAGGCAAAAATTAGTGGGAACTTTGTTATGCGCAATGCCCCAAACAAGAGTATGTCTCGAGGGATTAATCCAATGTTTGTTAAAGTATTTCAACCAACATAATATAGAGTCCGAATCAATGAAATTGTGATTATAAAAATCGTTGGAGTCAAGAATACCATTATATGCGGGTTCCCATATGAAAAAATCTTCAGAGTTGGAATATGGATAGCTATCAATGACATGTCTGATGGTGTTAGGAAGAGGTATGATGTTTTCATTTAGAACTTCTATAATAGTGGAATTATTATTTTTAGGAAAAGAATTGGGAGGGAGAATGAAAACTAAAGGAATGCCCATCCAATTGTCAAACCAAAAATTTGGGGATGAATCAGAGGTTACCATCCATCTAGAATTGCTCATAATGTTGGCTTAGGATTTCATAATGGATGGAAAAATGGATGAATTGATGTAATTAAACTTTTCACTCTTTAGTTTAGCACTGAATATTTTTTGAGGAAATCGATACCGTCAGAATTTCTGTTAAGGAGCCTCCAAGTGAGTCTCTCTTGAAGATCATCACTGAAGATATTCATATTTTTTATGCCAATGCTACGTTTTTCTAATGGTTTACAATAGGAATTCCAGGGTATGGTGACAAGCTTTCTTTCCAGCATGCTTCCTGTCTAGAATTTTTTTTTGATGGAAATGATGATTTTTTTGAAAGACTAGAAGTCCATTTGTAAACCATCATCGAGTAGACCATTTTGGAGACAATAGTAGATTTTAAAAAGGCAAATTCTTCTAGCCATAGAGAGGGATTTACCCTTCCACGAAGAGAGTTGATTTATAATTTGGTCTAAAATGGTGGGGAAGTCGTTGGACTTAGGTCTTCCCCAAAAGATTGGCTCTCCGAGATAGGTGAAAGGGGGAGATTCTTCCTTGATGCCTAAATAGATGATGATATTACCTTTTCTAGTAGATGAAATTTTTTTCCCAAAGAACACAAAGGATTTGTCCCAGCCTATAGTTTGACAAAAAAATTATTCATAATGAGACAAATCATTATTGAGAATTTGAATGTATATCTTATCTCATTGAAATAAATGGATGATGTCATCAAAATTTAAAAGATGTGTGGGAAAATTTAAGTTTCTGGCAGGTTGAATAGGTTTAATCTCATTTTGATCCATAAGGAAATTGAGGAGTCTACTTAAATAATCTTCCCCAATCACAAAAAGAATTGCAGAAAGAGGGTCCCCTTGTCTTACCCCCATGGTGAATTTAAAGAAACACTTGGGTGCACCATTGACCTGGACAGAGATGAAGGTTGAGCTAAATAATGATTTTATCATACTAATGAAAGAGTCATTAAAGCCCAAACTTTTGAGTACTTTGAATACAATACTCTAATCAATGGTATCAAAATCTTTCATGATATCCAGTTTAATAGAAACATTACAACCTCTTGCATTTTTGTTAAGGATATTGGTACATTCAGAAGCAAGTCATATACAGTCTTGAATATACCTAACTTTGATAAAACTATATTTATTTCAGGATACAATTATATTTCCTATTTTTTAAGTATATTAGCCAGAAATTTTGAAATAATTTCATAATGAGTGTTAATCAGAGCAATAGGATGGAAAAGATGAATCTCAAAGGCATTTTCCACTTTAGGAATTAAAGTGAGAAATTTAACATTTAGTCCATAAGGGAGAACACCATTGGAAAAGAAAGATTTCAAAATATTGCAAACATATTTATGAATAATATCCCAATAGAGATTGAAAAATACATTATTGAATCCATCAGGACCTAGGACACTATCAAATTTAAGACTAAAAACTGTATATTTTATTTCATGATTAAGAGGGTTGCTTAATACAAAATTATTATCCTCCTCAGTCACTAATTTCATAATCATATCAGCAGTGAGATCTTTTCTAACATCTGGACCATTAAAATAATTCTAAAAGTAATCTACTGTAGGTTCCAGGCGCAGCGGAAGCACATTGGTGGGTTTTCCCAACTTTAATTTTAGCGTTAAATGACGTTCAATCCGAGATCTATCACGATATAAAATGCCGATTCTTCAGATTAGAATGAAGAACGAAAAAGAAAAGAAGAGTCCCAAAACCATTGGGATAGGATCATCATATGTTGGTTATAATTAATTTAATTAATTCATAAGAATTACCTTGATGGAATTATTTCTTCGTTAGAGTCTCCGGTCACAATCCTGTGATCTGCCGTTGTGTTGTAGAATCCAAGTACAGGATTCCTCTAGTGGTGATCCACATGTGCTCCACGTATCTCTAGACATCGTCGAAGGGATCTCCGGGTGCTAGAGCGGAAGATCCTTCGCTTGCGATGTCCACCTTCAACCGCCTTGATCCGGTGGAGGATCTCGCTCTCATAACTTGAAAGCATTCTTAGTATAAAGGGAATTCTCTCTTGGCTTGAGAGTATTTCCAAAATCCATTGTGCACAACAATGGCTCTACCTCAATGAGAATAATGTAATTTGGGATTATAATACTTAGAATAATAAAATGAATTAATTGCCCGAAATCATTTAATCATTTCATTTAATTCTTAGTAATATCCCGTGTCTTCATAATGACAGTTGACCATCATTATTACTTGACATGCGCCCAACATATTACATTTAATATCATTTAATTAAATAAACAATATTTTCTCACGAATCCCGAAAAAACAAACTACACGGTGTGTACTTTTATTTTTCCATTTTATTTATTTCCTCCACCATATTTATTAGACCTTGAGTAATGGCTATTTATTTCTTAAATAAATGTAACTACATTACTCGCTAATAAATATATATATTATTTCGCCCACAAGATATTCTCTCGAATAACTAGTGTCGAAATAAATGTGATCAGGCATCCTTAAATAATTATAAATCCATAGTCGGGAATAATATTTATTTAACTTGTTAAATTAATATTTAACTGAGATACATGGACACACTTAGTGTGTGACCCTCTCGGCCTCTTTCTCAGTGGCATTAGGTGGAGTCTGCCTAAAGTCCAAGGTTAACGTCTAGAAACATGCCAAGACAACCATAGAGAAAGAAGTTAATGCCACAATGACGTGTCACCTCCTACGAACTCTTACCATGTAATATAATCCCTTTGTCTCGATATCTCCAATCAAATGGGTTGCATGCTAGTGCCATCAACCCATGTGCTCGATTACTCTTTCTTTGACTTCCCGGAATTGAACTCACTCATACCTTACCATGGACATGGATTTATTTAAGCTATATCAATTCCATCAAAGGGTCTGAGATATATACTTTCGTTATGGAACATAAGGGACAAATCCTTTCTCGCATTATCTATTAATGCAGTATTACTCGTGACGCACCCAACGCATCCTACCTCACTGCGAACAGTGTGTCATCACAGTTTTTGTCAATACATCTAAGTGCGAGAGTTGTAATACCCATTAATAATAATCTTAAAGTCTAAGGACCAATACACATGTCTGCAGATAGGAACATCCAATGACACTATTAAATAAGGATTTCTTACTGGCAGGTCTCGTTCTCAAAATATCCTCCTGGATATTACCAAGGGCACACACCATGAGAAGGTTCCTCAAAGTTTTATGAGTCCTCACCCCTAATGACCTGTATTATTTATGTCCATCAAATAATATCATCCGTCCATAGAACATGTATTCAATTACAGTGTTATGTCACTTACGGGTTCTCATCATAGCAGGGATCCGCTATGACCCATTAATGAAACAGTTGTCCTTAGTACATTATCACATGCATTGTCACACAGAAGAATAATCAAGACGTGATAAGGCATTTATTAATGAATAAAGTAAAAACTAGTTGGTTCTAGGCCACCAACTCCAACAGACTCCCACTTGTACTAGAGACAACTGCTAAAAACCTTTAACCCGCAAGCTCACACATGATATTCATGCTTCTGCTGAGATAGGCCTTTAGTCATGGGGTCCTCCACGTTCTCTTCTGTGGACACTCTGCTCACTGCAACTTCACCCCTTTGACAGAAATCCCTCAAGAGGTGATACTTCTGGAGTATGTGCTTTGTCTGTTGATGTGACCTTGGTTCTTTTGCAAGAGCCACCGCTGCAGTGTTATCACAATACAATGTAATGGGATATTTACTACTATTCACCACATCAAGCTCTTGAACAATGTTCCAAATCCAGACAGCTTCCTTGGCTGTATCATAAGCCACTATATACTCGGACTCCGCAGTAGAATCGATGACAACTAGCTGCTTTGAACTCTTCTAGCTCACAACTCCTCCATTGAGACAGAAAACATATCCAGATTGCGACTTAAGATCATTCTGATCTGTTTGAAAACCAGAATCAACATACCCTCTGATGACAAGCTCCTCGTCTCCTCCATACACCAGGAACATATCCTTAGTTCTTCTCAGATACTTAAGGACAGTCTTAACAGCAGTCCAATGCTGTTCTCATGGATCTGCTTGATATCTACTTACCATGCTCAGTGCATAGGCAACATCAAGCCTGGTACATAACATGGAATACATGATGGATCCTATAGCCGATGTGTATGGGATCTTACTCATTCTATCTTTCTCTTGTTGTGTTTGGGGACACATTTTCTTAGAAAGATGTATGCCATGTGACACTGGAACCAATCCCCTCTTGGATTGTTCCATACTAAATCTCTTTAGTATCTGGTCAATGTTTGTACCCTGACATAGTCCAAGCATCCTCTTGGATCTATCACGAATGATCTTGATCCCTATAATTTTGGCTGCTTCACCTAAGCCTTTCATGGAGAAGCACTTGTTCAACCAGTCCTTAACTGACTGTAAGGCTGGTACGTCATTTCCAATAAGCAATATGTCATCAAAATATACTACTAGGATAACGACCGCATTCCCATTAAACCTCCTATAAATACATTGCTCACATTCATTATTAATGAAATCAAATTCTGTTATGGCTTCATCAAATCGAATGTTCCATGACCTGGATGCTCGATTCAATCCACAAATGGATTTCTGCAACTTGCAAACCTGTTTGGCTTCACCTGGTGTCACAAACCCTTCTGGTTGTGTCATATAGACATCTTCCTAAAGGATCCTGTTAAGGAATGTTGTTTTGAAATCCATTTGCCAAATCTCGTAGTCATGGTAAGCTGTTATGGCAAGTATGATTCGTATGGATTTAAACATGGAAACTGGCGAGAAGGTTTCACCATAGTCAATTCCTTGACGTTGTCTGAATCCTTTAGCCACTATCCATGCTTTATAGGTTCTAACTTGACCTTCCATGTCCAGTTTTCTCTTGAATACCCATTTGCATCCAAGATGCTTTACATCAACTGGCTCATCTCCCAGAACCCAGACTTGGTTCTGATACATGGAATCCATCTCAAAATTCATAGCTTCTAGCCATCTTGCAGCTTCTGAGAATTCTACTGCTTCCTTGTAGGAGAGAGGTTCATCATTGTCCAACAATAATGATTCACCATCCTTAGTGACTAGGAAACCAAATCTCTCTGGTTCCCTTACCTCTCTTGTGCTCCTACGTAGTACTTGTGTTTCTAGAACCTCTTCCACGGGGACCTGTGGAACTCATTCATGTACCAACTCCTATGTATCTTGAGCATCAACTTCGTCGAAGTCAATCTTGCTCCCAGTATCCTTTTTGAGGATGTGCTCCCTCTCAAGAAATATGACTTGTCTGGCAACAGTCACTCTCTTATCTTGAGGGTTATATAGGTAATATCCTTTCGTTTCCTTGGGATATCCTATAAAGATACACTTTGTGCCCCGGGGTGCTAGTTTGTTGCCTGAGAAAGCCTTAATAAATGCTTCGCATCCCCATACACGTGTGTGCGACAAAGTGGGTTTCCTTCCATTCCATAACTCGGATGGAATTCCATTTGCCACCTTAGTTGGTACTCGGTTTAATGTGTATGCTGCAGTTTGTAATGCATATCCCCAAAAGGATAATGGAAGATCCTCATGACTCGTCATCAAACTCACCATTTCCAACAAGGTGTGGTTCCTCCTTTCACTAACACCATTCCACTGTGGTGTATAAGGAGGAGTGAGCTGAGATAGAATCCCAAACTCCCGTAGAAGATCGATGAACTCTTGGTTCAGATATTCTTCACCTCGATCCAATTCATGTTTCTTTATCTTATTACCAAGCTGATTCTATACTTCATTCTTGAATTCCTTAAATTTCTCTAAGGACTCTGACTTATACCTCATTAAGTAGATATAGCCATATCTACTCAAATCATTAGTAAAAGTAATGAAGTAAGAATATCCACCTCTATCTTCTACTAGAAATAGTCCACACACATCCGTGTGTACCAATCCTAGAAGCTCTGTGGCCCTTTCACCTTCTCCACCAAAAGTCAGCTTAGTCATTTTTCCTTGTAAACAAATGTGACATCGATCAAGTGGTTTTAGGTTATTAGAGTCTAAATATCCATCTTGGCAGAGCTTTGTCAAGTGGTTATCGTTCACAAGACCAAGGCGGTGATGCCATAATTGGGTGATGTATGAGTCATGTGAGTTTGTTTCGTTATCGATTTCCAACACTTGTCTTTCATAATTCAATACATACAAACCATTATTTAAATGTGCCATACCATAACATACGTTGTTCTTATACAAGAGACAACCCTTATTTCCAAATTTGAAAATAAATTCATCCATATCCAAACAAGATACAGAAATTATGTTCTTGGTAACACTAGGAACAAAATAACAGTTTTGTAAAACCAAAATAATGTCAGTTGACAATGGGAGGTGATAGTCGCCAATAGCCAACGCTACCAGCCTTGCACCATTGGCATCTTGAAGATCCACCTCTCCTATGGAAATATTTCTAAATCTACTTGGTTCCTGCATTTGAATACATATCTGAGCCCCACAAGCTGTATCTAATACCCAATGTGTAGAAATAGAAAGATTTCACTCGATAACAAATGCACCTTTAGCATCCCCACGCTTCTGGGTGTAGTTCCTCTTCCAGTGGCCCTGCTTGCCACATGCAAAACACACTGCCTCCCATTCCTTACCCTGCCTCTGGATCTTCCCCTTCTTAGAGGGACGGTGCTCGGGGGCTTCAGACCGTTTATAAGTCTTTGGCCCCTTTTCATTGTCCTTCCTTTTCTTGTTCACCATAAGGACCGCGGGTTTTTCATGCCCCATGTCCTTATCTACCTAGAGAATCAAGGTCAGAAGCTCTGATAGACTCTTCTCATTGCCGCTCATGTTATAGTTGACAATGAAGCTAGAGAAGGTCTTGGGTAGTGATGATAGGATGAGATCTGTATGCAACTCATCCGGGAATTTAATCCCTAAGATGTCCAGGAGTTCAATGTAGCCAATAAGCTTGACTACATGAGGTCCTGCTAGCGCAGACTCTCCAAGATTCATGGTAAACAAAGAATTGGAGATCTCATACCTCTCCTGTCTCACCTTCTCTTGGTAGAGATCTTTAAGGTGAGACATCATGCTATATGCGTCCATGTTTTCATGTTGCTTCAAGAGCTCATTAGACATGGCCGATAGCATGAAACACAAGACATATGTGGCATCATCCATGTGTTTCATGTAGAGAGATAATTCCTCATCACTAGCCTCTTTCCCAGGTGCAACTGTAATAGGATCTTCCTGCACATACAATATCCTTTCGTGGCGATGGACGATCCGTAAACGCCTCTGCCACTCTTGGAAATTGGTGCTGGTGAGAAGGTTTTCTTTTTTCGAGTATGGTGCGCAATGATATGTTTGAAGTCATTTTCTTTCTGTTTCTACAAATTAAGATGAGAAAAGGTTTAGTACTTTATTACAAAAATTGAGACAAATAAATAAATTAATACTTATTAGTCTCCCACTATTTTATCAAAATCTAATATCCCTCACCATTGACATCAGAATATTCTGTTGCGTGAATATTCTAGTGGAAAGGATCCATATTTCGCTTCACATTACCCCAACTAGGGTTGGCCAAGCAACTTGAAGGGTTTTAGGTAGGCATTCCAAATGCCAACTGCATTAATTCGCAGCTCCTTGATCTGCTGAGTGGACTCCCCAATCTTGAAATTGTTTTATTTTGGATTTCCTCAACCTTTGCCTCTTGGTCACACCAAGTCCTGCTGTAGACGTTAACCCTTGATGCGAACCAATTCAAGTCAACCCAAAACCTTGAATTATAATTCCCTGATAATTGAAATCACCCCAACTAGGGTTGGTCAATCACTTTGAACTATGGTTCGATTCTAACCAAGATTACGGAAGGCTATGCCGACATAATATTTCTTTTGAGGGATTTTATCCTTATACGTAAATTGCCATTTTATTATCTTTGATTACATGATTGTTAATATTAAGTGGTATATACTTAAGTGATTAACCATGTCTAAGATAATATTTACGTATAAGCCGGTTTTATTTTAGTTCCATCTTTCATACTCATTTACTTCATTAATTGTGTGATCGTGACAACACACCCATAATAAATAAACCATGCAACTGACAGAAATAAAATAAATGGTATGATCATGAGCTTTTCTATTGGTTAGTTAATCTAGCGGTTGATAAACTAACCCAAGACCTAGGGGAGAAACACCTTGAACCTTTCGGGTTAATGTTTACAGTTTTCCACCTGTCCACCTTTGTATCTCCTTGGATTGGTTTCACATTGGATCCTGACTTGAGCCACCTCCACTAGCTTGGGAGCTCCATCCATTACATATGCATTTATCTCACACAGAGATGAGGGGTAAAAAGGGGTTTTTATATAAAATAATCCTTGGGCGCGCATGCCCTACATATTAATGAGGAGATGGCTCGAAGACCAACAAATTTAATTTAAATAAATATATTAAAAGAAACCATTCACATACAAAGGTCTCGGTCTATCTCATGATCATTCATACATGCAATGATATTTACGCATAAATAAAACGAGGATTCAATTATTGAATCCTTCTTGTTTAAGATAAATCACGCTCAAATCAATTAATTATCTTTAATTAATCAATCCTTTTATCTTAAATCCATTTTCTGAATTTCCTTGATATTCTCATCCATCATAATTTTAAACAAATAAATTCATCTAAAATTATCCTTGTACGTAACTTGTACCTTGGAGGCAACCCGGTGAATTCTCATTTATTACGCAGATGTTAAATTAAACACATATATATATAACACCTATCACGTGTCGTGTCTCAGCTTTACGCCTCCACCATGGTACATGTCTCAAGGGTTTGTATAATATAATAATAAATTTTAATAAATCTGCGTAATTTGGGTGAGTACATGGAGTGTAGTTCCGATTACACGACGTGCACTTTTCTTCACCATCCATCCGAAGAACACGCCCGGGGACATGGTGTGTTTAAGTACTTTGGAAATTTTCGGAGTACACGACAAGTTCTGTGGGACACACGCCGTGTAGTTTCCGCGTTACACGGTTTCCAGCTGGGAAAACCATGTACGAGGTACACGGCCCAACCCTAACCCGAAGGGACTACATGCCATGTTCATTGGACCACACAGTGTGTAATCTGAAAACCGTGTGCCACCTTTTTCTGGTCAATACATGGTGTCTAAAATTCTTAGAAAGAATCCAATACACGGCCTGATTTGGCGGATCAGTCAATGCATTGAACCTAGACTACACGGAATGTACTTCCAAATACAGGCCATGTATTCTGGTGTTGTACGGCCAGAAACATTTGGCTCCTCTGGATGAGTTCCTCTATTTTATTTTAATCAAAACTAAAAGAAAAATTTGTTTCTGTGAGGTGAACGAGAAATGAGGGAGGAGGAACAGATCTCGATATTTAGATTTCCAGAACGATTAAACTTGAATTGAAATAACTAAATTATTAAATGCTTAAATTACCAACGAAAAACTAAATAATTATAATCAATGATATGACCCATCTGATACCACTTGTAGGTTTTGGGTGCAGCGGAAGCGCATTGGGGGGTTTTCCCAACTTTAATTTTAGCGTTAAACGACGTTCAATCCGAGATCTGTCACGATATAAAACGCTGAATCTTCGGATTAGAATGATGAATGAAAAAGAAAAGAAGAGTCCCTGAACCATTGAGATAGGATCATCATATGTTGGTTATAATTAATTTAATAAATTCATAAGAATTAACTTGATGGAATTATTTCTTCGTTGGAGTCTCTGGTCACGATCCTATGATCCGTCGTTGCGTTGTAGAATCCAAGTACAAGATTCCTCTAGTAGTGATCCACACGTGCTCCACATATCTCTGGACGTCACCTAAGGGATCTCCGGGTGTTAGCGCGGAAGAGCCTTCGCTTGCGATGTCCGCCTTCAACCGCCTTGATCCGGTGGAGGATCTCGCTCTCGTAACTTGAAAGTGTTCTTAGTGGAAAGAGAATTCTCTCTTGGATTGAGAGTATTTCCAAAATCCGTTGTGCACAACAATGGCTCTACTTCAATGAGAATAATGTAATTTGGGATTATAATACTTAGAATAATAAAATGAATTAAATGCCCGAAAGCATTTAATCATTTCATTTAATTCTTAGTAATACCCCATGTCTTAATAATGACAGTTGACTATCATTATTACTTGACATACACCCAACATATTACATTTAATATCATTTAATTAAATAAAAAATATTTTCTCACGAATCCCAAAAAAACAAACTACATGGTGTGTATATAAATATACATAGCATGTACTTTTATTATTTCATTTTATTTATTTCCTCCACCATATTTATTAGATCTTGAGTAATGGCTATTTATTTCTTAAATAAATGTAACAACATTACTCGCTAATACATATATATATTATTTTGCCCACAATATATTCTCTCGAATAACTAGTGTCGAAATAAATGCGATCAGGCATCCTTAAATAAATATTAAACCACAGTAGAGAATAATATTTATTTAACTTGTTAAATTAATATTTAACTGAGAGAAATGGACACACATAGTGTGTGACCGTCTAGGCCTCTTTCTCAATGGCATTAGGCGGAGCCTGCCTAAAGTCCAAGGTTAGCGTCTAGAAACACGCCAAGGCACCCATAGAGAAAGAAGTGAACGCTGCAATGATGTGTCACCTCTTACGAACGCTTACCGTGTAATATAATCCCTTTGTCTCAATATCTCCAATCAAATGGGTTGCATGATAGTGCCATCTACCCATGTGCTTGATTATTCTTTCTTTGACTTCCCGAAATTGAACTCACCCATACCTTACCGTGACCATGGATTTATTTAGGCTATATCAATTCCATCAAAGGCCCTGAGATATCTACTTCTGTTATGGAACAGAAGGGACAAATCATTTCTCGCATTATCTATTAATGTAGTATTACTCGTGACGCACCCAACGTATCCTACCTCACTGCGAACAGTGTGTCGTCATTGTTTTCGTCAATACATCTAAGTGCGCGAGTTGTAATACCCATTAATAATAATCTTAAAGTCTAAGGACCAATACACACGTCCACAGAAAGGAACATCCAATGACACTATGAAATATGGATTTCCTACTTGCGGGTCTCGTTCTCATAATATCCTCCTGGATATTACCAAGGGCGCACACCATGAGAAGGTTCCTAAAAGATTTATGAGTCCTCACCCCTAATGACCTGTATTATTTGTGTCCATAAAATAATATAATCCGGTCATAGAATATATATTCAAGAACAGTGTTATGGCACATCCGGGTTCTCATCATAGCAGGGATCCGCTATGACTCATTAATGCAACAGCTGTCCTTAGGACATTATCACATGCATTGTCACACAGAAGAATAATCAAGATGTGATAAGACATTTATTAATGAATAAAGTACAAACTAGTTGGTTCTAGGCCACCAACTCCAACATCTACCACATGATTAGCAATAGCTTCCTCAATATCCATTATATTGTTTTCATCTCTAAGAAGAGCAAGCAGTCTTCATGCTTTTCTAACGCTTTGAAGTGAATAATAGAACTTTGTATTTCTATCACCATCGGCATGCCATTTAACTTTGAAGATTTTCTTTCTCATGTTATCCTTAAGGATAAGCAGAGAGTTGAGCTTAATGGAGGTATCAATTTCAAGTTGCGGGTAAAAGGTGATATCAGAGCTTGTGTTGGAGCTTTGGATTTGATTAAGTTCTCTCTAAAGAGATGAGATATCTGTGTCATGTTGCTTAGATTTGGATCGAAACCATATTTTAAGACACCGTTTTAGGTACTTTAGTTTATGAACACAAGAAAAATAATCATTGTGTTGCTTCATGCTTTCCCAAGAGTCTTTTATGAAGCAAGTACAATCAGGATCCGTAGACCAAGCATTATTAAATTTGAAGGGGAGAGCGGATTTGGGACTCTTGGTTAAGAGATTGACAAGAATAGGATGATGATCTATGTTATGTGGGGTTAAGGAGATGCTAGAAATGGTGTCCCACTTATCTAGAGAAAGGATATTAGTGAAATCTTTATCTAGATTTCTAGAAACTACTCTGTTGTAGTTTCTTCTATACCAGGTGCACTTAGCACCGGTCAGATTAACTTCAATATGATTACAATCCTCCATGGAAGGTCTAAATTCTCTTGAAGAAATAGAAGAGTGTGATGGCCCAATTTTTTCACAAGATGTTAGAATCGCATTAAAATCCCCAATCCCAACCCAAGACCTATTAATATTATTAGATAAAGAATAAAGGTCTTGCCATTGAGCTGTCCTTTAAGGGGTTTTGTTGTTTGTAGGAAAGAAGTTAGAGGAATTGAGCAGGGAATTGTTCAGAGTATCCACTACCTCTGCTTTGTCACAAAGAGCAGTTTCATTTATCTCAGAAGCATTAACAATTAATGGTGTGACCATTGAGTTATTTTTTGAAGGCTCAAATTATTTTTTATCATGTATGTTATGTGAGCAATTAGACACATTAACGGGTGTAGTGATCCGGGTGTCTATTGCCTCCAGTTTATCAGCATTGAGTGTGTCTGTGGGAGCAACTAGTGTCATAACTGCAATGTCCAATTGTGTGTTTGTATGCAGCTCTGCCTTGCTATACGCTATTTCATATTTTTTAGATGAAACATGGGATGCTATTGCATTCTCTTTGCCAGTATCTATAAGATCGGTCCTGTCTTTGACAACAACAAATGCAGGTTGGGATTCTTCATATGCGTCCAGCACAATCTTGCCAATCTCATCTAAAATGTCTTGTTCTATATTTGCATTCTATTCTTCTTCAACCATATCCACCCATCTCTTACCCGAGGCCTCACCCAGGAGAGGGGATTTCATTATCCAGACTTCATTTTTCTTCCTCAGCACTTTAGGCTTCTCATAGTCTGTCATTTTGTCTTTTTTCTTCCTTCGAGCCATCGTCCATTCATTAACCCGCGATTGTTCCACTTTATTTTTCATCACTCTGCAATTCAATAGGGAATGTCCAATGATGTTACAGAGCTCGCAAAATGGAGGTTTGAGGGCATATTCAATCCGAACCTCTTCTTTATACTCATTCGCATTGAAGGAAACAACATCTAGCAGCTTTGATTCCAGGTAGACCTCTACTTTAACCCGCGCATAAATCCAGAGTTCTGTATCTAAAGTCCAATGATCAATCTTTAAAGGTGTACCGATGTAGGAAGCTATGTCGTTTAAGAACATGGGGTCCCAAAAATACCAGTTGAGACCGTGTAACTGCACCCAGAATTGTGCCATATAATTCCTAAGGGTGTGGGGATTGAAAGAAAAATCCCATTCAGATAATTTAAGAAAACCAGGTTTGAGTTGAACGTTGCCCAGTTTCCAAACCCGATCAAGCTCTTCCGGCGATCTAAGTAAGATGGAGAAATATCCTCTACCAAAAGGGATCATCTTCCAATTTGTGAATCCCTAGATGTGAGTGATCCGCAATTTAAGATCCAGGGTCGACCATGGCCTGTCACCTTTGAGATAAGAAATCCAACCCATAATCGATTACTTACACATTTGCGCGCGTTGATGTAGTGCTTCAGGATCAGCCTCAACTGCAAATCGTCCATCCTCCAATTTCTTGCAGCGCGAAGGCTTCGTCGAGTTCGGATTTTACCGGTCTGGGCCCCTAAGAGATTCAAGAAAGCAAATACCTTCGGGTTTTCCAGCCATTGATATTTGATCTTTTTGATCTGTGACTCCACATCCTTCAAAGGATTTTCCCATTCGGGATCAAAAGATGCCATGCTACAACGGGTTTATAGCATTTCAGTTCGTTCATCATAGGCGTTGAGGGAAAACCCTAAGGGTTGTGAGAGAGAAAAGGAGAGCTCCGGAGGCGCCATCAAAATATTCTTTCTTGAATAATTAATAATAATTTGGAATAATTAATAACATTTTAAAATAAATAGTTAAAATTATTTAAAATTAGTAATAATTTGTAATAATTAGGTATAATTTATAATAATTTGTAATTATTAAAAATAATTAGGTATAATTTGTATTAATTTATAACAATTTGTAATAATTATTAATAAATAGGTTTAAATAGTAGTTAATAGGTATAATTAGTAATAATTAGTAATAAATCGGTAGAATTAGTAATAATTAGTAGCAAATATGACTAATTAGTAATAATTAATAAATAGTAACAAATAGTAAATTGTAACAAATAATAATAATTAGTAATAAATAATAATAAATTGGTATAATTAGTACTAAAGTGTAATAAATAGGAGTAATTTGTAATAAGTAGTAAAAAATTGGCATAAATAGTAAAAAAATGTTATAAATGGTAATAATTAATAATAATTAGTAATAAATATTAATAAATAGGTATAATTAGTAATAAATATGTATTATTAGTAACAAATAGTAATAAATAGTTATTAAGAGTAATAAATAGTAATAATCAGTAATAATAAGTAAATATTAGTAATAAATAGGTATAATTATTAATAAATAGGAATAAATAGGAGTAATTCGTAATAAATAGGTATAATATAAGTAAAAATAATTAGTAATAAATAGGTATGGTTAGTAATAATTAGTAATAAATATTTATACTTTGTAAAAACCGTGTATTATTAGTAATAATTACTAATAAATTGGTATAATTAGTAATAATTAATAATAAATAGGTATTATTAATAATAATTAATAAATAGTAATAAATTATAATAAATTGTAATTATTAGGTATAATTAGTAACAAATAGGTTTGATTATGTATAATTACATATAATTAGTAACAAATTGGTATAACTAGTTATAAATAGGTATAATTAATAAGAAATAGTAATAAACATGTATAATTAGTAATATATATAAGTAAATTATAATAAATAGGTATAATTGGAAATAAATGGTGATAAATAGTAATAATTAGTAATAACTGGTAATAATTAATAATAAATACATATAATTAACAATAAATATTAATAATTAGTAATAATTAGTAATAAATAGGTATAATTTGTAATATTTAGTAATAAATATGTATACTTATTAATAATTTGTAATGAGTAGGTATAATTAGGAGTAAATAGTAATAAATAGTGATTAATAGGTATAATTCGTAATTAATAGGGATAATTAGTAATAAATATGTTTAAATAGTAATATATAGTAATAATTAGTAACAAATATTAATAAAAAGAAATAATATGTAATAATTAGTAATAAATCATAATAAATAGGTATAATTAGTAATAATTGGTAATAAAAAAGTATAATTAATAGTAAATAGTAATAAATAGGTTTAAATAGTAAAAATTTGGAATAAATTGTAATAAATATGTTTAATAAGTAAAAATTAAGAATAAATAGTAATCATTAGTAATAAATATTAAAGAATAGTAATAAATAATAATAAAATATTAAGAATTATGTATAAAAAGTAATAATTTGTTATAAATCTTAATAAAATGTAATAATTAGTAATAATTTGTAATAATTAGTTACAATTTGTAATAATTTGGTATATTTAGGTAAGATAGTAATAATTAGGTATGATTAGTTATAAATAGATATAACTATGTATAATTAGGTATAAAAATTTAAAAATAGTAGTAAATAGAAATAATTGGTAATAATTAGCAATAATTAGTAGGAGTTGGTAATAATTAATAATAAATAGTAATAAATATGAATAAATAGTAATAAAGGTAAATAATTATTTATAATTAGTAATAATTAGTAATAATTAGTAATAATTAGTAATAATTAGTAATAATTAGTAATAAAGTCTTATTATTAATAATAAATATGTATAATTAGTAATAAATTGGAATAATATGTAATAGATAGGGATGATTTGTAATAAATATGTATAATTAGGTATAAATTCATATAATTAGGTATAAATAGGTATAACTATGTATAATTAGGTATAATTAGGTATAAATACGAATAATTAGATATAATTAGCTATAAATATTTATAAATAGTAATAATTTGGAATAACTAGTAATAATTTGTAATAAATTGTAATAAATAGGCATTAATGGGTATAATTAATAATAATCAGGTATGGTAAATAATAATTAGTGGTAATTAGGGGTAATTAGTAATAATTATTTTTTTTTTCTTTTTTTGAATCATGTTTTTCTTATATCAAATTATTCTTAAAGAACATTTTTTTTTAAATTTGGACAAAAAGTTGAAAATATTTATTATTAGATGAACGTGCTTAGATAAATCAACATAGGAATCCAAACGATTCTGGTACAAATCCTGTATCAATTGAGGGTGTTGAAACTTTCTTATCATTTACATCATCAAAACCAGAATTTGTTTTAGAAGAGAAAAACAAGTGTCTATATATATATTATTTTCTGTGGGTGATTTCCACATTTGACAACAATGGGGGTCATCTACTGCATTTTGGTTTTCAAAAATATTATTTTTTAGTATCAACATTGTGAATGTAGTTTTAGAGAGGATACTAATAATTTTTTTTGGATCCATCATAGATTCAAAAATTTGTAAATGATGTGGAAGGTCCGTCTTTTCAACAAACTGAAACTAAGGATGATATTGATTTACCTCCTGAGTTGGAAGTATCTCAATTTTATGAGTTGTTGAGGTATAAAGATGATTCCTTATATCCTAGTTGTATGATAAAAAATTTAAAGCGATTGAAACATTTATGGATTTTAAATCAGATAATTGAATGCCAAATAGTTATTTTGATCAGATATTCTCTTTGATTAAAATATTATTACCTGAAATAAATGTGTTGCCTATAAATTTATAAGAGAGAAAGAGGTTGGTTCGTAATATGTGTTTTAGTTATCCTAAGATTCATTCTTTTTCAAATGATAGGATCTTATGTTATAGTAAAAATGAGTCATTGGGTAGTTCTCTGAAAAGTGGTAAATTGTGGTATATATAGTCTCAAATAGGGAAGCATAGATTTATTCCTATAAAATTGCTAAGGTTTTTTCTGCATACACTGATATTGTAGCATTTATTCATGACTTAGAACAGAGTGAAATTTATTTCATGGCACAAAACCAATATTTCAACTGGTAAAATATTAAATCATCCATCCAATGGTGATTCTAGGTAAATTGTTTACCAAGTACAAATGTATTTTACATTAGAAGCTCGAAACCTATGATTGGGTCTTTCTACTGACAGTTTATTTAAATTTGGTTCTAATGGTAGTCGACATTCTTGGTGGTCTATCTTTATAACTCCGTACAATTTACCTCCTTGGATTTTGATGAAGTATCCATATATAGTTTTGACCTTATTAATTCTAGGACATCAGAAAGAAATATTGATGTCTATTTGAAACTATTTATTGAGGAGTTATAATCATTGTGGAGTAATGGTGTTAGTATATATGATGTTGCGGTGAAAAATAAATCCGACTAAAAGCTGATTTGATGTGGGAAATTAGTGACTTCCTAGCATATTAAATGTCATCTTTATTGGGTAAACATGGTCATAAATCATGTCCATTTGTTATAAGAGACAATAAAGAGGTTATGATTGTCAATGGAGGAATTTTTTTCCGAATGCTATTGTAGTTTCCTTCCAACCAATCATCCTTTTTAGAGGAAAAAATATCATTTCAGAAAAGGAACAATTAAAAGAGATGGACCTAAAAAAAATATCTTAGGTACATAGTTAAAATAATTGTCCACTTCATTACCTCTGATTTCATTTAGACCAACTATAAACCAAAATAAAATTGATGTCTTTGGGAAAGAACATAATTGGTTAAAATAGATCCTTTTTTGAGATTGGCCATATTGGCCTGATTTATTGGTTTGTCACATTTTTAATGTCATGAATATTAAGAACTATTTTGATAATAAATTTTATATAGTTTTAGATAAACAATTTAAGACCAAAGATATTGTTAAGGAATTAATGGTTCTTGCCCAAATTTGCAAGCGACTAGAAATTGAACTATTTGAAAGAGTCATATCACATAAGTTAAAGAAGCTAAAAAAGTTTATAAACGTTACAAAGTTAATTAGTTATTATTTTTGTAGTGGATTTCCTATTTGAGACATTCAAATGGTTATGTTCCCAATTTGGTTATATGTATTTAATATGGTCATATTACTAGATTGAAAAATCATTACTTTCCTGTTATAATGGAAATAATTCTTCCAATTGTGTTTAGATGTTTGTTGAATTATAATATTTTGGATTCATTAATAGACATAACATATTTTTTCCAACACATTTTTGTGGAGACAACAATCTAAGATGCACTAAGCAGACAACAAGAATATGTTGCTTTAATTTTATGTAATGTGGAAAACATCTTCCTAGTGGATTTCAATGATAGAACAGAACATTTGATATTACATTTGGTATATGAAGAAAAATGTGGAGGTACAGTACAATTATGATGGATGTACCCTTTCATGAGGTGCACACAAAAATTGAATAAAAAATTACGTAAAAAAGAATGAGCTGAAGGATCAATTGCAGAAGCATATTTGTAGGATGAAATATCTTTTTTATGCTCTAATTATTTCTAATATGAATATCCATCAAAACAAAATTACATGGTACATAATGAGGGAAATGTAGTTGCATAAATGGAAAATTAATTATTAGTTTTTAATCATCCAAAACATGGGTTTTGAGGAGTTCTTGCACGATGGGTTTTAGAAGATGAAAACCACTTAGATCATACATATGATCTGCTCAACTGTGAAGAATGAAAATATTTGTACTATGAGTTATTCTACTAGTATTTATATAATCTTTGTTACATGAAATTTATATTATTTTTGTAACGTCCTGGACCCGGGTGCCACGCAACGGGTGCCCCGAGCCTGGTTCGCCACGTGACCTCAAGCGCATTTCCCCAAACACCAGAGGCTGCCGACTAGTAGCGAGGGCCCAGGTTTGATAGTGGGGAAACTATGCCCTCATTTGTCAAAGTGTAGCATAGCGGAATACCAAAATAAACATACAACGGCAGCGGAAGCAGTAAACATACACACCTGAAATAACTACAACAGTGGATATAACCAATAGTATATAAGTAATGATGCTACATGTCTCAAGTTCTAAAAAAACAGCCAGAACATGTTATACATAAATACAGTACAGTAAACAGTAGAGTACAAAAAAACAATGTAAACAACTGGAAGCGGCATCGCGAGCCTAGGCTCGGTCCCATTCCCTCCTACTCCACAACAACAGTCAAGTACCTGTATAGGGACTCTTGCCCCTATCCACACCTGCAGAAACGTAATCTGTTTGGGCTGAAAAGCATGACCCAAACAGGGTGTGAGAAATATATCTCAGTAGGCAACCACCAAAGGCCCGTGCTCAACTGTGTGTAAAACATGCAACAAGTGTGCAGTAGTAAAATGAAATAACTAAGCAGTACTCAAAAGTAACTAACCTAACAGTTAAATTTCCATTTTATTATTCATTTAATTCCTTTAATTTAGTAACATTTTTGTGCTCAACAGCACCAAGCCCTCAGGCCAACTAGAACCGTTCCCTCAGGCTAAAATAGTAAACACGCCCTCAGGCTAAAATAGTAACCACGCCCTCAGGCTTGCCCTCAGGCCATACAGAATACAACCCGCAGGTATTGTCCTCAGGCGTAACAGAAATTCTCACCCTCAGGCATACGAAGTATCTCCCTCAGGAACAGAAGTCAAGCCCTCAGGCACGAAAGGTTTCCCTCAGATGGAATAATGACAGCCCTCGGGCTAAAACAATCACGCCCTCAGGCCAATCACAACAACGCTCTCAAGCTAATAGGTAACCGGGAAATGCCCAACATATCAAAATGCAGTAAACAAGCAATTCCTCTCAAGGAAATTCCACAGTTACTACATATATGGCATACCCTCGGGTATCCTGGCCAAATGGCTAAATAGAGGAACACACCCCTCGGGATGGTCCTCGATCCAAGCAAAAATCCCAAACAACATTTCATTATCACAATTTAATCACCTATTCAATTCTAGGCATTAAATATAGCAACGGCCTCAGCCACACGACACCCCAACATGGGTTCGTGGCACAGAAACGCACAAAAACGCATGACAGTTGGAAAATGATCACAAAGCCACCTACCTTATATGCCAACGAACACTATACCTGAACGCCGGCTCTAGAAATTCCCAAGAACGGCGTAGATCTGACGAAGAACAAAACTCACTAAAACATAAATAACTTATGTTAGGAGAAGAATTGGCAAGAACGGTACTAGGAGGAGGAAGGGCTTACCCGTGCGGTTCCAAAAAAATCGTCCGAAGATGAATCAGATTCCAGATGAACGCCTGGTGGATCTTCAAAGATCTGGCCTCCTCCTTTGGCTCCAAAATGGCTCAAGTTCCTCCTCTGCCAAATGAGGAGGCTACTGCCTGTTTTAAGCCGAAAAAACAAAGTACACGGCATGTACTTCAAAGCACACGACATGTACTCCTTTCATTTAACTGTTCAATTGGCGGCACCGCCACACTATTCATCTGCCGACAAGAGTACACGACATGTACTCCCAAGTACACGGCGTGTACTGCCGCCCAGCTGGCGGCGACTCCACCGCCTTACTGTTTATGCCTGCCGACTGACTACACGGCGTGTAAGGTACCACTACACGACGTGTAGTCGGTTCCTACACCCTTCATCGCCGGCATGGCCACACCCCCCGTGTACTCATCCCAACACGGCCAAAAGTACACGGCGTGTGGATAAAGTACACAGCGTGTAGTTCTAAAAAATTAGAATTCTTTCCCATTTTCCATATTTTCTAAAAAACACTCAAGGAAAAGGAAAAGGAAGAAGCACATACCTCGAAAATAGGAACCGAGTTCTTACAATTTTATTTTTAGGTTATATTATAATCATATCAAGAAACTAATTCCACAAAATACAACATCTTCTCTGGAAAAACTTTAGAAAAATAATTTTTCCTACTTGTTTCAGAAACTGGTAACATAAATTATTTATTGTTTAACATATAAAATCAATTTATTATATATTATATTGATAATTTATTACATATTTTTAGGTATCAAAACTTACTTATTGAATTTATAATCGATTGTGTGTATTGATTAACCCACCATAAAAAATGGTTAAATCTAATAATTCATATATTGTGAATAGTTTGCGATTTCATACACATAAATATGGGGAATAATAAAATGAATAGTGGTGTTTTATTTAGAGTATATCATCATAGATAAATTTAATATGACTATTCAATAATTCTGGAAGAAATTATTGAACTATGTTATCTAAGATAGAATTACATAATAATGTTTAAATGTCAGTGATTGGATACTGAGAGAGGTTTACATGATAATCAGAGCCATGTAATCATTGATATTAAATATAAAATCCATATTTAAATAAATGGATTATTTTTATTTTCGCATCATGAACATTAAATTTATTATGCAAATTATTATGATACTTCAAGTGAGTTGGGTGATTGGTGGAGAATAAGAAAAAGGAAATCTCGGGAAAATCAATTTACTTAAATTAAATATGTTTCCAATGAACCGAAATGAATAGAAATTTTTCCAGAGACAACTCCAAATCTATATTTTTCACAAAGAGACATTAATATCGATGATAAAACCCTATAGTTAAGGGTCGATAGTGATGATGATATTAATGATGTCACAAATTAATTTGAAATGATAATAGATAATGAAATTGAAACTAATATGAAAATTAAAGATGTTGAAGAGGAATATGAAGATATTGACACCGTAAGATATGAAGATGAGGATGAAGATGAGGATTAACACAATTAAATGATTTTTATAATCATATATAATATATATATATAATAGTTGTTTTTGAAAATTTTCTAACAACAGTCATTTCAAGCTTCAAAAGGACTCAGATATTTTCCATTAGTTTGAGGAGGGTCATCTACATAATGATGAGAATGATGTTAGATCATCTGACCCTAAGACTATTCTCAGTTTAGGGAGGACGTGGAGGGGGCGTGGTCTAGTGCGATTGATGATTCCTGACCCTATCCCCGAGAAACTTCCACACCTTGGCTTCTATCCATGCATATAGCAGTATGTTTATGTGTGTATTTAAGTTATCTTTAATTAATTATCACTAATTTATTTATATACAAAATAGTTGATCATTTGTTATTTTCTTTACTGCTTTACACATAATGCTATTGGATAGGGGAGTGTTATATTGTAAAATTATTTTTCTAGAGCATGGGTTACATGTGATAAGATTCCTATATATGTTTACAACTGCATGTTCAATACTTGTCTAGTAGGTAAATAAAAAATATTAAATTTGAAATTTATTTAATTAATAATTTGATATTATTAATTTTTTGTATGTTTTTTGGTATCCCATTAATGAGAGCATGCATGAATCTATCTGACAGGCATGGGAGGGCTGTATGAATTATCTTTTTCATTTGTTTTTTCACAATTTTAGGTGGATAACAATGAGGGAAGTGTGAGTCCAAGAGTTTGATCAGTCTTAATATACCCACAAACCTGATTACATTTCAACTTAGGTTTAGGATGGATTATGTCCACAGTTTATGGGTGGTCATTTTCAAAGGAGATCATCAGTAGTTTGACAAAACTGGGAGAGAGAGGATGTGACACATCGAGTTGGTATTTTTATATTTACTATGCATATGGAAGATATGGTAAGTACAATTTATAATTAATTTTGATAGCATTAAAATTATAATGTTTATTTTCTATTCATATAATAATTATAACAGCTTGATATTTTGGAGTTCCACTTTTATAGGAGGTTGTACAACGATCTTGTCACTAGAGAGATTAGAGGTGATAACCTAGGATTGATTTTGGTATGTATAATTTCTTTCTAGGTTTTAAAATAAACTGAAAATAATATGTTCACTATTTTAATTTTAAGTTGAAATTAATAGAGTAATATGATGTCGCAACATCTTAGATAGATACTAAGAGTCATGTTGAGACTGATGATCAGACCAGTGCAACAAGATTTGAAGAGGAAACATAGATTCAGGTGACCCATTATGTATTTGATAAAGGACGAGTTGTTGTAATCGTCTCTCGATCGATGCCTGTGAGTTATTATAGAACCTCTATGATGGGGGCGTGTAGCTCGAGAGGAGGTGATTGAGAGCCATCGTCATCTGTAACATAGTATGAGGAGAATCTATGAGCTCAGGGTGAGCTTCTAGAGAGTATGTGTAGGGAGAAGGAAGAGCATCATCGATAATAGCATCTGTAGGGGGAGGAAGATATGCGTTGGTGGGAGCAGTATAAGCATGAGGAGCAGATGATGGAGTAAATACAACGTCTACCTCAAAAATTTAGGATGGAGTTCCCTCAGCCATTTCTTTCAACTCCTCCACATCCTCCATATGACCCCCTTTGTGATTTATTAACTTTTTACGATAAAACGATTGAATGAATTTTTTTTATAATATTATATATTTACATTTCTTTATATTGTGTTTTATATATTTTTGTGAATATTTTTTTTTATTTTTTATTTATTTATTTAATTTGTTTATTAATTTAATAATTTAGTATTTATTGATTTATTTTAATATTTATTTATTTTTTTACTAAAATTATTATTTATTATTATATTGTTATTACTATTAATTTTTATATATTTTTGTGAATATTGAGTTTATTATTATTTTTATTTTTATAAAATTTTAAAATATTAATTTTTTTATAATTGTAATAATTATTATACTATTAATATAACTATTTTTATTATAATTATTATAAATATATTATAATATTATTTTAATTAATATTGTTTTTTTATTTTTTAAAGTTATTTATGATAGTCCCAACCTAATAGTGTATTTAAAAAACTGGAAAAACTATTTGTGACTATTTTTTGTAACGAGGTATTTGCGATGGGACCCAGTAACAAAAAGATATTTGCAATGGGAACCCGTAGACAATACCACATCGCAAAATGTCTGATTTTTTGTAGGGTCACACATGTTGTACTTTATATATAGATTCTCCTTTTTCAAGGTCTATAGCACAGTGATCATATATTTCCCATGGCCCTAGTTGGTTTTGAAGTATATTAGAATATCATCTATAAAGACTACTACAAATTTTTCAAGGTAATCTATATAGAATCTAATCATTAAGTATAGAAAGATTCTTAGAGAATTAGTAATTCTGAAGGGAATCACTATGATCTTATAACATTGTTGCCTCTTATGAAAATAAGTCTTAGGGATATCTTCCTTATCCATCCTTACTTTATAATATACCTACCAAACATAGACACTAGACAACTATTCTTCTCCACATAGCTTATCGAACAAGTATTCAATACAAGGTAGATGGTACATTCTCTTTATTGGGATCTATTTGAGCACCCAATAATTAATGAAAAGTCTCATTCACCCATCCTTCCTCTGGAGGAAGAGGACTGGTGCACCCCATAGTGAATCACATGGGAATATGTACCCTTTAAACAAATTTTCTAGAAGTTGTCTATTCAACAATTCAAGTTCCAAAAAATCCACTATCAAAGGAATTATGGATATTGGAAATTCCCCGTGTGTAAGATCGATGGAAAATTCAACCTCTCAGACTGGAGGAGGAATAGAAAACTCCTTAGGAAACACATCCTCATATTCCCTCACAATATACATGTATTTGAGGATGGTTCTTTTATTAGACTCAATCAGTTGAGCTAGAAAATCTTGCTCATAGGGCAATAATATCCATGATTGAGAGGATAGATCTAAAAAGACTCATCCTTCTACTTTCACTTATACGGAATCATGAGTTTATTCACAATACAATGTCTTATTTTATTCTCATGGAAATTTATATTAGATCTATATAGGTAAAGCCAATAAATGCCTAGAGTTTCATCAAATTTCCCCAAATGGAGTATGATATGATTTTCTGGGAAGTTTATCACAAAAATGTTGATATGGGAGGATATATATAATTGGGATGCAATAATTTCCCCATTTTTTAATTTCACGGACATCTTTACATCAACACTATGTGGAGATGTTTGAATAGTTTTACCAAGATTTCATAATATGAAGGAATGCGTAGATCCAGAATCCAAAAGTAAGTTCACTATTTATGACCAAATAACTAGATTACCTATCACTAAATCATTTTCAAGATCCACCATGATGGTAATGATAGAAAAACCACTCCCTCTATGCCTTAGAAGTTGTTGGTTGCTTCTAAAACCCGTGTATTAGTGTAATGGTTCACAAAGTTCCCCAGTTCATTTCAGTTGACGTAGTGAACAATGTGTTCAGGGTTGACCAGGGCATTCATTTATTCTATCACATTGGTGGGTTTTTCTCATCGTCAATCACTAGCTAGGATCCATTATCTTCCACAGCTAAATAATTTCCTTATTCCCATAAGGCAATTTTGGGGTGATTCTTTCCGCACTTTTGATAAGTGGGATGATGAAATTTCTTATAATCGTATGATTAATCCATTATAATTCTAGAATTAAACTCCACTTTATGCTTCTTATCACCTTGATACCGTTAAGATTATCTGATCTCCATTTCTATTTTGAAGGAACATCAGATAATTTCCTCATAGCTATCAAAGTAACTTATAACCAAAGATTTTTGTATATTTGGCTTTAGCCCACAAAAGAAGAGTTCAACCTTATATTTAGGGGTAACGATAAAACCAGAGGTGTATCATGCATGTCTTGTGATGTTCTCTTTATATGACCCAATAGTTTCTTTATCTTTTTTCATCATGGAATATAAATATCTTTCCATTTAAAGATATAGTTTTTGAGGAAAATATTCATCAATTTTTTTTCTATAATTCCTTCAACTTCATTGTTGCAATATCTTCCTTAGGATTCATATTCTTGATCAATTTATGCCACTGATCAACTTCTCCCACTATTTTTTAAATAGATAGATAAACCTTTTCTTGTTTATCACATTGAAGGATGGAGGGGATCTTCTCAATGTAGATGATCCATTGTCTTGTGATTAAGGGATCAAATGATTCATTGTATGTAGGAGTCCTTTGTTACATGAAGTTATTGATTGCAGTTTTTCTCTCTCTTAGGGGGGTTTGGGTGCCCCACCTATTCGAGGATTCTATTTAGAACCCGAGTCAGTTGATTGAGTATCATGACGAAGATCGCGATTCTCACTTCCATTGGGATATACATCTCATTGGGATAGTCATCACATTTCCATTCACATCAGGTTTTAAACTAATTCCTCATATTACATGCCATTTTCTTTAATAAAAGGAATATTAAGGATGAGTATCTAAAATTGTTAAACACATAAAGGGGAATACAATGGTAATAAAGAAATAACTTATAAATTAAATTTATCTCTTTAACTTATGAGTTTCTAAGATTCAATCGACCACATCCTTGATTTATTTATTAACACATATTTTTATGGTCATTTTTTGTTCCCTTAATTATGTTCCATAATGATATTATGAATTTACAAAATCATATCCCATGGAAGTTTCAAACTAGTCTTGAAGTAAGGACTGTTTTCATGTACCAAATTACCCAGAGATATTCCCGGAACATCTTGTCAGAGTTGTTACCACTAGGTACATCTATTCTAAAACCACGTCCACTTATAGTATCTAGAAAGGGATGTATTTTGATGATAAAAACATAATCAATAATAACAGAAATCTAGTAATATTTTCTTATAATTTTTCTTATCTCTAAGGCTTTCACAAAAGTTTTCTTATCATAATCCAAAAAACAACTAAACCTATCCTCTAGTACAAACTATGACCATCATGATCTTTATTTCACATTAATACCTGAGATATTACATAATAATACACTTACTAAAACCTGGATGATCAATAAGTATATATTTTTTCAAAATTAGGTACATTATATTACCACATATAATAGGGAGTACAAAATCTTTATAGAAAAAAATTTTAAATGCTCAAAGTACACCTTTGAACATAAAACTACATGGGATAACCTGGGAAAACATAAGTGTTGAGCTATAAATTATAGAAATAGAATAAAAAGGAATAAATTTAAGATTACAATACATGTTAAATAATATTAATATCAATGGATAATAAAATATACATGAATAAAAAGGCATTACATATCATGATAATCATAACATGGGAAATGTGGAAATATCTTAAAACACTGCATCATAAACATAGGTAATGGCTAAACCCAAAAAGACATCATTGTGGAACATTTACCTAAATATAATCATGTAAACCCAAAATACCACCTTGAAATATCATGACTTGAACCATTACACCATGCATTGGAGTGCTATATAACTCTGGGCACACCCGTCACATTCTTTTTATTTTCATGCTTAAGTCTGCCACATTGTTCAATCATCATGGATTGATTGATCAAAATAATTTTTCCATGATAATTGAGTGGATAATACATAAATTTGAGTCCCAAATAAAATAATAATATTTCTATAAATGTGAATAACCATGATAGGAAATGAGTATGGTATTCACCAAACAACTTTTATGGAATGAAAAATCATTCAGTGCATTTTTAGTCACAGAACAACATCACATAAAAATTCATAAAATTGGTTTATGAAAGAGAAATGGGTATATAAAAATTTGGATATGAAATTGAATTTAAAATCTACATGTAAAGACTTTTAAAAACATATTTAATTTAAAAAATATGGCGTAACATAATAAAGAAACTTGAAGAAAGAGGAGACAGAAAAGAACCCTTACATGAATGTGTGACTCCAATGGCTTGGGAGTGGCTTCCTAAAAGACTGGGGGAGCCTTAGGAGGACTATTAGGAGTGTAGGGTAGATTGTGAATGTGTTCCAAGGATTATGAGGGAAGATACATTGGACCATGGTTGTTTCTATATAGGTAAGAAGGGGGAATTCATTATTATTTAGGTTTTTGAATCTGCATAATAAAATATCAAAATCACAAACCATACCATGATTCTTTCCCATGGTCTCATAAAAAGGGGAGTGATTTCAATTATTTTATAAGACCAAGGTTTTAACATATTAAAATATTACCATTGGTAATGTGGAGGCAAGTCACACTCCTAAAGAATGGATTTTAAAATCATAAAATTATTTATTACTCTTGGAGGATTTATAATGGCTTTAACAAATAAATTTCATAAACATAAAATCAAATTATATTAATGGGAAAAAATATATTTGGTCATTTATCCAATTTATATTACATATTAAAAAAAATTCATTGTTATGTCATAAAACAAAAAGTATATTTAGACAATATTTAATTTTTACATGAAAATCCGACTATATCTAAAAATTATAAAACATTCACTGTTGGATAATTTTTATATCCTGATTCCAAAAATAATATTCATTTTATCTAAAAAATTTCCAAAATATGCGATTTTTCATATTTAAAAATAATGACTGATTTTTTTTGAAAATGATGGGTTTTTGACAATAACAGTTTTTAAACCCTAATAAGAAATTACATTTGACATAATAAAAATTAATTGATCATTTATATTTGACTAATATTATTTATAAATAAAATTCCTTTAAAATTATTGTTTATTTCAAAAATCCTTTAGTAAATAAAATCATTAATTGATTTTGAATATTAACCAAAAATTTAATTTGGGTTTTATTGTATAAAATTAAAAATCAATTATAAACTAACAATAATTGGATAAAAATATATTCATTAATCTATACCAAATAACATATATACTAATATTTCTAGGGTCTTGAGACATATCCATTTAATACACAGAGCATACTCCTTAAGTGTATGGTGTGCGATGATGGAGCTTTAATGGTGCCATTCAGTGAACATTGTTTGTGATGTGATTTCGACAAGATTGACCTTCTCCCATAAATTATTTCACTCTTTCTTAATTTTTTGGAGTTAGACATAAGCATGGTCAATGGGAATGACAAGAAATTCTATCTCCATCAGAATATATGGTAAATGCGATTCATTGACCGAGTTGTCATGACACGTCAAATTGATTATGTTTTCAAGGTTGATTTATAGTCTAGGGTAGACCCTAGGTCGTCTCTAAAAGAGCGTTTGTAGGTTTAGAGTGTATTTTTAATAAAAATGACTAAGAGAGGGGGTGGTTTTGAAAAGAGTTTAAAACAATGACTTAGTCGAAATAGCTTAAAAATTGAGTGACCTAGTGGATTTTGAAAAATATGAGATAAAAGGGTCGATGTGATTTCACTAAACACATATCAAGTTCATTTTTCATAGAGATTCATCTTAGGTTTAGATTAATTCTTTGGTTGGAGTTAATTGGAATCCCGATTAATTCCTAAGCTTTTATTTCAATGCTTTAAGGACCAAACCTTGACGTAACAATCGTATTGCCAAGGTCCAGTAATTATTCATGTAATAAGAGCTTCCAAAGAAGATTGAAATCTCAATAAGGTGGGTATGAAAAGGATTCTTGTGATGTCCAATCGGAACAACACAAGTCACGCACTCAAAATCTCACACCGATCGGTTAGAAATTAAGAGCATAACACTCACATGCATCAAATCAAGCATTCAAACCTGAAATAAAATAAGATACATGGAATGAAATGTTTAAAAACCAAAATTAATCCAAACCAGTAGCTAATGTATGCATCGGAACTCCCTTGACATGTGTGTAGCTCCCTCACAACGAACACCCAACTTTTAGCTCGATATCGGGAGGAGGAGGAAGCTCGGGTGGAACTCCTTCTTCATCCTTGATCCCCCTATGAGGATAGGGGCCTCCAGAACCTCCAAGGTGATTAGGATATTCCTCTAGGAATCAAAATTGGTATCACTTCACTCCTTGGCCGAACTTGAAAATGAGGTTCCCTTGGTGCCCTTTTATAGGAAAATTGGAAGGTGGTTTTAGGCACACAGATTTCATCAATCCACTTGAACGACGCGTTTCGGCATTCAGAAAGTCTTATCTCGCTTTGGAAAAAATAGAAAAGTTGTATCCATGCCTCTTAAATGTCTCCAATGAATGTTTGGAACCATTTGGACAACTACATCTCAAGATATTAATAAAATAAAGAACACCGCATTTGACTTGGTCCAAATTCGGTGGCTTGGACAGATCAGTTCGGATGGGCCCTATAGAAGCCAAATCAGGATTTGGTTCCTTAATATGAAATGTAGAATATTAAATTTTGGACAGGCCCAAAACATTTCAACCCATTTGGATACATGGAGATTGTGTAATATTCAAAATAGTGGACAGATGCCCATGGATCCACTCAATTTTGGCCCATTTTTCTTCCACTTCATCAAGGGCCCTCCAAATCACCTCCACCTACATTGAAACAATAAAAACAAGTAACATTTATCATTCTAATATTTATTAAAATTAATTTATTGATTCAAACATAAAGTAAAATTTATTATTATATTTGGAATATTCATTGCAAAACTAATTTAAAACTGCGGTGTAAGGGTGGAATAAAACAGTGAACCGTGCTACGATCACACCCCCACACCTAAACATTTGCACTCCTAGGAAAAGTCACATATCCAAATACAATGATTCATATATATATATATATTTCCAACATCCTTAAGATTTATCATCTGAGTAAATTTTATTTAAAGTAATGTGATCAATACACGAACCACACCAAGGAGTTCTTCCCAGTGAAAATGGAAAACGATGTCTCATAAATCATATCACAATAAAATTCAAAGAGATTTATGACACCAACATGAGTAAGTAATTCAAAGGTAAACCATTACAATAACTCTCCATGTGTGTGTGAAAACCATTCCATGATATTCTTTCCACTTTTTATCAAATAAATATAGGTTATTTTAACATTATTCAGCTTTAAATGATTTTTCACCGAACCTATCCTACATCCTTTGCAATCATATTTCAAGACCCACTCATTTAAGCATTCCCAGAAGTCAAACCATAAGCTCCTGACCTAGATATCCCCATATGTTGCACATTTCATCACTCCCCTCATTTATTATATTTTTTTTGAAGTTGCATTTGGAACAAATCTCACACTCATCTCTCAACCCTTGTTTGATCTCCTCACGACACTAATTGCAATAGTTATAACAAGATCAAAGGTTAAGGAGGAGTGGTTTTTGACCTGCCCAAGATACAACCAATTTTTTTTAAGGGCGTACAACAGTCGGACATTAGGTACATACACATAGGTCAATCTGGTACAGTAATGAAATAGATCGGATAAGGAACTAACATATGGAAATATCATTTAAAGCTGAAAAATATTAACCCAACATATATTTACCTTATATTAAGTAAGAAATAATCACACTTTGTGGTTTGGTGCAAAAATTTATGGAGATATTAGTGACACAGTTTTCCCAAAACTACTCACACAAGGGGCATCAATCATCTCAAATATTTCACAGTGATACAACCATTTATATCATTGACAGAAAACCAATTCACTAAAAATCACTCCTTGATGGTAAACTCATACAAAAATTCTTTTTAGCCTTCGTTATGGTATTTTTACTTTCCCCACTTTATGGTCGCCACATCATGGAATTTCGAAATTGTTGATGGGGAAAAATGAAAATACCATAAAGAAGGCCAAAAAGAGAAAACAAAAGGAGAAAACGATGAAAATTACTAACTAACCCAGGAATGTATCCACCCCCACACCTAGAGTATGCAGTGTCCTCACTATAGTAAAAGAGAATGTGGGAAGGAAGGATAAAACCTAGTTGATGTCATTCATAGTTTTCTTCTTGAACTTGGAGTTCCTCCATCGGGGACTCTAGAATGGGTTCATGAAAGTGCTTCAACCATTGCCCATTGATAGTGAAGGTTTGCTTGGTTTCTTCATTTTGAACCTGGACAACACCAAATGGAGAGATGTTAGTAATAGTGTATGGACCAAACCAGCGGGAACGAAGCTTACCTGGATGAAACTTCAGCCTTGCATTATAAAGGAGGACCTTCTGCCCAATATGAAACTGACGATGAAGGATAATACGGTCATGAGAAGCCTTAGTTCTCTCCTTATAAATCCTGGAGTTTTCATATGCATCTCTTCTCATTTCCTCTAGCTCCTGAATCTGCAACTTCCTTTCAGCACCTGCACCCGAATGATTAGAATTGCATTGTTTGATGGCCCAATAGGCCCGGTGATCAATCTCAACAGGGAGGTGAAAACTCTTTCCAAACACAAGACGATAGGGTGACATTCCAATGGGAGTTTTGAAAGCAGTACAGTAGGCCCATAATGAATCATCAAGTCTAAGACTCCAATCTTTCCTATTGGGTTGAACCGTTTTTTCAAGAATTTGTTTTACCTCTCTATTTGACACCTCAGCTTGAACATTGGCCTGTAGATTATATGCAGAAGAAACTCGATGACCAACCCCATATCGACGCAAAAGTGATTGCATTGTTCAATTGCAGAAATGAGAACCCTGGTCACTGATGATGAACCTAGGTAATACAAACCTACAAAAGATCTGAGTTCTCAAAAATTCTACAACTGTTTTGGAATAATCTGTCCTTGTGGCCCGTGCCTCTACCCATTTTGATACGTAATCAACGGCCAAAATAATGTACAAGTTGGCAAAAGAATTGGGAAATGGCCCCATAAAGTCAATGCCCCAAACATCAAAAATGTCATGAAAGAGAAAGGGTTGTTGTGACATTTCATTCCTTTTAGAGACATTCCCCATTCTTTGACAACGAGGACAAGATTTACAAAATTCATGGGCATCTCGAAAAAGTGTTTTCCAAAAGAGACCAGAATCAAGAACTTTGCGAGCAGTCCGTTGGGGACCAAAGTGGCCCCCACAAGAAAGATTGTGGCAGAATCTAAGGACAGACTGAAACTTGCTATCGGGATCACAACGCCTAAGAACCTGATCGCTACATGTGTGCCAAAGGTAGGGGTCATCCCAAATGTACCAACGAGACTCATGTTTTAGATGACTGGCTTGGTTTTTGTTGAAATCAGTAGGAATGCAAGATGCTACCAAATAATTTACAATTTTAGCATACCAAGGAATAACATCTTGCACTATGTACAATTTCTAATCAGGAAACATGTCATTAATTGGAATACAGGGGGATGAGACAATGTATGAGGATGGGGGGATCCTACTGATATGGTCTGCCACCACATTCTCTGCTCCTTTTTTATCTCTAATTTCTAGATTGAATTTCTGAAGTAGGAGAATCCAACAAATGGGACGTGGTTTGGCTTCTGGTTTCTTTAGGAGATACCGAAGGGCTGCATGGTCTGAAAACACAATGAATTTGGACCCTAAAAGGTATGACCTGAATTTATCCAAGGCAAACACAATGGAAAGAAATTCTTTTTCAGTAGTGGTGTAGTTTGCTTGGGCAGGGTCCAAAGTACGTGAGGCATATGCAATGACATGTGTAGCTCGATCGACCCTTTGTGATAAGACTTCCCCAACTGCATAGTTAGAGGCGTCACACATGAGCTCAAATGGTAAATCACACTGAGGTAGTTGGATTAATGGGGGTGATGTGAGACTCCATTTTAATTTATTAAAATCTTCTTCACATTCTTTATCAAAAACAAAATCTTTTTCTTTTTGGAGTAAGTGGGAGAGGGGAAGTGCAATCTTACTAAAATCACGAATGAAACAATGGTAAAATCTAGTATTACCTTGGAAAGACCGCACATCACATACATTTTTAGGGAATGGTAGGGAAGAATGACATCCACTTTTGATTTATCTACTTGGATACCATCCCTAGAAATGACATGTCCCAAAACTATACCTTGTCGCACCATGAAATGACATTTCTCATAATTTAATACAATATTCTTTTCAATACAGGGACATAGGACAAAACCAAGACTACTTAAAGATTCATCAAAAGAGGATCCATAAACATTAAAATAATCCATGAAAACTTCCATGCAATACTCTAGGTAATCCGAAAAAATACTAAACATACATTGCTGGAAAGTACCCGGAGCATTGCACAGGCCAAATGACATCCTTCTATAGGCAAATGTGCCAAAGGGGAAAGTGAAGGTTGTCTTTTCCTGATCCTCGGGGGCAATATGGATCTGAAAGTATCCAAAATAACCATCAAGAAAACAGTAATGGGACTTCCCCACTAGCCTCTCTAGCATTTGGTCAATGAATGGAAATGGAAAATGGTCTTTCCTATTGTGTTCGTTTAGTTGGAGATAATCTATACAGACACGCCAACTATTCTGCACATGAGTTGGAACCAATTCATTATTTTCATTTTCAATTACCGTTAGGCCAGTTTTTTTAGGAACTACTTGAATGGGACTGACCCATTGGCTATCAAAGATGGGGTAAATGATTCCAGCAGCCAATAACTTTGTTACTTCATTTTTAACTACTTCTAAGAGGGTTGGGTTCAGTCGACGTTGTTCCTGCCTCACTGGTTTAGCCTCATCAGTTAATAAAATATGATGTGCAAAAATTGATGGGATAATACCAGGAATGTCTTCAAGTGTCCATCCCAATGCTTGTTTATGCTCCCTCAAAAGTTCAAATAGTCTCAATTCATGCTCAGGAGGGAGTGAACTAGCAATGATGACAGGTAACATGTTTCCATTCTCAAGATATGAATATTTTAAATCTTTAGGCAGTTGCTTTAGTTCCAATTTAGGTGGATTTTGGATTGATGGGAGTGTGTGTGAAATTGAGAGGTCACTAATCTCATATAACTGCTCAATGGTATCATCCTCAGATGAGGAATTAGCTTTTACAAGCGTAGTAGTATCATCGATGGTCATGTGATCCTCCATGTTTAAGAAATTATCAATTAATAAACATGCATGAAACTTTTATAGACCACTACAACAGTCAACACATGACTCATTACCAAGAATTTCAATCAAAGAGGAAAATTCAGAAAGGGGATCAGGGGAGACAAATGAAGTTATTTTAGGGGAAGCGAGTACATCAATTGAATTTACCGAGAGAGAAGAATGTTCTTCTGAGGGGTGCTTCATGGCATCAAGGATGTTGAAATGGACTATTTCACCACCAAATTCCATAGATAATGTACCATTATATACATTAATTATGGATTTGGCGGTTTTCAAGAAGGGTATCCCCAATATAATTGGTGCATGTCCATTCATCCTATCATCTTACATTTTTAGCACATAAAAATCACCAAGAAATATTAAATTTTGAACCCTCACAAGAACATCCTCTAACACACCAAAAGGGTGTTCCTTACTCTGATTTGCTAGCTGAACAACTATTCCTGTGGGCTTTAGTTCACCGACCTGCAAAGAAGAGTATATGGAGTGAGGCATCACATTAATATAAGCACCCAAATCAAGCATAACATTGGAGAAAGAATACTCCCCTATGGTGCACGGAATCGAGAATGTTCCAGGATCGTTGCACTTGGTGGGAATTGATGGTTGTATCAATGTTGAGACGTTTCTCCCCAGGCTCACCTTCTCATCACCTCCAAGTCACCTTCGGTGGGTACACATCTTCTTCAGAAACTTGGCATATCTCGGAATTTTCTTGATGCCATCAATCAATGGAATGTTAACCTGCACTTTTTTGAAAGTCTCCAATATTTCTTTATCAAGTAAAGTCTCCTTTTGTTTCCTTGGTTGGGTGGCTCTTTGGGGAAATGGAAGAGGAATGCTTGGGCTTGGTAACTCATCAATAGACACACTCTTTCCTTTGGTAGGACTTCTCTCAAGAAAAGGATCCATCTCATTTGAACCTTTTTCAGTGGTTGTGATGGTGGTTCCCTTAGGAGAGGATGACTCTAATGGAGGGTTCATTTGTATTTTAAGTTGAGTTCCACTCATAAGGGTGATGACACTAACATTTCCCTTATCCCTAGGGTTGAAAAGTGGTTGAGATGGTAGTTTACCAGACCCATGACTTTGGATTTCACCCACTGAGTTAGCTAGTTGGCCTAATTGAGTTTTGAGGTCTTGTATGGCTGCTTGGGTGGTTTTTGGAACTGGAGATTATTGGAAGCCATTTGTTTCATCATATCTTCTAGGCTAGGCTCGGGTTTTAGAGGGGATTGTTGGAAAGGCCTTTGGGGTGGTTGGAGATTTCTGGGTGGTGGTGGTTGATGACTACTTTTCCCTAGTTGGTTCCATGGTTGATGAGGCTGGTTTGAATCCCCCCCTTTCCTATAATATTGGTTGTACTTCCACCTAGGGTTGGATGGATAGTAAGGTTCTTGCCTAATGGGTTTGTTATAAGGGCGTCCTTGGAATATTTCCTCACAACTCTCAGAAGTTTATATCAATTGGGGGCATTGGTTAGAATAGTGCGTATCAGAAGATCATATACCACAATGTATGGAAGGAGGAGATTGGAATTTCCCTTGGGAAAGAGCAAGTTGTCGTAGAAGGGTACTCACCTCTTCAAACTTTCTGTCCACCTTCTTCTCGAATTCAGTACTTTGATCCTCATGGACACCTAGAATGGGTACACTGGACCTTGAACTGAATTGTTGAGTGTTATGTGCCATGGTATCAATTAGGGTCCTTGAAGCGATTGGGGTTTTATCCACTAGTGCACCACCTGCAGCAACATCAATCATGTTTCGATCAATAGGGATTAAACCTTCATAAAAATACTGAATTAAAAGGTGATCACTTATTTGGTGATGTGGACAACTTGAACACAATAATTTAAATAATTCCCAATATTCATGAAGGGTTTATCCTTGAGATTGTCTTATCCCACATATTTCTTTCCTTATTATTGCAGTTCGAGAGGCTGGGAAGTATTTTTCAAGAAAAAGTCGTTTCATGTCTGCCCAACCTCTAATAGGTGAATTAACATAATACAACCAAACTTTAGCCGTGTATTCTAATGAAAATGGAAATACCCTAAGTTTTACTTGTTCTTCATCCACATTAGAAGGTTTTAATGTTGAAAACACAATATGAAATTCTTTTAAATGCTTATGTGGATCTTCTCCAGGCAGTCCATGAAATCTTGGTAATAAATGAATTAAACCAGATTTAAGTTCAAAATTGGGTGCCTCGCCTTGTAATTAAATGTAAGTGGGTCGGATATCAACATCAGGTGAGGTTAGTTATTTTAGTGTTCTATTATTTTCAGACATGTTATAAAAGTTATGTTTAGTTTTAACTTTGGTTTCAGAAGAAGAAGAAGGATCAAGAAGAATTTTAAGATTTTATGTCTCCTCCTTCAAAAGTGTGGTCTTGTGTGTCTCAGTTTCGTTGATGTTGGATCCTCTCCGGTTCGGGTTCAAAAGTTTGTAGGTCTCCTGGAGTAGAACGTTTCATACACAGAACCTACATAATAAATAAATTAGAAAACAAAAATAAATGCAAACATAGAGGATAAAACAAACAAATATTCACAAAAATTACAAAAATTTTATCAAAAACACGCACAAAAAACCAAAATGCTCCCTGGAAACGGCGCCAAAATTTGACCGAGTTGTCATGACACGTCAAATTTATTATGTTTTCAAGGTTGATTTATAGTCTAGGGTAGACCCTAGGTCGTCTCTCAAGGAGCGTTGGTAGGTTTAGAGTGTGTATTTTTAATAAAAATGACTAAGAGAGGGGGTGGTTTTGAAAAGAGTTTAAAACAATGACTTAGTCAAAATAGCTTAAAAATTGAGTGAACTAGTGGATTTTTAAAAATATGAGATAAAATGGTCGATGTGATTTCACTACAAAAATATCAAGTTCATTGTTCATAGAGATTCATCTTAGGTTTAGAGTAATTCTTTGGTTGGAGTTAATTGGAATCCCGATTAATTCCTAAGCTTTTATTTCAATGCTTTAAGGACCAAACCTTGACGTAACAATCGTATTTCCAAGGTCCAGTACTTATGCATAGAATAAGAGCTTCCAAAGCAGATTTAAATCTCAATAAGTTGGGTATGAAAAGGATTCTTGTGATGTCCAATAGGAACAACACAAGTCACGCACTCAAAATCTCACGCCGATCAGTTAGAAATTAAGAGCACAACACTCACATGCATCAAATAAAGCATTCAAACCTGAAATAAAATAAGTTACATGGAATGAAATGTTTAAAAACCAAAATTAATCCAAACCAATAGCTAATTTATGCATCAGAACTCCCTTGACATGTGTGTAGCTCCCTCACAACAAACACCCAACTTTTAGCTCGACATCGGGAGGAGGAGGAAGCTCAGGTGGAACTCCTTCTTCATCCTTGATTACCCTATGAGTATAGGGGCCTCCGGAACCTCCAAGGTGATTAGGAGACTCCTATAGGACTCCAAATTGGCATCACTTCACTCCTTGGACGAACTTGAAAATGAGGTTCCCTTGGTTCCCTTTTATAGGAAAATTGGAAGGTGGTTTTAGGCACACAGATTTCATCAATCCACTTGCATGACGCGTTTCGGCCTTCAGACAGTCTTATCTCACTTTGGAGAAAATAGAAAAGTTGTATCCCTGCCTCTTGAATGTCTCCAATGAATGGTTGGAACCATTTGGACAACTATAGCTCAAGATATTAATAAAATACAGAACACCACATTTGACTTGGTCCAAATTCAGTGGCTTGGACAGATCAGTTCATATGGGCACCATAGAAGCCGAATCAAGATTTGGTTCCTTCATATGAAATGTAGAATATTAAATTTATGACAGGGCCACAACATTTCAGCCCATTTTAATGCACAGATTTTGTGTAATATGAAAAACAGTGGATAGATGTCCATGTATCCATGCAATTTTGGCCCATTTTTCTTCCACCTCATCAAGGGCCCTCCAAATCAGCTCCACCTACATTGAATCAATAAAAACAAGTAACATTTCCCATTCTAATATTGATTAACATTAATTGATTTATTCAAACATAAAGTTAAATTTATTATTATATTTGGAATATTCATTACAAAACTAATTTAAAACTGTGGTGTAAGGGTGGAATAAAATAGTGAATCGTGGTACGATCATTCATACGGAATGATTCAAGTAGTTTTGGCCATCACTAATTATGCCTTTGTCAATTGCTTTTTTAAAAACCCTATATTTATACTAGTCAAGGGATCACTATTCAATGACTATATTATCAATGAAAATGATACAAAATGGTCAATTAAATCCAATAGAATATAAAAAAACAAAATAAGTGACTGCGTTTTCTCTAACAATAATTTATTTAATTAAATATATAGGGGAATTTTACTCATAGCAGTTCGAGTCATTACAATGTTTCCATAAATATAATGACCACAAATTTTGATAAAGATATAATAATAATAAAAATATTAAATATGAATAATTTGGTATAAGTACATGATTTGTATAAGAGAGACACAAGTTTTGTAAATTTCTCATCATGTATCCAAGATACATGCATCAGGAATCAGTGTGTAAACCATCCCATGAAAAACTAGAGTACATGACATGTATAAGCGACTACACAATGTTTGGTCTCTGAGTTACACAGTCACCAATTAGGTAGGCTATTTGTGGTAATACATGGCTTATCTCTGACTCAATGATACTCCACACCATTTACATGGGCTATACTCCATTACTTTGTCAGACAATGTGCCACCCTAGCCTTGTCAACATGCTGTGTAAGAAATAAATACACCGTGTGTCATCAATGCACACAATTTGAATTAATTTACAAATTTATTACCAATGATTTGAACCCAAGTAAACGAGTTGCCACTCTAGTTACACAACTTATATTTTTTTGTTCTCTGTCAAGATTCATTGGAACCAGCAGATGTGTTTTTTGAATTTATTTATTTCTCAAAATTAATCGTATTTATTAGATATATGAGAAAAAACAAATGAAGAAGAAGATATAAAAATTTAGATTAAAAGAACAATAAGAGTTAAATTGAAAACTAAATCATAAATGTTTAAATAAATAAATGAAAATTATAGAATTATAAATAATTATGTGACCGCTATGATATCACTTGTAGGTTCCTTGAACAATAGACGCGTGTGATGCGTCATTACTGACATTTTTTTTATCAAGATTGATTATCAATCTAAGATATATTTGACGATAAATTACACTATCCACAAAATTGTATAAAATAAAATAGAAAAATAGATATAATTCCCAAACCAGAGGGAAAGTCATCACATATTATTTTTAATTAAGTTAATTAATTAAAGAATTACTTTATTGGATTCCATTGTTCATTGATAGATATTTCAACAGATATGTGTTTCAATATCATTGCATCATAGGAATCAAGAGTAGATTCCCTCTAGTGGTGATCCACATGTGTTCCAAAAATTAATAAACTTCACCGTATGAATCTCTGAGGGTGATTATGGAACATCCCATTTCTTATAATCTTTTCCTTTGATCACAGCGAGAAATTCTTCCAATGCATTCTCGTTGATCTTTATTGCCTTAAATATGGGAGGTGGAGGAATATTTATCTCCATTATTGGGATCTTTCATTGATAAGGGAGATATTTAAGACTTTATAGGAATATCCAAATTTTTTGTGCACAAAAAAACAAATAAATTTTATGATTAAGAAAATAATAAAGTTGGGTTTATATATTTCTAGGGTTAAAATAAAATCATTGAAAAAGATACCATTATTATTAATTATGTCCCTACAAGACCCCATGTCAAATAATAACAATAATATTATTATTATTATTTCTCAACCAGTGATTAACATGGGAATGAAATTTAATATTATCTAGTCAAATAATATTCAATATTTATTATTTCTCACTAAACCATTAAACTCGGTCTACTATCCCTCAACAATATTAATTAGTCTATGAATAATGACTATTTATTTATTAAATAAATATCACTTCATTATTAACTAATAAATATAATAATTTTTATATTTACTTAATATAAAATAAATATTTATTAAATATTCCAGTCAAATTATACTCTCTCGAATAAATAGCGATATAATATATGAGATCAAATAATTATGATTAATTATAAAACCATTTTTGGGATTAATATTTATTCAACTTGTTAAATAATAAGTAATATTGTATATTATTTAACTGAGATTCTAGATACACATTGGGTGTGACCATGTAGGCCTCTTTCTTAGTGACATTAGGCGGAACATCCTAAAGTACAAGGTAAAAATTTAGCAACATGTCAAGGAACCCATAGTGAAAGAAGTTAATTTCCCAGTGACATAATACCTCATGCAGATGCTTACTATGTCATATAATCCCTTCATCCTAATATCTCAAATAAACCAGGTTTCATGCTGGTGCCATCAACCTTTGTGTTCGATGTCTCATTCTTTGAATCCTAAGAATATGAAAATTCCTAGAGATCATCATGGACATGGATTTTTTATACTATATAATTTCCATTAAATTGACTGATATATCAACTTCCATTAAATAATATAACGGAACATCCTTTCTCACATTATTCATCAATACAATATTACTCATGACACACCTAACATATCATACATCACCATGAATAGTTGGCAATGTGATTTTTTTAATACATAAAAGTACGCATCTCATAATTATTATTAATAATAATCTTAAATTCGGATTATTAATTCACATATCTTCAGAAAGGAACATCAAATGACACATATAAATGTGGATTTACTTTTTGAAGGTATCATTCTAATAATATTCTACAGTAGATATTACCAAGGGAGTACACCTTGAGAAGGAGAATAAGAGTCATATGAGTCTCCACCGTTGATAGCATGTATCATTTGTGTACCTCAGATTATATCTTATGGGTATATAACATATATTTTAGCATAGTATTGTCACACTTATAGGTTCTCGTTAATGCGGGGAACTAAAATAACCTTTTAGTATGATTTTTTTAGTACATTATAACATAATATGTTACCCAAAAGAAAAAACATGTTGTGTAAGTAGTTTTTTATTATTCAAAATCTTTGAATACAGGTTGTCATAAAGTACACAGAAGTTGGTTCTAGGGAACCAAATCCAAAAAAATAAGTCCAAAATAACTTTATATAATTATTTAACCTTCTTTATAGTACCGTTTGATCCATTAAGAACTATCTTAATATTTATTTATTCTACTATAATAAATTTTTTATCATATTTTATTACCATATCCAATTTATATTGTCCACATGGACCGTTTTGATGTTGTTCAGTATGTGGTTCCAAAACCACTTCAATGTAGTGTTATTGGTCAAAGGTCATAGTAATGTTGTTACTTAAGTTACAAAATTTTAATATAATATCACTAATATCATTATATAAGTTATTTATTTCAATTTATTAGTTACAATTATTTAAATATTCCATGGGAATGTTTTTTTACCGTGAAAAAGAGCTCTGATTTCTTTCATTTTATGTCATTATTTCCATGACTATTTTATCACTAGAAAATCATATAAAATATATTATATTATTTATATTTTATATTCAACTATCAAATCTATTTTTATGAATATATATGAAATTAATAATTGGAAAATATTATATCATTATTTACTTATGTAGCATAAAACTGCAATAGGTGGAGTGATGTATTTATGGGAGTTTTAAAATGAAGAGGTAAAATAGATTATCTTATAGTTTTATAAAAAAATTAAATTATATTTAAGAATATATTTTAATGGTTTTTTCAATGAATAATTAATTTTATATAATGGGTATTGGAAGAAATTAAATGGAAACATGGGTTTTAAAACTCTTATTCTGTACCTTGAGTAGCTTACTTTGGATTGGTTCTAAATACATGAGAGGAGGAACCTCTGGTCACAAAAAATGATCATGGACATGTAATTAGGAGTTTAAAGAGGAAATATAGTGTAAATTTAGAGGATTAATATTTTTTTGGGTGGGGATAATGGGCTGAAGTATGGGTGTTTATATATCCAAGGGGGGGGGGGGGTTGAATAAATAAAATATTATATTATTATTTTGATCAAAGAATATAAATAGTGTTCATTCATATAACTTTATTTTTCAATGATTATGAAATGTGTTTTTTTTAACTTCACAATTATCAAAAAAATTAATCGAATCTTAGAAGTAATTAATTAATGGTAAATAATCAAAATACCTATTTTTAGAATAAAATAAAACTCAAGCTTTAAAATTTCAAATATAGGTCAATAAATTCAAATTATAAATTTTAAATAAATAATTTTACTCTTTATCTACCATTTATGTGTATAATTGTTTTTATAAAATTTTTATTGAAGCTTTTACAATAATTATTTCATAAAACATAGAGTATTAAAAAAAAATATTTTTTACAAATCACCAAGAAAACATTTTCTGAATAACACCAATAAATTATCCTATTCTGATAACACATGTTGATTCCAAAATTATATTCTATTTTATAAAATTAAATTTCAAGATAATATCAATTTAATATTTAAATAAAATCATATAACAAATCAAAAACTAATTTTTATTACAATTAATAAAATTTATTTTTCTATGAGGATTCATATTTGTAGTATTTATTATTTCTGATTTCTTAAATGATTGATAAATAATTATCACATTAATTTTATCTATAATATGTTTCTAAATTAGATAATTAATATTTTCCATAAAAAATAATTTTTAACTAAATAAATTAAAACATATATAGTTAAAATTTAAACTTTTTATTCTTTCAACTTATATGATTTGATATATAATTTTTTAGAATTATAATATCTATATTTACATAATTTTACTCATTATAAATATAATTTTTTAATCATTTTACTATTATCATCAAACCTAGTTACCATTTTAATGCCCATTTTATATAATCACTATAATTATAATAAATAATTCTTTATTTCATTCATTATAACTTCAATCATTTTTCTATCAATGTAATTTATATTTAATTTTAAAATTCCATATTTTTTTGAATATTTCTTTATTGTGTTATTTATATCCATGATAATTACCAGAGATCACAAAGCACTAGAATATCAATTTATAATATTATTATTTAATGGTTTTATTATATTACTGCATCATTTTTAATTTTATAAATTATATTTATACTTCACAAGTAATGTTATATAATAAAAAATTATGAATATTTTATTGTTATTTTTATAATATTTATATTATATATTATAATACACACATATTTAGAGAGATAAGTTTTTCATATCATAAAATTCGAGTTTGTTACATTATTTCCCCCATAAAAAATAATATCCTTGATATTCAAACAAAAACTCTATGATTTATGTAAGAGATTTTACATTTTCTTCATCAAATTATCACTTTACCAAGATAGCTCTCTGTACTTATGATTTCTTTATAGTAATTTGAAAAAATTAGTGGTCTTGTTTAATTACACTTTTTTGATGTATATCAACATTTCTATATACTACTCCTCATAAGAAGGATCCTAATCCAACTCTACCACCTTGGTGTTCTATACACGTGAAGTATTTGGTGTAAAATTATACATGAGAGATACATAAAACACATAATGTACTTGATACTCTTTCAAGGGAATGGAATGTGGATATGCTACACCCCCAACATGATTGGTAATCTTAAATGGGAATATATACCAGTGAATTAGATTTTATTTCCTTCCAAACCTCAAAACCCTATTCCATATATTTATTAGATGGAATACTCTATCCCCAATCCCAAAAATCTACAACCTATCAATTATATTTGGTATAACTATTTCATTGAATTTGATATTACCTGATGTGATTCGGAATGATTTGGGTATTCTCTCTAATATCTTCCAATTGTACTTTTCCCAATACCATCCTTTCTATAATTTCATCTCAAAATGTTATAGTTCTATATTTCTTATTATATAATGATTTATAAGGATTCATCTGAGTGTTATAGGGAAAGCTATTAATTAATGAGAACAAGACCAAAGGATGGTGTTGTCCCCAAACTCATTTAATTTCTATAGATTAAGCTCTGAGAATGTAGTCTGGAGCATTAATGGTTTATTAATATTTCCCATTGGTGTAAATATGGTATTACATAGTGATGTTAAACTCCATGTTCAATGTCGTTTGGGTGTTCCTCTTGATCTTTAACATGAACCTTAGATTTGGATATAATGCAATCAATAGTGTGGTTTAATTAAGCCTCATCGCTTATCGAATATATATGTCAAAAATTTGACTGAGTCATAAGTCATCATGATTGGTGACGAAGTGTATAGTCTTTTTAAGGTGATTCAAGATAACTTATGTAAAATTATTAAAATTATATGTATGGAAAAGGTTTTTAAAAAATTCCATGGTGATATTATCCCATTTCAATATTGGTATGGATAATGGTTACATCATCGCCTTTTAATTTTTTTATTCTACCATAACTTCTTCGAATAAAAATTACAAGGATTTATATTCAGTAATATTATTATTTTTATTATCCCACCTAAATTTCACTAATATGTCTCTATATGCCTTTTTTTATTCAGTGGATGAAGAATATTGAGCTATGAGGATCATCAAATAACTAATTATATATCCCAAGTTTAGATATTACACATAATCATGTCCCATACATTATAACTCTATATTTATCAATATTTAACTATTAGATTTCCCACATTTTAATTCCTTTCATATTCTTTTGAATCTTAACATATTCACATTGCACCTCATTAATCTTCACCATGATAAATGGTTGAGAAATTTTTTGAGCAAGGAAGGACATCATACCGTAATTTACAATTCCCATTATATCCATTAAATTTATGATAACATTAGTTCACTTTGAATACTCTTTATAAATATGTTTATAAGTTAATTTTTTATTAAATATATAACGTTATTTTATTTTTAAGGAAGGTAATAGATTGAGAAATAATAGTATTTGATTATATTTAACAATCTATATTGGTTAAATTTTATCTCTTTCTTTATGAATATATACATTATTATTTTATGATCACTATATATGTCAAAGTATTTCTCAATAGAGATAATTTCTCGAAATTATCAAGGAAATTTTTACCACGGCATAATTTAGAGCATGATTTAGATAATTTTTCATATGTACCTTCAACTTTATTGAGAAATAGTATATTATTTTATCATTTTTTATGAGTATGAAACCCCATCCTTTCCCTGATCCATCCTTATATATCACAAATCCTTCCCCACTCGAGGTAGTGTGAGTACATTTGTTTTTAATTTACTTTTCTTTAAATCCAAAATTTATTCTTATCTTTTTGGTTTCTATAAAAACATTAAACCTTTCTGATTTATCTTGGTTAGTGGTTTTGAAAATGATGATTTTTCTTTTAAAAAATATTTATATTACCCAACTAATTTGAGGAAACAATGTATATCCATTGATTTCTTTTGGTCTATTACATTCAACAACTATCTTTATATAAATAGATCAATAGATATTCATTATGTTATGATAAAAGACACTAAGAATGTGACTTTATCTTACTAGAAGTCACATTTAATATAATTTTCATAGAAAATCTCATTTATAAATGTATTTAACACATATCCTAATTAATTTTTATGAACATCCATGAGTTTTAATTATTTTGGAATATTATCTATAAAGAACATCAACAAATTTTCTGTGTAATATTTAATGTCACTATTCATTATGTTTATGAATATTGAAAGAGAATTAGTGAGTTTTAATGGAATTACCAAGAACTCATAATGTCTAAAATTATAAAGAAGATAGTCTTGGGAAATTCCTATTTTTCAGCTTCAAATGATTAAATCCTGATTGATGGTACATCATAGAGATGTAATTATAACCACATAGTTTGTTAAATAATTCATTAATATCGGGAAATTAATAATTTTTCTTTATCATGATCTCTTTAAGATCATAATAATAAATATAGATATTCACTTAACCCTGATTCTATTTATCATTGAGTAATGGGGTACCCCATAGGGATGTACTAGGATATATAAAACCATTTTATATGATTTATTATGGTTTATTCTTAAAATATTATTTTTGAATGAGGGATATTCTCTATAGAATCCAACATATGATGAACACTAAGAATAAGTTCAGTAGGGTAATTACCCTCTAAATCATGAGTAAGATAATACAACTCGTCAAGAAATAAATCAAAATATTCCTTTACTGGGAATGTCTTAAAGGAAAATCCATTCCATTTCCATAATGTTTTGAGAAAAATATACTTCCTTAAGAGTAAACAACATAAATTTCTAATAAGGAGTCCCCATTATAGTATTATAATTCTCCATGACTTTTTTCTGATATAAAGGATGGTTTGGAATATGGAATGTGTTTTACCTCTCCCTAATGTTAATATTTTATTTATATTGGGGAAAATCCTTTATTCACAATATAAAATCTAATTTTATTAATTGGAAAAATAATTTATTTAAAAGAATATTATTCCCATAAATTTAAATTGGTTAAGAGTTATATTCAAGACATAAAATTATTTCACTACTTGGATTTTTCACTATGATATCTACCATAATGTATTGAGGTGCTGTTTAATTATTTTTTAATGAAATTTCCTGATATAAAAGAATGAAAAGGTCTAGAATCAAATAGAATATTATCTAGTCTTGAATAAATAATAAGTGTACCTAACATTACCTCACATTCATGCTTAACCTTAGATCTAGTTATAACATAAGTCTTTCCCTGTTCCCTTTAATTAATAGGGTTTGGTTACTGGTTATCCTCAACAACCCCTATATTAGTGCATTGAGTTGAATAGTATCCATGTTACTTAAAATTGAATCATTAGACCATGAGGTTCCTATTGAGTCTATCCTTCATCTCAACTAATATATTGATTGGATTCTTCGTGTCACAATTAATCTAATTAGAGTTATCTTGTTTGTCCACACTTGTATCATCTCCTTGTTCATTTAATCCATGTTCCATTGTGCTTCTTCCAACACTTTTTAACTTTGAGTAATTTAATCTTCTTTATTTAATAATATTTTTTTCTTATACCCCTGTAGTTAAACTCTTTTCTTATTTTTTAATCACCAATATCGTGGAAAAATTCGGATTCACCAATCTCCATCCCGACTATAATGGAGTAACAAACATTATCCTGATAGCTATGTAAATCTCTAATATCTAATGATTTTAAAAGAATTGATTTTATGCCACTAAAGAGCTAGTAAAATATTTGTTTATATTCAATAAGAGAGATATATGTGTTCATTAAAAGCCTCATGAAATTTCATTGTATGAACTAATAGAAACATCCTCTATTATCTCGATCCCAAAAAATTACCTCTCCATTTTAGTATAGATATTTTGAATAAAATATTTATTAAATAATATTTTCTTGAAATCATACAATTCAATTGTGTTGATATATTACATGGGCTTCATATTATTGATAAGTGTACATTATTGAGTGTATTCTGTATCCAAGAAATAAATTACTAAAATAACTACCTATTTCTTGAAGAATGAAGCATATTTTCTCAATAGAGATTATCCATTATTCTATTTCTAAAGGATCAAATGAACTACCAAAATTTATAGATAACTGATGCATACATAATTCAACTTCCACATGATGTTTCTTTTGGGGAGGTGGCAACTCTATAGTTTGATTTTTTTTCATAACATGAGTCAATCTTAATGTTACAACTTTATAAATTCAAGTCCTTATACTATTATATGAGGGATATCATTTGGGATATAATGACATTTACTATACCATTTTTTATTGAAATTAGTCTCCCTACATATATCCATTTAATAAAACAAATGATATTTAGGGTTAATAATAATTCAATTAATAAATATAGAAAAATTCTGATCCTATAAATAAGATCACAAAAATAAAATGAAAATTTTTTATTATATCCTATTAAATCTAAAAAGAGGTTATTAGGGATTATTTCATATTAGGATCATCAACACAATCCAAAAAAACTAGACCTTACTCTGATACGAACTATAATGACCCATATCTCTCATATATAATATTACATCATTTTTAGTGTAAATTACTATAAAAAGGAATATAAATATATAGTTACATTATCATTGGGGAACATTGAACATAATATAATAATTTTTTAATAAACTATATAATATATTATTTCCATATTTATAACTTTTTCATTGAGCGCACTATACACCTTTCATTGCATGGGATACCATGAATACATACATAAAATAAGGGATGAACCATAAATCTCATTATAGGTGTAAATAGTATTAACATGGGGAGATAGATCATTATATTAAATAATAATGTCCTAGTATAATAAAGGAATGCTCATAAACAATAAAAAACAATTCATAAGAGTTAGAATATATAAGGATCATAGAACACATAAGAATCATAAAATGTGGAAAAAACATAATGAATAACATAATAAGAAATGTTCATTATTTAATTATATGAGATAAAAACATTATGGATTAGGAAAAATAAAATTTTCCCATGAATAACATTATGAATGAGGATAATTTCACATAGTAGAGAGATAACATTATGTACAAGGCTAACTACACCCAACCCACGCATTTTAATTTCATGAGATTTAAATCATTACATAAGTTATTGTTTGTATATATAATTTAGGGATCACCCATATCATAATAATACAACAGACATATATTTTTCGTTCAGAAAAGAAACATATATAATGCATAAACATAGAAAATTCCATGATAAAAATTATGAAACATAATAAGACCATAATTTATTAACTATCAAGGTATAATATATGATTCAATGAAAATAATATATTATGGTGTCTTCAAAATCCCTAACTAAAAAAAGGATCATTGGTCCGGAAAATATATTTCAATGTGAATAAAAAATTATAATAAAATCTGAAGAATAAATGTGAAATCAAACACTTTTATATAACATTTAAGACAAGTGAAAAATAGTCTTTAGATGGGATATGAGCACTAAGTTTCCATAAAAACCTGAAATAAAACAATATATTTTATGTTAAAAAAGGGTTTATTTTTTAAAAATTATAGATACAATAAAATACATATAAGTGTAGAATAATATAAATTGAAATGTTGAAAAAGTGAGAAACTGGGAGAGCTTCAATTATAATATTTTTGTGGATTGAATTAAGGATACAATTAAATGGAAAACTTAGTGGATTTAATATAAAAAATGAAAGAAACAAATAGAAATTAAAATAGGAAATTGTTTAATAATATAATAATTATATAAATAAGAGGATATAAATATAAAGGGTTATATAAAACATGCCATCTAGAATAGAAATATTCTGAAATAACCCTCAACTCGAGACTTGACTTATTTCAAATATTACACTAAAATATTAAATAGTTAATTTTAAATAATTAATTAATTTCTTTAGTAACATTTTGTTATTAATTTAATCTATTTTAATAAATTTTATAATTAATTATTTATCTATTAAATATATATTTTTCATATTGAACATTTTGATGTTGTTTCATTCGGGGTTCAAAAAATACTTTGATATAGTTATAATAGTAGAAGTTCAATATAAAATGGATATATAAACTCCAAAACATTCATAGATTATATTTAATATAATCATAGATATTATGGTCTTCATTATATCAGAATATATTTAAAATTATTAAAATTTTCCTTTGGAATCCTAGTTTTGATAATAAAAGTGAATAATATTGCATACATTTAATGTTAGTATAAATTAAACTATTTTATCATTCCATAGAAATAGAATTGATTTCTTTGGATAAATATATTTTATTCAATCAGAAAATAATTTTATAATAATATTTATAAAAGGAATAGGTGAAAAATAAAATATCATAGTTCACAAAGGTATTAAAAAACTACCATAAGTGATGAAATGTTTTTAAGAGTGTTTTAAAAAGAAGTATAATAATTAATATAATTGTTTTTATAGGAAATAAATTATTATAAATAATATATTTTGATGTTATATTTATTTATTAATTCCTATTATATAATGGGTAAAATTAAAATTGAAATGGAAAAGGGGGTTTGAAACATGTACATCACACCTTGAGTCTCCTTTATTAGATTGAGCCTAAATCATTTAAAAGAGTGATTTTTCTCAATAAGATTACGAAAATGTATAAGGGAGTGTAGAGATGTTTTTTAGTCAATATTTGTAGAAAATAAGTTTTTTATGTGGGGATAAATGGGTGAAAGAAGTGGGTTTATATAGCCAATAGTGTGGGGTATTTTAGAATAATGTTATGATTATTTTATAATTTAGGAAAATAACTATCAAATGATTTGATATATATTATTTTAGTTGGTTTATGATAAAAAAAGTAGGTTTATTTGTATTAAAAAACTATTTAAAACTGAATGATGTCTTGCAAATACTTTATTAAAGCATAACAATCACAAATAATTTTTTTTCAGAATAAAATACATCAAATGTTTTACAATTTGAAATATATGTTTATATATTAATTTTTTTTAAAAATGATTTAATTTTCTCTATAAATGAATATTAATTTAATAAAAAGTATTTATAAATTTTGAAGGAATATTTATATCTTGATAATGTTGAGAAACATACAGTATTTGAACAAAAGTACTTTTTTCTATTCACACAATATTTTTTAAAAAAAATTTAAAAAATTCAACCAAAGATAATTTAAATATGATGATTTCAAAAATGTTTTAAGTTTTATAAAATTAAAATTTTAATTATAATAAATTTAATATTTAATGAAAATAATGTAATTAATGCTATTTTTTTGTTTTGAATAAATAAAATTTCATTTATTATGTTTGATTTCATACTTATTTTTTTAAATTTATAAATTTCTATATGATTTATAATTAATGAATCAATTTATTTAAACTTAAATATATTTAAAAAACAATGTAAATAATTTTTTTTGAAAAATATAAAATATTTCTAAAATTATAAAAAAACATTGTTAAAAGTAATAGTTAATTTTTAAAGGTTTCATGATTAAATAAATAATTTCATCGATTTATAATAAATATATTTACTTAATTTTACTCAATGTTAAATAATAATATTTAGTTATTTTACTATTAAATTTAGTGAATTTACCATTTCCATGATCCATTATTATTCTCAACAATTATAAAACATTCCAACAATCATATAATCACTACACTTGACACTTCGGTGGTGGTGCGGTGGTGAATGAGTGTGGCACATCCACACCATTCTTTGGGAGTTTCAGGGTTCGAATCCTTGGAGTCCGCATTTGGGGAGAGCCTTTACCCCTGGATCCACCCACCTTGTCGGGTTTCCATGTCTCATCTAGGTTGAAAAAATGAGGTGCGTCCCAATCGCTGATGGATCGCTTGATGGACCATCAATGTCGGGCCGTCACCCTCTTAGATGCTCTGCCTTCTCGGCTGGAAACGTCTCCTTCCCCAATTGGGGTGTTATATCAGGGGAGTGACCTCTTCATGGGGGAAGGGGGTTTCCATGTGTGGAGGGTTCGAAAAGGACACATAGGTGAATTCCCTTTTTGAAAAAGAAATATAATCACTACACTTCCATTAAATAATTTTCATTTACATAATTATTCCTTCACTAATTTTTTATTAAAAAACATATTTAATTTTAAAATGAATTTTTAAATTTTATTATATTATGATTTTATTTTTTTTCATGGTAATTTTAGGGGTCCTAGACATACCTAAATATGGAGTTCTAGTTTGACTATTTACTTAAGTTTGTGGTATAATTTTAAAATTATTAATTTTATGGGGTAGATTAATACATCATTAAATATTCTATTACTATTTTTCTAGTATTATTTCACCCTTGTTTTGACATCCTTGATGTTAGGTCTTTTTTTAGTGTCATTCAAGGAGTTTTCAAGAAATTTTGGATGTATTGGGTTGTGCATCAATAGCACACAGTTTTACCTAACCGTACACCCCCAGTGAAAATAGTGCAACCCATGAATAGTGGGGAATACATGGTTGGTGAATGGTAACCAAAATGGTGTTCCCACCCAAGGGAAACCTTGTTTCTCAAATTGTAGAGGAAGACGACTATCACACAGTTTCCTTAAACCATGAACCCCCTTTAGTTAAATGTGCACATGTGATTTTAAAACATCAAAAATTATCTTAAAAAACTTGAAAACCTTAGTTTATGTTACTAACCAACTCATTCTACCCTAATAAAAATTTTCCTTCCTTGGAGGCTCCCTAGAGGTGATTATGTATCATTAAACATCTTCCTTTGGTGATTCAAAGTGACAGTGGAAGATATAATACATCTCTGATGGATGAATCTTCTCTTAGGTATTTTATTAAAATCATCCTTCCTAAACTACATATATATTTTTAGTTCATTATGTTTTTGATGGATCTAATATATATTTTTATGGATATAATCCTTTTCTTAGTAGAGCCTGATTCTAGAACTGATTCATAGATCTTCTTCACCTTTAATCATCCTTAGGATGGACATTGTAGGTAATGATTGTTTGATTCCTTGAAATAAAGATTGGTGGTTCCATTTAATATTTTCAATGTGAATAAAATATTTATTTTGTTTATTTTTTTGAAAAATATTTAAATTTATTTATGAAAATTTTACATGGAATGATTTGATTAATACATTTGAATTGGAAGGGATTTCGAAAAAAAACCCCAATTCCAAGGGAATTGAAATTATGGGATGAATTTTGAGAATGATAGAATTGAATAAATGGTTTTAGATTTTATTAGATTATGGATTACATTGAAATAATTAAATCACATGATTGGGTTTTTTATTGAAAAGGCATGTAATGATAAAAAACCTATGTTTTTGTTTTTAAAATTGAATTGAATTATTGAAACTGAAAATTAGACTATTCAATTTTAAATTATGATGGATTTAAAATGATATTATTCTCCCATTATTTTTTGATCAATTGAAAAAATGTGATCCTGGGAAATTAGTGGGTTATTCGGGATAAGAGTGCTAGGATATTGATCCCCTTGAAGTGGATAGATGATGAAAACTCTAACAGAATCATAGTTCTGCATGTTTATCCTTGATAGAATGTTGATGAGTCATATTCATCTTGATCCTGAGAGATGTGTGAAATTTTTTTCCATGATCATTGATTTGAGAAATTTGGGTATCCAATATCTAGATACTAATGTACTTCAGAGTAGATGATCATGGTTCTTGTTGTGTATGTTTTGATTATATATTCAATTGATTATAGAAAAATTTTACACTTTCCATATGATTTATATAAATTATTTTATATATATTTTTTATTTAACCCATGTTTGTAGTGTTTTCTATCTATTGAATAATAAACAGCTTTTTTAAAATATGAAAATGATACATTATTCTATTCCTTATTTCATTTAAATTAAAATATTGATTGGTTTATTATTATGGAATTTATTAGGGCACACATAGTGAGGCCCTACATATTCTTTTATCTCTTACCCTGTGTTTTCCTTTGGGTGCTAATATTTTTTCTTATGCCAGGTCTATAAAATAGAAAATCACCACTTGGAGGTGGTGGATGATCTTGATCCTTGGAACTGTGGAGTTATGGTGGTGACTTGTGGAGCAGAGGTCCAACTATTACAAAGGGATATGAGTTATTTTTATTTTTTGATTTAAATTTGTGTTGATATTTTGTTGAGTAATTTTTCTATCTATTTGGGTACAATTTTACCTATTTAATTTCTATACATTCTCGTTGTTTATTATTGTTGTAGGGAATTGTATCCTGTTTTTATTATATTTTCATGTAAAAAAACCATTCCCACATTATTATTACATGATGATGGGTTCTATATTCCAACTCATGGAGAACGGGAACATCCTTAGGGCTATGTAAAATCCATATTGGGTGTCAGGGTTACAAGGAATAAGAGTTGGTTTCTGACAAATTGGTATCATAGGAGAAGTTTTATGATCTTTCCTTGAAGTTGGTATGTTGTCTCATTCGTCGTGGTAGGAAATTAGTATGATTTGTTGGACATGGGAAGTAGTTATGGAAATTTCATCGCCAAATATTATTATAATGAGACTAAAGACACCATGGGTGTTGGGGGAAAAGTGAATTTGATGAGTATTTTGATCTATTTCTAATGTTTTACCTCTTTGGTTGGATTGTTTTAAAAAGCCCTGTACTTTTTTATAACAGTTGGGATAATAATTTGAGTGTCTTATTTATCCTTTTTTTTTCTGTTGATGGTGTAGAGTGTCATTCCCATGAGATGACTTTTAAACTAACATATGGAGGGAAATTATGATAAACCAATGTAGGAGAACCTTCATGTTGACTAGAATATTATTGGGATTTTTGTGTGTGCTATCCCAACTCTGAGATATGCCCTTTCACCCATACCTATTTAGGATCTAGTCATGCAATATCAAAGGGATGAATCTATTTAACATGTGGAAGATTTTATTCATCGTAAGACAAGAAATATATAATTATCTAATGATCCTCAAGAGGATGGGGATTGGTTGAAAGAAATTAAGGGGATTTTTTAGTTATTAGAAACACTTGATTAAATTAAATTAAAGTGTGATACCTTCAAACTATTAGAAGATGGCGGGATTCGATGGTGACATCAAAGAAGTACGGTGTATTGGAATGAAAATACCTCAAGGCCCTTTTTACCAATTATTTATATCTAATGTCTATGGTGTGTGATAAGTAAATGGAGTTTCATAATCACCAGTAAAGTGATACGACTCTTACTGAGTATAAAAACTGATTTATTGACATATTATTGTTTTCTTCTAATATTGTGAATAAGAAGTAGCTAAAGGCACAAATATTTGAGATGGTACATTGAGATTATATTCAATCCCAAGTTTTCATGCTAATGCAGAATTATTATACTTAAGTTCTATATAGAGTGTTTATGGATGAGGATGACCTTTCTAGTAATTCAGGCTTGAATGGAGGTCCATTTTCTCCTAGTTCTATTTTGGTGAGTTATAGTAAAGTAATGATGAATAATTATGAATTTCCTTGTGGATCTAAATAGCAGGGTTCTTCCATACCCTTTACAATGCTTGATAAATGTCCTTTTACTTGATTTCCATATGTCATGGAACTATATTCAAAAGGGGTTTTCACTGAGGCAACCGGGATCTATAGTTTATGAAGATGCTCTAGTCACTTTCATAAATTTTTTTTATATTTTTTATTCTCCACATAGTGGAATCATATCATCAACACCTAAAATTATTATAGTTAAATCAAATTCTTTAAGAAAAAGACTTTTCATCCAAAGGAATATAGAATTATTATTATCCACTCAATTGATGAGTCTCAAGGGGAATATGATATGAGGACACTGACTGTGAGAGGTACTATCACAATAATGTTATCCTTAGTGATTTATTTATTTGATACATGTGCATCTCACACATTCATATTATCCCATTTTATTTTTTTCTGAAAATATATACATATATTTTTTCTTTTGTGATGGATATTATTATTCCCTTCAGAATAAAGAGAGAGTAGGGTATCTGTTGTTATCCTTCTGTTTTCTCTTTATTATAGACTAGGCTTACCAAAAATTTTCTATTCCTTGATAATAAATCACCAAATGTCATTCTTGAGATGGATTGGATGATCGCTCATTAGGACTAAATTGAATTTTATATTCAAAAGGTCACCTTTACCACACCTGATGGGGTGTGCCTTGTATTTCATGGATAATGGGACCTGAGATCATGTATATTTGGAACATATTTTATAGATTTTGGAAGGATAATATCACTATTTTCTTTTTACCAAGAGTGAGAATATTTGGATGATGAAATCAATCCAGTATTCATAGAGTTTTCTGAAGATTTTCCAAATGATTTCTATGGGTTTCCACAAGTAAGAGAGGTTGTGTTTTCTATCTAATTATCATATCGTGCCAATCCTGTGTCTATAACTTCTTATTAAATGGATGATGCTGAAATAAAATAGTATAAGACTCAGTTTTATGATCTATTAGAGAATGGATTTCTATATCTATGTCTGTAACCATTGGATATTCCTATTCTATTTTCAAACAAAATACGATTATGTGAAATTATTATGTGTTGATTACTAGAAGATCAACCAATTTATGGTAAATGAACTTTATTAGTTAACATGGATTGATTATTTTTTCTCCAGTTGAATGGGGTGAAGTGGTTCTCAAAGATTGACTAGTGATAAAGTTATCTCTAGTTGAGAATAAAAGATTGTGATATTTAGAAAACCGTCTTCTAGAGATGGTGTAGACACTATGAGTATATTTCCATTCCATTTTTACTAACCAATACACCAATAGTTTGTATGGAATATATGGAAAAAAAATATTCCATGATAATATTTAATCTTTCATGGTGGTATTTTCGCATGAAATTGTGGTTTACTCTATGTCTGAGGAGGAACATGTGCATCATCTATGGAAAATGATGGAAATTTTGGGAGATGACAAAATATATGCCAATAAATTATTTTTTTCCGGATTCGGGAAGTGATGTTCATGGAAAATGTGGTCTCTAAACATGGTATTTCTATTAATCTTAGGAAATTGACGCTATTATGAAATGTGAAGAACCACAAAAGTTTTTCGTGATTAAGAGCTTATAGGGTATATTAGGGCATTAACAGTAGGTTTTAATAGATTTATAAAAGTTTTATTAGATAATGAACACTATAACTCACAAAATAGGAAAGTTTAGTTGTGATAAAAAGGTCCAATTTATTTTATGGAGTTGAAACACATTTTTAATTATAATTCAGGGATAAATCTTTCATAGGATAGTTAGGGCTATGTTGTATTCTGTGCTGCATCAGGTTTGAGTTTGGGATACATTTTTTTGCACAGTGTTCATGTGGAATCCTATGATTCTCAATAGTTTAGTTCACAATAGAATAATGATCCAACCCATGGCCCTGAAATAATAGATGTGATTCCTGCACTTAAGACGTCATGGAATTTCATCTTCATAGAATGGTTTACCATGTTTTTGGATAAAACAATCCTTATTTAAAACCTCTCCAAAATAATTTTCAATATTTGTTATAGGAATTAAGTGGATTACCTACATTCATTTGATTTCAATATTGTTTATTCCCCGATCATGTTGAATGTTGTGACTGATTCTTTAAATAGGAAATTTCTGACCCAGAATGTGATGGAATCATCATTAGAGTGGGATATGATGGCTCTATTTGATCAGTATCATTTAGAAGTCGAGTAGAATGAGTTTGAGGATATTTGGAAACTTTTTTAGTTGACGTCCTTAATTTACGAGATGATTCATCCGAACCAGTATCTTGATGATGAGTTCCATGTTATTAGAGACTCTCTTCATGGTGGTGAGACCGTTGATGAGCAGTCATTCCCCAAATATGATATTCTATGTTTCCAAAAATGGTACATAGTTAAATTTTATATCAGGAAGTATGTGATAAGAGACTATCATAGTCCTCTGTGGGATGTGCACCTAGAAACCATAAAGATGTTCTATGATATTCAGCAATGATTCTAGTATCCATGTATGAGAAATAACATCTATGACTTTGTTTCAGGTTGTTAATCATTCCAAAAAGTCAAGGACATGAGCTAAAAACCTCTGTGTTTTCTCCAACAACATCTATATACAACTTGGAAGTGCGATGATATTTCCATTGAATTCAAGGGGGTTTTCATCATACCCCTTTTGAGAATAATTTGATATGGTTTGTGATCTTTTGGATAACCATATCATATCACAATATACCCATTATTGACACACAATGTTTTGATTACATGGGAACCCTATATGTACAATTGTTTTTCCGGTTTCATGGTGTCCCATCTATGATAGTATTTGATAAGGATCCTCAGTTCAATTATTATTTTTGGTGAGTCTTTAAGAGGAAATGGGATATTAGATGATCTTGATCATGGAATATCATCATTAAACATATGTCAGGAAAAGGTTATATAGATCATGTATGACATGATCCATGTTTGTGTCTTTGATTTTGTTAGAGTTTGGGACAACCACATGGGGATTTTTGAGTTTTCATATCACAAAAGTTACATTTTATCCACTCATATATCTTCCTTTGAGACCTTTTATAATGACCTATGTAAATATCCATTACATTGGTTGAATATCGGGGAATCTTCCTTTGATAGAAGATGTTTGGTTGAAGATACCATGACTAAGATTCAGTTGATCTATTAGATAATGGTAACAGAAGAGAGATATTAAAAATCTTATATTAACCATCATAGGTGACTATTGGAGTTTTTGGTTGGTGATCATGTGTTCTGGAATGATTAACCTTAGTTGGGTCACTGACATCTTGGGAAATAGGAATATTTCTTTACCTCGGTTTGTGGGACGTTTTTAGGTTTCTAAGAAGGTGGGGAAAGTGTCTTATCATTTATCACTTCCATAGTAGTTGACTTCGATATATAATCTACTTCATTTTTCACATCTTCATAATTATCTTTCATACCCATATCATGTATTGAGTTGGGGGGATATTGATGTTAAGCCTCATTTATCCATTACTGAGCATCCATTGAGGATTTTTGATTCTAATAAAAATTAAATTCTTGGGAAGATGAAAAATTTGATTCATGTTCTAGGAAATTGTTTTTATGATGTTCATGGGACTTGGGAATGTGAGACGTGATGCGAGAGTGGTAGCCTCTTCTCTTTTATATAGAAATTTATTCACCGGCTTTATTGGGACATAATATTTTAATAGAGGGGAGGTTATAACATATCGTTACTTGTGTTTAGGTCTTCAATGACCGTTTTTGGAAATAATTAATATTTATTCTTATTTTGGGGGTGGATACAAGAAGATTTTGGGAAATTTTGGAGGACTTTTGGTCTGTGCATGGTGGGCACTGTTTTTGACTGAACAATGTGACCCAATTTTAAACCATGAACCCCCTAGGTAGTGGGGAATGAAATATCGATGCAATGTTTCATAAACAATGGGACCACCCATGGTAAACCACATGCCCCAAAATGTAGGTGCTCACAATTGTAGAATGATTTCCCCTAACCATGCACCCAGTTCATATAACCATGCATGTGGGATTTTAAAGCGTTTATTTGTTTTTAATTTTTTTTGAACACCACAGTTTAAGTTCCTTATAACTTCATTTTTACATTATATGATTTTTCTTCCATGGAAACTTTTTAGAAGTGATTTTGGATCCTTTATTCTCTTCTTATGAAGAATCATAGTGTTATTGGAAGATTTGATCCCTCTCGAGTGAGTAAATATTCTATTGGGTGTTTTCTTGGAATATTCCTCCCTATTCTACAAAGAGAGTATTAGACCATTATCTTTTTCATTGATAAAAAATAAATTTAAATTTATATTATACTTTTCTTGTCATATAATTATTCCATATATAATTCACATATCATCTTTTCAATCAATTATCATTGGCATTCCCATTACTATTGTTGATCATTCGATTGCTTAGATTATAGAATTTTTGTATAGTTTGACAATTTACAAGTTATTGAAACCTCGGTTTGACTTATATTTTTTTTTAAATATTATTCAATTTATTTATAAAAACTTGATTTAGAATTATTTTATTACTAAATTTTATATTCGACGAATTTTGAGAGAACCACAAATTAAAGTGGAATTGGAATTGTGGGATGAGTCTTTAGAGTGATGGAATTGATGAAATAGTTTGAGAATTTTTTGAGACAATAGATTAAATTGAAATGATTAAAGAACATAATATTTTTTTTACTGATATTTCATGAAATTATGAAAAAACTATGTTTTTGTTTTTGAAATTGAATTGGTATATTCAAAACTGAATAAGGGTCAATTAAATTAAAACAATTGATTTGAAATGATATGTTTTCCCACTATTTATTGTTATATTTTGATCATGTGAGCCAGATATATTTGTGGGTTATTTTGGACAAGCACACTTGGATATTGATCCCATATAAATGTATTTATTATAAATATTCTCAAAAAACCATGTTCAGATTGATTATCATAGAATGAATATTGATGACTCCTATTCAGCTTGAGCCTGTGGGATATGTGCACAATTTTTTAGCCATGATCACTGATTAGATAAGTGTGGATATCCTAATTCAAGGAACCAATGTACCTTAGGGAAGATGACTATGGTTCATGTTCTGTATGAATTGATATTATACTGCATAGCTTATAGATCTTTTATTGTAATACCCTGACGTTTTTATGAAATATTTTACTTAAATAATATTTATTCTTTCCTAGATTTATTTGAACAAAATCCTGAGTTTAAAAGAACAAAAATATTCCCTTAATATTAAATTATTATTATCACCTTGTCGTTAGGTTAGTAGGAATAATTATAACTAACTACTGAAATTGTATTATGAATTCATTAGAAATTAATTATTTATGAAAAATATAAGTAAATTAGATACTTGTATTTTTGAGTGAATTACAATTGGTAATGAAATTAATGAGTCATATTTGTTATATACTTTATAAAATATTTTTTATATTCATCCAATGTATATTTTAGTCATATGGTATGAATAAAACCCTATTTATATACGAGAACCTATGTTTTTAAAGGTTAATTTTACACCTTTGAATGTAGAACCCAATTAAAAATAATATTTTGACACATTAATAATTTCTATTTGACAACATACACATTTTATATTGAATATGGATATAAATATTTACTTTTGGTAAAGTTCTTCTATTTTTCCAATTACATTCTTGTTTTGATGAATAGTAAAAGTATGCTAAATTTTTATTAAAAAAACATTTTTTCATCGAGATAATTTATATGGTTAAATTATAATATTTAATGGTTTTTAAGTATAAATAGAATATATGTTTAAAATTTAATATAATTTATTCCAATAGGAGTAATTTTAAATTGAATTCATAGGTAAAAACATTTCAATATTTTGCAAGATTTTCACTTTTAAAACCCATTATCAAAATTTGACAACATGATTAATTATAAATTAATTACTACAACTTCAATGTTTTGAATTTGGAAAAATGGATACTATATTTGGAATCATAAGGTTGAAATTGTGTGAATGGGTACCTTTTATTTTTGGACATTATGAATAGTTTATTTAGTAATTATTTTATTTAGCATGGTTAAAGGGTAAATCTGGTAAAAAAGGGTACAAAAATAATTTAATAATATAAAAATATCCTAAAACACGTTCTATTACTATTGTATTATATATTTCCAACCATGGGAATCTTTAGGTATATTTTTTACCCCGTTGATTCACTTGGATATGAAAATGAAATTTCGTAAGAATTATTTTAATGTAAAGATAATTATAACCTAAAAAAATATCTTTTACTAAATCGATTTTAATATAGGGTTTTATAAAAAATAGTCCTATCTAAAAATGGACATTCTAAAGATAAAACAATTTCTTATATCAGGGTGGTTTATTTATAATTTTTATTCATTAGATAAATATATTTGTTTATGACACAATTTGGGTGTATTGATTATCTCATTAATGAAAGACTCAAATAAATGAATTTATAAATATTAAAAAAAGTAATTTTTTTATTTTGATGTCAACCAAAAATATTTGGGATGATATTGTAATGTTATCTTTGAGTTAATTCCTTAGTTTCGAATAAATCTGGTTGTTATGAATTTTTTAAAAAAGTCAATTATATATAGTGTCTAAAATTGACACAATTAATAACTTAAAACATAAAATAGTTTATTAAATGATATTAAATTCCAAAAAATATATGATTGGGTTGAATGGTTAATATAAGTCCAAATATTTCATAAATAAATTTTTTTGGTAGTTTGAAATGATATGATAATTACATTAACTTGCAATGTATAAATAACATGATATTATAGTAAAATTAAAGAGGGTTAAATATGGGTTAAACAAAAAAGATAAGGATAGAAAAATATGCTAAACATGCCTAAAAATTATTGGATGATTGCTATTCTAACCAAAATCATCTTATATTTTAATTAAATAAGTTTTTGACAATATTTAGTAGAATTTGAATTTATAATAAATTAATATTTTGAGAGTTTCATAAAGTACCACTCTCCACTCTTATAAATGGGAACCTCCTACCTCTCCTCTCCACTAAATTTTGTGCCTTAATTCTCTTCCGAACCCCACCCAATTATCTTGTCAACATCCCTAGTTACATTATAGAGGTTTTTGTCTTCTCAAAAGACCAACTCTAGTGCCCTAAGAGGAAATTTAAAGTGGGCGTTTCGAGGAAGAGGTAATCTCTTCTACCGATTCTTTGAAAATTATTTCTTATTATACTTCCTCTTCTTTAGTTGTCTCCTTATAATGTAATAACATCAGTATCACTAATATACTGATATATTATTATAAATATGAAATAACCCTATTACTGTAGCATCCCAGGTAAATAAAGAATATAAAATTTTCATATTTATTTATATTTGTGAACTAAATATTAATTTTACTTTAAAGTGGATTATATGTTCGATGGCGTACCACGTAAACAACAATGGGTTTCTCTGAAATCTCTTATTTCACATAAGACTGAGTCATACTAAAAAATAATAAGATAATAATATTTTAAATGGTAGTTAATTCCTAGTCGTTGTATTTGTGCGAATGAATAGAACTAACTACAATGTGATTACACATGTTTGTTAAATGTTTTTACATTTATCCAATAAAATTTAGAGGCTTGATATGAGAATGAATCCAATTTTAAGCATAAACACTCTAATATTTTTAAAATGATTTTTTACCAACTTTTGAGGGTGAACCCCATTTTAAATCTATTTTTTTTTCAAATTTATATGTTGATTTTGAAAAAATAATCTTCTTATTTTGAAGCGGGGAATCAAAATTTACATTGGGTAAAAGTTTGGTATTTCTCTAATAAAGTTCATTTTTTAATGAATAGTGAAAATTACTGCATTTTAATTAAAAACTACCATTTAAAATAATTTATTTATACGGTAATATTATCTTTTTAATTAGTATTAAAGTGTGGTTGGATTATATTTTTTCTATTTAATCCAATTTTGGTCATTTGACGTAATTTCACTCTTAAATAGGACATAAACAAAGGTAAATATTTTGATAGTTATTATTTCTTAAGAACACACTTTTGTTTTGAAAACATAAATTAATTTTAAATTTATTCTTGCCACTTATGTGTTTTGAATTTGGAAAAATAGATTTTATATTTGGAATCTGGAGGTCCAAATTGTGTAAACAGGAAAATTTTATTTTTAGACATTATGAATATTTAATTCAGAAAATATTTTATTTACCATGGTTAAAGGGTAAATCTGGTAAATAAAGGTAAAAGATAATATTATAATAATATTAAATTTCACTAACATGTCTCACTACTGGAAAAAGGGCCTATACCCACGGTTCAAAACTGTGGGTATAGCCCCCAAAACCGTGGGTATAGGCTATACCCACGTTTTTGAGAACTGTGGGATGGAACGACGTCAGTATACGGGTCTTGACCTATACCCACAGTTTGGTAGAACCGTGGGTATAGGTGTGTCACACAGCAACCCCATGGTGTACAGCGTGGCAGACACTTTCCCCACGGTTTTCAAACCGTGGGGAATATATTCATTTTAAAAAAAATGCGCCCATCAAGGTTTGAACGCTGCACCCAATACCTGAGAGCGAAACCCTGAAACAACTGAGCTACAAATTTTATATGTTAATTATACATATATAAGATAATATATATTAATCCATTCCACATCGCGTATTCAAAAAATGCGGCCTCAGGGATTCGAACCCGCGCCTCCAGCAACCCGTCCCGCCAGCTCCCCACGTCAGACCAAACAAGCTATTCATTTAATCTGTTATTTATTCATATATAAGTGTATATATATTAATATAAAAGTTAATTAAATTCAAAAATCACTGGTATGGAGACTCGAACTGACGTCTCACAATGGGACTCAACACCGCATTTCAGTAAAGCACCAACCGAGCTGACATTGTTTCTTGTTATATACACATTCATCTGCTTATATATATTAATATGATCCATGAAAAAATGTCTCCTTGCCAAATTTTTTTCGTATCCCACCTAATGTTTTTTCCCCGCCATAAAGTGGGAATTCTATACCCACGGTTCTAGAGAACCGTGGGTATAAGTCTTCAAAAAAAAACCACAATACCTACGGTTTTGAAGAACCGTCGGTATAAGTCTTCAGAAAATACCCTATACCCACGGTCTTATCCAAAACCGTGGGTATAGGTCTTAAAAGAAAACAATACCCATGGTTTTTGGCACAACCGTAGGTATAGGTGACCTATACCAACGGTTTTGGAAAACCGTGGGTATAGGTTCACATACTATCCATATACCCATGGTTCTGGAAAACCGTGGGCATATGGGTACTCTATACCCACGGTTTTTTGCAAAACCGTGGGTATAGACCTATTTTCCAGTGTTGTCTCTTAATCCCATTTTCTGATATGGGTCTGACCATGGGCATCCTTGGGTCTATTTTGGGACCCCATAGTGTAACTTGTAAGTGAAAATTGATCTTTATATTAAATAATTTAAAGTAAGGACAAACAATAACATAAAAATATATCTTTTAGTAAAACAATTGAATATGGGGTTATATGAGTGATCTCTTTAACTATAAATATTCACATGAAATATAAAATGATTTCCCATATCACGAAAGTTTGATTATAAATTTTATACATTAAATACATAAATTTAATTATGACACAATGGTAATGGAGTAATTACTTAATTAATAAAAGATTCAAATAAATAATATTATTAATTTTAAAATAAATTTATTTTGAAACTTTTTATACCAACCACGAATATTAGGAATAAGAATTAATTGTTATCATTTAATTAATAAAGATTTTTAAAGTTAATCAAGTTGTTATAGATTTATTAAAATTCTTGGTATGATTAATTTTTAAATTGAGAAAAATGGGGTTTTAAAACAATTAAAATTTTATTAAATGATAAGAAAAATCTAATATTCATCCAAATGACAAAAATAATGTCATAAATGATTCATTTTGGGTATATTGACCTTTTATAGTAAATATATTAACCATATAGTATCAATATATAAGTGGACATAGTTAAACATAAATAAGTTAACAAAGGGATAAATAAAAAAGATAAGGATTAAAAAATATACAAAAACATTCTAATTATTATTGGATGAATTTATATTGACTTATATGTAAATTATCATCGAATTAAATAATTTTTGAATCTTTTGAAACCAAAAATCATTTTATAATAAAATAATACTTTCAAACATTCCTAAAGATCCCCTCCTCCCTCTTATAAAGTTTCATCACCTCTAACCCATTACTCACACCTCTAAATGCTCTTGAATCATTAAAATACTACTATAATAATCTTCTTACATCCCTATATTACACCTAGAAGACTTAAAATATGCATAAGTCACATCAAGAAATCCATTTGGTTCAAACCAAAGGGAGTTACCTAATTTAATGGTAACGTCTTCCCTCATGTTCTTTTCTCTTATTTTTGTTCTCCAACCCCCTAAACTCTATTTATTACATTATTTTATAAAAACACCAATATATTAAATATACTATGATGTTTTTATGATGTGAATTTTTACTACACATCCACACACCATCATCTAATGGATACAAACATATTTTTTTGTGTACGGTGAACTGCTGCCTCACGAAACAATGATTGTTCGATTTTTCCCTACGACCTCTCATAGTGGCCATTATGAGGGCACTATTATAATATATGATATTTATTTTATCTCTATGATTATTTAATTCCCATTTAGAATATATCTTTATGCTTTTCATATTGTATAAATATGATAATTTAATTTGAGGAAGTGCGGACTACCTCCCCCTCAAAGTGATAAGATATGTTCATACCATACTTGGAACGTATAAAGGATAGAGTGAATGAACTTATGTAACATATATTAAATATAATATTATACTGGAGTAATAATATACCTATGTATCATTTGGTTTTAGTTCCTTTAAAAATGAAAAATTAAAAGAAAGTAGCGTTCATGCATACGTACGGATTACCGTCTCCATGAACGGTGTATTTCATTTTCATATATCAAAATGATATGGACTATTATAAATACATATATAAGGGATATATACGATATATAAAATATTTAAATAAAAAAAATCTGGAGATAATGTACTCTTAACCACATAGGAAATTTGTAATTATAACAAGTTTATTTTTTACTAAAGTTTCGAACATCGAAAAAATGTCCAATATGAACTAAAATAATTAACTAATTTTTATACCATGGTAATATGTGACAGAACATGAATAATAAACTTTAAAAAGGTTATGAATAAATTATAAATTATATTAAGTTTATTATTCAGGAAGAACAAGGAATATATGTGGCGTGTCAGACTCATGGTAAAGGAACATCTTAACCAAATTTCCATTCTTTGGGTTGATCTTTTACTTTTAAATTATGTCGTGTTATGATTATGTAATAAATAAAATTTGATGTCTAATCATGTATTTATACATTATCTATGTGTAATTATAGTTAATAAACATAATTTATCTATTTTATTTACAAAAATATCTTTGTAAGGGACTTCGTCACAATCACCTTTTATTGAGGCTTATTTTGATTTATACATGAATTTCTTTTATACGGTGTATGAACCCCTTTGAAATTTCATTTCCTTCAAAGGGAATCTTTTTTCTACATAGTGTTTTTCAAAACGACCAATGGAATGTTTTTTTAACATACACGGTGAAAATAACCTTTTTGTCGCTGCTATTATTCCTTGATCTTTGGCTTCCTTAAGAAGTCATAGTTTTTTTAAAAGGAAAATAAATATCATATACTATTTTTATGTATTTTGGTATTGAAAATTGTTTTGATATTGGATTAGATATTTCAATATATTTAAATGGTATATTGTGATTGAAATGTGGAAATGTTATATTTCCTTTATGTTTGTTTTATGTGTTATGAATATGTTATGGTTCTTGCTGATTGTTTATGTATATGGGTGGTTCCGTGAAAAACCTAGGGCGGGGGAGCCCGAGATAGCTCTCCAATGAATTAAGTAACATGACAGAGGTAATCATTACTGTTTCTCATAAGAGATTTATGGAATATACTCTGATTGTTATTCCAAACATAACACCATTTCTAGTAGTGAAAGCTACAATGTAATTATTTTATGGATTCCACAAGTTACCTTTAGGATTTCTGATTTCCATGTGTTATTCATAAAACATATTATTTTGTGTGGTATGTTAATGATTGAAATGTATGATTTTATTGACTTTTATGTATTGATTGATTAATGTTTTCTTTCCTTGTTTTATAACCCCCACTGATATTTTTATACTCATCCCATGTTTTTGAAATGTATTTCATAGGGTTTAAAGAAGGGTAGAAGAAATGAATAATTCAAGAAGATTTATAAAAAGAAAATAACTCTTGTTTTATTTATGGAGTTTTATTATTTTCAAAAATTTGGAACGAATAGAAGTGCCTACTTTGTTATTTTAGAGATTTAATGTAATATTTATAGAATAATTATCTAAAACTCTAAACCTAAAAATATCCTCAATGTGAATTATTAACTAAATTAAAGATTATGTTATTTTTAAGGTCAGGACCTTATAGTTGGTATGAAAGGTTGGTTTAGAAAACTTCAGGGATCAAGAGTTTTTGTTAGACACATGGTTAGTCTCTATGTCTACTCTTTATGTTAAATCCAAATTTTGTAAATTTTTTCAGATCAAGAAAAGTTTGTTACAAATGGAAGGTGGTGGATATAAAATGACATTATTATCTCTTCCTGATTAATTGCATGCAATAATTATTGAAAATCCATGTCCACAAGACTCTAAAACATTTTCTAACATACAACTCACTTCCAAGAAATTTTTTGAGATATCAAATACCTCCACTATACCTCGATACCATCGTGGATCATGGGTTGTATTTAATCAAATCCAATTTTCACTATATTCTAATATTTTCAAGAATGGTAAATATTATCAAGGTATTTTCAAATATTTTACCTTATCACAAGATTTGGAAGAATATTATGATTTTGAAAAAGGAGCTTAAGAAGGAGACCCTTGCACCCCTATTTATATTTTTTTAAATTATATTATTTTAGAACATAATTATGGTATTTTAAAAGGAAAATTGAGTGAATTTTTTAACTCAAACTCAGTCTAACTATTTTATAAAAAGCATGTTTTATCAGATGTTTTGAAATTATATGTCATACAAGATTAGTTTTGGAAACTATTTTTCTGTGAACAGCCATATGACCAAAGTTGTACGAGGTGTATTTGGATAAAGGAAGTAAATTATTTTGAAGGATCTATAAATCATTGTTTCAAAGCATGGACCATCTCTCTACGTGAAAAATATGATGAAAAAACTCAGTGGACACCAGAATCAAGGTATGATGTTCTTTATTCGGAAATAGTGTTATTTTATGGATGTAAAAATGTCAATAAGACTTCATTAATTTTTATACTAAGGTAATTATGAGTTGGGATAAAATGAGAAATAAAAGTCAACCATTTAGGTTAAATCAATTTTGGGTTTTTTTTGAGTTTTATAAAAAAGGACAAAACTCAAGATGGGTGATGACTAGTTGCATTCGAAAAGGCCACAATAATCAAACCAACAAACAAAGTGTGGTTGGGATTTATTACCTACCACTAGCCTACATGATGTCGTTGGTTAGTATAACCTATTCTTTATATTTTAATGGTTTTATTGACCAGGAATAAGATAATTTTGGTTCTTATGTTTAATCAAATGGATATCCTTAGTTTAGGAAAATGATTTGGTTATTAAGTGATAAAGGTTATTTTATAAGATGTTATCTCTTTTGGGAACATTTTATTCCTAAAGAAAATAGAGTATTATGAGATTTCAATTATGGAGTAATGGTTGAAATTTTATTTTGGAAGAATCTATATTTATATTGTATAAATATGGATATTTGGGTTATCTTTGGAAATGATTATCCTATCATAGAGAATATGTGATTAGGTTAATTAATTTTTAGTAGGAGACTTTAAGAGTGACTGATGTTATTTGGAGATTAATGTTATGATTTTTGTGGAAGACTATGTGATTAAATACTTCAGAGTTTTGGGTTTCAATATTAGTTTGGTGAAATTTTAAGGATTTTAAATAAAATTGTTTATTGTATGGTCTTTGTTGATCTTTGGGTATTATTTGTTCAATTTTGGAGATTAAGAGTTGTGTTTCTTTTCATAAAAGACTATCCTTTTGGGGATTATCTGATCTTGTAATAACCATTTTGTTTTCAGTTAATGTCAAATGTTAGGGGAAATATGTATTTCATCCTTTTTTTATTATGTGATTCTCTAGAAGTTTATTCCGGTGCTTCAGGTTTTACCAAGTAGTCCTAAATACAAATTGTTTAGAGAAAACATGAGTTTTTGGTAGAAAATTATTAAAGGGTAAAACTCTACTTGAAAAGTATGTATATTTCCTTATGTTCTTAGTCAATCTCATATATAAATTCTCCAACATTATGAAAGGGAACATAAAACAATTTTTTTTTGTCTGTTTACTTTTCCTACTGGGGAATCAAAGACCGTTTAACCAATCACCAGTTTGTGGCTTTGTTGTTGTTAACTTTCTCTTAGTCATGTTTTCTATCACTCTCTATCAGAACATGACACTTAGTATCTCCTAAAAATCCATGTTTTCATACATTTAATCCTAGTATTTTTTATCTTGGGTGACCTATTACTTCTCTTTATTTCTTTTAAAATGATAGTTTTATTGAATCCTTTTCTGATGTGGTACTTTTAATGAGGTTTCTCAGCCCAATTTTAAAATTACGACAATGCAATTTCCCAATGGGGGGAAGGATGTAACATCCCAAGTAAATAATAAATATTAAATTTTCATATTTATTAATATTTTTTGAATTAAATATTAATTTTACATTAAATGGGATGTTTTGATCAATGGTGTACCCGACACGCAACAATGGGCTTCTTTGAAATATCATGTTGCACACAAGACCGAGTCATACTGAAAAATAATAAGATAATATTATTTTAAATGGTTGTTAAATCATAGCCGTTTTATTGGTGGAAATTAACAAGACTAACTAAAATATGATTATAAATTTTTGTTAAATGTTTTTACATTTATCCTATAAATTTTAGAGGTGTAAATGAGAATTAATCCAATTTTAAGCATAAATACTCTAATATTTTTAAAAGGTTGTTTTACTAGATTTTGATGGAAAACCCCTTTTAAATCTAGTTTTTAAATTTTTATTTTCCATTTGAAAACATAAACTTATTCATTATAATAAGGACATGAAAATTCACATTGCTTAAAATTTTAGTATTTTTTTGATAATGTTCATTTTTTAATTAATAGTGAAAAATGGTGCATTTTATTTCAAAACTGCCTTTTAATATAAATTATTTATATGTTTATATTATCTTTTCAATTGATTTTAAAGTGTAATTGGTTTATAGTTTTACCATTTAATAAAATATTAATCATTGGAAGTAATTTCACTCTTATATTGGGTATAAACAAAGGTAAATCTTTTGATAGTTATTATTTCTTAAGAACACATTTTTGGTTTTGACAACAGGAATTAGTTTTTAATTAATTTCATCCAATACAGTGTTTTTAATTCATAAAAATGGATTACATATTTTCAATCAAGAAGTACAAATTTTCTAAATAGGTAACTTTTATTTTTAGACATTATGAAGATTTAATTTAGTAAATATTTTAGTACCATGGTTAAAGGGTAAATCTTGTAAATAAGGGTAAAAAATAACATTATAATAATTAATATTACCTGAACATGTGTTCTAATCCTATTTTCAGACATATGTCCAACCATGGGCATCCTTGTGTCGATTTTGGGACCACATGGGGCCGCTTGTAAGAGAAAATGACACTTTATATTAATTAATTTAAAGTAAGGACAAAAATAACATAAACATATATCTTTTAGTAAAACAATTGTATATCGGATTATATAAGTGATATCTTCAAATATTAGTTTTTATTTGAAAGATAAAATGATTTACTACATAATTTTATTTTATTTATAATTTTTACACATTAAATAGATAAATTTAATTATGACACATTGGTGATGCAGTAATTGATTCATTAATAAAAGATTCAAACAAATAATATTATAAATATTAAAATAAATATATTTTCAAATTTTCTATGGAATCAACGAATTTTAGGGATAATAATTACTTGTTATATTTGAATTAATAATGGTTTTTCTAAAGAGTCAAGTTGTTATAGATTTATTTAGTGTCTTGATATGAATAATTTATAAATTGACAAAAATGAGTTTTTAAAACAATTAGTATTTTATTAAATGACACAATAATACAAAAAATATAATATTTGGCTAAATGACTTAAATAGTGTCATAAAAAATCCATTTTGGGTCTATTGGCATTTTATAGTAAATATATTAACCATATACTATGAATATATAATAGTACATGGTAAAAGTAAAATAAGTTAGAAAATGGTTAATTAAACAAATAAGGATTAAAAAATATCCAAAACCTACCCAATTATTATTGTATGAATTTATTTCTACTTATAAGTTCCTTATATTCAAATTAAATAATTTTTGGATCTTTTGAAAATGAAAAAAATTTTATAATGAAACAATACTTTCAAACTTTCCTAAAGATCCCCCTCCGTCATATAAAAGGACATCACCCCTAACCCATTACTCACACCTCTAAATCCTCTTGGATCATCAAATCTCTACTCCAATAAGCTCCCAACATCCCTATCTTCCACCTAGAAGCTTTAACTTATGCTGAAGTCACATCATGAAATATTTCAAGTTCAAACAAAATGGTGTTACCCAATTAAAAGGTAACGTCTTCTCTCATGTTCTTTTCTTTTATTTTCCTTCTCCAACCCACTAAACTCTTATAATTATATTACTTATAACATAAAAAGTATCTTCAATATACTATTATGTTGTTAGGAGGAGTATTCAATCTACATATCCACACACCACCATCTAATGGATAAAATATACTGTTTTCGTGTACGGTGAACTGCTGCATCTCTAAACGATGATTGTTTGATTTTCCCCTACCACCTCTCATGGTTTACATTATGAAGGAACTATAGTTATGTATGATATTTAATTTATCTATATTCTTCTGTAACTCTCATTTATAATATACATTTATTATTTTCATGTTTTATGAATATGATAATTTCATTTGAGGAAGTGCAGATTACTGCCCCCTCAAAGTGATATGACTTCTTCATACCATACAAGGATCGTATAAAGTATACTGCGAATGAACATATGTAACATATATAAAATATGATATTATACTAGTGTATTAATATACCTATGTATCATTTTGTTTTCATTCCTTTTAAAATTTTAAATGAAAAGAAATTAGTGTTCATGCATACGTACGACTTATCATCTTAGTGAATGGTGCATTTCATTTTCATATATCCAAATGATATAAAATATTATAATTACACATATATTGGATATAGATTATATATATGATATTTTAATCATGAATATAAATATTGATATAATGTACTTTTGACCACATTAACAATTTTTAATTATAACAAGTTAATTTTTTACATGAGTTTCGAACATCGACAAAATGTCCAACATGAACTGAAATAATCAACTAATTTTTATAGCAAGGTAATATGTGACATAACAGGAATAATAAATGTTAAAATTGTTTTGAATATATTATTAAATAACTTGTGTTTATTATTCAGGAATAGAAAGGAATATACATGAAAATTCAGACTCAAGGTAAGCGAACTTCTTAACCCAATTTCCATTCATTGGGTTAATCTTCTGCTTTTAAATTATTTCATGATATGGTTATGTAAGACATAACTTCTGATGTCATATAAGGTATTTAAACATTATGTATGTGTACTTATAGTGAATACACAAAATTGATCTATTTTATTTAAAAATGTTCTTTTTAAGGGACTTCGTCTCAATCACCTTTCATTGAGGAATATTTTGATTTATACATGACTTTCTTTTATACGGAGTATAGACCCCTTTGAAATTTAATTTAATTCAAATGGATTATTTTTTCTGTGTAGTTTTTTAATGAAAAAAAAGGTAATGTTTCTTTTTTAAAAGACATGGTGACAATGAACTTTCCACCACCGCAAGTATTATTTGATCTTTGGCTTCCTTAACAAGCTGTAATGTTTTTGAAATGAAAATAAATAACATATAAAATTTTTACATATTTTGGAATTGAAAATGGTTTTGATAATGGATTGGCTCTTTGAATATACTTAAATGGTATATTTTCATTAAAATTTGGAAATTTAATCTTTTCATTATGTTTTTTTATTTGTTATGAATATTTTATGGTCTCGGGTATTGTTTACATATACAAGTGGTTCCTTGGTAAACCTAGGGATGGGGAGCCCGAGATAGCTCTCTAATGCATTGGGTAACAATATATAGGTAAATATTAAAGTTTCTCCAAATATATTTAATGAATATACCATGATGGGTATTCCTAGCATAACTCCCTATGTACCAGTGAAAGCTACAATGTAAGTATGTTATGGATGCCACAAGTTAACTTTATGATTTTTGATTTCTATCTGTTATTCATAAAACATATTATTCTTTGTGGTATGTTAATGATTGAAAAGTTTGATTTCATTGAATTTTATGTATTTATGGACTAATGATTTCATTCCTTGTTTTATAATACTTAATGATATTTTTATGTTCATCCCATGTTTTTGAAATGTTTTTTCACAGGTTATAAGGAAGCTTAAGAGAAAGGAACAATTCAGATGTTTTATATCAAGTAAATAACTATTGTTTTATTTTACAAGTTGTATTATTGTGAAAAATTAGTATAAAGTAGAAGTGTCTACATTGTTATTTTTGAGATGTAATGTAATAGTTAAAGCCTAATTCTTTAAAACACTAAACTTGAAAAGTCATTCATTGTAAATTATTAACTTTATTCATGATTTTGTAATATTTAGGGCTGGATCCTTATAGTTGGTATCAAAGGTCACTTTTGAAAACTTTATGGATTAAGAGTTTTTATTAGACATATGGTTAGTATTTATGTCTACTCTTTAAGATAAATCTTTATTTTGTAACTTTTTCAGATCAAGGAAATTCTATTACAAATGGAAGGAGGAGGATCTCAAATGACAATATTATCCCTTCTTGAGGACTTGCATGCATTAATTATTGAAAATTAATGTCCAGATGACTTTGAAACATTTTCTTTCATATAAATAACATTCAAGCAATTTTTTGAGATATCAAACACCTCCGCTATACCTTGATACCATCGTGGATCATGGGTTACATTTAATCAAATCATATTTTCACAATATTCTTATATTTTCAAGAAAGAAAAATATTATCAATGCATTTTGAAATATTTTTCCTTACCACAAGTTTTTTAATCATATTATGATTATGAAAAAGGTTCTTAAGAAGAAGACCCTTACACCACCTATTTATATTTTCTTTTAAATTGTAGTCTTTCATCACATACTTATGGTATTTTAAAATGACCCCTGATTGATTATTTTTAATCAAACTCGGTCTGACTATTTTATAGAATGAAAATTTTATCAGATGTTTTAAAATTATATTTCATACATGATTATTTTCCAAAAATAGTTTTTTGTGAACACCCATATGAACCAAGTTGTACGAGGTGTATTTGGATAAAGGAAGCAGATGATTTTTAAGGATCTCTTAATCATTGTTGTAATGAATAGAATATCTATCTATATGAACAAGATGATGATTAAACCATGTGGACACCATTATCAAGTTATGATGTTCTTTCTTTTGGAATATTGTTATTTTATGGAGGTAAAAAATATAAATAAGACTTCATGAATTATGATATTGTGGTAATAAGAAGTTGGGATGAAAATGAGAGGTACAAGACAACCATTGAGAATAAATAATTTTAGGGTTATTTTTGAGTTTTATAAAAAGGGAAAAAACACAATATGGGTGAGAATCCGTCAAGTCCGGAAAGGCCCCAAGAATCAGACCCACAACCAAAGTGCGATTGAGATTTATCACATACCACCGGCCTACGTGAAGCCGCTGGTAAGTACAACTTATTATTTTTAGTTAATTTATTTTATTGATCAAGTAAGAGTTCATTTTTGATCATACATTTTATCAATTGGATATCCTTAGTATATGAAAATGATTTGGTGATTAAGTGACAAGGATATTTTGGAAGACGTTCTCTCTTTTGGGAAAATTATATTCCTAATGAAAATAGAATACTATGAGATTTCATTAATGGATTAATGGTTCAAATTTTATTTTTGAAGAATCTATGTTTTTATTGTAGACATATGGTGATCTGGGTTATTTATAGAAATTAGTATCTTATCATAGAGAATATGGTATTAGGTTAATTACTTATCAGTATGAGACTTTAAGAGTGACTGATCTTATTTCGAGATAAATGTTAAGATTTTTATGGTAAACTATGTGATTAAATTCTACTGAGATTTGGGTTTTAATCTTAGTTTGGATTACATTGAAGGATTATAAGGAAAATTGTTTATTGAATGGTCTTTGTTTATCTTTGGGTATTGTTTGTTCAATTTTGGAGAATAAGAATTGTTTTTCATATTATAAAAGATTATTTTTTTGGTGATTATCTGATCTTGTACAAAACATTTTGGTTTTCTTTAATGTATAAAGATAGGGTAAATATATAGTTCATTTTTTATGAATTATGTGATTCTCTAGAAGTTTATTCTAGAACTTCACGTGTGACTATGTCATAATGAATACTCATCGTTTGGAGAAAATATGAGTTTTGGTAGAAACTTATTAAAGGATGAAACTCTACTTGAAAATTAAGTATATTTCCTTATGTCCTTAGTCAATGTCAAAAATAATTTCTCCAAATTTAAGAATGGGAACTTGAAACAAAATTTTTTTTTCCATTCACTTTTCCTACAGATGAATCAAAGACTATTTGACCTATCACAGGTTTGTGGTTTTATTTTTGTTAACTTTCTCCTAGTCATGTTTCTATCACTCTCCATCAGAACATGACAATTATTTTCTCGTCCAAATCCATGTTTTCATACATTTAATCCTAGTATGTCTTATCTAGGGTGACCTTTTTACTTACCTTTATTTCATTTAAAGTGATAATTTTATTGAATCTTTTTCTGATGTGGGGACATTTAATGATGTTTCCGAGCACAATTTTAAAATTGCGAGGTCACAATTTCCGAAAGGGGGAAAGGTTGTAAAATCCTAGGTAAATAAAGAATATAAAACTTTCATATTTATTAATATTTTTGAATTAAATATTAATTTTACTTTAAAAAGGATTCTATGTTTGATGGTGTACCCGACACTTAACAATGGGTTTCTCCGAAATCTCATGTTGCACTCAAGACTGAGTGATACCGAAGAATAATAATATAATATTATTTTAAATGGTAGTTAACTCCTAGCCATTATATTGGAATGAATGAATAAAACTAACTAAAATATGATTACACATGTATGTTAAATGTTTTAACAACTATACAATAAAATTTATAGTCTTAAAATGAGAATGAATCCAATTTTAAGTATAAATACTCTAATATTTTTAAAAGGCCGGTTTACCACCTTTTGATGGTGATCCCCTTTTAAATATATATTTTTTCACATTTATATGTTTTATTTGAAAAAATAAACTTCATCATTATTAGCATGAAATGAAAATTTACTTTGGGTAAAATTTTATTATTTTTCTAACAATGTTTATCTTTTAATAATTAGTGAAAAATACTGCATTTTAATTCAAAACTTTTTTTAATCTAATTTATTTGTATAGTTAGATTATATTTTTAATTTTTTTAAAGTGTAATTGGATTATATTTTTTTAATTTAATAAATGTTTGGTCATTGGAAGTAATTTCACTCTTAAATTTGGTATAAACAAAGGTAAATATTTTAATAATTATTATTTCTTAAAAACATGCTTTTTTTGACAATGAGAATTAATTTTAATTTAATTTAAGTCAATTATGTTTTTTGAATTTGGTAAAATTGATTCCATATATGGATTCTGGAGGTCCAAATTTTGTAAATAGAAAATTTTTATATTTATACTTCATGAATATTTATTTCAGTAAATATTTTATTCACCATGGTTGAAGGGTAGATCTGATAAATAGGGGGAAAATAATATTATAATAATATTAAATTACCATAAAATGTATACTAATCATATTTTCTGATACATGTCTGACCATGGTCATCCTAGGACCCCATCCCTTGTAAGTGAAAATGACAGTTTATATTAATTAATTTAACGTAGGGAGAAAAATAACATAAATATATATCTTTTAGTAAAAAAATTGTATATGGGGTTATATAAGGCATCTCTTTGAATATAAATATTCATTGAAAATATTAAATGATTTCCTACATGATGATAATATTTTTACAATTTTTAGACATTAAAAAAATTAAATTATGACACAATGGCGAGGCAGTAATTGCTTCATTAATAAAATATTCAAATAAATAATATTATAAATATTAAAATATATTTATTTTAAAGATTTTTATGTCATCCACTAATTTTTGTGACAATAGTGACTTGTTTTATTTGAATTAATAATGGGTTTTTTTCGAAATAATCATGTTGTAATAGATTTATTTAATGTATTTATATGAATAATTTATAAATTTACAAAAATAAGTTTTTAAAATAATTAATATTGTATTAAATGATAAAACAATACTAAAAATCTAATATTTGGCTAAATGACTTAAATAATGTAGTAAATGATTCATTTTGGGTCTCTTTTCATTTTATAGTAAATATATTCACCATATAGTATGAATATATAAGAGGGCATGGTAAAAGTTAAATATGTTAACAAAGTGGTTAATAAAAACGATATGGATAAAGAAATATCCAAAACATATCCAATTCTTATTGGATGAATTTATTTCGACTTATATGTACCTTATATTCAAGTTAAATATGTTTTGGTTCTACTAAAATTTATAATCATTTTATAATAAAATCATACTTTCAAACATTCCTAAAGAGACCGTCTTCCCTCTTATAAAAGGCCATCACCTCTAACCCATTTCTCACACCTCTCAAACCTCTTGGATTGTCCAAAATCAGCTAAAAGAAGCTCCAAAAATCCCTTTATTTCACCTAAAATAATTAACTTAGGTAGATGGAACTTCAAGAAAGGCTTTTGGTTCAATCCAAAAGGAGTTACCCAATTTAAAGGCAACCTCTTTTCTCAAGTTCTTTTCTTTCATTTTCCCTCCCCAACCCCTGAAATCACATTATTCAATTTTTTTTATAACAAAAACAGTATCATAAATATTCTAGGATGTTTTCATGAGGATTATTAGATATAAAATTCTACACACCACCATCTAATTGATATGAACATACCTTTTCTGTGTACGGAAAACTGCTACCTCATGAAATGATGATTGCATGATTTTCCCCTACCACCTCTCACGATGGCTATTATGATGGAACTGTAATTATATATGATATTTATTTTATCTCTATGATTCATTAATTCATATTTATAATATATCTTTATGCTTTTCATGTTCTTTAAATATGATAATTTCATTTGAGGAAGCGCAGACTATCGCCCCCTCAAAGTGATATGACTCGTTCATACCATAAATGGAATGTATAAAAGATAATGTGAATGAAATTTTGTAATATATATACAATAAGATATTATATTGGAGTAATAATATACCTATGTATCATTTTTTTTCATTCCTTTAAAAATGAAAAATAAAATGAATGTAGCGTTCATGCGTACGTACGACATACCGTCTCCATAAATAGAGCATTTTATTTTCATATATCCAAATGGTACAATCTATTTTAAATACATATATATAGGATATATATATGATATATATGATATTTAAATCATGAATAAAAATCTGGAGTTAACGGGCTTTTGACCACATGGAAAATTTGAAATTATAACAAGTTCATTTCTGACTCAAGTTTCGAACATCGACAAAATGTTCAAAATGAACTCAAATAATTAACTAATTTTTATAGCATGGTAATAATTTACATAATAGGAAAAATAAACTTTAAAAGTTTCTTAATCAAGTAGAAATTAACTTAGGATTTTTATTCTGGAAGAACAAGGAATATATGTGATGAGACAGACTCAATGTAAGGGAACTTCATAACTAAATTTCCATTCTTTGGGTTAATCTTATAATTTTAAATTATGTCTTTCTATGATTATGTAAGAAATAACTTTTTATGTATTATATTGTATTTATAAATTATGTATGTTTACTTATAGTTAATACACATAATTGATCTATTTTATTTACAAAATGATCTTTGTAAGGGACTTCGTCTCAATCACCTTTCATTGAGGCATAGTTTGATTTATACACAACATTATTTTATACAGTGTATAAAACCCTTTGTCATTTCATTTCATTCAAAGGGAATATTTTTTCTATGTGGAATTTTAATAAATTATAATGGGAATGTTTATTTTTAACATAAATGGTGACAACTACCTTTCAACCACAACGGGTATTATATGATATTTGGCTTCTTTAACAATACGTAATGTTTTTAAAAGGAAAATAAATACCATATAAAAATTTTACATATTATGTTATTGAAAATGGATTGGTTATGTCAATATATTTAAATGATATATTTTCATAGATATTCTTAAATTTTATCTTTTCTTTATGTTTTTTCTATGTGTTATGAATATGTTATGGTTCTTGGGCATTGTTTACGTATAAGGGTGGTTATGTGATAAACCTAGGGTGGGTGATCCAGATATAGCTCTCTAAATAATTGGGTAACATGACGGAGGCAAATATTAATGGTTCTCCTAATAGATTTAGGTAATATACTTTTATGGGTATTCCAAACGTAACTCCCTATATAGCAGTAAACGTTAATGTTTCTATTGTGTATGTATGTTATGAATGCCACAAGTTACCCTTCCAATTTATGATTTCTATGTGTTATTCATAAAAAAAATGTTTTTTTATGGTATGTTAAAAATTGAAAATTATGATTTCATTACTTGTATGTATTGATGGAATAATGTTTTCGTTCCTTGTTTTATAACCCCTACTGAGCTTTTTATTCCCATCCCACATTTTTGAAATGTTTTTTCACAGTGTATAAGGAAGGGTAAGAGAAAGGAATGACTCAAGAAGATTTATATTAAGAAAAGAACTGTTGTTTTATTTAAGGATTTTTATTATTGTCAAAATTTTTGATAGAGTAGAAGTGTCTAATTTGTTATGTTTTTGATGTAATTTAATCACAAAGAGCAGGAATATAGCTCTGATTCTGATAGCACCGATGCAGAGACACTTTTAGAAAGGCTACAAGCACTTCTTTCTAGTAGAGGAAGATCAAGAGGTCGAGGTTGGGGTCATGGAAGGGAAGAATGGAATGAAATTCAATAAGAAGAAAGGAATCTAACTGTCATATTAATAAAAAAGATAGGTAGATAGTTTTATGCCTTGGTCTTTTCCACGTTTCATGTTCTCCTTTTGGGTACTCTCTTTTGGTTGCTTTTAATTTTAGAGGCACTGCCTCCATCTTTAAAAAAAAGTTACGGCCTAATTCTCTAAAAATATAAACTTGAAAAGATACTCAATATGAATTATTTACTTAATTCAAGATTATGTAATGTTTAAGGCTAGGGAATTATAATTTCACCTTCTATCAATCCGGCGAAAAACAAAATCACCGCGCATGCGTATGTACGGCTTACCATCTCAACGTAATGGTGTAATTAGTTTTTCACCACCACATTACTTGGATGGGTATAATGGTGGAACTAATAAAAATATAATTTTATTATAATATGATACTAATTTTTAGAAACTATAAACGATCCACTTCAATACCATTCAACAATTATGGGAATGATATTGTCTCTCAGGCGTACGTACGACTAACCATCTCCACTGTGCGATGTGATTCATTCTACAAAATAATCATTAAAAAATAATTATATAAATGAATTGAATGAATAAATATGATATATATTATACTTATACATTGATTTAAATTATATAAATATAACCTAAAAGTGGAATAAGAATTTATCCGACAAAACATATATAAAAACATAAAGCTATTTACACCCGAATCATGAGTAACAATGAAATGTTACTAAAAACATATGAAAATATGATAATAAATGATATTATATAAATTATTGTGATTCTAGAATAAATATTTAACACTAATTAAATCATCATACATGATTTTAGTACGCATACTAAGGATATCATACCTAAGGTAATGGATAATTTTTCAATCTCATTTTTATCCGAGATTGTTTATACATAAGTATTTATTGGGGGTATATATGTCATCCGTTTTCATGTATTATAAGAATATTATCATAAAATGTTTAATATTATTATATGTATGTTTAAAGTCATTTTTCCATATTTTCTTTTACAAAATGGTTCAGAAATAATCTTTCTCACATTTACCATATGAGGTACTTTTTTGGAATTGTCTGAGAAAAGTATGAGAAAAATGTTTTTTTAACATATAAAACATGAATAGATTTTTACGATTTCTTGATGCCTTATTTATATGAATCTTCATATATAGGGTCCCAATTTTATTTTCAAAAAAAATATTTTCTTTTAAATTTTTGTGGCATAGTAAGAAGTGAAAATGTTAAAAAATGAAAGGATATTTTTTTAGGAATTAAGTTCAAGTGTTTTATTAAAATTATTTTCCATCTAAGAAGACATAGGGTTATGTTTCTATTACTATTATTACTTTTATTAGATTTTTTTTGATGTAATTATTTTTATGAAGTTCATTTATTTTATCGGGATTATGTTGTGATAGTATGATGTTTATGAATCCCATTTTATTAAGCAGTTTATGCTATGATGAAGGATTTATGTTTTTGTGGAATACGTAAGAATGGTTTTATTATGATATGTGTGAGACCTATATCTCACTCTATTTCATTGGGTAAAGATTTATATCTCATGATATAGACACGTATGGAATGAAAAGATAATCCGATTCAGTGATACAGGGCTAGAAAAAGGATAAAACTCGGTTCAGTAATGGACTTTGTCCACTATGATGATCTTGAAAACGAGACTTGACTAATATGAAATGATTTTCTATGATTATGTGTGTATTAGAATAAAATTAATTTATTATTTTAGGACTATTTGTATTACATTGCAATTTTATGATTTATCACATGACATGAGATTTTGATCTTTTATATAAATGATAAGATTTTAAAATGTTATGTTATTATAAATATGATATGATTGTTAATTTATTTGTTTACCCTTAATAAGAATTTGAGATACCCCTTTTATATGTTTCTTTTCCCCATGTCATTAATAAGGGTATTAAGTATGATATTCCAAAATTAGTCTAGTTATGATTAAATAAACAGGAGACAATGTAGATGTTTTATAAACAAGTTGTTTATGTTTCCCAATTTCTAATGACACAATACCTTTAAGTTCATGACATGGTTTTGTTATATGTTGTAATAAATATAGATCTATTCTAAATTTATATAAATGTATGTAAAGAAAATTCTATTATACATATACTCATTTCAAATTAATTATATAAATTAATTTCTATAAAATATTTATTCAATATAGGTTTGCAATGTTTTACATCTATTGAAAATGGATCATGGTTAGTTTTAATTATGAAAATGATATATTAAGCCATGATTTGTGGTATTCCAATTGAAATAATGATTTTTTATTGTGATGATATATATTATTGAATAATTGGTTTTACCTTACAAGGTTTTTTACCTCACACACTACCTTTTTGTATTGGGTGTTTGTTTATTTTGTTATCTTATGATAGAGTTATAGAAAAGTGCCACATAGAGGCTGTGGATGTTCTTTACCCTTGGGAATGTGGAGTGATTGTGGTGACAATTTTTACTATCATCCATTTATTACATAGGGTTTTTATTTTTTTATGTTTGTTGATGGAAATTTGGGTTGATGTTTCATTGATTTGTTTATCTATCTCCCTGAGTACTATTTGACATATCTGACTTCAGATACATTATCCTTGTGGGGTGTTGATATATTGACTTTTATCTTGTTTTTATTCTACTATTTTGTGGAAAAAATTCCTACTTTATTTTGGTATAAATCAAGGTTCTAGTTTCTAACCCAGGGGGATTGGGTACCCCATTTGGGCCATGTCATATTCAGCTTGGGTGTTAGGGTACTTGGGTATCCATGATGGTTCATGATTGTTCACATATTATGTTATATACAGATAAAATAGAATAATGGTTGTTTATTATTTCATTTAAAATATTTTTATAATATATTATAGTTCCCATATATTTAGATAGGTAAATGTTTCATATTTTAAAATTAATGGTCTTCATAAAACTTCAAAGATCATTTTTGAATCATTCAATTTGATAACTTGTGGATCCAAAAAGGACTCCTAGATCAATATTTATGGCCATTTAACATTGAATAAAATTTTAGAGAAATATTTATTTTTTGTATTCATATCCCTCTATATAAGACAATATGACCACATAACTCTCAGCATTCATATTGGTACTTTCCCAAAAACATACGAAGCATACCTTTATTTTGGCAGACCAGATGTTTAGAAATGGTATAAGAAAATTTAAGGATTAATCATAAAAAATATATAGGAATCTATTATTCATGTATCTCTAACCATATTATGTGATCATATACCCCTTTTACTGGTTTTTGTTGCCATGAATAATCCTTTAATGAGGTGAATGATTACATTCCCCATTCATGCATATACATTGGATACATTTCTTATAAAAAACCAAATTCATCCCAATTTCATGGTTCTATAAATATTAGAGATAATTAATATTTAGTAATATCATACATGAATTGCATAACTAATTGGGACCTTTCCTATACACCCATTGGAATATCCATGAGAGAATCCACAAACCCAAGTGTTCAATTCACAGACCCCTCTCTTCACACCTAATATCTCTAATCCATGAATTCATAAGTGAGGACCTTAATCCAAGGACACATAATAATTACCAATATAATAAAAAAATATGTAGTGTACGAACATTAAAACACCCATTATGGAAATATTTTTAATGAATTTAATTCATTCCAAGGGAATGTTTGGTCATTCACCTCAAAATATATATTTTGGGGGATATGTATATCATAGCCTGGAGATCCAATATTTTTCATCCTTTGTGGAATAAATCCATGAATACGGACCTTAAAAAAGGAATTATTGTGACCATGAAACCACTGAAATGGGTATATATGATTTTTTTCCAACAATAGGAATATTTGTAAACACACTCCCTATACCATGCAAATATAAGATCAGACATCCCAAAATTATGATTCCTATGACTTTTATCCATACTGACCATTTACCTTCATGAAAATAACCTTTTGATTTAATTTTCCCCCATTATGTGATATATTAATTTGAGTTCTACAAAAATCCATTGAAAATAATATAATTACAACATAACCCTTTGATAAAGTATTTTTGACATTTTATGAAAGGATTCCCACAGGAAAATCTTATTGTTCTAATTGCATCCTAATACATGGTCAATTATAAAACCAATTGATAATAGGGTTCATTTTTTATTTGTGTCAATGTCATTAAAAAGTTTCCTAAATCATTTCAATTATACTAATATGGAATAATTCATGGTCTTTCAAACATACCCAACAAGGCCATCCTTCAAGTCTACCTATGTTTGGACATATCCCTTTATGGAATTCACAATGATAAAAATTTGATAACCCTTGAGATCTCTATAATAATATAATTTAATTTTCAAAGACCATCTATCTCCCACTGGTTCACATATCTCATGGGTATATTGGTCCTTACATTTATATTTTCATCAATTCATTAGAGGTGATTTTAAATTGGACAGTGATTCAGTGTAAGACCGATACATTCACCTGACTCATCTGTTAAGGTAACCTATATAGGGCCCAATTATTTCAGATTCTTCCACCAATAAATTGAAAAATATATTCTAATTTATTGTCCATGTGTTATGAACATAAAATACTTGTAAAAATGGGTCTAAATGTAGGACCCAAAAATGAAAACTATAGTCATGAATGAAATACACTAAAGGGAACATAATTGGTTTTCATTACATGGCCTCAATAGGTATGAAATTATTTGTCAAAAAAAAAGAAACTAGGATCCAACATCATATGGGTTTTAATTCCATTCACATGGATAAGTAAGAATCCATTTTAAGGACCAAATTCCATCCCCACCACACCTCTTTCATCCCATAACATTATGTATTACCAGGAGACCTTAAACCCCAATATAACCTTGCAGTCTTAACAGATTACATGACAATCCAACATAACCATAAGTATTCTTGGGTGGCCTTATTCCTGATATTAACCCTTACAACTTCCTAGAAATAATGAAACTACAATACAACCTTATGTCTTATTAGGTTACTTTAATTATTGAACATAACCCTATTACCTTATTTAAAGAAATTATACTATAACATACCCTTAACTCATTTTGGGATCTGTTAATCTCTAGTATAACCCTTAAGACATCCTGGATGAAATGAAACATTATGATATACTTGTGTTTTTATGGGATAAATTAAACCCTACTATATCCTTAAATCCTTTATATATTGAATGAAAGTGAAAATATTTTTAAGAGACCTTAAACCCTAATGCAACCTTTAATCCTTCCCAGAAATTATAAAAATCCACTATAACCTTAAATATTCATAGAAGAACATAATCCCTCATAAAACCCTTTAGCCTTACCTGATGATTTGAAACACTAGTGTGACCTTATTTCCATGTATATATAGAATTAGAAACTCACACATTGGTGATGAGGTGGTAGTCCTTAAATCCACATGTGATGAGCTAGTAATACCGAAATATTGTGGAAAAAACCAATATATCAAAATAATATTTATGATCTAATGAACCATAAATATATCGATGATAAAAAATAACCATTAATTTTATTTATAATTAGTAAATGGGCCAACTCACTAGTGATGATCTAGTGAACCTATATCCATGTTGGTGATTATTAAATAAATCAATCAGTAGGTAACGATCCACTAACATCACTATATATTAGCGACAATAAAATAGAAAAATAAACTATTGATAATACAATAAATCTTAAAACTACTTATGATTAGACAATCGATCCATTCATTAGTGATAAGGTAGTGAGGCACAAAATAATATGTGAATAGTAAGCAATATTGAAATCTATTAGTGATGAGACAATGAATCCATTTTCTGGTTAAGGGTTAGTGATCCCCAAACACACTATCAAAATTCTAGTAACATTAAAACTTGTTGGTGGTGAGAAAATATACTGATACTATTGTAAATATATATAAAACTCATATCTATCTTCAATTGATAAGTGTATACATATTTCTCCTTTTAATCTTATCGATATGGTGTTAAAATCAAAAGTGACTTCCTATATGTATTTAAACTATAATGAACCTCCAACTAACCATTATTTTTTGAGAATTATTATTCAATATATTTTGAACAATATTTGATTTAAATAATCATAGTTCCTCACAACATTCAAAATATCCAGCCAATCTCTTTTGAACAGTATTCACGCCATTAATAAAAAAGTCATGTAAAATAATTTGGTATTGTTTTTAGGAAGGATTTTGTGAACATGTCATACATAAATAAGAGAATACTGGATTATAAAATATTATCCTTATTAAGATGATTAGAACTACCAACCTCTCGATTCCTTCTTATACTTCCCACAATGGCCAATAAAAAATGGGATGTTGAAGGAAAATACAAGAATAAGAAAAGTGGTGAATTTGATGTGGAATCCTTCATGTATATAAGATATTGATGGATTTTTAATATTTAATCTTGATAACACATTGATTTTTATTGTTTATGACACTTTACATATGAAAAATTTATTACCCTCATGGATACCATGTTACTATAGATTTAAAAAATCTTGGGCTCCATCAATAAGCTAATAGAGGTTTTGGGACAGAAAACCATCATGCTTCTGTCATTTACATCTAATAAATTGAAACTTAAATTAATGACATAGATAAAGAGAAATTATAAATTCTTTAAGAAACTTAGTTGATCTATAATTATATACTGAATTCCTTGGTGGGGGGATATGGGATGAAGGGTATGATTTTGACTCACTGAACTACATGGTAATAAATAGCGGGGAAGAATCTACTGTGGCCTAAAAATGATGGAGGGATAATAGTGGGAGGAAGACTTTCATTTATACATTAAATTGGTTTCATAGTATCTATAATGAGTTTAATAGTTCCATTATTCTAATTTTATAGGAATCATCAAATGATGTGACCTATGTTCCTATAACAACCAATGTGATCCCCTAGAAAGATGTTTCTTAATATGATGATCATCAATACTATAATGACCCAACTAAACTAGACGTAATTGATGTTAGTTTAGTACTATACATCTAAACATAAGAATCACAAAGGATTCCACATTGGGTAACATCCAACCCCACCATCTAGATGGATTATATTCCTCATGTTGTTGACATTACCCATGGGTCTTACCTACCATTACTAGTGGTGGATCAATGAGTGTTCTAAATTTCATTGGGACAATGACCCCGATTTCTTAACTAGTTTCTATTAGTGGAATTGAGAATTTTATGTTTTTCATTGATGGAGAATCATCTACTATAAATTAATTATCTATGGTATCATTGAGGATCCTTAAATTGGAGCTATTTCCCAATCATAAGAATTAGAACACACTAATCCTTAATAATAAGTCATCATTAGTTTGTCAATTCCCCATTCAGGTTAAGTTTAATAGAGATTACTAATGCTGCTATACCTACCATGCTAGAGATAAGCCCACAATTTTTTAGATAAATTTTACAAGAGGATGGGACACACTTTTTCCAAAAGTATCTCTAAAAATACATACCTTTAAGATGTAGAAATAATCCAGTATCTATATTTTCATCTGGACTATTGGTGTTTGTATATGAGATAGCATCACTAGGTTCCCATCATCTAGATGGCACCCTAGATATAGTGAAGATATCATTTTTATGTAAATACACTAGAGGATAGATTGACATTATTTGTATGTTAATTTTTTAGTTGATGCCGAATTCACATAATTGGATTGGTCTCTATACTATTCATCCCAAAATATACTAAAAATGAATGAATTCAAGGATGATAAAGAAACCATGATCTCATGTGATGAATGAGAACAAAATAAATTATTATGGTCTAATCTTGTGGATGATTCATCTTCTTAAGAAGATGTCAAGTTAAGTGATATGTATATGGAATTGCAAATGTCTAGACACCAATAATGTATTGGCTTGTTTCCACTAAATAATTTAACATATATGAGTATTTCTAGGAGGTACATATCACACATCTCCACCACAACATATGGATCACACATTGGTTCCTATTAGTATATCCCATACACCAAATATATACAACATGATATGATTGTTTATAAATGGTTATAAATGTGTTTTTTCAACCCTTTCTACAACAAGGAGTCCCAAATATCGTAGGAAGCTGGGGAACCTCCAACGTACATTCAAGAACTGTATTGGGGAGATTTGTGATCATACTTGAGAATACTACCATCATGCATGTGTTGGAGGCTGGTGAAAATATACAACACTGTATTTTTATTCTCTTAATCTTTAGCTAGAAATATCCAATTATAAAACTTTGGACCTTACCTTGGATTAGTCATTAGAGGAGTCATGAAATATTTTCGCACATATAAATTCCATGAGCTTGGGGTTAGAAAAAACTATCTATCCTTCTTAGGAATATCAACCCTCCTCTATGAATCTAAATGGAAGATCTTATAAATATTATAATACCACCCATATTATCCATGAATCCATCCATAAGGTGAGAATATATATTGACCAAAAAAGAAAAAAACCTACCAATGTTAAATCATCAAATATAATGATCCCACTATAGTAAAAATTTCTTTAGTCATGGTTATATTTAATAAAGGGTAATCTATATTCGATTTAAACCAAAATATTGGTCTGAGATGGAGAGAGATTAATATCTTTAACATTGACCACATTTAGGGAAAATACCAAAACCACATATTTGGTGAATTTTTTTATACAAAAAACCATAACCCACACCACTGGCCAATCCAAAGGTGGATTTATCCATGAAGTAACCTTGCCCAATCTGATTAATTTTTATAAGGCTAGAGGAACCACTAATTATTTTAATGACCATGATTAGTGGAGGTCTAAGGAAATTACATTCAAGTAATATACCCTAAAAGGGTTATCCAAATTATTATATGGAGGTCGCTAAAATGAAAATTCAAAATTCCATTGGTTTCATAAATCTATAATTCCCTATAATAAGTCAACCTCATGAAATGATAATAGTGATCATCCCTTGGGATACACCAATCCTGATTTATCCACATATTACATAGATGTGAATGATGAATTTTTCCCACTAAGTATGCTTCAATACATAAAACCATAGATAAGACCATACATTCCTCAACACATGGTAGAGATAATGATTATGATAAATATGATCTATTAATGGAAAATATACCCCATACTAAAGTATTCAAAGATTTGTGTGAACATGATTATAGTGATAGAACTTGGAATTATAAAATATTTCCAACCTACCATTAAAAATCGATCATTGGGACTCCAATAAAGATAAATTCAAGGTGGTCACCACTCCATTGATTCCTTCACTCAATATTTTTGAGCCTCTCCGATTTGAGTAGTAACTTTATCAATTTCAGAAAAAGAATGTACTGTTATAAGAGCATTACATTGTGCCATGTCACGGGAATGAACTCAGTGATGATGAAACATGGGTTGAGGCCCTATATCTATCATTTGAGTCATCTTTGTATGAAGGAACTGTATAAAAATCTTGGGAATATAACTTTTTTAAAATAGTCCCAAATAAAATTTAATTCATTATCTTTACTACATCACCAATGTAACATCATAGGTTCCCCCTAAAACTATTTATAAACATTGGATCAATCAAGTCATATAGAGAATACCATATCAAAATGAAAGATTGAATAAGATGATATTTTTAAAGAACAAACCTCTCAATTAATGTAAATTGAGGTAATAGATATTACAATTTATTTAGAGATAAAATCAAATCCAAAATGGGTTGTCTTGACCCTTCCATAGATAATCTGTAAAACCCCAAAATTCAATTCCTTTAATATCATGGTATATTAAGATAAAAATAATAATCATTTTTCCTTCAGATGTGGAATAATGATGGTGACAAATGAAAAATGAGTGGTATTGAAACAAAAGTGTTTTTTTAAAAAAAATTGGAAGGCCAATAATTCTTTTATTACTCCAACATAGTGATTGGGTCCATTTCTTATTGGGACGAAATTCATTAATACTTATTGTACAACATAATCTAAACATTGATAAATAAATTCTTTCATGAACTCTCTAGTTATAGGTAGTTAGAAAATGATATTTTCACTAATATCAATTCCAAATTTAAATTTATTTCATATTCCTTAGAGATACAAGATCCTTAGGTGAATCGTTTGAAAATATGCATGAAAAACATACATGATGATTTAGTAACCTTGATAATGCTATGAATATATCATAATGGATTATCTGAGTTCACTACTATGGATGAATGAGTAGATTATTTTGTTTATAAAACCAGGATACAACAATGAAAGATTCCCTAATATAAAGGGAATATGTTTGGGAATGAATAAATGGTTGTCCTCACCATTAAAATAGAATCAATAGTATCAATATTTCCTAATTTGTGTAAGGTTCTAGAAATCACTACATTCCAGGACTTTGTTATAGTAGAAACACTTCTTCCAAATTAAAACTGACAAAAGTGGAAGGATTATAGGGGTATAATGTTTTTAAATATAGAAATTAAAAATTATATTTCCTTTAAGAATGAGTAGTTTCTGTGGAATTTCATGTGTTCCCAAGACATGAATATAAAAATTTATTAAAAATTCTGAAATCCTAATGAGTTATGTCATGAAGAGTATCCCAACTACTAACCCTATCATTATATAAATAAGAAAATTATTGAAGACTACATTTTCATTTACTAATTTCTACAGATATGCTCAATTAGAGAAAATTAGTGTTAGATAACTCTAAAGGTCACAATAATGATGTAGATACTAACATTTCTGAAGATGAATAGGAATAAATAAAATTTCAAAAAAAATAGATGTTTGATCATTGGATTTCTTAAAATTTAGTTAGTTTCACACATAAGATATTCATTTATCATTGAATAATCCAAATAAAAACCCTATTCTATCTACCACACATGCAGTGGGTCATTTAATTCTAAAATATTTTTCTAACTGGTAAAAAATATACTAATGTGCCATGAAACATGAATAATATATCCGAAAGGACCCTAAAATGATCCATACTATTATGGGCCTCTATTAGGAATAATGTTTTATGTTAAGTTTCCCAATCACAATAGGGGGTCAATTAAGGATATATAACCATGATGACATTCTTGTATACTCAAATACTATATTACATGGGGTGTGAATAATATAATTTCATGTTTGATCACAATGTACCTAGAAAAATAACATTACATGGTTCTGGATTGTCATATGACCTTCCAAGGGTTACTTCATCTCCTTCATTTTTAGTGCACTAATATGAGAAAGGGATTAATATTTTATAGATGTGATAGTACACCTTTGATTTTTTTATAAATCATGATAAATATACATCTCGAACTCTGGATTAGTATTTTTTATACCATCCATTTTTCTTCACTCTTCTACATCCACGCTAGATGCGATAAACTTCTATATGAGAGAGAGTTGTATATTTTTATTCAACCCAAAAACATAAGTGAAAAATCATTCAGATAATGAACATTTCAACAACATAACATTATTTTGTATGATACTTATTATTATAAAACGAAAATATATGTCATTTAAAACTCAAGACGATCCCTTTTAATCAAAAAAAATTATGAAAACACCATTTTGAATTCCATGAACTCAAATCTGGATGTATCCATTCCATTCTTGATCAATAAAGTATATCTATCCTCAATTTATTATCTATTTTACATTGATATATAATATATATAAAAAAAATATGTAAGTTTAATTTCATCCTTTATTATTCAATTGAAATAAAAAAATATTAACAATCATTGTCCCTGTCTTGATTTAACAAGGTAGTTTATCATATGTCTATTTTTAATAAAATACTAATTTAAAGGACTATCTAAACTCTAAAAATTAGTTTAATAGATTGGGTCATGTATAATTTATCTATATTCCATGATCACACCATGTTTCCCTCATGATTTGTTATGGACATGAATACCCAATAAAATTAATGAAAACCACCATGAATAATGTCAAAGAATAAAAATTTTAAATTCAAATTAAAATATTATTTTTTGATCAACATGTTTCATGTAACACCTCAACTCGAGTAACCCGGATATGGTTGCTATTTTACTACATTGTCACAAAATATAAATAATCACATATATAAGGATTGAATTAATTAGTAGTCGTAGGAGAGTAGATACATACATGATTCTAATATAATATCAAAAAAATAAATACAAATTAACAATTCCAATGAGAAATTTTACACACCTAAGATTTTATAGTTATTTCATTTGAATTGAAATTGATGTATTTGATAGCTTTCCTTACATGCAACCGGGGTATATAGTAAATGTTATATAAAAAACCATTACAACCAAACACATAAATTTCTAAGTATGAATGGTTAAAAACACTTTATAAAAATTATGTATAAATCCATAAAATAAAGAAAATTTATTAAGTAATTATTAATAAATAAGTACTCAATTTCTAATAAAGTCATTTGATACTTCAAAAAAATTCTTGATGAATGGGTTTTATTACAATTTTATATGAAAATTATAATTAATTTATCCCATTTATTTAAATATAAATTCATGTAATTAATATTATTTTTCAAAATTTTTTGAAAATATTATCATAGGGTGGTTTTTGTATTTTTTTTCAAAGGATTTATTTTTAGTGAGTCGGGAAAAATTATTTTTTTGTAACAAATGTCATTTATTTTAAAAAACAACTCATATTTTGTTTTTAATTTTCACCTTATTTAACTAAAGTTCCCATTAATTATAAATAATCTAATTAATTACATTGTAATAATTTTATTACTTAATTTTGGTATAAGATTGTTTTTAGGTTTAATTATTTTCCAAAAAAACTGTTTGTATAAACACAATGGTTTCTTATCTTAATAAATTGTATTAATATATTTTAATTAGTGGTATTAATAAAATTTATTTTTTTTATATTCAATTTAAAATTTTAGCATTCATTTTTTTAACAAGGTAATTAATGGATGAAATAATTTTTCATGCTTAAATATTTGTTTTTCAAAAATGTGATTTCATTACGGTTTGTGCACTTATTTAAAACTGAATCCTTCCACTTAAAGAAATTTATTATGTTAAAATGGATTCCATATTTTTAATAATATTATTTAATATAATTAATTAGGATCATCTTAATTTTATTCATAGTTAATAGTAAAAAAAGTAAAATTCGGTTACCATGGTTATTGTTAAATCATGTTTACATTGGTGTGGGTGGGTGGGTGAAACAAAGAGACAATCGAAGGATTTATAGATACCCTAAAATTTCTTAAATTATCATTACATATTTTATTTTGAATATGTAAAAAATTATACAAAAAAACATATAATGAATAAATTAGTCTAGTACCTTTGAAAACATGAAAACATAAACACTAGTTATATGTCGGCTACAATATCTCACACAAGGATCTTCTTGAAAGACACACTTCTTAGAAAAATAAAAAATAATACATATCTTTATTAAATGGGTAAGGAAAAATAAAAATGTGTGAGCTTAGATTCTTTGTAAGTGTAAAAAAGGAGTCTTGTACGCATAAACATGAGCATAGTGATATGAGAACATGATCATAACATTAGAATATCATGACCATCGTAACATAAGTTTATAAACATGAATCATGGAATCATGATTGGATGTTCATAATACATGAGTCATATGGAAATAAATAACATAATAATTGAATTAATAATATTGGAATAAGACATGGAATTGTGTCATACACATGAGCATATAATAACATTTCCATAGTAGTTAAGGAATTGCTACCAAGGAAATCTTAGTAGCATAGTGTCACTCCCCATACCATTATAGTAGACATTGTTCACTACCATGTTCATATTAGTAGTATGAGTACACTCCCCATATTATATTGGTATTCATGGTTCACTCCCATGGACATCTTCGTAGTCACGGTTCACTCACAACACTATTATAGTCACTCTCATGAGATATAAATCTGTACCTACTGCATTGGTGGGAGATATTGGTGCCACCAATCTCATAATTAAATTAAACCAAAATTTCTTAAAAAATCATGAAAAATCATATCAAAATCCATATAATGAAATTAATATCATAGAAATTTAATCATATCATAAAATGTGAAAAAATATATAGTTTTCATAATTATAGCATCAAATGAATAACACATAAAAAGAAGAAGGTTTTAGAGGCATAAAACCTCTAAAAGGGAAATGAATTTCATAAACATCATGCCATAAAAACATAAAAATTAATATAAATAACATGAAGGTAAAACTAGAATCATTTCCTTATAAAGTCTTGAGTAACAAAAATGGATGTCATCTTATATGGGAACTAATATAGAAATATTTTTTAAAAAGAATTGTTCAGTAAAATATTCTTATGCATAAAAACAATTTTTAAAACATAAGAAATTTCTGAAAATATTTTTCTTTTGTAAAATAACATTGAAAAATTATAAATATATCTTTAATTTTTTTTAAATTATTTTTCCTTGAAAATGATCCTCAATGATCATTTAAAAACATTTTTGAAAACATGATATTCAAAATAAAACATATTTATGACCCAAGAGGGAGATACAATCATGTTTTTTTATAAAAAAAATCTTTAATTATATTAACTACTAAAGAGTGTAAATATTGTAATAATACAAGGATATATATTTAATAAATAGAGGATAATAAAAATTTTGAGTGTTCTGGAGAGATAGATCATAATATTCCATCGATGGAAGCATAATTATAAAAAATCCCAATAAATGATGAGATTGTTTCCATAAACCCTTTCCACATCATAATATGGGATCATAATATACATGTAACAATATAAAAATAAGTATAGCTAAAAATAAAATTCAAATAATTATTTTTATGATATAATTTTATATAAAACTCAAGAAAATGTTGGTTTAATAAATAAACATGTGTCTCGAAGAAGGAAAATTGAGACTAACCTATCATACCGATTTGGTGACTTGTGAAACATAAAACCCATGAAATAAATATCATAAAATGGATATGAAAATAAATAATAATTTATGTAAAATAATAATATTATACATTCATGGTCAGTATATACAGCACACAAAATAAATTAGAGATGAATAAGGCATGTATCTTATGGAAATAAAAGGTGATATGAAATTCCATTACCTTGTGTCCTCACTTTCATCATACAAGTACAAGCCACATGTATAATAAGAATATATTTATTATAAAATTTCCATAGAACCATAATAATATTTATAATACCATATAATAATTTCTCATGAACTTATATTATCCATTTATTAACAATTCCTTGTTAAAGTAATGTTTCGAGTAATAATAGTTTTTTTATCGTGCGTTTATTGACTTGTCATTCCAGATCCTCTTATTTAAATCATGATTTAATTATTTATATAATTTAAAACACGACTTATATACCATATATTTTATATACATAAAATTTTATAATATTTTATAATATATATATATACATATATGAAAATGAATACATTGTTCATTGAGATGGTATGTCATACGTACTCATGAATGTTGTTTCCATTTTAACGGTGTATTGAAAGAGAAAAAAATTGATATATATATATTTATATTTATACATGTAATTATGAATATAATATAATTAATTTAGAATTATTATGTCATATATATCATATATATTTATTTAACTCATCCTTAATATATTATTTATAAAGTGTGAACGAATCAGATCGCTTTGAGAAGACATTAGTCCACACATCCACAATTGATGTTATCATCTTTACGAAAAATGGAATGAATGAAGGTTTGATATATATAATAAATAAATAAATAAATATAAATTTTAAATATCATATATATTATATTTTAATAGAGTTTCCATCATAATGACCAACCATAAGAGTCGGTAAAGGTAAAATGAACAACATCATTTTGTGAGGCAGATGTTTGTCAAACACAAGAATGGTAAATTCATTGCCCATTAGATGGAAGTGTATGTATGTGAAGGATGAACCATTAATATTAAAAAATTTCACTATGTTATGAATATTTATTATATTATATTTTCATTTAATAATAATAATTTAGATGGTGTATAAATAAAATAAGAGAATAGGGCTTGTGGAAGGATATCACCCCATCTTTGGGTAACTCCTTTTGGTTTTCACCAAAGGGATTACTTGGATGTATTTATTCCCAAAGTGAGGCTTAAAGGAAAAATTTCCGGATGTGGGGAAGTTTATAGGTAATATCTTGGTTTAACCTATGTAGATTTATAGGTATATAGAAGGGTGATAGGTGGTTTCCTTTTATTGGAAGGGGAGGGGATGCAGATGGCATTTTTGAAAGAAAGTCAGGTGTTCGCTCGTTTTATCCATCTATTGTGATTAGAAAAAAACAAAATAAAAAAGGAATTTTTATGGATGATATATGTTCATCCAATGATTTTTTCTCAAGTGTACAGGTCATTTGGGCCATTATGATTAAGGTTTATTCCCTTGTATAACTTAATTTTACCTTAATCACTTTAATTAATCTTAATCACCTTTGATAATTTTTTTTGTAAAAAATTAATTTGATATTATTAGAATATAAATATAATACTTATTAATAAAATATATTTCATTTTTATTGAAATTTAATTCACATAAATGAAAAAATTAATTGTAATGCTAATCTCGTAGACATGGCGAGAAAGAGAAGTTTTAAAGATAGAATGTTCAAAATTTCATTAAAAATTTATATCTAAACTCAAAATAAAAATCGTCCAATGAACTAAATTGGGTTAATCGATGTATTATATATCTAATCTGACTATAAAACCATCTTAATATATAATTTAACTATATAAATATATTACATGAAAAAACAATTTTGAATTCAAATACTATATTTTTCACTATTCATTAAAAAAGATGTTCCTCAAAAAGATATAAAAACTTCATCATAAGATAATTTTCCCATTTACAATTTAAAAAATTATTTTTATTTTATTAAATTAAATTTATAAAATTATATACAATTAATTTTATTATTGTTCACAAAAGGACATAAAAAGTAGTTCTTTTGAGAAAATATTATTTTTTAACATATAAATACACTACCAAAAATTATATTTTTGATTATACATTTGTTATATTTGTATAAAAAAATTTAAAAATAGTTCAATTTTGTTTTTACTATTCATATTACTTAGTTAATTGTATATGTTAAAACCATCTCATTTGAATAATTATAAAAATAAAATAATGTTTTATAGAAACTCAGTGTTGTGTGAAAAAAATGCCAAGTTATTGTTGTTTGTAGCACATGCCAAGTTAGTTCCATGTGAAAGGAATGTTTTACTTATTAGAATGAATGAAATCAATGAAAACTAATTTATTCATATGAAAAGGATCATAGAAACTTAGTTTGCTACATTTTACCCCCCAAAAATGAATTTCACCATAAAAATTCAATATTCAGGAAAAAATAAATGATTATAATTTTTCATCATCACATCCTCATGTTTCCATGTAGTTTCCTATACCTAGTGATTTCTATAAAAAAATATTGACCATGTGAGTGGTCCTGTTTAGTATAATTCTCTCTATATGATTCCAAATTTCACATAGTTTTTCATTGTAAAAATAATATTTCTCTTATAGTATAACCTATGAGTTTAGTACACATGAAGGAATTGGAAATTACATCCTCAGGAGAGATACATGGAACCCATAATGATATTGAGAGAGATTTGGAGGATGTTCAAAGTCATAGTCTACTGTCCTGAGATGATCAATAATCTCAATGTAACTGATATAGCTATGGATTAGCTTCCCTTTAGATACGAACCACAAAAACATATTCCAGGGAGAGATTTGTAGAAAAAACTTCTTAAAAACCAGAATTTTTGGATCACATTATCTGTTATCAGCATACATTTTATTTTGACATTGATATTCCATGACATGATACTAAATGGTTCTCAGATTCTCGACCATTTATTCAAAGATAACGGGTCCCAATAGATTTATTTCTCCAAATTCATCCCAACATTCTAGATATCTACAATTTTCCTATAGAGGCCTTCATACGGTTCCATCGAAATTCTTGAGTGAAAGATATAGTTTTAAGAAAATTAAACTAGAGGAATATATTGATCCCACCCAGTTTTGAAATATAATGAACAATATATCAACATATCCTCAAGGGTTTGGATTGTTCATTCAAAATTTCCATCAATATTAGGATGATAAAAAGTGATAAAACTGAATTTAATGTCATGTTCTTACTGAACACATTGACAAAACTTATAGTCAAACCTTATATCTTGATAAGATATAAAGGAATGTAGTACTACATACAAACTTACCACATCCTTAATGTATATCCTAGCAAGATGATCCAGATATAAGTCTTCTTTTATAGTAGTTAAGTTTGATGGATTTAAAATCTGATCAACTACCACTCATATAACATAATTACCTTTATAGGTTTTGGGTAGTCCAATTCAAAAAATACATAGTGATGTTCTCCAATTTCCATTCTGGTATTGGTAATGTATGTAAATCCCTTTAGAATTTTTTTCATTCATCCATTACTTGCTAGAATACCAAGCACAATGATACAAAGTATTCAATATCTCTTTTCATGACATCAAACCAATAGACTTATTATTTTAGGTATACATCCTTGTACTTCATGGATGAATATAAAATGATGAACACCATGATTCCTATAAGGACTTATTCTTGAAATTTGGTATGTATGGAACACACACATGGTTTATGAACCTTATCATTCTATTCAGATCTAGGTTAAACTCAAGAACATTTATATCATTCTTTTATAGATCTACATCTTCCTTCCGCACCTCCTTAATCATCACTTTGATAGAGTGTTAAACATTCATTTGATAAAGGTAAGGTTTTCCCCTTACTTTAGGATTTATAGATACATCATTCATAAATCCATAAATTTTAGATCTTTTTTAAACTTCATCATGGATAATCTAGCATGATCGTTTCGACTCAATGCATCAGCCAACTTGTTCTATTTCATTAGGTGGTAATTTATTTAGTATTAATAATCATTTATCATCTCTAACAATATTCTCTGGTGAATTTTTAACACCATCTATGTGAATATATATTTCAGATTATTATTATTAGTGTACATACCACACTTTTTCCCAAAAAGATAATTCCTCCATATCATTAATGAAAAAATTAACAATGTTAAATCCAATTCTAGAGATGGGTGAATTTTCTCATGAATATTCAAATTCAACGAGGCATAGGCTATATCCATTTTATTCTTAATAATAACACATCACAATCCCTTCTTGGGTGAATCAAAATAGATTAGAAACCCTTATCCACTATAGGGTAATGTAAAAATAGGTTTGCTGACTAACCTTATCTTCAGTTCCATGAGATTATCATCGCATTAATCTAGGTAGAGGAACATCGAACATGTTAATGTTAACTTGGTTAGTGTGTTAGATATTCATGAGAAATTATCCAAAAAAAAATTGTTAATATCTAGGTAAACCATGATATCTATGAAACATGTTCTTCATGGTTGGTATATGATAGAATAAAATACCCTTCATCTTTGATGGATCTATTTTAATACCATCTCTCGAGATATGTGACCAAAAAATGAAAACAAATCAGCCAAAATTATCAATTTGTAAAATTTTCATATATTTTCTTTTCCCATAATTTTTTTATACTATTATCAAATGGTTTTCATGATCATTATTTCTCTTTGAATATATAATAATATCATATTTAAATATGGCCTAAAACTGATCAAGGTAATCTCTAAAGACTCTATTCATTAAATCAATGAATATAGAAGTAGAATTTGTAATACCCAAAGGAATAACTATATATTCATAGTCTCTATACATTGAAAGGAATTCCATCTTGTATATATCATTATTCTTGACACTCAATTGAACATATATAGAACTCATGTCAATCATGGAGAACTATGTAGCTCCGTGAAGTTGATTAAACATGTCATCAATATAATATAGATGATAAATTTTCAAAATCATGACCTTTTTCAAGTCGTAATAATTAATATAGATTCACATTAATCCATATTTTTTCACATAAAGAATAGGTTCACCCTTAGATGAGACAATTGGATTAATTAATCCCTTATCATGGTTTTCTATGAGTTGCTTCCTCAATTCCCTCAACTCGATCAGGTCAATTCTATATGGAGTATTTGAAATTGTTGTGGAATGAAGTATGAGTTCTATTGAGAACTCATGTTCACATTTTTCCAAAGTTTAAGAAACTATAATGGAAATACATCAAAAAATTCTCAAACAAAAGGCCTATCAAGGATGTCCATTTTCTCCCCAACCATTTGATATAGACAATCCTTCTGAATGATAATTTAGAACCATACACTGGATTTAATCTTCATAGGAGGTTCATATGTATCATAACATTGATAGAATTTTTTAGGTTGGTTTGAAATATCAAATATAACATCCCTTCCTCGACTATTAATGTGGTATTTATTAAAACAAATCCAATCCATGCCAAAGATGACATGAAATGCAACCAAAGGAATAATGACATGATTTCTACAAAGCACATTCCCACAAACATCAATTGGAGAGGAATCATAAACTTTGGATTAAATCATCATACCATTTGGGGTTCTTTACTACGAATTATAAATCTAAACATTTTTTTTTAATCGTAAAACCCTGATGAAATTATTTAGATATGAAGGAGTGGGTAGATCTAGAATAAAATAATCCATTATCAGTTCTAGATTAGATGGTATGTGTAACTTTCAACATGTCGTTATCACACCCCTTGTCAGAAATAGTGATTTCATGATATTTCAATATTTCCCCATGGATTAAGAGGTTACTAAAGTTGATCATCATCACCATACCTTAGGTTTAGAAATTAGTTATCATAATGACCATTCTCTTTAAACATGTAGAACCGAATCATGGGAGGTGAATTATGTTCTTCTATTTCTCTATTCGTACCACTATCTAAGTTCATCCCATCACCTCATCAATCAAGTTCTGGTTATCCTTACCTTAGAATCATAAAAATTTTATGATATCCCTTAATTAAATTTCATCAATTCTACTTCCCACAATTAGATCATAAAGGAAAGATCATATTCTTCTCTTCATGTAATTTATATTTTCCCTTAAACTCAATCTTTTTTATAGTAAAAACCATGGGATCGATATGTGAATCTAATATCCATTTTAACCTCTATTTCAAAAAAATAATCTATTTATAGTTATAATAGTCTCATTTTTTCAATAATGTTCTAATACTTGGATTTAAGCCACTGTAGAACCTATAAAATTTACTTTCAGGTTGAATGATAATTTCTAATGCATGCCTCATAGACCTTGAAAATTTAGAATAGTAGGTACCAAATGATTCATCATCCCCTTTCTTCAATTCAAGTAAAATTTTCTCCAAATTTATACGGAGAATACAAGGAATGTAATTATTGAAAAACTATTTCATAATGTCATCTGAATCCGTGGATTCAAGCTCACTTACTTCCTCATATTATTGATTACTGGCCACCAATATTCCTGTTTTCCTTCTAATCGATAAAGAAGTAGAATGACTTTCTCATGATCCAAACAGTGGATAATGAAGAATATATTTTTAGTAGTACTAATCCATTGTTCAAAGAAATGTGTATTAGAAGATGTACTAAATTAAGGTGGATGTTTTCTCAAGATGAACTCAATAGAATTTTGTTCCCTTATTTTCTCATTTGGAAGTCCACAATGATTCATATCATGAGAAAGCTATGTGAGAATAAAAAAAATATTTTTTATTTTACCTCCCTTATCATTCAATTTCTCAAGAGGTTAATAATTTCATCTTCCATCACAATAATTATTAATGTGAGTACTTCAGCATCCATCGATGGAATTAAACCAAAATCATAGAGTATGAAAGAGTTATCATAACGAAGAACAAAATAATCATGAAAACTCACTTTTAGGAAGTATAAATTATGACACATTCCATAATCTATTATACATTTGGTTTATCATAGGTTATTAATAAAAAAAATATATTTAAATAATTCATGTTGGTATGTGAAGAGTTTGTGAATTCTCAATGACTATCCCCTAGGAGTGTCAAACCAGGTGTGCATCAATGCCCAATATCAAGTACCAGATTACACCGATTCCGGCTCGACATACCTTGTTAGTGTTTTTACTCCAAGGTAAATATATTCAAGAGACACATACATTTTTAGTATCCTCATAGGTTTTTATTTCAAGGAAACCACTCTATTTATAATTTACTAATATTTCAGGAAATTTACCTATATGTTTCCTCATCCTTATACTTTTCCATATACATTCACTTAGGGTAATCACTATGGTTTTATCATCCTTGCGTAAAAAGGTTAACTAATTTTTTTTTCTGATACCAGCTATAAATACCTTCATTTTTAATACATTAAAATGACATAAATAATTCATATTAACTAAAACTTTAAAGACCCGGAATTTCTATGGAATTTTTTTTCATAAATACATGGGAATTTTACGAGTCCGTGAAAATTTAAGGCGGATGATTCCGAGTCCCGGTGTGCTCGGGATCAATTTCTAAAGTTTTGTTTGGGTACGTTCAGTAAACGTACGAGTGAGTTTTTATAACATTTGAATCGGTGCTTGGAATTGAAATATGAGGGCACCATAGAACTCGCAGCGCCGATATTCACTTAAGAAGACATTCACCTCAACGACAGTTGGTCGAGAATAAAAGTTAGTTTTTGGGTTTTTAGAGAATGATTTAAATAAAAATAAAGTGGGTGGATTTATTTTTATTTGTTGGTTAAAACCTCAACATGGAAGTTGGAGGTGGGACCACCACAACTTAACCTCCCATGTGATGTTATGATGGTGGGGCCCACCCAAACCTAACATCCATTTTTTCATGTTTAATATGGTGGGGACCACCAGAGGTTGAATCCTCTTGAACACCCCATTATGTGGGGAGAAACCTCTTGAGATCCCCACTCAATGGTGCCACCACCCCTCCACATTAATTTTATGCCAACCTCTTGAATTAATTAATTGGAGCCAAGTTAATTAATTCTCCCATTTTCAATTTTGTGCCAACAAATTAAATAATATATTAACTTATTATATTATTTGGGCTTGGAAAATTCATTTTGGTGGAAACTTTGGAGAGAGAGAGCTTAGGGAGAAAAAGGTCCCACCAACGAAGGACGAAGAATGAAGAACGTGTTCTTCCAATGAAGAATGATGAAAATGATCTCCATCGACCTTTATCCTCGGATCCTACCGACATGGGACATCTTCAACCAACCTACCCTCTGCATCGTCATCAATGAGCCGATGCAGCTTGGGATTGGAAGTGTGCAGCGGATGCGACGATCAACGACCTCCTTCGTATTCTTTCTGCGAATTCATCATCGAACAACGATCAAAGGTAGGGGAGTGCTTTGATTTGAGAAACTTTGATTCTTCCTTCCTTGATTTTTTCTCTTGACCTGCTTTATGCCAAACTAACGCAGAAGGACTGGACCAAATGAACACGGCCCGATCCCTCCGCTGTTCTTGTGAATGTTTGGTGTGTTCTTCGCGTTCTTCATGGGTGATGAACAACGGATTGTTGCGATTTCATTGTGTGATGCAACAAACCCAAGGTGAAGACCCAACATCAGGACAACCTACTAGAGGTGCGACGATGATAGTGGGTGAAGGATCAAACCGGAACGGGAAGGACCGCTCCTCGACTTTTCTTTGGGTGGGTGAATCAAATCGTATTTTCGGAGCCAATTGGAGGCATGAAAACACCAAAGACGACTATAGGACATTGGGGTGACCTAGTGTTTGATGTTTTGTGATGAAAAGACTGTCAGAATGAAGAAAATAATTTATGGGAGTCGCGCTGGCTGGAGGAACTATTTCTGGAAAATTCCAGAATACACAACGTGTACTTATGACGAACACGCCGTGTTGTGCGGGCGTACTGTGGATTGAGTTTCGGATATTAGGAATGTAACACATGGCATGTGATCCCAGTCACACGGTGTTTATTCTCTACACAGAGTGGCAGAAGTTGCTTCGCGAGACATGGTGTGTATTCTGGAAAATACACGGAGACGAGCAGAATTACACGGCCAAGAGGCACAGCATGTACCATCTACACAGAATGGCAGAAGCGGCTTCGCGAGACTCAGCATGTATCCCAGGGATACACGGACAAGGGGTGGAGTACATGGGCATGTACTCCACCACACAACCATGCATGGCTAGGGGCATGGGCTAACCCGTGTACGAGTTACACGGGTTGGTGAACATGGGTTGAGGCCGTGTACGAGCACATGGCCATCATACACAGAGCTGACCCTAGTGTCTTAGACATGGTGTGTCACCATAACACACACCATTTACTGTATTTTCTACATGACCATCCTTATGACATAGGCTGTTGTACACAGGCAATACCCGAGGTCTGAAGACACGCCATGTTCCTCATTCCTACACACCATGTATTTTTTGGGAAATGGCTTGGTCATCTTGTCCTTAGTATCTTGGACATGTTTTGTTAGGGTTATCCCCCTATGATGTGGTGGGAATTTTGGATACATAAACTTGGGGCTTAGTGGCAGTAGATGTATCAACACTTTTCATGAGGAGCGGACCATTCCAGAATCAAGCATGCTTTGTGCGGAACCCTGTGGCTGGCTGCGCTCCGACTACTGTTCCTGGATCCTGTGTGGTTTCGACAGCATTTACGACTGTTCATGGATCCTATGTGGGTTAGATAGTTCTGACCTCTTTTCCTGGATCTAGTGTGGGTTTGAAAACTCTGACTACTATTCTAGGATTTTGTGTGGGTTCGACAGGTCTGACCACTATTCCTGGATCCTGTGTGGGTTCAAAAGCTCTGACCACTGTTCCTGGATCCTGTGTGGGTTTGACAGTTCTTACCGCTATTCCTAGATCTTGTGTGGGTTCAAAAATCTCTGACTATTGTTCCTGGATCCTGTGTGGGTTTGACAGTTCTGACCGCTGTTCCTGGATCCTGTGTGGGTTCGACAGCTCTGACTACTATTCCTAGATCCTGTGTGGGTTCAACAGTTCTAATTTCTTTTCCTAGATCCTTTGTGGGTTCGACAGAATAAAAGATTAGTGGCTACATCTAATCATCTCTAACTCTCTACAAAAGTTGTATACCTATGTGAGATGAGTCAGAAACTCTATGTTTTCCTTATGATTTAGATGCATTACTTGATAACTTAGGTATAATTATGGGCATATACCTAAGTTGGGGTAATTTGTTGATTTCATACCTTGTGGTTTATCCATGTAGGATTTTGTGAGACCTTTAGGGTCTCAGGGACCCTACTGAGTATCCTTATACTCACCCCTGCAAGGGCTATGCCCGCACCTCATTGTGTTTGATGAAGATGACGTACATTGTTGACTAAGGCTGAGTGTACCTGGACTGGACGGTACCCGGAGGTGGACCACAAGGTGTGATGGTACACGGAGTAGACGGGAAGACGTGGAGTGCTGTTGAGGGTATCTATACCTACCCATCAGGTAGGATTTCCCAGTGGATGATCCATGATAATTTTTCCCTTTTTCCAGTACTTGTACTATTAGTTTCTTGTACTCTATAGTTGGTATTTTATTCCGACCCCTTTTTCTTTTCATCACTCTTTTGTTATACAGTTTTACTTAGTGTTTTGCTTCTATCTTGTACTCTATTTTTTGTGTTTTCAGGTTATAAAGGAAATGCCTTCCCAATTTTATGGATTTATGCCTTTGGTTCTAGTCATCAGCCCCTGGCCTATGGAAGGTGGACTTGGGGTAGTCATGGTTTGGGCCCCGGGGGACGGGTCGTGACAAATTGGTATCAGAGGAGTCGATTCTACCGTAGAACATAGGACTCTGATCTTTTCTGTGAAGCAATAGTGTTAAGGGTACCGAGTGCGGTTTTCAGTTTAGGGAGTCCAGTGTTGGTGCGGTGGCCAATGTATCCATACACCAGGACCCTGACTTCTAATTTCCGACTTAGTGCATGAAAACACTGATTGCATGTGTGTTTTGAATAATTTTATTTGTTATAACTTTGAGTTAGCTCACCAGGTATAAATATTTGAGCATAGAGCACCTGTTTCTTTACAGGATTCCTCCACGCAGACAGCCATCCAGGATTATAGGCTTTGTATGAGATGGTATCTCACCGAGCAATGAGGCCTATGTGTAGGGACCTATTAAAACGGAAGCACCAGCGGTACCACTACCCATTGGGCGACCGATGCCACCAGCCCCAACAGCAGATGATACACGCTTCTTGAGCGTGTTGCATAAGTTCTAGCACCAGAGGCCACCTAGGATTAGGGGATAGATGGACCCACAAGCAGCTGAGGATTGTATGGAGGTTGTGGTGAGAGTTTTTCGACTAGTAGGGACACCAGCCGACCTTATGGTGATCCTTGCCGCGAGTCTTCTTCAGGCAGCAATGGGTAGATGGTTGAGCCTAATGCCCCAGGTGCATGATGAGGAAACAATTATTTGGGCAGACTTCGAGAGCCTATTTTCGGTGGATTTTGTCCCAACCACCCTACGTGCAGTGCAGATACAAGAGATACTTCATCTACAGCAGGGTAGCATGACGGTGGCATAGTACTCAATGAGGTTCACTGACCTCTCGCGCTACTCCACATATATGGTACGCGACCCATTATTCATGGCCCAGACCTTCAAACAAGTGATCAGGCGAGATATTAGGGCTTCGATGATCTCCCTCAGCATCCCGACGTAGGTGGGGGTGTTGGAGCGAGCCCACTTAGTAGAGAGTTTCTTTACTGAGCATTCACCAGCACTGAGACCCACCACCAGGCGTCACATAGCGAAGTCTTCTGAAGCATGAAACAGACAGATGTCGTAGAGATCCAAGCGGACCAGACCATCTGGTGGACGACCTCAGGACTCGGGTTCGATTGTATGAGGCACATGAGACATAGCCAATCATTTGAAGAACATGCAATGTTTCACATGCAGCGGGCATGGTCACATGGCTCGTGACTATCTGACCCACCGTTCAGATGATCAATAGACAGTTGAGGGACCTCCCATGAAGAGTCAGAGGTTCGATCGAAGTAATCCATAGGGCGCAGGCAGACATGGAAGAGGAGCTGGTCGTGCAACTGGCGGTGGACGATGTTACGAGGTGTTACCACCACTACCACCAAGAGGTCCACCCCAACCGTAGGGAGAAGGTGGACATGCGAGAGATCATCTATAGGCAGCTAAGGTTTATGATAATGGCACGCCAGAGATGATTCAAGGTACGATCTATGTCTACACCACCATAGATGCAGTTCTTATAGACAAAGGTTCCAGTCACTCTTTCATTGCCACTGCCCTCATTCGGAGCTCAGAGATTCCTACGAAGCCATTGGCTCGATACTTATGGCTAGAGACTTCTACAGGATAATACTCGATGATTACCCACTGGTACCAGTAGTGTGAGCTTACTCTAGGAGGCGAGAGATTCATTTGGGATCTCCTCGTAGTGGCATTGAGGCCTTACGACGTCATATTGGGTATGGAATAGTTATCCACTGATCATGCTAATATTGAATGTATTAGGTGCAACGTGTATTGTGTCCACACGTATGGGACCGAATTTACCTTCACCGGCGATAAGGGATCCTTTGCAACACAGGAAAGACTTATCAGAGAAGGGTGTGGCCGATCACTCATCAGTTGGCATGCCTTACCCTCAGAGCAGTTGATGTGGAGAGTCCGAGCTATCCTATAGTGGTGGACCAGTACGTGGATATTTTCCCTGATGATGTCCCAGGTCTACCTCATCACATATTTGTGGACTTCTACATTGATTTGTACCTCGGGACAACACTGATATCTATGCCAGCGTATCAGATGACTCCCGTAGAGCATCACGAGCTGTGTGTACAACTAGAGGACTTGCAGGGGAAGGGATTCATCCGGACCAATTTTTCTCCCAAGGAGGCCATGATTCTGTTCGCCAAGAAGTCAAATAGGATCTTGAGGCTTTTTGTCGACTAGTGTCTCCTGAACTAAGTGATTGTGAAAAACAAGTATCGACTATTTAGGATTGACGACTTATTTGATCAGCTAAAGGGAGCACGATGGTTCTCCAAGATAGAACTGAGGTCAGGCTATCACCAGCTAAGAGTTCGAGATGAGGATGAGCAGAATACGGTCTTCAGGTGTCGGTATTTCCATTATGAGTTCTTGGTTATGACATTCAGCGAAACCAATGCTCCAGTAGTGTTTATGGGACTCATGAACATGATCTTCCACCCATACCTCGATCGCTTTGTTGTAGTTTTCATCAACAACATTCTGATCTACTCAACTACTGAGGAAAAGCATGCCTACTCTTTTCCGGTAGTACTAGACACACTCCGAGAGAACCAACTTTATGGTAAGCTCTCGAAGTGCCAGTTTTGGATCCGATAGGTTCACTTTTTGGAACATGTCATCTCAAAGGTTGGAGTTGCAGTAGATCCAGTGAAGATTGAGGTGGTACATGCTTGGGAGCCTCCCAAGAGTGTGATTGATGTATGATGTTTCCTGTGTTTGGCTGGGTATTACTGTATGTTCGTACCAAACTTCCCCAGAGTTGCAACACCACTATCATCCTTGACAAAGAAGGGGAAACCCTTTGTGTGGTCGGAGAGAAGCCAACAGAGCTTTCAGGATCTGAGGCAGAGGCTGTCTAGTGCACCCATATTGAGGCTTATAGAGGAGGTCACAGGGTACAAAGTCTACTACGATGCATCAGGGACCGGACACTGGTGTGTCCTGATGTAGGAGCGAGCAGTGATCACATATGGTTCTCATCAACTGAGACATCATGATAAGAACTACAATACCCATAACCTAGAGTTAGCAGTAGTGGTCTTCTCCTTGAAGATGTGGAGGCACTTTCTGATGGATGAACGTTTTACCGTGTACTCTGATCACAATATTCTCATATATATCTTCTCCCTGAAGGACCTGAACCTGATACAGTGACGTTGGCTTGAGTCCCTCCAGGAAAATGACTTTGAGATAGTCTATTCTCCTGGGAAGGGGAATATTGTTGCAGATGCACTTAGCAGGAGATCTAGTATACAACTGCTCGGTGAGGCGATAGAGAAGATGGACACTTTGCAGATACCCTTTTTGGATAAAGATGGAGAAGCCTTACATTATTCTCTTACAGTCACCCCCCACTTCTTTAGCGATTCATGGAGGCATAACATTGGGACACTGACTACGAGACACAATGTGCTCAGATATCTATAGGGCAGGCACCTGATGGATTTTCTGAATGCTGGGAGCACATCATCCAATTCATAGGACGTACTTTAGTTCCAGTGTCACTTCAGGAGGAATTGTTGAGGGAGTTCCACAATTCACCTCTAGCGATACATACAGGAGTGGAAAAGTTGTACCAAGACCTCAGACGACAGCACTGGTGGCGGGGTCTGAAGAAGGCAGTTGTCGTGTTTGTCTCTCAGTGCCTCACTTGTCAGCAAGTGAAGGCGGAGCATCAGGTACCATCAGGCTTGGTTCAGCCTTTAGAGGTCCCAGAGTGGAAGTGGGAAGGGATATCCATGGACTTCGTGACAGGACTTCCACATATATCCTGGGGTGACGACTCAATTTGGGTGATCATTGACCGAATCACCAAGTCATCCCACTTCATACCGATCAAAGATCAGGGTTCTGTAGAGAGCATTTAACGCCTCTACATGCAGAATATTGTGCGGCTACATGGAGTACCTTCTTCTATTGTAACCGATCATGACACACGCTTTACTTCCCGGCTATAGAAGGGGTAGCAGGAATCTTCCAGGATAGAGCTTCTTCTGTGCACCGCCTTCCATCCTCAAATGGACGGCCAGACTGAGCGGACCATTCAGACCCTCAAGGACATGCTCCGTGCTTGTGTCCTCGACTTTGGTCATAGCTAGGAGGATCACTTAACTTTGGTGGAGTTTTCATAAAACAATAGTTATCACTCCACCATAGGGATGACACCTTTTGAGGCATTATACGGGTGACCTTTCCAATCACCCTTGTGCTAGAATGACCCTGGGGAGTCAGCACTAGTGGGACAAGAGATGGTATGAGCTACCACTGAGAAGGTGCTTATCATCCAGGAGTGTATGAAGATTGCACAGAGCCGACATAAGTCGTATGATGTCAGGATATGGAGACCTATGGAGTTCGAGGATGGCACCCATGTCTTTCTACAAGTCTCACCCTGATGAGGTTTACGAATATTTGGATGAGGTGGCAAGTTTTCTCTGTGTTTCATTAAACCTTTTCAGTTCATCAACAGAGTTGGTGAGGTAGCATACTTATTAGCACTTCCACCACTATTGCACTGGGTGCACGACATCTTCCACGTATCCCAGCTGAGGAGATACGTGCACAACCCTTCTCACATCATCAACCATGGAGAGTTCGACGTCGACGATGGGGTGAATTTTACAAAGGTTATAGTGGAGGTTGAGGATCGACAGGAGCCGGTCCTTTGCGGACTGTCGATACCTCTGGTGCGCATATATGTTGGCATCCCAAGAACCTCCAGGAGAGCACATGAGAGTGGGAGGATCATATGCATGCTCAGTACCCCCACTTGTTCCCTTAGTTCGAGTTATAGCTTATGGGGATGTAAAGCCCTGATTTGGGGAGAATGTAAAGACCTGGAAATATCTGTGGAATTTTTTTTCTTAAATACATGGGAATTTTAAGAGTCTTTGCATGATTCCGAGGCCCGGTGTGCATGGAATCAATTTATGATGTTCTGTTCAGGTACACTTAGTAAACATAGTAGCAGGTTTTTACAACTATAGAACCGGTGCTCGGAATTGAAATTTGAGGTCACCGTTGAACTCGCAGCGCCGATATTCGCTTAAGAAGACTTTCACCTAGACGGCAGTTGGTCGACAATAAAATTTAGTTTTTTTCATTTTTAAAGAATGATTTAAATAAAAATAAAGTGGGTGGATTTATTTTTATTTTTTGGTTAAAACCTCCAAAAGGAAGTTGGAGGTGGGACCAACACACCATAACCTCCCATGAGAGGTTATGGTGGTGTGGCCCACCCAAACCTAATTTTCTATTCTTCAAGTTTAATATGGTGGTGACCACAAGAGGTTGAAACCTCTTGAACTCCCCATTAGGTGGGGAGAAACCTCTTGATCTCCCCACATAATGGTACCACCAACCCTCCACATTAATTTTTTGCCAACCTCTTGAATTATTAATTAGAGCCAAGTTAATTAATTCAACCATTTTGAATTTTGTGCCATCAAATTAAATAATAGATTAACTTAATCTATTATTTGGGCTTGGAATATTCATTTTGGTGGAAACTTTGGAGAGAGAGAGATTAGGGAGAAAAATCTATGGCCAATGAAGGATGAATAACTAAGAACACATTCTTCTAACTAAGAACACTGGAAATGATCTCCTTCGACCATCATCCTCAGTTCCTAATGACATAAGACAACTTCAACCAACCTACCCTCCACATCGTCGTCAACGAGCCGACGTAGCTTGGGATTGGATGTGTGTGGCGGACGTGACGAACGATGATCTCCTTAATCTTCTATTCGCGACATCATCATCGAATAATGATCAAAGGTTGGGGCATGTTTTTATTTGAGAAAAATTGATTCTTCCTTCCATGATTGTTTCTCTTGACCCGATTCCTACCAAACTAACGTGGACGGACTGGGACAAATGAACACAGCCCAATCCCTCTTCCATTCTTTTGAATGTTTGGTGAGTTCTTCATGTTATTCATGGGTGATGAACAACGGATTTTTGTGAGTTTATTGTGCGACGCAACAATCCCAAATTGAAGACCCAACATCACGACGACCTAGTGGTAGTGCGGCGACAATAGTGGGCAACAGATCGAACCAGAACAAGAAGGACCGCTCCTCGACCGTTCTTCAAGAGGGTGAATCTAATCGTGTTTTTGGAGCCAATCGGAGGCCCGAAAAAACTGTAGATGACTACAGGACATCGGGGCGATATAGTGTCTAATGTTTCGTGACGAACTGACCATCAAAATGAAGAATGGATTTTACGGGAGGCATGCTATCCAGAGGCGCCATTTCAGGAAAATTCTAGAATACATGGCGTGTACTTCTGAAGAACACACCTTGAAGTGTGGGCATTATGCGGCTTGAGTTTCGGATGTTAGACAAGTAACAAACGGCGTGTGACCCCAGTCACACGGCATGTATTCTCTACGCAGAGTGGCAGAAGCAGCTTCGAATGACAAGGCGTGTATTCCAGGAAATACATGGACACGAGAATAATTACACAACCAGGAGGCACAGCGTGTACCATCTACGTAGGCATGGCCAGTGGCATTAGCTACCTCGTGTACCAGTTACACGGGTTGGTGAACACGGTTTGAGGCCGTGTACAGGAACATGGCCAGCGTACACGGAGCCGAACACAGTTGCATGGACAAGGCGTGTAACCATACCACACGCTGTGTAATGTCATTTATACATGAACAGCCTTACGAAATGGGCCATTGTACATGGGCAGTACCCAAGGTCTGAAGACACGGTGTGTTACTCATTCCGACACGCCGTGTACTTTTTGGGAAATGGATTATTCATCTTGTCCTTAGTATCTTGGACACGTTTTTCTTGAGTTATCCCCCTATGACGTGGAGAATATTTTGGATACATCAAATTGGTACATCGTGGCAGTTGATGTATCGACACTTTTCTTGAGGCAATGACCATCCCAGAATCAAGCATGTTGTGTGTGGAACCCTGTGCCAAGCTGCGCTCCAACTACTATTCCTAGATCCTGTGTGGGTTCGAAAGCACTCACGACTGTTCCTAGATCCTGTTTGGGTTCGTAAGTTCTGACTGATGTTCCTAGATCCTGTGTGGGTTTGACAGCTCTGACTACTATTTCTGGATCCTGTGTGGGTTCGATAGTTCTGAACGCTTTTCCTGGATCCTGTGTGGGTTCGACAGCTTTGACTACTATTCCTGGATCCTATGTGGGTTTCACAGTTCTGACCACTGTTCATGGATCTTGTGTGGGTTCAATACCTCTGACTACTATTCCTGGATCATGTGTGGGTTCGACAGTTCTGACTGTTATTCCTGGTTCTTGTGTGGGTTCGACAGCTCTTACTACTATTATTGGATCCTTTGTGGGTTCGACAGTTCTGATTTCTATTCCTAGATCCTTTGTGGGTTCGACATTTTAGATGACTAGTGGCTACATATAATCATCTCTAACTCTCTACAAAAGTTGTATACCTATTTGATCTGAGTCAGTAACTCTATGTTTTCCACATGATTGAGATGAAGTACTTGATAACTTAGGAATATGGATAGGCATATACTTATGTGGGGTTATCTGTTGATTTCATACCTCGTTGTTTATCCTTGTTGGATTTTGTGAGACCTTGAGGGTCTCAGGGTCCCTACTGAGTATCGTTATACTCACATCTGTATGGGCTATACCCGCACCATGTTGTGTTGGATGTACACGACAAACATCACTGACCAAGGCTGAGTGTACTAGGACTGGATGATACCCGGAGGTGGACCACATGGCGTGACGGTACACAAAGGAGATGGATGGACATGGAGTGTTGTGGAGGATATATGTACCTACCCTTCAAGTATGATTTCCTAGTGGAAAATCCAGGAGTTGTTTTACATTTTTCTAGTACTTGTACAGTCAGTTTCTTGTAATTTACAATTGGTCTTGTATTCCGGCCCCTTTTTACTTTTCATAATTCTTTTGTTATATAGTTTTACTTAGTGTTTTTCTTCTATCTTGTACTCTGTTGTGTGTGTTTTTTGGTTATAAATACAATGACTTCTTAGTTTTAGGGACTTATTTCTTTGGTGGCAGTCTCCAGCAACTGGGCTATGGAAGGAGGGCATGGGGTAGTCACAGTTCAGGCCCCGGGGGACGGGTCATGAAAAAAACATTATTGAAAAAGATTCCCAAATACCGTATTAGTCTAGTGCCTTTGAAAACATGGAAACATAAACATTTTTATATAAGTGAGATACATTATATTCCACTAGTTTGTTCTTGAATATCCCCCTTCTTAAAAAAATCAAACATAATATAGATCTTTGTAACCCGGTTATGGAAACATAAAAAGTGGTGAGCTCAGATGCTTACTAAGGGAAAACAAGGGATATATGTTGGAAGAAATGTGATCATAAGGGTATGAGAATGTGATCATAACATTATAGATCATACCATCCATATCATAAGATAATAAAAATGAATCATGAAATAAACCTTACTAGTTCAAAAGACAAGATTATTATAAAAATAATGATCATAATCCATGAATGAATATAATTGGAATTAGACATAGGATTATGTAATACACATAACCATATAATGTTATTTCCATTGTAGTAATGGACTTGTTTCCAAGGCTATCTCAGTTTTATAGGTTCACTCCCCATACCATCTTGGTAGTCATGGTTCATTTCCATTATCATCATAGTAGTATGAGGTCACACCTCATATAATCATGGTTGTAATGCTTCACTCTCATGGCTATCTTAGTAGTCAAGGTTCACTCCCATGACCATAATATTCTATCTAATGAGATATAAATCATTACCCAATGCATCTAAGGGAGATATAGGTCCCACTTATCTCATAAGAAAATCATAAATACATGATCTATAAAATCCTAAACAATCATATCATAACCCATGAAATGAAATGGGCATAATAATCATGCAGTCATATCATAACTTATGAAAAAAGATATAGGTTTCATAATAATTTCATGGAAATAATAACCCATGAAATGATGTGGTTTTCAAAATAATATAACATGTGAAAGAGAAATTAGATTCATAAACCATTTTCCATAAAAAAATAACCATTAAGAGAAAGAATTTGAATGTAAACATTGAATAATTTACATATAATTTTATGAGTAACACCAATAGATGACATCATAGATTGTAAATAATTTGGAAATGTCATTTAAAAATAATTGTTTAGGAAAATATTCTTTCTGTATAAATTTTTTTTTTGAAACATACGGTATTTTTGAAAATCATTTTCTTGGAAAATAGGTTTGAAAAAATATATATGAATTTTTGAAAAACATAATTTTTTAAAAAATTAATTTTCCTTTTAAATTTTATTCAATGATACTTTTATTTTTTAAAAAAATATTTGGAAACATGGGTTTTTAAATAAAATAGATTTCCCCCCAAGAGAGAGATACAATAAGATTTTTCCTAAACACATTTCTTCAATTATATTAAGTACCAAAGAGTCTAAAAATTGATATAATACATAGAGATATCATATATATACATAATAGAAGAAACTTCATGGTTTTTCTTGAAATATAGATCATAATATTCCATCACTGGAAGAATAATCATAAAAAATATTGATAAATAATGAAATTGTTTTAATAAACTCTTACTGGATGGTAACATTGGATCATGCACTCCATGTTAGAAAATAAAATAAAATTATGCTTAAAATTTTATTAAAATAAGGATTTAAATTATATAACAAGTATATTACACCTTATGAAAATTTTGGTTCATAACAAAACATGTTTCTTAAAGAAGTCAAATTAAGAAAAAACTATATTACCGATTTGGTAACTTTTGAAACTTAAAAACCATGAAATAAAGATAATAAAAAGGATATGAAAACACCCATAAATTTAAGTATAATAAATATAAAAGAAATTTTCTGAAATGTATACACCACAAAAAATAAATAATATATAAATAAGTCATGTATATCATAGAAATAAAAAAGTGAGATGAAATTCCCTTACATTGTGTCTTGACCTTCGTCATATATGTAAAATCCCCATGTATAATAATTATAAGTAGAATATAAATTTTTCATAAAACCATATTCATAAATACAATAACAGATAATATTTTTTTATTACTTTATATTACAAATTTATAAACTATTCCATGTTAACGTAACATTTCAGGTAATAACCACTTTATTTATCGTACATGTTTTGACATGAAATTCTTAATCAAATTTCTTAAATAATGATTTAATTATTTATATAATGTAACAATTACATAAATATCCTATATATTAATTATATAGACATTTATAATAATCTATAAAATATATAAAAATGAAATGGAATACATCATTCATGGAGACAATAAGTTGTGCATACACATGAATGTTTTTTCAATTTTCATGATGCATTAAAAGGAAGAAAATAAATGAAATATTAAAATACATGTATATATATATATAATATCATTAAATAATCCTTATTATGTAATATATATCATATAATTGTACTAAAAGCATCCTTAATACATTTAATATAATGTGTGAATGAATCATATCGCCTTGAGGAGGGGATAATCCCTACATCCAGAAACAAAGTTATCGTATTTACACAAAATGGAAATAACATTGGTAGGATTTATATAATAAATAATGAAATAAAAAATCATATATATATATATATAATTTATAAATAGCGTTTTAATCATAATTCTGAACCATATGAGTTGGTAAAGGTAAAACAAAGAACACTGTTTCATGAGGAGGTAGTTTGCTGTTCACAAGAACGTTATGTTCGTTACCCAATTGATGTAAGCGTGTTTAAGTGTAGGTATAACAAATAACAATAAAATATCATAATATTATGGAAAATTATGATATTATATGTGAATGAACTATGAATAAGTGAGATGGTGGAGAAAGAAAAGAAAAGAACAGATCTTGAGGAAGGATGCTACCTCTTCTTTGGGTAACTCAATTTGATTTTCACCGAAGGGCTTCCATAGATGGATATTTACCCATGTGAGGTTTCAAATATTAAGTTAGGGATTTTTGGAAGTGTATTGTGTAGATCATGGCTAACCAAAGTGGTTTTAGAAGTGTGAATTAGGGGGAGAGGTGGTGTCCTTTTTTAGGGAAAGAAGGGGACACACATGGGATTTTTGAAAACAAGTTAGGTGTTACCAAATTTTAACCTAAAAAAAGTCATCAAAAACAAAAAACAACTCAATAATGAAAGGTTTATGGTCTAAATATGTCTGAAAATGGATAATGGAAAAGTTTATACTTCATTTTGCCTCTTAATTTTATGGTTTATTCCCCTATTAATCATAACATTATCATAATAGTTGTAATTATTCTTAATTATATTAAACACTATTTTTTCTCAAAATTATGTTAATTTCATTACACTATATATATCATATAGATTTAATTTTTTTTTCCTATTTTTTATAAATTCAATTCACATATGAGGAAAAACTATTTTAAACACTAATCTCGCATACGTGGTGAGAATGTATGTTGATAATGTGAGAATATTCAAATGTTCACGATGATTTTATATATAAATTCAATAAAAAATATTCCAATGACCTAAATTGTATTAAAAGATATATAATTTATCTAATGTGAAATTAAAACAAATATAAAATATAATGTAACTATAGAGAGAAATTATTTGAAAAGTTTATTTGAATTAAAATTAATCAATTTTTAAAATTAATTCAAAAAATAATGTTTCTCAATAAAGTACCTAAAATTAATCCTATGAAAATTTTGACATTATAAATTAAAAAAATTAAGTTTAATATAAAAAATTATGTTTCTAAAAGTGTCTAAAATTAATTTTATTAGTGTTATTAGAAGGATATAAAAAAGTTATTCTGGGAAAATAGTATTTTAAACAAATAAATAATTTAGAACGAATAATATTATTCATTATTAATATCTTATATTTAAATAAAACCATTATATTTTTCTAAACTAGTTACTACTATTTATATTACTAAGTGTAAAAGATAGGTTATAACTATCTCGTTTAAATAATTGTAACAATAAAATGATGTTTCACAATAACTCTGTGTTATGTTGAGTCAATAAGGTTTTCATTATGACTTTTCCATTCCTTCATGTTTTGAAAATCACAAACACCTTACACTTAATAAAATCGATATTTTACTTCTATAAGGAAAATTTCCTTCCTTAAGGAAATTTACCCTAACCTAGATTTCTTTATACATATCAATATTTTTCTTAAGTATTAAAATCGGATTCATACCTAAAAACTTGGAATCATATAATACTTATATATGAAGCATTCTGTTTTAGGATCCGAATTCTGGATACGAACTCTAATGAAGTTCCATTCCGAATTCTGGATCGGAACTCTAACGAAGTTCCATTCTGAATTTTGGATACAAACTCTAATGAAGTTCCATTCCGAATTCTGGATACAAACTCTCATATAGTTCGACTCCGAATTCTGGATACGAACTCTCATATAGTTCCACTCCCAATTCTGGACTCTGAACTCTTACTAGTTCGACTGCAAACTCTTACTAGTTCGACTCCAAACTTTTACTAGTTCGACTCTGAACTTTTATTAGTTCGACTTAGAAATTATATGAGTTTTACTCTAAACTTCTATCAGTTCGACTCCAAACTTCTATTAGTTTGACTCCGAATTTCTATGAGTTCGACACTGAACATTGTAAGTTCATATTCTGAATTCTAGTGAAACCAAAATCCGAATTTCCTTAGAAATTCAGACTCCGAATTTCCACAAAATTCAGGTTCTGAATTCTATCAGAATAGAATCCGAATATCCTTTTATTATAGACTCCGAATTCCATTTTGGTTAGACTCTGAAATTTTATTTTCTTACATTCCAAACATCAGTTTTTCTTATGCTTACACTCGTTTCATTATTAAACAATGTCGTGCCTTCAGTTACACATGTTTTGTTATAAAACGATGTCATCCATTCTGTTTTTAACTACCCGTTGGTTGAGTGAGATGTGTATAGTTATCTCCAAAATTTAAGAAAAATATGACCGTTGGAGGAGGGAGTCGACCATTCCAACCGATACTATAAATAGGACCTCATTTAAAAGATCTCAAAATATTTAACAAGTTAATCACTCTAGAGACCACATGCAGTTAAGGTGATTTCTAGATAGAGAAGCTTTTCATGCCTTGTGTGTACTGAACTACTCGTTCAGATTTCTTCGTGTGACTCAAAATGATTGTGATTACATTTGAGGGATTCAGGGGATATGAAGACAGATGTTCCGACTACCTTGAAGTTTGAGGGATTTCTTAATGAGGAAGACAGAGGTTCCAACACCCTTGAAGTTGAGGGATTGCATGGATAACAAGATAGACTCCGATCTTCATATCGAGGGATTACCCTGGTGTGGGTAAGACAGACATTCTTGAAAGTATAAATCAAGGGACCTTTATCCAAGTTTGTTGGATACACTTATCTTTGGGTTAAAAGAGTTATTGTTTGTTACATATAGTTTTACTACTTTTATTTCGCTGTATTTTGTATTACTAAGTAAATTATAACTTCCTTATACTTCCTTACTTGTACTCTGATTTAGTTAGATTCTATATGCTTTAAGGTAAAATCCCATATTGTAAAATTTGGTTAAGTTTCATTTTCCATATCCATATTTTCAGAACCAGTTTTTCGGAATCACATTTCAGATTTAAGTAAGTGCATAGAACTAGAAGTTTTTAACTTCTTACATTGTCCCAATCATTAAATTGGTGTTAGAGATGTTGTGAATTTTCTTAGTTTAACATTGTTAAACTTAGATCTTTCCTTGTTTCAGGAAATTTTTAAAGTGTAAAATTCACCCCCCTCTTGTATATTGAACATATACATCGTTATTTCGATCCTATAATTAGTATCATAGGGGGTCTCTGAAATACTAATACTCACATATAAGTTTTTCTTTCCCAGTTATTCATTTTTCTATATTTTTTATGCTTAGTTCCTTGAATCCAAACTTTTGTTATTAACAAGTTTTTGTGCAGAAATATTTTTCTTTAGGATGGAAGGTTTAAATGTTGTCTCCATTGACAACTTAAATCCTACAATACCACCAATTTTTGATGGAAATGATTATGAGTATTGGAGAGATTGAATGAAGACTTTTGTTATCAATACTGGAGTAGATAACTTTGTTATGCTTACTGAAAGTTTTCAAATTCCTGACAAGGAAGTTAGTACTTTCACAAACCAAGAGAAGCATTATTATCAATTAAACTATAAGGTACGCAATACTCTACTATGTTAAATGACTAGGAACATATATAGCCAAATTTCTTCTTGTGAAACAGCTAACTATATATGGATGAAACTTGAAGTTACTCATTTTGGTACATCTAAAGTGATTGAAACTAGAAGATTCATGCTAAGAGCTGAGTATCATGGTTTTAATTTTCCTTATAGAGAACCTATTTGTAAGGTGCAACAAAGGTTTATGACTATCGTGAATAGATTACAATCTATGGGAGAGAAATGTATAGATGTTGAAGCTCTTGTTGAAAAGATTACAGATATTATGCCCAATGAGTGGGAATCAAAGAGAACAACTATTGATGAGAACAGGAAGGTTACTCAAATTTCCTTAGATGAGCTGTTTGGAACTCTTCTCCAACATGAAACAAGGATGAAGAGTTATGTTGACAACATCAAAAAGAAGAATGGGAATTGTACTGTTTCTTTTACTACAACATCAAATCATATGAAATCTAAGACTCCTGAGAGAGTAACTAGATCCAAGTCTAAGAAGGTTACTATCCAATCTGAATCTAGTGAGAGTGAAGTCTTAGAGAATGAGTTAGAAAATCTTTCTTGAAGAATGAACAAGATAGCTGGAAAAATAAATTTCCAATCCAAGTATCAGAAGAATGAAAGGAAATATAGGAAAGATTTAGAAGTCACATTCTATGAATGAAAGTGAGCTAGACACATAAGACCTGATTTTCCTTTTCTCAAGAATAAAGAAAGAAAATAGAGGCATTCTAAAAGGAATAGAAAGAAGTATTACAAGTCAAAATCTAAGAATGTTCTGAAAGCTAATGATACTTGGAGTTCTAGTGGTGGTAACTCTTTAGATGAATCATCTGATTATGAATCCTCAGGATAGAATAATATTAGTCTTATAGCCATATTATCTATTAACAATCATTGCTTTATGGATAATGTACACAATGCTGAATCATTGACCAATGTTTCTTTAAATTCTAATGATAGTAAATATTATAACTCTTCGAATGAAGAATCCTCTTCTAATAAAGAAAATACTTTACCTACCTATGAAGAAGCTTCTAGGTTTTCTGAACATCTTTAGATTGAGAATTCAAAACTCAATAAAAAACTTGATAAGGAAAACTCTAGGAATATTATTATTACTAAAGAAATATAAGATCTTTCTAAATATCCTGATAAGAAAAATGCTGATTTTATAAGTATTTCAAAAAGTCTTGAGGAAGTAAATTCTGATAAGAATAAACTTTCTAACGATTTAGAAAAAGTAATTTATAAGAAAAGTGTTTTTGAGCCTAGCTCTAGTTCCAAATCTAATGATTTTGAAGATAAAAACTTGGTTATAAAACTCAAGTCCGAAATATTTTCCTTAAATAAGTGTCTCTCAAACATTACCTTAGATAAAGAAAATTTTTATAAGATGTATTCACAAATATGACCTTTAAGAAACAAATCCGGATTTGGTTATACCCATGAAAAACCAACTTTTAGTAAAAATTATTTTGTTCCTCAATGTGCCCCATTTTGGGACTATTGTCAATGTGGTTGTCACTGGGAAAAGAATTGTTCTTTAAAAAATCCCAATCTTTAGTTTTTTATAAGGATTATTTTTCTAAGTAGACGTGGGTACCCAAAATTTTGTTATCTGAAAATCTCCGATCCGAAAAAGGTTGGATTCCGAAAGTCTAATTATTTTATTCTTTTTAGGATGATAAAGGAAGTACCAACAACAATACATGGTACATGGATAGTGGATTTTCCCGGCATATGACTGGTAAAATAACTATTTTGAAAAGATTATCAAGACGAAAGTAGGAAAAGTAAATTTCGGAGATAATGCTCATGGAGAAATTGTTGGTATAGGTAATATTGTTCTTCTTGGTAAAACCTTGATTTCAAATGTTTTGTTTGTTAAGGGTCTTAAGCACAATCTCATTAGCATAAGTCAATTATGTGATGAAGGTTACCTTGTGAATTTTAGGAATGATAAATTCTTAGTACACATTTCCATGGAAGAGTTTATTCTCTCTTCCAATAGGCAAGATAATATTTACACATTAAACATAGAAGAACTTAGGAGACAAGGCTTACCTTGTCTAAGTGCAATGGAAGATCATTCTTGGTTATGGAATAGAAGGCTAGGTCACTGTAACCTTAGAAACTTATGTAAAATCTCTTCGAATAAACTAGTTAAGGATCTATCTGATCTTAGATTTGAATCTTCTAAATTTTGTGATCCTTGTCAATATAGAAAGAAACATTAATCTAGTTTTAAATCAATCGGTGAGGTATCAACCACTGATGCGTTACAGTTAGTGCACATGGATCTTTTTGGTCCAACACAAACTGGAAGCATTGGGGGCAAGTACTATGTATTTGTTTTGGTTGATGATTACACTAGATTTACATGGGTCTATTTTCTAGAAAAGAATTCTGAATCTTTTTCTTATTTCAAAAGTTTTAGAGCCCAAGTTAAAAATGAGAAAAGCCTTCCACTGAAAACTATTCATAGTGATCATGGAGGAAAATTTCAAAATTATGATTTTGAAACTTTTTTTTAGTAAAAAAGGTATTACTCACAACTTTTTAGAAACCTAGAACACCTCAACAAAATGGTGTTGTTGAAATAAGAAATAGAATTATTCAAGAGATAACTAGAAAAATGTTGAGTGATTATGCTGTTGCCAAACATTTTTGGGCTGAAGCTGTAAGTACTGCTTGTTATACTATAAATCAAGTTTTGATTAGACCTTTTATAACAAAACTCCTTACGAGTTATGGAATGGTTGAAAATCTAGACTTTCCTACTTCAAGGTTTTTGGTTGTAAGGTATTCATCCTGAATACTAAAGATAATATACACAAATTCGCACCAAAATATGATGAAGGAATTTTACTAGGCTACTTCACAACTTCTAAGGCTTATAAATTTTTCAATAAAAACACTTGTACTGTTGAGGAAACAGTACATGTAAAATTTGATGAGTCTGACCCTTTTATTTTTAAACCATCCCAACCTACATCCTCAGATGTGTTTTCAAAAACTGATTATCAACCTTTGATAGAAGATCCTTCTCATAAGGAAAATGTTCAAGAAGATGCTTCTGAAACATTTACCCTAGAATATTTCCTACCCTATGTTGATGAACAGGTTTTACAAAACCCAAATCAATTGTTTCTTAAGAATCATCCCAATGATAGTATCATTGGTGATGTCAATCAACCTATAAGAACTATAAGTTCCTTAAGAAATTAAGTAGAACATCTTGAATTCCTTTCCCAATTGGTACCAAAAAGAACTGATGAAGCTTTAGGCGATGATGATTGTATTAAAGCCATGCAAGATGAACTGAATGAATTCGAAAGGAATAAAGTCTGGACCTTGGTTGAAAGACCTAAGGAAATGTCTGTTATTGGAGTAAAGTTGGTCTTAAGAAATAAGTGTGATGAAAATGGAGTCATAGTTAGAAATAATGCTAGACTATTTGCTAAAGGATATAATCAACAAGAAGGAATAGACTATGAAGAAACCTATGCTATAGTAGCTAGACTTGAATCTATTCGTATCTTACTTTCCTTTGCAGCACTCTTCAATTTTAAACTTTTTCAAATAGATGTAAAATTCACTTTCCTTAATGTTTATGTTCAAGAGGAAGTTTTTGTTGAAAAACCTCCTGGATTTAAAGATACAAAACATCCTAATCATGTTTTTAGAATTACCAAAGCTTTGTATGGCCTTAAACAAGCCCCACAATCTTGGTATGATAGACTTACAAGATTTTTGCTCCAAAATAACTATGTTAAGGGAAATGCATATCCAACCCTTTTTATAAATAAAGATAAGAAAAATGTTTTTATTGTTCAAATATATGTTGATGACATTATATTTGGTTCAACTCATCAATCTTTAACTGATTCCTTTGTGGATCTAATGAAATCTGAGTTTGAAATGAGTATGATGGGTGAGTTAACATTTTTCCTTGGTTTTCAAATTTCTAAAAAACAAGAAGTAATATACATATCCCAACAGAAGTATATTAAAGATCTTCTTAAAAAGTATGGGTATGACAACACTAAGAGTATAAGTACTCCTATCGGTACCTCAAACACACTTGATCTTGATGAAGCTGGGAAACCAGTAGATCAAACATCTTTTAGAGGTATGATAGGAAGTCTACTTTACTTGACTGCTAGTCAACCATACTTGATGTTTTCAGTATGCTTATGTGAAAGATATCAATCCAATCCTAAGGAATCTTATTTAAAGGCAGTGAAAAGAATTTTTCACTACTTAAAGGGAACCATGGTTCTAGGATTATTCTATACTTCTGGAAATGATTTTTTTTAAAAAATCTTTTCAGATGCTGACTTTGGTGGATGTAGAATAGATAGAAAGATTACATCCGGAACTTGTCATTTCTTAAGTGATTCATTAGTTTCTTGGTCATGCAAGAAGCAACATTCTGTAGCACTTTCCACTGCTGAAGCTGAATATGTAGTAGCTGGAAGTTATTGTGCTCAAGTGTTGTGGATGCAACACACACTCACAGACTATGGCTTGAGTTTTACTAAGACTCAAATTTTGTGTGATAACATAAGTGCCATTGCCATTAGTAAAAATCCCGCACATCACTCTCATGAAAAACACATAGCTATTAGGCATCAATTTCTTAGGGATCACACACTAAAATGAGATATCATTCTTCCATTTATTGGAACGCAAGATCAACTTGCTGACATTTTCACAAAATCTTTACCCACTTATAGATTTCAATACATTAAACAGAATTTAGGAATGATAACTGTGAGTTAATCATTCTTCATTAATTTTAGGATGAATCATTCTCCTTATAGTAATAAACTCCTTTTCATAGGGGGAGTACATTTGATTGTGAGTTTTTCAAAAAAATTCGTTATGAGTCTTTCAAAATTTTCGGAATCAAAACTTTCTTAATAAACATTTCGTACTGAAACATTCATAATGAAATTTTCATACTGAAACTTTCATAATGAAATTTCCATACTGAAACTTTTGTAATGAAATTTTTGTACTGAAACTTTCGTAATGAGATTTTCGTACTGAAACTTTCGTAATGAAGTTTTCGTACTGGAAATTTTCGAAATAAAGATTTCGTAGTCTAAAATTTTCGTAATGAACTTTTCATAATTAGAATTTTCGTAATGAGAATTTTCATACTGGAATTTTTCGTACTCATATTTTTTTCCGTAGTGAGATTTTTGTAATGAGTCTTTCATAGTCAAAATTTTCTTCCTGAAGAATATTACTTATTTCGAATAAAATTCCTAGCAAATCCGAAAGGTATGACTTCCTTACTCAAGTTATTGTAGTCAATTTTTTAGTTGCTGGTATTTTATTTTCTTTTAAAATTTTCTCGAATTCGGTTTTCTTCTTAAATCTGAATGTTTTTAAAACCTCAAAAGATTGGATTCAAGATTTCCTTGCACAAATGATTTCAACAGTTAGATCAAATCAGAGATTTTATCAACTGTTAGATTGTTTTTGGAAGCTCAAAGGTCAGCACCATAGCCTATATAAAGGGCACCCCTATTTTGTGTCCCACATCGTTTTCAAAGCTCTCACATGCCGAATCCCTGCCTCTGCTCTTAAAGGCCCTTCCGAATACTTTTAGAGCCCTTCATTCTGAATGTCTGCTAAAGCTACTTCTCAGGATATGTCAGCTTCAAAGCCAATCTCAAAATGGATAGTTTACAGGGAGAGGTTAGTGCATCCGAGTTTCTAAAAGTATTATTCTCTTATATCTAAGAATATCAGATTGAATGGATGGGAGGATGTTTGCTTATCAAAGACATCGAATCAGGATACGGTTTATACATATTTTCTTGTTGATTTTTACGAGTCTATTTCCTTCCTTAAGGAAGATGGAAGAGATAAGTTTTCATGCAAATCTGATGGGAAGACCTATATGCTTTCCTACACCAAGGCTAAAATCTTGGTGGGTCTATATTATGAAGGTGAAGCTGAGTTTTGTTCACATAAGATTCCGGATAAGCAAGTAAGTTTCAATAAAGTGAAGGCATTGAAATGCCTTGGACTTAAATATGCCATGACTGATAAGACTACTCATCTCTCTTCGAACAATAGGATTCTACAGTTGTGGGTACAAGGATTTTTCATACCAAGAAGGGGTGATAAGGATAATCTCAAAAAGAGTGATATATACATCTTATATTTTTTTGGTAAATCTAAGGAATTTGAATTTTATGAGGCATGTTTTGATTACAGTTAAGAATATTAAAGAAGGGAATCTGAAAGCTCAGATCATAATGTATCCGGCCTTACTTTCTAAGCTTATCATTAGATGTCTTGATTCATATAAAGTTGCTCACACTTCCAAGAAAAGAAACTACAAGGTAATGCTGGTTAGTGATGATACATTAAAGAGGATGAAGATGAATTTTTCTGTTGAATCCGGAGAATTCTACCCTTTACCAGAGGAAGAGGCTGAGGTAGCTCAAAAAGATCAAAAAACTACAAAACCATCTAAAAAGGTAGGGAAGAAGAGAAATTTGAAAGGAGTGGTGGCTAAATACAAGACCCAGAAAGCTAAGGAAACTCAATATGCACCACCCAATCCAAAGAAACAAAAAGCCTACCCAGATGAAGTGGTTTCTAAGTGGAGGGAAGAGAAGGACAAGAGAAAAGAAGGGGACCCTCAATTCAGATTAGATCCTGCTAAGGCTAAGGCCTTAAAAGAGAAAGCATCTGATGAGTTAGATAGGAAAGAAAAAGAAAATAAATTAAAGAAGAAGATGTCAGAAGAAGAGATTGTTCAATATCTTTTGAAAGACATAGATATGGATTCTGAGCTGATTCCAGTTCCAAAAAATTTCTTTACTGAACCATTACTAGAGACTCCTGGGAAGAATTACTTCACTCCAGAAACGTCCAAAGGGAAATAAGTTTCTGAAGGTGTAGAGAAAGCAACTGGTGAAGAAGTAGAAGAAGAAGTAGTAGAGGAAGATGAATAAGAAGAAGGTAGTGCTGATCTAGATGACCTAATTAAACAAGTTGAGGATTATCAAGAAAATTCTGAATCCGCCAAACGTGTCACTCCAGGAAAGGGAGTTGAGAAAGAAGGTAGGAAGGATGATGATCAAAAATAGAAAGAGAAGGAAAATGTTTTATCTGAAGAAGAATCCTTTGAGAATAATTTTCTTTAAGGAGCAGAGATGGAGAAACTAGATGAAGACAAGATTATTCAAGTATCTGAATCCGAGGAAGAATCTCTTAATGAGAAACCCATTCTGATAGTCGATAAGGGGAAGCAAGTGATTTTGGACACCCCAAAGAAAGACATAATAAGGAAGAAGGATGTTGCTGGTTCTTCAAGAAGAAAGCTGGTGGAAAATGTAGAAGAACAATCCCCCAGCAAAGTGTCTGATTCGGAGTCATCAGCACTGGGTCATGACTTTGTTGTGGAATCTTTGAAGAAGTTGGTGGACACCATTCTGATCTTTCCCACTATAGACTCCAGATTCTAGATGCTTCAACATAGTCTAAATCAGAAGTCATAAACCTTATCTATGGTGATGAATTAGTGTGTGAAGATTTAAGAAGATCACAGAAATTTCCTTATCAATTATGATGTTCACAGGAAATCATGCAGCAAAATCACTTTGTGTTCTATGAAAGTTGATGAAGACATGGCTGAGTTTGATCTTTTTTTTGAATGATGTTAAAGATTATTTTGATACTGAGGATGCCAAGATTAATAATCTTCAGGATGAGCTGATAATTGAGTGAAGTTCTCGAAATCAACAAGTGAAGGATTTGAACGGGAATGTTAATTCTCTTGCTCAAAATGTTAAAAGGGATAGAGATCTCTAGATTGAGTTCGAAGAAAATCTTGTAAAGCAAGATGAGTTACTGAAGATTCAATAAGAGTCCATGAAGGCTCATGCAGAAGTCTTGAAATCCCAAGATGAAAAGATAAAATCTTTTGAGAAGCAATTTTAGGAGGACTAGAAAGACTTGAAGAAGCTGAAAACCTTGTTGAAGAAGTTTATTCCGAAGGAAAAGGAAGACAAATAGACTCAATCCGATTTTTTGTTGCATTTGTCTTTCCTTGTAAAAATTATATCAACTCTAATGAATTTTTTGGTTGGTTGTATCTTGTTTTATTATTTACTAATGTTTCAAAAAAATTATTTCTTTTCTATTCCCTTAAATTCTTTTTGAAAATCACAAAGGGGGAGAAAGAAAAAGAACAACTCAAAAGAGGGAGAAGGAAAAATTTCTAAGTCAAGTACTATCCCTAAGTAAGGGGGAGTTCCTCATTAGGAAGTTTTTCATTTCCAATGATAATGAAAACCCCACTCCGAAAATTCAGAATACAATCCTTAGAGTTCCTATGCCTAAGGGGGAGTCAGTTATATTCACTATCATGCAAGAACAAAGGGAGATAAGTTTTAATTTCAAAGTCTATTGAAATTTTTCAAAAATGAAAATTTTCAAAAGTCATTATATTATTTTTCGAAAGGTTGTTTTTGATTTTCAAAAATGGGGAGATTGTTGAGTCAATAAGGTTTTCCTAATGAATTTTACATTCCTTATTCTTTTGAAAATCACAAACACCTTACACTTAAGAAAATCAATATTTTACTTCTATAAAGAAAATTTCATTCCGTAAGGAAATTTACCCTAACCTAGATTTCCTTATACATATCAATATTTTTCAAAAGTATAAAAATCTAATTCATACCTAAAACCTCGGAATCATATAATACTTAGATATCAAGAATTCTGTTTTAGAATCTGAATTCTGGATACAAACTCTAATGAAGTTCCATTCCAAATTCTGGATACGAACTCTAATGAAGTTCCATTCAGAATTCTGGATAGGAACTCTATTGAAGTTCCATTCCAAATTCTAGATACGAACTCTAATGAAGTTCCATTCCGAATTCTGGATATGAAATCTCATTTAGTTCGACTCCAAATTCTGGATATGAACTCTCATATAGTTCCACTTTGAATTATGGACTCTGAACTATTACTAGTTTGACTCTGAACTCTTACTAGTTCGACTCTGAACTTTTACTAGTTCGACTCTGAAATTTTATTAGTTCGACTTCGAACTTCTATGAGTTAGACTCTGAACTTCTATCAGTTCGACTATGAACTTCTATTAGTTCAACTCCGAACATCTATGAGTTCGACACCGAACATTGTAAGTTCAGATTCTGAATTCTAGTGAAACCAGAATCCGAATTTCCTTAGAAATTCCGACTTTGGATTTCCACAGTATTTAGGTTCTGAATTCCTATAAAACAGAATCCGAATATCCTTTTATTATATACTATAAATTCCATTTTGGTTAGACTCTGAAATTTTATTTTCTTACATTCTAAACTTCAGTTTTACTTATTCTTATAGTCGTTTCATTAAAAAATGATGTCGTGCCTTCAGTTACACATGTTTTGTTATAAAACGATGTCTTCCATTCTATTTCTTAATAACCGTTGGTTGAGTGACACATGTACAGGTCCCTCCAAAATTTAAGGAAAATATGACCGTTGGAGGAGGTATCTGACCATTCCAACCGAGCCTATAAATAGAAGCTCATTTGAAAGAGCTCAAAATATTGAACAAGTTGATCACTCTAGAGACCACACGCCGTTAAGGTGATTTATAGAGAGAGAATATTTTCATGCCTTTTTCGTACTAAACTGATCATTCATATTTCTTCGTGTGACTCCGAATGTTGGTGATTACATTTGAGGGCATCTGGGGATAGGAAGACAGAGGTGCTGACTACCTTGAATTTTGAGGGCTTCCTTGCTGAGGAAGACAGAGGTTCCAACTACCTTGAAGTTTAGGGCTTGTGGGGATAGCAAGACAAACTCTGATCTTTATATCGAGGTTATACCATAGTGTGGGTAAGACAAACTTGATTGAAAGTATAAATCAAGGGGCCTTTATCCAAGGTTGTTAGATACTCTTCTCTTTGGGTTAAAAGAGTTACTGTTTGTTACTTGTAGTTTTACTATTTGTTTTTCTGATGTATTTTGTATTATTATGGAAAGTATAACTTTCTTATACTTCCTTACTTGTACTTTGATTTAGTTAGATTCTATACGCTTTAAGGTAGAATCTCATATTGTAAACTTTGGTTAACTTTCATTTTCTGGATCCATATTTCCGGAACTGGTTTTTCAGAATCACATTTCAGATTTAAGCAAGTGCATAGAACCAGAAGTTTGTAACATCTTAAATTGTACCAATCATTCAATTGGTGTTAGAGAGGTTGTGAATTTTCTTAGTTTAACTTTTTTAAACTTAGATCTTTCCTTGTTTAAGGAAATTTTTAAAGTGTACAATTCACCCCCCTCTTGTATATTGAGCATCTACATCATTAGTTCGATCCTACATGTTGTGTGTAACACATTCCATGTCTGTGTTTCATGTAAATAAAACCATTTTGGTGTCGTGTGAAAAGAATGTTTGACTTAGTGAAATTAAATATATCAATGAAACCCAATTTATTTAAAAAAACGTTCGTAAGAACTCAAGGTTTTATAGGATTTCCACCCCAAACTATCTAATTAATCTAGGGTGATGATATTTCAAACTTATCACATCCTAACATTGAATTCTATGGAATTTGGTGCCAATTTACATATAAATGTGACCTTATATCATTGAAATATTTTATGAAATTCCATGTGTGTCCTTCCATCCACGTATAAAAGGGAACCTCTTTTCCTCCCTCCTTAACACCCATTAATCCATATTTCATTGAAGATATATACTCAAAACCATCCTAAATTCCTTAACATCACACTAATAAATTAGTTATTCTACTAAGGCTATTTTTTAAGGCTTAAGGAGTAACCCAATAGTGTTTTCTCAAGGAGGTATAGATCTTTACAAAGACCTTTAAATTTTATTTCTTATTCATCTTATTATAAAAATGCTATAATCCTAAAAACATGTTGAATTTAGTATCATAAATACACTTAGATGTTATTTTGATAATTGAAGATTTATTTACCACCTATTCTTCATCAAATGGGAGTTGAAAATATTTCTCATGCATATGTGTGCGTTGTCACCTACACATAGTGATATGATTCATTTTACATGCCCATATATATATTTTGGTTATTATTTTAAATTATAAATATATAAAACATTTATAATACAATAATTTTTTAATGTTTATTTATTATTTACCATTATTTTGTTTCAAACATCAAAAAAATGTGAACATGACTCATGCATAATTATGAACTACTCTCTCCATGTAGTAATGTAATTCAATTTTCAGCACAACATTATATGAATTTTTATAAACACAAATATATTATATATATATATATGTTATTTAAACCATTATTAACATTATGGAGATGAAGTAAGCATGATAAAAGTGAAATGATCATAACCATCAAACCAAAACAAATAGAGAAAATGAAGAACTTAACACCCGAAATGATGATGATAATGAATATTTATTAATTAATGGGTGATATGATATTATAAGTAAAACATGTATGAAATTATTTGTATTAATATTATTCTAGTATACAATTATAATAAATTAATATTTATTATGAATTATTTTGGATCACTTATGAAGCAATACATACTTAAGGTAACAAGATTATGTTACAATATCATTTTTACCTTGATTATTTATTACTAATATTTTATGGTGATAAAAATATATGATATATCTATCCCAAATCCTATGTATTTTTATCATATTTGTATTTATATATGTTACATGTTTTTTTATTTTTATCCTCTTTATGTAATCAAGTGATTAAAATAATGTTTTTAAGGAACACCGATATTATTTATATATTCGATTTGAATTATTTTCATCCAGGTCGATGTTTTATTTAAAATGTATTAAATAATATTTTTACTATTATAAAAAATTTATTAAATTCATTAAAATCAATTTTTTAATTTCAATTAATTTGTTTAATATAAAATTGTTGTCATTTTCTGAACAAGTTACATTTTAATTTTTTATAAAAAACGTGAAAGTAATATTTGTTTTAATTTACACCACATAGGTATATTACCCCACCAATTAGAATATATTTTAATTTTAAGATTACATTAAAATTTAATTTGTATCATTTCAAAAAAAAATTGAGATATTATTTTATAATTTTTTAGATCATAAAAAACTATTTCACAATTAAAAAGTTCTTTTTCTCAAGGAATTATTTAGTGATCATTTAACAGTATTTTCATGTATAACGACACCAACTTATGTTTCTTATTATATTTTTGGGATATTATCCAATGTCAAAATAGATATTTTCTCATTTTATGCTTTATTATTATGATAATTAAATGTTTATGAAACCCATATCCTTTCCGTGATTTATTATTTAATGATGTGATGATTGTTTTACGATCTTCTAGCACACATAGGTATAGTTTCCAAAATGTGATGGGTGGTCTTAGTATTATGTATCCCAAAAATTAATTGGGTAATAATAGATATATCATGGGACAATAATTAATAGAATGTGGAGTGATCACAATTTTTTAATGTATTTAATCCCATAAGATAGTCATGGGAGTGAACCTCGACTAAGAAAAAGATGGAATGTGGAGTGAACCCAATCCACAATGATAGTTTTGGATGAAAAATATAAAACTATAAGGATTTTTATTTTATTATATGAATGGAACAAAATTAATTAATATAATTATGATATATTTTCATAGATCATGATTTATTATTGATGATTTTACACTCTTAAGTCTTATGTATTTTCATTGATAAAACATCATATTATGTTTTGTGATTAGGATATATGAATTGTTGGGTATCATTTTTTATTAGTATTATAATGTTCTCATAATCTTATACATATATTATTCTAACCAAGGGCCATTTATTAATATATCTTATTTTTACCCTTAGTAGGGTATTGATATCTCCCTTTCTTATATTTCCCTTTACGGGGTTATAGAGAAATATTTTATATATGTAATCTCTCTCAAGGGTTTTAGTTGTGAATAACTAGATGGAAAATGATGTTGATCATTTGTGTACCATTTTTTATATAACCATGATTAAAAATAAAATAATGCTACATTTTTCTTGTGTGGATCATATTGATGTGTAATGAAAGTTTCTCTAAATAATACATAGTCTTTATATATGTAAATGGAGGGTATCTATAATTATAATTAGAAGAAGGTTTAACAACATTAGGAAAATAAGATGAGAAAAAATTAGAAAAAAATATTATCATATTCCTAACTATTGGATAATATCCTATGTTTAGAAAAAAAGTAGTCTGGGTTCTCAATGAAAATAAATTCCGGTCAGGATACTACAAGTGGATGTGGTTTTGGAAGAGGTGAATCTTGGGGTAATAACCCCAAAAAGATTATCTTGAGTAAATATCTACAATTATTCTGGTGCATTGTGAATGTAAACTTAATAATATATTTTTATGAAACTCCTTTTGGGGATTTCATAGGTTAATTCGCATTTTCTTAAAGAGCTATTATGAAGGATTTGAATAGATAATGACCCTGGATAACATAAGTTAAATCTAAGTTATCCATGATAGAAAATGTATAATTATTTATATATAATATAAATTATTTTCATGATTATATGATTACCCACTATACAACTATTATATTTTAATAGAATACAATGATTGATAGCGTATACAACACGCAACACCGAGCTTAAACAAACCATGGAATATTATTACAGTATTACCCAACCATTAAATTAGACGGTTTGAATAAGATTAACCAAATTATGAAATATATTTATTAAATTCATTCATAATAAAAATTTATTAATTAATGCATATTATATAGGCACTCTATTTTTAGAATTTTTTTTAATATTTAAAAATAAATTTTCTTCAAAAAAATGATTTTTATTGATTTTTGTAAGAAAAATTATAAATAAATTTTAGAACGTTTACAAATTTTATTTGATTAAATAATTATTAATTTTTAAATCATCATATTAAATTTATATTAGGGTTATTGTTTTGGATATTTAGGAAAAGAGGTCATTTTCAATGAATAATGATTAATGTTGATTTTTATTTGAAAATGTATTTTTTTTAAATATTAACATAGTAAAATTTTATTTTTTTATTTTTAAAATTTTATTAGTTCCTTTCGAGTAAAAATTATAAAATTATGTTTATTTAAATGAATTTATATTGTAATTTGGTACAAAATATTTTTAAAACTAGAATGGCATTTTTCTAAAAAACTGTTTTTTCATTGCATTTTGTATTTTTTCTGAAATAATATTTTTCCAATTATATAAAATAAATATTGATAAATTTATTCCATATTTATAATCAAGAGTTTAATTTTTTAAAATATTTCCCTTTTATTTTTTATCATTATGAATTCTAACCCTTGAAAATAATTCTGACCACGATAAGGGTAAATCGATTAATTTAGGTTGAAAATAAAAAGATCGGAACTAAAAAATGAAAATAACACATGAATTTATTTTATTTTATGAGTTTAGTTATTAAATTTCACTATAATTTTATAATATATATAAAAATTCTCCCATTTATCTTTTATTTTTTCCGCTATAATATATATGTAAAAGATACATTAAAAAATTCATATTTTTGGTTTTTATTTATACTACATTGTGACAAAGATAATGATGAATTAGGTTATATTAAATATACTTATTTTAATGGTAAATGTTTTGATTAATAATTCTTATTTATTTTCTATTTTTAGAGATGATATAATTACCTTAAATGCTTACGCAACACTGATAGAACTGTTATTCAATTAAATGAAAAAAAATAATTGATTTAGATAATGATTAATGTAATATAAAATTAATTAATTACTATGTACCGTGAATTTTTTATATAAAAATAACATATAATAGATATTTTAATGGATAATATTTTAATTCCTTTTTTGATATTGTTTTAAAATTTAAATTAAATGAATAGTTCCAAAAGGATATTAATGTTACATTATAATACATGATATTATATTAAATTTTTTAAAATAAATGAAATCTTATATTTATCCATGTGATAGTTATAATTTCTTTAATATCAACTATGATCCATTTTTGACCTATTTTCATTTTATTGTAACTATATTTACCCCTAAATAGTAAACTCTTTATTGTCACACTAATTGCCAAAAGGTTTATCGTAGGTTTAAATAAATGGATATGGATAAAAACTAACTTAAAAATGTAAAAACATTATTTTATGATATTATTTAGACCCATACTCTTAATATATTATATTTATATCATTTTTATCCTTTTTTACCATTACTATTAATTTGTATTAATTTAATATTTATTATAATTCACAGAGTTCCCATCCCCTCACTTATAAAAAATCACATCCTATTCATTTTATACCAAATTAAAATGAATTTTATTGAATCAAATACATATGAAAATTCATTAAAATCATACCTAAAAACATTATCAAGGTATTGTTTAGTGTATAATACCAACCTTAGAGAGTCTAAAGTGTGAAACTAAGGATGTTTTCAGGTGAAGACTTATAATATATAACCGATTATTTCAATGTTATTTTTTCTTCTAAATCATTCAAATTGTCTTTAAACAAGTTGAAATTACAAAAAAATTACCTTAAAAATAATTATATGTTATTATATTGATTTCATCACCTAAAACTATTTCATATTTTATGAAATGGGAAACAAAATCCTCGTTCCTATGTGTGGTGGACAACAACATCTTGAACTGATGTTACCCATTTTCCACTGCCAAATCTCACAGATGGTTAAAAATATGTATTTAAAAAAGATATATGTTAATTGTTATGATATTAGGATTAAGTAAAATTAAATTATTGTTAACCATTTTTTCATTCCACGCACTGAAAATGTAAACAATTTTCTAGCATATGTACAACCTACCACCTCCATGAATGGTGTAATTAATTTAATATATATTAAATTCATAAATGAAAGTAAATATATATAATTATTATATATTATAATAATATCAATATTAAAATTATATAGATTATGGAACCATTATTAATGTTTAATGATTGGGACTCCCAAACCAAATCATTCATAAAAAACAATGAAATTATCAAGAAAAATAGTGTTTTAATAAATATTTTTTAATAAAAAGATGATATGATGTTATAAGAAAATCACAAATGGTATGAAATTTAGGAGTATGGTTATATAATAAATTTATAATAAATCTGTATTTATTATATTGGATTTTATAAAATGTATAATCAAAGAAGAGAATTGGTGTAGCTAATATCTCTAAACCACACTTTTTCTTCAGGTTAGGACCATTCCATCAATAACTCTCTTTGTATATCCATTTGAAATAATTGATTATTTACTAATTAATTATATATTTCTATTAATTATATTCCTATTACATTATATCTTCCTTTTATGGTATAATACATTCGGTTAGTTCATTATAAAATTCTTTCATTAATATCAAACCTGATTAAGAGGAACTTTTCTATCACTTAATTAGTTTATGTGATGCTCGTTTAATGTTTTTTATTACCAAATGAACAACCAACATTGAAACATATTATTATATACTTAGATGTTAATACCCATAATATTTAATTCTTTATTCGCTTTGTAATATCTTCAAAATTTCTTTCATAATGATATAGGGAAAGATTATATATCACATTTCATTCCATGGGTAATTCTCATGATTATTGATAATGATTGATTTACCTTTATAGAACCTATAATAATTAAAAAATCATAATGGGTTTTCCATGATAGCACTCAAATTTATTGTGTATATTTTTTGTCCAATGAGATGTTATGTATGGTATTGGAGTGTAAACCTAATCCATGAGGGGACTCTTCCCACAATGTGATATTGTCTTGGCATTTAGCCTTGACTTATACTGTCATGTTTTGTGTTGCTACAAAATTTCATATGTTTATATGATATTATGATACAAATATATTTTTGTTATTATCTCATGTTATTACTCATGATCCTTCTCTTTTAAGATATTATGTTATTTGTTTGACTCACACATAATGCTTCCTGATCATGTTTATTCCCTTGATTGGTTTTTTTCGCTCAACCATTTTGAATATGTATTTACCAAGTTCACACATGTAGTTTAATGATATCAAATGTATTTAAGAGCTTATTTAGGTGATTAAAATAAAAAAATGGAATGTTTTTGTACTAGTGTTCTAAAGGCACTAGGCCTTTTGACCCTTGTTTTTTATTTAATAGATAATCATCCAAAAATACATGTAATAATATGTGAAAAAAAGCATGAGCTACTATAGTTGGTATTAGAGGAATGTCTAGTTATTTTTGTGGATTAAGACAAGAATAATTTAGTGATAATCCCAAAGATATATGTATGTATAGGAAAATATAATGGAATTTTTAATTGGTATAGAGTGGGTTGTTTCGATGAAATTACATCCTTATCTGGATTATTCAAGTGTATATGACTATAGAATGATTGAACTCAGGGATAACCCTAAAAAGGAAACATTCATAATTTTATCAATCATCACATAGTCTATAACAAATATTCCTTTATGCACACCAGGTTTAAAACTCATAGACTATATTCCTTGGAAATTTAAAAACTCTTCATGATTTATTATGAAGGAAGTGAAAAAATTCCTAGGTTAGAGAACATCATATTGAAATTACCATATATAACCTCAATTGATACTTAGATACTCATAAATTAGGATATAATTTAAATTTTTTATTTATTCTTCTTATATTCATATTTTACCGTATTATACATTTATTACCTAATGTATTCTCATCCATTTTTTCCTTTATTCGAGTTATTGGTTTTAAATGGGATGAAACTAACCAAAAAAACAACATAATAGGAACTGTGATGATTTACCAAATTATATGCCTAGACTTATGGAAGTATGATTTGGGAACATAATGTTAGTACACGTTTAGAATATTTATGCTTTTAATTGTAACTTTAATCATGAAAAAAAACACTCCTTCTCCTATAAAATTGAAATTTTTGGTGGAGTATTTTATATATTGGGGGACTCTTACCATTATTGGATATTATAATTCTATCATCTAGGAATAATGTATTAAATCCATTTTCAATATATTATATATCATCCAATTCCTATAATATGATAAGGTTGTACTGGATGTTTATCACATTGAATGAGTAGTCGATCAGTAGTTGATGCTAATCAAGAACAAGTAGTCAAAATAGGACATTGATTCCACAGAATGAGAAGAATGCATGAGGATATTTTTAATGATTTACAAGCTCAAAACTCTAAATTTTTATGAGGATAGGGAGTTCTGTAGACTAAATACAAAGGATGATTATTCCATTAGGGATTATGAGGAATACATCACAAGGATTTCATGAAAATCCTTTTTATTTTTCATCCTCATTGATGGTAAGGTGAGAACTTCTTTATAGGGTTAAATATATGTCTTTGAAAACATTTAGTGACTCAAGACATTGAAAGCTATGAAGATATTATCCATTGTTCCCTTATAGTTAAGGTGGATATTGAATACTCTCATTGGATTCATGGGCCTATAGATAAAAAGAGTAATATTGTTTTTTATTTTATTGCATCAAAAAATAATTATTAGGGAGGAAAAAAACCAAACATCACTTGTGTAAATTTTTTTGAAAGAAGCAACCCAGAAACTATCTAAAGATAATAAATAACTTCTTCAATTGTGGGAAATAATGGAGTTAGGGTAATCATTGTTGATGTGAAATGAAGGAACTGAAAAATTTAATAGAGGAAAATAAGGTTCATAACAATACTCATCCTATGTTACAATGATTAAATTTCAAGGAGAATTAAAATTATAAAGACAATTTCTTAAGAAAAGGGTTTTCAGAGATAATTTATGTCAACTACATATAAATCATAGAGAGAATGAAAGGGAATATGATATCACAAGTTCTAAGGTGGACCACGAAAATTATGTGGTGGTAGGTATTTTAGTTATTCATTAAAAAATATTGAAATTAATATTCAATTATGGTTAAACACAATCTTTAAAATCATCAATATTTTGTAGAACTATTCTAAGAAATCCTCAAGCCATGGGGGTTGAGCTATCTGTGAGATCATAAAAATGAAAAATTGTTTCATACTATGTATAAAACTCCTCCCCATTCAATGTTTGTGGATTTAATATCCCATATAATATCATATTAATATTTTAGCAGAGTTTTGTTCAATAATTGGAATGGATGAGCTATCCTTATATAAACCCTACATCAACTATCGTAATAGGGAGATTACTCTTCATATGTCAAGTTATCCTCTGATTTTGTACCAATATATGGAAGAGGGTGAATATCCTTTGGACTATAACACTCAATCATAAAGAATGAGAAATAATATCAAGCTCAATTGACTGAGGTGATGTAAATAGTCATTCTTGAATATATGATCATTATGAGGGACAATACTGATGTATTCCATGATGGGTTCCATAGTATTCCTATTGTACAAGAGGTTTATTTATCAATAAAATATATACCTAGATCACTACCCATATCCATGAATCCCTTCACAATGTGAAATGCTTAGTTGGAATAAATAAAAATATAGTTACAAGAGAATATATAAAAAAGTTTTATATTCCTGAGTGCTTCACCTTGGTTTACATCAGTCCTATTCATCATGAATAATGATGGGCCAATTCACATCTGTATTGATTATCATGAACATAACAAAAGCATGATAAATAATAAGTATCATCTACCATGGATAGTTGAATTGTTTGTTCGACAACATAGATCATAATACATCTCTATGGTAGACCATTAGTTAGGATATCACCAATTAATGATTAAGATGTTTGATATTCCAAAATCTACCTTTTGAACAGGGTTATGATAATATGAGTTCATGATGATTCCCTTTAGACTCCATAATCCTCTAAAAATCATTATGGAATTAATGAATAGTATCTTTCTATATTTTGATGAGAATTTATAGTATCCTTTATAGTTGAAATTATTATATACACTAAAAGTAAGGATGATAAATAGAATCATTTGAATACTCCTTAAAAGACTTTATGAAATGGGAAGATATATGTGAATTATAGTAAATGTGAGTTCTAGATGAATTAATAATTATTCATTGGAAATTTTATCACCAATAAATGGATATTTTTGGATCCCTCCAAGATTAAAAAAATTTAGTATTGGAATAGAATACTTTTTATAAAATTGATATTTAGTTTCCGTAGACAAGTTGGGTATTACAGATGACTTTTTAGAATCTTCTCCTAATTTTCAGACCCACTATTCAACCTAACCTAAAATGTAGTAATGTTTTTCTAGAATAATATATCTGAATAGATCATTACGGAAATGAAAAAGTGGCATATAACTAACCCAGTCCTCTCATTTTTCTTATTTGTGGAACATTTAATGGTATACAATGATGGTTAAATGAATGGATTCAACTTTGTACATATTCAGAATGAGAAAGTGATAGCATATTCTTCAAGGTAGATGAAAGCTCATGAATATAACTATGTAATGCATGATCTTGAGTTGGATGCATTAAACTTCTTATTAAAAATGTTGGGAAATTATCTCTATGGAGAAATTTGTGATATATATATATATATCATTAAAGATTAAATTATATATTCATCTAGAAAGATATCAATAGGTAATATTGAGGATGGTTAGATTTTATTCATGGACTTAGACTACTAAATCCCCAACAATCATGGTATGGAAAAAGGTGAAGATTGTAAAATTATAAAGGATCTTGAAACCTTATCATTGATTACATTTGATATGTATCCAATCATATTGGACTTGAAAAGGATGACATGTAAATCATAAAAGAAGCAACATCATCATTCCTTTCCCAAATTATTTTTCAACCATCCTGATGATCAAAGATATGATGTAAAAATTCATATAACGGTGGAAGGTATTTTAATAGGGAAATTAGTAGAATTTAAAATTGATGAAGAAGTAGTGGAATTATTTGGGTAATGATTTTTTATATAAAAACAATATTTAGATAGATAATGAGTTGTCGAATGATGCACAAAGTCTGGCCTTCCCAATCCACATAGGGAGTATGAGGATGTAAAAAGATATATGAGAGAAAAATTAATATAACATATCAAAAATAGATCATAGAATATTAATTAAAGTGTCTGGTATATTAGAATGTGAATTTTGAAAGGAAAAATTCTAAGTGGATGAGGCAACTATTACCCACACATATATGGAAGTGAAGAAACATCCCCATGGACACTGTCACTAGTCTTCCAAATAAATAAATAGGAAAAACTTATATATTGGTTGTGTTGGATCACCATATGAATACTTCACACTACATTTCAATTCGAGAGGACTTATCATTTTGTCATCTATCTAGGATATATATTAGAGAAGTGGGGGGGCGAAATGGAACACCATTATCTATTTTATCTGATTGAGATATGAGATTTACCTTAATGTTATAGAAAATTAACTAATATCAAATACATATTGAGTAAATATTAAGTACATCTTATCACCCACAAACTGATGGATAATATGACTGAAAAATCCAAACACTTTATGACATGTTGAGATCAACTCGATGGACTTCAAATGAGGATGAGATCAGTATCTTCCTCTAGTCGAATTCTAATATAATAATAGTCTTCACATAAGAACAAAAATGGATACTTATGAATACATTTTTGGGAACAAATTTAGAACACGAATATATTGGGACAATGTTGGTGAAGACAACACATTAGGACAATAAATTGTTGAATAAATGGTATAAAATTTCAAGACCATTCATAAACACTTTAGGTATTGTCAAAGTTGAAATAAGACCTACATTGATAGGTGTTAAGGAGAAATATAATTTTGGGTTTTACTTAAAGTGTTTCTATAACGACCCAAAGTTTCATTAATGGAAAATCCCTCTTGATCCAGTTAAATGTCTCTTTAGGAAAAATGTTTTCATAAGATGTCAACTTCTTTGGTTTTATGTTAAGAATTTTGACCGTTGCTAATATAGCCATTGAACAGTGATCACATGATTAGTATAAATATAGGACTTTAACAAATCCAATTTACTCAGACAAAAGAAGTGATGGCCTCGTCCAGTAGAATTTCTCCACATGAATCCCATTTTTCGGAGCTTGGAAAAGAGGTGGAATCCTTGGGCTTCGCCTTTGACCAAGCCCAAGCTGAGCTTCATCATGTCAAGCTTGAACGTGACCGTCTACGGGAAAAGTGGAAGTTTATTGAAATTACCACTCGAGCGATGTTATTGATCCACCCCAAGAGTCTGTAACTATCGCACACCTTACCCTTAGGTCTTATGAGGCTGTTTTAAGGGGTTATGTAACAAATAATTAGTACTATGTTCATGTACATTATTTTTTTTGTATATAACAATGAATATAATTTCTAGTCATTTTTTATACATTGTAAATAGTTCTTAAAGTACAAATAGTGTTTTTAGTTATTATTTAATTAAGAAATATATTTTATTAAATTATAGGATTTTTGAATTAAATAATATTCTAATATAATAATATTATTATTATTAAATTAATTTTTATTAAATATAAATTATCTTATAATTTTATGAATGCAATTAAAATTTTTCTTAAGGTTTGAAAGCCATTTTTGTCAAAACCCGTGAATTTTCGATAAATATCGGTTTTTATTTTAAAAGTAAAAATTAACATATTTAGAAAATTATTTAGATAAAATAAATGTTATTTCTGGAATCAGGATGTGGAAATTATCCAACGGTGAATTTTTCATAATTTTCTTAGACAGTCAAATTTTTGGGTAAAAATTAAATACCATTTAAATATATAATGTGTTTTATGACATCATAATGACCCAATATTGATGTAATAAAATACTATAATCTTTATGTTCGGTCAATATATGTTTTAACATTAAAATAATGTGATTTTGGGTTTGTTTGACTTACTTTTCAAAGCATTAATGGACCCCTCAAGACTTATTCAACACATTGCCTTTTTAAATTAATTTCCATGGGAGTGTGACTCACCTCCACATAGGAAACCCTAATATTTTAAGAAGTTATCACTTTGGACTTATAAAATATTGTTTTTATCTTCCCTTTTCCAAAAACCATGGGCAAAAACTATTGGATGGTTTGTGGTTTGGATTAATTTAATATAAGGGGTCCCAAACCTAAATAATAAAGAATTCCCTCACCTTTCCTATATAAACCCACCCATGCTCCCACTTCATCCTCACTAAAAGCCCTTTTAGTTCGTCCAACCTCTACACTACTCTCTCTAGAATCCCCCCAAGGTTCCCCAAGCTCCCAATAAGCCTCTCTCAAGCCTCTCTCTAGCCTTTGGAAGCACACTTCCAAGTAAGGGTTTTTTCATCCTTTCTCATTTTTGTCCAATTTTCTTTAAGTTGTTTTTCCATTTTAATTTCAATTATAAATGTTTGGGTATGATTTCTAACCTCCCTCATACCGACCTATTTATGTTTGAATGATGGGAGACCCTTTCTCTCTCATTAAATGCCTCCTATGTACACCCATTACTATGCCGAAATTCTGAAAGGAACTTCTCTCTCCTCTTTTACATTCAAGCAATACTTTTGTATAATGAATCTAAATTCCATTAAAATTTTTGGGAAATGTATCTATATGACCTAATTACTGTCCATTACATGTAAATATGATGAGGAACCCATTTCTCTATCATCAACCATTTTTATGAATTCTTATGTCATGCTGTTACGCTGCCGAAATCGCACCGATTTTCTAAGCCAATGTCATTGTGTAGTGAATACCATGCCCATTTCTCCATCAAGGGTATTCACCTTTATTCACATTTACTTATTGATTTTAAAGTTTCATATATGAATTCCACCTTCCTTTATTGTGGAATAAATGATTATGTTTTATGAATCCATGTTTTATGATCCATGTGGCACACTTATGCATGAAATGAAATGTTTAAGAAGGGTGCACCCTTATAGCGCTCCAATGAATTGGGTAAGGTATAGTACCATGATACGTCATGTGAAATGAGTGTTTACTCATTCTAATTCAAGTGCAACGAGGGTTTACTCGTGCTTTATGTGCAATGAGGATTTACTCATGCTCCATGTGCAATGGGCCTTGGCTCATTCTAATTCCATGTTAAGTGTTGTTGCCACATTTCCATGTTATGATTATCATGATTTATCATGCCTTTATGTTAATGTTTCTTTTATGCTCTATTGATATTCCTATTGTCTAACATGTATTGTACTACTCATGTTATTCCATGTGTAATCCCTTACTGGGCTTTATAGCTCACCCTTTTCTTATGCATGTCCTCAGGTTATCCCATGCAATGCTAAGTACGAAGGAATGTAGTGGTCATGTAAAGGAAGTTTTCAATAAAGATGTTGTATTTAATGTTTTAAGTTTTTATGTAATGATCCTAAGTCCCAAATACACTAAACTTCTCAATCTTCTTTGTTGTATCAAGTAATTTTTTATGTAATAAATCATGTTTAAGTTGTAATAAAAAGTAGGGTTCTCATAGTTGGTATCAGACGGTAGGTTTAGTTATTTTTGGGATTAGGAAACCCCAGTAAAGCCTTAGATACAAGACTAAGTATAATAAAAACATCCCTAAGTTTTGGTAAGTACTTATTAAGTGGTTTATCAAACAAATACATCTCTATCTGGGTACGAGCAGGTAGAGGCGGCTCTGGCACAGATGTATCCCAAGGGTAAAACCCAAAACACCGCTTTGAGCTAGACTTGAATGGGAACTGGTGCAGACAACGGGTCTTGATGCACTTTTGGTTACCACACTCCCAGGGGATATGTTTTGATAAATTCACAATCTTAGTATGAACCCTTATTAAGGGAATTAAAAAAAACGCCCCTACGAATATATGTTAGAAAGAAGATCATGAAAAGCCCAGATTGAAGCCTATAGAGTCATGAATTAAGGAAATGAAAGTTTATTTATAAGTCATCAACTTTTGTCTTTGGATTACCATTAATGTGTTACCCCTAACATTCCTTTTATTCCAGCCAATGTCTGGTAATAGGAGGACTCAGGCTAACAACCGTTGTGAAGATCAGTGTGATGACTGTACTAATGATATGCCACATCAAATGGGAGCGGGAATCGCGAACTTTGTCACGCTTATCTCTCAGCTAACTCATGTTTTGAATAGAAACATGGGTCAAGAGGAACGTTCAACCCCCCTAAGAAAGAACAAGTCGCTATCGAGAGCATCATGAGACAAAGGCCTCCTACTTTTAGTGGATCATCCGATCCCACGATCGCTGAACAATGGATCAACTCCATTGAAAAGATCTTATCCATCCTTCAATGTTCCGAACAAGAGAAGGTTCTTCTGGATTCTTATCGTATGGAGGGTGAAGTTGATCAATGGTGGACGTTGATAAAAAATACGAAGACTAAGGAGGAGATCGAGGTGTTGGAATGGAAGGATTTCCGGAATATATTTTTCGATAAATATTTTCCGCGCACCCAATAGCTTAAGATGGAAAGGGACTTCCTTTCCCTCAAGAAAAAAGATGAAGAATCTATTGGAGCGTACAAGGAAAACTTCACAAGGCTTGCATGATACGCTTCCGACTTTGTCGTTACCCCCGAATGCAAGGTTGACCGCTTCTTTGGTGGGATGAAGCGTAGCCTATGGAAAGCATTAGCGATCCGTGACTTCGACAGCTATGAGGAAATTGTCCGATGTGCCCTTAAGGTCGAAATGGAGATCGGGGAATCACAGGGGTATCATGGGGAAAAGAAGTGTAAGGTGGAATTCAATGCTGGTGGTCCAAGGGATAAATCCAACGGTGCTAAGAAGATCCAGCACCCCACTTGCCAAAACTGCAGAAAGAAGCACCATGGAAATTGCCTTAAGGGGATGAGAAAATACTTCAGGTGTGGAAGAGAAGGGAACCTAGCTGTTAACTGTCGGAAAGAAGGACCCGCGGCTGCGATAGAGGAGATAAACGCTCTGTTCGAACCTCAACGTGTTGTTCAATGCTACAAATGTAATGAACCAGGTCATTTTGCAAATCGGTGCCCTAATCCACCTAATCCAAGGGTTTTTGGGGGCAACCAACAACCTCCAAAACAGCAAGGAAGAGCTTTTTCCATCACTTCTTCTGAATTGAACCCCGACAACAAAGTGGTGACAGGTAAGCTAGTTATTCATTCAAGAATAGCGAACATACTTTTTGATTCAGGTTCTATGCATTCTTTTATATCTCGGAAGTTTAGTAGAACAATCCCAACACCACCACAAATCATGGAAGTAAAGATGTCGGTGAGTACAGAAAATGGGGAAATAATTGCATCCCATGGATATAATTCCTCCCCTGTTATAATCTGTGGATTGAATTTCCCGGAGAACCTCGTCATACTCCCTCTGGTAGAATTTTATGCAATTCTTGGCATGGATTGGCTTTCCTTATATAGAGCCAATATAAATTGTCGGGAGAGGGAAATCACACTCCATATGGAGAATTGACCCCCAATTCTTTACAAGTGTCAGGAGGAAGATGAATATCCTTTAGCTCCATCATCTCAAGCATGGATATTACTGCCTTATGAGCACACGTATCTGGCTCAGATGATTGAGTCCAAGGAAGAAACCATCCTTGAAGAAATTCCTATTGTGAGGGAATTCGTTGAAGTGTTTCCTGAGGAACTGCCTGGTCTTCCTCCTAGAAGAGATGTTGAGTTCTCAATTCAACTTATACCTGGGGTGCTACCAATATCTAAGACTCCATATAGAATGGATGTTTTTGAGCTTGAGGAGCTGAAGAAACAACTACAGGAGAATCTGGATAAAGGGTTTATACGCCCTAGTGCTTCACCATGGGGTGCACCAGTCCTCTTCGTCATGAAGAAGGATGGGTCAATGCGGCTTTGCATCGATTATCGTGAACTTAACAAAATCATGATAAAGAACAAACATCCTCTCCCAGTAATTGATGAATTGTTTGATCAGCTGCGTAGATAAAAATACTTCTCCAAGGAGGATTTGCGGTCGGGATATTATCAAGTAAGGGTGAAGAAGGAAGATGTCCCCAAGACTGATTTTCCTACAAGGTACAGGCACTATGAATTCATAGTAATGCCTTTCGGACTCACTAATGCTCCGGCAATATTCATGGAATTGATGAATAGAGTCGTTAGAGATTACCTTGAAAAATTTGTGGTAGTCTTTATAGATGATATTCTAATATACTCCAAAACCAAGGAGGATCATGAGGAGCATTTAAAAAATGTACTAGAGACTTTGCGCAAGGAGAATCTATATGAAAAGTACAGAAAGTGTGAGTTCTGGTTAAATGAGGTCTCATTCTTGGGCCATATCATCACAAGCAATGGGATATCTGTGGACCCCTCCAAAACAGATGCAATTGAGGGATGACCGAGGCCAACATCGGTAACGGATATCCGTAGCTTCTTGGGGTTAGCTGGATATTATCGATGATTTCTGAGAAATTTCTCATGATTGTCCAACCCTCTTACCAAGCTAACTCTAAAGGGAGTAAAGTTTTCTTGGAGTGATAAATGTGGAGAAATATTCAAGGAGTTGAAAAGGAGGCTTATCACTACACCCATGCTCACTTTACCCACAAGTGGGGAACTTTTTGTGGTATTCAGTGATGCTTCAAAGAAGTGCTTAGGTTGTGTGCTAATGCAGAATGATAAAGTGATATCCTATGCCTAAAGGTAGTTGAAAATCCTTGAGCGAAACTATCCAATGCATGATCTGGAGTTGGCGACTGTGATCCTTGCCTTGAATATCTGGCGGCATTATCTCTATGGAGTGAAATGTGAGATATATACTGACCACAAGAGTCTTAAATATATATTCACACAGAAAGAACTTAATATTCACCAGAGAAGATGGATAGAGCTCATCAAGGATTATGAATGTTCAATACATTACCACCCTGGGAAAGCGAACAAGGTGGCAGATGCCCTAAGTAGAAAGGACCCAACAATTCTATCAATGATGAAAATTGAGAAGGATCCAATATTCTTAGACTTTATGAAGATGGACATGGGAATCATAAAGAAGGTAACATCATAAATCCTTTCACAAATTATTTCTCAACCATCTCTTTTGGAAAGGTTAAAGGATGATCAAAAGGATGATGTGGGAATTCAAGAAAAAGTGGAAGCTATCAAAATGGGGAAATCCTCGGAGTTTAATGTTAATGAAGAAGGAATTGTGTGGTTTGGAAAAAGACAATGTGTTCCATCAAGTCCGGAGCTGAAGAAGGAACTTTTAGATGATTCACATAGTTCAAATTTCTCTATTCACCCAAGGAGCACAAAGATGTATCGAGATCTCCGAGAAAACTTTTGGTGGGATAATATGAAGAAGGAGATCGCTGAATATACATCAAAGTGCCTGGTGTGTTAGCAAGTGAAGGCATAGAGGAAGAAGTCTAAGGGGATGATGCAACCATTACCCATACTAGAATGGAAATGGGAGAACATCACCATGGACTTTTTCACCAGACTTCCAAGGACATCCAAAGGCAACAATGAAATCTGGGTTGTTGTGGATCATCTTACAAAGACTGCACACTTCATTTCTATTCGGGAGGATTTCTCATTGTATCAACTAGCACAGATATATATCCGGGAAGTGGTACGGTTGCATGGAGTACCACTATCTATTGTGTCTGACCGAGATCCAAGATTCACCTCTAAGTTTTGGAAGAGTCTTCAACATACTTTGAATACTGAACTGAACTTCAGTACGGCCTATCATCCTCAAACTGATGGCCAATCCGAGCGGACTATCCAAACACTTGAGGACATGTTGAGAGCATGATCAATGGACTTTAAAGGAGGATGAGATCAACATCTTCCTCTGGTTGAGTTCTCTTATAATAATAGTTTCCACTCAAGCATCCAAATGGCACCATATGAAGCCCTGTATGGGAAAAGGTGTAGAACACCGACATGTTGGGATGAGGTCGGTGAACGTAAGATTCTTGGACCAGAAATGGTCAAAGAAATGGTGGAGAAGGTAAAAACCATTCAGCAGCATATCAAGGCAGCTTAGAGTCGACATAAGAGTTATGCGGATAATCGTTGATGATACCTTGAGTTTAAAGTTGGAGACATGGTTTTTCTGCGCATATCTCCGTGGAAGAAGGTCATGAGGTTTGGAAAGAAAGGCAAGTTAAGTCCAAGGTACATCGGCCCCTTCGAGATTCTTGATCGTTTCGGGGCTGTGGCCAATCGACTAGCACTTCCGACTACTATAGACAAAGTACATGATGTCTTTCATGTATCCCTCTTAAGGAAGTACATATCGGACCCTTCACATGTACTATCTTCTGAGGTGGTACAATTGGAAGATGATCTTTCTTATGAGGAGAAACCAGTGAAGATATTAGATCGTAGAGAAATAGTTCTACGAAATAAGACAATGCCCCTCGTCAAGGTGTTGTGGAGAAACCAAAAGTTTGAAGAAGAAACTTGGGAATCAGAGGATATGATAAAGCTGAGTTACCCACATTTGTTTTGGTGATGGAAAAGGAAAATTTCGAGGGCGAAATTTCTTAAGGGGGGAATTTGTAACGACCCAAAGTTTCATTAATGGAAAATCCCTCTTGATCCAGTTAAATGTCTCTTAATGAAAAATGTTTTTATAAGATGTCAACTTCTTTGGTTTTATGTTAATAATTTTGAACATTGCTAATATAGCTGTTGAACAGTGATTACATGATTAGTATAAATATAGGACTTTAACAAATCCAATTTACTCAGACAAAAGAAGCGATGGCCTCGTCCAGTAGAATTGCTCCATACGAAGCCCATTTATCGAAGCCCAAAAAAGAGGTGGCATCCTTGGGCTTTGCCCTTGACCAAGCCCAAGCTGAGCATCATCATGTCAAGCTCGAACGTGACCGTCTATGGGAAAAGTGGAAGTTGACTGAAATTACCACTCGAGCGATGTTATCTGAGCCACCCCAAGAGTCTGTCACCATTACACACCTTACCCATAGGTCTTATGCGGCTGTTTTAAGGGGTTATGTAAAAAATAAGTAGTACTATGTTCATGTACATTATTTTTTTGTATATAATAATGAATATAATTTCTAGTCATTTTTGATACATTGTAAATAATTCATAAAGTACAAATAGTGTTTTTAGTTATTATTTAATTAAGAAATATATTTTATTAAATTAAGGGATTTTTGAAATAAATAATATTTTAATAAAATTATAATAGTATTATTAAATTAATTTTTATTAAATATAAATGATCTTATAATTTTATGAATGCAATTAAAATTTTTATTAAGGTTTGAAAGCCATTTTTGTCAAAACCCGTGAATTTTCGATAAATGTCGTTTTTTATTTTAAAAGTGAAAATTAACATATTTAAAAATTTATTTAGATAAAATAAATGTTATTTATGGAATCAGGTAGTCGAAATTATCCAACGGTGAATTTTTCATAATTTTCTGAGATAGTCAAATTTTTGTTTAAAAATTAAATACCGTTTAAATATATAATGTGTTTTATGACATCATAATGACCCAATAGTGATTTAATAAAATACTATAATATTTATGTTCGGCCAATATATGTTTTTAAATTAAAATAATGTGATTTTGGGTTTGTTTGACTTACTTTTCAAAGCATTAATGGACCCCTCAAGACTTATTCAACACCTTGCCTTTTTAAATTAATTTCCATGGGAGTGTGACTCACCTCAACATAAGGAACCCTAATATTTTAAGAAGTTAGGAATTTCGAATTATAAAATATTTTTTTCCTATTCCCTTTTCCAAAAACCATGGGAAAAAACCATGTGATGGTTTGTGTTTTGGATTAATTTAATATAAGGGGTCCCAAACCTAAATAATAAAGAATTCCCTCACCTTTCCTATATAAACCCACCCAAGCTCCCACTTCATCCTCACTCAAAGCCCTTGGAGTTCGTCCAAACTCTTCCATAATCTCTCTAGAATCCTCCCAAGGTGCCCCAAGCTCCCAAGAAGCATCCCACAAGCCTCTATCTAGCCTTTGGAAGCACACTTCCAAGTAAGGGGTTTTTCTTCCTTTCTCATTTTTGTCCAATTTTCTTTAAGTTGTTTTGCCCTTTTAATTTCAATTATTAATGTTGGGGTATGGTTTCTCACCTCACTCATACCGCCTTCTTTATGTTTTAATGATGGTAGACCCTTTATCTCTCATTAAATTCCTCCCATGTACACCCGTTACTATGCCGAAATTCCGAAAGGAACTTCTCTCTCCTCTTTTACATTCAAGAAATAATTTTGTATAATGAATCTAAATTCCATTAAAATTGTTGGGACATGTATCTATATGAACTCCTTACTGTCCATTACATGTAAATATGATGAGGAACCAATTTCTCTCTCATCAACCATTTTTATGAATTCTTATGTCACGCTGTTACGCTGCCGAAATCGCACCGATTTTCTAAGCCAATGTCATTGTGTAGTGAATACCATAACCATTTCTCCATCAAGGGTATTCACATTTATGCACATTTACTTATTGATTGTAAAGTTTCATGTATTAATTCCACATTCCTTTATCTTAGAATAAATTATTATGTTTTATGAATCGATGTTTTATGATCCATGTGGCACACTTATGCATGAAATGAAATGTTTAAGAAGGGTGCACCCTTATAGCGCTCCAATGCATTGGGTAAAGTATAGTATCATGATACATCATGTGAAATGAGTGTTGACTCATGATAATTCAAGTGCAACGAGGGTTTACTCGTGCTTTATGTGCAATGAGGATTTACTCATGCTTCATGTGTAATGGGCCTTGGCTCATGCTAATTCCATGTTAAGTGTTGTTGCCACATTTCCATGTTATGATTATCATGATTTATCATGACTTTATGTTCATGTTTCTTTTATTCTCTATTGATATGCCTATTGTCTGACATGTATTGTACTCCTCATGTTATTCCATGTGTACTCCCTTACTGGGCTTTATAGCTCACCCTTTTCTTATGCATGTCCTCAGGTTATCCCATGCAATGCTAAGTACGAAGGAATTTAGTGGTCATGTAAAGGATGTTTTCAATAAAGATGTTGTATTTCATGTTTTAAGTTTTTATGTAATGATCCTAATCCCCAAAGACAGTAAACCTCTTGATCTTCTTTGTTGTATCAAGTAAATTTTTATGTAATAAATCATGTTTAAGTTGTAATAAAAAGCAGGGTTATCATAGTTTCCCTAAATATATCCATGTATGAGAGGCATGATATTTTTTAATAGGGTTATGTTATATCCTAAGTACATTGGCCCCATTGAGATTCTTAATAGCATTATAGGTGTGGCCAATCGACTAACCCTTTCACCAACACTCTTTTAGGAAAACAAAGTATTGCACATACACCTCCTATGTATGTAAGTACCTGATCCCTTACTTGTAATTAATTTAGATGTTTTATAACTCTAAAATGATATTTCTTATGAGGAGTATCTCGTGAAGATCATAGTGCAAAGAGTTAATGTTCTACCCAACAATAAAACACACCTAGTCATAGTACTATGGTGAAAACATATATACAAGAATGAAAAATATGAACTGGAGAATGAAATGATGAAAAAGTACCATCACATATTTTCACACTGGTATGAAACACAACATTTCTTTGGTGAAATTTCTCATGGGTGGAGGAATGTAATAGATCAATATTTTGAAATAACAATATCATCAATAACATAAAAAAAAAGCAACAACGAGCTTAAATGAACCGTGAAATATTATTATAGTTAAAATTTCTATTAAATTAAAGGATATGTTTATAATTAAACACAATATGAAATATATTTATAATTTTAATACTCAATAATAATTTATTTATTAATTATTTATGTAGTAAGAAACCAACCTTTATTGAAGTTATTTTATTCTTCAAAAAAATATTTTTTCTCAAAATTTATTTATTTATTTTTGTGAGAAAATATTATAATTAAAATTTTGAAGGTTTAAAATAATTATTTGATATAATGTAAATAATTTCTTAAATCATAATATTAAAATTATATTACGGTTAATTTATTATATTTTTCTGAAATGATTTATGTGAATTTAAAGATATCAAAATTTTATTCACCGTAATCTAATTTTTTATTTATATTGATATTAAATGTGGAAAAATATTATTATATGGTATTATTTATTCCCATAATCATAAAATATTCTAAATGTATTATTTTTAAATTTTTTATGGAAATTAGTTTTTATTAATTTAATAGTTTATGTATTTCTTGGAGTCCCCCAAAATTATAAAATTTAACCTTATCTCTTATTTTATTCACACTTATAATGTCTTTTAGTTTATCCAATATATTCTAAAATAACATAATAAAACACCTCCACTTTTTATAGAGTTATTTTTTGGTAACAATACCATTATTATAAGGTTTAAAGTGTAACTAAAAATAAGTTTTCTGAAGATGAGTTATAGTCTTTAACGGAATGATTTAGTTTTATTTTTTCATCTACCTACACAAAATATTACTCCAGAATGATAAAATAATAACAATAATATATTACATATACAGATATTTTATTATGTTAATTTCATTACATACAATCATCTCCACTTTAATCAAATTAAAAATCAAATCATTATTCGTGTGTATAGAGAACTATTACATTATAAACTAATACAATATTTTTCCATCACCACCTCACACAGATGGGTATAATGATGTATTTAATAAATATATTTGACATTTATGATAAAATTATGATTATTCGAAGGAAAATTATTATTTACATTTATTTCAGTCCATCAATCGAAAATGGAAACAGTGTTCATGCATATGTATGACCTAACATCTTTAGGAATGGTGTAATTAATATTTTTATCTCTTCTTTATAGGGAGGGAAATATATATATATATATATATATACATCTAATGATGATATTATAATAAATTAATTGTTGAAGCTATGTAATATATATAATTGGGATAAATGTACAAAGAACGAGATTAACAAACCAAAACATACATGAAAAACAAAGCAGTTATCACTCCGAACTGTGATTTAAAAAATATGAATAAACAGATGGTATTATAGTATAATAATATAATAAATTGTGTAATATATTTAAATATATTTTTATAATAAATTTATAAAAAATATAAATTTATTATACATGATTTTCTAAAAATTACAAATAAATACATGACTTTAGGTAATTGATCTATTTAAACAACATTTTTTTCGGGTTTTGAACATTACCTCTCTACTTCACTTTATCTCTCCATTTTTTGTCTTGGAATACTTAATATTTATGTATATATGTTTCTTATATATATATACCAATCTCATTCTAATTTCCTTTTATCGGTTAATACATTCCATGAGTTCATTATGGAATTCCTTACTAGACATTAAACCATATTAAGGGGATATTTTCTGTCCCTTAATACTTTCACATATTGTTCATTTAGTATTTTTATTACAAAATTTAATCCTTTTATTAATACCTATGATTATGCACTCAGATATTAACTACCATAATTTTTATTTTCATCTTCTCTTTACAATCTTTATGAAATTTACATTGATCATGATATGAGGCATGCTTATGAAACTCATCTCATTCCATGTGAAATTATTATAATAATGAATTAGAAATGAATACATTTTATCGAAAAAAACATAAAAAATAGGTTATGATTGGTGGACATAGATTTTACTCCAATTAAATGTGTAAATATTTTTTCTCATGAGTAATTATATATGGGATTAGGGAGTAAAACTAATCAATGTTTATGTCATGTTTTTGGTTTATTCCATATTTTCTATCATTACATGATCTTATGATACCATATTACTTATTTTATTATTAAATCTGATCACTCAAGATACTTATATTTTATGATATCATGTTATACCATTGACTCACATGCTATGATACATTATCATGCTTATTCATTTTAGTGAGATTTTTATCCCTCTCCATTTCATCTATGTATTCCCTAGGTTATGAAATGCAGTTTTTTGAGCATGAATATATCTAGGAGCTGATTATGGATATGGAAATAAAAATGTTTTGTTTTGATATTTTATTTACCTAGTCTTATAATGGCACTAGGTATTTCAATTATTATTTATTATTTAATAGGAAATTATGCTAAAAAACATGTAATTATATTTGTAAAAAGGCCTAGGTCACTATACCCACTCTGATTATTGTGACTCATACTATTATTTTTCACTTTTAGTCAATTAACGATACAAAAAGGAACCATGTTTTAGTGGAATCTGAATAATAATGCAATTGTTGTTATCCTAAGATATCGAATGTTATGGGATATGGAATATGAAACCTTTTTTCTATACATAAAAAAATTCATCAATCCATGAATCATGATATACATCCAAATGAGAAAAGTAGATAAAAATATTTTTTTGAGTCCTTCATCAGTAAAAAAACCTCTTTTAGTGGATGTAGTGATCCACCATTTTCTAAGAAATTAATCATTACTACTAATATTAAAGGATTAATCAATGGCTTATAACCAATTACATGAAGTTCATTATTCAAAATAGACATTAGAAACTATGAAGAAATCATTTTATGTCCAATAAAAGAGGAAATAGATATTTGATAACTCCTCAATATCATGGTTTTTATATTAATTGAAAGTTATAATTAAAATTAAACTCTCATAAAAAAACCATGGAGGGAAAAAAATATTTCTCACTTTTCCATTATTTTGCAATGATTTATAGTGTAAATTTTATTAAGGCTACTGATACATGTTATAAATGTGTAAAATAAGGCCACATGAAAATATAATGAGTTTGTAATGGGAATAAGTTAGCTAATGATGAAATTAGATAGAAATTAGTGTAGAATGAACCACCACACTCCAATTCCATAATTTCAAGGATTATTGAAATTATGCTAAACAATGGTTGAATATGAGGGATAATTATGATGATCAAAATAAATAACCTCTTAAGCCCATATGTAAAGTAAAATCTAATGTATTCATTATTTCCAATGTGGGGAGTGATAATTTATTATTTAAAGGTACCCTCACCATCCACTATATAACTACCAATGTATTATATGACTATTATTTTACCCACTATTTTATATTTAAATAATATTATATAGGTAATACATTAATAGCATAGTGATTAGATGGAGAAATATTATTAAAATATTTAATGACGTGATTATAGAATATCATGTCTTTGAATATTCCCTAATTAATGTTTTTGGGAATTTTCTCCCAGTGATTCTTTTTATTCTTTCTCATCAGGAATATTAGGTGATTTTGGGTATGAACTATATTATTTATATAAATCCCAAATAATGTTTTTTGAAATGAAAGTCACATTTGACAATCTAAACCAACCTATTATCGTCTATCAGTGTGAGGATAAAAAAGAATATATAATGGAAATTTAATCCATTTCATTGGTTATTTTTCTTATTAAAAAGGGAATTTATATCATATGGATGGTGAGAAAGTCATAATATAAGATATTCCTATTATATGTCAATTTTTTTGTATTTCTATAACATTTTATAGTATTATTTTTAATCATGATGTTGAGCTTTAAATGGAACTCATAACCAGTGCTAAACATATTTAAAAGACTCTATATAGAGTGTATATGATTGAGTTGTATGAACTGAAGAAGTAGATCCCAGAGAATCTTTATAAGGGAAAAATTAATCCATGTTCTTCGCTATGGGATTCAAATCTATTCTTTGTTAATAAGAAAGATGAATAAATTAAAATTTACACTGATTATTTGTAACATAGAAAGATCATGATCAATAATTAGTATAATCTTACATGTATTGAATATTTTTTTGATCAATTGTGAGAGACAAATATTTTTCCAAGAATGACCTTTAATCTATATAATGTTAGTAGAGGGAGAAAATTGAATATATACCAAAGGTATAATTTAATTTTAGGTATAAAAATTATGAATTTATAAATATTCCATTTATAATGTTTAATTATAATGTTATATTCATTGATTTAATGAATAAATTACTTAGATTACTACATTGATCATTTTTTATAGTATTTATAAATGATATTATTTTATATTCCAAGAGTAATTAAGTGCCTAAAAATCACTTTATGATTATAGTGAAGATCCTTGGGAAGGAGAATATGAATGAAAAATTTAAATGTTGTGAATATAAGGCATAGAAGGTTTCATTTATTAGGTCATATAATCTAATGAGTGGGAATATCAGTGGATCAATTAGAGACAAAATTAATTGAACATTGGCCCATACCAACCGCTATGAGTAAGATATAGAGTTTTCTTGGTTTGGATTTTTATTATATGATAATTTTAAAGTATTTATGAATATTATAAAATAAAATAATCATGTTAACATGTAAAGGTGGTACGTTCCATTGGACAGATGAATGTGAAGAAACATTCAAGGGACTAAAGATATTGTTAGTTAGTTCAGTTACGCTTACACCACCATGCAGTAAAAAAGGGTATTGAATTTAATGTGATGCATAAAAAAGGTGTTGGGGTGTGTTCTAATATGTATTGATATAGTGATAGATTATTCCTTGGGATAATTAAAGGTTCATGATCCAAGTTACCCAACTCATGGATTTGATTTAGATGTTTTAATATTTACATTAATGATATAGAAGTGTAATATTTATAGGGAAAGGTGTGACATATATACTAATAAAAAAATTTAAATTATATATTTTGATAAAAAGAGATAAATATTTACCATAGAATATAGTTGTGGTTGATTAAATATTATGACTACTAAATACTTTACCACCTTAGGAATGAAAACAAGGTGGCTAATACATTAAGTTAAAAGGATCATAAGATATTATCAATGATGACGCCCAAAAAAAAGATCTCATAACTACCAATTTTCAAAGGATAGTGGATAAATAATATCCTTCCCAAATGTTTGCTCAAACATCTATCCATGGGAATGTTTAAGAGGCACATGAGAACGAAATGGAGCTACTAGACAAGGTGAGAAATGTTCCTGGGAACAACCTTAATTGTGATGAAATGAAATTGTTTAGAAATAGATTATTTATTCTATCACTAACAAAGTTTAAGAAGAAAGTATTGGAAGACTATCACACCTCATCATTCCCTTTTAATCATGGATGTATGAAGATATATTGAGATATGACAGAGCATTTCTAGTGGGAAAATATGAAGGGAGATATTTCTGAGTGTGTATCTTCATGGATGGTATTAAAGAATGTTAACGTTTTTAAATAATTTTATAAGAGCATTTTTTAACCAGTACCCATTCTATAATGGAAATGGGAACACACCACCATGGATTTCATCATTAAATACCCCATAATATCCAAATTCCATAACACTGTGGTGGTTGTTTTTGATCACCTTATGAATTCATCACACTTAATTCTAGTAAGAGATTATTTATATATTGATTATATTTACAGGATATACATTTAGTATGTTGAAAGGTTTCATGAAGTAACTTATATTGTTGTATCATATTGAGATCTTATGTTTACCTCAAAGATCAAGAAAAGTTTTCACTAAGTTATAAATAATGATTCATGTTTTAGTATTGTCGATAATCCTTAGAAAGACAGGATTTTTGAATGAAAATTTAAACCCTATATGATATTTTGTGATTAGGATATAAATATTTTAATGAAGGATTGGATAAACACGTTCCTCATGTTGATTTATCTTTTAATAAAAATTGTCACTATATAATTCAGATTGAACCATATGAATCTATTTATGGAAAGAAGTGTATAAATATAACCTTATATAATGAAGTTGGAGAAATAATTCTTTAGGTACATAATATAGGAGAATAAATTAAATAGAATCTATGATCTATTATTTCACATTATGGAAAGTTAGATTAGACATAATAGTTATGCAGTCAATCATCTATGACATCTAGATTTCGAAGATGGTGCAAAAAAATTAAATGTATTTTCTCATGGTAAATTGTTTATAGATTCAAAAGTAAGGGAAATAATATCCCTAAGTATATTTTACTTTTCAATATTGTTGATTTAGTTGGGATAATTTCTTTTCACTTGTCACCCCCACTAAACATTTCTTTAGATCGCAATGTTTTACATGTATCTCTCACGAGGAAGTAAATACATGATCCTTCACATGTACTATACTCAGATTTTGTACTACTGTGCCATGATATTTCTTATGTAGAATAACTGGTTTAAATATTGGATCATAGATATAATGTTCTATTGAAAAGTGATACTCATATAGATAAACTTGTTTGGAGGAATCCAAAATTTAGGGAAGCAACATGGGGACCCAAGGATGTGATGAAGCAAAGATATCCTTATTTGTTTATATCAAACTGACGTAATTTCAAGGGAAAATCGTTTTAATGGTGGGGGGTTCTAATGATACAACCCCTGTTTTTATTTGTATTTCCTTTGAATTCTACTTGAAGTATTCGGTAGATTTCCTTATACACAACCCCAAATCTCTATGAACTGCAATATTGTAAACTTATATATTTTATCCATTAAATTAAAATATATGACTAGTAATGAAATATTAATTAAAAATACATATAATGTTTTTAAATAATGAAAATTTATTGATTTTTCATAATAAATAAGTAATCACTTTTAATAAAAGTCATTTTATTCTTTAAAAACATGTTTTCATCAAAAATAATTTTTAGTATACTTTTTCACATGAAAATTATAATTAATTTACACCACTTATAAAAATTTTCTTTTAGTAAATTAATATCATCATTGAAATCATAATTTCTATATTATCTATGTGGTATGATTTAGTATTTTTCAAAAAGGATTTATTTTTCAATGAATAGTAAAAAATATATATTTTTTTTGTAAAAAATATCAGTTATTTTCATGTAAAAGTAGAATTATGTTTTTAATTTTTTTTATTAAATAAAATAAATAATAATTTAATTGTAAATAATTTAAATAATTATATAGTAATCCACATTTAACATTATTTTTTTTCTAATTTTATTTTTGGGCCTAAAAACACAGTCTTCTAAAAAATATTTTTTGGGAACAATGTATTATTATGTTAATAATTTAAATTAATCTCTATTTATTAATTATTTAAGTGAAATTTATCTATTATTTATTTAATATAATACTATAATGTTAATTTTATTGCTTTTACAATGCATATAATGGATTGAATTGTGATTTTTCCTTAAAATTGGATTTTTCAATAATGGTTTTTCATTATTGCTTATAAGATTATTTAAAATTAAATTCTTCCGCTTGTTGAAATCGAATATTTTAAAATGGATTTCATATTGTGAATCATTACCTAATAAAAAAATCCTATATTTATTACCTTTATAATATATCTTTTGGTATTCTCCCATTCCCATTCCTTCAAGGCATAAGGTGTAAGCTAAATGAGGTTTCTTAATAAAGAGGTAAAGATCTTAACCAGTATATTTTTATTTTATTTATTATTTTATGAACTATAAAAATATTGTATCAATAAAAACATGATTAATATAATATATTAAAAATACTGAGGTGTTATTAGGAACACAAAACAACTATTTACCCATTCTTCTCTATTAAATGGGTTATGAAAGTATCACTCATGTGTACTTGTGAACTGCCATATGCACGTAACAATTTGATTCAATTTACATTACGATATTTACTTTTTGTTTATAAATTTACATTTAATATATATATATATATATATATATATATATATATCATTTTTATAATATAATTGTTTTTATATAAAGGTGAGTTCTTATTTACCTTTCTTCTGTTACATCCTATGAAAAATCGAAACATCACTCGTACGTACATATGTACTACTGTCTCTACATAGTGATTACATAAAATTTTCATCACAAAATTATATTAATGGTTATATATACATATATAATTAATATTTGGAATATTTATATAATTATTAACATTCTTTAGATGAAGGATTGATTATCAACATGCAAGAACTAGAAATGGAAAGCCAAAATATACATGAAAAATGAAGCAGTAAACACTTTAAATGATTAAGGTAATGAAAGATTATTACTGAACATGTGGTAATATGGAATAGTTAAAACATATATGATATTTTTTTTATAATTATTGTTTTTATATAATTAAAATATTGTAAAATTTATTATATCATAGGTCAGAGAGCTTACGAAGCAGGATTGACTTGAGGTAAGGGTCTTATGTTAAAATATCGTTCTTTTGAGATAGTTTATGCTTATGATTTTTCAATGATAAATTTATTTTGAATATATCTCCCAAATATTATATCACATTCCCTCCACTTTTTTTTGGATATTATGTTTTTTTCATTTCTTTTGTCCCTTTTTAGGTACTCAATATTCTGAAAGAATGATTTTACATAAAACTGATTGTATTTCTCTCCTCGGTCAACAATATTATCTTATATGTCCATAATTTATTGAAAATATTACCAAGAATGTTTTTATTGTTCTATTAATATGTATAGAATTCATTTTATACATGTTTTAATAGGTTATGGCTTTTAAACCCTCTTTTTCACTACAATAAAGAACCCTCTTCAACTCGGCGTCTATCTCAATTTTGATAAATGGATCTCAAAAGGGCTATTATAAATGCAAAAAAGGTGTTAGGAAAGGTGATACCATATCTTCCATTATTTTCTCAATAGAAGAAGACTACCTCAGTCGTCTAATTAACCATCTGGTGGACCAAAACAATCTAAAGCCCCCACATGTCTCTAGGAATTTGAATGCGTTTACTCATCTTTTTTATACTTACAACATCATTGTAACAACCCGATATTTTATGAGAATTATTATTTTTAATTTTATTGATGTCTTGTATTGTACGCTACACCAAGATTATCTCGCGCTATACGCAACACCGTATTAGCTTGCAGTATACGCAACACTATTCTTAGATTGTGTTACACATAATTTCAAGTTTGTTTTATAATAGTCATTCTACGCAAAATTGAGTGTATATATATATATATTCAATGTATAAATGAAATATGGTTGGATTATGTTATACGAAACAATGAAGGATTCTTGCACAACACGCAACCCTGACTTGGATTGCATTACACGCAATCACGACTTTCCTCGATAGCGTGTGTTATACGCAATATCAGGTTTCACTAAACAATGACACATGGTTGTAATATTATTATGAACTAGCTTCTATGAGTAGTATTAACTAAATTTTGAATTTTATAACATTATTATTTCATCTTAGACATTTTCTAGAACATGGTATGTGAACAAAATAATTTTTTCGGGTAAAATAAGTATTTTTCAAAAAATGCAGTTTTGTCTCCTTTTAATGGCACACCCACATTAAATCTAGTTTTTGACATTTTTATAAGTTCAATTTTACAAAATAAACTTCTTATTTTGAATCAGGATATAAAAATTTACATTGGATAAAGTTTTGATATTTTTCTGATAACTTTCATATTTAAATGAATAGTAAAAACACGCTATATTTTAATTAAATTTTTTTTTTCATCATAATAATTTATATGGTTAAATTATAATTGAATGGTTTTAAAGTATAAATATAATATATTTTTACCATTTAATATAATATATGTCATTATCCTTGATTTTACCTTGAATTCGTAGGTTAAATCAATTCAATCTTTTGCAATGTTTTAAACAAAAACCCATTTTCTTTCGACAACAGGATTAATTTTAAATTAATTTATGGAACTTTTGTGTATTGAATTTGGAAAAATTGATTCCATATTTAGAATCATTGGGTCCAAATTATATTAATAAGTTACTTTTTATTTTTTGAGAATTATGAATAGTAACTACAATAAATCTTATTTACCATAGTTAAAGGTAAATCGGGTAATTAAGGGTAAATATATGATTATAAAATTACCCTAACACCTTCCAAAATCCTATTTTATGACTAAAAGTCGACCCATATCACCTAAGGGTCGGATTATATTAATTTAATAGGCTTTTTTCCATGAAAATAATTTAATTATTATTAAAACCAAAGAAAGTGACAACATGTCACTTTTTTAAATATTATAAGTATAATAATTTTAGTTTAGTGATAAACTTCATGAAACTTCGAATATAAATAGTCTCCATAAATATAATAAAATTATCTACATCATATGAATTTATTTAGAATTTTTAGGGATTAAATAATTACCATTAAAGATGACATAATAGTTATGTTGAAATTATTTTATTAAGAGAAATATCAAAGAAATGATTTTAAAAATATTAAAATAAATATTATATACACTATTTAATGTGCTCAACTAATTTTATTGATAACTATGACATGTTATGAATTTATTAAATCTTTTATTTTGAACATATCTTCTGTATATTGTTTATTTAAATTCAAATAAATGAATAGTGTCAAAATTGACACTATTGTTATTTTATAAAACTAACATATTATAAAATTGTTTAAAAAGCACAAAAATATTTAAAAATTATAAATTTAAATTTATATGGTCGATAATATCATAAAGTGTAAAATTATGGAAAATTCACAACACATATGTAATTATTTATAAATATTTAAAATTTAGAATATTATTACCACAAATAAAATTAAATTGATAAGTAAGGATAAATCAAGTTGATAATGTTTAAAATAGATTCATAACATGTCTAAATTTTATTGGTTGACTATATTACAACCCTATCTCATATTATATTCAGATATGAGTCATTTTGGAAGTTTTTAAGTGGGGTTGGGATTTAATATAAACTAATATTTCTTATATTTCCAAAGGTGCCTCTCTCCTCCCTTATAAAAGGGAATCTCCTCCCTCTCTTCATCACAACATTTTGAGCCTTCAACCTCGGCCAACCCATGACAAATTCTCTTCTACACTTCTCTAGAAACATCCTAGAGGTCCTGGTCTTCTTCAAAGACCAATTTTAGTGCCCTAAGAGGAGGTCTCAAAGAGGCGTTTCAAAGAAGATGTAATGTCCATTACCGAATCTTTCAACTTTATTTCTTCTTATAATTATTATTATTTATTTGTTTCATTATTGAGTAATAAAATCAGTATCACTAATATAATAATATGTTATTATATGTATGGAACAACCCTATTTCACCATCTATTCATCCTACGGAAAATGAAATCACCGCACGTGCATACGTACAGAATACAGTCTCCACGCCGTGGTGTAATCTATTTTCCACCACCACCTTACTTGGATGGGTATAATGGTGTAAATAATGATTATATATTATTATTGTAAAGTGATATTGATTCTAAAATATTATACATACACTTCAATACAATTCCACGATCATGTGAATGATATCATCGCTCGTGCGTACGTACAGACTACCATCTCCACGACGTGATGAGATTCATTCTCAATGATTAACCATTCATGAATGATTATAAAGTATATATAATAATTAATCATGAAATATATGACATAATAATGATACTGGATTTATATATATGTATATATTTATGTCATCTACTTAATTCCATTCAATTCAACAAGGAAACGAAAACAGCGTTCATGCGTACATACGACCTACCATCTCCATGAACGGTGTATTTATTTCCTTTTATTGATCTATAATATATATGTATATGATGAATATATATTATATATAAATCATGTTTTACATTATAGAATTATGTAAATCAGGATATAAGTAATAATATCAAGAACCACAAGTCGAAACACATACGATAAATGAAATGATTTTACCCAAAATGATGCTTTTACATGGAATTTACAAAAGAACAGGTAATATAAAGTCATAAGTGAAACATATATGATATCATAACAATTAATATGATTATGTAATAAGTCAATGAAATTATTTAAATCATTATACAGGAGGTTCAGATCCATACGAAGTATATCAGACCGAAGGTAAGGGATAATTTTGCAATCTCATTTTTATTCGAGATCGCTTATTCGTAAGTATTTACTGGGGTTATATTTATCATCCATGTCCATATGTTCTAAAAATGTTTTCATAAAATTTTTACTTTTCTTCCATGTATGTTTAAATTCATTCTTACCCTTTTGTTTACTTTTACCACATCGTATGGAAGGAATCTTTCTTTTATTTACCATACGAGGTACTTTTTGACTTTTTTGACCAAAGTATGAGAAGAATGTTATTTTTAAACTTATACGGAATGAAATGATTTTTATGGTTTTATTAAGCTTTATTTTTATGAAGCTTCCTCCAAAATATTTTATGACTATTTTCAGAAAAATCTATTTCTTTTAAAACTGCATGACATTTTGTGAAAAGAAATTGATTTTGAAGAAGAAAGGATATTTTCCTCAGGAATTCGTTTCAAGTGTTTTATCAAAACCACTTTTCCATCTAAGATGACATTATTTCATATGTGTATGTTTCAAGTATAATGTCTCTATGATTTACATGGTTTCAATTTTCTTATTATGAAATGATATCCATTTCTTTTATATGGATTATGTGATGATGGGATGATGTTTATGAAACCCATTTTATTTATTGGGTTATTATGAATGATGTATGTTTATTTTGTGGCACAAGTAAGAATGATTTCATTATGATATGGGTGGGACCTATATCTACCTCCAATGCATTGGGTAAATATTTATATCTCATGAGATAGACATGGCTGGAATGGTAAGTTAATCCGTTTCAGTGTTTTAGGACTGAAACGAGGAGTGAACTCGATTCAGAAAGGGAATTTGTCCACTAAGATGGTCTTGGAAGCAATGCCTTGGCTACTATGGAAATCATAACATGTGCTGAATGGTTTCCACAATTACATGTTTTATTCCTATTATATTTTATCATGGTTGATGTTCCATTATGATATATGCCTTACGTACTTCCACGATTTATGTCATTGCTCAAGATTTTCATGTTTAAATTTCATATTCAAGTTTTTGCTTTCAAATGTTTATGGATTGTTTTATGTTCTCTATGTTTTACCTTGCTGAGCATTTGAGCTCACCCTTTTTATGTTTTATTTTCCCCAGGAAATAAAGAAAGGTTTTAGGTAAGGAAACAAAAAGGGGAAGATCGTTATGTGCGTTGTTGAAGATCTTTCAACATGATTAGAAGTTTATATTCCAAGTTTCCAAAGGCACTAAACTATTACAGTCCTTGAGTGTTGGTTATTATTATTTATTAAGTATTCCTCAAAAGTAATTTAATGTCCATGTACTTCAAGATTTGGGTCTCTACCGTTGGTATCAGAGGAAAGGTTTAGTCAACCTTTGGAAACTAGGATGTGAAAACTTTAGTGAGATCCCTAGAGGTATTTCTAAGGTATGTCTAGGGATGTCCCTAAGGTTATGTGTAAGTATAGGTTATAGTCCTAGAATTATAGTAACGTTATTAGAATTAAACCTAAGATGTTAGATGTCGAAGGTACTCCCCCTTGATTGTGTTATTTTCCTTGTATGATTTTTGCCTCTCACAGAATTCTTTTTTTGTTTTAGTCAATGGAGGGAACAAGAAGGAATTCATTTAACATTGAATCCAATGGAAAAATTGGTGACTATGAGCAACAAAATTTCATAATGCCTAGAGAGAAATATATTGTGATTATGTCGAATCAGTCATCGCGATATATGATTAACAAGGTGAAATTTAGTGGTATTACTAAGTCATCAAATAAGTGGAAGATGGAATTTTATGCATGTTCGCATGGTGATGAGCATAGAGAAGGGAAGATTGAGATTTCTAAAGAAGGGAAGAAGAAACTTGAGGAATACCTCAAATGGAGAGGAAGATGTTATCTATGTGGAGAAAAGGGTCACAGAGAGACAGACTGTCGTGGAGTTCAATGTCTTATTTGTGGAGAACACGATCATTACCCAACTCAATGCCCGGACCTAAGAGGTTACTTCTAAATCAAGGAAGGACGTATTCCATGATAATCATTGAAGAGGATGGATTGAAGTGTTTCTGTCTTAGTATTCAAGAATAATGTTGTTGGGGTACTTTCATAAAATATTGGAATATCTATGTATTGGTTAATTTTGGCTTTCAATAATTATATGGTATAGGTAACCATGAAAAGTGTTTGAAATTTTTCTGGAAAGCAGATGATATGCGCATAATGAAGGGATAATGAGAAAATAATATTTTTGGTAGTATTCATGATCTCATGATTGATATAAGGACAAATTGATATCATGGTTTGAGTATATAGAATTTTTGGGATTTTTGGTATGTGGAAAGAGTTAACTTTTGACAGCACTCATGTTTTCACTAAGGTTCTATGGTAATTTATGTTTCAAGAGAATATATGACTAAGGTATTCATGTGTTTGGAATACAACCAAAAAATATATCTTATGATATATGTGGGATAAATGCTTGTACTCACATTCTTGATAGATAACCTTTCTAGTAATTGTTTTCTTTATACTATGAGCTTGGACCGAAGTATTTTAGATAAGCCTAAAGATTGGAATGGATTATGTTGGACAAATGTTAGTATTGTTTAAGGATAAAACTTTTTTCGATATTATTGATGGGATGTTATAGTAATTTAGTTTTAGAAAAAGGAAAACATGTAGGACGGACAATAACCCATCGCGTCGGACAGGGCTGTGGGAATCAAACCCACAACTAAAGTGCGACTGGCCTTTATCGCATACCAATGGACTATAGGAAGTCCCTTTTTAGTAGAAACTAGTTTTATTTTATTAAGCGGTATGATAGATGAAGTATAAGTTCATTTTTGGAATCATATACGATTAACCTCACCATAGATGGACTTAGGTATATTTGATAACTTTTGCTAACCTTTTGTTTGAAACAGATGGAATGACCCATCATTCTATCACATGATCTATTAACACTTCATGAATAACAAATTCAACTTCATTTCTTTAAGAGATGAAGTGGAAATTGTTCAAATCATGAACCATAGTGAGATTGTACCAAAATCAAGTAAGTATTTCTTCTAATTCAAAAATTTCAACTTTAGGGAAATGATATTGAAAACCAAAAATGTTGTCCTAGTGCTCTTATATCTGATGAATCAGACGGTACCTTAGATCATCACAAATTTATGGCTTTGTGATTGTTGTCTTTTTCATAGCCATGTTCTCTACCACTCTCCATCAGAACATGATGATTAGATTTTTCTTCCATATCCATATTTTCACCTATGTTCTCCTATGTGGAAACACTGTGATTAGTTAATTTGGGTAACCGTTACATTTCATACTTTAGTTTTTTAAAGATAGGTTTTGGTATTCCCTTTTTATGATGTGGGTTTCTATTAAAGAAACTTTCAAGTATTAAACCATTTATAACCCCGACGAATTTCGAGGGCGAAATTCATTTTAAGGGGGGTAGAATGTAACAACCCGAGATTTTATGAGAATTATTCTTTTTAATTTCATTGATATCTTGTGTTGTATGCTACACCAAGATTATCTCGCGCTATACGCAACACCGTATTAGCTTCCAGTATACGCAACACTATTCTTGGATTATGTAACACATAATTTCAAGTTCGTTTTATAATAGTCATTCTACGCAACATTGAGTGTATATATATATTCAATGTATAAATGAAATATGGTTGTATTATGTTATAAGAAAGAACTAAGGATTCTTTCACAACACGCAACGCTGACTTGGCTTGCATTACACGCAATCATGACTTTCCTCGATAGCGTGTGTTGTACGCAATATCAGGTTTCACTAAACAATGATACATGGTTATAATATTATTATGAACTAGACTTTATGAGTAGTATTAACTAAATTTTGAATGTTATAACATTATTATTTAATCTTTCACATTTTCTAGAACATGGTATGTGAACAAAATATTTTTTTTGGATAAAATAAGTATTTTTCAAAAAATGCAGTTTTGTCGCCTTTTAATGGCCCACCCACATTAAATCTAGTTTTTGACATGTTTATAAGTTCAATTTTACAAAATAAATTCTTATTTTGAATCAGGATATAAAAATTTACATTGGATAAAGTTTTGATATTTTTATGATAACTTTTATATTTAAATGAATAGTAAAAACACGCTATATTTTAATTAAAAACAACTTTTTTCATCGTAATAATTTATATGGTTAAATTATAATTGAATGTTTTTAAAGTATAAATAGAATATATTTTTACCATTTAATATAATATATGTCATTAGCATTGATTTTACCTTGAATTCTTAGGTTAAATCAATTCAATCTTTTGCAATGTTTTAAACAAAACCCGTTTTCTTTCGACAATGGGATTAATTTTAAATTAATTTCTGCTACTTTTGTATATTGAATTTGGAAAAATGGATTCCATATTTGGAATCAGTGGGTCCAAATTATTTTAATAAGATACTTTTTATTTTTTGAGCATTATGAATAGTAACTACGGTAAATTTTATTTACCATAGTTAAAGGTAAATCGGGTAATTAAGGGTAAATATATGATTATAAAATTACCCTAAAACCTGCCAAAATCCTACTGGATGACTAAAAGTCGACCCATATCACCTAAGGGTCGGAATAGATTCATTTAATGGACTTTTGTCCTTGAAAATAATTTAATTATTATTAAAACCAAAGAAAGTGACAACATGTCAATTTCTTAAATCTTATAAGTATAATAATTTTATTTTAGTGATAAACTTCACGAAACTTCAGATATAAATTTTCTCAAGAAATATAATAAAATTATATACATTATATGAATTTATTTAGAAGTTTTATGGATTAAATAATTACCATTAAAGGAGACATAATAGTGATGTTGAAATTATTTTATTAAGAGAAATATCAAATAAATGGTTTTAAAACTATTAAAATAAATATTATATGAACTATTTAATGTGATCCACTAATTTTCTAGATAAATATCACATGTTATGAATCTATTTAATCTTTTATTTAGAAAATATCTTCTTTATATTGTTTATCTAAATTCAAATAAATGAATAGTGTCAAAATTGATACTATTGTTATTTTATAAAAATAACATATTATAAAATTGTTTAAAAATCACAAAAATATTTAAAAATTATAAATTTAAATTTATATAGTCTAAAATATCATAAAGTGTCAAATTATGGAAAATTCACAACATATATGTAATTATTTATAATAATTTAAAATTTAGAATATTATTACCACAAACAAAATAAAATTGATAGATAAGGATAAATCAAGTTGATAATGTTTAAAATAGATTAATAACATATCTAAATTTTATTGGTTGATGATATTACAACCCTAACTCATATAATATTTGTATATGAGTCATTTTGTAAGTTTTTAAGTGGGTTTGGTATTTAATATAAACTAATATTTCTTATATTTCCAAAGGTGCCCCTCTCCTCCCTTATAAATGGGAATCTCCTCCCTCTCTTCCTCACACTATTTTTAGCCTTACATCTCGGCCAAAACCTTCCAAATTCACTTATACACTTACCTAGAAACATATTAGAGGTCCTGGTCTTCTTCAAATACAAATTTTAGTTCCCTAAGAGGAGGTCTCAAAGAGGCGCTTCAAAGAAGAGGTAATGTCCGTTACCGATTCTTTCATCTTTATTTCTTCTTATAATTATTATTATTTAGTTGTTTCATTATGAAGTATTAAAATCCGTATCACTAATATAATGATATGTTATTATAAGTATGAAAAAACCCTATTTAACCATCTATCCATCCTATGGAAAACGAAATCACCGTGCGTGCGTACGTACGAAATACCGTCTCCACGCCATGGTGTAATCTATTTTCCACCACCACCTTACTTGGATGGGTATAATGGTGTAAATAATGATTATATATGATTATTTTAAAGTGATATTGATTATGAAATATTATACATACACTTCAATACAATTCCATGATCATGGGAATGATATCATCGCTCGTGGGTACGTACGGACTACCGTCTCCACGACGTGATGAGATTCATTCTCATTGATTAACCATTCATGAATGATTATAAAGTATATATAATAAGTAATCATGAAATATATGACATAATAATGATACTGGATTTATGTATATATATATGTATGTAATCTACTTAATTCAATTCAATTCAATAAGGAAACGAAAATAGCGTTCTTGCGTACGTACGACCTACCGTCTCCATGAACGGTGTATTTCTTTCCTTTTTATCGATCTATAATATATATGTATATGATTAAAATATATTATATATAAATAATTTTTTACATTATGGAATTACATAAATCAGGATATAAGTAATAATATCAAGAACGACAAGTCGAAACACATACGATAAATGAAATGATTTTACCCAAAACACTGCTTTTACATGCCTGCAAATCATTTTTTTTCCATATTTTCAGAAGCCGGTTTAAGGGGTTGCCGGTACCCATTACACCATTTCACCAAATCCTTTTAACCACCTCTCCACATCCAGATGAAATACCAATTTCAAATTTCAAAATCAAATCCACCACCAGCCTCCTCGAGTTTCGAACCAGCGTCATCTTCACGCGCCCACAATCTCTTCAAACCTGCCAACGAATCCCGCGACAGCGCTGACATACCTCGCGCCGCGCACCGCACGTCAATCCCTCACTGCGCAACAGCCCGCATGCAAAACGAAATCCACGCGACGACTCGATCACCGTCACGTGCCACACTATCACCGGAACACCGGCGAGGAACACCGGCTCCCGTCGTCATCTGTAGCAGAAACCATCGTCGTCGTCCCCGGCGAGCTTCACCGAATCAAAAATCCCCGTCGGAGAAACCTCCCGACACCAGCACATCAACGTCTTCACCCAAATCACCAGGAGAGCAGAGCAAAGGCCTAAATCCTACACCCCCATCTCGCAAAAAGGAATCAATCGCAAAAGATCCGCAATAAACAGCAAAACCTCCACTCCAGCAACCAACACGAACAACAAAAACCAGAGAGATTAAGAGAAATTTGACCAAAAACAAAATCAAGCCGCTCCAGAAAAGCACCACAACATCACCCTGACTCAAAAACACCCGCCGCCACCCGAACAACCAACGACATCAGACACAACAAGACCCCAACGAATTCAGAGGAAAAGAGGAGGAACCCACAAACCGACGTCAAACGAGTGCGACCCCCCAACACTGAAAAAACTCACCATAGGGAAACTGCAAGAAGCCAAGAACAACACCAGGAGCGCTCCGTAGAGTATGCCGTCGACGCAGACCGGTCTTACACCCGCAGATCTGAACCGGCAACCACTGAATCCCAAAGCGAAACCTTTACAGCAAAAGGGAAGACCACAAACCCGCCAGACGACCGCGGAGAGCCTCCACAAACCCACCGAACGCAGGAGAAAACGCCGTGCCTTCCGCAGTGGTGGAGCGGCGACGACGAGAGGAAGAAGACCTAGGTCGGGAGCCCCTTACGGGCGCATCGTCATCGCTTTTACATGGAATTTACAAAAGAACGGGTAATATAAAGTCATAAGTGAAACATATATGATATCATAACAATGAATATGATTATTTAATAAGTCAATGACATTATTTAAATCATTATACATGATTTTTGGTTCCATACGAAGCATATCAGACCCAAGGTAAGGGATAATTTTGCAATCTCATTTTTATCCGAGATCGCTAATTCGTAAGTATTTACTGGGGTTATATTTATCATCCATGTCCATATGTTCTAAAAATGTTTTCATAAAATGTTTACTTTTCTTCCATGTATGTTTAAAGTCATTCTTACCCTTTTTTTACTTTTACCACATCATATGGAAGAAATCTTTCTTTTGTTAACCATATGAGATACTTTTTGACTTTTCTGACAAAAGTACGAGAAGAATGTTATTTTTAATATTATACGACATGAAAGGATTTTTACGGTTTTATAAATACTTATTTTCATGAAGCTTCCTCCAAAATATTTTATGACGATTTTCAACAAAATATCTTTCTTTTAAAATTGCATGATGTTTTTTGAAAGGAAATTGATTTTGAAGAAGAAAGGATATTTTCCTCAAGAATTCATTTCATGTATTTTATCAAAACAATTTTTCCATATAAGATGAAATTATTTCATATGTGTATGTTTCAAGTATAATGTCTCTATGATTTACATGTTTTCACTTTTATTATTATGAAATGATATCCATTTCTTTTATATGGATTATGTGATGATGGGATGATGTTTATGAAACCCATTTTATTTATTGGGTTATTATGAATGATGTATGTTTATTTTGTGGCACAAGTAAGAATGATTTCATTATGAGATGGGTGGGACCTATATCTCCCTCCAATGCATTGGGTAAATATTTATATCTCATGAGATAGACATGGCTGGAATCGTAAGTTAATATGGTTCAGTGTTACAAGACTGAAACGAGGAGTGAACTCGATTCAGAAAGGGACTTTGTCCACTAAGATGGTCTTGGAAGCAATTCCTTGGATACTATGGAAATCATAACTTGTGCTGAATGGTTTCCACAATTACATGTTTTATTCCAATTATATTTTATCATGATTGATGTTTCATTATGATATATGCTTTACGTACTTCCACGATTTATGTCTTTGCTCAAGATTTTGATGTTTAAATTTCATGTTCAAGTTTTTTCTTTAAAATGTTTATGGATTGTTTTATGTTCTCTATGTTTGCCCTTATTGAGCATTTGAGCTCACCCTTTTTATGTTTTATTTTCCCCAGGAAATAAATAATGGTTTTAGGTAAGGAAACAAAAAGGGGAAGATCGTTATGGGAGTTGTTGAAGATCTTTCAACATGATTAGAATTTTATATTCCAAGTTTCCAAAGACACTAAACTATTACGGTCCTTGAGTGTTGGTTCTTATTATGTATTAATTATTCCTGAAAAGTAATTTAATTTCCATGTATGTCAAGATTTGGGTCTCTAAAATCATCCTTTTACTCCAAGGGGATAAAAGAAACATTTTTAATCTTAAAAATGCTCTCTCACAATATGAAGAGGTTTATGGTCAAACCATTAGTTTGAAAAACTAATTCATGTTCATTGGGAAGAACATTCCTCCTAGTAGAAAATGTAACACTATCAACGACATGGTTCTGAAATAAGGTATGACCCCATTCACTTATCTTAGTATTACCATTTTTTAGGGAAGACCCAAATCATGTCACTTTGCGACTATTGTTGACTAAGATCTAAATAATATATCTTCTTGGAAAACTAAATCTCTCTCTATGTTAGGTAGGGATTGCCTTGTTAAATCTAATATTTTCCCCAAGATGGTTTACTCCATGATGGTCTACAAATGTCCTTTTGGTCTCATTAAAAAAATGAACACCACCATAAATTACTTCATGTGCACTGATAGTATTCTCGAAAGAAAACTTGTGACTATTCCTTAGTCAACTTATTGTAAGCCCATTGAAAATGGTGGAATTGGTATAAAAAATATCAAATACTTTAATGAATCCCTTCAAGAAATACTCACTTAGAACCTTTTTTACAATACAAATGAAGCTATTACCTTTCTCAAAAATAGGTTTTCTAAAAAACATAAAACAAGAAATTCGAACATCATTAATTCATCAATCTGACCTTCTATAAAATAATTCTTTACCAATATTATGAATAACTCCATATGGATGGTCTTTAGAGACTCCTCTATGAAAATTTTATTGGATAACTGGACTGGAATGCCTTTAATTTCCATGATATCTCCTAATCAAACCCTTGATAATACCAACGGATCTATAAGAGAAATTTTAAAATCTCAACATGATCACCTCCCTAATACTATTGTGAATGTCATTGAAAACTAATTTTTAGCTCAAACTAATGATTTCTTAACATGGGATCCTTCTCATATTGGTATGATTAATTCAATATATATATACAATCATTATTTATATAACTCTAAGAGTGATTACATCATGTTAAAACATTTCAACAATCCTTGGATAAAACCGTAGAGATTCAATCTCATCTTTCATCTTGCTCACAATAGAGTTCCCACTAAAATTTTCCTCCAATATTTTAGTATCCAACTCTGCTCTAAGTTAAAATTATATTATCAACATAGAGAATATTCTAATCATCTAATTGAATCTTGCGCAATTGCTTCTTCTTTTTAGAACTATATACATGAAATTATTCACTGAAAATGGTTGATTCTTGATTCCATCAAATCTAATCTTAAAAAATGTGCAGAAACAGAAGGCCCTCAAAAAATCATGATCCCCTTCATTGTTACAGTTGCTGAGATCCACCATGTGATCGGGTATGATCAGAATGCTACTTTTCATAACAATTACTCATTTAATCAAAATTAAAATCAGATGAAGATCCCCATTACCATACATGAATCTTCCTTGATTCAAAAGGGACATTTCCACAACACCGTGCATGTCTTTGGGATCATAAAGCATCTTAGGATTAAAGGAAATTTATTTCTGCTGCATCACACTGTAGATCTATTCTGGAGATCACCCTACATGGATGGATCAATATAAATATTGATGGAGCCTCCAAGGGATATCTAGGACCTGCAGGGTTTGGTGCTGTTTTCCGGAATCACCTCAGTCAGATACTTGGATTCTTCATGGGAAAATGTGTCATTTCCACCTCCCTTGAAGCTAAGATGCTTGGTTTGATAAATGTTATTAACATTTCCAAGCTCTTTGGATGTAATAACCTATGGATTGAAGTGACTTGATGAATATTGTTCAAGTGATTTGGAATGTCATAACAAATCTTGCTTGGCCAATTACTACACGTTGGATGGAGTGAACCTATTTCTATTATTCATCTTAACTATAGCATCACAAATGTTTATCGATAAGAAAACATAGTTACAGATAGTCGGTCCAACATGAGAGTAAATTAGGACATTACATGGTTTGAAGACCTTCTCGCTTCTCTTATTCCCTTTCCTGGAAAAGATTGTAATATGATCCATTATTTTAGACTCTTGTAATCTTTATTTTAAAAATATTGGTGCTTTTGTCATTTTGGAGCAAGGAATCACCTTTTTTTTAAAAAACACATTTTTTTGTTTATATAAATAAATATTTTATATTATTATTATTATCATTTTTCAAAAAAGTTACTTTTTATTTTTTGTTGAAAATGTGGAAGGAATTTTAATTTTAACATACACCACATGAATGGATTTCCACACCACCATGAATACACTTTTATTTTAAGATTCCTTATTATGTTTGTTTACTTATTTTTAAATGAATTTATTTCATTAATTTTTTCATATTTTTTGATTTTCATTAAGTTATTTGAAAATGAAAATGATTTTTTAAATTAATTTTGTAGTAATATTCTAAATGTATTTTCATTTATATCAACATCTTTTGACTTTTATTATGATTTACTAGGCATATAATCTAGTGTTAATAACATTTTTTTTCTATATATGGGTTATGATTATGATAATGAATTTTTCTTGAATCCTTTTCCTTTACATGAGTTATGATTAGATAAAAGGATGAATGATTAATGACTTGGTGAGACACATATGTATGGTTTCCATTTTATAATTGATGGGTTTGGAATTATATATCCCTCTAATTAATTGGGTAAATATTCATATCTCATGATATAATAAGGTATTTAATGGGATTGAACCTATTTTAATAAGTGATTTTTTCAAAGAAGATAGTCTTGAGAGTGAACGTCAACAAAGGAAATGATTGAATAAAGAGATAAAAAATACAATATGATAGTATTGGTTGTGAGATCACCCATTATTTTGTTTCCCTTCCATAGTTTATGGAGACTATTTTTAAGTGTGTAATTTCTAAGAAGGGTAGTAGTATGAGAAAATTAATGGGTATGGTATAGATAATTTATGTAATATTCTTTTTCATATGTGTTTTTATAGGATTCTAAACATTTGAAATTATGTAATTTATCATTTTTATATACAATTAATGTTTTGTAAATAAGTTCTAGTGTTTATATATGCAACATTTGGTACTTAGAATAAAATTAATTTTCCTTTTAGTAAATTTATAAAATCATTTATATATCCCTTATGTGTATCCCATGGAAAAGAAAATAGAATAAAGGGTGATCTCAGATACTCAATATAGTAAATGGTAAAAAAATCAATATTATCATAAATAAAATAAGAATAATCTGATAGAAATAAATAATAATAAAATATTACCTTTAAATAATTTAAAAAATGGAATAATATTATTACATAGAAATATAAATAATAACATTGATAAAAATATAATTTCAGGACTATAGAATGTGTAATTCCAAACATCATAATTCTTCAGTTAATGACATTGGTAATGAAATCTTACAAAAACACTTGATGTGTACTTGAAATACCAAGACTAATTTTTCTCATAATAATAAATAATGAATCTAGTAATATAATAGTTCATACCCATCACTTACTAACTCCAATGAATTTATAATATGAAAGGGGTGAGTAATAATTCCACACATAATCAACATAAAAATTTATATGAGATAAATTGAATAAGAAATTTAAATATTTACCCACTGAATAAACATAACAACACAATAAAAATCCATTTGAAGTAGTATATTGGACGGTATAATTATATTATATCCATAAAAACTAATATCCATAAATATAAGTTGACATAGATGAAAATACATTAAAAGTATTATTAAAATAGTTTTAAGGAAAATACTGTTTTCATTTTAAAATCACTTATGTTAAATCTATTTTTTTAATATTCAATGAAAAATTTTCCTTGAAAATAATGATGGAAATTTTTGAAGGATGTATCAAGGAAAAGAATATCCATGATTATGGGAAAATTATTTGGTTTTGTAAACAATAAAACAAATATTCCCTTTACACATTCGATTAAAAGTGACTTAATTAGAAAATGACTAGAAGATTCCCTTTATTTTTTTATAAAAAGTAAAATATGGATAAAAATAAATTTTAAAAAGTATTTTATAATTGAAAAAATATTACTAAAAACAATCTATATAAAATATAGTGATGGAATATAAATATTCCTAAATTAATATAAAAATTAATTTTTTTAAAAGATTATTTTTGGTATTTTTTACTGCCAAAGAATGTAAAAATAGAACTAATAGTTGAAAAACACAAAAATTAACATGGTTGTAGAAAATATATTAGGTATTATAAAATAATTGCATATAATTACTCTAAATTAATGTTAAATATAGATAACCAAGAATAAGGATGTGATTCTGAAATAAAACCTTACCTCAAGTTTGACTAACTTCATTAGTTATTTTAGCATCATTTATAATAAATTTAAATTTATTATTTTTCTATAAAATAACCCTTTAAATAATTATATCACCATATATAGACGAATTATAATATTATAATTCTGCTTTATTAATAATTCTTTATTTAAATCACCGTTTCTAAGTATCAACTGTCTCGTTTTTCAAGTATGTTTCACCTTGGTAGTTTCAATCCTTTATTCTTGATTATAGTTTCTTCATCCCTATGATGATAATGATGATGTTAATATAAAATTTATTAATTATTTAAATATTTCGAATCATCCATGAAATATGTACATGAATAGTGATTCATATTGGTTTGTAAGGTAGTACTCCAAACATAGGCACAAGCAATGACATCATTTTTAACAGGTGCAAGGGTAATGAGGTAAATGATATACTATTATTATAAAATCAGATTAATTTTATTAATATAATATATATTCTATATTTTCATCTATAAAACCATCTATGCATGGTGGTGATGAAAAAAAAATTATACTTCTTTGTGGAGACTGTAGGTAGTACATACACAAGCGTGGCAGTTTCAGGTTCAATATGAAGTAAAATAGGTGGAAAATAGTTTTCGCATATGAATAATAACATATTAATATATTTGTTAAATATTTTTTGGTGGGTAAAATATATTTATTGTAATTATAATAATAAAGAACCATGTAAGTGTCTGTAAAGACAATTACCACTTCAATGAGAGATGTTATCTGACATTAACTTTATGCCTTGAATTGTTTTTAATAGGGGAGGAACATTGGATATATGATGATGGGAATTTATATAAGAATGTATTAGGGTTGGTATCTGATTATATTGAAGGAAATTGTTTTGTTAATAATGGAGGATAAGAGGATCCCTTATATATGTGAGGGACATGACACACATGGAATTACAAAGATAATTAAATATAATTAATTTCTTTCCCATGTATAATGATTTCAAATTAATAAGTATTATAATTAAGATAATATAGGATCTAAATATAGTCAAATAATATGAATAATGTGAGGTTTTATTTCATTTTTACTCTTATATATTAGTTTAACCATCGATACACCTATTTTACCTTTTACGATGGTAACAAATTTTTAGGATTTTTATAATTCATTAGGACAAAAAATTAAGTTATAATTATTAAGTAATATTAATTTTTATGATTAAAAAATTGGTATCTATTTTATAATATTAAATTTTTAGATATGGGAGAAATTAATTTTAATATAATAAGGAAAAACACAATGAAGACAAATTTTTAGGAAAATATTTGCTTTAAGCATAAAAATGATTTTACATAAAAATAATGAATAATGTTAGGTTAAATAGAATTAATTATATTGTTTTAAAAAAAATGTTTTTTTGGATTTTAAAGTAAAAAAAACAAAAATTAACCTCTTCATTACCATATTTGGAGACAATAACTAAAAACAATTATTATCTGACAAAAAACATTATTTAGATTCCCAAATTGTTATGAATATATTTCTATGTTCAAACAAATGATATTATGAGAATAATATTTACTATTTTATATATTTTTGTCATATATAATAGGCTTAATAAACATTCATGTTATTCATATATCATTTTAATACCATAAATGTGAAAATTTTGTTAAATCAGTATTTTTCACTATTCAGAAAAAAACCAACCACTTTTTAAAAATATAAAAAATGCATCTTAAGATAATGTTTACATGAAATTTTTTTAAATGAAATTAATTTATTATGGTTTAATTTAATAATTATGTTATATATGTTTTAATAATATTCTAGAACAAATATATTTGAATTATACTAATTTGTTAGGAATAAAATCATATTTACTAAAATTAAATTTTTGGTGTTTCATTCTACCCCTTAAAAACAAAATTCTTGAAAATATATATATTTTCTGATTATGAATATATTTGGGTAGTTGTGGACCATAAAATCATTAGGTTTCCCAGTTGTATCTTCTATATTATGATTTTTTCGATGTACCTTTAGCTGCCAAGTCAACCAATTCTGCAAAAAATATTACCTAATGTCAAGAATCTGGACCAGATCATCAGAATAAGATAAATATGGTTTCAATTATATTTCATCATAGGAAATAATTTTCATTGTGTATCGCATGAAAATTCTTAATATAGATATATATATTACGTTATGAACTTTATAGTGGAAAGGATTAATATCCCAAAGCAAGATATAACTCCAATTCTTTCTAGAAATTGAAATGGCACGATGTACCTAGGATATAGTTTCTCATTATTTTTGAACCTTATAAAATGTTTCCATATTGATACCATCATAAAAAACCAAACTACCACTTAAAATTATAAATATATCCTTAGTTATTGATATAACATTTTGTCTACTTTGGGATTATTTAATATGATTCTGAATATTCATCACTTTCACTATTGCCTCCTTAACAAGATCCAAGCCTATAAGCTAACTTTTAACAACATCATCTTAAAAAGTTTGTTTATAAAACCACTTTTCATATAATTCTTCTTATTTTTTTATTTTATTTCTTAAATGAAAAATGTTAATATATCTGAATTCCACCAATGGTAATTACTTATCCAACACACCTTAAATGTCTTGTAAAAATGACTTCATCATTTATTATAGTTTATGAATAATATTTTAATAATTCATTTTAGTTTGAGGATAATAGCATATAATCTAATGTAGTTCACTCTTGGGATCCTCATAAAGACTCTTACATAATGATCAAGTATATTATATATCATAATAAAAAAAATCAAAAGATTGTTACCATAAAGTTTTAAAACGACATTAGCATAGATCTACCAGAGGTGCTCAAGAGGAAGAGATTATAATATAGTGAGGAAATGTATAAAAATGGTATGGTGATCAATAATAAACCATATGAAATAATTCATTCCATGAGTCTATAGTAATCTAGTGATAATTTTTATATTAATAATATACCATATCCACATAAGAATTGGTAGAGGTTTCATGACTCATTTATGATGTTGTCTCCGTGGCATTACCTACTGAAAAATCAATCATCTTGATAAATAGTTTTCAATTTCATATTTCATATTATCCTACAAAAAAATTTCTTTAAAATGCTCATACATTTTGGGGATACCATGGTGTGTAGAGAAATCTGAGCTATGAGATTCATCTACTAATTTACTTCTGAATTATAGCATGGATAGAACACATAAACACTTCCCTTATTTTAAAATACCATATTTATTGATTAATTCTACCATCATACCCTCATTTATGGATGTTATTTTCCTTTTAATATTATCTTTATAAAAATGAGAACCTTTTATTTTCTCTAAAAAGGATTGTTAAAAAATAATTTTGAATAGATGTTTTGTTTCAACATTATTAATGATTCCCATACCCATCATCACTAAATCGATGATTATAAGATCTGCCTCAATACTCATGATTTAAAAAACTCCATGATATTTAGAATTAAACACATTAACCACCTTAATTTTCATCCCAATGTGGTATTTCATTCATAAATCCTAATCCTTTTGTATTGATAACTGTTTACGACACTTTTGTCGGGGCGCACACATCCGTCACACAGAGTTCGTGTCGCTGTTATCCCACATTCCTGCTTTCCAAAGGAGGGTGGAATCCCCTCCTTATTTAGGGATTTCTGATCCTCGATCGAAACAGGATGATGGGATGTTGGTTCTTCCTTCCATGGATTCCTCCTCAGAGATTGTCACCTAGTCCGGGTCTCCCTCATAGATTTAAAACGTAGTTCATGAAGCTCTTCCCGAAGCCATATCTCCATGGACACCAGTTAATTACGCCGCTTCTATCTAGACCTTCCAAGGGGTCCGGTCAGGGAAGCAACCTTTGGTTAGGAGATCAGTCATGTTGGGGCATCACTGGCATGTCTTGACGCTGGGGATTGGCATGTCTGTCTTCTATCCCTTATCATAGGGATTCTCGAGGGCATGGAAGCCCAAGACATCCCACATCTAACATGGGAACTTTTATTCCATAGGCATGTATTAGAGGTTTTCCTCAGCTTCCCATGTTTAACATAGTGTATTCTTCAAGTTTAACGTTCAGTAGAGACAGATCAAACTAATTGGAACACTGATAAGAGTGGATTAGATTGAAAAACCCCCTAGAGGGAGCACCGATATTGGGGCCAGCACGTGGGCAGCTTTCCGAATGTTGTGAGTGGGAATGAGGAGTTGCATGATCTCACCAGGATGTGGCATCTTGGGCAAGAATCAGGACGGACGATGGCTTTGGGCTTGAGCCTCGAAGAGACTTCCTACATATCCCCGTGACAGGGAATCAAATTCCACGTAGTTTGATGGATCGATGGGACACCTGAAGAGGCGACCAGTGAGAATGGACGCATGGATATGACCTAGAGGAAATGAATCCTCCAGGTTAGGGCATGAGCCTCCCAAGATTCATGGGCTCAAGGGAAAGGTCAGGATGAGTCACGGGTGATGGGCTTGAACCTCATGGAGGATTCCTCTATATCCCCGTAGCTGGGAATCAAATAACACGTAGTTCAGATGGAGGATATAGTTTAATATCATGCGGGATAGGTATGGGGCTTACAACCTGAGGTGGCCCATGGTGTTGGAAAATTTATTTGAATGGGGTCGGAACGACCGGGTCGTGGGCTTGAACCTCGTGGAGGCTTCCTATGTACCATGCCATAGCACAGATCAAAGTCCTCGTAGTTCTGGATGGAATGCAGTTTAAAATCATGTGGGACGGGGGCATTTGGGGCTTACGCTCTGAGACGGACCAAGGTGGTGGGTCTTGAATCTCATGGAGGCTTCCTACGTACCATGTCGTAGCCCAGATCAAAGTCCTCGTAGTTGGGGATGGATTGGAATTATGCTCTGAGAAGGCCCATGGTGTTGGGGCTTGAACCTTGTGGGGGATTCCTATGTACCATGCCTTAGCACGGATCAAAGTCCCATAGTTCGGGATGGATGGGGCTTACGCTCTGAGACGACCCAAGGTGGTGGGTCTTGATCCTCGTGAAGGCTTCCTACATACAATGCCTTAGCACTGATCAATGTCCCCGTAGTTCGGTATGGATGGGGCTTGTGCTCTAAGACAACCCAAGGTGGTGGGGCTTGAACCTCGTGGAGGATTCCTACGTTCCATGCCTTAGCATGGATCAAAGTCCCCGTAGTTCAGGATGGAATGTAGTTTAACATCATGTGGGATGGGGGCATTTGGGGATTACGCTCTGAGACGACCCAAGGTGGTGGGGCTTGAACCTCATGGAGGCTTCATACGTACCATGCCTTATCATGGATCAATGTCCTTGTAGTTCGGGATTGATGGGGCTTACACTCTGAGATAGCCCAAGGTGGTGGGGCATGAACCTCGTGGAGAATTCCTATGTGCCATGCCTTAGCACGGATCAATGTCCCCGTAGTTTGGGATGGATGGGGCTTACACTCTAAGACGACCCAAGGTGGTGGGGATTTAACCTCACGGAGGATTCCTATGTACCATGCCTTAGCATGGATCAAAGTCCACGTAGTTCAGTATGGAAGGGGATTACACTCTGAGACGGACCAAGGTGGTAGGGATTAAACCTCGTGGAGGTTTCCTATGTACCATGCCTTAGCACGGATCAAATTCCCCGTATTTCGGGATGGATGGGGTATACTCTCTAAGATGACCCAAGGTGGTGGGGCTTGAACCTCGTGAAGGCTTCCTATGTACCATGGCTTATCACAAGTCAAAGTCCCTGTAGTTTGGGATGGATGGGGATTATGCTCTGAGATGGCCCATGGTGGTGGGGCTTGAATCACATGGAGGCTTCCTATATACCATGCGTTAGCACAGTTGAAAGTCCCTGTAGTTCGGGATGGATGGGACTTACGCTCTGAGACGAACCAAGGTGGTGGGGATTGAACCTCGTGGAGGGTTCCTACATACCATGCCTTAGCATGGATCAAAGTCCCCGTAGATTGGGATGGATGGGGATTACGCTCTGATATGGACCAAGGTGGTGTCATGGTCGGTTCTCACTCTAAGCCCACTGGAGCCATGCTCTGTGTGAGAAAAAAGAGGTAGCAGAGACCTGACGATCATGTCGCGAAGGGTGCGTTTGTGGGAAGCGAGAAGGGGCTTACGCGTTGAGCGGTCCATGGTGCCGAGGCATACTCCAGGATGGAGGCTCGGGGGTGACAAAGTACAATGGGAGAGGGATTTGGCACCCAAGAGGAGAGGAGGGGCCCCGTTCCCTATCACTCTCTCTGCTGGCCTTGGCACCGAGGATGTGAGGAGGAGCAGAGGTGCTGCCTCCTAGAATGAAGGCTAGGGGATTACACCATGATGGTTGCCCTTCCCCGCGGACAAATTCCAGTCTAATAAATCACCCCCTGTGAGGGATGATCCCATCCCCTTGGAGACGAGTGGTCATGAAAAATGTCCGAGGTGGTGGGACCCTGCGTGCAAGGAACATGGCCAGGTCACTGTTTAACGTTATGTATTGAGGACGAGGTGCTTGTAAATTTAACATCCTGCAGCTCAGACGAGGTGGGCTGGCTCCGCACCCCTAGGGCTAACATAACCGATGCCCCCTGCCCCTTGTGGAATGAAAGGCATCAGCAAGGCCGTACTGAGAGGGTATTGCAGAGCAAACCATCGAGGGGTCCATGTTAGTGTGTCTATGCGAAGAAGAAATATCTGTTAGCGTGCCTATGCGAAGAAGCGAAAGGTGAAGAAACGCAACGGGAAGGATTGGCCAAGGGACTTTGATGTTACTTCGTACAAGCCTAGAAGGTCGTATGGGAAAACCATGTATGATGCGGATGCTCTGGGTGCACAAGAGACCTGTGAATGGAACCCAAAAGAAGGGCATCAGGAACTCGCGAAAGGGGGGGGGTACTCAGGGAGCAGGGAGGTGAAGGGCCCTGGGGAATTGCGCACAACTCTTGGGGCTTTCACGAAATAATGGGGCCCGACGTGAAAAGCCTCGGGTTGGCGCGAAATTATTGTTGCTTGCATGAAATAGGGGGTCTGAAGTATTGCGCACGGCTAGGAGGAATTGTGTTCAAGAGAAAGGATTGCGTGCAAAGGAAGGGGTGGGCACGTAAAGGAAGGATTGTGCGCGACTTAACCGGAATTCGTGCCCCGGAAGGGATTTCACACAAGGGGGCAGACCCCAAAGTTTTTGGAGTTTAGTTTAAGCCATGGGGATCTCGCGTGAAGGCGGATCCTGGGGTGACATGGCGCGAAAAGGAACCCTACATGAAATCCATATTGCACGCACAGACTGCTGATTATGCACATGAGAGGTGGTTCAAAATTTTCAGCCTCGAATAGGAAGGTGGTCGACTTCTATTTATAGACATCCAGCAGTGCGAAATTTAGGGCTGCGTGCAATAATTGCACGGTGGAGGCGGCGGCGCGAAAGGACAACTGCACGGGGTGCGGGCGCAAAATTATTTCGCGCCAGTGCCGACACCTTTACGAATCCTAGTAATTTCCACACGGAAGAAATTTTTTTCAAATTCTTCACCCTTTTTTCTGTGCAACTCCTTCGGGCCCTCCGGACCGAGCCTCCGAGTCCGAATATGACTTCGCTTTTTTTCATTACGGAATGTTCTCCAGAACATAAGCACTTTTCAGCATCTACAAATGCCCCCCCTAGGAATTGGATTGGTGAGGGATCACAACGATCAGATTCCGAGGGAAACACCGAAATGCAGGGCTTCGTGGGCCTCGTGTGCACAAAATTTTCAAGCCGCACGCAAAACCCGGGCATGCGCGGAAACTGCCTTTCACGCAGTGCAGAACCCTGGATTTTCCTATAAAAGCCTCCGCGGGTCCCAGGCTCTGTACGACATTTCTTGTGTGACAAGACTTGAGCTATCGTGTGAGAAATAGCTTATTCTACTCTGTGAAAACTGCCTCCGCCGCGCATAATTCCGCTGAGATTTAGCGGCCTTTTACACACAAATCCCGGATTTCTTGTGCCACGACCTGAAATTTCTTTCCAGCCACTGATTTTATGCACCAGACTCCCCAATTTCGTGCCAAACTTCCAGTTTTCATGCCATCTTTTGAAACACCTAGAAGAAGATGGCTGCAAACTAGGTTGATGAGGGGGAAGCTGCCACTCGTAGGGATGAAATGGATGAGAACTTGGATGTTTATGGTGAAAAGAGGGTTGTCTCCGAGAACCAAACCCTCTTCAACATGCTAACCCCCACATAGAAAGAATATGTCGTGTCTGACAATTTGTCGTTGTGGAACTTTGACATTCTAGAGGAGGTCCCTCTACTGTGCCTCTAAGTGGATACCCCGTGGTCATGGGTTACCCACGAGGATGACCTTCCTCGATACAACATCACAAAAAATGGTCATCTTGCCCGAGAAACCAAGCATATGGACGTCTATATGCTGAACCCCATGACCAGGACCATTGCATGGGGTAACCCTTTGGTGGATAGCTCACCGGCCCTCTACGCAAGTACCTTCCATCAGAGCATCAAGGACGAGACAAAGGGTTGGCTGTCAGACTGGGACCTGCGATCTGGAGGCAAATTTACCAATGAGTGGGCCTATGCATACTGGGTTCTCCACACATGCGACCAATTCGGGGCCGAGCTATGGCATATTGGTCTGTTTGAGGCGGTGTGGACATCGTAGTTCCAATTCTACCGGAAACCTGAGCTTAGGCCGGAGCTATTCACTTGGTGGTCCCCTGACACCAAAACATTCCATCTTCACTACTAGGAAGTCGGCATCCGTCTCTGGGACATCCACTGCCTCAGAGTCATCCCTTTAGAGGTCCATCAATACGATGAGTACCTCCCGCCGATGAATATCTGGGGTGATAGGTCTCGAACCCCCATACTGACATGGAACCTGCTGGAGTTAGCAAAGGAGAAGCTGAAGGTTAAGGACTTCCTGAAGGACATCACCTACAAGGACTGGTTCATCCTATTTCTCGAGAAGGATCTGGAGGTCAAAATGCTAGGTGGGTAAAACATTATCCAACAACGGTTCAGAGGAGCAAGAGCAGATCCTACTGGAGGATCCTGGAGGCGGGGCAATACAAATCATGGGGCTACAGCATCAATAAGGCACGAGACCTGAATGTCCGGTACGCTGGATTCCTCTCCACATTCCGGAGCTGGTGGCTCTTTCCTGTACAGGACGCAAGAATGGGCGTCCTTCCATCGACTCTGGTGATGGAAGGCATCATGGATGCCAATAAGAGGTTCAACCAGGGGGTCCTCATTCTGGATCAGTTTTATTCCATCTTGGGACACATCTCGAGTGGGGGATCACCTAGGAGAGTATGCGGCACCTTCCAGATCATTCATTGCTGCGTTGCAGCTCACTATGGCGGCCATACCTTCCCAAATGCCATCCGTCCCCCGGGAAATGGCCTGCGACTCTCTCTACTGAATATTTATGAGGTCTTTCCAATGACTCTCAATTAGGAGGGGGTACAGATCAGGATTGGAAACCATGCCTACTTCTCCTTCATCCCATTCCCCACACCAAATGGTCTGCTGATAGACGATGGGAATGGATCGATGGAGCAGAAAGAGTACTTTCAGAGCATTAGAGGTGGGGTGCTCATGGACCGAATCGATGGGAAGATTTTATGCGGGGCTTATGTGTCATCCGGGTTCTCTAGGAAGTTTGGATGCCTCCATAGAATGCCGAAGAGAGTATACATAGACGTGTAAGAGGAGATTCATCCTTGTGTTCTTCGTCAGTTGTGGCTGATGTTCACAACCTACGGCTCCGGCGACATCATCAATTTTCCTCCTACCAGAGTCAACGTTGACCTCTGAACTAAGTATGTTGAACATTGGACCATAGAATACCCTGAGGGGATTCTGTGGAAGCGATTACGGTAGCTCAAAGTCATCAGTGTGGAAGTTCGGCGGCGAGAGAGCAGGTAGGGTGCCGCTAGAGGAAGAGGACCAACAACACCTCAGGAAACGGGGCCTGCACAGGCTGGGACCTCAGCAGCGGGGGCATCATATGGCATGGCTGCACCCTCAATTCCTAGAGGAGGGTCCCATGGAGCGACCAAATAACTTCCTAGGAAGAAAATAAAATACCTGCTTCAACCTTCTCAGGATTTCGTCTTCCTTGCGCTGTGGTCAGCTTGGATAACCCTGCGGCAGTCAATGAGCACTAAATCGCTCTGGAAGAAGATAGTGCGAGATGAGATCCAGATACCGGTATTCGGGCTTGTTCGGGTCGCCGATAGAGTGTACTTAAACCAAAGTCATGCATACCAGATGGACATGGACACATACACACGCCAACAGGGTCGGCATGCGGAGCCACCTCTCTTGGTGAAGGTACTGCTCGGCCAAGAGCATGATCCAGAAAGGATGCCACTGGGGGAAGATGACAGCGATGAATCAGAGGGATAAAAAATAGGAGAGTGGGAATAAGGAGAATGGAAAGGTGAAGGAGAAGGATAAGGGGACCCTGAAGGTGAAGGGTCTCAAGGGGTGTCCCGCCAAGGGAGTCTCCAGGAGAGCGGCAAGATCGTCGGCTCCAATATGGATGTGACCGAACTGCTCGAGGTATGATTTAACCCTTATCTTATCATGTGTTCTCATTCCATTGAAATCCCTTAATCCACTTTCTCTCTCTTGTGCAGGAGCATATAGGCACTGATCAAGCATCTTCGGCGGAAGGAGGGGAGGAAGCGTCAATGGGGTAAGGCAGGACACTGACGCTCGTTATCGAGCTGATAAGTGCTGAGTGGTCCCCCACCACGATAGCTCCTGTAGCGGTTAGAGCACTAGAGGTTGATGCCTTGGGTTCCTATAAGTTCCTTGCTTCGATACTGGTACTCACTATTAGAGGACTCAACTGATCAGGGTGCTCCTTGACTGTACAGTGATCACGACACTGGAGGATCATCGGGCCGCTGAGCCCAGACCATCCATTAGCACGCCGATGGAAAACGTGTGGCCCCATCCAGAACATGCCTCCCAAACTGAGTTAGATCCGGAAATTGGTGAGCAGGGAGAGGTAGACATTGGTGGTTCTACCATCAGGGCTGGGCTGGAAATCGACACGGGCACTACTAGGAATGATGGGAGAGAGGAAGGTCACCTAGATGCTGTGGAGCCTATTCCCATGGGAGGAATCTCTGAGGAAGACCCTACTGCTACCCTGTTTGATGTCTTCGCTATCTATCGGCCCACTGATCCCGAAGAAATTGACGATTCAAATTCAAAAGCGGCCGAGAAGAGTCGGATGATGCAACACAAGGGATGGAAGTGCATCTAGTGTTTTCTCAATCATCCCCAGGGGGAATGGCCGAGGTGGATGGGGTCCCTCCACACCTGGCTATGCTTCCTATGTGCTGGAGGGGCGGACGATCAACGTCTTCACCTAACGATCCATGACTACATGGCCGAGAAGATGCGTGAGAGTATTCGGCACGCCGACGTCATCTGATGCCAGGGGGAGTCGTGGAGTACCCGGACATTTCTGAGGGTGGAGAAGGAGGTATAATGCCTTGAAGAACAGGCGAAAGAGCAAGAGGTATTCATTGCGAACTGCTCAGAGCTCGTGGAGAAGATGAGGGCCTAGCTAGCAGATGATGAAGAACAACTCATAGAAGTGAGTTGCTAGATAACCGAGCTTCAAGATGAAAATGTGCGGGCACAGGCCAGGGTCAGCGAGCTATGCTCTACGGCCACCAATGAAGAGAGGTTCCTCAGGGGATGGGAGGTAGTCCTGGGGGCCACCAACAAAAAGGTGGTGACATTGGAGAGATATTTCCAAGAAGTCGACCCTTAGGGTCCCTGTTTTGGCCAAACCCATACACTTGTCCCACAATTACTACTTCATGCTGTTTTGAACCGTATGCATGGAAAAATTTACTTACTTTCCCCTTTTCATAACCTACGTGTCCCTTTGGATTATCATGCTCAACCATAATCCTGAAATAAATAGCAATCCATCACTAAGCTCACATGGCCCGTGAGAAGCAAATTAGGATCGTACTATCACTTCGTTTTATCGTGGGTGCGTTAACCAAGCTTCAGGCATTCAAAATTCGAACCCGGATTTCCAAGGAGAAGTGGGAGGCCCATCCAAAGTAGGAGGACCTCAGACCAATCGATGTATCGTCTTCTCAATGTGCTCTAGCGCACGAGCGGAGCAATGCCATGGACATTGAAACCAGTATGAACATCGGGAGATGAAAAAGGTGAATCACATTACCAAAATTTGGAACACTATGGGAGGGGCGTGACGATGGAGGATAGCTGTTTGACCGTGGCAGAAACGCAACATCCATATCACATTATCCTGAAATGGGGACAAAAAATGAGGGTCGACCGCTGACCATGTTCGCAACATGGGGCCTAACTCAAATATCTTCGATCTGTCTTCCAGAACGTTGGCCCAGGACAGCAGGCGAACCATAGGTCGAGCATCCATACTGTTAGGGGGTCCCTGCAAACATGACCAGTCTTCTGGAATGTTGGCCCAGGACAGCGGGCAGACCATAGGTCGAGCATCCGTACTATTAGGGGGTCCCTTCAAATGTGAAAGAGGGTAAGGATTCGAATAAATGGGCACGCAAAGCACAAAAAGTTAAGTGGTGGTTTGTTCGAACAGAATCCAACACTCCCGAGATTACGCCACCATGGGGGAATCACATCAGGAAGATGCATCAATCTAGACATGGGTCATCCCTTCTTTTTGAAAGGACCTCTCTGTTGAGGGAACTGTCACATGCCAATGTCATTATGGGGAATTTCGAACCTATTCGGGGAAAATGCTGCAGTTACACAACTCCCCAAGATGTCAGGCCAAGGGGACAACAGTGAGGAGGGATGGGGTTGGTAATCCCCGGGGCTGGACCCGAGACGAAATGTTTGGGCATTCCTACGTATCCCATAAGGATGGGAATCAATCTGCACGTAGTTCTTAAAAGGTGTCATGGAAAGGTATGGTACCAGTGCAAAGGATTAAAGGGGAATGTGGGTCTATCCCTCACACCAAAATAAGCGGCATTTGATGTATCTTGTTTGTCCTTTAAGGTGACTGGTTTTTCATTGTGGAACAACCGGCCTAGGGTAGAAGTTCCTGGAATTGCCACAATAATCAAGCCGCATATGGGCTTTGACAAATGGTATTGTAAATGACCGATACCCAATGTGATGTCCTCTATGATGAGGTTATCACAATGCAGTTCTGTTTTTCATCGTGTGGCCAAGATGATATCATCATAGTTTTACGGTCATGTGGTAGGACCAAAGAGAAAAGTTTAAAGTCATATGGCTTGGACACAGAGGAATGCACATGACGCGATAAAGCCTACCTAGCGTGAATGTGGGCGAGGTCCACGTCATCACCGTGCATGATCTTGGGAGAGGAGCCTTGGGCCAAGAGGCCAGCGAGGGTCTGACGATAAGGGGAAGAAGAGTCTAGCTCTTAGCTGAGCTGGACCCAGAAGCACGATGTTCGGGTGATCCCACGTATCCCATGGGCATGAGGATTGAGCTTCACATAGACCTTAATAAAAATCCCAGCCTATAGTCTTAGCGATCAGATCACGAGAGCCTCGAGAGATGCCGTATTGTAGCTTTTCCCCCCTGACGTGAAAAGGTGGACTAAGGGATAGTGCCAAGAGTGTCGAGATTCCACCTAGACATGATGGGGTGGAACATAATGTAAATCATACAACCAAAATTCAAGGACTATAGGGGTGTTTCCCTCAGAATTTTGGGATGACCTCTTGATGGGAGGTTCAAACGTTCCGATCGGTTTCTAACGGGTTTGTTCGTAACACTGGAAACATCCAATGATTACACATCCATTTGGACCTACTTTCCAAAGGTAGGTGCTCATTAGTTTGTGGAATGATGAGGCTTAGGAATTTGCATTGGTCGAGAGGATGGGAGGTCGGACTCATCACACCTTTTTGAGGGGAATTATTGTCTATTCCAGGACTCTCTTTATAGATTTAAGTTACGTTCGTGACTCCTTATTACATTACCAAGTATAAAATGAGCTTTCCTTTAGATCTTACAATCAATGATAAAATATGTACGAAATTTAAAGAATCTATTATATGTATTCGAGGTTCTTCATCGATAAAGAATCATCTGTATTAATTAAAGATTCTTGGTCAATGGTATCCTTCGGCATATTTATATAAACGTCTCTTGGTCATTATGATGACCATGATGGTTTCAAAGCCACTCAGTGGGGCACTTGAAGTTTATTTTCATTCAAAAGGACATGGATTATTTCAGAGTTGGGATCGAACCCGCAGATGGGATACCTACGTATCCTTTGTTTTGGAAAAGGAATCAGAACCCATGTAGTTCGAGTAAGGGAGTATGATGTTTATGATTGATGGCTCAAAGAAGGATGTCAAAATTACTTTTACACTCTAAGCTCACGTGAGTCATGCTCGGTGTGAGAAACAAGAGGTATTGGTAAAAAAGTAGACAATTGTGACATGAAAATATGCAATCATGAGAAATAATGTGGGGCTTATGTATGTATGAATTCCCAGATAAATGAAAGGTTAGGATTTACTTTAGGGAAGAAATCCAAGTGCAAGGTCCATAAAGGTATATGTGCTTTATGGAGATTTTGAATACTCTAACTTTGGGGCTTACTACTGAAAAGGAGGCCCAAATTAGGAGAGAACTTATGATTTGGGTTTTACTCCTGAAAAGGAATCCCAGATCAAAGGAAAATTAGGACTGGTTAAGAGAATTATGACTGGGGATTACTCCTGAAAAGGAGGCCCAGGTTAAGAGACTTGAAAAAATTAAGGGATTTGGGGCTTACTCCTGAAGAGGATACCCAAATTAGGGGACTAGGACTTACTCCTGAAAAGGAGGCCCAGGTTAAAGGAATTATGACTGGGACTTACTCCTGAAAAGGAGGCCCAGGTTAAAGGAATTATGACTGGGACTTACTCCTGAAAAGGAGGACCAGGTTAAAGAAATTATGACTAGGACTTAATCCTAAAAAGGAGGCCCAGGTTAGGGGATCTCTCATCTTAAAGGATAAGGTTTATTGAATGAAATCTCAATCTTTAGTGAAATAAAGATGCGTAAATCACTATGATTTGAGGGATATTCCACAGAATTACTTTCAGATAAAGAATTCAAATCAATAAATCACGCCATGAATGGATTTGAAGAGTGACTTGAAGACTAAATATTTAATAGGAAAGGTGGAATGGCTCAAGAGGGGGAAAATGGGCAAGAAGGGAACCCAAAAAGTTAGGGGCGCACAAGTCCTGGCAGGTGTGCATGTAATTTGTGGGCACGCATGTCTTGGTCGCGCAGGTATACCTGCGCGACACATTCGGTACTTACGCAGTGTTCAACTAGAAGGGTAATACTTGAGAGACTTTTGGTTAAGGCCTTTAGAATCCTCCTGAGGTTCTTCCCAGAGAGGGGCACGCAGGTTCTATTGAAGGAGTAAGGCGGTGTGCAAGTGTGGCCATTTCCCTTAAGGGCTGGCCACCTAGGCGCACAAGTGTTGATGAATTTCAACACATAGGCCTTCCTCCCCCTCTTTAGATCTTCCGTTCTAGGTAAGAAATTACCTTAGAATTGTTCCGGAAGCTTTGAGAAGAGACTAGGGCACCGGGAGCTCAAATATGAGTTTCTGGAAAACATCCTCCCTTGAGTGGGGGGCCCAGAGGGTCTATTTATAGGCAGGAGAAGACCCCGGGCGGTTATCACTTAGGGCGCTCAAGTCACTTGCGCGACCACTAGGCGGCGCACAAGTGTACTTGCGCGACCATGAGGGATCTTGCACGACCTATGTGCAATGTTCTCCTTGTTCATCCCTTTGTTGATTTTTGATGTTTCTTCAAAGGATGAATCACTTTGGACTAATATATTTCCCTTTTTCAGTCGTTAGACTCTGTGACAGAAAGGAGTGTCAACAAAAGTCCCCCCTCAGAGTTGGATCCGGAGAGAAAAGAGGATTTGACTCTGAGGTGAAAATAAAATCAAGAAATCTGGTAGTTTAAAGTCATGCATGTCGGACATACAAAGGCTAATGTTTAAGGTCGAAATAGCTTTGACTGAAATGGATTAGAGTTTACTCAATTCCTTGAAAACTCATCTGAAAACATAGTACCATACTCAAGTATGAGGGAACAAAATGTAAACTATGACTTAAGAATATTTGAATATGAGGAATGATATGAAAAAGAGCTAAAAGTCATTAGAAGAAGTAGTTCCCAAGAAGGAAGTTACCATTATTTAACAGACCCATTAGGGGGTTGAATTATGAAGGGCCACCTAAGGGCATTGGATGCATAGTCAAATAAAATAGTATCTTTTGGCTAACAAGTCTGTTATGTAGACTGTTTATGCAAGACTGCCTATGGGCACGTGGTGCATAGTCAGGAAAAAGAACTCTCAGAAATTTACTTTCCTAGTGCTAAAAGCCTGTGAATGTTTATGGAGATTCAAGTCTTCCAAAGTATAGAGTTTGTTGTATGGAAAGAGGTAATTGAATATGGAGAAGATATTTCCAAACAATATTATCAAAGAACTGGATGAATATTACTCCTACGAAGGTCTGAACCAAACGTAGGGAAGGAGAATATAAACCATAGACTTGAATACTTTCAGATCATGAAAAAGGATATGGGACAAATATGTTAAGGATGATTATTTTTGCGGATTCCTACATACTGTCATTTAAGACAAATAAGGACAAAAGAGGCATTCTTCCCAAGAATGAAGTTACCACTATCCGAAAAACCCGTTAGGGGGTTGAATTATGCAGGGTCACCTAAGGGCATTGGCTGCATAGTCAATTAATAGTATCTTTTGGATAACAAGTATGTTATGTAGACTGTTTATGCAAGTCCGCCTATGGGCACATGCTTCAAAGTCAGGAAAAAGAACTCTCATAAGTTTGACATTTTTGTGACTAGAAGTCGTGAAAAGGGTTATGAGGATCTGAAAATATTTAAGGTTAGGATTATGACACATAAAGATGGATATTGTTCAATGTATACAGAGATATACAGATCAATGCTAACCATAATCATGTTGTGGCTGGGTCCTGAATTGAAATGTTGGACTTCACTACGTATCCCATAAGGATGAGAATCAAGCCATACGTAGTAACTAAACTACAGTTTAACATCGTGTGGGACAAAATGATTAGAGATCTTAGTTTAGGGTCATAGAGCTTGGACCATTGTAAGAAATACACAATGTGTGTTTTCATGGGGACTTTTTAGCCAAGGGACTGAAAGTGGAATTTGGGGTCAGGCCCAAAGACTTGAGGTGGGATTTGAGGGACACTCGAATGTTCCTACGTATCCCATAAGGATGGGAATCAAGCCCACGTAGTTCTAGAAATACCCTTTGTACAAATTTGGTTCATACATGTGAAGGGTGAAAGGGGACTTTAGTAAAATGATGGTTTAACCCAATATAAAAGGTTTGGGAATTGCCATGTATGTATATAGTCTTTGAAATGAAACATGATTGAAAAATCAATGTAAATAATGGTTCCCTCTCAGGTGAGGGTATCAAAGAATATTGTATTTTATTGTCATATTGGACAAAAATGTTGTATAGTTTAACATCATATAACAAGGGCGAAAGTGAACTAATGTAAAGATATTGATTCTAGGGGTGGTTTCACGAATCAACATCGTATGAGATGGAGGTGAAGCGATGTGAAGAGATTGGTTTTGGGCTTGAACCTTAGGAGGTTTCCTATATACCCAGCTTAGAAGGCAAGGATCAAAGTCCGCGTAGTTAAATTAAATAATGAATTAATGATCAAGTTGTTCTTGGGGACAACGACCTAATAAAAAAAATGTTGGTGGGACTTACACATGGTTAGCGGCCCAAAGAGAGTGTTATGGTTGAGGTTTGCTCGAAGCTCACGTGAGTCATACTCGGTGTGAGAAACAAGAGGTAGCAACAACCTTAACGATACACAGTTTAACGTCATGTAGGATGTATGAAGGGACTATGATGTTTAAAGTCTTGCAGTTAGGACCATTGGTGCTGCACAGTTTAGAGTCATGTAGCAGGGACAAAGTACAGTTTAATGTCATGTAGGACGTATCACGGACCTTCTGTACAGTTTAGCGTCATGTAGTTAGGATGATGGGTACAATAGAGTTTAACGTCGTGTTGGACGAAAGGGGGACTGTGCAGTTTAATGTCATGCAGTGAGGACAAAAGAGTACACCATTTATCATCATGTTGGACGCATTAGGGATTTTTCCACAGTTTAGCGTCATATTGGACGAAAGTGCGAATAGTTTAAGGTCATATGCATGGACCGTGGATGGTGCAGTTTAATGTCATGCTGGACAAAAGTGTAGTTTAAGGTCATACAGGACCTTTGATGATTATGTAGTCTAACATCTTTCCGGATGTAAGGGACTTTTATACAGTTTAGCATCATGTAGTTAGGACGTCACAATTTAACATCTTGCTGGACGTAAGGGACTTGAAACAGTTTAGGGTCATATGCATGGACTGTTGATGACGCAGTTTAAGGTCATACAGGACCTAGTTGCAGTTTAAGGTCATACTGGATCATTTAGGGAACTTTTTCACAGTTTAACGTCGTGTGGGATGAAGTTTCAGTTTAAGGTCATACTGGACTATTGCTGTATAGTTTAACGTCATATAGTAAGGATGATTTGGTCCACAGTTTAGTGTCATGTTGGACGAAAGTGCAAACAGTTTAAGGTCATACTGGACCAAGGAGGAGTTTAAGGTCATACTAGACCATTCCTGTATAGTTTAATGTCATATAGCAAGGAGGAACTGGTGCCGCACAGTTTAGTGTCATGTTGCAGGGAAAAACTTGTTAATAGTTTAAGGTCATACTGGACCAAGGAGAAGTTTAAGGTCATACTGGACCATTGCTGTATAGTTTAACGTCATATAGCAAGGACGAACTGGTGCTGCACAGTTTAGTGTCATGTTCTAGGGACAAACTGGTGAATAGTTTAAGGTCATACTAGACCAAGGAGGAGTTTAAGGTCATACTGGACCATTGCTGTATAGTTTAACGTCATATAGAAAGGATGAACTGGTGCTGCAAAGTTTAGTGTCATGTTGCAGGGACAAACTTGTGAATAGTTTAAGGTCATACTGGACCAAGGAGGAGTTTAAGGTCATACTAGACCATTGCTGTATAGTTTATCGTCATAAAGCAAGGAAGAACTGGTGCTACACAGTTTAGTGTCATGTTGCGGGGACAAACTTGTGAATTTTACAGTTTATACAAAATACTTCTTCAAAGATCCGGCATTGGTTGGATTAGTGATGAATTATCCATCCATCGAGATTAATGAATAATCTCCATTGGAGTAGAACCTATGTATTGAATAAGGTCCTTCTCATTTTGGTTAAAGTTTTGGAGGTTTCTTTCCTGGTATCATTGGAGTTCTGAGAACTAATAACAATTCTCCCTGAGTGAATGAACGAAGATGAACTTTTTTGTTAAAAGCTTGTACTATTCGATTCGGATAGACTTTAAAGTGGTGAAAAGTGCACAATATTTTCTCATCTAACCATTACAACTCATTCAATCGCTTTTGAGATTGCTCATATGTAGATGACTGGTCGCAAATGGATACTCTGAGTGAGGGTAATTGAACTTCAATTGGAAAGACTGATTCCGTTCCATATACCAATGAATATGGAGTTGATCACCTTGTAGTGTGGGTGGTAATCCAATAAGCCCATAAAGTGTGAAAGAGTTTATCAGGCCATGAATTCTTATCTTTATCCAACATCTTTTTCAGTATATTTGAAAGAGTCTTGTTGAAGGCTTCTATCTGGCCATTGGCCGCTGCATGATACCGAGATGAATGGTTGGATTTGATGTTGTATTCTTGATACAATTTCTTCACCTCGGATGAACAAAAATTGGTGCCATTGTCCATCAATATAGTATGAGGGACACCAAATCTGGTAATGATGTTAGACTTGATGAAGCTAACAATGCATTTAGAACTGACTTCCTTGAGAGGTATTGCCTCTACCCATTTGGAAAAGAAGTCAGTAGCAGTAAGAATGTACTTAAACTGCTTGGTCGTAGCCGAAGGGTAAGGTCCCACCACATCCATTCCCCATGTGGCAAATGACCATGAGTATTTAGCTTTATGAAGAAACTCTGGAGGTTGATGAATGAAGTTGGCATGTACTCGGCATGAATGAAACTTCTTTGTGAAATCAACACAATCTCGTATCATTGAAGGCCAAAAGTATCCAAGCCTTCGAATTTGATCTGAAAATCTATGTCCAGACTGGTGGGCACCACAGACTCCTGCATGCACTTCTTTCACGACAGCCATTGTCTCTTCACCATCAATGAATCTGAAGAGAACTCCATCAAAACCACGTTTGTAGAGAACTTTCTCTAGGTGATCTATGCTATCATAAAGAGTCAAATTGAACACACGTCGCCGGATTTGTTCTTTCTCGTCTCTATCAGGTGGAAGTGTTCCATTTTGAAGGTATTCCCTGATAGGTGACCTCCATCCTATAGTATGACCATACGGTTCAGAAATGGGACTAATTTCATTAATTTCCTCTGTTCTGATTCGAACATAAGGTGAAATTGCACGACGGTGGGCAATACTCATGGTTGTCTTGTCCCGATTTGGATCTTCTAGAGCTGTGTCTATATTAGCCAGTGCATTAGCTTGAGCATTTTGTGATCTTGGGACATAATAAAATGTCGGTTCTGAAGGAAATTCCGCCATTAACTCTATGACATAATCATACAAAGGGATTAGTTCTTCTTTTCTGATGGCATAATCCCCATTTAATTGTTTGATTACCAGGTCTGAATCACCCTTCACCTTTAAGTGATTCACTTGTGCTTGAAGCGCTAATTCCACGCCTGCAATAAGAGCTTGGTATTCGGCTTCATTATTGGTACCACCTTCCCACAATAAGAAAGAATAAGGTAACACTGCCTTTTCTGGAGAAATGAGCACAATTCCTAAGCCAACTTTTTTGAATTTAGGATTTTCCATTTTCTTCCCTGTTGGACTTCTGGAAGCACCATCAAAATACATTTCCCATTCTTGAGGACTTTCTTGAATAGAGAAGACTTCCTTATAAGGGAGTTCAATATCTGAAGACGTGTCTTCCACTGAAGGGTGTTCAGCCCAGAAATCAGCCAGAGCTTGGCCCTTAATCGCCTTTTGAGACACATACTGAATGATGAATTGCTGCAAAATAACTGCCCACCTTGCTAGTCGTCCTGTAAGCATTGGACGACTAAGGATGAATTTGAGCGGTTTATTGTGAGATACCAATTGGACCTCGTGATGTTGAAGGTAATGTCTCAACTTCTGAACTACAATGATTAATGCCAGGAAGCACCTCTCAATACTTGTATACCAGGTTTCTGCTTCAATCATAGTTTGACTGAGATAATAGAGGCTGTTTTCATTCCCAGTATCATTCTTTTGAGCAAGAAAGGCACCCAATGATCACTATAGAGCTGTCACGTAGAGGATAAGTGGTCTTCCTTCAACAGGTGGCATGAGTACCAGTGGACTCAAGAGGTATTTCTTGAGAATATCGAATGCTTCTTGACATTCTTCAGTCCACTGGTAAGTGACTCCCTTCTTCATCAATTTGGTTAAGGGTAAACTTTTTCCTGCCAAATTGGCGATGAAATGCCGAATATAGGCTAAGTGTCCTTGAATTCCTCTTAATTATTTCAAATTTTGAGGAGGTGACATACCAAGGATTGACTTGGTATTCTCAGGATCGACTTCAATACCACAATGGCGTACAACAAAGCTGAGAAATTTTCCTGAGGTTACCCCAAAAGAACATTTTAAGGGGTTCATCTTCAAATTATGTTGTTCAAGCTTGCAGAATATGACTTCCAAATCAGCCAAGTGATTAGAACATTGTTTGGATTTAACCATCAAATCGTCTACATAGCGTTCAACAAACATCCCTAAGAAGGGTTTGAAGATACGATTCATGGCACGCTGCTATGTTGCACCTGCATTCTTTAAGCCGAAGGACATTACCCAGTATCAAAACACACCCTGAGGGGCTCTGAAGGCTGTATATTCCTTGTCTTCTAGGTCCATTCGGATCTGATTATATCCGGAATATCCATCCCTTAAGGAATGTGCTTCATAGCCAGCTGTTGCATCAATTAGAAGTTCTGTAATCGGAACTGGGAAATCATCCTTAGGACAATTCCAATTAAAATCTCTGAAATCGATGCAAACTCTAATTTGTCCGTTCTTTTTCTTTACAGGGACAATATTAGCCAACCATTTGGGATATTGAACATCTCTGATGAAGTTATCTTTGATAAACTTATCCACTTCAGCTTCAATTTTGGAAGCATAGGTTGGGTGTGTTCTTCTCGCGGCTTACTTAAATCCTCGATGTTCTTTTGGTAAACCAAAATGATGAGTAGCAACATCGGGATCAAGCCCGGGCATTTCTGTATAGTTCTAAGAAAAAATATCCCTATTTCGCTTTAGAAAAGAAATATACATCTCTTGCTCTTCAAGGGTCATGGCCGCACTGATTAAAGTGGGGCGTGGATCTTCCTTTGTACCCAGATTTATTTCTATGAGTTCATCAACAGTGGTAGAGATACCCTCTTCAAATGCTGGAGGAGCATCTCTGAGATCTTCCTCTTCATCTTCATCATGTGTTATTTCTTCCATTTCTACTTTCATAGTAGATGAAAAATAAGAATTTTCATGATCAGAAGAGATGTAAAAATTTGCACATTTTGAAGAGGAAGCTTCCATTTTCGACCCGATTGATGATGAAGGGTCTTCATTGGATAATAAAGAGGAAATGATGGATTGAGAATCAACATCATTGTTCACCTCTAATGTTTCTATAACTCCTTCTGGCCTAATTGGAGAAGTATAGACTTGTTGGATTTTAGCAGATGAAATGAAGACGTCACCATTTGTGCTTTCATCACTGCTTGGTAGATTACCAATTTCTCCCATGTTGTTTGGCTCGATTGCCGTAATTGACATTATGGATCTTTCCATAAGAGTATTTTTATTTGGGTATATCTTGTCAATTTAACTGATAGGCAACACATAATCTGTACTCACATGTGTAAATGGATTTACTGGAATTTTTTCCAAACCATATGGAGCATTAACTTTGGTAATTTCCTTTGTTGTGTATTTCTCCTTTCCCTTCATGTGATAAAATTCCACCTCAATGTATTGAGACTCACATGTCTTGAATGGGGCCTTATCACCATATAATGTTCCAACTTGACCATCGAAACAGTATTTGAGACATTGATGGTATGATGAAGGGATAACCGCATGTTGATGTAGCTAGGGTCTTCCAAGCAAGATGTTGAAGGCTGAGTCTTGATCAACAATCATGAAATCTGAATTGGATATAAGATCTCCAAACCGAGTTCTGAGTGTAACCTCGCCCAGTGGTTCTTGTTCATTTTTATCATATCCTTGTAACATCATGGTAGAAGGAGATAAATCAGATTCCGTGAGGCCCAATCGACGAAGTGTACGAATGGGCATGAGGTTGACTCCTGAACCATTGTCAATGAAAGCTCTTTAGATGTCTACACCATTGACCTTTCCAGATAAATAAAAAGGTCTGATATGCTCATGCACAACATCATATTCATCTTTACCAGTAAAAGATATTATTGCATGGCATTCTACAGGATTATTCTCTATGTGATAGACATCAGCTGCAACAATTTCAGTTTCAAATTCTTGAGGACTTGACAAAGCCTCAATGAGTGCTTCCCAAAGATCTTTTGAAAGATTCAAAGCATCTAGAATTAATAACTTGGCTGGTACTTGGACCATGTGTTTCAATATATAATAATTTTGATCCAGAGGTCTGCGTTTCCCAACAGGAATATGTGGTTTAGAAGGTACCTTGGAAGCAAATGCTTTGGAAGTTGATGCATCATGTATTGGGATTAGCATTGGCAACATCCTGGGCTTTGGAAGATTAGACTGATTAGATCCATTTACTTGCTGAGAGGAAGAAGATGGAACCTTCAATCGGTCTTCCAAAATAACTATGTCAGGACTAAATTTGCTATTGGTAGAAGAACTTGCTGAGCTCGCTGAAGGGCTCTACCACGAGTTTCTGCTACATACACAGTTCTAGCAGGGGTAGAATTGGAATAGTGGCTTCTGAAAGATCCACTTCTTCCCCTATATCCTGAGCCCCTGAAACTTCCTCTGATTCCTCTGTTTGATACAGGGAATTCAGGATCATTGAAATCTAAACTATGACTGGAATATGGATCTATTAATTGAATCATATTAATAGAACTGAAGATTAACTCTTAGTCTGATGAATACTTTTCCTGATTAGCCTGTTTAGGCTGTGCCGTTTAGTGGGGCGATGCCCGTGGATTTGAAGTAGATGGCATGAAGTCTGCCAAAGTCAAAGATAACTTAGGCTTTGACACATACTCATCTTCTTCTGATTCTTTCTATTTCTTTGAATCATGCCGTTTCTTTGAGGTCTTTCCCTCTGAAGAAGATGGTTTTGAAAAAACATTCATGACAGAAGACACAATTGGTTTCTTTAATTGTGTTCGCAAAATATCATGAGTACGATTGATTGTCTTTCTGACCATCCAATCATCATAATTCTGTGCATTTTTGCTATTGAATTATTTCCATTCACCTACCTCCTCTGGAACTGTAGTAGTGACACATGCTACCTGGGCTGAGGAGCCTTTCAATGTGACTTGTCCCGATTCGACCATCTTTTGCAGGAGGTCCTTGAAGACGAAACACTCTTGGATGGGATGCCCCAACATTTGATGAAAAGGTAAATAATTAGGACATTCTTCATCTTCTTTCTTGTTTGGCCTCTTGGGTATTAGCAATTGAACCCAATTTTTTTCCAGAGCCGAAATGAAATAACCAGGAACTTGTTTATTTCGGAAAGAATATGTTTTGCTCTTCAGATCCTAAAATTGTTTTCGTCTTTGATCTCTTTGATCATATGGATGAAACAACCTTTGTTGTTGGCACTCATATGGTGGAGCCATTCGAGAAGATGAAGGTTTTGAGGTAGAAATAGGTACATGTGCTTGTTTAAGCATAACTGTAGCAGTTTCTGCTTTACCCATTCTCCTTCCTGGAGTTGATGGAATTACACGAGATTTAGCCTTAGCCTGTATAAGGGAATATTCAATCTGCTGAGTGATTGAAGTAAGGTCTCGAAATCCTCCTGTGTATTTCACAGGGATTAATGGCATGTGTAATTCGTCATGCAGATTTTCCACACAGATTGGCAACAATTCTTCTCGAGGGAGTGTTAAACTCAAGGAATATGTTAATCCCTTCCAGCGAGCAATGAAATCGGAGACACTTTCATTCTCCCTTTGATTACAATTTTTAAGATCGAAAACTGTTGTCTTTGGAAAAGTTGAGATGAACTGAAGGAGGAATTTTTGGCGAAGATCCTCCAATCCGGTAATTGACCGGGATTGCAAGCTTGTATACTAAACAAAAGCTAGTCCTTGCAAGGTTCGCACGAAGCATCTGAGTTTTACTGCTTCTTGCTGCTCCATAGTTCCCATCATAGGATCGCAACAAGACACGTAATGCATCAAATGCTGTTCAGGATCACCTGATCCATTGAAAATAGGGAATACAGGATTCCTAAAACTGGATGGAGGAGAAATTGAATCTACCCATTCAGGGTAAACTTTATTTTCTGGTTGAACTTGCGCACGTTTCCCTTCCATAGTTTCTAACCGAGATGTTAATGAATCAATAGTAGTTATTAGATTTTTAGAAACATCCGGTTGAATTTGGACTTGGGTAGGTGCAAGGAATAGAGCTTGGACAGATGTGGCGATTGGTGATGCAACTGATGGTAACACTGCCAACTGTTGTTGCACTTGACCCGTAGGATTAGACCTGTAAGGGTGTACTGATAGAGGAGGATATTTCTGATCTATCTCAGTAGCTGCAACAAATTCCTTTGGCTGACTGACTCCAGAACCCTCATGAAGAAGACTACCCTGAAGTAGTTCTGCATTCAACCTCCTTAATTCCTTCATTTCTTCCTCCTGTTGTGCAAACCTTTGATCTAGTGAGAGCGATTGACCTTCTCTAGAGGAAGGATATGTAACCTAGTTTTTTCCATTCCCTTTTTTGGATCCCTTTCGAAGAGGGGGAAGTGGGTTACTCGAAGGATTAACTAGATTCTGAGTAATCCTTTGACTTCGTGTACACACACCTTCTACATTTGTGTCGGTGCGTACATATTCTTGAGCATGAACCTCTTCATCTGAGTCCCCTGAGTGAGCCTCATTTGGTGGATCAGCAACAACGACATTGATGACATTGATTGATGCATAACTCATCGCATCCCTTCTATCAGAATTTCTGTGATATTGTCTTCTTCCATATCTTTGATGAGACATTGCCTTTTGTTGATTCGATCCTTCAGGAACTTCTTGAGGAATCATAATTTGGAGGGAATCTCCTGATAATTTGGCTCTTCGTTCCACTTGAGGTTTCTTCCCCAATCGAGAAAAGACCTAATTTCTCTGAGGAGGGGATTGATGATTTGAAAAAGTCCCCTGTCCAGTGGACTGGGGTTGTTCCTGCTGTTCCCGCTCAACTCCTTGGAACCTATTTGTTGATTCTGAGGGTTAGTTTAAAAGAGTCCCCAGTTTGGCGAGATGGGGTGGTTCTTGACATGCTATGTCTGAGAATTTCTTGAATGTCCTCTTGATCTTACGGACCTTAGTATGGAAATTAGCTGGATGCATTAACCTGTATCTGCTTTTATCACCCTATTCAAAAGACCGTTGGATGATTTCTGACACTTCTGTCACTTGGTGACGTGCTTGTTCCAAACAAGAGGCCTGTTTAATATTTTCATTTGCTTGATGCAATAGTAATTCAACAACTTTTTCTCTGTATTATTGATTTTGAGAGGAACTAGTTGAAGCCTGTTCTGGGGAAGTTTTTGATTACAAACAAATCCCATTGACTGTGGCCGGTTATGGGCAATAACATTGCATGAGACCATTTTCGGCGGGCTTTGTTGACTGGAGAGCACCATGAAATGTAGTGCTCCATGAACACCCCATCCTCTAACATGAATACCAGATGGGGCATTGGCAATTAACTGACACAATCTTCTTAGTGCGCCAAGGCATGAATGTTGAAGGGATCTCTTCTGCTTTTCAGCCTTCGGATATCGAGAGACTGATAGAGACGCCAAATCAATCTGACGTTTTAACCCTTCTATTATCTTAAGATGATTTTCATATTCATCATAAGATAATACTTTCTTTTTCAACTGACAAAGAGTTTTCCATATGTTGAGACGAATATCATGAATTTCATCTTTCGTTAACATTTCTGGAATATTATACTGAGAGTCAGCCAGAGGCCAAAACATAACTGACACTTCACCTTTTGCCAGTTGTTTTCTCATGTTCAACATTTCCTCTTTGTCATTTGATGAAGATTCTTCTACCTGATTTGACCAGAGTTGGTGTTTCCTTGTTGCTTCATTGGATTCAACAGGATTGGTAGAGAAATAATTGATCAAACTAGAAGATGCATGACTTAGGGGTGGTTCGGAGAATGACCTACACCCTGGGCTATCTTCTGATTGAGAAAGTATTTCACCTGCTAGCAATGAAGCTTCAGACATGAATGGTTTTTCATTTGCAAGTGCCTCAAGATAAGAGGGATTTCTCAGCACTACATTGTCCACTAGAGCATTTTCCGGGCAATGTGCATCACTAATGCGGAGAGGACTTTCGCAGTGAAATTCATCATCATGGGGAGGACCACCATAATGGGTTACAACAAAAGATGAGATCTTTTGCTCCTTGGTCTTCTGACCACACAGAGGGTTCCTGTGGCTCTAATCTGAAGATGAAACTTAGAGATCGACCGAATTGTCATGAAGCAAGCCTTCATGAGGAAGTGTCTGTTGAAGACCTTCGGAATTAATGTTCCCACTATTGGGAACTGAGGGAGTAGAATCTTGAATTCCAATAGATAAATGTCTGAGGGATTTAAGAACTCCAGCATCGAGCAAGGCCTTGTTACAGATTGGCTCTTGATCTCCTGACTGTGCTGGGCGGGTCTTTTTCTTAGAAGCCTTATTACTCGCTTTGGAAACCACTTGTTGACGAAAGTGGCTGCTCTGATCAGGTGTATGTGCCTGATCAGGAAAGATGGCCAGGTTAGCCTGACGGTCTCTACTCAAATCAGGTGTAGTGCCTGACTTGGTTGTCCGTATAATATGGGGGAGTATTTCCCACAACCCTCTTAGACTGGAATAGATGTTTGTGTCTGTTCCGGAGTGAATTGTTGATGTGTCACTCCATTGGTAGGGATAGATTTATGTGTCTCTCCCCGAGATGCCACTGAAGTTGTTATAATATTCTGGCAGTTATCCAGAATATGAGTAGGGATTTTCTTCTGCTCTTTCACCATTGATAGAATATGCTTGGTGACTTCAGCTGCCGGAACGGGAATATACATCCATTCCGGGCTTGGAGCAGGTGTATGTGCCTGCTCCTGTCCTCCTTTTCCTATCAGTGAATCCTGACAGTACTCAAGTGTGTGGGCATAGAGTTGAGTCTTCTTCCTATTTGTTGTCGGGGATTTCCGACTAACTTCTCCGAATGCTACCAAGGGAGACTGTTGGTAAGATTGATTAATACTAGTAGGTGTATGTTCCTGCTGATTGCACTTCGCCAAACGTGGTTAACGATATCCATCATATGTAGTCAGACGAGCCTGCTGACTAGACGATGATGTATAAACAGGTGTATATTCCTTCCTATAGTACTCTGCCGGAATTGCCTGGCGGGATTGGCATGATGCTTCCAGACGAGTCTTCTGGACAACGGAATTAAAACGGGCAGGTGTATGTGTCGGCTCGTTGCTTGCCACCAAGTTAGGTTGGTGGACTTATCTGGAGATGGCAGAGATGAGAACCTGCTCACTGTTGACCGGATTTCGCCTCTGGTGGTTCGTCTTTCCTGCTCGGGTTCGAGGAACCTGAGATGAACGCCTGGAGTCGGTACCCTCATCATGTTGAGGGTGCACTGCCGCACGAGTCTGGCAGCGATTGTTGGAGGGAGCCCTCAGTAAGGACTCCCGTCTGTTTGAATTAAGGTCCTGAGGGACCTGCTCATTCACCTCCCCAGAATAAGGGAGTGAATGGTGATTGTGTTCCGGGGATAACGACCCTAAACGGTTGGAGACGGTAGTCAGCACCGCTTACTTCTTGATTATTGGTCGTCGTTGTCCGGATGACTGATGTGAGTTGTTTACTTGGAGGGCATGTCGGGCAGCCTCCAGAGTTGGGATGGTACCGTGTTGACGGTACTCCTTAACCAGCACATTTGATACCCAGCATTGAAGACGCTGAGTAGGTGATTTCATCCTTAGAGCGGATGACGATCCAGCAGGAATAGCAGTAGTCGCATTTACAACAGCAGTATTCACAGGTGTGAATTTGAGAGCATCCATTATGGAAATGCAGAAGATCTTGGAAAAGAGTGCATGTTTGATATAACAGACGTAATCAAGATAAATTCAGATACTACATCTTTTAGATGAGCACATATGTTATTGACTATCTTTTTGGCCCTCTCATTGAGTTTAAAAAGGGGCCTAACAAATAGGTAAAACATCATTTTTAATTTGGTTAAGGATTCACGTCGGGTTCACCATTTTTTGTTTCCCTCGGAATTCGGGGATGACCTCTTGATGGGAGGTTCAAATGTTCCGATCGGTTTATAATAGGTTTTTTCGTAGAACCGGAAACATCCAGTGATTCCACATCCATTTGGACCCACTTTCCAAAGGTAGTCACTCATTAGTTTGTGGAATGATGAGGCTTAGGAATTTGCATTGGTTGAGAGGATGGGAGGTCGGAATCATCACACCTTTTTGAGGAGAATTATTGTCTATTCCGGGACTCTCTTTATAGATTTAAGTAATGTTCGTGAATACTTATTACATTACCAAGTATAAAATGAGATTTCCTTTAGATCTTACAATCAATGATAAAATATGTACGCAATTTAGAGAATCTTTTATATGTATTCGAGATTCTTCATCGATAGAGAATCATCTGTATTTATTAATGATTCTTGGTCAATGGTATCCTTTGGTATATTTATATAAAAGTCTCTTGGTCATTATGATGACCATGCTAGTTTCAAAGCCACTCAGTGGGGCACTTGAAGTTTATTGTCATTCAGAAGGACCTGAATTATTTCAGAGTTGGGATCGAACCCGCAGATGGGCTACCTACGTATCCTTTGTTTTGGAAAAGGAATCAGAACCCACGTAGTTCGAGTAAGGGAGTATGATGTTTATTATTGATGTCTCAAAGAAGGATTTCATAATTACTTTTACACTCTAAGCTCACGTGAGTCATGCTCGGTGTGAGAAACAAGAGGTATTGGTAAAAAATTAGACAATTGTGCCATGAAAAGATGTAATCATGAGAAATAATGTGGGGCTTATGTATGTATCACTGCCTAGATAAATGAAAGGTTAGGATTTAATTTAGGGAAGAAATCCAGGAGCAGGGTCCATAAAGGTATATGTGCATTATGGAGATTTTGAATACTCTAACTTTGGGGCTCACTCTTGAAAAGGAGGTCCAAATTAGGAGAGGACTTATGATTTGGGTTTTACTCTTGAAAAGGAATCCCAGATCAAAGGAAAATTTGGACTGGTTAAGAGAATTATGACTGGGGCTTACTCCTGAAAAGGAGGCCCAGGTTAAGAGACTTGAGAAAATTAAGGGATTTGGGGATTACTCTTGAAGAGGATGCCCAAATTAGGGTACTGGGACTTACTCCTGAAAAGGAGGCCCAGGTTAAAGGAATTATGACTGGGACTTACTCTTGAAAAGGAGGCCCAGGTTAAAGGAATTATGACTGGGACTTACTCCTGAAAAGGAGGCCCAGGTTAAAAGAATTATGACTGGGACATACTCTTGAAAAGGAGGCCCAGCACTACTGGAAAACTGCCCTATACCCACGGTTCAAAACCGTGGGTATAGCCCCCAAAACCGTGGGTATAGGCTATACCCACGGTTTTGGGAACTGTGGGCTGGAATGACGTCAGGATAGGGGGTTGGGCTATACCCACGGTTTGAAGAAACTGTGGGGATAGGATAGGCACAGCGTGGAAGGTGCATGGCCACGCTGGAACCGCGTTGACCCCACGGTTTGAGAACTGTGGGGATTTAATCTTCAAAAAAGGCACCCAGTGGGTTTCAAACCCCGGTCTCGCGCCGCGCCTGGAAAACGCGCCCAACGAAGAAACCACCCAAGTTATGACATCAATCTGTAATATATACATGGATCTACTTATATCTATTAATATCCGGTATTAAAATTCGAAAAAAACGCTCAGCGTGTTTCGAACCTGTATCTCACGCGAACTCTCACCGCCACACCCACAACAACCAACTGAGCTGTTAATTATATTTGATATATATATTTACTTCTGCTTATATATATAAATATAATGCACGTAGTTATTTAAATAAAAAAAATGAGGCCAAAGGGATTCGATCCGGTGACCTACAGCAGACCCTGCGATCGGTTTTTCAACCGAGCTACTGAGTTTTTGATATTATATATTTACATTTATATAAATATATTAATCTAAACCGTGAATAAATGCCTTCCTGCCAATTTTTTTTCATGTCCCGCCTAATTTTATTTTCCCGCCATAACACGGGAAAGCTATACCCACGGTTCTGGTGAACCGTGGGTATAGGTCTTCAAAAAAAAGTTGAATACTTACGGTTTTGATGAACTGTCAGTATAGGTCTTCGGAAAATACCCTATACCCACGGTTTTCTCCAAAACCGTGGGTATAGGTCTTAAAAGAGAACTATACCCACAGTTTTTGTTACAACCGTCGGTATAGTTGGCTTATACCCATGGTTTTCCAGAACCGTGGGTATAGGTTCACATACTACCCCTATACCCATGGTTCTGGAAAACTGTGGGTATATACCGATTTTCCAGTAGTGCAGGTTAAAGGAATTATGACTGGGACTTACTCCTGAAAAGGAGGCCCAGGTTAGGGGATCTATCATCTTAAAGGATGATGTTGATTGAATGAAATCTCAATCTTTAGTGATATAAAGATGTATAAATCATTATGCTTTGAGGGATATTCCAGAGAATTCATTTTAGATAAAGAAGTGAAATAAAGAAATCACACCATAAATGGATTTGAAGAGTTTCTTGAAGACTAAATCTTTAATAGGAAAGGTGGAATGGATCAAGAGGGGGAAAATGGGCAAGAAGGGAACCTAAAAAGGCAGGGGCACGCAAGTCCTGGCAGGCGTGTAGGTACTGCATGGGCACGCAAGTCTTGGTCGTGTAGGTATACCTGCGCAACATGTTGGGTACTTGAACGGTGTTCAACCAGCAGAGTAATACTTGAGAGACTTTTGGTTAAGGCCTTTAGAATCCTCCTGAGGTTCTTCCATGAGAGGGGCGCGCAGGTTCTATTGAAGGAGTAAGGCGACGCGCAAGTGTGGCCATTTCCCTTAAGGGCTGGCCACCTAGGCACACAAGTGTTGATGAGTTTCAACACTTAGGCCTTCCTCCCCCTCTTTAGATCTTCCGTTATAGGTAAGAAATTACCTTAGAAGTGTTCCAGAAGCATTGAGAAGAGACTAGGGCGCCGGGAGCTCAAATCTGAGTTTCTGGAAAAAATCCTCCCTGGAATGGGGGGCCCACATGGTCTATTTATAGGCAGGAGAAGACCCCGGGTGGTTATCACTTAGGGCGCACAAGTCACTTGCGCGACCACTAGGCGGCGCGCAAGTGTACTTGCGCGACCATGAGGGATCTTGCGTGACCTATGGAAAATGTTCTCCTTGTTCATCACATTATCGATTTTTGATGTTTCTTAAAAGGTTGAATCACTTTGGACTAAGATATTTACCTTTTTCAGTCATTAGACTCTATGGCAGAAAGGAGTGTAACCAAGGGGCTGGCATGTCGACAGAGGATTACTACTGACCATATTCGCAACACAGCATCCCGTCGTGTTAGCCTGAAATTGGGAAAAAATGAGCATCGACTGCTGACCATGTTCGCAAGGCCGGATTTGTATCAATTTGTTGTCTGATACCCTTGGGGGTGTTGGCCCATAATGGTAGGAGAGCCCTTAGGCGTGGTTTCCAGGCCATTTTTTGGGGGTCCCTTCGGGTGTGAAAGATGACTGGGGCCAAATGAAGGGGAACATGACACTTGACAAGTGGAAGGAACTTTTCTAATTTAAATCTAACACTCCATTTCCAAGAGAATAGTACTTTGAACACATTGGCAGACCACTGTAACAGGTCGAATGACTCAATTCGAGGGTGAACAAGAGATGAAAGATTCCTTGGAGAAGGGGGTAAAGGTGCCAAAAACCCTATACAATGCCTATATATCCCCCTCGTGGAGAGGGACATGCCAAGGGGCCTAGGTGACTGGGAGATCAGGGAGATATCTTAAGCTATGGGGCTGGACTTGAAATCTAGATGTTCAGGTGGTCCTACATATCCCATAAGAATGGGAATCAAGACAGACGTAGTTCTGTAAAGTCGCACCCTGGGGTAAGATACCATATCAAAGGGGGGTGTACGACACAACGAACAACCCGACGTGAATGAGGACATAATCCCACACCACACCGTACACTTCAATAAGAACTAGGGATGGAGTCCAGGAAGGCCAAGGGGCCTGAGGCTGGGCCTCGGTTAAGAAGGCCTTACTAGCTTACAGTTTAACATCATGCATGACGAGCGTGCAGTTTAAGGTCATGTAGGACTGTAGGGGCACTAATGTTGGACCAAACGCAGTTTAAGGTCATGCAGGACCAATTCATCAGGTAGGAATGCAAGACCAAATGCATTTTAAGGTCATGCAGGACCACAATCCAATTTAAGTTCATGGAGGACCGAATGCACTCAGGCAATGTATTGATTGAGGAACTTGGCATTGGTGGGAGGAGTAATACGCTCAAGGAACTTGGAATTGGTGGTAGGAGTTATATGCTCACCATACATGGTCAACAAAGAGTATGCTCCATTAGGGTAAACCTTATGAACAATGAAGGGCCCTTTCTATTTGGGCTCCAACTTGGGTGGTTTCCTATCGGGGATCATTGGCGCTCTGAGGGATAATACAAGGTCACCTTCCCGGAAAGAGCAGAGGCAAACATTCTTGTTGAAATCTTGAGAAATACTGCTTTGATGCCTCTCTAGGTTGTGAAGGACATGAATCCTATTCTCGTCCAGTGCTTACAATTATTCTAGATGGATTTAAGACACTTTATCTGGTGCCTGCTAGTCATAGACAGCTGTGTGCAATGAGGGAAACTGATGCTCAATGGGCAGGATAGACTCAGTTCTGTACACCAAGGAATATGGGGTCACCTAGGTGGAATTACGGGTTGTTATCTGATAAACCCATAGGGTGTTGGGGAGCTTATCCGGCTAACTCTTCTTGTTCTGGCCAACCATTTTCTACAAAATGTTAGAGAGAGTTTTGTTGAACGCCTCAATCTGGCCATTTGATTGCGGATGACACCAAGATGTATGGTTGGAGAGAATGTTGTATTTGGCGTACACTTTCATCATCTTGGCTGCCCGGAAGATGGTGCCATTATCAGTGAGGATAGCATGAGGTACCCCAAATCGATAGATGATATTGGAACTCATGGAGTCGGCAATATAATGGGCCTTGACTTCCTTGAGCGGAATTGACTCTGCCCACTTGGAAAAGAAATCCGTAGTGGTTAGAATGAATCAGCATTGGCTAGCCATGGCCGGTGGGTATGGTCCCACGATATTAAATCCCCAGACTGCAAAGGGCGAAGAGTACTTGGTAGTATGGATAGGCTCCGGTGGATGATGCACAAAGTTAGCATGAACATGAAACACATGGCACCTCTTGGTGAACTCAATGCAGTCGTGGATCATGGAGGGCCAAAAATACCCTAGTCTCTGAATCTGGTGGGACAGCTTGGGCCCAACCTGGTGGACACCACAGGTACCGGCATGATCCTCTTGCATGACCTGTGGAATCTCAACTCCTTGAAGGCAATGAAAGAGAACACCATCAACCCTGTGCTTATTGAGGATCTTCTCAATGCTGGGACCACTCTGGAGAGTGAACTGCAGTGTGCAGCATCAGATTCGCTCGTGCTTGGCCCGATCTGATGGGATATTACCGTGTTGGAGGTATTCGATCAAGGGTGTCCTCCAATCGTCAACTACTTCAATCACCGCAATTGGAGAACCTGAGATTCTTGAAATAGAGGCACCGGCAGTAAGATGGTTCACCTGCGGGCTGTTATCATCCTCTGGGGGGATGGGAGCAATGAATCTTCGGTGCGCCATGTGAATGATCAGATCATCCTTCTCGGGCTCGGCATGCGATGCAGCCAGGCTAACCAAAGCATCAGCTCAACCGTTCTATGATCGAGGGACATGAATAACCTCTGGCCGAGAAGGTAATTAGGCTATTAGACGGATAGTGAATTTTAATAACAGTATGAGATCTGGATTACTGACAACATAGTCCCCATTGACCTGCTTGATGACCAGATCAGAATCCCCTTTCACATGAAAATGAGGCACTTAGATCTCAAGGGCCAACTTGAGACCAGTAATGATGGCCTAATACTCTTCCTCGTTGTTGGTGCAACCATCCGATAACAAGAATGAGTAAGGAAGGACGACTTGCGTCGGGGTGATAAAGATGATACCCATGCCTACTTCGTTGAGCTTGGGATCATTGAGCCTTCTACCGGTGGGGCTCTGGGAGGTTCCGTTGAACTGCATTTCCCAACATGGGATGACATGGTCTACTAAGAGGATTTCCTCATCATGAAACTCTAGGTCAAGGGACTGGTTCACAGAGTTTGGATGGGTATCTAGAAATTCTACCAATGCTTGTCCCTTGATAGCCTTCTGGGGAACGAACGTGATGAAGAACTACGGAAGAATTACCACCCACCGCGCTAAACAGCCGATCAACATAGGTCAATTAAGAATGTACTTTTTCGGGTTGTCTCAAGAGACCAACTATACCTTATAGTGATACATGTAATGCTTTAGTTTCTGCACAGTGAATACGAGCATAAGGTATATTTTCTTGATGGTGGAGTATCTGGTTTCCGTATCGAGGAGCATGCAGTTGTGGTATTAGAGCATGTTCTCCATCCCCTCCTTGTTCTTCTAGGTGAGAAGGGCACCAAGGGATCATTCCAGTGTGGTGACATAGAGAATCAGAGGCTTTCTGGAGACGGGTGGCATCAAGACCAGAGGCTGGAGAAAATATTGCTTGATTTCCTCAAAGGCGGTCTAACACTCCTCATCCCACTCATAAGTGGTTCCCATCTTCATGAGCCAAAACATGGCTTACACTTGCCCTCCATATTCGCAATGAATCGGCGTATGTAGGCTAAGTGGCCTTGGAGACCTTGAAGCTCCCAAATATTACTTGCGAGAGGCATCTGGCTGATTGCCTTGGTCTTCTCTGGGTTGATATCGATGCCTCGGTACTGGAAAATGAAGCCAAGAAACTTTCCAAAAGTGACCCTGAAGGCCCAATTCAACGGGTTCATCTTTAGGTGGTAGGAACAGAGGAAACCGAACACTTTCTCAAGATCCTTGAGATGGTCCTAGCACAGGCAAGATTTGACCACCAGATTATCCAAATAGAATTCCACCAATATTCCCATGATGGGCTTGAATATGCAATGCATGGCCCGCTGATAGGTGGCACCTGCATTCTTCAGGCCAAAGGGAATAACCTGGTAACAAAAAGTACCTTGAGGAACCCTGAAAGTGGTAGATTTCTCATCCTCGGTGGCCATCTGGATCTTATTATTTCAAAAGTAACCATCCATGAAGGAGAGGTCTTGGTACCCCGTCGTAGCGTCGATCAACAATTTTTTCACTGGATGGGGGAAATTATCCTTCGGATAGTGACAGTTGAGATCGAAAAATTCGATGAAGACCTTGATCTTCCCATTCATCTTTATGACTGGCATGATGTAGGCTATCCACTTGGGGTACTGGACCTCTTTGATGAAGTTGGCTCTGATGATGTTTTCAACTTCGGCCTCAACCATGGAATTGTGAGACGGATGCATCTTTCTGGGAGGCTGCTTGAACCCACGATGGTTTGAAAGGAGATCGAGGCGGTGGATAGCTACCTGAGGATCTAGTCCTGGTATCTCTTTGTAACTCTAGGAAAATACATCACGATGCTGCTTGAGGAATTCCACATACTGCAGCTGCTACTCAGGGGACATAGCGGTGCTGATCAATGTGGGTCTCATATCGGCCTTGCTCCCGAGGTTTACCTGTACTAGTTCATCGATCGTGGTAGAGACGCCTTCTTCAAAGGCCAGGGGTTTGTCCGCCATATCTTCTTCTCCACTTATGGAGGGATATTTTGTAGGGGAAGCTGCTTCTGAGCTACCAAACCCTGATGGGAGGCTTCTACCAGCTTGTGCGGCCGCGGTCATTGCATTGGGGAACTCTGGTGCCATTGAGACCATGGATATGAAGAATATCGACCCGATCCCATTTGGTCATCAGCTTAAGGCGCCACACTTGATTCAAAGTAAACTTATTATAGCCTGAAAAAACAGACAAGTATGACGTACTGGCGTCGCCATGAGTCGGACATCCTGATACATGAAGGGAGTGGGAGGCTCCAGGATCCCTAGAGACTAGTTCGTATAATAATAATAAGCGATCTTCCCACGCTGCCCGGATTTGGGAGTATGGTTCCCTCTTTTCCCAGAAATGAAAAAACATTACCCCATGTCGGGGGTTGTGGCCTCCAACCGATGGATTGGAAATAAATAGGCTTCATTCAGACCTGTCCAAGGGTCAGTCGTAGCGGAAACAGGCTTAACCTCGCTTGCCTGGACTTGCTTATCCTTTCTCTTGTAATAATCAGCGTCTAAGTAGTGGGCTTCACAAGAGGATAAAAGAGATGCATCACCTTCGATTACACCTAATCGCTCATTAAGGGAGTTCTTGAGGCATTGGTGATATGACGAGGGGACGACCGCGTGTAGGTAGAGCCATGGACTACCCATCAATGTGTTATATGTGGTGTCCTGGGAGACAATAATGAACACGGTGCTGGAAATCAGGCCACCGAACTGGGTCTTCGAAAGAATCTTTCCGACTGGTTTCTTCTCTATCCTATCATATCCATAGATCCTTAAATAGGAGGGAGTCAGGTCATCTTCGGATAGCCCTTGCTTCCTTAGTGTCTTTGTTGGGATAAGGTTAATCCTAGAGCCGGTGTTAGCGAGACAGTGGTGAAACTCCACACTATTGAATTGGCCAGTGATGTATAGCCGGAGGATGTACCCTATTATGGGAGAGCCTTCATCCTCCCCCGAGAATGAGATGATGGCCTAACATTTGGCATTCTCAACTACTTCAGCATGGAAGGCTTCTGCAGCTTCTATCTCTATCTCAAACTAGTGGGGGCTTCTTAAAGCCTCAGTGAGTGCTTCACTCATATATGGAGATAGGAAAAGGGCTTAAAGTATGGAGAGATTTATTGGGATGCCAGTGAGGTGCTTCAGTACATCATACTTCCGCACCAGGCCCGAACTTCTTCTTACAGGAGGTCGCTCTGCGATGGGAGGAATGGCGGACCCTGCCGACTGGACCAGCGGATGACTAGTACTGGGAACATCCCGCTGCTCACTGGTTGAAGCTCATATGGTATTTGCTGGATGAGGATGGGGCGATTGAGATCGTCCTGTAGCGGGGTGAAGCTGGTCGCGATATGGACGAAGTGGCGCTGCCTGATCCAGTAGCACAAACGGTGGAGGAGGCAGATCTGTCGATGCTAGATGAAGAGGCTGTGTAGGCTGAGTTTTGCACTGGGCCTGTTGTCTGGTCTCAGCAGCATACACAACCTAGCTGGAGGTACCAGATAATGTTCTCCGATGACCCATATGGCCGCGGTTCTTTCGACGTTGACGTCGGCTGAGGACATCGGGGAGGTTCGTTTGGCACTCCCCCTCATCGGGAGTCATATAGGGATTTACCAACTCAACGGTGTTAACCGAAGTGTAACCTTGACTGTCACATGACGAATCATCCACCACTGTGTGGATTCTGGTAGGGATGCCCATCTCCGGGGGCATGAGGTTGCCGAAAGGGCGGGACGACGACGTCATTGGCGGGGCGCGTTGCTTCTTCTTGCACTGCCGATGCTTTCTCTTCTGGGAAGATGCCGGTTGAGATGATGATGCAGAAGTGGTGGCCACAGCTTCTGAAAGCTCCAGATGATTCAGGCATGCACGGATAATTCCATGAGCATGGGCGACCATTCTGCGAGCCATCCAATTGTTATATTTCTGGGAACCACGGTCCAGAACCTGCTACCACTCGCCTCCATCGTCTCTACCACTATCTGATCCCCCAAAAACACATGCCACTTGTGCCGGGGATGGGCCCAACCTGACTATATTTTTGTTAATAAGGTCTTGGATCCAGTATTTAAACACATAGAGTTTCTTGATTGTGTTCCCTAGGACCCAGTGATAGGGGCAGTAGTTGGGGTGATTAGTGAGATGCACCTCTTCCGACTTCCGGCACTCAGGTAGTCGTACGATTCTCTACTCTAAGGTGCTTCGAAATTAGCCGAGGGCCTGAGCCTCGTCGAACGAGTAGGTTTGATTCCTTCTGTTCAGAATGGGGGCTCATGGAGCCTGACCCTGACGGGGGGCCGGAGGAGCCTTCTGAGGGGGCGGAACATGATTATCTCGCCTAGGTGGTGACGTGTTACGCGGAGGCGCTTGCCGATTCTGTGGAGGGCGCTGCTGGGCTGGAAACTATGCCTGCGGCGGAGGGCCTCTACGAGGCTGCAGAGTAGGCTCGACTAGTAGAGATTCTAGATTCATGGGGGCCTTTATATGGGCCACTACGGTGGGCTCTGCTCTTGAAGCTCTCCTCGTTGGATTTGTAGGGGGAGAGCAGGCGTGCCTAGATAGCCTATCGTAGGGATTTTTCGAGGCGTTGGGCCTTATCTGAGAAGTCTCGGAACCCTCCGGGATAATTCCGAGTGATCTGGGAGGGAACCCATTCTGTCTTGACATTCCCCACACCCATCGTCAATAATTTCTCCAGAGTTAGTGGCATGTCAAGGGAGTATTTGAGACCCTTCCACTGGGCGATGAAATCCGTGACTCACTCATCCGGCCTTTGTTTGCACCTGAAGAGGCCTAAGGTGTTAGTTTTCCAGGTGGTAGAGCTAAAAAATAAAGGAACTGTCTGTGAAGGTCCTCCCATTATGTCACAGATCCAATGGGGAGCGGGTTGTACCAAACGAATGTCGACCCCTTCTGCGTCTGAACAAAGCAACAGAGCTTGGCGACATCCTGCTGCACTAGGGACCCTAGTATAGGCCCACACCTCGAGTTGAAGTGGGCCAGGTGTTGTGGCTGGCCTCTCATCCCATTAAAGTGGGAGAATGTGGTATTTTCGAATCCCGGGGGTGCTGACATGTCATCTACCCATGTCGGGTACGGTTTTCCATCAGGTGGGATAACCACTTGTCATGTTTCCAAAGCCTCTAGGCAGGCGATTAGCGCTGCCATTGGATCGTTTGGATGTGGGTCCCTGTTCTAGTGAGAATCCCAAACCACAAGTGCATTTCCAGGCTCTTCAATGTGTTAGCCCAGCTCGGTGGCTCGTGGAGAGACTGGTGGGGTGACCCTTGGAGGAATGAATACTGGATCCTTTAGGTTGTCGTGCTGCTCAGGAGGGTTCAACGAGACATACCGTGCCCTATTGACATGGGCTCTAGCTTCCACCTTGTCAGTGAATACAAAATGATCAGGGTTGCTTGTGAGAATCTCACCGAGGTGTAGTTTTTCCTTCCCCTGCTGTCCCAGCCTTGGATCACCGTAGTCGGGTCGCCGCTCTGCAATGATTTCAGCCAGAAGTTCATCGACCAACTTCATCTGCTCAGTAAGCTGCTGGCGAAACATGACCTTCTCGGGTTCCTCTTCCGTCTTCTACACTGAGGCCGATGGGTCGGAGTGCCTGACAACTCCAACATGCTCTTTTCCTTTACTAAAATTTTAGCTTAGTACCAATGCTTCGGTGGGTGGAGGGAGACCTAGGAGGTTCCTTTTTTAAAGAGTAATCCTTCTTGATGGGTCCAGTGTCAGCTCTTCCTGAGGGGAGATTCCCCCATCTAGAAGTCCTAGCTCATTCGACTCTCCTGTCTGATCGGTCATGTTGACCGCCACTATTCTTGGGGGAATTTCCTCACTACCGCCGGGTGAGTCAGGATGCCGGTGAATCGCACTGAAGAGGAGGGTAGTGTACTGTCCCCGACCATAGACATTCACGTGGGGGGTAGACACCTCAATAACATTGCGGAGTACATGGAAACTATGAACGGATTGTCGCTGGAGGTCCATGTGGTGTCCAGGTGACTCAGGGATTCGGACCGCAGGGAGAGTGGCCAGGTCAACCAGGTGGCATTTGTTCACCGATGTCATCGAGGTATTCTTGGCTCCCAAGATAAGTCAGCTACCAGTGGAGTAGATGGAGGTGAGTTGCCCAGAGGGTCTGGCAGAAACATTAAAAATCCTCCTGGGTGAGAGATTCTGGCATACCAAAATTTGATCCTGCGACTGGACAAAAATTCTCAGGGAAGTGGCCCACTGTGAGGATGGTCCAGAAGTTCCCCATCTCATATCTAGGGTCGGGCCATTGATTTTACAACTTGTCAAATGAGGTTGGCTGAGGAACTAGTAGCGGCGCTGAGGCGGGCCACTGGGATGGCAGGCTGGCCGGTGGAGAATACGGCGAGCGGGCTGATTGTCCACCAAATCATGGGTTGGCCTCTAAAGATTGCATCGACCTAGCCGCCATATCATGATAGGATGGACCGGAGACCCAAGCTCCTGATGCAGCAGTAGTGTCTTTCGGGGGTGGGTTACACCCCGACTCTTCCGTTATTGACCCCCAAAATAGCTCTGAGGTAGAGGTCGCTTCCGGAGACGATGGTGGCGACTGCGTGGTAGGCCCCTGGAAACATGCCAAGGTCTCATCCTCTTGGATATACCTTTGGAGGGAAGCATGGATCCTGTGGATCTCGCATTCGAGTAGCAGGAGGCTGATGCGCCTCATTCCTACCTCGACCCTTGAGTCGGAGGGCTGAGGGGAGGGCTCCTGCGCTGAATCGTACTCTGCCTCAGAGTCTGAGAAGCAGACTGGACTGATTCTTTCCCAGCCTTCCCCATGATTCCTCTTGCGGCAGCGGTGACCTACTCTCTTTCCCCTAGGTGGTTCTTCAGGTTAGGGCTGATTTCTGACATGGGGTCCTCTGGCTGCAATATTTCTAGGGCGGCGAATGTTTCTACCCAAAGAAGATGGGGTGTGAGGAGCAATAGGAAAAATGTCAAAAGGGACACATGGAGGACCTTCATGCTCGACGTTGGTGAAGTGGGGTTGGCTTCCACCTCTCCAATTGTTGGGGTGAGGAGGACCTTCACCGATTGGCACAGGGATATTGGGAGGACCATCATGTCGACGAGTGATCGGACATGCAATGTCTCCATGCTCGCAATCCGTGGTAGGGGGAGTAACCCCGTACCCAGTGTAGTGAGTGCGGGAGAGTCCCCCATATGGTGTGTTGCTCTCATGGGTATGAACCTCGCATGGGATGCAGGTGGCACGAGGAAGACCTCCAAGCCAAGGTTGGAAGCAGGGAGGGCCCGCACCTTCCTTAGTGGTGGTGCGGAGTGAGACTCCACGCTGGGTAGCACTACTACAGATTGGTCCGTGGCAGCCATCACCTATGCCGGTGACCGGGAGAGTCGACCAAACCTGCTCGTGGGGCGGTTGGGGTCTCAATCCAGGTTGGGCGTATAGCTACCCCAACTCAACATATGCAGGGATCTGGGGATATGAATCATCGGTGGCTCAGGCCACATTAGTCACTGACATTGACTCCCCATAGTGAGCGTCTTCTTCTGCTCGTGCCCGACGTTGGCGCCAGGTCAGATGGACTAGATCCAGTGGTGCAGGCGCGTGGCTTACCTGCTCTTCTGCTTGGGGAACTAGGCGGTGGCACTGACGTGGCTTGGTGAGGGCCCTCACTGGGATCCCTAGAAGCGGGACTCCGATCGGGCCGGATCGGATATCCCCTACTTTGTTGGCGTAGGGGAGGGAGCTGCCGAGGCGCTTTGGGGACAAGCTACCGAAGCGATTAAATGTTGGGGTGGGGAGCAGTGGCTCCCTGCGTGGCCCTCGGGGGCGGCATGGATGGTGAGGAGCAGCTACCTCGAGGTCTATGTGAGTCGTATCCCTAGTGGGGATGACCCCCTCCTCCTCATACCTGCGTACAAGGTCATTGATTACCCTTCGCTGGATGATATTTGATTGGGAGAGGGGGCATGGGCGCCCAACTGTCATGGAGGTTGAAGCTGTCGTGGAAGAGGTAAAACCACGTGGGGTAGCCACATTTGTATTTCCCCTGCCCCTATGCCGGTGGGTAGGTGAACAAGCTCCAGATGCAGCAAATTGATTCCTGAAGCTGGGAGATGAACTCATTAATACTGCTAGGAAAAGGAATTGGCACCCAGTGCCCCAATGTCGTTCCATCTTCCGTGGTTGGATAGAGGGATCCACGCTGACAACGTAACAGAACGGAATGATCAACGTCCTGACTGTCCAAACATTTGACGAGTTTCATGTCAGGCCTTCTTGGTGAGACCTGGAACTGGATGACGGGATCAGATGACATGCTTATCCACTGATGTACCGAACACTACCGGCCTCCATGCTGAGGAGAGGAGTTTCAGGCTGGGTTCACCATTTCCTATTTCCGACCCTTTCATCGGGGCGTGCACATCCGTCATGTATAGGAACGCCACTATTACCCCGCATTCCCACTTTCCAAAGGCGGGCGACAGCCGCTCCTTATTCAAGGATGTCTTCTCCTTGAACAGAACATGATGATGGGATGTTTGTTCTTCCTTATGTGGATTCCCCCTTGGAGCTCTTCACATAGTCCGGGTCTCCCTCATAGATTTAAAACTTAGTTCGTGAAGCTCTTCCTGGCGCCATATTTCTATGGACACCGGTTAATTATGATTCTTCTGTCAAGACCTTCCAAGGGTTCTGTTCAGGGTATCAACCTTCGGTTAGGAGATCAGTCACGTTGGGGCATCACTAGCATGTCTTGACGCCAGGGATTGACATGTCTGTCTTCTATCCCTTATCATAGGGCTTCTTGAGGGCACGAAAGCCTGAGGCCTCCCACATAAAACATGGGGAATTGTAAGCCATTGGAATGTATATGAGGATTTCCTCATCTTCCCATGTTTATCATAGGGGTGCCGCAGGTTTAATGTCCAGCAGAGATAGATCAGACTGATCGGAACACGGATTAGAGTGGATTAGATTGAAGAACCCCTGGAGGGAACATCGATATTGGGGCCAGCATGTGGGCAGACTTCCAAATTTTGTGAAAGGGAATGAGGAGTGTCATGATCCCACCGGGATGTGGTGGCCTGGGCAAGAATCAGGATGGATTATGGATTTGGGATTGAGCCTCGAAGAAAATTACTACATATCCCCGCGGTAGGGATTCAAAGTCCGCATAGTTCGATGGATTGATGGGACACCTGAGGATGTGACCCGTGAGAATGGACACATGGATAGGACCTAGAGGAAATGGAACCTCCGGGTTAGGGCATGAGCCTCCAGAGATATTTGGTCTCATGGGAATGGTTAGTATGAGTCATGGGTGATGGGATTGAACCTCATGAAGGCTTCCTACGTATCCCCGTAGTAGGGAATCAAAGACCACATAGTTCAGATGGCGGATACAGTTTAAAGTCATGCGAGACGGGTATGTGGCTTACACCCTGAGGTGGCCCATGGTGTTGGAGAACCGACGTGATTGGGGTCGGAACAACTGGGTGGTGGTCTTGAACCTCGTGGAGGCTACCTACGTACCATGCCTTATCACGGATCAAAGTACCCGTAGTTCGAGATGGAATAAAAATTAACGTTATGCAGGACGGGGAAATTTCGGGATTACGCTCTGAGACAACCCAAGGTGGTGGGGCTTGAACCTCGTGGAGTCTTCCTATATACCATGCCTTAGCACGGATCAAAGTTCCCGTAGTTCGGGATGGATGGAGATTACGCTCTGAGATGACCCATGGTGTTGGGGCTTGAACATCATGGAAGCTTCCTATGTACCATGCCTTAGCATGGATCAAATTACCTGTAGTTTGGGATGGATGGGGCTTATGCTCTGAGACATCCCAAGGTGGTGGGGCTTGAACCTCATGGAGGCTTCCTACGTACCATGCATTAGCACGAATCAAAGTCTACGTAGTTCGGGATGGATGGGGCTTATGCTCTGAGACGGCCGAAGGTGGCGGGGCTTGAACCTCTTGGGGGCTTCCTACGTATCATGCCTTAGCACAGATCAAATTCCCTGTAGTTCAGGATGGAATGATGTAACACCCCGAGCTTCCATTGTATTCTTCTCTTTGAATAATACAGTAGTGTGTGTTGTACGCAACTTCGAGTTCTAACACACCACAACTAATCAAACTAGCCACTATGAATAGTAATACCCACTTTTTGAAATTTTATAAATTTTATCTTTCAAAATGGACTTTATTTTTGGATTCGGAATATCAAAATTAGCATAGGGTGAATTTTTGGTATTTTTCTGAAAACATTCAATTTATGATGAATAGTAAAGAACACTAAGTTATAGTTTAAAAACGAATTTTTATTTAAATAATTATTTATTTTATTTAAATTTAAGTTATGTCAAATATAGATACATAATACCTATATATGTTCAATTCAATTCATTTGAGTCAGTTTATAATAATTTTAGATATAAAAATTTTATTGAACTTTTCACCGTCTTTTACCCATCTCCTAGAAGAATTTTCAAATTCACATAAAACTTAATTTTACCGCTTCTGTGAGTGGAATTTCGAAAATATGAGAGACACAGTTAATATGAAGGAGTAAAATGTGGTTAAATAAGATAAAAATAATATTTGGTGAATAGTAACTTTTTACTTTTATTTACCACTGTTAAAAGTAAATAGGGCAATTAAGGGTAAAACTGATATTATTATTACCCTAACACAATTACTAATTCTATTGGCTAATTATAATTAGACCAAAAAAACCTTAGGAATAAAATATGAACCTCTTTGGTCCACTTGGATTAGATTAGGACATTTATTATTATTTAATTTAAAGAAGAGTTAAAAGAGTTAAAATCAATGTTTAATAACTAAAACATTTTTAATATAGGGTTATACATATGATAAATTATATTATAAATATTATTTAGAAATCTAAAAAATTATTAAAAAATTTTATTTTATTTATAATTTTTAGACATTAAATAATTTAATTTATTTATGACACAATGGTGATCTAGTAATTACCTAATTAATGAAATATTAAAATAATTGATATTATAAATTTCCAAATAAATGTAATTTTAGACTTTTTATGAATTACACTAATTTTCTAGGTTAATATGACATGTTCGAATTAATTAAATGAATTTATTTCGAATTAATAAATTTGTTATAACTTTAACAAAAATAAATTATTAAATAGTGTCAAAATTGACATAAACGACTATTTAAAACAAAAATTACATTATTAATTGATATTCTATTCCTAAAAATAAAAGGTTCGGCCAAAAGACATATGTAATTATAGGTGTATCATTAATGAACCACTTGGGGTTATCTTGGATGTATATAGTATGTTTCTTAATCATATAATATAAAAATACAAAGACACATGGTAAATGTAAAACTATTTAACTAAGAGTTAAATATAAATGATAAGGTTAATATTGTTTCCAAAACCTATCTAAAATATATTTGTGGAAAGGATTTCGACCTATCCCCACCTTATAATCGAAATAAGCCACTTTGGAGCCATTATAAACTGAATATGAATTCATTATAAAATAATATTTTAAGTTTTTCCTAAGGTGCCCCTCACCCCTCTTATAAAAGAGCAATGCACCTTCTCTCAAATTAATACCTTCAAAGCATTTTGGTTCAGACAAACCCTGATAAAATATCCTATAAACTTCCCTCACTTCAATTTAGAGGCCATATTTTGATCAGAAATCCAACCTAAGGAGCCCTTTTTATCAAATCAAAAGGAAGAACCCGAAGAAGAGGTAATGTTTTCACCACCCTCTTTCAAGTTCCTTTCTTCTTCAACTTCCTTTTTCATTGTTGTTTCCATTCTAAGATAATAACTCCAGTATCATCAATATACTGGGGTTTTATTATAAATATGGTACAACTAAATTCATTATTCTATCCATCCCTTGAATGACATGTCACCATATGTGTGTACGTACGTCTTACCGTCTCCACGTCGTGGTGTAATTGTTATTCAATACATTATTATTTGGATGGTTATAATAATGAAATGTAATTCATGTTAATAATAAATATACCATGATAATGAGTATATATATATATGATAAACCATCCAATTATATATTATTTTAATATCAAAAGAATGATATTGTCGCTCGTACGTACGTACGGACTACCGTCTCCACGAACGCGATAAGATTCATTCCCCATCATATCCATTCAAGAATAAATTTCATTTGATGATAAAAAATAATTTTTAACGACTTGATATCATTCTAGATTTGAATAAGATACAACCTATGGATAAAAAACATGACTTATGTAGAAAGACATATAAAAGAAAACGAATTAGTTAACACCCGAAACAACGTTAATACTAAGATATTATTAACAAAGCAATGTTAAATGATAATATATGATATCATATTAATGTATAAAATTCTTGTATAATTTAATACCAATGAATTAACTATTATACAGGTGGTTAACCAACCCTTGACCTAGGAAAATTACAATTTAAGGGGTTTCTTATCTCACTTTTAATTCCGTGAGATATCCATTGTTCACCACTTATTTATTGCATGTGGTGTATTTTGTAGTGCCATTTTATATATATTATAATGATTTTCTTTATATTCATGATATTATGTGATTCATTTGTTGGTTATTGACTATTGTTCATATGACTTGATTGATTACAATTAGGTAAGGGTTTATTTCACAATCTCTTCATTATCCGAGATTGTTTATATGTAATTATCTACTGGGACATCTTTATCATCCACATCCATGTTTCTTAAAAATGTATTTCAAATAATTCTTAATATTTTATAGACTATTGCTTAAAGAAATTTATACCCATGTTGCCTTTTTATAAGATGTTTATAAAGTAATCTTTCCGCCATTTTCTAAACAAGGTCCTTTTTAACCTTTTCGACAAAATTAAGGTAAGAATGTCTTTTTTAAACTGATACAATGGGTGTAACTATTTTCCACTGTTATAAAATCATCGAAGATTCCCTTAAAATATTATAAGAATATTTTCAAATTAAATGTTTTCTTTTATAATTATGTGACTTTTAAATTATTTCAAAAAAAGAGATATTTCTCTCAAATAGTTTTGATTTCATCTATTCCAACATCCTTTGATGGATTTTAATCTTATTTGAAGTTGATTAATTATGATACAAAACATAGATATTATATTGAAGGTTTTGTGATATGTTTGACTATGTATGTGTTATTTTTATACCATTAATGGTTTATAGAGAAAGTATTGACATTTCGTATACTAGTTTTAATATGAATGTTTATGTTATGCTTAAACCTATTCATATGGGGAATGCATTGGACATAATAAGTGAGGGGTGGAGCCCTCTATAACTCCTCGATGCATCGGTAGGTCTCATGAGAAAAAATAGTGTCTTGGAATAAGGCCTTGACAAAATCTTATTTGTAGTCTTAGCACAAGGCCTTGCCTATGTGATTTTAATAGTATGAAATTATGCATTCCATCATTATGAATGTGGTTATTAATATTGCATGTTATTATTCAACAAGTATAATAACCATGTGAATTAGTAAATGGCATTATTTCATTTTATTTCTGCCATATTATGCTAAAGTTCACATTTAAAAGGCTTTTGTTTTAGTTATACATTGCCTTAAATGTTTAAGCGTATTTATGAAAGTTTCCGCTATATTGTTATCCTTACTGAGCATCTGAGCTCACCCCTTTCTATTTTTTATTTTTCCCAGGATGTGAGGAATTATTTTATGATTTACCTGTAGGGATAGTCTGAGGGGATATTAGTGTGGACAATGGAGAGTATTTTGTTGTATTTTTTCTATTTATGATGTAATATAAGACTTATGAATGTATCTAGTGTTTCCAAGGCTACTAAACTGGTTGGTCTTTCGAGACATGATCTTTTGTGATCATTCCAATGTTATGTAATAATGCACCGACTCTGTTTAACTGGGGTCGGGGCGTTACAATTGGTATCATAGGATTTTTAGTACAATCCTTAGGAGATAGATTTATATAAACTTTGATTAGAGCACATATACCTAAGATGTACTTTGAGGATTAGTATAGAAGAACTTCCTAGAATTTTGGTATTGTAGAAATTTTGTGAGTTTTCTGAGCAATACATCCCTGTCTGGATACGAGCAGGTAGAGGTGGCTCTAGAAAAGATGTACCTTGGTGTAAAACCCTAAAACACCACTTGGAGCTAGACTCGAACGTGAACTGGTGCACGACAACGGGCCTTGCTACACTATAGGCTACGACACTCCCAAGGGATATGCTTAGGATAATTATCATTTTCCTTAAAAACCATTATGAAGGGTTAATGGATATATACTTCTTCAAAGAAAACATTTTTTATGATTACTGATTATATACATAAATTGTTCAATTTATGTTAAGTGTTTTAGAAGTTTAGAAACATGTATTTGGATTCATAAACTAATCTAGTTTATGCAATTGTTTAGAAATGGAGCCTAGTGTAAGGAATGGAAACCGTATCAATGCACACACTCCATGTAAGGATTTCCATCCTTCTCAAGATAATTATAGTGGAGAAGGTGATGCAACTGGTGCGGATCAACTAATCACCATACTGGAACAACTCACTCAGGTTATGAATTATAACCATACCCATATGGAGCACCCAGATCCACAGTGTGGAGGATCAATGTTAGATCGCTTTATGAGGCAACAACCACCAACATTCAATTGGAGGTCAAATCCATTAGTAGATGAGAAATGGATAAATTCCTTAGAGAAAATATTCCATGCCTTGGGGAGTAGTCAAAGGGAAAAAGATATCATGGCAGTTTACCGCCTCACTGGAGATGCTGACCAATGGTGGTCATTGATTCAAAACACATAGGAGGATGATGAAGTATCAAATATTGAATGGAGGGAGTTCAAAGTTATTTTCGTAGAAAAATATTTTCTCGTGACCATCGAGCAGATATGGAAAGGCAATTTCTGAGTCTGAGAAAAAACGAGGATGAGAATGTCACAAATTATGAGGCTAACTTTACAAGGTTAGCGAGGTATGCTACAAATTATATACATAACCAAAGGAGTAAGATTGATCATTTCTTTTATGGCTTAAAACCATTTCTCTATTGAGCATTAGTCTCACAATCTTTCTCATCGTACGAAGATATTGTCTGATGAGCTATCAAGATAGAAAAATAATTCTCATTGTCTTACGACTTTAAAGAAAAGCAAGAGAAGAAGAGATCTGTTGATCACTCTGGAAATGTAAATAAGGGGAATAAGGGAAAATTTGATTATCCATCCTGCAATAAATGTGGTAAGAAACACCTTAGTACTTGCTTGAAAGGAATGGTAGTTTGTTCCAAGTGTGGCAAAAAGGGCCACCAAGCTCATGATTGTAAGGGGAAGAAAGAAGCTACCGATGTTCAAAGCTACAATTGCAGGGAGATGGGACATTATGCAAATGAATGTTCTAAGAGTTAGTGGAACTTATCTCAGAAATGGCAAAGGAATCAAGGCCAAAATTATGCTATCACTACTACTGAGGAAGAAGCTCCGAAAGACATGGTGCAGGTAATTTAATGGTTTTTCTAAAGTTTAAAAAAATGCTTTATTTGATTTAGGATCATCTCATTGTTTCATATCTTCCCTATTTGCTATGAAAATTCGATATCTCCAATTTTATTTAACAAGGGATTTGTCAGTCAAAACTCCTAAGGGAAGTATCATTTCAACAAATTTTTGTGAATCATTTCCCATTAGAGGATAAAAATGTTCTTTATCTGTAGATCTCATCGTCATACCTATGATTTAGTTTGATATAATCCTTGGTATGGATTGGATTTTGGACTATGATGCTAATATTTATTGTAAGAAGAAGGAGGTTACGATTTATGATGATGATGATAAGGAACACCTTATCATTAGAGAAGAATAGTCACCACCTAATTCTTATCTAAATCCACCCCCAGTAGCTCAACTAAATTAAATTATTGGGGAGGAATAGAATTAAATAACTATGGGTGAGGAAAGGAATGTTCAAATAGAGGATTTACCTATTGTGAAAGAATATGTAGATGTGTTTCCAGATGATTTACCTGTACATCCTCCAAAATGAGAAATTGAGTTTTCCATTGATTTAATTCCAGGTTCATGGCCGATATCGAAGACCCCTTATAGAATGGCCATTGTGGAATTAGTTGAACTAAAGAAAAAACTAGAGGAATTGAGTAATTAAGGATTTATTCGCCCTAGTGTTTCTCCATGGGGAGACCCTTTCCTTTTTTAAGAAGAAATATGGATCTATGAGGTTATGTCTCGACTATTGGGAAATCAATGCTATAACAATAAAGAACATGTATCCCCTACCTCGCATTGATGATTTATTTGACCAACTACATGGAGATAAATACTTTTCAAAGACGGACCTTCGATCTGGATACCATCAGTTGTGTGTGAAGACTGAAGACATTGTGAAGATAACATTTTGATCTAGGTACGAGCATTACGAGTTTACAGTAATGACTTTTGGATTGACTAATGCACCCTATGTATTCATGGATATAATGAAAAGAGGTTTCAAGGAATATCATGATAACTTTGTAGTAGTATTTATTGATGATATCTTGGTATACTCCAAAAGCTACGAAGATCATGAAAATCACTTGCGCAATATATTGAAGACTCTGAGAAGGCATAAATTATATGGGAAGTTTAGAAAGTGTGAATTCTGGCTTCAGAATATTTCTTTTCTTGGCCATATTATCTCTATGGATGGAATCTATGTTCATACTTCAAAGACAATAGAAATCCAAGAATGGCCAGCAACAATGAGTATAATCGAGGTACATAGTTTTATTGGTTTAATAGGTTATTATCGACATTTCAACTTGAATTTTTCCCGATTGGCTAACCCATAACGAAGCCTACACGTAATGGGGTTAAATTTGTTTGGAAAAAAGAGTGTGAAGAATGTTTTAAAGAACTGAAGATAAGATTAGTCAATGATCCTATATTGAATCTACCATCGGGGAATTATGGGTTCATTATTTATAGTGATGCATTGAAGAAAGGACTTGGTTGTGTCATTATACAGAATGATAGAGTTATTTCCTATGCATCATGACATCTGAAAATTCATTAGAAAAACTATCCTACTCATGATCTTGAGTTCGTAGCTGTAATATTTTCTTTGAAGATATGGAGACACTATCTATTTGGTGAAAAATGTGAGATTTATTCTAATCACTAGAGTTTGAAGTATATTTTCTCACAAAAAGAACTCAACATGAGGCATAGGAGATGGATTGAACTACTCAATGATTATGATTGCATGATACACTACCACCCGGGGAAGGCAAATAAGGTGGCAGATGCTTTGAGAAGAAATGATCATGGATTTTTGAACAAGATGAGAGTTTAAAGGGATCCTATTTTCATGGATCTAGTAAATATGGATATGGGAATAACCACGGAAGGTGAAACATCAGTGCTTTTTCAAATGTTTTCCAAACCATATTTACTAGAAAGAATTAAGAGTTGTCAGATCAATGATGAAGAGTTTCAAAAGAAGATTAAAGCTGTGAATGATGGGAGATTGAGTGACATTGTGTATGAAGATGGAATTTTGAAATTTGGTAAGGGACATTGTGTTCCTAATATACCTGATCTAAAAAGGGAATTTTTAGATGATGATCATAGATCTGATTTCTCTATTCACCCTGGGAGCACCAAAATGTATATATATTTGAAGGAACATTTTTGGTGGGACAACATGAAGAGGGAGATTTCTGATTTTGTGTCAAGTTGTATGGTTTGTCAATAAGTGAAAGCTGGAAGGAAATAGCCTGGAGGAGTCCTGCAACCTCTTCCCATACCTGAGTGGAAATGGGATAATATCACGACGGAATTTTTCATGGGACTACCAAAGACTCCTAGAAGGAATGATGCAACATGGGTCATTGTTGACCGTCTTACCATGTCAGATCATATTATTTCTATAAGGGAAGATTTACCACTTGAACGTCTAGAAATAATATATATTAATGAAGTTGCGAGGCTCATGGAGTAACCCTATCGATTGTTTCTGATCGTGATCCCCGTTTTACTTCAAGATTCTGGAAGAGTCTATAGAAGACCTTGGATACTGAACTTCATTTGAGAAATGCCTACCACCCGTAAACAGATGGAAAATCAGAACGGACTATTCAAACCTTATAAGACATGTTGAGATCTTACTCACTTGACTTTCATGGTATGTGGGATCAATATTTACCTATGGTAGATTTTTCCTATAACAATAGCTTCCATTCAAGTGTTCAGATGGAACCATATGAAGCGTTATACGGAAAGAGATGTCGCATAGAAATCTGTTGGGATGACGTTGGTGAAAGAAAACTTGTAGGCCCAGAACTGGTGGAGGAAACGATGGAAAAGGTGAAGGTAATCCAAAACCACATCAAAGCTTCTCAAAGTAGGCAGAAGAGCTATGCCGATAACCGAAGGAAGGATTTGGAATTTCAGGTAGGAGATCATGTTTTCTTGAAGGTATCTCCATGGAAGGGAGTTATACATTTCGGTAAGAAATGTAAATTGAGTCCCAGGTACATAGGACCTTTCGAAATTCTAGAATGAAATGGGGTTGTAGATTATCGTTTTGCAATGCTGCAAAATCTCTCCAAAGTTCATGATGTATTCCACGTATCACTATTGAGAAAATACATGCCTGACCCAATGCATGTACTTAACTACATGGAATTAGAAATGGAACCCGATTTGTCTTATTGCGAAGATCCTGTCAAGATTCTTGATATAAGATAAAAATTGATGAGAAACCCGACAACTCGTCTGGTAAAAGTTATATGGAGAAACCATAAGATGGAAGAGGCAATGTGGGAATCCGAGGAACTTATGATGAAGAACCACCTGAGTCTTTTCATGCGTTATTATTCTAGAAATTTCTAGGATGAAGTTATTTTATGGAGGGGAGAATGTAACCCCCCAAGCTTCCACAGTACACTTCTCTTTGAATAGTACAGTAGTGTGTGTTGTACACAACTTCGAGTTCTAACACACCACAACTAATCAAACTGGCCGTTATGAATAGTAATACCCACTTTTTGAAATTTTAAAAAATTTATCTTTCAAAATGGACTTCATTTTTGGATTCGGAATATTGAAATTAGCCTAGGGTGAATTTTTGGTATTTTTCTGAAAACTTTCAATTTTTGATGAATTGTGAAAAACACTGAGTTATAGTTTAAAACCGATTTTTTTAAATAATTATTTATTTTATTTAAATTTATTTTATGTCAAAATAGATACATAATACATATATATGTTCAATGTAATTCATTGGAGTCGGTTTATAATAATTTTAGATATATAAATATTTTATTGAACTTTTCACCGTCTTTTACCCATCTCATAGGAGAATTTGCAAATTCACATAAAACGTAATTTTACCACTTCTATGAGTGGAATTTCAAAAATCCGAGAGACAGAGTTAATATCAAGGAGTAAAATGTGATTCAATAAGATAAAAATAATTTTTGGTGAATAGTAACTTTTTTACTTTTATTTACCACAGTTAAAAGTAAATAGGGTAATTAAGGGTAAAACTGATATTATTATTACCCTAAGACATTCCCTAATTCTATTAGGATAATTATAATTCGAACAAAAACAACCTTAGGAATAAAATATGAACCTATTTGGTCCACTTGGATTAGATTAAGACATTTATTATTATTTAATTCAATAAAGTGTTAAAAGAGTTAAAATCAATGGTTAATAACTAAATTTTTTTTAATATAGGGTTATACATAAGATAAATTCGATTATAAATATTCATTAGAAATATAAGAATATTTCCTACATAATTTTATTTTATTTATAATTGTTAAACATTAAATAATTTAATTTATTTATGACACAATGGCGATGAAGTAATTACCTAATTAATGAAATATTAAAATAATTTATATTATAAATATCCAAATAAATGTAATTTGATACTTTTTATGAATTACACTACTTTTATAGGTTATTATGGCATGTTAGGATTGATTAAATTAATTTAGTTTGAATTAATAAAGTTCTTAGAACTTTAAAATAAATAAATTATTAAATAGTGTAAAAATTGACACAAATGAGTATTTAAAATAAATATTATATTATTAATTGATATTCTATTCCTAAAAATCTAAGGTTCATCCAAAAGACTTATTTAATTATAGGTGTATCATTAATGAACCACTTGGGGTTCTCTTGGATGTATATATAATGTTTATTTACCATATAATAAAAAAATACAAAGAGACATGGTAAATGTCATATTATTTAACTAAGAGTTAAATCTAAAAGATAAGGGTAAAATAGTGAATCAAACCTGTCTAAAACCTATTTTTTGAGTGGTTTTCGACCCATCCCCACCTTAGACTTTAAATAATCTACTTTGGAGACATTAAAAATGGAAAATGATTTTATTATAAAATAATATTTTACATTTTTCCTAAGGTGTCCCTCACCCCTCTTATAAAAGGGCACTCCCCGTTCTCTCAAATTCATACCTTAAAAGCCTTTTGATTCAGCCAAAACCTGCCAAAATATCCCCTAGACTTCCCTCACTTCTATCTAGAGGCCTTAGTTTGATCAGAAATCCAACCTATGGAGACCTTTTGATCAAATCAAAAGGAAGAACCCGAAGAAGAGGTAATGTTTTCACCACCCACTTTCAAGTTCCTTTCATCTTCCACACCCTTTTTCTTTTTTGTTTCCATTATATGATAATATATCTAGTATCTTATATATACTATGATGTTATTATAAATATGGTACATCCAAATTCATTATTCTATCCATCCCTTGAATGACATGTCACCATACCTGCGTACATACGGCTTACCGTCTCCACGTCGTGGGGTAATTGTTATTCAATACATTATTATTTGGATGGGTATAATAATGACGTCTAATTCATGTAAATAATAAATATATCATGATAATTACTTTGTATATATGATACACCATCCAATTATATATTATTTTATTATCAAAAGAATGATATTGTCGCTCGTGCGTACGTACGGACTACTGTCTCCACGAACACGATAAGATTAACTCCTCATCGTATCCAATCAAGACTAATTTTCATTTGATGATTAAAAATAATTTTAAGGAGTTTATATCATTCTGGATATAAATAAGATATAACCTATGGATAACAAAAATGACTTATGTAACAAAACATATAAAAGAAATCGAATCAGTTAACACCAGAAACAACGATAATACTAAGATATTATTAACAAAGCAATGTTAAATTATAATATATGAAATCATATTGATGTATAAGATTAATGTATAATTTAATAACAATGATTTAACTATTATACAACAGGTTAACCTACCCTTTACCAAGGAAAAGTTCAAGGCAAGGGGTTTCTTATCTCACTTTTAATTCCGTGAGATTTCCATTGTTCACCACTTATTTATTACATGTGTTGTATTTTGAACTGCCATTTGATATATATTATGATGATTCTCTTAATATTCATGATATTATGTGACTCATTTGGTATTTATTGAATATTTTTCATATTACTTGATTGATTACAATGAGGTAAGGGTTTATTTCACAATCTGTTCATTATTAGAGGTTGTTTATATGTAATTATCTACTGGGACCTATTTATCATCCGCATACATGTTTCTTCAAAATGAATTTCAAATAATTATTACTATTTTATAGACTATAGGTTAAATTAATTTATACCCTTGTTGAATTTTTATAAGATGTTTATAAAAGAATCTTTCTGTCATTTTCCAAACAAGGTTCTTTTTAAACTTTTTGAGAGAATTAAGGTAAGAATGTCTTTTTTTAACTTATACGGTGGGTGCGACTATTTTCCGCCATTATAAAATAGTCAAATCTTACTTTACAATCTTATAAGAATATTTTCAAATTAAATTTTTTATTTTATAATAATGTGACTTTTAATTTATTAACAAAATAGATATTTCTCTCAAATAGTTTTGATTTCATCTATGCCAACATCCTTTGATGGATTTTAAGCTTATTGGAAGTTGATTTGTTATGATACAAAACTTCCATATTTTATTGAAGGTTTTGTGATATGTTTGACTGTGGATTTATTATTTTTATACCATTCATGTTTTATGGATAAAGTATTGACATTTCGTATTCTATTTTTAATAAGAATGTTTATGTTATGTTTAAACCTATTCATATGGGGAATGCACTGGACTTAAAAAGTGACGGGAGGAGTCCGCTATAGCTCTTCGATGCATCAGTAGGTCTCATGAGACAAACTAGTGTCTTGGAACAAGTCCTTGAAAAAATCTTATTTGTAGTCTTGGAAAAAGGCCTTGACTATGTGGTTATGATAGTCTGACATTATTCATTCCATCATTATGAAAGTGGTTATTGATATTTCATGTGATTATTCAACTACTAGAATATCCATGTGAATAAATAAATGGCATTATTTAATTTTATTTTTTCCATATTATGATGAAGTTCAAGTTTAAAAGGATTTTATTTAGTTATACATTGTCTTAAATGTTTAAGCTTATTTATGAATTTTTCTGCTATATTATTATCCTTACTGAGCATCTGAGCTCACCCCTTTCTATGTTTTATTTTTTCCAGGATGTGAAGAAGTATTTTATGACTGACCTGTTGGGATAGTCTGAGAGGATAAAAGTGTGAAATATGGAGACTATGTTGTTGTAGTTTTTCACTTTATGATGTAATGTAATACTTATGAATGTATCTAGTGTTTCCAAGGCTACTAAACTAATAGGTCTTTTGAGACTTGATCTTTTGTGATCATTCCAATGTTATGTAATAATGTACTGACTCTGGGTAACTAGGGTCAGGGCGTTACAAATGCAGTTTAACATCATGTGGGATATGGGAATTTGGGGCTTACGCTCTGAGACGGCCCAAGGTGGTAGGGATTGAACCTCATGGAGGCTTCCTACATACCATGCCTTAGCACGGATCAATGTCCCCGTAGTTTGGGATGGATGGGGATTACGCTTTGAGATGGACCAAGGTGGTGGGGTTGAACCTTGTGGAGGCTTCCTATGTACCATGCCTTAGCACTGATCAAATTCCATGTAGTTCAGGATGGATGGGGATTACGCTCTGAGACGACCCAAGGTGGTGGGGCTTGAACCTCATGGGGGCTTCCTATGATCCATGCCTTTGCACAGATCAAAGTCCCTATAGTTCAGGATGGATGGGGGTTACGATTTGAGACGGCCCAAGGTGGTGGGGCTTGAACCTCGTGGAGGCTTCATATGAACCATTCCTTAGCATGTATCAAGGTCCCCATAGTTCAGGATAGATGAGGATTATGCTCTGAGATGGCCTAAGGTGGTGGGGATTGAACCTTGTGGAGGCTTCCTACATACCATGCCATAGCACAGATCAAAGTCTTCGTAGTTCCGGATGGATGGGGTTTACGATCTGAGAAAACCAATGGTTGTGGGGATTGAACATCATGAAGGCTTCCTATGTACCATGAATTATCATGGATAAAAGTCCCCATAGTTTGGGATGGATGGGGCCTACACTCTGAGACGACCCAAGGTGGTGGTGCTTGAACCACATGGAGGCTTCCTACACACCATGCCTTAGAATGGATCAAAGTACACATAGTTCGGGATGTATGGGACTTACACTCTGAGATGGCCCAAGGTGGTTTCATGGTCAGTGCTCACTCTAAGCTCACTAGAGTCATGCTCAGTGTGAGAAACAATAGGTAGGAGAGACCTGACGATCACGTCACGAAGAGTGCGTCCGTGGGAAATGAGAAGGGGATTATGCGTTGAGTGGCCCATGGTGTTGGGGCTTACTCCAGGATGGAGTCCTGGGGGCGAAAAAGTACAAAGGGAGAGGGATTTGGCACCCAGGAAGAGAGGAGGGGCCCCGTTCCCTATCACGCCCTCCGTAGGCCTTGGCACCGATGATGTGAGGAGGAGCAGGGGTGCTGCCTCCATGAAAAAAGACTATGGGCTTACACCAAGGTGGCTGCCCTTCCCCGCGGACAAATGCCACTCCAATAAATCACCCCTTGTGAGGGATGATCCCATCCCCGTGGTGACGAGTGGGTGTGAAAAATGTCTGAGGCGGGGGGACCCTGCGTGTGAGGCACAGGGCCAAGTCACAGTTTAATGTCATGTGTTGAGGATGAGGTGCTTGGCAGTTTAACATCCTACAGCTTGGACGAGGTGGGATAGATCCGCACCCCTAGGGCTTACATAACCGGTTCCCTTTTCCCCTTGTGGAAGGTAAGGCATCAGCAAGTCAGTATTGAGAGGGAGTCATGGAGCAAACCATCGAGGGGTCCACGTTAGCATGGATATGAGAAGAAGCAAGAGCCGTTAGCGTGCCTATGCGAAGAGGAAAAAGGCAAAGCAACGCAACGAGAAGGATTGTCCATGGGACTTTGATGTTACTTCGTACAAGACTAGTAGGTCTTACGGGAAAACCATGTATGATGCGGATGCCCGGGGTGCACAAGACACCTGTGAATATAACCCGGAAGAAAGGAATTTGGCACTCGTGCAAGGGGAGGGGGGGGGGGGGGCTCGGGGAGCACAAAGGTGAAGGGCCCCATGGAATTGCATGCAACTCTTGGGGTTTGCGCAAAATAAATGGGCCTGGTGCGAAAAGTCCTGGGTTGGCGTGAAATCAGTGTTGTTTGTGCAAAATAGGGGGGGCTGAAGTATTGTGTGTGGCTGGGAGGAATTGCGTGCGAGAGAAAGAATTGTGCGCAAAGGAAGGGGTGGGCCCACAAAGGAAGGATTGTTCGTGTCTTAACTGGCTTGCGCACACTGGAAGGGATTGTGTACAAGGAGGGAGACCCCAAAGGGTTTGGAGTTTAGTCTAAGCCATGGGGATCTCCTGTGATGGCGGATCCTAGGATGACATGGCGCGAAAAAGAACCTTACCTGAAATCCATATTGCGCACGCGCACGGAATGCCGATTACGCGCATGAGAGGTGGTTCATATTTTTCTGCATCGAATAGGAATGGGGTCGCCTTCTATTTATAGGCATCTGATGGTGCGGAATTCAGGGCTGCGTGTAATAATTGAACGACAGAGGTGGCAGTGCGAAAGGCCTACTATGCGTGGCATGGGCGTGAAATTATTTCGCGCAGGCACCAGGACCCTTAGCGAATCTCGGTACTTTTCGTGTGGGAGAAATTTTTTCGCGTGCTTCCCCCTTTGTTCCACACAACACCTCTGGGCCCTCCTGACCGATCCTCCATGTACGAATATGACTTCACTTTATTCATTGAGAAACTTTCTCCGGCATTTAAGCACTTTTCGATGTTTACAATAACAATCTCTCTTACCTTATATTGAGCTCTTCCTATACAAAGATTAATTTTAAGCTTTTTTGATCTCTATATATTTCACATATTTCTGTATAAAGGTAATGCCTCCAGATCATAAATGTAAAGATTATGGTTTTCAAGTACATATAGTGGCTTGAATAATTATTTTCACAAATCATTAATTGAATTTATGAATTGGAAGTAATATATATTATTTTTTATAAGGACACATCCAAAATCTTAATTTTATGTATCAAAATATATCAAAAATCCAAGAATTCCCATAGGTAAAGCCAATATCAGTGTATCGACTAATATCCACATTTTTTTTTCAAAATACTCATTAAAGTATTATAACCATATAAAATTAACCCATTTATATATAATCCTTGTTAATGGGTTTTCTAATCATGATGTTTTCTAATCAAATAATCCATATTAACCTATTAATTTAAGGAAATTGCATACCTTAGTTATATGCATTGGCATTGGATATTCCATCACTGCCTTAACCCATAGAGAATCAACTGATTTTCTCTTCATAAAGACAGTATGGATAATAAAATAAACTTCCCAAATACATTATTCACATTTGTTAAACTTTCTATATAATCCATTTTCTATAAGAGTATTAATAATGATACCCAAATGAAACTTATTCTCACCATGAAAATTATAGTATATCATGATAACATCAAAATATACCGCAATTAAATTATTGAGATAATCCTTCAAAAGTATATTAATCAAATCCATAAAAAGAGGGTACATTATTCATTCGAAATGGAATTACTATAATTTATTAATTTTGGTACTTCATATGGTGTGTCATTTTTAGGATATCCTCCAATATTACTCATAGTTGATGATACCCAGAATGAAGAATAATTTGTGAACAATATTGTGCTCCATGTAGTTGATCAAAAAAGTCATTAATTTTGGGAAGTGGATTATTTCTCATTATAGTAATGAATTTTTTTCCTATAATTGATTCACAATGTCATAGAACCATCCTTCTTATTATAAAAAATAGTAGGGACACCCTAGTGAAACAATAGGGAATATAAATCACGTATCACCCAATTCATAATTTTATTATTCAGTCCCACTACTTCCCCTATGGCCATCATCTAAGAAGTCATATATATTAATATTTCATCTGGTATAAGATCAATATAAAACTCAACTTCACATATAGGTGTGTGATTGTGTAGTTCTTCAGACAACACATCAATTTATACATGGACAATAGGTATATCCTCTATTTTAATTTTACATTTTCTATTCATAGGTTTTGTATGTCCTTATTCTCTAATAATTTCATTAATAAGAGCTATATGATGTGAATTAAGATATGATTCAAATGATGTAGTATCCCTTATAAAGACAAGGGATTCCATATCTTTATCAAAATTTATATTCTCATTCTAATATATATAAATTTTCACATTATAATTTGAAATGAAATATATACCGAGGATTATATCAAAGTCAACCATAGTCATAATAATCATGTTTCAAAATAGGGTATGTCTATGTATCATAATGGGGACTAACTACCGTATCCCTATTATAGTATGATTTCCAATAGTTTTCTTGATTGAATGATCACTTCATAAGGTTCTTGGAAAATATATAGTTTTCTTAGAAAACATGAAAGATATAAAATAGTGTAGTGATTTATAATCAAAAAATTTATTATCTAAATTTGAGTTTATGATCAACGTACCTACTTCAATATATTTAGGAACTATTACCTCCGATATAGTTATCGAATATAATTTTCATTTATACCTTGACCTTTTCATAGGAAATTCCCCTTAACTCTAAATGAATACATTCATATAGGGACCCATCTCCTTACTATTTAAGAATTTAACATTGGAAGATTCAGCCATGTAATATCAATGTTTATATCCATTATCTCCACTTTTTAAGACAACATATAATTCAATCATGTGTGTTCCACGATATTTGATTCCAAAAATAATTACACGATATAATTAAACCATTCTCATATTCAATTTTTCTATATTTCATTATCTAGAATTCACAACCACTCACTTCATTTCATGTTTTCCATAGAGTACATAAAACTTGTATAATTATTTCTGTATCAATATGGAACTCAATATTATAACCTTATGCACTAAAAATTTCTAAGGGATGAACTACCTTATAATGATAATATTTTTCCTATCAATTAAAAGATTAATATTACTCTTTTCATTATATATATGATTTTCAATATGATTTTCCAACCTATAAAGATAACTTCATATTAAACATCATTTACTCCTTATGTTTTTGTAGTTAGAGAAGTTTCATATCCATATTAGCTCATGGATCACGTGGAATGTATCTTGTGAATAAAATCTACATAATAGTCTTCCACATAATTAAATTTATTTCCTTTGAATCCATGGTGTTATGGATCAATAACAACCATTGACTAGTGTCTTAATTAAGATGATAATCTATAATTATATATTTAAAACTTTTACTACATCCCCAATTCAGAAATCTCTTATATTGGGACTTGATCTATTTTCGAGATAAAAATAGATTAGTAGTACCATTGAATGATGTAGATTTATATTGAATGATACAATCCAACATTATTTCACCATAGTAGGGGCCAATTGGATCCTCCATAAGGTCACGTTATTATGAATAACCTGAACTAAATTCCCTTGTATAGTTATATTTTTTCCAACAATAAATCTAGATCCAAATTTACTATCTTTCCAAGGATGGTGTTCGATACATAGATTATGTTCATTGATATGGTTTCTACTCCTTTCTCTAGACTACATTTAAAAAATGGCACCTACTAAATTATCTCATAACATTATGATTCCTAAATCATTGTAATTTTTTCCCAATATGTTATAACACATAACATAAAATGAAATGTTATGAATATCTACTATAAAAAAATCATAGTATCCGTAGAAATATATTCAAATAATAAAAAAACTTTTAAACTATTCATAATGGTTTGTAAGGATCATGTAAATTAGCTAAAGCATATTCCTCGGGAGTGTTTATCTAGTGGTCCAGTCCTGGGAAAACTAACCATGAAATGGTGATACAAAGTCATTTCCCAATATACCTCTTTTGGATTTATTACCCCAAGGTGTATCTTTTCCACAAATTAATCTACATTTAGTATCCATACAAACAAGTATTTACTATAATAAATACAATATATACATTACCAAAAAAATATGATATTAAACTATACATATACTAATACTCAATGTATTTCATAAGGATATGTTTTATAATCTATTTTATCCTATATCGTGTTCAAAGGTTCTATAATAAACTACCTTTGATACCAACTATTACACCCTGACTCTGGTAACCTAGAGCTGGGGGATATATTACTATAGTTTCACAAAATACAAAGGATCACATCCTGAAAGATGAAATAATTTAGTAGTATTAGGAGAATAGATATATACATGATTCTAATATTAGATCTGAAAATATAAAATAAAACATAAAAATTATAGAGATATGTTTATTATTTCTTCTAGTAAATACCTAAAATCATTCATAGATTCCTTTTTCTATTATGGGGAAAAACATAATAAAGGGTTATCTTACAATATTAGTAAGGGTAATCATACTGTTAAATCCATCAAAGAGTAAATAATTCATGATTAATATAGAATAGATAAATAATAATAAAATATTAAAAAAATATAATATCATAAATGGAACTGAATATATATATGACGTAAACTATAAAAATCACATGGATAAAAAACTAGTTTCAGAATTATAGAATGCATAATGATCGACATAATAATGTTAAAACTGATGAATTATACAAAAAAAAAATCATACAGAAATAGGCTATCCATATTCAAAATAACCATTCTATTCTATCTCATGAGACACACCAATTCATCGAGGGGGTATAATGGTATCTCTAATAACATATTAAGTCTAATTAATTCATTATATTAGTGTGTCGAATAATAATTCAATATAGAATAAGTATAAATATTTGTATTGAAAAACTAGCATATAAAACATTACCATTTTCCGCTGTCAAAAAATAGAACAACGTGATCCTAAGCCATATTTAGTAATATAGTGGATGATTTCATTAGATAATATCCTCAATAAATCATAATATTCATTAAATTATGATGACATATATGAAAATAATTTTAAATGTTTAGAAGAACATGACTTGAGTAAAATACTATTTTTTTTTAAAATCACTTATCTAAAATAAAACAAATTCCCATAATATTAGGGGAAAAGATTTAATTGAAATGATTCATGGAATATTTTAAATTAATCATCAAGAAAATTAATAGTTATGGTGGTGGGTAAATTAATTTGTGTCATAAATATGAAAATAATGTGTTGGTGAAACCTTCAGATAAAAGTGCATCATTTATAAAATTAAAAGAAGAATACTTTTAAACCATTTTATAGAAATTCTAACATGGGTAAAAATTAACTTATTCAATCATCAAATAACATTAAAAACATTTCCATTAACATTATAAATAAAATATAGATATGAATGAAAAATATTCCCAAATAGATTTAAAAGATTAGTGTCTTATCTTTTAAAATATTCTTGTAGACATTTTATGCACTAAAGAAGGTAAAAATTTAACTAATACATCAAAACCATATAAATAAGTAGAGGAGAAGAAAATATATTGGTATTAAGAAAGAAATAAAATTCCTTTAGTGGGAACTTAAACATAAATGATCTTGAATATGCTTCAGATTGTGAAATAAACCCACACCTCAGGTTTGAATTGCTTTGTAAGTTATTTTAACCTATGATATAATGAATTTATATTAGATATAATTATATACTAGAATAATATACATAACTAAAATATAAAAGAGTATCCAATTATAGTTTTTTATATATTTTTATTTTAAATTTTTTTTATTAAGATCATCATTTTTGAGTGTTAACTATTTCATTTTTTTTATAAGTTTCAGTTTTGTAGTTTTATTCCTCGCATCATTACCATGGTTACATCATATAATTTTTTTATTCTTGATATAAATATAATATATATTATTTATTTAAATATTTAAAAAAATCCCTGAAATTTTTACAAGAAAAACGATTCACTTCTCTTTATAGAGGTTGTAGTCCATTCATACGAATGAACGAAATTATCATTTTTAGTGGGTGGAAGGGTAAGAAGGTAAAACATAGGTATTTTATTTCAAATCAGAATTATTTCATAAATAATATATATATATATATATATTAATTTTTTCCATATTTATAATTATCCATGAAAATTCATGATGAAAAATGAATTATACCTCTACACGGGGATGGTAGGTTATATGCACATATGAGCAATGTTTTCATTTTACATAGGATGGAAAAGACGTGGAAAATGGTTGTACCATAATAATTATATTATCTATGTAAATTTATGATATTGGATTGATTATTTTTTTATGGATACAATATATTTAGAAGAATATTAATAAGAAAATAACATTGATGATTTCATAATGATGATTACATCTTCTTTGATGGACCACCTTTGGATTACACCAAAATCCTTGAATGATTAGTATTAGGAGAAGACCTGTGGATCTAGGTCAAAAAGATAGAAACAATAAATGTATCAGGGTATGTATTTTATGAGAAATAATTTTATATCTATATGAAAAAGTTAGGAGAGTAGGTTCTCTTTTACAAGTGAGGAGCGGACACAAAAAGAACTAATTACAGTTTTTAATTTGAATTAATGTATTTATCAAGAATAACTATTCTAAATTTAGGAGGAATTTTTGGAATATAATATAGGTTCTAAACACAATAAAAAATAATTACACATGTTTTAATGGAATTTTTACACTTATCCCTTAGATTGACACTAGATAAACCTGTTTTAATATTATTAATAACTACAAATTTTTTTATTTTTACCATTCATTATGACAGAAGATTAAGTTGAACATATTACCCAATATTATATTTTCTGATTCTAAATATGTAATACATTTTACAAGAATCAATTTTTATAATTTAAATATATTAACTTTAATATAATTGCACAAAATGCAATTAAAACGATTTTTAGAAGAATGTTTGTGTTAAGAATAAAAATTATTTTACAAAAAAATAATGTATATTTTTTGTTCATATATAATTAATTAGATTGTGTTAAATATAATGATATATTATTTTTTAAAATCCATACAAACATAAAAATAAAAAATTATATATATTATTAATATAATATTACAAAAAAAATATTTATTTGAATAAAAACATTAATTGGATTTTCAAAATGATAGGAATATATTTTTATGTTAAAAAAATTATTTTTTTATATGAATTATATGAATTATTTTATTTATATTTAATTAGATAAAATATGATTAATTAAATTTAAAGTAATAATTATATCATTATTATGCTATATAAGTTATAGCATCATAAAAATGGAGAATTTCACATTCAACTAAAAATAAATTATTTATGAAAAATATAAAAAATTTACCATTATATAATATTTAAATCATGAATTAAAAAATAGAATTAAATTCTTAAAATTAAATTTATAAAATTTGATAATTTGTGTTTTAATCACTCTCTATAGTAGTGTTATGTATATTATAACATTTGTCCATTAAAAATAAAAACCTACTTAATATAACTTAATCCCATGGGTTATGTTTCATGACATCTATTCTCCTCAAAATTTTCATTTCAATGTCCAAAGTACACTTTTACTATGAAACACATAGGCTAAAATCCCAATATCCAAAAAATATAATCCGTTTTAATATTTTTACCTAAAAGATATCAGGTGACTATGTTATGGTGCACTCTTAAACATGACCTAATCTTTGTTTCATTAAATTTCATTATGAAATAACTTCCTTCACTTCTTAGTTTCCCATTTATAATTATTCCAAAAAAATTATATATAAAACACATTTCATAATTCCATCAAAAATATCTTCCTACCCATGTTAAATTCATTCTAGAAAACCTAATATATAAAATTCATTTTCCCATGGTGTGTTCACATCCAACTCTTCATTTTCCAATCCTACTGAAATTTATTAGAATGGCTACCGAAACACTCATCATATTGTAATGATAACATGATTTTTTTTATAATTACGGAAAAAATTATACTACATGCAATTCATACATAAGTATCCCTTTTCAACTTCTCCAGATTACTTGATCAAACCACAACATAAAATCCTCTATTAAACCATTTAGGTCACTGTTTGAGTCATCCAAAATTTCTACAAAAATGATATACCTAGTATTCTATTTTCAATTTTAATTTATTCATATTAAATTGGTATTCATAAAACCTATAATAATTAAAAAAATACCATTTTCTAGCATGACCACAATATAGGAAATTTTAAATATGGGAGAGGTGATTTCCTCCTTATGAACATCTGTCGTATCCATTTTCACACTTTGATAAACACATGTAACATAATATCTTAAATTACATTAGAATTGTTCTTTTCACTGTGAATCACCACTATATTTGATCACCAATGAATAATCAATAAATTTAATATTTTTTGAGTTATCCCACATGTTAAAATAATTAATTTTCATTTTTTACTTTAAAATTGTTACACTACTTGTATTGCGAACCCTTTATTCTTCACAATATATTTACTATTTTGTAAATGGGAAGATTAAAACATGGGCCTTCAATACTAATGAACCTTGAATGATTTCTTCTTGGAAGAAACTTATTGAATTGATATTCCATTATAAGAGATTCATTTCACAAATTTTATTTGTGTAAAAAATATGAACAAATACTACATCTATTTTAGATTAAAAACAAATAAAACATTAACTCCTCTAAGACTATATATACATATTCTATTTATTCACAGATTGAACCTACTTGTTAAATATATTTAAATGAATTATCGATCAATTAATTTGGCTTAATATCACTTAATAATTCATATTAGTCTTAGAAACCACTTGAATTTTATATCAATATCCACACAACTTTAATCTCTTCATCGCACTTATATTTTTAGATTTAAAAAGATACTGATAACATTATTATATTGGGACTTGATACCATTTTGAATTTTTTTGAAACCAATTTGTATATTCATATTATAATTAAGAAATCAACCCTTTATTATATATCCAACCCCTCTTGAATTATTCACCTCATGGATTGTTTCTCCCCTTTAAATGAGAACCTATGAAAAATTAGTTATATAAATTATGTCCATGGTGGGAGGGTAATTTCCTTATTATCCTCAACTAGAGGAATTTGGTTGGTCTTTATAGGAAAGAAACTTAGTTTTAATCCACCTACAAGCCTTACTTATGGTTATCCATTGTCTTATACTACTTGTATGAATAATATTCTTGAAATTTTCATCTCAAAATCTTTCTTTATTATCATAGGATTCATCTCCATTGTTTTTTAATCACACTATTTCATGTTTCTTCAATTGATGATTCATAACTCCATCATTCTCTGTAATTCATACACGAGAAAAAAATGTTCCAATGATCGTATAATATTTCCATATTGTATAATTTTTTAACCACATTGGAATATTTATGTTCTTCCACATAATTATCCACCATAGCCTTCTTGGAGTTGTTTATCCTCATTATACAATTATTTAAAAAAAAATCATTTTTTTCCGAACTAATTATTCATTATTATTATTACACTATATTTTTTACATTATCTCAATGTGGGATACTATTAATAATCCTCCATTAGTTCTTTTTAAACCTTCTATTTCATTCCATAATCCATATCCTTTAACCTGTTGATTTTTTTTCAGTGTAAAATATTATTTCTTCATGAATTCTGGTCTATCCATGATATAAGAATTATGGGTTTCTCGTTAGAATACCTATATAATTTATTACAACAATGAATTACTATATTCCCAATGTAATCAAATATTAAATATTATTCAATAAGTTTGTCCCATATGTATCTTTTCTTTGGTTGTGATGTATTAGTAAATTTATTTACCCTATTGAGAACATTGGATTTGAGACATATATACATGTTCTCTCCCTTAACCCTAAATAGTATTACTTTAATAAAAATATTATTTGAGAAATACCACTTCCTCTTTTAATAATAACTCTCCATTTATCAATTGATTCATGATTTTCATTTTTACTCCACTTGTTGTGGCTAATTTAAGAGGAGTCTCTATCTTTCCATTTTATGTTTTTAAACCCATTAAAAGATTATTGATCTTCGTATAATTTTACATCAGGTGGGAATCCATACAGCCTTTCAAAAAATATAATTCATTAAAAAATTTATCATTTATAGTATTATTATTTTAATAAGGATCATGTTTTATTTTAGATCTTTCCGGATGGACACTTTTTTTTACAACTCTCTTGACCATTATCCAAGTATGTCACTATGAATCTTAATCTTTTCACCCATTATTATAACTAACTCATTTAAGGAAAACTATTTCATCATTAATATTTTATTCTGGAATATGACTTTAGATATGGATTCATAACTAAATACATGAATAATCTCTAAATGATTCATCTTCTCAAATAAGGATTAAATCAAATATTAATCACTATATAAACATCCTCATGATTGATGAATAATTTTAATTTATAATAATTCCAAAAAAATCATAAATTCATTATAATTCCTTAGGGGGCCTATATATTTATATTTCCTATTGTATTCCAAAACATCATTATTTATATATTTACTAAAAAACCCAATTACACTTACATCAAAAAGAATCTCCTTATTTACTGGAGAATTATTATTCCTATTCCTGTTCATACCTCTTATCATTTGGTCAATGAAATTGTGAATTTATATCCTCTATTTTTTTCAATATTATCATCAAATTAAATATTGAATTATAACAAATATACATCAATTAAAAATTATTATTCATTTCTTTTACCAAAAAATTTTCTATTATCAAATAACCAATTCATTCAACTTGATTTGTTATGTCAGAATCTAGTACAAGGCCCCAGCCGTAAACCTTACTTAATCTTGAGTTATTACAAGATTACACATTGAGGATCTTTTCAGGTTTATAGTTTTAGAGAATTAGATCATGAAACTTGCATTACATTCCACATTTAAACAAAGTGGTTACATAAAAGATAGTATTCATTCTTTCCATCAACGGAACCATATTTAAAATAAAACATGGATTCTTTCTTGACACATCCTTGACACTATCATCACATCATGTACCCTTCCCTTGACCTGTGAAAAACATTTCAAAAACTTGGGATGAGCATAAAAATCTCAGTAAGGGATATAAAAATATGGAAAGGAAACATGAGTACATGTATACATAAGAATGAAATCATACTTTACCCATAAAACATAAGCACTTTAACATACCTCATAAAATCATGAATAAATCATAGAAATCATAAGACATAAAAGGTAAATTGAGGCATTCATAACATTCTTACGTAGGGAGTAACCCTCTTGGTTACGTTTGGAATACCCATCACATTATATTCCCTAAATCTCTTCAGAGAAACCTTAACGTTTCACTCTTTCACGTTACCCAATGCATTGGAGAGATATATCAGGCTCACCCGCCCTTAGTTTTATCATAGAACCACCCGTCATCATAATAATTCCCAAGAACCATAACATAATCGTATCACATAAAACATGCATAAAGGAAACATAACATTTCCACATTTCAATCACAAGATATCAATACAACACATTGATATAATAAAAACATTATGAAAACCATTTTCAATACCAAAATAAAATAAAATTAAAACATGGTATTTATTTTTCTTTTAAAAAGAAGGCATTGCTTGTAGATGAAGCCGAAACTCAAATAATGGTCACGATGGTGGAGAAGTCATTGTCGCCGCATACGTACGACAAAAACATTCCCTATTGTCATTTGGTAAAGGCTTCGTATAAAAAAGATTCCTTTTGAATAAACTTAAAAGTCAAAGGGGTTTATACACTGTATAAAATAAGTTGTGTATAAAAAAAATACTCCTCAATGAAAGGAGTTTGAGATGAAGTCCCATACAAAGACGGTATCCTTGGTTTAAGGATAAATCAATTACATAATTATGTGTGACAAATGAATACAACAAATATAAGTGGATATTAATTTTAAAATAATCAAAGGTCATTCACACATATTCAAAGGATGACATATTCAATAACTACATGTTGAACACAAAGAAATCGAAATTGGGTTAAGAAGTTCCCTTGACAGCCTAACGGTGTCAAATAAAAAAAGGGTATCTCATCACTTGGACATAAAATTTACATCAATAAGGAAATATGAGAACATATCCCAACATAAAAATATGTGAATTAAAAGACCCAACAAAAGAAGTATTTTAAAAAGAGGAGGGTGAAAGGTTCCCTTACCGACATTGGTATCTTTCGAAACATACGCCCCGTGAAAGAAGGATAATAAAACATTGATGTAAATACTCATAAATGAATGAATATTAAACAATGAGTAAAATAATGGTCAGTACATACACCACTCAAAGGAAATTGTGGAAAATGTAGCATAAATCTCACAGGAATAAAAGTGAGATGAAAAATCCCTTACGAAAACTCGGCAGCCTAATGGCGCCACTTAAAACTTCCAAAAAAGGATTGATGAGATCAAATAGGGTATCTCATGACATTACAATAAAATGTACAGCAAGAGGAATATAAAATAACATCCCCTATCATAAAAAGAGGAGATTTAAAAGAAGTGACATAAAGGAGAGTACTTAAAGAGAAAGAGAGAGGTTAGATCTCTTACGAAAATTCGGCAGCCTAACGACGCCACTCAAAACATCCAAAATGGATTGATGAGAGAGAATAGGGTCTCTCATCAAATGAACATAAAAATTAAATTAAGAGTAATATAAAATAACATCCCAATCACAAGAAAGATGAGCTTAGAAGGAATGACATAAAAGAGTGTACTTAAAAAGAAAGAGAGGAGTAGGATCACATACCTCAACTCCAACTTGTCTTGTTCGTTTCTTTATATTCCTGAATAATAAACTTTGGTCAATTAATAATTGCCTAAGTACCTCATTTAGGTATTAATATTCAGTTCATATCACATATTATAATTTTATAATAATTGTTTAATAATGTTAGTTCATATCAGACGTTTTTGCCGATGTTTCGTACATGAGTCAAGAATGAACTTGTTTGAAAAAAGATTGCCCATGTAGTTATAAGTAAATAATTTCCAGAATAGTATTAATGATTAAAATATCATATATATCCATTAAATATTCATTTTATACTATTCCATATCATTTGGAGATAAAAAAACGAAAATCACCGTTCATGGAGACGGTAGGCCATACGTACGCATGAACGCTACTTTCATTAATTTGTCATATTAATGAAATAAAAAAAAAGAGATATATATATATATGTTATAATTACAGAATGATATCCATAATTTAGATGTAATATAATACATATATATCCATTATATATATTTACTTATAATATTACATAACATTTTGAGATAAGAAATGAAATGTACCGTTCATGGAGACGGTAAGTCGTACGTACGCATGAACGCTACTTCCATTTCTATTTCATATTTAATGGAATTAAAACATAATGATACATAATAGTATTTTAATTCCATTATGGTATCATATATAATATCATTAAATATATCCTTTATACGTACCACATATGGTATTAACGAATCAAATCACTTTGAGGGGGCGGTAGTCCGCACTTCCTTAAATGAAGATATCACGTTTACCCACAATGGAAACCATAAAGGTACACCATAAATGAAAAATACAGAAGCTTAAGTAAAACATAAACATATTATATATCATATAAATATAGTGTCATCTTAATGGCCACCTTTGAAGGTGTTAGAAGAATGTTGAACAATCATCGTTTCGGGAGGCAGAAATTCGGCATCCACGGAAACAGCATGTTATTTAACCATTAGATGTAGGTGTGTATAAGTTTAGCTCGAATACTTATTATAAAAACATCCTAGTATATTTAAGATACTGGATTTATTAAAAAATAAAGTAATAAAAAGAGTTTAGGGGGTTGGAGGGGCAAAATAAAACAAAAGGACTCAAGTGAAGACATTACCTTAAAATCGGGTAACTCCCTTTGGTTTGAGATCAAAGGATTCCTTGGGAAGACTTCTTCCCAAAGTGAGGCTTCAAGGAGTAAGAGAGGGAAGTGGAGAGACAAAATGGGCTGGTGTTGGCCGAGCCAACGGCTTTGGGAGTGTGGGTAAGGAGGTAGAGGCAGGGGCCTTTTATAAGAGGAGAGGAGGGGCACTCTTGTAACGTTACAAAATGTTACTATATTTTCAAAGGATTTTCGGATTTTAAAGGTCCCACATTGATTTATTTATAGGATAAGGTGATAAGGGTTCTACATCCACTCATCCAATAGGTTTTGTACATGTGTAGGTCTTAGATATTACATTATCTTTCCATTTTATTTAAATCATTAGATAATGAGGTCATCGCTGCATCATCATGATGTCATAAATAATTTAATTTATTTAATGTCTAAAAATTATAAAAAAACTACTATGATGTAGGAAATATTTTTAGCTTTCCAATTACTATTTATAGTAAAAAAATATGACTTTTATAACCCCGTGTAAAAATTGTTTTAGTAAAACATCTCATGTTTGTGTCATTTTTACTTTAACATTAAATAAAAAGATTTTTATGTCATTTCCCAACCAAAGTGGCTCCATGGGGTCCCCAATTTTACCCATGGATTGTCTTGGTCGGCCATGACACATAAAATGAGGGTAGGACATGTTTCTAGGTCATTTAATTTTATTAAAACATTATTCTTACCATAAACTACACTAATTACCTCTAATCGCGATTAAAAACTTAATAAGTTACTATTCACCAAAAAATTATTTTTATCCCATTTAACCACATTTTACTTCTTAATGACAACCATGTATGTTGGATTTTTGAAATTCAAAACACAAATATGGCAAAATTTCATTTAAACGGAAAAATCAGTTTTTATAAGTACCACTTAGTGGTTTCACTATTCATCAAAAATTGAAGTTTTTCAGAAAAATCCCAAAAATTCACCCCAAGCTATATTTGATATTCCGAATTCAAAAATGAAGTCTATTTTACAAATTTCAAAACATATAAGTCACATTAATTAATTTAATAATTAATTCCCTCTATCAGAGCAAATAGCGTGTTTTTATGAAATAATAAGTATCAAAAGATTGACCCTAGTTTAAGTCTGATTTCAAAGTGAAATTAATTTCAACGACCACTATTGAATTTAATGGTAAAAATATATTCTAATTTCACTTTAAAACCATTTCAAAAGATAATCTAATCATATAAATAAATTAGATTAAAAATAGGGTTTGAATTAAAATACAACATTTTACACTATTCATTAAAAAATGAACTTTATCGGAAAGATACCAAAAATTTACACAAAGTAAATTTTGATGTCCCAATTCTTAAGAAGATTTTTATTTGGTCCAATAGAATTTATAAGAGTGAACAAAACTATATTTAATGACGATTCTCCATCAAAATGATATAAGTGAACCTTTGGTGAAAACTAGGGCATATAAGCCTAAAATTGAACTTTTTCCGTATTTTAAGCCTTTATCTTTTATTGGATAAATGTAAAAACATTTTAAAACATATATAATCATATTTTAGTTATTTCTATCCATTACCTCCAATACAACGACTACATGTTAACTTCCATTTAAAATAATTTTATTTTATTATTAGAGTGCAACGTAAGATTCCCAAGAAACTCATTGTTGCGTGTTGGGTACGATATCGAGCATAGCGCCCCCTTTAAAGTCATATAAATATTTTATTCACAAATATGGATAAATATGAAAATATCATATTCTTTATTTACCTGGGGTGTTACATCCTTCCCCCCTTTTGGGAATTGCGTCCTCGCAATTTTTAAAATTGAGCTTGGAAACATCCTTGAAAGTCCCACATCGGAAGAAGAGTCGGTAAAACAATCACTTTAAAATAAAGATAAGTACAGAGGTCACCCGAGTTAACCCATACTAGGATTCCATCTAGAAAAAAATGGACATGGAAGAAAAAGCAAAGGGTCATGTTCTTGAGGGAGAGTGATAGTATACATGTCTAGGAGAAAGTTAACTGTATGAAAATAACAAACTTGTGATGGGTTAAACGGTAATAGATTCCCCAGTAGGAAAAGTTAATAGACAACATTTTTGTTTTAAGTTACTTTTTATTGAGGAATTTATTCATAAGGAAACATAATCACTTATCATGTTGACTTTCAACTTTTACTATTTTCCTTAATCAAACTCATATTTTTTCCAAAATACGAGCATTTAGGGAGACTTGTGCGCATTAAGAGTACTATAATCAACTTCTAGAGAGTCACCTAATCCAAAAAAGAGAACTATATACTTCCCATGTATTTAGACTTTAACCAAAACCAAAACCAAAAAGGTCAGTACAAGATCAAATAATCTAGAAAAGGACAACCCTTTATAAAAAGAAAATCCATTCTTAATCTCCAAAATTTGTCCAACAAAACCCAAAGTTCAATGAGGACCATTCTATAATTAAATTTTCCATAAAATTCTTCAATGTAAACCAAACTAAGATTGAAACCCAAATATTTGAAGGATTTAGTCACATAGTCTTCCAAGTTAAATCGTAACATTTATCTCCAAACAACATCAGTTGCTCCTAAAGTCTCGTATTGAAAAGTAATTAACCTAATCAAATATCCTCTATGATTGGTTAATCATTTTCATAAATAACCCAAAATCAACTTACTATTAATTCATAAAATCATATAACTAAAAATAATCAGTCAAACTAACCAGGGACTTCACGTAGTCTAGTGGTAGGCGATAAATACCAGTCGCACTTTGGTTGTGGGTACGATTTCCGCAGCTTTGTCTGACGCGACGGGTTGTCACACGCTCTACATGTTGTCCTTTTTCAATAACTATATAATTCTCAAATAATTCCCCAAAAGAGATAAAATCATCAAAAATAACCATAACATAATTTAACCTCAATTTTATCTCATTCCTTTCACTTCAATCATAACATATAGTAACCCATAATTACCTCAAAAGTAAGGATCATATAAACCCAAATGGTTTTTTATAACTATGTCCACAAAAGAAAAGACAACTATTCCTTGAATAAAATTTTCATATATTAAACATCAGGGTTACACATAATATAAAAATTCTTCTAATGTAACACCATCATCAAAAGAGTCTTAATACTCTTAAGAATTTCACCATAACTCTTGAAGCCCTTATATGTTGACATCTTACTCATTCAACATTCTTCATGATCCATTAACCAATACTTTCCAACTTATTCCGAAATACTTCTTTCCTACAAACAAAATCATGAATCATATCCTAAGACTCAAAAATAGAAAAAAAAAAGTTAAGAAATAATCCATACCTTTGATTGGTCATTGTCAGTTTCTTCATCCTCAATCGGAATGGAATTAGGTATTAGTAAACGAACATTTGTACGCTCTTGGTGATCCCATTCACGAAACTTCTTCATAGGACATGTGTTTGAGTAATGACCATGCACACCACATTTAAAACATTCAATTGATCCCTCAGAAAGAACTTCTTTCCCTTTCCTTGAGTCAACTGGATGCTTCCTTTTTCCATGGAAGGTTCTTGCTTTATGACCTTCATTTCCACATCTATAGCATATTTCTGTCCCTTTGAAACATTTTCCTGGGTGTTTCTTTCCACATCTTTGACACATAGGTTTTTGAACACACTTACCTTTATGATTATTACCTGTACTTCCGTAGGGATTTGTTTCTCACATATATGATGCCTTATAGAAATCACCAAGGTTTAAGTGGTCAATCATGACTCCAGATAGTTGGTTAAGGATAATAACAAGAGTTCTCATTGCATCTCCCATATCATTCATTTGCTTGCTCAAAAAACTGTCACAGTTTCCTTCACATCCACTGTTACATTGGTGCCTGCTAGATCCAGCCATTTACTAAAACCAAAAAGGTTCAGTGTGAGTATAAAAACAAAAAAATCATGTACTAATGAGGAAGATATACTTACTCATTCACTTTATCTATAAACTATGACTCTTTATGAAATCCTAACCATTATGGTCATGTCACTTATGCTTAAAGAATACCCTAACCTCTAAAGTTATCTAAACCGACCTTTGATACCAACTATAAGCCCCCAACCTTAAACCTTACTTAATCTTGAGTTATTACAATATTACACATTGAGGATCTTTGCAGGTTTAGAGTTTTAGAGAATTAGATCATGAAACTTGCATTACATTCCACATTTAAACAAAGTGGTTACATAAAAGACAATATTCATTCTTCCCATCAACGGAACCATATTTATAATAAAACATGGATTCTTTCTTGACACATCCTTGACACTATCATCACATCATTTACCCTTCCCTTGACCTGTGAAAAACATTTCAAAAACTTGGGATGAGCATAAAAAGCTCAGTAAGAGATATAAAAATATGAAAAGGAAACATGAGTACATGTATACATAAGAATGATATCATACTTTACCCATAAAACATAAGCACTTTAAAAACCTCATAAAATCATGAATAAATCATAGAAATCATAAGAAATAAAAGGTAATTTGAGGTATTCATAACATTCTTACGTAAGGAGTAACCATCTTGGTTACGTTTGGAATACCCATCACAGTATATTCCCTAAATCTCTTCGAAGAAACCTTAACGTTTCACTCCTTCGCATTACCCAATGCATTGGAGAGCTATATCGGGCTCACCCACCCTTAGTTTTATCACGGAACCACCCGTCTTCATAATAATGCCCAAGAACCATAACATAATCATATCACATAAAACATGCATAAAGGAAAGATAACATTTCCACATTTCAATCACAAGATATCAATACAACACATTGATATAATAAAAACATTATGAAAACCATTTTCAATACCAAAATAAAAGAAAAGTAAAACATGGTATTTATTTTTCTTTTAAAAAGAAGGTATGGCTTGTAGAGGAAGCCGAAACTCAAATAATGGTCACAGTGGCGAAGAAGTCATTGTCGCCGCATACGTATGACAAAAACATTCCCTTTTGTCATTTGGTAAATGCTTCGTATAAAAAAGATTATTTTTGAATAAACTTAAAAGTCAAAGGGGTTTATACACCGTATAAAAGATGGTTGTGTATAAAACAAAATATGCCTCAATGAAAGGAGTTTGAGACGAAGTCCCATTCATAGACGGTATCATTGGTTTAAGGATAAATCAATTATATAATTATGTGTGACAAACAAATATGACAAATATAAGTGGATATTAAGTGTAAAATAATCAATGGTCATTCACACATATTCAAAGAATGACATATTCAATAACTACATGTTGAACCCAAAGAAATCGAAATTGGGTTAAGAAGTTCCCTTGACAGCCTAACGACGTCACATAAAAAAAGGGTATCTCATCACTTGGACATAAAATTTACATCAATAAGGATATATGAGAACATATCCCAACATAACAATATGTGAATTAAAAGACCCAACAAAAGAAGTATTTTAAAAGGAGGAGGGTGAAAGGTTCCCTTACCGACATGGGTATCTTTCGAAACATACGTCCCGTGAAAGAAGGACAATACAACATTGATTTAAATACTCATAAATGAAAGAATATTACACAATGAGTAAAATAATGGTCAGTACATACACCACTCAAAGGAAATTGTGGAAAATGTAACATAAATCTCACAAGAATAACAGTGAGATGAAAAATACCTTACGAAAACTCGGCAGCCTAACGACGCCACTTAAAACATCCAAAAATGGATTGATGAGATCAAATAGGGTATCTCATCACATTAAAATAAAATTTACAGAAAGATTAATATAAAATAACATCCCCCATCATAAAAAGAGGAGCTTAAAAGAAGTGACATAAAGGAGAGTACTTAAAGTGAAAGACAGAGGTTAGATCTCTTATGAAAATTCGGCAGCCTAACGGCGCCACTCAAAACTTCCAAAATGGATTGATGAGAGAGAATAGGGTCTCTCATCATATGAACATAAAACTTACAGTAAGAGTAATATAAAATAACATCCCAATCACAAGAAGGATGAGCTTAGAAGGAATGACATAAAAGAGTGTACTTAAAAAGAAAGAGAGGAGTATGATCCCTTACCTCAAGTCCAACTTGTCTTGTTCGTTTCTTTATATTCTTGAATAATAAACTTTGGTCAATTATTAATTGCCTAAGTACCTCCTTTAGGGATTAATATTCAGTTCATATCACATATTATAATGTTATAATAATTGTTTAATAATGTTAGTTCATATCAGACGTTTTTGCCGATGTTTGGTACATGAGTAAAGAATGAACTTGTTTGAAAAAGATTGCCCATGTAGTTATAAGTAAGTAATTTCCAGAATAGTATTAATGATTAAAATATCATATATATCCAGTAAATATTCATTTTATACTATTCCATATCCTTTGGAGATAAAAAATCGAAATGCACCGTTCATGGAGACGGTAGACCGTACGTACGCATGAACGCTACTTTCATTAATTTGTCATATTAATGAAATTTAAAAAAAAATGAGAGAGATATATATATATGTTATAATTCCAGAATTATATCCATAATTTAGATGTAATATATTACATATATATCCATTATATATATGTACTTATAATATTACATAACATTTTGAGATAAGAAATGAAATGTACCGTTCATGCAGACGGTAAGTCGTACGTACGCATGAACGCTACTTCCATTTCTATTTCATATTTAATGGAATTAAAATATAATGATACATAATAGTATTTTAATTCCAGTATGGTATCATATACAATATCATTAAATATATCCTTTATACATACCACATATGGTATTAACAAATCAAATCACTTTGAGGGGGGCGGTAGTCCGCACTTCCTTAAATGAAGATGTCGCGTTTACCCACAATGGAAACCATAAAGGTACGCCATAAATGAAAAATACAGAAGCTTAAGTAAAACATAAACATATTTGATATCATATATAAATATATTGTCATCTTAATGGCCACCTTTTAAGGTGTTAGAAGAATGTTGAACAATCATCGTTTCGGGAGGCAGAAATTCGGCATCCACGGAAACAATATGTTATTTAACCATTAGATGTAGGTGTGTGTAAGTTTAGCTCGAATCCTTCTTATAAAAACATACTAGTATATTGAAGATACTGGATTTATTACAAAATAAAGTAATAAAAAGAGTTTATGGGGTTGGAGAGGCAAAATAAAACAAAAGGACTCAAGTGAAGACATTACCTTAAAATCGGGTAACTCCCTTTGGTTTGAGATCAAAGGATTCCTTGAGAAGACTTCTGCCCAAAGTGAGGCTTCAAGGAGTAATATAGGGAAGTGGAGAGACAAAATGGTCAGGTTTTTGCCGATCCAAAGGATTTGTGAGTGTGGGTAAGGAGGTAGAGGTGGGGGCCTTTTATAAGAGGAGAGGAGGGGCACTCTTGTAAAGTTACAAAATGTTACTTTGTTTTCAAAAGAGTTTCGGATTTTAAAGGTCCCACATTGATTTATTTTTAGTATAAGGTGATAATGGTTCGAAATCCACTCATCCAATAGGTTTTGTACATTTTCAGGTCTTAGATATTACATTATCTTTCCATTTTATTTAAATCATTAGATAATGAGGTCATCGCTGCATCATCATGATGTCATAAATAATTTAATTTATTTAATGTCTAAAAATTATAAAAAAACTACTATGATGTAGGAAATAGTTTTATCTTTCCAATGATTATTTATAGTAAAAAATATGACTTGTATAACCCCGTGTAAAAATTGTTTTAGTAAAACATCTCATGTTTGTGTCATTTTTTACTTTAACATTAAATAAAAAGATATTTATGTCATTTTCCAACCAACGTGGCTCCATGGGGTCCCCAAGTTGACCCATGGATTGTCTTGGTCGGCCATGACACATACAATGAGGGTAGGACATGTGTCTAGGTCATTTCAATTTATTAAAACATTATTCTTACCATAAACTACAATAATTACCTCTAATCGCGATTAAAAACTTAATAAGTTACTATTCACCAAAAAATTATTTTTATCCCATTGAACAACATTTTACTTCTTAATGAAAACCATGTATGTTGAATTTTTGAAATTCAAAACACAAATATGGAAAAATTTCATTTAAACGGAAAAATCAGTTTTTATAAGTACCACTTAGTGGTTTCACTATTCATCAAAAATTGAAGTTTTTCAGAAAAATCCCAAAAATTCACCCTAAGATATATTTGATATTCCAAATTTAAAAATGAAGTCTATTTTAAAAATTTCAAAACATATAAGTCACATTAATTAATTTAATAATTAATTCCCGCTATTAGAGCAAATAGCGTGTTTTTATGAAACAATAAGTATCAAAAGATTGACACTAGTTTAAGTCTGATTTCAAATTGAAATTAATTCCAACGACCACTATTGAATTTAATGGTAAAAATATATTCTAATTTAACTTTAAAACCAATTCAAGAGATATTCTAATCATATAAATAAATTAGATTAAAAAGAGGTTTTGAATTAAAATACAACATTTTACACTATTCATTAAAAAATGAAGTTTATCGGAAAGATACCAAAAATTTACACAAAGTAAATTTTGATGTCCCAATTCTTAAGAAGAGTTTTATTTGGTCCAATAGAATGTATAAGAGTGAACAAAACTATATTTAATGACGGTTCGCCATCAAAATGCGATAATTGAACCTTTAGTGAAAACTAGGGCATATACGCCTAAAATTGAATTCTTTCCGTATTTTAAACCTTTATCTTTTATTCGATAAATTTAAAAACATTTTAAAACATATATAATCATATTTTAGTTATTTATATCCATTCCCTCCAATACAATGGCTACATGTTAAATTCCATTTAAAATAATATTATTTTATTTTTAGAGTGCAACATAAGATTCCCAAGAAACTCGTTGTTGCGTGTTGGGTACGCCATCAAGCATAGCGCGCCCTTTAAAGTAATATAAATATTTTATTCACAAATATGGATAAATATAAAAATGTCATATTCTTTATTTACCTGGGGTGTTACATCCTTCCCCCCTTTTGGGAATTGCGTCCTCGCAATTTTTAAAATTGATCTTGGAAACATCCTTGAAAGTCCCACATCGGAACAAGAGTCGGTAAAACAATCACTTTAAAATAAAGGAAGATAAGTACAGAGGTCACCCGAGTTAACCCATACTAGGATTCCATGTAGAAAAACATGGACATGGAAGAAAAATCAAAGGGTCATGTTCTTGAGGGAGAGTGATAGTAAACATGTCTAGGATAAAGTTAACCATAAGAAAATCACAAACTTGTGATGGGTTAAACGGTATTAGATTCCCCAGTAGGAAAAGTTAATAGACAAAATTTTTGTTTTAAGTTACTTTTTATTGAGGAATTTATTCATAAGGAAACATAATCACTTATCATGTTGACTTTCAACTTTTACTAGATTCCTTAATCAAACTCATATTTTTTCCAAAAGACGAGCATTTAGGGAGACTTGTTCGTATTAAGAGTACTATAATCAACTTCTAGAGAGTCACCTAATCCACAAAATAGAACTATATACTTCCCATGTATTTAGAATTTAACCAAAACCAAAACCAAAAAGGTTAGTACAAGATCAGATAATCCAGAAAAGGATAACCCTTTATAAAAAGAAAATCCATTCTTAATCTCCAAAATTTGTCCAACAAAACCCAAAGTTCAACGAGGACCATTCTATAATTAATTTTTCAATAAAATTCTTCAAAGTAAACCAAACTAATATTGAAACCCAAATATTTGAAGGATTTAGTCACATAGTCTTCTGAGTTAAATCGTAACATTTATCTCCAAACAACATCAGTTGCTCCTAAAGTCTCGTATTGAAAAGTAATTAACCTAATCACATATCCTCCATGATAGGTTAGTCATTTTCATAAATAACCCAAAATAAACTTACTCTTAATTCATAAAATCATATAACTAAAAATAATCAGTCAAACTAACCAGGGACTTCACGTAGTCCAGTGGTAGGTGATAAATACCTGTCGCACTTTGGTGGTGGGTACGATTCCCGCAGCTTTGTCCGACGCGACGGGTTGTCACACGGTCTGCATGTTGTCCTTTTTTCAAAACTATATAATTCTCAAATCATTCCCAAAAAGAGATAAAATCATCAAAAATAACCATAACATAATTTAACCTCAATTTTATCTCATGCCTTTCACTTCAATCATAACATATAGTAACCCATAATTACCTCAAAAGTAAGGATCATATAAACCCAAATGGTTCTTTATAACTATGTCCACAAAATAAAAGATAACTATTTCTTGAATAAAATTTTCATATATTAAACATCAGGGTTACACATAATATAAAAAGTCTTCTAATGTAACCCCATCATCAAAAGAGACTTAATACTCTTAAGAATTTCACCATAACTCTTAAATCCCTTATATGTTGACATCTTACTCATTCAACATTCTTCATGATCCATTAACCATTACTTTCCAACTTATTCTGAAATACTTCTTTCTTACAAACAAAATCATGAATCATATCCTAAGATTCAAAAATAGAAAACAAAAGTTAAGAAAAAATCCATACCTTTGATTGGTCATTGTCAGTTTCTTCATCCTCAATCGGAATGGCATTAGGTATTGGTAAACGAACATTTGTACGCTCTTGGTGATCCCATTCACGAAACTTCTTCATAGGACATGTGTTTGCGTAATGACCATGCACACCACATTTAAAACATTCAATTTATCCCTCAGAAAGAACTTCTTTCCCTTTCTTTGAGTCAACTGGATGCTTCCTTTTTCCATGGCAGGTTCTTGCTTTATAACCTTCATTTCCACATCTATAGCATATTTCTGTCCCTTTGAAACATTTTCCTAGGTGTTTCTTTCCACATCTTTGACACATAGGTTTTTGAACACACTTACCTTTATGATTATTACCTGTACTTCCGTAGGGATTTGTTTCTCGCATATATGATGCCTTATAGAAATCAACAAGGTTTAAGTGGTCAGTCATGACTCCAGATAGTTGGTTAAGGATAATAATAAGAGTTCTCATTGCAGATCCCATATCATTCAGTTTCTTGCTCAAAAAACTGTCACAGTTTCCTTCACATCCACTGTTACTTTGTTGCCTGCTAGATCCAGCCATTTACTAAAACCAAAAAGGGTCAGTGTGAGTATAACAACAAAACCATCATGTACTAATGAGGAATATATACTTACTCATTCACTTTATCTAAAAAATGGATACGTTAATAGAAACTCCTTAATGATCTTTATTATTACAAACAAGTCATGAATATCATTGTGTAGTATTATATTCACTAAAGGTTGGATTTATCAATTATATTCTTTAAAAACTAATAATATAATGAAACCATTCTATATAAATTCTTATTATATATATTATCTTTTTAAAAATGATATATAAAAATTTTGTTCCACCTCTAATTATTCAGATGAATCTAGATGTATAAAAAATAATTTTCTATTATAAATAATTTTGAATGTAGTTTATCCTATCCACAATTATAAAGAATAATATTTTTTAATATTCTATATAATCCAACCATTAATTTAATTGGAAGGATCAACATCATTTTTCCATGATCCAAGATAATTAAAACATTCCCACATGATTTAGTGTTCTCAAATATGCTTAGAATATCGAATCACATCTCCATGAATCATACCAAAATCTATAGAATAGAAATATAAATGTATTACATAGATATTCATATGACACAAAATGTTTACTCCTTGAAATCCCCATTTTTATGTCAATCTCAGAGTATGAAACTTAAATTACTAGTTTTTAAATCTTAACATCCTAAAAGTGACGATCATTCCAATATTATAAATTAATAAATATTGATAATTTGTGGTGATGTGAACTCATAATAATGGTATAGATTTTGTTTATTTAAAAAAACACTATGAAATAACTTCCTCTAGGGATCAATTTCATATTTCTAATTCTTCTAGAAAACCCAATATATGTATTTGCTTTTGTATGTACCTAAAGGTACATAAATGTGAGATAACATAAGGGTGGGTAGGGGTAAATCAAGATATTCAAATTATTTCCCATTTAACTTTCTATCATAAACCTCTCTTAACCCTTTCTGAACTTAAACTCTTGAATATAAGTGTCAATTTTGTTTTATTCTTCGAGATATTGATTTAATTATCATTTAACATGACCAAAAACATAATAACTAATATATATTGTTGAATATAAAACATAGTTAGATTATTTTGTTTTATTTATTGATAATAATGTACACATGATGCACATATTTTTTATTGTAACACCACTATGGGATAATCCAAGGATCGTGAAATTTATACTATGTTGGTGAAATGAATCACTATAATCTCAGGGAATCTACAAATAAAATAAATTTTAACGATAAATCTTCTCTAAAGTCTCACTTTCTTTCTTAGACTTAGTACATCACCAAAGGAATACTTGCCACTATGTAAATACTTATAGGTCTAAACTAGTTAAAGGACATATATGTCCATCAAAAAACACCTATTATTCCAATTAGATTTGGCTTGATCTTATTGGATTCTTCATCATAGAGAATCTGTGAACTCATCCACCATAAAAAATTATTCTTATTTTGCAGAATCATTAGTAACCTCAATGAAAATGTATTTTATTCTCTTCTGAAAAAAATCTATTTTCTCTTTAATATTATTATTTTCAATATGAATTTCATCTATGATCTCTACCCATTTTTTGTATTTCACAAATTCAACATATTAGATTACAATATCAAGTACAAAATATTAATGAATTTAAAATTTTAATGTTAGACAATAACCAAATTATTTCTTCCCCCATTAATCTTATACATTGGGTTATCCATAAATACATAATCCACCAGTGATATTCAATATGGTAGTTTTTAGATATCTAAGTATTAAAAAAACTCCGTAGATAAAGACATATAAAAATTGTACTAAAAATTATTAGATCCCATGCATCATAACATGATTTTTTTATCATGATGTGACTAGCTGATTTACACTAGTTAATTTAGAAACTACACCTAGTGTTTGTGGTTTAAAAAACTATTTATAGAAGGAATCCAAATATTATATAGGAATTGAAATTACACTCACATTCTTCATTACATGAATCAATTTCTCATAGTGTGAACACAATCAGTCATGAGACATTGGACTTACACTCTACATAAAACATTCAATATAGAGACTCTAAAATTTTTCTAGACTTTTTTAGGGAATGATTAAATTCTTCATGATGAAATCATATTTTTTCCAAAGACACTGAAATTTATCATAAATTCTCCTTTGAAAAAATAAATACTATATGGAGTGAAAATCAATAATATAGATACACATTATTATATCTTGTTATCCTTTTCATTTTGATGCAACCTTACACTAAGTAAATGATCTGTAAAACTAAAAGATTTAGATTTAAGATTTTCTGAGATTCTACATCCTCAAAAAATGAGCTCCAATGAATTTCACATTTCATGGAATGATATTTCAAGCAGGAAGGATGATAATGCTAGAAAATATTTCAATTTTTATATTTCAGCTTTATTGGGGTATTTTTCAAATTTCACTCTAATTTAGATCATCCAAATTCATGTTTTTGATATATAATTATATCAGGAAGTCTCTTCATACTCATTAATAAATTCATTTATGTGAATCTATTTTTTCCAAGACATCCATGAATAATATTAATTTACTATATCAATATATAAAACAAAAATTACTAGAAATATCAACTCTTATTCTATCCTCTAGGCATCAAAACTTCCTTTAACATCTTTATATTGAATCATGGCATCCAATGACATCAATTTTATTGGAAATTAATTTTTATTTTGAACACATCCAAAATAGATCCATAACATTCAAACAATGCCCCCTTTTGATTTTATTGATAATATATACTCTTATTCCTCTCCCTTGGTAAATTATATTCAAAGGGTAGATTTCATCATTATATATCCTCACCCCTAAAATGTGTGAGTATCATGCAAAAAAATTTACATCATGTACTGGGTTTATATCCCTCGATTTTATCAAAATACAAGAGGGTTTCAACATTAACTTGGTCTCCCCATTTTTGACCAATATATATTCAATGAATTTTCATATCCACATTTAAAGATATACGAGTGTTTCCACATGGAATTCCACTATATATATGAATAAGGAGAAATAATTCATCTTTTGGCCTAATAAATATTTTGATTAACACAATAATCGTTTACCATATATTAAAAATTTCTAGTTGGATAGTCCAATTGTAGAATACCTTGCTAGGATAAAATCTAAAAAAGCTTAATTAAATCAAATACATTTGGTGATTGACTTTATCATTTATCATTTGGTATGTTAATAAATCCTATAAACCATGTTAGTCTATGATTTGTGTAGTAAAAAAGAATCTAATTTGACAATACAAAATTTTTCTATATCATCCATATTATAAGAATAAAATCATAGTGACTTTAATGAAAGATTATTATTAACCAATGATCTCTATCATATTATTATACCCAACAATTATAATATGAATTAAAAATCACATTGTGTTGCAACATACTACTAAAATAATTATTCCATACTATTTGGTAAGACCATGTGTTAAATGCCGCTCGAAATCCATGTCATCCAATACTTTCAGAAACTATTTCATTGAAAGAAAAAGCTTAAAAACAATTGAAATTGCATCAAAATATCCCACTGAGTCTTCAGTTCATGGAACCTAAAATAAGTCCTTAGTTTGGTTAAAAAACATTTTGATAATTCCCCATATTTCGTGGTATTTAGTATCATAAAAAATGAATAGTTGATAAAAATTATGAGAAAAAATAAAAAACATGATGTAAATTATTTTTGTTTTTTTAAATCCATCCTTATTCCTATATGTATTTAAATTCCTCATAATATTTATCCCAAATGAAATTGTTAACTAATAGAAACAATTTGATACCTATAATTTTCTTAGGTGTAGATTTGATACATTTTCTTTCATAATTCAGGTCTTATTCCATTTAGTTATTATCAAAGAAATTCTTCATGACATGAAACTTCAGTATTCATACTAATCATGTCGTTAAACACTTTATTTCTTCATGCGTCATTCATTTTCTTCTTCGTAAAAATAAATTTTTATTTCAGGTTCAACATATCTAAATTTTTAAACACTTAACCGATGGATTGTGTCTCCCACTTAATTCTATACTATTTTGAAAAAATAAATAACATTAAAATTATCTATGGAGAGTGGTTCCAAATCCTCATTAATTTTAAGAGGATTGTGGGTCACTATGTACGAGCATCTTCCCATTTTTCCTTCATATTAGATTCCATTTTAATATCTAACTTTATTTTAGTGGAATAGAAACTCCTCACCACTTTTTTGGCCTATTACCTTCTTCATACACAAATGATAATGCTCATTTCCTTGTTCAACTTTACCACCATGTATTTTTGATCTCATATCTGGTATATTTTTTATTATATAAATCACCTTACTACTATATATTTCCTTTTTATTTTTTTACTTTTCAACCCTAACTGTGGTTTGGGAAATTCCTATCAAAAGCACAAGTTTAGTTTCAGAAACATGTCACTTTTCTCTTGACTCCGATCACTTTTCTTGTGTCTCCAGAAGACATGTGATTTAATAAAATATATTGAGATTATTTTCCCAACACTTTCATCATATGATTCTTCATCATATATCTATTGAAATTAATTTCTCAGAGGAATGGTTTTTTTATTGTATGAATATTTAGTTATTCCATTAATCACTACTAAATATCTTCTGATATTCTTTTCTGAAACATGGTTAGTTTGATAATAATAATTGAAATGATAACCACACATCTTATGCTATGTTGGGTGACAAAACATTCCAAATATTCTTATATCTAACCCCAATAAACATATTTATGTTATTCATGTCAAAAATTTGAGGTGTGTCCTTATAGACAATAAAGGAAACACATGTATCCATACATTCTTAATGATATCTACCAGTTTTTATTACCAATTTTATAGAAACTCTTAGATATTTATATAGTATATAATTTGTTAGGTCCACTAGGTTAAATACCCTAAGAGGGTGCGGTGATTATGGGTATGAAAAATTAAAATTAATACCATTCAGATCTTGATTCATTGTTAAAAAACACACTTCTATCATTCTCGCATAGAAATATATGAATTTAAATGAAATCATGCACATGGGACAACAATTTTACATGGTTCACCCTCACTAGGATATGCCCAAGGAGAATACAACAATGATGTGCCGATGTACTAAATCCACTGAAGAACACATCGAATTACATGGTTTGGGATATATCACTTCTATTCCCAGGATCACATCATCGATAAGATTTAGGGTTTTATCAATACATTCTAAAGGGTCACTCCTTTTGTCTCTTTCTCTAGCTCACTACTAGTGGAAAGGATCACCATTATCCTCTTCCATTGATCATTACTCTTAGAAGGGATCCACAAAAAGTTTATGAACTTTTAGATCCCTTCATTATCTCTAATGAATTCATCCTCCTCTATATGTAAATGCTATTTTGATGTCCAACATTCAACCACTTTTGAATACCGCTTTATCACAAGTGTACTCGGAAACTACAATCTTTCATGAAACTCTTGGGTGTCTTTCACGCTGCTTCAATTACTTGTGTTCAACATATAACTTGTCATAGAAAAACAGCCTATGTGACCACCTCTACTGGCATGAAACTCTTACATGAAACTCAAAACTTGAGTGAAACTCACTTCTCACACTCAAATACCATCTAGCACACAACTCCCTACTTGCAAGAATAATCCCTACTTGTAGAAGAACTCCCTAATGGCATGGAACTCACTACTTTAGAAATCCATAGAGAGGACATTCTCAATTGGTTAAATGAGGTGGTATTCACTAATTTATAAGAATTTATCTGACCCTGTACACATCTCATATAACTTTTCCCCAAGTGCGTAAGTGTCATTCACACATGTTCCTTTCAGAAAAACTCACCTTTTGTAAAAATCCATTCATTACATGATCTTCCACCCATTTCCATATTTTGATGAAATGACTATTAAAAATGTCTTGGGAGAAACATTCCAAACCACCTAAAAAAATTCATGGAACTTCCTTTTCCAAAAACACATTTATCCAATCTCCATGTTTTGGACACAAAATATTTCAAAACACTAAGAAATGACCCCACATTGTATAAGATAATTTTGTACCACACCCAGATTGTCCATTTATTTTTCAATGATCATTATCAAAAAAAATTTGTATAAAATATCTCTAGAACTCCACAACTAACCATGGAAACCCTCTTTTTGAACAATCATATTCCACCCAAAAATTCATCAATGTTACCTTGATCAAATTTTTCCCAACAATCACCCCCTTTGGGATTGTTAAAAAGACTTCAGTCTTTGATACCACATGAAATTTTATTCCATCATATACCTCCATTAAATTATTTTGATTAAGATTTAAATATATTTATTACTTAACACACACTCTAATCCCACATGAGTGATGATCGATGTGGGAAACATGAGTACAATTCAAAGTAAATCAATGTATAACTTGATTCTAAAATCTCTCAGTTGTTTTCATCAAGATCTCCGCCTTTAGTGATATATATTCTTTGATTGACCACCTTTAGTATAATCAGATTTAAAACTCCCCCTATCTCACTTCTCCACCAATTAACTTCTCCCAATGTCTTGAAAAATACATTTTCTCCCTTTTATAGCATCGATTTGTCCCCTATTTCAACAAACCAGAATGTCATGTAATCAATGATATTGAAGGTCACATCATTTTTTCAACAATAGGGTTATCAAAACATATTAGTTAATTACCGAAAAACATAGTGCACCTTGGGAATGAGATGGGGGGAGTCCCACATCTATTATTTTTTATGTGTTGGGAGTTGAATGGACACCCAGATCTAGTAGATTACTTTCAAATTATTCTTTGGGTAAGACCATTTTCATGATGTACACAACCTGTAGTTTTGTAGGCACATACTACAACTTCACAAGCCATTGATCCACCTTCTCTTTAATAAAATGGTACTTAATTTCAATGTTATTTGTTCTTGAGTGATGGAATAGATTTTTGTAAGATTTATAGCACTTGAATTTTTTAAATGGATTCTGATCAGATACTTACCTTCAACTCCCATATCATTAATATACTTATGCATCCACAATAGTTGTGTGAAAGCTTGAGTATCCACAATATATTTATATTCTAAATAGGATAATGAAAATAAATCATATTTCATGCATAGCCACAAAATAAACAATCCACCAAGATAGAATGAACCTCCTGACATTGATTTCCTATCATCTGCTGATCCAGATCAATCTGTATATGTATATCTTAATAACATTTGATGATATTTGTTGTTATACATTAAAACACAATCCAATATGCCTTTGATAAATTGATGTTTTCTTTTCACTTCATGAATGTTCCTTTATCTTGGATTAAATTGATATTGTGCTCATTTGGAAGTGAAAATAAAACTTTAGTTATTGTCACTATAATTTATTGTAGCCTAAAAATCACTTGCCTATATTCTACAACATTAACTATATTTACTTCTTCATCCCCTGATAGTTTCATCTAGCTAGCGACCAAAGTCGTCATATCCTTGGAATTATCCATTAAAAGTCTTCTCAAAACCACATTTCAATATTTTTATTAAGAAATAATTGTCCCATTATTTCCTCATGTTACCTGTAAACTAAGGAAAAACATCATTTTAAAAATCATTAACAATTAAAGCTCACTTTTCATGAATTTCAAAAACTTTTTTGCATTTTTCTTCATCTGATCCACCAATGATTATGTCATCGACATACCCTAGAGCTATCATCCTTTTATTATAGGTATGATTGATATATATATTTTAACCAACTCTACCCCATTGAAAACTAAGATTTTTCCGAATCTGATCTAGCAATGAATACCACTATCTCATTTATTTCTTTAACCTATTTAGGACCTTCCTTAGCTAAAAAAATATGTTCTCATCTCCATGAATGAGATAAACAGCAGAATTCTCAATATAAACATATTCTTCTTCTAGAACCCCTTTCAGAAATACTACTTTCACATCAAATCTCTTGAATAAAACGTTTTTATGTATTTTTTTATGTTTTTCACATCGTTTATATAGAGACGTTGCTGTAGGCGATGAAAGAAATATTATTTTTGAGTTTTTTCATGTTGGTTATTTATTAACCGATGATAAAGATAGTTTGGTGAAGGGTTTTCACGTATTTTATTTAAATAACCAATGTAAAAAATAGTTTACCATGTCGGTTATTAAATAATAGACATAAAAAACAATATATCGTGTCGGTTATTGAAAACCAATGTGGAAAACCAAATTTTTTATGTCTATTATAAAATAAATGACGTAAAAAACCTTGGAAAATTTATTTTTAACATTAGTTATAAAATTAATGTTGTAAAAAATAATTTTTATTTAAAAAATTTATGGAACCCTCCCCACTACAAAACAAGACCTCAAACAACCAAAACTACTCCTGAAACAAGAAAAAACAGTCCAAAAAAAGAAAAACCAGTAGTAAAATTAGACATTAACATTTAAAACATTATAAAATTATAATATTAACTACAAAAACATTAATCCAAAAAAACAACCAAATTTACATTTTTAATTAAAACATTAAAGATTATAATATTCACTAAAAAAAATAAGATCCAATCAAACCTATAAAATAATTAGACCATTCAACTTGTAATTGTTTGACCTCTTGTGAACTATATTGTTGAGGGTTATCTAATATAAACAAATTAAAAATAATATATTTAACATGTATAATGAATGAAACAAATGAAATATTAATAAATAATTTATAAGCAAATCTATCATGGTCAAACTTCATAACTTTTACAGTTGTAAATATTTCATTAATAAATATTTATATATAATATCCGCATTCAATGACGACAATTTGATTATGAAAATTATATTTAAACTAGTATTTCAATTCAAAATATAAATTTCATGTAATCCAATATATACAAATTATAAATGTGTATTCACCTTTAATTTCCATATTTGATCTTAGTACTCTGTTTCTTTGTGGATATTTCAAATAAATCCCATCCCCTGTTAGAAAATAATATAAATTTAATAAATTTAAAATTTATTATAATATTAAGAGATATAGGGAAATGAAAACTTACTTTTACAACATGTAATTAAAATTTCCTCGCACATTTCCCTAGATAGAGAATATCCAATAATGTGTTTTCTCCCTTGAAAAAAGTACATAAAATCTAATGTTTACTGATATAAAAGAAAATTTAATTTCAGTGTTTAATATGTAAAAATATAAATAAAAATTTCCAAGACATATGATTCATACATCTCAACATAAGGAAACATCCAAAACTGTGTAATTATATTCTCTTGTAATATTTCTACAACATAAACTACATTTTTCTTCTTATCCAATTCATGCCCTTTAGATGAAATCAATTGTAGATCCATCAAACCATATACATATGTTATCTCATTCTTATAACACATATTATAAATACACCTAATAAAAAATATACATATGTATAAATTTTCAATAAATTTAATGTAGGGATAGATTTATGAAAATAAACACATGGAAAAAACTTTCACCACATTGGTGACTAACTTATCTCTAGTAAAAAGCACAATGATATTATTTTTTAGAATCAACACATCTATTAAACTACCAAAAACGCGTGATTCCATTGGAAATATATAATGTCCCACCAACAAATTTCAATATCTTGACAATCTCTATTGTCTACTAGAATCTGAATATGATTTCATAGCCCTTTGTCTTTGTTGTTGGCTATACATAATTTCATTACCTTTAAATTATTCATGTAAATAAATAGATAAATATATTAACATTCAATTGTTATAATAAATTTAATATAAAAATACAATGAGAGATATAACTTACACATACTTCTATGGTAATGGGTTGCAGAAATCTAGACGGACAAACTAAAAAGTGGCCCATACTTTTTCCAAATATTGTCTCCACATTTGCAGGTAAAGTTACTCCAATTGATATATATATATATATATATAATATCATGTATATTTACCCTGTTATTCTCTACCTCTAACTGATGATGATGAATTATATCACTTATATAATATATCAGCCCATAGGTGACTATATTATAGTGATGATCATCAACATACAACTCCCAATAATAGGAATATGTGGAGGAGGGGTGTGGGAGTAGGAAAAAAATGGGTTCTGCAGGTGGAGGTGGAGGATAAATAATGGGGTCTTTAGGTGGAGGTTTAGGATAAAAATGGGCTCTCTAGGTGGAGGTGGGAGAGTGGGAGTAGATGGCAGATGTGGATCTAGAGCTACAGTCTGAAATTGTCTTTATATGTCTACAAACATATACTATACTGACACTCTGTTCTATTCCAACGTCGTCAAATTAATACTGTGAACTTCAGCATCCAACGATTCTATTTTTCTATTGAAAACATCCATGGAAGAAGCTGAAGAATGTGGTATCACTTTTTTTATTGATACACCCACCAGGTTTCTATGTACACGACTCCAGCGTTCCGACATTCCCAATGTAATAGATAAAAAATCATTGCTCCCATCAGTTTAAATACCCCATGTGTTATCTTCTCCTCAATATAATCCTATTAGAATTATTTGAAAAATTATGTAATTATTAAATGTATATAATGACTTTTATTGACATAAATAATTAAAATAAGAAACATACAATCATCTCTACTACAAACCTTGTTTAGTCTATAAGATATTTCCCATTTTTTATCATCTGATCACTCTTCCATTTTTCTTGTATAGATATAGGGGATGGAGGGGAAACCTATCAAGAGTTCTAAGAATTAACTCTAAGCTATTTATATTTTTTAGTTATCATTTTTTCCTCTAATAAATTATACCCTCCCCTGGATAAACTATGTTTGTATACATTTTTGGATTGGAACTCTTGAAGATATCTCCTTGATTCCTATAAATTAAGAATAATAAATCATTTATAAGTCATTAATAAGAACATTAATATATTAAAAACATCTAAAAGTTTAATTTTCAATTACCAAAATTTCTTCTGGTCTATTAATTTTGAAAAATTGTTTCCATGTGTCTTCATATATAAAAGGATATATGTGTCATGGACTACAATGTTTCTTATTCCTAAAAATGAAATCAGATGTGAGGGTTGATTTGAAATCCCTCCATCTCCTAGAATCCATTGATAAACATTTCTTCATGACCCCCCAGCTTTAGGTATATCAATTATCATCTGATAAATAAGAGGGAAAACATATATTAAAATAAATATTTCCTGATTAGTTAATCAATAGCAAAGGTTCTTACCAAAATAGTGTCCAAAAACTAATCTGGTGTTGTTTTGTCAATAATTCTCCAATTATTAAAGAAAATTCTGAATTTTTTTTACCCTGAGTTGATACAAAACATCTGAGCGGTTTTTCATTAGAACCTATTGGAACATCATTCTCCTAATAGACTACAACTATCCTCTGGTCCTAGATACTTGCAAGTGATAATTTTGGTAAACATGTCTTGCGATATTTACTAACCCTCGAACTCTTATTTTCCATTATGGGAGTAGATAGAGAAGATTGGGGAACATTAAGAGATGCATGTGAATATTCCTCCCAAGAGGTATGATCATGACACTCATATATAGAAGTTTATGATTGATCATATGATTGATCTGTCATTTTCCTTCAAATCCAACAAAGAAAGACATTGTCCATAAAATATATAAATTCACATATTACAATACTAATGTAAAAAAAGAAATATTATGAAACAAAAAAGTAAATAAAACATTAACACATTATTTTTCATATTTTTTATATTAAACTAAAATTATAACAATAGTATTGATATATGAAATGTCATCTAAATTAATGAAAACACATCCAAAATTGGTGTAGGTGTATTAAAAATGGTCCAACATAATAAATCAATTTTTTACACAAATATAATATTTTTTAACATATATATTTAATAAAATTTTAATTCAACAAAATCAATAAATATATATGCTACATAATGAAATACATTGTAAAATAAACAAAACTAATCTAAAATAAAAAACATTTCATCTTATTCACTTTAATACGTGTTTTTACAAAGAGAAAAAATAAAATATCTAACATTTCATGAAATTAATAAAAGTAAACTAGAAATAAACATACATTACCTATAATATTATGAATGTACTAATGGATTATTTTCCCAAATTCCTTCTACATAGTCGTTCAATATGGAAAAAACCATGTCTATAACATTATCAACATTATTATATGTTAATATTTCAATGGGAGTAGGGATCTCACATAAATAATCAACTTCATGAAGTTGATCATCACCAAGATATAGATTTTTTTCTTTTAAAAAAATAGACCACTGCAAATCAGATTGATCAAGAACATAGAAAATTTTTTCTTCATGTGTTTGCATTATAAAAAGATCAGATGTTTCTTCCAATCTATTTATATTAACAAGTGTCATTTAAAATTCATCATTCCTGACATTATTATTACTGATAAAGAATTTGTAGTTAAACACATGAAATTTCACTTTAATGTAATCAATCTACCATATTTACTCAGTGAATTCATAATATTAACTAGATACAGAAATTGGGTTTTAGTATTTAGAACTCAAAAAATTCATTTCTTCTATGAACACCAATACACCACTATTCTAAACAGCATTTCAGTTTTATTGATCTTTCGTAATAATTGTATAGGCAATAATTTCATACTCAGACCATGTTATCACATTTAAACTTAGACCAACAAATAACCAGGTTAATGTCTTTGATTCATATGATCTACCAAAAATGGTCTTTTAAAAACATGGAAAAAGTTATTTTTTCTCCTTCCAAATCAACATTTCATTCTTCATTGGATGACATTGTTTCAAATCATTTATTTGCAATGTTACATATTATTGAGCATCACCCGTGTTATTCATGATGTATAAATGTACCTTCTTCATTTGTTTAACTAACAATGATTTTACATTCATGATATTAATCCCTTTTCCTTCATTATTAACTCATTCATGGAGATATTGATGCAAACCAATGTGCTCCGCCAAAGATAAGTAACTCATACAAAACTGTACAACCTCCTTAGAAATATACTTTTCAACAATGGAGGCTTCAAGTTGATATGGATTCTTAAAATTTCCCTTCAATATCTTTATATACCTTTCAAAATGATACGTCTAATATAGATATACATGTTCATAAATCATTATTTCTTGAACCCTATGAACCATTAAATGCACCATTATGTAGAAAATAATGGAGGAAAATACATTTACAATTTCCAAACTATTGAAATTTTTTCATTTTTTAAAATGTTCAAAGTGTCCATATCAATCACTTAATTACAAATTGAATTGAAAAAAATCTCATAATATAATGATAGTATTTTTTACACGGATATGAAATTTTCCATGCCATGAATCTAGTAGAAGTTTTTGCATCATGATGTGAAAATCCTGATATTTCTTACATGTCAACATCAAATCTTCAAGGAGACAATTTTTTTTACATTTGAAGAATAATCCTGCAGAACTTTCATATCATGAATCCACTAACAAAGGATAATTTTCTCTCACTTAGATAATGTATGAAAAGATGGGGGAAGAAATGTTTCTCTTCCATCCAGAGTGGGAGATAACTCCAAACTTATTCCCATTGAGAGTAAGTCTAATCATGCATTCAACCCATCTTTAGTATTTTTTTCAATATCTAACAATGTTCCAATAAAAATTTCACAGATATTTTTTTTCCACATGCACAACATCAAGGTTATGTTTCACTTTATGATATCTCTAATATGGTAGCTAAATATATTTAAAAATTTCTTCAAAATATGTATATCATTACCAGATTTATGAGCCTTTCCTAATGTCACATAAAGGTTTTGAACCCTATCAAAACACTCATCAGTGGATAAAGGTTTTAGAGTAATATCAAATTCTTACAATCCATTAAATTCTTTTTTTCATATTATTTAAGAGTGATCCATAGTAAAAAAACATTATATGACCAATGTATAAATTTCCCACCAATATGTAACTGACAATATGAAGTTTTTTGTTCACAAATGGGACAAGCTTTATTCCCCTTAACACGGTATCCAGAACAAATTCCCATACAATGGGATGTTATTTATAGTGAACATAATCACTACATGTATTTGAAAATATTCCATTTTGTAAGAATCATGAACCCTAATACCATCCTCATAAAAGATTTTCAAATTATCAATTAAAGGTGATAATAAAACATTAATAACATTTCTATATTTCTTTGGTACATAGATCATTAAACTCCTCATGACATGTTTATGCTTCATATAAAATTTGAGAGATAGGTTTTAAATTACCAATGAAACCACCCATGAACTATGTTTGCTACTGGGGATTTGATATGGATTCATTCCATCTACTTACAACCCAAGTATGAGATTTCGAACATCATTTATGAATATACTATACTTCTCATCAATTTTCTTCCACATTGGAAAATATACCATGTAAAGTATTTTTTTATCACATATCTACTCATCAACATGTCATCATAAACGTTTTTCATCTTTTGAATTTGAAAATAAAAATTTCAAATAATGAGTTATAGGAAGATACCCAAATACCTTTTTAGGGATATCTGTAATCTCTACATCATCCGGTGATATTTCTTTCACCTTATACTATGATGTTCCACATTTAAGACACTCGGTAAGAAATAAACAATCCTTTCTAAATATCACAAAGTCATTCAGGTAGGCATGTAATTTCATGTATCCCAATCCCATCAGGCACAATTTTTACTTGGACTTATATTTTGAATATGGAAGATCATTTTGTTTAAGAAGAATATCTATCGAAAATTGTAGAATATTTGTAAAACTATTTTCACTCCATCCATCCCTCGTCTTTAAGTTAATCAATCTTCACACCGATATTAAAAAAATAAAATCCATAAAACCAAGATACAATGGGTTTTCTGCACCACTATATAGATGCTCAATTGTTGGTTCTTTCTAAATAAGTTATACTTCAATATCACAAACCATTTCTTCAATTTCATCAAATGTACCATCATCCAAAGCATCATCATGAGTAGATCTAAAATTCTTCCCAATTTCACCATTCCAATTCAATAGGTTGTGACTCTAATTATAACCATGGAAAATTAAGTGATCTTTTATGTATCTACATTTCAACTTCTTTATATTTAAAAATTTCAGGCATGGATAGAAAAATGTGTCATTTTTTGGAACATTTTGTTTAGAAAATTCCAAAAAAAGCATCAACACGTTACTCATATTAATCACTCGTTCAATGTGATGTAATCCATCATCAAATCATTATTACCTATAATAAATATCAAAAATTATACATCTTATTAATATAAAACAATTTTATATTTATAGGAAATATGTGATAATTTGATTTTAACACAAATTTGAAATATTAAACAAATATGTGCGCATTTGGAAAATATAATTACCAATTCTACAAGATAATAGAAGATAAGTTTAAATACAAATGATAAATCATAAAAATATATGCATAGAAATAATTTGAAAAATTATATATTGTTACATTTTATATTTATATGAAATATTCTATAATTTTAATGTAACAAAATTTTGAAATATAAAAACAATATATGCTTATTTGACAATTATAATGATATTTTTTTCAAGCAATAAGATAGAAAATCACTAAATTAAAAAACCACCATCCACTACTATGATGTATTATTAACCCAACACCACATGATTTTTTTAAACAAATTTTTATACTAATTATCTAAAATATTAACCTATCATTTATTAACATTGTATTGAATTGAAATATTTTCATTATTTCATGTAATATTTATGGCCACATTTATGGTCTTTGAAATTCCTATTGAGTTTTTGGGGGAAGAAGGTATTGTGGAAAAAGTTATTATGTACAGGCTTTGAGAGGAACCTAGATTGTCTGGGGAAGGTTGTGCAAATATCCCTTAAGTAGAAGAAGTTCTAATGAAATCATTATCAAGTTGTAAAAGTGTCTTCTAGTATCACAATGATCTTCTCATCCATTTATAACACACCAGGATACATAAAAATGTGGATTGGGTGACATGGTATGAATTCCTAAATTAAAATACATATTTAATTTTATCTCCCTAATATACTCATTGGAAATATGATAAGTAACTAAATTTAAAACATCATTGAATAAAAATTCTAGGAAACTAATAATAAATCAATATCATGATACTAAACTACCTTCAAAAATTAATAGTGAATGACATGATGAACAAAATCATAAAACATATATTTATGGAATCCATGAACAACCAATGATTTATAACATACTGGATGGGATGGATCATGGACATGGGACAAACATGGGGTTAATAAACACTCATACCACAAACCATTTTTATTATATTTACTCTAATAAACACACACATTGAAAATATTTGAGAGAATGTTTGAGTATTTTTTAAAAATAAAAATCTTTTCTAAAGCCAACCCTTTTTAAAAACACAAAATATAGAAACCAAAAATTTCCTTTATGAAAACATACTTTTTCATAATTCACTATTAAATTTTGTTATGAAAAATGAAATAAAATTAAAATAATTAAAACAAAACACAACAATGCACCATAGAATCAATGTAATAATGGAATGAAACAATATACCATTATTTTACACAAGATAATCAAACTAGGTAATTTTATAAAATGAATTATGAAAATCCACAATAATTTCATCATACATCACTAAATATTAGGGGAAACTAAATAGTACCTAAGGTGAGATTTTTCTAGAAAGTAAAACTACACTAGAAAAATTGTTGGCTATTTTGTGTCTGAACCGAAACACAAACTATCAATCTAGTCCATACTAGTATAATCCGGTTCCCATCAATGGTACCACATAAATAAGGCCACTAGAACATGTCTACTGTAAACTAATATAGAATAAATCTGAAACTCTATCATGGTTCCTTGGGTTTCCATGAATATAAAAAGTTGATATGTTCAAATAATGATTTATTAGATTATCGTATCAACCAAAAATAATTTCATATGCCTAATTTTCATATTACCAATAATACACTTGCTAACCCCTTTTCAAATAAACAACATAACTATTTTTAATAAACTAGATCCCCTTTAGGGACCACAATCCATATCAAGTGTAAAAAATAATAGGGACAACAAAGGTTCTCACCTTTAATATGAAAACTCTCTTATAACCATTGAAATGAGCCTTTACGAAAATGAACTACGAATTTCAATTCATTACCACCATTTAAGATCCCAATTTTAAAATTTCCACTAAAATTAATCCATAGTAAACCACATATGAATCCATTTAATGTGACAAAAATATTAATTTGAAATCATTTTTTAAATCCATCCATTTTCATCTTTTAAAAATAAATCCATTAAAACCACAAACTTTCTATTCCAATAAACAAAATGAGTTTAAACTATTCGAAACCTAAATTTCATTTAGAAATATTTTTTTAAAAATTTTTAAAAACAAATATCATTTGAAACATCTTTGTAGAAACTAGAAAATCATTAAAATTTGATTATACCCAATCTACTTTTTTGGAATTTTCAACTGAGCGCTTTAAAGGTAGAGGTGAACCCAAACAATTCCAACCAAATAAAAACCATTACAAAGTAAAATACAACGAAATAAAAAATATTTTATGCTGGCCCTCTCCAGCACCAACATCAATAAAAATTAGCCACCACCTTCGCATGGATGCTCAGATAGCTATATCATGCAGGGTATCACGGGCCCAGTACAGATGGAAGGTTCCATACCCTCTCGTTTATCAAAATAAGGAAGGATATGCATTGGTGGATGCTTCCTACTATGATACCACATCTATGGAAAATATTCATAGTATGATGGATGACTTTCACATTCAAAAAACATAACTGAATAACCTCAATAACTAACAAAATGTCACAGATTTAGTCAAAGGAAGCATAAAAGTTTCACTTGTAACCCTGTATGAATTGACTTATCATGAAAAGGCTATTACCTGAGTCCACTAGTTCCATATTCTTGGCCCATTACATTAGGGATAGTTGAGGATAATTAGATATATTTGTGCTAAGGTTTCATAATGGGGGACACAACTCATTTCAAGGACTTGATCGATGAGTGGAAGAACTGCCACCAAAGATGAGTGGAACATTGGGCGTTTCAATTACTGCAGTATTTTCCCTATATTTAAGAGGACAAGATAGACTCCCTTTTTCTTACCCAACCTTTCCAGCTTTGGGGGGGGGGATTTGATTGTTCATTTTTAACATCCTTCCTTGGTAGAGGGTGAATCTATCCTCATTAACCACCAATTGTTTACCCTTCTTCATATGAGAGCTTCAGGGATCCTTCACACTTGGAACTGCTATAGGAGACACCAGCGAAGAGAATACCCGACCGATAAAATCAAATGATATGTAAATAAAAAGAATTATCCCAAAACCCAAACCTATATGAATTATAAATAATGATATATAAAGTTAACTACAATGATGAATCCTAAGAAATAAAATAATATCCCTCTATAATTCCAAAAAAACCAAAAAAAAAACCCCAAATTGGAACCACACATAAACCCTATTCTCATCCACATAGCCACTATGGTTTATTGGGATAGACATACAAAGAATGAATGGGTGCACTGAAGATTTCATATGATAAAAAGGAAGAAAATGGAGATTTACCTTATGAATCTGCTTGACAGTTGCAAGTCTATTTGATAATTGGGCTGAAGAAAAACATGTTGAACAATGATTTAAAAACAAGCTTGGAGGCCACAGGATCGAAGAATCAAATGTAGGGTTTCCTCACGAGAGAGACTGAGTTGCTGTCTCCCGAAATAGAAATAGTGTAATAACAAAAAATAGGGCACCAATTTTTTTAAATTATTTATCACATCAGTTATTAAATAGATGATGTGATTAAATGATTTATAATGTTCATTATTATATAACTAACATCATAAATTTTCTTTATCATGTCGTTTATAAAATATCCTACTTGATAAAGATAGATACATGATTTATCACATTGGTTAATTTAATACCAATGTTATAAATCATGGTAATTCATTTTTTACATCAGGTATAGTTTAATTGACATGATAAATCATTTTTTCGGCTTTGAACGTTAGTTATTTATAACCAACATAAAAAATTATGACGCGATAAATACATTTTATACTAGTTCTATATTGAAAAATTTGAACTTTATTTGCACTATTATGGCCAAGAATAACCGTATTGTCTCCATACTTGCAACAAGTTTAATTATTTCATCAAAATTGATACACTATATTTGGGAGTACCCTTTTCACAATAGTGTGATTTTTTCGAATTACCACACCATTTTAATTATTTTTTTTTGTTAAAATATCCATTTAGTCCCAATAAAATTATTATATGTTGTATTTGAAACAATCTCCTAGTTTTAAGTCTTCTCAATTTCATCAATCCCTTCATTCATAGCCTGAACCCAATTCCAATAATCAGCTACTTCATGAAAACATTTAGACTCTGCTTGTGATAAGTATGGTGCATGTTTTACAGTCTTCATCCTCATTGTCTACACTTATACCGTCTAATGACAAATAATGTTCTATATATCATTTTCATGTATTCTCAATGATACCTATGAAGATACTAATTTATTCTCATCCTTCTCATCATCTGAGGCTTCTTCTAAATCAGCCTCTTGAATTAGAACATCCTTAGATCTTCTTTCTCTTCCTCACTATCTTTTGGAGTATGATCATGTATTTTATGATGATTCTGTAGATTCAATACTAGGGTTCATCATGGATTTCAAAAACCACTCCCACCATTTTATTGATCCATTTATATTATTTTATTTTCTTTGAGTATCCAAGAAATATCCCTTCATCTCCTAGAGATCCAAACTTCTTGTATGTCTCTTTATCGAGAATGAAACACTTACTTCTAAAGACTCTAATGTACTTAAATGATGGATTCCTTCCATACCATATCACATATGCATTTTTCTCTTCTTTCAGAGATAAATATGCACTATATGATTTATATACTGATGTCAACACTACTTCACTACCAAAATTCTCTATAAGGTCCTTCTCAATGAGTATTTTTCTAACGCTTTTGTTGAGTATTCGATATCTTCTCCCAACTACTCCATTCTGGTGTGGAGTTCGTACTGATGAATCTTGATTCCTTATTCTATGTTTCCTAAGATAATCCTCCACTTTGATATTTTTGAAATATGTTTCAGTATATTTTTTACATTTTCTTGATTGTTCATCCCATCATCTAATCAACTTCCCTTCAATAAGTTTTTATGCAACTAAACACCTCAGATTTGTGGGTGATGATTGAAAAACCTACCATTATACTAAAGACATCAATTAAGAGAACATAATATCTCCTCCAATCAATAGCTCTTAGTGAGATTGGTCCATAGACATGAATATGCACTATATCAAGGAATTTTTTCGACATTATCTCTTTTTCCTTATTTTCCTTTCGAATGATAATACCTTGTTGAAAATAATCACACATATGAGTATGATTACTTGATAATTTAGGGATGTCTTGAGAAGTTCCATATTTCACCAAATCTTCCTAGAATGTTTGGATCATGTTTCCAAGAAGTTTGTGACAAAACATATTTTATTCTTCTTTGTCCATAAAGCACAAATATTATTCTCTACTCATGTGGTAAAAATTCTTTTTTAACATTTTACTTGAAATAAAACATCACTATCTATTCACTTGGTTCACCCTCACTAGGATACGAATAAGGATAATACAATGAATATGTGATAATGTACCAAATCCACTAAATATCCCATCAAATTATAACTTTCGGGCTAGATCACTTCTATTCCCAGACCCACAACCTTTAAAATATTTTGGGTAATCTCACTACATTCCCAAGCCTCACTCCATTTGTCTCTTTCTCTAGATCACTACCAATGGTAAGGATCACCGTCACCCCTTCCTTCATTCACTGCTATTGGAAGGGATAAACACATATATTATGAGCATGTAAGTACCATTATTACCCCTAATTAATGCCTCTTCCACTGTATATAGATCCTCTATTGAAGTCCAACTTTAATACACTAATGAATATTGATTTACCATCGGTGTACTGGGAAACTTCTATCTTCTACACAACTCTTGGGTGTGATTTTCACTACTTTAATTACCTACGACCAATATATGCATTGTTATAAAAAGACATATTATTCACCACTTTCTAATTTCTATCAACTCTTATGCATAACTCACCACTTGCACACAACTCATTTCTTATGATAAACTCACTACTTGCACTCAAATTATATCTTGCGTGAATCTCAAGTGTGGAGCATCATCAAATGGGGGGGGGGTATCATCATACTTATAGGCATTTTTCCATTCCCGTGTGTAGCTGGAACAACTTTTACACAAGAATGCAAGTCTCTTTCAGGGAAACAACCTTTTGCAAAAATCCATACCATGCACAACCTTCCATACCTTTCCATATTTTGATGGAATGAATTTGGAAAATGGATTGCATGTAACTTTCCGAACCGCCTAAACACATGCCTGCAACTTCCTTATCCAAAAACAGTTTTCTCCAATCTCCAATTTTTGGACTCAAAATATTTCAATACACTAGGAAAAAACACCACATTGTAAATGATATTAGTGTACCACCTCCAGATCGTCCATTCCATTTCATGGATCCTTGTCAATGTAGTTTTTCAATAATATATCTGGAAATCCACAACTGACCATGGAAACCTGCATTGAAAAAAAAAACATAGTCAACTAAAAAATGCATCAATGTTACCTTGATGATTTTTTTACCAACATAATTATATCCTATCTTCTTAAGAATATCCATATACAATTTTTTAATGCCTTAGAGTGTCTCTATCATAGACAATTTCATATTTTTCATATGAGTGTTTCCTTTGGGACATTAAAATATTTTTATGATTCTCTTATGATGTTCCATGTTTCCTCTTAATTTCATTATGCCCCTTAAATGATAGTTAAATAATATAGGTTAGGAATCATTCAATTTATGATTAAACTTTACATCCAACAACTTCTTTCTCAAGACTAACTCTTCCTGAAATGTTTTATCCTATTAATCAATATATAATGTTGAGAATTAATAAATTTTTAGAGGGTCTTCCACTATACATATCATCATCCAGGGGACGAGAGAGTATGTATAACTTGTAACATTTCTTCTTCATATTCTTATTTATTTTAGGAATTTTGAATATAAGGATATCCATTTTCTGTTGAAAAATTTGTATCTCCTCAACAAGTTTTGAAAGGCGTGTATTATGTTCATCTTTATTTGATTTGAAACTCTAATTTTTTCTTATTTTAGAATAATTCCCTTTGAATTAACAATGATTTCATGAATTTTGGAATCTATTACATACAATTTCTCAGTGTAGGAGGCATTCGTGGTCCTCAAATATTTAGTCACATCAACAAGTCCCTTGTTTAAAATCATTAACATGTTAACCTAAAAACACAATAATCGTATTCAGATCTCATGTGACTTGTGATCCTACTTTATATTAATATTTTATGATTTAAACTCTTGATCCAACACCTTTTATAACTTTTTAGATTCTAATTCTGGATTTCATGGAACATCCTCATCATCTATTGTCCCAACACCACTCTTCCTATCATCATTTTCACTCATTTTGAAATCATCATTGAGTAGGTAAACAATTTCAAACAGAGAATATTTCATTCCGTCCTCTTGTAGGAAAATAGTTTCCTTTAATTTGATCTCAATCATTCCAAAAATAGTTACAAAATATGGAATTACATAAAAAAGATTCATCTTATTTTATGTTATTCCCTTTTCCATGGGAAAAAGGATATAAGGCCAGACTAAAACTTCAACTAAAAAAATAATTAACTAAGACAGATAAAAAATATAAAATGAAAGAATCCTTTCTCTTATAAATGTTTTTGGAATCCTAGGGTAATTCCATGTGAGATACCATGAAAATGGGGTGAACATAGTTTGGTAATTTATTCTAGTTAATCTGTTTTCATTAATCTAATCATAGACATTGATGTTTTGTTCCTATTAAATACAATGGTCACCATTTTTCTCTTCTTTTAGATACTTCTATATTTTTCATTATGCTTGGAAAACCACTTAATTGATATTATCTATTGTTTTTAGCCCGCATAATAAGATTTTTTTGTAAAAAAATTATAAAATAAATAAAACATGACACATTAATCTTTTACATGGTTCACCACTACTAGGTAATCTTTGGAGCATGTCATAGAAAATTTTTTGATGAACCAAATAATTATAAACTCAATACATTTATAATAATTCTTTAGGTACCAAATCACTATTCTCCCAAGGATTATTTCTCTTATTATACTTCTCACACTACTATAGGAATATAACCCAAATTTTATTGGCCTGTAGTTCATCAATTGATTAATGACATGTAGGTACATCATAATAAAAAAAATTATATTGTTTTATTAAAGGTAGTTGCTTCACTGATCTCGTTGGCTACTTCTGCAAGAAGAATTTGTGAAATTGTCTACAGAAAATACCTCATCTTTCATGGTTAGTATCCTGAGGATGATCCAAGATCCTTTAAAAAAAATTCTTTTTCTCTCTAAGATTCATATTTCTAATATATCTTACTTTATAGAGCTCTACCCCTTTTTTATTTGTTCAATTATATGTGTATATTATAAAATATTGTCTTGTACATGTTTGCATTTAATATTTGAATATAAAAAAACTGACTTCCAACTTCCAAAATCAATATTATCCTTTGGATCATATTCAAATAAATCTGAACCCTTGAGATTGAAAATATTTGTTTTTAGATGTGCCAATAACCACTAAAAACACTAGATAAATATATGTGAGCATTATAATTTGAAATTTATTGATTCCATGACTCATATAATGATGGTGTGTATCATGACATTACCAATTGGTTTTTTCCATTTAATCTCTCACTTCTTTATGTTAGTTTGGTGTGAACCTCCATTCATGGTGTTAAAAAATACATTCCATTGGCACAGAAAATCATATATAATATTCACAACATGAATTAATGATTCCTGATAAAATTTACTTCATTCTCTAGAAATTTAAATTTCCTTATAATTATTTATGACATGAATCAATGATTCATAGTGTAAAGATATTCTGTTCAGAGAAACAAAAATTTCTCTCATATTTTTCATTACATGATTCAATGCTTCATGGTGTAGAAATATTCATTTTGAAGGCACATAAATTCATCTCAAATCATTTATGGAATGAATTTATGTTTCATGGTATGATTATCTATCACAAAAAACTATTAATTCTATACATCTATACTTTTCAACATGATAAAAAATTCCACAATAAGAATGAAGTCCATAACTCCAATATTAAGCTTCATGGGTTTCCATGATTCCCTAGAATTCAAAAATAAACTCCAATGAATGTTACATTTCATGATGTTATATTTTACAAAAAAATATTGTAAAAACTAAAAAACATTTCCATCTTGTATACTACATATTCATTAGGATATATTTATCATATTCCACTATAATTTAAATTTTTCTAGGGAAATTCCTTGATATATAATGACATCAATTTTTCTATTTATACTCCCCAACAAGTTCATTAATGTGTGTATCTATTTTCCAATACATCCATACATAATTATCACTATTATTTATCAAAACACGAAATAACAAAAGCAATAAGAGATATTTTCCAATAACCATTTAAACATCACCAATATCATTAATAGTTTTATAATCAAGAATGGAACCCAACATTGTCCATTTGTATAACTAGCAACTTATACTGTCAACAAGACCATATATTTACAACACCATTCATAAATACATCTAAAAAACTTTATTCCAATTTCAAATCATTATAGAAAATCATATATTTGATTTTTTTTATATGACCACTTCTGTCTCTCCAATTTAGAATCGAGATTTGATTCATTAGTAGGTACACCAAAATAAATAATGTCAGATATCCCACTTCTTCTAAGAATTTTTATAAGTTAGAAATATCTTCTTCTATGCCTACATCACATAATAACATCCAAATTCTTATTCTCCATCTAACTCTAATGAACCATGACATCAAAAACTTTATTAAAATACATAGATCACCAATTTAATCATCCAAAACCATAATGAAAAGGGAATACCTCTCATTCAATTTTCAATAAAAAATTATAAAAATGATAGTATTATTCATAACACCAAATAATATAATGAACACTCCATTTTTTTAGATCCATCATTGAAAATCATATCCCAAAATATATGTGGTGATATCCATGTTATTAGATTTATTTTTATTTCTCAAAATGATTACTTCGAAACTCAATCTCCTCTAAACACCATAGTATACATCAATAATAATATTCCATATGAATTAAAACTTATAAATTTTGGTTTATAATCACACTCATCATTATATATCCTTGATATATATAACTATCTAGGTGGTCCTTTCTTCCTCTATTCACAACTTCCACTTTATAGTCACTATTTTACAGATCTCAAATATTATTCTCTATATCATTAATATACATCCTTCACACTCCAATTCTATAATTCCAAGATTTATAATATAATATATCATTCAATAAGTATTGTATCCACACAAAAATATATATATAATCAAACTCCATGTCTTCCCATTTTTAAAAACCATCTTCCAGTTATTGTCAATAAATTAAACAGTAATGAAACAATAAAAAACATGAATTCAATAACATAATTCCCTTATAATTTGTAGGATGTGAATATTCCGACTAAAATAAAATATTCTATAATGATTAATTCCTATTTGGCACCATTAATTTAATTCAACCAACAAACATGTGTGCTACTGAAGAGGAGTCATATAAAAAATATTTTCCCTAGGATGTTTTTGGACGATGTTATTGAGGTAGGTTAAGATAAAACCATGGAATATTTATAAACCTTTTTATTGTTAAACATTTTGGAATTTTATATTTTATATTATCCCAATCATCCAAATTTCACTCCCAATGTAAGGCTATAAAAAGTAATCCTAGGCCCTAGGGCTAATAATATGATGTTCCACAATATAATTATACTAAACAAACATGGATATATATTATGGAAATTCATTACATATCTAATTTACTTATTGAATCATTCATCAAAACCCCGATAAACCATAAATATTTTTATATTTATGTGTCCTTTATAGAATTATATCATACTAAACAAGAACATATAATGTTGAACACAATAATATATTTCATGGAATAAAATTTAAGAGAACTATTGAAATGAAATATTTTACATTTTTATTTGTCCGGACACCTCATCAATATATTAATTCATTGAGTCATAGTAGATAATGGAGTTGGGGTTAATCTTATTCTTTCTAAGACCCATTTTTGAATCAAATTCATGGTGGTATAATTGTACCTATCAGAAATGAAAATAAAAGACTATTAAAAAGTGAAAAAGGAATGGTAAAGTATAAAGATAAAAACATTGTTTGAAGACAATATATCAGATATTGAATTTATATTTGTTAGTCAAAATATAATATTCAATTATTTTTTAAATTTATTGTGGATTCATGAAAATGTAACCACACCAACATCCTACCACCAATTCCTGGAGTAATGTGTCAATGGGTTGGTAGGTTTACTTTTTTGTGACTATTTCCCTTTAAACTCCCATAAAACCCATTTCAAGGATGAAAGGTAATAAAAAATTGAGGGGAGGGGTCTTTAAACCAAATAATCTTGATAAGTGACTATATATATTGGATTAGGATATTCTTCCTCCATAACATAATATTATTTTATTGAGATTTTCCTTCTACATATTTTATCAAATTAAGTTGATGAATTTGGTCTATCATGATCACTTCCAAAATCATATTCTTAGGGTTTCAATAGAATTATAGATATTAGAATAATCTCTTATCCCACCGATACTAGAGGAGTGTGGGATACTCTATATATATAAAATAATCTAACCCTCAATCATCCACCCCCATAACCGATATTTATCTTCCTCTATACATTATAGGTATTTCACATAGACACAAGTTCCCTTTACTTAATAATGGGGTCCCAAAGCAGAATCCCTCCAATGTAGGCTATATGAAAATGACTATCTAGATTACCAGTACCATTTTAAAACATATCAACTGTAAAAAATATTCATAATATGATAGGTTCATTCTTTGGTATAGTCAGAAGGACCTAATAATTCTGACACCCTATTGAACCTAACTAATTCACTGAGGTTTATGGTTCATAACCACCAATGGATTTCAGCTAAACTAAATTCAAAGAAGAATGTAGATGTAAAAAATCAATGATATTTGAGTCCTATTGTCAATTCTATGTTTCATATAATATGATGAGATATCTATAATAGGTACACCAATATAGTCTTGAATATGAGTTTTGTACAACCAAATATTGGTCTTAGGTTGAGGTTAGTAATAGACATTATGGGGATATAAATGTAATAATATCTTCTTGGATGCATCTTTATATCCACCAAGTTTTTACAAAGAATCCCCAAATTAACAAATTATCTCTAAATTGAGAGAGAAGGTAGAAATAAATCTACCATACCAAATGATGACTCCGGGGTAGGGAGGTTTTGGATGGACCCCTCTAATTTTCAAAATTATGATGATGTAGTGTGTCCTAGTTTATCCCAAAATTAGGTTAAATTATTTGGAGTTGAGACTTCTGGTACTAGCCATTTTTCTCATAGTGATGAGTTAGAGAGTATTCCAATAGAGGCCCTTAGTTGGTTTGGTTCAATAGAATTCCTAATTCGATCTTGTTCAAGGACGTCTATGAACATGAATTAAAAATAGAAAAAATTCCAAAAATATTTATCTAAGGAATCTGTTTGAGAGTCTAAAATAGAATATGGTAGTGAAGGATGATAGAGGAAAGAGAATAGAAGGGTATTGAATAAAGAAGAAATGGGGATAGGAAACAAATTTAAAAGAAGATAAATAATTAAAGGGGAACTAAGAAATAAATATTGATAATTCTTTTAATGATGGTAATGTTATTTATTGAAATTATTTAGTTAATTATGAGGCTTTGTATTCTAATGAATATATTCCACCATCATTAATGAAATAGAAAAAATAAATCAATAGATGATGGAGGCTTCATGATAACTCCATGGAGGGATACTAGAAGAAAAACCAATATATTATAACCTATGATTACTATGTCAGTGGGAAAATCATGGAAAATAATGGAGCGAAGGAAAGATAATGTAAATGAATATTAGGATCTATCAACAAAAATAGAGGAATACGACTCACTATATGACTATGGAGACTAAGAATTCACAACCATGAAAATACCTATTTTCCAACATATTTTTATGGAATTATAGAAGTAATTTTTCTGAAATTTATAAGGGAATTTATTTATCAATATAATGAGTAAAAAGTTAGAAACCTCAAATTATGGGAACCACGAGAAAAATAAGTGTGATAATGGTTTATCCAAGACCTTAGTGAATAATTAATAAATTGGTTTGGTTAATAAGCGAAGCATATCTTTGAGAAAATAGAACTTGAAATATTATCAAATAGTGATTATATAATAGTTTACTAAATATGGGTATGATGTGAACATGAAGAGAGTCAAGGATTCATGGATCGAGAAACTGTTACAACCCTTCATTCCTAGCCTACTATAGTACTCTAGATGTATTTCTACAAGGGGTTATAAAAAAATTTCATGACATAAATGGGTGGGGACCAAGATGGGATTCCTAGGTTTCCCTACACCAAATATAACATTCAAACTAGAAATAGAGTATCATGTTTATCAATGATGTCATTAAAAAAGTGTAGTGGAAATTCTTTGATAGCATTGTGTTAATCTCTGATTAATATAAATGTATCCTTACAAGGTCTTCTTCAAATAACTTCTCAACGAAAGACTTTCTTAGCATGAAGAGGGAAAAAATCATCCATGATGTATGTGGGTATGTTCTATGGTGAAAGGAAATACGAAAAAAATTCAACATCTTCTTATGGTATGTAAGGAATTGGGCTCTCTTGATGGGGGATTAGATCCAAATATGGAGAGTTTGTCTTTCCTCATGGTGTATGTGTTGTAGCGAACCAAAAATTGAGTCCACTGAGAACCTATTTTATGAAGATGATTTGGAAACAGTGATTTGGAATATGTTTGGGATGTTTATAGGGCTAGATTCTCAAGGATCTACATAAAAATTCTTTCTGTAATTGTAGTTTCAGGGAACGTGTAATCGTGGATAAGAGTTGAATTCTAGAGCTATCATTCACATTGTAGGTTAGTGGAACATCTTAATAATAAGAAATAAAGAAAGGCATAAAGAAATAAATGAAAACCAAAAAGTTATTCTCTAAAAAACAAGTAATTTTTCTATGCATCTATCAAGATGGGTGAAAACCGGATATCTTCTCCCTCTTTAGGACATATTTGGGTAATAAATTAATCCTTGAATAACAACACTAGTTTAGAGAAGGGGTGGTGGGAATGATGGTAGCCACCTTCAAATGGACTAAATTTGAAACCAATGGATCATGTATCATGGATTCTATGTGATGGGAAGGGGATATTTTAGATAATCAAGGTTTGGTCATCCTTTCTGTTTGAAAACCTTATGGAAGAAAAAATTATCATCAAGCAGAAGCACTGGCCATGCTAACTAGACAAATGGACTGTAAGTAGAGAAATAACCGAGTACAAGTAGTTGAGACAAACTCCATGATTATTTATAAGGCACTATATGACACTGGTAACATCCCTTGGTCAATTAAGTGCATCATTAGAATGTGTAATGGATTAGTGTGTCATCAAATGGAAATTCTTCATACGTGACACAAAGGAAATATAGTTTTTGATTTTTTAACATCCAAGGGGACTCCAAGTGATCAAATTATATAAGCTTCATGTCATGGATCCTTTTATATGGAGGGGGATACTCCAGTGAGAGTGGATGATTTGGGGCATCAATACATTAGACTACCTCGGCTATAATGACATTTTTTTCTCATCATTGATGTACTTTCATGGATATTATAAAATTTAAGTTTGATTATGATTATATTCTTTAGTATAATCCCAATATCAATATCAAAGAATTATCCTATAAATATCGATATACTCATCCCTCCTAAACCGATTAATCCTTCTAATCCATTATATGGTTCTCAATGTTGGTTTTGGATGTTAGTTTCTAGGAATAGTTATAATAGTAACCAATAAACCATAAATTTAACTTTTTAATATTTAAAAAAAAGGGTTTGATGAGGTGGTGAATACAGAACTAGGAAACTATCTTATCTTACCGGTCAAAGGGAACACCCCACTAGAAAATTACTTCATACAAAGAGGATAACTAAACATAATTATTGATTGATTTTTGAAAAAAATAAGAATAATGGATCATATGATATGAAATAAAAAATTATACACCCATATAGAATATTTGTATCAAAATGCTGGTCACAACAAACTTTAATAAACACATCCCAATGTTTTTTTATGATGTGGGAATTCCACAAAAGCGAACTACACATGTTTATGAGCTTCTGTTACCATCCACATGATCTATGTAGAGCTACATGGTACCCTAATGGTCTTTATATAATATTCCCTCTATAGATAAGAGAATTATGTGATGTTCCCATCTGATTTATAGAAGTAATATCAATCCTTTACCTTCCTTGATCCTAGTAGATAGAGTATTTATGAATAACTTATATCCCAAATATAAATAATCTCTACCAATCTTGATGATCCCAGGAAACTAATCCTGGGTTCCAAAAAGAATCAGTGGAACATTTTTATATATTCTATAATTTCCTTAGAAGAATATGTAAAATATAATATTTTCTAAAAATTACATCATGATTTATTTTCTCATAACTATATAAAAATTACATGGATAGATTCTTTGTTGTATTTCCACCACATCAGTATCCCTTCCAGCCATTGTGGTTAAAAATAAAATCCAAGATAAAGATACATCCATCCCATAGTTCCACGATGGATAAAAAATCAGATGAAATAATGATGTTTTATTTAATTTTATATTTTTTTAATCATAATTCTATTGAAAAAATTATCCATATTTAGAAAATTAATAGATATACCAGAGTTTGTAACCACTTCTATGAACTCAACCATCACTGGGAACTAGTTTATTTTCCATTCTAGAAAATATAATTGACAATCAATTCAATTATAGGATTTTATTAACATTACTTCATGGATAAATATTTCTAATATACATATATTTTTATGTTTCTAAAATACAAAGGATCCACACCTTTACGGGTCCGCTTAGGGGTGTATTTATATCAAGTGAGTCCCTGTGGTGAAATGAATTATGTATCCACATTTCAAAAAAAAAAATAACAATAGTTCAAACTAATTCATAGAAAACTAGTGGAATATTATATGGAATACCTGGCTTCTAGATAATTCTAGTGTGTATATCACTTTTCGGACATTAGAGTAGTGTTCAACATACATTGATAAGACAATCTAAAAATTAATCCCATTAAATGTGTATTTAGAATAGCATATCTCTAATATTTATTAAGAATCATTGAGGGTGTAATGTTGTTATCAAGATGAATATATTGATACTTGAAATTAATTTTCCTTAAAAAACATTTATATTTGATATCCCTTCATGTGTGACTCCCAAAAATTAGATGATTCATTTCAATACCATAATAAATGTGTTTTCCATTATAAAATAGATAAATAATGGTATGACATAACCATGTGATAAAGATTGAAAAAGATCATTCAAAAACCTATTTTTTGCGTGCTTTGGTTTTGATCTAACTCATGAAAAGAAAATCACTTGTCATCTACATGGATTCTCAAGAGAAACCCATTAGATCTATCCTTTCTTAAAAATGATAATGGAAAATAGAAAAAAAAATATTATCTCATTCTAATAAAAATTTAAATTTATACTAGGTACATCATATTTGAAATGAACTATCTCCTTAGGATCTTTTCAATATATAATATGTGATAACATGTTCGTATTCATGAACTCTATTTGTAATATTACATGTATTAATTAGTGTATATTATCAATATCCACAAGATTGATGGGAATTATTTCTAGATGGATCATCATCCATCAGAAATTTGACATCCCATTCATGACCAAAATGGAATTCAATGGGAAGGCACTCATATGTTTCGTTGTCATCCATTCTAAATTTGTAGGATAGAGCTCTATAAACATAAATCTATGATGGGAAGTTATTCTATATAAATGAATATCTGAAAACATGGGTTATGTATTTTGGAGGTGTACCATAGATTCTGAATGTAAATAGCATATATGAAACTAAATGAAAATGGGTATTTTCATATGAAGGAAGAACTATTTCCCATACATGACCATATATGAGATTTTATGCCACAAATTCTTAAACATATTGTTATATTCTACATCCCTCGATAACATAATATCTAATGATATACATTATACAATTGATGGGATTCAATTACTGATGTAGATTATAATAAAATAAATATCCATTTTACATATAAAATAGTACCCACCTTTTTTATAAGTGATCAAATAATAGAAATGGAAGAAGTTTTTCTAAGTATTCCCCATGTAGTTACATCATATACACAAGTTCACCAAATGGTCATTAAGATTTCCTTGATTGAGGACTATAACCTATAATATATTCTTTCATGATATCGAGTAAATATGGAATTTATTTATAGGTGAGGAAAAAACCTTTTCATTTATGATTGATCAAATACTAAGAGAATAATGAATTTGAGAAAATGGATGGGATCCTCCTCAATTTCATTAAAAAAGAAGATATCATTTAATTTTTGTAATAATTAAATTTAAGCATATGCAGAACCCACTAAATAACAACCAAATAGTCTCACCAAATTAAGATACGTGGATACTTAAATCCCATAATGATGCATGGCAATGTGAACCTCACAAATAGAATTCATCTACGTCAAACTAAATCTAATTTTTTTCATTATCCTCATAAGTTTATTTATTTTATAGGGAAATACATCCAATTTTACAATTAGTGGTTGAATGTTATGGACCATAGCCACCGATGATAGCTTGATAGATTATGATTATACTCACATTTGCCAATAAATTTTTTCTAAAAGTAATAAAAAAGTTTCCTTGATGAAGGATAGGAATAAAATACATGGTAATTTTATAAAATACAACATAAGAAATATATTTGGATTTCAACATACACTTTTTAGGGAAATGATTGAATATGTTGAAAAATGAGTTGGGAAAATTGTATTCATAATATGATATCTTCTAAAAAAATATTATCAATAGCACGAAACAAAAAATGGAAAATTTAAGGCTTCTAAAAGGAACCTAAAAAACATTATAAAATTTATGGTGGATGATTGAAAAAACACTTGGTCTGAATTTATTTTTAATTCATGACGTGATTATCAAATTATCATAAAAACCCTTTCAAAATAAATGAACAATTCCATTTTTATGGAACATTGATAGTAATGGTGATGGTGGTGGAGGGAGGTTCTCTAATTCATGATGGGTTGTTATATACTTCTCTTAAAAGGTTATTGTTGAGGCTTTTCTCTATTTTGGATAGTATATGAGGAAACCATGGTAGATGGATCAAATGAAAATAACTAATAGAAGGATGAAAGTAAATTTCGATGGATTTTATCTTTTGTGGGGGATGCGAGGAGGTTGAGTGGAGAGCCATAGTAGGGTCTCATTGATTATAGGATTCAGTTCATATTATAGGGTAGGTAATTACATTGAAATATAGTCATGATATTTGGTTACCATTATTTTTTCATGTAGGCTATATAATATCCAGATTATTGATGTTGAATCTGACTCTGATATGATAATTTGGTTCCTTTAATTGATTTATAGATATCTGTGGGAGCTGGTTTATATTCTCATGAAATGTATTTTTTTTAATCAGGGCATTCAGGTCAGGAACACTTACCAGAAATGAAATTTTTTGGCAGAAATGATTTCTAGAAAATGGATTCTAGGTGAGATTATGAATATATACATCAGGTAGGGGACCTTACGTAATGACTATACAACCACTATAAGGGGAAATTCACTTTTACTTCATCATTTTAAGAGTCAGTGAGAGGAGTGTTACTTTGTTTGTATGTTTTTCAAAATAATAAAATGATAATTTTTTGTCATTCAGTCAGTAGTCATATGTTTGATTAGGAGAATGAAGATCCTCAATGAATGGAGTTTCAATTATTGACCAACCTTTAGGTCCACCAAAATAATGTGTCTTAAGATTTCAATTATAGGGTTCTCCTTCAATAATTTTTTTCATGGAGAATGAGTGTTATCTTTGAATAATCCAATGATACCCATGATAAAGTCTCTAATATTGGATCAAAAGTGAAAAATGACATATATTATAAATAGGGAATTATTTAATGGATATTATTAGCTAATCAAAATGAATGAAGATCTATCATTCCTCTTAGCATTGCAAGGATTCAAAAAAATACATTTTATAGAATCATGAAAGTTCATAAATTTATTATAATATGACAACAAACTATATGACATAAAGGAATTATCACATGAATATGTTATTGATAACATAAATCCTATCTATATGACTATAAAATACGAGATATAAATTCTTTATCACATGATTATTAACTACATGTTTTGAATTCCTCATCACATGGCTATAGATTTCATGATATAATGTATTTATCACATGACTATTATTTCCATGAAATTAAGTCTTTACAATAAACCCATAAAATACATGATATATGGTCCTTAACATATGAACATAAACTGTATGATGTTAGATCCATATTACAAGATCCTAAAGAATATTACATATGGTCCATTCCACTTGAATATAAATTTTATAGTATTTTGTCTTCATTGCCTGACCATAAACTTTCTAGTGGATGGTTGGGTCTATATGACACCAAAACATTTTAATATTTATTTTATTAGAGAATATTCTACATTCTAGTCCCTTTTCATGGGTTAATTGATGGAAATGATAATTTCTACAACAAAATAATATTTTCCAATCTCATTCCCTTCAAATATGCATGGCTTATAACTTTTTATCAAAGGATATATAGTGAAACAGAAGTTCCTTATCCAAGGTAAAATAATGGATTTAATTTATATATCTTCTATCATAATTTCTAAAATTTCCATCTAAAATTGAGTATAAATTTACACCCTCAAACTTGGGTAACACCCATCCACTCTATGCTTGGTTTTCCAATCTTACACTCCAAGTTTTTTATGTTTTAACCATCTTGAATCCGGTTTCTCATGATAGGGAAAATTTTGTAGAACTATATGGGGATATATTAATATTATCATAGGATAAATAAGGACTCTCATATCTCCTATCATATTCCCAAAAACAAACATATCTATCATAGCCATATTTCATCATAGTGTTTGGTCTATCATTAATTATTGATCTGTTTCCTCCAATAGACCAAAATTGGGAAAAAACCACCATATATCCTATAATTTCATGTGATTAACTTTAAGTTACCATAGAATATATAGTGATAGATATATATACTATTTAAGTTCTACCTAAAGTTACATAATAACATCTACCCAATTTCAATACTTCATTGAAATTATTTTCAATTAGATCAATGCTGGGGAATTCTAAATCCCATTGAACACCTCATTTCCATATACCAAACTTCATAATATATGTTCATAAATCATCAATAAATTTCCATATTTATTGGTAATGTAAATTTCCAACCAAATATTCCTTCTTTTTATCTTGATGTATCATTACCAACGAGTAATTTTTTACTCAAATAAAGAGGAAAAATGGTCACAAAATATCAGGTCATGGGGGCCTAATGTAGTGCAGAATGAGGGAATACCATTGAATAAAATTAACCACTTCAGGTTTCTAGGACATCACATTGTGGAGGAAAAGGGGTTTGGGGCTATAAACATCAAAGGAAGAAAGGTGATTTGTAACTTGGTTCCCCTATCGCCATGCGTGAAATACATTTATGTTTCTATTGAGAATTCATTTGTACTTTCTGATGATATATGAAATAGACCAGGGGAGGGGATATCTCCAAGAATATAATTATATAGGATCTTGGAGTATGTTTCTACCACTGATAACACGATTCTCTTTTGATGGAACAAACAAATACAAAAGAAAAAAACCTTGGCCTCTTCTTGAATGGAAGATCCCCGACCAAGGCGGGCAGAGTAAGCAAGGATAACTGGCCCTTTCTCATCACAGACCACTCCTCCACCAAAGAGTAACCACATTCAACAAGAACCATCAAAATTATGTTTGAGACCTTGGGAGGGGGGTTTTACAATCCCGGTGACCTTCAACAGTGTTTATACCTATATGGGATTCAAGAGATCTTCTTTGGAGAAAACAGAGGTATAATGATTCCTGCTAGTCGATGACGAGATGGTCCAGATCCAGAAGTAATTTTTTTCTTGTGATGATGATGGAGATACATGAGTAAGAGACCTCATCATGTCTCTCTTTATTACGTACATCCTAGATGCTCCAAACCCCTACACGTAAGATAACTATGTAGGCCTCCTTCTCTGGGCCACTATCTCCCGAGCCCTAAAACCACCTCTCCAAAAACGATACTTTGACCATGATGGATACAGAGAAGGCTGTTAATTTTCCAAGGGCACTCTATATACCACCCACCCAGTCACCCTGAATTAAAAGTTGATCAACAGTCTCCTTGTAATTCCCGGAATAAAGGCAACGAGAAACCAGAGTTATACAACAATGTTTGATGTTATCATCCGTGTGAATATTTCTATTTCAAATTCTCCATAAAAAGAAGTTATATTTAGAGGGAATTGACTTGGGATAGAGGATTTTAATTCATGATCCTGTGTTTTCTTAAGAGGTAAGTGTGCAACATATGTCCTAAGAGGAGAAGGACCCCAAGGATGATGTGGAAAAAAATAGAGTGATCTACCTCTAGGGAGAGGTAAATGATCTTGAAAGTGTCTTGTTAATCGTCATCCAATAATATGTTGGTGAAGTTAGGGTAGAATTTAGCTTCTATGAATGAGATATTGGGAACATGGAATCCAAAAAACCCAATGATCCCCCATCCCAGTTGGATCATGTGTATATCACACAAAAACAATTATTAAATCTTATAAACCATTAACACAATTATAATGTAAATCTTTATTCAAATGTCTCTAATATTTATCCTTGGAATATATTGCCTATAATATAATAATGGGTCCATTATCTGGACATGTTCCACCATTTTCCGAGGCTATATGTTATCTCCCCCTCATTCAAAATTGAAGTATTCTCATCTGAGGCATAGATCATCTAATATTACTATGTGTAATAAGTAAAAATTTTCACCTTTCTCAGAACATATTTTGGGTAAACTAAAATTAAATTAAAAATTTTCCCATCCATATTATGGTCACTCATTTTAACATTCAAATATTTATTCACACTAGGTTAACGAAAATCACACTGCATGAGAAAATTGTCTTTTTCATATATTTTGGTCTAATTTATATGATAAAAAACAAGGAGTTGAATTTTTGGGTCCATGATAAATGATTATAACTCTTCAAAATTATAGTTACATGTTTCCCTTTATGATAGTTTTATTTACACAAAATAGTGAAATAAAATGATTCATTATATAATGTTTTGAGATAAAACACTGCAATGCATGTTGAACATCAAAATTGTATAATAATGAAAAACAAAACAACATTAAGAAAACAAAAATAGTAATAAATCCCCAAATAAATAGACCAAGAACATTGAATCCTCATCCTCATGATTTTCTATAGAGAGCGTACCTATGAAAATACCAATGGAATGAAGGCATGATAACAAAAAGATAATAGTAATTTTTAAAAATGAATAGAATGGATGATTATAGAGATGTAAACAAGGTTAATTATGGGAAATCAACATGACCAATATAATTATAGTTGTTCATCTTATATGGCTGTTGGAATGATATAGATAATGATACTATCATAAGGAATATGAATAATTAATGAGGTAAATTATTTGTAATACTTTATTAAAATATGATCGTTGTAATGTAGCTATTGAATTAGTGGATATAAATATATGCTACCACATTATGAATTATGTGTAAAAAAGAAGAAGTAATAGAATTAAGTAATATAATTCATCCTAACGAGTATTATTTTTCCATGACTATAAACGTGGTAGCATCATAGGGGTTTTACCTTTATTTGGCACATTGTAAACTTCAACAAGTATGGATTGAGATAAATCATCAATTGAACTAGTTCAATCTCATGGAAATCACTACGGGATCAAGGAAATATGAATTACCAACCTGGACTACCACTATTTCTTATCTCACCATTAATAATTATGTAGAGGTATTAAGGGGTTTTATAAGTAAAGTTAAAATGATGTAAAATTTTAACTATTAGGTAATGAATTTATACATTATACATTTTATATTTTCTTAAAATTTACTTTTGTGGAATGTTCTGAATTAAATAATCAATTTTTTATTTAGAAAAATTTATTGATAAAATTAATTTTATTATTAAATAAAAAATATATTTCAAAATAATTATGAATAAAATCATTTAATGTTTAAATAAATATTTTTCAAAAAAATTATTTTTAATGTATTTATTATTTAAATAAATTATATGATTCACAACCAAATAATTATTTTAATCAAATTTATTAATAAATAAAATATAAAATAAATTTAAAATCATTAAACTTTTATTTTATTATTAAAAATAAGAATAATTTAATTATATTCTTAAATATAATTTTTTTATAAAGATTATTTTTTTAAAACTAATATGAAAAAAAATTAAAATTAATTTTAATATATTTTAGAAATTTTCATATAATAAAATAGATCCCAAATTTAGAATCATCATGCCAAAATTAGGTAGGTGGGTTCATATTAGATTTTTTGTTTCAAAATAATTTCTATGGTAAATATTTAAACAATGTAAAAGGTATAAATATATTTAAATTTAAATGGATCTAAATATTTTTGGAAAACATGAAATTTATACATTCAAGAACTTTTTCATAAGGTGTGGGATTTAATACTACATTTATCAAAAACATTTACTTTCCTAACTCACTAAACTGCCACATGATTCCATATTTACCCATCACAAAACATATGTTTTAAAAGAAATGTATATCATTTTGAGATATAAAATATTCTCTATTCCATCCATTCCAAGCCATGAATATACCTTGATTCCCTCTTGAATCCATAAAAATATTCATCTCTTAAATTCTACTCCCATGTTTTGACTCAATTTTTCACAAGGAGTCCAAAGTCCTTAACTGTGATGAAATATATTGCAACAAGAATAAATTACATCAATGTGAGAATTGAGTTATTCTTCATTCCATTAATTTACCATCTCATATCCACTCTTCCAAAATCAAATTCAATACACTAATGGTATTCTATTATCATAATTATTATTTTATAAAAAATATATTATCATTATATAACTATATGTTCTTACTCATTTATTTGTTAAAAAAATAATTTTCTAGGATGGTTTTGACACCCATTTGAAGAATTATATATTATTTCCATCATGAATGATTATTATAACTCAAATAACAGTAATAATATTTTTTATGATAGTTTTCTTGAATGATTATTTATTGAACCACAAACTTCTAATATCGCTGACATTCATGAAATGAGATATCATCGTGAATATATATTCCATCTGCTGATGGATACTGATGTTTCCTTACCAATGATATTTAGGGATGAAGTTTGGTCCAGAGGGTGGAGGAGAGGCTCATCACACATTTCAGGGGATTATTTCTTTTTATATTACTATACTATAGATTTAAGACTTTTTTCATGAATCCATCTCTTATCCTAGTGAGAAATAAGTAACCCCATTACAATTGTTAGTCTATAAAATGTATTGATATGAGAAAATGTAGGAATCATAGGTTCTCCATCAGTGTTAATATATATATGTATTGTAGTTTCTCTATGTTATTCTGTTATTAGTTAGTGATTCTTAATTTTAAGGGGATATGATTTATAGTCACATTGTTTGGAACTATGGAGTTTATCACAATCTGGGGAAGTGGTAGATGTTTTTTATGTCAAGATCTTGCCCATGAGAGGATATTTCTATGTATCTATATGGAATAATCATCGAATAAATTTTCTTTTTTCCATATAATAGGGAAAATCGTGTCATTTATGGTTATGTTATAAAAATTTATCTATGTTATTTGACTACATGTGGTTAGGAAAACATAGATAAAAATTCCTAGAAATTGTTATTGTGGGAATTATTCATGAGGGGACCATTGTAATTGACCTCGTAGGGAATATTTACCAATGATATTGGGTTTGTATCATAATGAAGATATCAATATTAGTATAGATATCTCTTAGAATATGGCCCTTCCAAAATAATGGGATAAAACCCAGAGGGAATACGATACTTCATGCTTGTACATGATGTTATCACAAATATTTCTTAATTGTATGATAATCCCAAGGGGTGTCAAAGCACGAGTACATGCTTCTACAACCAATGCATTCAGAAATTTTTGGAAGATTGAAGAGTGACCTGGGCATGGGGAGTTCTGAAAATTATTTGATGTTTAAGGGTGTTGTAGTGGCTTCAGGTGAGGGAGTGATAGGAGCATCTATTTCAAATGTATGTGTGGAGAATTCAGACTCTCCAAATTCTATTCCTCAAAGTGGTGATTCCCAAACTAGCATCAATGATTTATCTATTGGGGAATTTCATATAGAGGATGCAGGAATCCATGAGACTCCCTTGGTTATTTCTTATACTAAGACAGTCCGGTCCGAAAAAGGTATCTCTGATGAAGTCCAGAAATTAGTCCTTTCTAACTCAATCAAGATAATTCCTAGAATGGAGGTGGTTGATAAAAAACTGGTTAACCATTTTGAAGGTTTGGCTAATGATGATCTGGTGTAGGAGTTAGAATCTTTTTTGACTATTTTGGAAGAGCAGAAGGCCCATGAAAACGATTCCAGTGATGAGAATTCCAGCTAGTTAGCTAGTGATTCAGATGGAGATGGACCAGACAGCAGGCTACCAAGCCCCAGGAGAAACAAGAGACGTAGGGGTTTCCACAAAGAGAGGAAAGAATATTCATATTTTCCAAAACCTATTGAGACTAGATCTGCTAAGATGTCAAAAGCTATGCTGGTGGGAGATGAACCCAAGGATGTCTGCCAATAGGTGGAACCTATCAAAGTGCAGGATCAATCTGTGGAAATGCAAATGGGCTCGGAATAGGAGATGCTGGATTCCGTTCTAATGATTAATTCTACTAATGAAGATTCCAATCGAATGATGATTAGGTTATTAAAGGTATCATCTCATGAGGAGCAGTGTTTTGGGATTGAGAAGAAGGATCTTATAATGATAAGAGGGTTCAATGATGGGATGATAAATGTAGAGGTGTAAATTTATTCCTGGGACAAGCTAGAATTATTGTTTGAAGATATTTTAATAGATGAAAAATATACAAAGTTAAACATTATATCCTGAAAGTTATTTAGGGAGTTAAAATCTGGTAGGCTTAAGTTGTGTTTTAATTAATCTTTTATTTCCTTTTGTGGTTGAACAATGGGTTTCTCACTTTTTCCTCAAAATTGTTTGATAATAAAAAATCTAATTTTCAGTTAGTAACTATTTATAGTCTCACATGGATATATCAAGGTGAGGGGAGACATATATTATCTGGATGTTAGGTTTGGACCTCCTGGATGCTTCATAATTGTCTCATATAATGACAATAAAACCCATGTATTTCAATATTCATAGATTATGGTCATGTTGTAGGACCAAAACATGAATTTTAATTTGTTCAGATATGGATAAAATCATAACTTGTTAATTTTTCTGACTAAAATATTAGACAAGTTGATGAACATCATATTGTGGGTGTATGTACTAAGTCGTTCAGAGTCTTGAAACTAAAATATTAAGGCGATTCAGGTGTTTAATCTCAATTTTGACAATTTAATGATCAAATAATACTCTAATACCAAATGATTCATGATTAGTGTGAAGAATAATATATATAAGTACATTCATATTCCATTGGAGGTCAAAACAAGGGATTGAATAGGGAATACACTTTAGTACAACCCGAGTAATAATCCCAAGTCCAAATAAGGGTGATGATATTTGGTTGGGTGGGACTTATTCATGTTTTCCCTACGTTACCCAAAATAGTGAATTTATTAGGTGATGCAATGTTTGGGAATTAGACACATGAGGATGCTCATGTGATAAGATAATGTTGTGTCTTACTCCTATTAAGATGAATAATGAGAAGTGTTTAAAATTTTTCAATAAAAATTCTGATTTAAATCTCAATTCACACACGAGTCTTGATCAGTGTGAGGAATGAGAGATAATAGAAGATATAGAAAATTTCATAAAATAAAAAAAATAGTCTTTGATGGGGCTTATGTGTTGAGGCTATCAATGAATGAACTATCATCTCATACATGTGACACGAGTCATCCCATGTTCATTATATGGGATATCATGTACTTGTTTCATTGGATAAGCTTACTATTTCACATCATACAGTAAAGAATTTTGTCATGCAGTTTAACATAATGAGGTAGGGACATTATACTATTAATGTTATCATCGTGTAACTCGGAATTGGATCCTGTGAAAGTAAATACAATTAATGTTTCTATAGATCATACCCATACATCTTTCTAATAAAGTTGTGTATATAATAATAAAAACCATAAATGTTTATCATTATTTTTTAATAGATGTCACTGAGGTAATTAAAATTAGTGGGAACATGATAGATTACCTTAACAAAGTATAAAACACACAAGGAGCCTATTTCTTAAAATTATTTTATTACTTTATTAAATGGAATTAAGGAATCCAAAAGCTCCATGGGCCCTGGGAATAAAATATTGGGTGACTAACACATATGTAGTCAACCACATTATATAATAGTATTTTCCATGAATGGGGAGTAATTCCAAAAAAATGGATGCATTTTGAGATCCTTAATGAAGCACTCTCTTTGAACTAAGCTCAAAAATATTCTTCCTGAAGGAACTATATAGATGAGATTCTTTACATTGGATATTCATTGGATTAATTCATAAAGTATATGTTATACGAGTTTTTCATGGTGGTTAATCTATAATAGAAATTAATAAGTTACCATTCTCTTAAAATTGACCTTTGAAAAATAACATTAATATAGGTTATGAAAATGGAAATTCTTCTCAATCACTATATTAATCTGAAATGGTGCTTCACATTTCATCTTATTTCCTCTTTTTCAAGATGGAATATAGTATTTATAATAATGACAAATATATATTTTTTGAAATAGGGGGATAGAAGGATGTTAGTGAAGTTATATATGGTAGAAATTGAATTCATTTTGCATAAATCAATGCTATAAAAAGCCATGTCTGTGAGTTGTAAGTGAATGAAATGGTTTATGGGAAGCTTAAAATCCACGCCCATTGATAAAAAACATTTATTAGAGGTAAAATTTTCACTTAATGAAGGTATCAAAACACTATTCCCTTACATATCCTTTTTTGAATTTGGAAATAGAAATTCAAACATGGGAGAAGAAAAAAATATTCCTTCAACCCCTGAATGAAAATGATAGAAAGGCGATGAATAATTTCAAAATGGTTCTAATTTGTTCTGGATTAAGGCCTTGCAAAGGATCTATTATTTCACAATCCATTGTATTTTCAATGCAATACATCAATTTATCTAAATTATAGTCCACTTTTCAGCTCTCAAATCCCAATTTTGGGTTTATAACCTTATTTAAAATCCTTTTTTATATGTCTAAAACAACACATTACAACAATATTCCACCCTAGTTTGAGTTCTGATTGACAAAAATACGTACCAATTCTAAGGAAGAAACAAGGACCGTTGGGGTTAATTGTTTTGTACTAATGTATAGTGACAAGGGATCATCCTTATATAAAAGGTATTAGTTGATTTTTAATTGTCAAATAACACTAAAATTTATTCAAGATCACCCTATATTTTTTCACCTAACCCCACATGATTATTACATCATCGATCACAATTACATTATAGATGATTTTGGCTAAAAGGGCCCCATTTAGGTAAACACGAGGTATTTGGTAAACTTATCTTAATTCTTTACAAAATACCTCATCATGTAATGTTGAAAAACTTTCATAGAATATTTTTTTCCATAGAGAGGATGTGGTTATTTGTTGTTCATATAGAGCCTACGAAATGATGAATGATTTTTTACTATGTAAATTATTTATTGTTTTCTAATTTTTTTATTTTAAAAATATCCACATCATTTTTTATTATAATATGAAAAGGATTATTGGAAAAAATACTTATTTGATTCAATGATCGATGTTGAAAGGAGGATTTTAATCTCCATAAATGTTTTGGTTGATCCTTGACACAATATTATTCCTCATGATGAGACCATAAATAATATTCTACCAATAAAACATCAAAATTATCTTTTTTTCATAGTAATTACCTTTATATATATTTGAACTAAAATAAAAAAAACCTAATTTAAAAATATGATCATAACTGAATATCCCTTAGGTTTCATTTTCCCACAAATTCTAATAAAGGAAATATCTTTATCATGGGTCATCATGTCCCAAAACCATGTTATGAAATTTATTTCACCTTGAAAATCCATCTATTAACCCAAGATGTCCAGTGTATAATTTAAAAACCTACCACTCTATATTATCCATCCATATATAACATCTCATGGAGAGATAATGATGTAGGATGTAGCCTAATGTGGGGCATATAATCTTGTGAAAACTTTTATAATGACTTGGCCTCCACTTTCTGGGTGCATTAAAGATGTATAAAATTCCTTATGTAGTTGGAGCCAGTTAGATTATACCAATCAGAATGGAATTCAAAATTCATGACATATCAAACAGGTGAGTTTTTAAATGGGCTTATCAGAAATTGGTGTTCAGATACCATGACATTATATCTACCATATAGTGATGTCATGATTAGTATTTGGGATAATTATCAATTGGGAGGAATCATTTTACTTTGTGAGATGTGTGATGAGTCCTTCACAAGAATAACACATGGGAAGACGTAAATTGTATCCATACTATAGTAAGAGACTAGTTGAACATGGTAGATATATCATATGACATAAATATTTATACATGTTTAATTATCATGTTTAGTGATGGGGAAATAATATTTCTATAACCTATCATGTTGAGGCCGAAGGTCCGGAATTCCTAGACCCACCCTTGTCAATAGTATCAATATTTATAATTCTCATACCAATAAACCCTATAATTGGGTTAATACACAATACAGGGTCACATTGTCTAATAGGATATGACCTCATATCTTTATTGAGTAGTATTTTTCACTATGTGACAATGAATATGGATTTTTCCAGCTTGTGATGCAAATTTACGTGTCCAGATCGACACCATGTTTATAGAAGATGCATTAGAGTAAGGAAATCCCATTAACATGGATGTAACCACCATGTTTTCATATTTTCACTCAGTGGTATATAGATAAGTGGGAAGGTCCCCATATCGTATTATTGAACTATTCCAATTTCTATATAACTGGATGGTATAAAATTTCCAATGCCATGAGTATCAAAATACTACAATATTCCATCATTCTACTATACAACCCAAATTACTAAACTTTTCTAATGTTTTTCTTATATCCTTCGATACCAACAATGCTATTTTGAAGATGATTATTCTTATTTAACTTTACTTTATTCCATATATCACCCCATCTGTAATAGTAACAGACAATGGTGGAGGCACCTAGAAAGATGATTCATATACCATATCTTTTTGAGATGGTATTTTTATATCTCAAATAAATGGTGTGATAATTTGTGAACCTTACACCCATTATATGTTCTCATAATATTTTAGTTTTCTATAATAAGAAAATTCATTTTTTCTTTCCAAAGATAGGAGGAAGAGACATATAAACATCCTTTTCCATCATCGGTTGAGGACGATAAATGAAAATACATGTATGCTGATTATAACTCCATCAATTGGAGGTATGAACAAACTATAATGAGAATAATCCAAATAATGGGTGCATAATTATCGTATTAAATATTTGACAAGCCAGTTAAATGGGTAAATAATCCATCGGTACCATGAATTCTCTCATTTGTCAAATTTTTAGAGAATGTTTTTAAAATTAATATTATTGGAGCCAAGAGTTCTAAAAATTATGAAGAAAATATTCTTTGTAGTTATTTTTGTTTTGTGAGTGTTTGAAATCTAGTACAATTAACAAGGGTTTGTAATTTTATTTGTAACCTTTATCATATTACATGAATTCTAAATTATCCACTAAAATGATCATCCCCATTGACTTGATCCTGAATCCTATTAGGATTTAGTAGTTAAATGTTATTCAACATCTTTCCTACAAAATATATCCTTCCATGGTGAACTTGATTCTATATTTTATAATAGTAGTAGAAGGTAAACATGGTTTTTAACCCAATGAATCTATTGAATACCATATTTTAAGAGAATGGTATGGGTACTATATTCATGATATCATTATATAAATTCATTTAAAGGATATTATTTGTAAAATTAGGATATATCACTAACTCTTTATGGATCAGGTTTAGGTGGGTTTAATTAAAAATATTTGTGCACTTTAATCCATTATGTTCTCACATCTTATATTGAACTGGTGGCTCGGCAATGAAACATCATCCAATTTGATCTTTTTAACCATCGAGAGAAATATAGGAATGTTTCCATAAAGGATTTGTATCATCTTACTACTAAGGAAGAAAATATTCATGTTTGGATAGCTAGGAGGATTGAAAAATAGTTTGAGTATTAATATATAGTAGCATGGGGGAAGGAGAAACTATTATTGGTAGAAACTGGGATTGAGGTTGTTGGTTGAAGGAGCCAAGAAATAACCACCCATGTTAAGATAACACATCCTTTATCCAAATAAGAATCCATCCAACAGATGAAAAATTATTATTTTAATAGTAATTATCTTCATGTTTTGACAATTTTTTTATATATGATTAATCAAAGTCATTCATAGATATTTTTTTTATTTTATTTAACTATAACATAATAGAGAGACTCCAGGATGTGAATGATCTTCTCATTTTTTTAATAGATGGATGGAAACTAATTTTATTCTTGATACATTGTACCTTTCATCACAATGATTATCATTTGACAATAATTCCAGAACCCCAATAATATGGTGTAAAAAAACATTAAAAAATTTAAACATTTAATTGGAAATGAAATATGTCAATTATATGTCTAAGATAAATGATTAAAAATTATGTTCCCTTAGGCATGGATATATAATGGGTATAATAACAAATAAAATTACTATAAAAATAGATTTAGTATATTGGGATAGACATCTTTCTCCTAAAAATGTCTCATAAATAAATATTGGTATAATTTGAATCACCTTAAAAATAGATTTGGTAAATTTGTATGAATGATTACCTTCTATTCAATAATTGTAGATAGGAATAGGTATAATTATAGTCTCTATAACATTGGTGTTAGTCTATTTAGAAAAATAATTTTCACATGACTATGGCTCATTGATGATTATAATTATAGTTTCCATCAGTGGATTTAGTCTATTTAGATGAATGGTTTCTTCCTGGGTGGGTCTCACAAACAAGTATGGGCATAATTATGATCACTATAACACTAGAGATGGTTAATTTGAATGAAATTTTCGGCTCAATGCGATGAGGATCTTGAAGGGGGGTATTTGGAATATGGATTTTAATGATACAAAGGATTCGAGAATTCTAATGTAATTCCATCATGTATTTCATAAAGATTCTTTGAAATGATAAACCAAGGATGATAGAATTATTGAATGCACTAAATTCTTCAATGTCCAAGGGGCCAAGGAAGAACAACGAGACTACAACTATATTCATATTTTGAATCCCCCAATATTTTAGTCATTTATTTAATCACCCTAACTTTTTCCTAAAACATATATTTGGGAGGCATAGATAGAAAGGACCTATATTTTTCTTATATTTACCTTTACACATTTCTAACATTTGATTTTTATGCCCATTTTATTATTAGGTGCACAATTTTTCATAGATCATGTAAGACTGTTTCTAGCAGGTGGATTGTTGACCTTTTACTATGAAAATCCTTTAAATATTTTCTTCTTGGTGAGTTTTATGTCTATTTCCATATATTGTTTTAGGTTATGAAAGTTAAACAATTTGACTAATGTCTAATCCTTAATAGTTTTGTCCTAGTTTCACATAGTGTAAGGTCATTATGCATGGACTACAGGGTGAAGAGACCTACATGAAAATATATGTGGAGTTTAAAAAATGTGAATTGATAGATCTCTATTAAAATAATATAGTCAATTTCATGAATAAGTATATATCAATAAACCTAATCATAATAACTATCACTGTTGGTGATGATGGGAATGCCCTCTGTAAGAGTTTTCTAAAGATTGACTGTGACATCTTAGTGGGTAGATATGGGTACTCTATGATCACCATTTGACATGGTGATAGAAGGGATTCCCAAATTATACTACATAGGTCAGAGACGGTAGTGACCACCATATAATTTGGGAATTTAGTTTATGGACATGATGCTCAGACCATCATTTATTACTATCGAGATCTATATGATAAGGACCAATTAAGGGTTTAGGATTAGATATCAAAATGTTGGTTGGAAATTAGTATGATACACATGTTTTAAACATATATAGCATAAGATACAATTGAATAATTGGAATCTGGATTGTGAAAATCATTACTCAATGAGTTTAAATAATTTCTGATAAGATGAGGCACACATGTCAGGAATGAACATAGACCATGTTTTAATGAATTATTCCACTATAATTATGTCAGGGTATATGAAAATTTTATTATCAACTTCATTAGGATCAATATTATACAAGTTGATAATCCATATTAGTGGCACGTAAATAGAGTTTTAATGAGGTAAGAATATATATATTTAATAATAGGTTCCCTTTTGATTATAATAAACTCATTACTAAAAGCGAATGGAATTTTTTGGTGATTCAAAAACTTTTGAAAAGAAGTCAGATTATGGAAGGAAGAAATATTCATGAAGGGTTATGGAACACAAAATAAAATAACAATATGTCTGAACCACATAATAAGAATGTAAAGATATGATGTGTCACCCCACTAACTTTTTCTAAAATTAGTGGGTATATTGGTAATGGTTTTTCATTTTCCAGGGTCATATGAAGAGCCATACAAACATTTGTTCCATTTTCTAAAAATTTATTCTCAAATTTCCCCTATACCATAAATTGGGAAGTATTCTAGGAAGAGATTATATTTTTGATTTATCTTACCATTATGTGTTTTTATCTTGGAATGTTTTATGTCTTTTCCTCCTACATTTTATGGTCTTATAATCATTAATACCCCATTATTATATTTTAATTTCCTATAACATTGAAGAAAATAATGAGTTTATTATTTTGAAACATTATCCACATTTGAGGTGGGAAAAAGTATATGACAATGGAAAAGTGAAAACATGATGTGAATGGAGAGCGTAGGGGTGGTATACATTATCTTACTGTGGTGGTGAACATAGTTTAAGGCTATATTCCTTAGGAAAAAAAGTATTGAGATGTTCAATTTTTTTCTAAAGGGTAAAATTTCCCATATGTGAACCTAGGTCCCAATGACACTATATACTATCTCAAAATGTGTTTGTGTATGGGGGATGAATAGTTTATGGCCACAATGGGTGTAAATGATGAATGATAATTACAACCTAGATGGGGCACAAAGGATAAGTATATCCCAAAAATATTTTAATAGGTCTTGGTTCCATCATAATTTGGAACTTAATTTTATAGTATAATGAGTACATATATGGAGTGAGTTTCCAATGAATAACCACTGACCATATCTAAAAAATGAGTAAAACTGGGATACTGTAAAGGAATTTGGAAATTAGAGGATCCTCCCCTTTAGGATTATGATATCTCTAGTTAAAAATCCATATAATTGGTTTATATATAGAGATATATCATGGGAAAATTATAAATAATCACAAAATAATTGTCCTTTGGATGTTAATGTTCTCATTACTAATATCCAAGGAAACAATTTTTGAAATCAATGAAACCCTAAGAACTAATTTTTACTAATAAAAATTATGTTTAAAAAGATGGAAATGGATTTATTTTAGATTCATTAAAGTCATAAATAAGATTATATAGTTTCTATTTAAGGGGTAGAAGTGAATGAGGACATATGAATGTGTCCTAAACATTGAGTTCAAACAATATTTTTGGGTGAACATTAGTTAATCGATACATTTTCTATTTATTATATGGGAGTTTCTAAACATAAGGTTTTATTATTTATAAAATGTAATTTTATCCTAACATTTTGTGGAGAACCACCCTATATTGGCTATGATCACTTGGATTTGGCTTTTATGTTTGGAAATTGGGTGACGAGTAGGAGGATTATCTTTTTAATTTAATTTCATACATGGTGTAACATTTTTTCTATAGTTTAACATCATCCAACAAGGAATGAAATAACATTTTCTAAAATGGGTATATTATATCATATAATTTGTCTATGGATATGTAACATAGATTAGGATAGGAGAATTATTATATTCTATACTCTCTTAATGTAGTTTTATAAGTCTGGAAACTCCTATGCATCAGAGAGGAGTGAATTTAAGTTGATAGAATCTATGGATGGGTCCACTATATAGGATCTAGGAGTCCATAAGTATCATATTATAATACAAATTAATCCCAAATGAGGTTGTTATATTTTAACCAATGTATGTTAAGCTCTTTCATGGGGAATGTGTATTCATTACCGATTTAAAAATGACGAACACTATAGTGAATGATGAAATATAGATATGACACATATATATGAGGATAATTTTTTGTGTTTTTCTTCTACATAGATTATCCACATATTTAGGGGAAAGTATCTTGGATTCAACTCAATACATTACTACTAGAAAAATGAATACATCACTTGAATATCCAAAACAACAAGGTGAATGAGGAATTTTTTTGAAATTATGACTATTCATAGAATGATAGATCCAAGAATCACAACATATCCAAATAGAGTAGGAATCACTACATGAAAAGTTATTAATGAGAAACTACCCATATAGATCCAATTTATATATAGTTTAAGGTTTTCCTTTTTTTCCCATGTGAAAAAAATTCTGTGTTGTGAATGCCTACAAGTATTTAGATCTTATAAAGGGAAATTAGGTAAAGTGGCCAGTCTAAAAGTTTATGGTTATACAACATGGACCATTTTAATTCAAATATTTGGTCATTGTTGTTTTTATTGTTCCACATGGAGTTACTAACCTAGACATCCATGCTCACATGACCCATGGTCAATATGGGAAAGAAGAGGAAATTTGGGCATAACCAATATCATAATAAGGAACATGGTAGAGGATTTTCTATAAATATAATGAGAATTTATATTCAAGATATAGAAGTTTTTATATAGTTAAATGTCTTGTAATGAGGATGTCAACTAATTAATTTAACAACTTATAGTATGTGTGGTAAGCATTTAGTTTAATTTTATAACGTGAGGTAATTATTATAATGTTTTACGCCTTGGAAAAAAATTCTTATAGATTAATGATATTTGGTATTGAATATAACCATGTAGTTTATCATAATATAATGATAATTACATGCTACATAGTTGAATGTCGTACAAAAAGGACATAAGTGGTGAAATTTTTTATCATGTAGTAAGGTAAAGGGTGAACTGACATAAAAATAAGTAATACATTCATTTTAGAAAATATTCATTGGTATCCAAAGTGATTGATTTTCCATTTATCATGAATCAGGAATAAGATCCATTAGATTAGTCCTTTTATATTTTATATATTCACTCCCACTTTAGTTAGTTATTTCAATGCCTCTTTCTTGGTATTATCATAGATCTGAGAACCCATACCATCTATCATTAGAGGAATTTTTAAAAGTTAACTTTCATATTGAATTCTCCTAAAACTAATCTATGTTGGAGTTTTAAGTTGTGAAAATTTCACAATATCAACTAATCAAGTATTTAAAAATAATCTTATTAGTTCTACGGTTTTTAATCCTCAAACATATATTTATATATGGAAATGTGAACCTAGGTAAGGTGATCCTCGAGGGGAAGAATTTCTTATATCCCATATATATGTGAATATGGGGTAACAGACATAGTCATATGGGGTGTGGTGTGATATTAGATGACAGAATGAAAAAGTATCTTATTCATTCACTTATTATCATTATCCACCATTAATATGTGTATGATATATAGTCTTGTTAAAAGCCACAATTTTTCCATTCTCGTATTTATGGTAGTGGTATGAGTGTTTAAATTGAATTCGATTTTATTGATACAAAATTTTAAATTTTGAATAGTAAAATTTGTTTTCATTATAAATGAATTTTAAATTTATGATACTAAATATATTGGTAATATATTTCTTAAAAAGGCAAATTATGGCCATTTCCACTATTCACTTTAGGGATACTCTCTTAGTTCACTTGGAGAATATGTAAGTTTCATTAATGATATAAATGAACCACTTGGATATAACTATAGGATACAAACCCATGAAATATATTCCCCAGATAAAAAGTGACCAATAATATTTGTCGGAGTGCAGATACTATAGGGTTTGATACATGAAATTACTATAAAGTTTGAAGGTATGGAATTTCATATTGAATTCCTTATAATACTGTTTCATCAATGGAAAAAGGTGTACAAGTCTCCTGATATGATGAGAGAGCATTGTTTTGTATTTATTAGAACCATTGTAACCTTCATGGAATTCCCACATAATATAATTTATCTATCATCCTTTAATTAATCTAAGGAGGACTCCATGAATTACTTTCTTATAGAGGATTATTTGAGAATTTGGTCCATTAAAAAGGAAAAAATTTATATCCACTCATCAAATGTTTTCCTCCTTTAATCAATCTGATGAAGGGACTATTATTTGGGAGAGGTACACAATGGGGGGAATCTATAAAATAGTACTATAATTTTTAGAGGTTATTATACTAAATTTCATAGGGGTGGTGTTAATCTCATCGATCAATTTCTTATTGTTTCCAGTGGATGGGAACACCACTATTCAATGTGAAATGATGATAAATATCTCATCTCACACTGGATCATCCATGGAGTTGGATGAATAAGACAAAAAATATTCTCATGAATCTTGTGAGAAAAGAACACGTGATAGTGTTAGTTTATAATGGAATATATCAACTACCCTAGTATATTATCAAATAGGGGTATACATTCTTATTATTAATGACATATTTACAATTAATCTACCTTATTAAAAACTTTGAATCTCCTAGTATATTCAAGAAGGGTATAGGTATTTTCTATTTTCATTCTATGCCTGAAATGAGAGTATAGTATACCATTTTAACCCTGGTGTATTCTTCCAACAGTAATAAGGAGTATAATAAAACTACATTTGGTGGAAAATGAGATTAATTCCCATAAAAACTCAACTAATCTTTGGTTTTTCAATCTATTATATTGTTTGACATCCGAAAGAACCATAAAATAAATATGCCATTTCATGGAGAATCTTGAATGGAGAATACCTCTTCATCAATAAGTTATATATCCATATTTTTCATCCTATGATGGTATAGGCTATGAGAAAATTTTCCTTTTCATTCCTATTGACTGGATTCTATGGTATGAATTGGATATCAAATGTTACCGAATGATCTTACAACATGACACACCTCTATTCAGCATTGGATTATGGAATATATATTCAGATGGGTCAATGTGACAGACCAAGTGGACCTTGTGATACTACATGTAGTCCCATAGTTTCTAAACCAAGAAGATCAGTGAAAGGCAATTCATCACGATGTCATAGTATCAGGTCAATGTATCTAGCATAGTTATGATAAGACGTCAAGGACCATTCTCAATACCAACATCATCCTTTTATGTGGGGAAATAACCAATTGAATAACTAATGTATTATATATATAATATGTATGTATTGGCGTCATCTAATGGAATTTACATTACATGGCCTGAGAGGTATTTATTGGTATTTTTATAATCCGCTTAATAATTTTCATCCACCCAATAAAATAACTCCCAACATTAAGATATTAGTGAAGGGAATGTACCTTCTATCATGATTTACAATGAAGTGTTTGATGTAAGAAAGGTTCACTAAGGCTATCTCAAATCATTGATACTTTTAGGTAGATTTATTTTTTAGGATCACTATGGTATTCTTATGGTTTCCATCAAAACCAATATAATTTAACAGAAATCTATAAAATTTTCAAAACATGTCCCTAAAAGAAGATTTCATGGGTTCATATATAGGGAATGTTATCTCATAATATTAAACAATATGTCATGTTTAGGGAATTAATCACAAAATTATATAGATTTTACCACCAAATCATTAATGTAAAATTCCATAGTCTTTCATATAATAGGATTGAATATAGGGCTAATTACATCTTGATATGTGGCATAAATATTATCCAAGAATATGAGAATTTATTGATAAAAATAAACAACATGGGGTTCCCTAAAAGTGGTGGAACCTTATCTCTAGGGGATATCGAAATGTTGTTATAACCATAAGATCAATTAATAAAGGTGGGACCCTAGAAAGAAGAATATTATTCAATTAAAATTTCAATGACATTATATGGGAAATCATCCCTTGTTCAATGACAATTGTGTTATGTGATGTTGATGAAAACTCTAGTATTCCAATTATCATTATTTATAGGGACGATATTGAAAATTTAAATTGGTTACTGAACCTCTTGAATATAGTCAAACATGATATTCTTTTCAACTTAGATTTCCACTTTTATAGTATGAGTCAGATGCATTATACTTAATGAAATTTTATAAACATTATGGTGTTCAAGAAAGCCAAAATGATGAGTGGACACATCATGAAAAATACAAGTTTTTTTTGAAATTCTAATTGAATTTATCAAGATATTGTTTTATATATATATATATATATATCTTTTTCTATTCAATGGAAATAAAATCACTGATTAAAGTTGGTCACATATCTCTGTTTATACTTAAATTAACCTATTAGAGTTCATCATTTGTGATATAGTTCCCTTCCATAAATTCTAGATGTGAATCTCTAATATCTTATACATATTTTACATTTAAAAAAATATCAATAAAATCACGTTGTAAAGGAATTATTTCTAGATTTAGAGAAAATACATGGACATTGTACCCCTAAATAAATAATGGGGTGGTGTGTTTGGGTTATGTGGGGGATGATGTATGATAATTTTCATTTGAGGTGGGGACACCATGCAAAATTTATCACTAGGGAAGGGAATTAGTGGTTTTTTTATGTATTAAAATTCATAATCTTGAACATGTAAAGGTTATAAATCAACTTAATAACATCGTTTAATCTAACCTCACATATAGTTGTAATCATATACAGAGAAAGAAATAATGATTTACAAGGTTCAGTATAAAACCATAATACTTGATACATTGGTTAGACACCCCAAAATAGATTCATAACAATCATCCAAATGATTACATCCACTTAATAAACAAAATTAATGATTTCCAATTCTCCAGTAATGTATTATCCTACTTTCGACACCAACTAAAATATTTATTCTCTTCATTAGAGACGATATATAGAAATAAATCTCTTCATCCTTATGAATGAAAGTCTCTATCCATGGGAATACATGATCATATTTCTGTACCTTCCTCTTCAAGATCACAATTAGTGGATTTTGTCTCTACTGGTCCTAAGAATATTTACATACCTAGTTTGCGCAAGATTCTCTTTAGCTACCACGATATTGGATGTACCGTATCCTCTCAAAATACTCTTGCATAATGGATGTAATATCTCTCAATTATCCAAAATTGTTTCTTCTATACCCATATATATATATGATGTAAAATTAACAACTAACACATTTGGTTATCCATAATAAGATCTTCTATATTTTATTCCATGATTCATTCATTTATAACTGAATAAAACATAAAAACATTATTCTACCTTTTAATCATAGAAGATTGAAAGAATGAATTATCTTCTCAATAATTATTTATGTTATTTTATATATAATAAAATTGAATTATTCTAAATCAATGTTTCAGGAATCAAAATCCAAATAGCATGACATTTTTCATTGAAATATTGTATTAACTACGTCTTCATTATTTATTCATTCATAAATCCTCATTTAATTACACTAATGGATTTTGTATTATTCCTTCTATTTATTTGAGGGGATTGTAATGATTGTAACATTTACACTTAATTATCTAAAATAGATTCTTCATTTATCTCTATATAATTTATTCTTTTATTTAGTATTTTACATGGTATATCCTTATCCATGTTCATAGAAGACTGCATGCATGTGTATCCTATGCATGGCTTGTACTTTCTATTACATCAATGAAAAGTAACTGGATTACACTACCCTTTATAATATCATTCATCATTCATGCATGAATCACAATATATTCATGAAATATATTCTCTATAAAATACCCAAATAACTCTACTAATCTCATTAACATCGTATTCCAAAATCCATATCTTCTAATCATTACTCGATTTTCATACAAGTAAGAGAATCTACATACACTCCAGGATTATATAAACTCACTCATCTATTATCTCATGAAATAATTGATACTTTTTTCATATTTTTATCTCATATCATGGTAGTAATACTCTTCTAATGGTATAAATTCTCTTCTAATAGTAGGACTTCCCTTCTCATGGAGGCACTACACTACAAGTTGTATCATTGCACTTCACATGGTAGCACTCGATGTGTAGTGGTATCACTAAAAAACTAGTGGTATCACTAGATAAAAAGTTGAAAAAATAAATACCTGGTGGTATCAATAAAAATTGGAGTTATAAATTAATTTAGTACCCTTACTTGAGTCACACCATACCTTTATACGGCTTAAAATCTCATTTTATACACATATGCAGTTCACCCCAGTACCCTTACGTAGCCTCTGTACCCTTATATAGCATTATGGATACCCTTAAATTGGTAATATAAATCATGGAGTACCATTATAAATATCTTGATACCCGTATATAGAGCTTTAGAGATCACTAATTACCCTTATACAACTGTCTAGAACATTTATGGAATAACCAATAACAGTTACATGTGCTGGGATATTCATGGGTTACCCTTAGGTATCCACATAGACACAACTGCACAATTCCATGTTCAACTTTACATATCCTTATAAATTCAATGATTATCTTTACATAGTGGTTGGTTCACATTGGTTTACTCTTTCAACGACAATTCTACCTTTACACAAGAATCTAATATAATTCTAAATCATATAGGGAATTCTCAAAATCCTTATGATCAATACAAAATCCATCCATTCTTTCAATGACATTAACAATTAACCATAATGAATTACCATATATTATTCTATATGCAACAACATAAATATTTCAATACTTTTATAAAAATATATCTACACCCAATTAAGGTATGGGTTAACTTTTTCCATACATTTTGTACATATTCAAATTCCAATTTCACATATCATAGGAATTAAAGAATAGTTCAAAAACCATCACATTTAACAAGGAGAATTTATCTAGGAATGGAATCCAATTCCATTAAATGGATCCATAATAATTCTCCATGAATAACCACTTCATATCAACAAACCAAACACATATTGAAACATAATTATTAACAAGTGAAATACTTGGGCTCGATTATATCCTCAATTTATTTTTTTGTTAATATCTCTTCATGTTATTAAATCTAATATGTGTTCAAAAATAGTTTCATTACATTATTGAAAATAAAATTAAATTGATTAGTGTGGGTATTCATATATCTTCTTTTTTACTTCAAGGCATTTAGAGATTATCTTCCACTTTTTCAGAGAGAAGGATGATACCAAATGGTTCTATTAAAAAGTTGTTTTTGATTGTATAATCTATGTATATGTGGGATATAACAATGTTTAAATAAAGGGAGATACATCCAAAGATGTCTATTAATTATATAAATTACCTTAAATGTGATATAATTCTCAAAAATTCTTATTTATCAAATAGGATCTGTATGAGAACAAATTATTTTGAATAAATCATGTAACAAATTAACATTTCAACAAACCATCAAAACAATTCATTTGAAATTCATAAAACTCTACCATTTTCTCATGTTTTTATAACTAACACTCACATTAAGAAGTCCATTTAATATAGAAAAGGTTTGTTTGTGTGATTTTCATACCATAACCATCATGTTTTATAACTATCAAGAATTTCCATATTCACTATAATTTTAAAAATTCGTAGATTATTCTCATATTTTGTCACTATAATGGGATTAAATACTATTATTTTTTTCATGGAAGTAAGTATATGCCATGAGAAAAAATATATTCAAGTTTTAAAACATTGGAAACCTCAATTTGTCCCTCAATTCCATGAATGTTAGGTGAAAAATACATATAATGACAGGGAATAAAGAGTTAACTCATGATTTCCAAGAAATAAAATAGATATTAATAGATTACTCTTAATATTGGAAATAATTTTCTCCCATTTTCATTATGAGAATATTTTTTTGGACTCTTATTTCTCTTTTAATTCTCATTTATTTGACTTTCTTCTCTCTTCCCATGAACTTCTCCATTTTGTGGAATATTTTTTCCAACCTTATTCTCTTAAGACTATACGTTTCCATTTGTGGATAAATTAATATCAACCATTACCTTGACCTCTAAAATAAAATTTTTTTCTTTTATAATTATTTTTTAGCCTCTTGAAATTATTTATCCAATTTCAATTGATTTATACAAATAAATAGGTAGTGTTTCATAAAATTATCAGTCTTTTCAGAATATTCACATGAATTTTCATTGGGTTTATTTTGAATCCAATCCCAGTTCATAGCATAGATAACTTCTCGTTGCAACTATTTCATTCATACCTCATCCATTCATCATCTTAAAATGAATCTACCATGGTCTTTTTTGAGAATATTGAATTTTTTTGTGTAGATAGTGGTTATATATATCTGGTCACATAGTATTTTATATGATATTTTGTTCTCATATTCTCATTGAAACTCCCCCTATGTACCTTCCTCTTTCTAAAGAGGGGCATATTAAACTTGAAAGAATTATATTTGGGTCCATACATACCAAAACACCATAATAATCCTTTAAATTTTGTTCATACAGATTGTTCCAGATCTATTGAGATTTGTTATGTGGTTTTCTCATTAAACCCTCACGTTATATTGGGGGTGTGTTATTCTTGGAATATTATTCCTATACCTTGAGGTTTCATATTTACACATATAATTTTTAGCTTATATATACTGAGTTTTGAAATTTATGGAGACACTGTTAGATAAAAAAAGTCCTTTTGAGACTAAATAAATACAAATTTACAATTTTAATGTGGTCTTCATTTAACATTTCTTTGAAATATTATCTATTTATCTTTTTTACTTTTAGGGAAGTCCTATATTGAAATTATCAACTCCTATTGAACAATGTGATATATAGATTGATTTTATGATAATTCTTATTATATTTCATCCATATTATTATAATGTTAATGTACCATCAGTGCAAGCTCAGCAGGATTCAGTTAGTACTTCTGGATAACATGAATATAGGATTCTTTTTTCTTATTCATTTATTGCTTCTTATTTTCCAAAATTTTATTTTAATCATAATTATTCTTATTTTTCTACTTTTTTATTCTATCAAGTATATTCAAAATTCTAATTTTAATTTAATCTCTCACTGAAGTTCTATATTTATCAATGATTACTATTATATGATGAATTAGTTCCTTTATTGAGAAGATAATATAAACCAATAGCATTATATAAATAATTATCGGATGATTAATCATTCTTATGATTGATCATATAATTTCTATTATTTATGTTGAACTATTTCTTCTTCTTCATACAAATTTTTAGTTTTTATAGTATCTTATCATATGAATTTGATTCTTATTATTCCACATAATTATATTTAACTTTAAAAATATCCTAATTCATGAAAATTGAATGATTTTATTGATTGCTTACTCTTACCATTCCACTAAGAATTTTTTAATAATTTTTATAAAAGAGAAAAAAATTAGATTTAATTATTCAACACTCTCATCAACCCAATCTTTAGATTCTTTTGAAAATAATTCTATGACATTTTTATTTCTCATGCATTGAAAACCCATTTTATCATTTTCCATATTTACGAAAGTAGGCATCATTATCAACTAAATTTCTATGAATTTTTTTTGATGTTAATGAAGGGAAAAATAATCTATCTCTTCCATGGAATAATTTTTTTTGATAAAAATGATTTGTTAAATTCATCATCATTTTTTGACAATGATAGAGTAATCTTCCCTCTAAATCCTCAAACATTTATGACTATCTCATTTAATCTGGAGAAAACAATTTCAAAATTTTATGCCTATAATATTTTGATGTCAACAAATTTTCTCCAAAAAAATTATCCTAATTTTCTTGAAATTGATATTTTCTTTTATAAAATCATACCAGTTTTTCATGGATCTCATTGGATGTCTAGAGACCCAAAAACATATTTTAGAACTTCTTTAATGGAGACATAAAGATGTAATTTTGATCATTTCCATCTAGCCATATACTTCTGTTATCATCTTGTTTTATACTAGCATCTTCATTAATGGGTGGAAGCCTAATTTTGCAGAATATCTTTGTATTGAGGCACGTGATAGAAGGTTTGGTGAAATCATATTCCTCCAACTGTGATAATTCTAGCCATCAAAAGTGGGAACATATAGAAAATTAGTATTATTAAAACATTTCATAACATATAGTTCATCTCGTATCTTTACAGGGTACTTGCATTTAATACTAATTATATCTCACTAAGCTGGATTGACAACTGAGGGGGGAGGGTATGGTGTATATGTTTTCTCTTTTATGAATCCAAATTCAATCTCTTGAAGTTGTTAAGGTTCCTGATACACTCAATATTATCTCTCAAAACTCATTATGTGTGGTTGTAACAATAAATATAGAAACAAACAATTATTTATGAATTAAAAAAAAAGACTACTTCTTAAAACATTGGTCATAACCCCCCAAAAAATTCGTCACTATCAAACATGTGATAACATTCACTTTTGGAACCATCATAACGTTTTATTCTATTTGAGAGTCCCACTATTATCTTCTCCTACATAAAATACTATCTCAATGACTTCTCTAACATCCCACATGGATTGAAAGACTTGTACTAATTCTGTCACCATTTGAAAGACTTATTATCCTCTTTATTGTTGAAACAAAACTAGAATGATCTTCAATCATTTGGATAATGATCTTCCTCCATAATCTTACATGATCATGTCTTCTCATCTACCTCTTCAAGATCGTTATTAGTGGATTAATTCATTGATTTTATTGAAACCATTCCCAAATCTATTGTGTTTTTTATTATAATTAGATTCCTCGATACTCGGTGAATTTTTCACTCCTAGAATACTAAGGAAAAATGGATTAATGATTTCATAATTCTCTAAAATATATAATACAATGCCTTCTGAAATATTTTTATATGATGATAAATATTATAACCACAACATTAGTTTTGTAATGTATTGGATCTAGATTCCAATCAACTGGTTCCCCACACCCAGTTGGCCTCATGGCCTCAAGTACATTTCCCCAAATACTAGAGCCTGCTGACTAGCAGCGAGGACTATGGTGTGATAGTGGGGAAACTATGCCCTCATTGGGACAGTGTAACACAACTGTATAATAATATACAATATTGGAAGATGTAAACATTATGTAAATTAAATAAATAGAGGAATAGTAATAATATAAATAACCATTCATCATTCAATAAAAAAGATGATGCAACATGTCACGTGTTCTAAGAAATAATCAAAAGAAGTTACACTATAAGAATCCAGAATATAAGTTCCAAAAGAAAACAAAACCAAGGAATATAAGAAGAATCGCAAGACATGGCTTAGTACCATGATCACATTCTGCTAAAATAATCTCTATTACCTATAGAAGGTAACGTTACCTTGCTGACACATGCACCAATATAATCTTTTTAGGCATAAAAACATGATCCAAATAGGGTGTGAGAAATAAATCCTTTTAGTCAACCACCAAAGATATGTGATTATCTGTCAGTGAGTATATGAAACAAGTAGTGCCAAAATAGAGAAACTAGAAAACTTGGAAGTACTCAAAAGTAAAAAATCCTACAAGTCTTGTTTTCAATTTTCATTCATTATGTTTAGTTCAACCATTCATGTATTTAGAATTATATAAGTCGTGATATCCAATAGAAGTCTGTCAATCCTTCATAAAATGAATACTCAATATATTCCTCAGAAGGATATCTAAACAAATAAAGTGAAGACCAAATCCAAGTTTGTGCTTTGGCTGGGGAGACACATCATATGTCATTCCATTTCAATATTCAATTCAAAAACTCTCTCGAAGTCATATGAAAAAACCTTCCCATTTTCATATTAAAATACTTTCCATCTGGCCTAAAAAATCCTCAATCACTTGCATAACAAATCATCTCCTATAAGCATAACAAATCCTCACCCACAGACATAACAAATCAATCAGCGTCATTCCCTGTATATCAACACGTCTACATAATGAACGAAACTTTTAAATTACACTCTTACATGGTTAACATATTAAAAATCACATGGGCATAATACATACCAAGAAACAAGTGAATTAAATAATCACAAGTCTTAAATAATAATTGGAATATCATGTGGAAAAGGGACAATCACTAATCCCAAACTCTTTAAAAAAATCAATCACAATTAACCATAATTGAAATTCCATTATATATGTAATATGTTATTGATAACCCAATAAAGTAAAATAAGGAATGCTTCATAGGAAACATGGGCCAAACAACTATAAATGTTCATTCCAAGGGAATGCAGCCACGAGGTGACCCTTAATCAAACAATCAAGCTCAACCATGATTAATTTAATTTAATTCATGAACTAATCATCAATAGGAAACAAAGAGGGTCCATTTCCGTTCATGGTTACAACCTAAACATGGGGAAAAAAATAGAACACATATAAACAACTCTACATTGAATGAAATGCACAAGGCCACCTACCCCGTCGTAATACAACTTTTTTCGTTCAACCTCAAGCTTTGATTCGACCTAGAACAGAATATATTGTCAAAAAATCGATAAATTATCAACATTAAATTACATATTAGAGAAAAAAAATCATGATTAATGGCTTAAGTGGAATCGAGAGCTTACCGATCAGGTTGAAATGAAATTGATGATGAAGGAATCGGGGTTTAGATGATCAATTGGGAAGAAAAAGATCCCTTGGTGCTGTTGTTCGTGAAACCAAAGGATCCCCTAATCTTTTTCAGAGAAAATGACACTAAATCCCGATTTAATCAATAAAAATGAACACAGAATGTACTTGTGACTACTCTTCTTGCCTATAAAAATTTTGTCCCGACTATTACGTGGTCGTGTACCAGGATTACATGGCATGTAGCCTTCCATACCTAGCGTGTACCTATAAGTACATGATGTCTGCATCCTAGTCATGGTGTGTAATAGGCCTATAGCTAGCAACTCAACCTACTTCCCCAATTTTTATTAAGTACAAACTGAAAAAAGGAATGAACCATATTTCAATGGAAGAAACAAGTTCTTACATAATTCCTCCTTTAAGAGATTCATCCCTGAATTACACTTCCAAGGGTGATAAAGTAAAATATGGGAACATCTCCAGCCACTATGATCTTACGTTGACATCCCTCCCCAAGTCTCTTCATACACTCAGCCGTGCTTCCATAGCACATGTATAAAATGAATATACTATCCATGGAGAATCATCGTGATACGTCCCACAATATGAATAAGATGCTTCTCAAAACTTGCATCATCCTGAAACCCCACATCCACTGGTTGAAAGGTGTGAGACATGTCTGAAAAGTAATGTCACAACTAAGAATCTTGGAAGACATAATGAATAGCCCCGTAAATAAGAGGTATCCTTAATCTATAGGAAACCAGTCCAACCCTCTCTATAATCTCAAACATACTGATGTATCTCGGTGAGAGATTATATCATCTACTGATTCTCTTATGTACCAACCTCAGTGCAACACACAAGAAATCTCGATCCCTAACCTCGAACTCCAGAGGTCGTATGCAGCAATAAAAATAAGATTTCTGATGGGATTTCCCAGCCTCCATCCACATATGAATCACGGGACCTACTCAGAAGTCTCTTGCATGATATGTAGTCCCAGAAAAGCTACCTCACGCACCTCTAGTTAGTACATGGGTGATCAGCATGACCTACCATACAATACCCCATAATGTTCTATATCTATAGTATCCTAAAAAATTTTATTGTGGGAAAATTAAACTAGGGGATTATGATTTTCCTAAGAGCCCCCAACAGTCTAGGATGCATGATTGCAACATATCCTCTATCACTTGTAATGCACACTATGATTGTCCATCAGTCTGAGGGTTGTATATTTTACTTAGAAGCACCTATGTACCTAGTTCCCTCTAAAAACATTTCCATAAACAAGATTTAAAGTAGGTGTACCTATCTGAAATGATAGAATATGGGACGACTAGAAGTCATACCACCCCACAAGTATACATCTTCTTATGCTCGTTAACACTGAAGGTCTCTTTGATTGGAAAGATGTGAGAAACCTTCGTAAGTATGTGGCATCAACTGTTGAGACCCTTATGCAATGAATCAATCCCCCTATAGAATAAGTTTATTTAGTGTGATACTTTATGCATCACATTACACAATATAACTCCTTCTCGTCTCTAGAAAATTAACATTGTTGATGTTGTTAATATTCTATTCAACTCTTAAAAGGTTTTCTCAATAGAATACGACCATACATACTTTTCCCCATTCTTTATCGAGTTCGTCATCAGTGCTTCTAATCATGAGAAGTCCTGTATGAAACTCAAATAGTATCAAGATATCCTTAGAAAAATCCAAACCATAAATATATTATTGGGATGATCCCAAGTAAATACTGATCTCACCATCTCTATGTCCAATGATACTCTTGTCTCTAAGATGACATGACCCCAGAAGTGAATATGATCCATCTTGAAATGGAACATTATGTGAATAGCATGTAATTGATTCTATCTCAGTATACTCAATTCAATCTAAAGATGGGTTGCATTCTCATTTCGGGTATGAGAATAATCGAGGATATCATCCACAAAATACACCACAAGAGAATCCATGTAAGGATGGAACACTTTGTTCATTCGTTCCCTGAAAACTACTGGCGCATTCGTGAGACCGAACAACATAACCATATACTCATATATACCATACCTTTTATGAAACATGTTACTAGATATGTCTTATGATCAAACACATACATTGTGATATCCTAACCTTAGGTTGATTTTAAAGAACACCCAGGCTCCTCAATGCTGATCAAATAGGTCATCTATAATTGGAATGAGATAACGGTTTTTAACCGTCAGCTGGTTCAGTTTCTGATAGTCCACACATAGCCTGAGGGAACCCTCATCCTTCTTCACAAAAAGGATCGGAGAACCCAAGGGAGAATTACTGGGTCGAAGAGACCCCTTTGCCTCTAAATCCTCTAGCTACTGCTTGAGCTCCTACAGCCCCATCATAGCCATCCTGTAAGGAGGAATGGAAAATGGTGTATCTCCTAGAACTATATCGATAGAGTACTCCACCTATCTTACGAGAGGTAAACCTGAAAAGTCGTTTAGGAAAATATCCATGAAACTGTAAACTGATGAAGGGAACTATATCTGACATGTTCTCTGGTCATCTAGATAAAAACTAGCAATCTATGATATCATCCCACTCAACCCACAATTCTAGGGTCCAGCTCGACTCATCTGGACATCCCATTCACCATTGTTTAGTAAAGATCTTCCCTCTAGTGATGTAAAACTCACCCTGCGATGATGAAAATAAGCAATGTCCTAAAAGGACACTATCCAATCCATTCAGAGGATGACATCAAAGCATTTAGTCACTTATACATAGAGTTCCTAGAATAAGTGACACCCAATATCCTCAAGGGGGACCTATTTACACTTACTCTCACCTACCACCCTTTTCCCTAATAGAGTTTCTAGTGTCATAGCATCATCAGAAGTGAAAACACAGAGTCCAGGGCTCTCGAAAATGGGATCATATATCAAACTATAAGAGGAACCTATATCAAAGGGTTCCGAACACAAAATAAAGTTGACTAGAATTATACCTCTAATAGTAAAAGGTCTTGGATCCTTCTCATGCTGGGTCTCTTGCACTGCACAAGTCTGGCCCATAACACAACCCTAAGACATTGCCTAGCTTCCCTGAGCTGTCCTGATCAGTTGTAACTGATATACTAGGGTCTTTATAACATGTCTACAACCACCACTTCAGGATGAATGTCCTGCATATTTCTGTTCCCTGAGTAGTGAGAAGCTGCTGACCCTTCTCCTGAACATGGAGTCTATACAGAACCTCTCTCACTAGTTTCTGGTGGAAACACCCTATAGTAGTGCTGTAGATGACCCATCCTGCAGCAATCTCAACACTCTACATGGTTCATTGGGAACTACAATCTCATATTCCATTCTCTGCAACACTGATATAATCTCTCCTAGCTACCAGTAGAAACATTATGACTACTTGTATCCCCATGAAAAAGCTCCAAACAACGCTTCTTGCTCTCGGTCGAGATAACAACTGATCTCGGAGCCGAACCACCCTGGTTCACACCTCCATCTACCCACAGATTATACATGGTAATCAGTTCCTAATTAACAATCACATATACATAAGGCAACATGAAAGCGTTCACCAGCGACCAGATGTTGTACATGAGACCGTCCTCCAATCGCCTAGCCCTCGATGTCTCGTCACCCATCAGAATAGGGGTGAATCTCTGAAGCTCAGTGAAACAGGCAAAGTAGTCCATCACTAACACATGTCCCTTCTCTTGATTCATGAAATCCCATGATCAATCGGGAAGAAAAAAGTCCCTCTACGTTGCTGTTTGCGAACCCAGATGAGCCCCTATCCATTTTCATAAATACAACATTTTTTCCCAATTTAATGTATAAAAAAGCACAGTGTGTACTAGAGACTACATGTTGTGTCCGTAAAAATTATGGCTTGACCATTACATGGAAGTGTACTGGGCTTACATGGTGTTTACCCTTCCATACACAGCGTGTTCCTATAAGTACATGAAGTGTAGTTCCCAGTCACATCGGGTAATAGGCATGCAGCCATCCCCTCATCCTCTTTCACCACATTTTATTACGTACAAACTGAAAAGGAATGATGCATACCTCAAAAGAAGAACCAGGTTCTTATAATTTTCTCATTCATTCGATATTTCATATTTTCATCCAAGATTAATTCTTTATGACTTCATGAAATTGGAATCAGATATTCTTTCATTAAATTTTATTAGGATAAAAAACTAAACAAACATCACATTAAATCTCAACATTATATAGAATATAGTATTACGTAATTAATCATCATTAGTAATAATGGAATCATGATCTAGATCACAAGATATTCATCATTGAAATATTAAATACACTACATCCTCATGAGTTATTCTTTAATAACTCCTCATTTCAATGCCCCAATATCTTGAGTAATCTTCATTCTATTTATTCACATAGTTTGTAAGTACTACATCATTTCCACTTCATTAACTATTTTAGATTCCTCATTCATCTCTCCATTATATTTTTTAAATATATCATTGTATGTGGAATATTCTTCATAATGTTCTTGAAATAACCTATGCATGAGTATCCCACGAATGACATGAAAATTCTTTTTATATTGATAAAAATAAATGGAATGAAACTACCTTTGATAATCTCATTCAAATTTATTTCATGCATAGTAACATTTACATTTACACAATATTTTATAAAATACCTAAATAATTCCACTCATCTTGGATGAATCATCTACAAAAAGATATATCTTATTATCATAAATTGGTTTTCATACATGCAAGAGAATCTTCATGCTTTCCTCAATAATATGAACTCACTCATTCTGTCTCTCTAGTATGAACACATTTACTTTTTTTATCATTTGATATCATATCATAGTAGAACTAATCCCCTATAAGAGGAATGAATTTTATAATACTAGTATTACTCCTCTTATGGTAGAACAACAGTACTCATAGTATCACTGGTTATCCCATGACAGCACTCGATGACTGGTTGTAGCACTTGATAACTGGTGGTAGCAAGAAATGTATGGTATAGCACACAATGACTGTTAGTAGCGAGGAATTGGGATATCATATGTTTTTAGAATCCTACTATTGTGAGGCATTAAAAAATTAAAATAAAACCTTATGTAGGTATCCCTGATACCCTTACAATGGATTTGTACCATTATATAGCCATGTTGTTACCCTTAAATGGGTAGTATAAACCTTTTATTACCTTCCCATATGGCAATATACTCTTATGATTATATTCAAAAATCAATCATTTCCCTTATATAGCTTTCCTATACCTTTATGAAACACCAGGTCAAACTTACATGAGTAAGGATATTTACTGGATATCCTTATAGATCCTCTTATATACTCATAAATAGCACCATGTTCACCTTTATAAAAAAAATTAACTTCATCCTCACATTTAGTCAGCACAGGATTCTCCTTGGATTACCATCACGTAGGTAAATCTACCATTAAGATACCTTTATTAGGTAGTATTTTCATTTATACATATATCTAAACTAGTATATGATCTTGACTTGGTGAAGAGGATTTTGTTCAATTTTTTCATAACATTGGATTGTTAATGTGGTGGGATAAAATTAACATTCCTTATAGACAAAAAAAGGGTCTAGATCAGAATGAGATGAATCCAAGAACCATTTTGAATGAGTGATCAAAGATCATCCAAATGTTTCAAATTTTGAAATATGTTAAGGGGAATGATACTCCATTTTTGGATGTTTCTATATCTTTCTATATGAAGGAAATTACCGCATGTCACTAAACATATTTAGTTTAATAATTCTATAATTAATTTGTGGTTAACAAATCATTAAATATTGTGTAATTAAGGGGGCACACCAAGTTTTTCCTGAATATACTTTTTAAAATAATGGGTTTCTTTAGATAGATATCTTGGATTGAACGAAAATAATCTTCTTCAAAATATCATACATCTTGGTGAGGGGTATTTTCATCCCTGTACAATGATAATAAATAGTATGATTCTTAGGATCTAGTGTTACCTATACTGGTGTAAATATTCCTTGATTAGATGATGAAGGTATCATGGTCATATTTGGGTTATGATAAGGTGACCTACCCATATTTTGACACTGACAAAATGAACATTTCTTTTTTAATCGATATTCTAGTATGATGGGGCATAAATTGTCCTAACTGGACTCTGGAGTAGAATGATGCTTCTACTGGGCTCATTGATGTTTCTATATTTGGGTCTCTATAATGTTTATGGTCTCATTAGGGACATGACCTAAAATATTAGATCTATAACGGAATAGTCATTATTGACCCCATTGGAATCAATTGATTATTTCTACCTCTCTCTGATTAGAAGTGGGGAAATGATCATAAGGGTCATCTTTTTTTGATAAGGGATCTAAAAAGTGAATTAAAATTATAAATCCAAATAAAAATTATACATATAAAGAGGACAACAATTGAGGGTTTGGTGACTATTGTACCATTTGGTTAGGTGATTCCTATTCTCCATGTTCTGGAGTCATGATTTCTGAGAGGGTTTTAACTAGATTAATATATTACATTCGTTCCCCCTCTTATATATGATTGTTTTTATATAAGTTGAACTAGATTTTAGAAGACCTAATCATTGATGGATTTTATGTTGAAGGAGTGAACTCTTGTAACATAGAAGTAGTTGGGGTTATATTTGTTTTATTTGGTTGTTCCTTGATAATGGTATGAGCATGGTTGAGCATAATTCTAGCCATCTAATCTTTAAATTTCCATTCACCCTTATTTATAATTTCTTCTCCTTCCCCTTAAGCATCCAATGAGGTTTAAGAAACACAAGCCATTTGTGCTGGTGGCTACCCAACATAACAATACCATGATTTAACATTTTTTATTTGATATATTTAATGAAAAATTACTCTTAGATGGTATTCCCCAAAATTTGATGGTTTTGATATTAATTCACAAAGATGTTGATGCCAACATAATATACATAACTAGGTTAGGTATGGTTTTGAAAATTATTTTCCATTTTGATGATGAAATGTATATGATGTTTTTTTAGTAACAATAAACATTATTATTCTATTATTCATATAGTAAACACCTATAATTTTTTCCCTTTTAGTGAAGGAAATGTTGTTTTAGTTTCCATCCAGGAGGGGAAACCACAAGATATATAATATTCTTTGGTTATGGAGTTGGTGTAAGAGCTAGTTTAAGTATAACATATGATGTTATTCTTTGACTGTCAACATTCCTATGCTTTTGGGAAGTGACCAAGGCTTGGGATGATTCCACCAAATTGAATTTTCCAACCTTTGGGAAATTGCTCCATGATTATGAAATCCACCTGGATATTTTAATTAGATGATCAATTTTTTTAGCTCCGAAAAATTATTTTCAATGCAGATTCCTTGAAACTCATATAGGGGAATTTTCATGTTTATGGAGTAGATAAGACCCTTCCACTCAGACATGATGTCTATCAAACTCTCATTATCATATATATATATATATATTCAATTCAACATTTTGCGTATAATTTTACTTTTCTTTTTTGATCTGAACTAATAATGGAATTTCTAAGGGAGGTCCCTTGTCCACATGATAACTCTAGAAAAACTGTTGTATTGGAGAAATTCCTATCTATTCAAATTATAAACAAATAATCTGAGATTAGTTGCCTCTTTTATAACAACCCAAAACTTGTTCACTCATAATTAACCAAACCTAGTTAGCCACAGGTCTTCAATAATTCCTCCCCTTATTCTACATATGGATAACTAGAATTTATGGTCTATGTAGACATAGTGGGGAGACAATACCCACTTGATTAGATTGGTGTAAAATAGTGAAATAAAAGAATAGACTAGGTGAAGCTGTAATAAATGAAATAAATAACTGAGTTGTTGAAGATAAATTACCTAGATATATAAATGGTAGATTTAAATGAAATTAAATATCATATATGAAATTATGTCATTCCACTATGATATACCAAAAGGGAATACAAATGTAAACAACAATCCATAATATAAGGGTATATTCTATAAAAAAGTGTATGAAAGAAGAAAATATTTCTTCATTATAATCATGAGATCCATATCACTCCTCTTACCTCATACTCAATATATTATATAATGTCAATAATCTATATATGGATGCTTTCCCTTGTCCATACATGAATCAATGAAGCCTGAATGAGTACCCAATGACATCCCCAATAGGTTTTTCGTTAAACTCATCAGGCCACCAAAAATTCTTTCTAATGTCATCTTGTATATTAATTTTATATGAAATAGTGGGAAAAATAATAATAAAATAAGTAATGAAATACATAAATACCCATGTCGGTATGGGTCCACCATGGGTCACCCATTTGATACTACACACATTAACATATGATGAAACATATTTGATAACTCAATAATTATTAATTTAATTTATATGATATGAATGAGACATGAGGCTCATATCTATGGATTCTCTATGTGTTTATAATCATATAAGGGATCAATAAGTACCAAAAAATTCTAGACATAGAGTTCAATTATAAACCAAGAAAGTCATGTATCTAAAGCATTGCCAAAATCCTAGTATGTTCATTGACTTAGAAGTCACATCATTAAAAATGACTACAATTCTAAGCCCATCATTGAAGTTCCATATTGGGAGCCTATGTATCACTCAAGGAATAATATAAAAATCCATCACCCCAGGGATCCATCCAATGCGTTCCACTTAGGAACCCAAGTATTAGTCAAGGTTTGGTATAAATTATTTTCCCACTAAGCCCGTCAAGGGAATTCCACATAGGTAACCTAAGTGTATCTTATTGAAAAGTATATAAACATTTCCATATGAGAATTTCCATGTAATTTCACAATGGGAACCTATGTTATACCCATGGAATAGTAGATATGAATTTACCTCTAATCTTTTACATAGAAATACATATAGAGAACATAGGCTTCACTCATGGAATAGTATAAATCCACCTATGAGGTGACACCATCCAAGTTATCTGTATTATAATCCATGAATTTCCCCAAATATTTGTAATCCATTTATAATTCATTTAATGCAATATGTTCGATGATCCTATCCAAGGAATTTCAAGTCGAAGAATATATATCTCCCTCAACATCATATACAAAATGGTCTAGCACTAGTACAAAAAACAGCCAATTAATAATTCACTTAATTTAATTTTTAATTTTATTTAAATTATTAAACATATCCATTAAAAAGGATAAAATTAATGAATCCTTCGATGGTGATTTAATTATTTAATAAATATATGGTAATTTTTCTATTTTGGAAAACATACCTATGGTGTGATTTAAATAAGGGTTTTAAAACTCTATTGATGTCATTGGTTGTTAGGGGTCACCTGTGTTAGGGACTTTTTTATATTTATCAAAAATGAATTATAGGAATTATAACATGGAAGGTCCATTACATGAAACAAAATTGCATAATATAAACAAATATAATTTTAGGAAAATGAAAAATAGAACCTATATTATATATTATACAACTCCTCTTAAAATATTGGACTCTAATCATTGATATGAAGGGATAAATAGATGAATTAGAAAAATTACTTGGTACTTGGTAATATTAGCCTATAAAAATTTATGATTTGATATGGTGAAAGAAATGAGGAAATTAATAAATAAGAATGACATTATTAAATTTGGATATCCAAAATAATGAAAAATGGTTGGTTTCAATCCCAAAAGGAGGGGATCAAAAATAAACTTGGTGGATGTGGGAGAGAACTAGTAGTCACTTGTTGTGCCTTTGATGTAATAGAAAAAGGTGGTAGTACTTCTGATAAAAAAAGTGAAAAACACAATTTCAGCCATATTTCAAGGGTGATTAGTTTGGCTACATAGTTGGAAAAACTGTGCAACAACCATGAACCACCACAATGTATATGGAACACCCCATTTAATGGATATGTGCTTGAGTTTTAAAACTATGAAAATACGATAAATACATACTATCCAAAACCTCCTAACCTATGTATACTTAGGAATACTTTAAAAATACCATGTTCCAACCATCCTCAATATATATATATAGTTTACTAGAGTTTTTTAGTGGTAAAAAACCCCTCCTGTATGGTTAACGAAACCATGATCCTATAAATAAGGTTCTCATGGTTGATTTATATAGTTATAAATACCCTGCACCAACATTCTGCCTCATGATGTTTCTCAAAAAACCAGATCTCTAGGATCTGAATAAGCCCCAAATTCCACCAAACCATTCTCTAGTACCTTAATTAGTACAATAAGAATAAAATAATTGGTTTAAACTAAAATTAAAAGGATCCATACCTATATAATAACTTATGATATTACAACTTCCCCTCTTTAAAACTATCCCTCCTCGAGTATCACATTTCATGGTGGTTTAACAACATATATGAAAATTTCAAACCATTATGCTTTTATGTTGAAATCTCCCTCCCAGGACACATAATATACATGGTTGTGCTTCCACAACACCCATACTAGATTAACTTACTTTCCTCAAAGATCCTTCGGTATATAGTATCTAATACACAAAATATACCCCTCAAAAGAAGAATCAACCCAAACTCTGCCTCATCATGATTAGAAAAATGAGACAAGTATGGAGAATAATGACATAAATAAAAATCATGAAAAATTACACATATATCACTATATATCCAGCGAATATTAATCCGACAACACATTGGCAGGAACCTCTCATAATCCTCAAAATTTATAATGATTCCAAGATAAAACGTACATAGCTGCCGAAATCTCCAGTGTCCCTATACAGTCGAAACACTCATAGAGACCCAATTTCCAACCTCAAACTCTAATGGTTGGAAATGATGATAGTTATAAGACTTATGTAAAGAATAATATATATCAATACACATCATAATAATTTCAACCTACTCATATGTATCTTGATTTGAGATGAGATCCATGTAGTTATACCTCTCCAACATCTAACCATCAAATATATGAATAAAACTACATAAAATATAGGTATTTATAGGGAGACATATTTTTAGGACCCTAGAAACTTTTATTGTATTAAAATTATGTGAGAGGTATGTATTTATTACACAAATCAAAAAAAATTAAGTATATAAACATATGGAATTTTCTATGAAACTTATATCATATGTTCGGACTGCCCATCGGTATATGGAAGATTGGACTTAATCAAAAGTTCATGTGAAACCAGTCCCTTATACAATCCCTTCTAAAATCGTGATGTGGATTGGGAATCCCCATCTGATAAAATAGTATGAAAAACTCTATGAAGGCATATGATCTCCCTGTAATATAGAATCCCTAGATCATATTCTAAAAAGGTATCTCGAATAGGCATAGAGTGGGAGATATTTTTCACCCAATCACAGAGAACCCATACTCTCTAGAAATATAGAGTTGACCAAGTTATAAACATCATGAAAAAAGTTAATTCATGCCATTTCCACTTAGAAATGGTAAACAACTATAAAAATTCATGCATGTACCTATTGTTCTTCCTTTAATTGTTAATAAGTGGAACACCTAGTAACAATGCATGTTATATCACTTATCATATTGATCCACTGATACAGTCAGTGCATGTCATATACATCATGGTAGGAAACATATCTACAACTAAAGAGATAAATGAGTCACTTAAACTATCTCATACTCTATGTATTTTGGAACCCATATATGCTTATGAATATGGAAGATCCCATCATCATTAATGACCCAACCTGGCAGTGGGTACTTTCTAGAAGAATCCAACCTTGGGACTAAGCCATCATTATTTAAATGATATATTTTAGTCACTCTATATATATGTTAAGATATTACATATAACGATGAATCTACATGCTTCCCATGTTGGTCCCACACTTCTAAATGCTTCTTAGAAAATATGGTACTAACTACCATCCACTACTAGCCTCTTAAACCATTTGGGGTCAAGTATTCCCACTTAGAACAACATTCAATTCATTTCCTATCCCAAGAATAAAAGAAATATCAAAATGAAAAGAATCTAGGTATTAAACCCATATTCACTGTCTCATATTCCATTTATACCGCATGAATATGTATTTAAGGAATTTGATGTCTCTGTATACAATGAATCGCTCTCCTAAAAAATAATTTCTCCAGAAACATAAATAATGAAAATATTTAGCTCACTCAAGTTAATGAATCAGTTAATTATTCTCATGAGGACTCAAATGGTGATAACCTTATGCCATGAATTTATCTCCATGCATCACAACTTCCCCAAACTTATTCTTGATGTATCAAAATAAACTGTATTGCTACAACTAGGATCAGGTAATATTAGGATTAACACTGAGGTAGATCTTTCATTAAACTTTTGAATTGATTTTTGACAAGCATCAGATGATATGAAATTGAAACCCTACTTAGTTAAGTCAATACACAAAGTTTATAAGCATAAAAAATTCTGAATTAAATTATTATAATATCTATCTATCTCCAAAAATCAATAAATAACAAAGACATTCATGGGATGATCGCAAGAAACCAACACCCCAAACTCCTATAAATACACAAATACTCTTTATTGGGATATTATATGACCCAATAAGTAAAATTTGTTGAAAAATAATTGATATTTTTTGGAATTTGGAAAACAACACATTCTCACATAGTGGACTCAATATGATATCATTGTTTTGGGAATGACCATGTTGAGTTTGTGATTAAACCAAGATATATTCCTAGAAAACAACCACAAAAGACCCTAGACATGGGGTAAAACCTAATTCATTAGATCCATAAATAAATATGGCATGATTGTGAGATCACATGAAATTACAAGATACTAATATATACAATACCTTCTTTGAAAATATATTTGATCTATTCTCTATGGTCTAACCCACTTTTGATGATAGAGTGGACTCAATTAAAAATTTGAAAACACCAGATCTCTTCAAATCCAGTTGAATAAGTTTTCTATATGATGAAATAGATATCAGTTATTAACAGTAAGATTGTATAATTTATGATAACACACACATAGGATAGGGTTTTCAACCATATTCTTGGAGAAAATGATGTGTGAACCCCCTGGAGAGTTAGTGAGTCATATAAAATCCTTAGATTCTAGGGCCTATAACTATATATTATGTTCAAGAATCTCTGTTGGAGACATCCTATAAGAAGGAATAGATACCATTGATTCTCTAAGAATAATGTATATAGTAAAATCTACATATCTATTAAGAAATAGACCATTAAAGTATTTAATAATAACATCCTTAAAATGTTCTAAAATTGGTGGTAAATCATATTTATGTGTTTCTTAATCATATATGAAGAGATTGTAAATCTTAGTTTTCACTCCACCTAGAACATGATGCCCAATTCTAATTCTATTTTATTGGATGTCCAATTAACCTTGATTAATATAATTACAACCCTTAGTTGATTTTGAAGAGACCATATGATGATATAAATAAAAATGATCATTAATAATAAATCCATCCATAGAATAATCCCAAAACCTATCATATTGATGATGAAGAGATTTTATGTGAAATGGAATATGCCTTTCCCAAGGGTCACTATTTATATCCTTGTACACTTTCTATTAGAATTCCCAATGGTGTATCGAGATTCATTGCTCAAAAAAAGTATTCAATCTAATTTATGATACATTCCATTACAGTAAAAGATATAAAATAATGTGAATAGATTGAATGAAATTATAAAGATATTATTTCTGAGGATACTAAAATTCCACCTTGAACTATAGAAGTCATGACACTCTGCTCCTCATGATTAAGATACACTATATAAATTTTTCCTAATCTAAGGTGTTTTTCAAAACCTAAATACCTAATAATGGTCTACCCAACTAGTTCTGCATATTGGATGTTTCAATTCCTCATCCACATCCAACTATTTAACCTACACCATCTCCCTTCTTGATGTGGAGCTACTGATCCTACCACTAAATGTGGACATAGGGTAGAGCCTCTCTAATTGTTCAATAAAGGAAACATTCTTAGTTATTTTTAATATGGATAACCTTTCCCTAATAATGAAAATCAAATAGGTCATTAGAAAAATATGGATTCTTAGGACCCGACCTATCATACTATTGGCATAAAACATAAGTACCAGTTTGTATCATCTGGAAACCCCAACCCCCATGAATAGACTCAATGAGATGCTTCCAACTAGTAGATGAAAAAAATTCTTATCTAGGTGATGAGAAACACTTTCCCCCCATCATTATATTCCCAGATATTCCACTTAGTGATGAGGTCCTAGTTCACTAACTAAAAAATGGTAGTAAATTGAAAAAAATACCTGAGGTATGTGGAATATATGGGAACCCCCTCAATTCATATTTCTATTGAACTATTTTCACCTGTAACAATTTGTGCAAAGCACTGGAGCTCATCAAAGCTAGCCGAGGAGTCCATAAAAGACATCATACCATTATTTAGTTGCATAAAATCCCATCCACATTCCACCATTAGTTATATATAAATAAGTAACCAAGGAAATAAGTAAGGAAGTCCTCCTAACCATATCCTAAAGATTATATACCATGGAAATAACATACCACCAACTCTTATTGAATTACATAGAATATAAACCTTGTTTTGACCCTCCACTGTAGAGGATTCTCTAGATTCTTGAAAATAGTTAGATTGGACTCCATCCATGACTCAATATCATGGGGGACACCATCCCCTAAAAAATTTGGTGTATTATTCTAATTAAAATCATTGGTAAACTCTACCATAACAAGGGAATGTCATGTGGCCCTTTAATTGAGTCTGTAAACCTTAGGAATCCCACTTGAAAATGGTCATTGGTTCTGAAGCGAGGTATAACATGGGATTCCATAGGTGACACTACTAGAGAGTTCGGTTCCCCCCCCCCCCAACAGTATTATTCTAATCACAAACATTTTTTAACTCAACCTGAGGTCATATTGGAGGCATATATCTATAATTCCAAACACACCCCACATAATAGTTTCTATAATAGAGAATATTTCAACATAAAACAATGAAAGATAAAAATTCCTCCAATAATCATTTCCTACATGCTTTTCGTTGACCATAATCCAGGTCTAGGTTAAGGTTCTATGTTGTATTGTAGATAACTTAGTATATAGAGTATTAACAACAACTAACATAGGAAAACACAATTTATGATTCAATTGGAATATCAATTTATCATCAACCATTTTATTTAAAAAATTTAATTTTTTTAATTTTTTGTTTATAAACAAAATTCTAGTAACATGAATTACAATTACCATTTTATAATATATATTCGTTATAAGTTATAATTGGAACTTTGTGTAACTATAACCGGACCCTTATAGAGTGTATTAAGGTGCACCCAGTAGTATAAAAAGAGATTTTTAGATGAATCATTATTCCAAATTTATAGTAGTATCTGATTTATAATTACCATTTAAATTCATGTAAATGAAGTTAACTAACATTTCAGTCCATGTAACTATAGTTAAATAGCTGAAACATGTGATAATTGTTAAATTAAGGTGACACCCTTTTTCTATATTTGAAATACCATTTTGGTTGGGGAAGGAACTATAATAACCATATATTTATTTCATTCATCCTGTATAAATTATACTCAAATAGAATTTATATCTATTAAGCCACATACAATATGTTTTAGTTAATAAAAATAATGAAATAAAAATATGGAATGACATAAGAATGATGTATAAATACATTGGTTGCTATAATGATGCATGATCTGCATCTCCTTCAAATAAAGGGAAAAGATGAAAAGGATAGTATGTAATAATAACAATAAATTAAACAAACCATGTGTGTTTTCTAATGGTGAAATAATTATAACTACAATGGGAAGAAACAAGAGAAAAAAATTACCACCCAAACAACATGGATTTTGAACTGTACGTGTGTTAGCTTCTCCCAAGAACAATCTCATTAACAAAATTTTACACATTAATAATATCATTTGTACCATCCTAAATTATTATTATAGAAGGAAATGATATTTGATAGCACCTATAACATCCTAAAACTAGTTCCCTCAGAAGTAGTCAAACCATATTGTCCTAATGGACTAAGGCATGCATACTCATTTTCTAAAGGCTGTCAACTAATAGTGAGTGTCTTGGGTGATATTTATAGGAGAATATAACCTCATGATATGAGTGGATAATAATAGTAAAATATATGTATAAATGGTTGGAAGTAATAAATAGGTAAAGACGAAGTGGAAGATATGCTCCTAGATAGATAACTTATAGACTTAAATAGTATTCAATATCTTATAAAAAATGATTTCATGTAACTATTATATATAAAAGGAGAACAAAAAATTAAATAGGTAGCATGGATACACGTGTACATGATATTAAAATGCATAAAAAAGACTTAAATCTCTCTTTGATAGCATAAAAAATATTAGCTTGATCCTCTTCTCCCATACTATATTGTTTTATAGAGTGAAAAGTGTCCATAGAAACATGATTTCCCTTATCCTCAAATGCATCGAGGAATTATATCTGGGCACCCAACAACCCATAAAAATGTTGTGAGTAAATTTCAGTATTCCACCACCAACAATGTATTTTTCCATCCACTCTACGAATATACTATTAATCAATTTGTAGGAAAAATTATAAAATTAGTAATGAAATATAGAAATCCCCATATCGGCTTCAGCAAACCATGAGTCACCCATCTAATACTTATTTCTTCGAGCTTTAAGCTAGAATTTCTCTTAGAACTCATTAATTTAAAATTTAATTTCTATGATATTCTTAGGAATTGATGAACATATCCATGGAGGCCCTATTTGATGATAATCATAGAAGGTTTCATTAATTCCCATGACATTTTAGAGTTATTAGTCGATTATAAATAAATATAGTCATGTATCTAACCCAATGACTGAATCCAAGTATGTTATATGACATTTCATGGACAAAATTTAAAAAAAATTAGAAACCTATTCCCATCCAAGATGTTTAACATATGTAACATAGGTATCACCCTTGGTATACTATAAATACCCATCACATTAGGTGTCCATCCAGGAATATCCACTTAGGAACAAATGAATCACTCTAGGTATGGTATAAATAAACATACCTCTAATCCGGTCCAAGGGATTCCACATAGGGAACCCATGTCTTTCTCATGGAATAGTATATATGAATTTCCCTCTAAGACCATCCAAGGAAGTCCACATTATTAACCAATGTTTTAATAGAGGCATGGTATATATGAATTTACCTCTAAGCCCATCCAAGGAATTCAATAGTTAGGACCCTAGTGTAGTATAAGGAATTAAATGAATCCACCTTTTAGGCAAGCCTATCCAAGTTATTCCATATAAAAATCCATAAATCACCTCCGGTTATTTTAATCAATTTATAATTAATTTTGTTTAATATGACCAATGATCCTATGCATGGCATTCCATGTCTAAAACCTTGTATCACCCTCAACATAAAATAACAAATGTTTATCGTCTACTAGTAAAATCCATACTAGTTAACAATCCACCTAATAGAAGGTAGTTATTTCATTTAATTTCACAATTTCAAAGGGAAGAATTAATGGAATAGTAAAAGGAAATTTAATTATGTAAGAAACTTATAGTCATTTAAACATTTTAATAACACTCCCATGGGGCGGTTCTAATTGAGCTTTTAAACCTCCATTTATGTCATATAGTCTCATCTATCCCCTAGGATACAGACCATATATTTAATTATGGAAAATCATATCATATGAGGTGTCACATTGATGGTCGAGCATGTGGCACAATGACACAAAATATAATCATAATGAAATTAAGGGGAAAGAACAAGACCTTCAACCTTATATAGGTATATGAATCATCATCCATTATCGTCTTTAGAACTAGTCTAAAATTATTGAAACCAATGGAAGAGGAAAATTCATGGAATCTATGGAATATAATACATTATATTTTTAACATTTCATATGATGAAGGAAATGAGGAAACAATGAAACTGGGTTGGGATAAAAACTGTTCCATATCCTCTATAAAACTTTTTGGTAAATGAATAGGCCAAGTTAATGGGATCCAAAATAACCTAGGAGGATTAGTAGGATGGAGCTCGAGTAGTGGTTATGTGTGTGTGTGTTTGAGGGATAAGAAAAATATGTAGTTAAGTTAAATAAAAAAAGGGGAAAATGAAATTTCATCAATTTTTAAAGGGAACATTATTTATAGCATGGATGACCAAACCATGTGATAATTATTCTCCACCATTATCAAACTTAAAAACCCTATCACATGTCTAGACATGCGTGTTTTCAAATCAATTGCATCCCATGTATGATTACTATACAAAACCTCCACCTGCCCATTTGGTTAAATAATCCTTATAAAGACCATGTTCAACATTGATGCAATTTATTTCTAATTTTCACATCCATGAACGGTCTCTTTCATGGTTAAACAAACCATGATCTTATATATTTTGTTAACATGTTTAAGACACATGGTTAGGTAAAATTATGTGAAAACCATGTGAATCATGTTGTTTCTCAAAAAACTAGTCCTCCGGGGTCTAAAAATTCCCTCGATGCTCTTGAACCCATCCTTATTTCCTTAATAAGTACTACAGGAAAAAATAAGTGGTTTAAAATGAACATAAGAGGACTCGTAGTTATATGAAGTAATTTTTTTACATATTAGTATTAGAGGGTTCAAATAATGGGACATCATCCATATACAAATTGGGTTAGATGCTGTTCTTAGTCCCCGATGCCTTTTGAAGGATGGGATAGTAGGACATCCAAGGTCATGTGGAGGAGTACTAACATACTCCCAAATAAATTATGATCATATATCTAGTTCCAATGGTGAACACATAACCTCTGTAGAATCTATTTGAGATATCAGTGACTCAATTGACTTGATAAGATCTGATGATATGTTTTTTTGGGATATACATCTATGAATATGTATTTGGAATTTCTTAATATTCTTGTATTTACATTGTCTATTTCATATAACTATATTTTTAAGGCAAGTGGTAACTCTCATTACTAGTATTCTGTGGCCTCCATAATAGAGGAAACTCTTAATATTCCCATTTCATTGAATATAGATATATTTTTTGTTGAAACCTTGAGTTATTCAGATGAATGGTTCATCCCATTATTAATTAAACATTAACTTTAGGTTAAGTATATACTTATAGTGTATAAGAAAAAGATTTTAATTAAGGACGGTGATCAATGGGAATTCCTCCTTTGATTTGTTAAGATCTAAGTCACATATTCTCTTTTATTTCTCCCTCATATTGGGCATATATTTCCTCAATAGTTATATGATTAACTACATTACATGGTGGTAGTGATGTTGACACACATTCCCCATTTTCTTTGGTTGAATCTTATATTATAGGTGGTAATTGATCATTCTAAGGATCACCTAGATTTTGGCTTTTTAACTATTGAAAAGTAAGCATTCCTTCTATAAATTCTTAAGAGTGTATTGTATTTTGAATGGAAACATATACTACACATTATTTTATATCTGGGTAATGTTTAAACTAATTGGTGGGTTATATATTTATATCATTCAGAAATACATAACATATATCTGGGATCATATTGACATTAGGATGGAAAAGATATTGATTTCCTTCGGAAAAATAATCATGTTGAAAATAAACACTTTCCACTGCCTCCCCGTTCAGGGTAGACCATTTGGGTTTACATCATTTTTAAATCCTTAAGTTATTATCTCAATTTTTTCCCTAATATGGTTTATAAATAGTTATCTAGGGATAATATCTAGAATCTTTTATTGAGCACATCCACAAAGAGAGATAATGGATACACTTTGAGAAAAACATCAGAGGTTCTTCCTATGATAAGATATCAAGCATATAGAAGAAAACATTATTAGAGGAGGGTGAGGCTGTGATAAAAGTTTTAACATACATATAGTATGGGTATTAAATGGTAACACCATAATAAATTCATGAATTATTTATGGACTTTATTATCCTTTGGGAGATATAATTGGTAAAATTTATCTCATCCATGTGTGTGGGGTTGCTCATATATCACTATTGTTACAACCAATGTTTCTAACTTTATAATATTTTAGGAATTTTAAATCATAAAGGTAGGATATGATAAATTATTTGAATATGATCTATTCCTAATTATTTTAATATGATCTATTGGGAAATCATCCAGGTGAGAAATAATATCTCTCATTGAATATAGAGAACTTGTAATAACTATAACCAATCTCTCAATTTTATCATAGTATAAGAGCTTTCTCAATACTAGATAAATAATGGGAGGACTTTATGTTGAGGTGAAATGTTACTGCTATGAATTCCTTCAACATCGAGTTCCATAATGGGGTTACAACTATTATGTATTAATGTTATAAAATTGGTATTTTCCTACAATATATGACATGGGGGCCTTCAGGGTAGAAAATGGAAATTAATAGACCATATTTTCATTTGATCTTATAAAATAATGTCTGATTTTCAAAAATCACATATCAATATGAGTTATAAATATTGATCATGATATTTATATGAAGATGACCTATATGGAAGATACTATGGGAATGAACTCTAGATACACATGTAGTAATATCTATGTAATTTCCATTTAAACAATTTATACTTCATCTATCTGATGATGAGTTAGAGGAATCCTTGGCTATTATTGAATTATTTTTTAGGGCCTCAAGAACACCATCACTGATTGGGGAATGGATATTGGCCTACTCATAATCTTTGGGTTCCCCTCGTAAGGATTGATGTTTATGCACCCCATTGTGATGATAGATTCATGTTTTTTAAATTTTTTTTCAAATGTTGGAGCCTCCATTGGTTTCCCTAAAAAAGCCATTAGAAAAGGCTAATGGGATAAATTACATTGAGATGGGGCACATGATTACTTCTTGGTGTCTATAAGGATATGATTTTGGAATTCCATTTTCATAATGGGAGTAAGAAAACATTCCTACTCCTACACAATCAATTACATATGGTGGAAAGTACTTGGAAAATTGGAATGAATATATGCATGTCCTAATGTATCCATTAAAATGGGATGTCGATATGTTTTTTGGATAGGAATGTGTGCGTGATCCTATTATTCATTCTTCACCAGGATCTCCCATTGATCCTCATAGTTGAGAGTAGGAATGTGTTACCTCTCTTTATAGGATCTTGATATAAGATGGAGAACAAATCTAGTGGGGGTGTGGGAATATGAGTATTCTACTTTTTTATTTGGAAATTCCAATGACCATTTTCTTCTACCACATATAAGATATAATTACTATTTTTTATAATATGAGTAGAGTTATATTCCTTCACACGTACTTCCACAATAATTTACTTATAGGAAATCATAGTGGGAATGTGAATTAATGTCCATAATTTGATGGGATAGGGGACATTGGCTCAATCATGTCATCTAGTTGTCCCCCAAATATTCTGATTTGTTTGATGTGTAGGGATGGGAATGTGTTACCACTCCCTAGTTTCATCCAATATATGTTATCATGATTCTTGTAATGTTGCAGGAATATGATGGAAGGACTTATGAGTGTGGATAAGAAAATGAGTATATCATAAATCTTCCTCTAATGTATATTGAAAGGATTCATTAGTTGAAGTGGTAATGTGGGTCTCCTTAGTATAATTGATAGCCTTTCATCCACGATGGTATCTCTTATATTCTTGGATCTAGATGACCTATATGGGGACATGTGGTGTATAACTATCATTGTGTTATTGAGGGATTGATCTCATACAACGCTAACAATGATGCGTATTTAGGGGATCCCATTGAAGTGATGCTTGTGTTGTAGTTGAGTCTAATATGACCTATTGATACACCTACTTTAGATATGGGAAGAAATATCTGCTGTGTTCAAGGGATAGACTCTTCAAATAATTGAATTTGGCCATAGGATATGCTTGTTTATTCATGAAGTATCATTGTTTAGTCAACCAATTAGGATTTATATTGACAATATATTCTCATGAAACCTCTGGATTTGTGAATTTTCTATTTAAGTCATACTCTAAAAAATTTAATTCCATCAAATTGTGGAGAGTATGTGACAGCATATTTTGATAGGACTAGCCTCCAAATCTAATAAATTCTATGGAATACATGTATTTATGTGTCGATTCTAGGAATTTGGATTAATTTGTGTCTTTTTATAGCCTATAAAGATCAATAAGATTAAATAAGAAAACATATATATATAGCATCAAATGTAAGAAACTAGTTTTATCGATCGCTTTCACACTTACAGGATAAATGTCATACAGTTAATCTTTGAGTGAGAGTGGTCTCACATCTGGTTGTGAAAGAATGGCACAGTTGGATGTCTCACAACGGACTGGGAAATATATGTTTCAGTTGGTTTCAATAAAGAGTATATGTGGAATAACAAACATCACCACACCACCAACATTGATAAAAATAGATCTATTCATGAACCCATTTTCTAAATGTAGGTGGTCACTGGGGTTTTCATAACAATCATTCGTAGGGATGAAATTTAGTTGAGAGGGTGGGAGTTCGACCTCATCATACAAATTTTAATGTGATTCATATCTACTACTGGAACCTTTTATACGTAAATGTCATATTACATTAATCAATCCCATATTACATTGAGTAATATGTTATCCATATTTCTGAAGATATCCGTTAACATATATTTAACTGAATATCTATATGTATTGGAGGTTCTAAATAAATGTGAACATCTGTAAATATCATGTTTTCTCCCTAAATGGTACTATATGTTTTTATAAGAGAATCTCCATATTATTTCATTATTACATGGTGATATTTTATTTTAATGGTGTGGGGTTTAAAGCCACATTTCCTGAAAACCTAGAGTGTATTTCTATCCGTGGAAGCTGTAGATATTTTTTTTAGGATTAGGAAAATGATATGGGATTCCTATTTATCCTTGTGGAATGAATCAGAGGGCGTATAGTTTTGTTCCACTTAATAGGGTACATCAACCATTTTAATTTCTCATGAAAAGGAATATTCGAAGTTGTTTGACATTATTCAGTAAGGAAAACAATGAAAAATTTATATAGAAATGTTTTTTGGGACTTATGAATGAGATTCATTTTCGAATTTACCTTGAAGGGAATAAGTACAATCGAGATTCTATTAGTTTCATAAAAAATATGGACCAATGATGATGGATTCCACCAAGAATATGTCCTGATAATAATAGTGTGAGAAGACCCAAATGGAATATGGATCTCTAGGCATGGGAATGAATATTTAGGAATATGGAAATATAGAGGGATAACCATGAAGTAATTTGTCCATAGTGGAGGTGGATGATATCATAGTGGTAAAATGGATCAATGTGTAAGGATATCTAGGATCATAATGATATGGCTTGTCTATGTGATAAATAAATGGACTGGACATTCAGTTTAAACTATAAGTAGGAATAGTATGTAACATTTATAATGGGAATCAAATCCTACATAGTTTAAGATTCATAGTTTAGTGTTGTGTTGTGGAACAATCCCATGAAATATAATGTCATATGGTAGGAGTATGTTGTGATGTTTTACATCATGAGACTAGTACCTTGGCCACTAAGTTTAAAATCATGTTATAGGGATATGTACTATGTAGTTTGAAGAGATACTAGTACAAGATTAAGGTGATTCCTATTTTACAAATCAATTATACTAATATAAATATCATCTATACCACTATGACATCATGATTCATTATCAGTGTGAGAAACATGAGTTATAATATCAATAATATTGAATTAAATCACACAATGTGGGATTGAATTGGGAAAAAACATCAGTACCACCATGGTAGGGATTCTATATCACAAGAGGGGTGGTTATTGGAGGCAGAGTCAGATTTATGATAGAGACTTCCTTAGATACCTAACCTAGTAAATGAGTTTGTTGAATGTATGATTGGAGAATATAATCATGAAGAGACCTATATTATAAGATAATGTGGTGGGATTACTCCTAGTAGGAGGCCCAATTGGGGCCTTTTAGTTATTCTAATGATACATTAAACTTAAATCTCTTATCCCACATGAGTTATTCTAAGTGTGAAAAAATAATAGAAGAACAATACCATTATATTAATGTATCAACTTAAAATTTTAATTGGGATTTTCACCGAGTTTTCCTATAGGTGAAGAGTGGTATCATAAAATGATACATGGAATCCCATGTTCTTTACACAAGGAACCCCACCAATTTCACGAATAATGACAATAGTATTATATAATTCACTAAGTAAATTTACACAATTACATAATATCATGCTATAAGAATGCTAGGATATTCATTTAACCATCATATAACTTAGACTTTTATGTCATGAAAGGATATTAAATGAATGGTTCTATGAGATTATGCATGATGCTACCATATAAGGATATGAATTTAGGAATGTGACCCATTGAAGGATCTCATTTTTTGGATAGGGATATCATCAGGATTATTTTAATTGTTATTCAATTGATAGATAACCATAGATAATGATAATACATATTAGGAATCTATTTTTTACTATTTTAATACATTTCTAAATGGATATAGGGGATCCAAATTCTCAATGGTCCATGGGAATAAAAGTTATTATGAAAACAATAACTGAATTCCACAATATCACATAGGTGAATATGATTTTAGAGGATGGTAAAGACAAAAAGGTATGAATTTGAAGATGACTTAGGATGAACTCTTGATGAAGATCCACCCACAAAAAACCCTTATTGAAACATGTTTATGGATATGCATCACAAATGCCCTATTTGGAGGAGGTTCTTCCGGAAGATAATCCCTAGGGTATTATTTCCCAAGGAGATGATTCGTCATCAATCCATAAATCCATTTCCCATTTAATACACCTTTAACAAATATTTTTTTGGATGGTTCTAATAAGGTAATGTATTCTCCATCAATATGTTTATCTGATTTATTATTTCCATCTTATTCATCAGATCCTCTACTTCAGGATAGAATAATGTATTTATAAGAGTTGTTTAGTCAACCATTTTCCTGAAATGTGTTCGACATAAGGAATCATGCATCTCTATATGGTAGAAATCATATTCACATAACATTAAGATATTGTCGCAAAATCCCCACCACTAAGATACTAGTGAATGAATTGTTCATTACTAGAAAAAAATTCAAGAATTTATGAAAATGAAATTTCTTAGCATGATGAATGGAGAGTAATAAATCGATCAAAATGATATGCAGTTATTCTTCCATATCTGAATTTGGAAATCCAAACATATATGTGAGAGGGAACCACGATATTCCATAACCCAAAAAATAACAATTCTAATTAGGAGAAGGTTCTATATGGAATATTTCAAATGGTTTGAATATTTGGTCCTCCCAATGGAGTTTTTTTATCCACGGTATGTGTTATGCGCAATCATTACACTTTCCAAATTCTACTTCACTTATCATCCTATCAAAATTGCTTTTGGGGTAACACAATTCATTCAGATAAATTTTTCAAACATTTCAATCCTTTATAACCTAAAAAATGGAGAAATAATGAGTACTTTATGATATTTTCTTAATTATATAATAGTAATATAAATAAGAACATTCATTAATATAATCATATTTTTTTATTGAATCGAAATTCATAAAAATTATTTTATCATATATTTACAATATTTCACTAAAATTTTAATAAAATTCACCTTTACATCATATCATTATTGAATAAACCAATGTATTTACCATAGAAATTGTGGACATGATGAACCCCTAAACAAGGTTCAAGGGCATCAACCTCCATACGAAAGCTCGAATAGAAGAAACAAGACTATGAACAAATTAATTTTAATTTTCAAAAAAGACTATTAAAAAATGGATAATAATTAATTATAAATCAATTGCCTCTTATAATATATAGTTCTGAAATACATGAATAATAAAAATATATTTATTATACATGAGGTTAGATTATATTGACCTAGCATGAATCCAGGTTAATGGTTTTTCATCTAAATTCTCATTATTCGAGAAATGATAAATTTTAAGAAAAGAATTTCATTTTTATTATTTATATACTGCCCCATTGATATATTTATTCATTAATACCTCTATTAAGGTTGTATAATAATCCCTTTTAGGTTATCTCTCTCAAGTCTTTGGTTTCTAAATTCAATAAAGTCGTAAGGGTTTTGCTGACTCAATTTTATTTTATTAATTTGTAATCATTTTTTAACACCTTCAATATGATTGTATTTTCCCAGAATTCACAATTTTAATCCATGAATACTATATTACATGTTTTATTTTTTTACAAATTATTTTCTATTCTCTATATTTTACAGATAAATTACTTTTAAAATAAATTTTATTAAAAATATAACGGTTTCTATCGGTTCAATTTCCATTCTATTGGTCTATAATTATTTTTATTTTAATATATTCTTATAATTTTTATATTCTTTAAATAAACTATTTAATTTTATATATTATTTTTATCTTGGGATAAATAACATTTTCATGTCATAACATTGTTCTTTTATCGATTTATTTCTTTATAAAACTAAAAAATTATAATTAATAATTCTCATCCTCTATATTAGTATTTCTTCTCAATGTCTATATGATTTATTTCCATGAATATTCCATTTTATTATTTTGAAACCTAAAAATTTATTATATTATATAATATTTATATTCCACTTTATATATTCTAGAAAATCAATTTTCTAACACTTCCATCATTGAGGGTTTTCTTAAAAACATTCAAATATCATTAAAAGAAATTCTTTTAACTGTCAAATATATTATGTCTTCCACTCAAAAGTGTTATTTATATGAAAATTATTTTTTAAAAAAATTATATCATGGATGATTATTTTATAAAGATGTTTTAAAAATAATTCATATCAGTTTATCCGATTTTTTTTATTGAAAGTGATTTATAATTTACGGTTATACAAAAATGTTAACAAGAACATATAAAAACACATTTTAAGATTTGGATTCCATTTTTAACTCTATATGAAAAATATATATCTCCTATAGATTTATTATTCATGAATTAACCCTTCACTATCTTATGATATATTCTTTTGGGTGGTAATTTTTTTTTCTTTGAACCAAAGAAATTCAAGATTTCAAGTTATTTTATTCTATTCGAAAATGAAATATAACCAATAATTATTACCTATATTTTATTATATGATATCATGTATCATTAATTTAATCTAGAACACTTATATACGGTTTATCATTATAACTAGGGAATATTTGATATAACTCTCTAATTCATTGGTAATAGCTTCAGATCTCTTGGGATAAGGAATGGACCTGATTATTATTAGCAAATTTCAAAAGATAATATATAAAAAATATTATGATTATTTCACCTCACAAGCCAATGAATGAAAATGAGTATGATTATCTTTTTTCACAAGATAATTCATACACATGTTTTTTATTTTCTATACACAAAATATAACGATTCTAAATGATTGTGATTAGATATGTTTATAAGACAATTCATAGACATGATGACTATAATCCATGTACACAAGATATCATGAATACATGATTGAGATTATATATTTTTAAAAACTAATGTTGATAAATGATTGTGATTAGATATCTTGAAAATGTTATGATTTTCTATTCTTTTATTTATATAAAATTCTTATATTATTTTACATCAATGATTATTATTCTATCATGTTTTTATATTCATTCACTATGGTATTTGTTATGCTTCCAAGATAACCATTTAGTGGTTATATATTCTTAAGTCATGAATTATAAACAACCCTAATTATTCCATGTAGTTTTTTAGTTAGATATATCTCGAATTCACACGTTTTCTCACATAATTATGACCTAAACCCTTTATGAATTATTTATATGTTTTTCCCTCACCGATCAATTGAGATTATCATTTCTTAGGTTTCCCATTTTTCTAAGGAATTAAATATAGGAAAATGTTTAAATGTAATTTAGTTATAGATATTTTGTGAGAGATATCGAACAAATAATATAAAATGAGACATTGAAGTAGCAAATATACAAATAAACTAAACCTTCAGTTTCTGGGATTACCCATTACATATGAGAAGTAATTTCAATAATATGGAATTAATATAAAATATATTCTTATTATTGTTGTTTCATTTAAGTTTGTATTAGAAACATTTTTACTTATTTTTAGGGATTGGGTTATGAAGAATAATATTATAAAATTTAGAAAAACAAATGGTGAACCAAATGTGACATTAGATTAACATTAAATATATTAGGCTAAAATAATGGTTTCATAATTAAAGAAATATTAGGGTTTGTTTTTCAATTTATATGATTTATTTCACAGGTTATTATTAATTTTAACAGAAATTATCCTTTTTAATTTCATTCAATGGAATGGAAATAAGAGTAACTTTGATAAAAATTTCTATGATGGATAATTAAATGAGTTTACCAATAAAAACCAAAATGGGACATGATAAATTATTGAAATAATCAAGGTTATTCTTACCTAGATATCATGAGATACATTTATCAACCATAACTATTTTAAACTCTTAAGCACATCAAATAAGTGAAAAATATGTTTCATGGATGCTCAACTGATAAATAGTATTTAGGAAAGATTATTAAATTTTAAAGGTGTTATAAATATGGGTGTAAGAAATAGAGAAATTTCATGAAATAAATTGGATAATATTTCAGGTGGAAGGGTCTAATATCATGACTTTTAAATAAATATGAAGAAGCTGGACAATAAAGTAGTTGACAAAAATGAACAACATAATTCCACACCCAAAATTAAATGCTCCTAATTAATTCAATGTTGGAATTATAAAAATAAATACCCCAATTAAAGGGATACTAAGGATAATGGACATCAATAAATTTATTATCTATAGGAAAACAGGATGTCTTATGAAATAACAACCACTTAAGTGGGTCCTGAAAATGAATGGTGAAAGGTACACTCACCATCCCATAAATAACTAAAAATATATTATTTCAGTATGGTTCAACCCAATACAATATTTTTATAATTATTCCATTATTATTAAATAATGACCCCAATGATTAGATATTTAATCATTATTGAAAAATTATTGTGGTATAATTATTGAAGGTCAAATCAATAACTACATTCTAATAGAAGATTATGGGAAAGAGATTCCTACAAATATTATTAATCACCAATTAAATAAATTTTATGTGTTTTTTTCATGGATTAACAATCTATTTATAAAGGGAATATTAATATCTTGGATAGGGAAATCACATATCATATCCTAAATCAGCACATGACCATATATTAGTGCATGGTTAACTATGATGTCCCTATAGAAATTAATTCAATTATATTGATCTCAATACCCAATAAAGAGTGATATTGGAATAAAATAGTTGAGGAGAAACTCCATGTTAATGATATTCAAATTTTAAATAAATACACTAATACAAACTTAAATAGTTCGCTGGTAATCCTCTAGGTAAAAAGGTTTCATTTTCCTTATAACTCATACCTGGTGATATTTCTATATAAATGACTCCTTAAATAATGACCTAGTATGGAATCTTTAATATAGATTCATAGTTTTCATTGATTTTCTAGATAATATATATTCATTGAGTTACATGTATCACAATTTTTAAATACAATAACCATGTTAATTTTTATGGTAGTAAAGTTCCTCTAGACAACAGAATCTGAAGACATCTTCAAGTATGTTAAGAAGAGATTGGTAACTAAACCTATAAGTACACTACCATATTGTGTTTAAGGGTCTCTGATATATATTTTTGTTTCATAATTGGTCATGGGATGTATCATTATGAAACATGGAAATGATATATCTTTTTTTCCTTCCAATTAAATACCCTTGAACCAAATTAACTGACACAAGATCTAATGTTAGGAGCGATAATATTTTCATTAGAAATATTGATTTGATATCTCTATAGTTAAAGGTGTGATATATATAGATCATAATAGATTAAATTTTTTATTCACATAGATTTATATGAACAAAATCTATAGGATATGGTTATAGTTAATATAGGATAGAGATGGATCAATACAATACCACCATGGAATGGTAAAAAGTGACTCATTATTTGATTATGAAGGATTATGAAACCTTATCTTTGAGTGTGATTTAAGGAGATCCAAATATCAAGGAGTGGAAAATGAAATTCCAATGAGTAATAATATAAGGTGGAAACCAATATGTCAAAAATAAAAACTCAACCATTCATCCTCAAGATGATCAAAATGGTACACAAGGAGAACGTGGAACTATTAATGTATGTATGGAATATTTTAGAGTGAAAATTTTATATAAATTATGTCATAATATTTGGAACCTATATATGGGTACCATCCCATCCATAAAAAACATTATTGTGACATATATTCCTTAATAATATGATCATACTGAAATGAATATTAAAAATCTCAATATATATTGAAATTGTAATGTATTGTGCTCGGATGGGTTATGAAATTTAAGGAGAATTGTTTTTAATTTAGTGGGGGTGTTTCATTTGATAATTGGGATGATCCGTGAGATTCCAAGAGTTTTTTATCCTAAATATAGATCATTGGATGGGTTTGATGGTTTATAGACATCCATGATGTTTTGGTAGATGTCAGAGAAGGGATGGGGCCCCTAGCTACTAAAAATAAAAAACCCATGCCTATCAATGTGAGAATACCCATTTATTCCCTTAAGAGGGCACCATGGGGAAAGATTATAGTTCCAAAAGGTATCTCTAGATTAGGGGTCTCCTTATCAACAAAATTCATGGCCTGAATTATGGATTCACAATGGGAATGTTTTTTGTGTATTCTTATACATGGGGTACTTCATTTTGGACCTTTGGTGATGGGGATATTTGAGTGTGTCGAGATATATAAGGGTGTTATTTGATCTATCCTCCCCTCCCCAATTCCTCTCATATTTCCCTTCCTAAAAGTGTAATTATATGTGTGTTTCTAAGGTCATATTTGGTGAAATCATCCTATACTCTTGAATTTTTTTATTTTATCTTTTTCCTTAATGATTTTAGGTGCTTATGATTTCGGGATTGGTGTTTATTCCATCAATACATGGTGAAATTTCAAGATTTTGATATGTATTTTTCCCAAAATTTTTAGAAAAGGACCAGCCGAAATGTCTTCAGACTAACACGTTCCATTTTGATTGAGATATGTTGTTATATGGTTATAATTAGTGTTTTTCATATTTTGGTTTAAATAGGACATTTAATTTGTTCTCTTAATTTGTGATTTTTCATGGATAAGCTTCAGTTTCATGTCAAGAGTGGACTATACCATGTTTCTAGGATTTTTAGTATCTTTGTGACGCCTAAAGATATTTTAGTATTTTGTAGATATTTAAATAAAATTATTTAATTAAATTTAATTATATAATTATTTTTGGTTATATTATAAATAATTATAATTGATTCATTAGGTTTTGTTAAGGGATTATGAAAACTGATAGTGGCTATTGGACTTGGTTGAGTTTATGCAAGAACTACTAGGCAGTTAATAAAATATTGAATAACTCTAATGTGAGGTAAGGGGACCTCATGAATAACCATTGTTATTGTAAATTTTAATTATATTCATGTGAAATTTATAGTCTCAAATTGATTGAAATAATATTATTAATTAAATAAGATAATGAATTAAAATTTTATGTCCAATAAGGTGTTGAAAAAGTGTTAAGGGACATGATGGAAAATTGTAAAATGGATTGATTGACTCAACCAATGATTTTCATGATATTGATTATTATTATGGGTGCCTTGTGAAACTTATCAATGAGAGGTAGGAATTAAATGGATGATTTTTATATGTCCTATTGATAAGTTCCCATAGTGACCTATAGGTATAAGTGAGTGATAAATTGTGATGATAGCATAGGGATTGGAAATGTGAGAACAATAAAATTATTATGGCATTTGTACTAGTGAGATGGCAGTGGTGTGTTTTTTACTCCCCCCATTAAGATGTCATTTACTAGAGTGGAAGACATTGTGGATCTTGTGGATAGTTTGTGTGAGTGTGTAATGACTGAGAATTATATGTAGAGGGAATGGTCATGTGACCTTCTCCCTAACGTGTCTTTCTTTAGGGAAATAATGATTCCTCATTGAGACATTAATAATTCCAAGGTAGATTGTTCCCTATGAGTGGTGGGGGTTGAACTAAGTGGAATGTTGAGATAAGAGGACCCATGAAGTTTGTCCTTACTATGATCCTACCTAGGGGGCCTTAGTGGGTTCCAAAATAAAATATTTCGATTAGAACAACACCTACTTATTTTAATGATCCCAAATCATGTTTTCATTTTTAATGAATGTCATGTTTAAGGATTGTAAACTGTTTTTCTATATTTACCTAAAAAATGGATATGTATTTTTATTTCCGTGTGTAATTTCCATTTGAATTAAATCAACTTATCATGATGGTCAAGTGATGATGTGTTACTGACCACAATAAAAAATACACAACATCCTCCAATTCGATCTATGTATTGTAATGACCCTGTATTTAGGTTCAATTGATTGAATGAGTAATAAATTTCCATATGATGAAGTTCAAGACACAAAATGTAGGAAAATATCTACCTCATGAAGAAGCATGGTTATGATCGAATGGTATTTAAAACATTGCTATGGGATGTACTAAACACATGTGTTATTTTTTTGAATTAAAGAATATTTATAACTATCATAAGAATAAGTGAAGTGATCATACTGAGATGAGATTATACAATGATAAGAAGAGTACCTATAGTGGCGACGTGGACGAGATTAACTAGGTTTGTTTGGTGAAGTTTATTTGCGAATTTCTTTTTTTGTGATGAGTTTTATATTTTTTTCATTCACCATTATTGTGAGATGGTCTGATTTGGGTGGAGGATCAAGAGTTGGTGATGTAATTCATGGTTACAGCGACCGGCGAAGGATTCAGTACAGGGTCTTGGATCGGTTGTGTTTGCGTTGTTTGGGGACATCATTAGAGGAGACTTCAGGTGGTCTTGAAGTCTGTTTGAGGTGATATGTCTTGTTTGATCTGGTTATTTTGGATTTTGAATTTTGGATTTTGGTTTTTGGGTGATTGGTTTGAGGTCTTTTGTCGTTGAAGTCGTGTTTGGTTCCCCCTCATCCTTAAAAGGGGACTAATGATAATAAAAAAAATTTCAATTAAAAAGAGTACCTAGAGAAAGAAGATGAGTTACTACTCTAAAAATAAAGGTATCTATCACATGATGAAGAGTACCAACAACATGAGGAGAAAAAGTGACCATTCCCAATTTCCTTGCCAACTTACCATGCATAGTAACCTTGAGAAATAATAGACTATACTATATGAAAACAAAATATCCTTTATAACATAGTTAGTGGATTATTTTAAAGTATTTAATGGAATTTTCAGAACATTAATTGTAAATTCAATGTAATTAAGGATATAATGTATCACCCATCAGTTTCTAATACATTAACCATTATTTATACATTATATATATATAATGTATTTAAGTTATGTTTTAGGATTATAAGAGGATCTTTTAGAAATTCTTGGAGCTTTCTGGAGGTTCATGGTTTGAGAATTGTTAATTAAAATCATGAAAATAATCATAGGAAACCATGAAACTTAAATAGTGGGCACTCGGTAGGCACATTGTTATAGAAAATCATGAAGATACCTATAAGAAACCATGAAATGATAGAAAATAGTTCATTTCATAGTTTGTTATTGATTTTTCAAAACATGTAACCCTATTGTGTGAGTTGTGTTTGCAGGTAGTGTCTCGTGCATGATTAGCACATATATTATCTAACCATGCACCCTAATTGTGCATCAAGAATAATTAAATCAAAAGATCATTGATCTAACTCAGTTTATCCCCTTAATCCCTCATTTTACACTAAAAATTCCACATATCAAATTCATCTTACTTCTATGGTTTTGGAGACCATTCCATTCAATATGGGAGTGTTTCTATGATGAATCTAAGTGTTTTGGAGGCCATTTTTGTTGGTAAATGATCATTCTCCATTATTTTCCTCATTTTTTACCTTCTTCCCTCTATTGGAATCATGGATCTAATATTTTTCGGATATATTAATCTTGGGTGATGTAATTTAGGATGTTATAAGGTTTTTTGATTGAAGAGATCAAGATCTAATTATTTTTCATAGTGTTTGAAGGTCAGTTTTGGTGTTTTCTGATGTTATTTGGTTTCAAAAACTATTGAGTGGTTGGTGGGTTCTCTATTGAATACTCTTGATGAGAACATGAAGTATTTGTTTAAAATTGATTTAATTAAATGATTGGAATTATTAAATTGATGTGTGATTCTTGATGGAAAGAAAATTAGTGATGGTATTTTGGAATTTTTTAAATTGGTAGGTTTTATGGAAACTGATTTCAGTTTATGATTTTAAAAGGATTATTTTATAAAAATGGTTTTGTTTTGATGCATGGAAAATTCTGTATATAATTTTTTTTCAAAAAAAATAAATGGTTTATTAAAATGGTTTGATATTGTTTTTGGCATACATGGTTTGTGTGTGTTCTCACACATTTGGGATGTATAAGGTCATGAAATTTCCCCCATAAATACGTTACAAGTAAGGGTATGGATTTATAACCTTAAAAATAGTTCACCTAGTAACAGCTTGGTGAAAGGATGACTTACCACTTAAAGGTATTGGGAGGTCCATTGATTACATGCATGTGTGGATTTATGGATGTGTGTAATGGTTATACCAAATGGTTTTTAGAAATGATTTTAAGGACTTATTTAATTTTATTCCATGGAAACATATTTTGGGTTAGAAAATATTATAGGATTTGATATTAACAACTCTTATTTTTTTAAATGATTTTTGTAAATGTTCGAACATGTGTTATCAAACTGGAATGAGTTTGGATGTCATTGGGGAAATAATAATGAGATTTTTACTCACACCCTACTTAAGTACTTTGGTGAATTTTCCGATGTTATATATCGAGGCAAAGGTAAAGTCATGGTGTCATGGTTCTTTAGGGGAAGAATCCCAAAACATAAGAATTTAATTTTTAGTTAGACATAGATCATATTAAGTGTTGATGTTTGGATGTCATTTATTCCTTTGGGTTTTATGGTCATTGTTATCTTTTAATTATTTTGGTTTTGGTATCCTCTTCTACATTAAAACTGTAGTTGTCATTTTTTTCGGATGTATTGTGTACTCAGACATTATAGATAGGTCTATTGTTATTGTTATCATGGTTCTGCTTTTTTATTTTCAATTCCAATTCATCCCCCAATTGTTTTTGAAGATCATGCTATTTATTTAAAACATTTTTTTTGTCTTGGTGATGTCACTTATGATCTAGTATAACCACCCATCCCTTATATAGACAAAGAGGATGGGTGGGAAGATACAAATGGTATCATTTATAGTTATTCCATCAATCTTTTTGGAAACAATTCTATTAGTTTAATCGGTCATGGAATTGAAAAAATTCTTACATTCATTGAGTTGGTTGGTAGAAAGGAGTATGATAATCAGAATATAAAATTATAGGTCACAAAAAGGCATAACTAAACTATTTATTCTGATTTTCATGTTACTAGGGAGTTTGTTTAGCTGAGTGATTTGTGAGACTTCTAGGATTTATTTCCTCATCGTCATAGGTTTTGCAACTTATATGATCACAGAAAGAATTTATTAAAATTAAATCCCACTAGAAGACTATACATAATTTTGAGTAATGACTCATGATATTGTGAAAAATTTATTAATTGTTTAAAATAGTTGAATATGGTTTGTATTTTGAAAATCATTGTGGAATTTTAAAAATGGTGTAAAAAAGGTTTTTTTTTTAATTTTGAGAATCCTTGTTGATGTATATAGGATGTGATAAATTTTAAATTTATAATCATTCTATTTATAGATAGTGATATTAAATGGGTCCATTTTGGTTATATATTATGGAACCTACTAGGCATCTTAGAAACCAACCATAATACGCTATTGAGAATGTGGTTTCACCTGAACATCAACTGAGAAAATAGTTAGTCTAATGTATTGTCCAAGAATTTAAGGTTTTGGACAGAGGGAATGGAAGGGATAAACCATATCAAGTATATTATTCCATTTCATTCTAAAAAAATAATCCACCCATATTTATGGGTGATTTAGAGAATGAAAAATATTATGTGCGGCTGAACAAAATGAATGAAATATTGGATTTTATTATCACATATTAAAAAATGATTTCGAATTTGTTAACTCTCATGCTAGAAGATCTTGCAAACCAATGGTGGGAATTAGTGGTTCATTCAAAATTGGACGAAGATATTTGTCGGGAGGATTATTAAAAATGATTGATCTAATAGTTATATCCTGAAAAAATCATAGTTAATACAAGGTTATATCTCTTCTGTTTGAAATAGGATAACATTCAGTAATATAGAATGGTGATAAATTTATGAATTTCGTCCGTTTTTCACCCAATGTTTCTAGAATTACACCCTTGAAGGAACTCAATTTTGAATATGGGTTAATCCCAAATATTCACTCAAAAATTTCTTGGATTGTTTATTAGGTTATATAGGTATGGTTTATAGAGCCATGATAGAAGAAAGATAAATCATAGGTAATGCAGGTGGAGGAAGCATGTTGATGCCTATGGGAAATGGTGGGAACTCTAATGTTGTGAATAATTGGAATATGTCCACCTATTTCTGTGATTTCAGTATGACCTAGAACTGGGAAGTAGGATTGGTGAATCTTCCTTATAAATCAAAGAGTAAGATAAGATTATTTCAGAATGGTTATTTTGATCATATAAAGAGATATTGTCTGACACCATGAAGAACATTTCACAATTGATACTAGATGGGGAATATTTAGTGTTATTATGGATGTTCTACAAGGCAGGTTTCTAGGGATATATATCATGATTCTAAGGCATTGTATTCATCTATAGGACGATTGGAGAAAAATATGTCTCATTAGAATAACTGGGAAATCCATGGTGATTCTTGGAATATCAATGACTCCATACCAGTGAAATCCCAATAGGATCATAAAGAGAATGTATAATGAGTAAGAAATTGTAAGAATCCGATCAACTGATCATGAATGATCAATCTGGAACTTTGATGGTGAGAGGAATGATTCATATTTATTACACCTTTATGATAACATTTTTTATATGTGTTCATCTCATTCATTTATTAATTCTCACATTTTTGATCACATGGGTTTACATGTCGATATGAATGTTTCTATTTTGAAACATAAAAATACACTTTCCAAGGAAAATGTTTAGCTGATATGTGAAAATAATTTCCTATAAATATAGATGGGAATAAATTATTTTTTGATTTATCTGTTCTTGATATGGATGTCTATGACTTAATCCTAGGTATGGATTCATTGAAATGTTCAAATATCACATTGACAATTACACAATAAGGGCTAGTTTTAAAACTGATGACGACTTTGAGAATCTATTTAGAGGAGATCCCAATGTAAAGGTATGTGTAACTTGATTGTTGGAACTTGAAGTTAGAACAATCTCGTACTAGTTGGCTTCTTTGAACTTTGAATTAGTGGATTATCTAAAAAATAAAAGTTTTAAGACCTTAGTGGATTAGTTTAGTTTTCTTGAAAACTTCTCAGAGTTTCCAAATAAAGGTGTATTGGAGTTTATGATATATCACATACCAAGTAAAAGTCATATCTCTCTTCCTTCTTATCAGATGAAAGCTATAAAATCATTAGAATTTAAATTCCAGATTGATGATATGGAAAGAAAAGGATTCATCTATCTTAGGCCATCTCTGTGGGAAGCACTAGGTTTGTTTTTGAAAAGGGAAGACAGAACTCTATGGATTTGTATATATTATCTTAAGCTTACCCAAGTTATGATAAATAATTGATATCCTCTTATATTCATTAATAAATTTTTTGAATAATTAAGGGGATCCTAATGGTTCTATAAAATTGATATTTGTTAATGATATAAAAAATTACATGTTCCAAAGGTGGATATTATAACGATATCCTTCAAGAGTAGATATAGAAATTAAATGAATATGGTTATTCCTTTTGATCTCAAAAATGGATGAGTATTCATTATGGTATTTATGAATCATATTTTTCAATGGTATCATGATAATTTTTTGGTGGTGTTTGTTGCTGAAATACTAGAGTATTCTAGGACAAAGGATAAGGAAGAGAAACACTAGGCAATATTGTTGGGTATCTTAAAGGATCATCATCTGTATTCCAATCAATCAAAGAGTGGTTTTTGGATAAATTTGGTATGTTTCCATGGTCATGTTATCACAGAAAAATGTATTTTTTGTGTATTGAGGAATGATATAGGTCGTGATCACATGAAATCTTCCATAGAATGTCATTGAGGCACGTAGTTTCCTAAGTTTGACTGGTTGTTAATAATGGTTTGTTTCTAACTTCACATGAATAGGTTCACTAATGATAGATTTTACAAGGAAAAATGATCAATTTTAGTTGAAAAATCAATTTCAGAATTCTTTTCAAGTGATTCAATTTTTACTTAAATCATCACCAATATTGTTATTTTTAGAATAAAAAAAGGATATGTGTTGTATTTTTATGCTTTGAGAAATTGTTTTGGGGTGTGTTCTTAGATAGATATAACATGTTGTCTCCTATGGCTCATTATAAGTAATAGTTTCATGATGATAAATATATAAAGTAGGATTTAGAATTATATGTAGTGGCCCATGATTTGAAGACACTGTGTCACTTATTCTTTGGTGATAATTTCAGGTTGTTTACGGATCTTAAGATCTTAAAACACATTTTTTGACAATTATATTTGAATCTATGGAAATTAATATGTATTTAGTATGTTAATATGTTTAAATTTAACAAGATTTGTAAACAAGGTAATGGTAATTTTATGGAGGATTAATTAAGCATGAAGTCATATAGTCTGTTGGAGGAGGCATCAGATCATTGTAATTTGATGTTGATGATAAACAACAATCACTTAAACTGTGAAGACCGCGGTAGTGTGGCAGTTTTCATTCCAATTTCCATTGTTCCAAATTTTTTTCAGAAGGATAAAGGGGCATTAGTATAACATTCTAATATTGATTCTAAAAAGTAAAAACTCATTGATGGGGAGACCATTAAGGGATGAAATAATTATAGAATCTCTGTTTTGTGGTTTTCAAAATGGATGGTGCTAATTATGACTTATTAAGATAAACTTAATCATTATTACAACCATTTAGGATAGGCAATTCATCCTATAATATAAAAAAGTAAAGGGTACCAGATGAAATTTTTTGAAGGGTTTTTATGAAAAGAAAAGTGCATTATTTTTTTTGCAATGCCACACCTATCAGTAGGGTAAGGACGGGGACTAGCGGATAATTGGAAATTTACAGTCTTTAGCAATTACAATGTGGAAATATAATAAAATAGCTATGGATATTTTGATAGGTCTCCAAAGGAAAATTTTTAAACATGATTCTATATGGCTAAGAGTGGATTAAATTATGATGTTTGATCATTTTTTCAAATTAATGAATATCATATGGTGGATGACATGTCCAAAATCGATATATGAAAAGGTGTAATGATAAAAAAAAATTAAAATTGATTATATCAAATAGAGATATGAGGTTTTTGTCTCATTTTGGGGAATCCTCACAACAATCCCTGGGGACTCAGTTAACTATTAGAATGATGAATAATCCAGAAATGGATGGACAATATAAAATCATGATATAAATGTTGGAAGAGATGATTTGACATTGTGTATGAATTTTGTTGTCTAATGGGAGGTGAACATAATGTTAGTGGAGTTCTCATACAAAAAGAGTTAGCAAGACTCAATACATATAGATTATTTTGAATGATTTTATGGGAATAACATTATTTCTCTAGTTTTTTTGATAGAAACAAGTGATATTTCATGGGTTAGATAAACCCTTGTGCAAGAGAAAATAGAGATAATTCTATTGATTAGTGTAACGAACCAAACTTTTATTAATGAAAATCATCTTGATATAATTAAATGTCTTATTTTGTACAATTATTATATAAAATATATTAACTTCATTAGTTTTATGTTTTTGGATTTTAAAATACCAATAATTATTGTTACTTTTGCTAATATAGCCATTTAATAGTGATAACTTGATTAGTATTAATATAAGGCTGTAAAAAATCCAATTCACTAAAAAAATTGAAGAGATGGCCTCATACAGTATAATTGCTTCATACTATGCCCATTTGTCAGAGCTCATGAAGGAGGTAGTATCACTGGGCTTCGCTCTAGACCAAGCTCAAGCTGAGCTTCATCACCCTAAGCATGAACTGAATTGCCTATGGGAAAAGTTAAAGTTAATAGGGATTACCACCTGATCGATGTTATCTGTGCCACACCAAGAGTATATCACCATCACAGATGTTACCCTTATGTATTATGCGGGTGTTATAAGGGGTTATGTGACAAGACCTTGGTACTATGATTATGTGAGTTATTTTTTGTATAAAGAATATACAGTCATTTTATTTTTGTTACTTTTTAAATGGTTTTTAAAAAAATGTATTTTTTGTTAATATTCAAATTCAATTAAGAAAACTATTTTAATGAATTAATGGATTTTTGAATTAACTATTTTTTAATACAATATTATTATTAAATTATTATTTTTAAATATAAATGTTCATCTAATTTTTATGAATACAATTGTAATTTTTTTCTTATGCTTTAAAAGCTGTTTTGGCCAAAATCCGTGATTTTTTTTATAAATATTGGTTTTTATTTTAAAAGTAAAATAAAACATATTTAGAAAATTATTTAGATAAAATGAATATTACTTTTGAAATTTGGATTTCAAACTTATCAAACGGTGAATTTTTCATAATATTCCGAGATAGTCAAATTTTTGGGTTAAAATTAAATACCGTTTAAATATATAATGTGTTTTATGACATCATAATGTCTCTTTAGTGATGTATTAAAATACAATAAAATGGATTTTCCACCAATATATTTTTTCAATTAGAATAATGTAGTTTTATATTTTTTTGATTAATTTTATATTGCCTTAGTGGACCATCCAAGACATATATACTATTTTAACATATTAAAATTATTTCCATGAGAGTGTGACTCACCTCCACATAATGAAGACTAATTTTTTATTTTTATCAGAAATTGGTCTTATATAATATTTTTTTTCACACCACTTTTGAAAAAAACCATGGGAAAAACCATTTAATGGTTTGTGGTTTTGATTAGTTTAATGTTTAATGTCCAAAACCGAAATAATAATAAATTCCCTCTACATTCCTATATAAACCCACACAATATCCCATTCCTCTTCACTAAAAACATTTTTAACTTTACCAAATTATCATATACTATTTATGTAATCCTCCCAAGGCACCCCAAGATCTCAAAAAGACTCTCCGAGGCCTTTGGGATCACACTTCCAAGTAAGGGATCATCACTTTCCATCCTTCCTTATTTAGGTCATGTTTCCTTATATTGTTATTCCCTTTTATTTTCAATTAAAAATATTGGGGTATGATTTATAACCTCCCCTAGACTTCCCTTATTATTTCTCAATGATGATATATCCCTTTCTCTCTCATTAATTCTTCCTATGTACACCATTTACCATGCCGAAATTCCGTACAGGATTTCTTCATTTCTAATTTTTGTCTAAATTAATTTATGCTGTTATACCATTTTATTATAAATTACATATGTTGGGTTTTGGTATTGTACCTCCCCCATACATCCCTCTTTATGTATTAATAATGATATACCTCTTTCTCTCTCATTAATGTCTCCCATGTACACCTGTTCCATGCCCAAATTCCATACTAAATTTTTCTCTCCTAATTTACATTAAAGAAATTATTTTATATTATGCATCTAAATTCCATTAAATATGTTAGGATATTATATTCCATGACCCCATTACTTTCAATTTCATGTATAAATTATGAGATAATCCTTTCACTCTCATTAATCAGTTTTATGATTTCAATTTGACCGTGTTATGTTGCCGAAATTACACCAAAATTTTGATTCCAAAATCATCGTGTAAGTGAATACCATACCAACTTCTATATATAGGGTATTTACTTTAATAAACATTTACTTTTTGATTTAGTAAATATATTTATGTATTACAAATATATTATTTGTGGAATAAATTATGATGTTTAACGAATCCATGTTGTATGATCAATATGGCACACTTATGCATGAAATGAAATGATTAAGAAGGGTGCGCCCTGATAACGCTTTATTGCATTGGGTAAAGAATAATATCATGATACACCATGAGAAATGAGGGTTTAATCATTCTAATTCATGTGCAATTAGGTTTTAAAAATACTAATTCAAGTTTGATGAGGGATTACTCATGCTCCATGTGCAACGAGCTTTGGCTCATTCTAATATCATGTTAAATGTTGTTGCCACATTTCTATGCTATGATAATCATGCTATGTCATGCCTTTACATTCATGTTTCCACTATTATCCAGCGATATTCATATTTCCAAACATATACTATATATTTCATGTTATGCCTTTTTTACTCCCTTAATGGTATTTATAGCTTCCCCTTTCTTATGAATGTTCTCATGTTATCCCATGAAATGCTAAATATGAAGGACTATTGTGGTCATGTAAAAGTAGTTTTCAATAGTGATATTGTGTTTTATCTTCTAAGGGTTATTTAATGTTTTTAATTTCTACAGACAATAGATCTATCGATCCATAGAGTTGTCTTATGTGAAATATTATACAATAAATCATGTTTATGTGTGTAATAAAAAGTAGGGTTGTTATAGTTGGTATTAGAGAAAAATTTTTATTTTTTGGATTATGATTATAAAACCCTAGTGAAAGCCTTAGATATAATACTACGTATAATAAAAACATCCCTCAATTTTGGTGAGTATAGAGGAAGTGGTTTGTCATGAAAATACATCCCTATATGGATACGAACAAGTAGGGGTGGCTCTGACATAGATGTATCTGGGGGTAAAAACTAAAAACACCACATTGAGATAGAATCGAGCGAGAACTGGTGCACAACAATGATTCATACTTCACTATTGGTAATGAAACTCGTGGGGGATATTATTTGGTAAGTTCACAAGCTAAGTATGAACAATTAATACAGGAGAAAAAAATACCATAAGAATATAAGTTAGAAGATAAATCATGGATAACATAGATTGAAGCCTATAAATTTATAATTTATATAAATAAATGTATTTTATAAGATATCCCTTTTTGTCTTTGTACTCACCTTTATTTTTAACCTATAATGTTCCTTTTATTGTAGCCAATTTTCTATAATAGGAGGACTTAGGCTATCAACAGCTGCAAAGAACAATGTGATGCTTGTTCTAATGAGAAGACCAATCCCATGGGAGGAGGAATCACAAAAAATGTCACAATATTCACTCAGTTAACTCATGTTTTGAATCAAATGAAAGGTCAAAAGGAATTTCCAACCCCTCCCCCTCTGCCCCCCACTCAAGAAAAAACAAGCCAGAATCGAGATATTCAGGAGACAACGAACTCCTAATTTTAATGGACCATATAATCCCTCCATCACCGAACACTGAATCAACTATATTGAGAAGAGTTTATCCATTCTACAATGTTCCATGAAAGAGAATGTTCTTCCGGTTTCTTATCATATGGAGGGTGTAGCTAATCAACGGTGTAAATCGATAAAAAATACAAAGACTGAGGAAGAGATCAAGGCATTGGAATGGAAGGATTTCTTGAAAAAAAATTTCAATAAATATTTTCCATGCATGCTATAACTTAATTTAGAATGGTATTTTCTTGCCCTCAAGAAAAGAGATGAAGAATCAATCAGAACGTATGAGGAAAACATCACAAGGCATAGATGATACGTCTCGAGCTTTGTCGTTACCCCCAAATGCTTGGATGGCCGCTTCATTGGTGAGATAAAACCTAGACTACAGAAATACATAGAGATCCGTGACTTTGATAGCTATGAGGAAATTGTACGATGTGACCTCCAATTAAAAATGGATATCAGAATATCTCAATGGTATCATGGGGTAATAAGTGGAAATTGAACATTAAATATGGGAGTTTGATGGATAAATCCAATGGTGCTATGAAATTCCAGCACCATAGTTTCCAATGGTGCGGAAAGAAGAACCCCATAAATTTCCTGAAGGGGACAAGGAAATGATTTTGGTGTAGAAGAGAAGGGAACCTATCCATTAATTATAGATAAGAAAAACCCACTACTGTGACAAAGGAGAGGACCACTCTATTAGAACCTCAATGCACTATTTATTGATTCAACTAAAAAGAACCATGTCACTTTGCAAACAAGTTCCCTAAGACAAGGGTTTTCGGAGGCAACCAACAACCTCTAAGAAAACAAGGGAGAGATTTTTCCATCACTACTACTGAAATGAACGCAAAAAATGAAGTGGTGACTGGTATGCTAGTTATTCATTTATTAATAGTGAACATGATTTTTTATTCTGGTTCTATGCATATTTTTATATCTCTAATGTTTAGTAGAACAATCCCAACACCACCAAAAATCATGGATGTAGATATATCAGTGATAAAAGAAAAGGGGGAAATTACTAAATCCCATGAATATAACTCCTACCCTGTCAAAATTTGTGGATTAAACTTCCTGGAAAACCTTGTCATACTCCCTCTTTTAGAATTTTATGCAATTTTGGGAATGGATTGGCTTTCCTTATATTGACCCAACATAAATTTCCATGAGAGGGAAATCCCTATCCATATGAAGAATCGACCCCCCTATTCTATACAAGTTCCTAGAAGAGGATGAATCTTCATCATCATCATCATCTCAATCGTTGATATTACTTCCATATGAGAACATGTATCATGATCAGATGATTGAGTTTGTGGATGCTACCATCATTGAATACATTCTTATTGTGAGTTAATTCACTATTGTGTTTCCCAAGGAATTTCCCGGTCTTCTTCTATGAAGAGATGTTGAATTATCAATTGATCTTATTCCTGGGGTGTTTCCAATATCCATGACTCCATATAGAATGGATTTTTTTGGAGCATGAGGAGATAAATAAACAACTAAAAGAGAATTTTGATAATGGTTTTATATGACCAAGTGCATCACCAAGGGGCGCACTTGTCTTCCTCGTCAAGAAGATGGATGTGCCAATGTGAATTTTCATTGATTATTGTGAACTCAACAAAATCATGATAATGAAAAAGTATCCTCTACCCCAAATTGATTTCTTGTTCAATCAACTAAATTGATAACTATACTTCTCCAACATGGATTTTTAGTCGGGATATTACCATGTAAGGGTGAATAAAGAGGATATCCTCAAGACTTCTTTCCATACAAGGTCTGGGCACTATGAATTCATAGTAATTCCTTTTGGACTCATTAATTCTCCAAAAATATTTATGGATGTAATTAATAGAGTCTTTATAGATTACCTAAAAACATATGTGGTAGTCATTATAGACAATATTATAATATAATCCAAAACCACAGAGTAGCATGAAGAGTATCTATGCACTTTACTTGAGACCATACAAAAGGATAATATCTATGAAAAGTAAAACAAGTGTGAGTTCTAGTTGAAGTAATTCTATTTATTAGGTCATATAATCACAAGTAATGGGATATCAATGGATACCTCCATGAAAGCTGCAATTGAGTGATAGATGAGGCCAAAATCGGCGAAGGATATCTGTAACTTTCTAGGGTTAGCTGGATATTATCGCCTATTTGTGCGAAATTTCTCACAATTATCAAACCCTCTTACCAATCTAACTCTGAAGGGAGTCATGTTTTCTTGATGTACTGATTGTGAATATAGAATCAAGTATTTTAAAAATAATGTTATCACTGCAATCATGGTCACTCTACACAGAAGTGGAGAATTTTTTGTGGTATTCTGTGATGCTTAAAAGAAGGTCATGGGTTTTTTGTTGATTAAAATTGAAAAAGGAATTTCCTATGCTTCAAGGAAATTGAATGTTCATGATAAAAACTATCCATCACATGATCTAGGTATGGCTTCAGTAATATTCACTTTAAAAAATTGGTGACATTAATACTTTGGGGAGAAGTGGGAAATATACATGGATCACAGAATACTCAAGTATATATTCACACAGAAAGAGATGAACATGAGCCAATGAAGATAGTTATATCTGATCAAAGAATATTACTGCTCAATCCATTACCACCCTGGTAATGAGAACAAGGTAGAGGATTATCTATGTTGAAAGGATCCAACAACTCTTTCATTGATGAGAATTGGAAATTATCCAATCATCATAGAGTTAATGAAGATGAACATTGGAATCATAAATATGGGAACATAAAAAATAATTTCACAAATTATTTATCTACCATATATTTTGGAAAGGGTAAAGCAAGCTCAAAAGTATGATGTGGGAATTCAAAAGGAAGTGGAAACTTTTCGAAAATGGAAATCCTCAGAGTACATGTTAATAAAGATTGAATTGGGAGATATGGGTCAAGACTATGTGTTCCATAATATTAAAAGTTAAATAATGAAATTTTGGATGATGCACATAGTTAGAATTTCTCTATTTTCCTAAGAAACACAATGAAGTATCAAGATATCTAAGATGATTATTGGTGAGATACCACAAAGATGGTGATCGTTGAGTATACTTCAAAATGTCTGGTATGTCAGCAAGTGAAGAATGAGAGTATAAATCTAAGGGGATGATGCAAATGTTACCCATACCAACATAGATATGGGATAACATGAACATGGACTTTGTCACTAGACATCCAAATACATCCAATGGAAAAAATGCAATCTGGGTTGTTGTTGATCATCTTACAAAGACTACACACTTCATTTATATTTGAGAGGATTTATCATTGGATCAAATATCACGGATATACATCATAGAAGTGGTAAGAATGTATGGAGTTACACTAAATATTGTATTCAATAGAGATCTGTGATTCACCTATATGTTTTGGTAAAATCAATATCATTCTCTGAATATTGAGATGAACATCGGTATGGCTTGTCATCCTCAAACTGATGGCCAATCTGAGCCAGCAATCCAAACTCTCCAGGACATGTTGAGAGTATTATAAATAGACTTTAAAAGAGGATGTGATCAACATCTTACTCTAGTTGAGTTCTCTTATAATAATAGTTTCTACTCAAGCATCCAAATGGCTCATTATGAATACCTTTATAGGAATATTGGTAGGACACCAACATGTTGGGATGAAGTTGGGGAGCGAAAACTCCTAGGTTTAGAAATGGTCGATGAAATGGTGGACAAACATAAGCTCATATAGGAGAAAATTATTCCCGCTAAGAGTCGACAATAGAGCTATGCTGATAATCATCGATGAGACCCAGAGTTTGATGTTGGTATTGTTCTGCATATCACTGTGGAAGAGAGTTTTGAGATTTTGGAATAAGGGAAAGCTTAGTCCAAGGTACATCAACCATTTTGAGATACTTGATTGCATTAGAGCAGTGACCTACCGACTAACACTCCCACCGATCATGTCTCAAGTACTTGATATATTCCATGTATCACTCTTGAGGAAGTACATACCTGACCCAACACATGTACTCAATCCATAGGTGGTACCATTTGACAATTGCCACTCCTATGAAGAGATGTCAGTGAAAATCCTATATAATAGGGCAAAAGTTCTACAAAATAAGACAATGCCCCTCTTTAAGGTGTTGCGGAGAAACCACATGTTTGAAGAAGAAATGTGAGAATCAGTGGAAGTGATGACACAATGTTACCCTCATCTGTTTTATTGTTGGAAAAGGAAACATTGATGGTGAAATTTCTTAATGGGAGAATATTGTAACGACCTAAAATTTTATTAATGAATTTTAATCTTGATCAAATTAAATGAATTATTAAATAAAATGGTTATATAAAACAAATGAGATTCATTGGTTTTATGTTTATGGAATTTTAAATAGCATTATGAATTTTTACTATTGCTAATATTTTCATTGAACAATGATCCCATGATTAGTATAAATATAGGCCTTTAACAAATCCAATTTACTTAGAAAAATGAGGCGATGGCCTCAGCTAGTATAAATTCTTTATAGAAAGTCCATTTTTAGATCTCGTATAGGAGGTAGCATCGTTGGGCTTTGTTCTTGACCATGACAAAGTTGAGCTTCAAAATGTTAAGCTTGAACGGAATCGCCTACATGAGAAGTGGATGTTAATAGAGATTACCACATGGGAGATGTTATATTTTCCACCCCAAGAGTATGTAACAATCACACACCTTACCCTTAGGTCTTATACGGGATATATTATGTATTATGTGTCAAGACCCTATCACTATGATTATGTGCATTCTTTTTTGTTCAAATAATATACATTCATTTTATTATTGTTACTTTTTAAATGGGTTTTAAAGAAAAAATAATACTTTTAGTTAAAATTAAAATTCAATTAATAAATTTATTTTGATGAATTAATATATTTCTTAATTAAATAATATCTTAATAAAATATTATTACTAAATTATGTTTTATTTTATATAAATGATCATATAATTTTAATGAATACAATTAAAATTTTTATTAATGTTTGAAAGATATTTTTGTCAAAACCCATTAATTTTTTATACTTGTCGCTTTTGTTTTTAAAAGTGAAAATTCACCTATTTATGAAATTATTTATATAAAATGAATATTATTTTTTGAATCTACCTATCAAAATTTTCCAATAGTGAAATTTTCATATTTTTTTGAGACAATCGAATATTTGGGTAAAAGTTTTATACTGTTTAAATATATAATGCATTCTATGACATCCTAATGACCCATTAGTGATGAAATAAAATATTATAAAAGGGTTATTTGGAAAAATACATTATACCATTAAATTAATGTGATTTTATATTTGTTCGATTAATTTTACAATGCCTTAGTAGACTGTCCAGGACATATAAACTATTTTAACATTTTAAAATGATTTCATTAAGAGTGTGACTCACCACCACATAAGCAAGCATAATTATTTATTATATTTATCCATTGGAATTATAAAATATTTTATCTGCACCACTTTGGCTAAACCCATGTGAAAAATCCATTGTATGGTTTGAAATATATATTTTCCAATAATCTTTTTTTATTAGAATTTAATATTCCCTTTCATGTTCTGTGTTTCATGTGGTTTTGATTTAATGTTACCAAAGCCTTTGATTGGGATGTAATCATTTTCATCACTTTCTAGAAGATTTAATTTTCCCACCATAGACATTAGTTTAAAATACAATGAATATATTAAAAATTTACATGGTTTTAAATTTAATTTCTATTATCATTTTTAATAAAATAAATTCTTTTAAAAATAATTTTATTAAAAATTCAATGGTATTTTTTGTCTCAATTTAAATTTCATAGGGTCTTAATCTTTCTTACGTAGAAATTTAATTCATTTTTTGTAATATGAAACATTATTCTATTTAATATGTTTTTTTATTTACCTCTTGAGAAATTAAATTTTCATTTCATAATCATTTTATTTTACAGAATTTAGTCTCTATAAAATTTTTATGTTTTTAACAAAAATTCTCACCCTTTTTATTAGTAATTTATCCATTATGTCAATATTATTTTTAAAATATATTTTTTTATTTTATTATTTTGAAACCAGCATAATTATTAACCTATACACTACTCATATTTAACTTTTTCTTATCTTCAAATGTAAATGTTATGAATCTTTCAAGGATGTTTATTTTATATAAAAAAATTAAATAATATAAAATTCAATTCTTTTTTAAATTTGTGTAATTTTTATGTTCAATAAAACATTTATATTAAAAAGTAAATAAATTATTTTTAATAATTATTTTTATGAATTATTTTAAAATAATGATTTTGGAATCCTACATTCCACCTTATTGAAATGTATATTTTAAATGAGACCCATAATTCATGGTTTTTTCAAAATTTTATAAATTCATTATGATGATTTCTTTTATGATTTTAATTACATTTACCTATTAATATCCAAAATGTTCATCTCATATGGTGTTTTTTTCACAAATCAACTCCCTATGTCTCTTATGTAACACCTATTTTGGGTGATTTAATTTTTATAACCAACCAAACAAAATCTGGATTTTATCTTATGTGATGCCTGTTGAATTTTTTTTGTAACACATATTATTTCCATGTTTATTTTGTTAAAATGTAAGATTAATTTAATTTCGAAAAAATTTATATGGTTTATCATTATAAGATTGGTAGATCTGATATATACCTCTAATGTATTGGGTAAAGATTTATATCTCATGAGATATTTCTTAAACATGATTGGTGTTAGATATATTAATAATATAATGCATTGAAATTATTTTGAATATATATAATCACAAGATAATACATGGAAATGATTGTAATTATATATGTTCACAAGATAACGTGCATACATAATTGTTGTTAGATATGTTAATAATAGAATTTGAATATGTGAATGTGATCAATTATTTTCAAATCCTAATTCATGAACATGATTGCAATTATTTATGTTCATAGTGTTATAATTATTTATACATATGTTTACACCTCATGGTTATGTTTTTATTCAGGGGTCATGATTAGTGTTTCTTATTTCTACATCTATACATGATGGCATTTATTATGTTTCTATGATTATCCTTTTGAGGAAATATATCCTTATTTCATTCCATATAGAAAATGCTCAAGATTATATATTTTTTAATAATAATTTTATCCGGTGATCATGTTTTATCACAAAATTTTGATCTATCCCCTTAATGGATAACAAATAAGTTTATCACTTATTATGTGTTTGAGTTCACTCCAATTTATGTTTCTCATTTCCCCCAGGAACAAAATTCTGTAATAAATTTATAAGTAAATTAGGTGTAAATAATTTTTGGGATATTTTGAATAAATAATTTGAAATATGTTATTTATAATAGGTAATATAAAAATATACTAAAACATTAGGTTTGTAGTTTTGTGCATTTATTTATGAGATATAATATCTCAATTATGGAATTAACATAAAAATACATGTATATTATTATTAATTAATCTTAATGACCATAAACCTGGAGTAAATATATATGTGTATGCTCTATAATTTAAAACTAAGAGAAACATTATTTTATATATTTAATGAACATAAACATAGAGTAACACTAAAAGTACTAAGAAGTATAACAAAAAACCAAGAACATTATTATAGTCAAAGCACAATGAACATAATATTGGTTTATCTCTAATAGGTCCATGATCTATGGACTAAAACTAAGGCCTATATTCTAGTATATTATTAATGAAATTAAACTTGGGGTAAACATAAAGGTCCAAGATCTATGACATGAAAATAATATTTGAAATTTCTTGTTCTTTGAACATAACTATGGAACTATAGTGATAGATGTATGTTGAATGAAATAAATCTAATAGTTAAATTCAATTCCATGATTAATGAACTTACCTACAGACCAATATTGTTAGGTCCAATTATTCAACCTTAATCTAAGAGTAACAATATGGTCTAAATTTCATGAATTTAAACTTAAACAATATTTTAGTCAATACTGCGTGAAGTTAAATTTTGGAAAAATATTTTTAAATTATATATCACATTAAAATTGCTTCATATTATTTTTTTGAGAAATAATTAACATCATATACATAAACATTATATAGTTTTCCCCACGGATTTATCTATTGGTGTGGGGTATATCATTAATTATATGTTTATTTACACCATAGTTTGGATTGGAGACCTACCTGTTGGGATAAATCTATAATACATAAACATTAATCATGTAATGGTAAAATTTATATGAAATTTTACATTTTATTATCCCTTGATAATATATTTATAACCAAAAAATTCAATAATAATCTATTACAAAACACATGACCTTAAACTGAAAAATAGTCACAAATCATGTTTGGAAGGAAACCAACACAAGGGAAGTGTGATAAAAATTATTTTTCTCACATTCTAGGATAAAATCAATTTATGAATTGTTCTAAAATTAAGGTATAAAAAAAGAGTTCAAATGATCATGGGATTGGAATATAATCCTTTTAAGAGTAATGCCACAATTGATTGATCTACAGGTATAAGAAAACATTGATCACTTAATTTTTATTCATACATCTATACTGATGGCCTAAAAACAATATTGTGATATTATATCAAGGTTCCCAAGACCCTATTGAATAAATTATGCATTTAATAATGACCATATATAAACTTAAACTACCAATATCATTTAAAACTCTTTATATCTGAAGTGTTGATCATGGATTACAATGAGGAAACATGTGCCCCATATATGTATTACATATACTCATAAAAGTTCACATATCACAGAAGAAGTTATTTCTTATCATATATGTGAATATCAATGATTTATTATTGTGATAAAATATTCACCCAAATATTTACCACCTCTACCCTTCTAGTTGCACACATATATGAAAAAATTGATCCATTTTTCTTCTTTTATTATATTAAACTCATATCATATAGATTACAGACATACCCCATATAGAACATACACATATCCATCAGATTGAACATTTCTAAAATATTAATAAATATTTAAAACCCTATACTAAACTCATGTTTAGCAGATCATAATTAATTATACCAATACCTTTTCATGTTCAAGTGGGTATTAGCATCATTTAAGTCTACTCCCTATACACCTCATATGATTCATCATATCAAATCCATGAATTGAACCAAAATACTCTGATAACCCAAATAAATGAAATTCATGATACATTATTCCAACACAAACATTGTGAATCCTCACTATCATTCCCTTTTACATAGGTGTAGACATTATCTAAAAAAACTCATTGAGTTGAGATCTATATCTTGGTAATAAATACATGATTAGAGATTCACATCTTGATAAAAAATCATTGATTCGTGGTTCTTTCCCTAATAAAAATCCTAGTCAAGATCCTTATTATAATGTTACACATCCTACGGAGTTAGTTCTTAGAATGTGACATATAATAAAAAATTATATTATGTTTATGTATGTATCATCATAATTGGATTCATTTCCTTTTTGAAGAATACAATTCAAAAGGTGGGGGTGACTCATTAAAACCCAAAAATAGGGTGGAAAATTTACCATCATGACAATATTTCATAATAATTTGGTGGACATGAATATGATACAGTATCTTTCCCTGTAGGGATGGAAAAAATATAGTCTACCTATGTTATGGTCTTTCACATTCTCTGAGTAGTGTAGTTCTATCAAAAACACATTTATTTATCTAGTGACGTGGTTATAAGAACCCTAAACCATATGTAAGTTATGTAATATATACGTTATTGAAGAAAATGTATCTGAACCCTTTAGATATTTTTTTGGAGGCTCCATAAATCATTCATATATATATATATATAATTTATTCTATGAGTAAAATTGAAATTATGGGGCATATCTCATTTTTTTCTATGATTTGAAATCACATCATGATAAGATAAACATTCCAATAAAAAATTGTGGATATTTTATTTTAATGAAAATAATAGAATTTTTTTATTTCATGGATGCATCACACTCTTCATAAGCCTATGTGATCAAATAACTCTCTGTTTTCATGATGGGATTTAAATATAAATATATAAAAGTCACAATCATTTTATCTAGATAGATATTTATGGAAGGTTGAATTCAATACTTCGGTCCATGGATCAATAAACTCCCATAGTCATATTAGATCAACAAGAAAACAATCAGAATATAGGAAAAAGAAACAATTTCAATTGTTTTCACCACCATGAATCCCCATTTAGTAGGGTTATTCATTAAAAAAACGTTCATGAAATCCAATAATATAATTTTCTATAAATAATTAAATTAAATTCTCATTTCAACGCTTTAAAATTTTTATGGAGACTTCAAAGTGACTGAGATCATATATGAATAATTTATCACCATTGGATCTCTCCCATCACCCGGTGGTATATCAGTGGGATAATCCATGTGGATGGTTGTGTGTTTTTTACTCTACCCTATTTTCACGTAATAACCTTTATAAATAGATCCATATGAGTGGAATTTATATTTAGGATTCCTAATGATTCTAAATAAATGAGAATCATATGCAATGTAAGAACCACCAAACCCCCTTTCAAGTGGCAATGTAAAATTTTCCTAAGGAATTACATTCTTTCCCTGGGATTCCACAATCACAGAAATCAAATAACACCATTTTTACCACATATCTTACAACATAACCTTCCATGAACAAAAAACATTAATGGTGGTCATTTGTGATTACTCACCTTAATGAGGGAACAATCATACCTATTCAATCACCCATGTGGCCATCCTTAACCACACTTCAAACTATGGTAATTTCAAAAACCGCACACCCTATAGCAGGTACCACTTTAATGATTCATTTTTAAATTAAAATATACCCATTATAAATCCCTATCTATTGTGTATCTCTATAGGAATACCCTCCTGAAATTCATATTCCCAATCACATTCCACCTATATGTGAGTACTTCTAAAATCCAATTAAAATCTAGTAAAATTGAAAAAAAACATTGATGAAGAAGACCCCCCATAATATAGAGGGATATCCTTCTATAATTCTTATTTATCTAATTATATCCTTATAAATAATATATAATATAGTCCATTGATAGTAAGAATGATTAATCTTAATGGGGAATTGAATTATTCATCATCATATATTATTTAATGGCTGTTAGGTGACTTTCTTCTTCATAGGTTGGTCAATTTAATGAATTAAGTGTATTTCTTATCAAATAACACATGATAAACCTTCAATGAAGCATATTATTGGACATATTTATCATATTCCCATTCATCCTTACCTCTGTGTTTTCATTAGTGTGAAAAAAAGTTATTGGATAAAGGAATCAGATTTAGTATTAGACCTATATCTTCACCTGACCCAACTATCAGGGTACCCTATGATTGGGTCACTGATTAAAAAGTTACAAAACAATGCATTTGTGGGAATTCATTATTTATTGTTCCTTGTATTATAATCCTAAAACACATGATGCAATAGTCCTAGATTCTTTACCACAAAAGATGAATAAAAGTTCCAAACTACATGATCCTAAAAGGTATAACATTGGTACTTATAAAACGACTTTTAAATTCAAGGTATGTTATGATAATTTTTTAAATGGAATACTAAACTATGTGAGAATTATTACATTAAAAAATATATATAATAATGGACTAAATCTGAACCACACCACACCTCCAATCTCCCTCAACCACAATTCATCATAGGATAAATTTAACCCTAAAACAACCCATTATTCTTCTTTTATAACATGAAACATCAATTTAACATGATGTTTTCATTGTAGACCATTATAACTGGTTTAATTCATAAGTATTATTTGGATGGAATGAAACTTAATAAGAACTTGAAGACATACTAAGAGACCTTAGTCCTTATCATAACCATTAATCCTTCATGGATAGTATGAACCCTCAAAAAAACCATAATTCTTCATGGGAGATATTAAAACCAATATTAAAACATAAAAACGTCAATATGACATGATATTTTATAACAACCACAATCCTTCATGAGAGACCTTAATCCCTAGTGTAACCCTTTAGCTATCCTGGATGATGTGAAATTTTACCATAACCCTATGCCTTTCTAGGGGATGATAAAATCTAGTGTAACTCTTAATACACTATAAATTACATGAAAATTTAGTATAAACATAAGTATTCATTGGAAATCGTAAACCCCATAATTATTCTTAAGTCATCCTAAGGGTCATAAAAACACAATTTATCTCATAAAACATCAATAATTACTTTAATCATTAACTTAACCATCGTTAACTAGTATCCTTTAGAATAAAAACTCACTCAATGTTAAAGATAAAGTAGTACTAAAATTTATAAGTTATAATATAGTAATATTTTAAACAACTAGAGTTAAAAAAAATAGATTAACATAGTAGTGATATGCTATCAAACACTAAATATGCTGGTGGTGAGCCAATAACCCCTCTATCTATTAGTGATAATCCAATAGGCTAACCCACTGGTTATAATCTTAGAAACCTATATCCATGTTTAAAATGAAACAATAGAATAATTAGATAGTGAAAATATAGTATCCCACATATTTATTACTGATGATCCAATAGAACAATCCATTGATGATGATATAATAACTCTTTGATTTTTTGATGATGATAGAATGGACCCAGTCATTATTGATGATCCTATGAGACCTAAAATCATTAGATACAAGATTATAATATAAATATATAATGGTGATTATCCAATAATCACATTTATTGGAAACAATCTAGTGAGCCCCTAACTCCCTAGTGACGAGCCTGTAGTTTTAAACTAGTTGGCAAATATCAAATAGAATAATCCATTTTCCTGGAACTAGTGAATACTTATTTATGTTTTCATGATTAGTTCATATATACACCTCATATGATTCCTCTAATATTTTGTTAGACATCATAATGAATTCATATATATATATATATTTAAACTATTGATTACTTCTAAATCATCATGTGATATTAATGGGGATGACTCTTGTTTTGAACATAGAATGAATTATGATATCACAAGGCCCTTCCAAATGAACAATAGTATGCCAAATTTTTTTTAATAGTGATTCAACTCATTAAGGTGGTAAGTGATATAAAATAATTTGGCATTATTATCAGTATTTATTTCACGATATTCTATGAAATCTATACTATTATCAGATCAAGCAATAAAATCCTTAGTTATATTTTTCTACTTCCAACCCTCTCGGTTCAGACATACACAACCCACAAAAACCAATCAAAACCATAAAATATATAAAACACTGGTGAAAATATATTTTTTCTATATTTCTCTCTATCATAGGGGCATAAGATTTATGTTGATAACTAGGGGTTAACTATCTGTCAGAACCAATATTAGCATACGAGGATTTTTCCATAATCTAACTATATGCCTTTACATGAAGGGGTTTCATTTACCTTATTCACGAGATTCATTTCACAATGCCCATGTATTATTTTATTTTATTAATGTATAATTAACAAAATTCATGTGTTGCATAAGATGGCATAATTTTTTTGTAAGAACATATTAATTTCATTGAAGGGATACATCATCAAATGAATATCTAGAAGAACTATATATAATATTGTATATGATGAAATAATTTAATGGTATGTAATAGATATATATGATATTAATAATATACCTATGTAAATGTTAAAATAAATTAATGAATATAAATATTATTTGTTAGACTTATTCCAATGAAAGAAATTATCAAGACCTTAATCATCCAAATGAGCAGTTCATGCCAAAGATGGGTGTCCATAGAATATCGTATATAAGTAATTATTGGATTGGGAAACCCTAGAAGGGTTAGGTTCCCATATTAAATTATCATAATTAGGATACACTTATATGGTTACACAAAATACAATTAAGTGAAAATAGGCATGGAGTTAGGATGATTCATATAATGAATTAGGAAATGGGTTGTTCACCAAATAATCCAAGAGCCGCATGCGATATGATTGGCATGATAGACTAAATTGATAGAAAAATATTGGAAGACATTCAAAAAAAATTGTATTTAATAAAATTTTGTAATTATCCCACTAAATCGAATGAATTTATGCAATCATGATTTTCAATAGGGGTATATTCACGAAATTCCTAATTAGATGATATAAAACATGATACTCACCCAAAGAAATGTCTTGTTATAGATTACAACATGCATCATGAATATAATTTTTTGGTATATTATATGTTGGACATATATTTTAATTAATTTTTATCGACGTTTGAGTTGTGCATTTCGATCAAATTTTTATGAATGATATAAAAATCAATTTCTCTGATTCTAAAATAGGGGTATTGGATACCATGTGCACATCAAAAATTATGTTTATAAAAAAGTGTAAAAATATGAGATAATTGATAGTTGGATAAATAGTTATATATATTAGAAAAAGTGATCTAGTTTCTACATTGGAAATAGACAGATATATTCTCTATCTACCCAGTGTATTAATTCATGAATTGTATAACATTAACTATGTTCTGGCCAAAAAATAAATATTTAATTTATATATATTCTTTTCTATTATTTCAATTCGGATTAATTCTTAAGAACAATAATTTTTCAATATATATGAATGTAATTTTTTGGGTCATTGGTAATATAATATTTGATTTAAAAATTATTTATATGGATAATCTAGTCTATCATTTTCAATACGTGATGGATAATGTTGATCCCAATTCCACTGTTATTTTAAATTTTCTACATGGGAATATAAATTAAAAACATGAAAAGTGAATTCATATATATGGATTATTAGAATCATTCAACTATGAATCATTTGAAAAAAATGATTATTAATATAAATGAATAAGAAAAATTTTAGTGGAATATGTGTGGTATATATTACACGAATAGAAATTATACATTGTGATGTATATGGGTGAATGATTACTCATGAATTTTGTTGGTAAGGTAATAAATAACCATTAGTGATCAATTTAGTTGGTATGGTTGTGTATTTCTTTGGAGAAAAAAGTTTGAAACCATTGGAAAGTTCATACTATTCAAGAATAAAGTACACCATCATCTATGAAAATTTATTTATATAATTTATTCGATCATGGTGGTGAATATTTGGGCAAGAAATTTTTGATCATCTTAAATATTGTGAAAATATTTTAAAACTAACACCTCAAAGAAAACCATATTAATATTATTTATATCATAGGAGAAATAAATCCTTATTTTACATAGACCTATTGATAATGATTTAGTGGGACCTTTTAAAACCATTTTTGGGATATTCTCTAGAAAGTAATACATTCCTATTAAACCACATTATATTTTTTCAAAATCATAACAATACAATATGAGATATGGATATTGACGTTTACCAATTTATATATTTTGCGTTTTTAAGGATATGAATCTTGTGTGTGAATTTTTTTATCAAATATTATTGAACCCAAATTATAAAAATGATTATTTGTTGGTTACCCTATAAAAACTAATAGATTTAATTTCTTTAATATTAATGAATAGAGACTATCTCCTCATTTCTCATCTTTATGAGTTGACCTTGGTAATGATGGCCACTAATCATGTCCCTACCCTGCCAGAGTGTGGTATACCCCTTTACTTTCCATTGGTTCTTGGACATCCTTTTCTCCATTCCCCAATCCAGACTTCCTTCTACTATTACTTGAAATTGTTCTTTTCCCTAATGTCCTTGATCGACAAGTTGGTTTCCCTAATCCATATCTCTCTCCCATGGATTTATTGGAAGCTTCAACCATTTTGAATTGGACCATGGGGGATCTCATTAGGAAACATCATCCATCAATCAATGATTTTGACATGTTCATATTTTTCTCATGGTAATTACAGGACCACACAACCATTGGACTTCTGGATAATCGACATATTATGGTTTGCTTCTCATAGGGGGAGGATTTGAAACTTGTGTGGTCCATATCTCCTCTCACTTACAACAGTTTATTAATCTACCTAATTTGGTGGTCCTATGACTTCCATATGAACCATGATACTTAGACTATATCCATATGGGAATGGATTTTTGTTCATCCTCTTCATTTTCAAAACCCATCCATTATTCGAATGATTTACTATATGGTCAGACATTTCTTATGCTTAGATAGTCGAATTATCTTAGTGTGTCATCCCATATCCCTGTGTATTTGTGTGGATGTTGAATTCTCTATAATGAATCTTCATTGGATTTGGATAATGGTGGGGGAGGATATTTGGGTAAAAAACTGGTAAACTTATAATCATCGAAAGACTACATCTCCCCATATCTATATTTGGGGAATTTATAATATGTTTACCTTCTTGTCCACTTATCCTATTTTGGGATTGGCATTCCAAATACATGGAGTGAATCTAAAAAACCTAAACGTAGTACCATTTTAAATTTTGGGGTAGAGGAAGTGTGTTTTATAGCACTTTAGAAAGAGAGAGGACCAATGAATTTGGATATAGGGTTCCCTGATATCATTGAAAATTTGAAACCTGATTTTGATGATAACAAGAAATCAGTGTAGGCTCTTGAAGGGGATAGATTGGATCATCTGATAACTTTTACTTACTTTTATGAAACCTTGATACATGGATGTAGGTGACATAGATATGAAATTGTACCTAGTGCTAGTTTTAATATTGATGAACAAAGAGAATATATGTCTATCCCAAATCCTTCAAATTAGGTGTGTCTAGGCCAGAACTTTCCAATTTTCTATGAACCAAACCATGAACTGATGGTTATCATGATGTTTCAAGTTAAATTCAGATTCAAAACCACTTTTAATCCCTGATTGGAAATGAGCGAGAATATGTGGACTCTAAAGGGTGGCATATAGTTTTTCCAAGATGGAAGAAGAAACATGCCATGTTAAGGTCCAATAAAAAACTAAGTAGAGTGACAAAGATATTTATTCAAAAAAAATGACTGATTATGAGCAGCACCCACACGAGCACATGAATATCAGAAAAGGATCAAGGAATGGGATGAATGGGAACCTGATATTTGGAAATTTTCCAATTGAAATGGGGATATCATAAATTCTCAAGGATTATTCAAATTTACCATGGCTGATTATTACTAGATCATCAGAAAAATCAAAGAAATATGGCATGAGAATAAAAATAGTTGAAACTACAAGTGCTGAACTGGATAATTATGAGCATAAAGATATGGGAGGGTAATCTAAATGTTTGATAATCATGGGTTCTTAATGTGAAACTACTGGATGTATTTAGAAATGAGTTTCTACTAGAAATTAAGATGGAATAACAGGGGAAGTATAAGTCTAAAAATAATAGTTTGGACCATATTATAAACTCTATGGAAGAAAATATCAAATAAGTCTTCCAGATCAGTGTGATAAAGGAGAAGGTCAATATAATTTATCATATAAGTGTTTGATTTCATTCCAATTAAGATAAAATGATTTGAATTAATAAGAAAGATAACATCTTGGCTCAAGTATTTAATGAATGAAAGATCAGTTTGGAAAAATATATAAAGATGTGTGATATGATGGTCAGTCACATCTATGACCTTATCAATGAATATCTAAAAATCTAGGTAAAAACATTCATTTGGAGTAATATTGGTTTCCTCATAAAAATAATCTTATTATTATCTTTAATAGGTTTGTGATGGGTTTTTCTGTGCAGTAAACCACTTTTTAGACTAGCATGGTTTCATACTTGTTCCACAAAAGCGATTTCATAAATAATTAAATTTTATTTTGAAAAAGGTTTGTGTGCCCCAAAATAATATTTTATTTGTGATAGAATATATCATTCAGGGATTATGTGGGGGGAAGTTGAACATTTATGATTTTACAACTAATATAAAAGATCTGTTCCTGATAAATAAAGTTAGAACATTCTACAAGTTGATATAGAAATATATTTGACTTAGTTTACCCAGTAATCTTGAATTTATAGTAGATTTAAATATGTTTCTAATGAAAATTTATTTTTTATAGAAAATGATAATGAACTAATATTCATATTTCCAAAAATTACTAAATACCAAGTGTCTATTAAGTGTTCTAAATATTAGGAATTATCATATTACAAGTGATTTTAGATGGAATATATAGATACAAACCATCACAAATTAGATAAATAATTTTATCATTGGTGTTTTAACATCATTCAACTCAAAAGGATGTTTGAACACAATAAATAAGGCTTCCGATGTTAGTTTTCTGTAATATTATGTAAAAAACATATCAATCTTAGTATTATTATCAGTTTCATATAAATAAATATTGGAAAATATCTTTTAACAATATCTTTTAGTAAAACAATAATAATAGGTGAATTATAATGTATGTTCATGAAGAACCCAAATAAAATATTTTTTAATCACATGTGGACCCATGATTTTCCCCATTCTTCGACTAGAGATTATCAGAAACCCTAGGTGTCCGGCTCTCAACAGCCCATTGTCTTCATGGTTCAACTGATACAAGTCTCATTTTTTTCATTATATATCTATTAACCTATATCAATCTCCCCAATTTAGTATCATTATACCATGATCATCCATTCCACAAACCATATTTTCTTCTACTCATCATGTATGAATTTTTTCATTATGGACATAAACTAATTATTTAATGCCAAATTATTGATTCATTATTGGTAATATATAGTTATTCAAAGAATATTTTGTCTCATATAGTCCTATATATTCTCTAAAGAGTTTATTTTGTATGTTAGATTTTATTTTTTAATTTTAAAATATTTTTAAAATTAATTTTTAATAAACAAATTTCTTCCATCCATTAATTATATATATATCATTGGAAGCTATGAATTGTTATTGTGGTTATTAATTTTTAGTTGTAATTTATTTTTTATTATAAATTTTTTGTTTTTATATATTAAAGTTTTAATTTATTTTTGGTTCTAATTTTTTTATATTTGAATGGGATTGTGTTTATAATTTTTATGTGATATTTATTTTATCGTGATAAATTGTTTTTTCAACTATATATATTTGGTCATAATTTTTTTTATTTCAAATTATTTCCATTTTTATGGTGATAATATGTATTTGAGTTGCATCATTTCCAGTCATAAATTCCATTTGTGTTAACATTTTTACATGTTTATTTGATCATAATATATATATTAATAATATTATATGTTAATATATATATATATATATGAATTTCTTATATATAAATTGAATATATATTTTTTTATATTTAATAATTTGATAAATTTATATCTATATATTTTTAAAATATATCTATTTATTTATATAGATAAAAGATATATTTTTAAGAATATTCCTCTATTATAATTTTATTTTATGTTATTAATGTATTGTAATTATAAATATTCATGAATAAATGGTGATGAATATGAGATAGGGGTTGAACATTTCATGAAATTTTATAAAATAATATCTGATTTTTTGTCAAATTTTGAAGTTTTTGAATACGCGAGAGTTAGGATACTGATAAATTAGAGACCATCTGGTTTTTTATTTTTTGAATAATAAGTATATACACATGATCTAGTAAGGTATAATAACAAATAATCTAAGATATAATTCTGATGAGGAATTTAAATATGAGATAGATGATCATCTTGAACAATTAATTCATGTTGTAGTTGTTAAAAATATAGAAACAAAGTGGTGAATGATTGTATGAGGAAGTTCAGAAACCACTATTCTTAGGATGAACATAAAATATAGTGTTATCAACAGTTATAATAATACATAACTAGAATTAAATGAAAGGATGGAGTGATTAATGTTTTACTAAATTTCATGAATAATTAAAAGGGCTGACTATTGATGGCAATTGGCTTATATATTCCAATTATTGGGAAAAAATATACTTCCTAGTAAGATTGGGTTATAAAAAGATAAAATCCTGCCTCAATGCATTTTTCACATTATAGGTGTGGATATGAAAGTTTATAAAAATGTCTTAAATGTGGGAGACCATGATATAAAATGGATGAAAATTAAAAATATTATTTATTCTCAAGAACACGCACCAAACCTCATACAAAAGAAATATGGTATTTTCAAAAAATTCCACATTTAAAAAATTTAATTTCCAATTTTAATAATGAAAATAGGATAATTGGGAATATATTTGAGTTCATATGTTACACCCAAAAATTCAAAAATAATAAAATTTTCTTCGACTATGTATAAAAAATACCACACCAAGCATAAATTACCCACAAAATATTTCTCGTTAAATTTTATAACTTAAATATCTTGTTGTTTGAAAACCATGACTCTAAATGGACTTTAATATAGTATACAACCATAAACTAGTCGTCAAATTGGTGGGATTGAATATGAGTAATATAATTATGGATACTACATTTTTTACACATCTAAAAAACAAATCCCATTACTTATATATTGATTTGAAATAAAAATAATAATATTTTGAATGATTTTTTTTTTCTAATATACATCATTTTTTAAAAGGTGTTCTTATTATGACTTGTCTGCATAATTGAAAATTAATTTATATAAAAATTTTGAAAATTTATTTTACAAAAAGTTACATAATTTTTTAAATCACGTTGTAAACATGTTCTTAGAGTAAATTTTTAATAATTATATGAAATGAAAAGTTTTTCTATTAATTGTGAAGAGTACTTGTTTTTAATTAGAAAAATTATTTTGTTTAATAAATTTAAAATTTACACATAGATTTTAAATTGTTTTAAAAGAAATATTATTTCAAATAAGTTTTAATAAACACAGTTTAGCTCATTGAAATAAATTTAATATTGATTGTTTATAATAAATATTTCTATACTTATGAAAACATTTTAGTTTGAAAACCATTTTTTCATCACATCTTTAGAATCACTTTTATATTAAATTCTGACAATTAGATTAATTAAAATCAAATTGTTTTTCAAAATTTGGAAATAAATTATTAAAATTATATAAGAATTTCAACATAATTTTTGGAGACAATGAACAACAAAAATAAAAAAAGAATTTACTGCAGCTAAGGTTAAAATGATTTTACAAGGGGTTAAACTAAAATTATGACGGTAAAAAAGTCATATAAAATTTTACAATTATGATTGGATGAAAATATTTATACCTTTTTTAATACATGTTTTTATAATGCACAATTTTGGATCCTTCTAGCATGTGAAAAACATGGGTATCACTTTTTCATTAAAAAAATCCATGTGTGTCCTCTCCCCTACTTATAAAAAGTCACCCCTACTCCCCTACACTTCAAACTCCCAATGAAATTTTATTGATACATTACCAACCGAAATATCTTCCTTCCACCCCTAAACACATATTATAGGCCTTGGTATGATCATAAATCCAATATATGGTGTTATATGTATAAACCTAAATACGATGATCGAAAAAGATGTAATGTTCATAACCATTCATTTTTTTAATTACTAAAACTCCATATAATCATATCTTACTTTGATAATATATTATAAACTGTACATAATATATAATTAGATCTTATTATTTTAATTTTATATCCAATATCTATATACTAATCCATCTAATGGGAAATGAAACCACGAATCATGTGTACGACAGACTACCATCTCACAAACCAATGAAATCTGTTTTTAATCACCGCCTCTCTCAAAAGAATATAATAATTAATTCAACATATTTATATGATATTTATGACATTAATATACATTTAGAACATAAATAACAAAAAAAACACATTCTAATCCGTTGGAAAATAACCACGTCTCACGTTCTTACATGTTGACAGCTACAACCACGTAGTGATGTAAAATTGTTTTCATTTTATTTTGACATGAATGGTAATAAGTATATATTTAAATATTATATATGATTTATTGGAAAATATAATTTTTATTAATAGTTGAAATATTTTTTAAATTTATATCATTCCATCTATTTTAAAAAAGAAACAACATTCATGTATATGTATGACCTTTCGTCTCCTTGAATGGTGTAACTCATTTTTGAAAATAAAAAATTTATATATTGTTATAAATACATAAATAACTATTATATATTATATTTTTATCATTTATGACATTATAGATATGTTTTCACAAAGGTAAAATAAAAATAACTTAAACTACCGAACGAAAATAGACTTTAAAAATTAATCAATTATAACACGAAACTATGATTTTAAAAAACAATTGTTAATAAATGGGTCATAAAATACTCTATGTAAATAATATATAGTATTATATTTGATTATTTCTATTAAAACGATGTATAATAAATCTATATTTATTATATAGAATATAAATACACATACATAATATATCAGACATAGGGCAATGGTTTCTCATAACACATTTACTTTTGCATAACATATGCCATATTCACTCCATAATTCTTTTACATGGCTTATATATGAAACTTTTTATATGTTATATAATGAATAAATTTATATTCATTGTCTTTATCTATTCATTTGATGTTATTTCATTCATGGGATATATGATTCATTAGTTACCAAAGTGGTAAAGGTTTATGTTACTATCTAACAATTTATCCGGATTGTTCATGATTGAGTTTTTGATGATGAATTATTATGATCTATATTTCAATAAACTCATGAATTTTATATCTTATGTTAATTTCAAATTAATACATTTATTCCTCCCATTTTTAATTATTTATGAACAAAATAGATCCAAATAGTTATTTCATGGAAAACTAAATTCGTTTATCTCTTCGGTTGAAACCCTTTTCCCTCTATATCCATGTTTTATATAAAAAGTTAAGGAATGTTATAAATTTATACAAGTGATTTATTTTATAATTTTTAACCAATATTTTAATTTTTTACAAAACTATTTTAAGGGAATATTATTGGTTTTTTTTAAATGAGGAAATTATTACCATTTTTTCAATAGTGTGGACATAATACTTTTTTATCTTACAGGGCCTGTATAGAATTAGCTTCCATCATTACCACTCATGAAATTGAATTTTAATTTTCATGGTTAGATGGATATTTTTAAAGAATACTTTTTTTCAATATTCTATACATCATCATTTTTAAAATGTTTTTTAAGAGTGAAAAGGATATTTTCCTCAAGAATGCATTTAATTAGTTTTTTACAATATTTCAATTCCTAAAAAACCCTTATTTTAATTATTCCCCATTTATTATATTATAGTATGATACCATCATTATTATATCATTGGATTATTTATCATCACTTGTACATGGGATGTAATATTTCAATACAATTCAGTATATTACTCAGAATGGTTTATGTTTAGGTTTATTGATTAGGGAATGTGTTATCATTTAATAGGTTAGTTTCTTATATTAATGTTTATATTGATTATTTTTCACCCCTTTAATTTATGGAATGCATTGGACATTATAAGTGATGGTTGGAGACCTCTATAGCCCCTCGAGGCATCAGTAGGTCTCATGAGTAAAACTATATTGGGTATTTGGTCAAGGAATTTCCAATTTATGTAATATATCTTGGAAGGAGGCCTCAATGTTATGGTTATCTTGTTTTACAAGATGAATTCCATAATTTAAATATTACTTATTAATGTCCATGAGATTATTTCATTAATTAGAATATCCTTGGATAATTTTCTTACTCATGTCAATATTTATTTGGAATTATTTGATCTTTATTTATTATCACCATAATATTATTCATGTTAAATTTATTGATTGAAGTTAACGTGTTTTAGATATCTACCATTCCATATTTAATATGAAGTATTTAATCTTGTAGATTATGCTCTATGCATACACATACTAAGCATCAAATCACACCCCATTCTTATGTTCCCATTTCATAAGATGTGAAGAAGTGTTTTATGATTCATATACAAGGATATGATAATGGGAATAATGGTTTCCTGAATGAAAATAATTTGTTGTGTTTTATGTTTTCAAATGTATTGAAAAATTCATTTATGTATATAGTATTTCAATATCACTAAAAAATTTAGTATTTTGAAACACGATTAATTGAATCTATCACCAATATAATAATATAACAAAAAATTCTAGGATATTAGTGTTGGGGTCTTTATAGTTGACATATAATAATGTTTGGTAGAAACCTTGGGATCAAGATTTAGTAAAACAAATATTTTGGAATAGAACCCTAAGTAAGGAATTGAGGATATGTATAAAAGAACATCCTAATGTTTTTTTAAGGTAGATATAAAATGGTTTTTTCTAGAAATACATTTTTTATAGATTCTACATGTGGACATGGGTCTTTCATAATTTTACCTTGGGGTAAAAAGTATGAATATAGAAAATTGGCCTTTAATCAATCATCACCTAGTACAAAAAAATTGTACTTATTGCGCATATGGTTTGAAACTAAGATGGTATATGCTTAAGATAATCCCAAATTTCATCAAAAACCAAAATGATAGATTTGAAAATAATTTTTGGATTTGAAAATTTTCCAATGAAATCATGTTTATAATTATGACATTAGATATCTAAAAAATTTAAATTAATGTTATGTATTTCAATGAATTTTGTATATGAATTACATTTCAACAAGATATGATCTAATATTGTGTATTATATTGTCTATAAATTGTTCTTAGTGGAAGGAATGAAAGCTTTATTAATAAATGTAGTCCCTGTAGGGTTTTCCCTTTTGGGAAAGATAATGAAGATAGGGTTGGTGATATAACTATGGATGAAAAAATTATAAACACATTAGGGTATATGGATAAGGTTATTTCCAATAACCTTTCCCTTATAGAGTATCCTACTGATCATCCATGAAGTCTAACAATGTTAGACTACATTATTTTTCAGCAACTTCAATCATTTAATTGGATAAAAAATCCATTTTTAGCTGAGAAATGTGTATGTTGTGTATAAAAAATATTTCTCAATTTGGGATTTAATGAAGGGAGATTGTTTTATTTTTAGTTTAAAATAATTTAACGGTTTTTATAAAAGGTATTTATTGATCCAAAAAACATAACATGAGGAGGAAATGTCAAAAAATAATAGGAAGGATTTTATGGCACTCTTCTTAGAAAAATATTATCCATGTGATAAATTAGAATATATGAAGTGAGAATTATTGATTTTGAGTTAAAATTAAGGGATATTTTTTCTCTGTATAAATCCAACATTATAAGGATATAAAGGCATTTTAAATATTATGTATATAATCCAAATTGTAATATTAACCATTTTGTTGATGGGTTAATGTTATTCCTTCAAAGGTAACTCGTATCCGAAAAATTCTTATTGTTTGAGGAAATAGTATCATGTGATATCAACACAGATAAATAAGTATCAGCGTCTTATGGATTCAAAGGGAAGAATGGGAAAAAGTGTAAAATAGGGGGAAAATTATAATGGGAAGAATAGATAGAAATATTTTACCACATCTTTCAGTTGTGGAATCTAACAACATTGTACTTGAAAAAATGGAAAGAGAGTTTTATTCAAGTCTAGAGATAAAGGCTACCATGAATGAGATTGAAAGGGAAACGGAGAAGCTACCAATATAAATAATTTCAACTATAAGGAGACGTGGAACAACATATATGAATTCCTCTTTTGTAAAGGAAATTTAACTCTGAAGAATCTACGAAATCCAGGTCAAGATTATGAAACTAATACTATTGAAGTAGAATGATTAAAGTTATTGTGTGATTTTATTCTAGAATTATGTTTTTAAAGTATTTTTACCAATGATATTTGTTTTATAAGAATCACGAATAGTCTACGGAGTTTGTAATATTTGTAATCATATATAAATTTACATAAGATTAAATTCATGGTTATTTATATCATCACAGGTTTATGTGGTTATAATTGATCATAAGTTCAATGTCTTAAGTACCCCATTTAAGGATTTATGTTATGGGAGACTATCAATATTAAGGAAATATTTAGTTACATTTATAAAAATAATACATATTAGATAAGAATGTTTTTTAGTGAAAATATTCATTAAAGGGGAACAATTTTAAATATGATTGATATAAGATTAAATGTATTGATATACATTATATTTATTATTTTTTTAATGTTTTAATAGTCAATTATGATTAAGTGATTTTAGGGGAAAAAATATAGGCCGAATATAAAACTATTGTTTTTTAAAAGTGACTAGATGAAAAATTTCATTTTTGAGGACATTATTTATATTGCTCTTAAAATTGTAGGAATTATACAGATATAGTTTTAGTAAAAAGTAAAACCCATGTGATATGTTGAAACCCATATCATTTAGAATTTCTTTTGGGCTTGAAACCTAAACCAATGGTTGACAAGGGTGAAATGCAAACCATTGGACCATGTTATTTCTTGGTTAATATGATTTTTTTCCATAAATGATTTTATGGATAAATAAATATAGAATGTATTATATGGAAATTTTCATGTTAATATTGAGGTTTAGATATTAATATATTATAAGGGACAACTTGTTCTAAAATTTTTGGTTTTACATAAAATTTATTGACATAGTAAAGAACTTTCCACTGTTTTAAGGAACATATGATAAATTAAAAGATAATTTTAGTACTTTAGGGATAAACAAATTCATCTTGGATATTCCTTTCATGGAGTAATAAATGATGAGGAAATTTATTGAAGCACAACCAATGGATTAAATAGTAGGTATGTTTTTTGGTGTTCTCTACCATGACAGCAATATAATCCCTCATATTTTGGAAAATAATATTGAATCAAACATGTTATACTATTATATTCATATCTAAAAAATCAATGGTCTTTTATCTCATAATAAATTTATAGTTTTTTGGTTTTTAAAATTCTCTTGATCTTTATATTTATTGTGATCATTGTTCTATATAAATCAATATAATTATTTACACTTTTATTCCATGTACATATTTTCAATTCCCACCAATGTTATCCAACAGAGAAACCTAGTTATGTGTTATTATTGATTAACATCTTATTTCAATTCCCCTATATTAAGTGGATGTTTTATTAAACCTTTTTAAATATGTTTCTTTACAAAAATTGTAATTTTAGTATGAAATCCAATGATTTCTGAGTCAAGGTTAAAATAGAGGGGAAATAATTTATTGTTGGCAAGGAGAATGTAACAATTAATAATTCTAGAAGAATGAAATTGTGTTTGATACCACATACAAAATAAATAATATAGCATCTGTGAAAAAAAACATATTCCTTTAAATTTAATCTCTTTGATACCTTACTGTACACACAACCAAAAATCTAAATAAAATGCAATATAATATATCATTATAAACTAGATATTAAATTGGAGGGTATGAATAAGAATTACTAAAATCTTAATATTATATGTTCCCCACATGAATAAAACTAATTCAATTGTCATATGTTTTGTCAAAATAAAATAAGAATAACATGAAATAAAAAAATGGTTTCAATAAACAATATTTTTCTAAATGGTGGTCTTATCACCGATTGTGAACATATTTTAAAATTAATTTTTCCACTTTTAGAAAATAAATTATATAGAATGGAGGAATTTTTTTTATAAAAATTTCAAAATTAACTTAGAGTAAATTTTTTAAACCTTTCTATAATGATTAATTTTTCGATACATTGCAGAAAATATAAGATTTTTATTGAAAAATAAATTTTATTTTAATGAATTTAAAATGTTTTAATTAGATTTAATATTGTTTTTAAAAATTCAACATTATTTTAATATATTTAATTAATATAATTTAGGTCATTGGATGCCATTTCATATTGAACTTTTGTACTAAAATATTGTATACTTATGAAATCATTTTATTAGGAAAAAAAATCTTTATCATTTGTATGAGATTAATTTAAAATTAAAATTTTCTATTTTGTGAATTGAATTTTTAAAAATGGATTCCAAATATGTAATCATAATATTTTATGTCATATAATAAGTTAAAATAAATATATATTCATAACGAATAATAAAAGAAACAAAAGTTAATTATAGAGGTTTAGGTTAAAATGTTTTTTCCAGCAGAGGCATTATACTAAGATGATAAGGGTTAAAGTGAACTAAATTTAAAATCATGAGCCAAACCACTATGTATAAGAAGAAAAACCACATTACCTCATGCATGACTCTCCGTATTCCAAATGATGATGACTAACATTGAGTCTCTTGAGTGGAACCATTGGGAGACTATATCCACCACTAGAGTTCATAGAAGAAATAAAAAAATATAATAAATAAAATATTAGAGTGACATGTGCGGAAAAAAAATATTATAGACATGCCTTATATTAAATAATCAAAATAATCAATGATCCTTGGTATATTAAAATATTTTAAATAAATGTAGAAATAAATGTACCTCCTAAAATCCATTTAGCAACGACATCATCCTCTGGTTCCACCTTCTCAACCATGAACCTTAGGGAATTTGAATTCACCATGTCTCTAGTTATAATGTCTACAAGTTCACTAAAATTCAAAATTAGGGTGTATCTATGAGTCTCAATAAGACACCACAAGATACCTTTCACATCAGCGCCAAAAAATATACATGGGAATGTCATGGAAAAAAAAGTTAAAAATATTAAAACAATATATCACACAAGTACCACAAATATTTTGGTTCCTCGTGGATTTGATTTAGATGGATTAGAACTATGCTGGGAGAAACATTTATGATTCCATACAATAGTGTGTGTAAAATTGATTACTAAAATAACACATCCTCTCTAAGTAGATATCCCCAAGCATTTGACACATTTTACTAGTAATGATAGTCCAAGTACACGTAGACCCATGTTTGGAATATCAATCTTGAGTGGACATAACGAACAACAATCACACCTGACATTACGAACCCAGTATAGTGTGTCCCACTAGTATGGATAGACCCATGCATGTGACACATCCAACAAACTATAATTTTCCATGTACATGCTGAACCACATTTGGAACAATAATCTAAATGGATAGTCTCATACATATGTCACCTATAACATGTTTTCAATATTGTCCACACCAGCATAATCAACTATAGTAAAAAAAATCACATATATGATACATAATGAAAATGAAATATCAACCTAATTTCAATCCAAACAGTACCACAATCATAGTCATCACAATCCATAAGCATGAAACACAAAAATATTTCTTTAACAAGACACACACACAACTCATGTGATCAAGAATCAATCCTTGGTATACCAGGCTACACACGCACGCTAAAACATCATTCCAATAACACATCTAGATAACGTGATAATGTAAATGAATTCTTAACTTATGGTCAATGGATATTGATGAAAATAGATTATGTGTTAGTTTAATTGCACCATAAAAATCTAGAACCATTCTCAATACAACATGATTTAAAGTTATCTGAATCCTCGATATATTAAACAAGAGTAAAATGGATTAAATTAAATCTATAAAAATACCATTTTTTCATCAAAATAAAATTTATTTTCCAAAAACTAAATATCGAGAAGAAATCCACAACACTGATGACCTATTAATCTAATAAATATTAAAATATATATTTAAATGAGTAGTTTGAAAATAATAATAATGTTTTTTACAAAAACAATAGAGATAATGGTGGTGGGTGGGTGTGATGTGCAACCCCACCATGTGTTCACAGTAGGAGACTCACAACTCAATTTTTATAACTTTTTATATTATATTCATTTTCATCATTATTATTAATCCACTATTTCTTGAATTATTTGATTATATTAATTGTTTAGTTCATTATTAGTTATTTTTATGTCCTCCAGGAAAAACCCATCTATATCCCTGTTTCGTTGCACAATGTTCCAAGGATCCCCTCCAATAATCATTTATTTTTAATTGTTTCTCATTATCTTAAACAAATTAATAAGTCATTTAATGTTATATTAAATTTCACTAACACACCCACAGACATATATATATATATATATATCTGAATTAGATATATATCCATATACACAATGTACATATTTATACACACACACAGATATTTTCAAACAATATATATACAATACACACACACACACACACACATATTCACATATACACATGAAAATGAATATGTATACATATATATTTATCCCATATATATACACACACAATATATATATATATATATACATAGTAAAATTTATTTCTCAAAAAATATAAACAATAAAAAAATTATTATTTTTAAATATCCACCATTATCACGACACATAAATTCATTACATATCTCATGTAATGGTATCCTCATTATTTTCTAGTCTCCCAATAAAATATTCACTGTTGGAGTGGTTTAGTTTATCAATTTGGTAAAAATAAGATTTAATTGCACATGTAATTTTGTTTCATTTACTTGAAAAAAAATTATAATTATAATAATACAGTTATTATGATTAATAATAATAATATTATTATTACCTTCCAAAAAAATATTTTAATACCAAATTTGATTTTACTTTCTTGTGACACAACTAAACACCCAGACACATATATATTATTCCACACCTAAGATAAAACCAGAATTCCATTCCTAACATTGAAATCATATTTCTTATATGATACACCATTCTGGAGAAATTTTGTATTTTTCTGAAAAATATATATCAAACAAATTACATAAATTACCCTCTTGTGTGATCTGTCCAAACACCTGACATACACAAATTTATATTTTGAGTAGATTAGACCCCATATACCAGAATTAATGGTGGTCTCTGATTTTCATTCAGATACGCCATTTGGGATATATTTTATTTTTTAGGGAGGAATTCCAATGTTATATTAATAAATTTATTATTTTTATTTTATCAACATCAAGCCTCAACGTGGACTGTAATCCTATGGTGACTGAGTTACTAACTTCTAAATTATTCCATTAAATATTAGAAACTATTTTGAGTCAATAATAGATTCGTTCCATTAATAAGAGTTTTACATCTTTCTTAAATCCATAATGAACACAAGTATTGAAAAATATTAATTATCACACAAAAATTCTAGTAATTTATTTTGAAATGTTTGATTTATTATCATTTAAAATTGGGGATGTTATAATTCTCCCCACCATAATTTTTCTCTTCGCCGACAATAACTTCATATCTCATAACCCTTAATCCCAACCATTGGAGTTTCTATATTAATTTTGTTGAAAGTAAATTGGTACATTATAATTATATTTTAACTCATTGAAAACACACATTCTATCATGATGTTACCTAATAAAAATTATTTTTTAAAAGAAATTTATTCTAGTATTATGTAAATATCACTATCATTTGTATGTTAGTCACTATCACATATATAAACCAATGAATAGACTAAAATATTCTCAAATAAAATAATTCGACGGATATAATTCTCCAATGAACAATTCATAATATCAATTGAATTTTAATTATTAGAGATTTATCTAATGAAAAAAAACTATATATATAATGTGAATTCTCTTGCCTAGCTTTATGAAGGAACATACACTAAACCCCATATATCACATGTTAATATCATGTGTATCACCTAATTTGGATTTAATAAATGGTAAGAGAAAAACAAAATTTCCCTATTTTATTGAAACTCGAAAGACTACTATAAACAGATGATGAGATAGTGAAATAATTCCACTACATGAGTCCCAAACATCCCAACACATGTCTATCTGGGCACAAATAATGAAAATGGAAAATACATGTTTGTAAATATTAATCCTATGATACCATTCTGTAAAATACATATCCTAAACACTAGGTATGATCTATAATGCCACATGACCTTAGGCACACCTTCCCATAATCTAGAAGTTTCTGAATTGAAATTAGAGTCTAGAGTGTAACTATGGGGATACTATATCCTACACCTAAGTGAATAAAAGAAATTAGAAAGAAATATAATAGATAAATAATTGTAGTAAAACATGTGAAAACTAAATATGGAATACCTATCATAAAATAAATAAGAAAACTAATCAAGGTTCCCAAGTATAGGTTAAGATAGTATTTAAAGGAAATAGAATATTTCTTACCCATAATTCATTCAACAATAATTGTATCCTCTTACTCCACCTACTCAACCATCAACAATAAATCCCTTTCCCTTATCCATATCTTTGTTCATGGTTCTAGAAGCACACTGATATCTCCTAGTACAATGTGAGTAAAAAACATAGTAGAAAACCACCAAGGAAACTTAAAATTAGTTCAAAAAATATACAATTTCACATAAGTACCTTTCCCATACCTGGTCCGTAGGTGATGGATCGACCTACTTTAGCACGATGTTGAGAGAATCATACCTTCTTCAACAAAATGATAGATTGAACATTGGTAACTGTCCTAAATCATCTTCTATGAGTGGATAACCCCCACTGAATTTTACACATTAACCCGCAAGTACCATCTATGTACATGTTGACCAAATTCAATCACATCTATCTCTAGTGGATCGCACAAACATGGGTCAAATTGCACACGCTGACCCAAATATAAGACGTCCATCGTTTTGGTCTCCCCCAAGAATGTGACACATACCACCGAATAAAATAGTGCAAGTACATGACAACCTAAGTATATCATCTCCATCTTGGAGGATATTCACATGCACATGTCACATCTCACATGTCGGCCCAATAGGACAAACATACACTTTAAACTACAGTGGAAAAATATACCACTATACGATATGTTAAAAAATTAAATATCAGCCTCACATCAAGAAAACTTTTTCCATGATCATAGTCATGATAAAGCATATTAATGTATCATAAAAATGAGTCAAAGACTATACATACACAGACACAAACAAACACACACACCACCTGTGGTCAAGCATCAATCATATATCTAACATGCTACATATGTATTCCAAACAAACATTCCAACAACTTATATAATGCATCTCATAATGTTAATGAAATCTAAACTTAAGTTAAATGATGACTGATGATGAGGATTGAAATGTGATTTTAATTTCAAAACCGAAACCTTGATGCATTCTCTATTTAATGTGTTTTAAAATTATCACCATCCCCAATATTTTAAAATTGATTAAAAAGGATCAAATTAAATTTGTAAAAATACATTTTTTCCATCGAAAAAAGAATTAATTTTAAAAATATGCTCATTGGGAAGAACCCAATGGTACAGATGTCACATAAATATGATAAATATCACATGAGATATTAAAAATAGATTTTTTAATAAAAGAATAAAAAATCCAAAAAATGAGATAAAGGGGGAAAGAAGGGGTGGTATGCACGCCCCACCATAGGTTGAAGTAAGGTGAATCCCAACTCCACATCTATTACTATTTATAATCCATTCATTACAATAATTATTGTTAATTAATTACTTCACAAATTAAATGATTATATTTAGTGTTTAATTCATTATTACTTATTTTATTCTCCACCAAGAATTAAAGAACCCCCCTACTTGCTTCACTACACAGTGCCCTAATGCTCCCCAACAATTTTAATTCATTTTCCTTTATTTTTCATCACCTTAAATCAATTAATCATTCATTTAAAAATATAATAAAAGTAAAAATTATATATATTTAAATATTATATAAATATACATGTGTGGGTATATATATGTATATATATACATACATATATATTTAACCCATATATATAAAAGTTATATATACATACACAATCTTATGTACAAATATATAACCACACATTTATACATATACATATATATTTAACCCAAATATATATACACAATATGTATAAAAAAATAAAATTATTTTCCAAAAATTAATATTTAAAATAATAACATTCATTATTAATAGATCTCCATTATTATTACAAAAAATTATTTCATTACGTATCACATGTAAAAATATCATCATTTCTATATGGTCTCACAATAAAATATTTAACCTTAGATAAACAAAGCTAACCGATTTGATGTAAAAATATTTAATTACACATGTAATTTTTATTATTTTCTTCGACACAGATAATAATGATTATAATAATTAAAATAATAATACAATTATTATAATTTTAATTAATATTATCTTCCAAACAATTATTTGAATACCAAAAATTTTTAAACATATGTGCGGTGTAATTAAATTCACAACATGAAAACATTTTACATCACACCTAATGTAAACCCCGCATTATGAACCTATTGTTCGTCCCAAATTTCTCTTACAATACACCCTTTTAAATATATAATAAAAATATTAAATAAATTACAATCATGTGTGATATATCCGAACAATAGAAACAAAAATACATTGTGCCACACTAAGTCATTACCAAAATCTAAAAGTATTAACATTAAAATTCTAAATTATTTTTGGAAAAAATAGATTCATTTAATAAATAGTACTTTTACCCCTATCACAAGGCCATAATAAACACATTTATTGAATACTATTATTTTTCACACCAAAAATACATGTAATTTAATTGGAAAAGTGGGTTTTATTATATTTTTAAATTGATGATTTCAAAATTACCATATCCAATTATTATTTATTTCTATATATCGACTTTATATCATCAATGGTTTTACGATGAGCTATTTTGGGTAATTTTGGTAGGAAATAAACGTTGTTATAACCTTTTCATTTCAAAATTTAAATTATTCCCTCTCCTACACTTATAAATTTCATCCAATATCCTCTCTAATTTACATTCCTAATGATTTTAGGATTATGAATTACCTGAAAAAATATCTTCCTTAAATCCCTCCCCACAAATTAGAGGCCTTGTTTTGATCACATATCAAATATGGTAAGGATTATGGTATAATCCTAAACAGGTTTTCTAAAAAAGTGGTAATGGTTATGACCATTCATTTTCCGTGAATTTATTCTTCTTATAAAATCATTAAATTATCTAAAACATTGGTAAAATAAAATATAGAATCTCTAATATACTAGGATTTTATTACATAAATAGAGTAACCAATATCCATATCTTCTTCCATAAAAAGGGAAACTAACCCATTAATTGTGTGTATGGTGGACTACCACCTCATGGACCGATGTAATCCTCTTTCCATCATCGCCACTCTTGGATGTATATAATTATGGATTTATAAAATTTATAAAATTTTTATTAATTTACAATAATTTTATATTTATAATATCACATATACCTTCTTACATTCCAATATATTGGAAAATAACAAAGTTGCTCATTCATACGTGGGAATTATCACCTCCAAACGATGATGTGAAATTATTTTCACATAATTTTGACATAGATGGTAATCAATATATATTTATTGAATATATATGAAATATTTTATATTATAATTTCTATTTAAAGGATAAATAATATTTAAAATTATATCATTCCATCTCAATGAAATTAGAAACAATGTTCTTGTACACGTTCGACATACCATCTCTATGAATTCTATAAATCATTTTCTCATATCTAAATTTTATAAAATATTATTAACACATATATAATAATTATATATGATATTTATTTTGTGATTAAAATATTGGAGATGATTTAACCATAATCAATAAAAAATGATATAAATTACCGAACAAAAACATATTTGATAAACGAAGCAATTATCACTCAAAACAATGATTTTAATAATGAAATGTTAATAAAAATAATCATAAAACAATATAATTACATCATATTTGTTATGATATATATTTTTTCCAATATATTCATAAAAATAATATATTTACTATACATGATATAATGACAGGTATGGAGGAAAAAATATGGTGTAAGTGTTTCTTGTCTCACTTTTACTTCAATGAGATGTATACCATATTCACCACTTAGTTATTTTATGTGGTGTATATAATACATATTTGATAGTTTATATATTGAATATTTTTATATGTATTTCATTTTATGTCTCATTATAATTTATTTAAATCAAGATGATTATGAATCTAACGGTTCCAAATTGGTAAAGGTATGTGTACAATCTCTTTAATTATATTGATTATTCATGATTATGTTTTCAGTTATGAAATATTCAGAAATATATATCAATAAAATCATGAATTATACTATTATTTTTTGTTTATTTCTGGTGGACATATGTTTTACTCTCATTTTTCTATCTGTATTGAATGAAAGTGATTAAAAGAATGTTTATAAAGGAAACAAACATCATTTGTTTATTTGGTCAAAACAATATTTCTTCTAAATCTATGTTATATCAAATTATTTTAATGATTTCTTTAAATTATCAAAAATTTATTATTGAATAATTTTTTTTATGTTGTAATTTTTTTAAAAATCATATTAATAGGATCTTATTATATTTTTTCAATAAAAACACTTTTTTACCATTTTACAATAATATAAAATTCAAGGTTTTTAACTTATAATACATATAATGAATTACCCACCATCATGAACACTCCTTACATTGAATATTCATTACAATTTTAGAAGTATTTTTTTAATGAAATTTTTTTCTATGAATTATGATAACTATTGGTTTTTAAAAGTAAATTTTAAATCTAAAAAGTAATTTTCCACAAAAATTATTTAATAAAATTTTATGATATTTATATTCATCTATAATATAAATCCTTATTTTACTTACTATACATTGGGAATATGTTATGATAATACCATACTTGATATTTATCTAGACGATTTAAGATTAATTTTATTAGAGATGTCCTATTTTGATACCATTGACCATATTACTCTGGATGGTTTACGATTATGATTATTTATTTGGAAATGTATTAACATTTTGTATAATATTTTTTCAATATGAATATATATCTTTATTATGCTTCAACCCATTAATATGATGAACACATTAAACATAGTAGATGATGGGATGTTCCCTCTATAGCCCCTCGATACATCATTAGGTCTCATGATATGAACTAGGATGGATAATTTTCCCATGCATTAACCATTTATGTAACATTTCTTGGGTATAGGACTTAACTATGTGGTTGTTATTTATAACATTATGTATTCCCTAATTATGATATTTCTTATTAATGTCGATATGATAATTCGATTGTCTAGAATATCCATGTGTATGTTTCAAGCCTGTGTGATTATTCATATTGAAGTATTTTATCATCCTGTATTCCTTCTATATTATGTATTATTATACCATTATTGATTGAATGTAATTTGTTTCACTTATTTACCTTTCTATATTGATCATTAATTATTTATTCATGATATATTTCATTTTATCCATACCCTTACTGTTTATTAGAACTGATCCCTTTTTTATGATTCCTTTTTTCAAGATGAAAATATTTGTATTATGATTGATATACATGTATATTCTAAAGAGAATTATAGTGTTCTCAAAGAAAACAATATGTTGTATTTTTTGTTTTCAAATGTAATGTGAAATTCATGTATGTATCTTTTTTTCAAGACGACATAACTATTTGGTCTGTTAAGCTCTAATTGCATTTATCAGACAATAATTTAATAATACAACCATAGTCTTTAGCATACTAGTGTCAGGGTATTTAATTCATATCCAATGGAAACACATATAACCTTGTTGAATGAATACATTAGAAGATAGTTTATTAAAAAAATTTCTTAATTTTTGAAATGAATTTGTAAATCAATGATTAGGAATTTGAATAGAAGAGATAAATACATATCATATAATTGTGTATCTAATAAATTTCATTAACTATTATGTTGGTAGTTTCAAATTTTCCCCATACATATATATAAAATAAATATATATTCTGAAGATATTATTGATTTTTGGATTAAAAAAGACATGAAATGACATTGATGTTTATCTTTCACCATTAATTCATAATTTGAAATTTTTATAGGAGAAAGGTTTTATAGTTTTTGATTCAAATAATAAGGAATGTTTTATTTTGTTTATTTTTGATAATGTTCACTATAAAAAACTTTCCGGCATATGGATTCTTTATTTGATATAGTGTTAATGTATATTGATATGTCCTTAAATATTTTATAATATTATGTTTTAGTAAAGAAGTGATTTTATTAAATATGAGGATCTTATTAGGAATATATATTTAGAGAATCATTCCATAACACATACATAAAAAACTATTAAATTAAAATTTGAAACATGTGATTAGCATGAATTTTCGATGAAAATAAAACAATTAAAACATATAGTGATTTATCTTCTTGAAAACTCATAAATAATTTAAATATGACCTCTCCCTTTCCCTTTACCATCCTTAAATATAGTAAAAAATACTTTTAAAATATCAGATAAGAAAAAAATATCTGAAAGGGTCATAAAATTAAGAAGACCGTAAGACAATTAAGAAACATGAAAACCTTAGAAGAGCCATCTTTTAAAACAAAACAGTGTAAAAAAAATGAAATTAAAATTCTCCAAAAAAATATCTTTTATTTTACCTTTTGAAGAAAAAATTTTCCATTAAAACTCATTATGAATCATACAATTGTCATGTTGGTATCTCGAAACATTTTCATATAGAACGCATATAGAATCCTTAAAAATTAAAAGTACAATGTGACCAAATTCTAATACAATTCTCCAAAGAGCATAATCTTTTCCCAATGCATTGAAGTTCTATCTATGTGAAACCATCACATAACATATAATGGGTTGAACAAGAATTATATGGGTTCCCACATTATATATAATATCTATAAAACCAAATATTAATAAAACAATTTATCATTTTAAAAAATATTTTAAACTCTTATAAAAATTACTTTCAGATATTATGATACCATTTTTTTTTTCAAAAACACATTTTCAATAAAAATACACTTTTATTTTGAAAAACCCATATTCAGTACTAAATTACCATAAAAAGAAAAATAGGGTTTTTCTATAAAACATGTAAACATGAATAGTAAACTAAAAACCAAATACCTATCATTATGACATGAAAATTAATTTTAATAGGATACTTTAAAAATAGAAAAATCCATTTTTAATTTTTCAAAATAATTCATTTGAAACGTGTAAAAATATTCCTTTTGAAAACTTATTAAATATAGTAAAATGAAATTTATAAGTCATTTTTTTCTACATAAAACAGTTAAAATAATTTTGAAACATAAAAAAGGAATAGATTGTGGTTTTTAAGGAAAACATTAAAAGAAGATTTATTTAGAATAAATGTTTCTTATTACATTGGAAATATTAGAATCATATTCCCCAAGAATGAATAAAATTTAAAAGAATCAATAACATGAGAATATATATATTAATGAAAAATCATTCCAATGGAGGATGTATATACACATCCTAGAATAATATGGGTTCATAACATCAAATTATTCATCAGCAAAATGAAATTGAGACAAAGTCCCTTACATTGAGTCTAACATTTCACATGTGTATTTATCTTCCTAAATAATTAACTTATATAAATTATTTATATTATTAACAATCCTTTTAATTTTTATTATTTGTTTTATTTCACATATTATATATATAAATACAATTACACAATCCCTTATGATTACATATAATGTTTCGATGATATTTTTCTAGTTCGCCAAAAAATAATTAGGTAGGTTGACTATGGTAAAACGAGTCAAGGTATAAACACATCTAGAATAATAATATTGACATAATTATAATTTTTATAATTCAATTATACTTTAAATATCAATTATAAAACATGGTTAAGAAAAATGTACTAACCTTACTATCATGGAGATGGTAGGTTGTACGTACACATGGGAAACTTTTTCATTTTTCAAAGATCATTATGTAAAATTTTATATCTCCAAAATGATATTAATATGATAAATACCCTATTAGTTAGTTATTTATATTTATGTATCTATAATTATTTTTATTTTGTGCTGAAAATTTAAATCACATCGCTTCGAAGTTGCGGTAGTCCAGACATCCACGAACGATGTTATCACGTTTTTAGTGGCTGAAACTGTATGAAAAAAATGGTATATTATATTTATATAATTATTAATATGACATCAATGTAATAAGTATTTAATATATATCATGTATAATAATTTTATTTACCCTTATTTCCTTCCATGTATAGCATTAGTGGAAAACGAATAACATCACCCCATAAGGTTGTTGTTTTCCTTACACATGTGGGACATTAATGTATTGCCAATAGTATGGAATTTAAAAAATGAATATATGATAAAATTACTATATAGGTGTAATTATTTAATAAATTTCTTATATAAAATTTTCATCCATCATCATAACCAACCATGACAGATGGTATTAGAAAAATTAAGGACATCATTTTGTGAGGGGGTAGTCCACTGTGCATAGAAATGATGATTTCAAAACCAATTTATGGAACATGGAAAGAATTATTGTTATGAAATTAATTAAATAAAATAATATTATATGGATTTTACATATTATATTATATAATAAAGTTATAAGATTAATTTAATGGGGTATATAATTAAATAAAATGAAAATACTTGTTGAAGAACATTACCTCTTCTTCAGGTATCCTCCTTAGTTTTTAGAAAAATGTCATCCTATGTTGGATTAATACCAACTATAAGGATTATAATATTAGTATAGTGAATACGAGGAGTTGTTTTTTAGGGTATTTTTTTATGTAAATGGGGTTTAACATGCGAAGAGAGGAGAAGAGTGGGTGGCCATTTATAAGTTGGGGAGATTATACACTTAGTATTATTTAAAATACTTGTGTGCTCCCACATTTTTTATATTTTACAAGGGTGATGAATTGAAAAATATATAATACAATAGGTATAGTGGTCAACATATGTATAAGAAATAGTTTTTTTAATGTTTATACATCATTTAAACCATTATATTTTTAGTTTAACCCCCTACAATTCCATTTTTACTAAAACCACGATAAATAATTTTAACTAGTTTCACTATTGATTTCAGTCAAAAAATTTATTGATATTATTAAAATGATAATTTTTTTTTCAAAATACATAATTTATTTTTTAAAAATTCATTTCTTATAATAGTAAAATTATAATTTATTATTAATCCCATAGACTTGATGAGTCAACAAGTTTTTACGATTAGAATTTCTTGAGAAAAAGAAGATTATATATTAACACAATGACTAATCATTATCACATTGTGAAAATTAATAAATTCTTAATGAAATATTATCTATAAAATAAATTCAAAATATTCCCCACTGTTGATTATTTTTATTAATCACAATGGAGAAACAATATAGATTTTAAAATAGTTTTTAAAAAAATGATTTAAAACACAAAAATATATATAATAAAAACAACAATAATTGTGATTCATATTTAATTATGTTGACTAAATATATTTAAATAATTATTATTTTGCTTTAAATTAAATTGAAAACATATTTTATACAAAAGGTTATATCCAAGCATGCTTGGAACACCAAATTTGTTAATAAAAAGAAAAGTGCAGATACATCAGAGAGGAAAAGAGAGAGAGAGAGGTTACAAGTCACAATAGTCATAGTCATCACACCCATACCTGGTCATGTCATCACTATCAGCAGATTCCCATTATGATTGAGTCTCATAGAGTTTGAGCAGCTTCTTATAAACCTTACTTTTTCCAGTTTCTCCATAGTTAACTTCTTGGTATCCTTCTTACCAGATGACCGAGTGGTCACGGTCCTTGGAACTGCAGAGTAGTCTTTCCTTGGTTTCCTTATAACTAGGGTAGTCCTGACACCCTCAGTCTCAGAGACTCTTTTCATTTCTCCTTGAACAATTAAACTGTATGAAACTATACTCTTGTCTATATCCCTTTCCTTGGCCTCATCTTGAGTGTCTCCCCACATGCAGAGGATCGGTTCCCCAACTCCAGGAGTGGAGTCCTCCTCCCTTTCCTTTGTTACATCATAGATGTTACCCCATTTATCAGAGGAAGACGGTTCTGTTTGGACATTCTGTTGTGTAAGAACATTCACCATCAAGGCAAGAGCAGGGCTCAGAATCTCAATAGTAGCAGTATCATGATCTCTAGGAGGATCATAATATCGAGGCGGGGAATCATCAATTATCAAATCTTTACAATTCCTAGGAATTGGCATATCTCGAGGGTCTGACTCTTAAGTGGGTCACTATCCCTGGTATAAAGCTCTAGCGGGGGTGAATCCTTCAAATTCACCATACGTCGGAAAATATTAGAGGGGTTCCCTCGTTTCCCACACTCCTTACATGTAATGTTTTTGCGGCACAACTCTAAAGAATGCCCCACAACCATAGATTTAGTGCAAAATAGAGGTTTGATTCCATATTCAACATCAATAAGAATTTGATCAGAGGGAATATAAAGTGTTACCATGTCAATGAGAGTGAATCTAAGATCGACATCCACCAGTATTCTAGCAAAGTTCCCATACCTAACATATGTCATATCCTTATCATGATGGATGGATTTTCCAATCGTCTTTCCAATATCATGCATGATTTATGGATGCCAAAGAACCCAATTAAGCCCATGAAGACGCACCCATACCTGGGTGAAGACATTTTTATCATTGGAGACGTTAAAGTCTAGTGAGCATTCATGCAGATGAATCCATCCTGGCTTTAGAAACATGGACCCAAAACTCCAAGCTTTAAGCTTCATATCAGCCGATGGAAACAAGTAGTGAAAGAATCCTCTCCCAAGAGAGACACGTTTCCAGTTATCAAAATCCCACAACATAAAAATCCTATGAAGGGTAACGCACCTTTAGGAAGAAAAATGTGAGCAATCAAAGAGTTCTCACCTAATAACAATCTTTCAGCAATCAATATTCACTGTATACTGATCAACATATAGGCTCAAAACAAGTGATGAATCTAGAACCTATTGCATTAACATCAAAACATGAAATGTGTTGCGTTATGATAATACACTCATATGAAAAGGCACATGATAGGAAACTGATCCAACATTGTCTAAGACATTATATGGTCCAACATTCTAAAGATGTATATTTTATTTCATATGATAATCAATAACACTTTTCCATAGAGAAACATTGAGAAAGACATATCACCTACCATAAAAGAAATATATTTCCTCAATTTTCTATATAGATTTTATACCTTTTCTAGGTTTCATTAATATGTTGATCAATATATTTTCCCTTATTAGCCATTTACCATACTAAATATATTTCAATAAACCTAATTTCTACTATATCATCCAGAAAAATATGGTTTTTGACACCGCCATCTACATCATTACTCATATGGTGGCATTTTCATACTATAATGAACCTATTGTAATAAGAAAACTAAACCAAAGATATATATTTATACCAACATCCCTTGGGATCCATTAAACAATAATTAAGAATACCTTCTTTGGTATGAATTTTTTCTAATTTATTTAATCAAATTAATTATGAAAATATTTAACAAAATATAATTCCTTACCCACTAAATTATGAAGTCCATTGAAAAATATGATGTGGACTTGGGATCACAGTCTTATATAATGGAGAGAGACACTTCATTTTACCTAATATTATCATTTAGATACAATCGAGAAATATGATTTAAATACATTTTATCATTAATGTTAAATAAATGTAAATATTTAGGTAATCGATCAATAATAACCAAATTCACATTATTACTTCAAGAAGTATTTGGAAATCATTCATCAGAATACATTGGTAAATTTTTTACATTTCCAATCTAGTGATGGAAATGGTTGAAGCATACGTTGTAGTAATGATCATTCAAATTTAATATAATGGAATTTAAAACAATCCACAGTGAATTAAGAAACATCTCTTTTCATTTCATCGCATCAATAATAATCTCAATGGTCACTGTACATCTTAGTTCTTCCCAGATGAATGAAAAATATAGAACTACGTGCTTCACCAAACAAATCTTCCCCCAAATGGGAATCCTATGGAAGATATAATATTTTTCCAAATTTTGGAACACCATCTTCATCAATATTAAAATCAGGACACTAACCCTTTTTAATTGATTATTCATTTTCCAACAAATATTGATTCACATTCAGAGGATAGTTAATTTCTTTTACAATGTATACTATAATAATACCTAAAAAAATAGAGCACTTCCCTACGTCCACAGAAAAAAGGAAAAAATGTATGAAATAATTTAAAAAAGTTCCACATCTCAAATCTATCATGGTTTATTAAGAATTATATTTTCAACTCAAATAATCTGTCACTTTTTTTCTTTTGTACGAAGTTAACCAATCATGCACTCACAACCCTTGATTAGTTACATCAGTCTACTTTATCTCAATATTTATTATTTTTGTATTAAAATACTCTAAAAAACCCATTTTATTAGTATATACTTCACTCATTACACTATAATATTGATTTCTCCTAAATTTAAAAGAAAAAACCACAATATATAATCCAAAATTCTATATAGGGTAATATAACTCATGAGGATAGAACTGACATAAAGCATAATCAATTCCAAGATCATTCTAAATTGAGACACAATCAAGTCATTTGAATGAATAATCTACATATATGAAGAATAATTAATTTCTAAAAGGATTGGCCAATGATGGAGAATTTGGTAGTCTTTTTTTAGTTCCTAAAATCAATCATAACATTATTTTAACTAGACTAATTTAACTCCTTTTCAAGGTAACATAGTAATTGGGCTATAAATTGGATAAACTTTTCATCAAAAAAACCATTATTAACCCACTAATAATTGAAAAATATGAATATCTGTGATATTTTTGGGTTTTTTTCATTTCTTAAAAACCTATATTTTTACCAGGCCCAAATTTATGGAAACTTTTGAAATAATATATCCATGTAATAAAAGTGAATTCAACAAAAATTCAGAGTTTTTAAATTTCCCATATATTTTATTTTGTTTTAAGCTTTGAAAAAAATCCTTAGATTTCAATCATGTTCAAATTTACTTTAAAAATATACCAAAATTTAATGAATAATCACAATAAAAAATGTCCAAGAACTCTTGAAAACACTATTTATAGGGTCCATAAATATAACATCCATGGTAGAGAACAAAAAAATTATAACTAAATACTCATATTTCCTATATGTATTCTGAAATGAAGTCCTCAAAATATCTAACTCTTTTACATTCCACTTGTAGTACTATGAACTTCCATCATCCTTTGAAACATAATTTTATTCCGGGAGAAAATCATATATATCATTGATAAGAGTAAAATGTCACATTTTCTTATTGGTGATTTTTATCATGAATATATAATCAATGAAAATTATCATTGAACCATAATTTATTTTAATAATGAAAATAGGATCTCCCCCCGGGTGATGTGCTAAGTTGTATATAACCCCAATCCAAAGACCATGCAACATTCTTTTCGATTCAAAATTCTGAACCCGAGCCACTCGATAATGGGGTTTATATATTCTTAGAATCATGTTCTAGGTCAACAGTAAACATAACATATCAATTAATAGTAACACTAGGTATGTCATTAAGAATTAAATCCAAGTACTCATTCACTACTGAAATATCACTTCATTGAGTAATTTTATTATTTTTATGAAAATGAGTTTAGTATCATTCACTGTCATCACTAATGAATTTCTTAACTTCTTGGTAAGTTATAGATGCAATGAAATCTTTAAACTCAACATTCATAGATCAAAAATTTATAATATCATGACAAATTTAAATTCAATCCATACCAAGAATGATTTCAAACATAATTGTGTGTAGTTCAACTAGATTTATAGAAATGGTCATCCCACTAATAACAATAGGAATATTCAGTCAAATTTTGGTTTCTTTAATACTTCCACCCAAATATTTCACCAAATGTTATATCATACATTCATTAAGAAATATTTCGAAATTACATGAAAATTTATAAAATGTGAAATATTTTAAAGACCATGATTCAAACACGATATTACAATAATTTGAATACACCAGTAAAATACATATCACCACTTATTTTGATAACATAACATCAACTATGGTATTTGAAAAATATTTTTCCATGTAAATTTTATTACGATCTTATTGATTTTCAAAATGATTTAATAACTTTGGGAACACATTAGCACAAAGCCCCATCTCAGTGATACTAAAACATCTTATCATGGGATGGTTATTGATTACACAATTTTCAAATTCATAAGGATTTTTTTGAAAATTCATGTTATATATCCACCCTTCAAAATCATCAGCACTTACCTGAATTCATAAGACAGTCACTTGCGTGATTTTTAACACACATACCATAAGATGTGAATAAAATATTATTACCTCCATATTTCTTTATTTTATGTTTCCCCATAACCTTACATCATGAATTCTTCTTACATATATCTTCACAAGGCATATAAGATCTAGAATAATCCATCTCCCATTTATTAGAAAAATGAATAAATTTATCAAAGCATCGAAATTATCTTGTGATTAGTGGTATTAATAGATTTGTTTCAAATACTAAAATATATTAATTTTTCTTTTAGTAACTCTAATAAATACTAACCCATACTTGGAAAATATTTTCATTACTTTTTTTTAGGGGCCAACATAATCTTCATTTTTTTATCTCAAATCCAAGAATATTTTTTCTCTATAGAGATGAAATTCCTTAAGTAATTTTTATCAGGAAAAGTTCCTTAATCTTTTTTCATTCCAAGGATTCATGATTATATTTATCTATTTTATTTCTAACCAAAGACCACCATCGATCTTCTTCACCTTAAATATGATAAACAAAAAAATTTACCTTTTAAAATTCTAAACAACCCATTACATAGAATATATTCTCCAGAGCATTGATCAATCCTCTAGTTAAAACTAGGTTAGATGGTGAATATAAATATGGGGGATGTTGGCCCCTGAAATTATATATAGTATACATGTTATTTCATGGTATATGAACTTCATCTATAGAATAGATACCAGCATTAGTTATAACATATGTCAAAATATTCATCACTGCAATAAATTATTTAGTCCTGATTCTAACCATCTTAGGATGATATCTTGGTAGGATATTTTTCTCATAGTACATTTTAACTATATAATTCCTATTTCCTTGAGGAAACCCCATTATGAAGAGATATATTTTTGAAAAATAAATATGATATTTTTCACATGATATTTTAACTTGACCGTAATTTAAAATAATTCAAGGTAATTCTTGTAAAATTATCATATCATAAAATTTTATATAAAACTTCCTCTGATAACATCTATATATATAGGTAAATAACAGTAAATAATCTTATGTTTTAGTCATTAATTCATTCTATTGTATTTTGGGATCATTTTATGTATATATTTTTAAACAATTAGGCCACAAATCATACATTAAAACATAGAAAAATAAAAATTGAAAACTTCTGATTATTATTCACTATTCCTATAAAATAAAATATTTAAGATAAATATATATATTTTTCATGAACAAGCTTCATGAATTTCATCTTGAGCTCATCCATTCCCTTAAACATCTTTAAATCCAATGTATTTTTTTTAAAATATGGGATGAGAACATAAGGATTAGTATGGTAGTTAAAAATAGGAATACCCTGAGCTGAATGAAAAACAAAACTCATGAAAAACCATTTTAAAAAATAACATAAAATTTTACCCAGAAAAGGAATTTCTATTCCTTTGAAAAGATAATTTCTTATACCTTTTGAAAATAATTTATTTCCATGGAAACTCATCAGTAAGGATAAAGAATTTATATAGGTATCTTAGTCCATTATCTAATATAATGCTTATAGAAATTTAACCAAACCCATAAAATTAAGAATAATCATATGGTCAATATCATATATAATTATCCATACAATATAATCATTACTCAATGAATTAGAGAACTATTTGGGATCACCAGTAATTTATGCTATAATGGGATCAACTGACTATATATGTGTACAACCATATTATATAAACTACCAGAACCACACTAAGAATAAATTATTTTATCATTTGAAACGATTTTAAACTCATATTCATGTTAAATTTAGATATTAAATTATTATTTTCTTTCAAAATACAAATTTCAATAAAAAATTCATTTTATTTTGAAGAAACAATTTTTAAAACCAAAATGCCCATAAATAGATGAGGGTTATTCAGTTAAGAAATCATTTAATAAGGAAAATGGATCTAGAAATAAAATGAAAATTATAGTTGGAGTAAAATTCATTGCCACTATATACATTAAAAATACAACATTGCATTTGGGATTTTTCAAAAACATTCATTTAAAACAAATTAAAATAGTGCATTTGAAAAACATTGAAATGAAGTAAAATAAATATTTAAAAACTATTATGGCCATATACAAACAATTCAATTTTTTTAAAGACATGAACATAGAAGATAAATAATTTTTCATGGAAAAATTTAAAAGTTGATTTATTTTGTAAAAATTCCCTTATAATTTAAAATTATTTGAATCATAATATTTTGAAAGAAAATGATTGAAAAAAATGTTAAATATCATGAGAATATGTAAATTAATGTTATAAAATGTCAATATGGATTGTATATAAACCTCATAATAAGATATAGGTGCATAATATCAAAATATATCTAAATGAAAGGAAATTTAGATGCAGTCCATTACCATGAATCTGAATTGTCACATGTTAGTTTATTTTACTAAAAAATAAAATTATGTAAATATTAACATTATTTATAAAATTAATAATATTTATTGTTAAATTTATTTAACTTTCTATAATGGTATATAAAATTAAATAATTACATATGGTTAGATCGGATGTTTCAGTGATATTTTTCATATGTGTAAAAAATGACTAAGGTTGTTTAACTATGGTCAAAGAAATAATTATTTAAACATCTCCATAATAATAATCAAGTTATAAGTATAATTGTTATACCTCAATTGTCATTTCAATATTAATCATGAAATACGGTGATGAAAAATGGAATTAGAATTCTTTAAGGTGGCGGTAGTCCAGACGTCCATGAAAGACATTATCAAATTTAATTGAGTGAAAGGTTAAGAAAAATATGATGTATTATATATTCATAAAGTGATATATTTTACTAATATCATAAAGTTTTAATTTATTTCACATATATTTATTTCCATTACCCTTATTACCTTCTATCTAAAGCGTCATAAAAATTAATTACACAGCTTTGTGAGGTGGGAGTCCACCGTATAGACAAGTGACATTATCATATCTCGTAATGTATAAAATGTAAAATGGTATATATAATATAATGAATTTATAGGATTAATTTTGTTATAGATATAATATATAAACTTTATATCCATCATCTTTGAAAACTGTGAGATGTGGTAATAGAAAAAATTAATGACATCATTTCATAAGGTGGTAGTCTGTTGTACACACCAATGATTATTTTATAACCCATTTGACAAGAATGGGAAAGGATTGAAGTTATTATATTAGTTTAATAAAGTATTGTTATATGTAATAGAATGATGACATTTTATTGTCAATATTTAGGATGAATTTAATTTTTTGGAGAAAGAAATAAAATAAAAAGGTTCATTGGAGAATGTTACATCTTCTTCGGGTAGCCTCCTTATGTTTTCACCAAATACATTCCTATAATGGATTTATGCACAAAATAATGATTCTAGGATGTCTTAATAGAATTTTTTATGTTATTTGGTAATTTATTTTGTGATAAAAATGTTCATGATGGTGTGAAAAGAAGAGGATAGGGGGTGATATTTTTTAGTGGGGGAGAGGGAAAACATGGTATTTTTGAAATGAATTGAGTGATCCAAAATTTATAATATGTCAAAAGGGTTATAAAATGGAAAATTATAGAACCTTATAAGTATAATTTTCTAAATATGGACAAAAATATTTTTTAGAAAAGTTCATATATCATTTTTATCCTTATCTTTTTAGTTTTACATCAGGTAAACCCATTTTTACCCAAACATCGGTAAATAATTTTTCCTATTTTCACTATTCTTTTCAGTAAAAAATTATGTTTACCTAATTATTGACTATGAATTATTATGATTACAAACAGGGAATCCTTTTTTAAAATTAAATTAAAACCAATGAAAAAAATAAATTTAATATTAATCCCACAGACGCGGTAAGAGAACAGTTTTTAAGTAGAGTATTTTTTGAGAAAATGATGATTCAATATTAACTCAATGACTATTAATTATCACTATATGAATATAAATTAATATTTAATTATATATAGTGTATAAATTTCATTTAAATAAACCAGATTTCTCATTATTTTAATTAATTAATATATAGAAATATTAGGCATTTTAAATCTATTTTGAAAATATACATGTTTTTGAAAGAAAAAAAATTATACCAATGACCAATATAAAGTCGCTTCAAAATTAATTAATTGGGATCAATATAAATAATTAATTATTTTTATACTTGAAATAACATTCAAAACATATTAATTATTTTTCAATTACATAATTTATTGTTAATGAAAATCCATTTTAAAAAATGGCATTTTTCATTATTCTTGGAAAAATCAATATTTTGAAGAATATACCAAAATTTAATCCATATTAAATTATGATATTATGAATTTAAAATGATAATAAATATTTCAAATTTGCAAATAATTTTTTTTAAAATTAAAATTTTAAATAAAAACTTATAAGAAAAGAGTTTAATTAAAAAAAATTCATTTTTGATTAAAAATTACATAATATTTTTATAACTAATATATCTATATTATTCTTATTGGTAAATATGAAAATGATTAATTCTATAATTATCCATGGTTCTGAATAAGGGACATAAATATTCTATATTATATGAATAATAGAATTTATATGATCAATTTTAGTATCAATGAAAGACAATGTTCACAGGATATTAGTGATTTTTATAAAGTATAATCCTTATCAAATATTAAAAATTGGATTTAATGGTTTATAAGATTATGATTTTTCCTCACAATCATTTTTTACTGAATAAAATTTCATTTAAGTGAAAAACGTCAAATTTAGAAAGAATATATATTATAGTAATCAATGAAATAATTTGAATAAATGTTCTATATTATAAAATCCACCCTATAGAATATTTTTAATTGTAAAAAGAAACATTTATTTTATGAATATTTAGAAAAAATATACTATGGATTGATTGAAACATTATTAGACACAAAATTAAAGAAAAAATATGTATTTTATTAAATATTTGACTTAATATCTATGGGAATAATATTGGAGTAATCTACCAATATAAAATGAACAGAATATATTTACCAACATTTTTTCACGCATTATGGAAGTGTAAGAAGTTAATTATCATTAAATGTATAACAAGTTTCACTGTAAAAAACGTGTACTCTTAAAATGTGAATAATTGGGTATAATTGAAGAATTTAAATTTAATATGTATAAAATATCCTAACTATCATGTATTGATATAATAACTACAACCATTTTCATTTCATTGAATATTACATATACCAGTCAGAAATTCTACCTTCAGGTAATGTTACTTTTTAAATTCCATTTTTTATAAATTAATAGATAAATTTTTTTAGATTTATTTGACAATAGAACAACCCCAAAACATTGTAAACCTGAGTTTTTTCTCTATAATCATTTTTTGATAATTGGTTATTATAAGGATTTAACTGGTGAGAGAGATAAGTATATATGGGGCTTCTTATTAATTGTGGATGTATGATTTTTAAAGAAAATTGAAAATATTGAAGTGATATGTTTAGGTGAATCTAATATTTAAATAAATGTAGCAGAAACGGTGATTAATTTCTGTATGAACTATTTAGATAATGTAGAGAACATTAGTCTCTTTATATATCAACATTTGATATTTTATGGTGCCGGAAAAAGTACTCATGTCGTAAAGCCAATGTTAATTACATATGATGAAGTGATACACACACATTTATATGTTTTAATAAAAAGAGGTTCAATTAAACCATATATATCATCATATATTTCTATATTGAAGGTAAGATATATAATTTTAAATAAAAAGTGTTCAATGAATAAAAATACTAAAAATTTCATTAATTTCATAAAAATAAAAATTTGAAAATATTATATTTATCATAAATATTGAAATGGTTAATTGTGGGATCATGTGTTAATGTTTTCACAAAGTATGGATTTGATATTAAGGGTTAACCATTTTATATGAAAAATCAATATGAATTGATTAATGTTAAAAATAGTGAACTAATAGTAATCATTGGAGAAATAGTTTTTTTCGAGATCTATAGTTTAAAACCCAATTTATGTATCAACAATATATTTTTGGGTTGTCTAGAATATATGGGAGATTGATTAAATGATATTTAGTGTGAAAGTTTTTAATTGATACTATATTTTTAGTAAAAATTGTGAGAAAGATAAAAAGTATGGATTCATATTAGGTTTTTTGAAAATATTAATTTGGAAAGAGGAATCATATATGAGGTATATGCATGAAAAAATATTTTTCATATTTCGGACCCATATAGTAATCATTAATCTGTCATTTTATAAGGGAAAAAATTCATTTGGGAGATGATAACGTTGATGATTTTAGGGATTTATGGGATATTGATTAGTCTATTACTTGATTATTTAAGGAAAACAATAACTATTATGTTGATGTTTTCCAGGAAATATGAAATTATCACGTAAAAGGGTATGTTAAAACATTCAGTTACACTACTAATTATTCAAAATAAATAACTAATTTAACCTTTTTATTTAATCTTTTAAATTCCATAAAACATTGTAGGATATTCAAATCCTGAGAAAATAAGAATTTATATCATTAGGTTTATTAAATATTATATTTTATTTATTTTTTTAAACATTTATTGGTTGAAGAAACCGCACAAAATTATTTTTTATAAAACACTCACATGTAAAAACACATTTTTACTATAAAATTTAAATCTATTGATATCCATAATTTTGTCCATTTTTGAATTAATTTTTATATCCATTATTTTTACTGACACATTTTTGTTTGAAGATTCATTATATCATGAATTATTTATGAAACATATAGGTATAACGAGAAATTTTTTAGATTTTTATTTAAATTAATAAATGTTGATAATTTCTCTAATTTTTATATTAATATTTATATTCAAAAATTGTAGTTACACATTTTATTATTGAAAAATCATTTAATCATTATTTTTCGGTTATCAATTATTTTAATTTTAATTTTTACAATTGTATAAATATATTATTTAACATAATAGAGATAATTTGATTTCTATAATTAAAATGTGTATTTTTTTATTTCTAAAAAACATATTTATAATGAAATATATATACATATTATTTTTATTCTTTTCATCAATTTAAAATATAGACTCATATTTTTAGGATCATTTATAGGTGTAGGAATAATTTTTTTTCATATAAATTTATCTCAAATAATTAAATTCATTAATGAAATTATTTTTTTGTCAAAAATATTTAATGCAATATTGTAGTGGCAACTATGGTAGAATCTTCTTATTCTCCAGAGAAGATGATACTTCGAGTTTATAGACATGAGAGTACACATTCACACAATCATTGACTTTCTTATGACGATAAGACTTTGAGAATATAATTTTATGATTTTAATTATCCAAAATACATAAATTATAACAATTTAAGGAGTTATATAGACATACAATGAAATTATATAATTTTTATTTTATGTTATGATCAGAATAGTAATGATATGAGTTCCATAGTTTAGTTATGATAATCTAAAATGTAAAAAATCTTTCATCAACATTATTTTTCTCGATTCATAAAATATTATATATTTCATGAATAATATTTAATTTATTTAATTATAGATGATATTTGAAATTGATGATAAAAAATAAATTAAATATTCATGGCAATTTTTTCTTTAATAAGAATGATTTATTTTAAATAAATGTTTATTTCACATTATATATCTAAAAAACCAAATGAAAACCCACGATTCAAATATTGGATTATGTATACAGAGACTTGGGAGAAATGTATCTCTAACACATAAGTGGAAACCTTTCTAGTATAATAATTCTCTATTAGTAAATCAATTTGTAATTTTTTTTTCATAATTACATTATTAAATATTGATTTTTATAGAATAATAGGCCTCATAGAGATAAAACCATGGAATGATGATGATGTAAAATGTATACCCTCATACATTATCACTTAGACGGTTTTAGTCACTAGATGAGAAAATTCCTTCAGAAAATATTTAAGTAATTGAAAAATAAATCCAATAGCCGCTTCAAATTGGATCAGTTCAACCTCTATTTTCCCCTCTCATCTTGAAGAAATAGAAAAGGGTAATTATTTTACAAAGTGAATGTTTCTTAAACATCTATCAAGTGAATCATATGAAAAGATTATAAGAACATAATTTTCCTTTTTAATAATATTATTCTTTTAAAAATGAGCTATAATAGTATTAATTTTTCAATAATTATTTCAGGATTCCCTTGTGGAGAACACATCATTGAGTACCTTTATACATGATATACATGATTACCTGTCTAGTTAATAATTTTTTAAAGAAAGAACACTTTTTCTGTGTAAAATTATATGAGGAGGGTTTTGGTATTTGGAATGTTTTCACCATCCCTGTACAACAATGTGGGAGGATAAATAGAAGGGAGAAATAGATTCCTTGAATGGTGATATTTAAGAGATTAATTATCCAATTAAATAAAAATTAAATAAAAATTACATGATAGGTTTTTTGAAATTGAAAAATATACATTGACTCCAAAACATACCCATTTTGTCTACCTAGATACCCAACCTCCCTGTTTATATAGAAATGTGTACTATGAGTTTGTAGCTAGAGATTCCAATTAACTTATTGCATTTTATGGAACCATGAATAATATTGAGCATTAAATAAATCATAAAATAATTAATTCAAATAAAAAATGATTATAATGACATGATAATATTTATCTTATTTATCTAGTGTTATTTCCAACCATGGAGGGAGCCATATTTGGATTGAAAATGAGCCATTTTTTCTTTATTCATATTGTCTTCTTCGTCAGTTAAATTACGAGGTAGGTGTTTTTTTCAATTATCATTTACATTTATTTTCAAATTACATTTATTATTTACAGTCACTCACCTTATAATGGGATATATTAAATCTAAGAATTCATCAAAAAATAAATTCATTTTTTCAGAACCATCAACTTCATATATTTATCATATTCCCCAAAATTTATCATAATTAGAAATGAAATATTTTATTTCAGAGAGTCATTTTGAGTTACCAATTATTAAAGAATAATTTGGGAGTGAAAATGTTTAAAATATATAAAATTTTTATTATGGGTTTTGTTTTTCATAATGATATATCAACATCCATAGTTCTATTATATGACATGTAAGTAAAATTCAATTTCATTTTCCAATTTTTTATAAAAAAAACTATAGAGATTAAATTAATTTTTTTATCAAAATATGTATCTATACACTCTCATCCTATTAGCTAAGATAACATTAATTTATGTATTTGTTGATCAAGAATTAATTGTAATGGTTGTTCAATACATGAGGAATAATATTAAAGTGGAATATAGTGCCAATTTTTTTTTAAGAATGGATATTACCCTTTGGTAACTTCCATTCCTTGAAGGGTAAGAATACTTATGTAATTATCAATTACTACTAATTATAATATCATCAATAATATTCATTTTCTATTTTACTTGACATCTGATGTTATGCATATTATCCCCACATGAATGAAAACATATTGGTTATGATTTTTATTAGGCCATGTTTGTGATAGTTATCACTAGTTATTAAATTCCGATGATTTATAATATTTTAATTTTTTCCTTTAATATTTTTTAATGATATATTTGTTTTATTAATTAATATATGAAATAAAAAACATTTTCTGAAAAAATTTAACAAATATAAATTATCCATAAAAACCCAAATTGAAATAAATAACATGAAAGTTATGGTAGTTAAATATGATAGCGTATTAATAATTTTATCTTTTATATATTTTTTATATTATATTTGAAATGTTATTTCATAAATTTATTTTCATTATAAAATAAAAAATAACGAAGGTGGATATTTTGTTTTAAGATTCATTTTTCAAAATATGATGACTATTATTGTGAATTTTTTTCAAGGTTTGTGTAACCATACCTCTTATCATTTGACCTAATATATTATTTATTTTTTAAATTTTATTATTTTTATAGGTTTCTGATAATTCAACATATTATTAAACTGGATAATTAAACCACCATTTATGGTTGGTGGAAACCTATTTTTTAGGAATTATTAATTTATTATTGTATATTGAAAAGTTTCATTTAACTTTATTATCTTTAAATAATTATGTTCAAAAGATTTTATCATTTTTTTATTTGTTTTTTGATGCTCATATAGGTTGTTTCATGTTTTATATTGGATTCATTCATGTTTATACTAATATGGATGTGGTATTGTATTAATGTAACTATAAAATGGAAAATTTATGTTTCTATTTTTTTAAAGAGATGTGGGAAAACCATGTCAATGGGATTATATTCAATAAAAATTATATTGGTTTATTTATAACCAATGTTGAATGTAAATTTAGATGTATTTTTTTTATTAAAAAGGTATGGAATGTAACCAAAATCAAGAGTTTAAAAACATATACCGAAATATTTTGACAACATATATTTTAAATAAAATTAATGTTGATATAGTTTCTCAATATTGGTTTTGTATAACCCACAATGAAACATTACTTTTAGCATTAGAATAAATAACATCTTTTTTTACTGATGGTGGAGATAAAGAGTAACTAACATTAAATTGTACATTTCCAATAGTATATTTTTGGAACATGTTATATTCCACTATAGTAGTGAGACCCGTATGTATTAAGTAGAGTTTTGGTAAGAAAGATACTATGGATGTCGCTATATATACCTATAATGCTCATTTGAATGAAAAATGGCCTGAAAAAATAATATGTTTATTATAAAGATTATATTTATCCATTTTTCAGGATTAGTCTATTAGGATATTTCTTGTGATAAAAAATAATTATTATTACGATATAAATCAAGTGGATACCAAAAAATCACTAAATAATTATAATTCTTCCTGGAGTTTTATACTGTATTTGCCATTGTTTTTTAATTACCAAATGTTTTTGTTATGTTATGGATGTTTTAGTGGGTTTTTTATTTATAAATGTATCTATGAGTATCAATATTTATTTTAATGATGAAATAAAACAATTTGGTTTCAATAAGAACACATATGATTATTTAGAATAATAGAGGGTTATTGATAGAGATGTTTTATTTTTGATGTTGGATGTGGATGACATACTAGAAATCCAAAAAAAATATCCTTTCACTACATTCTATAATATAATGGTTGGTTAGATGATTCATAAGGAAATATATGGGAATTTATTACATATTAATTCTTCAAAGGACATACCATCTATGTTATGATATTTAATCTATTAATTGTGACTTCTAATCATAGTAAGTAGATACATGTACAATCAAGGTTATATTCATTGGATTTTTATGAATAGTATACATAAGTAATTGAGAATAAATGAGGGTATATATTTGTTATTATGAGGTGAGGAAGATATAATTATAATGTTTTATGTTAATATTTGTATCTAAACATATCATCATTCTACAAGACATCAATTTAATTTTATGTTTTGACTCAATTGTGGAGCCATATGTGGGAAAAATTAAATACAATGTATCATGGTGGACTCAACAAAATTGGAAATGAACATTGATACATTTATTGCTACAAATTAACCTATTTATTTCAATAAGTTCATCATTTAACTTTGGGATGTTATATAATATTAGGTGTAATTGATCTTTACTATGAAAAAATGTACCTATATCTTAATCTTTGGAACCCCAACTCCAAAGGACTGAATAGATCCTTTGAGAATACCATATAATTTGAGTAATCTTTGAGAGGGAATATATAATGATCTATTAGGTGTATATAGAGTATAATTTTGTACATTCTTTGTTAAATATATTAATATCGATGAAGTATTAGGGTCATGTAAAAATTCTAGGCAATGGATATATGAGATTCTAGATGTAATGGTTGTTTTTATTGTGATATTCTATTTAATGGTTCTTTTCAATGAAATTGTGTGGTGTTTTTAATATAAATAAATATTTTATTTATCGTTCAATTATTCATGATACATTTTAAAAATGAATAATGGAATAGAAAATTTCTAAAAGATTATCTTTGAGTTCTCCCTAATTAATGATCAACATGAATTATTTTGGGTTACGATGATAAGTTAAAGTTCGATTAAATATAACAATATATCTGATGTAAAATTGAATCATAATATAATATGTGTTGGATTATTATTTTTAATGATTCTCCAAATTATATCATAAGGTATATTATAGGTTTTTTAATATACAAAGGGGTTTACACATTATATTAATTACCATTACATATTGTCAAAAATATATTTAATATGTGAAACATTATAAATTGATACTATTTTTACACCTGCCTCGAGGGTGAGTTAATTAGTTCTGGTTGGGTATGTTTCTAATCTTGTATTTAGTTTATCATAACTCTAAAATTATTTTTAACTTGTATAACATGCATAATATTTAACAACTCAATTTTATAATACTAAAAAACATGTATGAAATTTTATAATTGAGTGAAATGTGATGTGATCATCTACATAGATGAATGACATGAAATAACTTTATTGATTCTAGTTCATATATTTTAGAGAACCATGAATGTAATAAATGGCCTATAAATTAGTGAAATGTTAAATGTCTAGTACTAAATTGAATTATAATAAAAATGATAATATGATCATGTATATTTTATATAGAGATACAAATTTTGGTGAACATATATATAGAGAGATATGAATGTTTTTGATTAAGATCTTTCTGAACCACTTTACTTCTTGGGAAACAATGACATTTTACAAGATATTTCTCCTCAATTACAATTATGGATTGCGAAATTTGTACATTTTCCTTATTATACAAACTCTTATAGGCTGACATAGTAAGAAATAGAATTAGTATAATCATTTTCTAAAATTATTTTTTCAACATTTTATAGAGTTTATATGATTGTCATATGTGATGTAGTTTTAGTAGATTTAAAATATTCGTAATGTGTTGAATAATATTTTATAAATTTTTGTAAATGTAATATTTTTCTAAAAATATGCACTAAAAGATAATGTGATGAGAGTAACCACCCAATTGTTTTTTACCTCATGGTTATTCATTTTACCAACTATACTAACATTTATTATCATGTGTTATTATGATTTTAATACATCGTATTATTATTTAAAGACAAATTATTTATTTTTAAATTATTATATCAATCAAAAATAAAAATTAGTATGTTATTTATGAGTTATAATGGAGGAGATAACGTTTTTTTATCACATATATTATGTTAAAACATTAAAAAAATTATTTATTCAAATAAGGGGTTGTAGATAATGGAACTCATGTATCTCATTTGATGATATTGTGTTAATTCTCTCAAATCATATGCCCTTTATAATTCTTTCTCTTAATTTTTATTTTTGGATGAGATAATATCAAAACTATTTTGGATAATGTGTTATACTAAAATGTTTAGCGATTCAAGTGGTTAATGGGTTAATTTGGATATAGTAACCCATTTGTTACATTTGAGGGATCTAAAATAAACAAATATTTTTGATAGTTAAAAATGAAAAATGACATAAAATTTATTTTATAGTTTTTCCATTTCAATTAATTGATTATTCCTTACAAGGTTGTATGTGTGGGTTTTTCCTACAACTTTTGGGTATTGATATTACCCAAAAAACCATTAATGTCTATAGTCATAGAATAAAAAGTTTATGAGTTTTCTATATGGGATTACAATACTTCATGTCTTGGGGTTACATGATGTCTTGGAAAAATTTATTATAGGATTATGAAAATTGTAAATGATATAATTTCAGTAAAAATTAATGGATATACACATGTTTGGTGGAGATCACATAAAATAAATTTTTAGTTATAGTATTTATATTTTTCTAGTGGCTCCAGTTTTCTAATAATTTTGGATTAAAGGATTCATAGTTATTTCAACACTAAAATGGAAAATGTATTAACTCTTTATGGTTGGGTTAATAAGGATTTAGTATTTTTATAATGTGTTTTTAAAAAACATTTATATCCACTATGAATGTATTTTTGAATATTTTATAAAAGTGATTTGTATAGTTTTTAAAACATTGTTATATATAATGTATCATTTGTAAAACTATATGATAGCTTTTCCAAAAGGTGTTTTACGATATTCCCAAAAAACATTTTTTATATTGTTTCAGAAAATATTAAACAGGATATGACCTAAAGTGAAATTGAATAATGTTTATGAGGATTCAATGAAGGTGGTAAATTAATAAATATATACACTAAATAAAAAACAATAGCACATGTGTATTAACAACATCATGGTTTTTGATGGGGAAAGCATGTCGTAGTGAAGGTCACTACATCATGGTTTAGTGCATGAAAATGTATGAATTATTTGACATTTATTTAAAATTATTTTTTATTATTGTTTATCATACTATAATATATCATAATTTGTTTATAACATCACATGATGATTTTCAATCATGTTTGATTATTTATATTGAATTTTTAATTGAAAACAATCAACACGAGGGTTGATTAATTAGTTATAATGATAATCTATTTTTGAAACCTTTATAAAAAATATCAATAATGGATATAAATTTATAAAATATTTTCGATCTAATTAGTTTTCTTTGAAGGACATATAATGCAATTATGTCCTTATGTAATGGTTTTATGAGGCATGTGTGACACTTCATCATTAAAACTCCAAACCAAAAATTACATTTCTCAATATCTCATTAACTAAAGTTATTTAAGATTTTATAGAGGAGAGAATCCTAAAAATATATTAAGATACATGTAACTACCATTGTGTAATATAGGAATAATGAGTCTTTTGGATACTTCTTAAAGATCTCTATTAATCACAACTAATAAGATCTTTAAAAAAAGTTCTTCATTAGGAAATAGATGTACTCTATTTATTTATGTTTATTAAATCCAAAATAATGGATTAATATTTTTTAAAATGGATCTTAGACGTTAATTTTAAATCAACATTATACTATTTGTCTCACTATAACCCATTTTATATTTCATTATTATTTTTTGAATTTAAAAAAATATTTCCATATTTCATTTACTTTATAATTTTTAATGAATTTTGTTATTTTTATTTCATTTTATCTTTATTTTTATTTATTTAATTGATATTATATGATATTTATTTTAAAATTTTTACAGTATATATGTTTTTCATTAAATATTAGAAATTTTTATTGACCAGATATTTAATTCATGCATTTATTTTTTTATTTATTTACTTTTGGAATAAAATGAACATGCATCCCTCATGGACAAAAAAACTAATATGACTAAATAATGATCACTTGAATTATAAAAAATTGTAATTGGAATACCCAAATTACCCTCAAAACTTGTAGTCGATCTGGTGGCTAAAATGGCCTCAAGTTTTCCTCCCTTTATGCCAGAGGATACCATTTAGAAGTGAGGGTTTAATATTGGTTCAGTGAGGAGAGTATACCCTCATAATCCATATAGCACAATAGTATAAGTGTTAATAAATACCTGATGAAAGTGGAAGTTCTAAATAATGAATAAAAGTGTTGTGGACTAATATTATAATATAATAACTCAATAAAAGTGTCCAACACAACTTCATAAAAATCATGCACATATGATAATAGATGATACTTAATTCAAAATAGTAAACATACAACATGATTTACAGTACAAAAAAAAACAATAATCCAATATATTATAGAACTAAGAAGCCAAAATTTGATCTCTATGAGAATCTTGGGCTTCAGTTCAGTTCTATTATCTTAACACCTTAGGTACAAGAATACAATATGAAGAAATTTCCATGGATGTGTGAACAAGAAGGCATACATTGGTACCTTAGTGCAATGGCAGCTCGAGCATAGTGTGATACATAAATCTTCATAGGTCAACACCCATGGTGTATATACCAATCCAGATATTTCCATGTAAATTAATAATTTATTAGTTATAGTGAATTCATAACAATACTGAATAAATAAATATCCACCCAATGAGGTTCCTAAGGGACACCTGACATTTGTATGTTCTTCGGATCGTAGTAAGAACATGTATGAGTAGTCACCATGTATATATATAGTAATAACTGGTGGATAGTTTACATTCCCTGAATCCCAATAGAGTGAAATATTCTACAATACAACACTCAGGATGGAGAGTGGGCCACAAGACAACAATCAAATCATCGAACGTAGAGTGTAAAAACCATTATTCGTATAGTATCTCTAGTGGATAGAGTACATTCCCAAAATCCATATATAGTAAAAGATGTCAAGACATGCCACTAGGGTTGTGAGTGAGCCCCTTTGAAACACATCAATCATGAATCATGGTGCGAAAATCCCATCATCCATATAGTATATACAGATGGTAAGGTACATGCCTGACATCCCAAAAGGGGGAATGCTCTTATAATTCTACACATGAGGTGTGATTGGGCCACTAGAAAACACTATAATCACAGAACATAGCACATAAAGCCCATCAAATCGATTGGTGGAGTCCTAGTATAGTCCAAAGTGATCTAAAAAAATTCATAGGAATTGTAATGGGAACATATGATATAATATAATACCATTGATCCCATCCAAGGTTGCCCTTTCGACATCCCATGAATCACCATTAGTCATGGTAAACTTTGATTCCATCCCACGTATGTCACATAGGGGACAAAGAATCAACTATAACATTGAATTGAAATATTTTTAATGGGGTTTTCCATGATTTCACTCATACGGAATCTGTGTCCCTGATGAATATAATAAACCTCCTGAGTATTCCATGCTTGTAAAGTCACAGCGTCACCCTAGTTGCATTAGGTTGTTACCCAAATGTGCATGGAGAGTCTATACATGATTCATTAATATTAAACCCACGTTCTTATTTATCCTATATCATGTGGACCATGTTTATAAAGGCATACAATCAGGGAAAATCTTTTAAATATTTAATCCAATTTTCTGAACATCTCATTCCATGAACTGAACACTTGACAAAAAACTATGTCTCAAGAATGTAATGTATGTATCAAAGATAAATTTTATAATGGAAATAATAATGAAACTTATTTAATGAATAAGCTAATGCATTCATAAATTAAAATGATTAAGGATTGGGATTATACCTCTAAAGGAAGTGAAATTTTATCCAGGCACTTTGGAACATGACCTTTTTGACAAATATCGGTCAACACACACACATAGATTACCACATATAAACATCCATTAATACAATGCATATATTTCCCTCACCATGAAGAAATATAAAAAAGGAAGATATGTATATATATATATATTCCAATTTATAAGATTCTAAGCCTTCACAGACTCACCAAATGATCTACAATCAAAAAATAGGGAGCCTCAATCACGAATGGAACCACAATAAATAGGTAAAACAAAATATGAGGTGTGAGTCATACCACAAAGTGTTGATGACAAGTTAGATTGAACTAATCTACCCCGTCTTTAGTGGTAGACGTTAGAACAAAAACAAAGGAGTCTCGGGAGAGCCGTCACACACCCTAACAATAGAAAAAACTAAAATTCATTATTAAACCCAAACCCTAGGATTTGATAGAACACCATCGGGCGATGAGAAGAGGGAAAAATCAAGGGGAAAGGGTTGAAGATTGTACTATGAGTCTTATTTTGAATATTCAAAGTGGAATCCAATGTAGATCTGGTGGAAATCGGCACATGAAGGAGGAGAAGAATGAGGGTGTCTCACAAGCCTGGTGTAAGTTCCCAATAATTGTATTGTATCACTAATAGGGGAGAGGGTGAATCTGTGATACTCTTTTTTATTTTATATTTATTTAAAATTGAAAAAAACTTCTCATGATATTAAAGATTCAATTCCTTATTGATAAAAAATCAATCCACACATCCACAAGAACACAAATATTTATAAGTTTCATTATTCCACAAGAATAGTTACATATTTGGTGTGGTTTGGAATTGATCCAATATCATAATATCAACTGGAGAACAATCCTTGGATTTCAATTAGTAGGATATACCCTTACACATGTGTAGCACTGGAAAACAATCCCACTTGTGTTTGTGCACCCTCTAATCAAAATAAGGAAATAAAACCACTATGTAACAATTCATATTACCTGTGCTTCTTTTATAGTGAAAAAATTTATTAAATTGAAATACAATTCATCAATTCCTTACCCAGAAGAAAGGTAAGAACCACATGGACATAGTTTTGAAACAATGAGTTTTATTGTCCTTGGTACTATTCTCCTAGTCCAATTCCTCAAAGTATGATTCATTCAAAAAAATTACCATAGTTATATTTTATAATAAAATTCAATTGAAATGAATTAGCACCATTTCAATACCTCAATAAACTAAAACTTAGTACAATTTTTCATCAATATGAAAATCCTCAGTAGAAAAAAACCCTAGTATGAAAAACCCATTCCAATTAATTCATACTGATACCAGAATTATACAAATACAATTGAGAAGATGAATATGATGTTTCGCTGAGTATGATGAATCCAAAATTCGATGATTGGACAAATACAATGTCACCATCTTGTATTCTATCACCATCAAAATGTGTTTAATACACATCAAAATGGTATCACATTCTCTAACTAAAATCTCTAAGCTTCTCTCTATATATTGTGATGAACATTACACTAGTTTCCATTATGTATAACATACTTTCAACCTTTTATAGGTGATCCAATAATATGTTTAAGTCGGAATCCCAAAAATGGTTACTGTTCACCTAAATTCACTAAAATATGAATTTATATTGAAATTTCGGAACAATTATCACTTATTCAATGCTTCTAGATTATTCTAGAAACAAATAAAATCTTCACATATTCTTCCCCCGACTCCCATTAAAATTTTCAATATAATTTACAACTGATGACCCATATATGGGTCTAATTATATGAGTTTGGTTTTCATAATCCAATTGATGAATATCATTCTAAAATAATATTTGAATCAAAACCATTTATTTGAAATGTAAGGTCTCCATCACGAAATCATTCAAAAATATCTTTTATTCTAACATCTCATTCATATAAAGTAATAAAACCCTTTTGAAATGGTTGACTACATTGTGGATCTTATTCTTCACTTCATTACATGAACCAATTGAAACAAAAATTTTATTCCAAAGACATGTGCTTGTACAGTGACATCCTTTACGACATTATATTTATTTCAGAACTTCTTTAGCACCATTAGACATAGTTTTTGAATTATTATAACATTCCATTAATTCTATGTTATTTATTTTCTTTCCAACCTGAGTATTATATTATATGAATACAATTGGTTTGGATACGTTCATCCTAAATACGATCGGTATAGGTATGATCTATTATACTTCCAACCATATACCATCATTTTGAAAAATAGTTGGCACAATCTCTTCCTCTTCTATCGACACTGCTTCTTCAATTGGCACCACCACTTTAATTGTAATCACCTATTCAATCGACCAGACTTTTTCAATCAGTACCACTTTTTTTAATAAACACAACTTTTTTCAATCGAAATTTTTTTTAACATAGAACAAACAATTAAAATAGAATGTCCATTTAAAATAACACCATGTATTAAAACAAAACCACTATTTAAAACATCACCATCTTTTATTGGCACCACTCTTCATCAGAACCACTGTTCATCAGCACCATCTTACCAATTATCACCACCACCGTATTCAATCAATATTTTTTTTCTCATCTTTCAACTGGATATGATTTTTTTTGAAAAAAAATTATTTATCACTTCTTTATCTAATCCACCCTGATATGATAAATCAAAATACGATCATTTTATGATTGAAAGCATCACCCCCCCTTTCTTCCATAAAGCTCACATCGCATGTTGTTAATTCAACTCATGATTTATATGAAATAAAAATCAGCAATGCATTGTCACATTTGAAACATCATAGTCTCAAAAATAAAACATTTTAGTTATTCTAAAAATGATTCTCTAAGAAAACAAATAGTCGTTTCTCATCGTATTTAGAGTGAATTTGATGAATATTTACATCCGGTAAAGATTTTTCAAATTCAGCCAGACCTAAGGTGAGTCTGATTGGAAACACTTATTTGAAAACATATTCATATCATTATGATAAAATTTCATACTGAGTCTGATTCATTACAAAATATGAATCTGATTCTTATCAAAATAAAGGTTAGTATGATTTTTTTGAATCTAATAATTTTTTTACTAAAAATGAAAATGATTCACAATTCCTTTTGTCTTTTCCAATAGGACCTATCACCCATAAAAATTGTTTCTTTCAATCTGCTTCAAACTGAATTCTAATTCAATTTCTTTCTCGACATCCTTTACTTCTTCACCACACTGGTTTATTAAAAACAAATATAACCAAAACACAACTAGGTCCTTACAATATCTCCATTTGTATTTTTTGTCAATACCCAGTTCAATCACTTCATCCACCTCGATCATTTCAAAATTTTTATTCTCTTAATTTCTTTCTTTCTCCCTCTATTTCTTTTATCACTACCATTTCTCTTATATCTCCCCATTTTGACAATAAAATTCAATGGGGACATCATGATAAGTTTCTCCCTTATTTATAATTGATCTCAATTTGTAGGGGTTTGAACGTTTCTTTAAACTTTGTATCAAATTATATTCTCAAAAATAACCTTTAACTAAAAGTTATATGTTTAAATGGGCGAACCTAGAGTATATCATAAGAATCTATTATCAATGTGATCAATATTGTCCATAATAAAACATTCATACAATACCTTTTCATGTTTCTTCTAGCATTCCCCCGATTGTGTAAATTTCTTGAATGAATTTGATTAAGATTAAATTAACCTTCTTCAATCTCAATAAACACATCAAAAAGTTCAGGTGTCAAAAAACAAAACATTTTAAAACCTCATATTCTTTAAAACCTCGTATTCTTTAAAACCTCATTAATTTATTTTTCAATAATAGTAAGAGACTCATAAATCCCAGCTTCATTATTTTCACTCCTTCAATTCCCAGAAATTTAGCACAAGTATACAATGTTTTTTAGAATAAGTAGGAACATTGATTTTTCTTTACAAATGATAATTTTACTACGAGCCATCACTAAGTCTTGTATTTTCTTTTTCATGGATTTTTCATTATACGTTCTTTCTTCCTTATGTTCATCCTTCATAGGTCCTCTAAAAACATTTCCCTTATTTTTAGAATCTTATGATGAGGATATCGAATTTTATTCATCTTCTGAAACATCTTTGTTTCAATCAGTTTGTATCATTTTTACCATGCATGTCTTTTCTTCTGGAAAGACAGTTTAACAGATTTTGATATCATCCCTCACAATCTCATATCCACAATTTGTTCATACATTTGTTTAATTATTTCTTATTTCATCAAAAACATGTTTATTCCTCTCTCTTTTCACTTTCTTTTGTTCTTCCTCCAATTTCCATGCCATGTCAATGTGTTCGGGACAGACTACTAAACACACATAATTTTTGGACATACTAAAACTGCATTTTCTGTCTTCCAAAACATTCATCTCCTAATATTTTTTTAAAACCTTTTTTTGTTTTGACAATAATACAAGACATCATTTTTCAAAGTTTCATGGTTGATCACATCTTTGACAAATGGTTTCCAATGGTTGGAACCTATTTTCAATCATTACTCCACTTTTCACCTGTCTCTTCAAAAAAACCATATCGGACTTCCTTATTTGAATTGATTGACTACCCCTAAAAAATTTACTTCCATAACCTGTGGGATAATATAAATGTTTTTGGTTGAACCAAGACATGTTTTCCATGTTTCTGAATCTCCCAAAATACCAGAAATAGACATATAATGAATATTTTCCTATGAAACATCCATATTGATTAGAATTGTAAATACCTTTCTCAGCAACATTATTATTTTAATTTTATAAGAAACTAACATTTTTTTTATCAATCATATTGTTCATTTTATTTTCCTCATTATTAGAATAAGAATTATTGTAAACATTTCCAGATTCAGAATGATTCGACACATTTTTACACATTGGGTTCTTTGGGAAAACTATATTAAAAAACATGTTGGTATTGATCACATATGTAACAATTTAAGATTTCTTATCACCCTTTGAAAGATAATTTTATTGAACCATCACATGATTCTCATTACAAGATATTTCACTATCATCAGTGTTATAGTTTTTGAAACATGTATTCCTCAATTTAGGTTCAGATAACTTTTCTTTGAAAAACATTAACTCTTATTCTTTTTCTTCTAGTTTCATCTCAAAATTATCATTAAAAATATTTTATTGTATAAGATATTTCTACAAATAATCAATTTCTTTCTTCAGCTTTAGCTTCTTATTAGAAATACATTCTTGAGTTTTTGTTGAGGGAGATTCATCTTACAAATTTTTTAATTTCTTTTCAAGCCTTATGATCTTTCTCAAACAATCATTCATCTATTATTTCAATTTCATTTCAAGTTGAATTTATCCATCATCCAAGCTGTATGTTTGAATTAATCATCATTAATTTTTGAAATAAAAGTATTTTCCCCCACATGCATAATAAATTTTTTCATATTCATCTTAACATTATTATTCTTCTCCAGAATAACTACTTTCACTTCTATATGAACATTTCACATTAATAGTTACAATAAATGTGTTTTATTCAACATCATTTGTAACCTCATCACTATCATATTCCGTAGAAAAAAAGCCTCTTCTTTTTTATTTAATGAACATATTATCTTCCAACTTGTAATATATTTAATCTTTGTCACCATTTTTCTTTAAAGATCTTCCTAGACATATTTCTTCTTCTTTACATTATTCTTAATCACATTCTTCTTCATTAACTCATTGATGAAAATTGGAAACAAAATGCCCACCGACTCCTCATTAAACACATTTTAACGGAATTTTCCCTTTAAATTTCTATGTACCAATTTTTATATTTTTAGAAAACAATGATAAAATATCATTTCTATTTTTACATTCATCATTTTATGAATTAGAATCTCTAGATTTTTCTTCTTCCAGAATATTCATTTCCTTCTCATAATCCTTGAAATAAATTTCCCTATCATCTTTAGTTTTTTCATTCATATAATTATCTCTTATTATTACAGAAGTAATAATAGTGCTATGAAATTCATCAAGAGATAATATTTCATGATCTTGGTCATCCAATGAAGTATCTTTCCTGTCAAATTTCTCAGGTAGGATTCTCAAGATATATTCAATAACTGTAGATCCACCCAACATTTCACTAAGATATCTTAAAATAGTCACCATATATTTTACCCTGGTATGGAATCCCCAACAGATTCATGCTCAACTATATTATAGTCATCATTCTTAAATCTCAACATTTTGAGTTTCTCCTTCTTGATTTTTTTATTACCTTCAAATATGTTTTCCAATTTGTCCCATATACATTAGGTTGTGGCAACACCTTTCACTCTCAAGAAATTCACTTTTATAATGTGACGATAATATATCATTCTTCACCCTTCCATCATTCTCAATATACATCTTATCAATAAGTGTAAGTGGATATTTTTCATCAAAGGGTGGAAACCCAACTATTTCAGCTTCATGAACTTCATAAATGATAGGAATAAGATAAGGAAGCATTCCATCCATACATATATGAAAATTATTATGATAAAATATTGGAATCCCCTTACTATTTACACAACTCATATTACCTGTCCCTACTTTTTCTTCAAATACTTCAGCAATAATAAACGAAGGGAACCTACTTTATAATACCAATTGTAAGTGCCCAGTAATTGTATTGTGTCACTGAGAGGGGGAGGGGGTGAATCAAAGATACTCGTTTTCTATTATGTTTCGTTACAATTGAAACAACCTTCATCTACTATTAAAGATTACATTCCCTACTGAAAACTATTCAATCCACACATCCACATAAACAAAAATATTTACAAGGTTCACTATTAAATAAAAATAGATACATCCTTCATATAGTTTAGAAATTATAAAATACCACTCAATATACTATAAAAAAATACTTGGATTATAATGAGTATGATATACCCATACAATCAAGTAGCATTGGAAAACAATCCCACTAGTGCTTGTGCACTCTCTTAGAATAATAGGGAAATAAAACCTCTGTATTACAAATAATGTTACTTGTGATTTATTCCAATTGAAAAATTGTATTCAACTAATAAAATTATTCAATTCCTTACACAGATGAGAGGAAATAACCACCTAGACATAGTTTTGAAACACTTAGTCCGATTTTCCTAGGTCTGATTCGCCATGTCTGATTCATCCGAGTATGATTCTATCAAAACCATTATCCCAGTATGATTTTTTTATAGAATTCAATCGAAAAAAACTGACACCACATAATTATCTGATTACGATAAAACATAGTAAAATTATTCATCCATTCAGAAATCATAATTATGGTAAAACATGGTATGAAAACTCAATTCTGAAAAATTTATCCTGATACCAAAATCTTCCAAATACTATTAACAAGAGGAATATGAATATTCACTGAGTATGATGAAGCATGAATATGATTATCTTCCAAATAAAATGTTACTTTATTGTCTTCCTACCGATAGAAATGTCTTCAATACAAAACAAAATGGTATCACATTCTCTTAGTAAAAACTCAGAGATTCCCCCTCTATTGGGAGGAACAATAAACTGTCGTCTGTAAAGTACAACATACATTCCACCTTTTATAGGTGAGACAAAAATAGTTTAGTAGGAAATCCCAAAACACTTTCCTGTACACCTAAATTCTACAAAATCTAAATTTCTCCGTAAATAATGGAGCAATTATGACTTCATCAAGGTTTTTGAATACTTCATGAAACTTATACAATCCTCAAATATTCTTCCCAGACACCCATTTAATTTTCTAGTATGATTTAAAATTGATGAGAAATATATGGGTATGATCATCTAAGTCTGATTGTCTCAGTCTAATAGCTGAATATGATTCTTAGAAATGATTTGAATCATAATCATGTATTTTAGTGTTTACCTCCCCTCAAAAAATTATTAATAATTAATTTTTCTCCAAATATCTAATTTAAAAAATGTAATTCAACCCTTTTGAAATGGTTAGATATGTTTTTGATATTTTTCTTCACCTCTTATATTGACTTAATTGAAAAGGAAATTCCATTAATTTTTTCCTTGTATCATTACATACTTCATGAGTTTAAATTCATTTGAGAACAATTTTAAAATCATAAAAATTCAATTGGAAAGTTTCATAACAATCTATTCATTCTAGCTTCTTTATTTTCATCACTAACCGAGTATTATATTTTGTTAATAAAATTTGTATGGATATGATAATCCTAAATAAAATCTTTCTAGTTATTGTCATTTATTTATCCAACTGTATACAATCATTTTGAAAAAAAATTATCCACCATTTGTTACTATTCGATTGACATTGCTTCTTCAATTTGTACCACCTCTTCAATCGATATCACCTTTTGATTTTTCACCACTTTTTCAATCGGCACCAATTTTTTAATCAGCAACAAATTTAAAAACAAAATGTCCTTTCAAAACAACACAATGTTTTAAAATAGCCCCACATTTTAAAACATCACAATCATTTATCAACACCACTATTCTTCAGCTCCATCTTAAAAATTGGTACCACCACATTATTCAATAAATCGCCTTTCCTCTTCTTTTAACTGGATATTATTTAAAAATCAATTTGTATCACTTTATTCTCTCTACCAACCTGATTTGATAAACATGAATACGATCTTTTTCTAACTAGAGGAATATCTTAAACCCCCAAATCATTCGTCAAACTTGCATCACAATTTCTCAATTCAACTCATGATTTATATGAAATACAAATCTGTAAAGCATCATTACATTTGAAAAATCATAGCCCCAAAATTAAAACATTTTAGTCATGATGACCCCTATTATCCAGAAAAACAAACACTTTCTTCACATCATTTTAAAACATAATTTGATGACCATTTACATCAATAAACGTTTTTTCTCTTTCAGTCAGACCTAATGTGAGTCTAATCAGAAACACTTCTTTCAATACAGGTTATTATTTTTATGATGGACATTCATAGTGAGTCCGATTATTTGAAAAAATATTTACATATTCTTTTCTGAACAAAAGACAGTATAATTTTTTTCAATCAAATTAATTTTTTTTTCTGAAAAAGAAGATTCAAAATTCCTTTATTATTTCCTAGAAAATTTGATCACCCACAAAACTACATTTATTCAATCCCCTTCAATCAGAATTCACATTTCGGATCATTCTCAACATCATTTCTTTATTTATCGTACCAAACGAAAAACAAAAAATATAACCAAAACAGAACTAGTGTGTAACACCTAGGGGTTTTTGGGTGGCAATGTTGCATGAGTAAGTGAAGGAGAGACCCATTTTGTGATTTTCATATAACAAAGATAATAATAAAAATAATAATAATAGGAAAACAACAATAATAATAACAATAATAATAATAATATTAAATAAATTATTTATTTATATTTTACCCATTTCCCCTCATTTAATTAATTTATATATTAAATACAATTAAATTAATTAATATTTAAAATATGGACTCGGTGCAAGGGTTAAGCTGCATAGTTTATCAAATTTTGAACCAATTTTGTTCCCTTTATTGGGCACCTATGGCACCCCACAAGGGCTAGTCACACAGTTTTCATACTGTGCGGAAAACATATATGGAATAGTGATTTCGTACTACATATCTCCACTAACCATGCAGGAAAGTCACACAGTTTGGTAAACCGTCTGAAGCCCGTGTGCACAGCCTCTACCATCCGACATAAGGAAGTAAGCTTTGCTATAGTGGGCTTCAGGGATTCATCAAAACTGGGCACTTCGGTTAGACTACTCAAACCATATGGTTTTAGAGGCCAGTTCTCCTAAAACTCAACGAGACCTCTGATGGACCACTCAAGCCTTCACCCTAGTCTAAAATGAACACTTTGGGGGGTTCCAAAATCAGCATTAATTTATGATGTTCAATTTAAAAAATGGACCATCCAACAAATGAAAATATTAAAATACCCATGGAATTTTCATCTAGTTCAAGACATGAGATGTTATAACATTACCAACTTAGAACTTCTCTTCCTATATAGATTTTATGTCTATATCATGGAGGCCCGGTTCTTTGTGCACCATAACACAAATCAAGACGTTATCCCATGAAACAACCATTCACAGGGATATTTCTAATGTCTGAGAGGATTCTTCATAGCCTCAAGAAAATGATGTGGATTCATTAGTGTTGGGAACCCATGACCTATATCCTCATCAGGTGAACTAACCCAAAAACTAGAAAGAAATTCCATAGAGAAATTGAATTCAAGGGCACTGAACCTCTTTCTCCCATATGGACTCTATAACGAAGAAGGGGGTCTAGTCCACAAGTGTGTCAATGGGAAGAACCCCACACTAAAATACCTTGGTTTTCATGATGGTTACCATATGTAAATTTTTTAATACCTAAAGTTACAGATATAACATCTTCAATTAATATCCTTTATCCCTTTTTCCTATACTCTCAGCTCCCATCTCTCCCTTAAAAATTAGGAACAATACCCACTCCCCCATCGTATAATTGTTGTCTTGTATTACCCAAGGTTCTTCCTGAAATCAATTATCTATGAGATACTCTTCATTCTATAAGGTTCATCATTCTTTTATTATTAATATTCCTTCCTCCCATGAATAATGGTGTCCTAAGATTTGGGTTGTCCAATTCGTATGGATTGTGTTTTGATATTAATGGTTTTATTTTTCCTCTCTTACATTAATCTTAACATCCTATATGGTTTTAAATCAGTATATAATTTTTACTTGGGTTATGGGTAAGTTATGTTATCTTACAATATTTTTTTAACAAATAATGATTTTTGTATCTTTCGAATGGTGTATTAATTAGTTGAAGTTATTTTATACCCATTCTTCATGATAATTATATAAATCATTTTTGTTTTCAAATTAATTCAATTTTTTTAAAAAAAAAATTATATTTTTTACAAGGCACTAAAAATATTTATTAAATGAAAAACTATTTTTAACTATTTATGTAAATACCTTTGAAAACGCAATATGATATGTTTGTAATGTTGTTACCATAAGGGTTAGTATGTATCATAGTGTGGGGGAATAATATTATTAAGTATTATTTTAGAAAACACACATAAAAATAATCTCAATAGAATTAGATGAAGAATGTTTTGGTATGGATGAGCCTCACCATAAAGTTATGCCAATGTTTTTTCTACATAAATGTTTAATGGATTTTTAATAGAATGTGTGATACTTGCCTCTAAGACAAGGAAGGACCTACATAGTAGATAGTGTGCACACTTGTATTGAAATCTAGACCCCAAGTTGATATGGGGGAAAAGGGAGACCTAACCATTGATAATATATGGTCATCCCATGATACAATATTGTTGAATGTTTAATTTAATTTAATTAATTTACATTGATATGTTGGTTAATATTGTTATATGATTTATTGACCTTAAATATTAATTTATTTCTTTCATCAAGATTATTTCTATCTGGAACGATTTTATTCATCTAAAAATATTTATTCATGGGAAACATTATATTTTCTTACATGTATGGTATTTCTCAAACCTTACATACACCTTTTGGGTGTGTAGAGAAATTTTATTGATTTATTAGGTAATGACATGGTGTGAAGAGCCCATAACTAGTAGCCATGTTATGTTAGTTGAATTAGTACATTGGTACTAGATAAAATAAATCACATACAAGAGGATTTAATAGTTTATATGTATAGGTAAACTACATACATGCTTGAATATGAAATTAAATTTGAAAAAAAACATATAATATTCTTTTAAAACACATTTATACTCTCTTTAATATCATGATATATCAATCATATTACAAATTAAGGATTCAAAGGGAAAGAATATATTAGAACAGTTTGAGATCATATTCTCAATAAGGGAATGTATACTATAGAAGCTAACATATAATAAATATGGAATGAATAATATGGTCAAGATAAACAATAATTATTTATTCCATATAACTAACACCACAAAAAAAATTTGTTTGATAAATTAAAAATATTTATATTTAAATGGATATAACTAACTAGTTACATAATGATAGAATGAGTAATAAAATACATCATAATCTTACCATCAAAGATATTTTTAAGACAACATACATAAGAATTGAAGGCATATGTAAAATAACCAAACTAGTTTGTCTCAGTAGACCTATTAATAGATCGGGGTGCTATAATTGGACCCCTACCATCACATAATAAGACTATAGGCTCATTATATCAATAAGAAAAAATTGTTAAATATCTATTAGTAATAAAAATTTTATATTTTTGATGAAAAATCATTCATAATGTCAAAATTGTCTCAAGTCAAACTGATCATAAATAATATAGAGAAAGAATAAATATGGTATTAATATAATATAGAACCAATTTATTTTAAAATAAATAAACTTTTGATGATTTTTTTGGAATAAAAGTACCATGGGATGGAAATTTTAAAAACTATAGAGAAAAATAACATTTTCAATTTGAAAACCACTTTAAAAAACTAAAACACTCCTGAGTATTTAAAAAAATATTTAAAAATAATCATGAAAACATCTATAGTAGGTTTAATATAATTGATTTTCCATCATGGTAGTAAATTTATATTATTTTATATGTTAAAACAATGAATACTTTAAAATTTTTAGTAAAAAATGTACAACTTTCAGAATATAATAACAATATTATTTTGAAATACTTTTATATATATTCATACATGGGTAAAAATTTATTGAATAAAAATTTGGAGAATAGTAAAATCATTCTTGAAAAAGTTTAATAGAAAAATGGTCTTGGAAAAAAATATCCATGACAAAAAAATAATGTCATTTTTCAATAAAAAATTATTTAGTTCTCTAGAATAATTGATAAAGTAAAATATAAGTAATTATTTTAATAATATTTTAATTTGTAGGTGTAAATTGTTATGTTTTTCATGATGATTTTGGTTTAGTAGTACCAGTGTATGTACGTTGATGATGGTTAAAGAATATGAAGAATGTTAATAATTATATAAATATCATACATATTCATTATATATGAACATATTAATCTATAAAGTATAGATAATTAAAAATTAAATTTAACATTCATGGATACGATAGTCCATAAATATTGATGAACACTATTTCAATATTTCAACTGATAGAAGATAAAAAATGTAACTAATAATAATTAATAGGTAGAATCATATTAATAAAATAAAATAAAATTATATTCATTAATTCCATAATTATATCTATCCATGTAATGTGTTGATGAAAAAATAATTATAATGCTACATGGAGACGTTATGCGGTATATACTCATAAGCGATGTTTTCACATTTTCATGCGATCGAAATGTGGATAATATTTGTTTCATCTTCCAAATAATAATCCATTATTTTTAAGATGAATAATTAATTATTTTATAATGCATATAATGGATTTAGTTGTGTTAGAAGAATAAATAAAATAGAAAATTCTCAGTTAAGAGTTATACCTTTTATTGTGAATCATATTTTTTATTACACATTAATCCTTAAATGGATTTTCTTTTGGAAAGGATGGAATTTATAAGATTTGGGTAAGGAATATGAAATTTATTATGTAATGTATCAGATGATATATAAGTATCAAATTTTTTAGGAATATTTTAGAATAGTCTCACTATTATAAGGGAGGGGATGGTCACTCATGGAATTTCATAAATTATTAAATTAATATAAATTATTTTTTAATAACTTGACTATAAATTTAAATATTTAGAATATACATTGATTATAAGAAAATTTCATCACATATAGTATAATTAATAAATGTTTACATTGTATTTTAACCCTTGTCTATACACTTTGACATCTCTTAATAATTTTGAAAATTACTATGATATCAGTGTCTTTTACTCATAAGTGGTCAAGAAAGATATCACATAAATACAAGTGACCTTTAAATGGACCTTAGTTGATATTTTAACCATATTTAATTGAATTGGCTAATGATAATATTATAATTTATTTTCAATCATTTAATAAAAAATTATTCATTTTAAAATATCATAAATTTCATTTTTAAAAATCCAAGAAAAATTATAATATAATAAGTTTATAACCCATTTAAATTGATTAAAAAATGAAATAAATTCAAATAAAAGTAATATAGGGTATTAATATAATATTAAAAATATTTCTAATAGATTTATATATCATGTAGAACCTTTTCTATTTGGTTTACCCATGGTTAACAAATATTAACCTTAAGCATGGAAATGATTTTTGATGTATTAAAGGGTTATATTGTTACATATATGATAAAAATTCGATCATAATTGGAAATGGGATGAAATATTCATCCATTTATTATCCTAATTTTAAAAAATAATTAAATTTATTAATTTTAAATAACTTAATAAAAATTTATCATAAAATATTTGTTATTTTATTTTAATGACAATTTGCATAATTTCTCTTTTAAAACAATATTAAATAAATTTAATTTTAATATAAAAAATGATAAGAATTCATCTATGTAGTATTAAAATGTAAAATTACTGGGACACTTTAACCCAATGAGAAAATTTTATTTTTTTGACTTTTTGTAATATTTTAATTTATTTTTCTACTAGATGAGGAAGTTTCATGTCAGCATTTCATAAATAGTTAAGGAAAATATATCATCACAAAAAGTAAAAAAATATATTAAAATGATAAAAAAATTAATTCATATTTAAAATAACCATTTCAAAATAAGCACAAATTATATTTTCCTTGTCACAAAATATTATAGATATTAGACGTATGAAACTGACACTTTTAACCTTATCCTTTACATAATTATTATGGGGGTTAAAATTAAATATAAATGGAACTATAGGTCATGATATTTAAATAATGGATGGTTATTTAGAATATATAGACAGAAATAGGATATAGGTGAGTGTTATAAAAATATTAAATCATTACCCAAATTTTAAATGTTTTTTTACCAATTTTACCAATATCATGGTGAAAAATATTTACCAATGTTACTTTTCACAATGTATAAATATAAATGGGTCCAATTTACCAAATTTAAACATAATGATTCAAAATATATATTCCACTTTATCTAATTGATTTCATATACATGGAATATTTTCATTTAAAACTAAACCCATAAGACATTATAAAAATTGGTTTTCTAGAAAAAATGGTTTTCTAGAAAAAATGGTTTCCTAATTATAAAATTCTTTTATACCAAAATACATCATAAAAAGAATTATATTTACACTAATTCGATATATAATAACACAAGTGAACCATTTTTTCTTATAAAATAGTTTATAAACAAATAAAAAACATTTCTAAAAATTCAAATGACATTTTTTCTATATAATCAATATTTTAAAAATTCATTAAGAAATAAATCAATTATGAAAATTATAAAAAAATTAATAATAGATAAATATTATATTATTAATTAAATAACATTAAAATTTATGGAAAATAAAATTTCTAAATGTTCCAAAAAATTATTATATTCATTTCCCAAAAAAATCATACAAACAATTTATTGGAATAATATGTATTTTAAAAAAATAAAAGGACATTACTGAAAATTGAGTGTTTATTTCTTAATAATTAAAAATAAATTTTCATTTATTAATATATTTATATTTACTACATACAATTTCTAATTGAATTTATATCATTCAATACAGTGGTTAGGTAATAATGGTCACATTTAAAAAATAATATTTTTATAGTATATCCCAATTAACATAAATATCATTGTTACATGTTAATAAATCTATCATTCATAGTATTCATTTAATAACATATGTTGTTACATTATCTACCCCAATAAAAATTGTATCCTCATAATTTTAACATGATCTTTACAAAAGGTTTTGAATTCTGAAGATACATTAATTGAAATCCCACATTGTAAGGACCCGATCATAAATATTACATAATCTTGAATTAAATAAATAATTCACATTGAGGATATTTTCAGGATTAGAGTTTTAGAGAATTTTGAAATTACTATTACATAACAAATTGTATATTACATGTAGACACTACTACTCAGTATTCATTTTTGATAAAATAAAAACTCTTAAAAAATAGTGACATGTCTAGTTCCATGTTTTAGACAGCACAACATTTCCTTGATCTCATCCTTGACCCTATTTATCTTTATGTCCTATGAAAAACATTTCAAAACTTGGGATGAGAATAAAAAGCATAGTAAGGATAATAAAATAATTAAAAGAATGATTATCCCATCAATAAATACAAATCTATAAAACCATACTTTTCAATCATAACATACCTCATTAATCCTAAGATTTATGAATAACATAATGACATCAGAAATTATAAAGGTAACTTATAGTATTCATAACATATATACAATGTAGATATCACAGAATCATAAGGGGGTCACATGTAGAATACCCATCCTAGTATCTTCCCTAAATATCTTAGGAGAAACATTTACGTTTACCTTCGTCATGTTACCCAATGAATTGGAGAACTATCTCGGGCTCACCACCCCCCGATTTATCACGGAACCACCCATATACATAAATAATTCCCAATAACCATAACATAATCATAACACATAACAGAATAATAAAAAAAGTTAACATTTCCACATTCCAATCACAATATATCAATTCAAGATATTGAAATAAACAATGCTTTATCAAACCACTTTCAAAACCATTTAAAAGATTTAATAAAGAGATTTTTGAATCGAAGTGTCCCATACAACTTTCAAGCATACAAAGTAATTAACTTCTTAAAACATTTAGGCCCATATAAATAAATCCTTAAAACAATTTTGAAAACATGGACATTAATGAGAAATATGTATAAGAATAAATCTTTAAAATGTTTAAAACAATATTTCAATTAAAGTGTTTTTAACAAAATGGGAGACACTTGAATACAAAAAAAATATAAGAATAGAATTTCATAAAAACATTATAATATCATAAGAATAATGATATTAATTATATAATATTCCAAAGGATGGTATATACACAATATAATAGTGAATTGGTGAAGAACAAAAATGAAGTCTCAATGGAATGTAAATTGAGACGAAATCCCTTATAAAGATGATATTATTAGATTAAGGATAAATCAATTACATAATTATGTGTGAAGAATATAAATACACCCAATATAAGAGAATATTAAGTTTAAAACAATAATAGTTAATTCACACATATTTAGAGAAAGAGATAATCAACATGTATAAGTTTAACCAAAATAATGAAAATGCAGGTTCCGGGCGCAGCGGAAGCGCGTTGGTGGGTTAGCCCAACATTAATTTTAACATTAAACAACGTTCAATCCGAGATCCATCACGATATAAAATGCCGAATCTTCGGAATAGAATAAATAATGAAAAGAAAAGAAGAGTCCCAGAACCCTTGAAGAGGATCATCATATGTTGATTATACTTAATTTAATTATTGCATAAGAATTACCTCGTTTGAATTCTTTCTTAATTGATGTGTCCGGTCATGATTCGGTGATCCGTCGTTGCATCGTAGAATCCAAGTGTAGGATTCCTCTAGCGGTGATCCACACGTGTGTCACGTATCTCCGGACGTTTTCGAAGGGATCTCCGGGTGCTAGCGCGGAAGAACCTTCGCTTGCGATGTCCGCCTTTGACCGCCTTGATCCGGTGGAGGATCTTGCTCTCGTAACATGAGGGTGTTCATGGTGGAAATGGAATTCTCTCTTGGCTTGAGATTATTTCCAAATCCGTTGTGCACAACAATGGCTCTTTAAAATGTTGGGGTTGCGAGGATATTTATAATCGGGTTTGAGGTTAATAGAGTTATGACAATAAATAAACGCGTTACACGTTATATTTATTTCATTAACTCTTATTGAAAATCCCCATGTCAAATTATTAATTCCCTAACAAGTGCCCATGATGAATATAATAAATATCATTTAATAAAACAATATTAAATCCTCAAAATCCCAACTGGAAAAACTACACGGCGTGTAATAATTAATACATGGGGTGTACTTGTTTTTCCATAAAACTACATGGAGTGTATATTTAATATAAACAGCGTGTATATTTATTTTACATTTTTCTCCACCACATTTATTAGACCTTGAGTAATGACTATTTATTTCTTAAATAAATGTAACTACATTACTCTCTAATAAATATATTATTTTTTCCACAATATATTCTCTCGAATAACTAGTGTCAAAATAAATGCGATCAGACATCCTTAAATAATTATTAAACCACAGTCGGGAATAATATTTATTTAACTTGTTAAATTAATATTTAACTGAGATACATGGACACACTTAGTGTGTGACCCTCTAGGCCTCTTTCTCAGTGGCATTAGGCTGAGCCTGCCTAAAGTCCAAGGTTAGCGTCTAGAAACACACCAAGGCACCCATAGAGAAAGAATTTAACACCGAAATGACGTGTCACTTCCTACGAACGCTTTCTGTGTAATATAATCCCTTTGTCTCGATATCTCCAATCAAGTGGGTTGCATGCTAGTCCCATCAACCCATGTGATTGATTATTCTTTCTTTGACTTCCCGGAATTGAACTTTCACATACCTTACCATGGCCATGGATTTATTTAGGCTATATCAATTCCATAAAAGGGCTTGAGATATCTACTTCCATTATGGAACGGAAGGGAAAAATCCTTTATCGCATTATCTATTAATGCGGTATTACTCGTAACGCACCCAACGTATCGTACCTCGCTGTGAACAGTGTGTCATCACAGTTTTCGTCAATACATCTAAGTGTGTGAGTTGTAATACCCATTAATAATAATCTTAAAGTCTAAGGACCAATACACTCGTCTGAAGATAGGAACATCCAATGACACTATGAAATGTGGATTTCCTACTAGCGGGTCTCGTTCTCATAATATCCTCATGGATATTACCAAGGGCGCACACCATGAGAAGGTACCTCAAAGTTTTATGAGTCCTCACCCCTAATGACCTGTATTATTTGTGTCCCTCAAATAATATCATCCGGCCATAGAACATACATTCAAGAACAGTGTTATGGCACTTCCAGGTTCTCATCATAGCAGGGATCCACTACAACCTTTTAATGCAACAGCTGTCTTTAGGACATTATCACATGATATGTCATGCAGAAGAACAATCAAGATGTGATAAGGCTTTTATTTAATGAATAAAGTACAAAGTAGTTGGTTCTAGACCACCAAATCCAACAGACTCCCACTTGGACTAGAGCTAACTGATAACAACCTTTAACGCACTAGCTCTCACATGATATTTATGCTTCTACTGAGATAGTCCTTTAGTCATGGGGTCCGCCACGTTCTCTTCCGTGGACACTATGCTCCCTGAAACATCACCCTTTTGATAGAAATCCCTCAAGAGGTGATACTTCTGCAGTATGTGCTTTGTTTGTTGATGTGACCTTGGTTGTTTTGCAAGAGCCACCTCTGCAGTATTATCACAATACAATGTAATGGGATCTTTACTGCTTGGCACAACATCAAGCTCATGGACAAAGTTCGGAATCCAGACGGATTCTTTGGCTGCATCAGAAGCCGCTATATACTCAGACTCTGCTGTAGAATCGGTGACAACTGGCTGCTTTGAACTATTCCAGCTCACAGCTCCTCCATTGAGACATAAAACATATCCAGATTGCAACTTCTGATCATTCTAATCTGTTTGAAAACCATCATCAGCATACCCTCTGATGACAAGCTCCTCGTCCCCTCCATACACCAGGAACATATCCTTAGTTCTTCTCAGATACTTAAGGATAGTCTTAACAGCAGTCCAATGTTGTTCTCCTGGATCTTCTTGATATCTTCCTACTATGATCTGTGCATAGGCAAAATCAAGCCTGGTACATAACATGGCATACATGATGGATCCTATAGCCGAAGCGTATGGGATCTTACTCATCCTATCTTTCTCCTGTTGTGTCTGGGGACACATTTTCTTAGAAAGATGTAAGCCATGTGACACTAGAACCAATCCCCTCTTAAATTTTTCCATACTAAATCCATTTATTATCCGGTCAATGTATGTACCCTAACTTACAAGTAGCCTCTTGGATATGTCATGAATGATCTTAATCCCTAGAATGTAGGCTGCTTCTCCTAAGTCCTTCATGGAGAAACACTTGTTCAACCAGTCCTTAACTGACTATAAGGCTGGTACGTCGTTTCCAATAAGCAATATGTCATCAACAAATACCACTAGGATGAAGACCACATTCCCATTAAACCGCTTATAAACACATGGCTCACATTCGTTATTAATGAAACCAAATTCCTTTATGGATTCATCAAATCGAATGTTCCATGACCTGGATGCTTGCTTAAATCCATAAATGGATTTCTGAAACTTTCAAACCTGTTTGGCTTCACCTGGTGTCACAAACCCTCCTAGTTGTGTCATATAGAAATCTTCCTGAATGTTCCCATTAAGGAATGTTGTTTTGACATCCATCTGCCAAATCTTGTAGTCACGGTAAGCTGCTATGGGAAGTATGATTCTTATAGATTTAAACATGGCAACTGGCAAGAAGGTTTCATAATAGTCAATTCCTTGACGTTGTATGAATACTTTAGCCACTATCCTTGCTTTGTAGGTGCTGACTTGCCCTTCCATGTCCATCTTTCTTTTGAATACCCATTTGCATCCAACAGGATTTAAATCAACTGGCTCATCGACCAGAACCCAAACCTGGTTCTGATACATGGAATCCATCTCAAAATTCATAGCTTCTAGCCATCTTGTAGCTTCTGATCTTTATACTGCTTCCTTGTAGGATAGAGGTTCATCATTGTCCAAAAATAATGATTCACCATCCTCGGTGACTAGGAAACCAAATCTCTCTGGTTCCCTTACCTCTATTGAGCTCTTACGCAGTACTTGTGTTTCTGGAACCTCTTCCACGGGGACCTGTGGAACATTTTCTTGTACCAACTCCTATGTATCTTGAGCATCAACTTCATCGATTTCAATCTTTCTCCCACTATCCTTCGTGAGGATGTGCTCCCTCTCAAGAAAGACGGCTTGTCTGGCGACAATCAATTTCTTATCTTGAGGGTTATATAGGTAATATCCTTTTGTTTCCTTGGGATATCCTATAAAGATACACTTCGTGCCCCGGGGTGCTAGTTTGTTTCCTGAGAAGGCCTTAACAAACGCCTCGCATCCCCATACACGTGTGTGCGACAAAGTGGGTTTCCTTCCATTCCATAACTCGGATGGAATTCCATTTTTCAACTTAGTTGGTACTCGGTTTAATGTGTATGCTGCTGTTTGTAATGCATATCCCCAAAAGTATAATGGAAGATCCGCATGAATCATCATTGAACTCTCCACGTCTAACAAGGTGTGGTTCCTCCTTTCACTAACACCATTCTACTGTGGTGTATAAGGGGGAGTGAGCTGAGATAGAATCCCAGACTCCCGTAGAAGAATGATGAACTCTCGGTTCCGATATTCTCCTCCTCGATCTGATCGAAGATTCTTTATCTTCTTACCAAGAAGATTCTCTACTTCATTCTTGAATTCCTTAAATTTCTCTAAGGACTCTGACTTATACCTCATTAAGTAGACATAGACATATCTACTCAAATCATCATTAAAAGTAATGAACTAAGAATATCCACCTCTAGCTTCTACTGGAAATGGTCCACAGACATCCGTGTGTATCAATCCTAGAAGCTCTGTGGCCCTTTCACCTTGTCCACCAAAAGGAGGCTTGGTCATTTTTCCTTATAAACAAGCGTGACATCTATCAAGTGGTTTTAGCTCCGTAGAGTCTAAATATACATCTTGGCAGAGCTTTGTCAAACACTTCTTGTTCACATGACCAAGGTAGTGATGCCATAACTGGGTGATGTATGAGTCATGTGAGTTTGTTTCGTTATCGATTGCCAACACTTGGTTTTCGTAATTCAATATACACAAACCATTATTTAAATGTGCCATACCATAACATACATTGTTCTTATAAAATTGACAACCCTTATTTCCAAATTTGAAAACAAATCCATCCATATCAAAACAAGATACAAAAATTATGTTCTTGGTTACACTAGGAACATAATAACAATTATGTAAAACCAAAATCATCTCAGTCGGCAATGAGAGGTGGTAGTCGCCAATAGCCAACACAGCCAGCCTTGCGCCATTGGAAGCTCAAAGATCCACCTCACCTCTGGCGATCTTTCTAAATATACTTGGTTCCTACATTTGAATACAGATGTGAGCCCCACAAGCTGTATCTAATACCCAATGTGTAGAAATAAAAATATTGCACTCGATAACAAATGCCCCTTTAGCATCCCCATTCTTCTGGGTGCAGTTCCTCTTCCAGTGTCCCTACTTGCCACAAGCAAAACACACTGCTTCCCATTCCTTTACCTGCCTCTAGATCTTCCCCTTCTTGGAGGGATGGTTCTCTAGGGCTTCAGACCGTTTATAAGTCTTTGTCCCCTTTTCCTTGTCCTTCCTTTTCTTGTTCACCATAAGGACCGCTGGTTTGTCACACCCCATGTCCTTATCTACCTGGCGAATCATGTTCAGAAGCTCCGATAGACTCTTCTCATTGCCACTCATGTTATAGTTGACAATAAAGCTAGAGAAGGTCTTGGGCAGTGGTGATAGGATAAGATCTGTTCGAAACTCATTCGAGAATTTAATCCCTAAGATGTCCAAGCATTCAATGTAGACAATAAGCTTGACTACATGAGGCCCAGCTGGCACAGACTCTCCAAGCTTCATGGTAAACAAATCATTGTAGATCTCATACCTCTCCTATCTCACCTTCTCTTGGAAGAGATCTTTAAGGTGAGACATCATGCTATACGCGTCCATGTTTTCATGTTGCTTCAAGAGCTCCTTAGACATGGCCTATAGCATGAAACACTGGACATCTGTGGAATCATCCATGTGTTTCATGTAGAGAGATAATTTCTCGTCACTAGCCTCTTTCCCAGGAAAAACTAGAATAGGCACTTCCAGCACATATAATTTCCTTTCGTGGTGAAGGACGACGCGTAAACACCTCTGCCACTCTTGGAAATTGGTGTCGGTGAGAAGGTTTTCTTTTTCAAGTATGGTGTGCAATGATATGTTTGAAGTAATTTTCTTTCCGTTTCATCAAATTATGATGAGAAAAGGTTTAGTACTTTATTACAAAAATTGAGACAATTAAATTAATTAATAATTATTAGTCTCCCACTATTTTCTCGAAATCTAATAGCCCTCACCATTGACTACAGAATATTCTGTTTCATGAATATTCTAGTGGCAAGGATCCATATTGCCCTTTTCATTACCTGAACTAGGGTTGGTCAAGCAACTTGAAGTGTTTTAGGTAGGCATTCCAAATGCCAACTGCATTAACTCGCAGCTCCTTGATCCGCTGAGTGGACTCCCCAATCCTGAAATCCTTTTTAGATTTCCTCAACCTTTGCCTCTTGGTCACACCAAGTCCTACTGTGGCAGTCAACCCTTGATGTGAACAAAGTCATGTCAACCCAAAACCATGAATTAGAATTCCCCGATAATTGAAAGCACCCCAACTAGGGTTGGTCAAACACTTTGAACTATGGTTCGATTCTATCCAAGATTATGGAAGGCTATGCCGACTTAATATTTATTTTGAGGGATTTTATCCTTATACGTAAATTTCCATTTTATTATCTTTGATTACATGCTTGTTAATATTAAGTGGGATATACTTAAGTGATTAACCATGTCTAAGATAATATTTACGTATAAGCTGGTTTTATTTTAGTTCCATCTTGCATGCTCGTTGAATTCATTAATTGTGTGATCGTGACAACACACCACAATAAATAAACCATGAAACTGAAAGAAATAAAATAAATGGTATGATCATGAGATTTTCTACTGGTTAGTTTATCTAGCGGTTGATAAACTAACTCAAGACCTAGGGGAGAAACACCTTGATCCTTTCGGGTTCTTGTTTATAGCTTTCCACTTGTCCACCTTTGTATCTCATTGTATTGGTTTCACCTTGGATCCTGACTTGAGCCACCTCCACTAGCTTGGGAGCTCCATCCATTACATATGCATTTATCTCACACGCAGGTGAGTGGTAAAAGGGGTTTTTACATAAAGGAATCTTTGGGCACGCATGCCCTACATATTAACAAGGGTATGGCTCGCAGACCAACAAATTTAATTTAAATAAATAAATTAAAAGAAACCATTAACATACAAAGGTCTCGGTCTAACTCATGATCATCCATACATGCAACGATATTAACGCATAAATAAAACTAGCATTCAATTCATTAATCGTTATTGTTTAAGATAAATCACGCTCGAATAAATTAATTTTCTTTAAATAATCAATCCTTTTATCTTAAATCCCTTTTCTGAATTTCCTTGAGATTCTCAACCATCATAATTTTAAACAAATAAATTCATTTAAAATTATCCTTGTACGTAACTTGTACCTTGGAAGCAACCCGGTGAATTCCCATTTATTACGCAGATGTTAAATTAAACACATATATATAAAACACCTATCACATGTTGTGACTCAGCTTTACGCCTGCACCATGGTACACGTCTCAAGGGTTTGTATAATATAATAATAAATTTTAATAAATCTATGTAATTTGGGTGAGTACACGGCGTGTAGTTCTGACTACACGGCGTGTACTTTTCTTCACTGTCCATATGAAGTACACGCCCGAGGATAGGGTGTGTTAATGTAATTCAGAAATTTTCAGAGTACATAGCATTTACAGTGGGACACACGCCGTGTAGTTTCTGCGTTACACGGTTTCCAGCCGGGCAGGCCGCCTACAGCGTACACGACCCAACCCTGACCCAAAGGGACTACACGCCGTGTTCATTGGACCACACGAAGTGTATTTCGTAAACCGTGTGCCACCTGTTTCTGGTCATCATGTAAACACCCGTAAAATTCAAGGGAAATTTTTTTCTTAATTTTCTTTAGAATTTTAAAAGAGCGCGGTTTCTGACGGCACCTGATTCCGAGGCCCGGAGTGCCCGGAATCAATTTCTGAAGTTTGGCTCGGGTATGTTCAGTGAACGAACGAGCGGGATTTCCTAACTTTTGATCCGGTGCTCGGAATTGAAATCCGAGGGCACCGATGAACTCGCAGCGCCGATATTCGCTTAAAGAGACCTTTTCGGAAGTTGCGTTTGTTGCGGGTTGTAAGTTAGTTTTTGGGAGATTTATAAAAAGTTGAATAAAAAAATGTGGATTCTTTTTATTTCACTTTTGTAGGTTAACTCCTCTCAAAAGGAGTTAGGGGTGGGACCCACACCAACTTAACCTCCCTTGAGAGGATTAAGTGTGGTGGGACCCACACGAACCTAAACCTCTCAACTTCCCCCTTAAACTCCCCTCTCCCCCTCTTAGTGTTTGTAAACTTAACATCTAATTAATTACACATGACATGTTAATTAATTAAGTGTTATGTTTTTGAATTTGATGTTTTGAATTCCTAGGCTTGGTAAATAAAATAAGGAGGGACCTTATTTTATTTTGTTAGCCAACTTGTGTGGATTTCATTTTGAGAGCTCCTCCTCCATCTTCTTCATCTTGATGAAGAACGCTCATCTTGACGAAGAACGCTCATCTTGACGAAGAACGCTCAAGCTCCGACAAAGAACGCCGCTCCGCTCTTCTTCGTCTTCCGTGTCAACGAGAGGGAACGCCGCTTCCTCCTCGGATTCCCTTCGTCGACATAAGACGTTTCGCCAACGACGTATCACATCGGACGCATCTCTTCGTCAACGGAATTGACGAACGACGACCGCGACGCCCGATCTCCGCGACGTCGACTTCCGCGGACGTTGGCAAATCCTCGAACTTATACCCAAGGTAGGGGTTTTTGTTTATTGTTTAATTATTCTATTCTTGCTCGTGGATCGCATGACTAACGTGAGGAATTTGAATATTTTATGTTGTGTTGTTATTTAACGTGAGGGGGGCCGGACTGCACGAACACGGCCGAACCCCCCTCCATCGTTCTTGTTGAATTGCTTGCGGGTGGATGAATCAAGGTGGCGTGGTGCCGACGCACCACGCGGATATTCACCCAATCCTTATTGCGCGACGCCGTCGCGCCGCGCCATGGAAGAAACATCAAGAACGCGACGCCGTCGCGCCGCGTTGAAGAAATCAAGAAGCGGCGGAGGGGCGCGGTGCCGTCGCACCACGTCAGATAACGAAAACCGCGGCCGGTTCCGGGTCGCGGCGGAAGAGAACACCGGCGGCCGGGCCGCCGGCGTCGGAAGCCGAAGGGGGGACCGGAATTTCCGGTCCCGTTGGAGAAAACCGGCCGGCCAGCTGGCCGGCCGGATGGCATTAAACCGGGGGAATTAATCCCCCGGCCATCACTTAAAACCCCCCCTCTTTATGAGGGGGGAGCGTTTTCTTTAGGGGGGGGGGCAGCCGGCCCCCCGGTTCCGCACAAACAGGCCCCCCACGTGGGGGGGGGGGGGGGGGCGTTTTAAAAAAAGGGGGGGGCATGTAGCCGCCGCCGCCCTTCCCAGGAAGCGGGGGCTTAGCCCCCCGCGTGCAGCCACCGAGCGGCGCCAGGCCGCCGCGCCGCCGCCGCGCCGCCGCGCCGTCGGCCGGCCGGCCGGCCGGGCCGACCCAGGGGGGGTCGGGCCGGGTCGGCCCGGACCCGAACCCCCCCATTTCGAACCAGTTTCGGTCTTTTGGCCATAACTTCAGCCTCGGACTTCTGATTGACGAACCGTCTGCGGAAACGCGATCCTTGGATCGAGACGGTCGTTTCGGTATATCGCACTCAAGGTTTCGGATTACTTTGAGTTCGGCCGTGTTGGTTCGTTCACGAAACCAACCGGGCCTTCGGAGCGGAAACACTCATATCTAGAGCTACGGACGTCCGATTGACGTGCCGTCAGCCGTGTTGTGTTCCTCTTAGTGAGACGGATCTTTTGGCATACTCCGCCCGAGGTTTGGACACAGGTGGAGTACGTTCGGGTTGGTTTTGCCTTAAAAACCAACCGGGCCCCGGGGACGAAAATGCCAATAACTCTCAGACCGGGCGTCCGATCGACGCACCGTCTGTTGCGTTGAGTTCCTGTTGACGATACATAACTTTTGGATACATCAACTCTGGTCTTCGTGACAGTTGATGTATCAGCCTCTCGGCTCGTGGAGCGGACTCTCCGAACGAGCTTGCTGTGTGCAGGAACCATAGTGTTGGCTGCGACTGTTACTGTGACTGCTACTGCTACTACTGCTACTGTGACTGCGACGACGACAGTACAGAGATCCTATGTGGATTTGACGACGACGACTACAGCACTCAGCGATCCTACTTGGATCAGTGCTACAGGTCCTGTGTGGGCCCGATCCTGTGTGGGTCCGATCCTGTGTGGGTCTTTGCGCTCAGCGGTCCTGTGTGAACCAGCGCCTACAGGTCCTGTGTGGGCCCGATCCTGTGTGGGTCTTTGCGGGGGTTAGTTACCTATCGATCCTTCGTGGGTCCGACGACTTAGATGGATCAGTGATCATCTTTATCGTCCTTGAAGAAGTATACCTGTGTGAGCTGAATCCTGTTGTTTTCCTGTGTGGATTGTGTTGTGCAATCCTGTGTGGATTACGTTTTGCTTTCCTGTGTGGAATACGTTTACTTTCCTGTGTGGACTGAGTTGTACTTGGGCTCGGAGGTTGGAGCGTATTTGAATTGTTGACTTAGGTATATGTATGGGCATATACCTAAGCAGTGTCGGTTATTACTTTGTGATTGTACCTTTCTTGGTGGTTTATCCTTTGTGGATTTGAGAGACCTTAAGGGGTCTCGGGGTCCCTACTGAGTAGCTTATACTCACCCCTGGACGGGCTTTGCCCGCACTACGTTGTGTTGGTTGCAGACGACGGACAGCGTTGACCTTAGCTGAGGCTTGCAGAGCGGGACGGTATGTAACAGCCCGAGATTTTATGAAAAATATTCTTTTTTATTTCACTAATGTCTTGTGTTGTACGCTACACCAAAAGGAGCTTGCACAACACGCATCCTTGACTTGCCTTGCATTACACGCAATCGCAACCTTCCTCGATAGCGTGTGTGGTACGTAATACTGAGTTTCACGAAACAATGATATGCTATTAAAATATTATTAAAACTAGCCGTTATGAATAGTAATAACCACTTTTTAAATTTTAGAAATTTTAACTCTCAAAATGGACTTCATTTTTGGATTCGGAGTATCGAATTTTGCCTAAGGTGAAATTTTGGTACTTTTCGGATAACTTTCATATTCTGATGAATAGTGAAAATTACTAAATTATAATTAAAAAACAACTTTTTTTAATCGAAATAATTAATAGTGATAAATCATTAATTTGAGTGGTTTTAAAGTATATTTAGAATATATTTTTACAATTTAATACAATTTTTGTCATTGGATGTAATTTCACATTTAAACTAGACATAAACAAGTGTCAATCTTTTGATAGATATTGTTTCTTAAAAACACGCTATTTGTTTTAACAACGGGATTTAATTATAAAATTAATTAATGAAACTTCTATGTTATGAATTTGGTAAAATAGACTTCATTTTTGAATTCGGAATATGAAATATAGCTTAGGATGAAATTTTGGCATTGTTCTGAAAAACATCAATTTTTGATGAATAGTGAAACTACTAAGTGGTAGTTAAAAAACTGAATTTTTCATAAAACTTAATTTTACCGCTTCTGTGAATGGAATTTCAAAAATCCGAGAGACACGATTGATGTCAGTAAGTAAAATGTGGTTCAATGAGATGAAAATAATTTTTGGTGAATAGTAACTTTTTTCTTTTATTTACCACGGTTAAAAGTAAATAGGGTAATTAAGGGTAAGAATGATATTAATATTACCCTAACACATGTCCTAATTCTATTGGACAAGTGTATCTCGACCAAAAACAACCTTAAGTGTAAAATATTATCATTTAGGCCCACTTGAATTAGATTAGGACATTTATTATTATTTAATTCAAAGAAGAGTTAAAAGAGTTAAAATCAAAGTATATTTACTAAAACATTTTTAATATAGGGTTATACATAAGATAAATTCGATTGTAAATATTCATTAGAAAGATAAAAAGATTTCCTACATGATGGTATTTTATTTGTAATTTTTGGACATCAAATAATTTAATTTATTTATGACACAAAAATGATGCAGTAATTATCTTATTAATGAAATATTGAAATAATTGATATTATAAATACCAAAATAAATGTAATTTTAGACTTTTTATGAATTCCACTAATTTTATAGGTTACTATGATATATTAATGTTGATTTAATCAACTTGGTTCGAATATATAATTCTGTTATGACTTTCACAAAAATCATATATCAAATAGTGTCAAAATTGACACAAAATAGTTTTTAAATCAAGTATTATATTATTAATTGTTATTGTATTCCTAAAAATCTAAGGTTCGGCCAAATGACTTAGATAAGGATATATATATTAATAATAAACAATTTGGGGTTCTTTTGGCATGTTATAGTAAGTGTATTAACCTTATAGTGAAAGAAAACAAAAAGACACGGTAAAAGTTAAATTATTTAACTTAGAGTTAAATCTAATTGATAAGTTTAATATAATACCCTAAACTTCTCTAAATCCTATTGGTTGATAGCATTTTGACCCCTCCCCACTTTATCTTCGAAATAATACCCTTTTGAACCATTATAAACCGATTTTTACTTTAATATAAAATAATATTTTGAGATATTCCAAAGGTGCCCCTCTCCTCCCTTATAAAAGGACACCTCCTCCCCCTCCTCCTCACACAAATTTGAGCACTAAAGCTCGGCCAACCCCTGCCAAAATCTCTTCTCCACTTCCCTAGAAACATCCTAGAGGTTCTGGTCTTCCTAAAAGACCAATTTTAGTTCCCTAAGAGGAGGTCTCCAAAAGGCACTTCAAAGAAGAGGTAATTACCGTTACCAATTCTTTCATCTTTATTTCTTCTTCCACTTCTTCTTCTTAGGTTGTTTAATTATGAAGTAATAACATCAGTATCACTCATATACTTATATGTTATTATAAGTATGAAACAACCCTATTTCACCATCTATCTATCCTACGGAAAAAGAAATCACCGCGCGTGCGTACGTACGGAATACCGTCTCCACGCCGTGGTGTAATCTATTTTCCACCACCACCTTACATGGATGTGTATAATGGTGTAAAGAATAACTATACATAGTTATTAAAACATCATATTGATTCTGATATATTGTATGATCCACTCCAATTCAATTCAATATTTATGGAAATGATATCATCGCTCGTGCGTACGTACGGACTACCGTCTCCACGACGCGATGAGATTCATTCTCCATGTTAACCATTTAAAAATGATTATAAAGTATATATAAGAAATAATAATGAAATATATGACATTATAAAGCTACTGGATTTATGTATATATATATATGTATGTCATCTACTTACTTCCATTCAAGACAATAGGGAAAGGAAAACAGCGTTCATGCGTACGTACGGACTACCGTCTCCATGAACGGTGTTTTTCATTTCATTTATCTATCTATTATATATATATATATATACTGAATATATATGATATATAAATCATATTTTATATTCTGGAAGTAAGTAAATCATGATATAAGTAATAATAATGTCCAGAACAACAAGTCAAAACACCTACGATAAAAGAAACGATTTTACCCAAAACGCTTCTTTAACATGGAATTTTCAAAAGAACGGGTAATATAATTTCATAAGTGAACCATATATGATATCATAACAATGAATATGATTATGTAATAAGTCAATTACATTATTTAAACCATTATACAGGAGCTTCGGACACGTACAAAGCAAATCGGACCTAAGGTAAGGGAATATATCAAAATCTCACTTTTATCCGAGATTGTTTTTACTTTGGTAATTACTGGGGGTATTTTATCATCCACATCCATGTTTCCTCAATATGTAATATTATTTCCATCCAACTACAATTGTTTAAAATCCAATTTTACCCTTCGGTGAGTTTTTAGTAAAAAAATATGAAAGGAATCTTTTGACGTTTTTCATACGAGGTGCTTTTTGACTTTTCCGACAAAAGTACGAAGAATGTTTTTTTTAACTTATACGGCCTGAATGGATTTTTAAAACATTATTTCCAATAAACTTCCTTTACAAGTTTTCAAGTTTATTTTTAATCAACTTCTTTTATTTTAAATTCGTATAACATGTTATGAAAGGAAAAATGTTTTTGAAGAAGAAAGGATATTTTCCTCAATAATGGAGTTCAAGTATTTTATCAAAATTATTTTCCATCTAAGATAATAAAAGGGTTATGTTTTTTTACATTGGTTTGATTATGTTGTGATGGAAATATTTTTATGAATTCCTTTATCATATATGAATTGTTTTATGATGTCATGTTGTTTAAGAATCCCATTTTTATTTCATGGGTTATACGATGAAGTATGATTTATGATTATGTGGGACACATAAGAAAGGATTCATTATAAGATGGGTGGGACCTATATCTCCCTCCAATGCATTGGGTAAAGATTTTATATCTCATGAGATAGACAGGGCTGGAACGGTAGGTTATACCGGTTCAGTGAAACAGGACTGAAACGAGGGTTACTCGATTCAGAAAGGGACTTTGTCCACTAAGATAGTCTTGGCAATTAGTCTTGACTAACAAGAAATGATTCTCTATGATTATGTGTGTATGCCACAAAGTTTCATGTTTTAAGTTATGATTATTGGGATTACTTTTTCACTGCCATGATTTATCCCATGATTATGAAATTATGCTCTTTTTTGCAGGTTATGATTTCCAAAATGTTATGTTCTTATGAATATGATGTGATTGATATTTATTTTGTTTACCCTTACTGAGCATTTGAGCTCACCCTTTTATGTTTTCTTTTCCCCAGGGTATAAAGAAAGGTTTTAGGTAAAAAAAAAGGAAGATCTTTATGGGAGATTTTGAAGATCTTTCACCATGATTAGAAGATTATAGTCCGAGTTTCCAAAGACACTAAACTATTACGATCCTTGTGTGTGTGTTTTTGTTATGTACTAAGTATTCCGCAAAAGTAATGTAATGTCCATGTACGATAAGCTTCGGGTCTCTACAGTTTGTTGTACCCCACACTCTTTGATTTTCATGATCACAATCACTTTCATATGTGTTTAACATTGTTTTTAAGTGTTGTGAATGATAGGCACAAGATTGCCAAAGGATTGGCCCAAGAAAGCTGACAAATGAACTGAAATTCAGTCCACCGGCCAACCGGTGGCTTGACCACCGGCCAGCCGGTGGACCTGGCAGAGGCATTGCCCACTGCCAGGCTCCACCGGTCAGCCGGTGGCTTGACCACCGGCCAGCCGGTGGCAGCCAGTCAATAGTGTTTGCTACTGTCTTGCCACCGGCCAGCCGGTGGCTCCTCCACCGGTCAGCCGGTGGAGCCTGGACCTTTTTTCTTCTCAACATCCAAGGCACCGGCCAGCCGGTGGCCCTGTACCGGCCAGCCAGTAGCCCTGGTCAAACTAGCCGTTGGCTTTGACCAGTCAACTCCAAAAGCCTCCCAACGGCTCCGAGGCCTTTTCCAACGGCTCCAAAGCCCTCCAACGGATAATTGAAGGTTCCTAGCCTATAAATAAAGGCCTAGGAAGCCCCGGAACTTCACCCAAGCCACCGGACACATTGTTGATCATTTTGGCGAACCTCCGGCGGATTTCCTCAAGGAACCCAACGTGCTCCAATCCAATTCCACATCCAAGAGCACCTTCAAAGATGCTTGGAAGCGGCCTTCAACATCTCCATCCAATCAAAGGCGCCCAAGGCTTCTCAAAATACGGTTTTTATTGTATATTTATTTTTGAGCTTAAATTGAGTTTGTGCCTACAAACTCCCACTTTTCTCATCCCCTCTTTCTCTTGGGTTCTCAAACCACCATTAAGGTGTGAAGAGGTTTCTTCAAGCCTTTCCTTTTAAAAGGCTTGAGTTTAAGGTGAGCTAGCCTTCACCCGTTAAAAAGGCTAGTGGGTTCTTGCTATTGCATTGAAAGCAAGTGGGTTCTTGCTAAACCACAAAAAGCAAGCTGTAATAGGTCCTAGTGCTACCTCAAAGCCTAGTGGGTTTCTTGCTAAAACCATTGAAAAGCAAGCGGTAGGAATCTCTCAACGGTTGAGTTGGGAGCGGAGACGTAGGCCGGGTTTTGGCCGAACTCCGTTATCAATTTCGTGTGTCTTGCCTCCTTTATTTCCGCTGCATTTCAACTTTGATTTTTAATTTGTTTATCATTTTTTAAAAGGCAATTCACCCCCCTCTTGCCATCATTCCCCGTTTTGTTCCGACCCATCATTTGGTATCAGAGGACGTATTTGAATAATTCCCTTACCGGTTTCAAATTAAAGATCCTATTTTTTGATGGCTTCTACCGCTTCTTTCTCTCAATCCCCTGAAGGACATTCTTTGGATCGTGCTCCATTCTTTGATGGAGCCGATTATAGTTTTTGGAAAACCCGCATGACCACATTTCTTAAAAGCATTAGCTATCCTATTTTTAAAATTGTCATGCATGGTTATACTCTCTCTAGTAAAGATGAATCTCAATGGACCCCCGCCGACATTGCAAATTTCGAGCTTGATGGAAAAGCCATGAATGCTCTTCATTGCGGGTTAGATAGAAATGTTTTTGATTGTATTTCTTCTTGCACATCTTCTCATGATATTTGGAAATTTTTAGAACTAACCTATGAAGGTTCTAAGAAGGCTCAAAAGCAAGAACCCGACAACAAGCAAGAACCCGACAAAAAGATCAAGCCTGTTTGCCCACATCACAAGAAAAGGGCCAAGAAGAAAAAGAAGAAGGCCTCAAAGGCAACATGGAGTGATAGCTCCACCTCTTCATCCTCCTCCTCCTCCTCAAGCGATCAAGGTACAAAATGCCTAATGGCAAAACATGAGGTATCTTCCTCCTCTTCCTCCACTTTCTCCTCTAGTTATTCTAATTCATTTAATCATTTATCTTATGAGGAACTCCAACATGCTAGAGACCAATTAGAAAATGGTTTTCATGAGCTTTCTTCAAAATTTGTTTCTTTGAAAAAGAATTTCAAAAAACTTTCCTCCGAAAAAGACCAACTTCTCAAAGAAAAGGAGGAACTCTCCCTAAAAAGCCAAAATTTCCCCAATGTTGATTCCATGGAATCAACAATCAAAGACCTAAGGGAGACCCTAGCTAAGTTCACCCAAGGGGAACAAAATTTGAACAATATCCTAGGTTCCCAACGAATTTCTAGAACCACCCAAGGGCTTGGCTACACCAACCTAGCTTCCTCCTCCCATGCACCAACTGTTTTTGTAAGGGGGAGCAATAGTTTTAAATTTTGCAACTATTGTAAGAAACACGGGCACATGGTATATGAATGCAATTGCAAAAATGCCCGTTACGGCCAACCAAAGTCTATTTTCTTTTCGGACGAATTTTATAGGAGAAGACCCGCTATGAGACAAGTTTGGATTGAAAAATCCCTTCTTGCGAGTCTCTCCGGGCCAAAATTTATTTCTTATCCCCGGTGACTTATTGTTTTCATTTAGGGGGAGAATTTTCAAAACCTTCTCTTAGATTCAAACTTTTGATTTCATTTTCAAAATTTTCGATTCCAACTTTCAATTTCAACACTTGGTATCAAATTTTCATTTCAAAATATTCAATTCGAATTTTTCATTCAAATCTTTCAATTCATTTTTGATTCAAAACTCTCAATTTTAACAAATTTCATTTGGTTTCAAATTTCAAAATTCAATTGGTTTTTGATTCAAAACTTTCAATTCAAACTGTTATTCAATTTTCATTTCAAAATTTTCAACAATTGATATCATTTTCAATTGATTTAAAATATCGTTTTTCATCGTTTCCCTCAATCAAGTTTTATGCCCCACTCTATTTTGATAATCACAAAGGGGGAGAAATTTCTTGATTGATTGGGGGAGAATCTTTTCTCTCATGCTTAGTATTTATTTTCAATTTATCATTTAAATCATGCCTTCATTTAAGTTTTTACATTGCTTAGATAAGTGATTGTGATCATCAAAATAGGGGGAGATTGTTGTACCCCGCACTCTTTGATTTTCATGATCACAATCACTTTCATATGTGTTTAACATTGTTTTTAAGTGTTGTGAATGATAGGCACAAGATTGCCAAAGGATTGGCCCAAGAAAACTGACAAATGGACTGAAATTCAGTCCACCGGCCAACCGGTGGCTTGACCACCGGCCAGCCGGTGGACCTGGCAGAGGCATTGCCCACTGCCAGGCTCCACCGGTTAGCCGGTGGCTTGACCACCGGCCAGCCGGTGGCATCCAGTCAATAGTGTTTGCTACTGTCTTGCCACCGGCCAGCCGGTGGCTCCTCCACCGGTCAGCCGGTGGAGCCTGGACCTTTTTTCTTCTCAACATCCAAGGCACCGGCCAGCCGGTGGCCCTGTACCGGCCGCCGGTAGCCCTGGTCAAACTAGCCGTTGGCTTTGACCAATCAACTCCAAAAGCCTCCCAATGGCTCCGAGGCCTTTTCCAACGGCTCCAAAGCCCTCCAACGGATACTTGAAGGTTCCTAGCCTATAAATAAAGGCCTAGGAAGCCCCAGAACTTCACCCAAGCCACCAGACACATTGTTGATCATTTTGGCGAACCTCCGGCGGATTTCCTCAAGGAACCCAACGTGCTCCAATCCAATTCCACATCCAAGAGCACCTTCAAAGAAGCTTGGAAGCGGCCTTCAACATCTCCATCCAATCAAAGGCGCCCAAGGCTTCTCAAAATACGGTTTTTATTGTATATTTATTTTTGAGCTTAAATTGAGTTTGTGCCTACAAACTCCCACTTTTCTCATCCCCTCTTTCTCTTGGGTTCTCACACCACCATTATGGTGTGAAGAGGTTTCTTCAAGCCTTTCCTTTTAAAAGGCTTGAGTTTTAGGTGAGCTAGCCTTCACCCGTTAAAAAGGCTAGTGGGTTCTTGTTATTCCATTGAAAGCAAGTGGGTTCTTTCTAAACCACAAATAGCAAGCTGTAATAGGTCCTAGTGCTACCTCAAAGCCTAGTGGGTTTCTTGCTAAAACCATTGAAAAGCAAGCGGTAGGAATCTCTCAACGGTTGAGTTGGGAGCGGAGACGTAGGCCGGGTTTTGGCCGAACTCCGTTATCAATTTTGTGTGTCTTGCCTCCTTTATTTCCGCTGCATTTCAACTTTGATTTTTAATTTTTTTATCATTTTTTAAAAGGCAATTCACCCCCCCTCTTGCCATCATTCCCCGTTTTGTTCCGACCCATCACAGTTGGTATCAGAGGAAAGGTTTAGTCAACCTTTGGAAACTAGGATGCGAGAACTTTAGTGAGATCCCTAGAGATATTTATAAGGTATGTCTAGGGATGTCCCTAAGGATAAGTATACGTATAGGATACAGTCCTAGAACTACGGTAACGATCATAGAATTTAACCTAAGATGTTAGATATTGAGGATACTTCACCTTTATTATGTTGTTTTCCCTAGCATGATTTTTGTCTCTCACACTATTCTTTTTTGGGTTTTAGAAAATGGCTGGAAACAAGATGATTCACGATAATGGAGGATATGATGGACAATGGAATGATATTCTTCATAATGAAATGGGATTTGGAAGTCCAAACATCATTATTATGCCGAATCAGCAATCTCATATTATGATCAATAAAGTAAAATTTGGTAAGTTTCCTGACTCGGCTAATAAGATAAAGATGGAGTTTCATGATGATCATAGAGGAAAGAAAGTTCAATTTACCCTATGTAAATCATGTGGGAAGAGGCATCAAGGAGAATGTTTCAAAGGAACTGGAAGATGCTTTGGGTGTGGAAAAGAAGGACACAAAGCAAGTAAATGCAAAGGAAAAGGTTCAGTTAACAACATGGATGAGGATAATGGTATTGCTACGACATCAACAATGGTTAAATGTTTTAAATGTGGAATGTACGGGCATTATGCAAACCAATACCCTAAGGGAAAGTCTCATGAAGATAATCAGTATGGTCGTATGGGAAGTATTTATGTGTATGATGATGAAGAGACTACAAATGATATGTGAGATGAAAGAATTGTTGAAGCTCGGTCAATGGTTTAAGAATGTAGTGGAATGATTACATGTTTATCATGTGTACTGTTGTATAAGTAATCTCATGGCACTATGGAATAAAGAGACATGTAAGGATTGTTACATTGTTGTCTGATTAATGTTACCAGTATCCATGAAAGGTTATTCAGATATTTTTGGAATGTAGATGATATGCGCATAATGAATGGATAAGGAGAAAATAAAATGTTTGATAGTATTCATGAGCTCATGACTGATATAAGGAGAAGGTTATATCATGGTTTGAGTATATAGAATTTTTGGATTTTGGTATGTGGAAAGTGTTAACTTTTAACTGCACTCATGTTTTCACTAAGGTATTCAAGAGAATACACGATTAAGGACTTTGAATGTTTGGAATGTGACCAACAAGACATATCTTATGATATGTGGGGATCAACGACAGTATTAAATCTCTGGTAATCGTTGTCACTATATTATGAGAGTGGACTACAGTATTGTGTATAAGCCTAAAGATTAGACTGGATTATGTTGGACATAAGTTAGTATTGTTTAAGGATAGAAGATTTTCGATATTATTGATGGGATGTTATAGTAACGTAGTTTTAGAAAAAGGACAACCTGCAGGACGGGCGACAGCCCATCACTTCGGACAAGGCTGTAGGAATCGAACCCACAACCGAAGTGCGACTGGCCTTTATCGCGTACCACTGACTTACAGGAAGTCCCTGTTTAGTAGAAACTAGTGTTATTATATTAAGCAGTATGATATATGAAGTATAAGCCCATTTTAGGAACCATATATGATTAATCCCACTATAGATCGACTTATGTATATAAATTTTTCTAACCTTTTGAGACAGATGGAATGACCCGTCATTCTATCACATGATCTGCTAACACTTCACGAATAACAAATTCAACTTCATTTATTTAAGAGATGAAGTGGAAATTGTTAAAGGCACGAACAATAGTGAGATTGTACCAAAATAAAGTAAGTATTTATTCTAATTCAAATTATTTAACTTTAGGGAAATGATATTGAAAACCAAAAATGTTGTCCTAGTTCTCTTATACCTGATGAATCAGATGGTACCTTAGATCGTCACAAATTTATGGATTTGTGATTACTAGATTTTCCATAGCCATGTTCTCTACCACTCTCCATCAGAACATGATGGTTAGATTTCTCTTCCATATCCATATTTTCACCTATGTGGAAACCCAGTGATTGGTTTATTTGGGTAATCGTTACATTTCATACTTTAGTTTTTAAAAGACAAGTTTTGGTATTCCTCTTTACGATGTGGGTTTCTATTAAAGAAACTTTCGAATAGTAAACCATTTATAACCCCGACGAATTTCGAGGGCGAAATTCATTTTAAGGGGGGTAGAATGTAACAGCCCGAGATTTTATGAAAAATATTCTTTTTTATTTCACTAATGTCTTGTGTTGTACGCTACACCAAAAGGAGCTTGCACAACACGCATCCTTGACTTGCCTTGCATTACACGCAATCGCAACCTTCCTCGATAGCGTGTGTGGTACGTAATACTGAGTTTCACGAAACAATGATATGCTATTAAAATATTATTAAAACTAGCCGTTATGAATAGTAATAACCACTTTTTAAATTTTAGAAATTTTAACTCTCAAAATGGACTTCATTTTTGGATTCGGAGTATCGAATTTAGCCTAAGGTGAAATTTTGGTACTATTCGGATAACTTTCATATTCTGATGAATAGTGAAAATTACTAAATTATAATTAAAAAACAACTTTTTTTAATCAAAATAATTAATAGTGATAAATCATTAATTTGAGTGGTTTTAAAGTATATTTAGAATATATTTTTACAATTTAATACAATTTTGGTCATTGGATGTAATTTCACATTTAAACTAGACATAAACAAGTGTCAATCTTTTGATAGGTATTGTTTCTTAAAAACACGCTATTTGTTTTAACAGCGGGATTTAATTATAAAATTAATTAATGAAACTTCTATGTTATGAATTTGGTAAAATAGACTTCATTTTTGAATTCGGAATATGAAATATAGCTTAGGATGAAATTTTGGCATTGTTCTGAAAAACATCAATTTTTGATGAATAGTGAAACTACTAAGTGGTAGTTAAAAAACTGAATTTTTCATAAAACATAATTTTACCGCTTCTGTGAATGGAATTTCAAAAATCCGAGAGACACGATTGATGTCAGTAAGTAAAATGTGGTTCAATGAGATGAAAATAATTTTCGGTGAATAGTAACTTTTTTCTTTTATTTACCACGGTTAAAAGTAAATAGGGTAATTAAGGGTAAGAATGATATTAATATTACCCTAACACATGTCCTAATTCTATTGGACAAGTGTATCTCGACCAAAAACAACCTTAAGTGTAAAATATTATCATTTAGGCCCACTTGAATTAGATTAGGACATTTATTATTATTTAATTCAAAGAAGAGTTAAAAGAGTTAAAATCAAAGTATATTTACTAAAACATTTTTAATATAGGGTTCTACATAAGATAAATTCGATTGTAAATATTCATTAGAAAGATAAAACGATTTCCTACATGATGGTATTTTATTTGTAATTTTTGGACATCAAATAATTTAATTTATTTATGACACAAAAATGATGCAGTAATTAATTTATTAATGAAATATTGACATAATTGATATTCTAAATACCAATATAAATGTAATTTTAGACTTTTTATGAATTACACTAATTTTCTAGGTTACTATGATATATTAATGTTGATTTAATCAACTTGGTTCGAATATAAAATTCTGTTATGACTTTCACAAAAATCATATATCAAATAGTGTCAAAATTGACACAAAATAGTTTTTAAATCAAGTATTATATTATTAATTGTTATTGTATTCATAAAAATCTAAGGTTCGGCCAAATGACTTAGATAAGGATATATATATTAATAATAAACAATTTGGGGTTCTTTTGTCATATTATAGTAAGTTTATTAACCATATATTGAAAGAAAACAAAAACACACGGTAAAAGTTAAATTATTTAACTTAGAGTTAAATCTAATTGATAAGGTTAATATAATACCCTAAACTTGTCTAAATCCTATTGGTTGATATGATTTTGACCCATCCCCACTTTATCTTCGAAATAAGACCCTTTGGAACCATTATAAACCGATTTTTACTTTAATATAAAATAATATTTTGAGATATTCCTAAGGTGCCCCTCTCCTCCCTTATAAAAGGACACCTCCTCTCCCTCCTCCTCACACCAATTTGAGCACTCAAGCTCGGCCAACCCCTGCCAAAATCTCTTCTCCACTTCCCTAGAAACATCCTAGAGGTTCTGGTCTTCCTCAAAGACCAATTTTATTTCCCTAAGAGGAGGTCTCCAAAAGGCGCTTCAAAGAAGAGGTAATTACCGTTACCAATTCTTTCATCTTTATTTCTTCTTCCACTTCTTCTTCTTAGGTTGTTTCATTATGAAGTAATAACATCAGTATCACTCATATACTTATATGTTATTATAAGTATGAAACAACCCTATTTCACCATCTATCTATCCTACGGAAAAAGAAATCACCGCGCGTGCGTACGTACGGAATACCGTCTCCACGCCGTGGTGTAATCTATTTTCCACCACCACCTTACATGGATGGGTATAATGGTGTAAAGAATAACTATACATAGTTATTAAAACATAATATTGATTCTGATATATTGTATGATCCACTCCAATTCAATTCAATATTTATGGAAATGATATCATCGCTCGTGCGTACGTACGGACTACCGTCTCCACGACGCGATGAGATTCATTCTCCATGTTAACCATTTAAGAATGATTATAAAGTATATATAAGAAATAATAATGAAATATATGAAATTATAAAGCTACTGGATTTATGTATATATATATATTTATGTCATCTACTTACTTCCATTCAAGACAATAGGGAAAGGAAAACAGCGTTCATGCGTACGTACGGACTACCGTCTCCATGAACGGTGTTTTTCATTTCATTTATCTATCTATTATATATATATATATATATATATATATACTGAATATATATGATATATAAATCATATTTTATATTCTGGAAGTAAGTAAATCATGATATAAGTAATAATAATGTCAAGAACAACAAGTCAAAACACCTACGATAAAAGAAACGATTTTACCCAAAACGCTTCTTTAACATGGAATTTACAAAAGAACGGGTAATATAATGTCATAAGTGAACCATATATGATATCATAACAATGAATATGATTCTGTAATTAGTCAATGACATTATTTAAACCATTATACAGGAGCTTCGGACACGTACAAAGCAAATCGGACCTAAGGTAAGGGAATATATCACAATCTCACTTTTATCCGAGATTGTTTTTACTTTGGTAATTACTGGGGGTATTTTATCATCCACATCCATGTTTCCTCAATATGTAATATTATTTCCATCCAACTACAATTGTTTAAAATCCAATTTTACCCTTCAGTGAGTTTTTAGTAAAAAAATATGAAAGGAATCTTTTGACGTTTTTCATACGAGGTGCTTTTTGACTTTTCCGACAAAAGTACGACGAATGTTTTTTTTAACTTATACGGCCTGAATGGATTTTTAAAACATTATTTCCAATAAACTTCCTTTACAAGTTTTCAAGTTTATTTTTAATCAACTTCTTTTATTTTAAATTCGTATGACATGTTATGAAAGGAAAAATGTTTTTGAAGAAGAAAGGATATTTTCCTCAAGAATGGAGTTCAAGTATTTTATCAAAATTATTTTCCATCTAAGATAATAAAAGGGTTCTGTTTTTTTACATTGGTTTGATTATGTTGTGATGGAAATATTTTTATGAATTCCTTTATCTTATATGAATTGTTTTATGATGTCATGTTGTTTAAGAATCCCATTTTTATTACATGGGTTATGCGATGAAGTATGATTTATGATTATGTGGGACACATAAGAAAGGATTCATTATAAGATGGGTGGGACCTATATCTCCCTCCAATGCATTGGGTAAAGATTTTATATCTCATGAGATAGACAGGGCTGGAACGGTAGGTTATACCGGTTCAGTTAAACAGGACTGAAACGAGGGTTACTCGATTCAGAAAGGGACTTTGTCCACTAAGATAGTCTTGGCAATTAGTCTTGACTAACAAGAAATGATTCTCTATGATTATGTGTGTATGCCACAAAGTTTCATGTTTTAAGTTATGATTATTGGGATTACTTTTTCACTGCCATGATTTATCCCATGATTATGAAATTATGCTCTTTTTTGCAGGTTATGATTTCCAAAATGTTATGTTCTTATGAATATGATGTGATTGATATTTATTTTGTTTACCCTTACTGAGCATTTGAGCTCACCCTTTTATGTTTTCTTTTCCCCAGGGTATAAAGAAAGGTTTTAGGTAAAAAAAGGAAGATCTTTATGGGAGATTTTGAAGATCTTTCACCACGATTAGAAGATTATAGTCCGAGTTTCCCAAGACACTAAACTATTACGATCCTTGTGTGTGTGTTTGTGTTATGTACTAAGTATTCCGCAAAAGTAATGTAATGTGCATGTACGATAAGCTTCAGGTCTTTACACGGTACCCGGAGGTGGACCACTGGGCGGGACATGCTCGGAGCGGACGGCGGGACCCGTGGTGCAGAGGAGCTATCTGTACTCACCCTTTAGGTGGGATTTCCAGTGGACAGCTCGGTGTAGCGGCATTTACTTTTCAGTTGCTGTTTTCCCTTTCGAGTTGTACTTTACTTTCAGTTTTGGGTTTGTATTCTGGCCCATTTACTTTTCCGCACTTTCAGTTGTACTCTGCTTTTGTTTAGTGTTTACTTTCCGCTTGCTGACTCTATGGTATTTGTTTACTTTACAAAAGCAATGCCTTCCCTTTTTACCGGGATTTACGCCTTGGTGCTAGTCGCCAGCCCCTGGCCTATGGAAGGCGGGCTTGGGGTAGTCACGGCACGGACCCCGAGGGCGGGTCGTGACAAATTGGTATCAGAGGAGTTCGGTTCTACCGCAAACTCTGATCTTTTCTATGTGAAGCAATAATGTTTAGCGTATTGAGTGTGGTTATCAGTCCAGGGAGTCCAGTGTTGGTGCGGCGGCCGACGTATCCGTACACCAGGACCCTGACTTCTGATTTCCGACTTAATACACGAAAACATTGATTGCGTGTGTGTTTCAATGTTTTCGTTGTGATTACTTATATCAGCTCACCAGGTATACTGTTCTGACCGTGGCGCACCTGTTTCATTTTCAGGATGGCCCCACGACGGCAGCCAGGTAGGGTTCCGAGAGTCGAGCGAGACGACAGCCCACCGAGCGACGAGGCCTCGGTGCAGGGCCCTTTGCCAGTAGTGGCACCGGCGGTAGATTTACCCGCCGAGCCCCCGATGCTTCCAGCAGCAGCCGCTGACGATGCACGTCGCCTCAGCGCACTGCATGAGTTTCAGCGCCAGCGACCGCCCAGGTTTCGCGGGGAGACGGATCCCCAGGCAGCAGAGGACTGGCTGGAGGCAGTAGTACGAGTGTTTAGGCTAGTGAGGACACCAGCAGACCTCATGGTGATCCTCGCTGCGAGCCTACTACACGCAGCAGCAGGACTATGGTGGAGCCTGATGCTCCAGGTGCACGATGAGGCATCTCTTCTTTGGACGGACTTTGAGAGCCTCTTCCGCTCGGAGTTCGTCCCAACCACCCTTCGTGTGGTGCGTATCCAGGAGCTTCTACAACTGCGGCAGGGCAGCATGACGGTCGCACAGTACTCGGCGAGATTTACTGATCTCTCGCGCTACTCGACAGACATGGTACGGGACCCATTCTTCCGGGCACGGACCTTCGAGTAGGGTTTGAGACACGAGATCAGGGCATCGCTGATCTCCCTCAGCATACCGACTCAGACAGGAGTACTGGAGCGGGATCTTCTGATCGAGAGCTTCCTTGCTGAGTCTACACCAGCACAGAGACCCACCGCAGGGCGGCACGTGGCAGAGTCATCTGCAGCAGGCAGTCGATGGATGACTCAGGGGTCCAGACAGACCAGACCTTCGGGCAGACGATCTCAGGGCACTAGCTCAGCAGTGCGGGGCACACAGCGCGGAGCCAGTCTTACGAGAGGCAGACAGTGCTACTCGTGCAGCGGGAAGGGCCACATGGCTCGTGACTGCCCGACCCTCCGTGCCGAGGAGCAGCAGACAGTTGATGGACCACCGAGGCAGAGGTAGAGGGTCGACCGTGGCGGTCCGCAGGGAGGAGGCGGACGAGGCAGAGGAGCTGGACGAGCAACCGGTGGTGGCCGACGCTTTGAGGCTCTACCACCACCACCACCAGGAGGTCCACCTCAACCATAGGGAGCTGGCGGGCCGCGACAGGCACAGCTCCAGGCAGTAGAGGCCTACGACCACGACACACCCGAGATGATTCGAGGTACTATCTGTGTCTATTCCACCCTTGCTGCAGTTCTTTTAGACACAGGAGCGAGTCACTCTTTCATAGCCGCTGTCCTTGTTCGGAGCTCGGAGATTCTGACAGAGCCGTTGGCTCGATCCTTACGGCTAGAGACTCCTACGGGAGCAGACTCGACGATTACGCACTGGTGCCGGCAGAGTGAGCTTACTCTAGGAGGCGAGAGCTTCGGCTGGGATCTTCTTGTAACAGCGTCGAGGCCTTACGACGTCATCTTGGGCATGGATTGGCTATCTACGGTCCATGAACGGATTGACTGTTTTAGGCGCAAGGTGCGATGTGTACGCACCGACGGGAGCAGGTTCACCTTCACCGGCGATAAGGGAGCCTTAGCAGCATAGGATGGACTTCTGCGGAGGAGAGGACAGCCCATCACTCATCAGTTGGCTAGCCTTATCCTTGGAGCAGTTGACGTGCGGAGTCCTGGTTTTCCTGCAGTGGTGGATCAGTTTGCGGACGTTTTTCCCGACGATGTTCCAGGGCTACCTCCTCGCAGAGAGGTAGACTTTTATATTGACTTGTACCCCGGGACAGCCCCGATATCCACTCCAGCATATCGGATGGCCCCCACCGAGCTTCGAGATCTACGTGTACAGTTGGAGGACTTGCAGGGCAAGGGGTTCATCTGACCCAGTGTTTCACCCTGGGCTTCCCCGATATTGTTCGCCGAGAAGGCGGACGGGAGCTTGCGACTTTGTGTTGACTATCGTCGCCTGAACCAGGTGACAGTGAGGAACAAGTATCCGCTACCGAGGATTGATGACCTCTTTGATCAGCTCAAGGGAGCACGGTGGTTCTCGAAGATAGACCTCATGTCAGGCTATCATCAGCTCAGAGTCAGAGACGAGGATGTGCAGAAGACGGCCTTCAGATGTCGGTATGGCCACTATGAGTTCTTGGTTATGCCTTTCGGTGTAACCAATGCTCCAGCAGTGTTCATGGCTCTCATGAACAGGATCTTTCAGCCATACCTCGATCGGTTTGTCGTGGTCTTCATCGACGACATTCTGATTTACTCTACGACAGAGGGGGAGCACGCCTATCACTTGCGAGTTGTATTAGACACAATCCGAGAGCACCAGCTTTATGGTAAGCTCTCGAAGTGCCAGTTCTGGATACGTGAGGTCCACTTCTTGGGACACGTTATCTCTGAGGCGGGAGTTGCAGTGGATCCCGCGAAAATTGAGGCTGTGTTAGCATGGGAGCCACCCAAGAGCGTGACTGAGGTTCGGAGTTTCTTGGGACTAGCTGGATACTATCGGAGATTCGTGCCAGACTTCTCTAGAGTTGCGGCATCACTAACAGCTTTGACGAAGAAGGGGAAACCCTTCGTGTGGTCAGACAGATGTCAGCAGAGCTTCCAGGAGCTGAGACAGATATTGACTAGCGCACCTATCTTGAGGTTGCCTGAGGAGAGAGTAGGGTACGTAGTCTACTGCGATGCATCAGGGACCGGACTCAGATGTGTTCTGATGCAGGAGCGGGCCGTGATCGCCTATAGATCACGTCAGTTGAGGCCGCATGAGCAGAACTACGCTACCTATGACCTGGAGCTAGCAGTAGTGGTCTTCGCTCTGAAGACATGGCGACACTATCTTATGGGCGAGCACTTTACAGTCTTTTCCGATCATCAGAGCCTCAGATATATCTTTTCGCAGAAGGAACTGAACCTGAGATAGCGGTGATGGCTCGAGTTCCTCCAGGACTATGACTTTGAGATAGTCTATACTCCTGGGAAGGGGAACGTAGTAGCCGATGCCCTCAGCAGGAGGACGGGCATTCAGCTACTTGAAGAGGCGACGGAGCAGCTAGCCTCTTTGCAGATATCCTTCGTGGATAGAGATGGAGCATCCTTCCTCCAGTCTCTCACAGTCACCCCTCCACTACTGCAGCGAGTCAGGGAGGCACAACGTGAGGACGCTGACTGTGAGACACGGCGTGCACAGATATCCTCGGGACAGGCACCTGATGGTTTCTCCCTTGGAGCAGAGCACGACATCCTTTTCAGAGGACGTACCATGGTACCAGTAGCTTTGCGAGAGGAGGTGCTGAGAGAGTTTCACACTTCTCCTTTGGCGGTACATCCTGGAGTGGCGAAGATGTACCAGGGCCTCAGACGACAGCACTGGTGGCCGGGCATGAAGAAGGCTGTAGCAGAGTTTGTTTCTCGATGCCTCACCTGTCAGCAGGTGAAGGCAGAGCATCAGGTACCAGCAGGCTTGGTACAGCCCTTGGAGGTTCCGGAGTGGAAGTGGGACGGCATATCTATGGATTTCGTGACTGGACTTCCACGCACTTCCAGAGGTCACGACTCCATCTGGGTGATTGTTGACCGACTCACGAAGTCGGCACACTTCTTACCCATCAGAGAGCAGGGCTCAGTGGAGAGCTTGGGACGTCTCTACGTTCAGGAGATTGTGCGGCTCCACGGCGTGCCATCATCTATCGTCCCCGATCGAGATGCTCGCTTTACTTCCCTGCTTTGGAAGGGGTTACAGGAGGCGTTCGGGACGCAGCTACGTCTGAGCACAGCCTTTCATCCTCAGACGGATGGTCAGACGGAGAGGACCATTCAGACACTCGAGGACATGCTCCGCGCATGTGTCCTCGACTTTGGTCGTAGCTGGGAGGACCACCTACCCTTGGTGGAGTTTGCGTACAACAATAGCTACCACTCCACCATCAGGATGGAACCGTACGAGGCGTTGTACGGCCGACCTTGTAGATATCCTTTGTGCTGGACAGACCCCGGAGAGTCAGCACTGGTGGGACCGGAGATGGTCCAGGCCACAACAGAGAAGGTCCAGGTCATCCAGGAGCGGATGAGGACAGCTCAGAGTTGGCAGAAGTCATATGCTGACAGGAGGCGGAGGCCACTAGAGTTCGAGGATGGTGACCACGTCTTCTTGCGGGTCTCACCTCGACGTGGTATTCGGAGATTTGGTCGAGGCGGCAAGTTATCTCCACGCTTCATCGGACCCTTCCAGATTCTCAGCAGGATTGGTGTGGTGGCTTATCGCCTGGCTCTACCACCTCAGTTGCACCGGGTGCACGACGTCTTCCACGTATCTCAGCTGAGGAGATACATGCACGACCCGACGCACATCATTGACCATGGGGAGCTTGACGTTGACGATGGGGCGACTTTTACAGAGGTCCCGGTGGAGATAGAGGATCGACAGGAGCGGGTCCTGCGTGGGCGATCGATACCTCTTGTGCGCATCAGATGGCAGCACGGGAATCTCCAGGAGAGCACTTGGGAGCTGGAGGCTCAGATGCGTGCTCAGTACCCTCATTTGTTTCCCTAGTTTTGATGTATCTTTACGGGGACGTAAAGCCCTGAGGTGGGAGTAATGTAAAGACCCATAAAATTCAAGGGAAATTTTTTTCTTAATTTTCTTTAGAATTTTACAAGAGCGCGGTTTCTGACGGCACCTGATTCCAAGGCCCGGAGTGCCCGTAATCAATTTCTGAAGTTTGGCTCGGGTACGTTCAGTGAACGAACGAGCGGGATTTCCTAACTTCTGATACGGTGCTCGGAATTGAAATCCGAGGGCACCGATGAACTCGCAGCGCCGATATTCGCTTAAAGAGACCTTTTCGGAAGTTGCGTTTGTTGCGGGTTGTAAGTTAGTTTTTGGGAGATTTATAAAAAGTTGAATAAAAAAATGTGGATTCTTTTTATTTAACTTTTGTAGGTTAACTCCTCTCAAAAGGAGTTAGGGGTGGGACCCACACCCACTTAACCTCCCTTGAGAGGATTAAGTGTGGTGGGACCCACATGAACCTAAACCTCTCAACTTCCCCCTTATACTCCCCTCTCTCCCTCTTAATGTTTGTAAACTTAAAATCTAATTAATTACACATGACATGTTAATTAATTAAGTGTTATGTTTTTGAATTTGATGTTTTTAATTCCTAGGCTTGGTAAATAAAATAAGGAGGGACCTTATTTTATTTTGTTAGCCAACTTGTGTGGATTTCATTTTGAGAGCTCCTCCTCCATCTTCTTCATCTTGACGAAGAACGCTCAAGCTCTGACGAAGAACGCCGCTCCGCTCTTCTTCGTCTTCCGTGTCAACGAGAGGGAACGCCGCTTCCTCCTCGGATTCCCTTCGTCGACATAAGAGGTTTCGCCAACGACGTATCACATCGGACGCATCTCTTCGTCAACGGAATTGACGAACGACGACCGCGACGCCCGATCTCCGCGACGTCGACTTCCGCGGACGTTGGCAAATCCTCGAACTTATACCCAAGGTAGGGGTTTTTGTTTATTGTTTAATTATTCTATTCTTGCTCGTGGATCGCATGACTAACGTGAGGAATTTGAATATTTTATGTTGTGTTGTTATTTAACGCGAGGGGGGCCGGACCGCACGAACACGGCCGAACCCCCCTCCATCGTTCTTGTTGAATTGCTTGTGGGTGGATGAATCAAGGTGGCGTGGTGCCGACGCACCACGCGGATATTCGCCCAATCCTTATTGCGTGACGCCGTCGCGCCGCGCCATGGAAGAAACATCAAGAACGCGACGCCGTCGCGCCGCGTTGAAGAAATCAAGATGCGACGGAGGGGTGCGGTGCCGTCGCACCGCGCCGGATGACGAAAACCGCGGCCGGTTCCGGGCCGCGGCGGAAGAGAACACCGGCGGCCGGGCCGCCGGCGTCGGAAGCCGAAGGGGGGACCGGAATTTCCGGTCCCGTTGGAGAAAACCGGCCGGCCAGCTGGCCGGCCGGATGGCATTAAACCGGGGGAATTAATCCCCTGGCCATCACTTAAAACCCCCCTCTTTATGAGGGGGGGGAGTTTTATTAAGGGGGGGGGGGGGGCAGTCGGCCCCCCGGTTCCGCACAAACAGGCCCCCCACGTGGGGGGGGGGGGGGGCGTTTTAAAAAAAGGGGGGGGCGGCATGTAGCCGCCGCCGCCCTTCCCAGGAAGCGGGGGCTTAGCCCCCCGCGTGCAGCCACCGAGCGGCGCCAGGCCGCCGCGCCGCCACACCGCCTGCCGGCCGGCCTGCCGGGCCGACCCAGGGGGGGTCGGGCCGGGTCGGCCCGGACCCGGACCCCCCCGTTTCGAACCAGTTTCGGGCTTTTGGCCATAACTTGAGCCTCGGACCTCCGATTGACGAACCGTCTGCGGAAACGCGATCCTTGGATCGAGATGGTCGTTTCGGTATATCACACTCAAGGTTTCAGATTATTTTGTGTTCGGCCGGGTTGGTTCGTTCACGAAACCAACCGGGCCTTCGGAGCGGAAACGCTCATATCTAGAGCTACGGACTTCCGATTGACGTGTCGTCAGTCGTGTTGTGTTCCTCTTAGTGAGACTGATCTTTTGGCATACTCCGCCCGAGGTTTGGACACAGGTGGAGTACGGTCGGGTTGGTTTTTCCTTAAAAACCAACCGGGCCCCGGGGACGAAAATGCCAATAACTCTCAGACCGGGCGTCCGATCGACGCACCGTCTGTTGCGTTGAGTTCCTGTTGACGATACAGAACTTTTGGATACATCAACTCTGGTCTTCGTGACAGTTGATGTATCAGCCTCTCGGCTCGTGGAGCGGACTCTCCGAACGAGCTTGCTGTGTGCAGGAACCCTAGTGCTGGCTGCGACTGTTACTGTGACTGCTACTGCTACTACTGCTATTGTGACTGCGACGACGACAGTACAGAGATCCTATGTGGATTCAACGACGACGACTACAGCACTCAGCGATCCTACTTGGATCAGTGCTACAGGTCCTGTGTGGGCCCGATCCTGTGTGGGTCCGATCCTGTGTGGGTCCTTGCGCTCAGCGGTCCTGTGTGATCCAGCGCCTACAGGTCCTATGTGGGCCCGATCCTGTGTGGGTCTTTGCGGGGGTTAGTTACCTATCGATCCTTCGTGGGTCCGATGACTTAGATGGATCAGTGATCATCTTTATCGTCCTTGAAGAAGTATACCTGTGTGAGCTGAATCCTGTTGTTTTCCAGTGTGGATTGTGTTGTGCAATCCTGTGTGGATTACGTTTTGCTTTCCTGTGTGGAATACGTTTACTTTCCTGTGTGGACTGAGTTGTACTTGGGCTCGGAGGTTGGAGCGTATTTGAATTGTTTACTTAGGTATATGTATGGGCATATACCTAATCAGTGTCGGTTATTACTTTGTGATTGTAACTTTCTTGGTGGTTTATCCTTTGTGGATTTGAGAGACCTTAAGGGGTCTCGGGGTCCCTACTGAGTAGCTTATACTCACCCCTGCACGGGCTTTGCCCGCACTACGTTGTGTTGGTTGCAGACGACGGACATCGTTGACCTTAGCTGAGGCTTGCAGAGCGGGATGGTACCCGGAGGTGGACCACTGGGCGGGACGTGCTCGGAGCGGACGGCGGGACCCGTGGTGCAGAGGAGCTATCTGTACTCACCCTTAAGGTGGGATTTCCAGTGGACAGCTCGGTGTAGCGGCATTTACTTTTCAGTTGCTGTTTTCCCTTTCGAGTTGTACTTTACTTTCAGTTTTGGGTTTGTATTCTGGCCCATTTACTTTTCCGCACTTTCAGTTGTACTCTGCTTTTGTTTAGTGTTTACTTTCCGCTTGCTGACTCTGTGGTGTTTGTTTACTTTACAAAGGCAATGCCTTCCCTTTTTACCGGGATTTACGCCTTGGTGCTAGTCGCCAGCCCCTGGCCTATGGAAGGCGGGCTTGGGGTAGTCACGGCACGGACCCCGAGGGCGGGTCGTGACACAACACACGGTGTCTTAAAGTCTTAGAAAGAATCCAATACATGACCTGATTTGGCGGATCAGTCAATGCTTTGAACCTAGACTACATGGCGTGTACTTCCGAATACACGCCGTGTATTCTGGTGTTATATGTCCAGAAACGTTTGGCTCCTCCAGATGAGTTCCTCTATTTTATTTTAATCAATAATAAAAGAAAAAATTGTTTCTGTGAGGTGAACGAGAAACAAGGGAGGAGGAATAGAACTCGATATTCAGATTTCCAGACTGATTAAACATGAATTGAAATAACTAAATTATTAAATGCGTAAATTACCAACGAAAAACTAAATAATTATAATCAACTATATGACCCCTCTGATACCACTTGTAGGTTCCGAGCGCAGCGGAAGCGCGTTGGTGGGTTAGCTCAACTTTAATTTTAACGTTAAACAACGTTCAATCCGAGATCCGTCACGATATAAAACGCTGAATCTTTAGAATAGAACGAAGAACGTAAAGAAAAGAAGATTCCCAAAACCCTTGAGGAGGATCATCATATGTTGATTATAATTAATTTAATTAATGCATAAGAATTACCTCGTTGGAATTCTTTCTTCGTTGATGTGTCCGGTCACGATTCGGTGATCCGTCGTTGCGTCGTAGAATCCAAGTGTAAGATTCCTCTAGCGGTGATCCACACGTGTGTCACGTATCTCCGGATGTCGCCGAAGGGATATCCGGGTGCTAGCGCGGAAGACCCTTTGCTTGCAATGTCCGCCTTCGACTGCCTTTATCTGGTGGAGGATCTTTCTCTCGTAACTTTAGGGCGTTCTTGGTGGAAAGGGAATTCTCTCTTGGATTGAGAGTATTTCCAAATCCGTTGTGCACAACAATGGCTCTTTAAAATGTTGGGGTTGCTAGGATATTTATAATAGGTTTTGAGGTTAATAGAGTTATGACAATAAATAAACGCGTTACACATTTTATTTATTTCATTAACTCTTATTGAAAACCCCCATGTCAAATTATTAATTCCTTGACATGCTCCCACGCTGATTATAATAAATATCATTTACTAAAACAATATTAAATCCTCAAAATCCCAGCTGGAAAAACTACACGGCGTGTAATAATTAATACACGGAGTATACTTGTTTTTATATAAAACTACACGGCGTGTATAGTTAATATACACGGCGTGTACATTTATTTTCCATTTTTCTCCACCACATTTATTAGACCTTGAGTAATGACTATTTATTTCTTAAATAAATGTAAATGCATTACTCTCTAATAAATATATTATTTTTTCCACAAATATATTCTCTCGTATAACTAGTGTCAAAATAAATGCGATCAAACATCCTTAAATAATTATTAAACCACATTCGGGAATAATATTTATTTAACTTGTTAAATAAATATTTAACTGAGATACATGGACACACTTAGTGTGTGACCCTCTAGGCCTCTTTCTCAGTGGCATTAGGCTGAGCCTGCCTAATGTCCAAGGTTATCATCTAGAAACATGCCAAGGAACCCATAGAGAAAGAAGTTAACGCCGCAATCATGTGTCACTTCCTAAGAACGCTTACCGTGTAATATAATCACTTTGTCTCGATATCTCCAATCAAGCGGGTTGCATGCTCGTGACATCAACCCATGTGCTTGATTATTTTTTTCTTTGACTTCCTGGAATTGAACATTACCATACCTTACCATGGCCATGGATTTATTTAGGCTATATCAATTCCATCAAAGGGCCTGAGATATCTACTTCTGTTATGGAGCGGAAGGGACAAATCCTTTCTCACATTATCTATTAATGCGGTATTACTCATGATGCACCCAACTTATCCTACCTTGCTGCGAACAGTGGGTCGTCACAGTTTTCTTCAATACATATAAGTGCACGAGTTTTAATACCCATTAATAATAATCTTAATGTCTAAGGACCAATACACACTTCCGCAGATAGGAACATCCAATGACACTATGAAATGTGGACTTCCTACTGGCGGGTCTCGTTCTCATAATAGCCTCCTGGATATTACCAAGGGTGCACACCATGAGAAGGTGCCTCAAAGTTTTTTGAGTCCTCACCCCTAATGAACTATATCATTTCTGTCCCTCAAATAATATCATCCGGCCATAGAACATACATTCAAGAACAGTGTTATGGCACTTTCGGGTTCTCATCATAGCAGGGATCCGCTACGACCATTTAATGCAACAGCTGTCCTTAGGACATTATCACATGAAATTTCATGCAGAAGAATAGTCAAGATGTGATAAGGATTTTATTTAATGAATAAAGTACAAAGTATTTGGTTCTAGACCACCAACTCTAACAAAAAATTGGGTTAAAAAGTTCTTTTATAGAAATTTCACAGCCTAACAACGCCACTTTAATATTCCAAAAACGGGTTGATGAGATAAAAATGGAATATCATCACTTGGAAGTAATATTTAAATCAATAAAGATATATAATAACATATCCCAATAAAATAATATGTAAATTAAAATACATAACAAAAAGAAGTCTTTTAAAGAGAGGAGGGTGAAAGTTTCCCTTACCGATTGGGTAACATATGAAAGATACACCACATGAATGAAGGATCATTCAATGAAGATGTCAATACCCAAATATAATAGTATATTACACAATTAATAAAATCATTTAGAGTACATATGCCACAAAAAAGGAAATAATGCCCAATATAGCATTATCACACGAGAATAAAAAGTGAGATGAAAAACCCTTACATCGTTATAATCAATCGATTCCTACGACCAAAAGTTAATAACCACAAAATTAATCATAGAATACCAGGAATATAAATATAATCATGATAATATATATCAAAATTAAGTACACAATACACCACATGCAATAAATAAGTGGCGAACAATAGAAATCTCACGGAATTAAAAATGAGATAGGAAACCATTTACCTCTTGTCCGACTTGACTTGTTTGTTCCTTATTATTACTGAATAATAAACTTAAGTTAATTTATACTTGATTAAGAACCCTTTTTAATGTTTTTTATTCCTTTTTTTATCACTTATTACCATGATATAAAAAACATGTAGTCATTTAAGTTAATAAAGGTCATTTTGTCGATATTTGGTACTTATGTGAAAATAAACACCTTATAATTACAGGTTGTTCATGTGGTCAAGATTACATTATCTCTAGAATGATATTCATGATTTAGATATCATATATATCATATATATCCAGTTTATAAATGTATTTATAATAGTACATAACATTTGGAGATAAGAAATGAAATACACTGTTCATGGAGACGGTAACTCATACGTATGCATAGATGCTACATTTATTTCTATTTCATACTATAATTTAATTAAAACATAATTATAAATTGTTATATTATAATTATAGTATAATATCATATATAATTTCAATAACTCAATCCTTTATATGTCCACATATGGTATGAACGAGTCATATGACTTTGAGAGGGTGGCAGTCCACACTTCCTTAAATGAAATTATCGCGTTTACTCATAATGTAAACCATAAAGGGATGTATAAATTAGAAATAAAGAATCATAAATAAAACATAAACAAAATTTATATCATATATAAATACAATGTCATTATAATGGCCACCATGATAGGTGGTAAGAGATAATCGATCAATCATCGTTTCGTGAGGTGTTAGTTTTCTATCCCCAAAAACAATATATTCTTCACCCATTAGATAGATGTTTGTGTAAATGTAGTTTGAATACCTCTAAAAAAACTAGTATATTGAATATAATGGTGTTTTTATATAATAAAGGAATAAAAAGTGGTTAGGGGTTGGAGAAGTAAAATATATGAAAATAAGTTAAGAGAAATCGTTACCTTTAATTTGGGTAACTCCCTTTGGTATAAACCAAAATGGTTTATTGAAGCTCCTTCTTCCTAAAGTAATGATTCTAATAATACAAGAGTTATTTAGGGAGCTTAATTGGGAATAGATTGAATGAGCCAAACTTTTTTAGAGGTGTGGGGAATTGGTTAGAATTGAGGGATTTTTATAAGGGGGAGGAGGGGCTCTTTAAGAAAATGTGATAATATTATTTTATTATATAATGATATTCGGTTTCTAAAAGTAAAAAAAATATTTAAGGTATAATATAAGATGACTCAAGGTAGAAATAAATTCATCCAATAAGAATTGGATATGTTTTGGATGTTATTTTAATATTTATAATCTTATTTATTTTAATCGTTTATTAATGAGGTAAACACTGCATCATTATTGTGTCATAAATAATTTAATTTATTCAATGTATAAAAATTATAAAACAAAGAACATGATGTAGGAAATATTTTTTATCTTTTCAATTAATATTTATAGTCGAAATGATAACTTATATAACACCATGTAAAAATTATTTCAGAAAGAGATATTTTTTTTTTCATTTTTCCTTTACAATAAGTTAATTAAAATAAATTGTCATTATCATTAATAAGTGGCTCCATGGGGTCCCAAAATTGACCCACAGATTCCCATGGTCGGCCATTAATCATCCAATAAGGTTAGGACAAGTGTTAAGGTAATTTTTAATTTTTAAAATATTCTTTTTACCTTGAATTGCCCTATTTACCTTTAACCACAGTAAATAAAAGTCAAAAGTTACTATTGGATAAAAATTAATTTCATCTTATTGAACCACATTTTACCTAATAATAACAACCATGTATGTCAGATTTTTTAAATTCAATTCACATAAGTGGTAAAATTTCATTTAAATGAAAAATTCAGTTTTTAACTACTACTAAGTGGTTTCACTATTCATCAAAAATTTCTGTTTTTTAGAAAACTACCAAAAACTCAACCAACGATATATTTGATATTCCGAATTAAAAAATTATGACTATTTTACCAAATTATTAACATATAAGTTTCATTAATTAATTTAAAATTAATTCCCACTGTCAAAACAAATCGTGTGTTTTTAAGAAACAGTAACTATCAAAAGATTGACACTAGTTTATGTCCAATTTCTAAGTGAAATTAATTCCAATGAACAACATTGAATTCAATGGTAAAAATATATTTTAATTAAACTATAAAAAAATTACAAATATAATATAACCATATATATAGATTAAATTAAAATGCAGTTTGAATTAAAATACAATATTTTTCACTATTCATTAGAAAATGAACATTATATGAAAAAAATCAAAAATTTACACAAAGTAAATTATGATGTCCCCATTCTAAATAAGAATATTATTTTGTCAAATATAATGTATTAAAGTGACAAAAACTTTATTTAAAGAGGGTTCTCCCTTAAAAGGTGGTAAATCAACATTTTAATGTAAATTATGCTTAAAATTAGATTAACTCACATTTTAAGCCACTAAATTTAATTGGATAAAAGTAAAAACATTTAAAAAACATGTATAATAATATTTTATTTAGTTCTATTCATTCAAGACAATACAATGGATAGGCGTTAACTACCATTTTAAATAATAATAATATTTTATTACTGTGCAACGTAAGATTTCAATGAAACCCGTTGTTGCGTATTAGGAATCCATCGAACATAGAATCAACTTTAAAATATAATTAATAATTTATTTAAAAATATTAATAAATATTATAATGTCATATTCTTTATTTACCTAGGATGTTACATATTTCCCTCCATTTTGGAATTGCGTCCTCGCAATTTCAAAATTGGGCTCAGAAACATCATTGAAAGTCCCACATCAAAAAATGAGTCAATAAAACAATCATTTTAAAATAAAGGAATAGAAGTACAAAGATAACCCAAGAAAAAAGATACCAGGATCCCATGAAAACATGGATATGGGGGAGAAAACAATCCATCAAGTTTGGAGAGTGATAGAAAACATGACTAGGAGAAACTTAACCCCCATAAAATCTCAAACCTGTTTTGGGTTAAACAGTCTTTGATTCCCCTGTAAAAAAAGTTTACAGACAACACTTTTGTTTTATTTCAATTTTAATAATTTTGAAGAATTTATTTATGAGATTAAACCAAAATAAAAGGAATCATACTTACATGTCATTTAGACTTTCATCTATTAGTAAATTTTTACCACAAACTCATTTTTTTTCAAAAGATGAGTATTCAATATGACTTGTTCACATTGAATGTTCTATGATCAAATTCTAGATAATCACATAATCCACAATATATGAACTATATTTTTTTCAATGTATTTATAAATTAACCAAAACCAAAATGATTTGTGCGAGATCAGATAATACCCAAAAAGGATAATATTTTACAAAAATAAAAACTACTCTTAATCTCCAAAAATTTTCAAACAAAACACAATGTTCAACAAAGACCATTTGATAAAAAATTGTCCATAAAATTATTCAAAGTAATCCAAACTTATATTAAAACCCAAATCTTATAAGTATTTAATCACATAGTCTTTGAAGATAAATCTTAACATTTATATCCAAATAACATCAGTTACTCTTAAAGTCTCATATTGAAAAGTAATTATCCTAATCACACATTCACCATGATAGGTTAATACATTATATAGATAACCCAAAATAAACACATTATTTATTAATAAAATCATCTAACTAAAAAGAATTAGTCATAGTAACAAGGGACTTCACATAGTCCAATGGTAGGCGATAAATCCCAGTCTCACTTTTGTTGTGGGTTCGATTCCCACAGCTTTTTCCGACGCGAAGGGTTGTCATGCAGTCTGCGTGTTGTCCCTTTTCAAAAACTATATAATTTTATAACATTACTTAAAAGATTTAAATTATAAAAAATAACCATAACATATTTTAACCACAATGGTTTTCTAATAACTTTCATTTTGCATCCCAAAATGTATTAACTTGTAATTGCCTCAAATTCAATGATCATATAAACCCAAATGGTAATTTATAACTATATCCAAAAAAGAAAAGATAATTATTAATTGAATAGAATTTTCATATATCAAACTTTAGGGTTACAAATACTATAAAAATTATTCTAATTTAATCCCATCATTAAAAGAGCCTTAATACTTTTATGCATTTAATGATGATAAAATCTACCATAACTCTTGAATCCCTTATATGTTGACTTCTTACTCATTCAACGTTCATCATGATACATTAATAATTCCTTTATAACTTACTCTAAAATAATTCTTTCTAAAAAAAACATGAATCATATCCTTAGATTTCAATAACGTGTAAACATCAGTTAAGAAATAAAATATACCATTGATTGGTCATTATCATTTTCTTCATCCTCAATCGGAATGGAATTAGGTATGGGTAAAAATGTATTTGTATGATACAAGTGATCCCATTCCCGAAAATTCTCTATAGGACATTTATTTGTATAATGACCATGCACACCACATTTAAAACATTCAATTGATCCCTAAGAAAGAACTTCTTTCCCTTTCCTAGAGTTAATTGGATGTTTCCTTTTTCCATGGCGGTTTCTTGCTTTATGAACTTCATTTCCACATATATAGAATATTCTCATCCCTTTGAAACACTTTTATATGTGTTATTTTCCACAACCTTGACACATAGGTTTTTTATCATACTTACCTTTATGATTATTACCTGAACTTCCGTAGGGATTTGTTTTTTCCATATATGACGAATTATAAAAATCACTAGGGTTCAAGTTTTCAATAATGAATCTAGATAGTTGGTTGAGAATAACAACAATAGTTCTCATTGTAGCTCCCATTTCATTCAGTTTCTCATTTAGAAAATCATCATAGTTTTCATCACATCCACGGTTACTTTGGTGCCTATGAGATCCAGCCATTTACTAAAACCAAAAAATGTCACTGTGAGTATATCATTAAAATCATCATATAATATCTTATGAGGAGGGTAAATACTAAGATATACTAATTCATGTTTTCTTAAACTCATTCACATCATCTAAAATAACTATGACTCTTTCAAAAATCCTAACCATTATTGTAAGGTCACTTATGCTTAAAGAACACCCTAACCTCTATTGTTATCTAAACCAATATTTGATACCAACTGTAAGGACCCAACCTAAAACAGTATATAATCTTGAATTAAATGAATAATTCACATAGATGATCTATTCAGGTATAGATTTTTAGAGAATTAGGAAACAACTATTACATAACAATATGGAAATTACATGTAGACACTACTACTCTGTATACATTTTTCATAAAATGAAAACTCTTAAAAATAATAGACATTTATAGTTCCATGTTTTAGACAACATAACTTTTCCTTGACCTCATATTTGACCCTATTCATCTTTATGTATTGTGAAAAACATTTCAAAACAAGGGATGAGAATAAAAATTTCAGTAAGGGTTACAAAATAATGAAAAGAAACATTATCCCATCAAAAACTAAAAATATATGAAACCATAATTTTCAATTATAACATACCTCATGAAATCATAATATTTATGAATAACATAAAGAAATCCGAAATCGTAAAGGTAAATTATGGAATTCATAGCATACTTACATTGTATCTATCACAACTACATAGGAGTCACATTTGGAATACCCATCAAAATATATTTCCTAAATCTCTTAGGAGAAACATTAATGTTTACCTCCATCACGTTACCCAATGCATTGGAGAGCTATCTCAGGTTCACCCTCCCTAGGTTTATCACGAAACCAACCATATACATAAATAATGCCCAATAACCATAACATAATAATAACAAATAACACAATCATAAATGCAAGATAACATTTCCAAATTCGAATCACAATATATCAATTCAAGATATTGAAATAAGAAATGCTTTATCAAACCATTTTCAAAACCATTTAAAAGATTTAATTAAGAGATTTTTGAATCAAAGTGTCCCATACCACTTTGAATCTTTTAAAGGAATTAAAATTTTAAAGAATTAATGTCCATATAAATAAATCCTTAAAAACCATTTTGGAAACATGGACATTAATGATAAATATTTATAAGAATAAATCTTTAAAAATTATAAAACAATATTTCAATTAAAGTGTTTTTAACAAAACGAGAGACGCTTGAATACTAATAGTTGAGGAATAGAATTTAATCAAAACAATATAATATCCTAAAAATAAAGGTATTCATGATATAATATGGAAAAGGATAGTATATACACCATATAATATTGAATTGGTGCATAACAACAATGAAGTCTCAATAGAACGTAAATTGAGACAAAACCCCTTATAAAGATGGTATCCTTAGATTAAAGATAAATCGATTAAATAATTACGTGTGAATAATATAAATACACCAAATAAAAGTGAAGATTAAGTTTAAAACAATCAGAGTCAATTCACACATATTTATAGAAAGACATAATCAAAAAGTATAAGTTTAACCTAATGAATTGAAATTGGGTTAAGAAGCTCCTTTACAGAAATTCGACAGCCTAACTGCGCCACATTAAAATTCAGAAAATGAGTTAATGAGAGAAAAATGGTTTCTCGTCACATGGACATAAAATTTATAGCAATAAGTATATTATAGAGCATATCCCCACAAAATATGATGTAAATTAAAAGACATAACAAAAAAAGTCTTTTAAAAAGAGGATGGTGTAAGGTTCCCTTACAGATTGGGTAACATACAAAATATACAACACATTTAAGAAGTTTCATTAAATTAAGATTTAAATACCAAAAAATTTTAGTATATTACACAATGAATACAGTCATATACATTACATATTCCACACAAAAGAAAATAGTGTCCAATATAGCATGAATCTCATAGGAATAAAAGTGAGATGAATAACCCTTACTTCATTGTAATCAATCGAGTTGTATGACCAAAAGTTAATAACCACAATATAAATCAAAAAATAACATGTATATAAAGATATTAATGATAATATATATCACATGGAAGTACAAAATAAACCACATTCAATAAATAAGTGGTGAACAATGGAAATCTCACAGAATTAAAAGTGAGATAAGAAACCCCTTACCTCATGTCCGACTTGACTTGTTTGTTCCTTGTTATTTCTGAATAATAAACTTATGTTTATTTATACATGATTAATAACCCCTTTTCAAGTTTATTATTCCTTTTATATCACCTATTACTATGTTATAAACAATATGTCATCATTTATGTTAATAATGGTCGTTTTGTCGATATTTGGTACTTGAGTAAAAATGAATAACTTATATTACAGGTTGTCCATGTTGTCAAGAGTAAATTATCTAAAAAATGATATTCGTGATTTAGATATCATATATATCATATATATCTAGTATATAAATGTATTTATAACAGTACATAACATTAGGAGATAAGAAAGGAAATTGACCGTTTATGGAGACAGTAAGCCGTACATACGTATGAACGCTATATTCATTTCTATTTCATACATTAATTGAATGAAAACATAATGATACATAGTTATATTATAATTCAAGTATAATATAATATATAATTTCATTAACTCTATCTTTTATATGTCCCATGTATGGTATGAATGAGTCGTATCACTTTTAGGGGGCGGTAGTCCGCACTTCCTCAAATGAAATTATCATGTTTACTCATAATGGAAACCTTAATGGTATGTATAAATTAAAAATACAGAATCATAAAGAAAACATAAACCAAATATATATCATATATAAATACAGTTTCATCATAATGGCCACCATGATAGGCGGTAGGATATAATCAAACAATCATCGTTTCGTGAGGCGTTAGTTTTCCATCCACAGAAAGAGTATGTTGTTCACCCATTTGATGGAGGTGTGTGTAAGTTTTGTTTGAATAATTCACATAGAAACATACTATTATATTGGGTATAATCTTTTTTTTATAAAATAAATAAATAAAAAGAGTTTAGGGGATGGGGAAGTAAAATAGAAGAAAAGAAGTTTAGAGAAACTGTTACCTTTAATTTGGGTAACTCCCTTTGGTATGAACCAAAAAGGTTTCTTGAAGGTTCTTCTGCCTAAGACAGGGATTCTATAAGGAGAATAAGGATTAATAGAGATTAATTGAGTAGATTTTGTATGATCCAAAATGCTTTAGAGGTGTGGGGAATTGGTTAGAAGTGAGGGCTTCTTATAAGGGGGAAGAGGTACTCTTTATAAAAGTGTGATAATATTATTTTATTATATTACTATATTCGGTTTATAAAGGTCCAAATATCATTAATTAATAATATGTGATGAATCATGGTCGAAATAAATTCATCCAATAATAATTGGATAGGTTTTTCTTGTTATTTTAATATTTATAATATTATTTATTGAAATTGTTTCTTAATGAGGTAAACACTACATCATTATTGTGTCATAAATAATTTAATTTATTAGATGTATAAAAATAATAAAAATACTTTCATGATGTAGGAAATATTTTTATCTTTCAAATTAATTTTTATGGTCGAAAATATAACTTATATAACACAATATAGAAATTAATTTACAAAGAGATATTTGTTTTTGTCGATTTTCCCTTTACATTAAGTTAATTAAAATAAAGTGTCATTATCATTCATAAGTGGCTCAATGGAGTCCCAAAATCGACCCAAGGATTCCCATGGGCGGAAATTACTTATACAATAAGGATAGCACATGTGTTAATATTATTTTGAATTATTATAATATTGTTTACCTTGAATTACCCTATTTACCTTTAACCGTAGTAAATAAAAGTCAAAAGTAACTATTCACCAAATATTATTTTAATCTTATTGAACCAAATTTTACATACTAATAACAACCATGTATTTATTATTTTTGAAACTCAATTCATAGAAGTGGTAAATTTTTATTAAAATGAAAAATTCTGTTTTTTAACTACTACTAAGTTGTTTCACTATTCATCAAAAAATGATGTTTTTCAAAAAATTACCAAAACTTCAGCCTAAGATATATTTGATATTAATAATTAAAAAATGATGTCTATTTTACCAAATTATAAAAATATATGTTTCATTAATTGATTTAAAATTAATTCCTATTGTTAAAATAAATAGCATTATTTTAAGAAACAATAACTATCAAAAGATTGACACTTGTTTATTTCCAATTTCAAAGTAAAATTAATTCCAATGACCGAAATTTAATTCAATGCTAAAAATATATCATAATTAAACATTAAAACCAATAAAAAATATAATCTAACCATATATATAAATTAGATTAAAATGCAGTTTTAATTAAAATACAATATTTTTCACTATTCATTAAAAATTGAAATTTGTCGGAAAAATTAAAAAAATTTACACAAAGAAAATTTTGTTGTCACCATTCTAAAAAAGAATTTTATTTGGTAAAATATAATGTATTAAAGTGACCAAATCTATATTTAAAAAGGGTTCTTCATTAAAAGGCGTAAAATCAACCTTTATTGTAAATCAGGCTTAAAATTAGATTCATTCACATTTAAAGCCACTAATGTTTATTGGATAAAAGTAAAAACAATTAAAAAACTTGTATAATCATATTTTAATCAGTTATATTCATTCCTTACAATAAAATGCCAAGGTGTTATCTACTATTTTAAATAATAATATTATTTTATTAGTGTGCAACGTAAGATTTCAAAAAAACCTGTAGTTGCGTATCGGGTAAGCCATCGAAAATAGCACCCCCTTTAAAGTAAAACTTATAATTATTTTACAAATATTAATAAATATAAAAATTTCATAATAGTTATTTACTTGGGATGTTACACTAATTATAAAAAAGGTTAATATCAGATCCTCCTAATCATAGTGAAAGGGAGCTGAAAATATCATTTGTAATACCACATAGCTAGTTTCCCGAATATGAGAACACCATAGGGGAGTCAAAATATAGACATGGAGGAAATTTACTAAATAAATAATAATTGTGTGTTATAGAGATCATTGATAACAATTACGTGGATGATGATAACAATTTAAATGACCAAAAAATCATAAATCAAAAATATTTGAAAAAGACCATCAATTAATCATAAAACAAGATAATAGGATAATGTTCTTTCAGTATCATTTTTATTGATTTGAATAATTCATATAAAAAATATAATAGAACTTAAGGAAATACATATACTTGAAAAAATTATTCTTTTCATCAATTTCAACTAGAATCTCATATTTTTCTCTATATCATGTGTATTTACGCTAACTTTTCATTCCTGAAGAACTAAAATAAACATTGAGTTGATCAATGAAAACAGAAAAGGATAGAATAATTTTCCTCCAATCATTAGACATTAAAAAAATAAAAAATTATAATTATTTTAGATAATTACCAATATGAACAAACCACAAAATATGTAAATAATATATTAATGACAAAATCGAAAATAATAATACTCAATGTTCAAATTAGTATTAGGAATAAACTATAATATGTATTCTCAAATTAAAATCTCATATATCAAAATTATTTTACAATATATATATATATATATAATAGATCAACAAAATATTATATACAAATAATATCAATTTCTCTTATTGTCATATTGAAAACAATACCCTATATATATACCCCAAAAAATGTGTAGAGCTTTTCCTTAAATATTTTAAACCAACATAACAAAACAGTAAAATCATATGTGTTTCAAATATTTAACTCAATATTCATTCCTCAAATCATGTTTATATAATGATATAATATTACCAATATAGTGTACCTAATAAAAATCACTTATTCCCTAAATAACATTTCAATCCCATGGTTATTTAAACAATCAAAAATATTTTCTCAATTTGAAATATCCCTGAATTTCTTAAAAAACAATGATCATATAAACCATAATGGTTAAGAATAACATCAATCTTATACCGACAAATTATAGAATTTTTAATCCAAAAAAAACTCTTTCACTGCAAAATATTCATAACAAAATGGTTTTATTTACATAAATGTCTCCTAAAATATCCTTAATCAGGTTAAATTCCCATAACATAAAACCTAAAATGTGGAAAATATAAATTTTGAAATATGATCAACCATAAACATACCATACCATGAAGCATTATATTTATCTAATATAACTATGGCATATTATAGGTTTCAATTGGTATTATTCTATTATTGATCATTATGGTTCATTTAGAAAATGTGAATTAACCAAAAGCATATCACATGGTAGTGCCAAAACTATGGTGAAGTAAGGGAACATTCACTATGCACCAGAATGATGGATGAGATAAAAAGAACCAAACCATTGAGGTTTTTTACCAAATGGTATATCTATTCCAAAACCACATCATGTTTAATAATCCAGATCAGGATTTACTTCTAGAAAATCACGATAATCCTTACTATACTAATAAATTGTTGATATTATATTATAGTTAGTCATATCCTCATATTCAGTAAAAGAGTTATATTCCGTATTCTAGGATTCCTAAATATAGTTACCGAGGCATCTAATAGACATCCTCTAATAAAAAGTATATATAACCTAACCCTAGTACCCAAGAGTTTGTTTATAATTTATTATATTATTACTATATAAAATTGATCGCATCCCTAAGGATTGAATAATTTAACAGTCTGAGTGAACACGGTACATGATTGAAAACCATATTACATTTTAAAAGAGAAAATTAAATATCTTATTTTCACCTATAAAACTACTATTTCTACTAGAATATCCCTTCATGTCAATCATCATAAAGCTCTAACAATCCTACAGATATGAATCTGAAGAAAGGGGTATCTCATATGCTCATTAGGGGAATTTTAATGATGAAAGCAATCATCGAATAAACAAAACATGAATGATATGGTCAAGATTAAAAATATTAAAATATAACAAACCAATAATGATATAAAAGGGTGACTAAATAAAGAGATAACATAATATCGTAAAAAACATATGGCTATAAATGACTTGTTTCATAATGATAGAAATCAAAATGCTATAAATGAAAATCCCACCATCAAATTCGTATTCCAATATATAATACGGAAATATGTATGGTGTATTAAAAACACCCAAACTATATTATTTCAGGATACTTAAAAATTCATCTAAGGGATAAAAAAACCCCCTCTCATAACATATTATTTATAATAAATTCATCACATGATTGAAAAATACAACTTATTCAATATGAATGAATATTATATGATTACTCATATAGAAAGCGCTAGAATGAAAATATTCAATAAATTATCCAGAAAAACTATTCATAAAAAATTCATAGAATGAATAATAAAGGTTTATTTTAAAAAATCTATTTTATTTTTTTAAAATAACGGGATATTTTCATTGATAAATAGAAATACCAAAAAAGAACATTTAAAAATTTCTTGATGAAAATAAACTTTTCAAATTGAAAATGAATTTTAAAAGATAAAATATTCCAAAATAACAAAAATGAAATTTCATTGAAAATATACAATGGAACCCTATTAACGATGTTATAAATGATTGTGAGATCAGGACTGTGGAAAATTTAATTTATTTCATGTAATTTAAAATAAATATTATACTTATATTTTCAATAAAATGTAAAAAGTACCTCATTTTAAAATGATAAGAAAATTCCTTTGAAAATTTTTATAAATAGTCATACATGGGTAAAAATGAACATAAAAAATCATTGGAGGGAATTAAAAAAAATTGATAATAATTTAATTATAATATGTACATGGAATAAAATGATCCCCTAATGAAAAAAATAATATTGGTTTTTCTTTAACAACAATATTTTAGTATCTTAATTACTTTGATGGGGAAAATGAATGTAATGATTTTAATTTCCTAAAATAAAAATAGTATTGTAAAATTTAAAAGATTTAATATATAAATATTTACTAATTACCCCTAGAGGAGTCCAATATATAAAAAATCTTGAATAATTATGATATTGGGAAATAAAACCTTACGACATCGGTAAATTTTGAATCATAATATCAAAAATTTAATAACATCTAATAAAACATAAAATATAATGACTGTAATGATATTCCTAATATATTATGTAAATTGATCAATATAAATTCCTCATAAACAAGAATAGGTTTATAACATGAAATATTTCCCACTGAAACAAAATTTAGATGAATAACCCTTACAATGATTACATCATTGACCTGAGAATTTGTCAACTAAGTGATTATGTGTCACAAATGTAAATATAGAAAAAAAATGTGGAAATACAATATAATATAATCATTGGTAATTTGAAATAAATAAATAATAATATATTCAATTAGTTTGGAGTATAACCCAATTAATGAATATTGGGTTAAGAAACCCCTTACCTAAGTTCTAACATGCATCGTAAGTTATAATAACCACATATATAATAAAATTAAATTTATTATAATTCTATAACAGAAAAATATAAATTATTATATTACCATATAAGGTTCACATATAACATATCAATACATTTTTATTAATAATTATTTATTTTTATTTCGATTTCTAGGTGTTAACTGTTTTCTTTTCTATAAGAAATTTTGTTCAGTAATTTTGTGCATTATACTTTGATCAGTGATTCATTATAACTATATCTAATTATGTATATAAATATCAAATATATTAATAATATAAATATATTTAGGTTCATCCATAAATGGTATATATAGAATAATTCATTATATGATTCCTAGAGAATTTTGGCTATTGGTACGCCAAAAAGTTGATTCCATTTTTCAATTTATAGAGAAAGAGAAAGATAAAAATAATTCAACATTACAGAATTTTAATAATATAAAAAATAATAAATATATTTAAAAAATCATTACCACAAACATCCATGTTATTTTGTGATTAATATTTAATTAAACCACCACATCGAGATGGTAAATCATATGCATGCATGAGAGATATTTTCTCTTTTTATAGGTTAAAATTAAGGTGGAAAAATATTGTTCCATCATAAAAATAATAATTTTTGTATTTTTAAGAAACTAATTTCATTATGTTCAAATTTATATAGTATATTTATATGATGTTAAAGATGTAATAAAATTTACAATAAAAAGTAAATTTGGAAAGGCATATTTAAGAGTTATACATTTTCGTTGTGAATCCTCTTTTATATTACACCTTATTCAAGAATTAATAGTTATTTATAATGATTATAGTCTCTAGGATGTGGTGTAGGATGAGACTAATTTATTATGTTAGGTATTTTTCAAGATAGTAGGCTGAAACATTTTTAGTAATATGATAGAAGATTTGTAGTTTTATTAGTGAGTTCAGGGGAACTCTTGGAATTTCATTAAGTATTATATAAATATTAATTTTTTATTAAGCTCATGTGACTCAAAATTGATTTATTTATACTATACATTGTGTATTTGTCAAAATAATATCCTTAAATAAAATCTAGAAATTATTATTCTATATTTTAAACTTTATTTCTTAGTTTTACCCCATTTATTCCTTTCGAAAATTACCAGTATGTCAATTATTTTTAAGACATTTCAATCAAGAAAATTATTGTAAAAATGAAAATTACACATAAATTACACATGGATGATATTTTAAACTATATCCCATTCACATGATGATGTTAATAATTTTTTAATGTTTAAATAATTTTATAAAATAGTTTTTATTATAAAACATCATAATTTCATTATTCGAAATAATTGAAATATTATAAAATAATATGAGTATAACTCAAAAAAATGATTCCAAAATTCCCTGCATTAAATGAAATGTTATATAGGGTCTTAATATAATCATCCAATATATACATGATAGTTATTGTCTGGTTTAATCTCTTGGATAACTAAATTTAACATTAATTGTGGCAATGAATTTTATAATGTTAAAGGGTTATAATTTTTATCATAACACAACAATTGGATAATAAAATTAAATATGATGAAATTTTATATTATTTATTATTCTAATTGTCCCATTTCTGTATTTTTATGAATTTTAAACAATTATATATAATATTATATAACATAAAATTCAATACATGTTATATTAAGAACAATTCACATAATTGTTCATCGAATAATAATAATAATAATGAAATTAAAATATAAAAATCTCAGAAAGATTTAATATGTATTATTTAACCTATTATTTTTTGGGACACTAAAACTCAACTAGAAAATATTTTTTTATGTTTTTAAAAAAAATATACATTCAATTTCTACTGGTTGTACATGATTTAGGTCAAAATTTAGTAAGAGTTTAAGGTACTAATTTATCCCCTATTAAAATGCAATACATGTTATATTAAGAACAATTCACATAATTTTCATCGAATAATAATAATAATAATGAAATTAAAATATAAAAATCTCACAAAGATTTAATATGTTTAATTTAACCTATTATTTTTTGGGACACTAAAACTCAACTAGAAAACACTGTTTTTATGTTTTTAAAATAATATTCTTTCAATTTCTGTTGGTTCTACAAGATTTAGGTCAAAATTTCATAAGAGTTTAAGGTAATAATTTATCCCCTATTAATTAAAAATAAACATCCATGATAAAGAATTTAATTTATATTTTAAATACACAATTATAATCAAACACAATTTTTTATATTCATGCCAAAAAATATTATTGAAATAAATTGTAACGGAGTGATACATTTGACGTTATCCTTTACAAAAAATACTATAAAGTTCATATTTAATGAAAAATGACTCCAAATTTCCATATTTTTGAATCATGGAAGGGTATGACTGAAAAATACTAATAAAAAATGATGAATCCTTGTGTTATATAATTTTTAAATCCACATCCAGAATTTTATTCATGTATTCCCTATTTTACACTTTCTGAGGTGAAAATTATTTACCATGGTTACTTTTCATAATGACTAAAAATAAATTGAAATTATTTCTAAATTTTGAATATATTTTAGGAAATTAAATTCATATAAGTGTAAGATCATAATTTAAATTTACACTAGCTAAACATGATGAAATGTATCTTTTTGAGGAAAATGTTATCTTATGAATGAATAATTTTTATTAAAAATGTAGAAATAAAAATAATTATAATGATCCCAACAGGATCATTAAAAATGTTAATGAAGTAAATTTATTTTTAAAAAAAAATTAGAAAATGTAACATTCTAAAAGATTTAAATTAAAAGACAGTTATGAATAATAATCACTATTTTCACTATTCATCGAAAAATAAAAATTTAAAAAAATTCTCAAAAACTCATCCTATGATAATTTTAAAATTTTGAATTAAAAAAATAACTTTTTTGTCAAAAAATATCCAAAATTTTGTATCAAATTTAATATAATACTCTATAAAAATGTCACAAAAAAATTTAAAAAACATATTTTGAGTAATAAAATGAATAATGAAAATTGAGTTCATATTTCCTAAGAATTATTCCGAAAAATTAATGAATGGTACCTTTATATACATTGAATAATTTATTAAATCCTAATCATACCTAAGAACTCAACTTTATGTTTATAATATTCACATTAAAATAATTTGTTTATTGTGTATCCAAATTCACTTAAAGTATAGTGTTGCATATTATGAAATTGATCAAGCATATTATTATTTTAAATCTCATGTGGCTTGAAAAGGAATCATATAGAGGTGTTAAATTTTATTTAAAGTGTACTTATCTTGATTCTCTAGATATATTGGAAATTTCACCCTCGTTTCACATGGATAAAGTACACATTTTTTATTTTTGGTTGATTTATTAGTTTATATTGTATCACCAGCTCTATAACCACCCATTACCATTTTTACTCATTTTATGTGAATCCCCTGATGAGATACATTATAAAAAATGTTTATTCTATCTTTTATTTCACTTAGCTCATGAGATAACATTATGATATCACTTCATTATGGTTTATGTTTCATTATGACTTTAATGGAGCATGAAATTACATGATAAGTAATGGAAATTTTTTAATGTGTGGTTTGGATCGATTTTTTTTTATTTGAAACTATTGAGAAATATTTTTTCCTTATTCAAAATGACTAGTTTCCAACTCATGGGGATTAAGAATACCATTTGGGATAATATTTCAATATGACATGCTTCATGAGTCATGTGTAGAGTAGGTTGCATTATGAAAAAATGGTATGAGATCCATTGATTTTGAGAGTCTGGTTTTTTGACTTCCATGTTATACAAGATATATGTTTTTTGGGATTTACTGTGAGGTTTGAAGGAATTTTCAATCAACACACATAGTATCCTTCATTATGATACAAAGGTTTTTTGGACTTCCATTGTTGATTTTTGGATTGGTTTTACCCCCTCCATGTTGGGTTGGGTTCATAGGTCATAGAATAAACCCATATGAATAGTGTAAATGATGTTTAGTATTGATGTATTATCATAATTGATCATTTATCTTTTTTTTTGGAAAATAATTTTTTTTATAGAATGTAGATTTAATATGGGTTTTCATGGTTTTCATCTTATTATGATTTCATATAAAATCATTCCATAATGAATGTGACATGTGAATATTTCAAAGGATGATGAATATAACATTCCTTGAGAAAATACACTGGTATATTATAATCTAGTTGAGGGAGTGGTTTGGATTGGTCATTATTTGGATGAATGAAAAAATTTTAACCCCACTATAGTTAAAGAAGATGATTTAGATCATGAAAATGTTTGGTCTCAGTACTTCTAATTTGTAAGCCTTCATCATATGATAGTGAAATTATCCTCAGGAGTCTAATGATTTGTTAGAATTTAATTGGAGTACTTTTTTGTTCTATTATCCTTTGGGTTCCTTTCATTTGATGTTTTCCTCTTTTATTCTTGAAGTCTCTAGTAGGAAACTATGAGATTCAATAATATAGGAAAAGTTTCATGAGAACCTGATAGAGAATCAAATATTAGGAATTTTCAGACTAAAATTTTATCTTGAAATGATGGCACATGAAAATTATGTGGTATTTTTTACTCTCTAATAGGGAGAAAATATATTTATGGAGTATGTTATCAGATTCATATATCTTTTTTTGGTAAATTTTCATTGAATAAAAAAGTAAATTCTTGGAGGTTTGAAGTTTGTCTTTATTATGATATTTGATCATTTAACTTTTTCATAAAGCTCCCAAAAAATGTTGAGCTAGTTTATTGGGAATTTATGTCAATTATGAATCATTTAGGTATATTAGGGAAGATATTTGGGGCTCTATAATATGGTGGTGGTAGCAGTAGTCCTTTTTCAAGGATGAGAAAGTGGAATGAGTTGATAATAATTTGTAGTAGTGGACACATAAACCAATATCTGTTTTAGCATTCAATCTTCAACTTGCAGATCTCTAATTTATTAGTAGTGTGTAATTTCAGGTAACATGAGGTCTATATAGAATTTTGAAATATTTTCTCTTATGTGGTAATGTAGGCCTTCTAAAGAGGATTTGTATGTATTTTTTATCTTATTGAATATTCACATTCTCATAGTCATCCAAAGGATATTCTGTTTAGTCCAATTTTTTTAAGGATGAATTCCCCTAATCTCAAGGGCACTGATGTAGTAATATTTTATTGTATGATCAATTTCATCTTAAAATTAACCTTTAGGCTAGTGGTGAACCTCACACCGATTACCAGACTATGTAGTTTCTCATAGTATAGTGAGCACAAGTAGAATTTGAGAAAGGGGCAATGATTATGATAGGTACCTTAAATGTTACATTATTTATGATGATTCCGTTAGTTTTATTTGTTATTATAAATAATTTATCTCTTATAATGTTTTTTAATTAGTTAAACTTCCATTGAATCCCATGATATACATTACATATATTTAAACACCCCATGGAATGAAAAAGGAGAAGGGATTCTGATCTACAACCTCTAATGTTTCTATCTTATAAGTGCATCATGAATGTGAATTTTTCTTCCCTAACACAAATTATAATAATCTCAATATTGAATTGGACGAAATAGTCACATCCCTGACCATATTTATTTAATCTAATAAATGTTAATCTATAATACAACAAGTGGAAATACTGATGTATTTTAGGGTTATTTAGATTCGTAATTGATCTAGGAGGAACCTTTCCTTCTTGATGTGGGATGTCCATAATTTCAGATAATATCTATCTTATTAGGGGTTTAATTAGTGAAACCTAGACATGAACATACTTCTATTTTATGGTAGTTTCTATATAAAATATTATGATTTCCATCAGATCAAGAAGTATATTTTTTATTATATTTTCCATAAAACTCCACTGATTTCCTTGAATTTTTATATTATGGAACATATTGATATGAAATTATAAATAATTTTTTTTGAAGACCTACAAGAAAAATGGTTAATCCACCCACAGGTGTCTGTTTTTTATTCCAAATTTAGTTAATGAATAAGAATTCATATCTTAACTTATTTATTGATAATTTAAATCTCATTTAGTTAACCATCAAGAATAAATATCCTTTCCCCATATTAATGAACTATTTAACAACTATAAGGGGCTGATGTGGTTTTCCAAAATTAATCCCCATTGTTGGTATCATCAGCTACGGGTGAGAAAATATAATATTCCCAAGTCTTAATTAAAAATAAGGTATTGTTATTTTTATTAAAAAGTGATGTTATTTGAGATGAAAAATTATATAGTGGTTTTTATGGAATTGATGAACTAAATACTCTAACAATACATATAATTATTTTTGAATGAAATCCTAGAATATTATAGAATAGAGTGTCATGATCATCATCAAAAGATTCTTTTGGGATGCCTATAGAACTTCTAGATATATGTTTAATAATACCAGTTCAATGATTATACATTAGAAGAGATATTAATGGGAAATTTTAGTTCAAATAGTTCATATCGGTGGATCCTTATATGTTAGTGGTATTTATGACTTATAAGAATCCATGAAATATATTTTAAAATTAAAATAAATATGGATTAGAAATATAATACTGAAAATTTGACATGGAATTCCATAATTAGTATAATGTTTAACCGTATTCATTAAAAATTGGGTGAAATATATTTGGATTTTTTATTAAAAAGCCTCATTTGAAAATATGAGTCAGATCTTAATCTCATCCCCTATTGTAATATTTCATAATTTGGTTCTTTGTTATCTTTTTTTATGACTCTAGGATTTGTATGGTATTTTTTGTAATGTAAGGTGATCATGTGGTAGAAAAAAACTGACAAATGCTTCATGCACATGAAGGGAAATAACCCCACACCTAAAATGAATCATTATATTATTTTGAATGAAATAAAATTATGGTGAAACAATCATTTTACTGATGGGTTAATAGTTCTAAGATATATTTTTTCTCAAATGGAATTAAACCTCAGGAAAAAACATTGGTTCAAATTGTTACCGACCTTTCCTTTTTATATCACTTATACACATGTAAAAGGGAATAATTTTGATGATAATTTAGGCATAATATTCTATACCATTATACAAAGAAGTCTAGTGAGATGTGGATGTCTATGGTTCTCATAATAGAGCTTCACCAATAGAAATTTTTTTAAAAGGGGGTTATTTTTCTTGAAAACATCTAGTACCTACTCCACCCTATGATATTATTTTAATAGATCCAGTTGCATATATGCAGTTATAGTGTCTTATATAAAAATTATATATGATCATGACCATCATTTTATCTACTGATTTTGGAATGTGGTTCAAGAGGTGATGGGATCTCAGAGAAACATAACCACTATATGTTATTAACCCAAGACCGAAAAATTCATACCTTTTACAATAATCATATAATATTACAAATTAACTTGGATACCAGGTGAGATAATCCAACCTGAGCTTATAAAAATTTCAAATTAGTGTTAAATCTCATTGTATTCTCACTGAACATGGGTTACCTTTTGGTATAGTGTCCTTTACGACCAATTAAAGATGAAAATTACTTCACAAAAGATATGGAAATTTAAATATAAAAAAACCATAATAGACACTTTTCTAGACTTCTCAAAGGATAAGCTCATCATTAGTACCATGGAATGTAATATAAAAAAGGGATGAGATCAAATTCTCAATAAGGGAAAAATATCAACTTTTCATTTAGGGCTAAATTATATAAATATGAGGAAACATGGGAATATGAGACATATTTTTTTAGAAGAGTATAGAATAATAAAAGTTTTCTACTATTCTTGATAAAAGACACTTAATCTAAAATAAACAAGAATATACCATGGAAAAAGTGTGGGTAAACATGAGAAATTAATCACCAATAAAATATCATAATAACTATAATTTTATTTTAACAAAATATTATGGAATAAAAATAAGTATAAACATCATATAACATTGATAAACAAAAAAATATTCTCAGACAATAGTTTTGGGATAATCACATGTGTTCTATCATTATCTTATGATAATCCCCCCATGTACCCTAGGGATTAGGATAAAACCTTATATGCCCACTATGGTGTAGTATAAATCCTCCAAAGTATCCATTTTCTTTATAAATTTAATCTTTTAATCCCTTTTTCTTTAGATAAATCATATTTTCTTCCTATTGGCTTAGAATATAATCTATCATGGACCATATGGTAAGGGATAAATTCTCTAATTTACTATTTTTCTTGGGATAAATCATCCCATGTAATTGTTTGAGATCATGAGATATAATCATTACCAATAAATTGAAATTAACAATTTGAAACCAAAAATCATTCATTATACATATGTGTACCCCATGAAAAAAATCATTCACCACAAAATTCAGAACCCGTGGACTGAAATGATTTATATGTAACATTTCTAGATAGTATCACTATAATTTACCTCCATAGTCTAAAGAGATGATATAAAAAATTCAATAAAAACAATGAGTATATCATAAATAAATATTATTTTTTGTTGAATTAAAAGAGTTTCCAAGGAAATAAATAGTTTTTAGATATAGAGGAAAATTTCAGTGAACTATTAAAAGAGATTCCATAGTATGATTTTATCATTGTCATAAAAGAAGCTATTATGGTCACTTTAAAATATTATTTTGATAAAGTGAAGTGAAAACACTGGAAAAAATAATTTAAAAATAAATAAATAATTAAATATAATATTCGTAAATATTGTTAAATATTATCAAAAAATGGAGTGGATGTAAAAACATTAATTTTTAAATGATGTAAAACTTCTTAAATATTTTAAAATAACAGTGTAGAAAACCCACAGAAAAAGAGGTAGTGAAATTTTTTCTTAAAAGAGGAAAAGGGACATATGGAGTTCACATTAGTAAACAAATATATTTTTTGTTAATAATATCGGATAATGATTTTTGGAATAATGAAAATTGAAATTGTGGAAAACCATATATAAAGAATATGATATATTTTCTGAAAAAATAACTTTTCTGAGAAACAAATCATTGAGAAAGATACTTTGTGTTAAAACAATCCCAAGAGAAAATTTACAATATATCTTATGAAACAAGAAATATAATAATATATATAAATTATAATAATCATTTTTGTGGAATTAATTTTTAACTTAAATATTGGAAACACGAGTTAACCATATCCCTTGAATATATCATAATATATGCTGAAATTTTCCTTTAGAATGGGGTTTATATGGTTTAAATATAAATACAAAGAATAAAATGATAAAATAATATATAAATAATAATATAACATAATTTAATCAAATTATAATATATAGGTTCATTAAGTACCTTTATAAATCAATTGATGAGAATTTTGTTTCCAAAAACACTTTCGATAATGACGAGAATAAGAGGGTTAGAATGAAACATAAATTTAAATGTCATGAAATGATTTATATTAATTAAATTTTAAGGAAAAAGTGTAGTGAATTAACTGTATAAAATAAATTATAGTGAACAATATCAAACATGTCTCATGGATTGGAAAATGATCCAAAGAAACCCTTATGTAATTATAACCATTCCAGTCAAACCCCCTTGAATGATTTGTTTTCAAATTAAATATTACATGAATTTAAAAATGATATAATCATGATACAAAATATTAAAGTGGTAGTAGATTCACCATTCCAAATAATACAAGGTTTATAATAATAAATATGTCTCAAAGGGTTAAATTTAAAGGAAAGATACCCCCATTGTCCCGATTTATTCTTCACACACATATAACTTCTAGTATAGACAAGTAAGGGTTATAGATAACTTATATGGAACCATATTGAAATATTTTTAATTTAATATATACCATATATTCCAGAAAAACCTCCCATAAATGGTACCCCTAATAGGATAACAATGAATGAAGAGGGATAATTGCAACACATTCTCACATCCAGTATATCCTAGGTTGGTGAAAATCACTAAAACTATAAAACTCTCCAATATTTATGAAATTTACCTCATTATTAATAATATCAATTGGGATATTTTATATATAAATTTTTAATTACCATAGATACATAATATAAAAGTAAACCAAAATCATCCCATAGTGGAAGACAAATTTCTAATACATATATATATATATATAAATAAATACCATAAAAAACAATGGAAACAAGTCAACCAAAAATCCAATATCAAAGGTATTAATTTCCCTCTTGATCTTTTAAATTAACCTATAAAACATAAAAACAATATATATATATATGGTGATTATAACATGTATGCTTAATATGGTCATAATAAAGGTCTCTGGTTCACTTATAAATTGTGAATACTAATAAACTAGTGAATAAAGTATAAAACAATAATTCACATTAATAGGTCAATTAACTAATTTGAATCTCACCATTGAATTATGAACAAATAATTCATCCAATATAGTATCATATTATCAAGTTAATATAAAACAATGGTGCACCACAACAGCTTTCCCACCTAATTTCAAATATCACACAAAAATTTAAATCATTATGTGTTCCTATTCCTTCCATTAATACCTCATAACATGTTCAGCCATATAAAATTAATAATGGAGATATACATGCCTATACCAAATTCTTTCTAGGCCTCGTGTCTTGAGAATGAATCAGTCATCGAAACAGGTCATGGAATCATCATAACACACTGTAATCCATATGAAAATGAATTATATCCTATGTAGTATGATATCATGAGGGTAAAGGATATCAACCATATTCCCTCATCCTTCAAGAAATGACCCTATCATAGATCACATATTTTTCATAAATTGGAAATCTCCCACACCGACATGTATCATAACTGGGGGATCTCCAACAAAAACACATATCATTACAACTATTAAGGGAATAGTTGGGAAAATAGGGTGGTCATCCATCCATTACACCACCACCAACGATGTAGGAGAAAACCCCAAAACCCAAAATATTTTGGAATATGTAAGGTTACCCAACATTGGTGGGGTTCAAAAATAAATAACATGAAATATAATATAGATAGATAGAACACAACACCCAACCTATTAGTAAAAATAAAATACCCTAGAACACTCCACATAACCACCAATGTACCACACATCATATTCCAACACATCTTATTCCACTTAATGAATCACACCACAAAACCCCCACAAATTGTGGCATAATAATCAGTTCCACCATTTATAGAATTAATGAGTTTATAGTAACTCTAATTTATTAAGCTATTATATTTCATAATAAATGTATCCATTTAATTATAATTCATTAAATTTAATCAAAATACCACAGATCATGTTAAAACCCTTTTTATAATTAACTCCATCATGTAATTATTCACTTGTCAATCATTTTTTTTTCAATTCTGACTTCTCAATTCATTCCATAGCTAAACGGACAACTAAATATAAAACACAACACCTTATAAACTCTTTATGGCATCCACTACTTCCAAAATAAAATGTATTCCATTCTATATTACCACAATAACCATATATCACAACCACTATACATTATCCCACATCACATCCCATGTTATCCAACTAACTCCTTTCTACCCAAAACATTCCACACCATAGCTAGTCACAACCACTACCATAAAATGATTAACATAGTTCACATAACCACTACCTGTTCTCAATAAAAACATCATCACATTGAATCTCATTTTATCCTTTTAAATGCCATAATATTTATTAAAAAATGTTATTTCATTACATTACTTTGTTTAATATAATCATTATTACCACACAATTCTATTTTTTCCTGTGCTACTAATATATTATACATATATAATTGATAATCAATTACATTTTCTAAGAACTCGATTAGAAAACATATTAAGGGTCATGTATTTCCTAGTAACAATAACGTGAAATAGTTTCCTAACATGCATTATTTTAAGAAAAGGAAATATCAAAATATAATATTAATACAAAAATATTGACAGAGAAAAAACATTAGAATACTTTATATTCCCCTAATTTATCATTTTTACAAATAATTATATTCATATGACAACCCTTTCTATTCATTGTTAGAATGATAAATGAATGAAACCCCCACATTTTCACATATAGAGTGAGGGAATGAGGATCACCTTCCTCAAAAAAACGTTAAAAACTATAACAAAATGATGGAATAAATAATAAACCTCATCTTGACCAATATCTCATCAATAACGAAGAATAAACCTAAAATAAAACTCCATAAATCAATATAATGGAACCACATCACCAAAAATATCTTTATCCCCAAGAACAACCTTATCTATAATGAAGCACACTGGAAAAACATTGGAGTATGATAGGATAATTAAAATTAGATTACCTACAATCAATCTATGTATTCCATGATTCAAATACAAAATGAAGAGGGTGAAAGGACTCCAAAAATCACCTAGATTGTTCCAATTAACATTTAGAAAGTAATTATTGAATAAATGTATTGAATTGGTTCACGAATTTATAATAAATCAAGAAATTAGAAGACAAAATCTTGATACTCGTCTCTATGGAATAAAGGTGTTGACATCAGGAATGACTATTGGGTAAATGAAGGTAACAGACCATAGTGGGGATGTTGAAAACTATGTATGAGAAACATGGAAATTTCTACACCTTGTAGTTTATAAACACGGAATTATTTATTAGAACAGGTGAATCGACTAACCCATAAAATTAAATGACTATGAATAAGGTTAATCTGCAGCATAGATCCATGGTACAACTACGATTTAATTTATAAAACCACATAAATATATCTTCATGTACTCCACACTAGAGAAAATTAACCACACCGTATCTTTGAAGAAAATTGTATAACCATGAAAACTACATCTCCATGTATCTACGTAGAAGCAGACTTCTCCATTCCATATACACCCCATTTATAGAACAATATAAGACCCCAAGATGTGAAATCCTTTCTTAGTAGATATTTCATCGACAACACCACCATCCAAAACTCGACTCCCTTGAGACTTCCCTAACAAACACCATCACAATGTAATGGTACTTAATGAATAGATTATAAAACTATAAACCTCTCATATAATTCTCTACCTCGAGAATCAAAACCAAAACAAATAAAAGGAAAAAACAGGGGTTTAAATAATCATCCCAGGAGATACCTCATCCGAATATTTTTACAATATAATATATTCCAACAAACTAAAACATAAATCTATAGGAAACCTCACTACAAAATTTTTTTTCAACATAATTGAAACCATTAAGTATCCCAAACCAATAATAACCCTAAATATCACACAAAACCACCTCAATCACACAAATCATGGAAACCAACCTTCAAAATCATGATATTTTCCACAATGGGTTCTACAATCCCACACACATGGTTATAGAAAAATGTTAGAAATATAGTGTTTCTTGACAATAAAATGGATTTTACCAATGCATAATGCTTTTATCCACTGTACACCACTAGAAATGGAAAAAGAAACATCTAAATAATTAGTGAGTCTGAGAATTCACATTATCAATGAAAATAAATAAAGGAAAAATATAAAGTTACTCCAAGTAATGGGAACACATATCTACCACATTATCTCATGCAATCTACTCACATCCACCAATTCTTCATAGAAAACATACCAATATAATGGTCTATACACACAACACCTCATATCGATGACCATGTATTTCTATTGGTCACTCTACACATATAACATCTTCTTCAATAACTAGTTCTCCATTGTTTATGAAAAGTGACTTATCAAAAATTTATCTATAGGGATGGGACATGTAGAAGATATTTTGGATCATGTCCTACCATGATGGATGCACCAACTGATAATTCTCCTCACCAACATGTAAAAACATATATAAATCCACTCATAACTTGGGTGAATGATTACTACCTGTGGAAAACCACTACAATCACAGATTTTGGGAGACTCTTAATAAAACATGGTATTCAAAATAAAAATATAGGGTACTCCAGTAATGATCCTGATAAGAATATTTATGGTCATGTCCTACCTATATCATATATTTGTATATATATATATCCTCTTGACCATTCTATACATCTCAAAATTACCCAGAACCATTGACTCTCAAACCAACATCCAATAAAATAGTGAAAAACATTAGAACCTATAAATATTTGTTTTTAAAATGGTGATACTAATGGATGATTGCTTGATGTTTTCATTGGAAACTTCCAACATTGTTAGGTAATTTACCCATGATCCACTGAAATCCAAGATTCATTCTTGAAACATATCCCTTAATGTCAAAATGTTATACTACCTATGTCCATCTATTTGATGATGAAATAAAATGATAAGGTGGAAATGAGAGCGAATGAAATGAAATAATCCTCTCCATATAAATGTGGTAAAATTAGAGTCTCAATCAAAGTTCTTTCTTTTTTGGAAGCCCATGATGCCTTATTACATTATCCACATACCACTTATCAAATACATCTATGACACATGATTCAGGAATCTCCATAAATTTAGTTGACATCTACAGTTAGTCAACAATCACCCAAAGACATCATATCCTCTTGAATCCCATGGTAACTCGAATATGAAATCCATTGAAATGTCCTCCCATTCTCAATCAAGGACAAGAAAATGCTACCACATCCCTCATCTAAATAGATAATCAAAATTTACATGCTGATAATATGTAATTAAATCCATAATTTCTACTGAATTCCATTTCATTAGAGGAAAACAAAACTATCACCTCATTCTAAAATAAATATTATACACTACTAGATATAGCTCTTTGGGTGATTTATAAAACTAACATACAACTACCTTATGACATTCCAATGGATTAAACAATATCCCCTTAATCCAAATATGATTACAACATCCTATGACCTTCTCATTAGAGAATAATGATGGTCAACATAGTCTCACATCACCTCTTATTCGGATATAAAAAAGTAAGACTCCTCCACCTATTGTATAATGGATGATTCAGTAATCATATAGTAAAAACAACTCATGTAACTACCTAAACCCACAACAAGGTTAATCAGTGTGAGATCATATATCCCCAAACATCCATAGACCCCCATGCCTCATTTCCATGGAAATTTCTACTCTACAAAATGACAATTACATTCCCCTTTACTGGAGTATAAGTGATCTAACTATCATAATCCTATAGAAACATCTCCAATCACCACTATTGAAAATTTGGATCATAGGGAGATAAAACATAAATTATTTTGTTTTATTCAGTGAAAAACAAAAGGATATCACTCATGAGGCAATGAAGCCACACCATTAGTGAAATAATAACTTCTAAAAACTCCAGATCAAGGGTGTCATAGTTATGCTCAGGTTTAATAACTACATTGACCCACACGATATTTCCTCTCAATATATCTCTACAGATCACCCCAAGACCTGGAAAGACAAGACACATAAAACCTCAAACATTATAACCTCCTCATCTAAGTGAATCTTTTGGTATCTATCTAACCAAATCATCATATAACCTAAAATATTCAGTAACTGATCATTCTAAACAATTTCTTATTACTTATTGTTCAATGATATATGTGCTTCTATAAATGAAGAAAAGTATGATAAAAACCACCAATAAAATATCACATGATCATGGAATTTTTGAACCTCTTCCACATTCTTGTCTAGAATCCAAATGAACAACTACCTTGATCATTTACGGGTCTATAAATAAAACATGTCGAGACACTGCATCCCCCGTGAAATAGATATATCATGTCCATAAATTATACTTGTATATTTTTTTATATAACAGATAGTGTGGAAGGATAAGAAATACAACCCTATGAGGATAAAAATTATCCTCTCCTTACTTTGAGTAAATCAATATGTCATTGATGAACATAACTAAAAACTAATTCAGAAATTAATTAAAAATACAGGTCATCGTACAATGAACATACATGTTGTGTTCATGAAACCAAATGGAATGACCATGAACTTGATGTTCTCGTACCTATAGTTGAAGGTATTATTCAGGATATCCTTATCTATAACACTCATATTGTGATATATTGAAAACATGTATATCTTTAAAAACTAACTAGATAACAATTTACGGTTTAATGGATCTTCAATCTATAGAAGGAGAGTGGTTGTTGAAAGAAACTAGATTAAACCTTTAGTATTATATTCAAAAACACAAACTACCATCTTCGTTCTTGGATAAAAACATTGGATGAACAAAAAAAGACATACTAGGTCCTAGGAGAAAGCTCCGCATTAGATCATCAATCTATTATCTCAACACACATAGCTCTATAGGTTCCATTTTATTTGGAGCCATTAAAATAATGGATGAACCTAGTTGCAAATATATCCCTCACATAACATCACATATTCTGGATAATGTAATAATAAAAATAGGTAAAAAATCAATAAACTCCTCTAACACCCTGATAACATCCTGCACATGAGAATCTAATGATAGATCTACTAACTATGATAAATGAGGATCCATTTTTGTTCAACCCATCAGATAACTATTCTGATTAATGAGATCCACCCACTGGCCATCAAAATTTAAAAAATAATGTCGTATGAATGTAATTATTGATTGCACATAAATAATACATAAAATATATTATAAGGATATGACCATATAAATATCTCTGTATTAAGATGACCCCCTGCCAATCTTTTTTTCTCATCACTAGTCTACATCATTACCACACTCCAAAAATAGTATTATAAACTCTAACTACAATGGATAACTTAGGGGGATGATATTTGAATCTAGATAAAGTTCTAAATGATGGAACAATGTAGGATCCAAAAAGTATTAGGATGCTCCCAAATCTAATAAATAACATCCATGGGTAGATGATAAACTGATCTTACCTAAAAAAATATATGGACATTTTTTTACTTGTATTTCAATCACCAACATCCTTCCAAACATGTCTCTTCTTCCCCTATAATAGCATAATATACAACAATGATCTGTCCAAGGTCTCTGAGGAAGTGGATTATCTTCAGGCTACCCACTTAAAACCCTAATTCCCTCAGTTATTGACCAATTTTTGTTGGTATGATATCTATTAATACATCGTATTACACAACTACTACTTCTGAGAAGGGGCCCGACTTTACACATGTTACTGATCATCTTGATATTTCAGAACTTGAGAAACTCAATGGACATAACCCCAATAGAAACAGAAAAAAACTAAGATCTGGGTAGGTCCTTGGAAGCAGCCTACCCTAAAATAACATGAGAGGGCCTTCTGAGGTAATATCATAGTTGGTCCCAACCCAAAATTCCAAAAAACAAATGTGATCCAATATGTAGAAACCAACCATTCAAGATGAAATGTCCACCACTCTCTTTAGGCTCAACATTTAGAGAAATAATCTGCTTGATAACATCCAAATTTTTCTATATATCCAAATAAAGTAATAATCTTAAAAGGGGTTCTGTGATTCATAACCACTGTATACAATTACTCCTCCTAAAGTCATGCTTGGGAATCCACCTCTAGAAATACATCAAAGTTAAAATACAAGATACCCTTATACAAGACACATAGATCCTGAAAACTAATTCTCCCAAACTATTGAGTAATAATATCTTAATTTTTTTCCTTCATCAATGATGATTAGAATGGTATGTGAAACCTTTTTTCAGTTTCAACAAAAACAATATATACCTCCTTCCATTCGCCATGATAGATTATCCAACTCTAATGTGCAGCTCCCTACATCTGGTATATTTTTAGTGGAACTAATATCTCATTAAAAGATCTAATTAGTCAAAAATATATCTCAATAAACTCTAACAATTGATTTGTCTCTAGATCATAGACGCTCACTCCATACATTACTAAGGTCCTCTATTAAATTTAATGATGTGAACTTTACCATGCCTCATCATACTTGGTTGGTCTAATATTCTAACGATCAAATAGATTATAATACTAGGAAAATAAAACACAAGATAAATTAGAAAAGTGAATAGGTAGCATTCCTGATAAAGCATGATAATCCCGAATACTAAAAGCATGGAATATTACAAAATTTAATTTATTGTGTTTTAATTAAATTCTAGAATTGACCCTAATTTTTCATGAATACAAAAACATATGATTTATATACCTCACCAAGGACTCTTCCATGTAGGAGTAAAATCATTACATGGTTATTTGGTATACTCAACATCCTCACATCAGATAGTTGGGGATCTAAAATAATTTTTCCTAGACAGTATTTGTGGCATCTATACCATACCATGTTGAAATGGAATCACTTACCTACAAACCCATTTCATCCCCACATTACTAATCTCTAGAATCCACTCTATATATCAAGAAAACCTCTGAAACCACTCCTTTATGACCCACTCCCACCATAGGTACCCCAAGGATAAAATTGAAGGAAGTTAAATAATTACACCTGATTAGAACCTTTTATATATGCTAAGATGATGATGACTACATATGGAAAAAAACTCACATAAAAAGTACATTCCTCCCAATAATAATTGTAATAATAATAATGATCTAGAGATATTATAAATCAAATAAAAATAATCCTTGTCACACAATATAAAATCAATCCAATACCATCCCATAATGCATGAACAATGTCAAAAAATACACATAAAATTATCTTGATTAATTCCTAGACAGGTCCATTAGATGAATGTCAATTGATACTCCCAATAACCTCTAGAAATATTGTCCAAATCTCTAAAATTCTCTTTTAAACCTAATAATTGTTTATATATATGTACATTGATCGTAACATATATACTAAGTAGGATCATTCCCATAGCCCTATAATGAATGGTTAAAAGAGTATACAAAAAACTAGTTCATAAACAATAGAAAATACAAGTAAATAAATATTCCAAATTATAATTCCCCAACTCATCATGGAATGATCACTAAATAATGCATCCACAATTCTGGTATATTATCAAATGAAAATAAAAAAATTGTTCCCTCCAACCACTTTCTTACTGATTTTTCACTATCATGACCCAATATAAAAAACTATGTGCTTGAATTAATTCCATGAATAAGTCATCACATATCCATATATTTACGATTTGGGTTGGGACACATCCATACCTGTCATGAATTAGGTCGTGATTCAATCCAACCCGACATTGGACTCGGTTCGAGACATGATCTAATGTGCATTCTCAGACCTAATGGGCTAGAAACATATGTCGTAAAAAAAATGTAAACATCATGTGAATGATTTTTCCCAAAAAACAAGGATAAATAAAATAAAATGAAAAGATGATATAACTAACTATAACTGAAACTAAATAAAGATACAAATTAATAAAAATATAACAACTGCTAAATAAACAAAACTAAATTCAATACTCATACCAAACTGCTACTAACATGATCACCATGTGAAATCATGGTAACCACCAACCACCAAACCAACATTATCTAACAAAAAGCACTTCAGCCAGAAACCTGATCCTAAAAAACGGGTTGAGTATACAGACACTGAATGGCGCATGTAGGGCATGATCATCTTACATTAGTAAGTAATCACCATAAAAAGAATAAATTTCCTTCATGAAACATTCTACCAACACTAGTTTGGAATAAATATATAAAAACATGTTTCTATAATTTTAGTAAACAAACATAGGTTTCCCTTATTCAAAACATTACTAACAACATGAATTTTTTAAAAATAGATTTCAATTTTAATATGAAATCCCAAACCAAAATAAAAATCAAAACAATACCAAGTTGTTCTAGATGTTATATAATGTGATACCAAAAAGGAAAAAAGTGAAATTGATAAATGAAAAACACAAAAAGATAGTTAACCATGGGAATTTCTAAAACATTACATGATTTATCCATAGATGTACATGGGTTATACTCATCGGTTAGAATATGAGGTGGCTCCATATTCAATAAACAACTGGTCTTTCTAACATCCAATCCAATCGAACGATCCAACATGGCCTCTAAAACAAAAAAGGGGTTCCAACCTGTCAAATCGAGTTCAAAAAGGAATTGTCACTTGGCCCTATAAAGTAGGACCAAGAAACTAATGGTAATAATACATTTTTTAAGTCGGAAGGCCTCACACCTGTGTATCATGTTACATGCCACCAGCGCACTACCCTACCACAAGCACTGACACCACCCATTTGATAACCCACATTAGGGAATCCTCCATAGGTGTTCCATTTCTACAGTAATCAATACACAGTTTCCAACTGACTCATCATATCACATAATCTTTAAAACCATTCCTCAAAACATTCTACAATTCCAATTTGGCATTTGTACATCCAAAACCACAATTCATTTAGAAAACATTATAATGTGATAACCGAGTCTTCAATAATTTTTAATCGAATATATTTTTAAAAGTCCCAAACCATTTCCAAACTAGAGTATAACAAAAAATCTTATGAAATTTTCCAAATGTGACTTTATTCCAAACATTCACCAAAAAATGTCTCAATTAACAAACATGCCTAGATTTTAAGAACAAATTGGAATCCACTTTGAAAATCACAGTGGAAACCGACACACCATTTTGAAACCATAGAGACATTTTTATGAAAAGGGGATCACACATATGTTTCATAGTCTATTTTATTCCCATCTAAGTGTGCACCCTATGGACCCATGGATGTGCCAACATCCAATGAAACACATATAGTGTCCATGAAATCATCGGAAGCAAATTTTAATAAACACACAATTCTATTAAACTAGCATAACAAGTCAAAAAATTTCAATGTCAACAAGAAGAATTATAAAATTGGGATAATTATTCCAAAACAGTTTACCACAAAACACAATACCATAAAGAGGAAAACAAACATAAAATAATGTCTAATTTACAATTTCACACAATAATTCGAAACCTAAGCATTAAAAACAACCACCAATTCTCAAATTCACTTAAAATACGTTTATCCTTTTACCAAACACCTTATCTGCATAACTGTATAACATGTTCATAGAAACCCATTTTTTAAACAACTTCCACCAATTTTTACAAAGAAGAAATCACTATACAAATTAGTTTAATCATACCAAATGAATGTGACCCACATTTTTATACTATTTAAAAATATAAAAGAATCAATGGATGGAGTCATAAAGGAAAATAATGGAATCACCTACCTCATTAGAGTGAATATGTGATGAAAATTTTGGAGAAGAAATATCCAATCATGAGAGAAAATATCCACACCCTAAAATTAAAAAAAGTGAATCACACACAAACTGACATCCATGGGGGTAAGAAAAGAGAAAAAAATCCTCTACGATAACCCAAGATACTATGATATGAGAAGAGGAAGAGGATAAAAAGAATACATAGCCTGATAAAATGACCCTGGAATCTTAGAGATGCATCCATAGTGTGAGGAGAACCAAGGGGGGGGGGTATTGGTGGTTCCCTTCATGTTCAAAAAAATACCCAATAGTATGAAATAAATTAAGTATCTAAAAAGAGTTGTGGGAGAACATAGAGTCTCAATATTTTTAAAATCTTGGTATCTCACATGAATTTTCCATACTATTCACCAATCCATGTGCAAAATATCTGTTCACCACTATCCAAATGGAAAAACCATTCTACACATTTCTCACATAGTACCCCAATACTTGTGCAACCCATGAACCTTACTCATGTAGCCCAAAACAAGAAACATGGTTACCTAGGATAAGTTTCATGATTCCCATTGTCAATGTGAAGGTCATGTGACAGTTGTTGCTATGCCCTAAACGTGAAAGACAATAACCTCATTCCCTCATCCTACCATGCATGAAGCCAAAAAATATATTATATCCATTTTATCATTAGGAAATATTCAACCCCAATATGCATCATCAATGGGTGATATCAACACAAAACTCTATCATTACAACTATTTATAGAATTGTGGGAAAAAGGGGGTCACCATCCGTTTGATTTACCACAATCCTGGATTTTTGGGGAAACACATATAAACAAAAACGTGTGGGTATTGGTAAAGTTATCAAAGTTGGTTCAGGTTCATAACGTTGTAATAAAAAAATACAATATAGGTAGATATAACACAACACAAATACTACTGGTCAACACCGAAAACTCTAGTGAACTCTCTATGACCACCATCATAACAAATGATATCCACAATAGCCATTCTCTCCACTAAATTAAATTTAGCATATAACCTCCACCCACAGTCACAAAACTATAGTTTTTAGCACTTCTAGAAATACTGTGTTTCCAATAATTACTAGTTTATAAGACCTTTTATTTTTCATTGAAAATGACCATTAAATTATCATTATTTTCATTTAAGACAAATAAAAAATATCAAATTTCATCCCATTATTATAATTTACTATATTACATATATATTAATTTACCCACCCATTTCCTTTCAATTAAATTATTTGATTTCACTCCATTGATAACCAACAAAATAACCAAACACACCACACAAAATCTTCTCTATCTCACGTAATCCCTAAGCATAAATAAAATGTCATTTTATCCCACCGAAACAAACATACACTACAACCACAAAAAATAAACCCATATATCTTCCCATGTCAGAATATTGTCACCTAATTTTTTGATATATTCCACATCCAATATGATCCCCAAAAATATTGATCTAGCCCTAACAAGGTTCATGTAATAGCCACATATTAACAATAATCACATCTTTACATTAAATAACTTTCTAGCCATAAAAAAACATTTCAAAATTTAAACAAGGTCTTTAATGACATTAATTCATTAAATAGAATGCGGATTGTAACACAATTCTATTTTACCATGGGAACTCAATTCACCATCCATAAATAAATGATTATCCATTACATTCATGGTGAACTCAATTAGAGAAAATTGAAAGGACCTCATAATTAAAACCAAATATATCACAATCAATGTTCTCAATAACTATTATTTTTATCAATGGAAAAAAGAAAACATAATCTTATTATAAAAATAAAAAAAACCCATAGACACATGTGAATACCCTAAGTTCCCATAATATTCAGATTTATCCAAATAATTATCTTCCTAAAAAACACTTAATATTCATCCAATGGATGTAAAACACATGATATTACACAATATTCACTTATATAATGGGAGAAAAAAGATCCCTTAACAAAAAAATCATCCCAAAAATATTATCTATGATGAAATGAATAATGAACCTCCTCATAGAAAATATATGACAAAGTATATACCGATAAATAATAACATAACACACCCTATTAGTTTTGAACACCACATCCACAAAAAATAAAGCCCACCATGTCAAAATAAACCTAAAATGAATAAAATGGGAATAATAGAGGGTTAGGATTATAATATATTAGGATTTATATTGCATAGTCTCTAAATTTCAAGACAAAATTCCTTCTAGAAAAGGGTGAATGTCAAACAAATTCCAAATAGTGTCCTATGAATCAAAAGAAAATATTGGTGAAATGTAGGGTTAGAAAGTGTTTGGGAATTTATAGGCATGTTAGTAATTAGATTACTATGTTACAATAAACTTGAATATAGAATAAAGGTTCTCACATAGTACAAGATAATAATGTGATAGAATAAACAATTTCATACCAGGGATCATCAAAACCACGTATGAAAAACATTGTATGATTTAAGAAAAAGATAAAAAACATAAATACAGAGATCCCAACTCAAGTGAAAAAACCATGCAATAGAATTTAACTATAAGTAATAAGTCTAAGCCTAAACCCAGCTCCACAACACAACTACTCAAAAATAGGAAGACCACATGAATTCATCCTCAAGGACCCTAATCTGCTGCCTAGTGACCATGCTCTAGAATAAATAAAAATGGGAGAACTATAAAAACTCCCCTCTGATACTCTTATCTACAACCGAGCTATCCACACCTCAGACATCATATTTATAGCTTATCATAATCATTCCCTCTATAGAATCCTTAACTAATTAATGTTTAAGCTATAACTCCACTATCAACTCCTCAACTCCATTAGGACATACAAAAAGCTACTTCATAACCTAAATTTACCTGATATAATGGAAAATAAATTCTATAAATTTACAATCTAATATTATAATCAATTTATTTATTGTATACTCTTTGATAATTTTCCTAAAAATGGAATCTGTGTCAGATAATTGTTCAGAAATTTATCTCTCAGAGACGATATTTTAATAATAAATTAAAAAATTTATTTATTAAAACATAAATATATTATTTTATTATTAATAACGAATAATATTAGTATATAAATTCCTATATTCATCCATAATTTAGTTTTATATCATTGTTCAACTTGGTGGTTAGACCTACCCCAATCATCGTCATTATATATGTTGATGGGTGTGTATCATTAAAGAAGTGTATAGTATCATTATAAAATTTCAAATATTATAGAATTAATATTTTATTAATATTTTTATAATATATTTGGTTTTTTGGATAAATAATGAAAATAAATATGAAAAAATATAATTTTTACTTTTTTGAGGCGGTAGTCCTCATAATTCACAGTTTACATTTCCACTTCCCAACTAATGATATTGAATGATGGGGGATTGATATTTTCCACACATAATTATATTATATGTGTCACATTTACTGGTTAATTTCATCATTATAACTTCTTAATATATGGAGTGTTGAAAAATGAAGATGTCACTTTATTGAGGTAGTCTGCACATATTCATGATCGACATTCTTCTATTTTTATATAGCATGAGAAGGAATAAATAATGTTTATTCCGTTAATATAATATAATATAAATTAAATAAAATAATGATAATTATGGTGCTATATATATATGGATATTATTTATTTGTATGGAAATGAATATGGAGAAAAAGATAAGGATAAAGTAATTATCACTCTGAGAAGTTGAAATTTATCATGAAATTATTCATGGAAATGATGGGATTAGGAAAATAATAAGACCCCAAAATTCCTGAACATGAAAAGGAATTATTGGAGGATGAAAATGGAATATTATAGAGATGAAATTAAACCTCACTTTTCCAATAAAGGTTATAAGTGTCCCCTTTTACAAGTGATGAAAATGGTGCTTTTGTGAACATAAATTGTTTTCAATAATGGAATGAAACTACTCATGGTTCAATGGTATAAAAACTGATAATTAATATAGATTAACGTAAAATATGTCTAAAAAATACTAACAAAAAAATTTCCGCTGATTTTTAAAAAAATATTCTATTCACACATGTTTTTTATACATTTTTTTAGGTTTTTACTATATGTGGATATTTTTTCAAGTAAATTATATTTTAGAAAAAAAAATATAATTAAACACATACTTCCATATATTATTCTAACAAAACTAAATCTATTACCCATTTAATCTATTTCAGTTTATATGTTAGAGAATATTTACTTTCATATTTATGAATTTTATATATACAAAATCATCTTTTTTTGGAAACAATCATTCAATCATTATGTGTTAAAATATTATTTTGTTTTGATTGTCAATTAAATTCTGATTAATAAAATTATATACAGGCTTAAATATAATATTTTATTAGTTATTTAAAATAAATGAATCAAATTTATTTTAAGAAATACATATTATTTAAAAAGCAAATCATTGAATACAACTATTACTCCATTATGACTTTGCTTTACATTAATTTAGGTAGAATTATATTTATACATAAAAAAACTATCCATTTTACATAAAACTAATAGTTACATGTATGATATAAATATTATATGATAAAATTTATACATTAATGAAAGATAAATATTATCATTAGGGAATGTAACGGGTAAAACCCAATTTTTTGTGACAGATAAATTTTATGATTAATTTTTATATATTGGCTTAAATAATAAATGTATTTTATTTTCATAATATAAATTATTTTATAATTAATTAAATAAATTTTATGTGGATTTGAAAAAAAAATAAAAAAATTACAAATAAAATTATATGATTGAAAAAACCAAATAATAGTTTTTTTTATGGATAATACTAATTAAGATAATAAAAATGTAGAAATAGGATTTCTAAATTACAAAAAATATTTTATAATGTTTAAATTTAAACCTTAATTAATTCACTAACCATGTATCATTTTTTATAAGTTCTTATGCTACACTTATTTCGTCATTTACCCAAAACCACTATGATTTTTTTAAATAAATGTATTTATAAATATTCACCTAAATATCAATTATTTAAGAAAAATAAATAAAATAAATATTATATAATTTTGATATGATGATTTAAAAAATTAAATTTATCTTCAAATTCAAAAATTCAAAAATTCAAAAATTATAAATTAATTTTTTACATAAAAATATAATATATAAATAAAAATTACATATATTCAAAATTCACCCTTTAAAAAATTACGTGATATTAAACCAATTTTGTATCAATTTATAATTTATTGCAATATTTTTTATTTAATTTAGGTTTTACAATTCTAAAATTGTCTTTATAATATTCATAAAATATGTCGCATATTATTTTATTTTTGATCACCATGTAGAGAAATCTATCAAAGATAGTAATAATTTTGAAAAATATATCACATATTCATTGGATTTCACATTCTCCAACAATAAATAAACTTTTTCCTTGTAATTTTAAAAACCAGTTACTAAAAATAAAAAAGAGTATCTATAGGAAATTTAGACTCATGATATCATTCCTAAAGAGATATCAGCATTGTAGACTTCTAAAACATATAGTATTCATTAGAGCGCGTTTATATAGAATATTGATTTTTTACCCAACCATTTGATACAATAACAATTTTTTATTCATTATCAACACCAAAAAAAACATTTCCATCTAAAGGGTGTAAAAAATTATCCTTTCAATGACTATAATAGTATTATATGAAATATGAATTGGTTATTCAAAATTAATTTCCATCCAATTATAGAGAACTAATCTATTTAAAAAACTCATTAAATTTTTATCAAATAACAATTATATGGATTTCATGATGAAAATTTTTACAATAGTTTATGTCATATAATATATTTATAAAACTAAAATATTTCATTGGAAAATGATTCATCATAATGATGATTTAATATTATTTGAAAATATCCAAGGCATATTAGATGGACAGAACATTTTCTAATACCAAAAATTCAGAAGTGGGGTGAATTTAAATTTTACCATTTATATTAATGATCTAAATTTAGTATTATAGTTACACCCTTGGTTGATGAGGTCATTGTTCATTTGATGTATTTTTACTTCCCTTTGAGGAAACATCCTTAGTTTCTCTTACACATTATTGACAAAAAATAAAATTGAATCTTCTTTCCTCTATAATCTTCATTATGTTATATTCCATGATTGTGCATGAATATGATCATTGGGTTTTTTGGAATATACATAAAGTTCACAACATTAGTCATAAATCGGTATAGCTAGTTTTTCATAATGAAAATATATATATAAATATTTGATATCTTAATAAGTTTATTTTTTTAACAATCTTGTCATTGTCTAGAAACCCATTGTTAACAAAGTTCCTTTTTTGATTTAGTCATTATTCAAACCAATGTGGTTGAAATGAGTGATAATAAATTAACATCATTATAGAATTATTCTGGATTACCTCATGAAAATACAAAAACCAAATGTCTTACCCTTTAATACTATTAAATTTTCTTTTAATTGAACCTACATCACTATTTGGTCAAACATGGTTTCTTTATGATGGTATCACTCATAATTATTATCTTTATTATATAACATAAAAAATCATTCACAATTACTTATAAAGGGAGTTTTATAAACCAAATAATATCTGTCATGTGTTTCCAACCATGTTTTCAGCTCAGAATCGATGCCATGTACTATGAGTTAATTGAGTTAATACCGAAAATTTTAATTTCTGGGAAACTACCTCTTGGTCTGTCTATTTAAGACCCAGTATTCATCTATAGTGTATAAAAATGGATGTTATTTACTACAAAACACCCAATATCTATAGTACCAAATCATTGGGTTTTTTCTCTACATAGTATTATCCCTATAGCTTTCACTAAACATATCCAAAATAATCCCTATTATAACCACCCTATTCAATAAAAGTAACTAATCAGTCATTTGATGAAACTAAATGGAAATAAGAAAAATGAACTCATCTAATTAAATTTTTTATGAATATTAATTCCATAGTTGGAAGAATCACAGAAATAAGATAACTGATGATTTAGTATCATTGAAGATTAACTACATGAAATTAAATTTTAAAATTCACATCAACATTTCATAATAAATTCTCAACTCTATATACCTTAAAAAATATCACATGTAAGAGCCTTATTCTATCTTATGGAAGGAAAACACAGAAAACTAGTGATATAAATTTCATATTAGGAAAAATTAATCATTATGATAGTAAAGTTTAAGGCATAGGAATACTAAGGAACAAGAGAAAGGAAGAAATGTTTTATTGAATGACCGTTGAACAAAAAGGGTTGTCCATAAGAAATGACTGACGTATATTTAATCTCATATAAAAAATCATATATAATTGAAAAAGTGTGTATAATATTTATATATTATTTATTATTCATGGTTCATAATTGAGGAACAATATTTTAATATATTATTTCACCATAAACCTAAGCATAAAATCCATATTTCATACATTCACACCAATATATTTATTATATAGTCAGATTGGGGTAATCATCTATGAACCTTATTAGCCTTATTATAATTATAGTGACCATTAAATTTCAAAATTTGATAACACATATTAATGAAGGAATATTTATTTCTCACAATAATTATCCATTCTATAATCATATAGGCCTAGTTAATTATAAAAAACAGAAACACAAACAACTATTTCATATGTTAACTACATCATATCCCACTTATTTCATCATAACTAGAACCTTTATTAGAAATTTCAAACACAATACTGTTGTTAATAAAATATGGAATGAAAATATAATAAATAGTGATCTCAGATGCTCAGTACGGGTGATGAAGGTAGAAATTAATGATCACATTATCATAACATGATCATAATGGCAATATAATAATCTAATAGAAAATGAAGACCATACACTCCGTAACATAGAACATTAAATTGAGTCTTGGATGAAATCATGATAGTTTATAAGTTATGAATCATAATAGAATTAGTGAATATGTTTTATGAGGATATAACATTGGACATAGACATATATTTTTACCATAAAAATTAGAATAGAAAATCCATTCATTAGTAGTTAATGATCATTGAGAAGACTATCATAGTGAAAATGCATTAACTCTCTATACCATCATTGTAGTCACGGAAAATATCTAATATTATCATAGTGGAAAAAAGAATCATAGCTAAATAGGATTAATACATATTGCAAACCTTTTAATCTAACGAGATATCTATCATTACCTATTCCATTAGAAGGATATAAAATTTTGATTCTAAACATCAAATAATGAAAATTCATACACATTTTTCCAAATTGTCCTAAAAAATCATCATACCATAACACATTTAAAGGAAGTGGGTTTTATTGAAATTTAATCATTTTACAAGACATGGAAGAGAAACAAATTTAATAATTTTAATTGGTGGAAGATAAATTAGTTTCATGATCATATCTCAGGGAAAAGAAACTGGTTTAAAAACATATTCACTATTTCATCACAACACAACCCATGGAAATGGAACATATTTCATAAAAATAACTTTATAATAATCCAAACCCATCTGAGGATAGAATAAAGACTATTTCATTGAATAATATCCCCAGTATCGTCTTAGAAAAATAAAAAGATGTCACCTTTAATGGAAGTTATTTTATAAGACCACTTGAGTGAAATAATGAGTAAAATACACTTTTCACATTGTAATCGTTTACATAAAATTTGAACACTCCCAGAATTTTAGATAAAATATTGTATATTAAAAAAGTTATGAAAATATTAGACGAAAGATCAAATAAATTTATATTCAGGTTGTTGGGAAATTGGGTTAATGTAGTGTATGTTAAGATAAATATTTCTGTCGTATTTTCTATAAAATTTTAAAAGTTACAAGTATTGAAATATCCTAAAATATTTATTTTAATATTTTTTTAAAAAATTAATAAATGGGTTAAAATGAATTTAAATAACCTTTTTTATCATTGTAAATTAATTATTGAAAACATTTATAGAAAAAATTGTAATTTATTAGAAAATATTTTCTTTGGAAGATAGAAATAAAGATAGTTTTCTTAAAAAATATTCTTAGAAATCATGAGTACATAAAGAAGGTAAGTTGAAAGGAAAAAAATTTAATTTCCAAAACTGACCATAGGATAAGAAATTTATTATTTTTATTTATATCTAGTTAATGAATATTCATCATCAAAATATTAATCATATAAAATTTTTATAAATAATGAGATTATAAAATAAATCATTTAATACTTGGGTTTACATTAAATAATAAACTCCGTGAAAGGGATTGGATTAATTGGATTTTTAGATACCCATAATATTGATTAGAATCATCAAAAAATATATTCATGGGTATTATACATAGAAATTTAAAATTGAAAAGGTGTGAATATGGAATTTTTCTCATAGAAATAAGAGTGAGATGAAAATACCTTACATGCTTTGGTAAATTTTGAATAATAATCCTCATGATATAATAAAACTGACTAAAACTATAAATATAATGAGAATAAATTAAATAATGATATAACATGTCAAAGGGTAGGTATATACTCATCCTGATAGAAGATAGGGTTATAACACAACATATGTCCCAAAGAAGACAAATTGAGACAAAATTCCATTACCTGAACTATTGAATTTCATCCTAAAAATTTGAAACTATAGAATAATAAATTTTTTTATTATAAATAAATAATAAAATGATATTAATATGTATAATAAAATATATTATTTACTTAAAAACATTTATAAATATTTTTTAAACAAGTCCTTGTTAAAATAACTTTTCTGGTAAAAACTACTTTGTTTTTTATGTATGTTTTGGTTTGGATGTTTAGGTACATTTACATTTATTATAGTTAAATCAAATAAATAATTTTTTCCATGATTTTAATATCATAAATTTTCATTATGAATGTATTTAAATTAATCCATCCAAATTATAGATAGAAAATTAATACACTATTATTGAAGATGGTAGGTCGTATGTTTGCGTGAACACTATATTAATTTTTTCAAAGGAAAGAACGAAATAAAGGTAAATTACACATAAAAATTATATAATATCATTTATTACATATATATAATATATTTCAATTTAATATATACTTATTACAATCCATTTTAAAATAAAATTTAAAAATAATCACAACCCTTTGTGGAGGATATAATCCACAATTTTGCACAAGTGACATAATAATTTTTGAATGGATAAAAAGGTAATTTGTTTAATGTGATATTATATTAGAATGATTGTAAATATGAAATAAATATCATATTTAAAAATTAAATCAATAAATATTTCCTTCCAAGATAGGTGGTGATGGAAAATGAATTACATTGAATTGTGAGGTGATATTCATCCTTACGCACGATCGAAATCTTTGTATCCCATTTGATGGAGGAGGATATGAATATTGGTTTTACCATTAGAATAATACAATATAATTATATTTAAGTAAAATAAATTATTATATTCTCTTTTTATTAATATTTTAATGAAGAAAAAGATGAAAGGAAAAAAACACTAGGTTAACAATGATACCTATTATTCCTAAAACCTCCAAAGGTTTGCCCCAAAAAGAGTATTCGGGGTTTTTACTAATAAAAATAAAGAATATATGATTATGTTATAAAATTAAGAAATGAATTTTTGTAGGTTTCATTTGATCCAAAAGGCCTTGTAAGATTCAATAGGAGAGAATAAGCGGTCTCCCTTTATAAGTGGAGGACATGAACCCCTAGGAAACCACTTGGTAAGTTCCCAACATAATATAAAATGGTAATGTCATTCCTAAGAAAAATGCTTCAAAATGACCATATGTTATAATTTGGTATATTAAGTGGTCTAAATATTTCAAGAATATATGTTTTATTCTTGTTTTATTGTCAAACATACTTTTATCCATTATTTTAGCACCTGGTAGACCCATTTTAACATCAACCACCATAAATATGTTTTACCATTTGTATAATAGATTATGTTAAATAAGAAAAATTTACTATATATTTATTATTTATTATTATCCAGATAGTTTAATTTATTTTAAAAAAAATCAATTCATGTAATTGGGATAATTTACTTTAAAATCTAACAAACAAGCATGATGAAAAAACAGTTTCATGGTAAATGTATTTATATGTACAGAATGTTTTTATATTAAATATCAACATTAAATTTTTTCCAATAAAGTAAATAGGAATAATAATAACCTTAGTCAATTAAGTTTACTTTTAAACCAATTTGTTTTTAAAAAATTACTTTTTAAATGATTTAAATTAATTATAATTATCATTAAATTTTATAAAAGTCTAAATATTTCATTATCATTTTTTCAAAAAAAATTAAAATATCTTATTTTGATAAAATTGTATTATTGAAACTCATAAAAACATTACCAAAATATTATGAATTTATTTATCAATATATTTTTTATATAAAACCTTAATAATTAGTTTTCAAATTGTGGTAATTACAATTCATACCATCAAACATCATATCTAGGATATAACATTACAGATTAATTAATGATAATGATAATTATATATTTTGGTTCACTATAACTCGATGATTCCTGTAATTAATGAAATTGAATAAATTATATTTATTTGAAAAAAAATCATTAAATTGTAAGGTGTTACATTCTAGCCAACATGAAATAAATTTTTCTCTTAATATTTTTACCCTCTAATATAAAAAATCGACGATACTTATGCCTAATTATATCCTCAGGTAACTTTATAGAATCCTCAAATTCATGGATTCATCGCAACACTTTGACCAGATCAGTGGTCTTTTTCATATCAAATTATCTATGTGATCTAGAATCTACACCTATTTTTCTATAATGGAATGATCATGATACAATAGTATGATCTCTATGTTTACTACATCTAGAGGACTATATATGTAGTTCCACAAGGTAGATTTATAGAACACATTATGGGATTTGAAGACATTCGGTGGAAATATCAAGTGATAATATACTATCCCTAGTTGATTAGGAATTAGGATACGGAAAATATACCCAGGTCATATATTTCATTTCTTCCTAAATATCGTATCCATCATCAGTGGTCAAATTCATTTTAAACCCTTCTAAACAAATTTTAACACCATATCACATCGATGACTGCTAGCATAATATTTTTTTGATAGACTTCAATCATGAAATGTTGTTCAATGGTTCTAAAATTTTCATCCATTCCTTAAGGGGGCATAAATCCCAATAACATTCTTTTTGAAACTTCCTCATAACATGTTGGAGTTCTAAACATCTTTCAATTGAGGTATTTAAATAGATCCCTCTGAATGCTTGATTGGAATACATTTTTTAATAAATAATGTCTTTGGGAATTTGTTAATCTGATCCACCTTTTAAATATATATAAAAATTTCTCCGTATATCCTATATGGTTTTAATAGTCATCTTATTATGAACATATACCTAAGGATGAAATCTAGTGTTGAAACTCAACATTATATGAAGAGTCTAATCAATACATAGACATAATACTGAGGTAAACCTCTGATCCTAATCAGATACTATAGAATGTGGTACTACAGGAATCCTTAACACATCTGTAATGTATGGAATGTTTATCTAGAGATAAACCCTTTCTAATCATGATGATGTTTTCTAGCTTCTTAAGGAAATCAAATATAACCCATATATCATTTTTACCTTTAGATTATTTGGGGAGTCTGGTGATAGAATCTAAGGTGGTGTCTTTTCATTTCCATTCCAGTATGTATAATGGTTGTCCCATAAACATAGAATATTGTCTCTCAATCATATCTTTTTGATATATTAAGTAATAATATATGAACTATACAATATCCATCTACAATCCACCACATGATAAATATACTTTCAGACCATCATACAACATTGTTTATACTTGATTAAAAGATAATGAAGAACTATGAGTTTCTTCAAAAAGGTCCTTATATAAATTTATTATCGATATAACACATAATTGGTTTATAAACAATACCATTCCATCAAAAATAATTCTTAAAATAAATAATAATTCTCACCTTCTTCTATAGCTCTCAATATTCCCCCTATTCCTCATTAGTCATAACTTGGATATATGGGAAAAAACATATTTGATAAAATATTATTTTCCCCTTACATCATGATTTCCAAATCCATCCCTTGAAAATCTAGAAATATTAGATATTTTTTAAACCATATCATAGAGAAGGTATAAGTAACCTTTCAACTCAATAAAATATACATCTTATTCACTTTCATAGGGTGGTAATGTTTTGAGAATTGATAGTCATTCATCATCTCCAACTGCCTTCTCTGACCATTTTTAAACTCTTATTATTAGTGTATATATTTAAATTTTATCTACAATAATTATTTATCTATATATTTAATGTAAAATTTTATATAGCTCAAACTAAATGATGATTTGGGTAATTTTTTGTCATTAATTATCAATTTTCATAATGAATATGTGGTCGTCGTATCATTTTATAGGAAAATACATATTAATACCTTATATGATGAATTGTTATAGATTAAAAACCCTTATCTACCATAGTGTATTTTATTAAAATTTGATCTGAATAAATTTCTCTTCAATTCGTTTAACATTCCATCATATTGTTTTTCCTTTGCATCTTCTCTCCCATACTTGTAAACATAGTGATTATATTAGACATGCTTGATAAATTCTAAATAAACCATTAATAATATATAGAAAAACAATGAATTATCTCATTAAAAGTGGTTGGTCTGGGACAACATTCAACAAATTCAGTCTTCTATGGATCCATATATAAATATATACACTCTATTGATGACCAAAAAATTATACATTTTCTAGTGAAAATACTCGCATGTTAAATTTTGAAATCAAATTGTCCATCCTTAGTGTCCCGTGCTAATAATATTCCTCACTCTTCTAATATATAATAAAAACATATGTTAACACAACCTCAAGAAATTAAGGTAATATATAAAGGATATGTTTATAAAATCCTTGAGTATATTGGGATCATTAGTAAAACCAAATAGAATTTACATATATCCATAGTTTCATACCTTCCTCAGAAATTTATGTGATAATTTTTTAATGAAATTAACTTCATGCTATAGATAACATCAAATTAGTCTTTTTTAATGTTTTCATAAGACATATTATTAAAACCATCAACATGATATAGGCCCTTCCTTAGTACAAGGGTTATCCTTTTTTAATAGGTAATATAATTGGATGATTCATAGGAACTCCACAATTATGAAGAAAAAGAAAAATATATCATTATGATGGTATTTATTTCATTCCATCCTAATCTTCACTTTTTATTGTCAATTCATTGTGAACTTATTTTCCACAAATTATAAATTTTCATAATATTTTTGAGACATTATCCTCAATGTCTCTTTCCACATTTTTGACATAAATGAAATTGATCCATTTTTCCTTCAGGTTCTCCACTACATAATCGCTCAAAAAACTCAATACATCTATTCATTAGTGACTCTAGAAGTTTTTATTATTATAGGAAATCAATCATATATCATGAGAACAGATTAGTCGTAATTAGAATATCTTTGACACTAGTAATCATAAAATTTATTAACTCAATATCAGCACATTTTGTTTACATTAAATGTAAAAATGGATCCTTCTGGTCCCTTCCACTAAATAGAATAAAACCCAAAATTTGAGCAAAAATAGTCTTAGTGGGTATACCATATAATCAGGATAAATAATTTATAGGATGTCTAAATCATGATGACATATTTCCAATCTATGAATCCTTAAAATTATCCTAGTACATTAATAGTAATAATCCTTTTAAATACTCAATGATGGTTAATAAATAGTTATTTATTTTTGAATAAAATACCCTACATAAGTGTAAAACCATGTGCGAAACAATTCGTATTGTCACTCACTATGTGATGATTCAGTCAAAGCCCAAATCAGCCATTTTATATTTATAACCACTAGGTACAGTTGTTCAAAATAGATAAAATTGTATTATTTAGACAAGCGTGTAAATTAATTGAATCCACTCACTCTTTACATCACCAAAATTATAACATCGTGTTATATGTTTTCATGTACTCTTGGATACTCATTTTGAATAGCATTTATATGGAACATTTTCAGGTTTTTTGGGAAAAATTTGGATAATTTTGGAGGATTTATGGTTTCTTCATGTTTAGAACAAGGTTTTAAAAAAATTTACCCTTATTGTGAAACCCATGAAACCTTGGAATATGAGGGATTACGCAATTGATGCACAATTAGGTAAACTATGCAACCAGCTTAGAGAGACTGTGCACCTTGGATTTTGAGACTAGAAGGGGTGCACAATTTTTTTATACATGAATCCATCTCCCAAAAACTATGCTTACAATAATTTTTTATTCTGAACTTTATTTTAAAATCTAGTTTCCCTACCCCCTCTCAACCCACGCTTGAAAGAACTCATATTCCATGGATTTTGAAGGTCTTAAGAAGTTGTTTTGACTCTTCAAACCCCTAATCTCGGTAGATCAAAGCATGGGTGGTCACATTTAATCTCTACTAATTAGTGGACATCCTCTATTTCTTACTTCTAATATCTCATTCTTTTCCCCTATGAGTTTGAAATATCATATCATATTGAATGGATCTAAACTCTATTTAATTGGATATTGATAATAGTTTTGATTTCTAGATTATTGACACCTTCATTATTCATTGGTGGATCCCATTGTGAGTGTCAATTAATAATATTTGATTAATTGTAAGTATTTATATTTCATATTTACCATATAATAAAAAATTTGATTTTTTTAAAAACTTTTAATTAAATTTCAATAGAATTATAAAAACACAATTTTATATGATTTGGTAATGGAATTTGATTATAATTTATTTTGGAAAAATCATCAAATTTTGAGGGAATTATATTTTTTAGTTTATTTTGAAAATGATTTAACTAATGATATAATATGAGAATTGATTTGAGAAAATGTTTAAAATTGAAATAATTAAAATCAATGATTGGATTGACATTCAAAAGACATTAAATGATGTAAACTCCATGATTTTTTTGAAATTTAATTGGCATATTGAAATAAAAAAATTGGTCAATTCAATTAAAAATGATGTTTTATTTGAAATGAGACTGTTTCACATTTTTTATTGATTAATTGAGAAAATTAGAGCATGGGTAGTTAGTGGGTTATTTTGGAAAACAACACAAGGATGTTGATTCCCTATCAATATATTGAATATGAAAACTCTAACGAAAAACCATGTTTGGAATATCTAATCCTTGATTGGTTTGGATGAGTCATATTCATCCTGAGCCTCATGGATGTGTGTACACATACTTATCAAGATGACAAATATAATAAGTGTGATGATCACATAACCAAAAAAATAATATACATTAGGGAAGTTGACAATTGTTCTTGTTGGGATTTTATTGATTTATATACCATCAATTATAGAAATATTTTACTGATGTATAATGTTTTATATAAATTATTTTATATAAAATATTTACTTAGGATATTTTTTGAAATTTTTACAATACTTTGAAATTAAATAATGATTTCTTTTAAATATAGAATTAATAAAATATCACACTCCTTATTTTATTTTAATTTATATAATTATTTGTTTTAATATATGTAATATGTTATGGAACACTTTCTATGACCCTACTAGGATTTATAGATCACACCCTACTATTTCATTCGGGCAGTTATAGATTTTATTATGCCAATTCTAAGTGGAGGAAATGTTCCACTCAGAGATGGGGGATGTTCTTGATACATTGGACCATGTTTCAATGATGTCACATTAGGATGTTTTTATTTATATATATATATTGATGTTGTAATGCTTTGGATTTTTTATACATTTTTGGTTTTTGGTACATTCTACCTTTAGAGTGTTGATCATACTGATTTTTAATATTTTATCATCCACTATTTTGTGGAAGATTCATTTCCTCTATTATCTTGAATGAATATGGATTTTAGTTGATATCTCGTGATAATTAGGAACGTAGTAATTTCTATGTCAATTATGCCTTGTGTATAATGGTATTAGGGTATCTGGGATAGTTCATGAAAAATTGGTATAAAAGGTGTACTCTAAGTATCATTCCTTAATGTAACAATATATCTAAAAATATCATGTCAAAATATAGTATCTAGTTGCAATCATTTCTCTACTATATCTCATCATAAAAAGACTTACAAAAACATGTTTAGTTTGTGAAAGATTTTTTGAGGAACAATTTGATGTAATTATTGTCTTATCACTTCTTTTTATTTGGATAGGTTAAAATCCAAATCTTAATATCTTATCTTGGGGGATTAATTTTCGTATTTCATTTTATGAGTGGTAAATCTAAGTATTCTTCTAACATATTCAGTTGTTATTATTGATTATGTGTATCATCTCCGAGAAGACACATGAATAGGCCTCCAAGTGAAGCTACAGTGGAACCATTGAGAGAAAATCCTTCTGTAGACCAAAATGTTATTGAGATTACAGTGTGTTCTATCCATGGTCTAGAACCAGCACCTACCCTAATTCTATTTCGAAAGTATGAGTGTCGGTTAAGGATGATAGAGCATCAAGTTGATTTCATAGAAACTACTGATATGATCAATGTGAAATGTGGCACATTCAAGATGGATGAAACTTTAATTAGATAGTGGGAATAGATAGTGATGGAGAATAAAAATAATGTCTTAGACAGGAGATAAATTAGGGTAATTTTCACTGAACGGTTCTATCCAATGTCTCTGGTCATTTCTATGGAAATGGATTTTAAAAAAAATAAACTGGTTTACTAGACCACAACGAAGTATGAAAACCGAATTATTTATCTTTTTTACTTTTCCCTTAATAATGTAATGAATGATAAGGTGAAGAATATATGGTTTTAGATTTGTCATTGACCTCTTATTCATTCCCAGGTTTTCTTATTACATCTATCTTTATATAATGACATGTTAGATAGGTAGTTGATTATTGATCCTGAGGTGAATGATATGTTAGGGATATCAGTACTTCCTTATTATCTCATTGGTAGTTCTATGAGTTCTTTTGAAGGGAGTAGGATGAATGAGGAGTCTCACCAATGATACTGATAATAGGCTTCTTCTAGACCACTTCTAGTTCTTGGAAGTTCCCTTTGACTTACTTCCATTATGGCAAGGCTTGATATTAGAAATAGGTTATTTCAAAGGTGCCCAAGATCTATAGTTTCTGTGAAAATTAAAGATAATTTTAGAAAATATGCTATAACTTTTTTCCATGACATATTGGATTACGATCATCAGAACCAAAAATTACTATGTCACAGTCATATAATTAATGAACAAAGGGTTTCTAGCCACATGAATCATGAAAAAATATTTTTCAAGTAGTGGACGATTATCTCGAGAAAGAACAAATGGATCCAGTGAATGTGAGAGGTATCATCACTATAGTTACTTCTATAGTGAAAAAGTAATTTGACTATTTTGAATATGCCTCATTTATATAATGTAATATTGTGAATCTACTAAATATTTCTATGGATCTTAAGTCTTATGTAATGGATATTACTACAAACCTCATAACGAAGAGAGAGTAGCTTATCTATTTTTTACATGATTATTCCCTTTATTGGGAAAGGGAGTCTCTGAGGGATTATCTACATCCATTTTTTTTTTCATGTTTCCATATATTTTTACTTCTTATTTCTCTACCTTTACACTGATAATAGTGGTATTTATTTTATTGACCGAATTAATTGTACTCAACCAATTCCCATTCCATCTTATAACATGGAACCAATGGAAATGAAATAATTGAAGTCTTTCTATAATGAACTATTAGAAAAAATATTCATATGCTCGAGTGTTTGACCCTCAACGAAGCCTATTCTATTTGATTTGAAATATTATAGAACACATCACCAATGTATTGATTATCATAATATCAAAAAGATACATTAATGAAACAGTATTTCTTCCATGGATTGATGTTTTTATTGACCAGTTTAAAGGGTAGAAGTTTTTCTTGAAGATTAATCATCGATCTCTTTATCACAAGTGGAGAATAAAAGAATATGGTAATGAGAAAACTCCATACCAAAGAAGTTATTTCCATTATGATTCTCTTGTATTTCAATTTTTTCTAACTAAATCATTTATTGTACTAATAGATTTGATTTACATGATCTTCCATGATTATATTGATATATTTATGGTGGTAATATTTTAGATAAAATTATGTTTACTCTAAGTCTAATGATAATAATTTTCATCATCTGAGAGTAATTATATAACTATTGATAAATCACGAAATTTATAACAATTCTCTCAAAATGTGATTTCTGGATTCAAAAAGTAAATTTCATAGGAAATGTGGTCTCTAAACATAGTATTTGTATTTATGATGAGTAGTTGAAATCTGTTTGGATGTGGGTGGAACCACCTAATGTTTAAAAGATTAATATAATCATGTATTTAGTGGGGGTATTATAGATAGTTTATAAAATAATTTCCCAAGGATTTATTCAATGAAGACCACTATCACAAGGAATTTGGTACGGTTTTATTTTGATGATAAATGTTATAGTAATTTTGTTAAGATAAAATCCCATTTTATTTATTGTTCAGTTTTAACTCTTCTATATCTCAAGAAGAGATATGTGGTCTTCTGTGATGCATATGGTTTTTTGGTAGATGTTTTTATAAGGGATACCGCATCATTACCACAGTCTCTAAAAATGTTATGGAAGATGAGAATAATTATTCGACCCATGGACTTGAAATTTCTTCCATGATGCATGAACTTAAGATTTTGTGCTATTAAATTTTTAGAAAAAGGATTATATTTCATTCCAACCACAAAATATTGAGTTATATATTCTCTAAAAATTATTTGAATCACCACTAGAGGGATTGAGCAGAGTACCTAGAGTATTTTGGTTTTGAAATTACTTATACCTTAGTGTAATGGAAATTTATTTCCAATTATTTAAAAAAGAAACTTCCAACATATAACAAGAAAGAATCATATGAATAGTGTAATTTTATATATATTGTTTCATTTAGCAATCTTAGTGGAGCTATAAAAGGATTTAGTTTCAAGTTATTAGCTACCGTATTCTCTTCTTGAGATGATTGTCTAGGAACAACAACCTAATTATGATTTCTATATTACTAAGGAATCTTTTTATAGGATGGAGACCATTATTGAGTGTTCATTCTCTCTGGGGTGTATCATATGTTTCCAAAACATGTATATTATAAATTTTCTATAAGGAAAAGATGTGATGGTGTATTTTCATAATTCATAGTGCATTGTGATCCCAAGAACCAAAATGATGTTTTATGATATGTGATGATTATTCTGGTGGCCTGGTATGAGACAGGACATTACTGATTTTTTTTTCATTATTATACATTCCAAAAGGTAATGGGTGAACACAAGATACCTGTTTATTTTATTCAGATATGTCTAGTACCGGCATGGATGTGGGATGAGGTTCCTATGTACTTTTTTTTTGGGTTTCCATGTACATAATGAAAAAAGAATGTGATATGGGTTTTGATAGACTGAAAATCCAAATTAGCTCACTTTTTACAAATCATGACACAACCATTTTAAAAGAGTTGAGGAATATCTATTTTAAATAGATTATTTGATTGTAAAAAGTATCATATATTATAATATATGATAGATATCCTCATTTTACCACTCATTATTCATGAGGCCTTCTTGAGGTGTTGGGATCTCAAGTTTTTATAAGTATTCTATACAATCCATAGATGGATGGACAAATAGATAGTGATATATATACATTTTAGAGTATGTGCTAAATACTCCTATTATTGACTTAGTTGAGCTTGGGATAACTATTTGGGACCATTTGATATCTCTTATAATAATATTTACAATTACACATTCATAATGTCTCATTTTCATTACTTGTATGGTAGGAAATGTAAATCACTATTGTATTGGTCGTTGAATGGTGAAACATCCTTGGTAAAATTGGGTTTTGTCTATGGTATCCATTCAATTATTTAGTTTATTTTTCATATAATATTATTGGTATAAAGCTTGTATATATATTATGTTGATCATCATCATTAGTCATTATAGATTTATATTGATGATTAGGTGTTCTTGAGAGTTTCAGCTCAGTTGGGTCATCGATGAGTTGGGAAGAAATGGAATCATTCTCCAAAATTTTCAAGAACATTTGAGGTTGTTGAAAAGGTAGGGAATTTGGATTACCATTTATAACATCCACCATATTTTAGGTTCAAAAGAATTGTGTTCAATGTTCCATATCATGGGGGCATGATACCTTTTTCCTATGTGATATGGAATCAATTTTATTATTCTCATGAGATGTTGGAGAATGAGGGACCAAAGAGAGATTAGTGGCCACATATCATTGATATTGAAAATTCATAACATGTATTTTGGGGATAGAATGGTTTTATGGTGTAACGAACCATCTCGCGTCAACCTTGAATTGGTTACCTTAGCCGATCCTTGGAAAGGCCTGGAAGGTGTTCTCAATCATAATGGGCTGGAAACTAGTTCCATGAATAATTTGAATTTCCAAATGGAATGATTTAACTAAATATCCTTACAAAAATTGATCATTGGTAAATAAATAGAGATTCCCAATAAATAAATAAACACAATATCAAAATTGTACATCATTTCTATGTGAACTAAAAAATAAAAAAAAACTAAACAATAAAGTCCAACTGGACCAAGAAAACCCAACATTTCCATGTGACCCTGAGGGTCACAATCCAATACCAAAATAATCATCCACCCATGATGATAAAAACCAAGCTAGAACCCTTTACAACATGTTATAATCAATAATGAACTATAGGCATGAGTATTAAAAGTTAGTATGAATACCCAAACATATCTATTCTCAATTCACTCCCAATAAAAAAACGAAACCTCACCCTCTAGTTTGAAATAAAATATATAAAATTAATTTATTCACACACATTTTTCACATTAAATAAAAATATTATCCAATTCCCTTTTCATTCCCATTAAAAACCGCACCCTTTTACAAGGAGGATCTATATGTAATTTAAAATAGAAATTTGACATTTAATTTGAAAGGGGAGTAATGGAGTGAAAAAAATTTTCCTAAAAAAATTTATAGATCCTTGAAAATAACTCATTAAATTCTAAACAAATCCACCACAGAAAAGGTCACAAAAAATGGTCAAATAGTAATGGAAATGGAAATAATCACCCAAATGTGTCCAATCAACAAGAATCTGAATCATAACCGCAGAAATCTAAGTACTGATATACAGGTATAAACCTCGGAGAATGTGAATAATCAAGAATATACTAGTACATGTTGAATCATCATAGAAATCAGTACTCACTCAATGAAATAAAAAACACTCTCACATGGTCTTCCATACCCTACCTAGTACTGACTGAGGGTCACTGTTTCATATTAATAAAAATGAATATATCCTCATCCTATGGGACACTAGCTAGATCAGAATTCTTGCTAGTAAAATATTTTTTATCTGAGAATTCACTCATTATATTAGGTTTTTATGTGAAGACATAAAAATGGGTGATCCAATCTATTCAAACTGATCATCCAATCACATCAACACACATATATAATAATAACTCAAAGAACATGATTCACCCAAGTCACCCCAATGATAAATCTCTTTCTATATAACTCATGTATCACCAAGGATTCCACACTAAGGATCTCTTATATCTATCCAAGAAAATTGTTCACAAGGATTCCATATCAAGGATTTCCCACCCATCCAATACAAAAAAATAAGAATATAATCCGAGGGTTTTCATAATTATTAATTTCGCAAAAAGTACTTCTATAAAGACCTAAAGAACATTTCACAGAACCATCATTTTAAAATAACCAAATACACCTTTCCAAAATGGGTTCAAAACACACTATTTACCATTTCACAATCATTTTGAATAAAATTATACTTAATATCTCACACCACATTTTCAAGAAAAATCCACATTCATCCAAAATTCAAAATGTTCCAACATCCACCATCACTTGAAAACCCATTTTAAAAATCCAATTACACACTCCCTTTAAATGCAATACAATATTGAAAACCAATTCAAGGAATATAAATCATCATTTTACACACCATAAAATCATTTACCAAGCCATCCCATGATTTAAATTCCACGAATTACTCACAAAGTCCAATCGGGGATTTCACTTAACACATGGTGTGAAACATTTAACCAAAATATGACATTTATAACTAAAAAGGGATTAATCACCATTTTTTAACACAAAAAATATTCTAATAATCATACATCACTATTTAATATATATGAAAAGTTCAAAATTCATGAAAACTATGACTCATACATTAAAAGGATTGTGAAAAGGGAAACCTACCTAAATTTTAATGTGCATCAACAACGCACACCCAAAACAACCTCAAGAAGGTTCCAAGAGCCAAGATCATCCAATAAAACTTCCATAAAAACTAACAACCAACATAAATAAATGGGAAAACGAACATTATATCCAATAGACCATGCTAGAAGGAAAACTAAAGGAATAATGGAAGAAGATGGAAGAGGGAGAAGGGAAGAGGATAATTACCTTGATAATATTGCTCGAAACCTTGTAAAAACCCTAGATCCACACCATGAGAGAGGATGAGGGGAAAAGAGATCAAGGGAGAGGTTCCATTTTCATCGCACGAACCACGATGATAAGTGTGATGTATTTTTGGACTAATATCCCAAGACAGTATAATAGGAATATTAGAATTTTTAATGACCTCGGGAACTCACATGGTTTGGCCTCATGGTTTACCAAACCGTGCACTGACAATGATCCCCTCACTAGACACATAATAAACCCATCATGGTTATGCCACATGGTTTAAAATCCAACCATAGACTATAAAAACTAGTTTTGTTCCTATATATAGCATCCCCTCACCCTTTCTAAATTATTAGAAAACCCATGTGGAAGTAATGTTCCATGAAACTACCACTAAACCTTAATCCCCACTATTTCATGAAGGATTTCTCACAGTTTAATCTAACCATGCTCTGACCATTGCACTAGATAAAAACGATCCAAATCAAAAAAATTAAACATATTATACCCATAACTCAAGAGACCAACCCAAGACCAAAATATAAACCAAAGTAGAGGATGAAAAAAATATTGGTGTGACAATTCCCCCAAGCATAATACATTACTCCAATGTTATGCCACAAATTATTATTGTTATCCAATCAAAGATAATGATTTTCAGCACTGCATAATAAAACCTACCAAACCAAGAACATCACAACCACAACCAATCCAACCTTACATATCTTACACAAAACTGTAAAACAACCAAAAAAATCATCAACACTAGGGGGGATATAAGGGACACCCTGCCATTATGGAACAACTAGGATATATCATAAATAGAAGAAAACTCAACGAGACCCATGGTGGGTCTCACCACCAATAAGAACTAACTATCTTGAATAGATAACACTTTCCAATAGAGAAAAAATAACATGATCCAACAAAAAAATATCTCCCAAACATATCAACCACCAACAAAAAAAGTTTCCTTTTAGAAAGAAACTCAAGCTGACGGTACCCAAACCAAGATAAAGAAAAGTTACAATAAGTTCATTTATTATTCTCACTCTCTATTAGTGGAGGTAATAATCGATCCAATGCTCCCCTCACCCCCATTGGTTTCTTGGTTGTGTGAAAATATTCACTATGAGAATTTGGATATAGCCCTGATGATTGATTTATATACTACCCCATATTCAGGATCTAAGGATCCATGTTTGGAACATCTTCCTTTGTGTACACAAGCATCTTTAAAACAACACATATGGGACAAGAAGATCCCAAAACTCCAAAAAACTCACATGCTTCTACAAATAACCATTACCTTAATAGGGACTTATATGATAAACACAATGAATACAATAAAACAAAGAATTAGAAAATTTTATATTTCCAAAAGAAAAAAAAATTCACTAAATCAAGAGTTCCTAGGAGATCCCCAACATCCCCTTACATTTTAAATAAATAAGAACACCACCGGGAAAACTGATACAAGAGAAACATGATCTATAATAGATGGTAAATAAAACTGAATCCAATCTAGTACCCTACTCTTAAAAATGATATGAGGTTTCATTCAAAAAGGTGGATCTATATCCATGAAACATCCTGGAAAAAGCTAGACAGAATCATTGAAAATGGCCTAAGAGTCCACATGCATGATAGGTCTTTGGTATAATTTGGAAGGAAAAGTTCTTATGATATCCATTACCACATTGATGGCATAACATGGTCCCATTTTTAAAATAATATAAAGGATGATAAAGAGACCTTTTAATTCAGTGACCAACACCAAAAGTTTCATTCCACTTACACACATCCTTACTAGAATTCCTTTCATCGCTTCCAGGAACTAAAAGGAGTGAATATAACCTCAATAACACCTAATAACATGCATTCAACAAGAATGGATTGACATTCAAAATTGGAAAATGTGTCTAGATTTAACTCTAATTCCTTCAACTAAAGATCTTGTTAATGCTCAAACTAAAAAAGTCAAGCCTTCAAGGAATCAATTGTAACCCACTCTAGAGTGTAAGGAACAAGATCAAAGAAATTATAGTGGTACTCCAACATCGATCTATCAAAATTTTGTAAATAAAACATCTTCATTCAATTTTTCCCCTTCACTACCTCAGAAAAATATTATTGAGAAACTGGAGCCTTGAAGAAATCCCATTAAAAATCTTCTTGAGGATTGATCCGAGAGACCGATGTCAACAATTTCTAGTTCATTTTTTTAAGAGTAATGGTAGAAAACTTAATCTTTATTGTCTCAAGAAACTCAAAGATACTGCAAATCAATTTAGTTTTCCTCATCCACTCTTATACTTCAAGAGGATATTCTTGGCCATAATAGTCAAGGGGGTTTAAATTTGGAAACTCATGAACAAAATCCATAGGTTGATCAACTAGAAATCTTGCTAATGGGGGACCACTAGTAGAATCACATCAATTATCCATAAATCATTACGGGGGAACATACTACGAAAAATGAAATTAAACATATAAATAAAAAACGAATCACCAATAAGTGTTCTCAATCACAAAATACAGCATAAAAACACATTAAAATAATAATAATAAGAACAAAAAAAATGAATAGTTTCAATAAATCACAAATTTATGCTTGAAAACTTATTTTAATGAAAAATTACATGGTGGATTGCACACCCACCAATGGAATTTCATAGAACCTCGCACAGTCACATTCCATGCCACCATTTTCATTTATTGAATCATGCCAATTTGGGCATTCTTCTGACCACTACATCATTTAACAACATTCCACCCATATCTAGGAATGCGACCAATCATAGAAATACCATTTTATAAGAAAAAACAATACTTTTAAAAATTTGGAAAAATATTTTTAAAATCACACTCAAGACCAATTTAAAAATCACTTCCAAATTTCACCCATGAATCCCTTTTTATTCTTTTAGAAAATAAAAACAATGGATTTTATTCAAAAATAAAATTGCATATACTTCAATACATTTTTAAAATTATTAATAAATTATATTCAATAAAAATTATTTACAAAAATCCAATTTCTAATTTATCTATCAAAATAAAATTGCGAAATCATTTTGTATTTTCCCAAAATCAAACCATTTCCACTAAAAAATTTACATTTCAGAATTTCCAAAACAAAGGTTTCTAAAAAAATTAAAAATCACGAGGATATAAATGAAACTCAAAAGAGGAAACTAATTTCAATGGCTGACTTGAGAATATTATTGGAGGCCATATTCCAATCACACCATTGTCACAAAGAGTCTTCTTGGACAATGTACATGGCTCCAAATTGCTTTCCTTGCCCCGTGTGCTCATTGAGACTAATCTCCCAACTCCATTTTCATTTACCAAAAACGGAAAAAAAAAAAAGAACTAAATAGACCCAATAGAAATTGAATTCTCATTGTAACCGAAGGTTTTGGTTCTGAAAGTGTTCTTCGAACACTCTACTATACCTACACCCCATGTTCTTAAAACCCAACTCCATCTACCGTGACATACCCAATAACAGAGGGAACTCTGAAATATAGACCCCTCTAAAGAAAATACCTACCTATGATACCATTTTATAATGAACCAACCCAGGTTAACCATGAACCAGTTATCCCATATGATTTTTGGAAAGGCCCAAAGGGCGTTCCTGATCCCCATGGGTTGGAAACATGTGTCGTGCATGTATAAAGTTACCATAGAGAATGATTTATCCCAATATTATAAAATAAACCAAATATAATTATATAAAAAGAGTATCCCAAATGAATAAATAGATAAAATATCCTAACAGAACCTCATTTCTACTTAAAATGAAAAATACAAAAAACTGAACGACAAAGAACAATTAAACACAACAACCTTAACATATCCATGTGACCCTGATAGTCACTCTTTAATACCAAAATCAACCACCATCCATGGTGATTGAAACCAATCTAGAACCCCACGCTAGAAGCTAAAAATAAGAAAAACATTATAGGTTTTGGTATTAAAACATAATATCCATTCTCAAAAATAGATATTCCTAAAGAACATCGTTTAAATAAAAGAAATATGAACCTAATGTTTGAAATAAAATATTTAAACGTATTATTTTGATAAATATTTTTAACTATAAATCAACAATGTTATCCACTTCACTTGTCTTTACCATTTTAAACCCCTCTATTTCCAAGGAGGAACCATATGAATTTTCAGAGATAAAGGTGGAATTTCATTCGAATGTGAAGTAGTGGATTAAAAAATCCAAAAATACATTCATAGCACTTTAAAAATAAATTAATTATATTTTGAAGCAATAAACCACACATAAGATCACCAACAATGATCACATGGTAAGGGGAATAGAAATTAACCTAAATTTCTATCCAATTAACATGTATCTCATTAATTTTTTTAGACACCTATGTGTCGATAGAAATTGGTGAACCAAGGATATCATGAATAATATAGAACATACTAATTCAAGTTGACTCATCCTAGAAACAATTCAACACACGATGACATCAAAAATAACCTCGCACCTTCAGAAACACCCTACCTGGTATAGACCAAGGGGAAATATTCCAGAGAAATAAAACTCAATATATTCTCATGATTTGGGCCACTAGATAAAGCATTATAATTTCCAGTGATATAATCATTCTTAGAAAATTCAGTCACTATGACAGGTTCCCATGCCAAGATATAAAAATAGAGTGAGCAAAGAAATTCCAACCAATCATTCAATCACATGCACATAGATATATAATAATAATTCAAACAACATAAATCTCTTGATTCAACCCATGGATCATTCTCATTCAATATAACTCATAGATCACAGAGGAGTCCACATAGAGTATGTTATATTTTTCTTGATTTAAATGGGTAATGAGGATTACACAGTGAGGAAATACCTCCCTTAAATAAAAAAAAGAATGAAAAATATTCTAGAATGGTTTTCATAATAAGTAATTTAACAACTTTTATAAAATATCCAATTGGACCTCATTCACACTTCACAAAAATATAATTTTAAAATATTGAAACACAACATTCAAAACTGGGTAAAAATACACCATTTACCATTTCAGAATCATTTAGAAAAAAATTCCATATATGAATTAACAACACATTTTCAATCCAAAACCATTTTCATAACAAAATCAAAATGGTCCACCATCAACCATCACAAGCCAAACCATTATTAAAATCTAATTACAAACTTCCTTTGAATCCAAAACCCCTTTGAAAACCCATTCCAGGAACCCCAATCATAATTTAATTTTCCATATAATCATTTAAAAATCGAAACCACGATTTACATTCCACATATTCCACATAAAATCCTACCATACATTTCATCAAACACATGGTGTGCATCATTTAACAAAAGAATTCCATTATCAGAAAAAATGGAGTATTCGTCATTTTACACACCTATCAAATATTCCAAAAATCAAACATCAATAATTTATATATATAGAAGGTGTCAAAAGAAATAAGACAATTACTCATAAATTAAAATGGAAATTGGAATGGGAATCCTTCCTCAATCGTATATCTCATAAACAAAGAACGCCCCAAAAACCTCATGAGGGTTCAATGAACCAAGATCAACTAAGAAAAACTATGAAAAATCATAACCTTCAACATAAATAAAGTATAAATATGAAACCTATATCATGGAGACCATGGGAGAATAGAAACTGAAGTGAAAATGGAATAATAACAAAGGGAGAGAAGATAAGGGGAGAATTACCTTGAAGATCATTCCAAAACCTTGAAGAAACCTTATAACCACACCACAAGAGAGGATAAGAGGAAGGGAGAAAAAGGGAGGGGCCGCCTTTGGGTTTCATGAACAAATAAGAGAAGGGATATGTGTTTTGGATATAAAATCATAACAGGGTAAAACAATAATTTTAATTTTTAATGTCCTAGGTAGCTCTCACAGTTTGACTGCATGGTTTAGCAAACCATGCACAAAACATGCACCCCTCCCAAGACACACAATTCACACATAAAGGTTTGGACACATTGGTTGAAATCCAGGTTCCAACTATGTGAAATGGTTTAATAATGACACAGATCCTCCTTTCACACTTTCCACACAGATTAATAACTATTTTTATGTCATGCACCATGACACTTCCAGAAAACATTAATTTGCATGTTTTAGTGGAAGATTCATCATAGTATACTATAACCGTATCCCAAAAGTGAAACTAGATAAAATCAATGCAAAACTCAAAATTTGAAATCGTCACCCCCATAACCCATGAGACAAACCGATGTCGAATTTAAAGACAGAAATATCTGAAAAATCCAAAATCTAGTAGTGACATATGGTTTGGAGGTTTTATAATTCTAGTATATGTTTTCTGGTACACAATGGATATTATTCTGATCATTCCTCAATTAGGGATTGTGTATTTGTTTTTAGGGTAAAATATGAATAATTTTTCAGTTATTTTTGGATCTTCACCATTGGTGGATTGTTTTCCAAGATCAAATGCCCCTATTGAAAATTGTGCATTCCAGGATAGTGAAGCTTTTCATCATTGGTGCATAATTATAAAAAATGTGTTCCCACATAAGGAAAAATTTGTTCCTTAGATAGTGAGTATAGGTGGGATATGTTTAGGGGACACTATTTTATTAACCATGTATCCTCTTCCGGGAAACTGTGTGTGTATACTTTCTTTATTCTGAATTTTTATTTTAAAAAACTAAATATCCAATTTTAACCCATGTTCAACCCCCAGTCAAACTAACTCAAATTCACTTTCTTTGGAGGCTTTCAATAAGTTTTTTGGCTCATAAAACCAATTATATTATTAGATGCAATCATTGTTTATCTGGTTTCATTTCATGTAGTAAGTGGATGTTCGTTCAACTTGCTTCTTTCAGTCTCTCATTCCTTCCTCCTTAGTGTTTGATGGATCATATCATATTGGATAGATCCAAAATCTACTTAATTTGAGAATGATTCTAGGTATTATTTATATATTTTATACTCCTGTTTTCTTTATTGGTAAATCAGATGGTGGGTTTAACTTATTGATCATTGATTAAAGCAAGGTTCATCCATTTGATATTTTCCATATAATTAAAAATAATATTTTATTGACATTTCTGAAATATCATTCATTTGATTTTTTAAAACCCAATTTGATATTAGTTTTTATTTTAATTTTAAATGGTATGGTTTTTATGAGAAAACCCCCAATTCCATTGGAATTAGAATTTGGGGTGTATTTTTTAATATTGTAATTTTTTAAATGATTTTAGAATTGGTTTGATAAAAATAGATTAAATTAAAATGATGAAAGCCACTAATTGGTTTCGTATTGAAATTCCATAAAATGATGAAAACCCAATGTTTTGGGTTGGAAATTAAATTTTTATATTGAAATTGAAAAATGGGAAATCTAATTGTAAATTATGTTTGATTTCAAATGTTATGATTTTCTAATTTTCTATTCATTGATTAAGAACATTCGATCCTGGGTTGTTAGTGGGTTATTTTGGAAAATAATTCTAGGAGTTTTATTCCCTATAAATATATTGATTATGAAAACACTAACAAAAACCATGTTAAACTTATCTTATCACTGATGGGATGTTTATGAGTTCTATTCATCCTAATCCTGAGGTATGTGTGTACACCTACTTGTCTTGATCATGATATAAGATGTGTGAGGATCTTATTTTCCAAAACTAATGTAATGAAAGGAAAACCATCAGGTTTCTCTCTAGGAATTTGGTTTTTAAAATTATTCTATTAATAATATAAATTTTTAATCATTATAATTGATTTATAAAAATTCCTTAATACAAATAAATTATTTTATCAATTGTTTGAAATTTTTTCCATCCATTGAAATGAATGCATATTTTTTAATATGAAAATGGTTCGATATTTCATTCCCCATTTTATTTAAATTGAATAAATTATATGGGTTTTTATTTTAGCGTCTGTTATGGAATTATTGGGGAGACCCTATTGAGATTTCTTTCCCACACTATAAAACTGACATCAATAATTTGTAGATTTTATAATACCATGTCTACGAAAGGGGCAAGTGACACTTTTAGGATGTTTCTATTCATGATACTTTTGACCATAGGTCATTATAGCTATTATCAGATGTTTTTATTTCATCTATGTACTTTTTGGATTTATTACATTGGGTTTTTAAAACTATTTGGTTTCTATTACTTTATCACTTTGCATTATTGAGCATTATGAATTGTAATATTTCATCTTCCACTATTTTTTTTTGGAAATTAATTCCCTATTATATCTTTTATGATGATAGGTTCTAGCCACAAACCCCTAGGTATTGGGAATATCTTTCAGGTGATATCAGTTTCATCTTGGTTATTTGGGAACAAAGGTATCTGGGCTGGTTTGTGACAATATTCCCATGATATTTTCCAATACATATACATATTCTTATATTTTACACTAAATTTTTAACATCTTATTTTCCGAAGGATAGATAATATTTTCTTTGATATGAGCTATAATAATATACAATTTTCTTATATAGATTTCACATTTTAAAAGATTAATATTAAATAAAAATAAAAATGATCCCCAACAAAATCATATATGTACGGTTCCATTGGAAACATGAACACATATACAAATGGTTCAAAAGTGAACTACATCATCTCAATAATGTTTTTCATAACTAGAACCATTTTTTGACACATCATACATAATACCTTTATTTATAAAATGGGGAATAGAAAATATGAAACAGTTTCCTCAAATACTCCATATGGTAAAATAAGAAAGGCATCAATGATAACATAAACATAACATGAGCATAATGATATTATTTCATGAGAATAACATTTGAAAACCATAAAAATTATATCATATATCGTAAACATACGTTTTGGCATAAATCGTGGGTGTTTGTAATACATGAATAATAATTCAATCAATGAACTTGAGACCTATAAACGTGAAATTGGTATATGATCTGATTTTTTGGCACACAGATAAGACTATAAAATAATTTCATTAGTAGTCAAGGAACAAATAAAATACTATCGTAGTGCAATGGGTTCACTCCACAAACAATATTAGTAGTCATGGATCACTCCTAAAACTATCATAGTGGAAAATATCTCATACTGAAATGGGTTCACTACCAATTGCATTCTTATTTAACTTATGACATATTCATTGTTACCCAATACATTCAAAGGCTACATAATTCGAGTCCAACCTACCACATAATAAAAAATAATATATATGTGTGACAAAATATCATAAATCATTCATCATTATATAACCCATGGAGAGTAAATGGGTTTCATAAAAATTTCATTATAGAAAAAAATATGGATGCTTTATAGGTTTTCATAGGCCTATCACATGGAAGAGAAATGACTTTCCTAAGAATATCCCATGGGAGAGAATTGTGTTTCATAAAAATTTAATTATTTCATCATTGGATAACCCCTGAATAAGGAACTTGTTTCAATGATATTATTCAATATAAACATAAACCATATATATAAAAAAAATAATGGTATCTTTGAATCATATCTGGAATAATTATTAAGAAACATCAAATTATGTCATCTATGAAGGAAAAATATTTTAAAACCTGAGTTGGAACATTTCTTGAGAGAAATTGCACATTTTCATTGAAATTATTTATTTTTAATATAAAAATATCACAAATATTTAAGAATTTTTTTTATTGAAGATATTATTTGAAAATTGTAAACAAATATTCAAATAATTTATTTTTCATGATGTTAGAAGATTTTGATCATTTCATGTAAGTTTAAATGAATATCCATATCAAATATTTGAAAAAAAGTCAAAGGTATCATGTTTGGAAGACAAAAAAAATGATTCTTTTAAATTTTTAAAAAATAAAACCCTATTAAAAATGACATTAAAAAATTATTAAATAATAGTGAATTAATTATTGATATCATTTTAAGAAAACCTTGTCTTGTAAGAGAGAAGGTTTTTGGTTGAAGAGAAAAATAACGTTTATTTTCCATAAAAAATTATTTACAACTCTTTCATATATGAATAAAGGAAAATGATAATAATTACTTATAATTTTTAGAAATAACCATAGTGTAATGATATTCCTGAGTTTCTTAATCGGTAGTTCTCGAAATTTCATCATTGTAAACATAATCATAGACAATCCCAATAATCAATGAAATTATAACACAAATCCTTAACATGTGGGTTTGTTTTAAATCACAAACCCAATGGAAGAGAGATATTCAATTGGATATTTATATCCCCATAATTTTAATGAGAATATTAATAATTTAAATTCATGGGAATTATATACATAACATAAAATAAAAATGTTGTAAATATGGCATGTGTCTCCTAGAAATAAGAGTGAGATGAAAGTTATCTACGTGATTTGGAAACATATTAGACATAATCCCTATGAAACAATGAAATTAAATAAAAAATTAAATATCATGAGAATGAAGAGATTAATAATGTTACATGTACAATGCGATCAATATATACATGATTAAATATGGTAGTTTTATAATATAACATCAATCTCATAGAATAAATTTGAGAAAAAAATCATTTACATCCAGTCTTGAAATTCATTGTAAATGTTCATAAAACGTAAATAATAAATATTAAATTACTATAAAAAATATTCAATATCCATATTCTTATGTATCATACCATATATTATTTACTTATGACCATTTATCAATTGTTAATGAAAATTTCATGTTTAAAATTTTGTTTCATGTAATATCTTCTTCCTTTTTATACATGATTGGGTTTAGTAGTTTCAGACCATTTAAATTGACTATGGATCTATAATATCCACAAAAACATGATATAAATATCATATATTTTCATTATAAGTTTAATTATATCAATCTATGAATGTTACATATAGAAAATAAATCACAACGTTCAAGGAGATCATAGTTTGTATGTATACATGAATATTGTGTTCCCTTTCCAATGGATTAAAAAAATAAAGTAAAATAATATATCTCTTTTAAAGAATCATTTTTATGTCATATATATCATATGTTTTTAATAAATATATCCTCATTACCTTTCAGGTATATATATAATAAAAAATTCAATACATCAATTTGTAGATGAGAGAGTTTGCATTTACCTATGAGTGGCATTAATGTTTTCCAAAATATTAGTTGGTAAGAAATTTTATATGATTTATAATTAAAAAGTGTAATTATTTCATAAATATCATATATAATAATTAAATCCATAATCATCCGCATCGATGCAAGTTGGTGATGGAAAATTGAATTACATAGGTTTTCAAGACGGTAGTCCAAAATATGCATGATTGGAGTTTTTATTTCCTATTTGAATGAGGAAGAGATGGATATATTTCATGCCATTAATATAATAAAATATATTTAAATTAAATATATTAATGATATTATATCAACATATTTGAAGAATATTTTATGTATTTTGATGAATTAATAAAACTAAAATGTTCGATTTAGAAAGACACACCTTCTTCGACCAACCAACCTTGGTTTGTTGCAAAATCCTTCATAAGAAGGTTTCCTAAAAATGGGGCCTCTATGATGTGTTTATATAATTAAGGAATGTATTTTTGTAGATATTATTAGAATAAAAAGGATTTTTTTTATTATGTAATATAGGATAGAGGTGTCATTTTATAAGTCGGGGAGATGACCCCCTTATAAACCTCATCTATATTTCCCAAAAAATTATTAAAAATGATAAAGATGTTCCTAACCAAACTCCTACAATTGATCAAAAATTTAATTTCGGTATAGTAAAAGGATAAAATAATTCTATAACATGGTATATATTTATATTTTATTCATAGAAATAAACTAGTATATAGGTTTAACCCCAATGTTAAAACCAGTTTAATCTAAATCGTTTTAATTAATTTTTATTGTTTTTACTATAAATTATGAATGAAAATTATCCTAAAATTATTATATAATATATATTTTTCATATTAAATATATTTAATTATTTTTCTTAAAATTCAATTCATTGAATTGGAAAATATTAGTTGAAAACTAAACCCCAAAATTTAAAGAAAAAGTAGTTTACCTGTGGAAGGGTTTTCATAAGTATTAATAAAATTTATATAAAAACTGTAAATGAATTTTTTTCTAATGAAAAATATCAAATTAATTATAAAATAATTGAACTAATTTTATGTTTAATTTTTTTGACAAAAAATTAAACATTCAAACTGATTTAAATGAAATATTTTTATTCAATAATAGTCATATGTTTTCAATATTTATTAAAAATTTAATCATTTAACAAATACTAGAAATTTAGCTAAAGATAAGTTTAAATGATGAATTGAAAAAATAATTTTATTTATTAAATATAATTTCAAATTTCAAATTTTTAATTTTATTATTTGTTAAAAAATTATAATAATTTGTTTTTGGGAAAATATTATTTCCAAGGAATATATAGGCTTTAAAAAAATGAAGTACATATTTATTAATATATTTTATTTAAATGAAAACCTAACATGTAATAGTCTAAAAGGATTTATTCTCCATCACGCTTCCAAATTTAATTTCTAGGTTATTTTTTATGGTTAAATTATTATATTATTAATAGAATATTGTAGTTTGTTATGAATCAGTGTTCTTATAATGCATGGTATTAAAGAAAAAGAATTTATTTGAAACAAAAATTCATAAAATATCAGGGTATTACAATAATTCTAATTTTTACCCATGGGATTGGGATAAAATCATTCACGTACACCATTGGATTGTGATAATTATTTCCAATGACCTCTTTATGCTCCGGAGGTATATACATTACCTAATAATTAATGTGTGATATGGGACCTAAACCATCATTCATATATATATATATATATATATATATATGGGTTAAATGAGAAAAATCATTCACCATATCATTATGTTAGCACGAGAGAAAAAATGTGTTTAATAACATTTCAATATTGATTCACCGAAATTGACCTCAAGAATGTGAACAATTGACACCAAAAATTAAATTAAAAAAAATTGTATTTCAAACAATCAATTTTATAGAAATTCATCAAAAATAATTTCCATGTAAAAAATTAATTTTTAGGTTTAAAAGAATTATTGTGGAAATAATAAAATGACATTTAGAAATATCTTTCATCAAAGGAGTAAAATAACAAGTAAAGGTAAGACTAAAAAAAGTTGGATTGTGTTGTGAAGTCATTGATGAACATTAATTTCTAAAAATAAACTACAATAATATATCCGTAAAAGGATATAAAGGTTATCAAAATAGATTTGGAGTGGAAGATAATATTTTTTATTTTTGTATGAAGGAAAACTATTTTAATATTTTGAAATACCATTGTCGAAAACCCATACCATAAAAATATGTATCACAAAGTACTATTTAAACTAACAAAACTTCATATGATTAAACACCATTTTTCATAATAATAAAGGACAAAATTATTGTGAATAATGAACTGTGAAACTGAGTAACACTCAGATTTAGAGGAGAAGACACTTTTTTTCATAAAAATGACGATCTTTTAGAGAAATGAAATTCAAACAGAAAAAAATTGAGTTTAAAACATAATTCCACCCCATGAGGAAAGATGAAATATATTATGAAAAAAATAATAAAATAATTTATAAAAATAGGAAAAATAATACTCAATGAATAAAATTTAATCTCAAATAAAATAAATCTATGAAAATTAAATCACTTTAGAGTGTGATAATTAATGAAAAAATAGAAATTTAAAAAGGGGGAAATGTAGTATGAAAATAAATAAGTAGAAAAAAATATTATTTAATTTAATAGAAAAAATACTATACTATAAAAATGTTATAAAGAATAACTTTAATGTGAACCATCACAAATCAATGAACAAGAATGATGTTTCAAAATTCGCATATGGTAATAATTATGTAAATATAATATGGTAAACAAAAAATAGAATTTATAATATCATGAATGAAATGATATAAATATTAATTTGAGTAAATATTATATTTAATGAAAAATATATGATAAACGATTATATGAAATATCATACATGTCACATATATTTGGAAATGGGACAAAGAAACCCTTTGTCATTATGAATGTTCATATCAAAATACTGTAATGTATATGATTAAAAATGAAATATTAAATAAAATTAAAAAACATAGGATCTTTATTCAAAATATATAGTGGCTATTAAATATACCATTATATAGAAGTCATGGTTTATAATATGTAATACGTGTTAGGGGGTGAAAATATGAGACTTGAAACTCTTACCAAGGTTATAGTTCATTCTTTTCATGTTCTTATCCAATTTTATAATCAAATAAATTTTTAATATATATATATAGACATATTAATATGTATTTTATTTAATTAGGCCCTTTTATTTTCTTATTCTATTTATTTATAACACAATTTTTTCATATTTTTGTGTGATAATGGAATCAGTGCTGGATTATTTTTGTAAATATAGCAATCAATGATTCTATTTTAATTGTATTTTAAACACATAATATAACCATTATTTATCCAAAAAAAATTACTTTTAGTATTAGAATTTAATAATATTAGTATTTATTTTCTTATAGTCGTCCATGATATAGTTTTATAGCATTGTTCTTGTTTTTTCTTAGACCAACTGAAACATTAACACCCTATTTCTTTATGAGCGGTTATTTTAAAGGATGTTTATAATATAATTATTATTTAATAACAATAATAATATTTCTATTTATTTATGTTGTGGAATCAAATATTAATTTCATTTTACATGTAATGAAAATAAATATAAAAAATAAAAAACATTACTCTGTGTAGGAATCATCCACACAACGTAGGATTAACATTTTCATTTCCCAAATTATTAGAAGGAATAATGGAATAATATAATTTATATAATAATAATGGAATTTATATTATATTTATCATATTTATTCATCAATTTCAAGCTTATAACTATTTGTGAGAGGTGGTAGTAAAAAATTGAATTTGACCCTTCATGGAGGTAGGAGTTCAAACAAATACATGATTAACATTCATCTATTTTTAAAACGGATGTGATGGAAGAAATAATGGTTGTTCCAATAATATATAATAAAACATCAATATACTAATGAAACTATGGTATTTATAAAAATATTGTTATGATATGTTTCTATGTAATTGAGTAAATTAATAAGATAATTATTGTGAAATACAAAATTTTGGACATTGAATATTCTGTTTAAAGTATCTTTTATTATATAGGGATAATAAAAACTAATTGACACCATAGATGAAATTTTTTATCTTTTGGAATTATTTATAGATCATGAAGTTCCATTTTATTTAATATTCAATTTAATTTTTAGGATGGTAGATGTGGCATGGGATTGGGGTTGGTAATAGGAGGCGACCAGCTAGACAGTGGAGGGAACTGGAATTCCTGTTTAGGTTGGCAGAATACCTAAAATACTTTAGGGAACCACATATATCATGGAATTACACAGGACAATATGTGTACACCATATAGACACAAGAACACTATGTTAACCCACAATTAGATTTCTTGTCATCCCCATCCATCTTGTATATTCCCCTATGCTGAATGTTGAAGTTTCTGTGCATTAAAATTAGTGAGGGCTAATATGTCATTTTAGTTTGAAATTTCATTTTAACACATCAATTCTGATCACATCTACAAGAATATATATTACATTGATTTATAGTATACGTATGATGATTTAATCTCTCTCCATAATTCTTTTTAAAGATCATAACATTGACTGAAATCATGGATCAAAGATAATTTTAAAACTATTATTTACATCAATTGTATTATTTTTCTTCTCTTCAACTCCATGCATTTGATTTATAATAATTCTATATTAAATCATCTAGACTGTACATGGTGAATTAATGTTGTTAATCAGATATAGGATTTGTAGGACCAATGTTCTTACTCTCCCACAATTTCTCTAGAAGAAAACATTTTATCATGAACATTGAGTTTGATGTCTCTATTATATAGTGTATCCCTTAGATATCCTTGTGTTCACACACTACCATTTGGTTTTAAATTAACTAAATTTAATGATTGATATTTATTGGTAAAGGAAAAAAATTCAAAATTTGTTTTTATTGAAAAATATATTTTATGCATATAATGGGTTTTGTAAAATTTATCAATAATGAGTTTAAAATGAAAATGGTTTTTCAAGTAGTAAATCATCAGGGTGTCACTATAGAAAATGTTTTTTAGAAATATGAGATCGATCTGAGATAAGACTTTTCTGAGCAAAGTTTTATGAAATGATAACATTGATTATTGTATATAATGATGATTTAATATCACATTGGTATGAAAGTGGGTTATTGTATCAAAATATTTTAAAATAATAACTAAGTTCAATAGTGTAAAATATATTCAACAATGAAGAATAATGAACCAAGAAATATAATATTAAAATAAAATGGTTAAAACATCACCATTTAATATTATTTTTTAATAATACAATATAATTTATAAAATAAAAATAAAGCTACCACTAAATATAATTTTATTAATCAATTATTAGAAAAGAAGCACCTGATATTTATTTGTTAAATATTATTCTTCAAAAATGTAATTTCTTCAAAAAATATTTTAGAATCTTTGTGAAAATATATTATAAATTTTTTCTTGAACATTTAAAAATTTTATTTTGTAATATGAAAATCAATATTTAAATTTCAATATAAAAATTTTCTTTCAAATATTTTTAGATAATTTTCTGAAAAAATAGATTTTTCAGTGAATAATGAATAATATAGATATTTCTCAAAAAATATATTATATTTTAATGAATTAAAAATTAAAATTAAATGTTTTATTTGTTTTGAAATTTAATTAGTCAATTTTAAATAAAAATAAAACAACAAACATCTTTAGATGATGTTTTAAACATTAATTTAGTATAAAATACTTTTAATACATAAAATGGAATATTCTTAAGGAACTTGTTTTCATAATGTTTTTTAGGTTTTCATTTAAATTAAATTATGAATCATCTATGAATTGAATTTGGACAATGATATTCCATATTTGGAATTATTAGTTAAAAATTTGTTAAATTGGGGTATTTTATTCATGGTTATTATGAACATTAACATTTGTAAATTTATGTCACCTTGGTTAGGGGAAATGAGTTAATATTTGTTAAAAAATAATATGATACAATTTCAGAAAATGTCTCTAAAACTTGAAATAATTTTATTTTATTAATATATATATTATATAATTATCCAAATGTCAAATATAAGTCCTTTTTTCCAATTTTCATTGATTTTGAACTTTATAATATTTTCTGTAAAGAAAAGTAAATAATTTCATTCTCATTATTTTATTTACTTTACATAGGTTAAATAGGGATAAAAAGATGTTATGTGTGATTATATATAATAATTTTGTAGATAAATAATTATTATCTTCCCCGAATAGTTGGTTATAATTATTAATGATGATATAATTATCTTAACCTCTTATAAAATGGTGATACAATATTTAATCAACCAATATAAAAAACTTAATAATTTTATATAATGGTAAGAGTAAAATAATTTGAATGAGTTATTATGTTAAATGAGTTTTATTTATTTAAATATCATATTATAATGTTTTTGGTGGATTATATTCAAATTTCATTATTTTCTCTATTTTTTAAATATAAAAATATTTAAATTGTTCCAAAATTGGTATTTAGGTACTTTAAAAAAAATATTATTTTATTAAATAAATTTAAGCTCAATAATAATCATTTTTCAGTCAATTTATTAGGATATGGATTAAAATGTCAACTTTGTTCCATTCAGGGTTTGATTTTCCTTTTATCATATCTATATTAAGCCTTTAATTATAAACAACATTGATATCACAGTAATTGTCAAAAAAGATGAAGAGGGTTAAATATTAGTTAGGGTAAAATATAATATAAACATATATAGATATATTTTTGATGGGTTCTTGAAACACCATCATTTTATAAATGATTATTATCAATTATTACATATTTTTTATCTATATTAATTTATTTTAATTTATTATTTTTTGAAATTCTAATTATTTCCCTCTCCGCTATAATAAAACTGAATTTAATCTTCTCTTTTCTTCAGCTTCCAAGAACAATATTGTTTTGGAGATTCCTAAATGAAATTCTTTCATAACATACATTCCGACATCCAATAGATCATTTTTTTATCAAAAACCATCATATTAAATATTTGGTTGTAATCCATAATTTATTTACCGAAGAAGATTAATTGCCCATTACCAAGCATTTTCATTTTTTTTCTTTCTCTATCATCACAAAAACAAATTCATCCATAAAAATAACAACATTATTATCATATATATACTATGATTTTATATTTTTGATTGTATAATATATATTAATATCATTTTGTATCTAAGGGGAAAAGAAACCATCGTTCATGTACAACCTCACAAACCGAAATAATTCATTTTCCATCAATGCATATAATGAGTGTTTGTTTCCATATATATAATGTATATATGTGATATTAATGAAATATTTATCTTTATAATAAGATAATATATCATATAAATTCATACATTTCAATCTATTGAAAAATGATAATGTTGTTTGTGCGCATGTGTGGACTACAACCATCACAAAGAGATGTGATTTGTTTTTTCATCACCACAACATATAGATGATATATATAATTAAAATTTTTTATATATGTGTGTTATTTTATTTTGAAGAAATAATATTGTATTTGTTATATTATTATCAATTTATAAGGTTAAAATAATACTTATCTTCTTTCCATAATGAACATTCAAAAATGGAAACCAAACAAAAGCGTACGTACGAAATACCATCTCGATGACTATAATGTTGGTCATTTTTCGTAACAATATTTTATTATTGATTTTATAAGTATAAATGATATTTAAAAATTATATTTAACTTATGATTACTATTTAATAGTGGATTTAATAATGACCTCTTTGACCATTGTGCACCTACCAATGTCATTCTGGACATATGAACCAAATTTCATGAAATCATCTGTCATGGAAGAAATTGATTATGTAAGATTTTAAATCATGTAAAAAAATAAAAGTAATTAATTAGTTAACTTCAAAAATGATTGTAAGAATGTATATAATTAACATATTATTTATATTGAAGAATATAAATAACATCTGTGATGAATCTAACCTGAGGTAAGGGATAATTTACATAAAAACCTCATTTTAAATATTTTAATGATTTTATTTGTAAAGATTTTTAACCGCAGTTAATATTCTAAAAAATAATATAGAAGTAAATATATGGTTATAATTTATTAATAATGGTATATTTATGTTTATTTTTACATCATATTAACGGATTCCAAAGGGAAACCATCAACGTGTTATCTATGGAACATTATGACCAAATGAAAAAGGAATGTTTTTTATCTTATAAATCATTAATTCATTTCAAACCACTGTAACTAATTTATATTTTTTTGTATTACTTTTACAGATTTCTTTTTTTTCAACATATAAAAACCTCCCTTCACAATGAACTGCTTATTTTTAATAGTAGGTTTAAAATATATAAGATATTTAATTATCATGACATGTTTACTTATGGGTAGAAATAATAGTTTTATGAGTGTGATTTTAGATATTGAATTAGTTAAGTTCATGAATATTTTATGGTTCTTGTGAATTTCTTGATGATGGTTGCTTCCTTTATAAACCAAGGGTTGGTGGTTCTTATATAAACTGTGTGTGGGTGGGTCCATGATAGAAATCTTATTCATTGGGTATTAAAGTCTATCATAAGAATCATTCCATATGTAAGAGTGATATGGAAAATAATGTCTCAAGTAATATAAAGGATATATCTATGGATTATAGGGGTTTTTATATAAATATTGGTACTTCATATGGTATTATAATGATCTAAATCTTAAATAGAATGTATATGATATTTACTAAGGGAGAAAAGTATAACTTCATGAAAAAATCATAAGATATTCATAATTGTAATGAAAAAATAGTGAGTTTTATATTTCCATAAATATTATTTTTATGTTTTCTATTAACGAAATTGGGTATATAATATTATTTCATTGGTATCAAAATATTTATTTTGAACCAATTTTTATTTTGAAAAAGGGAAATTTATATATGTATTCATTGACTAACAGTTTCATTCTTTAATTCTATTTTGCTTATAGAAAATTTTGTAATCATCCCATTTTAAAAAATCATGTGGATTAATAGTGGGAAATAAAGAAAGAAATAAAGTTGAAATTATTGATAAATTTTCATGAAAAGGAAATCTGTTCCTTTTTAATAATTTTGTTGGGAAAGTTGATAATGAATAGAAGTTCCAAAATTTTAATATATGGGTTTGATATTTGAGGGTAATGAACTATATATCTAAAAAAATAAAGAAAAATTATAATTTGTAATTAAATAATGTTAATTGTAGTATATATATATATAGTAAATTATGTAATATTTATAGTCGAGTCCTTAAAGTTGGTATTAGATAACATTTTTAGAAAAATTTTGAGATTAGAATGTTATAAAATGTATATAATTAAAATATATAACACTTTTGAGTTTAATAAGTTTATTCTTGATCATATATTATATTTATATTATAAACATATGGTTTATAATGTAAAATTTACGTATTATAATTTTTAAAGAATTAATTTCCATGGATAATCAACTTAGAATAAAAGTATTTTAAGGTTAAATTATTATAGAACCTATACCGGTTTTGTTTTTACGAAAAAGGAAAATATTAATTTTAACATTAAATAACTCATTTCATATTTTAATTATTTTCTTCTGAATATATTAAATATAATTTATAATTATTAAAGGAATTGGATCTCACTCAACATTTTTTCTCTTCTGGTTTATTTAATAATTATTATCATGGAAAGATCTTGTTTAATGATATTGAAACATTTTTGAACATCAAAATAACCTTATAAAAACAAATTGATATATGGAAAACCATTTAAGTTATCATAAAATCCTACATATCATTTTATTTATTTCTTCAGATTTCAAAATCTCAACTCATCCATCTCAATTAAACGGTAAAATATCACCACAGACATGACTAATAATTTATTAAATATGTAATCCTTGTTGTAAGGTAAATGGTAAATTAATATAATTAAAGAAGATAATGATATATAAATTTAAGGCATAATTTTTTTTCTTGTGTTCAAATTAGAAAACCAAATTGACATTATTTTTATGAATAATAATTATATATCTCACATCATTAATTTTCAAAAATATTGTATTAAAGAGTAATAGAAAAAAGTATGGTTAAAGGTTTAAGATGGATTTTGAATAATGGTTTTATTTGTGTATCAGGTTTTATGAATTATAATGTATTAGTTCCATATTAATTATATTATAATTAATTCTAAACATTAATAGAATCATGAAACACCAAAAAACTATTATATAGTGTTTTTAGTTTCCCTAATATTTGAATATATGGTGTAGTAACAATTGTATAATTTTCTGATACATTTGTTTAGTTTTGATAAATTTTGAGATATATTAAACCCATATGTTTAACATGAGAAAATGGTACATGATGAATAATTTTTGTGTATTTTTTGGATATACATATAATGTTTTCTATAAACATAATGTTTTATATGATCTTTGATAATGAATTAATTAGATGTTAAGAAAATTTTGGTACTAAATTATTTATCATATATATAACCATGGTAATGATTAATTTTTTGATGATTGAGTGATTAATTTTTTTTCCAATAAGTTCATTATTTTGGAAAACATATGTGATAACGGTAAATGATTGTTTTTGATAATTTGGTATTTTATTTGATCAATAGACGATGAAATATCTTATGGACCATTTATGTTTTTAATTTGGATATATGGTGAGTCATGTTATTTATGGAAATGATTACCATATCTTCAAGATAATATTATTAAGGAATATAAATTTCTTGTATGATAATTTAATGGAGATTTATATTATTCAGAGATAAATGATAAATTTATTTTGGATGAATATTTTACTAAATCATTTTAGTCATCGTGTTTTCATCATATTCTAGAATATTTATACGAAAATTATGGTTAAATATTTATTTAAAGTTCAAAGATGAAAGATAGTGTTTTTTAAAGATCTATAGAATAATGTTGTATTTTTTAAATAGAGGTATTTTAATTTCTAAAATTATCTTTTCTTATTCTAACATTATTTATTTTCAGTTAATTTATATTAATAAGATGAAAAACATGTATTCATTTTTAGGATTATATGATCCATTTCAATTTAATTTCAGTTCTTCATCTATTAAAAATTTATCTTGAAAACATATTGATTGATCGAAAATGTGATATTATGGTGGAAATTGATAAAATGATGAAATTTTTCAGAGAAATTTAGTATATTTACTTATTCATTTAGTCTTAATGATAAAGAAATTCCAAAAATTTAGTGAAATGGAACTTGGATAAAATATCATATTACCTTAATATTTTGAATTGATGGTCTCTTCACCTATCATAGATTTTTTATTTCATGGTAATTCAAATTCTCCAAACCATGTTCTCTATTAATATATATAATTATATTAGAGTTATCTTTCCCTTTCACATATGTACTTCTACTTCTCAATAATGTAATAATATTTAGAAACCAGGTTTAATTTGATTCTATATGCCCTTCATATTTTTTTATCCCCCTTTTTAATAGGAAGTTTTATTAATTATTTTTATAATGTTGGTTTACAAAAATGTATTATAAAATTTAAAACTCTTGATTAATAATCATAGATAAAAAAATTGAGGGTGTAATTTATTAAAATTGGGTAGAATGTATTATATTTATATTTTAAAGGACATACCATGTTCAATAGCATAAAAGATACATGGCATTAAGGCTTAACAAACCAAGAAATATTTTTATTTAAATAGAACAGTTATAACATAACCATTAAATTGGAGGGTGTAAATAATATTATCTACATTATGAAATAAGTAAAATGTTAATAATCCAAATAAATTTATTTATTAGTTCTTTATAAATAATCCCTATATGGTTATTAATGTTATTATACCCTTCAAATATATATTTTCATTAAAAAAATTAATTTCATTTGTGAAATAATAATACAATTAATTTTGAGAAATTTTATAACAATTTTTTTTAAATAACGTCATTTTTTAAAATTTTATAATAAAATATTCCTAACATGAAATTATTAAAGAAATTTAAAATTTTATTTTTTAGTGAATAGGTAGAATTATTAATTTTTATGGAAAGCTTTATTTTTTAAAAGTATTTATAATGTAGATCAATTTTTTGGATTATTTTAAAATATAAATATTTAATTTTAATAAAAAAATATTTATGTTGTGGTCTTTGTGATTAATTTTATACATGAATTTGAAATAAAACACTTTTATACTTAAAATTGAATTTCAATGAAAAAATGATTTTCATCATGTTTATAGGGTTAAATTTTAAATTAAAAATATCCAAATTATATCAATCATATTTTAGAAAAAATATTCTACATTTCTAATTAGTTTTTCAAGAAGTGGAAAATGGGACTACATTATTTTTTGTCATTAGGAATAGTAACCTTAGTAAATTAATGTCATCATAGTAAAGGTGAATTAGGTAATTTTCGATAAAAATAATACACTAAGGACTAAAAAATGATCAAAAAATGATGCTTAATTTTATGCGATGATTATATCACATCTATAATTATCCAATTTTTAAATATATAAAATTTTAATTTCCTTTTTATTTGATTTTGAAATTTCTTAGATTTTTTTTAATGAAAATCCAACATTATCATTATACTTTTATTATTATCAGTAATTTTTTACATAAGCATAAAAATGTATTTTAAGTTATAAATATTCATTTTAATGTCAAATTGTTTTTTAATATCGTGGTAATTTATTTATAATTTTCGGAGATGAATTAATTAACGTAAACTCCCCAATAATGCTTATCCAACATTTAATAATATTTTAGAAAAATAGAATATTTTTTAAAAAAAATGTTAATTATAATATGATTTGATTGAATTATTAAATACAATTTTTTAAAGAGAAATCTTAAATTGAAATGATTTAAGGATTTTAATTGAAATTCCATTTTCTTATTTTAGTTTTTATTGTCAAATTAAATTATAAGATCTAAAATTGACATTAATGGTATATAATAATAAATAATATTTAATTTAAATAATAAAAAAAATCTTACGACTATAAAATATACTATAATATGGTTGATAACATTACCCACTATCCATTTTGAGACTAATTTTTTATTTCATTGTTTCCATATTATCCCATTAAGAGTAAACAACACCAATATCACCGTAATTGTCAAAATGATTAATGTAGGATTAAATGAAAATTATATGGGTAATAAAATAATCATAACCTATTGATTTATTTTATTTTATTAATTTTATTCATTAGGATTTCATATTTTGAAATTATCAATTTGGATTAATTTTTACATGAAAATTAATTTATATTAACTTAATATATTATGAAATTCAATGAGTACCTCTCCTATATCATAAAAATGGAATATATTATTCTCATATATTAGCACATCAAGAACCAATTGGGAAATACAATACCTGTCCAAATAAATTCCCAAAATCCCTCCACACATCCTATAGTCCTTTTTTACTAATAAAACCGTGCTAGGGAATGTTTTGGGGTAATACTTAAGAGATTTTCTGAAGAAATGTTATAGGTATTAACCATTTATTTCATATTGGTTTTTTTATACATCATAAAATATTAATTATCTACATGAAAATAATAACGACAATATCATCCATATTCTTATTTTATATTTTGTTAATTTAATTCTTATAACCATATCCTTTTACATCAAATTTGAAATGAAATGGCCCTTCTTGTGTATAACAGACTACCGCCTTAGGAAATGATCTAATTCATTTTCCATCACCATCTATTAATGATGGTAATAATCATGAATTACATTTTTATAAATTATATTCATTAAATATTTATCATTTTAAAAATATAACAAATCATACAATTTCATACATAACATCCATTGAGAAATGATGATGTCGTTTGTGCATAGGTGTAGACTACCACCTCCATGAAGGGATTTGATTTTTTTTCATCACCAGATGACCTAGATGGTATATATCTTTGTCTATTTATATAAAAAATATGGTATTTATTATATTATTATATTTCAATAATGATAAAATAAAACTTACCTTCTTTCATTAATAATATATGAATAATGGTAAAGTAACTCATGAGTTCTTATGGACTACCATTACTATAATTGTAACACAGTTTATATTTCATAAACATATTTCATAATTGTTTTTAATATTATATTTGATTTATAATTATTATAATTATATAATTATTATCAATCTAGTGCTGATTTAATATTTAACTCTTTGATAATATTCAGCCGACCAAATTCATTTTGGACATATGATTCGAATGTCATTAAAACATCTAACTTGAACATAATTTATTCTCTAATTATATATGACATGGTATTAAATAAAATAAAATTATTAATGAAATTAAAATATTAAAATATCGTTGTAAAAAATTAACATATTTGTATTATTTATGAAGATAAATAACATATATTTCAAATTATACATGATTTAAGAGGTACATTACTTTTAAAGCCTAATATTAATCTTTTACAGAGTTATTTTATAAATACTCTTAAATCATTTCTATATTTTTAAAATTATTTTACGGGTGTATTTTTTTGACATTAATTAATTATAAATGGAATTTTATGCCACTTTTGGATTTTTTTTCAATGGTTTTCAAGAGGAAACTTATTATATATTTTATATGGAATATTATAGAAAAAGACTGAAGAATTTTTATAAATTAACATATACATAATCAATGGATTTTACCACCACTATTAATTTTTTTTATGTTTTCATTAATCTAAAATATTTAAAATTATATTCAATTAAAAAAATACCTCATTTTGTTCTATTTATATTGAAACATTCTTTAAATATAGAATAGAAGATTCAATATCTGAAAATGTTTTCTTATGGGTGAATATAATAGTTCTATGTGTTAAATTTTCTAAATTAACTTCATTATTATATATTATTATGTTATGCATCCTTGATTATTTTATTATTATCTATAATTTTATTATAAAAAATAGATAAGTAATTCTCTTATAAAATATGGATAGGATTGTCCATGATTTCCCTCAAATGTATAGGGTTTAGAAATCGACAATATTAGTTATTTCATATCAAAGAGTAATATAGAAAATGGTGTACCATGATGAATAACATATTTATCTTTGATTTCAATGGGTTTTAACAAAAATATAATGATTTTCTATGGTAAGATAACTATATTTTGTTTAAGGGAATTTATATGTTACTTCTGATGGGAAAAGTATGACATTGTGAAATTGTTTTCCTAATGTTTTCAGGACTGGGTAGAATTTTTTAGTATAATGTTTCCATACCAATTCATATGACATGTTTTGTAAAAATTATTGGGAAGGGAAGTTTATTTAATGGGTAAGATAAGTATTAATTTTAACCTAAATAATATTTTTATTATGGAAAAGTTTTATATATAATGATGTAATAGTGATTTTTGTTCATTGTTTTTTGTACATTACGAAACATTTTTGTGTGAAACCATGTTTTAAAATTATTTTCAAAAGGATTAAGGATGGGTATGAACAAATAATAATTTCATTTAAAAGTAATGAAAATTAATCATGACATAAATATTTTTTTCTTTTACACTTTTTTAGGAAAATGGATATTGCATAGTAATTTAAACATTATAATATATGTGATTGTTATGTAAGGGTTATGACCTAAATCTATAAAAAGCTAAACTGTATAGATATTTTTGTATAAAAGATGGTGATTTCTATCAATAGACATTATAATATGTAATGGTTATAATCAGGACCTTACATGGGTAATACAGATAAAAATAGACATATATAAGAGCCCTAGTTGTAGAAGTTATCACTAGGATAGGTACTTATGGTTAGCCTCTTCACAGGACCAAGGTTCCAAGAAATTAGGGTTCTCTTATATGAGTGACTATTCCATTGTTAATCATAGTTTTGTAAACCTCTATATAGAGTATTTTTATTCAGTTCATTGTGTATACAATATGTAATTTTTTATTTGATATTACTATTTTACAAAATAATATGGATATTGAATCTTGAAACTTATTTTATTCTTTTTTATTCCTAATTGATATATGACATGTTGTGTTTTTTTATTTGAGTATGAAATATTTTTGAAATGAGAATGAATTGATGTGAAATAACGAAAAATTATTTATTTTTGAATTGGGTTAGAGTAATATTTAAATCAATAATTAATAGAGGAATGTGGATATAAATTTTATAGATTATTGGTTGTATCCCACTAAAGTTTAGTACTCACACCCTGCATTTCACATTGGGTATTTGAATCCTTTGTATTATATGATAAGGGTTTAGGGAAGTGTGTATTGTAGTAGATGAATCTATAAGACCGTGTTTCCATGTGATTGGTTAGGATAGTGGGGAAATATGGCCTTAGGGATATAGACCAATGGGTTTCATTAAGTTCTATGATAATAGAATGCGTATTTTTCATATAGAAATTGTTATCCATTAATTTTATTTTACCTTTTATGATCTAGTTTTTTTTATAAATATGATATTTTCCAAATATTTTCAATGATAATATAAGTGTTCATATTTTATCATATATCTATTTAGGATTATTTCATTCCCATTTTTCTTTTTACGTTACCATAGTGAATGTCCTTATCCTGTGGTGACCAGGAATTAACAATAATCCTTATGGAGGGCTAGTTATGTGACTGTATGTGTTATACCATGTTAGTCTATCATAAAATACCTATAAAACCGAGATAGGTTAATAGGATGGTTAATTGATCACATATTTAGGAAAAATTCAATGTAATGGGGATTACATGAATATGTATAATGGTCCCCTTTATAAGTGATGAAAATGGCACTATTGTGAACACCCATTATTTTTCAATAATAGAATGACACTATTCAAGGATCAAATAGTCCAAAAGATATAAATATTAGATTATGGGGAGATATAAGGTCAATAAAGAATAAAAAAATTACATCCACACATTTTTAGACATGTTTGAGGTCATTTACTATTATATATTGACTTTCACATTTTTTTTATTATATAAAGGTTACTAGTTTTTACTGAAGTAAATTATATTTTATTAAAAATATTTAGTAAAACTCTAAAAATATTTAGATCCGATAAAACAAAATTAAATATGTATTAAATATATTTTAATATATACATAATCTTAAAATGGCATTTAAATTAAATGATTTCATGTAAAGACTAAATATTTCTTATAGAAATATAATGTTTTAACCAATATGTGTTCTTAATATTTTTTAACATTGATTTAAAATTAAATATGATATAATATAATTATATATGTTGCTAAAAATAATATAATATTAATTATTTAAAATTTATTAATTTATTTTTTATATAAAAATTTAAAAATATAAATAAATCAAATATCTAGAAATAATATTTTTCATTTTTATCTATGTAATTAACTTTAATCTTTCTAATGTTATTTTAATTCATAAAAATTAAGTAATCTTTTTTGAAATGATTAAACCAAAATATTAAAAATATGAGATCCATTTTAATTTTAAAATTTTCTATTTGGATGAAAAATATATTTTAACATCAGCCCAAGTAAGAGGTAAAATCCATTTTGATAGAAAGTTGATATTTATGTGCAAAATTTATATTTATGGAACAACTATCATTGTATTTAATTTTCCAGACTAAAATTTTACTTATTATTATAAAAATTAAATTTACATATATTTTAGATGAATATAAATCCAAAATTTAAAAATAGTTATATTTTATTAAAATGAAATGCTAAAAAGAATTTCGTTTGATAGAAAATAATACATAAGTTAATAAAAGGATAAAATTAGGTTTTAAATTTTTTAATAGTATTTGAAATACTAAGATTTAACTCTTAAAATCCATATTTAATCATGGAATTTTTTATAAAATTTCCACTAGCACATACATCATGATGTAATCATAAATGCTTCAATTTTTGAAAAAACCAAATTTTTAACTATTCAGCTAAAGTCAACTATTTTAGAAAAATATCAGAAATTTATATTTGAAAATATATCATATATTAGATTTATAAAATAATTTATTTTTTAAAAAATATGAGTTCTATAATTTATTAATCAAACCATTATATGAGAAGACAAAATACAGAGACAAACATCTTATATATATAAATTACTATTAAAATATTTAGGTATTCTCAATCATAATTTGATTGGTTTTCTAATTTATTAATGTTTTTATTTAATATATGTTTTATTATCATAATTTTTTTAATATTATTCATGCAATATATTTCAAATTGTATTAGTTTAGTGTTGTGTGTACCACAATCTATTAACATATTATTATTTTAAAAACATTTATTAAATATATCAGAGTGTTACTGCATAATTAACCTAAATTCATAGAAAAATTGAATAAAAAAATTTAGTATATATTCTTCGAGTGTGTATCTTTATCATTGGAATTTTATAAGATAACTATAACATATTGGGAGAGTTTTCATTTAATAATAAATACCATTATTATAAATGGATGGACTCTTTTTTGTCTCTTTTTTTCAACCATTCAATTATTCCCTATACTAGATAAAGAAATGAGATAACTCAATGGAAGGGCATATATTTATATATAAGATGAAATTTATGATTCTAGGTATTATTTATCACATAGTAATGTTTAAGTGTTATCACATTTCATATGTCTACCATCACCTATTACCATTGTAATTAACAGTTAGTGACTAGGTTCTCATCATGGAGTCACTTCACGTGGATTGAAAAAGATTATGGAAGTAGGGAATACATTCCCATTGGTATGTGGGTTCTTTTGAGATCACCAAATAGTTCAATATGGTTTCATACAAATTTTATTTTCACCATAGCAGAAATCCAACAAAAAATTATTCTATGCTTCTCCGTTCAAGAAACATTAACTAGATCCATATGATGCTATTTAATGGGAAGGGGTCAAATTTGAATATCATGTATTGATTGTTGAGGGACCAATTACAACTTCTCACCCCCATGAAAATGTTATTTGTGTAAAGTTCATTCGGTTAGTTCATGTTTCATGGTATCATGAATCATATTTTAGTTTGACATTAGAGGTGTAAAATCAAAATAGGTTGTGATGGTCTCAGTTATACATGGTTAAAACATTAAGAAAATTTTTTAGGAATAAATAGATATTTTGGGGTTAATTTTCCATCACATTGGGTAGTTTTAATTAATGATACAATTATTTTGTAATTTATTCTATAAAATATCAGCTTTATATTTTTTTCACTTCTTTTTTAAGAATAATATTGGAAGATTCTTTTGTGTTTAAGACATTATAAATCAAATAGTTTGCATTTTTTGTGAGGCCATTATAAAACCTTTATTATTGTTCAATGTTGGATTGATAATGGGCACAACATGGTGAAACCTATGATTCTATAACATGGATTACCCCTATATAGGATTAACTGAAAGGGTTAAAGATATTTGATGAATCTATGGGTGAAACACCATGGAGGGATTTCATTTGGGGGGTCTTAAATCCCTACTTCATGGAGGTGCACTATGGCACATCCTAGAAGAATATTTTTTAGTGTTTTTGTAATCAGGGGCCCTATCTCACTACCACCATGAGGTATTCCAGGTTGCATTTTGGGGGATACACCACCCGAGTGTCCCATCAAGTGACACCATGCGACAATCCCTTGGGTTGTGTCATGGGTACCCTATGTGGTTATTAATACATGATATTAAAAATATGAAACCTTTGGTATAAATACTCTTACCCTTTTTTCTATATAACCCTCAACTACACGAACTCCCATACACATGATTATCCTTCTATATTCCCTAATTGGGTAATTTTTAGTGGTTTTGTCAATGAATTTTAATCTTAATACATATTTATGTGATCCTCTTCATTTCACATGGTTCCTACTTTATGTATTCCTTATATTCCTTTCTTCCTAGAATCAAGGAATCCAGATTTTATGATTATTGAATTCAAAGGTTTTCTTATCAACTCTAGGATCCCTATTAACATCTTATGTGGTCTCACATAATATGATGAAGATTAATCTAGGTCAATGTTTGGTGGTTCCATGTATCAGCCCTTTTAAAAAAAATTACTCATGTTATGTCTTATAAATTGTGTTTTGATTAATTATTACATATTATACAAGTTATGTTGTCAAATTAGATATCCAGTGGTTTTTATAAAATTTATTCCCTATGTTTGATAAATAAAATACTTTTTATGTCACATATTTTATTTTTAAAATAGAAATGGTTTATGAAATATTAATGGATATCCCTTAAATAATAATGTAATATGATTTTAATACAATTATATCATTGGAAACTATTTATCAATAGGTTGAAGAAAAGTTATATATATCCAAGGAGAAAAGGAAACACCAAATAAATTCATTTTGGATGACGTTCTTAGTGTAGTGTATAGATGTCACTACACCCCTAGTCCAGAGAATTCACAATATAGAAGTTAGATGGATGTAGTTTTCTAGAATGGATGATACTATGTTGGTTTTCTAAATAATTACATCATTACTAGATTTCATTTATTCTTGGATTAATATATAGACCAAATTTTTATATGCAGTCATATAGTTTTGACAACCTTGAAAGACTCAGGGTTCTAAATATTGCACCATTTTTTAAAGATATATTTTTTGTAATTTTTTTCCATTAATAAATTTTTTAATCATGTTACAATATGTATTGCATCTAAAAGTTAAATAATGACTTTAACAGGTTATGTTTTAAAATAGAAAGTTTATCTTTATACTAAATGTCTTATTCATGGAACCTATTATGGGAAAATACAAGGATAATGTTACCTTCACCGTACATACAATCAATGGATATAAGTATACTTTTTCTTGATAGATTCATCTAATAGAATGGAATCATATATAGGTAGTGGATATTTATTCTAGTGGAATTAGAATCAGGGTGGTAACATGGTGGGTAATTTACCCTCATGTCAATAGGAGATCTCCATCCTTTTTTATTTCATGTTTGAATAATAGTTTATAATCTATTGTCTACTAAGAATTCATATCATTTATTTCTTTACTCTTATTCATATGACTATTTTTTTGAGATGTGTTGTGGTTTATGTTAATACTATTCATCGTTTCTCTTATCTTTTGAGATAATTTTTTTACTATGACATGTAGATGGTTTGTTGTTATTGATATATTTCATAGAGCATGTCTTTTCAACGGAATGTAATGTCATATTTGGTTTATCTATGATATACATTTTATGTACCTAATTGATAATGTTGTTAAATGGTGTTTTTCTAGATTCCCATAGACTAGTATCCAGCATATAGGGATCGAGAATTCATAATGATACATACCATTGACTATCTAGGGTTCCTTGATTAGGGGTTTCCTAATATTATTCATGGTATGTTTTCACATTAATTGGTATAGGTTGAGGAAATATCAACATATCATTAGGAATCTTATCACATATTATATTCCATCCATTTATATTTAGGAAATATTCAGGAATATTGTTTCAGATTCAATCATCTAGGAGACACCTTTAAAATACATCAACAGATTCTTTAATATGATTAAATCTTTAAATTATAGGGAATGAAGATTTATATCATTGTTGGGAGTTTTTTATACATTAAGGAACTATGTTTAATATTCCTCATGATGATACATATAAGATTAATATGTTTTTCACATATGTCATATTGAGTTAATCACCTGAGGAATCTCATACTCATAACCTGAGGAAAATAATATTGATCAGTTGAGGAATTCGGTGCACGTAGAACCTGGAAAATTATTTATTTCATATAGTTAATTATAGGATCATCACCAAATTAATAATATGCCCATAACATAAGAAACCATATAATCATCATTTATGGAATGTTATAATCATAGGCTCATCTCTTAAGATAAGGATTGAAATATCATATTCTCATCACATTGCCTTCTTAGTCACATCCCCAATGGAATCACTAGCTCATCCCCATTTGTTTCTAACTCCCACAACATGTGGTTCCTTATAATCACCACATAGGCCTCATAGGAATTTCCTTATGGAATTGATGGTATCTAATGCATTATATAGGGGTTTTCATTCAGACATCCCGTAAGACACCTTGTGCTCATCTTTTTAGAAAGAGGTTCTAACTTTGATTTTCACCAAATAAATGATCATGTTATTATCACTTATTATATCCCATGCTCTATTGAGTCAATAAGGATTCCGTATAAATTTTCCATTCCATTATGTTTTGAAAATCACAAACACTCTATCTCAAGGAAATTTTTTTTTCTATGAGGATTTATCTTATATGGTAACATTTCCTTCCACATGGAAAGTTTCTCCTTATATTTGTATTCATTGTTTATGATTTGGTTTCTAAAAATTTTTATTTCTAAAATTTAAAAATTGGTTTCATATCTAAAACATAAAATCCTATAAATACTTATATATAGATTATTCTGTTTTTAGGTTTTTAATTCAGACTTTGAATTCTCTAAAATTCAGACTCGGAATTCTCTGATATTCAGACTCTGAATTCTCTAAAATTCATACTCTGAATTTTCTGAAATTCAAACTCTGAATTCTCTAAAATTCAGACATAGAATTATTTGAAATTCAGACTCTGAATTCCCTAAAATTCAGACACTGAATTCTCTGAAATTCAGACTCCACATTCCATGAAATTGAGACTCCAAAATCTATGAAACTCAGACTATGAATTCTCTAATATTCAGACTCAGAATTATCTGAAATTCAAACTCCGAATTCTTAGAAATCCATACTCTAAATTATCTAAAATTTATACTTCAAATTCTCTGAAATTTAGACTCTGAATTATCTAAAATTCAGACTCTGAATTCCCTGTAATTCAAACACAAAATTCACTAAAATTGAGACTCCAAATTCTCTGAAATTAAGACTCCAAATTCTATGAAATTCAGACTCCGAATTCTCTTCTATTCAGACTCTGAATTCCATGAAATTCAGAATCTATGTTTTCTAAAATTCAGACTCTGAATTCTTTGAAATTCGGATGCTGAATTCCATAGTATACATACTTTGAATTCTTTAGAATTCGGGTTCCCAATTCCTTATAATTCAGACTCTGAATTCTTCAAAATTTAGGTTCTGAATTACTTAGAATTTGGAATCCAAATTCCATTAAATTCAGGATCCAAATTCCTAAGAATTCGGACACCGAATTCCTAAGAATTTGGACTCCGAATTCCACATAATTCAGACTCCAAACGATAAAGAATTCTAATTCCAATTTCTTTGGAAAGTAGAATCAGAATATCCATGTAATTTAGACTCCAAATGTTTCCCTCCTAGACTCGGAAATTTTTTTCTTATACTAAGAAAAATGGATTTTGTTGTGAAACCATATTTTTTCTACCCTTTTTATTGTTAGGAAATGATGTCGTGCATTCTGTTTCTAACTAACCGTTGTTTGAGTGACACGTGTACAGGTCCCTCAAATATTCAAGGAAAAATATGATTGTTCGAGGAGGGAGACTACTTTTGGGGATGTTCCTATAAATAAGAGCTCATTACTGTTCTATGACCCTAGAGATTACAGGATGCTCAAGTGATTTCTAGAGAGAGAGAGACTCTAATTCTTTTTCCATACTGAACATCTTGTTCATCTCACTTCATGTGACTTCAATTTTTGCTGTGTACAATCTAGGTCTTCCAAGGATAGGAAGACAGATGTGCCAACTACCTTATTGTTTGAGGAATTTCTTTATAAGGAAGAAAGAGGTGCATACTTCTTAAAAATCAAGGACTTTATCTGATAAAGAAGATAGATGTGTAGACTACCTTGAAGTTCGAGGGCTTCTCGGGATAGCAAGATAGACTCTAATATTCATATTGAGGATCTACCCTAGTGTGAGTAAGAGATACTTTTTTGAAAGTATAAATGAAGGGACCTTTACCCAGGGTTGTTGGATACCCTACTGTTTGGGTTAATAGATTCTATACTTTTTACTTGTATTGTTTCATGTTTATTTTACACTGCATTTTGATTAATAAATAATGTATAAATATCTTATAATTTCTTATATTTGTATACTCTAATTAGTAAGATTCTATACGCTTTAAGGTAGAATCATTTTCCTTGTAAACCTTTCTTAAGTTTCATTTTTGTAACCATATTTCTGGAATCCAGCAAGTTTGTAGAACTATGAGGTCTTTTTAATTTACCTTGTTTGACATTGTTAAACAATAGAAAGTTTTATACCATCTTTAAAAGTTCCAAATGAATTTTTAAAGTATACAATTCACCCCCTCTTTTATATTGACAATCTAAATCATTTTTTGATCCTACAATTGGTATCAGAGAAGGTCTCCAGAAAACCTATATTCACATATAACTTTTCTTGCTCAAGTTTTCATTGTTTTATATTTTCTTTTCTTAGGATATTTTTATCCTAGATTACAAACTTTTATTAATAAAAATTTTTTGTGGAAAGAAGTTTTCTTTTAAATGGAAGGAATAAATATCGGTTCGATTGAAAATCTTAATCCAACTAGACCACCAGTATTTGATGGGAATGATTATGAATATTAGAGAGATCTTATGAAGACATTTGTTATTAGTACTGGAGTGGAAAACTTTATAATGCTTACTGGATATTACAATATTCCTGATAAGGAAGTCAGAACTTTTAATAATAAATAAAAGTCAGAATATCAACTAAACTACAAGGTGCGCAATACTTTGTTGTGTTCTATGACCCGGAATATATATATATCTAGATTTCTTCTTGAGATGCTGAAAATTGTATTTGGAATAAGCACGAAGTAACTCACTTTGGAACTTCCATAGTTATCAAAACTCAAAGATCTTTGCTTAGTCCTGAGTATCACGGTTTCTACATTCCTTATAGAGAACCTATATGTAAGGTAAAACCGAGATTCATGACTATTTTCAACATATTACAATCAATGGGTGAGAATGGTTTAGATGACAAAGCTCTTGTAGATAGGATTATAGACATCATGCCTAATGAATGGGAATCCAAGAGGACATCTATAGATGAAAATAGAAAAGTTACTCAGATTTCTCTTGATGAGTTGTTTAGAACCCATCTTCAACATAAAAACAGAATGAAGAGATATGCTGACAATATTAAGAAGAATATTAGAAATGTAAGTGTTTCTTTTACAACTACTTAAAATCATATGAAAGACAAGACTCCTGAGGAAGTTACAAGATCCAAATCTATGAAGGTTAATGTTTTATCTGAATCAAGTAAAAGTGAAAATTCTGAGAATGAACTAGCTAATCTTTCTTGAAGGATGAATAAGATAGTTATGAAGAAATACTTTTAGTATAGATATAAGAAGAAATAAATAAAGGAAAAGAAAGACTCTGAAATCACAAGTTAAGATTAAAAAAGAGTTGGGCATATAAGGCGGGATTGTCTTATGCTTAAGAGAAAGGATAGAATGGAAATGAATTATAAGAGGAATAGAAAGAAGTACTACAACGCCAAACCTAATAATGTTTTGAAAGGTAATGACACCTATAGAGCATGTGGTTGAAAATATTCTGATGAATCCTCAGAGTATGAATCTTTTGGTCAGAGGAATCATGGTTTACATGTCAAGTTACCTATTGAAAATCATTGCTTAGTGGCGAAGGTACACAAATCTAAATCTATAACCAATGTATCTTTGAATACTAATTTTAATGATAGTAAATACTATGAATCTTCAGATGAATAATCTTCTTCTAATGAAGATAATACTTTATCTACATATGATTATGTTTCTAGGTTTTCTAAGCTCCTTGAGAATGAAATTTCTAAAGTCATGAAAAATATTGATAAGGCTAATTCTAGGATTTCTATTCTTAATAAGGAAGTACAAGACCATTCTAAAGATCTTGATAAGAAAATTTATGATTTTGAATTTATATCAACAACCCTTGAGGATGTTAATTCTGAGAAGGATAAACTTTCCAAGGATATAGAAAAAGAAATTTCAAAGAAAATTATTTTCGATACTAACTATAGTGCTAAAACTAATGTTTTCAAGGATAAAAACATAGTTATTAAGTTAAATTCAGAAATATTTTCTTTGAGGAAGTTTTTGTCAAACATTACCTTAGGTAAGGAAAACTTCGATAAGTTGTATGCCCAAATTCGGCCACTAAAGAATAATTCTTGATTTGGCTATACTCATTCAAAACCGATTTTTAGTAACAATTATTTTGTTCCTCAATGTGCTCCATTCTGCACTAAATGTCACTATGGTGGGCATTGGGAAATTTTTTTTCCATAAACAAAACTCAGTCTTTAGGATTTCTAATGCTTATTTTTCATAAAAAATGTGGATTCCTAAAATTTTTCTTTATAAAGTTTCCATATCCAAGAAATTTTGGATTCAGAAAGACTAACTCTTTTATTTTCATGAAAATAAAGACAGTACCAACAAAAATTCATGGTACATGGATAGCGGATGTTCTTGGTACATGACTGGTAACAAAAACTTCATTGAAAAGATTATCAAGATGAAGGGTGGAAATGTAACTTTTGATGATAATGCTCCGGGAGAAATTATTGGAATAAATAACATTGTTATTCTTGGATGAACTTTTATTTCCAATGTTTTACTTGAAAAATGAGATATCATTCTTCGATTTATTGGAAGGAAAGATCAAATTGATGATATTTTCACAAAATCATTACTCTACGATAGATTTGAATACATAAAAAAGTTATGAATGATAACTTCAAGGTAATATTCCATAATAACGTTTTTATTTAAACCTATCTCCTTATACTAAGAAACTCTTTTTCATAGGGGGTACATTTTCTTATTAGTCAAAATTTTTTTGTAGTCAAATTTATCGGTAGTCAATTTTTTTTTCTTAATCAAATTTTTCCGTAGTCAATTTTTTTTTTCATAATCCAATATTTCGATAGTAAAATTTTGTTTCGTAATAAAATTTTTCCATAGTCAAATTTTTTTGGTTATCAAATTATTCTGTAGTCAAAATTTTTTCCTAATCAAATTTTTCTATAGTAAACATTTTTCGTAATCAAATTTTTCCGTAGTCAAATTTTTATTCATAATAAAATTATATTGTAGTCAAATTTTTTTTTACATAAATGAATTTTTTTGTAGTGAATTTTTTTTTCATAATCCAAATTTTCCATAGTAAAACTTTTTTGGGAATCAAATTTTTCCATAGTCAAAATTTTTTTGTAATAAAATTTTTCTATAGCCAAAATTTTTCATGATCAAATTTTTCTGTAGTCAAATTTTTTCGTAATCAAATTTTTCTGTACTCAATTTAATTTTCTGAATCAAATTTTTCCATTGTGAATTTTTTTTTTCGTATTCAATTTTTTCTTAGTCTAAATTTTTTTTTGCAATCAAAATATTCAGAATGTAAATTTATTCAAGAATACTGTTTCCCATTACAAATAATCTTCCTAAGAATCTGTAAGGTATGTTTTCTTTATTATGTTTTCATAATCATTTTGTTTACTTATTGGTATTTTTATCTTATTAAAAAAAATTTCAGATTTCTTTTTCTTAAATCCGAATGTTTTTATCTTAAAAGAACCTCAAAAGATCAGAACCTATAAAATTCTTTCAACGGTTATCATCTCAACCGTCAGATGTGATCATAAATTTTACCATTGATGGATCAACCATGGAAGCTGAAATGTCACCGAAATCGCTTATATAAAGCCCCCTCGATGGTTGTCCCACATCGTATTTTCATGATTTTACGTGCTGAAGCTCTACCTCTGTATTTTAAGGTTGTTCAAAATCTTCAAAAGTTTCCTCAGTTCTGGATGACTACTGATGCTTCTCCTCTGAATGAAATATCAGTTGTTAAGGAAATATCTGAATGACAGATATAACGAGAGAGGCTAGTTAATCATAAATTCCTCGACAAGTATGATTATATAGTTTCCAAAAATATTAAGCTGAATGGATGGGAGACTCTTTTTATTTCGAAGCCGAAGGCATAGAATCCGGTGTATCCGGAATTGATGGTGGATTTTTATGAAACATTTATTTTTTTCAGTGAAGGAGTGAAAAATAAACATTCATTCAGGTGTTATGGGAGGACCTACTCTCTTTCATATATCATGCCTATGAGTCTGATTGGTATTCCTTATGAAGGGGAAGCCTAGTTTTGTACTCACATGTTACTTGATGAATCAGGATATTTTGATAATTAGAATGCAATAGAGTGTCTTGGTTTGAAAGGAGTGAAGACTTTGAAGATCATTCATCTTTCTAGGAATTTGAGGATTATAGATTTTTTGTTCAAGGATTTGTAATTTCAAGGAATGGGGATAAGAATACTCTGATGAAGAGTGATATAAATATATTGGATTTCTTGGTGAACCTCAGAAAGAAGAAATTGGGTATGTATATCTTGTTTACAATTCATAATATCAAGAACAGATATCTGATGTATCGGGTCATCATGAATCTATCAATTCTTTCAATGATTAGTGTTATTTTCCTTCAGTCATTCAAAATCCCAAGTAGTTCCAAGAAGAGAAATTAAAAAGTTATGTTGCTAAGTGATGAGACCCTAAGAAGAATGAAAATTGGTTTTTCCAGTCAGTCCATACAATTGAATGATCTTTCTGAAGATTAATTTCAAACTTTATCAAAGAAGGTGGAAGTGGTTGAAACCACTAATAAATGAGGAAGTAAGAGAAACGATAAGGAGCCAGAAGAGAAAGCAAATACTCATATGGACAAGAAAACTCAGTCAGAACCACCACAACCAAAGAAGCAAAAATCTTATCATAATGAAGTAGTGGATATGAAAAGAGAGGATAAGAAAAACTAGAAGGAAGGGGAGCCTATGATTGGGTTGGACCCTACTAAAGCAATTTCATTGAAGGAATAGACTGTTGAGAATCATTAAAAATAAGAAAAAGAGAAGAAGAAAAAGAAGAAGTTATATAAAGCTGAGATTGTACAATCACTCCTCAAGGATACTGAGAAAGAATATGAGAAAATTTAGGTACCAGAATCATTTTTGTTAGAACCTTTTCTGGAGACTCTGGAAAAAAGTGGTGTTTCCATAATAGCATCAAGAAGAAAAAATTTCATAGAAATTGCAAGAGGAAGTAGAAGAAGAAGAGGAGGAGGAAGAAGAACAAACTGATGATGTCATTAAGAAATTCGAAGAGTACCATGAGAAGGAAATTCCATCTGTATAACTATAAATTTGGACTTCCCAAGCTGAATCCTCAAAAATTCATACCCCAGGAAAAGATGAGAAGGGTGAAGAAGAAGAGAATAATCCAATAGATGATGAAAGCAGTAATCATGATTTCATTCATCTGGAAACTAATTCAGAAAAAGAGGATGTTTAGGATGATAAGAATGTTTATCTATCTGATAGTGAGAATGAATCTCCCAATGAATAAGACAACATTTTGAGAGCTGACAAGGGAAGGAAGGTGGTACTAGATATACCCAATAAATCTGTGGTGAAGAAGAAATATTCCAGTGCTTCATCAAAAAGGAAATCTGGGGATATAGAAAAGAAATCCTCACTAAACAAATAGTCGGAGTTAGAATCATCATCCCTTAGACACAATTTCGTCGTTCAGTCTTTGAAGAAGCTGGTTGGTACCATTCCTATATTCCCAATCATATATTCCAGAAGCCAGATGCTTCAGTATATGATAAATTAGAAGTCAGATTTATTTTCCCTGGTGATGGACAAGTGTGTTGCACTAGAAGCAGATTTCTAGACCTTCTTCATTGGTTATGAGGCTTATAAGAGATCGTGCGAGAAGATGAGAATCTGGTTAAAGAAGAAAATTGAAGAAATGAGGATCTTTGATGAATTCGATGATAATTTCTAGGATTTTTTTGATACTAAAGATGGGAATATTAATGATATTTCAAATATTTTTTAGGAAAATTTATGTCTTGAAGAGACTACTCGAAAGTAGGATGTTATGGATTTGAATGGAAAGCTTAACTCTATGGAAATGAATTAGAATAGGGAAAGAGATATTATTATGGATATTAAAGAGAAGATTTTTAAGCAAGAATAACTCTTCAATGCTCAAGAAAAAATTCTTAAGGCTTAGGAAGAGAAGATTCAATCCTTAGATAACAAAAGTGAAGATCGGGATCAGTTGTTAAAGTGAGCAAAAGAGGATCCCAAAGAGCTCAATAAGCTAAAAACTATTGGGAAGAAGATGATTCCAAAATAGAAATAAAGATAATTTCATTTCAATCCGATATTTTGTTGTATTTTATTCTTTGAAAAATACTACCATTCTTAATGAAATTGTTGTTGATCTCCATATTTTTTGTTGTTTAGTACTAATGTTTTAGGTAACTATTTCTCCATTACCTTTATTAATTTTTGTAAATGGAAAAAGGGGAGAAAAAGAACTGCTAAAAATAATTCAAAGTAAATAAGAGATTTCTCTATGTAAGAGAGAGTTCATCTTGAGGAATGTTCTTATCAATGATGAGTTTATAATGCAAGAAAATAAAAAATCTCATTCAAGAAATCTATAATATGATCTTTATTGATTAAAAATCCTATGGAAGAAGTTAGTGGTATTCACTATGATCAATAAGTAATGGGAGAGTTGTTTTTTTTTCATGCCTATATAATTTTTAATTCATTAGATTCTTTTTAGTAACGATGTTTATGCTTTCAAAAAAGGGAATGATTATTGAGTCAATAAGGTTTCCATATAAATTTTCCATTCCATTATGTTTTGAAAATAACAAACAAGATATGTCAAGGGAAATTTTATTTCCCTGAATATTTTTCTTCTAATGATACTTTTCCTTCACCAAGTAAATTTTCTCCTTACGATTGTTTTCATTGTTCATGATTTAGTTTCTAACTCTTTTTATTTCAAAAGTGTAAAAATCGGTTTCATATCTAAAACCTTTTAATCCTATGAAGATATAGATATAGAGTATTATATTTTTATTTTCTGAATTTAGACTCGAAATTTAGACTCGGATGTATCTAAAATTCAGACTCAAAATTCCAAGAAATCCAGAATGCGAATTCTCTAAAATTCAGACTCTGAATCCTTTGAAATTAGGACACAAAATTATATGAAATTCAGAATCTGAATTCTTTGAAATTCTAACACTGAATTCTTTGAAATTATGACTCTGAATTATCTGAAATTTATAGTCTGAATTCCCTGAAATCTAGACTCCGAATTCTCCGAAATTCAAACACTAAATTCCCTGAAATTTGGACTCTGAATTCTCTGAAATTCAAACTCTGAATTCTCTGAAATTTGACTCCGAATTCTCTGAAATTCAGGCTCCAAATTCTATGAAATTCTGAATTCAAATTCTCTGAAATTCTGTCTCCAAATTCTTTGAAATTCAGACTCTGAATTCAATGTAATTTAGACTCAAAATTCTCTAAAATTCAGACTCTAAATTCCATGAATTCCATACTATGAATTCTCAGAAATACAAACTTTGAATTCTATGAAATTCAGACTCTAAATTCTCTCAAATTCCAACTCTGAATAATATGAAATTCATTCACTCAATTCTCCAAAATTCAGACTCAAAATTCTCTGAAATTTAAAATCTGAATTCTCTAAAATTCAAACTCCAAATTCCTTGTAATTCCGGTTTCGAATTCCTTAGAATTCAGATTCCTAATTCCTTAGAATTCAAACATAGAATTACTCAGAATTCAGATTCCAAATTTGGTAGAATTTTACTCTGAATTCCATAGAATCCAGACTCCAAAGTCTACAAAATTCTGATTCCGAATTCCTTGAAAAACAGAATCCGAATATTCAAGTAGTTTATACTCTAAATTGTTTCCTCTTAGACTCTGATTTTTTTTTCTTAGACTCCAAAAATAGGATTTGGTTGAGAAACCATAATTTTTCGACCCTTGATGTAGTTATGAAATGATTTCATGCATTCTATTTCAAACTAATCATTTTTTGAGAAACACATGTATAGGTCCCTCCAAAATTCAAGGAAACATATGATTGTTGGAGGAGGGAGCCGACCGTTAGACATGTGCCTATAAATTGGTGGTAATTTGAATGAGATCATTACTATTCTATGACTCTAGAGATTACATGCTATTGAAGTGATTTCTAGAGAGAGAGACACTCATTCTTGATGCATACTGAACATATTGTTCATCTTTCTTTGTGCGAATCTGATTATTGTTGTGTACAATCGAGGTCTTATGGGGATAGGAAGACAGAGGTGCTGAATACCTTAATGTTCAAGGACTTCCTTGATAAGGAAGATAGAGGTGTCGACTACCTTAATGTTTGAGGATTTACTTGATAAGGATGACAATGGTTTCTACAATAATGAAGTTTGATGGTTTATGGGGATAGTAAGACAGACTCTGATATTCTTATCGAGGGATTACCCTGGTGTGGGACAACACAAATGTTCTTGAATGCATAAATCAAGGGTCCATTATCCATGGATTTTGGAAAACATACCCTTTGGGTTAAAAGATTCTATACGTTTTACTTGTTTTGTTTCATGTTTATATTCTATTTTATTTTGATTAATAAAAAAATTATAACTATCTTATAATTTCCTATACTTGAATACTCTGATTAGTAATATTCAATATAATTTAAAGTAGAATCCTTGTCCTTATAAACTTTTCTTATGTTTCATTTCCAGAAGCATATTTCTAGAATCTACCATGTTTGTTGAACTAAGAGGTCTTTTTGAATTTTCCTTGCTCAACATTGTTAAACAATATAACGTTTTATACCATATTTAAAAGTTCCAAAGAAAATTTTAAAGTATACAATTAACCCCCTCTTGTATATTGTGCATCTACATAATATCTTGATCCTACATGATCTTTATATGTAGATTAAATAACATTAACCTCATTATGTAAGGGAAGATATATTTTTAATATCTTGTGGGGAAACTCACAATTTTGAGACTAGTGGTTACACTTTAGATTGTCTGGTGTATTCTTGAATTTTTTCAATATTATCCTCTCTTTATGGTGATGTGGTATGATATGGTTGTTGGGTGTTTTGGATTAAATCTCCTAGGAAGAATAATTTATATATAATTAAAATAATTATAAAATACAATGTATTTTACATGCACATTTTAATATCATGTGATAAGTTCAGTCTGTTCCATTTACTGCCATGTGTTAAGGAATGTACTTTTGTGGGAGGGGATACATTAAGAGATAGAGCAGAAAATACACATCAATATTTCTAGATTTTATTGAAAAAATTCATAGTTAATTGATAGGTTATTGTGGATACCCCAACTAGGAATTACACATGTTTCATATGAGATAGAAGGATATATGGTAGAGTTTACACACAAGTTGTACTACGTAGATTCTACTAGGGTGTATTGTTCACTAATATTTACCTACTAATAATTGGTGAAAAATTAATTATCATGATATTTAATGATAGTAGTTATGTTTATTGAATTTTCATTATGAAATCATGATTAGATTGGACTAGGTTCCACAAATACAAACATTCCAGAAATTATGTTTTGTAAAAGTTGGAATTTATATGGATAACTAGTTTTTTGGTTTTGTTCATGTTAGTTAGTTAATGAGACTATAATATTTGAGATAATTATTTTCTTTTTTGAAATGAAATTCCTATACATTTCTCACCTACATGAATCCATTAAGGTATTTGGGGTTACATGAATCAAGCTAGTAAAATTTTTGAATGGAGGATGTTTTGAATTATCAAAACCAAATTAAGGATCTTTTAAATGGTCAGTAAAGGGTTATTTATAGGCCTCCTCATTAAATGAATAATTATCCTGAATATTTTATTCCAAAATGGAAATTTATACTTGTATGGTGTGTTATGTTATAGAACCATACAAATCTATGTTACATAGAATTCTTCTATTTTATACAAAAAATATTTATATCAACCATTTTATTTCCAGAACCTTTTTAGTAGTTATTTTAAATTCAAAGAAATACCACCCCCACACCATTACACTTAGATTGGATGGGGAATTTGAGGATCCAAATCAAGAGATCATGCAGAATTTTAGAATTTTCTCATCTATATTTACACAAATTAAGTAGAACCATTACATATAAATATGGGTGGGGACCCATATAGGGATATCAGATATCATGAAAATTTGACTCATTATCTCTATTCATGGAACTCTAACATTTGTGAAAATACTATAGTTAAATCATTGGATTTTTTACTACATTGTCTTTTGTTAATAAGCTTCATTGTTAAATAATTTTACGAACAAAAACATTACCAAAAAAATCAATTGATCAATAAGGAAGGAAGTTACAGGAATCAATTTTTTGAGAATAAGTATTAGTTAATTTTATATGAATTCAAAAAATGGTTGTATATGGATATGAATCTACATCAGTGAAAAGTTAGGATATATATCACAACCCATAGACCACATGGGAATAGAGGATCCAATCATGTAACTCGATGCTGTTGGATTTGATGAAAATGGTGAAGATGTAATATCCTAAGAGAAATGAAATACCACTGTGAAGCTTCAGTCTATGTGAAGAACTTTCCCACAAAGAAATCGGACTAGATACATAGGGATGATGTTCAGAAATCATGAGTTAGCTTAACTAGTAAAATATTTCTATTTCCACCCATACAGTTAAGGGAAATAGTCTACCGATTAACTTCATGATTAGAAATAAAACTGGGAATTTTTTTTAGAATTAATAAATACTAATATATTTCCAAATAATTTACTCCAACATTTCTGATGTGAATATTATGGTTATCCATTATTGTTATTAAAATGAATGGGACCTATGGATATGAAAATTTTCCTGATGAATTAGAAGGATAACACTTAGTCTTTCAAATCAGAAAAGGGATTGGGGGAGTCATTAAAAATATATGTTTTTAAAAGAATAGTGGAATTCATAGTTTCATATGTACCACTATAGAGATCATGTATTTGAGCTATAGATCATTTGGTTTCTGACACTAACACATTCCTTCACCAACATTGGAAGGTCATAATCAGGTTGTTGGACCTATATCGGGTCAAAGGGTTCTACATCATTAGGGAACTATATAGATAATTATGTTTAATAAGGAAAATATTGTGAGTTTTAGAGAAGTTCATACTATATGAAATGTCATTCATAATGGTTTTCATGTATATAATGGACCCATTTATCTTGAAAGATGTCTCATTTCAGATATTTTTTTTCTGATTTCTACAAATATGAAACACTAAAAAATTCCTGGAATATGAATTAGTGATAGTGGTTACAACAATGAGGAAAACATGGTTCACACAAAATTATCATGGAGGAACGACAATATGATCGATGTGCATATGGGTTAATGAACAAGGCCCTAGAGATAATTCTTGTAGTGTTCTAGGAAACATTCCATAGTGGATTATTTCATGCAGTGTGAAATAGACATATGGGTGTGTATTTGAGAACATCATTCATGGAAGTGGAATTAGAATATTGATATAGATTAAATATAGTGATACCAATGTAGGATATGATGTATGAATAATTGGGAAATGGTATTCAGAAGGAAATTCCCTTTTGGATTTTTTGAACATTTTTGTCTCTACATATAGAGTTCACAAATCATCTTAGATTGATCAAATTTTTGAATGTTATTTCCCCTCCAGAGACTATTTGTAGGACATCACCGCCAGTAATAGTAGATTTTTACAAATATAGTTCAATTTAATGGGACTGGGGTCCTATATCAGTCTCTAAAATAATTTCATCTTTTATTGTTTCTTAGTTATCACTATATGTAACATCAATAACTAGAAAGGGACCATGATGAATATATATTAACTAATTGAATTTATGGGTCGGGAATTATATGTACGAATTTATTAAAAAACATTATTATAGATATACACTCTAAAATGACTCATACTATAATCTTATAATGGTTTTCATTATGAGAGGCACCCCATGGTCCCACTAACACTGTGGTGTATGTTGACTCATGAGGAATCCAATGAGAAGATCACACTTACATTAATTTTAACACATTGGGGTGGTCTAGGATTATAACCAATGATATATGGATGAATATCCTAGATTATTGTTTGTTAATTGAGTCATAATGGTGGATCCTCTAGGGTAGGCTAAGTGGCGGCCATGAAGAATGTATAATCAGCCAATGGGGCACACTTGGAAACTAAGGTAGTTCTTGCACTGGTTCTCATAAAACATTATGTGCCTTTATGGACTAATTCTCTAAGTTAAGAAATTAAGGAAGTAATATTTGAAATTGAATACTTCACAATGTTTTGTTTTTTGGGAGCATGGAAAACCTCTAATACTATTGCATCTAGACCTTGAACGGATATGATAAAACTTTTTTTGGGTTTGAAATAGTTTTTGGAGATCAAATTTTCCCATATGTATTGTGGAAGTGGGAATGGATATAGTGAAAACTCCCAGTAAATGAACCATGGATATAACTCAAATAAAAAATAATACATATTCCATATATTAGTACATCCAAGGATTATCCCATGACCTCCCATTTAGACATTATGAAATATGAGGGAGACTTGGAGTCATTATCATGCACACACATAATTATTTAGTTAGAAAAAATGTAGATGATGTTTCATTCTACATAACACTAGACTCATATGAATTCACATGAAATTTAATTCTTGAATCAAGATTTCATACTCATTATTCCATGTTTAATTTCATATTTGACCCCTATGCTTGAAAATACCTATTTATTGAGATTCTACCTTCTATTAGCCACAGAAACATTTTTGAATCATAGTGTCAACCGTCGATTAATTATAATTTAATATCCTCTATCTTGTATATTTTAAATTCAATCCTCCTCATAGTAGTTCTTTCTATCAATCACACACATTTCAATTAGTTATAATTGCTCATGATCAATTAATACCATGACATGGTAGGTCCTACCTGATGAAGTCAATTAGAATATTCAATGTATATCATACAGTCATATGGGATCATTTATATATTCAACTGAATCAAAGTAGGTTAAACTATTATACACCACCCATGTTTGATTATAATCCTCTTTATTTGGTCAGTTAACATGGTTGATAAGAATATTTTAGTAAATTTTAACTCATGCAATTAATACTCACAAATGTGAACAATCTTCTAAATGTGTGGAGTGTGTGGTCTATCCAGCATTATAACTCTGCGGCATGCATGGTGAAGTAGATGATGCAGTTGATGAGAAATTTATTTATTGAATAAATGTGCATGTAATATCATGATATTTTAAAATAAAACAACATGTTCTTAAATGAACTACTAAATAATATGTGACCTTTATAAACGAACTAGTAAACATAATTTTACCTCTTCTGTGTTTTGAATTTTGAAAAGTGGACATACACGGTTGGGAACAGTATGTTTTTTTGAAGTTTGATAAAACCAATTTGTTTTTTTGATGAGTATTAACATACCCATTTAAATAGTAATATGAATAGTAATATGACCCTTATTAATAGTAATGTACCCTTATGAATAGTAGCTTGGCCCAAATGAATAGTAATGTACCCTTATTAACAGTAACGTGACACATTTGAATAGTAATGTAACCTTATTACTTTGTAAATTCACTAATTAAATTATAAATAAACGTTATCCATCTTATAAGTGTCATTATTATATAATTATATCATAATATAAGTAAATAAATATATTAAAAATCTATTATCTATACTAAACTTGGTTTCTTTCCAGCTGACGTGTCACCTTCTCATGGTTCCACGTCAACAAAAAAACCTTTAATTCTACCTCCATATCCACACAAAAACGTGATATCCCCCCCTGATCGGGATTTTGTTTCGCTTCTGCTAGGGTTTTCACTCCCCTCCACTCCCTGACTCCCCTATCCTGCTCCCATTCCAGACCATCCACTCCAGTCCCACCACCGCCTCTGTGTGATCCGCCTCCAGCTCCTCTACCCATGCTGCCACTAATCATCCCTCCATTTAGGATTCCCTTAGTGAGCTTCTTGCTTCTCCTCCCGCTACCTATTTTACTTAGATTCTATTACGGTTTCCGAATATACTCCCCTTCCTCTCTAACTCACCTCTCCAACCACGCCTCTGCCTCCACCTTCGATCTTCCTCAGCTGTAATTTCCCTACTTCTACCTGAATCTATCCATCCTTGACCCCCCCCCCCCCCCCCACACCACTGACCTCCCTGAATCCCTCCTCGACCCCTCTTGACACTGCCTCACTCCCTGCCCATTCTGCAACCCCCCTCTCCTCCCACGTCTCACATTACAATGAACCACTTCTACCCTTACTGGATGGAAAGAAAACGACTCCTCATCTCTACAACAAGTATATTATCATAATGTTGAAGAAATTTTCAACCTTCTATCCATCAAGATTTATTTATAGTAGAACATGATTTACTGAAACGTTCATAGTTTACATCTCTTATTTAGAACGATCAGTATTTTGATTTGTGTTAAATCTTTATTTTGAAACTGTGTAGTTTATCATCCAACTGGGTTCTATAAAGATGCTAAAATTTGTGCTGGTATTCATAGATATAGAAGGTTCACATTCTAGTGCTCCAACTTCAATTCATAACACAGTCACGAGGGCAGAAACAGATAGAATTTGGTAAAGAGATGATGTTTTCAAAATAATGGATTCTTCTCTTGGCGATTTTCTATTATTTCATTTATAAATGTCATGTATTTTAACAGGTATATGTTGTCATTATTTTTGAAATTAAAAATCGACAAGTAATGACCATGCATGATCTTTGACATGATTACTCTACAATGAATCATATTTTTGAATAATAAAATTTGGAATTGTTTTAGTTATCAACCAGATAAGATTTAATATGAAATTGGATTTGTTATAAAAAAAGAAATCCCATTTTATTCATGTGATTTAAAGTTTGAGTTGTTATATAAGTTATATTTAATTCAAAGGTTTTTGGTTTGTTCTTTAAATTTACAGCCCTATAATTCATTTTTTTCATTGCAATGTTTCATCATATTTTTAGTATATTTTTTCTCCACCTCCGCTTGCTCCGCCTATGCTTACTTCACCTCTTTTTTCGTTACCTCGATTGCCCTGAGATTTCATTCAAATGATAGGATTTCTCAATTTCATAATTTTAAAATATTACCTCCCATTTCCATCATCATGGGAATGATTTACCCTGTTCCATATCTCATTGCGTCTATAATTCACTTTCATTGGGATTTTTTTGTTTTGATTTTTCCCTTTAGCTAGGATCGTGTCATTATTACCTGTGTTTTAGATCCTTGATATAATTTGTATATTATTTAGTAAAATGGGTTTGGTGTGATGGAGGTTAAAACATTATAGAACTGACATTCTGAGGGACAAGTGATGCATTTTGAATTTAAATATTGGATTGTGCTTTATTTACAATTAGCTACTCATGCCCCTTGATCACATTTCTAGAATATGATGTGGTTTCATGTTTGGTTGTTTAATGCTTTCTCTATAGGGGTATAATATTTGGTTTAGGTGATGAAGCATCATCTTCCAACATCACTAGCATTGTGATATCATTGTATTTTTAAGAATAAAATTTATATGTTTAATTTTTTCATCAATAAACTAACTGGTATTGTTATCATTGATTTAATTTGATTTATGATTTCAGGTTAAGCATCATTAGAAAGAATATAGACAACGATTTTTCAATGTTCCATAGAGAAGGGTTGGGCAGAAAAAATTGAATACAAGGTGTGTAATTCGAACATTTTTTAATTTTCAATTAATATTCATAGTAATTTAATCCAACACAATCATTAAAATTGTCAAAATATTCAGGGACCTTTTTCATTGATAGAGGTTATAGAATTATAGAACCCACTTTTGAGCAACAACTAATGAATTTTTCATTTCATGACTGGAACGTTCATTTTTTAGAATTAGCTACTCATTCCCCATTTTCAAATTTTTATAATATCATGTGGTTTCATGTTTGGTTATATAATATTTTCAATGTAGGGGTGAAATCTCTAGTTTAGGTGATGTTTCATCATCTTCTAACATCAATGGCATTGAAAAGTGTGAAATTGAGATATTTTTTATTTTCAAGATTAAAATTAATTTCTTCACTCTTGTCATTAAGGAACCACATGGTATTGTTATCATTACATTAATTTAATTTATGCTTTCAGGTCAAGAAAAATTTGAAAATAATATTGACAATGGTATTTAAATGCATTATCTATTATCTATAATAAACTTGGATTCTCCATGCTAAGGTGTCACCTTCACATGCTTCCACGTCACCCTAATTTCTCTACTCCTCCCTCCACACCCTAAAAAATCTCCCGCTATCTATCCTCAATGGGGAATTTCCACCTTCTGGCACTACCCTCCCCAAAAAACCTTCCCAAATCCTCTCTCCCTGCTCTTCGGTTCCCACTCCCCTCCCTAAATCTACTAGGGTTCCTACTCCCCTCCATAATTCCCCTCTCGTGCCCCCTTCCGGACTATCCCCTCCAGCGCGCACCACTGCCACTCACAATTTTCATCACCTACTTATACACTCCTCGATCGATTTCATCTAATCAAGACTCTCCTAAGTGAAACCTCTCTAAATTGGTATACATCGTCGACTATTAACACCTTTAGTTATCGAATCCCACCTTAGCTCCTCCTTCGAATTCATATGATTTTCATTGTTCAGAACACTTAACCATAATATGGCGTCTGAATAGACATTCAACTTAAATCAGATTATGACTCTACTTCGAAGCTCAGAATTGGTTTGAATTAGACTTATTTCATTAATTTCTTTTCCAAGGTTCAGATTTGGTTGAAATATCTCTTATAAACCTATCATCCTGATCTAAATTTTTGAACAAACATCTATGATAAGGGAAGTATTTTTTTCATACTGATATCATAGGTAATTCGATGAATTTTAGTCATTTCCTAATTTTCAGTTTGATATGGTAAAATATTTTAACCATTTCATTTGTGATTCATAGCCACTCGAATACAAGTTGATCTTATGTTGCTAGTTCTAAGCTCCCATCAGCTATGGATGTCTTCGATGGTTCCCTCTCTGGCTTCAACCCAACCTTATTCTTCCTTTGAGGTGCCTCATTCATCCATGGTAACCGTTCTGCAGTTGTTTTCTCTTTCATGAAGATCCTTCTGGTTGCGGGGAACTTCTAGTAGTAAAATCAAATTTTATTTCATGTTCATAAGCGATGAGTTGCTGATTTAATTTTCTATTTTCTTTTAAAGAAATTTATCACTCTCTGTTTGTGATGAATGAGAAAAAAACATATCCGTGTTTCCTAACTATTTTCTTGATTTGGATTGAAATTTATTCCATGTTTATTTCTAAAAAAATAGTCTAACTCTTATCTTCCCTTGATTCAGTTTGTATATCATTACATCCTCTTATGGATTCTATTTATAATAATTTTCGTTATGAATCTCTCCTATTCCTGGAATATCCACATAAATTCTTACCTTTTTAAACACCAGAAGTTGATTTGTTTCCATTGAACAGAAGGAGATGAAGGTTGGAAGCTTCTTTCTAGGTTTTTTTATGATGAATAAAACATTCCATTTTACCTTGCAGCATGTATAAATTGTGATGTTTTATTATCATGAAATTTGATTATTTTTGTGCCATGCATGGTTCCTGATTACTCAGTTTAACGCAGATTATTGACATACATACATCGATCATCCAAGGATGTATTTTATGCCTAGATATATTTTAAAATTAATATCATCAGTTTTTAATTATTTCACAAGTTTATTAGAGTTTTTTATGGAAATGAAAACCATATGCGGCTTAAATTAAATGAGTGTACCCATTGTAATGATGCTCAAAGCTAAGTCATTTTATTTTTCACACAGGGTACATTTTCTTGGAGAGAAATGTAGGTGGTAATATGATGAAGGTCACATAGAAGAAAACCTTCATATATTTAACCAGAGATGAAAAATAGATATGAAACACAAGCAAGGATGAGAAGAAGAGAAGAAATTGGAGACAAAAACTCAAGAGTTCCCCAGGGAGCTCTTACCCAAGATGAGCTGGTAGCTTAAACAACTCAGGTATATGTTTTCTTTTTGTTCATTATATTTTATTTTCACTACATCATTGGAGTTGACATTGAATAATTTATTCATTACGAGTTAACTTTCATGATTAACACTGACCGCATTTTATCATTTATTTTTCCATTTCAAAAACATTATATTTTTTACAATACATAAAGATCTCAGTAATTTCTTAAAATTATTGATTGAAGTAAATTTTTCAAGTAGATAAATCTACAGACTGAGTTTGATGCTGAATATGTGGTCCAATGAACTATTACGTCTCGAGACTCTGAGGCGACAACAATCAATTAACTGCATCCCCGTTTATAGGAAAAATTCAACAAGAAAACTAACAAACTTGAATAAAATTTGGTGATGTAATTGCAAGGTATTTTGAAAAAATTACTGATTTTGTTATTTTCTAATTACTATTTACATTTTTTACTTCCACTGTAATCTTCACTTTTATTAAATATGCACAAAAGGTGTATGAACACATATAAAGAACAAGTAGACACTCTCTAATGAGTAAATCATGTACATGTTATGTATTTACCACTATTTTCTCAAAATTAGTAACCTATAAAGGTATCATATTGCTATCAACCAACAACCACCATTACTTGTCTATTGTAGTGCCACATGAACCCACTTCTTCGAGGTTTATCCTAGATCAATTTTCTAAATTTAGTTTTACTCCAAGGGGGAAACTATCTGCTATCATAGTATCCAGTTACTGTAATATTTTTCACTCATATTTTTGCTAAATAAACTATCTGTACAAAAAATTTGTTTTTATTTCCATGTGTTTAATTCAAAATAAACTTTGATACAACTATTGTTTCAATTTGAATGTTTCACTATTTGTATTAAATTTTCATATTTGATCTAAATGATACATCATGTATTTAATTTCTCTATGTTGATAATATATTACCATTCTATTTTATATATAATTTCTTCTTTTAACTATAATATTGAATTTTTAGTAACAGTAAAAAAATTGTTTCATTACCTTGAGTATAATAACATTACATTTTGTTTTCAATATAGGAGGTAACCCAAAATTTAGGTTTACTAACATCGACGCGAACCACCACAAGATCCTACTCTCGATTACAATTGACCCAAACTACAAGAACAGTTTATTATCTAGTAGTGCCACTCCCTGCAGATCGTAAAATATTTCCTTCCCTCCTAAGCTACTATATCATCTAAATTGGTTTTCTATTACAAGTAAAACGTCTTCCAACCTACATACAGGAGGCCCAATTAAATATTGGAGAAGGTTTTATAAACCCATGAAAAATTCAGTTTTATTCACCATTACATCTAACTACTCATTGAAGATAAGTGAACATATTAATCAAGATGTAATTACTCTAGCATCCAAAGATACCTGTTCTTTCAGTTTTAGGAACTTAGAAACAACTTTCAAAAAAAATTATAATATATTTACCCTTTCCTGGTTCAACAGACCCATCTAGACTGTTATTGTTCATTCAGACTATATATTTACCAGAATTGGCATCTTTCTATTTCACCAAATCACATAGAAAACTATCAGTTAATGGAATTTATTTTCAAGAATACCTAGATTTCTATTTTATTATCTTTCATGCTTTATTTTACTCAATGTATCCATACATAAACATATGATTTCTAATTTAAAAAAAACATACATGATTATATATTCCTTTTGATTGTTGGATTAATTTCTTATATGATTGTGCGTCTACAGAGTCCCTACAGATTTAGAGGTAAGAAAAAGGTGCATTCTTCTCAGTTTCTAGAATTTTTTTCCCTTCTCTCCAAGATTAATTAATTTTGGCTAAATATTAATTTCGGTTTAATATTAAATTGTGTCCTTATTTTGGATTTGTATCCATACCCACTAATTTCTCTATATTGTTTTACATATCATTTCAATGGAGTTCATGGAAGTAACATGTTTGTGCAATTCATAATGAACATTTTTTTTTTCAATTAGAATATTTAAATGATTTTAGAAGTTAGTTGTTATGCCCCTAATATAATGAACCGTTTTTTCAACTGAATGTTGCATGTTTAAATTGAAATACTGATAAATTATAGCATTTCATGTAAACTATTTGAGCTGGTTCATTCTCTATCAGGAAGAAGAAGTAGAGTGCTGATGGTTTTCTTTCATCGTGTAGTCTGTTTTGAAATTATTGAAGGGAAATGCAGTCAATGTAAAGTAGTCAAGGTACCATGGTTAGGTAGATTTGAATGAATCACGTTTTAAATTTTAACAAAACCAAATATCATTCAATGAAGTTCTTGATTACCTCTATGTGGCTATAATGACTCTAAATGTAATCTACACTACATAAGGTCCATTCTGCATATCTTTTGAGTTAATTTTCCTGCTTCTCTAAAATATTTTTTATTTACCTTTTTGTATAATTGTATCATAGGTTATTAAAATACATATAATTATGGTCTTCTTCTAATAGTAAGAACTAATGTTCGATTATGTTATTATTTTAATGTTGTTGTACTGCATCCTGACTTTATGTGTTTTTGAGATGCCATTCTTTCTAAAAATTGATTTAACTTTTATTAAGGGTGGATCATCTGGGCATTATGGGGATGCCAACTATAATGTATTGGTAAATATAAATCTTCTCCTAGAAAATCAGTTGTCAAGGAATGTATTTCAATGGGAAAAAATGTATTTGATATGTCTCCATTCCCACTGACTTATCTATATTGTTCTACATAGCATGTGAATGATGTTCTTAGAAGTGACATGATGGTGAACCTGTATTCAAATTGGACTTAAGTTTATAGAATATCTTATTGATTGTTGGATCTTAACATATTCGGTGTTATTTATATGTACGTTATTCTTTTTTAGTTATACATAGATATTTATGAATTTTTCTTATTGAAGTGCATTCAAATTGTGAAAAAATGGTGTTTCTATATATATCTTCTACATATTTATGGATTGATTATTTCAATGTTTCCCTTTTAGTCATGTATATTAGGTGTTTTTCTAAAACATTACTATATGTGTAGGTTAACATATAGGATGAGGTGATCAACTCCTAGACTATTACGTATTATTCAACCACTATTAATATTTCTCACTACTAAAATATTAGGTATTAAAACAACATTTCTTTCTAGAAATGTTTTCATATTGTCAATAGATCATTTAATAACTAGAAAAAATATGGTCATTGTAAGATTTATTCTTTTACCGTCAATGTTTACCATGTAATAACCTAGGAACTTTTTCCTCTCATTGCAGATCCATGATTGATAAACTTTTCATTGGGTTCTCCAAATGCTTGGGATAAATAGTGAATATCACCCATTAAACACAAGCATAGATGATAGCATCCATATAATAAGGAAATTTTTGGATTTTTGAATATGTATGCACTTAATTGTCTTTTCATATTCAACATGAACTTATTATTTATTCAACTTTGTAGTTGAATACAATGGTGATATTGAATATCATTCTTCAACAAGATTCAATCTGTCTTCATAATTTTTTTATTTAATAACATGTTTCCTGGTATTCTAATGTGGCTGAGAGCTCCTTGTTAAAGCTGCATAGCATGGGTGAATGTCTATAATCAATGAAAACATTCCTTTCAGCCCTACCGCTTACCCATTGTTTGAATACATTTAGATGAGCTTTAAATCCAAAAACAAAACACTCTCTACAATCTTTTCATCCCTACCGCTTACAAATTCAGGGATCAAAATAGCTGACTGCAGGTTGGCCGATGTTATGTTCACTCCAATGCATAGTCCATGTGCAGGGAATTGCCTTTTCATTGTTGGGCGTTGTATAGTTTTTACAGTTTCATAATCCAAGGTCTATAATTAAGTCCCACCTCCACTAAATTTGTTGGTTGCTTCATCAAGTGTGGGATCCAGCTCTGAGCAGTGGTACATGCTAAGGATGAGTGCTCAATTTTGGACTATCCCAACTAAATGTTGGTTCCTAATCACATCAACCTCTGACCAAATGTACATGCTATGCCTTATTCCCAATAAACAGTAACATTATCAATCTTTAAGTATAAATATGACTGTAAATGTTTGTTCCTATTTCATTTATCTTGATAACTGTAATTACTTTTGGTTCCTATTTCATTTATCTTCATAACTAGAATTACTTTTAATCATATAAGGGGATCATTTAAGACATTGGAATGTTGCCACATACTGACCTATATGATATTCTATATCTGGGATGATTACATAATGACTACAATTTATTTATTTTTTATGTTCTTGTTCATATATTAATAACCTATCTGTAGCTATTTTATTAATAACATATCACTTTTAACACCAAACCACTAGCTTGAATAACAATTGTTGTTGACTATTTCATTTTTTGGTTAGAATATACACCATTTTCCATGTAACAGATTATTTGTTTTTGATGATATATCATCAATCCTTGATAATGAACACTATACCAAATGCTCTATTGATACTACAAACAGACAACACTATCCAAACCTTCAGTCCTGAAATTATTAACATATTGGTTTTATTCCTTGATTATGTATATCATTTTTTTAAAATATTTTCAATTTTATTATGAAATTCTGTTCCAAAAATGGTATTCTATTATTTATAATAACAATTAATTTATACTGCCGTGCGAATGCACAGGCAGTGTACTAGTTATTGATTAATTGTTTGAATTTTTGTAAGCCATATATATATAATTACAAATTTATGATTAATTTAATAATGTAAAAGAAAATTTACTTTCATAAAATATATTCATAAATAATTTTTTAATGAATATATGATAATTTTAAGAGGCCTTAAGTTATTTTTCAATGTTCTAGGAATGATGTTAATATTTAAAATTGTGTTTTTCAAATAAATTTTGATTTTAATTTCAAAATTAAATCAATCATGTTTAGAAAATTATTTTCAAAATATGGAGTTCATTTTATAATTCTACATGTCAAAAAATGGTTCGGGTGAATTATTTATATTTTTATGTAATTCATGACTTTTTTATAAATATTGAAATACATGAAAATACCATATATTCAAATTATCAGTTAAATACACTGTTTTTATATCATGTATAATGTAAGCCAACATGTTTCAAACTCACATAAACTTATTACTATTCGGAGTCACATTAATCATGACTATTCATTGTATTGAGAAATAAAATTAAACTAACGATTAAAACAATGTTAAACCCCTCCTCTCCTCCACTCTATATACCACCTTCATTCCCCAATTCCTCTCACATCTCTCAAACCTTGATAATTGTATATGTTCTTAAAAATACCCTCCCCAATTCTCTACCCCACGTACAATACCTACTAGTCTCACCAAAAGGCCAAAACAAAATGGATTAAGGAGGATCTCAAGGGGAAGTGATCAGGAGGTTAGAATCCTCTTCCTTTTTTTGTGTTTTCTTTTCAATTCATTTTTCTTTTCATATAATCTATTCGGATCCACTAATATAAGAGGCTTGAAATCTATATTATTACAAATATTATATATTTTTACAATGTTCATTGAAAAATCCATAACTTAAATCATCTCTTCCACCTCTTATAAAAACATCATTTCTGATGTGTCCTTTTACCAAAATCATGTGTGATGGGATTTCAATTTCCATTACTCCCTTCAAAACAGTTTTTCAAACCATTTTAATGGTTGAAATAGAATATAATTTGTATTATTTAACCCCTTTTATGTTCTATAATTAACTTCATTTCATGAAAATAATTTATATAATGAATCATGTTCATGTTTATCGAGGAACTGCCAAAAACGATCAAAACAAATATCATTAATATTTTATCTAATGAATCATCATAATATATGATAACAAAATGATTAATGGTATCATTAAATATTATGGAAACATTGAAATAACATTTCATTACACTTCTGTATTTTCATTTCCATATGAAAAAAAAATACAAACCCACCATGGAAATCATTTAAAGAACTCACCCAAAACAACCGAAAAAACAACATACTAATAATTAAACGGTGAAATGATGTTATGAAATGATCATATAAGGTGTTATAAACATGAATATGTTTCTCTAAGATATTAATAACACCCTTATAACCATTATATAATAGGGTTAAACTTGTTTGATGTAATAAAACCCGAGTTAAAGGAATTTGTAACCGAATTTCCATTCACTGTGTTAACCTTCTACTTCATTAATTATGTCTTATTAAAAAATTTTGTGTGATGAATTTTGTTAATATTATAATCTATTATATTTTTTTAGTGTGAATCATATTATATACAATCTATTTATTCTCATATCAATTATATGTCATTTTAATGTCTCATTTCTTATTAAATCCTTTTTAAACATTTATTTTTAAAAATTCAAAGTGAATATTTTAATGCAAGTATTATTGTTTGGTATATTTCTATAATTCTTGGGAATTTCATATGATTAATGGTGGTAACTATATCTCCTTATAATTAAATGGGTATGATTATGTTGGAGGTCAGATGTACGGTTAATCCATGTGTAACTGTGATGGTTAAACCATAAGGTAGTCGTGAGGGTTAAATTTTAAGGTAGCTATGAGGGTTACATTATAAGGTAGTCGTGAGGGTTTAAAATAATATAGTATCCATCATGGTTAAAATTCTACTTAATTAATTCCCCATGCTATGAAAATGTTTTATTTATGTTCTCTATTTTTGCACAAAGTATGTATATGATACATTATATATAAGAAGTATGTCTTGTGAAAATTTTTCATACACATAATGAAATTTATAGACTAATGGTTCCTTTCCTTATTTTTATAATCCTTACTGAGCTATTTTTATTATTCCATGGTTCTGAACTATTTTTCATAAGAATCCTTTGTAGTTCAAAGGACAATTAAGGTGATAATTTATATGAATCGAGATATTTATATTAGCTATTAATTGTTATAAAATCGTATTCAATATATGTATTTTGTTTTCAAATTATCCAGAAACTAGATTTTAAATGGTCCTTATTTGTATAAGTTTTTGTGTATTTTTTAGTAATCTATTATAAAAAAATTGCAATATATTTTAGTACTTAATCTGGAAGTGCGGGTTCGAGGATTTACAGTTGGTATTAGAGGAACAATATAGTCAAAATTTGAGATTAGAAGTTCTCATTTTTTTAGAAAAATTAAAGTGATAATGTTTACTTATGAACATCTAGATAATTATGTACATATAAGACAAATATTTTTCATAATTGTTGATATATAAATTCTGATATATAATTACAACGAATGAATTTCCAGGGAACAATTAATTTAAGGGGGGGTAATTTTACATCTTGATATTTTTAAGGGAAATAGTAGGTGCAAAAATTAACTTCTAAATACTATCTGACCTTTATAAACTGACCATTAAACAAAATTTTTCTGCTTTTGTGTTCTGAATTTTGAAAAATAAACATACATGATTAAGATTAGTAAGTTTTTTTGGAGTCTGATAAAACTAACTGTTTTTTTGTTGAATAGTAACATACCATTACAAATAGTAATATTTATAGTAATATGACCCTTATTAATATTAATGTACACTTATGACTAGTAACTGGACCCAAATGAATAGTAATATACCCTTAAATATAGTAACTTGGCCCTTATGAATAGTAATGTACCCTTATTTATAGTAACATGAACCTTAATAATAGAAAATTGACTGATTAAACTATAAAAAAATATCGATATTATTATTGTCAATATGAAAAAAATATGTCATAATATAAGTAAATAAATATTTTAACAAATACTAATTCATTTTTAGTATTTTTCTATGTCATGTATATTTAATTCCAAATTTATGATTAATTTACTAATTTAAATGGAAAATTATTTTCATAAAATGTATTCATGTATAATGTTTTTTAATATATGATTAGAACATAATTTTAGGAGACCTTAAGTAATTTTTCAATGTGTTTGGGAAGTAGTTTTAATTTTAAAATTGTATTTTTCAAGTAAATTATGATTTTTATTTAAAAAATAAAATAATTATTTTTGGAAGATTATTTAGAGAAAATGGAGTTCATTTTACAATTCAACACATCAAATAATGGTTAGGGTGTATTTTTGGGATTATTATGAAATTCAAGAATTTTTAATAAACAGTGAAATTCAGTAAATTATCATATATCCAAATTATAAGTTAAGTACACTATTTTTTAAATCATGTATGATGTTAGCCCACTTTTTTTGAACTCACATGAACATATTGTTTTTTGGGCTCACATGAATCAATACTATTCACATTCTTGAGAAAAAATATTAATCTAATGATTAAAATAATGTAAACCCCCTTCTCTCCTCCACTATATATACCATATTCATTACCCTCTTCCTTTAACACCTCTCATGCCATGAGAATTGTATATGATCTATGAAATAATCTCCATAAGGATCTTCCCCATGTCCAAGACCTAATGGACTCACCAAAAGGCCAAAAAAATTCCTTAAAGAGGATCTTAAGTAGAAAAGATCAAGAGGTAAGAATCCTCTTCCTTTTTCTAATGTTTTCATTTCAATTATTTTTCATTACTTATACTCACTTATCATCGAATAATAAAAGATTATTGAAATCTATAGTATTAAATATATTCAGTATTTTTATCCTATTTATGTAAAATTCCTCAAATTACTTCATCTCCTACCCCTCTTATAAAAACATCGTTCGTGATGTGCTGTATTACCAAAATCATGGGTGATGTGTTTGCAGTGTCCCTTACTTCCTTCAAAACTATTTTTCAAACCATTTTAATGGTTTAAATAGAATTTAATGTGAATTATGAAAGCAATTTTGTCTTTTTTAATGAGCTTATATGCATGAAAATAATTTATAAAATGAAAAAAGTTTATGATTATCAGGGAACTGAAAAATATGATCTCAACAAATATCATTAATGTTTTATCTAATGACTCATCATCATACACGATAAAAGAATAATTTATGGTGTCATTAAATATTCAGAAATAAATGAATACCATTTCATTAAACTTCTATAATTTTATTTCCATATGATATGAACATAAAATACAAAAATACAATTGATATCATGTAAAGAAGTCACCCAAAACAATGGAAAGAATAGAATACTAACGAATAAATGGTGAAATGATGTTACAAAATGATCTTATGAGGTTTTATAAACATGAATATGATTTTTTATGATATTAATAATACACTTTTAACCATTATTAAGGAGTTTTAAACATGATTTATGTAATACAAACTCAAGGTAAAGGAATTCATAACCCAATTTCCATTTTTTGAGTTGACCTTATACTTCATTAATTACGTGGAATTAAAATTTTTTGGGTGATTATTTTTGTTTATATTATGTTTTATTATGTTTATTTATAGTTTATACACATATTCCATGGTTTATATTGATTCTCATATCAATTATATGTAATTTTGAAGTGATATTTCTTATATAAATCAGCTTTTATACTTCTATATTTACAAATTCAAATTGAATGTTTTTATGAAAGTATTATTGTCTATTTCTTATTTTATGGTTCTTGGGAAATTTTTATGATTAAAGTTGGGTCCTATATCTCCCTCAAATTCATTAGGTATGATTATTTTGGAGTTCGTCCGTATGGTTACTTCACATGTAACTGCACCAGTTAAACCATATAGTTGTCATGAGGGTTACATTGTATGGTAAATTTGAGGGTTAAATTATAAGGTAGCTATGAGGGTTAAAATAATATGGTAAACATGATGGTTAAAATTTTATGTTATTAATTCTCCATATTACCTACATTCATAATATATGATTTCTTTTTTTTCACAAAATATGTATATGATACTTTATGGATAAGATGTTTGTCTTGTGAAAATGTTTTCATATGTTTAAAATTATTAGTGGTCTAACGGTTCTATTCCATCTTTTTATAACCCTTAATAAGTTATTTTTCTCATTCTATGTTTTGAAAATATTTTTCACAAGAATCTTTATATGTTCAAAGGACAGTTAATGTACTAATACAGATGAATCCAATTATTTATATTAGCTATTAATTTTTGTAAACTATGATTCAATATATGAAAGTTTTTGTCTAATTACCAAGAACGTAGACTGGAAATGGTCTTAATTTGTATAATTTAATACATATTTTTCAGTTATATATTATACAATAAAATACACATCACATTTTAGTACAGAATCCGGAATATCGGGTCTATGTCTTTTCATTACAACAATATAATTTTTTTGGGTTACTAATGCATTTAAAAAGAGCGAAAATGTAAGAGTTTTCCCACAATTATATTTCTCATATTCTATGTTGATATTAATAAGTGATTATTCTACATTCATCCCACAATTAAATCAAATGGGGGTCGGTGGTTTCCTACTATCATCGATCTCATACCACCGGTGAGGCTCAACTCCCACATCCATCCCTTACTTTATGAAAACCAATGAACACAGTTCTAGAACCATGAATATCAGTTCTCACCAACACACTCCCCCAAAATGGTTTTACAAAGTAAAATTTTTATAAATTCCACTAAAACAATAATTACCCTAAAATAATTCGTTTTCCAAAATAAAATCACGACTTTCATCCACATCAAATTCATAAAAAATATAATTAGTTTTTTTATTTATGAAATTTATTAATATAGGCTCTAGATTCTCATAGCATCATCATCATCTTCCAATTTTGGAATGTTATAAAAAAATCTGTTATTCAAAATATCATTAGAAAAGGTCTTAAACATTAATAACAGTTAAAAAATCAAATGTTATATGAAATTAAGTTGGTAAGAAATAAAAATAAAATAAAAATAAAATAAAAATAATATAAAATACATATTTATATATTTGAAAATTAATAATCAAAACACATTGGGATCATCAATATCCCCCACTTATTTCTTTTTCAATATTACAAAACATTTATAAAAAAAATATGTGCATTATTTTCAATTTTAATATTATTGAAAATAAAATGAAATGTGACTTTGTGGTATCTTATCATATCGATATCACCTATTTTAAAAAACATACCCAAATAACCACTTAAAATAAGATAGGAAACAGTTATAATCCTGATAGGGGAATTGAATCACATGTAATTCGTACTAATGAGCCTTTAAATATTCAATTCCAAGACTACATATATATTACTGATTTAAAAAAAGAGTGATATAATCCATGTTTTTGATGTTTCCCATACAAATCATAAATGTGATTAAATACTAAAAATTTCATATTAGGGGCTGTTTTTGAAAAATAATCAACAAAAACATAATAATACATAATTTTTAAAATTAGTTAGAATGTTTATGTGAAAAATGAGTAGCCCCAATTTTTTCTCATGTCTAATTCAATCGATACCCCCATAACAATTATGGTAAATTAAATAATAAAATGAATTGTAAGTGTAGTATCCATTACTCATAATTTCATTTTTATAATTTTTCAAAAAATGAAATACTCCAAAAAATATAAATAATATATTATCTGCAATATTTATCTCCCTCATTGAATTCACTCAACTTCTATTCATGGTAGTTTTGAAACTCTATGAGAATTAATTTTTACAATTTTCATAGAAGTGACAGCCTCAAAAATAACCTTCAATTCTCACTATATTAATACAAATAAACAAGATTAATTAGTAATATATTGGGATATATTTAATTTATTAGAAGTAACAATAATACATAAAATTTACTCTAAAAAGGATATATTCTCTTTTAACTTCATATGTCATGGAAACATAAGTTCCTTTTGATTTATCATATTTCTCATATATTTTTCTTGCTTAAAAATGTGAATAATACAATCCTTTGAACCATTTCTAGATTTCCCATTCTTGTCATATATCCTTTTACACTCTCTATGTAACCACTTGTTGATATCTTTTGAATAACATCAACAAAATTATTTTATTTTAAATAAAAATTCTTTTTCCCCCCATCTAATTAGCCTTGTTTAATTGGAAAATTCAAACAAAAAATAACTATTTATTGAATTTTTCAGTTCACATTGGCTACTAATTTAATGTATTTATAACATTAGAATGAAATTATATTTTTATATTTTTTGTCCAAGTAAAACCATTTGAATTTTTTCTTGGTAGCCTAGTCATGAATACCTCTTTTTGTTGACCATCCAATCTATATTTGACATGGACCACTTCTAAATATTATTTTTTAGTGTGCATAGATTTGGGGTGGAATGTTATCTTAGATTCCTTTTATTGTTTTGGGTATTATACTTAAAAAATATCCCCCTTGATTCTTCTATATTTATTGGGAGATAGATATTAGAAAAATTATAATATTAATTGTGTCTATAAATTCTGTAACTCAAACAATGGCCTCTATTTTATCATCTCCATCCTTGATATTTCATCATTATAGAATTATATCAGGGATTTATTTCTTCATGTAATGAATAATTGTTAATAATAAGTACGGTTTTCTTAACTACCTTTATTATATTAATGGAAATGAATTTACATCACTATTCTTCTTATTAATTTTGTTTCATGTATTCATCGATAACTAAAATATTAGTAATAGAATATACATAATGATATTAATAAGAACAATATTTTACAATACTGTTGTATAGTATTGTTTATCCATCTATAGAAGATTTACCATTAACCTCAATTAATTTTTTTAATTCTTACCAAGCCTGGATCAACTCATGATGAACCATTACACATTTGTATTGTGTCTCAAAAATGTATTATTCCTTCCGAGACCAATTTGATTTCATATCAGACTCCATATTTTTTTCTAAAGCTATAATTAATTTGTGAATTTTATTCATAAATATAATGATCTTACATTTTGATAAACTCTTTTATATCATTATCCAATTTCCTTTTCTACATTATCCATTTGATCATTTATTTCTCGAGATGTGTAATCCCCTAAATATGTTATTCCAATTACTTTTTCAATTTCCATTCATGATTTTTTTCATTCATCACTATAATCCTATATTAATTGGTTATACATCATAATAAAAAACTCCTTATATTTGGATCCTATAATTTAATGTCCTTGATAAGCTGTAGGTTTCTTCTACCAAAATTTAAATTGACCTCTCTCTAAAAAACACTATATCATTTAGACTTTTCATGTATAACCTTCAAGAACATCAATAAAACTACTATCCTTGAAACGCATCACTAGAACTTAAATAATTCAAGTACACCTCTACATTCTTGCACCATGATACAAATGTTGCATTGACTCCATGAATTATAGAAAAGTGCCACCTGAGTTCTCTCAAATGTATACTCAATGATCTAATTTAATTATTTATCTCAACCTATATAAATATATAATCCACCGTTATATAAATTTATTATAATAGTTTAATATAGTAATAAAATGATTAAACAAATTAAAATTTAAATCCTTAAAGATTGAGATCTATAAACCCATGATAAATTATTCTTAACAACATAAAATGGTAATAATTTGTTTTCCGTCCATTTTTATTTTTTCAAATAACCATTATTAATAAATTCAAATTTTAAAATATTAAAATTTTGGGTTTCCTTCATTCTTCTGTAGTTAATAATTAAAATCAGATTATATATCTTCTTTAAAATGAATAAACTCATGTGGAATGTTTTCATAAAATACCATGACTTATATGATTTAATTATTTCCAAAAATTCTACATCATTTTGAATGGATTAAAGACTATGTTCCCCTAAAAAATTTGACATTCATGTATACTAAAATTATATAATTATTAATACTGATAATTTTTTCCATTCATAGTGGCACAATAACTTCATTCTCATCATCAACATAGATTTTCTATATTTCTATTTAACAATTGATTAAAATGAATGAACAAGAAACCACATGATAAAATCAATATTTCTAGCATACTTATCTTTTTTGATATCATGTTTAGTACCCATGTATGGACATGTTAAAATTTCTTCTCCATTTTCTTTTCCACATATACCTATCTGATTTTTTGAGTCATCCATGGACTTGGTATTGTCACATATAGTCTTTTATGCACCTCACATAGCCAGTATTCCTCACAATAGATCATGCAATCAATAAAACCACTTATGATAAATTGAATTCACACACAGTGTCTTTATAATGACTCATTGTAGGCCCTACCTAATTATGTAAATTAGAATACTCACAATATTCCATATTGTTTGTTGGGATCATACAATAGAACAACACAATCTTGATAGATCTAGATTTCTAAAAAGGCCGACATTTTATCATTTTACTCTTCATGTATTAATTTGAAAAAGTTGATTCAAAGCATTTGGTTGGTTAAAAGTATTTTAGTCAATCATAAATTTCTTGTTTTATCCACTAACTATGTAGAGAAAATGGTCAATCTAACATCATCTCAATAGGGTATTACCATATAATAATATGATTAATTTGATGTAAATAATTTAGTTTGATGAATTTTAGTGGACTCTCATTTTGTCTGTATGATTTAAAAAAGATACTATGACTAAATTTGGGGGTTTCTGACATTATATTTTTTTGTTTATTTCTACATAATATATGAATGTTATTAATTCATACCTTGAGGAAATTATTAGGGCATGGTGGTGACCTATCAGTTTCAGTACTGATCCCCATTGAGGATTGAAATCCTCTTCCTACCTTCACTACAGATTTTTATACATCCATTATGCTTGAAACATGTGTGTTATTACTCAACAATACGCTCCCTCAATTAGTTTCTACTTTGAATAATTTTTTACAAACTCCAGAAAAATTCAATTAGCCAAAAATAGTTACTTTTAAACATAAATAATAAAAAATATAAAATATAAAAATTTCAAAAAATTTAATTCTATTTTTATTTAATATTAAAAATTACTCTTAAAAGTTCAATAATTTCATAACTTATACATCATGCAGATTCTCTTAGTTGCTAACAGTGTTCTGTTCCAATTTTTTTTAACACATGACATAAGCATGAAGAGTTGATCAATAATCATATAATTTAAACACATGGGTGAGTAATAATAATAATCCTCTAATAATAACATCTATATATTATAAAACATATATTAGTATTTTGAAAAAAACATAATCCAAACAGATTGGGATAAAAAATTTACAGTAGAAAATGTAAAATAAGTAAAAAAGAGACAAAATAAGTGATCAGGACTTAAAATATAATGATATTATAAATTTAAATTAGTGGATGAGTCACTTATTGACCAAATAATATCCAAACACATTCTTTTGTTCAATTACCATCCACATTATTTTTAAAATTAAATACTTATACATTAAGGAATTATTATTTTATGAAATTACTACATAAATAATCCTATAAATGGAACCCTCCTCTAACCATAAAAAACCCTCCAGTCATATCTTGAATATATCTGTATTTGCAGTATTTTAAATTCTTCTTAGACGTTTGGTTGCTTCTATTTTTAATAAGTAATTCTAGATCATTCGTTCAAAAAGAACCATTATGGGAAAGAGTGAATTCATTAAAGTATGAATCTACTTCTACACATTTTATAAATTAAAATTTCATATAAACTATTTATAAATATTATCATCAGCTATAATTATTTAATATTTAAATAATTATTATTCTATTAAAAAAATAAAACCATTATATAAATTGAACCTCTAACCCATTCACTAATTGATGATGTTTGCCATTATGAAATTTCAAAAACATATATAAATGATGATATACCATCATCAATATTTTCATCATAAATAAGAGTCAAAACATTAATAATAATAATTATATATAATATTATGGATTAATTTATGTCATTATTATGCTTCTAGAAGTGTGACAAAAAAATGATTGATCAAATAAAGTGACATATAATTATCAATAAAAAAACATTCTCATCATGGATTGAATTATTTTGAACCATACCCAAAAAAATCATTCAAATAAAAAATGGAATCAATAAACAAATCTAAAAAATTATTAAATTTCCTGTAATAATAATTATATTTTCAAATAGGTCTTAATGAACCAGTACATGCATCTTTGTTGTGAAACATATATAAAACAATCAAAAATAGTAACTTATGAGGATGGAATTAAACATAAACTTTATTTTATATGAATAATAAATGAATATAAATGAAATTAATAAAATTTCTATGATTAAAAAAAGTCCTAAAATTATACATTAATATTGTTATGTTTATTATAGGGGTAGTTAAATTTATTCCATGGAAGTCTGTAGTAGAAGTAAGTGTAACTTCCCAGGTAAATAATGAAATATGATATTTTCATATTTATTAATATTTTTTAATTAAATATTATTTTTACTTTAGAGGGGTTTTTATGTTCGATGGCTTACCCGATACACAAAAACAGGTTTCTTTGAAATCTTACGTTGCACACCAATAATAGAATATTATTATTTTAAATGGTAGATAACACCTAGCCGTTTTATTTAATGGAATGAATATAACTAATGAAAATATTATTATAGATCTTTTTTAAATGTATTTTCTTTTATCCAATAAAATTTAGAGGCATAAAATGTGAATGAATCTATTCTTAAACATAATTTACATTAAAAGGATGAATTATCCCTTTTGATGGCGAACCCTATTTAAATATATTTTTGGTCACATTCATATGTTCATTTGGAAAAAATAAAATTCATCTTTAGATTCTTATCATCAGTATTTACTTTGGGCAAATTATTGGTATTTTAATGATAAAATTCATTTTTTAATAAATACTGAAAAATACTGTATTCTATTTCAAAAGTGCTTTTTAATATAATTTATTTATAAGGTTATATTATCTTTTCAATTGGATTAAAAGTTTAATTAGAATATATTTTTATGATTTAATCTAATGGTGGTCATTAGAATTAATTTCACCATGAAAATAGACATAAACAAGTGTGAATCTTTTGATAGATATTGTTTCTTAAAAACATGCTATCTGTTTTGACAGGGGGAATTAACTATATAATTTATTAATGAAACATATATGTTTTGAATTTTATAAAATGGAATTAAATTTTGATTTTTTATTATAAAATATATCATAGGGTTAATTTTTGGTATTTTTCGAATAATGTTCATTTTATAATGAATAGTGAAAAATACAGCATTTTAATTCAAACCTGCCTTTTCATCCAACTTATTTATAAAGTTATATTTTTATTTTAATTGGTTTTATAGTGTAATTGAATTATTTTTTTATCATTTAATTCAAATTTGGTCATTGGATGTAATTTCATTTTTCAATTGGACGTATAAACAAGTCAATCTTTTGATAAATTTTACTTCTTAAAAACTCGTCTTTAGTTTTGACAACGAGAATTATTTTTAAATTTATTACTGAAATTTCTCTGTTTGGAATTTGGTAAAATGGATTAAATATTTGGAATCAGAATATCCAAATTATGAAATTAAGACTCTTTTGTTTTTGACATAATGAATTGTAATTACGTTAATTATTTTTAATTGTCGTGATTAATTAGTAAATCAGGTAAAAAGGGTAAAAAAAATAATGTTATAATAATATAAAATTACCCATACATGTTTATTAATATTACTCTTTGAGTCATGGATGACCATTGTATGCCTTGTGCCAAATTTGGGACACCATGTAATCACTTTTGTGTGATAGTGACCTTTTATCATATTAATTTTAAAGAAAAGAAAATATAACCAATGTATGTAACACATAAGCTAAACAATTTTAGTTTTGTTTATATAAATTATCGCTTTGAATATAAATAGTTATTGGAAATATAAAATGATTTTCTACATCATGATATTTTATTTATAATTTTTAGACACTAAATAAATAAATTTATTTTTGACACAATGTTGATGCAGTTATTTCCTCATTAATGAAAGATTTAAATTAATGATATTATAAGTGTTAAAATAAATTTTTTTCGAGTCTTTGGCTGCTATAGATGAATTTCATAGAGGATTATGATATGTAAAAAAAATTTAATACTCTTATTTCGATGGAATAAAGCTTTTATGCCTTCATCAAAAGTCAACTACCAATAGTGTCGAAATTGGCATAAATGAGTTTTTAAAACAATTCTTATTTTATTAAATGGTATAATAGTATAAAAAACATAATATTCTGACCAATGGAATATAATATATTACTAATATAATTATTTATACAATTATGGGACTATTTAAATTTTAATGTAATTATTATGACCTTTTAGTTTAAAAATAAAAAAGATGTGGTAATAATTATTAATTTTAACTAAGGGTTAAAATTAAAAGATAAGGTGAATTATATGACCTCCACTTGTCTAAATACAATTGGTTGATTTTATTTCTACCCCTTATCCTCTTATCCTTTAAATATATCATTTTGGAACAATTCTAATTTGAAAAACATTTTATAATAAATTAATATTTCATGACTTTCCAAGAGTGTCCCTCCTCCTTCTTATAAAAAGCCCCCACCTCTACCCCCATTCCCACACCCCTCAAGACCTTGGCTCATCCAAAATCGGCTCATAGTATCTCTCCCCAACCCTCTATTCCTTCTAGAAGCCACTCATTGGGCAGAATTCATTTCAAGAGAGTGTTTTTCCTCAAATCAAAAGAAGTTACCCGATTTAGAAGGTAAAGTCTTCCCTCAAAATCCTTTGTTGTATTTTTCTTATTCACTCCCCCTAAAATTCTTATTCATTGATTCCATAAAAAACAATATCCTGAAAATACTAGGATTTTTTTTAAGAGAATGATTTTGATTTACACTTATACATAGCTTCGTCTAATGGTTAAAGGACATATTGTTGCTCTTGGTGACGAATTATTGCCTCACGAAACGTTGATTATTAAATCTTCTATTAACACATTTCATGGTGGCCATTATGATGTCACTGTATTTATATATGATATATATTATATTTATGTCCTCTCTATGCTTTTGTATTTTATATTTAAAACATACCTTTATTCTTTTCAGGTCGTGTAATTGTGATAATTGCATCTGAGGAAGTGTGGACTACCGCCCCCTCAAGTGATATGACTCGTTCATAAAATACATGGAATATATAAAGAGTGAAATTAATGAACTTATGTGACCTATATAAAATATATATTATACTATAATTATAATATATATATGTCTCATTGATTTTTAATTCCATTAATATGACAAAGAAATGAAAGTAACGTTCATGCGTACGTACGGCCTACCATCTCCATGAACGGTGCATTTCATTATTTTATCTCAAATGTTATGAAATAGTATAAAATTAATATATACTCGATATATATATTTAAATAATTAATACTATTTTGGAGATGATTTCCTTATAACTAAATGGAAAATTATTTTCAAACAATTTTATTTTTGACTCATGTCCCAAACATTGATAAAACGTTTGATATGAACTCACATAATTTACTAATTATTATAACAAGGGAATATGTGATATGAAATTAATAATTAACTTTAAAGAAAGTCCTTAAGAAATTTTAAATTTACCTAAGTTCATTATTCAAAAATATAAACAACTAACGAGAACAAGTCAGACTCGAGGTAAGAGATTCTACCTCTCTCTTTCTTTTTATGTACTCTCTTTTATGTCATTTATTTTAAGCTATTATTTATTATGTTGGGTGATGTTATTTGATATTCCTATTACTATAATTTTTATTTTTATATGATGAGTTACCCTATTTGATCTCATCAATCCATTTTTTGGAAGTTTTAAGTGGTGCCATTAGGCTGTCGAGTTTTCGTAAGGGATTTTTCATCTCACTTTTATTCTCATGAGATTCATGCTACATTTTCCAGTATTTCTCTTTGTGTGTTGTTCGTACTGCCCATTATTGTATTCTTTGTGTAATATAATTTAATTTATGTGTATTTACATCTTTATTGTATGATCCTTCTTTCATGGGGTGTACGTTTCAAATGTTACCCAAATCGGTTAGAGAACCTTTCACCCTCCTCTTTTTAAAAGACATCCTTTTATTATGTCTTTTAATTTACATATTATTATATTGGGATATGTTATTATATATCCTTATTGATGTAAATTTTATTTCCAAGAGATGAGATACCATTTTCTCTCTCATCAAATAATTTTCTGAATTTTAAAGTGACACCGTTAGGCTATCGAATTTATATAAGGAAACTTCTTAACCCAATTTCAATTCTTTGGGTTAAACCTCTACTTATTGATTATGTAATGCTATGAATATGTGTGGATGAACTATTATTGTTCTAAACTTAATATCCACTTATATTGGATGTACTTATATTTTTCACACATAATTATGTAATTTATTTATCCTTAATTTAAGGATACCATCTTTGTACGGGATTTCGTCTCAATCTCCTTTCATTGAGGCATATTTTGATTTCTACACGACTTTATTTTATATGGTGTATAAAATCCTTATGAATTTTCATTTCATTCAAAATTAATCTTTTTACATGAATCATTTTACTAAACGACAAAAGGAATGTATTTGTCTTACGTATGCAGCGACAACGACTTCTCTGCCGTCGTGACCATTATTTGAGTTTTGGTTTCCTCTACAACCATAAATTTTTTTAAATAAAAAAACAAATACAATTTTTTATATTATTTTGGTATTCAAAATGGTTTTTATAATGGATTTATTTATTCAAAATCATAAAATGTTATATAGTTATTTAAATGTGGAAATGTTATGTTTCCTTTATTCATGTTTTATGTGATACGATTATGTTATGGTTCTCGGGAATTTTTTATGAAGATGGGTGGTTCAACGTTAAACTAAGGGCGGGTGAGTCCGAGATAAATCTCCAATGCATTGGGAAATGAGAAGGAGTTAAACGCTAAGGTTTCTCCGAATAGATTTAGGGAATATACAGTTATGGGTATTCCAAACGTGACCCTGATGGTTACTTCCTACGTAAGAATGTTATGAATGCCTCAAGTTACCTTTATATATTATGATTTCTATGAGTTATTCATAAATTTTAGTATTTCATGAGGTATGTTAAAGTGATTATGTTTTATGAGAAAAGTATGATTTAATTGATTCTTATGTATACATGGACTAATGTTTTCTTTCTGTATTTTTATATCCCTTACTGAGCTTTTTATGCTCATCCCATGTTTTTGAATTGTTCTTCACAGGTCAAGGGAAAAGTAAATGATGTGATGATAGTGTCAAATATGTTTCAAGAAAAAAACCATGTTTGGTTTTAAATATTTTTCCTTTGATGGAAAAAATGAATATTGTTTTTGATGTAACCACCTTATTTAAATGTGGAATGAAATGCATGATTTATGACCTAATTCTCTAAAACTCTAAACCTAAAAATTTCCTCAATGTGAATTATTGAAATAACTCAAGACTATGTCATGATTAAGGCTGGGAACTTACAGTTGGTATCAGAGGTCGGTTTAGACAACTTTAGGGATTATGAGTTTTCATTAGACACATGGTTAGTCCCTATGTCTATTATTTCAGTTAAATCCGTGTTTTGTAACATTTTTAAGGTCATGTAAAGTCAGTTAAAAATTGAAGGAGGAGGACCTCAAATGACATTCATATCTCTTCCTGAGGACATGCTTGCAATAATTATTGAAAAGTCATGTTTAGAAGATTGTGAAACTTTTTCTAGCATACAACTCACTTACAAGCAGTTGTTTGAGATATCAAACACCTTCACTATACCACTTTATCATCATGGAACATGGGTTTTATTTAGGAAAATTTTATTTTGAAAATATTCTTATATTTTCAAGAAAGGTAAATATTATCAATGTATTTTTAAATATTTTACCTTCTCACATGATTTTGAAGCAAATTATGATTTTAAAAAAGGTGCTGAAGAAGGAGACCCATGCACAACCTATTTATATTTTCTTTTATAATAGTGTCTCTCAGAACATACCTAAGGTATTTTAAAAGGACCATTATTTGAATGTTTCAACAAAAATTTGGTTCGACTATTTTATAGAAATAATGTTTTATCAGATGTTTTGAAATTATATGTCATGTATGATTATTTACCGAAACTGTTTTTCTGTGAACACCCATATGACCCATGTTGTACAAGGTTTATTTGGATGGAGGAAGCAAATGATTTTTAAGGATCACTAAATAATTGTTGTAATGCATAGACCTTAAACCTACATGAACAAGATGACGATGAAACCAAATGGACACCATGATCAAGGTATGATGTTCTTCATTTTGGGGATCATTTTATTTTATCTTATGGTGGTGAAATAAGACTTCCAGAATTAAGATGTTGAGATCATAATGAATTCGGATGAAAATGAGAGGTATATGGAAAACATTGAGGTTAAAACATGTTACCATTATTTTTGAGTTTTATAAAAAGGACCACCCGTAGGATGGAAGACAACCAGTTACATCTGGTAAGGCTGTAGGAATCGAACCCACAACCGAAGCGAGACAAGGGCACATCGTCTCCCACTGGACTACTTGGAGTCCCTAGTTATTAGGACTTATTATTTTAGTAAAATGATTTTATGGAACAATAATCAAATGATTTTGGGAATTTTTTTTTTATAAAATGGATATTCTTAGTATAGGAAAATTATTTGGTGATTAAGTGATAAAGGTTGTTGTGAAATACGTTCTCTCATTTGAGGAAACACTATATCCCTAAGAAAGATAGAATATTATGGGATTTCAAATGTGGAATAATGGTTGAAATTTTAGTTTGGAAGAATCTATGTTTTTATTGTGAACATATGATGATTTGGATTATATATGAAAATGATTAACCTATCATTTAAAATATGTGATTAGGTTAACTACTTTTCAATATGAGACCTTGTGAGTAACTGATGTTATTTGGAGATAAATGTTAAGATTTATCTAGGAAGACAATGTGATAAAATCCTTCAGAGATTCGGGTTTCAGTCTTAGTTTTGATTACTTTGAATAATTTTATTGATAACTGTTTATTGAATGTTCTTTGATGAACTTTGGGTTTTTCTGGACAAGTTTTGGGGATTAAGAGTAGTTTTCTTTTTGTAAAAGATTATCCTTTTTGGGGATTATCTGATATTGTACTAACCATTTTGGTTTTGTTTAAGGTCCTAAGATATTGGAAATATATATTTCATCTTTTTTGGATTATTTCATTCTATCCAAGTTGATTATAGCGCTCTTAATGTGAACAAGTCAACCTAAATACTCATCGTTTGGAGAAAATATGATTTTGTGTTAGAAATCTAGTAAAAGATGAAGTCTACATGACAAGTAAGTATGTTTCCTTATGTTTTATTTAAGACCATAAATAAATTATTCAATGAAAATAAACATAAAAGAAAAATGTTGTCTGTTAACTTTTCCTACTGGGGAATCAAATACCTTTTATCCCATCACAAGTTTGTGATTTTCTGGTGGTTAACTTTCTGCTAGACATATTTTCTGTCACTCTCCATCAGAACGTGATGGTTTGTTTTCTGCTCCATATCCATATTTTCATGGAATCCTAATATCTTTTGCCTCGGTTGACCTTTGTATTTCTTTTTATTTATTTTAAAGTGATAGTTTTGTTGACTAGTCTTCCGATGTGGGACTTTAAATGATGTTTTCGAGCCCAATTTTAAAATTGCGAGGATGCAATTCTCAAAAGGGGGGAAGGATGTAAAATCCCAAGTAAATAAAGAAATAGGATATTTTTATATTTATTAATATTTTGGAATTAAATATTATTTTTACTTTAAATGGGTTGCTATGTTCGATGGCCTACCCGATACGCAACAACAGGTTTCTTTGAAATCTTACACCGCACACTAATAATATAATATTATTATTTTAAATGGTAGTTAACACCTAGGTGTGGTATTGAAGGGAATGAATAGAACTAACTAAAATATGATTATAGATGTTTGTTAAATGTATTTTCTTTTATCTAGTAAAAGTTAGATGCTTAAAATGCGAATGAATCTAATTTTAAGCATAATTTATATTAAAAGGCCGATTTATCGCCTTTTGATGGAGAGCCCTATTTAAATCTAGTTTTGTTCACTTTAATATGTTAATTTTGACAAAAAAAATTATTCTTTAGATTATTATCCTCAAAATTTACTTTGGGTAAATTTTTGTTATTTTTCTGATAAAATTCATTTTTTAATGAATAGCGAAAAAAACTGTATTTTATTTCAAAAGTTTTTTTTTGTCAAATTTATTTATAAGGATAGATTATCATTTTAATTAGTTTTAAAGTGTAATTTGAATATATTATTACCCTTTAATACAATGGTTGTTATTATAATTAATTTTACTTTGAAAATGGACATAAACAAGTGTCAATCTTTTGATAGATATAGTTTCTTAAAAACACGCTATTTGTTTTGACAGCGGGAATTAAATATATAATTTTTTAACAAATCTTATATGTTTTTAATTTGATAAAATGGATATCAATATTGAATTTGGAATATAAAATTTATATTAGGGTGAATTTTTTGTATTTTTCTGATAATGTTCATTTTTTAATGAATAGTGAAAAATATATCATTTTAATTCAAAACTGCCTTTTCATCCAATTTATCTATAAATTTATATTGTCGTTTTAATTTGTTTTAAAGTGTAATTGAATTATTTTTTTATCATTTAATTAAATTTTGGTCATTGGATGTAATTTCACTTTTCCATTGGATGTATAAACAAGTATATCTTTTGATAAATTTTACTTCTTAAAAACTCATCTTTCATTTTGACAACAAGAATTATTTTTAAATTAATTACTACAATTTATCTGTTTAGAATTAGATAAAATGGATTCCATATTTGGAATCAGAGGTTCTAAATTACTGAATTAAGCCACTTTTGTTTTTGACATGATGAATAGTAATTACTGTAATTATTTTTACTTGTCGTGATTAATTGGTAAATCGGGTAAAAAGGGTAAACAAAATAATGTTATAATAATGTAAAATTACCCATCCTTGTGTCTTAATTCTATTTTTTGTGTCATGTCCGACAATGGGATTATTTTTGAAAACTTTGGGACCCCATGGAATCACTATTGTATGATAGTGACCTTTTATCATATTATTATTAAAGAAAAGAAAATATAACCAAAGTATGTAACACCTAAGTAAAACAATTATACTTTTGTTTATATAAATTATCACTTGGAATATAAATATTAATTGGAAATCTAAAAAAATTTCCTACATTATGATATTTTATTTAGAATTTTTAGAAGTTAAATAAATAAATTTAATTGTTGACACAATGATGATGTAATTATTACCTCATTAATGAAATATTTAAATAAATGATAGTATATGTGTTAAAATAATTTTTTTTGAAACATTTTATTCTATACATAAATTTTATAGATTATTATGTTATGTAAATGTATGTTAATACTCTTATTTTGAAGTAATAATGCTTTTATGCCTTCATCAAAAGTCAACTACCAATAGTGTCGAAATTGGCATAAATGAGTTTTTAAAACAATTGTTATTTTATTAAATGGTATAATAGTCTAAAAAATATAATATTCCGCCAAGTGGAATATAATATATTACTAATATAATTATTGATACAATTATGGGACTATTGTCATTTTAATGTAATTATTATGACCTTGTAGTTTGAAAATAAAAAAAGACGTGGTAAGAATTATAAATTTTAACTAAGGGTTAAAATGAAAAGATAAGGTGAATTATATGACCCCCCCTTGTCTAAATTTTATTAGTTGAGTGTATATAAACCCATTGTCCTCTTATCTAAGAAATATATATTTTTGGAACCATTCTAATTTGAAAAAAAAATTATAATAAATTAATATTAAATGACTTTCCAAGAGTGCCCCTCCTCCCTCTTATAAAAAGCCCCCACCTCTACCCCCTTACCCACACCTCTAAAGCCCTTGGCTCATCCAAACTTTGAAGATATTGTCTCTCCACATCCCTATCTTCCTCCTAGAAGCATCACATTGCGAATGATTCTTTTTATGATATCATTTCCCTCAAATCAAAATAAGTTACCCGATTTAGAAGGTAATGCCTTCCATCAAAATCCTTTGTTGTATTTTCCTTCTTCACTCCCCCTAAAATTATTATTCATTGTTTCAATAACAACACCAGTATACTCAATATACTATTATTTTTTTGTCATAATTATTTTATTTACAATTACACACACTTTCGTCTAATAGTTAATGAACATATTGTTGTTGTGGATGACGAATTACTGCCTCATGAAATGATGATTGTTAAATATTCTATTAACAACTTTCATGGTAGACATTATGATGTCACTATATTTATATATGGTATATATTATATTTATATCCTCTCTATTATCCTATATTTTATATTTAATTAATACTTTTATGCTTTTCATGTCATGTAATTGCGATAATTTCATTTGAGGAAGTGTGGACTATCGCCCCTCAAGTGATGTGACTCATTCATGAAATACATGGAATTTATAAAGAGTGAAATTAATGAACTTATGTGAACAATATAACATATATATTATACTGTAATTATAATATATATTGTCTCATTTAATTTTAATTACTTTAATATGACAAAGAAATGAAAGTAGCGTTCATGCGTACGTACGACCTACCGTCTCCATGAACGGTGCATTTCATTTTTTTATCTCCATAGGTTATGAAATAGTATAAAATGAATATATACAATATATATATATTTAAATCATTAATAATATTTTGTAGATGATGTACTTATAACTACATGGACAATTCTTTTCAAACAAGTTTCTTTTTTTACTTATGTACCACACATCAACAAAACGTATGATATGAACTCACATAATTAACTAATTATTATAAAATGGTAATATGTGATATGAATTGAATAATTAAAATTAATGGAAGCCCTTAAGAAACTATAAATTGATCTATGTTTATTATTTAGGAATATAGTGAACGAATGAGAACAAGTCGGACTCGAGGTATGGGATCCTACCTCTTTCTTTTTAAGTACTCTCTTTTGTGTCATATCTTTTAAGATACACTTTATTATGTTGGGGGATGTTCTTTTATATTACTCTTACTGTAATTTTTATATTCATACTATGAGAGACCCTATTTGATCTCATCAATCTATTTTTTGGATTTTTTAAGTGGTGTTGTTAGGTTGCCGAGTTTTCCTAAGGAATTTTTCATCTCACATTTATTCCCGTGAGATTCATGCTATATTTGAAACTATTTCCTTTTGTGTGGTGTGTGTAAATCCCATTATTGTATTCATTGTGTAATATAATTTAATTTATGGGTATTTACATCTTCATTGTATGATCTTTATTTCATGTGGTGTACGTTTCAAAAGTTACCCAAATCGGTAAGATAACCTTTCACCCTCCTCTTTTTAAAAGACTTCCTTTTTTATGTCTTTTAATTTACATATAATTATGTTGGGATATGTTATTCTATATCATTATTGATGTAAATTTTATGTCCAAGTGATTAGATACAATTTTCTCTCTCATCAACTCATTTTATGAATTTTAAAGTGACGTCATTAGGTTGTCGAATTTCTGTAAGGGAACTTTTTAACCCAATTTCAATTCTTTGGGTTAATCCTCTACTTCTTGATTATGTCATGCTATGAATATGTTTGGATAACCTCTGATTGTTTTACACTTAATATCTACTTATATTGGGTGTATTTATATTTGTCACATATAATTATGTAATTTATTTATCCTTAATCTAAGGATACCATGTTTGTATAGCACTTCATCTCAATCTCCTTTAATTGAGGCATCTTGTGATTTCTATGCGACTTTATTTTATACAGTTTATAAAACCCTTTTGAATTTTCATTTCATTAAAAAGGAATAGTTTTACACGAATCATTTTACTAAACAGAAAAATGAGTTTTTTTGTCTTACGTATGCAGCGACAACGACTTCTCCGCCACTATGACCATTATTTGGGTTTCAGCTTCCTCTACAAGACATAACAATTTTTAAATGAAAAATAAATACCATGTTTTATTTTATTTTGGTATTGAAAATGGTTTTTAGAATGGATTAATTATTTCAATATCATAAAATTTTATATTGTTATTGCAAAGTGGAAATGTTATGTTTCCATTATACCTGTTTTATGTGATACAATTACGTTATGGTTCTTGGGAATTGTTTATGAAGATGGGTGGTTCCATGATAAACGTTTGGCATGTGTGCCCGAGATAGATCTCCAATGCATTGTGTAACATGAGGGATTTAAATGCAAAGTTTTCTATGAAGAGATTTAGGGAATAGATAGTGATAGGTATTCCAAACGTGACCATGAGGGTTACTCCCTATGTAATAATGTTATGAATGCCTCAAGTTACATATATGTCTTCTTATTTCTATGATCTATTCATAAATCTTATGATTTCATGATTTATGTTAAAGTTCTAATGTTTTATGAGTAATGTATGATTTCATTGATTCTTATGTATACATGGACTAATGTTTTTTTCCCTTATTTTTATATCCATTACTGAGCTTTTTATGCTCATCCCATGTTTTTGAAATGTTATTCATAGGTCAAGGGAAAAGTACATGATTTGATGATAGTGTCGAATAAGTGTCAAGAAACAACCCATGTTTTATTTTAAATATGTTTCCATTGATGGAAAAAATGAATACTGTTTTTGATGTAACCACCTTGTGTAAATGTGGAATGAAATGCATGATTTAAGACCTAATTCTCTAAAACTCTAAACCTGAAAAGACCCTCAATGTGGATTCTTGAAATAACTCAAGATTAAGTAATTTTTAAGGATGAGGCCTTACAGTAAGGTATTCTTTACCAATCTCATTTTTAAATTGTAATTATTTATGTTTGAACTTTAATCTATTGAAATTACATGTTATTCTATGTACTCTAGTAAATCATTGGTTTTACATGTATAATTATCATTTAAACTTTCATTGGTTTCCAAATAAATTAATAATACTCTTATAAGTGGAGAAAACCATGTCAGTTCATCTTGGTCGGGAATCCTTTTTGTGCATGTATGTTTTCATAATTTTCTATTATATATATAATTATCTCAACATTAATGAATTATTAACGTATTTCTTAGATAATATGACATTTATTACCAAATTAACCATATTTTAATGGTAATTTTATTATAAATTTCCCATATCTATGATCTTCATTAAAAATTGTAAAGGAAATCACGTTTTTAATTTTTTTTCATTACTATTGAATTTTCTCAAATTCTTCATCATTGTTGATTGAGAATATTATTATCAAATTTTTTATGGTAGTACAAAAATATTTTTATTCCCTTTAATTAATAATACATTTATTTTGATGATAGAATGTATCAAAATTATAAGGGGTATTTTATGATCTTTCCCAATGTAAATTTTAGTTGCATTATATATTTGGATTTCATCTATTCCAATATCCTTTAATGTTTCTAATACATGAATCATAATATTTAGTAATGATATAATCCATGTTCATTCTATAAATAGAATATGAAAATGTCTTATAGCGGTTTTTATATAACATGTTTATTTCCCAATGGTTAATTAAGATACAATGGAATTAAAACAAATCATGTTCACAGGGAACATATGTTTATAGTTTTTAATTATCTAATTGGTGGGAAAATAATTATATATCCTTTAAATGAATTGGTTCAAGTATTACCTCATGAGTTGAATATGAATGAGGGTGAAAAAATCCCTTAAGTGGCACATTCCACTAAGTTATAATTGGGTCCAAAATTATACAACCGTCTAATGAATTTTTTTAATGACCTATATCTCATTAGCAGATTTTTGATTGATTGGGGGAGAAAAATCAATCCACTATGAGACATTATGACCTATGTGATAATATCCTTGACAGTGAGCCATAATAAATGGTATTGTTTTCTAGGATTATATAAAACATTCTAATTGATATGTTATTTGTTTTGTCTTGTTATTATCGAATCATGTTTTCAAAGTCTTATTTATCAAAAAAAATTATACCAAAATATATATTGAATAATCCCTGATTTATGATCTATTATTATTTGGTAATGATTCACTTATTTTACGGACATGTACAATTATTATGTGTAAAATCACACATGATTATCTTATTCTTCACTTATGCTCGTTCATTTTTTCTCTCTCATGTTTACCATTACAAAGCATCATTGCACAAAATTTACTATGTTTTAGATCCCCAAGATAAGAGGGAGAATATTATATATGATATTTATAAAGGGTTTTATCTTAGAAGACTATTTTTGGGATATGATTATAATTTTATAAAATATGTTAGTTATTGATCTAATCTCTAAAGAAACTACCAAGTATATGTTCTCAACTATAATTTATTATGTGATGTTGGGAAAATTCATAAATATTGATTTAATATTCATATATATTGCTCTAGGGTCACCAAAACCATGTCCTAGCCTTACAATGTTCTACATTGAAATGATAAAATAGTTCATTCTAGAACAATAATCAGATAGGAGGTGAGTATTTTGTGCTTCTATCCATTATCGTAGGGGTGCCAATTTAGAAATAAAGAGGAGTTCTCGATCAAAACCCAATGATGTATGGAGTATCATCTAATGAGATGCTTTCTCAGGGAGAGTTCAACACTCTTGGTATTTCACCATCACAAATTGAGAAAATAAAATTTGACTAATAGATAAAATGAAATGATTATGGCCCCAAAGGGAAAGATGAAATGTCAAAACCATGACCTATTGGTAAATGTGGTTTCGCTATTTATGAAATAAAAGATGAACGAGTTATCATAATGTTTTTGGATTATGGTCATATTGATATGAAAAAACAAGGGACCATAGTTTAAGGTCACATGTCCTACATAGTTAGGGTGATGAGATTAAGGTCTCGAGACATGTATTACAAAGGTGATGAATTTTAAGCTCATATTACTTTGTCCTGGGGGTTTTTTGATATAATTTCAAGGATCCAAAACACGGGGTTTCATATTGATTATATTCATATAACACATACAAGATGGTGATAATCGATATCTAAATGAGGGTAATGGAAACATGATATTAAATAGAAGTCAAATGTTATATTAGAAATTCTCCAATGATGGTTTTGAATAGTTTTAGGTCTATATGAATGGTCCATAGAATTTTTTATATAGTCAACAAAATAATGGAAATTGTAGAAAATGGTATAAATTGTAAGCCCATAACATATGTATAAATACTCAAAGAATAATTGAATTAGTTTATGTTCACGATACAAGGATATAATCATTTTATAATTAGGACATATCGACCGAAATCAGGGTAAAAGGGATCGATAAAGAATCATTTAAATAAAATATGATGTTTATATGGTACAATATTTCAGTATTTTCTTTGCATAAATTGTTTGAATGTGATAAAATATCTTTTGGGTTTGGAATTAATCCATATATTGTTCATGGGAATTTTTTTTATTGATGGGAAACCATGAGAGAAGGGTTTGTATGAGAACAACACAAAATTTATTAAGGTTTCCTCTTTAGATAGGAGTAATGGATCAAGAGGTTTGAAGTCATGTGATTGGAAAATTTCAATGTTGATTAAAATAATAATTAAATTATGTCAATCACATAGTTTAATGTTGCGTAGTGTAAAAAATGGAGTGTCTTGCACAAGAAATTAATATTGATATGACTAAATAAATTGTTAAAAGGCTGAGAAGGAGGTTATGACATAGGACTAATAATGTTCCCTTAGAGTACTGAATGGGTACTGGTGATTTTGGATCAGAATATTGCATCAATCACCAGTGAAACCAGTGAATGTGTAGAAAACCATTTAGGTTTTAACACAAAACAATGATTTTCTCCACCAATTTATATGAATTCATGTGGCTAGATAAACGAGGATTTTTATAATTTCACTAAAAAAAAGTTAAAACGGTCTAAATTTTGGAATATAAGGTTCAAATTTTGATGTTAGATGAAAACAGGTTGTGGATGACTACTGAACATGGATTTGAAAGGAATGTTCATTTGTTTTATTGTTGGGAATGGTGTAAAAAATCTAAATATGTATGTTTCCACATTCCAATCAAGGGTTATATCATGAATTATTACTAAAACTCCTCTGGGATGTGTACCCTCTAGGGTAGATGGGCCTTTGGGGCACTCTTCCATAATAATATGGGAGTCTATTCCAACATGAAATATTAACGGACAATAATAATTATAAACCAAATAGTGGTATGGTGAGGGGAAATAGGCCACTATGAATTTTTTAAACACATTGAGAGTCATGTCAAAAAACATTGTATTTACCAAGAGGCATAAAAATAATGTGGGATTTGATGCGTACTAGTGTATTGAATAGCAATATTGAACTTCAAAACCCATAAAAAGGAACAAGGATTTAATTTGAGCATAACATAAGGAACTAGTGTGACTCTTGGAGATGTATAGTATAAGTTCATATATCTTTTTCTGTGAGGATGAACTATTGTTTTATAGAAAAAAATTCAACCATTATTTCAAATAGCCTATGAAACATGGTATAAACTGACCCTATGTGATGAAGATAGATTAATGAAATAATAGATAAAATTTTTAAGAGTTTTTATAGTATATGTTCATAGATATTTGATTCCAAGGATCATGACTTTTATAGTAATGTGACTTGGTCTATAGGGTATGAGTTATAAGGTCATGAAACTAGGACATGGGATATGATATTTGATGTTATTCATGAGGGATGAAAGAGTTTCTAAGGTAGTTCATATGGTGAATGGATCAAAATAAAAAACATTAACATCAACTGGAGTCCCATAACTATATTGAAACCTATATATGGGTGTACACATTTTTTAATGTAATAATTCATTGACCATTGAGTTTTTTTCTTCATTAATACTATACCAAATGGTTATATTATTACTTCATGTGGAAATGATTTGGTGTTATGTATCTTAATGTCTTATAATTAAGAATGAGAGGAGAAATATTGAAAAAATTATAATATTTCCCATTACCAGAAGTTAAACTGTGTATATCAAAACTTTTTTTGGAGAAACATATTATACCCCAACAATATTAATTGCTCTTTCATTTGTGTTGTTACATATTCCCAGTTTATTGAATTCTAAAAAACATAACTCATGGATTGAATTTTAATCTGGACTCCTTGATGATTTTCTGGCCCATTATAGATTTTTTCTAAATTATTTAGTTAGTATAACTTCATGCCAGTCTAGTTGATGAAAGAATTATTTTTAGGTCATACAACATTAACTAAATAATTTTTATGGTTTAAGGCCTCTCATATTAGAGTAATGGTGAGATAATCCAACAAATCATATTGAGTGGAAAACATGAATTTAATGTGTAATTAGGTCTAGAGTAGATTATCCCCTAAAATTTTATATGTGTTTTATGGTTTATTTTTTTGGAATAACACCTTTTGGAAGTTGAATCACCTAAGCACTATGTTGGGAGTGTTAAAATGGTGGTGATTTGAAACCAAGAATATATAGAGGTTATGGGTTATTTTATTCATGTCCCATGATACGATATCTAGGTGTCACTATGTGTCATGTGAGATGGGATTCAAAAAACATGTAGTTTTGATGAGTGGAATCCATCTTCATAATTTTTTATTATAAATTGGAGAAAATAGAGTAATTTTGGGACGTTCTAGTGGGACTGAAGGATTCATGACAAACTGGAATTAGGGAGTCTATCATTACCAAATCATCACAATGAAGGATCATATTTCACCATTTGAGGACATGCATAGAAAATTATATAATAGAAGAATCATCATAATGTTTGGAAATGAATGATGGTGTAACCAAATAAATTATGTTAGATTTTATGATAATATGAGGATGTTTCATTGGGTTCATTATTTATTAATGTGTTCATAAGTAAGGAAAAAACCTAGAATAACTTGATGTATTTTACCACTATTCAATCCGTTGTTTTGATGATAGAATCTAAATAATATTTGGAGAGATATGTAGAAAACGAATGTGGCCATGTTTATATTAAAAGGAACAACATTATATCTTTATATATCATAGTCTTGGATATAGTAATGATGGTTTATATTAAAATGAGACAGATGTGATTGAATTTAGAATAATCGGGCCGCGATAACACTACATAACTAGTGACTATGTCGTTATTAGGGTTGATGTTTAGAAATTTTGTAAATATATGGACTGTGTTGGGTATTATAATAAATTTTAATATCTATATTTTCATTGATCTTCACATCATTATACCTCTTTCAAAGGTACATTAGTGTTTAGTATAAAAAATAATAGAGGACAAACCATTCAAAACCACTTGAGAAAATTGTCATCATGAGATATCACTAAGCTTAGGTGCAGTTCTATACAGGACAAAAAAGTATAAGAGAGTCTAGAATATGACAGTACTGTGTTGTAAGTTGGAAATTTGTGTAGGGTGGTACTGTAGATAAGAGCACCTTGTGGGCACCATCATTATCATTTAACTAGGGAAGATAGTATGAGCTATTTTCATTGAATTATGAATTTTTATGATAAATAAATAAAACACTTACTATTTAATTTCAATTGTGGGATTTAGAAAGAGTGGGAAATGATGCAAGATAGGTGACTATGAAATTGAATAAATTACAAAATAAAAACATATATATAATACCACATTGTATTATGATATTTTAAAGATAATTCCAAGATAATATCCATCATGATAGAGGTTTGGTGATGTCCATACCATAGACAATGGTTGCACTGCAACTTATAAAGAGTAGATTTGGGACTACACAAGTATTAACATGTTTTTAATTGGAATATTTAGTTTGGTAAGTGATACACTTGAGGTCTTTATCAAGTTATATTAATATACAACATACTGAAGTTATCCATTCTAAAACATTCATTGTTGTTAAAAAATGGTTAAGATAAAACTACCTTGTCACATCGTAATGAGGTATATTTTTTTATGAAGATAAGTTTCTAAATAAATTTAATTGGATAGATATTGTCATAGTAAAATGATTATTTTTTGGTTATTTATGAAACCATCAACTACCCAATCCAAATTTTTAATAGATAATATTATAAATAATGATCCAAAGAATGGGATTATGGTAGGTGAAGATGTTTTTTAGTTTTTAAATTTAATATTTGAATTAAGAAATATTCATGGATATGTCATGTCAACTTTACAGAATTTATAGGAGCCAAAAAAGCATGAAAATACTGAGGTATAATAGATTAAGAGGAATAAAAAATAGATTTTTATTCATTGGAGGAAGGTGGTGATGAATTGTAATTCATTTATGATCTATATTAAAAAATATATTTTTTAGATTATATTAAATTGATGACATGTTTTAATTTTAAGATTTTTTGTATGAATTATAGAAAATTTGACATTATGAGCAACATCCTGGAAAAATGGGAAGTGGATAACTGAATCATTTGGGTATTTTTATCGCGTTTCATAGGTAACAATTGTACATACCAATATTAAATATAATATATTTTATTTCATTAAAAAATAATGTGATCAATATTTTTTGAGGAGTATGACACTAAACCTGAATATACTATGAAGCAATATATAAGCATTTAAAATATAGTGGTAGATTTTTTGGGTAAAAATTATTGTAACCAAATCATGAAATATATTAATAAATAAAAAACCCGTCATTATTGATGGTATAGAATCAATATATTAATTAGTGTAGAAAGATAACTAATTAGACTGATTTATGCATTTAATTTTAAATATTATAAATGTTCCAATTTTTTTTGGTTTTAATAATCTAAATACTTTTTGGATAAAATATTTTGTTTCTAAGAACTTTATATAAACAAAAAATTTATTATAAATTTATACTCAATAAGAATATGAAAATTTAAATTTATAAAAATTTTATTTTCCTATGGATGTTGTTTTCAATAAAACTTTACATTCCTATTAAATATTACATAATCAAATTTTATAATTTAAATTTTATTAAAGAAACTTATTTTTTATCATTAGTATAATATTAGATAAAGACGAATTTTTTTAATTGTTCTGAAATAATTGACAATTAGAAGAATAATGACCAATGATATTTTTAAGATAACGTTAACTTCTTTTAAATTATCATTATATATAAATAAAATAATATTTCTTAGACACATTTATTTGATAAAATTTGTATTTAAAGATTAATAAATTACATTTTAAATACTATTATGAATTTGTAATATCTATGTTCGTTAAAGTTTTATCATGAGTAATATTTTCTAACAAAATAACTTGTTTTTTGTTATTTTGTTTTAATTAAATAATATTTTTAAAAAGGTTATAGTTAAATTAAAATATATGGAAATAAATTTTATTTATTTATAATAAAACATATTTTATCTTGAATATTAAATGCGTTGAAAATTTTTTCCTATAAAAAATTATTTTTTTAAAAAATGAAATTCTATATATTTATAAAAGGGGAATCTCACCACCCATTCAATGTACTAATAAATTTAGTTTATTTTCAAAACTATTCCTTTATTCCTTATATGCAATCATATATTATACTCTTTATTTTCTGGTTAAAATGTATTAGCCTAAGCCCTTCCATTCAAATGATTCCTCCAAGGGAAGGTCTGAGTCATCAACAAGAATATTAATTTACCCAAGTTTCTTATCATTTTATTACTAATTTTCCATATCTATTTTTCTCATTAATATATAATTAAATCTACATATAATGTTTAAATATGATATTATTCTATGGTAATATATTTATTCCACATTTCCTATTTTCACTCTAGGAAAACAAAAATGATATCCGTGTATGGGTGTTGATTAAAGCCTTCCCAAAGCATCATGTTTCACTTTATTTATAGACATTACATGCATGGTCCTAATTCTGTAATTAATAAATAAATATCATAATAATAAAATATGTTTTTTCCAAATTGAAAAAAAAACATATTTTACAATTCTCCCATTTGATGGAAAATGAAATCATCATCCATGAATGTGTGTAAACTATAAGCTCCATAGAATGGTTTTTTCCATTTTTTTACCACCACAATTCATGTATGGTAATTAGAATATATTAAATGGTTATATATTACTATTATTATTAAATTTATACTTTTCTTATAATATAAATTCACCATCCTATAAACAAATATAGTAATAAACAATTATTCTAAAATCAAACTCCAAAAAGAGCCTTTAATAGGGAAAAATGATTTCCTCATACAATGTAATAATATAATATAGGTTCTATTATTTTTATAGTTAACTAAAATTAATATATATCACAATTATAAATAAGATATAAGTTCATTATTTTTTCAATTATATGACAACTAAATCACTTCGTAGTCATCCATTAAATATGGTACATTCTTGCTTGGGTCAGTTTAAAAACCAACATAAACAAAACAGTAAATATAAATTATAGATGGATATGACAATTAATTTATAATAATATATTATTTAATTAATTAAATAATTATTTTTTTATTTTCATAATAGTAATATTGTTATTTAACACATCACTTAAGATACCAATATTCATTCATGAAAATTCATTGAAACATTCTTATTACCAATTTCATATTTATGCAACATAACATAAACCCACGAAGAATAAAATAATAAAATGGTAATTAATTATTCAAATTCAATTTATATAACTTTTATGATATTTTATTCATTAAATATTGTAAATTTATTAATAAAAACACAATTATTATGAAACTTTGGAAACAAATTCATGATTACTCCATCAAATATAAAAAATTTATAATAAATAACAAATATAATTGAAGAAAATAAATATAGATGATTTTTATAAAATTATATATATATGAAAAAGGTTATTAAATTGGAGATTTAGATATTTATATTTTTTACTAATGAGGTTGTATAACATATCAACAAAAATGGATTTAGGTGAAGGGTTTGTAGTAACTCAATTTTCTTCCATTGTGTTATAAACACTCTTATAGAAAATGAATTATTCCATTATTTATTTATTCCTCCTATAGAATAATTGGTGTTGAATTTCAACCATTTTAAGGGATCTGTAGTTCTTACTTATAAATTCATTATCAAATGATTTATACCAAAAATATTATGTTTCTTATAATGGTTATTCTATTAAAATTTCAATTACATGAGACATGTTTAAGTTATACACCATGTAATTTTATTATACAGTGTACTCACACCCCTTTAAAATTTTACATCAACATACATTAATTATTCAAGGTATTTAATAATTCATTTGAAATTCTATCAATCAATTGGGGTTGATTCGAATGATTATAATGTCGTATGTGTTATTTTCCCATACATTCAATTTAATGAGGCTTTTTTATATAAAAGTAAGTATTTTGTGTATATTGTGTTTTACATAACTAATTGGATTCATGTAAAAAAATATTTATCAATTTCTTATTATTCCACCAATTTTATTTTAAATATTTATTTTAACTAATATAAGTTTATTTGGATCTCAATTTTTCTTCATTGGGATATAATTTGTATTCACCACATGTTTAATTTTTATGGGGTTTATTTTGGTCATGTATTACCTTTTAAATCCTGCCATACTACATTTTAAGGGAGTAAACTCATTAAAATCCACCACTTCCTTTTACTTTAAAAATTACATCTATTACAAGAATAAATTTTATTTTAATTCATTAATATTTTGAAAGATATATATTTTCCATTAATTATAAAAAATTTTCACCCAGGTTCCATATATCGATTGATTGAGGAAAGTTTTGACCTAACTTCCCACCTCTTTCCCAATAATTTGATAGTCTTCAGGATTCTTAAATAAAAGTGTGTTCTAATTATTTATGGGGGTTTTTTTAAAATTCATATTCTTGCTATTCTAATAGATATTTTCATTTATTATTAAGTAATATATGTTATTTAGGTTATATTTTATTCATTATATTATATTTAGAATTCATTGAAATGAATTAGTGATGAGAGGGGACATAAATTACACCTCGATGCATCAATTTGATTCAAGAAACTAATTGTATTGATTATCTTAGGGTACGTCTACAAGGAAAAAATTTATAGATATTGGGAATCTATGGTAACATCATGAAGTATAATATCATGAGGTATTATCATTGGGTATATAATCAGCTATTGTGAATTATGGATATCATCACTGAGGAACAAGTTAATTTTTTCTATTTAATCAATTAAATTACATTATTTTCTGTGAATAAATTATTCTTTTAATTTTTATTTATTATGTAAATTTTTGGATATCTGTTTGTTCCATAATCTTTATGATCATTTAATGTTTTCTTATAATATTTTTGTTATCACTTAGGTTTATCCTCACTGATATTTTATGCTCACATTACAATTGTTTAAATTTCTATTGGATATAAAGATATGTTTTACACATGATACTTTTAATATAAAACATTATGTAGTGAATTTTCAAGAGTTGTTACAGACAGATTACATATTATGTTATTTGTAATATAGTGGATGAAATATGAATTTTATAAGAAATACATTGGCTCTGTTAATTAAATGTTGTCAGTAACTATTTTATACCCTTACCTAAATGATCCCTTTAATTTATTTGACACAATATTTTTTCCCTTTTAATTATTGATAGTAAAAATTGGGTCTCATAAATTCATTGAAAAAAAGGTATGTAAGGAATGTATTTATTTACTATATATTGAAGGAGTGAGGGTTAGGGGCATCATGGTTTGTATCAATGTGGGGATTAAATAAAATTAAAGACTAAGATTTCATTATTCGAAGATAATTCAACAGACATAAATGTCATTAAGGGATGGTTTGATAAGGATAATAATGATTTAAGATATTCATGTTAATATTTAATATATTTGGGATTTTTATAATAATTTTTTTAATCCATAGGATATTTAAATGGAATATTTATATATATAAAATATCATTCCATTGTTTTTTATAAAATAAAGATTTTTTTCTTCCAGTAATTACATATATTTATTGACATTGGAAGGTGGATATTATTTTGGAATAGTTTTACCTTTGGTTACTCACATTGAAAGAGGAAATTTGAGTATAAACTCAATCTTCAATAAGGTGAATGATGATTGGGCCTAAGAATGTACACATTGCTCTAAAATCATTGAAAATATGGTTAACTTATCCAAATTATATTTTAAATCCAATATTAATGATTTATTGTGTATAGATATAAGTCTATGGAATATGAGAGGACATAATATATGGAACCATATATTCAACAGAGAGTAATTTTAGTTCACTAAAAATTTCATATAATTTTTTTGAATATTACAAGAAAACTAAATCTAAAATTTTCATTTAACTATCATACTAAAAATATAGTTTAATTCTTTTACACACACAAATGTGTTATAAGAACATTTACATTGATGATTTTAGAATTGTGAAGCCTAATAAAATAAAAAATATATTCTACACGGAGGACATATAATAAAAATTGGATTTGGAATTCTTGAAAATAATGCCTTCTGATTGATCATATAATTGAATATAAATTGATACCTATTTTTTAACCATTTTAAATATATTTCTATAAAATGATTCTTAAGTATGAATTATCCAAAAAAATATAAAACCTTGGATAGCTGACCATTCATCGTAACCAAGGCATTACAAAACTCACATCAACAATGCTTGTGATCCAACACAACCATCCAACCTAGCTATTGTTGGATGGGAAATCATATTCCATGTGGGTTGTGCATGGAACATGTAGGATATTCGTAGGTTGATTGTGCATGTGTGTGGAATGAAAGGATAAGGCGTATGTGCATTTTTTCTAGTTGTCAATCCTTGATATCATCTCATGTATTGTGTTACATGGGAATTAAAAATTAGAAAATACATATATTGCACAAGTATGATATAGGATTAATCAATAATGTAGGACATTATTCACTAATACAAAGAATATGTATGAAAGTCCATCCATCTAATCCATTACATCGATGACATTAGTTGGTCATCATCAACCTCACCAACCCAATCCCTTTCGATGTTAGAACTATAGCGATCAACATCCACCATATTTTTCATCTCCACCAATCAATCCTTTTTATTCTGAGATTTATGATCATACAAACCCCATGAATTAAACACTTTCTTCAGGCATGTTGTATTTCAAAGAACTATGACCGTCACTAAATCAATAATCATGGTAATAAATTTGGTCACTTGATGTTATTTGGATTATATAACTGTGTTACATCACATTAGGACATCATATGAAGCATTATGGATCAACTGAATCATGTATTACCCAATCCATCATATATTAAAAAGGTCATTCTACTTTAATCACCATCCATTGTTTTTTTTCATGAATTTTTGATACATAATGAAATAATTTGAAGGCTTTGATACTACAAAGGGATGACCAACCATTTTGACAATTCCAAATCAGTGTAGCCATCATGAGAATTACTTTGGATCTTGTGAAAAAATGATTATGACCATACAAATCCATTATTACATCACCACAAATATTTTGGAAAAACATCTTATCTCCCTTCATGATAACCATTAATTCCTTAATGTCACTCACCATGTGAATACCATTATAGTTTTCCACTCCCTTTTCATGCAATATGCCTCATGATCCTGAAATAAAATAAAATAAAGACCTCAAAGTCAATAATTTTAATCCCTCAAATTTTTCTTTATTTGTTTTCCATGATTCATAGTAATGTGATCTTATGATAGTGTATTTAACACCATATATCATATGTGAGATGAACATTGGTATTTTTGTTCCATGAAGATAAGACACATACAACCTAATGTTGGTTCACATAGAACTGTTACTATAAAAGTGATGAAATTATTGGAAACCAATACATATATGAATAACTTCCCTCATCTTTAAAAAAGGGGTGATAATAGAGAAAGGTAGATGGAAGGAAACCATATAGAAGAAGTGGATAAGGAATATGCATTAGATACTACATTTAGAGGAAATCTCTAGGTAGTCACAACACCCGATCAAGAGATCCCATCACATGACACCCCCTATGAGGTCATATGATTAATAGAACACTACATGACACCTTCATGTGAACATTTGGTCTCAAAACAACATTACATGACCATGCTAATGGTTCGATAGCCCCTCATATGAAATTATTAATCATGTAGAAATATGTGATTCAGCAAAAAAAACTATATAAAGGTTGGAAAAGTTTCTGAGACCCCATTGTGTTACTTCACAGTGTGAATCCCTTAAGAGAACATGATCACATAATGTTATAAAAACTAGTTAAATCCCCTTTTATGTGATACCATCATGTTGCCTCAGACATTTCATATTGTATGAAATCACCATAAACATGACATCACTTAAATGTGAACATCCTTTTACATGTTTACATAGAATTAAACACTTGGGTATACAACTTAAACACCTAGATATCCCCCATTTTCCTATACGCAATCGCATACATTTTCACTAGACCTCATCTTGTGAGTCCATTAAAATCATGTAATCACATGACCCATCGCTGGCATCATGATATCATCATGTGTCTTTGGGCCTTCTAGAATGATGACAAAAAATCTTTTAGACGTGTCATGATTATCACTCAATGACTCTGGTATATGTCATCTTGATCATATAAATTCCTTTTTACATGTCATCATTAATAATGTGATGACACCCCTTGATATATTGGCTCCAACAAATGAAATACCATATACATTTTGGGCATGATTACAAGAAGACCCATGGACCTAGCATCCTTATCTAAAATGCACCCTAGTACATGTCATACTGATCATTTTATGACCATTTAACATGATATCCTTTCCAAGTGGTTTCTATTGTATATATATATATAATCATGGTGAGGTCCTTGGATGTGCCATCTGTATTAGGAAGACACCCATGTACTAGTAATATTTTTTAAGAAAACACCATCAAACATGTCATTATTTTTGAGGAGACACCCAAAGACATGTCAGCCTTTTCTGGATGACACCGTTAGACATTTTAGCTATGCTAGTAAGACATCCTTGGAATTGTCAGCCCTATCAGCTAGGTACCTTTAGACATGTCATCTATATTAATTGGGAACACTTTGATGAAATACCATATACGTTACTTGTGCATCCACCCTTGTGTAATTCTATGAAGGGTAAAGGGTTATGTAGTAATAAGAAAAAATTCATTGAATAAACTCAAATAGAATTACATACCATATAAACATATTTGAGTAAAATTTCACTATCATAATATATATTTATCATCTAATAGATATGAAATGAATGTGTTTCTATTATTATGTCATAGGATAAAGTGTGTATACGTTACTTGTGCATCCACCCTTGTGTAATTCTATGAAAATTGTTAATTATCATAACTCATAGAATCCAAATATTCTATTATTCTATCATCATTCATCATTTATCAGTTAATGTGAAATGGATTCTTACATGGGAATCCACCTTCGGATTAACTCCTAATGAAATTATGATATATTTAAAGAGTATTAAAATAATCCGTAAGAGTATTAATCAAAAATCTTCACCCATCCTCTAGTAAGGGATGATCTGAATGATGTGGAATTTGGTTCATTCTTCAAATAATAAATGTAGGATTCATTCCTAATACCTAATCTCCTAACCATATTCTCCATGAGAATTATAATAAAAAATATGGAAAACATAGTGTGCAATCCTTATATAATTTATTCTTTTTCTCTCATGAATTGAACTCAATATTCTTTAATATATTTTTTCTCCCACTAATCATAAATCTTGCTGGATTAGAGATTTTCTATGAGTTTTTCATCGTTATGATTCAAGAAACCCAATTTTTGAGTTATTTAAAATAAATATATGATTAGATATTATGTTCCTTAAAATTTTAATACTCCTAATGAGGTATCCTACATTAGTATTATATTCAAATGTCATCCTCAAAACTTCTATTTTCCCATCATTTATGATGCATATTCCCTTGAAAAAACAACATAAACTCAAATTTCTCTCTTCAAAGTGTATATATGATGTCTTTATAAAGCTCAATCCGTATAAAAATTATATTAATGTCATGACATATTGCCTTTTTGTGTGGCATTAAACTGCATGGTGTAGTCCTTTTATAAAACCTCAGACTACGTCAAACGAAATATGTGGGTTTTGATTCCTACTATCGTATGATAAATAGGATATCTCATGAAGTTAAAATATAATATCCAAAACACCAACTACCTATCTAAATGGAAATAATATCCATAGTTCTCGAATATGTCTATCAACTAGTGAAATATAAATAGATATGTTAATAGTATAGAATATGTGATACATGTATTTATTCTCATCAACACATGGTTTTGATGTAGTCTATGTAATGGGGTGACAAGTCATGTATCATCACTTTGGAATGATTTATAAACATATCCTAAGTCAATAACGGATTCCTAGAGTAGGAAATAATTCTTTAAATAAGGGTGTTATGATCTCACCACCCATCCCCTCGACTAAAATGAATCACTAATTCTCATTGGTAAAACACCCCAGTGACAACATTCCTTTGGAAAAAACGATCGTAGATCAGTATGGAATAGAAATTCATTAGTTTTTTCTTGTCATAAAATGATAATAAGTGATTTAAAATCAAACTATACTAATCCCCTCACTTTCAAATGTTTGGATATATTATTTGGATGAAAAACAATGGTGAACCCAATCTAAATCCATTACCAATTTTGAAACATTCATGAGTATAAAAACTTAAAATTTCCACTCACATTCAGGCTAAATGTTCTAAATGAAAACTCATGCTGAACATGATGTGAAATTGTTAATAGTGAAAAACATCTTGCAAAAAATGGATCTCCATTTATCCATTAACTATGAAATCAATTGATAGGTCAGAACCTCAAATATAAGATATTAAAATAATATTCTCTCTTTTTCCCTCACCATTACTTTTGAGATTATTTACAACCCAACAAGAATTTTAAATTGTTAAAATGAATTTTAAGATAACTGAATAAGTTATAAATTACAATGCAATAACTCATGTTACTATGAAAAACTATCTAGAACACTGATCATATTCTTTATTACCCATGGATAACTTAGCCCTGATGAACCTATATAGGTTTTCTTTTACCCAACAGAACCAATGATGGTTAGTGAATGTGAAAATCTAGGAATACCACAAAAATGGATCAATTAAAACTTTGGAGGAAACTCATTAAATATTATTAAGGATATGGAACTACATGTTGTCATACCCATGGATGGCTGAAGAGAATATGGTGTTCTATGATTCCACAATGAATTTACTTTGGAGTGTATCCGTAGATAACAAAAACATATACATCCCCTCTCCCAAGGAGGTGGATAATGAAAATTTTTATGAAATATCAATTGATCTAGAACAATATATGAGGGATCCTATCCAATATGTCAAAATCATTGATATATGATCTCAATTGCATATGGAGCCTTTAGCAGAATATTTTTACCCCAACCATCCAAATGGGGGAATCAAATATCAGATCACGTATGGGGTATACTAACAGTGAAACTGTAGATAGTTTCCATATCACTTCTACTTCCAATGTATATGAGGTCCATTGGTGTACCTCGATAGTGTCCATGAAGCAATCAGTTATCATCACCAGTCACGATCCATAGACTACAACACAAAAGGCCTTTGTATATATGGAATCCTAGAAAAATAACATCTTGTAGGGATAGAGGAATTATTATCATTTTTAATAATGGGATCCTCTCCTATACAATTTTTTTCAAAAAAAAGGTATAATGGTCGTCATCCCATGAGATGGAACAATGGGAAATGACCCACTAATTCAAACAAAAGAATCAATCCCATTAATGATATGATAGGTATCAACCTGTAAAATTAGATAATCCATTGAAGAGAATCAGCATCCCACCTATGTAACCATTAACATTATATTAACAAGATTTGAGGACATTACACTTGGTTTAAATGATCACACTACTGATGTGGATAAATGTGCCCTTATGAAATCATCAAATCCATAATATGTTGAATCATAATATACCCCAAACATTGGTGAATAAGGTTTGAGTGGTGCCTTTACTACATATAAATAATCCATTATCAACCCTATAAAATCCTCAAAGTGGAGTATCAATATGTAATATTACATATGGTGGTAGAAAACATAGTTCTTGGGGTTTATGTTGACACTGCCATCCTTATCCACCCACCATACCAATGAAAAATTAAATGAAATCATCCTGAATTTCTCTAGTCAAACACTAATGTTTGAAAAGACTTTTTTCTATAAAATAAATAGTTGATGAAATCTAATGAAATGAATAGGATCTCTAAGAAATAATTAAGGAAATAATTCTAGATTATTCTCCCTTTATTGTTTAAAATTACACTCCCATTGAGGTCATTCTTCAAATGATGTTTCCTATCCATATGGCTAGAGGTATTATTAAACACTTCACACTATCATCTGATGAATGATGGAACTTTTTCCACCTTGATACATCCTATAGGGTTGGGGGAATAATTATATTTTCAATATCCCCAATCCCTAAATATGGTGTCATTTTGATTTTTCCCACCCCCTCATTGAGTATGCTCTAGAAACTCTCTGACATCATCCAGTTCCACAAGGTCTCTATAAGTGTTCGATTCCACCAACCACTGGGAAGCATAATCATTATCCATTCTCCCCAGTTCAAAGGTTCCTTCCCATGAATATAAAATGTTTAAGGAATATCATCGTTGGATATGAAATCATCCTTTTATATATTCTGATAATGGTGTAGGTGGATAACATGGAATACATTGTGGTACTCTGTCACTTGAGGGTAAACAAGCAATGGTATATTCATTCTAGGTGAAACGTGACTCCATGTTTTTTATCTATTCAATAGAGAATGATCTTATCAAACACCCAATATTGAATATAAAAAATGAGTCTAAGATATTTTTCCATGATAATTAGTTCCCCTATTATCAATGTATTAGGAAAACAATATAGAGTTCCTTTAACTTTAAGAAGTTGTTTTAGAAGTAGATATTTGAGGGGATGATGGAACCACAAAAAAACGAATCAACACTCTATTCAAGTAAGATATATTAACCAATAGCACATTTTGTACAATAGAATATGGGACACCTATCTCTGAGTGATAGGTGACCATACCACAGTACCATACTATAAATGTTATATTCCATTAAGACAATGAATACGACCACATACATCACAAATTCATCAAAACATGAACTTCTCAAGGTCCTAAAGGATAATAAACCCTATGATTAATCCACTAACTACCACAAAAATTATATTTCATTACCTTCAATTCTTAGGTCATATGATTGAATGATTATTTGTGTATAAAAATTGCTTAAATGAGAAACTAGATGAAGGATTGTTATAGTATAGGAATACCAAAACTCATGAAAAATGATTATGATAATACATAGATCAATAAAAAATGAATCTCTTGTGAAATTTTATGTAACTTGACATCTTTACATAATTAAGTTAAACTATAAAAGGTACATCCTAGGGATATAAATTTAGGATTAATGACAACATCCTAGCCACCTGATGTTAAAATATACACTAGAGTCCTAGTCCCATGAAAATAAAATAAATGAAAACATCCTTAACACTTGACATTAAACTACATGGTAGACATCCCTAATACATAAAATTTAACAAGACAAGGAATATCTTAGATGTAAGACATTAAACTTAACAACATCCCATTTTTCTGTCATGTAACCTTAAACTATAGAAAAATTGTGTCTTTATCTCAGGTTTGATTGCTACACAGGGACATTTCTTATTCGTATGATGGTAAATTATGTGACATATCAATCTATGGGAGATATATTCAGTTTTATGAATAAAATCTAATTTTTAATAAGTAAACTTGATAAAAAATAATATCTATGAAATAAATATCACAAAACTATTGATTCCCCTAAATAGCCAACTGACAGTGTTAACCGGTATGGAACCTCCTTAGACACTCAGATATAAACACCGAGGAGATCTAACTAGGTTTAATGAGATATGAAAAATAGGATGTGGGACCATATCCCAACCTATAGTAATGAATTCTGTTATCATATTCTGATGGTAGTTAATGTGGAGTCTCTTATCGCTTTTTTGTCAAACCAATTCTTTTATCATATCTAGCCATCATGCATGGCTAAAACACATATCCATTCACCAATGAAAAATTCCCATTTGTATATTATAATGAAATAAATTAGAAAAGATTGGGAATGTACCCCAACTTCAATCAATCATATCGGATAAAATATCATGGAAATGAAGACTGTGAAAGACTATTTCAGGAAAAATACCATTCTAAAGTACGAATACATTTTGGAATCGGCAAAGATGTTTCACCAACATATTCCAGCGAAGACACGTGGACATGAATATATCCATATCCCAATAAAATAATGAGTATATCACAATGGTCCACAAGAACATGTTTCAACTTTGTAGAAATATAATATTATATCTTCTATCCAAGATGATTCTTATAATATTCAAATAAAGGATGAGGAAAATAGTTGGGATCAAATTACTTTTTTGAATGTCTTCTATCCACCTAGTTTCGAAATTAAAATTGCATAGTAACACATTACTATCATAGAAAAACACATGGATATTACAATTTCTATCTAGGCATAGTACCTTATCCACACTCTAATCAAGGTTTATCAACACAGTTTGGCAATTACCTCACGGATAGCCCATATCCGTACCTGTGATGCTACTCAGAAAATTATAGTATATGGTAGGATCCATGCACATATTCCAAATTATTCTGACACAAAACAACATCTGAAACCTTTTGAGGATATATAAGAGGAGTCCTATTAATTCTTGCTCAAATTTACCCAAGAGACTCAGGTAGAATGGTTCTTATAGTTTATCTTGGGTTGTCGAATCCTTGAAGACCTAAGAAGTAACCTAGAGACAAGTACATTCTAAAGACTATTTTTTACTAGGAAGTGGAAAACATGGGTTGACTTTATATAGGTTTAAAGGATAACTAACATTTTTAAGTTAATTCAAATTAAGGTAATGAGTTTATCCATGGTTTTTTCTCACGGTGGATTAGATGAATTCCCTTTTAAATGATTTCTGTTACATATATTTGAGATGGGTTCATTTAAGAAGATCAAACAACAATATCACTTAATGGTGTAATACCTACACCCTTTAATACTAAGCACATATACACATGATTGATAAAAGTTTTTGAGCACTTCAAGTTAAAGGTTCACATTATCACTTGAAGTGCGTGACCTTAAATTCAACAAGGATGAAGTGGTTTAAAGATATTCAACTAAAATTATCAATTAAAACAAGTGATTAGAAATTAATAGAGTAAGAAATAACATCCAAACTATCCCCATACTAATCCCTTGGATCAACCCATAAACGATTTATCCCTCCATTGATTCTATGGTTTCAATGGAAGCAGGAAGTAGACTCGTGATCAAGGAAATGGTGAAGTAAAAAACAATAAAAAGAAAGCAAGCACTCCCCCATTGTGTGAAGAACATCACAAGGTATGGTGTGAATAAATGCACACCTTAAGGAAAATATATAAAAGTGATAAGAATAAAAATAGAATAAGATGAAAGGAAGAAAGTTTATTAGGAAATAAGGTGATTCCAACAACTTACATGAGAAAGAAGAACGTTACAAAGCCAAATTGACATAATAACATTACAATGAAAACAATGCTCTAAGGATCCCTCAATCCTCCAACACCACTGCCATAAATAAGAATTTGGGGAGCGTTGGGTCGATCCTTCAATAGTGAAAGTGATATCAATTGATTATGGTAGGCTTAGGGTGGTGGAAATCTTGTGGAACTTGGACTTTTTCACTCTTGACCAGAGGTGGGAGCCAACTTGCAACCCCCAAAGAGACGCATCGAAATGGCCTTCTAAGTGGCTGAATTAGAGTGGGCCATAAAAGAAGAAAATGGATCTCTGGATATCTCCTAACCTCTTATAAATTTGGACCCATTTGATGTTTTGATTCGGGAGTTATGGCCAGTTTAGTGGGAAAATATTCTAGGCCACATATTCTGGCCCAGATTTTGATATTCTATTTAGGAAGCCTTAATTTCCATCATGGAGGCCGAATTAGCACTGGCTGTTGAAAAATGATTTATTACTATATCATTATTCTAGCATACCATGAAATTTGGGCTTCATTGGGTCTATATTGTGGGCCCCACATTCTAATCAGTGGGCTGGTGTCCAATCATCCTCCTCTAGAATTGTTTGCATGAAATCCCATTTTGGTGGTCTTCCAATGTGAATCTTCCAACACTCCACAAGTATGAATTGTTACCAATATAATTAGAAACCTGAAAATTAAATATAAAAATAAAATCAAGATCATTGTGTACTTTAAATGATGTTAAAAAATGTACCACATCATAGTGCATTTTAAGAAGGAATTACAATCATAATGTGAAATGATGTTCAAAGTGTAAAATGCACTAAAATGGTGTTTATGAATAATAATGTACAAGAATATTATATATATTAACAATGAATATTGGCCTCATTTTTTGGCTAATCACACCCCCAACTTGATCTTTGCTAGTCCCAATAAAAATATATCTCAACAATATGAAATTCGAATTCTTTTTTCAAAAAACATTATAATACCCAATGATCACAAAAAACCCTTATAACAAACAATCATGAAACCCATCTAATTTTTTTAATACATTATAGTTTCATAATTAGATCCTAATCCCAATCCCAAATTTTGTTTTAAATTCATCTCCATATTTCATCCAATATCAATTAAGAGTGACGATGTGTTGTGCATCGTATTAGACATGGGGGGTTCATCTGTATTCAAGAGGGAAACAATGGAAGTGCTATATGGAATCAAATTTCAATATAAAGATGAGTATTCAATTTTTTTATTGTATTATTTCCATGGTAATTGAAATTTAACTCCAAAGAATCAACCCCTGTAGCGAGACTTTGCCGATGAATCTCAGGTTCAAAGACCTTAGGGCACCAAGTGAAGCCCACATACTCAGGCATCATCTTGAGTTAACTCAGTAAAAATCAAATTCAAATTACCAAAAATAGAGATAAAATTACTAACTCTGGTCCGGAAAACTATGGAGTCACGATCCCCAAGTGTCGAAAGCCACGTATTAGGTCATTCCATTGATCTATGCGCAAATTTATTGTTTTTTTAAACTTTTTTTAATGAATAATCATATTAAAAATAAATGATCACCAAACCTATGCTATTTATTTGGTGGAACACATAAACTCAACCTAATTCCCCTCTATCCAAAGGACGTGCGTTGTGATTTTTTTTGGATGAAAATATAATCCATGAAATATCACATTTGATAGCCACACTTTCTAAAATATATGCTCATTAAATATACTTGGATTAAAATCAGAATCAGGGAATGCTAAATTATTTGATATTCAGTTTTAAAGTGCACAATGTCTATTATCATGTTCAAGGTTAAAAAACGTTTCCTTCCATTAAGGCACACTTTTTTTCAAATCATTCATTATTTTTGAAAGAAAATAATTTTTTTATTTTATCTCCCCCAATATAAAAAACATAGTCCTAGTGTTTAAAGAAAATAAAATTTATAATGGTTTAGAGAAATATAAGGGGAGTTCAAAAAGGGAATTGAAAATAAGGATCATGGAATTAAGTCACCTGGTGGTCGAAGTTGAAATTCTTGCTCCTCCCTTTTAATCCCTTGATCTCAATGTCACTATGATAATTACAAAGTGGAAAAAAAGAAAAACAATCAAACAAAAAAACTATATATATTTTTATATATATTTTTATATAATAAAGAAATTAAAATATAAGTATATATTGAAAATATAGAATAAAGAAGCACAATAAGTCGTAGGTCTTCTGTTAGCACGCGCCCATGTCTCTCTTTGGTGCCAGGTTTTATCCCCACGGTTTCGCTGTTTGTGACGGGGTTTTCCCCATGACCTATGATGTGCCCTTTTAATTTTATTATTATTGTTATATATTTTTTTATTTTAACCTAAAAACACATAAAAAATAAAATTAACTGATGATACATTGTCTTCTTTTTAAATTTCTGGGTGAGGTATTACTCAAGGTTCACACCATGTAACATGGATGAATATGGCTCTCCCCATTCATACCCATCCATACCCATAATATAAGAACACGTAAACCGTATATATTTTTTAAATATCAAAAGGAATAATTAATCCTACTTAAAATATAATGTTGATTAAAACAACAAAATGATTTGAAACTTGAAAACCATGGGTTGCCTCCCATGAAATGCTTTGTTTAATGTTGTTAGCTCGACATGAACACCCCAACTTATCCAATACCAACATTGAACCTTTTAAGGACCACATGTTTCACCACTTCTACTAGGTTTAGATTTATTCTATTTTTAGAATTTTTTTCATGCAAAAACCTATGTTCTAAAAATGATTGGTAAAATCCAAGGAATATCAGAAATGGTTGATCTGGTTTCCACTATAGTCTTTCCTAATACATCAATGATCATTATAACTTTTTTGGTTTCAATAGAAGAATAAATAAAAATTGAAACGTCATGATTAAACCTTATGAAGGAATTATTTAGCAGGGAGGGAAGGACAATAATTTTGAGCTCAATTTGGATAGGACATTCAGACACAGGTCACGATTTCGAATCCAACTCAGTTTCATTTTCAAAATTTCTCAACAACAATGGTTCCTTTTGAATGGAATATTCAACCACTATATTGGAAATATCAGTGTCTTGAATTGGTATGGACTCAATTTTTGTATAATTTCTTAATGATTCATTGATTTGTGTTTTTGAAAAAACTTCAATGTATTTATATTCATGAGACTCAATCCATGATGTCAAATTCTCCTATTTTTTAAAAAAAAAATCAATTTTTTACTGATTTAAATACCCTTCAAAAATTCCTTTATCCTCTTTATCTATACAAAATCCAAAGGATGGTTCTTTAATACATTCATGAGAGGTTTGTGGTATAGAAGAGCCTTCTATCAATTACGATGAAGGGATAACATGAGTGGGAATGTGTTCCATAACCACCTCAAGTTTTTGTAGTTCTAATATCAATGATGAAACCTCAAAATTCATTATCTACAATTATTGATATAGTTTTTCAAGTAATGGATGTGAATCAAGATGGAAAAGGGGTTGAGACAGATGGTCTATTCCAGGTGGATATTTAAGTTCTTGGAATTTCACAAGAGGGTGTTCAGATTGGGTTTGTGGGGATCGAAACTCATTATATGTTGGAATATTTTGTGGATAATAGGAGTAAAAACATTTTGGTTCATTATTTTTTTGGTGATTCAACAAGTAGAACTTTAGATGGTCACTGTACATCACACATGGGGTTGGGTGATCAAAGTAGGAACAGGTTTCCTATGTTTGGACTTTTTCAAAATTGACTTCCATAGGAGTCAGGAGGTGAGAAAAGAAAAGAGGGATGAAAAAAAGGATTATAGTGTCTAAGATAACATACTTAGATCCCCAGAAATGGTGCCCAAATTTTGTTCATGTTTAAATTTACCCAAGAGATGAATGTTGAACGGTCCTTATAGTTTATCTTGGGTTATCGAATCCTCAGAGACCTAAGAAGTAACCGACAAACACGTACATTCTAGGGATTTTTTTGTCTATGAAGTGACCAACATTGGTTTATTTAGATAGGTTTAAAGTATCACTATCAAATTTAAGTAAATTCAAATTTAGGTAATGAGTTGATCCTATCTTATCGCTCAGGGTGGATTGGATGAATTGCCTTTTTAATGATTTCAATTTCTTATATTTGAGATGGATTAATTTAAGAAGATAAAACAACATCATCACTTAATGGTTTAATATATACAACCATTAATACTAATCACCTATACACATGAAGGATCAATGTTTTAATCATTTCAAGGTAAAGGTTCATATTAGCACTTGAAGTGTGTGGCCTAAAATTCAACAAGGATGAAGGGGTTTAAAGATTTTCAAAAACAATTCTTAATTAAAATAACTGATTAGAAATTAATGGAGTGAAAAATAACATCTAAACCAGCTCCATGATAATCCCTTGGATCATCCCATAAAATATTTATCCCTCCATTGATTCTATGGATTCAATGGAAGCGGAAAGTAGACTAATGAGGGAATAATTGGAGAAGTAAAAAAAACAATAAAAAGAAAGCAATCACTCCACCATTGTGTGAAGAATATCACAAGGTATAATGTGAATAAATTCACAACTTAAGGAAAATATATCAAAGTTATAATAAAAAAAACATAATAAGAGGAAAGGAATAAATTTTATTAATAACTATGGTGATTCAAACAACTTACATGAGAAAGAAAAATGTTACAAATCCAAATTGACGTAATAACATTTCAATGAAAACAAATCTCCAAGGATCCCAAAATCCTACAAAACCACAACATAAAATCGGAATTTTGGGAGCCTTGGGCCGATCCTCCAATAGTGAGAGTCATACCAATTGATTATGGTAGGATTAGGGTGGTGTAAATCTTGTGGGACTTGGACTTTTCCACTCTTAACCTGAGGTGGTAACCAGCTTGCAACAACCGACGAGACATGTCAAAATGACCTTTTAGATGATATAATAAGAGTGGTACATAGAATAAGAAAATGGATATATGGATGTCTCAAAACCATTTATAAAATATTCGCCCATTTTAAGTTGTGATTTGAAAGGTATGGCTGGTTTAGTGGGAAACTATTCTGGGCCGCAGATTTTGGCCCATATTTCGATATTCTAATTGGTCCATGGTAATTTCCATCATGGAGGCTGAATTAGAACTATATACTGAAGAATTATTTGTTACTATATAAGTATTCTATCATCCCACAAAATTTGGTATTCATTGGGTTTGTATTGTGGGCCCCACATTCTCATCAGATGGCTGGTGTCTAATCTGCCTTCTCGAGAATGTTTGCATGAAATCCCATTTTGGTGGTCTTCCAATGTGAATATTCCAACACTCCACAAGTATGAATTGTTACCAATATAATTAGACACCATAAAATTAAATATAAAAATAAAATCAAGATCATTGGGTACATTAAATGATGTTAAAAATGTACCACATAGTAGTGCATTTTATGAAGTAATTACAATCATAATGTGTAATGATGTTCAAAGTGTAAATTGCACAAAAATGGTGTTTATGAATAATAAAGTACATGAATATTATATATATTAACAATGAATATTAGCCTCATTTTGTGGCCAATCACCTATATATCATATCCCAATATGGATTTCCATTGACTTATTCTCAAGAGGAATGTATATTTTAAATGGGCTCATTACCCCTCTTCAATATGGGTTGTCAAATATATATTCCAATAATCCCCTAAATAATGGATTATATAACAAACATAAAACAAATAATCTCATGAATATAATCCTATAGGTTCTCAAAATTGGGCTCATATCCCCAAAGTAACATAAAATCATCAACATAATCTACTGACTACTACAGATCTGGATAATACATGTGCTAAACCCCAAAAGGAAGGTCCACATATTATAGATGTGATATAGGTTGAGGGTTATATCCCTACACCTCTCAATGATATTTTCCTTTTGAATATGAAATTAAAATCAACAGTTCTTCAAGGTATACTAATGCATCAACTGAAGTGGATGGAGACAAATTCCATGGTAGTATTTTTCATTGTAGTATAGATATGGATTGTGGGGATCATATCCCTATATTCATCTATAGATAAACACTCCACTTTGGTATCTCACATGTACAAGGAACACATATTTTTGGTAACACACCATTATATAGAGTGGTACATGAAATATTGGGGTCAATTGTATATAGTTAACCATATACCATTAGAATGACCTCACTGTGGTCAACAAGAAACCTCGAGAAGTGAATCCTATTGTTTGGACATATGGAGGAGTATGTAAAATATAAGGACCCAGACTTAAAAAAATACATAATCTTGAATTATGCTAATAATTCACTTTGAGGTTCTTTTCATGTTTAGAGATTTAGAAAATTAGGTCATAACATATACATAACAACTTGAATTTTACATGTAGACACTCTTACACAGTATCCATTTTTTCAAATAATACAAACTCTTGAAAAAAAATATCCATGTCTAGATCCTTGTTTTAGATATCATGACTTTTCCTTGATCCCATCCTTGACCCAATTCATCTTTAAGTCCTGTGAAAAAACATTTCAAACTATGGGATGATCATAAAATGCTTGGTATGGGTTATAAAAAAAAAGAAAACAATAGTTCATCAACACATACATAACATGAGATATTTATCATACATTATAAAATAATATGATTTATTAATTACACACAGTAAAAAAATCATAACGGTAACTTTTGGCATCCATAACATACTTACGTTGTAGCTTTCACAGCTACATATGGAGTTACATTTTGAATACCCATCACAGAATATTCCCTAAATATATAAGGAGAAACATTAATGTTTACCTATGTCATGGTACCCAATGAATTGAGGAGCTATCTCAGGCTCACCCGCCCTAGTTTTATCATGGAAACACCCGTATACGTAATCAATTCCCAATATCCATAACATATTCATAACATATAAAACAAACATAAAGGAACGATAAAATTTCCACATTTAAATCACAAAATATCATTTAAATATATTGACATAACAAATCCATTATCAAAACCATTTTCAATAAAAAAATATGCAAAATATTATATGGTATTTATTTTCCTCTTAAAAGCATTGCGACTTGTTAAGGAAGCCAAAGATCAAATAATACTCGCGGTGACGGAAAGGTCATTGTCACCGCTTACGTTAAAAATAATCATTCCTTTTATGTCATTTAGTTAAATGATTCGTAGAAAAATATTCCATTTTAATGAAATGGAAATTCAAAATATTTTCTACATCATATAATAGAAAGTCATGTTTATAAGAAAATATGCCTCAATGAAAGGAGATTTAGACGAAGTCGCTTACATCGTGACAGACTTGACGTTTTTGTTCATTAATCTCTTGAATACCAAACTAAAGTTAATTTATACTTTCTTAAGATCCCTTTTCAAGTATATTATTCCTTTTATACTACTTATTACCATGTTATAAACATTATTTAATCATTTATGTTAATAATGGTCGTTTTGTCGATATTTGGTACTTGAGTCAAAAATGAACTTTTTATAGTTACAAGTTGTTCATGTGGTCAGAAGTCCATTATCTCCATAATGATATTCATGATTTAGATATATTATTTATCATATATATTAAGTATATATATGTATTTATAATAGTACATAACATGTGGTGATAAGAAATGAAATGCACCGTTCATGGAGATGTTAAGTCGTACTTACGCATGAACGCCAATTTCATTACCATTTCATATTTTAATGGAATGAAAACGTAATGATGAAAAGGTATATTATAATTATATTATAATATAGTATATATAAATTCATTACCTCCACTGTTTATTCATCCCATGTATGGAACGAACGAGTTATATCCCTTTGAGGGGCGGTAGTATGTACTTCCTCAAATGAAATTATCACGTTTACCCATTATGGAAACCATAAAGGTATGATATAAATGGAAAATACATAAGCATGGAGAAAATATAAATATAATATATATATCACATATAAAGACAGTTATATAATAATGGCCACCACAAGAGGTGGAAGGAGAAGTTTGAACAATCATCGTTTCGTGAGGCAGTAGTTCTCCGTCCAGAGAAACAATATGTTATTTACCCATTAGAAGGAGGTGTGTGTAAGTGTAGTTCTAATCCTTCTCATAATATCAACCTATTATATTGAGAATAATAATTTTATTATAAAATAAATGATTAAATAGTGTTTATGGGGTTGGTGAAGGAAAATAAAAGAAAAGAACTTAAGAGAAGATGTTACCATTAAGTCGGGTAACTCTCTTTAGTTTGAACCAAAACGATTCATTAAGGTGACTTATGACTAAGGTAAGGCTTCTAAGAGTAATAGAGAGATCTTGAGATCTTATTAGGATAGATTTTTAATGATCCAAGAGGCTTGAGTGGAGTAAGTAATGGGTTAGAGTTGATGGAATGTTTTTAAGGGGGAGGATGGGCTCTTTAGGAATGTTTGAATGTATTATTTTATTATATAATTATTTTCGGTTTATAAAGGTCCAAAACATATTAAAGTCTAAGATAAGATTAATCTTGTTCAAAATAAAATCATCCAATACTAAATGGGCAGGTTTTGAATATTTTATTAATTTTTATAATCTTATTTATTTAAATCATTCATTAATGAGGTAAACACTACATCATTATTGTGTCATAAATAATTATATTTATATGATGTCTAAAAATTATAAAAAAAATCCAGGATTTAGGAAATAATTTTAGATTTCAAATTAATATTTATAGTGGAATAGATAACTTATACAACCCCATGTAAAAATTTATTTACTAAAAGATATATGTTCATGTCATTTCGGTCTTTACATTAAATTAATAAATACAAAGTGTCATTATCACTCTTAAGTGGCTCTATGGGGTCTTAAAATCGACCCAAGGATACCCATGGTAAGACATGTATCAACCATTAAGAATAGGATACCTGTTAGGGTAATTAATTATTATTATAATAATATTTATTTACCCTTATTTAGTATATTTACCATGTAACCATGGTAAATAAAATTTTCACTGATGTAAATATTTATAATGTCTACAAATAAGAGTTACCTATTTACACATTTTAAACCTCTTGATTAAAAATATGGAATCCATTTTTATAAATTCAAAACACAAAAGGGGCAGAAATTAATTTAAAATTAATTCCCGTTGTCAAAACAAAAAGCGTGTTTTTAAGAAATAATAACTATCAAAAGATTGGAAATTATTTAAGTCCAATTTCAATGTTAAAGTACAACTAATGACCAACATTGTATTAAATAATAAAAATATAATACAATTACACTTTAAAGACAATTATAAATATAATAAAATTATATAAATAAATAATATTAAAAGGAAATTTTGAATTAAAATACAGTATTTATCTCTATTCATTAAAAAATGATTTTTATCAGAAAAATACCAAAAATTTACCGAAAATAAATTTGGTATCCTGATTATAAAGAAGAATTTTATTTTGTGAAATATAGCATATGAAAGTGACCAAAACTAGATTTAATGAGGGTTCACCATCAAATGGTGGTAAATCGACCGTTCAAAGAATATTAGAGTATTTATGTTTAAAATTAGATTATTTCTTATTTTAAGCCTCTAATTTTTTTGGATAAATGTAAATATATTTAACAAAAATGTATAATCATATTTTAATTAGTCCTATTCATTCCTAGGAATACAATGACTATGCATTAACTACAATTTAAAATAATATTATATTATTATTTTTTAGTATAACATAACATTGTGTGCAATGTAAGATTTCAATGAAACCCATTGTTGCGTAATAGGTATGCCATTGAACATAGAAACACCTTTATAGTAAAATTAATATTTAATTCAAAAAAATTAATAAATATGAAAATGTATTATTCATTATTTACATGGGATGTTACAGCCTTCCCCCCTTTTGGAAATTGCGTCCTCACAATTTTTATTCACATATCAAATAAGTGGGGGTATATATCCTTCATAGAATTTTAAGATTCCCACGTTGCCTCTTCAACCATATGGTTTTTTCAAAAAAAAAACCTTTACCTGATTAATTACCTTATTCTACAACACTTGCTCTCTACGGTCAAGAATCTGGACTGGTTGTTCCTCATAAGAGGAATTTTCTTCCAACTGAACTACCTATGCGCTCAAAACATGAGATGGATCTGGAATATACTTTCTCAACATTAAAACATGAAAAAAATTGTGTAACTGGGATAAACATGGAGGTAAATCCACTCTGTAGGCAACTAATCCAACTTTCTCCTAGATTTCATAAGGTCCAATGAACCACGAACTGAACGTTCCCTTATTACCAAAATGAATCACACTTTCCCATGGAGAATCTTTGAGAAAGACTTGATCACCTAACTCAAAAGAAATATCCTTCCTTCGATTATCTGTAAAACTTTTCTGCCTCCTCTGAGCTGTTATCATGTGATTCTGAATCAACTAAATTTTTTCAGCCATCTCTTCTACCAATTCTGATCCCATCAGCTTCCTTTCACCTAATTCATCCCAAAAAACTAGAGTTCGACACAAATTCCCATATAATGCCTCAAATGGATCCATCTGTATACTCGAATGAAAACTATTATTATATGAAAAATCAACCAAAGAAAGATATCAGTCCCAACTTTCCAAGTAATTCATTGAGTAAGCACGTAACATATCCTCCATGGTCTGGATTGTTCTTGCTGACTTCCCTTCTGATTAAAGATGACAATCTGTACTGAAATTTTATTCAGTTCCCAAAGACATCTGAAGGCCTTTCCAAAAGATAAAAGTAAACCTTGGATCATGATTAGATATAAAGGAGAGGTGAACTCCGTGCAACCTGATTATGTCTTTCAAATAAAACCGAGAATGATGATCTAGAGATAGAGTATCTCAAATAGGAATAAAATAGGTAGATTTATTCAATTGATCATCGATAACCTAGATTTAATTATTATATAGAGATGTATTTGGTAATCCCACAACAATGTCCATGGATATATTTTCCCATTTCCACTCTGGCACCGCAAAAGGATGGAGCTTCTCATTCAGTAATTGCTGCCCTGCATTAACCTATTGAAAAGACAATCACTTCACTATAATATCAGAAATATGTCTTTTCTTTCCATCCCACCAGTAATTCTCCTGATGATCTATGTAAATCTTAGTATATCCAGGATGAATTGAAAATGGAAAACTATGAGCTTCACGTAACAACTCATTCTTCAACTGTGAATCACAATGCACACAAAATCTCTTTCCGAATCTCAAAATACAATTATTATCAATGTTAAATTCAGGAAAATTACCCTTCTAAAAAAAGTCTAACTTTTCCTAAAAGTCACCATCTACCCTCTATGCTTGACTAATTATGTCTTAAAGGGATGATTTCACTGACACCTGAAACAGAACAGAGGAATTTCTTGCACCAACAACTTCTATGCAATGTTTATCAAATCTTTAATCAAAGGATCTTGTTTGAAACATAACAAGGTTAATGTGGCATTAATTTTTTGACTCAAAGAATCAATCACTTTATATTTATTTTCATAGATAGTAATGAATTGTGAAATTGTAATATTTGATTAATTCAACCATCTCCTCTATCTCATGTTCAATTCTTTTTGAGTGAATATATATACTTAAAACTTTTGTGGTCATTATATATTTCACATTTTACTAAATACAAATAATTAATCCAAATTTTTAAATAAAAAACAACTACATCTAATTCCAAATCATGGGTAGGGTAATTTAACTCATGAGGTGTCAACTGACGTGATGCATAAGTATTTACCTGATCATTCTTCATAAGGACACAACCAAGTCCACTCAACGAAGCATCACTGGGGATAAAAAATCACCATTTCTGAAAGGTAATTAAAAAATAGGAGAATTCAACCTCATTATTTTCAATTCCTGAATACAATCATCAAATTAATTTTTCCAAATGAATTTAGCATGTTTTCGGGTTAAATTAGTCAATGGGTTAGATAACCGTAAAAACTTCTCATCAAAACTCTGGTCATAACCCAATAATCCATGAAAAATATAGATCTCTATTATAATTGTAGGTATTTTCCATTATTCAACAACTTTTGTTTTAGTTGGATCAATAATTATTCCATTTTTTTAAACAATGTGACCAAGGAATGAAATTTTTTGTAACGAAAACTAACACTAGCTGAATTTCCCAAACTATTTATTTTCTTTTAAGGTTTTAAATACAACCCTTAAATGACTTTCATGTTTATCATTAAATTTGTAATAAATTAAAATATCATCAATGAACAAAACCATGAAATTATCCAAGAACTCACGGAAAATTTTATTCATAAGATCCCTGAATACAGAAGGTTCATTGGTTAACCCGAAAGACATAATTAAAAATTAAAAATGGATATATCTACTACTAAATGCGTTCTTCATAATGTCAACTTCCATTACTATCAACTGATGGTACCCCTACCTCATGTCAGTATTCAAAAAATAATGAGATCCTTGGAGTAGATCAAACAAATCATCAATATTAGGCAAAGGAAACTTTTTCTTATCTATGATGTTATTCAATGCTCTTTGATCAATAAAAATTCTCGATGAAATAACTTTATTTTTAATAAACAAGACAGGAGAACCCTATAGTGATGTTCTCGGTCGAATGAAATATTTATCTAATAACTCCTGTAATTGGTTCTTTGACACTGAATGTTCAATTTGATCTATTCAATAAGGGGGTTTTAAAATTTGATTAACATCAAGAACTAAGTCAACAGTAAATTCAACATCCCGATCAGGTATAATACCCAAAAAATCATCAATAAAAATATCATGATACTCATTTACCATAGGAACATCATTAATCTAAACAGTTCCTTTGTTTTAAACAATATGTGAATGGTATCATTATGTTTTATATTTTACTATTTTCTCAGCTTCCTAATATGTTATCAAATGTAAGAGTTCATTATTGTACACAAACAAATAATAATTTTGAAATGAAACCTCTTTAGAACTATAGTAAATCTTATAATTATGAAAATAAATCCATTCCATACCTAAGATAACATCAAACTCTACTAGAGGAAAAACAATATGGTTTTTTGGTAGATTCTTTCCACACACAAGGATAGGAAGGTTCTTATAATTTCATTTTGTCTCAGAATTTTCTCCCAGTGTTTTTACCATAAGTTCATGATTCATATCTTGAGATGTAATTACCAATGTACTAGAAAAATTCTCATAAATGAACAAATGTGTAGACCCTGAATCAAACAATACATTGTTATAATCTGAACAAACAAATAGTGTACCTGATACTACTTCATATGATGGCCCAACATCTGATGAAGTAGTTGCAAATGATTTCACCTCCCCTTTTTGCTTGTAGTCTAGCTTCATTCTCTCATTTGAGTTCTTCATTGGACAATCATTTGAATAATGACCCATTTCATTGCACTTAGAACATTTTACTGACTATAAATCAGTTTTTTTCTTACCATTACCCTGATATTTTTCAATGCATTTACGATCCCTATGTCCCATTTTACCACATCAATAGCACTTAATAGAATTCAAAAGAAATTACCCTATATACTTTTTACAACAATTTTCACAAACTGTAAACTTATGTTTCTTACCATCAGAATTTTTTTGAAGAGTTCTTCCCTTTCGTCTACCACCTCGGCCTCTTATTCTATTGTTTTTCAAAGAACATCTGATCATCAAAAAACTCCATTTTCACCTACTATGCACATCTAACATGTTTTTCATAACCATTGAACTCACGAGAAGCTAAATAACTTCGATAATTTGTCATTAATCTTGAGTAAAAATGGTTGATTTTACAATCGAGATCTCATATAAAATTTAGAGCATACCATGCATGTCGAGTGAATTTTTCTTCACAATAAGCCACTGAGTAATCCTCCTGCCTTAATTTCACGAATTTTTCTCCATACTAAGACGTACCAAATTTGGAAAATAATTCTCATAAATATACCTTTGAATTCATCCCAATAAAGGGCATCAATATTCTCACTATCCCTAATATTTTTCACCTTCGACCACCACTGATCGGCTTCACCTTCAAAATAGTAAACAACAACACTGTTATATTGGTTTTCTGAACACCCCATGACATCAAAAATATTCTCTAGTGCTTTAATCAACCATTTAGCTAGCCCTGGGTCATATGATTCTTCAAAATGATGGGGGATGTTGCATCATGAAATGCCCCACTACTAACATGTTCTTCTGTGGTTGTTCTGGCTGATCTTTTGCATAGATACCAGCACCATTCATATCCTGATTCAATAATTCCATCACTACAACAAACATTTAATTTTTGATTCCGACCATCTCTGGTTACTAATTTAAAATTTGGTCTTCCTCCCGATTTCATCCCATCAAAGGTGCCATGTTTCCTCTATGGAAAACCATTCTGAATAGAGAAATATATTAGGAAATAAAACATGGTAATATGTGAATTCTATATCATTTAAATCATAGCATAAAATAAAAAAAATTTATGATTATTAACTTATCTATATCCATACTCCTAATGTTTTCTAAACTGACCTATGATATCAACTATAAAGATTCACCCTTAAAATATTACATAATCTTGAATTAAGTTAATAATTCACATCGGGGATCTTTTCAAGTTTAGAGATTTAGAGAATTTGGTCATAACATATATATAACCACTTGAATATTTCATGAAGACATTCTTAAACAATATCCATTTTTTCGTAAAATAAAAATTCATGAAAAGAGAGCCTTGTCTAGTTCCTTGTTTTAGATAGCATGACCTTTCCTTGATCCCATCCTTGACCCTAATCATCTTTAAGTCCTGTGAAAAACATTTCAAAACATATGTTGAGTATAAAAATCTCAGTAAGGGTTATAAAACAATGAAATAAAACTATAGTTCATCAATACATAAAAAATAGAAGAACTTTATATTTCATCCTGAAATCATAAGATTTATGAATAACACATAGTTAACACAAATCATAAAGGTAACATGTGGAATCCATAACATACTTACGTTGTAGCTTTCACAGCTACATAAGGAGTTACATTTGTAATACCCATCATAGTATATTCCCTAAATCTCTTAGGAGAAACATTCATGTTTACCTCATACATGTTACCCAATACATTATAGATCTATATCAAGCTCACCCGCCATAGGTTTATCACTGAAACACCCATATACGTAAACAATACCCATGAACCATAACATATTCCTAACATATAAAAAAAATATAAAGGACAGATAAAATTTCCATGTTTCAATCATAATATTTCATTTTAATATAATTAAATAACAAATCCATTATCAAAACCATTTTCAATAACAATATACAGAAAATAGGATATGAAATTTATTTTCCTTTTAAAAACATTACAAATTGTTAAGGAATCCAAATATAACATAATACTCACGGCGGTGGAAAGGTTGTTGTCACCACTTATTTTAAAACGAAACATTCCATTTTTCTTGTTTAGTAAAAAACTTCATAGAAAAAGATTCCATTTGAATGAAATGAAAATTCAAAGGCGTTTATACATCGTATAAAATAATTTCATGTATAAAACAAAATATGCCTCAATGAAAGGATATTGAGACGAATTCCCTTAACTCATGTCTGACATGACACGTTCGTTATTTAATCTCATGAATAATAAACTAATGTTAATTTGAACATTATTAAGAACGTTTTTCAAGTTTATTAATCTATTTGTATTACTTATTACCATGTTATAAACATTATGTAATCATTTAAGTTAATAATGGTTGTTTTGTTAATATTTGGTACTTAAGTCAAAAATGACCTTCTTATAATTTAAAGTTGTTCATGTGGTTAAAATTACATTATCTCCATAATGATATTCATGATTTTGATACCTAATATATCATATATATTCAGTATATATAAGTATTTATAATAGTGCATAACATTGGGAGATAATAAATGAAATGCCCCGTTCAAAGAGACGGTAAGCCATACGTACGCATGAAAGATACTTTCATTTCTATTTCATATTTTAATGGAATGAAAACTTATAGATACATAGGTATATTATAATTCCTAAATAATATCATATATAATGTCATTAACTTCATCCTTTATACTTCTTGCATATGGAATGACCGAGTCATATCACTTTGAGTGGGTTGTAGTCTGCACTTCCTCAAATGAAATTATCGCGTTTACCCACTAAGGAAACCATAAAGGTATGATATAAATGAAAAATATATAATCATAGAGAAAATATAAATATAATATATATCACATATAAATATAGTTCCATAATAATAGCCACCATATGATATGGTAGGAGAAGTTTTAACAATCATCGTTTCATGAGGTAGTAGTTCGTCGTCCATATAAACATTGAGTTCTTTATCAATTACAAGTAGTTGTGTGTAAGTGTAGTTAAAATAATTATCATAGAAACTAACTATTATATAAGGAATACTGGTTTTGTTATAAAATAAAGGAGTAAAAATAGTTTAGGGGGTTGTTGAAGCAAAATAAAAAATAATTGAAGAGATGATGTAACCTATAAATCGGGTAGCTCCCTTTGGTTTGAACCAAATGGAATTCATGATGTGCCTTCTGCCTAAGGTAAGGCTTCTAAGAGTAAGATATAGTTCTTGAGATCTTATTTGGATAGATTTTGGATGATCAAAATGCTTGAGTGGTGTGAGTAATGGGTTATAGGTGAGGACTTTTATAAGGGGAAAGGGGGCTCTTTAGAAATGTTTGAAAATATTATTTTATTATATAATTATTTTTGGTTTCTAAAGGTCCAAATCATACTAATGACAAAGATAAGATAACTCTGGTTAAAAATAAAATCAACCAATAATAATTGGACAAGTTTTGAATATTTTTTTAATTTTTATAATCTTATTTCTTTAAATCATTCATTAATGAGGTAAACACTCCATCATTATTGTGTCATAAATAATTTTATTTATTTGATGTCTAAAAAATTATAAAAAAATACCATAATTTATGAAATATTTTAAGATTTAAAATGAATTTAAATAGTGGAAGAGATAACTTATATAACCCAATGTAAAAAAATTATTTACGAAAAGATATATTTTTATGTCATTTTGGTCTTTACTTTAAATTAATTAATATAATGTTTCATTATCACTCTTATGTGGCTCCAAGGGATCCCAAAATCGACCCAAGGATGCCCATGGTCGGACATGTATCAAAAAATAGGATTATGACAAATGTTTCAGTAATTTAATATTATTATAATAGTATTTTGTTACCCTTATTAACCAGATTTACCTTTTAACCATGGTAAATAAAATTTTCACGGAAGTAATTATTCATAATTCTTAAAAATAAAATTTAACTATTTACACAATTTTGACCTCCTGATTCCATATATAGAATCCCTATTTCAAAATTCAAAACATAGAAGTGGCATAAATTAATTTAAAATGAATTCTCTTTGTCAAAACCAAAATTGTGTTATTAAGAAATAATAACTATCAAAATATTGACTCTTGTTTATGTAAAATATCAAATTGAAATTACTTAAAATGTCCAATATTGTATTAAATGGTAAAAAATAATCTATTTACACTTTAAAACCAATTAAAAATATAATCTAACAAAATAAATAAATTATATTAAAAGGTAGTTTTGAATTAAAATATAGTATTTTTCAGTATTCTTTAAAAATGATTTTTATTAGAAAAACACCAAAAATTTACCCAAAGTAAATTTTGATGTACCAATTATAAATAAGAATTAAATTTTTTCATAAATAATATATAAAAGTGACCAAAACTATATTTTAAGAGGGTTCTCTATAAAAAGGTGGTAAATCGGCCTTTTAAAAACAATTAGAGTATTTATGCTTAAAATTAGGTTCTTTACTATTTTAAGCCTCTAAAATGTATTGGATAAATGTAAAAACATTTAACAAACATGTATAATAATATTTTAGTTAGTCATATTCAATATTTCAATACAACTTCTATGTGTTAACTACCATTTAAAATAATATTACACTACTGGAAATAAAGGATTTCCCAATGGTTTAGAACCGTTGGGAAAGGCTGTTGAACCGTTGGTATATGTTATACCAACGGTTCTGCAAACCGTAGGGAAGTAAGCCGTTGGGAAAAACTTTTCCCAATGGTTTACAGTGAACCGTTGGGGTAGGGTGGAGAAAAATTACCCTATCCCAACGGTTGTAAACCGTTGGGATAAAGTGCTGAAAATTACCAGGTTTTTTCCAACGGTTTTCAAAACCATTGGGAAAAACCCAAAATCTCCTCTTTCCAAACGGTTTAGAACCATTGGGAAAAGTGTTTTACCAACGGTTTTATAAACTGTTGGTAAAACAAAACCTAGGCACTCTATACCAAGGGTTTTGAACCGTTGGCAAAGCCTCTGCTGGGCAAATTTCACAGCAGCTCTGGAATTTTCCCACCAGTTCAATCCAATTATTGTACCTGTAATAAACTAACACATACATATACAATTATTGTACCTGCAATAACCAACTAACTCTTACATATACAGAACAAATTCATACACATTTAACATATAATGGTGGAACTATACACATCCATAATTAAATTAGAATTCATAATGTAATTATAAACATATATAATTCATTTAGAATTCAATTTAAAATTTAGATGACAATTATATGTGGAATCCGGAAGTCAATTCATAATTTGATCGGTTTTTTGTATACCATATATTTTTACCTGAAATAATGTACATTTTAAACATAATACATACACCTGGAGTGCTACCGGCCACACCACGCCTCGTATTGAAGAGGGGTTGACTCATACACGTCACATATGACCCATGGATCGTTGTGCTAATGTATCAACACAATACAAATGCATTTGGTCAGTTTTCCATATTCCAGTTGATGTTTTTCAATTAAAATGACATACTTTTGAAACCAAAGGCATACACTTTGAGTGTTTCCGGCCACACCGCACCTCGGATTGAGGTGGCATTGACTCGTACACGTCACATATGATCCATGGATTGTTCTCCTAAAGTTTCAATGGAAATTGAATGTGTTTGGTTGGTTTTCCATATGTACTTAAATTTTTGTCCATTTTAAGAAAAAGAGAGCCACTTAGAGTGATTCCGGTCACACTGTTCCTCATATTAAGGTGGGGTTGACTCTTACACATAACATATGACCAATGAATCATTTTTCTAAAGTATCGACATAATCCGAATGCGTTTGGTTGGTTTTCTATATGCCAGTTGATGTTTTTCACTTCAAATGATGTCCTTTTAAAACAAAAGACAGACACTTTGAGTGGTGGAGGCCACACCGCGCCTCGTATTGAGGCGAGGTTGACTCGTACACATCACATATGACCCATGGAACGTTGTGCTAATGTATTTACACAATCCGAATGCATTTGGTCGGTTTTCCCTATGCCAGTTGATGTTTTTCAATTAAAATGACGTACTTTTGAAACAAAAGGCAAACACTTTGAGTGGTGCCGGCCACACCGCGCCTCGTATTGAGGAAGAGTTGACTCGTACACATCACATATGACCCATGGATCGTTCTCCTAAAGTTTTAATGGAAATCGAATGCGTTTGGTCGGTTTTACATATGTACTTAAATTCTTGTGCATTTTAAGCAAAAGATAGCCACTTAGAGTGATTCTGGACACACTGTGCCTCAGATTAAGGTAGGGTTGAATCGTACACGTCACATATGACCCATGGATCGTTTTTCTAAAGTATTGACACAATACGAATGCGTTTGGTAGCTTTTCTGTATGCCATTTGATGTTTATCATTTCAAATGATGTCCTTTTGAAACAAAAGACGAACACTTTGAGTGTTGGCGGCCACACCGCGCCTCGGATTGAGGCGAAGATGACTCATACACGTCACATATGACCCATGGATCATTGTGATAATGTATCTACACAATACGAATGCTTTTGGTTGGTTTTCCGTATGCCAGTTGATGTTTTTCAATTCAAATGACATACTTTTGAAACAAAAGGCAGACACCTGGATTTGTGCCGGCCACACTGCGCCTTAGATTGAGACGGAGTTGACTCGTACCCGTCACATATGACCCATGGATCGTTCTCCTAAAGTTTCAATGGAAACTGAATGTGTTTGGTCATTTTTCCATATGTACTTAAATTGTTTTCCATTTTAAGCAAAAGAGAGCCACTTAGAGTGATTCCGGACACCCTGTGCCTCATATTAAGGTGGGGTTGACTCGTACATGTCCCATATGACCCATGGATCGTTGTGCTAAAGTATCAACACAATAAAAATGTGTTTGGTCGGTTTTCCGTATTCCAGTTGATGTTTTTCACTTCAAATGACGTCCTTTTGAAACAAAAGACAGACACTTTGAGTGGTGGCAGCCACACCGCACCTTGGATTGAGGCGGGGTTGACTCATACACGTCACATATGACCCATGGATCGTTGTGATAATGTATCGACACAATCTGAATGCGTTTGGTTGGTTTTCCGTATGCCAGTTGATGTTTTTCAATTAAAATAACGTCCTTTTGAAACAAATGGAAGACACTTTGAGTGGTGGCGGCCACACCATGCCTCGGATTGAGGTAGGGTTGACTCGTACACGTCACATATGACCGATGTATCGCTGTGCTAATGTATCAACACAATCCGAATGTGTTTGGTCGGTTTTCCGTATGCCAGTTGATATTTTCAATTAAAATGACGTACTTTTGAAACAAAAGGTAGACACTTTGAGTGGAGCCGGCCACACCACGCCTTGGATTGAGGCGGTGTTGACTCGTACACGTCACATATTACCCATGGATCGTTCTCATAATGTTTCAATGGAAAATGAATGCGTTTTGTCGGTTTTCAGTATGTACTTAAATTGTTGTCCATTTTAAGCAAAAGAGAGCCACTTAGAGTGATTTCGGCCACACCGTGTCTCAGATTAAGGCGGGGTTAACTTGTACACATCACATATGACCCATGGATCATTGTGCTAAAGTATCGAAACAATCCAAATGCGTTTGGTCGGTTTTTCATATGCCAGTTGATGTTTTTCACTTCAAATTATGTCTTTTTGAAACAAAAGACAGACACTTTGAGTGGTGGCGGCCACATCGCACCTCGGATTGAGGCGGGACTGACTCGTACGCGTCATATATGACCCATGGATCGTTGTTCTAATTAATCAACACAATCCGAATGCATTTGGTCGGTTTTCCGTATGCCAGTTTATGTTTTTCAATTAAAATGACGTACTTTTGAAAAACAAATGCAGACACATTGAGTGGTGCCGGCCACACCGCACCTCGGATTGAGGCAGAGTTGACTCGTACACGTCACATATGACCCATGGATCGTTCTCCTAACGTTTCAATGGAAACCGAATGCGTTTGGTCGGTTTTTCGTATGTACTTAAATTGTTTTCCATTTTAAGCAAAAGAGATCCAGTTAGAGTGATTCCAACCACACCGTGCCTCAGATTAAGTCGGGGTTGACTCATACATGTCACATATGACCCATGTATCGTTGTGCTAAAGTATCGACACATTCCGAATGTGTTTGGTCAGTTTTCCGTATGCCAGTTGATGTTCTTCACTTCAAATGATGTCCTTTTGAAAAAGAAGACAGACACATTGAGTGGTGGCGGCCACACCGCCCCTCGGAATGAGACGGGGTTGACTCGTACACGTCACATATGACCAATGTATTGTTGTGCTAATGTATCGACACAATTCAAATGCGTTTGGTCGGTTTTCCGTATGCCACTTTTTGTTTTTTATATTAAAATGACGTTCTTTTGAAATAAAAGGCAGACACTTTGAGTGGTGTCGGCCACACCGCACCTCGGATTGAGGCGCAGTTGACTAGTACATGTCACATACGACCCATGGATCGTTCTCCTAAACTTTCAATTTAAACCGAATGTGTTTGGTCGGTTTTCCATATGTACTTAAATTGTTGTCCTTTTTAAGCAAAAGAGAGCCACTTAGAGTGATTCCGAACACACAGTGCCTTAGATTAAGGAGGGGTTGACTCGTACACATCACATATGACCCATGTATCATTGTGCTAAAGTATCGACACAATCCGAATGCGTTTGTTCGGTTTTCTTTATGTACTTAAAATGTTGTCCATTTTATGAGAATCCTCTGTGCGGGGGGTAGTTCGGGGTCCAAGGAAGAGGGTGGGGGGCTGTCCGGGGGGGCTGTCCGGGGGGCTGTTTGGGGTCTAAGGAGGAGGGTGGGGGGCAGTTCAGGGGGTTGTCCGGGGGGTGTTCGGGGGGTTGTCCGGGGTCCAAGGAGGAGGGTGGGGGGCTGTCTGGGGGGCTTTCTGGGGGGCTGTCTGGGGTCCAGGGAGGAGGGTGGGAGGGCTGTCTGGGGGCTGTTCGGGGGGCTGTCCAGGGGTTGTCTGGGGCTGTTCGGGAGGTTGTCCTGGGTCCAAGGAAGAGGGTGGGGGGCTGTCTGGGGGGCTGTCTGGGGGGCTGTCCGGGGGGTTTTCCGGGGTCCAGGGCGGAGGGGGGGGGGGATGTCCGGGGGGCTTTCTGGTGGGCTGTCCGGCGGGGCTGTCCGGGGTCCAGGGAGGAGGGTGGGGGTTGTACAGGGTCCAAGAAGGGTGGGTGGGTTCCCAAACACACAACCACTAAAAGACAACAACATCCCTAAAAACAGATAATATATAAAAATAACTCAACTCCAATACTATGCTACGAGTCTAGATAAAACCAACAACTAGAATAGATTAAATATCAAATCTCAGTAATATCAGTAAAAAATGTAATGGAACAACTTTTCCCATATCACCATCACCATCATCACCATCACCATCATCACCCTCTTCCTCATCCCCATAATCGTCCTCGCCCTCACCATCCTCCTCATCCTCGCCCTCCTCCTCGCCCTCGCCACCCGCCTCGCCCTCCTCTTCTCCATCCTCTTCCACATCAGACTCCTTGCCATCATCATCGTCAAGATGAACGTCGTCCTGAACACCACTAGAACTTCCACCTGGTGCACCATATATAGAACGTATCGACGACATATATTCATCAAAAGCTGGGTTGGCCTCTGCTGGAAGTGTAGGACGTAGAACTTCAATAAATTTCATAAACGCATTGTTTGCCCTAGCAGACTGTTCTGCCGTATCTGTGGCCCTTTTTTCATCCTGTTCTGCATGTTCCATAACTTGCAGCAGCTCGGTGGCACTACAGCTCATACCTGAGGAGGGATAATACCTTGTCGGGGCTATCCTAGGTCGGCAGCATACTCTTTCAAAATGCTCCTCTCCCAACACCCGATGTAAGTGATCTGTTGGCCCAAAATTGTCTGGTTCTTGGGAATCGAGGGCCTCTAAAGCAGCCTGTTACAAATATAAATATATCATTATGTTACAAAATAGATATTAAAAAATAAAATCGACAGATTAAAACTTACAATATGCTGCTGAGTCGCTTCGTTGACGGCACTTCCATCCTTTTTCCGTTTACTCGAGCAAAACAGTTTTTCTCGAGGCACACGTCCTTCAATATTTTGTATTTGACTCTACAATGAAATTTAAAACTAAAGTTATATGAAAACTTTAGAAAACTATTAAATAATTGAAGAAACAAAATAAAGTGTAAGTCGTAAAGAAAACTTATAAACAATTGTCATATGTGCTTCCTCTCATGATCATGCATCGTAGTGCGTCCCAGTGTGTGGAGGAATTTTTTTGCGTCAATGTTATTTTTATTTTTTCAAGATGATTCCTAAATAAAATTCTAAAATTCAACAGATAGTATTAATGAAAAACATGAAATTTATTATTTAAATACATCAAATGTTATTAATAACTTAAACTGGGTACTCGTCCAATGAGTAATCATCTGACGATACTGCTCTATAGGACAATCATCCACCAATGGTACCGCCTCTAACTCAGTGCCAACTCTAGCAAACCAGCCAATATACAACAGATGCTTGTAGGCTCTCCAAAGCTCACCTAAATCCTTTATACTTTCCGGTCGTGCACCCTCACCATCTGGAAAATTAAATCGAAGCTGAAATCAAAATATTAATTCATATAAATACAAAAATAATTCATGCCATTAAATAGAGCAGATTTTTTTACCCATATATCTGCCTAAGCCCTATCCTTGACCTCATGTGGCAAATGTCTCCATGATAGCGGGATGACGGGAATGATGTCGGAGTATTAGGCAAGCGTCGCCAAAAAACTCCGACATTGCTACCCTGTTTTCTAAACCATTTGTTTGTCTTCATTATAATCCACCATAACCTGTGTGCGGCGGTTCCACACCGAACTCATGCGTGTACACCCCCGCCCACGCCTCCTGTCGGTAGATGTATCTGTCATGAAAGAAAAACAAATATTTTATCAAAAAATGTTATAAAGAAAATAAATATTTCTATAAAAAAATTTAGGGTTCTATAAATATACATGTTCCGGTCTGATCGCTGAGCGCCGCTGGATCCACAGAAACTGATGGAACGCCATGTGGTGGAACAGGAGTCGAAGACGATATAATCTAGAAGCTCGGAGGGACATAAGTAGAAGGAAAAGAAGATGGGACAACTGTCTGACCGAATGCTGACTGGGGAGTGGGAATCATCATGGGATGTGAAAATGATGGGCCAGAAGATGCAGAAGGTAGCGAAATCATGGGATGCCTCAATATCCCATGTGTCTCTAACGACACACTGGGATCAGAATGTGGGAAGGATGACATGTCAGTGGTAGGGGCATGGTCTATTCGGGTACGCGCAACTGCTCGTCCACTTCTGGTACGAACCCTCCTCTTACCACCAGCCTGAGTACTAGGACCAGTACTAGGCTCCTCATTAAATAACTATCGACGTATAGATGGATCCTACAAAAATTTTTACAAAAAAATTAATCACATGAAATTATATATTCTTTAAATATATATATATATATATATATATATTTGAAATAAAGTACTCACTGTAGGCACTAATGGTGGAACGCTCATCTCCGTCATTCGACGATTGTTCTCCATCATTTTTTTCCATTGTCTCTCTTCAATTGGCTTCATTTCCGTCTTTTGAAAACAAATATGCAATTAATTACAAAAAGAAAACTAATGTGTAACCCAAAAAACTAAATATATGAGGGAATAGGGGGATTCATAGGTAATTTAGCTATTAATTGTTTTAGAAGAGCTTGAATGGATTTAATAAATCATACAAGTTGTAATGTTCACCAAGTTAGAAATATTATTTGACTATGTTTGAATACAGTTCAATTCCAAATTAGAAAATGCAATTCAAATAAAAATGCATCCAATAAACATTGAAAATTCACATAATGGTCAAGTCAGCTATCAATTTTTTTAGAAGAGCTTGAATGGATTTAATAAATCATACAAGTTGTAGTGTTCACCAAGTTAGAAATATTGTTTGACTATGTTTGAATACAGTTCAATTCCAAATTAGAAAATGCAATTCAAATAAAAGTACAACCAATAAACATTGAGAATTCACATAACAGTCAAGTCAGCTATCAATTGTTTTAGAAGAGCTTGAATGAATTTAATAAATCATACAAGTTGTAATGTTCACCAAGATAAGAATATTGTTTTACTATGTTTTAATACAGTTCAACTCCAAATTAAAAAATTCAATTCAAATAAAACTGCAACCAATAAACATTGAAAATTCACTTAATGGTCAAGTCAGCTATCAATTGTTTTAGAAGAGCTTGAATGGATTTAATAAATCATACAAGTTGTAATGTTCACCAAGTTAGAAATATTGTTTGACTATGTTTGAATACATTTCAATTCCAAATTAGAAAATGCAATTCAAATAAAAATGCAACCAATAAACATTGAAAATTCACATAACAGTCAATTTAGCTAAAACATATTTTTGATCAATACTAAATCAATTTGAATATTACCAACCTTAACAACCCAACTCGAGGTAAACCAAAATAATTGAGAACATGGATGAATGATTATATATATTTTCAACCACAACTTCAGGTTCACAATCAACTCTGACAGTTGAGCTATTTGAGTCATCAAAATAAATAAATGGATTGGTTCCAATGGCACTAGGGACAGTGTCAATTCCATCATCACCATCATCAAAAATATGTCTTGGAATTACTTCAACTATGACACCAAATTCAGGTCGAAGTTGGTCTTTGACATAAAAAAATTGTTTATCCATTGATGCCAACACATATGGTTCTTCGGTAGAAAGAGTGCGAGTCATATTAATTACTCGAAATCCACAATCATCAATAAATGTTCCACGTATCGTCATCGAATCAAACCAATGGCATTTCATCATTGTGACTCGTCTATGAGAGTAATAATCCAATATTATTATTTTCTCAACAACTCCATAATAACCAACATTTTCAAATCGCGGTCTACTATCTGATGCACTGGCATAACAATCTGTTGTGGCAGTAACCATAACACCATCATGTTGTGTTCTCATGTTCTTTTCTCGTTCAGTGACAATAAATTTGTACCCATTGATAAAAATTGATTTACAGTCACGAACCACGGTATTAGGTCCAAAAGCCAAAGCTCTTATTTCCTCAGAGACAGAGTCAACAGACAAACTCAATACCTGCAATATAAATGACTATTAAACTTAATTAAATATTGATATAATTATTTTAAACATTACTTTTTTAATACCTTCAATTTTAACCAAGGAGAAAACTCTTTGCTATGAAAATTCTCTCTCATTCTCAAAGATAAAGAATGATGCTTCATATTTATCATTGTTTTATGTTCCATGTAGATAAAAAATATGAATAGTTTAACAGATATATATGTAAGATATACATAATCAATTTAGTTACCTGATATAGTCATCGAACAAATCACTGTTGAACAAAACTGTGTGATGTGCCATCTACCGCTCTTTATGGCTTAATGTCTTCAATGTATATGATCCATGAATTCCTCCTATTTGAGGAAGTGATGGAAAACTGTGTTCAATTTTCTAATATTGTTCTTCTTCATTTCTCATTGGTCTGTTCAATCTTGTATTATGATTAGAAAAATACATCGAGCATAAATCCATATATACTTGAGCCAGGTAACCATTCACAATAGAACCTTCGGGATGATTTATGTTTCAGATATAAGACTTTAATGTGAACATATTTTTTTCAGTTGTATACATCCAAAGAAAAGAAACAGGTCCTCCGAGAAGTATTTCAGTGGGAATATGGACAGTCAGATGCAGCATGCTTGTGAAAAATGATGGAGGAAATATTTTCTCCAACTCACAAAAAATTAATGGAGCATCTGTCAACATTTTTTGCAAAAAAGCTTGGAAAACTTCTTAGCACAAATATCTCTAAACAAATGGAAAAACTGAATAATAGCCATCCTTACATTATTGGACAAAAGATGATGGATTGCTATTGGATGCAACTCATGCAGTAGAACGTGATAATCATGAGTCTTCAAAGATTTTAGCTTCAACTCTCTTCTGTTGACCAGTTTAGATATGTTGCTTGAATAGCCATCAGGAACTCTAATAGTCTCTAATACTTCCAGAAATTGTTTTTTTCGTAGGTGTCATCACATAAGAAGCACATGGAAGTTGCCTTTTATTTTCACTGATACGCACAGAATGCAATTCTGGTCTGATGCCCCAATCCATCAAGTCACGCCGAGATCGTAAATCAATTTTTGTCTTCCCCTTGACATTTAGAAGAACTGAAAGCAACATTTTACATTTATTATTTTCAATATGCATTACTTATAAGCAATGATGTAAAAAATTAGTTGAACAATAAGGAAAATCAAAAAGATACTCTTCTTCCTCCAATTGTAACAGGTTTCAGTGGAAACATTCTTTCTCTTTCCAGATTTCATTTGACCCTTCCCGAATGAAAAACTGAAATCTTTCAATTCATTAAGCACGCCAGTTCCAGACATACGCTAAGGTGGATCATCGGTCTCTATGGTATTATCAAATCTTCGACGATTCATTCTATATGGATGATCCTTTAGCAAGAATCATCTATGTCCCATAAAACTGAAACTACAGTGATGTTTCAATCTTCTGGATCGTGTATTCTTCATACAAACTGGACATGATAGTTTTTCCTTTGTGCTCCATCTAGACATCATTGCATAAGTCGGAAAATCATTGATCGTCCACATAAGCACAACACACATCTGAAATATGTCTTTCGAACATGCATCGTATGTGCGCACACCCATATCCCAAAGAAGTTTCAACTCTTTTATTAAAGGTTGAATGTATACATCAATATAAATGTTGGGATCAGAAGGACCAGATATGAGTATACTCATGAAAGTGAAAGGTTTTTTCATACACAACCATGGAGGAAGATTATAAATGTGTATAAAAACTGGCCATGTGTTGTGCGAAGTAAGCATCTACCCAAACGGATTAAAACTGTCATATGAAAGACCCAGCCTCACATTACATACGTGAGCTGCAAAATCAGGAGGTCGATCATCAAATCTCTTCCATGCAAATCCATCTGCAGGATGAACCAACTCATCATTAGTCTTCTTTCTCTCGGTATCATGCCATCTCATTTTTATTGATATGTCATCAGACATAAAATGATTCTGGAGTCTGGGGATCAATGGAAAGTGCCAAATTACTTTTTCTGGAATGTGAGATGGTGTTCCATCAGATTTTGACTTCCAGCGGGATGTTCCACATTTTATACAATCATTTCGTTCAGCGGTTTCCTCCCAGAATAAACTGCAATCTTTCGGGCAAGCATGAATTTGGTTTCTAGAAAATCCAAGTTCCTCAACTAACTTCCATGGAATATAGTGGTTTGAGGGAATATCTGCATCATCTGGAAGTAAATCCTTCAAGAGGGTAAGAATGTAATTGATTGCTCTATTAGAAATCCCATACATAGTTTTCCCATGAAACAATCGGATTAAAAATTCCAGCCTTTTCATTTTATCGAATTGTCGATATACTGGAGTCGTGGTAGCATCATTAAATTTTTTTCACCCTATCAATACCATCATTTTCACTGGATGAATCAGATGTCCTCATATTGAAGTCTTCTTGAGTTGAAATCCTTTTTTTCATGATGAGGAATAAACGGAAACCGACCATCTAACAAATTCTCCATTCCAGTCCTTTCATTTCGATCATCACCAATTTGAGATTTCATTTTCTCCCCATTGTGATACCACACAAAGTAGTTTGCTTGAAAACCATTTTTGGATATGTGGTAGCTGACTTCTTCATAGCTCAACCAAGGTCTACCACCACAATTAGAACATGTGCAGTGTATGCGACCACTATCTGAAGCATTGTGAAATGAAAATTCTATAAATCTCTCCAAATTGTTTTAAAAATCACTTGAGATCCGATCAGTTTCATACATCCAACTTCTAGACATTCTGTAAAAAGAATTTATATAAGTCATTTTGTCATAAAAAATTATATAGGATTGAAATTTAATAGAAAATATATTTAAGTAAATGATAAAAAAAGGAGTTTCTAGTTGATCTAGTGAACTATTAAAACAATCTAAAGATATACTAATTAATTCAGTTATGTGTGCCTAGATTTGAGGTGAGATGTGTTTTGTAATTTTTTCATTTATCACATACCAAGAAGAAACTATAGACCTGATAAAACATTGTTCAAGATATGACAAAGTGAAGGAATTTCATGAAAGGTGCATAATGAGTAAAGATAGTTTTTTAAATAAGTTATTGATTCTAAAAAATGGAAATATTGTGAAAAGTTAGTACAATTCATAACACCCAAACTAAAGTCCACAGAAAGTACCATATCACCCCACTAAAAAAAAGGAAAACCAACTACCCCACCACCGCAACCATGTCAATTACCTCAATGAGGGATTCTATGTCTGTATTTGGAAGAGGTTGAAGGAGTCTAACCTGGATGGGGGAGTTGCAGCTGATCAGATGGAAGACCTTAGGTTAGGGTTCACCTGCGTGGGGGCTTCTGGAAATCGAGGGAAATGAAGAGTTATTTGCTTCTGTGTAATCGGGGTAGGGCTGTCCATGGGGGGGGGGGTTGTCTAGGGGGTACGGGGTGTCCAGGGGGGAAAGCGGGCTGTCCACGAGGGTGGCAGGGCTATCTAGGGGGGAGGGGGTGTCCAGGGGGTGGGCGGGCTATCCACGGGGGTGGGGGTGGGGGGTGTCTAGGGGGTGGGTGGGTTGTCCACGGGGTTGGGGGGCTGTCCAGGGAGTAGGGGGTGTCCATGGGGTGGTCAGGCTTTCCACAGGGGTGGTGGGGTTGTCTAGGGGGTACAAGGTGTCTAGGGGGTGGGTGGACTGTCCACGAGGGTGGTAGGGATTTCCAGGGGGTAGGGGGTGTCCAGGGGTGGGCGAGTTGTCCACAGGGGTGTGACTGAGATCTATGAGATTTATTTGGGTTTTCATTCATGTTATGAAAAACAAAAGATGGGTGTTAAGTATAAGAATAGTATTTTTTAGTGAAAATCCAATTTGGTAGGATTAGTGACTTTATAACATGACGGTATCAAGTTTTCAATTGGGAAAATGTTGGGGCATTGGATTCTAAAAGGCTCCCAAAACCTTCCAAGGATATATTATTTCTAGAAAAAATTTTTGTGGGAGAGGGAATTCATTCTATATAGTTGATGCCACTTTTAGATCATGTTATTCCTTACTCATCAAGATGACTAGACAAGAACCAAAACCAAAGAGGCCACAAAACTATCCAAATCTATAGAATTGATGAATTCCCTATGCTTATTGGTGAACTATGGAAGTGATGAATTCCCACCTGCATATCCCCCCCTCCCCACCTCACCCCCAACAAACTCCCCCTGCACAACCCCCCTCCCATCCACCGACTGCACAACCCCTCCCCCCCCCCCCCCACCTGCACCCCCACTTGCACAACCCCCCCTCCCCCACCCCCACCTGCACAAACCCCTCCCATCCACCCACTTCACACCCCCACCTCACCCCCCAACATACTCCCACCTGCCTAGCCCACCCACAACCTACACACTCCCCTCCCCCCACCCACTTGCACAACCACCCCCACCTACACCCCCCCACTTGCACAACCCCCCCCCCCCCCTCCCCCACCCCCACCTGCACACCCCCCTCCCCCCACCACCACCTGTACACCCCACCCCCACCTCACCCCCAACAGACTCCCACCTGCCCAGCCCACCCCCCAACCTGCACACTCCCCTCCCCCCACCTACTTGAATAACACACCCTCCACTTTCACCATCCACTTGAACAGCCCCCCTCCCCCTCCCCCACCTGCACAACCCACCCCCACCCCCACCTGTACAACCCCCACCTCACCCCCCAAGACTCTGACCTGCCCAGCCCACCCCCCAACCTGCACACTCCCCTCCCCCACCCACTTGCACAACAACCCCCCTCTAATTTCACTCCCGCCTACACAACCCACCCCTCCCCCACCCCCACCTGCACAACCCACCCCCACCCCACCTGTACAACCCCCCACCTCAACACCCCACCATCACACCCCCTCCCCCCACCTACTGCACCCCCAACAGCTCCCACCGGAACAAAAACATAAAACAAAAACAAAACAAAAAACTGATTCACACATGACCCCAGAACAAAAATATAAAACAAATAACAAATCGAATTGAAATTGGTGGGTATACCGTACTACATGAACCTTAGGTTTAAGCCAAATAAAAATGGAAAAGAAGAAAATTAGATGAAAAAAATTAAACATAACATACTAATTACATATTTGAATTGTATAACAAAACATCCTTGTGATTGAGTATGGATCTGGTGGAATGATTTTCCACGCGGGAGGATCTTAGATCTCAATTTTAGCAGTTCAATCGCGTTGATGGAATCTCGGGTTCACTGGGATTTTAGGGGAAAACATTCCCAATAGTTTTAACAAACCGTTGGGAAAGGGGAGCTTTACAAACAGTTTACACAAACCGTTGGGAAAGCCTTCATAAGTCATGGTCTTTACCAACGGTTTTGTAAAACTGTTGGTAAAGCGAGAAAATTTTTTAGATTTCCAAACGGTTTCTTCAAACCATTGGGAAATACTTGTCTTATACATCTATGCCAACAGTTTAGAATAACCGTTGGCAAACAGGCGTTGGGAAAACCCAACTTCCCAGTAGTGTTATATTATTATTTTTCTGCATTACTTTAAATTGTGTGCAACATAAGATTTAAAAAAAACCAGTGGTTGTGTATCAGGTATGCCATCTAACATTGAATCCCCTTTAATGAAAATTTAATATTTTATTCAAAAATTTTAATAAATATGAAAATGTATTATTCTTAATTTACTCGGGATGTTACACCATATTTCCTTATTGCACGATGTTAAATTGTGTAAAAACAATTCTAGTCATGTGATATAAAATGAAATTAAATTTTCCTAGTCGCATATTGTTAAAAATAATGGAAAATGTCATAGATATAATAAAATAAACTATTTAACATTGAAAGTCATTAAAATATGGCCTTAAACTACAAAACATGTGTTCAACTTAGAGTACATTGCACACATCTTACATTTGAGCCATATTTTCATAAAAGGTTCCAATTATAGAGATTTACTAGCTTATGCCGAGTTTAATCCCATATCCCCACAATAGAACAAGGTTTTCCCACCTAATAATAGCACTGGACCCTTATCCACCCGGTTTCCTTCTTTCTCAATCTAGTATATCACTTCATCTAAAATTCACTGTATATGAGCTCAAACTGTGAATAAATAAATTATGTACCATATCCCAATTTGAGATTCAAATATGAATAAGAGACCATATAAGTGAAAAATGTGTCTTTATTTCCATTTTTATGTGATATATAGTGAATTATGGTCATAAATTTCAAAACCATCCCTGGATTTTATTCACCCCAACCATACCCCTATACGCGTTTCAAAATGCGGAATAGATTTTAGTCCACATAAAAATATTGACATGACTTAATTTTCCTATCATTAACCCTATTTATGGGTAACTAACATCCTAGTCATCTCTTTTTTTATTTAAGGTAATGAATAGGGTGAGCATAGATAATTTAGCATGATTTTTGACAAACATAACTGAAATACATTTTATTCCAAAATAGGGAACTATGCCCTAGTACCATGATGGTGAACTTCATGAACACATCCTAGATTCTTGAAATTAATCTACACAACATGAGGTCTCCAAACTAATAATATCAATTCCCTAGATGATTTTACACTTACGAGTCATATGATTCATCACTTCCCCCCAAAAATGTGTTCAATAGACCTTGATATGGCCTTCAGGGAGTTTGAACCTTTCTGGAATATTATGGTCTCCACAATGCACCTTAATTACACTTATATATTAGTAAATACCAACTAATTACTTAAGTTGATAAACTTATATTGAACCCCATTGACCTCAAGACCATGCCAATATAGTTATCCCCCATATAATATTTTTTAAGGACTAGCTAATCCAATAGTACCCCACTAGTATTCCCTAGTTAGTAACACAATTAAAAAGAGATTGTACCTAGGGGATATTCTGGTCCCTAAGGAGATTCCCACTGGAATTCCATGATCTGCAAGGGATAAGTTATTCTAAAAAAAATTTATGGTCGACCTACACCCACACATTTCAACATCTAGTTGACTGAGATATTATTGGGTTACGATTTTCACTTCCCGTTACCCAACTATTCAAGAGGATTCAGATACCATTGATGTTAATCATATGTGTATCATATTAATTAAAAAATAAATATTATAACATCATATTATTATTCCATTTAGTTTTAGGGAATGCATATCCTATGAAGACCCAACATCCTTGACATTATATATACCTATAATCACCCAAATATCTACTATGCTTCATGAACCATTTTAATTTCTGAATCACCAGACTCATTCAATGTACATTCTCTTAGAGTTTCACAAACATTAAGTTTACATACTCTTTCTTATCTCTTGTAGCATATTCATAATAGGTACTGAATGGTTAGAGGGGACCCCAATAGGATTCCCTATTTTATAAAAAGCTCATAAGAGGTTTTTTCTAGTGGATTGTTTTGTCCCTAAAGGGACCTGACTGGTATTCACTATGTAAAAACATAATGCCCCACAACATGTGCAAAGAGGATATTTTATTCCTTGAGGAAAGGTCCTATTACCTCCATGATATATTATTTTAATTGTGTGACATTAATACAACCCATAACTAAACAATCATTACTAAATATATGTATTTAAAGACACAATTTACTTTTATCAATTTTCCCACACCAATGAGGGATCGAGAATTTCTTAGAATTATTATTACATCACTCCAAAGTCCTTTTAGTAATTACTTAAAATATATAACATCCATGTTACTCATTATATAATCATAAAATATGAGACACATAATTCCTAATAGAATTATTTTAAACTATAATACAGTATCCATAATACACAACATAAACTAAGATTTACCCCTTCTAGTCACATGCCACTAAAATACACTGGATGTGGTCATCTTTTGGTACCACACTAAACATCATACACATGATATATATTTCTGAAAATAGTTTATTGGGTATGGGTTTTCTATATGATGATGAGTTTTCCCCCAAAAACCATCAAATGAAATAACATCATCTAGGAACTAAAGCCTAAACCACATTATGATTCCATCATTCTTAATACAGAATACCTATTCAAGGATAACATATTATGAGTGGCATTAATCTATACTTTATGTTAAAATTCCCACAACCCTATGTGAGAGTTACATATTTTAACATCCAAGGTAAATAAAGAATAATACAGTTTCATATTTATTAATATTTACGAATTAAATATTAATTTTACTTTAAAGGGGTTTCTTTGTTCGATAGCGTACCCGATACGCAACAAAGAGTTTTTTTTTGAAATCTTACGTTGCACACTAGTAATAAAATAATTTTATTTTGAATGGTAGTTAACACGTAGCCGTTGTATTGGCGGGAATGAATAGAAACAACTAAAATATGATTATATATGTTTGTTAAATGGTTTTACATTTATCCAATAAAAGATAAAGTCTTAAAATATGAAAGGAATTCAATTTTAGGCATATATACGCTAACATTCACAAAAGGTCGACTTATCGCCTTTTGATGGAAAACCGTCTATAAATATAGTTTTGGTCACTCTTATACATTCTATTGGACCAAATAAAATTCTTCTTTAGAATCGGGACATCAAAATTAACCTTGTGTAAATTTTTGGTATTTTTCTGATAAAGTTCATTTTTTAATGAATAGTGTAAAATGTTGTATTTTAATTCAAAACCTCTCTTTAATATAATTTATTTATATGATTATATTATCATTTGAATTGGTTTTAAAGTAAAATTAGAATATATTTTTACCATTTAATCCAATAGTGGTCATTTTAATTAATTTCACTTTGAAATCAAACTTAAACTAGTGTCAATCTTTTGATACTTATTGTTTCATAAAAACAGGCTATTTGCTCTGACAGCGGGAATTAATTATTAAATTAATTAATGAAACTTATATGTTTTTAATTTTGTAAAATATACTTCATTTTTGAATTCTGAATATCAAATATATCTTAGGATGAAGTTTTGGTATTTTTCTGAAAAACTTCAATTTTTGATGAATAGTAAAACCACTAAGTGGTACTTAAAAAACTGATTTTTCGTTTAAATGAAACTTTACCACCTCTGTGTTTTGAATTTCAAAAATCCGACATACATTTTTGTCATTAAGAAGTAAAATGTGGTTCAATGGGATTAAAATAATTTTTTTGGTGAATAGTAACATTTAAGTTTATTAATCTCAATTAGAGGTAATTAGTGTAGTTTAAGGTAAAAATAATGTTTTAATAATATGTAATGACCTAGACACATGCCCTACCCTTATTGGATGTGTCATGGCTGAACAATAAAATCCATGGGTAAACTTGGGGACCCCATGGATCCACTTTGGTAGGAAAATGACATTAATAACTTTTTATTTAAAGTTAAAATAAAAATGTCAGAAACATGAGTTGTTTTACTAAAACAATTCTTAAATGGGGTTATACAAGTCAGACTTCTGAATATAAATATTAATTAGAAATCTAAAAATATTTCCTACATCATTATTGTTTTTTATAATTTTTATGCATTGAATAAATTAAATTATTTATGACATCATGATGATGCAGCGATTACCTCATTAATGAACGATTTAAATAAAATGAAAAGATAATGTAAAATCTAAGTCTTACACATGTCAAAGACCTATTGGATGAGTATATTTCAAACCCTTATCACCTTATACTCAAATATATCAATGTGGGACCATTAAAATCCCAAAATCATTTTATAATAAAGTAAACTTTTATAACTTTCCAAGAGTGCCCCTCCTCTCCTCTTATAAAAGGCCCCCACCTCTACCACTTTACCCACACCTCTCAAGCCTTTGGTTCAGCCAAAATCTGCCCCTTTTGTCTCTCCACATCCCTCATTTACTCTTAGAAGCCTCACTTTTGGTAGAAGTCTTACCAAGGAATCCTTTGAGCTCAAATCAAAACGAGTTACCCGTTTTAAAGGTAGTGTTTTCTCTTGTGTTCTTTTGTTTTATTTTGCTTCTCCATCCCACTAAACTCTTTTTATTAATTTTTTGTGTAACAAAACAAGTATCCTCAATATACTAGTATGTTTTTATAAGAAGTATTAGAGCTAAAATTACACACACCTTCATCTAATGGTTAAAGAACATACTGTTTCTGTTGATGGGGAATTTCTGCCTCACAAAACGATGATTGTTGAACACTCATATAACACCTTCAAAGGTGGCCATTAAGATGACACTATATTTATACATGTTATATAATATGTTTATGTATTACTTAATCTTCTGTATTTTTCATTTTTGGAATACCTTTATGGTTTCCATTGTGGGTAAACATGAAAATTTCAATTTTGGAAGTGCCGACTACCGCCCCCTCAAAGTGATTTGGTTCGTTAATTCCATACATGGGATGTATAAAGGATGGATTTAATGATATTATACTTGAATTATAATATAACTTTATATCATTATGATTTCACTCCATTAAAGTATTAGATAGAAATGAAAGTAGAGTTCATGCGTACGTACGGCTTACCGTCTCCATGAACGGTGCATTTCATTTCTTATCCCCAAATGTAATGTACTATTATAAGTACATATATATAATGGATATATATGATGTATGTTACATATAAGTGATTAATATAATTCTTGAATTAAAATATACGTACCTCTCATTTAGTTTTAATTCCATTAATATGACATATAAATTAAAGTAGCATTCATGCGTACGTACGACTTACCGTCTCCATGAACGGTGCATTTCATTTCTTACCTATAAATGATTATGTAATATTATAAATACATGTATATTCCAGATATATATGATATATATGATATCCAAATCATGAATATCATTCTGGATATAATGAACCTTTGACCACACGAACAACATGTAATTGTAAGAAGTCCACTTTCGACTTAAGAACCAAGTATCGACAAAACAAACATTATTAAATTAAATGATTACATAATATTTATGAAATGGTATTAAGTGATATAAAAGTAATAATGAACATGAAAAAGGTTCTTATGAAAGTATAAATTAACTCACGTTTATTATTCAGGACGTTAAAGAACGATCGAGTCAAGTCGGACCCGAGGTAAGGGACTTCGTCTCAATCTCCTTTCATTGAGGCATATTTCGTTTTATACAGAACTTTATTTTATACGGTGTATAAACCCATTTTACTTTTACTTTTATACAAAAGGAATCCTTTTCTACGAAATGTTTTACTAAATGACAAAAAGGAATGTTTCTTTTAACGTACGCGGTGGCAATGACCTTTTTCACTGTCGCGAGTATTATTTGGTCTTTGGATTCCTCAACAAGCCGTAATGTTTTTAAAATGAAATAAATACCTTATAATCTTTTATGTATTTTGGTATTGAAAATGGTTTTTATAATGGATTTGTTATGTCAATATATTTATGTGATATATTGTGATCAAAGTGTGGAAATGGTTTCTTTCCATTATATTTGTTTTATGTCTTATGATTTTATAATGGTACTTGGACATTTGACGGGTGGTTACATGATAAACCATATAACGGGTGGTGCCATGAATACCAGGATGGGTGGTTACATTATAACCTCCAATGCATTGGGAATGGAAGTCGGCCGTATGGTTATTCCATTAAGTGATATGTGTGGAAGTCGACCGTATGGTTATTCCATTTAAGTATGTTTATGTCCCAAGTTACCTTTATATGTTATGTGATCTTTATATGGGTTTTATGGTAATCTTTTGGTTACAAAAGGGTAAGTAATGATCTTTTATTCATTGAAGAGTTTTTACTACTTCATAAAGGTGAAAAGTATTACTTTGATAAAGTATACATGGTTTACTTGTTGTTTTGATAAACTAACAGTTTTCATTCTTTGTGTATCCCTTACTGAGCTTTTTATGCTCACCCCAAGTTTTTTTGAAATGTTTTTCATAGGACTTAAGGTGGAATAGGGTCAAGGATAGGATCAAGGGAAAGTGATGCTATATAAAACATGGAACTAGACATGTTTCTTTTTAAGAGTTTTTATTCTATGGAAACTTAGTATAAGTGTCTACTTTGTAATCTTTTGAGATGTAATAGTTATGTCCTAATTCTCTAAAATTCTAAACCTGAAAAGATACTCAATGTGAATTAATCATTTAATTCAATATTAAGTAAGGTTTAAGGCTGGGGACTTATACATATACATAAGGAGGTATATATAAAAACTATGTGTGGCTTGATTCATGATGCCACATGATACTTAGTGACTCTTAGATCATCTATTTCATGATCATCCTTGATTTTTTGTTACTTATGTCTATGTTCCACAATGCTATAAAAAATTTCATGGATATAACTATTCATATAAAATTGTGAATTCCCTCATATATTCCCTTTCATTCACTCTCACACACCTCAATCAACTTCTCAGGTTTATCTTGTTTCTCACAATGAGCATGACTATTGCGATATTAGGGAACCTGACAGGCCACTCTAACCAGCATGATTGAGATATTTTTTAATCAAATGAAAAAATGAATTTATATTTTTAAAAACAAATTTCTACATGACATGATGTCTTCCAATTTAATAGATCGTCATTCATTATTATTGTGTACTCAAGAATCACAATTTTTACCCCCTCTCACACAAATGTGTTCAATAAATGTTTTTGAATCCTTAACGGTTCTTGAAACATTATGGATTATTAAATTATCCATAAATAAATTTCATAACATCAATATTTGAGTTAATACCAATAAATTTATTATCATGATATACTTCTTTTGGAGCCCTATGGGCCTCAATCCCATATACTCTTGATTCCCTCAAATATAATACTCGTAAAATGTACTGGCTGATCCAATAGAACAATGCATGGATTCAATATGGAATAACACAATTCTTATTAGAATGGGCCTGGATGATTTTTAGGTCCCATATGAGTGGTCCCACAAAATCCAGGTGTTATTTTTTTAAGTGCATCTAATAGAAGATTCCACTATTGCTGAAGATTAATCATTACGCATTGGTCTCCACCTCATGTTGACATACAGATTCATGGGCAATGATTCAAACATCCCATTGCCTAATTATTTTTTAGGATTAAAATACCCACATTAATATTATTTTTTGAATCATTCCCATTGTCAAAGAAAAATTATAGCATCATATTATAATAACTATTCTTGTTGGGGAATGAATATCCATTAAAGACCAAAATTCCCTGAGTTAGTCATGCCTCTCAAAAATTCCATTTTGTCTAGACTAAATTTTATAATTCTTCAAAGAATATGAAATATTGTTTGACCTACTACCTACAAGATATATAATTACATGGAAGGATATCTGTCCCCAGGCCATAAGTTTAATATAGGATTTAATATATCATCCCCATACAAGAATAGAATATAGAAATTAACTTTCCATATGTATGATCATAATCTATATAGAGATCCCTTTAGCTGACTGTGATATCAAGAATCATCAAATAAATTCTTTTTCTTTTCATATAAACAAGATATTTGTCTGGTGTCTTTATGATAACAAAATTTGGCTTTATTACTAACTGATTAGTATACCTACCAATTACCAATTCATGTAACCCTTTCCATATACATGATATTAAAAAAATAATTCCTCCCTCCATACACATGATATAGATCTATGTATGGATACTTCTCTTATAAGAACTACATGTTGATATATTTTTGACCTATCAGAGTACAAATTGTCACTTCAGTATATTATACTGGTACAAGCAATTTGGTTTACACTATTGAATCCATCCAAAGGGATTCATATTTATTGTATGTTATCAACATTATTATTTTTGCAAGAAATTAAAGATTTTCTAATAAGTGAAGTACACTCCTAAAATGAGATCCCATCAACTTAGTTGTATTATAGACAGATAGAGACAATGAACCTACGTAGTACTAGGTGGATACACATTTGAGGAGTAAAATTAAGCCTCCCCATATATGTGTTTTATCTATATTAGGATCCATAGGATAACTATGTCTTTCATGATTAATATTGTTTCAAGATACATAGGGTTCTCTGATTCTTTATCAATGGGCCCTACCATGAAATCCAATAAAATGAAAAAAATATTGTATTCCATTTCATGTATGGGCTATATCATTACAAGGGGAACACAATGAAGGAGTTTATTGTGGAATGATTATTTCCCTTAAAAAATGAATAGGAAAATCTAGGGAAGACCAGCCATAGATATTGCATATTACCCTAGATCATGTCCCCCATGAAATACAAAATAATGATTAAGGATAGTGGAGTTAAATTAACTCTCATAACCTACAAAAAAAATATGATCTACATATATTTTTTTGCTGATTAATATATTCATAAAAGGGGCTCATGTGGATGGATACCCTTGAATAAACATATGCAAAGAAAAAAAATTATGCACATTGTTGAATTCCCCGGACAGATTTTGTGTCTGCTTAATGATATGATACATAATTCCATGTTGTCTATCACATCCTTATCACGTGAAATTAAACTACATGGAATTTTTTATTATCTAATGATGTTTAAATACATAAAAATAGAATCCTCATTTCATGATGTTAATTTTCATGGCACACACATCTCCCACATAAGATATTAAAATGTGTCCATCATTACTAATTCTAAAAGGGGTATAGGATCATATCCGTAGGCAAAAATTATTTTGGGTTCATCTATCATCTTCCAAAGCACCTCAATCAATAAATCACACATCATGTATTGACTATATTTCATTACCACAAACCTCCCATGACCCTTGAAAAGGAGAAATGATCCCTTTATTTGACCATGTAATAGATAAATCTATATTAGGGTCTTTAACCCATCAACAAGAGGTATTATTTTTCTTCTATAAGGACATTCTAATAATTGTGTTCTCTGAAATCATCATAGTGGATCTTTTCACCTTAGTATGTTTCACAATCATACATCACATGAATTCCTCATACCATTACTCATTATTCATGAAACTCAATCCACTATACACTATGATATCCTTGACGAAATTTGTATAACCATCAACATTATACCTTGTTTTTCAAATTTCACAAATTTAAAATGGTAGTGAAAGAGAGAAAAATATTTTTAGGAGAAATATAGTAAAGGGAATTCTAATAAAAACACAAGTCTGAGTTCCCTAAGAACTTCATATACAGATTTTAGGAAAATTTCTAGTTAAAATAAAAATGTTTAAATCCACTAGGGCCAAACTTATGACCCTATTAAAACCAACACCATGATTTATGGACACATATTACTCATGAAAAGGTTAGAGTGATAATTTATTACATCCCCTCAATATGATAACTTCTTTAGTGTGTGGTGACATATATTTTTTTTCTCAAACCCATCTTGATTATTGTGATTTCCATAGGTGACATTATTGTATTTTATTTTGGAGTCGATACTAACCAATTCATTGAGTCCTTTGGCTTCTCTTAACACTTTATCCTTAAGTCAATCAGATTGGTTCTTCCAAATAGTGTATTTATAAAAGGGACATACTACAGTGATGGGACCTCATTAGGATTCACTTGTGAATAATACGACACTGTAGACTTTCAGCATAGTGGATGTCCTGGTCCAAGAAGAAAGGCCCCCCTTTAATCCAAGTGTTATTTTCCTAACTTTTATTGATATAGGATTTCTCTATTATTAATCATTGACATTTACCGATCTCTCTCCACCCAGTATTGACTCAAAAAAAATTATGATTTAAAAGTCACATAACAAAACTACTCAAGGGGATTTGACATCCTCGACATTACATATCCATGTAGTTTACCTGGTCCCAAAGAACTAATGAGGTACACCATTCTTGAACCACTTGGTTTTCATCATCATAAAACTGTAAATCACTTAATATGTGGGTCTAAGCTTCATGAAAATAAATTAATCCACCCCCAATGTTCCAGAACGCTACCTATATAGTCTTTCATCCATAACATACATCAATTTCCACATATTTGAATCTTCAATAATAATTAATAGTCAAAAAAAGGATAAAAGACCCCACTACATGTCTTTGGAAGATTTTAATATGTATATGGTCACTAGAACTATCAATAAGAGTATTTTGTCATTGCACGATAGGCCTTCAAATCCTAATGCTCCCAAGAAACATCGTAGAGGACTATAGAAACTAGTTGTGTATTTGGATCATCCTCGTTGTGTATGTACCAGTTCATTACTCTTGATTCAATGTCCATGAGTTATGATTTACAATTTCCATATTCATAAAGTCCATGTTAATTTTAAATCTTTGAAATTATGCCACTATAATCCATACTCATTCTGAGTAAGGATGCAAGGTATCTAGACACATCATGAATATATTTATATAATAATTATATTATGAATGTAAGGTATCATAACCCTTCACTAATTTCCATGATTTATATTTCCAAAATTTATGTAGGGTTTTTAGACCCTTTATGAATATGAATCCTTCATTATTTTGGAGGAATGCAGGGTGATCGAACCCCTCATGAATATCCATCTGTCATCGTTGAGTTATGATTTTTGGGTTTCCAAACCCATCTTGAATATCCATCCTTTATAATATAAATAAATATTTAGGTTTTACAAACCATTTATGAATACCCATCCTACATATAACTCAATATTAGGACCAAGATATATGAACCTAGACTATAGTAAATGAATGTTCAAGATATATTACCCGAAAATAATGAAAAATAAGGTCTATACAGTCTGACTGGAAATTATTAATCCTCGTCATTCTAGATTATAAAACATTAATAACCCTTTAGAAATTGTTACAACACTCACCAAGATGAAATTTCATGAAGGGAAACCCAAGAAAAACATGATTTTCTATACACTAAACCCACAAACTAAATGATTTAGGCCAATATTGAGAACTAATGAAATGGAAAATGAATAATAATTGTATAGATGAAAACCCATTTAGGATGTTTTGAAAAAAAATCAATTATATTCTTGATGTGTCTTCACCTTAATAGATTATTAAAAAGGTGGTGATATAAATAAGATATAAAATGATTTTAGATACGATTTTGTGTTCCTAGAAAAAATTAATCTATGATCACTCGATCTAATGGTGTAGGAAAAATCTAGATCACATCCATATTCCTCTAGAACAAAATACTGGTACCTAGTCACATTATGTGTTAAAACTACAAGATAAATTCTTCATCATGTAAGACTATATACAACATAGAGTTTCTGAATATAAGAGGGGTAAAATCCTTGAAATATCCCCAACTAAATCATGGTTCCATATAAATCATTTTATTATAAATTGATAACATCCACTTTTCTATGTATGATCCATATCTATATAGGACCTTTCAACATATAATTCATAGTTTACGAACCTATGTCCTCTACGAATTAGAATCATAGGAATATGAGTCTTCCATATTAGAAATTATTAAGTAATTATAAAATTCCTTTCGGATATGTCGTGACATCAGTTTTATTTATCATAGAACTAACCAGAAATTTATTTCTCCCCCAACCCCCTCCCATCCCGAAATTTGTATATATTTTTGAATTTATATTATTTATAACTAAAGAAGGGATTATTTATTTTATAAAAATTATTCATTGAGAATATATTATTTCATTTAAAAATATTGGATATCTGTTCTATAATACCTTATAACCTCATTCAAAATTCAACCTTCAGTGGTGCTGAAAAGCCCTCAATAAACACACTTTACTTGATGAATCCTACCAAAAGGTTTGTTATGTAATCCCATAATATTTTAAATTATAGGTAAATGTGATATATGATGACCATATAATGTAATTAATTTCATCTAAATGAATCATATTCTACTAGGGACATTTTTTTAACCCATAATTGAATTTTATAAATTTTCCCATTAATGATTTGAGAACTATGAAGCCCTTAAAAATTAAATTTATATTTTTCCAAGAAGAATTAAAATATGAATTAGAGGTGTTATTCTTAAGAATAAATATTTTTACTTGATCTTATAATTGAATATATAATCCCATATCACTCATTTTACACATATATCTATTTTATGTATCATAAGTATTCCATGGACAAAATTACATTTCCATAGGTATCTAGCATATCAGCATAACCAATTAATTTATGGAGTCACCTCAAAAAAACATGGGATACATTATAGAAATCCAAATAGTGTATATAAAATGGTAATGCATTGATCTCAATCTATGTGCACTAAATCGGTAGGAGGGCCCATGAAAGGTCATGCAAGGGTGTGGCGTGGCCACTGAATGTGTGTGTTTGTCCATGGGTTCTAGGTTCCGAACCTTGGTGTTAGTATGGGAATATTGAAAATAACATTTTCAATAATGTGGAGCCATATGTCATGAATTTTTAATGTGGGATAATTGTGTGACATATTATATTGTTCACCCATTAAGGTCCTATGGATAAAATATGGTTTTATTGATACATTATATCAATCTCATATGTAAATATTCTACAACATAAAAAATTGTAGCCTGGTTGATTTCAGTAACCCAATATTGACTTCCTCCATACAGACCACACCCATGGATCAAACGAATACAATATATGATTCTTGATCATCCCATACACATGAAAGAAACTAATTATTTGAGGAAAATTGTATTTTGAAGAACCCGAGGCTTCATATGAGAAGTATTTCCATGAATAGAGCCACCAACATGATTTTATTTGGATTATGTGTCCATGTTCCATCATATGATGACATTCCACGAATAATGTTAGGTTATGTGAATTGGGTACTCACTAATATAGGGAAAAATCAAAACAGAAGTTGAATTCAACCATCATATTTTGAGGGATTTTTGTATTGTTAGCACAAGACATCATGTAGTCATTTGAATTATTTAATACAATGAATTTATAATCAACTGATTTAGCCACATGATCTATGTTAATCCATCTTTATAGATAATATGTATAACTCAAAAATGTGATGAAAATAATTAGAATCTATTATCAAATCACTATGGATTCACATAAAAAATAATGTATCTCCCATTATGAGAAAAAATCATCATATACAACCTCTTATAACATGAAAACCATAGTGGTTATCAAGAGTTTTTAATTAGTATTTCATGTGATCATGTGAAGCGATCACTAAATACATTGAATGTTTATCATGGGAAGAACTTGAGGTTTTCGAATAATTTTAGATAAGAGGCACTATGATACGATCATGTGATCACACATATACATTGGCATCACAAAATCATGATGAATGTCGAGTGTTTTGATGCCCGAAACATAATCCACTAATCACCTAAATCTAGAAAAAGCCACACCTTTATTGTAAGATGTTGTCAAAATATTTGAATACATTTCCTATATAAAATCATTAACCCCTCTTTGAAAAAATATAAAAGAAATGAGAGAGGTGTGGGGAAGAAATAGAATAGAAGAAGAAGAACAATAATAAGGGTTAGTTACTACCATTGGAATTAGTCGCTTATAATCAAAAGATCACAACATGAGATCCCATTATATGAATCCTCATATGAGGTCTCATGAAAAATAGAACATCACTAGACAACCACATGTGAACCTTCAGTCTATATAATCCTTTATTGAAACCCACATTTCAATTCGACTGGCCCTTGCATGAAAACATTATTCATGTAAATGATAGGATTTAACATGAAACCCCATAACCATTCCAAAAATGATCATGATACCCCATCACAATACCCCATCATCTAACACCCATAAGATCTAATAATCATATGATCCAATAAAAATATTTTAACCCTTTGTTTTTCAGCCACTTTGGATGGCCTATGATTTTTCTTCTTATCATACAAACATCATCAGACCTATCTTTCTTGAAATGAAAAAATTATTTCACATGTGTGCTTGGTATGATTCAATTGGAAAAGAAACATGAACCTCTAGAAATTCCCCTATTATCAAAAGTGTGATCCTAAACATGATCATTATACCATGTCGTGTGACTCTATTAAGATCATGTGATCCCATAACTCCTCACCAGTATCATGATGTTGACATATAGGCTTATACCTCTTAGCCTGATCCTGTAAATTCCCTCATACATATTTTATTGGTCATGTGAAGGCTCTGGGATATGTTATCCTCATTATATGAAGGCCCTTATACATTCCATCATTTGTCATGAAAATGCTTGCTTGGACATGTCATCCTGATCACACGAAGTCCATTAGACATATTGGGACTAATCATGTAATGAAACATCAATATTTAATCCTTATAATGTTGAATCCCATGGACATGTCATCCTGATCATGTGATGACCCTTGAACATGAAATCTTTGTTAAGAATACAACTTTTTAAATGTTTCCCAGATCCTGGGAAGACCCTTATACATTTAAAACATACTATATAGACACCCTTGGACATGTCATCCTTGTCAAGAAAGAACCTCAAAAAAATTCATCTCTGTTTAGAAAACACCCTTATACATAAAAACCATTTAAGGAAGACACCATTGAAGATTCCAACTTTGTGAGGCATGCCAACATATAGATTTACCCTTCGTCATTTTGATCCCCCAATCATGATCCATCTTCATATAACCACTTTCATGTTGATATTTTCCACAGAGGAATTGGTTTTCCCACTAATACAACCAAATTAGTTATGTGCACTCGAATAGTCCCTTTTCCCAATTATGAAATTTTATTGGCCTTCCATGGTCATCATCTCTCTTTAACAATGAGAGGATAAGAAAATGAATATGTGTATATTCATCCATTAGAGAGTAAATAATTGATATTTCACTTGGTCATCCACATTGATGTAAGTACCTCAATATTATTAATTATCATTGCTCATTGTACCAAATTATTCTATTAGTCAATCATATTTCCCCATATATCAACCATCAAGAAGCTGGTTCATAAATGGAGAAACACCATGGTGTAAGTCCCAATTATATTCAGATATTTCTAAACCCGGGGGAAATAATCATTATGACTATTCATTACACTCCATCACCCATTAGTGTGATTTTGATGAGATAAACTACGTGATATCAAATCCATGTCATAAAATGAATATGTAATATGAATTTCTAGGTACCAATCTCTAAAACATATTCTCCATAAGGCTTTTAATAAAATATCAGGTCAATATTAGTGTGCATTCCATATAGGATCCAATACATTGATCCCCTAAAATTCATCTAGTATTCTATTATCTGTAGATTCTCACACATAAAATTACATGTATGGAATGAGAAATCATTGAGCATTGTTCCATAAACATGTTTAATGTAGAGAAACAAATCTTTAAGTACATGGAAATTACATTAATTTTTTGGAATACTTAATATATAACAAAAACATGCAATCAAGGACCCTCATAGTTTAGTGTCTTTGGAAACTTGGAACACAATCTTCTATGATCTTCTACATCTCCCATAAAGATCTTTCCCCTTTTTTTCTTAACTAAAACCTTTCTTTATATCCTAGGAAAATAAATCATAAAAATGGGAGCTCAAATGCTCAGTAAGGGTAAGTATGGAGAAAATAAAACAAACCATATACATTTGAACTAAAAAACATGAACATAATGTTTAAACATCAAAATATTGAGTAGTGAAATAAATCATTGTAGTACGTAAGACATAGATCATAAAGGAACATTAATCATGATAAAATAACATGGGAATAAAACATGTAATTGTGGAAAACTATTAAGCACATGATATGATTTCCATAGTAGCCAATGAATTTCTTCCAAGACCATCATAGTGGACAAAGTCCATTACTGGTCCAGGTTTACATGTCGTTCCAACCCTGTATTACTGAACCAAATTTACTTGTCATACCATCCATGTCTATATCATGAGATATAAATATTTACCCAATAAATTGGAGGGAGATATATTTCCCACCCATCTCATAATGAAATCATTCTTACTTATGCCACAAAATAAACATAAATAATTCATCATAACCCAAAGAATAAAATGGGTCTCATAAACATCATCCCATCATAACATAATCCATATAAAACAAATGGATATCATTTCATCATAAAAAGAATAAAACCATATAAATATTAGAAATATTATACTTGAAATATAAACATACCAATTAATGTCATCTAGTATGGAAAATAATTTTGATAAAACACTTGAAATGAATTCTTGAGGAAAATATCCTTTCTTCATCAAAATCATTTTCTTTTCACAAAATGCCAATAAATTTTAAAAGAAAAATATTTTGTTGAAAATTAACATGAAATATTGTAGAGGAATCTTCATGAAAATTAGGCGTTATTAAAACGTAAAAATCAATTCATTTATTATAATTAAAAATAACATTCTCCTCATACTTTTAACAGAAAAGTAAAAAAGTACCACGTATGGTAAACAAAAGAAAAATTCCTTCCATAACACAAATTAAAAGTCAAAGAAGGGTAACCATGACTTTAAACATACATGGAAGAATATTAAACACTTTATGAAAAACATTTTTATGGACATGGATGAAAAATATAACCCCCTTAAATACTTACGTATAAGAAATCTCAGATAAAAATGAGATTGAAAAATTATCCCTTACCTTAGTTCCAATTTCTTCCATACGTGTCCAAAACTCAAGTATAGTGGGTTTAAACATATTATTAACTTGTAACAGAACCATATTAATATTTATGATATCATATATGATTCACTTATGACTTTATATTACCCGCTCTTTTGTCAATTCCATGCTAAAACAGTATTTTGGGTAAAATCGTTTCATTTATCGTAGTTGTTTGGACTTGTTGTTCATGATATTATTACATATATCCTAATTTACTTAATTACAGAATGTAAAACATGATTTACATATAATATATATTCAGAATATAAATATATATGATAGATCTATAAATGGAATCAAATACACTATTCATGGAGATGGTAGGTCGTACGTACACATGAATGCTGTTTTCGTTTCCTTATTGAATTGAATGGAATTAAGTAAATGAAACATATATATACATAAATCAAGTCTCATTATAATTTCATATATTTCATGATTTTTATTATATATACTTTATAATCATTTTTGAATGGTTATCATGGAGAATGAATCTCATCGCGTCGTGGAGACGGTAATCCGTACGTACGCACGAATGATGATATCATTCCCATAATTATTGAATGGAATTGGAGTGGATGATATAATATCTCGTAATTAGTATGATGTTATAATAACCATATATAGTTTTTATTTACACCATTATACCCATCCAAGTAATGTGGTGGTGGAAAAACTGATTACACCACGGCGTGGAGACAGTATTACGTACGTACGCACGCGCGGTGATTCTTTTTTCCGTAGGATGGATAGAAGGTGAAATGTGGTTGTTTAATATTTATAATAACATATCAGTGTTTTATTGATACTTATTATACTAATTTATATTGAAACAAATATAGAAGCAGATGTTGAAGAAGAAGGAAACTTGAAAGAATCGGTAGAAGAGATTACCTCTTCTTCGACACTCTCCTTTAAGCTTCCTCTTAAGGGACTAGAGTTGGTCTTTTGAGAAGACCAGAACCTCCAGAATGTGAAAAAAATATTTAATAGGTTCTTAACATGTCATATTAATCTATAAAATTCTTGGAGCATGTTAATTAGTTCATATAATATTTATTTTAATATTTTTAAAACCATTTTTTGATATTTCTCTTAATAAAAGAATTACTACAACATTTTTGTATAATTATTTATATAATTATTTGTTGAATAAAAATTTAAAATAAAATACTATGATGAATATAAATCTAATAGATTTCGAAACATTACTTTTATTCAAATTTATCTTCTAAAACACCCAACTTTTAAAATGATATATTTATTAAATTATAAAGGTGACAACTTTGAAATCATTTAATATAAAACACTATAAATGTCATAATCACTTCTTTAAATCTACAAATGGTCCAAAATTGGACATTTGGATTATTATGGTTCATATGTATACGACCAATAAGTTTTGGGTCAGGTGTTTTGGCATTTTATGTGTATTATTAGTCTAATAAAAACTATATTATTGATTTTTCACTAAATAAATAATTTATGCATCATTAATATATAAGCTATTAAGGTAATTATATATTTCTTAAAAATTACAAATAAATTACCATGATAAATAAAAACATTTTATATTTCAAATGAGTATTTATAATCGAATTTATATTCTGTATAACCATATATTAAAAATAATTATTTATTAATGTTTGAGTGAGACATATTTCACATTCATTTAAATAAAATAAATTAAAGGTATTAATCACATACAAGTGGTTTCTAATAGATAAAATTTGGTCCCAAGAATATTTTAGGACAAAATATATTCATCCAATTATATTAAGACAAGTGTTAGGGTATTTTTATAATATTATTTTTACCTTTAGTTACCTAATTTACTTTTAACTGTGGTAAATAAAATTTACCGTAGTTATTATTCATAATGCCCAAAAATAAAAAGTAGACTATTAACATAATTTGGAACTAATGATTCCAAATATGGAATCCATTTTTCCAAATTCAAAACTCATAAGTTGCAGTAATTAATTTAAAATTTACCCCATTGTCGAAAAAACATGTTTTTGTTTTAAACATCGAAAAAGATTGAATTGATTTAACCAACTAATTCAATGTAAAATAAATGATAATGACATACATTATATTAAATGGTAAAAGCACTACCCATGTAATGGGTCTCTCCTACTCAGTTTAAAAGGGGGTTTGTGTTTTATTTTTCTTTTCTTAATAAATGGGCTTGACCCCAACCCTTTTGATTAAATGGTAAAAATATATTCTATTTATACTTTAAAACAATTTACTATTATAATTTAACCATATAAATTATCTTGATGAAAAAAGTTGTTTTTATGTAAAATTTAGCATGTTTTTATAATTCATTAAAATATGAACATTGTCAGAAAAATATAAAAACATTATCCAATGTAAATTTTTATATCCTGATTCAAAAGAAGAAGTTTATTTTGTAAAATTGAGCTTATAAACATGTAAAAATTAGATTTCAAATCGGTGTGCCATCAAAAGTTGGCAAAACTATATTTTTTTAAAAATACTACTTTTTCTGAAAAATTGATTTTGTTCTCATAACTCATTATAAGAAAATTTGTAGTAGGAATTATAATGTTATAAAATTCAAAATGCGGTTAATACTATTCATAACGTCTAGTTCATTATAATATTATAACAATATATCGTTGTTTAGTAAAACTTAGTATTGCGTACAACACATGCTATTGAGGAAGGTTGATCTTGCGTGAAACACAAGCCAAGAATAATATTTTCATATACTACAAGCTTATATGGTTTTGCGTATAGCGCAATCTAATCTTAGTGTAGCATATAAAACAAGACATTAAATAAATTAAAAATAATATTTCTCATAGAATCTTGGGGTGTTACATTCTACCCCCCTTAAAATGAATTTTTCCCTCGAAATTCATCGGGGTTATAAATTGTTTACTACTTGAAACTTTCTTTCATTAAACCCACATCATAAAAATGAACAGAAAAACGTAATTTTAAAAAGTAATGTAAGAAACGTAATGGTTACACAAATTAACACATAACTAGGTTTCCACATAGGAGAGAATAGGTGAAAACATGAATATGGAAGATAAATATAACTATCAAGATCTGATGGTGAGTGGTAGAGAACATGGCTTTGAAAAAGACAAAAATCATAATGCCATAAATTTTTGATGATCTAATGTACCATTAAATTCATCGGATATGACGGCAGTAGGACAACATTTTTGGTTTTAAAGATCATTTCTCTAATGTTGAATAATTTTTTAATTAAAATAAATAATTACATGATTTTGGTATAATCTCACCGTTGTTCGTTCCTTGAACAATTTCCATTTCATCTCTTAAAGAAATGAAGTTGAATTTGTCATTCGTGTTTTATTACCAGATCATGTGATAGAATGATGGGCCTTTCCATCTATCTCAAACAAAAGATTAGAAAAATTTATTAAAAATACAAAAGTCCATATATGGTTATATTAATCATATATGGCCCCAAAAATTGACTTATACATCATCTATCATACCAATTAATATAATAAAAATAAATTCTACTAATTAGGGGCTTCCTGTAGGCCAGTGGTAGGCGATAAATGTATGTCACACTTTGATTGTGGGTTCGATTCCCGCACTATTGTATGACGCGACGTGTTGTCGCCCGTCCTGCATGTTGTATTTTTTTAAACTATACTATTATAACATTCCATAAATAATATCGAAATAAATTTCTATCCTTAAACAATACTATCTGATGTCTAACTTAATCCATTACAACCTTTAGTCTTATAAAAAATACTTTTTTCCAATCTCATAGTTTAAAGAAAACGACTACTAGAAATTTCATCTACCGAGCATGTGAGTACCATCCTCTATTCCCCATATATCATAAGATATATCTTGTTGGTCACATTCCAAACATGTGAATACCTTAATCATGTATTCTCTTGAAACAAGAATTACCATAGAACCTAACTGAAAACATTAATTCTGTCAAAATTAAACTATTTCCACATACCAAAATCCCAAAAATTCTATATACTTAAACCATGATATCAATTTGTCCTTATATCATTCATGAGCTCATTAATACTTTCAAAAATTTCATTATATCTTTATCCCTTCATTTTGTACATATTATGTGATTTCCAAAAATATCTGAATAACATTTCATGGTTACCCGTACCATTCAACATATACATTCAAATAATTTAGGAAAAACAATAGTGTCACAATCCGAAGATGTTTCTTTATTCCACAGTACCATGATATTACTTATACAATATTACTCTTGATAAACATTCAATAATTCCACTACCTTCTTAAACCATTGACCAAGCTTCATCATTTTATACCTCAACACTTCTTTCATCTCATATATCATTTGTCGTCTCTTCATCAACATCAACATAAATACTACCCATACGACCATATTAATTATCTTCATGAGATTTTACCTTAGGGAATTGGTTTGAATAATTCCCATACATTCCACATTTAAAACATTTAACCTTTGTTGATATCTTAGAAATACTGTTATCCTTGTCTATGGTGTTAACTGAACCTTTTCCTTTGCACTTACTGGCTTTGTGTCCTTCGTTTCCACACCCAAATCATCTTCTAGTTCAATTGAAACATTCTCCCTGATGCTTCTTCCCACATGATTTAAATGAGGTAAATTTAACTTTATTTCCTCTATGATCATTATGAAACTCCACCTTTCTCTTATTAGACGAGTCAGGAAACTTATAGAAGTTAAGATTATTGATCATATTATGATATTGCTAATAAGGCATAATAACGATGTTTGGACTTCCAAATCACATTTCATTTAGTTACTCATGAAGATTATCATTCCATTTTCCATAATATCCTCCATTATAATGAATCTTCTTGTTTCCAGCCATTTTCTAAAACCCAAAAAAGAACAGTGTGAGAGGGAAAAATCATACTAGGAAAACAACATAATAAAGGGGGAGTAACTTTAATATCCAACAACTTATGTTTAATTCTAATATCGTTACTGTATTTCTAGTACTATAACCTATACTCAGACTTAACCTTAGGTACATCCCTAGACATTCCTTAGAAATATCTCTAAGGATCTCACTAAAGTTTTTTCATCCAAGTTTCCAAAGGATAACTAAACCTTTCCTCTAATACCAACTATAGAGGCCCAAAGCTCTAAGTACATAGAAATTACATTAATTTTTTGGAATACATAATAAATAACAAAAATAGATACTCAATGACCATAATAGTTTAGTTTCTTTGGAAACATAGAACACTATATTCTAAGATCTTCAACATCTCACATAAAGATCTTTCCCCTTTTTTGATTACCAAAAACCGTTATTTATATCCTAGGAAAAGAAATCATAAAAAGGGTGAGCTCAAATGATAAGTAAGGGTAATCATGGAGAAAAAAAAACAAACCATATACATTTGTACTTAAAAACATGAACATAATGTTTAAACATCAAAATCTTGAGTGGTGAAATAAATCACGGTAGTACGAAAGACATTGATCATAAAAGAACATTAATCATGATAAAATAACATGTGAATAAAACATGTAATTGCGGAAAACCATTAAGAACATAATATTATTTCCATAGTAGCTATGGAATTTCTTCCAATATCATCATAATGGAAAAAGTCCATTACTGAACCGGGTTAACATGTCGTTCCAGCCCTGTATTACTAAACCGAATTTTACTTGTCGTTAAATCTATGTATATCTCATGAGATATAAATCTTTACCAAATGCATTGGAGGGAGATATAGGTCCCTCCCATCTCATAATTAAATCATTCTTACTTGTGCCACAAAATAAACATAACCCATTCATCATAACCAAGAGAAGAAAATGGGTCTCATAAACATCATCCCATCATAACATAATCCATATAAAACAAATGGATATCATTTCATCATAAGAAGAATCAAACAATGTAAATAATAGTGACATTATAATTGAAACAAAAAATATACTAATTAATGTCATCTAAGATGGAAAATAGTTTTGATAAAACAATAGAAATGAATTCTTGAGGAAAATGTCCTTTCTTTTTCAAAGTCATTTTCTTTTCACAAGATGCATTTCAATTTTAAAAGAAAAGGATTCTGTTGAAAATAATCCAGAAATATTTTAGAGGAATCTTCATGAAAATTAGGCATTATAAAACCGTAAAAATCCATTCATGCCGTATAAGTTAAAAAAAACATTCTCCTCGTACTTTTAAAGGAAAAGTAAAAAAATTACAATATATGGTAAACAAAAGAAATATTCCTTCCATAATAGAAAGTAAAAGTCAAAGAGGAGTAAAAATAAATTTAAAAATACATGGAATAATATTAAACACTTAATGAAAAACATTTTTATGGACATGGATTAAAAATATAACCCTAGTAAATACTTGCGTATAAGCAATCTCAGATAAAAATGAGATTGAAAAATTATCCCTTACCTTAGGTCCAATTTCTTTTGTACGTGTCAGAAACTCCTTTATAGTGGATTTAAACATATTATTAACTTGTAAAAGAACCATAATAATATTTATGATATCATATATTAATAACTTATGACTTTATATTTCCCGTTCTTTTGTCAATTTCATGCTAAAGCATCGTTTTGGGTAAAATCGTTTCATTTAGGGTACGTGTTTGGACTTGTTATTCTGGATATTATTACTTATATCCTGATTTACTAAATTCCAGAATTTAAAAATGATTTACATATAATATATATTCAGAATATAAATATATATGAAAGATCGATAAATGGAATGAAATACACCGTTCATGGAGATGGTAGGTCGTACGTACGCATGAACGCTGTTTTCGTTTCCTTATTGAATTGAATGGAATTAAGTAAATGAAACATATATGTACATAAATCCAGTACCATTATTATGTCATATATTTCATGATTATTTATTATACATACTTTATAATAATTATTGAATGGTTATCATGGAGAATGAATCTAATTGCGTCGTGGAGAGGGTAATCCGTACGTACGCACGAACGATGATATCGTTCCCATAATTATTGAATGGAATTAGATTGGATGATATAATATCTCAGAATCAGTATGTTGTTATAATAACCATATATATTTATTCTTTACACCATTATATGCATCCAATTAAGGTGGTGGTGGAAAGATATATTACACCACGTCGTGGAGATAGTATTCCGTACGTACGCACGCGCGGTGATTTCATTTTCTATAGGATGGATAGAAGGTGAAACAGGGTCGTTTAATATTTATAATATCATATATATATATATATATTATTGATACTGATTCTATTACATTATAATGAAAAAACTAAATAATAGGAAGTTGAAGAAGAAAGAAACTTGAAAGAATTGGTAGAAGAGATTACCTCTTCTTCGACACAACTCCTTTAAGCTTTCTCTTATGGGACTAGAGTTGGTATTTTGAGAAGACCAGAACCTCCAGAATGTGTCTAGAGAAGTTTAAAAGAGTAATGGGAAGGGGTTGGCCAAGCATGACGGCTCAAATTTGTTTGAAGAGGAGAGAGAAGGGGTTCCCTTTTATAAGAGATGAGAGGGGAACTTTTGGAAAACTCAAAAATATTAATTTATAATAAACTCAAACACCATATAAAAACTTCCATGGTGACTCAAATTCAGATATGAGGTAATAAAGGGTTTTAATATCCTCAAAAAATCTAATTTAGACTTGTTTTAATTTTATTTTAAATCTTATCATTTTAATTTATCCTTATTTAATGTATTTAATTTTATTTGTGATAATAATATTCTAATTTTTAAGTTGTTATAAATACTTATTTATGTGTTTTGAATTTTCCATAATTAGATATATTATTAAATTTTAGACCATATAATTTTTAATTTTTAATTTTTAAATATTTTTGTGATTTTTAATCAATTTAAAATGTGTTATTTTTATATAATACCAATAGTGTAAATTTTGGCACTATTCATTTATTTGAATTTAAATAAAATACACATATAGAATATATTAGAAAAAAATATTTAATAGGTTCCTAACATGGAATATTATTCTATAGAATTAGTTTAGTATGCTAACTAGTTTATATAATATTTATATTAATATTTTTAATACCATTTATTTGATATTTCTCTTAATAAATTAATTACTACTACATTTTTGTATAATTATTTAATATATATATATGTTGCATAAAAATTAAAAATAAAATACTCTTATGAATATAAATATAATATCTTTCATAATATAACTTTTATTCTAATTTATCTTCTAAAGCGCTCAAATTTTAAAATGATATATTTATTAAATAATTAAGGTCACAACTTTGACATCATTTAAAATAAAAAACGATAAATGTCATAATCGCTTTCATAAAGCTCCAAATGGTCATCAATAAGACCTTAGGATTATTATGATTCGTATGTACACGACCAACATTTTTTGGTTAGGTTTGTGGGCCTTTTATGGGTATTATTAGTCTAATAAAAACTATATTATTGATTTTTCACTAAATAAATAATTTATGCATCATTAATGTATAAGCTATTAAACTTATTATATATTTCATTAAAATTACAAATAAATTACCATGATAAAAAAAACATTTTATCTTTAAAATGAGTATTTATAACCTAATTTATATTCTGTTTAACGATATATTAAAAATAATTATGTATTAAATTTTGAGTGAGACATATTTCACTTTCATTTAAATAAAACAAATTAAAGGTCTTAATCACATACAAGTGGTTTCTAATAGATACCATCTCGACCCAAGTATATTTTTGGACGAAATATAACCACCTAATTAGATTAAGACAAGTGTTAGGGTAATTTTATAATATTAATTTTATCCTTAATTACCTAATTTACTTTTAACTATGGTAAATAAAATTTACCGTAGTTACTATTCAAAATGTCCATAAATAAAAAGTATCCTATTAACATAATTTTTACATACGAATTCAAAATATGGAAAAAAAATTCTAAATTTTAAAAAAATCATTTTCTCTAATTAATTTAAAATTAATCTTGTTGTCGAAAAAAACTGGTATTTGTTTAAAACAATGAAAAAAAATTGAATTGATTTAACCTACGAATTCAATTTAAAATCAATGATAATGAAATAAATTATATTAAATGGTAAAAATATATTATATTTATACTTTAAAACATATTAATATTATAATTTATCTATATAAATTTTCTCAATGAAAAAAGTTGTTTTTAAGTAAAAATTAGCATGTTTTTAAAATTAATCAAAATATGAATGTTGTCATAAAAATATCAAAACTTTATCCAATGTAAATTTTTATATCCTCATTCAAAAGAAGAAGTTTAATTTTTATAATTTATCTTAAAACTTGTCAAAAATTAGATTTAAAAAAGGGTGGGCCATCAAAAAGAAGCAAAACTACATTTTTTGAAAAATGCTTCTTTTATCCGAAAAATTGATTTTGTTCTCATACCTCATTATAGAAAATGTGTAAGATTAATTATGATGTTATAACATTCAAAATGTTGTTAATAATATTCATAACTACTAGTTCATAATAATATTATAACAATATATCTTTGTTTAGTGAAACTTGGTATTACGTACAACACACGCTATTGAGGAAGGTCGCTCTTGCGTGCAACACAAGCAAAGAATACTGTTTGCGTATTCTACAAGATAATATGGCGTTGCATATAGACCAATATAATCTTAGTGTAGCATACAACACAATACATCAATGAAATTAAAAAAAATATTTCTCATAAAATCTTAGGGTGTTACAATTCAAGTGCCCAAATATGGGCCTCCTTTAAGATGTAAGTCTAATTAGATAATCTCTTCCCTCAATGGGTCATGATCTCAATGAGGAATCCTTGGGCAGACATAAATTCATATTTCATCTTAAAATCATCTATTATCAAACATTTTATAAAGAGGTTTCCCATAACATGAACGATATGGACTCTGAATCCTCTCTTCATAGGTTTTGTAAGAGGCCTCTCCAAGTCTTGATCCCTATTCTCAATACAAAAATTCAATAACATTCGACATATCTATATGACATTAAACTAAATTTTCCATTCCTTTTTTATGTCACAAAAATATGTTAAATGAACTATGTGTGTTTTTATTCATGTTCCCACAAGATACATATAACCCCTTTTGATGTTTAAATAACATTTCCAAAACAAAAACAGACACCATGGATAGCGATAAAAACTAGAGTTCCCAAATATTTTAATAAATTTTAAAATCATAAATAGGTATGAGAATAATTAAGAACCCATGATACACATTGTTTTTCTTATCAACACATTGTTTTGATCAATTATTCAGAACAGGGGAGACCAATCATGTATCAGGGCATGGGATGGATTCACTAACTTATCTAAAATTTATAAGAGATACCGATAGTAGGTATCAACCCCCCAAAGTGTATGATAATCCCCGAATCCCATATTCTAGACCAATGCGAATTTATAAATATATTTATTAAAACCCCCCACTAAATATAATCCTTTGTAATTTAAACCTGCCACTCATTGTGTATATTGATTTTTAATGATGTGTCTATAGATCAACCCAACCATCATGATTGAGTATGAAAATTTATTAAGCCCCTATTAATCATCCATCTGACTAGAAGATCAAGTTTAATATTTGTTCATCCCTTATGATTAACTTAATTGCCTTTAAGTAATTACTAGAACATGGAGAAATCATGTTAGTGACGAGTGGAAATAAAAATACAAATATTCTCTTAATAAGAAACCAAAATAGATGGGATTAGTAGTCTGAACCCTTGTCATTAGGCCCAAACAGATGTTATGAAATGTGATTAATTACATAATTTTAATTGAGTTTGAAAACTCTCCAATTAATAGAAGGATTCACTATCATGAATAATTTTGTCAAAATATGATGATGGAATGAATTTTAAATTTCATACAACTTAAAAATTTCAGAAGAAACACCTTAGAACTTTCATGAATGAAAAATAAATATTCATTAAGTATGAAAATGATGGTCATTAATCTTGGGGGAGAAAAGGGGATGGGGGAATCCATAGGAATTCATTTCATTAATTTCTTGGAAATTGGAAACTCTGAAAATAATTGAAAAAATGAAATGACCAACTGGGAAAATATTCACCAAGAATCACGAAGACAATGGGAACAAGGAAAAGCCTACACAATGGAAACTGTTGAAGTGGATTGTGACTTTGAAATATAGATTTTCCAATGACTTATGATATGTATGTTTTCACCGTGTATTATATATTATGTTTTAAATAAAAACACCTAGTGGTATGATAATAATTACATGTTATTCATGGATTTTGGGATATTACTTCGTGTGGATCTAGTATTTTTTCCAAATTTGTTAGGATATTTGAAATTCAGTGTCATTATTTAAATAGGGGACATATCAGTCTTATTATTGATTAATCATACTGCATGTCCTAAATAATCCTAGGATCATCTGTTTATGTAGACCATGATAATCTTATGGAAATTACATTTTTCATAAGGGTCTCAATACCAATCATGTGTTTCTTAGTAATTAAAATAGCATGTTTGATATCACATTAGAAATTAATACATTTATAAAATAAGTCTAGAGAATACATCAAACTTACATTATGAGATACAAAGAATAAAAATTACATGTTTATATTTATTTAGTGAAAGGAATGTAACACTATATAAATAATGATTTTATATTTTAGTTCCTTTATAACCTAATGTGTTTGATAGCCTTTGATGCCAATATCCTAGAGGGAAAAAATCTTATGAAAATATAAAACCTATAAAATAATGTCATCAAATTGAAAAGTAAACATATATTTAATTTTATTATTAAATATATGTATAGATAATAGTAAAGGTCATTTTCAATGAAATGGAATTGATAAATTAAATTATCGTAGCTAAATAATAATTACTATTAATTTAATCATTAAAATGTTTCCCTTCAAAAAATTATTTTTATGTTTTTTAAATAAATTAAATACTTTATGGATGAAATATAATTTTTTTATTAATAATATATTAAGACCAATTTGATTATAATTTTTAAGGAAACAAGAATAATAATAGTTAATATTTTATTTTAAAATTTTAGTTTTGAATGAAAACTGATTTCAATATACTTTTATAGTTTCATTTAACAGTTATATACTCATTTAGTAGAATTTAATTTGATAAATAAATTTTTTTATTAATATTCATAATGAAAATATTATATTAATATTATTATTTGAGGATTTTAAAAAGAGTTTATTTATAAATTAATAGTGAAAAATACCATTTTTACCCAAACATAAATTTTTTGACATTATCATTATAAAATCCTAAACAAGAAGTTTATAAAACATATCAATTGATAAAATATTATTTATGAAGTAATACTATATATTTTTTTAAAACATTTTTAATATTTCTAACATATAATTATCAATTTTTTTAACTCAAATAACATTTTTGAATAAAAAATATTGTTTTTAGTTCCTTCTTTTTATTAATTATTATATTTTCAAAATTAGGTTATGGATTTCGATAAAATATATATTACTTTTATTTTATTTATAATATACCAATTATAATCATTAAATCTACAAAAAATGATCATATTATTCAACACGTAAATTTTAATCATAAAATAGTTTTTTTTCTAAAAATAGGTAACTATGCTTTACATACGCTAAAGATGAAATTTATTTTCCTTAAATAATTTATATAATATAATTGATATATGGTTATTAATTATAAGTCTCAAATTTTTTAATAAGATACATTTTATTTTTATGCATTAAATGTAAATAAACTTGGTAAGAACTAGTTACCATGATGAAACCATAAATGATATATGTAAAAACTCTAAGAGTAATGGAATTAAAAACATACTTAATACATGTTTTAAATTAATGGATGAAGTCTTATACACATTATATGTCAATCCATTCAATAATTCTCCATTTTTAGCCACATGACATGTAAAACAACTTTTCTCTTTATATTATATTTAAATATTAACAATAATTCCATTCTCTCCACATATAAATGGGGTTTGTAACACCCGTATTCTATACCACTCAAAAATATGGTTACAAATTTAATACCCTAAAGGTATTGATTATATTTCTCTATTAATAAATTTAATTTCTTATATTTCTTAAATTACATGAAACATAGAATATAAACAAACTTGGATATACTAATAGAATATATAAATGGGATTATTGAGACAAAGCCCTTAATTTGACAGTATAAATAGGATTAATTACATTTTAAAAATATATATTTATAAATATTATAGGAAAACATAATATTTTGATAAATAAATAATATATTTTCTATAAAGTGGTTATACTCATTAAAAATACATTTTTCTTCAAAAATGGATTTCAATAATATTTTTGAGAAAATAATATAATTTAATTTATGAAACATCAATAAAATAAATTTTAAAAAATAATTTTCATTTTTTAAATCAGTATTTAAAAATTATCCATTATTTATTTTAGAGAATTTTTTGAAATGTTTTATTTTTTCAATGAGTAGAGAAAAATAATGATTTTATTGAAACCAATTTTTTAAATAAATTATATAGTTTCATATTTAAAAATACGGTTTTAAATTATAATTTGTTAAATTATATTACAACAAATAAAAAATTGTTGATTTCAATCAATCTTATGGATGAATTTAGTATAAAACATTTCATACATAAATCTGTTTTTTATGAAAATATAATTTTCAAGGTGTAATTCATTTTTTCCATATATTAATTTCTCCAAAATATAGATATAGAATCATGAAAAATGGATTTCATATTTGGAATCAGAAGGTATTCTTTTTAAATTGACCCATTATATTTTTAATGATTTTGAATAGTTATAAGGCTAGATTTTATCAACTCAATAAACGGTAAATGAGGTTCAAATATTATAAAATTAACTGTTAAGGTCTCTATTATTAATATTAATTATTATTTGATAAATTTAATAAAACCATTATTACCTTAGGATCAATTTTCTTATTTTTCATGCAGTCTTTAATGTCAAATTAAATTAATAGTGAAAAAATGAAAAAAATGATATTTTTTTGAAAACAAGATGTTATTATATTATTTAAAAATCATGAAAATCATAAAATAATATGGTCTATATATGGTTTAAAATAAAATCACATTTCCATTTTTGATCTATTAATTACCTTATATGTAAATTTATAACATTTTTTTATTAAAAGTGTTGTCACCATGGTTTAAGATAAAATTGGATAAGCAACGGGTTAATCAAAAAAAAAATGAAATTGTTTAAAATAACACAAATATTATTTTCAAAACATCATTGGATTGTAATATTTCTATTTTAGACATTTTTTTATTTGACTATATAGAATTTTGGAAGTATTTACATTGATAATGAATTATCTATATTTTATTGTTTTTGGTAATTCTGTTTATGTATTTTCCCTCCCTTATAACTGGATACCACTCCCCTATATACTGTAATCAACATTTAGGGACCTATATATACCAAAAATAACCATTTATCTTCAAAATATACTTATAAAATTTATAGATTTGTTATTCTCCCCAAAACACCAACCCTAGGTTCGTTTAGAATGGTTTTGAATGAGGTATCCCGAACAAGAGGTAATTGTATAACCCAACTTTTTTCATATTATTTCTAATTCCATCTCCTCTAAATATATGGTACTTATAATAACATAATATATATGTATCATAAAAAAATTAAATATTATTATTATAAAACCAGTATTATCCACCAAATTTTCTATTAAATTTGTAGGGAATATATTGCTCGTGCATACCTACAACTAACAGTCTTTCAATATTTATAGAAATATTTTATATACGAGAGTTATGATGGGTATAATATTATTATAATATATTTATTATATAACTATTCATCTATTATTATAATATAATATTTACATTCTTACATTTGAATCTGTTGGTAAATAATAGTCACTCATGTGTACATGTAGACTAAATCCTCCACAAAGAAAGGTGATATTTTTTTTATTTTTATTTTTAATTGAAATTAATTAGGATAGTTATATGAAATATATATTATATTTAAATTATATAAAAATGAACCTATAAATAGGAATTATTGTTTACCTTTCATTCATTCAATCTGTTGAAAAGTGAAAATAGTGTTCAATCCTACATTCAATATACTGTCTCCTTGAATGATGTAATTAATTCTTCTATCTCTATATTTTTTTAATAACTATAAATATTTATATAATATTTATATATTATATATTATATTATCATTAAAATTATGGATTTCTTAGAACCATTATCATTTTTTATGTACTAAAACTACTAGACCAAAACATATAGGAAAAATAATGATATCATTATTTTTCTTAAAAGTATATATTTTATTGGATAAAAATGATATCATTTTTTGAATTATTAGGTTTTTTGATAATATATAATTTTAATTTTAGGAATTAAAATATTATTACTTGGATTAATGTTAGTTGAAGGGATAATTCTTCTATTACACAAAAAAATATTTAAACATGGTTTATTTGGGGTGGTTTATGAAACCCCCACCAATAAAATTGAAATATTTTCTCATATTTTTTTATAAAAACCATATATATTTTTAAAAAAAATAATGAAATATAAGTCCCAAACCACACAAAAACCTTATTCCTTGAACCCTCCTTCTCCCCCAAGCCCTCACTATTGCTCCCCTATCCCTCTCATCATCAGTCCCTGACTAAGTGATTATCATAGCTCTGTGAGGCCTCACTGCCACTCCTAATTCGCCCTTAAAAACACTCATCATCTAATCACTTACTGATGACCCACTATCCATCATCTTTGATACTCCCAATTCCCTCCTCAATCCCACACCTCCTTGTTCTGATCAACCATTCCCTAAGCCATTAGTCCTCCCCATATGATTTCTATGCTCTACACAAGGCTTTACCTCCCCCTCAATAATCCATTATACCCTTTTTTCAAGCCATCACCATCCCAAATCCCTCACTATTTTCCCCCATCAACATGTCTTTGTGTCCTTAGAATTTTTATCCTTTATCCTCATCTTTGTTATCTCTCTTGCTTCCTTTTCCCTCTTCCCATCCTTCTTCCCTATTGATGAACCACATTTTCAACCCCATTTCTGACAAGTCATGGGTGATTTTATTAATCTCTCTATTTAAATTCAATATTTTATACTTTAAATGTGTTTTTCAACCATTTTAATCTATTTTTAATACCTTTTCCAAAAACTAAAATGATGGACTATTCCATTAGTTTTAAATATTATGGAATAATATATAAAAATTGAAGGATGGTTTTTTTCAAAACTCATTTTATATTTTAATTATACATGAGTTTGGATTGTATGGTTATTGATATATTTGTTAATTTTTTAACATCACATTATCCCCTCCATTTTATATTATCGACTCATTCCACATACTTTTAGAAATCTATAATTTTTTGATCGGTTGTATATATTTGAATTTAAATATATGAAAAATAATTTTGTTCAAAACTTTAATCAATTTAATTTGTATAAATAATTTTTTATATTATTTATTTCAAAGAAATCTGTAATTTTTTTAAATGAAATAATATTTATTATGTTTTTTAATTTTCATTAACTATGGGAAGGGACTCTGTGATATAGGGATAAAACACATATCACATTACTGAGGAACACACCTATGTATGGAAAGGGTTTGTAAGGGTTTTCAGATATTTTGATTTAAAATCGATTCGTTTATTAGAGAATAAAATGTCCATGTAGTAAATGTAAATTTAGAATATGGATAAATATACATGAAGTTTATTATGACATGATATTGAAGCAATTCCTTCATCAATATTTTTGTTGAATATTTTATGTATAATTAAAGGTTATATAATGTTTGAGCAGTGATGTCAATGAAATAAATAATCTATGATGTTTGTATGAAATGTAAAATGAAATGAAAAACCATATAAATTATGCTTTCAGCATTATAAGGCTACATCTTCATCTTCAAAACATATATGAACAACTAATTCAATGTTTAATAAATATTAACAAGACAAATGAATTTTTTTGGACTATATGAAAACCCAATCAATATCATAACATTTCATTATATAATCCTATTAACTATATGGAGAATAATTTAAGAGAAAACATAATTAAGAATAAAAACCAATTTCACGATTTCTTTCTGATTAAAATAAATATCCCTATAATGGATGTATGAAATATTTAAAATTTTATTTTCTATTAATGTTTTACTATATAAAATATCATTTCATAATTTTAAATAATGATATGTCCAATATATTGGAATTTTTTTGATTTATTAACATAAGTTAAGACCCTTAGTAATCATTTTAATATGCATAAAATATTATCATGGTTTTTTGAAATAAAAAAATTTACATTATTTTCCCATTAATTATATTCTTTTTTGTAGAGAGGATTATAGTAGAGATTATTAATAAAAACATTCATCATAAATATGGTAGTGAATGAGTGTTTTTTGAAGTCCAAATCGACATATTTATGTGATGGAAAAGAAAAATATCACACATATATGGGTTCTCTGTTACATCAATTTAAAACCTCAATTGAAATGATTATTCATGTCATTGGAAATCAATGATCACATGAAGTTGTATTCCATATATAATAACCATGATGGGATAATGTGACATCGAAGAGATTCAAAATCATGGAACACAATTGATTTATTGTATTCATATTTCACATCCCACACAAGGAATGTGAAATGGGATTGGATTCATATTTATTAAACCCTATTCGGACATTGAGTACACGTTATAAAATTTTCCTCATTGTTTGATCCCTTAAAATCTACCACCATGAATGTGTATTGATAAGTTTTTTTATCATATCAATAATTATTCAGATAAAATAAATACTTGAAATGATATTTATGTATACGTACAACATAAAATTGATGAATTCTAAGACTAATGGATAAATGATTTTGAGACATATGAAATATATTCTAGAACAATATCAAAAATTAACATTGCTATAATGTGTTCCACTGGTGACTTCTCATGTCTTGGGACCATTTTTTCTCAGAAACAATACATGGGATTGGATTTTCACAATTTTGACTATTTTTCCAAGCCTTAATGACAACATTATTATAAATAATCTTGTATCTTATGTCACCACATATACCTCAATTTATCTCACATACATTGATATATCTAGTCCAAATTCAATGGGTTTGGTAATCTAAAATAAACATTAAAGTTGTTTTATATGGTCATCACAAAATAAAAATGTTAAAACATAATTTGTGAAGTTGTATATTTTTAATGATAGTGGGAAATGTGATCAAAGTGCATCAACAGATATAATCTGAATGCAAAAAAACAGATGGAAAAATTAATTTTTTTTCAAACATCTGTATTGGGGATTTAATAGTTTGCAACAAAATGTTGATGTTATGAATACTAAGAATCTTTTTTTGGGAATAATTCACTATCAAATTATATAATGATAATGAAAAATAAAAGGACTGTATGAATTCTATAACTAACATACGCAAACTTAATATAAAGTGTGATCTATGGCCATATGAAATATGAATGTATGATTCAACAATTTTTTCAATAAAAAATAGGGATAAATCTGTATTTCATTAAATTTTAAATCTGATGAAATTATATGTGGGGAATTCAAGTATAATAACATGTTGTCTCAACATAAAGAATCATAGGTTACATGGATTGAAAATTCTGGATTCACATATTATTTTATAACATTATTTCTATTGTTATTTCAAAAAAAAATCCAGAAATGTTTAATGTAGATGTACTCCAATTAGATGCATTCTTCAAAAAAACTTTTTCAATAATTTCATAAAATATATTATCACGAAAAACATTCGGATATATTTTTACTGATACATTGTGTAATTGATATGATCATTCCTTTATCACTTGTTACTATCCTGAGGCATTTAAATATGCATTTGGTCAAGGAAACTGAATTTGGAGGTCCTGTACATTATAAGTGGATGTACCCAATTGAAGGGTACATTATTTATATATTTTAAGATTAAGTAAACCATTATTTATACTTCATTAAAATATAATATATTTCATTTATCTTATTACATTGATCTGTTATAAATTTTAAATTATAAATAAAATATAAATTTCATTCTAAATACCCTATTTCTGATGTCTATATAAAAGACGAGTGTATTGCCTTAATTTCTTAGACACATGGTTGATTTTTAGAAAATATTCAATAATGTTTTATTTGTTGATGACATGTCAACAAAAAATATATTACATGGGAAATAAAAAATATTTCCTACTCTTAGAAAATTAGTTAGGAGGAGATCAAATATTACACTAATAGAAATGTAATTATTATTATCACATTGATATATGATAATAAATGGTTAAAATTTAGATATATTAATTGAATCCCTTAGTATACAATCAAATATACACATATGAATTCTAACATGAAATGATATCTAATTAACAAAATTCTTCAATAAAGAGGTCATAGAATGGTTTCCACATCATGTTATAGCATAAATATTGAAATAAATTGGAATATTAGGTTGATACATATAATTTTAAAATATAATAATGTATATAACAATTTTTACACCATGAATCATGATTCTAGGGCAATTAATTAAGATTATTTTAAGTTAATAACTTGATTTATTCTAAAACATGTTAGAAAGGTCAACACATATAATGTAAATAACATAAAATTTTATATAGTAAATCTAGAATAGTGTTTGAAAACATAATATTTTGCTGTATTTATGGTTACTGAATTTTGATACTCTGAAATGATGACTAATGTTGGCAAATTAAACTACAACTTCCATTTTTTAGTTTTATTCAATTGCAATGGGGTTGAAATTAATAGGAGAACTGAAAAAGATTCCCAATAATTATCTTCTATAAACATCTATAACATGTAGGATGTTGGTCAACATGAATTACCGAATCTATCTATCATCTCATCTCAAGATAAAATGGTATAATATAAGGAAGATATCATAGATGACAGGTGGAGTGTTTTATTTCCCATAAAACAAAGATACATGAATGATATAGGTGATGAGGTGGATAATTTGACATCAAATATAAAATATTATAAAAAATAAGTTTAATTATTTTTTTCTGTTATTGAAAATATTACTATTACTGGGGTTGATTAATTAGATGATATAATTATAGAAAATGATAATTACATTACTGGAGGAAAAAATGATTTCATCGGATTCCCTCCATTAACTTATCAACCTCATACATTATATATTATTCATTTTCGATACTTGGGATATGTTATCAAATATATTTTTTTCATGATTTATTTAATTTCGAAAGCCTAAATTTCATATTTTTTTGTATGTTTATTCAATCACTATCATACCAATGTATATTGTGTTTGTATGAATTGTGCAGATGTATTTATTTATTTATTTATTTATATGAATTAATCAATCAAAATATATAATATTATGTCATTTTTATCTATTTTAATGAAATTAATTGAAAGGAGAAGGAGGTTAACTAATCCCATTAAACTCTTATTTAATGGTCCCCTAATAATAGAAACATTGTCAGAATTACATCATGATCCCTCAGGCTCCCTCCATAAAGATGTTTGGCCCCCTCAATATTCCCCTCATTAGTATATACAAAAACTTTTTTCTCTCTCTCATCAAATTATATCACACCCTCCATCTCCATAATATCATCATCTCAAAAATTTCTTCCTAATTCAAAAGGTTCACCATGTAAAAACTCTATAGCAAGGGAATATGTGATCACTACTAGTTTTTAAAAGAATATCGGAGGTTGATGGGTATCGGTATAAATTTTAATATGGAATATTTTTTTATATTTTTTTATATTAATGAGTATTTTTTAAAAAATTAAGAGTATATGTTACTATTGAGTCGAATATTAAATTTCTAGATGTATGGTATTTGATGTTATTGAAGATATTTTTCCCATCTTATTTGAATTGGGTCCCAAAGGATGATATTTTGGGATATTTACTAAAATTCTAGGCAATGTAGGTGTGGATCATGATACCCTTTTGATTATATATTATAATTAGAGACATATTCCTCAATCTTGGAATAATGAATCATTTTATTCCCAGATAATGGTAATTTCAATTAATTATAACATTATTAAATTTCATTTCTTAATTAAATTCAATTATTTTCAAATTTATTCTCTTTGAATATATCTTATTCCACATAACCATTGATGATATTATTGTAAAAAAGTGGATGTTGACAAAATTTGGGTAAAAAATAGACAGATTTTAAATGTATATTACTAAATTAATTTAGTGATACATAATAGACCACTCAGTAGAAATAAGATAAAGTGCTTGAAGGTGTTCCTAGAGGTAATTGGAAGGATTTTATTCACCATATCTATGAGAATCACATGGTATTTAAAAATATATTGTTATATTAAAATCATTATATATATACTTTTAAATGAAAAGGGGATTAAAAATCATAAACTAATGTTAAGTTACATATTAAGTATTTTATGATGTTTCTAGAAAAAACATATCTAGTTGAGTGAAATAAATCTTCCCCCACACTATCTGTAAAATTTTTTCATGGAACGTGTATACTATAATAATATTTTCATTAGTTTAAATATTTATATGATTAAAATATATTTTTCATGAATTAAATTTTTTATTCATATTTTCTTAATATATAAAAATTATTTATGTCACCATGTATCCTAGATGGAACATTGGATGGATATTCACAAGAAACCAGATGGGTGTTATGTGATTGATCCTCTTAGAGAAGTAGAAATATGACCTTATATTTAGTTGTAATAAATTATGTTCAGTTGTCGCAATGTAAAAATTAATTTCTTTAAATCTCAATGTGATTATTTTATAGGTAAAAAAATAACTATGGGATTCAAATCATGGGAAGTGCTTCTTGGTTTCCCGGGATGATTTTTCTAGTCTAGTGCTTGAAAAGGAGGATCTGAGTCAGGTTCATGGGATGGGTTTGATACCATTATTGTTTGAGTTCATTAGTATGTTATCAAGGATAATAGTAACATCAAATAGTCGTTGTTGTCACTACTTACCCCTAGATTCTCTTGGTTAGTTTACTAAGATGCAAAAAACAATTCATCCAACGTGGATAAAAATCTAGAAATAGGGGGCTCATATATAGTTATCAGATGAGAATTTCATTTCACTATACAAAAAATTGAATAATTTAAATTAGAATATGAATGGATGTGTCATAGATGATATTACGTCAATGGACGGTTTGAATGAGTAGGAAAACCCAAAAAAATAAAAGCATTTAGTACACAATTTTTTTATATTGAAATTTTATTATAGTACAACATTTAATTTTAAAATATATTTTTGTATAGGTTTCGGTTGTAGGGTGTCGAGATAGATATAGATAATCTATAGATATTTGTTCATTTGGTAGTGATGTGTCTAAACATTGGATTTTGTGTTGCTATTTAGTAACTAAACTCATGAAAGATGAACATAATAATGTGATGATTGAGAAACCGTATTTTTGATTCAGGTAGGGGATATATATATATATATGTGTGTGTGTGTGTGGGTATCTCTTACAGTATATGAAATCTATATGATTGGATGAATTTATGTGTTTTCTTTTAAATTTGAACTTTTAAACTTCAATTTTTGGCTATTTTGGGTTAATTTTTGAATGATTCCATGTAAAATATTACATTATAGTTTGATGACTATTTTATATTTTTTGGGTGGAGTAAATGGGTGGGAATTGTCTTGGAATGTTAGGAGTTAGTGTGAAATTATTAATGGATTGTGGGTACCACTTCTTAAGGGTTTGTGTTTGGAATTTATTTTTCATTCCACTATTTTTTTGAGACTAATAAATGTAAGTGATGTTTTTATATATTAATATTAGGGAATTGTTAGGTAAGATAGTGAGATATGGGGCGGTTGGTACCCTAATAAAGTGATTTTTTATTTTCTATGAGGTGTTTTTGGTGATGGATGATGTATTAGATAGTGTAACATTTCTATCATGTTATTTAAAGTTATATTAGAGTTGGGATTTGTTTTGTATGATTAGTTTTATGAAAGTATTAATTTTAGTAGGCTCATTTTAGGAGGTAGAGATATGTTGGATAATATAAAGGGGAGGCTAGAAGTAAGTCACAGGTGTATTTGTTTTGGGTTTCATCCAATTTTTCTCATGTAATCATAATTATTATACTGGTATTTTAAGTGTTATGGTTAATATAATTAATGTTGGGTTGTGTTGGAATTTTTATTTTTTAATAGTGTGGTGTGGAAGATTTTTGGAATTGATAGGGGACCAGTCGATGATATTATGGGGCATTAGTTCATTGTTGTATTCCTATATGTAATCATTGTTATGATAAAAGTTTTATTGTAATTTATTTCATGTTATTTTCTTGATTTATGGGGTGTTGAAAGTTATTTGTTGATGATGTGGTACATATTTTTTAGGGTGACTGGTGGTAATGTAGAATAGGTGTTAAATTGATTTGCTGATGCAGTGATATTTTGAAATGATGTTTGGGGTTCCATATATATCGTGGGTTTATGTTATTATGTTTAATCATGTAGTTATGTGGTAATATAGTGTAATGGGGTTTTATGTAAACATATATGAATTGGAAGAATGATGATTTTTTTGAGTGTTAATTTTACAAGGACTTAGTTTTATTGATTTTTCTCAAGTAATTTGTTGTTTAGATAAGGAAATTCATTCATTTTTATTTGATATAGCTACATGAAATTTCTAATAAACTAATTTTAGATTTAATTATTAAACATTAAATTATTGAAAGTTGATTATATATTGATGTATCATTATTTTATTTGGGATTACATCATTGCAAACCTTAGTTTCTGTTTACTAACATCATAGATAAAGATAAGCATAAATAAACACTCTTCATGTTTTCATTTCTAATTATCACTTCTTATTATAATTCTATATATACAAGAAGTTCATACGAGTTCTAGAAATGTATATATTTGAATTTATCATTCATTTTCTCATGTTTTCCTTATGTTTTAATTTAATCACAACATATAGTTGGTTTGTTAAAATTTTGGGAATATCCATATGATTATATTTATTTTTCATATATTAGAAATAGCATTTTTTATTTTGTTATTTTTGTTGTAATCATTTTTAATTTTGGTTTTTGTACATTTATTATATGATTATTTTTTCATTTTATAAATGTTGTATATTTTTTAGGGGGTAACAATTTTGTAGAATTAATATTTCCGATAGAAAAATATAGCACCGTTTATAAAGCATCTATATATTGTAAAAATAATTTAGTGGTAGTAAGAAATCACTATATATATGGTAAAAAAATATCAGCGGCTTTAACCGTCGTAAAACTCTTTCCAATTTTGAGAGACAAAAATGATGTTAAAAATAAAAATAACTACTATTAAAAATCATTTCAAAAAATATCCTATAAATCACCAAAAAATGTGATAAAATGATTCTAGTTGTATTTTGAGGATAAAAATTAACAGTGGTTTTGAAAAACCATCTTGGAACCATTTGGAGGTAGTTTGAACTACTACCAAACTAAAAAAACACAACATTAGAACTCTATTATATTTTAGTCGGTAATTTTTGTATTCAAATATTAACACTTATAATTTTTTAATTATTTGTTAGATAATTTTTTTAAATAATGATTCTAATGTTAGGTTTTGGAAAATATATAATTATTTTAACTGAAATATAATTTTTAATCAATACTACATAAGATTAAGAATAAAAACGGTTTAAAGGATCATTTTTCTACAAATGAATTTTAAGTATATAAAATTATAAAATTTAAAAGCTATTAATATATATTTTTGAAATGTAAATAAATATAAGACGTGTTTATATTAAATTTATGCTCATTAAACCAAAATTTGGTAATATGTGTTAAATTTTATTTAAAAAAAATATATGTTACATGAGTAACAAATAGCTCAATCGATAAAATCCAAAGATAAAAATTAAAAATAAATTTATAAGAGTGAATTACTTATATAAATATTAAAACATGTTGAAGAATAGTTTTATAAGCCTGTATCAAACATATCCCATAAAAAATTCATTATTTATCACTTCCGAAACCTTTTACCCATCAATAGCTTCAATCAGTATTTGAAAATAATAGGTCGTCACAACAGTTCCCTTTCCATCACCTATAAAAGTGTAAACATCCACCCCATCATGACACATAGAATATATATAATTTATTCTTGACATGGTTCTATTTTTATCTTCCTATAATTCTCTATCATGTAAATATGACACTAGTCTGAATTAGTTTTCCTAATCCCTTCATTTCTACGGATACTTTCAAGAGGTTGCTTAAGTTCACAATGATTGTATAACTTAATCCAAATCATTTTCTTATTATTAGTTCCCATAGGAATATATCCCATTCATAGTTATATAAAAACCCCATCATAATTATTATATTTAAATGTTATTATATTAGTGTAATAACAATTATTTAATCGTTATAATTCCATTATAAAAACAGAAGAACATCAATCGTGAATTTGTGCAAACTAATGCCTCAATGATCTGACATTTTCCATTTCTCAAAAATTCCTCTATTAAATACTTATAAATGATGAATTAAAGAAAAATGTGATATATATAATATAATTATGATTAAGATGTTGAAAATTATTATGCACCATAATTATTTATCACTGGTTGTGAAATGGAATTACTAATTTTAGGTTGTGCGGACTACCACCTCAGTGAAGTAACATTTTTCATATTTCATATTCATTTTCATTATTTACCCAAAAAATAAAAAATATGATTGAAAAAATTAACAAATATATGAATAATATCTTTATTTAGGTTTTTTAAATGATATTATTTACTTCATTCACTATACTCACCAATTGATATATAACATGTTAATGTTTGGAGTAGGACTAAAGCCCTAATTGAACAACTATATAGAGAACTATCAAAGACTCTTTTTTAAATATAAACACTAATATTATTATACATTAATAGTAAAATAAATGATTTTTATATTTATAGAAAGGTAATATTTTTATATAATATATTAATAGAATATATTAATTGATTTCTAAAATTGAAAAAACTAGCCGTTACTGATTACATTTTCATGAAATCATAAGAAAAACAATATAGTAAATAAATATCATATAACATTAAATTTTAACATTATTGAAACACTAAAAAATTTAATAGTGGTTATTCAGGTGATCTTGGTATTGGTGGATATCCCAATGGAGTTGAGGAGTTGATGGTGGATGTATATCTGAAAAAATCTATTGGGTATGATTTCACAGTGTAAAGTATTCTGTTGGGATGTAATGTGGGTGTCTACGAGATGAAGATCATGGTTGTTGAAAATGGACTTAGAGGTCGATTTATGATGGTTCTTCCATTTTTATCAGAGTTGAAACATAGTTACAAGGATACAATGAGGAGTGCTAGAGAAGGTATTCCAATGGTTCTTTCTATTTTTTAGTTGTTTTGGAATACCAATAGGATAAATTTTATTATTTTAATTTGTGGTTGAATTATATTTAATTATAATTCAATTTATTGTGGGTATTTCAAAAAAAATCATGAATCTATTGAATAGATTACATTAGGTTTATTGAACATGGTTTTGACAATCACTACTACAGAGTTGTCTATTCCTTCATGTCGTAGTCATGTCCGATGTTATACCCTTTGAGATGTATTCAAGATTTTTGTTCCTAGGAAATATAAATCACCATATTTTTTTAAATTCCCAAACTCTTTTAAAATATATAATTTTATAATATGTTCTCTTTATTCATGGGATGCCCCTATTGTATTTTGGGGTGCCTCCATCCTCTCCATGTGGGCATTTAGTCTTCACATCTAGAGATTATGAATTTCAAATAATAGAGTGATTATCCTCTCTCCCATATATATTTTCCATCTATACATCATTTTAGATAAGGTTGTTTTTGTGGAGATGTAGTTTTTTTGGTGATTTGGTGGTTTTTGATTAATAATGGGTGTTGGTTTATTTGTTTCAGATCCTTCCTTGGTGAGATTACGACTATGAGGAGGTTTGTTATACATTTTATCACTGTGTATCATTTCAGTAAGCGTTGTTCGAGGAATGGAATCTTTGTTCACTACCTCCTCACGTGACTGTGAGGGATTATATGTTATTTCTTCCTTTAAAAGATTATTAAGTATTTTCATAGAAGGATAATCACTTGGATAAATCTTCTTTTTATGGGAATATGGGGAATTCACTTGCATTTTTTTAATATTTAAAATAATATAATGTTAAATTTTAACCATTACTAAAAGTAATATTTTTTTAAAACCGTGATTTTTTTTGAATTATGGGGCTATTTTAGTTTTTTTATTAGGAAAAGTAGCAATAAAATGTCTAATCAATCATATATGTCTAATCAATTTAATTCCTAGGGAAAAAAAGAATTATTTTTTAATACCCATTCACTGTAATGATGTTATTTAGTGAAATAATTTTTTTAATTTTGAATGTGGTTTTTTTGTTGATATAAAATTATGAATTTGTTTTATGCTCTATTTCTGAATAATTGGTAGTTATGCGAACCCTATTGCAACTTTTACTGTGATTGTGGTGACCATCTTGGGCATGTAATATTTGAAGAAACAATGTTATAGTAAATTATCATTGTACGTTATATTTGATGAGGTACAACAATTTTAATGTGTGATTTTTTGGTAGATGTCTCATCTTGTGTTGTATTGAGGTAGTGGAGAATATTATAAAGAAAATTCATTGTGTGGTTTATTTGGGTTAGTTCCGTTAAATTTAATAGATTGAATTGGAATACAATAATTGAAAAAAACAAGTTGGTAAATGAATAAGTGAATAATATATTTAATTATAATAATGGAAATAAATTTGATGTATTGTATATTGATTAAATTAATTGAATGATTATTGAAGGCTCAATGTAAATGTAAAATTAAATGGCTTACTAAATGGGAGTAAGTGGAAAGTAATTAAATCTCCAAGTGGTGAAAAAAATATTTGTGTGGATATCTATGGATGTGGTGTGGTGTTTTGTATATAGCAATACCATCAGTTGTGGTGAACAACATATATAATGATAATTGTAATTTGGAGTGAACTAGTAAAATTAATGTGAACCAAGAGTTTTGAAATTGGGGGATATCTATATACTATATATTTAATATTGTTTATTTATGCACCCCACCCATGTTTATTAACATTACCTACACCCAATTTTTTGGGGTCAATATTTTATCCCCAAAATCCCACCCTGTGGTGAATTGAATGACTAGCTACCCCCTCTTTACCACTATTAATTAAATAGTTTTGATGATATTGGTCTGTGTTGGAGAACACCTAGTGATAATATAAGTGAGTGTTAGAAATTTTTTCAATGATTATGAGGATGTTATATATTGTGGGATCAGGTGTTGTTGGTGGATATGGTGAGGTTGATAATCATCTATTCCATGAAACCTTACAACCCAGGATATAGTACATGGTTATATAGAAAAGGTTATGATGTGATTAGGACATAATGTTCGATGATGACTAATGATATCACAATATTCTAAACACAAGGAGTGGATGTGATTCATAAGGATATTTCCCAACCCACATCAGAGATAGATAGATATGTGGGGAGCTATTTATGTAAGGAATCATTATAGAGGATGCTTGATGTTGGGGCGTAAGTGGGGAAAATCAATGAGAAAGTAGTCTAGGAAACCTTTTTTTGTATTATTTTTATACTATGAAACTATATTAGATGAAAATTTTGGTGATAATTATAAGGTGATGTTCGTATTGGTTATTTGACATGTTTGCGTTTATGTTGAATGTTTGGTCTATTTACTAGTTTCTTAGTTTACTCATTCACATGTCAATGAGAGACCTTGGTTATGATCCTACTAAGTAAACGTGTTATGAATACCCTACATATTTATAAACTATTTGTGATATGTGGTAAGATTTCAGCGTCTAGGATGGCCATTTATATCTAGGATTTAGTTTTTTTGTTTACTCAATCCGTAAAACTTTTCATGAAATTTATATGGACTATTTTTTGTGATCTATTTGGAATCATTAATTCATTATGTGATGACTTTTGAAAACTACAATATTATGTGAAAAAGTTGATTGTTGGTTGATCTATCTAACATCTTGATCCTTATTGTAATTTATGTAATTAATTTTTTATATATGTGAGATTTTTTTACCCTTTGGGGAAGTCACCAACCTAGGGCCAACTGGAGGAGGAACTCATATATTATTATCTCTCTTCCTTTATTGTTATCCTAAAGGGGTAACTTTGGAGTGATATGGTATAATAATTGATATAATCTATTTTTTTGATATATATAATGTATTTGATAGTTCTGGTCTATGGGGTTTTCATGGGTTTGTATGGAAGGGATTACCGTTGATAATGTTATGTGATATAGACTTGGGGGACTAACTGGGACAAAGGGTTTTAGGAACACCGTGATCCAATGAGAGGAACCCGAGTCTAATTAATTTTCATGAAATTATGTTTATCTTATAGTTTAAAGACCATGTTTAGTTCCATTTGTCATTATTATTTCTATTCAATCCAATATTGGGGTGAATTGGGAATTAAATAACAGATAATTTAATGAACATGGATAAAATTCCATGATACCTATGTTAGGAATTCTCCTAGTTTCTCATGATTGTATCTTGGTCAATCTAGGAAGAAATATTAAAATGTATACATTTATTAGTCTAATCATGTTAATCATTAGAAGATTGACCTAAATGAAGAGGTTGAAGGATGTTAGAGATCCTTTTGTGACATTCAATATTGGATCTTAGGGAAGTATAAAGGGTGAGTCACTGATCAGGATATAGATAACTCATTTGTGATCTTGAGACCAATTTTGTAGTTATATGATCTTAATATTTTTTCTGGGTTCCATTAGAATTATTTCTAATGTGGGGAGTTCAACATTAGTGGTGTATGTTCTACCATTTTGAATGGATAAAGTTAGATGTTTTGTGGGATGTCATTAAGAGGGAGTTTCACATGGAGTATTTATCATCGATAACGAAGGTGGAAAAAAGTGAATATATTTCATCTCATTACAAGGGGATATTTTGTGTGCATGATCAAGGGTTCAAGTACATGGACCTCTTATATTTTGACCCTGATGTATTTCCGAATGAGGATTCTCACTCGCTACATACGAATGAGGTTTTATGCCCAAATATTAAGTATGTTGTCACCCCATTTGCACTACCTATATATTTGGATATTTAGAAGAAGGTTGAGGTTATTGGGTATATTATTTTTTAGGATGTGACACTTATGATAGTATCAATAATGAAATCATGAGGAGTAGTGATACATACAATGGATTACATATTATTAGGTAGTCGGGGTTTTGGATAGCTATGAACAGACCTCAGATGTCCTTTTCATTTTATTTTGGGGGAAGGTGGATTCAACACACTTACCGAGAGATTATTATTTTTTATATGTATGTAGGGGTCGTGGTCATTAACAAACTCATTCTATAGAGACATATGAAGTTCAATATCAGGTGGTGATATAAGACCCCCTTTAGCAATATTTGTAGTTTCTCTCAATGTTGTACCATCCACAGGTACTGCTAGAATTTGTTTTTCTTCTAAAGTAATTGGAGTTGGTAGAGGGAAGCCTCTCAATGGACCCAATCATCACAGATCATGGTAAGAGCATGGTTGTATAGGTAGTTAGTATAGGGTCTAAGGAGACTAGTATGGGATGGCACATGAGATCAAGGTGTTAGTTCCAACTGGGCTAGAGGTTGCTTAAGGTCTGATAATATAATCATCAACCCCTATTTGTGCCTTATTTGATTTGTGTCCCTCACACTCCTTTGTGACTCATAATTTGATCCATACTTTCAAACTATATATAGAGAGATTTATTTCCCCCTATTGTAGTCCAAACAAATTGTAAGTTATATTAAATTATTTTGTTCTTATGGATGATATAGATTAGAAATGGGGAGACAATAATCAATGATTGATTTCCACTATCTAGAAATACATCCATTCGAAGATCTCCTTTTAATAAATTAGGTGTATTATATAGGTTCATCCATAAATTTCTTTTTTAGGAGTGTTTTATTTTCTAAATTGGAGGTCCAATGAGTTGTGTTCTTCAGTGAGAGGAATTATAAGATTGGTGGCCTGAATATGGATCCTCTTTCACTCACCATGAAGAGTTGTTATTATAATAATATGTGGAGAATATTCCTAGGTTTATGAAGGAGTTTCATGAATTTTTCCCTAATAAGGTTTTCAAATTACCCCCTCAATGTGATTTCATGTTTGTGATAATGTTTCCACCCAGTGCATAACTGATTTCAATGGATCCTAATGAAATTATTCCTCTAACAATCTTCATGTTGAGGATATATTTTTTTTATCATGTTTAAATGTGTTTTATCTGACATTATATACATCTTTAGGGAGCTCAAATTCCATTCTCTAATATGGTGAGTGACAGTTATATGTTTTTTATAGACTATTATAGGTTTAATTTAGTGATGGTTAAAAAACATAAACACCTTCCAGGTATTAGAAATCCGTTTTATTTGATAAAGGGACCCAGTTAGTTTTTAAATATATATATTTGGTTTGGGTGACACTAGATGATAGTGAAAGATTATAACATTTGGAAGACTCACTTTAAGTGTTGGTATGAGGGATTTGTGTTTGTGGTAATGTAATTATGTTTCATAAACACCCCATATATTATCAGGGGAAGATTAACTCTATCCTCTCTGATTTCCTAAACAAATTTTTATATTCCTTCCCCAATGAAATAGTGATCTACTCAAGATTAAAATAGGCTCATTGTAACTATATTTGGAATGCCTTGTAGTTCCATCCATGCCACTATATATACAAAAGTCAATGAAAAATAAAATTATAAGAATTATAAGTTTATTTCCTTAGGCATGTGTTGTCTCAGCATGGTGTGGTAATAGAACCACCAAATATTATGTTTGTAGTTTTTTATAGTCATTCCCAATAACATAAGAGAGGTTCACTATTTACATGGTATTGTTGGATATTACCAGTGGTTTATTTATGAATTTTCTTAGATTACAACACCACTAAATTCATTGATCATGATGGAACAAGACTTCCTTTAGAGTAAATAGTTCAAAAATATGTTTTCATTACTAAAGGGAATGTCAATTATTTCACAAGTACTTTGTTTGAATCAGTAGGGTGTGATATTTGAGGATTTTTGTATTATATACAGTCTAGGATTGGGGTGCACCATCATTCATTAGAGTGTGGTGGTTTCATATGGATCCAAGAAACTATAACCCTATAAACTTAACTCAACCACCCTTGATCTGGATTTAGTTTTAGTTTTTTTCCTGATGTTGTGGTGTAATTTCTAAATTTGTGAGTGATTTAGGTTTTTATAGAACGAAGATGAGTAAAATATGTTTTCTTAATATATGATCTTAATTATCACCATTGGTGGTGGGTATAGTTTCACAATTTTTAATATTGTTAATTACCCTATACTCTAGGAATGTGGAATGTATTTTTAAATTCCCTGAGTCAGAAGTGCCAAAGAGATGCAGTTTACGTGTCTTAGAATTATTAGAGAGAGATTGAGGAGATCAGAGTGACTCATGTAAATATGGGGAGATGTTATGAAAATTTTTGTATTTACCATGTGATAGTTGAATCATCCATGATGAAAAAGGTGGTGGAGACTTAGTGTTGAAACTCAGATGAAGGAGTAATGTTAGAAAATGTTGACCAAAGTGACTCTCTAGAGAAATGATTAGAGGATGGTTGGAATTAGATGTTGTTCTAGGGGATAATTTTATCCACGTGAAATTTATGAGGTATTTCATCATGTGTTTCACATATCAAATTTATTGGTCTATTTTGGTGTGTATAATATTTATTCAAACTTGAGGATATATCTTTGGTTTCCATTTATGAAACTGAATATTGAATAGTGTGTGGAGTGTGTTCTAGAATATCAGTAGGTGATGTTATAACATCGAGTTAAATTAGGTATTTTTCTACCTTTGGATTTCCTTGAGTACAAATGGGTAGAAATTTAAATAGATTTAATTAATGGGTTACCACATACTCAACGAAGAGTCCATATCGTTTTGGTGATCTTGGACTAACTAACGATGATGCCTCAATTTACGTTAATTATTCAATTGAGTGTTATAAATTTATTAGAAAGGAACAATTTAGAAAATGTGGTTAGGATTCTTGGGATTACAAGGATCCTAAACTCCTATAATCATCCTCAATTTACCACATTTTTCTGGGGATTATTACAACATGGGTTTTACTTCAATTTATAACTTTGCAAATCTGTTCATAATAAAAAAAATTGGATGGTGGTGTAAAGAATCTATATATTAGAGGAACTATTGAGACCATGTGGCTTGGATTTTAGTGGATAATGGGTATAGTACTGACCTATGTACATGAATTCTAATAACAATATATATAAAAAATACATATGTATATACTTGATTAAGGAATTGTATACGAATATGTGATGTTCTCCATTATGATTTTTGTAGGTTTGGAAGTCAATGGATATTTTTCATGTTTAGGTGAAGAACTTGATCAAGAGGGTATATATGGTCTATGAGTGGATGAAGGTGGATAAATAACCTTATAAGGATATAATTATTTTATGTGCAGGTTACTAATGTTTTGGGTTGGATTCAATATGTTCTATATAGTCTCCCATCATCAAGAAAATCAATGGTTTTGTAGTGGGAGTATGTTTTCTCTGTGAATTTGTCAGACGTTTATGGAGTATGAAAACATTGGTGATAGGGTTTATTAGTTTTCACATCTACCTTAGAGGGACATGATCCATGATATCTTTTAATTTCCCAATATCTATCTGTATATTCTTGATAAATCACATGTCAAAAACATGGTAGAGTTTGATATTAAGGATTATGAGATATTTTTTCACTAACCATTAGAGATATAGGTCCATCTACATGATTTCTATAAGGATGAACCATTATCAATGTTTATGGTAGTGTTCTGATTATAAAAACTATATAGATAGGTACCTCATGGGATAGTTTTCATGACCCCATCATTTCATCCTTTTTATGTGATTGGGTGTAATTCTCAAGGATGACAATTTATTGAGAGGAATCCAGTGTAACCATCTATACATTTAAATTAATTACATTATTTAATTTTTTTTGATAGTGGTGTTTGAGAGAAGCATAATGAAGCTGAGGAGTATATGGTATGTTTTAGTGAAAATTCATTTAGGAAAGGATTTCTTGGTTTTGGGGTTGTGCTTCGACATAATGGTGTTTTCTATGGCATGGAGAGTTTGAATTCCGAATATAGACTTGGAGGTGATGTTTTAGTGGTTATTATATTTTTAAAATCTTGGTAGTGTGGTTACTAAGTTGCAACATGGAGTGCTAAAGGATGAAATATTCTGGTTATATCAACTATAGGGTATCTATGTTGTTGAGTAGATCTTCTATGTATCCATCATCATTGTTATCAAATTTTATGGCTTGGAGAATTCATAAATTCCTTAGAACATCTCTTAGTTTTTCAAATCTATAGCATGGGCCTCACTATGTTTCTCATACATGGTTTTTACTATACCCTCCACAATATTTTCCCTTCATTTACAGTATTTTGTTGTTCCATGCCATTAAATTTATGCTATAGTGAAGAGTATTTCATTGTTTCTTATAATAAATAGTTTTCCTATAAATAATTGAACCAAATAAACACCTATTTTAAATAAATACTTTCTATTTATTCATGAGTGAATCCTAGATAATTTTTTGAGGCCTTTCATGCTCACCATTTGGGATTTTATTCCAAGAATATAGATATTTAGTATTGAAAATCCTAAGGTGGTTGTACTCTCTTAAATATTATTTTTCCCTTATTATTCATTCTATATAAGGATCTTCTAGGGGAGGAATATGGTTTTGGTGATTTAGTTCCTATGGATAGATCTAGGTTTTTTATTATATGTTTCAACTCCAGTCTTATTAATTAATTGGTCATGATTAGGTTTGTTATTCATTTCATCCTTGAGATATGTTTTTGGAATATTTTTTTTGAGGATGGTGATCCTCATTCTCTCCCTCATTTAGAGAATATGTGGGGATTTCATGCCTTTTAATTCATATGGTTGAATATCTTGTCTGATCATAAGAAGATAATTTAATTTCAATATATGAAATTGATGTGAATGGGGATAAATATCATGTGATTACTATTTTCATTATATTTTCAATAATTTGATTTTTGGTAATTTCCATTGCTCAAAAATTGTTGTTAGGAACGTCATTTATGATATAGGTTTTTGAACTTCTAGACCATTACTACGACGTATGATGGATTTCAACATGAATTATTTATATTATCAATTATATATGGATAAAAAATTGGTTGACCATGGTAAACATGAATTCAGTGTTAATATTAATGCTAGGTAACAATGTAAATTAACGAAATAAATTTTTTCTGAATATAAAATATGGTGTTATAAATTATATAATCTGATAGTATATGTTCATATTATTTTATTTAATCTATAGTGGTTTTTTGAAACATATTATAGATTTTATATTGATAGTGGAAACCAGATTGGGGTCATAATTTTTTGTATAGAAAGGTTATGTTAGGTTGACATGAGATGTGATATGGGATTATGTTTGGTGGTTTTGATATATAGATTTTTTGATGAGGTGGTTTATCATACATTATGTTGTGGTGGTGGTGGATATGAGTTAGAGGAATAGTTTTGTGGTATGCATGTTTTTGTTACTTGGTTATCCATAGAAAGATATTAAATGATGGAATTTGATTGAAATGGGTTGGTAAATGAATAATAATATGATTTAGGGAATTATAATAATTTATGATTTTTTATTTTTTATTTTTCTCTTAAATGAAATGAATCATAATTGAACTATTGTTGATGAAGTGAAATTAAATGACTAGATAATTTGGAGTTAGTGGAAAATCATTAATTCTTGAAATGGTTGAACATGTAAATGAGTGACTATGTGTGGGAGTGTGTGTTGTGATTCATTTAGGGGCAGAATTTTGGTAGACATCATATTGTATGGTGGTGGTCATGTGTATTGAACTAGCATAGTTTTTTATTACCCATAGGATAGATATTATGTGTCTTCTATATACCATGAATTATATGTTTTTTTCATAACCCAGCCACCTGAGTTGGATAGCCTTACCAATTCCAAAATTATTGGGGTTCCGGGTGTTATCCCCAACATCGAGGATAACGGTGAATCAAATGGTTGGCTACCCTCTCCTATTTACTATTACTTCAATAGTGGTAATGGTATTGGATGGTGTTGGAGATCCCCATGTGATGAAAGAAGTATGTGTTGGATATTGACCAGTTATGTTTACAATGTTATATGTGATTGGATTAATAATTGTTGGAGTAGGGAATGAGTTCCCTGTACTTCACATTCATGATACCATGCTCCCTTGGATATATGAGGTGGTTATATTGATATGGTTGTGATATGGTGAGGCCATGATGTGTGACGATCAATTATTCAATAACTAGATGCTAGACCTTTTAGGTTGTTTAGGTAGATAAGGATGTGTCATTATCACAATAGATATGGTTAAACATGAAATGTGGTATTCATTGAATGAATGAAGGCATATGATATTTTAAATTAGTGTGTAAGTATGGAAATTCATGGGGGAATTCCATGCAGGGTTCCTTCGTTATAATTTCTTTTGATGTTGTTATACTATATTGGAATAATTATTTGGTGAGAATACCATATTGAGTATTGTATTATTTAGTTAACCTATTAATCTAAATGTTGGTTTTATTGTTTATCCCATAGTGAATTAGTATTCTTTTTTCACATGTACAAATGATACATTGGGTATGTTATTACTGAGTATAACATTTATAATCACCAAATATATATATCATTTTTTTATATTTTATATGTGGGTTTCTAAGACAATTATAGGAATTTATAGCATATAGGTTTTATATTATGTTGATTAATTTGCATAAGTCTTATCATGGTATTTATTTGTATTATTTAATTTATATTTGTTAAATTTTTTAATTTAATTGTGGGATGTTTTTGGTTTAGATTTATATTATTTCACAAAGATAATTTGTGGTTAATTTATCCTATATCATAACCCTTATTATTACTTTTGATTATAATTCATTTCATATGTGAATCCTTATAAGAATAGAGATTGTTTCCAACCTAGGGCCTTTAAGTTGCCTGACTAAGGTGTCATTATCTTTCATCCTTCTTTGTTGAACTACTTGGGGTAAAATTGTAGGGTGGGGTTCCTAGAATATATTTTCAATATTAAATAAAATATATTTGAATATTTATCCTAATAATGTTTAAAATTAACTTAATCTTACTATTAAAAAACTTATATGAATTCACAAAATGAATCTGGACCTTGGTATGAGTTTTATATTTGAAAATTTCAACTATTGAAATAATATACTTCATGGGATTTTGAATTTAATGTTTATAATGACATAAGAGATTATTTTTATAATTTTTAAATCACCGAGACATGTTTGATATTACACAAAATCATTTATTATATATAGTGACTTAACTACCCAATTTCCTTTTGTTATAATTAATTTCATTCCATCTATTATATTTGAATATATATTTCATGCTAACCAACTTATTCATATGTAACCATGACTATAAGTGTTTTTGAAAAATAATTCTAATTCATTGAGTTATCATGTATTTTCATTTAATTATTCCATTTAATATTGTAACATTATTTTCATTGATATTTTTATATTATATTCTAAATTTATTCTTGGGGTTTACATATTTACTGTATAACCACCTTTATTATTGTCTCTTTTTTCATGAATTATTTTATTCGTAAGTCATTGATTAACTTGAATTTACATTATTTGGGTTCATATTTTGTTCCTTCAAAATCATTCTTAAAATTTCTATAAATTATTCTATTCATTATTTTATAAAATATATTATATTTTTTCTCAAGATAAAAAGATGTTTTCAACTCAATTATACATCCTCAATTATTTTATATATCATAAAATTGAAACTTCTTTCAAAGAAAAATATCATCTCTTGTAATATAATTTTCCTTAATTCTCATTCTCATTATAAAAAAAGTATCCCTTTATTATTTTCAGACCTATATATGTGATTAATAATCTATCCTCTATATTTCCCTTCTCCTATTTTAATAAATAATGTTTCAATACATTTTATTAGGATGTGGGTTCTGAATAAACATATTTCAATATATTAGAAGGTTTTTCAATCCTTTCAAAATAAAATTTATTTACATACAGTAAAAGTTTATTTTGAAAATATATATCTATTTTCAAGAATATTTCATTTAGTTTTATTTTTTATATTATTTCTCCAATGTTTTAACAGCACGTTTCCAAAATTAAAATTTCAAAGTGACATTAAATTATTCATTTACACAAATGATAAATATGATCTCTAAAAACCCTTTTAATTTTTAACAAATATTTTCATCATTATCTCTAAAATAACTCTTTCAATTGAACGAATTTTCAAACTACCAAAATCCCAATGTTTTTATGACATACTCTTTTGTGGGATTTAATTTTAGGTACCAATCATTCTAATTATTGAGAAATATTTTTAGCATATCGTATGTAAAAGGTAAAAACCCTATATTTCATTCCATGGGTTCCTAATGATGTGGTAAATTAATATTTTCATGTTTTAAAAATATATATAATTAAATTTTTGGATGTGTATTATATTTCCTTTAAATTCGTAGATAATTTTCATATTTCCTGACCTCAAAAGGTTGGAGGGGTTGATTCATCCCAAACCAAATGATAAATGAGAATATTTATCCCTAGATAATGGGTGCAAGGTAGAATTTTCCTAGGCTAATGAATACAATAGTGTATTTATCCCAATAACAAGGGTACACATAAAGTTATTTCATAAGATAAAGGGTACATGGGAGTGGTAGTATTTCAGTTGTATCATATAAATCTATTAATAATGATCTATTAGATAATTATAGTTTAGTACATGTTAATGGTGATGTAACTGAATAACATAGTGATTTTTATTTATAATATAATGATAAATCAAAGAGGGTATATATCAAGGCTCTCATATAAATATTTTAATTTGTCAATTGACAATATGTTAAAAATCGGAGCTAAATGATAATAATAAGGATGTGGATAAATATTTTTATATGAAATTTCAATGTGTCAATCATCTCACCCAACACATCATATCAAATGAATAAACTATATTACATTTAAATGAACATATCTCACTAGTTGAATAATAGTTGTAATGAATATGGTCTGATAAAGTAGGGACTAAAAATGTTCTTACTAAGATGATCAATGTGATTCCAAAGTCTCATTAATATATTATGGATTTCATGAATTATTTTTCAAAATTATAATATAAAAGATAGAAATTAATGGTTTATAATTAGAGATTCACTCTCATTGAAGATAAATTAAAATAGGCTATTTTTGAGAATGATGTGATTAATAAATTTATCACACAAGTGAACCAATTATGAGAGAACCTATAAATAAAATTATTTAATGTTAAATAAGACCATGTATAAGTTAAATAAATGATAATTAAATATATATATAAAATTATCTAATGGTAGTAAATTAAATGATCTATGATCAGAATTAGTAGATGAATGTTCAATGGGGAGATAGACTGAATTTTATTGTGGATGATAAAAATCTCATGAATATGAAGTGTCTCGAAATGGTTGAAGAATAGAAAATTTTAAACGACATACAATTAGATTCATCCCATAATTATTGGAAATATTATTTTAAATATATTTAAGACCAAAATAAATATCTAAATATAAAATTCATTGATTTTGAGGTTTTTTTCATAAATATGGAAATCACCCATAATGAATCCTTTCAAAATTAAGAAAGAAAAAAATTGCCAATAATACTCATAATTAGAGACTTATACAATAGAAGAATCATTCTAGTTTCATGAAGATAAATATATTATTTAAATATAAATCTAATAAAATCTCATTGAATTAGGTAACCCATGTCCTAAAATATTATTTTTCACTAATAATGTTTCATAAAGTAGTTCATGTTCCTAAAAGAATTGTAAACTAGTATGGGTGGGGAATAATGATAAAGGTACTTATATATCATCAAATGTGTATGTGAAGAAGATTATTAATTCTATTTCCTTAATTAGGGGTCTAATGAAGAACAATTTTTGCAAAGAATTTAAGACGAATAATCATACAAAAATGTACTAGAGATGTAGAAATAAATATTTATTAGCTATAGTTGGAGTTAGTGGATGTTTTGGAATTAGGGTATGGATGGGTGGAATAATTTTTAAAGTAATAATAATTAAAAAAATGTCTGTAATAAGTGTGAGTAGTTCAACTGTGAAGATTAATCTCTTAAAACTGAAGAATAATACATATACGAAGAAGAATATGTCTATTAGAAGAACATTAAGGAATATTAATGATTATTTTGATTATTTCAGTATAATATGTCATAATTATGATGATTGATAGTATATATTAACCTTTTACTATGCATATATCAATTAGGATAAATGAAAGAAACAAATTAAAAACTAAAAAATAAATTAAGAGAGAACTTCATTATAGAATATAAAGAATATATAAGATAATAAAACTGTCAAACTGGAAATCACTAAGAGAAATTACAAAATATAAGCCATACCGAATAATTTTTTCTCCTAATATAGTAGAAGAGAAAATATCATGGTGGTATTAAAATAGTCCACAAGCACTAATGTTAGTGGATCAAAGATAAATTAGAAAATGGAATTAGTCATGGAAATAAATAAAAGTATTGGTTTGGTTCAAGATTTCATTAATGAAAAAAATTAAATTTAATTATACATTCTAATATAAGGATGACCCAAATGTTGTTAAAAATAAATTTGGAATATTTAAAATAATTAAAAAACACTTTTAAAATGTTCAAGACATGGGTTCCTAGTCATAATAAGTTGTTAAAAATTAAAGGGAAACACTAATGAATTATTTTCCCTATAATGTTGTTATAATGTAGGGGACTACACTTAAGAATAAAATTGATCATATTCCAAAATAATTTTTAATAATTTGATTAGATCAGCTATAATTTTTTAAATGTTCACATTTGAAAATAAGAATGAAATTGTCCTTCTTGATAATATAAATAATCCTATTCTATCACAGATGAATTCTGATGATATCAATAAATCCATGATACCCATATATAATGAAATCCATATATCTAGGCATGAAGAAAACACATATAATCTTTAAATAGAGAGAGATAAATTAAATTTAGATACTTTGTTGGGAAATAAATCTCTTCCCTGTTACTCTAAATTAAATATATTGAAGGAGAACCTTATTACCATGTATATTTTGTGTTTGTTTATTATATGAAGGGAATTTATGATGAGACTTATATTTAAGAGAATACATTAAGAAAATAATTATGTGAAAAATTATTTGGAATCATGAATGATGTCTATCATGCAACACATTATTTCAATTGGAGTCATGTTGTCTCCCAACACAAAAACATATTTTATTTTCAATTATTTTATTAAAGTTCATTAATGATGAAAGACAAAAATAATGATGATGTTATAGAAAATATTATCTTTCTAGGGTGAGTAAAGCTGAATTGCCACAATATTTGAATATCTCAGCTAGAATAAAATAAATATTTGATGTTTTGGAGAGTGATATGTATACTGACTTAAAATATTTAAATTCTATAAATTTAGTATTTTCATTGAATTAATACGATCTACTAGCATTATGTTAGACATTAAATATTAAATTTAATGGGAGAAATAAATTATCAGAATACAAAAGAAAAATAGATTGAAAAGTGATAACATATTATTATACATGAATGTTTTTAATATTTTTTTGAGATGAATGCATGATTTTAATTGAAAACATCATTTAAAACCCCTTCAAATAATGTTTTAGTTTCAAAAATAGACTCAACTATTTTAATGAATTATTATTAGATTGACTACCCTTATAATCTAAATTCAATTTTATAATATAGACATAAATGAGATTAATTAATGAATCACTTCTTCAAGAAAATTGATTTATTCCTTCTATCAAGAAGATAAATATTAACTATGTAGGTTGTATTTCTTTTCAATGTGTTTATATGATATAAGGAAAATGTAATAGTGATTGAAGTATGGATCTGGTTCTATTGATTTAATCATTATAGTTATTCGTAAGTTGTTAAAGAAGTTATTAATTCAAGGTAAATTGAAATAAATAATGAAACATTATGTTTAATTAATATTTAACTATTCGTAATTTAAAAAAATATTCATGAGTTCTTTGAATTGGCATATTGTTTAGAAAAATGAAGAAGATATTAATAATTTTGGAGACCATGAAAAATATTACTTTTCATTGTAATTTTTGAGAATATTTATTTTAAATGTATTTGAGTATTTTTTCCCTAGTTGTTTCATTAGTATTTTTATGAAATAATTCGATGGGAATTTAATAAAAATCTTTCAGTGATAGCCATCAAAAGAAACACCATAAACAACATATGAGACCATGGTCTAATATATGAGAGGTAAGTCAACTCATCTAGACAAGTAGGAATGTTTTCTTGGATAGAGCCTATAGGATCACATGTGGGGGTCAAATCATGATGGACACATGGTTCTTCAAGGGATGTTAATGGGTTGCATATAGGGGGGAATGTAGATGTGATTTCCCCATATGGTTTTTGAAGGTCTATTCAGGTGCCATTTGTAGTTGTTTGATCACATAGTTAGTGGAGTGGAAAGTAATATTAAGAAAAACAAGGGTGAAACAATATTTTATGTATGATAATAGCTAAGAAAATAATTATTCTCCACTTTGAAAAGTTTGGTATTGAACATTGCAAATCCATGAAAATATGATTGTTTCATTCAATGATGTCGTGGGATAAACATCAATATCAAAACATTTCAGAGGTTTACACATCCATATTAATTCATATATGGGGTTGTAGTGATCTAAATGAGATGTCTTTTTCATGAAATACTCCTAGGATACATCATATGTGAGAATTTAAATATGGATATGACTTACACAAGGTTTTTAAATCCTTTCTTAAATGGAATATATACAACTTATGAAGATATTATTTTTTCACAAATTCATGTATTTGGGTTTTGGATGAAATGACATCTAAAGATTGATAAAATATATAAACATTATCGATTCATGAATTAATCATCAATTTAATTCATGAAAATCTAATGTTATGATGATATTACAAAATAGAGGTGCATACACCATCGATATTGAGTACCAAAGGTTATTTTGATCCCAATAGATGGGGTGAGTTAATGCATTTAGAATTTTAGTACTGCACATATCAATAAATGTCGATATATCTTTTCTAAAAATACCCACCATTCTCTCAAATTAACAAATTTTCATTGAGAGAGACATCTGAGAAGTAAAAAATGGTTATGTAAGGGAGCTATATATTTATGAAAAAAATATTAGTGTTTTCATTCAACATGATAGCCTTCATGAATGCATTATTCTAGATTGATTAAATTTTTTGTGATTGAGTAATACGATCTCGTTGTGTTTAATGAAGAAAAAATTATGTTCTTCAGAAGTACTATGTTATATAAATATAATTATCTGGGACAAATAATGAGATTGTAGAAAAATCGTGAGGTTTCAAAAATGAGGTTTTCATGCTAATACTTTAGTGAAAAAAAAGTTTTGAACACTCTAGTTCATGTGAACTTGATAATAGTTCATGAAATATTTTACATGAAATAAGGATGGTTTTCATACAAATAATGAAGGTGTTTCATGATCTTAAACTCTCAAAAAGTACTAGTTACACCATGATTTTTAATTACATAATTTTTTTGGAATCATTTGTGCAATGAATATTCAATAATCCCATAAAAATAATTTTTTGAATGAAATTACATGAAAGGAGTTTATTTGAATATGTAATAATTATTTCATGTCATCAAAAATAATTTCTTGCACATTTTTGAGATATGAAAATTAAATAAAAACCATTCATGTGAAACATAAAATCCATGCATGAGATATGACTTGGGATAATGAAATTGAATAGGATCTATAATGACGTTGTCTGTGAATTTAATTGTGTAGATAGTTATTATAAGCATATGATAGAATAAATATTGACATATTTTTTTATAGTTAGACTGTAAATTCAGTAACCATGAATTATCAATGAGATATCATAAGAAGAAAATTTCAATTAATTGATTTTATGAAATTTAACAACTTAATCTGATGAACATTTAATTGACCATACTTAATGTAGAACATAGCCAATGTGCACCATGGATCACCAAAAGTATTTGATATTTGGTCTAATCATTGGTTTGGGAGATGAATAATGAACTTTTGGGACTCTATTATAAAAAAACTCTATATTATCACAAGATATCTGAACTATTGGGATTCCATTATAAATATGTTACTGGGATATGACCCACTGTAATCATTTATGATTAAGTATTTTGGAATTTTTTCTATCAGAATTTTTTGTGGCTTTTTGTATTTTTTTAACAATTTTATTTAATAGTGGATAATCCCCTTCTCATATCATTCAAAGAAAGTAAATATTTTCCCATCATGGGTGTGATCCTTGTAAAATATATTGTGTGTTGTGATTCATTTTCTTAATTTAATGTATATTGTGGTATTTTTTTTATAGACTGGGATGATCTAATCGTCCTAATAAATTCAAAGCATCAAATTTGAGAATGTGTTGAAAATATAAAGAAAATAAATTAGTGAAATAAGTGTATACTCAATCAACACCCATTATACTTTTGTGACCCACTAGTCACTCTGGAAGGCTTATGCTACTCATTAATGTTTCTAAACTTTTATATATAGATCACATAATGTGGAAACTTGAACTTATACCTAACCATTCAATGGTAATGTTACTAATATCATATAATTCAAATGTATATATAATCCCATATACTATATAACAACAAAAACCATATATAAAGGTCATATTTCATTAACATTTTAACTAAAAACAATTAATCAAATTTTTTACGATTCTTATTTCTATTATATTTCTAATTATCCCAATTTCTTTTATATTTTCTTTTGAGGTTTTCATAATCATGGAAAATAATAATGATAAATATTTATTGTTCATTATATATATATTTACCGATTCATTTAGTCATCCTGTAATTTTCTCAAAGATGATTCATATTGTATTGTTATAGATTCTTTAATGTTTATTTTTCATTGTAAAATTTATTCTCAATAAAACGCATCACATTTCATCTGAGTTCATTGTAGCATGATAAAGAATATATTCAATGTATTATTTACTTAACGATAAATTGACATAGATATCATGGGGTCTTATAAATGGTAATTTTTATGACAATGCTTATATTTATTTAAAAACCACCATGGAAGATTCAAGGATGGAAAAAAAAGAATTTTTTTAATACCTTTCGCCTTTTGGAAGTGATCCCTAGCACATGGGGAACCATTTCAGAATGTCTAGTAAAAATGAATACAAAAATATCCTATAACACTCTAATGAAGGACATGTGCCTCTAGTGTTAGGGAGACCCTCTCCCATTGAATGTTTAAAAAGTCAACCTATATCATTAATGTAGTATATACACATAGATTATTATAGGGTAGTGTAAATGAATTGGCAGTCGACCAAGACAAAAGTATTTGAAATAATTAGTGGAATGTATTAATAATAATAATAAAATGGGATAAAATACAACAAATATAACATTATGTTCTCTCTAGAACCATGATTATTGGAATATTAATTCATTAAACCCACCCTAGTATAGAATGGTGATTCCCTGTGTAAAATAACATTGTATTTGGATACACATCCTCCCTAAAACATTCATGCATATAATGAAGAGGATTTTAATTTATACCCTCATTCATTTGATGATTTAGTATCAAACACTTTTGATGAGCTATTATAGGTTAACCTCAACATCATGGAATATTTGAAGATGACATTGATTAGGGACACCGTGCCTCTTGAAAAAATAGTAGTTCATTATAGTCTTAAAGAAAACCATGATGTGTTTTGATGGAACTACAATGAGATTTCGGGGGAAGAACCCCAGGTCCCCATACCCCATAATTTCATTCCCATTTATCACCATCTTTTGATTTTGGAACACGGAATAATGCATCGCTTTCATGGAGAAATTGTTTAGTCCTAATTTGGAAATCAGTTCAAAAAAGATCTTCAAAGAAGTGTAGTACAAGAAGTGGTGGGATAAAATTTTCCTAGTCAAGAAGAAGTAGCAACTAATCATAGTCTATATATAATTCAATGATCTGAATAGTCATTTCTTGAAGGATGAATTACCTATTTCGGTCATATTTTTACTGATAGGCACAAAATTTAATTTCTAGGTCATATCCTACATAGATGGGTAATCTGGGTACAATCATGCTTGGTAGGACCCCAAAGATGAAGAGAAAACTATATTCAGGTAGTAATAGGTAAAATATTCCTATTAATTAATACCCTTCATATATTAGAATTCTAGAACAACCTATCATTGTTCAATGATTCAAATCATTAGGGAACTCCGTAAAAAAGTGGTTAAGTGTTATATGGATTATTTTTTGGTCAAATGTCAATAACACTAGGCACATGTCATGTAAAATATAGAATTTCTCAATCTCATTCATCATTAAAACAATACAATAAGACCAATAAAGGGTTAAATTATGGTTCTCAGGGAATTATATTTTGATCATTGTCTGGTATAGAGGCATCAATAGATACCCAATAATTATTTAGACCATCATTGAAATTTCCCCTCCAGAAAATTTTTGATAAATTAAAGGAATTAAATTGTGTATGGATTATATTATATAGTTTTCACTAACCTATCTAGACACATTAATTACATTTGCATGACGTTGATGAAAGAAGCCTCGAATCATTGGGTTAAATAGTGTTTGAGCACATTTGAAAAATTTAAGAAATATTTTCAATATCCCACTATTCTCACGCCACTTGCCTATGGGAAACCTCTAATGTATTATATAAATTTTTTTAAGAAGAAACTCAGTGTTCTCTAGTTTTTGAAGAACAATGATGTAATAGATAATAGTATATACTAGCTTAGTTCCATAATACATGAAAAATATACAAGATAATATCCCATTGAGAATAATTATCTCTCCCTGTTTTGTCTGGTTCATAATATATATTGTTATTTATAGTATAATTATATCAATTTATCCCCCAAATTTATCTATTATGTGATACCCTAGACTTTCTCATGTAGTATGGATGGCAGTCTGGTTTGGTTGTGGTACTATAGTAGTTTGATATTATGTTTATCTCCCAAATGTTTTCAAGGAGAAAACACTTGAATATTTCCTTACCACACACCCAAACTCAATGTTTCATCCCTTGTATGTTGAGTTAATACATTAACTATATAAATGAATCAGTGAAATCCTATTAAATTTACATCAATTTTCCCTATTATATAATTACTAGAAGGAGAATTAATAACAATAAATTTAAAAGGTTTTTCATTGGGTTTCTACATCCATCACACAGGAGTCAAAAATTATTAATCCTTCAACATTTTAGAGGTATAAACTAAAAATGTGTTTGAGAACAAAGTCCAACATAAGAGTTCATGATCTAGAACTAATTATTGATGTCCCAATTTTACATGTGAAATTTAACTCTCACTCATCATTAGGTAGATTAATGGTGACTACTCTGTTAATAAAATAGCATATTGTCCCCTTTATCAAGTGTGATTTTGAGATGATGCATACATTTCCTCCTGATCGGATGATATAAAATGAAAAATTAGTTTTAGAATAATCAAATAGACTCTCTTTCAAATTCAGATGCATCACTTTACAAAATAAAATAGGTTGGGATGGTCACCATTTTGATTCACCAGAATGTGATAAATCATGTTTCCCTTGTTGTGGAGGACCTTTATATGAGTCAACTAACCACGATATCCTCCCAAGATCCCCCTACCCCCGTAATATTACCCATGATGGAAGATGAATATTATTGGGTGACTCCATTGATTGAGTACATATAATATAGAACTCTACCAAGAAAGTAGTCTTGTCAGCAAAAAATCCACACACATGTTATGTTATTTGTCATCGATGGCATACCTAACATAGAGAGTGTCCTCTAAAAGTGTAATTTTGATGAATTAAATCTCATATGTATTGAATTATATAAATATTTTCTACAAATATATGATGATTACATCGATTCATGTGGTTACCACTATAGAAGATTGTATCTCTCTCACCAGATATGATGGATAGGATACATTTGGCCCATAATTTTGTCAGAACACATTGAATTCATGTTTAACACATTATAGGTTCAATTTAACATAATTTATCATTATTTAGACGTCCCCCACACCACCATGTAATCTATATCTTCCTCTATATATGGAATTGATGTCGTGGGTTCAAAATCACAAGTAACAACCCATTTATTTAGTTTGATCCTCACTACAACTAATTTATTCTATAAGTGAGTTGAATACATTCATCTTAGGGAGGTTTATACTATGTCCATATTTGAGTTCATGTAATCTCATACAATTAATTATTTTCATTTCCCTCACACTATTCCCACATATAATAATACTATCTTCAATGATACCATGTTGAAGATGTTTTTTGTTAAGACATTATCTTTCCCAACAATACATCTAACAATAATACATCAATAAATGGAATAATAAACATATTCATATAGTCTACTCTAATATTATATAGATGATAGTGGGTCTGAAAAATATGTTTAAGAATAAAAATATCCCCCATTCCCATTTAGAATATGGGATTATGACTCAAAATTCCATATTGGAGCCTCTTAAGTATCATATGAATAGAACCGAAGTATTGATTTTTTACTCAAGATCAAGAACAATATTCCTAATTTCCAACTAAGATTAGTTGATTTCATACAGAAATTCCCAAGTCTTATTATCAGATACATTATTCCTAAACATAAACATACTGAAATCCCAATTTAATATTTAGGTCATTCAAAAAGTAGTTTCATGAGAATTTACCAAGAAGGTTCACCTTTGCTTGTTCATGTATGCTGATTTGATATAGGAATTGGAAATAGCAATGATACCTTGATGGAATACATGAATTATATATCCCATATGGGATGGCCCCTTCTCCATTCACAACTTTCAAACCTATGATTGGTTACTCATAGATCATCGTAGAATAAGATCACATCACACCTTTTACTAATATATAGATTCTCAAGAAGCAAATAATATGTATTTTTTATGGGTTTCTATTTGTCTTGGATGTATGTCCTTAAACTATATCAAATTTTCATCATTATAACATGACCTAATACAACAAGACATAAGATTTAGATAAAATATGAAAATCGAAATAGCATATTTTTCTTTACTAAAGATTAAAAACTATATAGAATTCAATTCCCATTCCATGTCATTAAAAGTCTTGTAAATAATCATTTTCATATGAACTAAAACATCTTATAATGTTGTTATTGACCTAATGAACATAATCTCCATTTTGTTTTGTCCCTAATGTGTGATGTTAAACTACACGTTCAATACCCTTTCCATATGATATTAAATTTTATATGTCCATATTCTCGATATAGGATCGTAAGATATATAGTCAATGTCTTTATATATGAAACATTTACTATAGAAATATTATGGATACATCATAAAATATGATTCAATACCTATTCTAGTGATGGTCACATACCACACCACATTCCATAATAATGTTTTTCATGATTCCCAGCTCGTATTTAATGTGATGATTCCATGATCCCCCACCAATGGACTATCCAAAGACATTATGTTAATTCCCATATTTCTTTTTGTGATTTGACATTTATAGACCCATATCAGGTTTTAGTCCTCCTTTTTTCCATTAGGGATTCTATTAATATCATTACACTAGTTTGTATGTGATTCATATCTATATAGAAGATTCTCATTATCCAAAATTGTGTGTTTCTGGATTCCCATTTTATAAGATATGTTGTGATTAATGGATCACTTATCTAGGTATCGAAAAAAAAAATATCATTTTCTCTACCTCATAATGGGGCTCGATGCCCCATTTTAGAGCCTCGTATCCCCCTAAAAAACAAGTTAGTTGCACATTTATATGGACAATGTATGAGAATCATAACCTTAAACTATCTTCACACCCATTAAAGACCCTCTATATTTATATTGTGATTTCCAATTCATGATTGATTATTCCATTTCCTAGAGATAAGTAAGATAATAAACACTTTGGTCCAAGTATCATGACTAAAAAAATTATGCACTGAATAGTGAGATGGACCCCATTTCATTACCAGATATATTCCCCCCTTAGTCTTGGTTGTATGACATTAAAAGGAACAGTCCATAGATTAAGATCCAAGACATTAAATTGGAAGCCTTTTTCTTGGAATATTTTCTTGAAACTATGGGAAGTTACCCCTAAGGTTTTATTATATTAACATATTGGATATCTCATTCATTTCATAATTCTGTTTCCATGATTTTTCTAGGGATGAAATTTATCCTATGATTAATGGTTGTATGTCTTTAAATTAAAGCCCATATGGTATACAAATCATGGACATAATAAATTTCAATATGTTCTTGAGGGAATTTACATTTGAATTGGTCCCTTTATTTCGGTTTTTGATTACTCCACAGACTTCTTTCTGAACTACTATAAGTACCCCCACCAGTCTAGGAATCGTGATGTAAAACTATGTGCATGAATTATTGGGTTTACCTGCAATAGAATTAGGATTCCAATTCACATTAAACCTAATAACCTACTATATCTTTAAATAATACCACATCTCATGGTCTATTTTATATAATCATAGACTATGTAGTATTAGGGGACATCATTATTCTTCATAAGGATTGTTAAAGCGGTACCCTTATTCCACATGGCTTACACACCCCATCAAACCATGTGAACCCCCATAAATGTGCTCAATTAATGATGGTGTATCCCCTAGGATGCATAGTCATGCACATTGAGTATTCACCTCATTAACCTTTACAATTTATGTCTCTAGATTATGGATTCCCCATTAACCCTTAATTTCCAAACCATCTCGCTTTCAATAATATAGTAACACTACAAAGGTGTTAATTTAATCTATAATACAATCACCATTGCATTCTTGGTATAATTGTTCTGGATATTTAGTTTCAAATTTGGTCAGTTTTGGACCCCAACTTACCTTCCTCCATTCTCAAATATATAATGGTGTAAACCATATTTTTTTTCAGATTCATGAAGTCAGGATATCCAATTTTTAAAAACTCCATTTTTCAAAGTTGAATTTTAGAACCCATATAATTGTCACCTAATACATTTTAGAATGATATAAGTGAGAACCTATCAAGTGGAATAACCCCACCAATTTTATTCATCTTTATAGGTCTATAATTATATATAGAATTTTAACCTAGGACCACCCATTTATTTCTCATACACTTGTTTGACACATGAAACCCACCTTTTCCCCTTGTTTCTCACATAGAGAATTATTTTTGTGAGATTGAAAGTGTTTTTCATCTATCTCATAATATTGATTGTCATTCCCCATATACTCCCAACCATTTGACTTCACTACGACATAGCCTCTTTCATACTCACATCCTGAAATAAATCTAAATATTTTTTTCTTCAATGTATGATGTTAGATTTCAGGATTATGGTCATAATTTTAGGATGTTAAACTATATTTTATTGTCACTGTTATATGAATTGAAACAATGTATTGTAAAGTCTTCAATAGAGAGTGAAACCACTTTGGTGTTGGTCACCCACATCATCATATGATCTACATCTGGATTTATTCCCTCCTCAGGAGATATTTAGTGTTGTTATACTGACATATCTATTAACTAGCCAAATATTCCATCTTAGACCTCAGTGTAATGACCCTGAACACATACACCCAAATATAGATATGAATATATACTATTTACATAATTGTTTTGAAACCAACATAGGGAACCCGACCATAATAATTCATAATTAAAATGTCAATAGAAAATATTGAATCATATACCTACCCAAGACCATTTTGGTTTATAGTTTTAGAGAATCAAGAATAATATCTTAGTAGTAAACCCCATATATTTATCATCCAATTGACATTTTTTCAACTATACAATGTGTCAGTCCATGTGAGCCGCACTTCCGAATATGGTTCCAAATAACATAGTATAGTTAGTCTTATAAAAATTATAAGAAACTATACAGTTCATTATACATATGAGGATCATTTCTAGTTTAGGATTTATAGGTAAAGGAACACTATTAGAAATATTCATAGTATAAAATATGTATATATATATAAAGGCATTTATATGAAATTTATTATACTAGGACCTTATTGAATAAAATCTACTTGAAAATATAAATGGTCCTAATTTTTTTATAAAACATAGGGTGAGAATAAATTCTATGAAAGGGGTTTTGAAAACTCTGGTGAAGGACCTTTTTTGTAAAAAAATGTTGTAAATAATCCTCTAAAAACACTTTAAATATTATTTTGAAAATACTTAGAAAATATAATTCTTAAAACTTTTTTCAAAATATAATATCTATTTGAAAAATCCATCAAAAATCATTTGAAAACATGATTTTGAAAAATCATTTAAAAATACATGTTCCTTTGAAAACATTATAATATCTTTGTAAATACTTACACCTTTGAAAAAATATAATACATTCGAAAATACATACTATTTTGAAAATACTATAATAACGTTAAAAATACTTATGATTTTTAAGAAAAATTAATACATTTTAAAATATTTAGGAATTTAAAAATTCTTTAATAACATTGAAAATACATATTATTAGGAAACATTTTAATACATTTAAATATATTGAGCCTTCTTAGAAAAATTATAATTAATTTGAACATACATACATATTTTAATGAATTATAATACAAATGAAAGTAATTAAGATTTAAAAATTATTTTCATACTAAAATAATCTAGTGATTTTTTAGAAATTATTATACAGACATTCAAAAAAACAATGGCACCACTTGATATAATGAAGGTTGTCGGGGCTTACACACTTCCTGAATGATAGTTTCATACCCCACTTCATTGTCACATTTTCAATGTACAAGATATATATTATAGAAAAATAGTTTTAGGATGACTTATATATATATATATCACTAAAGTTTTTTCATTAAAATCAATAAAATGTAATATTACTTATAAAAAATGATTTATATAAATATATATATGAACATTCATAGGAAATAACTTGAGAAATTTGGTACAACAAAAAATAATATCAAATAGCCTTTGGATTCATCCATGGGATGTTAATGAAGGAATTATTAACATTGATGTATTTTATGTTTCATAAACTAATAAAAATTAATTTCTTTAAATAGAAAATAAAATGATAAATTTTATATTTGAAATTCATCCTTGAATAACAAAATTAGATACTCATTTACATGATTCATATTTTATGTTTAAAAATGAAAAATTGTGCAAAAGATAATGGAGTGAATGTATGAATTCTTCACATAAAATAGTATTAATTTTAGAATTACTATTGACATAAAATAATAATTTTAACATTATATATATTATTACATTCATATGAAAGAAGAAATTATAATCGTAACAACAAAATTTGAAAAACAATTATATAATACCTATAAAATCATAATAAGTAAATTTTTTAACAAAATAATTTAACAATGTATGTACATAATTTGAAAATTATAACCATATATAAAATCTATCTTACATAAGAATTAGTATGAAAATACTTGCATAATTAGAATTACTGATGTAAATAATCATTTTAAAACAATATATGTGTATATGTTTGACAAATATATACTTTCAATATGAAAAATATTTACATATACATACATACATATGGAAAATAATTTTTTAATTTGAAACTAATATATATACACACACACACTTAGGTTAAAAGAAGTTTTATAAAAAAAATGAAAGGATGGTATTATCATAGAATTTAATACTTTTGAAAATAATATTTTTAAAATAAAATAGAAAATCCCCTTACTAATTTTGTAAAATTTATTTCATGGGTTTTCTTAATGAATAACATAAATGGAAGATTTTAATACCCTGAAATAAAAAAATTCATGAAATAATATTTCATAGGTCAATATATACACCATATAAAAGTGATTAGGTTTATAATAACAAATATTTATAAACGGAATGTAAATTTAGACGAAAAACATACTACATGAGTGAGTCTTGAATCAATATCCATGTGAATGAATAACATCAATTAAAACAATAAATATCATGAAATAAATGACATTCATGATATAACATGTCATAGGGAAACATATAAACCAAAAAAATGAAATGAGTGGTGAATATGGAATATGTATCACTAAAAAAAGTGAGACATGAAATTACATAACAAATTTTCTGGAAAAATAGTGGGGACCCTTTCTAACCAAATGTAGTGATCATATTGGGTGATGGTCGTGACTTTATTCACGTTCGAGGTGGGTGAACCAGATGCAATAAAAAAAAGAGGAAGGTATGTCTTAGGCCGAGGTTCTTATTAAAACCAAAAGAAGGTGTATTTTCTACATATATATATATATATATATATTGATTTATTCCTGGGGAATATGGGGTTATAATGGTGAAAATATAAATCAATGAATCTATAAGACTCTAATGACTTGTTAAAAGATATATTTTTCATAAATAATAAATACTATGGACATCAGGGTATTTAAAATATAATGAATCAATAATAAAGTTGAAATATAAAATAATACATGAACTCATAATCGATTTTAATATGACCTTGTCATGATTCATCATGAATCTAAAATGGTAACTGTTCGCTGTGGTTTAGTGTATGCGTAATCCTACAAAGGTATTTATAGAAAGTGGTTTTCCAGCTTATAAAAAATTAATGTGATCTAAAACTATACTTTGGTCATTTTAGCTATGGTTTTCTTGCACTTAAAGGTGGATAAAGGAAAGACAACTCAAATGGGAACTATGATGGAAATAAAGATAGTGATTCATGAAGAAGAATCTAGTTGAAAAGTTAGTGGGTTCAGCTGGACCATTCCCAAGGAAGAAGTTGACTTGTGGGGAATCTTGAACGGCCATCAATGATCAATGAAATGGCTATGTTGTACTTGATGATTATAACCATAAGTGAATAGGGACTGGGAAACATGTTCCAAATCAAAAAATGTTGATTCCTACTCCCATAAATGTGAAGTAGTGTCATAAGCTATCAATAATATAGTAACAGGGTCAGCACACAAGGGACTTATATATGGGCCCATGTAGGTTTTGGCCTAACATAGGCTTGACCAGGGCCACAAAAACATGTCATGTGGGCACACTACCCAAAATATATGTGAGTATTAAGAGGAACCAAGCTCCCTACAACTGATCCTAGTGGTATTGGATGATCCTCTAGTTACAATGTGCTTGCTCCCTTAGGGTTTTAGGGTTGGATGACTGAGATACTTAGTTGGATGCACATTTTTCTCTATATTTCCCAAAAACTAATGTTCAAAAATAATAATTTCATAATTTTATATTCAAAATATTATTTTAATTAATTTAAAATTACTTTAAAAATTTACAAATAATCAACGTTTGATAAACTTTTACAACATTGGTATTTTTAATTGTTATTATATAATATTACTTTAATAATGATATTTTTTATTTTCTAAACCAATTGAAAAATTAATCAAATCTCTTAATTAAGACACGTTAAGGTTTTGTAATTACTAGTTAATATTTTAGAATCATATGCTTATCAAAACTATAAATAATGAATATTTTAAAATCATCATTATTTTTAAATAAACTTTTATTAAAATGGATATATATTTAAAAGTAATTTTCATATTATGTGTTGTTTTAGTAATTTAAGAAATTATTTGTGATGAATAAATAAATATGAAACCTTTTTTCATATATTTTAAAAAGAAAATATTTCTTGAGCTTGATTTATGAAAATAAATTTATTTATGAATATAAATGTTTAATTGACATACATATTAATTAAAAATGTAATATTTTATCTTAACTTATATACAATATTAATGAATATCTATGTTTTTGTTAAATTAAAATTTATTTTTTTAATTATAAAACAAATAATTTAATAAAGATTTTTTAAACTACATAAATTCTAGAGATGTTACATTCAACCCCCCTTAAATATAATTTCTTCCTCAAAATTAAGTATTCATACTTATAAGGAATTTATAAATTCAATTTGTAAAATTTGGAAAACTAGGATCATAAGAATTATGTATTCTTAAAGGACACTTAATTACCTGTGGGTGTACAAAATTTACAAGAGTTTGAGATGGGCCCAGTACCCATGGTGGTATTTTTGTTCCATTGTGGAATTTCTGCCTACTATTATAATAAGTATAAGGTAGATTCATAGATGAATAAGAGGGAGATAAAGGATTCATGAGGATAAAGTCAATTAAAAAAACCATGGATGATACAACGTGCACGAGAACTACCATATATCCTAACCAATAATTTTATTTTTGAGACCCATAGATAGGAACCTGCTACCATTCATGTTCGATCACCATATTAGGCTTTATTGACATATAGTCCAAATATGAAAGGGCCTGACCCAATCTGACCACATTATTACCAATCTAGTCATGGGTCCATTCCTTTAACACATAATCACTTGATAATGTGTCCAGGGAACTGATGATAAGGGAAGTAGTTTGGGAAATCAGTTAGATCATCCACATAGGGATTCCTACATTCTAGAAACATTAGGATTCCATGACTCAAGGAACTTCAAAAATTACTAGTGACCTCATCCTCAAAAAAATAGGGCCGGTATCTTCTTTCAAGGAAGGGAACTCTAGGAGCCTAACCCTGATGTGGGTTTATATCATGTTTGAATTTCTAATGTGGTAGTGCTTGATGGGGGGTGATGTACAACTTTGTGGTTGAATATTCTAAGACTGAGTCTCCACCTAAGGATGTTTCCCTTACTGAGTCTATTCAATAGGCTCTGTTGGTAATAGTTCTAGAGGCATGGGGGCCTCTACCAGTGCAATAATAGTAGTCTCGACCATGGATTTTCTTCGTGAAGAAGATGTGGAATGCCATGGGTATGCCTACATAGCATACTTCCTAGCCTTTTCTATGAATTTAGCATTGTTAGAGAAATCATAAAACTCATCAATAAAATTATGAGTGATGAATTAGGGAAACAATTAAGTCTCAACATTCCCCACACACATTGTCAGGTACTATTCTTTATTATGTTATATTTTAAGTGAGTGCGTGAGGCCCTTACACTTGGTGAAAAAGTATGTAAATCACTTATCTATTCTTTGTTTTCATTTGAACAGGTCAAAAATATTGGTATTGTACATAGTGAATCTGAATTGATAATAAAACTACATGTGAATTTATTCCCAACCATCTATGGACCTAATGGATTAATTGTTATAATAGAAACACAAATGACATTCTTATGTATGCACAAAACACCATATCTTAGTGGCTTCTTTTATGAATGGAGATCCCATCATTGGCCCACACCATGAAATAAAGTGGGACACATGCTGCAATAGGTCACCCATATTATTGAAGGGAGAATGTGGGATTCCCAATATCTGAGGGTGATGGCATAGAAACCGAACACACCTATTACTATTTCATATCTGGTGGGATATCCAGATTTCACGTGTCAAGGTCCTCACGGAGGGCCATGAGAGAAGCCATAAAATCCTCCTTAGAGGGATTCATTTCATTGCAATGATTAATAACCACTAGTGAATTGGAAGGATCTTCAACATTATTACCAGGATTAGTATCTGGAGAAACTTTTGGAATTACCATATGAACAACCAAAGGAATGACCTTAGCCATGTCTTGAGGGGGGTCTTAAAAAAGTTCCGGTGGGATCAGTGATACATACCATGGTAATTTTATATATGATCCAATTTCTACCCAATAAGTATGAGTATGTTTGTAAATATTTACATGAGGAAACTAATTGAGGAGAATATTTGGCTTCCCCTACTACCCTGGAAGACGATGGATAGGATCGTACCGGGGATAACTATAGTCTGGATAGTATTCTAAAAGGGGATCGACATGAACATTGTTATAGATTTTTTAAAGTTCTGTGAACTATTGGAGAAATGTGGACCTAACAAGATGATATTCAGTCTTCATCACTAAACTAGATTGTTCATAAGGATTAAAGGTCCTAGTTGATCATTAACCCACATTGGTATTTTGACTGACATAGAATGATGACAAGCGGTCCCCAAGGACATGAAATTGTCTCTATTGACAAGTTGGGACACCATCATGGTCTACTAGGTATTGTACTACCCCAAGGGGAGGGATATCCTCTTCAGGAAAAACACCAACACATCCTTCCAATTATATCTCTGGAACAACCATGTTTACTATGATGGTGTGGGACGTATATCCTCATTATTGTTGGGTTGTTCTATCTGTCATAGGATCGTGAAAGCATGGAGAGTAGCATACTACCCCCAAACCCAGATCTACATGCATTGAGACACTTCTTTATATGTCTTTGGAGTATATAGCTATCTTAATGAATTGTTGATGAAGAGTTATGTGACAGCCTGGTGATGTAGTGTGCTGAGTCATGAGAAGTGCATCTTGGTCAACCATGTGACACTACTGTTCAATATCATCAAACTGCTCCCAACTTTTTTGATAAGTTAACCATCAACCCTGAAGGAATAAATGCATCACTTGGAGGGTTTGGTGGAATAACATGACTTCATCCAAGGTGAGCGACTATAGAATATCATAATTGGGAGTAGAAATCGACCAGAACATATCATATAACTGGTTCACTGCAAGAGTTTCCCATAAACATATTCATTCAAAGGTGGGATCCTGATCTTGGTATACCTATTATTCAACTGGGTGTGTATAATTAATTATAATTGGAACTTATATAGACCATTGTGATAATGGAAATTCTGGTGGAGAGAATGTTGTGAGAGCTGAAATGTCATCATTTACTAGGTCATCCCTTGAGGACCGTATCGACAACATCACTATGTACCAATAAGATAGAGTGTCGACCATCGATTCATTCCCAAGGGTGATGGATTTTGGTTGAAATTTGTATGGGTTCTTATCATCTACCATTCCCCAAAATTACTATATATGATCTTATGTCGAGTTAGAGAATGAGTCTGGTGATAGTAGAGAAGACTACATGACAAGACCCAAGAAGGGATCCAAATCTTCCTCCTCCTGAAACTAAAATTATGGGTTTCTTACCTAGATTATGGAGAAATATACATCGGTGAAGGCTCTATCATTGAGTAAAATTCTTCATCAATATTTGAGAAGTGGGATAGATTAATATAAATCTAGCACTTCTCAGAGTTCTTCTTTCTACAGAAACGGTTTTCTCATCTTCCCTATGATGGTTTTTAGGGGAGGGTAGATCTTTGGAATGGAGGGGATCCATGAAGGTTGATATTGAAGTGGGGATGATGTTCTCTTAAGTTGATTGTGGCATGAGGAGGACCATAATATTGGTTGTCATTTGAGAAGGGATGATCTCTACTATGGTGGGATAATGTGCGAGGAGAACATGGGTATATATCAAATTAACCACTAGGAGGATCTATGTGTTGATTTATTGTAGCACGGGGAGGAACGCAGTGGTTGGGAGTGTTGGACCCGGGAGGACCTTTACTAGAGATAATGAGAACTTGGAGAAGAACTCAATGTTTTTTTATCAGTGGTTTCAAGGGGAGGGTCATCGTACTGATTGATCATGACCCTGATAGGACCTCTTAGTTGAATTTTGAAGTAACAGGGAGGACATCCACTTGGATGGTTTCTGGAGTGAGGATAACCTCCGCTGAAGCTGTTGAGAACATGTAGAGGACGTCCATGTTGACATGTGAGGGAGCAAGGAGGACCTTCATTCTGGTTGATGATGCTAAGAGGATAACCTATACTTAATAAGGGGGTGATGAGGGGAGGACCATCGCACTGAAAATTTGAGATATAGGGTGGACCTCCATATCTAGAATAATAAGAACAAGGAGTTCCTCCAAGATAGATTTCAATAATATGGACAAGACATCTACTCATACTGATCAGGGTGACATGGGGAGATCCTCCATGGAGAGTACGAGTTTTAGGAGGACCTCCACTCTAGCTTTAAATGTTATAGGGAGGACCTATGTACTAGATCTCATCACCATAGGTCAGCTCGTGACAACTTCTAATCATGTCAACGACTGACATAGTTAACCCATCCAACCCATGTGGTGGTTGTGGTCTTGATCCTGATCAGGAATAAGTGGGTTCATTATCTACAGTAGAATGTACCTGATATAATGCATCGGGGATGCAATGGGCGACTGAAGCTATAGAAGATGATGTACCCTGATGGGATTCTTCTTGATATTATGCATGATGATGGCATTAGTTCATCCAGACCTTGTCTTGTGGAGAAGAGGCATAAACGAAATGTTCATCAGCCTTAGGAATCAATAATTTTTGTTGTTAACACGACCTTGTCCAAGTACTCTTTTGAAGCTCTATGGAAGTAGTCATGGATGGGATAACTCAGACGTCCCTCACCTCACCGTCATAGGAGAGATACTCATAGGAAAATCCCAGGGAGATTCTCCCAAAATGGTTAAATTTTGGGTTGGGGTAAGTGGCTCCCTGTGCTGCCCTTGCATGTAGGTGAATACAATGAAAAAAAACTTCCAGGTCATGGATGTCCATATACCTCATGGGAATGATCCCCTCCTACTCATATCGTTGGACAAGAACTTGGATCACACTAAAATGTAAAATTTATGATTCTGATATGGGGTGTAGGCGCCTAGTAGGCGTTGTTATGGATGAAATCATATTGGATGTGGAGCCATGTAGGACTTCTAGATTATATTTTCTCTTTACCATATATTTTTGGGTTAGGGGTGATTAGTTTACTATAGATTGGGTAATGTAAATAAAAATGTTTCAGCCAACCACGTGGGTATTGGAAATTAAAATGATCAGTTCCCATCATTTATTAGCCTTCTATATTTTGAGAGAGAGATACATGAGGAAAATTCTATAGATCAGAATGGCCAATGATTAACTATCCCTAATTGTTTTGATATTAACACTACGTCTAGTATTATATTAGTGGGACTTGGCACCATATCTCCTCATCTATTGAAATTTTCATTTTTTGACATCTCAAACACTACCAATACCCTTGGTTGTAAGAGAACAAGTTCATGTCGGGTCAACCATTTCTATTTCTGACGCATTCATCTATGGCACGCTGCCTGCAACGTGTGTTAACATTCGTTTACAGTGAATTGTAACCTATATTCCTCCTTTATAAAGGCATGTGAAATTCATCACTTTTTTAGATATGTTTTATCCTTGAATGAAACATGATAATTGGATTTATACCCCTCATTCCATGGATTCATCCTCGGAATTCATCTCCTATTCTGGGTCTCCCCCATAGATTAAGAGGGTGTTCGTGAAAATCATTCTCAATGCCATCTCTCTGTGGAATTCAATTATTGACACTACTTCTAATAAGACATTCCAATAAGTCATGTAATGGTAGGAAACATCATTCAAGAGAGTATTCACATTGGGTATCGATGTAATCTCTGGACGTTGAAACAGTGGAATACTTTTTTATTCAACCCCGTCAGAGGACTTCTCGAGGGTGTAGAAATATGATGATTCCCAAAACAATCATGGGGTATCTAATGACATATCTATTTTTCCTAGGTTTTCCTCAACATACCATATTTAACATGGGTTATTCCATGATTTTAATATCTATAAGAGTTAGATTAGACTGATTGAAACACATATAATGTGGGATTAGATAGGCGCATCCCCAAAAGGGATCACATGGAAGGTTCAATAGATGGATGGAACAGAATTCCCTTTTAGGATGTAACTGGTAGTGGAATGTCCCATGAATTGAATATTTCACCCCATGAAGGATGAAATGAAAACACGGTCGTTTGATCAGAGAAGTTGTTCCCCAATGCGGGGGGCGCCATGGTTTACCTTTGATGGGATTGAACCTCTAGAAGGATTAATACGTACACAATGTTGAAGACTGGTATTAACACCCTCATAGTTATAATTAGTGATTAGGGGCCTTTGCATGGATAACTTCCTATCACAAGACAATTACACTTGGTCAGAAGGATATGGATTGTGTGGGGGTTATGCATAGATAGATACCCAGGAGGATAGAATGATCCCACCGATATGTAGTGTACTTGCTTTGAATAATGATGGAAATTGAGGAAATATTGAGATTGAATGGAATGGATGCGATGGAACTGATATGAAGATGATGGTGTTGGGATTGAACCTCAAGGTGGTTTCCAACATATCCTAACTGATTGGTAATCAATTTCCATGTAGTTCTGATGGGGTGTTGGGGCTTACACATGGTGAGGTGCCCATCCAAATGGGATGTGTGTTTCAGGATTATGAATGGTTAGATACACATGAGGGACTATAAAAATGTGTATCCATCAATTAGGGCATGATATTCAGAAGATATAGTGGCATGTGGTAAATATCATGATGGGAATGGATGATGGTGGATACTAAGATCACGGAGGTTCATCCCTAGGAGGATAAAACCATGATTTGACATTGATGGGATCAAAACATAGGGAGGCCTCTTATATACCCTATGTAGAATAAGTGGATCAAAACAAAGGTATTTTGTTGATTCAGGGAATACGTATGGTCAGAGGCCTAAAAAGGTGGAAGCTAATTCTTACATCTGGATGGGCACCAAGAAGAAGGATTTAATGGTCCCCATCAATCTCTATGCTTGTGTGAGTCTCTCTCAGCGTGAGAAACAAGAAGAAGAATTATAATAGATTGTAATGTCACGAATGATGTGTCAGTGAGGAATGGGGTGGCGATTATGCATGGTTAGAGACCTGTGAAGATGGGTATTGGGGCTTATTAATGGTTAGTGGCCCATGGATACAAATCCCAAGGGGTGAGGGATGCGGTATAGAGAGTCCCTTCAGTCTGTCACCTCCATGGTCTGTAACACCCCAAGAATTTAAAAATAGATTTATTATAAAATTCATTGATCCCCAGGACTCTACAAACACTACTTTGTTATAACCTAGCCATGTAAACATAATTTGGTCACTTCTGTCATGTGAATTTCAAAAATCTGACATACATGGTTACAATCTATAAGTTGTTTGGAATATGAAAATAAAAAGATAATTTCAAGTTAATTGTAACCTACACATATGAATAGTAACATAACCTTATGAATAATGATATACCCTAATGAGTTGTTAACTTACTTCCAATAGTATATAAATAATATTCAATTGGAAGTACTATATACTTTTGTTTTGAAATAAGTAAATGATTATTTTAAAACAGTTTTTTAGAATAAATTATGATTTTATTTAAATATTAAATTAATAATATTTACTAAATTATTTTTGAAAAATTGGCTTCATTTTTGGATTATACACATCAAAATACGGTAAGGTTTTTTTCGGTATTATTCTGAAGTATTCAAATTTTTGATAAATAGAGAAATACTGTAAAATAACATATATACAAATTATCAATTAAATACACTATTTTTGTTATCATAAGTTATGTAAGCGTAATTGTTTTAAACTAATTTGAATTTATTATTATTATTGGTCATTTATTCATCAATATTTCTTGTCTTGAGGGAAATTAATGTACAGATGAATAAAAAATTATAAAAACCCTCCTCTCCTCCCCTATAACCCCCCCCCCCCACTCCCTCTGCTCTTCAGTCCTCTAAGATATGAATATCCTCAAATATCTACCCAAATAACCTTAATTAGACACTATCCATGTCCAAGAATTTCTTTAATTTCCAAAATACCAAAATACCTTCCCATAAGAAGGTTCTCAAAGAGGTTTTTTCAAGAGGTAAAGTTCCTTTCTTTTTCATTGAGTTTCATTTCAATTTATCTTCTTTTATTATCCTCTCCTCTCCCCCTCTGTCCAAATCATAGTGATAGATCCAGTAAAATCTATATAAAGTAATTATGTCATGTGAGTAGAATAACCATCATCAATATCCCTACTCTCTCTCCCTCTCTCTCTTTTATTTTCTAAACGAAATCAATGTCTATGAGGTTCCAATTTATAACATTCATGGACGACAGAGTTTCTTTCTTTAATTTATACTTCATTACTGGTCATGAAACTATTTTGATGGTTCAAAAAAACTTTAATATTTTTATTATAACCTAATTATTATTCAAGAACCATTATACATACCTATTATTAAATCGTATGACCAAACTAGTTCCAAATAATCAAAATACCGCTAATATAATATAAGTGAATGTCATAAATATTTCATCTAATTATTTGTCCTAATTCTGTGTAACAAAATGATATAAATGCAAATAAATAATTTTTTATGTCAATAAATAATATGTAATTTCAATTATGTATATTTACATCCATTCCACATGAACTCCATTACATAAGAACAAGTGAAAAGATTATGAAAATAAAGAAAACGAACACTCCAAAAAGACGAAATTCAATATAACAACTTATCAATAATGTCATTAATAAACTAAAAGTAACTATGATGAACTTAATAAATGCCTAATAGGTTCTGAAATAATTTATCAATAAGTATAATTTCATATTCCAGGACCTTATGTTTAAGAGTAGAATACATTTGGACTTATGGTAAGGGTTTTTCATCTCACATCCATTTTTGTGAGATTTACCATATTCACTACTAATACTTGTGTATGGTATATGTATACTGCCCATTTATTTAAAAAATCATTAATATCATTATTTTTAGGTTATTCAATGTATCATTTGAATATTTTTAATTTTGGGGCATATATTCTACTTATTATAATGTTTTACGTATAATCTACTTGAACCTCCATTTTCATTCGGGTTCCTCATATTCTTTACTCACCTGAATGATATTAATATTTATTCTTATTTACACATAATACATTATGTTTTAATTTACTATATATTTTTACTAACCAGAATCCTACTTTCATTTATATTGAATTTTATGTTTTAAAAGGATCGTTCAAAAATTCTTCCCGAAATACATGCTCGATTCAAGGAACTTCTCGGAATTTTACCTCTTTTAATGTTCAATATATAATATATTTTAAAACATATTCATCATTTTAAAATCAAAAATTTTAATGTGATAAATATATTTTTGTTCATTTATTGTTTTATGAAATCAAATAGGCCTTTTCACTATAAAATCTTTTAATATTCTCCTTAAATCGCACAGAAATGTTTTATTTTTAAAGATTATTTAAAACCTATTTTTAAATGGTTTTACCACAATAAGAATCTATTTAATCCTAAAATATAATTTCAATGACCATACATATTACTTTCTAGGATATACATGTTTAGAACCATATTTATGATAAATACAAATGATTTTTCAAAAGAATTCATCTTTCCAAAGTAAAAAAGGATTTTTCTCATCTCACATTATCTTTTATGGGATATATGCATTGTTCACCACATATTTCTTGATTGTGGTGTATATAATTCCACTATGAATACCATATCAAGAGTATAATTATTCTCATGATATTATGAAGGATTATTATTTGAATTTTTAAAGATGGTATGTGACACATTGGAATGATTAAGGAATAATTTCTCAAGGATTTTTCAGGGGTCTCATTGAAAAGTATCTTCATATGTGTCAATGTCCATTATTGAATATTGTTACTCATTGATTTTTATCTCTTTGTTATCATCCACCATGTTTTATTTAATGGTTTATGATCAGTTTTATTATGGATGTGATATCCTGGAACCATTGACCATATTACACAGATTGGTTTTCAATATGATTAATGATCGAGGAAGGTTATTTGCATTTAATATGTTTGTTTAAATATGAATGTGTATGTTGTTTATGTTCACCCCATTCATATGAAGAATGAATTTGACTTAGTAATTGTTGGGTGGGGCCCTCTATAATCTCTCGGTGCATTGGTAGGTCTCATGAGACAAAGAGACGTGGAATTGGACGAGGCCTTCCTCAATTAGATATATGGTTTTGATTGTGGCCTTAATCATTTTTAGATGACTTGTTCGAGGCCTTGAAAAAATGATTCAGAATGTCCGGAATATGAACTTCCCTTATTTTGAAGCTATTATTTTAAATATAATGTGGTTATTCCACTAGTATAATTCCCTAGGTATGTTTTATTATGGAATTATTTTACTAAGATCATATTCAGGCCATAATGTGTTAAAGATTATTATTCATTAAGGAATTTGTTTTAATTTATTCACCATGCCTAATGATTATGTTTATTTTATCTTCCATGTTATTTCTTACTCTTACATAGCATTTCATCTCACCCAATTCTTATGTTTCATTTTCCCAGTATATGAATATATAAATTATGAATGACCGGAAAACATAATCTAAGAGGCATGGATGTTTCTAATAGAATAAATTAATCTTTTTTTCCTTTCAATATGTAATGTTGAACTTATATAAGTATCTTGATTCCAAATTATACTATACTACTTGGTCCTTCGGGATACATATTCCTTGTTTTTATGAAAATGATTTAAAATAAGACACTAGATCTGGGAAACTTGCATATGGTCCTTACTGTTGGTATCAAATGAAGTTTAGTTGGAAACCTGGAAACAAGATTTAGGAAAATTAGATTAGGGAAAAAATCCCAAGTATTGTCTTTTAGGATATGAATATGAGAACATATTGGTATTTTGTTAAGAAATAGATTATATGGATATCTCTAGAAAATGCATCTATTTCTGTATACAAAAAGTTATAGGTCACTCTGGAACAGATATACCTTAGAGTGAATGCTCCGAAAAAGAGTTTCAGGCTTGACCAGGGGTATCTTGGTACACGACAACATGTATTTCTACACTCGTGGTATTTACACTCTCGGGGGGGGGGGGGGTATTCTTAGGTTAATTAAAATTTTATTTACAAAAAATTATGAAATATTTCTTCCCCAATGTTTCCAAAGTATATGGTTTTAGGATTTATGATGAATAAATTTTGGTTATGCATTATACCTTGTTTAGTTATAAAGAGAGTTCATAATTTTATGAGCTAATATATAATATATATTTGATTAGAAATGGATCCTAGTGGAAGGAATTAGAACTTCACTAATGCATGTGATGAGAAGAGAAAGAAGGATCATATCTCTGATGGTATTAAGCAATCATTTCTATGGAATATTGTCTCCCACATGTCCTCATCATATGAGGAAATAGTATCATGTTTTGAAAAGTTATGTAAGGACTTCTCTAAGTCCTATGGATTTTATCGAAAGAAAAATAAGAAGAGGATGTCATGGAAAAACATTGATAAAGGAAAGAAGGGAAAGATGTATGTTCCCACATGTGATAAATGTGGAAGGAAACACCTTGGTATATTCATGAGGGGAAAAGGATTTTTCATAAAGTGTGCATAAATATGCCAGCATGCTAATAATTGTAAGACAAAAAAGAATTTGCATATATTAAATGCTTCAACTACAAGGAGATGGGACACTATGTTAATAAATGTCCCAATAATCAATGGAATATACCCCAAATAATGATTTTGGGTAGCAAACATGTAACTATGCTACCACAGATGATGTAAGATGATTAATATGCCTAATCATGAATCTTGTAATTTTAATTTTATTAGTAATTTACATGTTTGTACAAATTTTGAGAAATATAAGGATTCTACAATAATACTATTTAATTAAGGATTTGAGGTTGTAATATGAATGGTACAAAGGAAAATTGATTTAGTAGAATGATAAACATTTTAGGAAAAAAATTTATTAAGGGAAATACAATCCTTAATATATATTTGATTTTGAGATACTGATGAAGAAATTATTTATTCAGATATGTACTGACTACCTAGGAACTGATTATTGACTTGTCAATAATTAGCCTATACTATCATCAATGTAGTTTAAAGTAATTTTATATTTAAGTAATATATCCAATAAGAAGTATCTTACTTAATGAATACATAATAATTCATGTTTCCAATATTTTTTTAGGGTAATAAAATTTATTTCCATATTATAAGAGGATACATGATGATGTTATTCACTTGTTTCGAATGTGAAATTTAGAGCTTCTTTATGTTTACTAAGGGTTAATAATATGTTCATCTTGGAAATTTACATGAAATAATTATAATTTTTTAAATAATTATAATTTGGAATTTTCAACCATTTAGGAAATGGTTTATGTTGATCATTGTATGATCTTTTAGAGGTTAATGTATTCCTTCACCAAATGGCATAACCCTTGTTAAGTGATGAGGTATAGACAGTTCAAGTGAAAAAAGGATGAGTTTGTAAGTAGAAATGTATATTTGTACTCTCATAGAGTGAAATAATTCCTCGACTGAAGGAAAATAATATTAAATAAATCATTTTCCTATTATCAAAACCATTTATAATATTGTTGATTTTTCTAGTTTATATTTTTTTAGTAAAGCACATTCATCTGAACATGTCCTCTATCTTGTTTCATTAGAACATAATAGCTATATTTTTCTTCCATGTCTATGTTTTTAATTCCAAAAAATTTCACCTCATTCAAAATAATAATTTTTGGGGTGACCACCTCATCTCTGTTAACTATTTGTTAGTAGAATATTTTATTCACTATATTTCCGATTTGGGTTTTCGTAAGGGAATTTTCAACTATCAACCATTAAAATTGAAGATAAATTTCAAATTTCGATGATGAATTTTTTTAAGGAGGGGATAATGTAACACCCCAATTATTTTAAAATAGATTTATTATAGAATTCATGGATCACTAAGTCTCTACAATCAAAAATTTGTTATAACCTAGCCATGTAACCATATGTTTTTCACTTCTGTGATGTGAATTTCAAAATTATTACATACACGATTGTGATCAGTAATTTATTTGGTGTGTGATATGAAAAACATATTTTTCGATGAAAAGTAACCTACCATTATAAATAGTAAAATAACATTATGAATAGTGATATAACCTAAAAATAGTAACCTTACCTATAATATTATATAAATAATATTGTAGTGGAAGTATGATATACCTATGTTTTGGAATAAGAAAATAAATGTTTTAATAATTCTTTTTTAGAACAAATTATGATTTTAATTAAATATTAAATTAATCATATATAGAAAATTATTTTTTAAAATTTCACACTATTTTTGGATTATAGATGTCATGAAATGGTTAGGGTATATTTTTGGTATTTTTCTTAAATACTCAGATTTTTTATGAATAGAGAAATACGGTAAAATTCCATGTATTGAAATTATCCGTTAAGTACACAATTTATGACATCATAAGTGTTATAATACCTCTTATTTTGAACTCAAATGAATTTATTACTGTTATTGGTCATTTAATCATCTATATTGTTGGTCTTTATGGGAATTAATAAACTAATGATTAAACAACTATGAAAACCCTCCTCTCATCCACTATAACCCCCCCCCCCTTACTCCCACTTCTCTTCACTCTTCTAAGCCTTGAATATCCAAATTATTTTTCCAAAATAACCTTCTTTAGTCACTCCCTAAGTCTATTAAGCTCATGGGATTTACATAATACCAAAATCTCTTCCCTTAAAGAGGTTCTAAAGGAGGTTATTTGAAGAGGTAAATCACCTTCCTTTATCATTTTGTTTCATTTCAATTTATCTTCTTTTGTTATCATATCCTTCCCTCCACTATCCAAATGAACATGATAGATCTAGTATCATCTATATACTAAAATTAAATCATGTGAATTGAAGAACCATCATCAATATCCTTACTCTCTCTCTCTCTCTTATTTTATAAACGAAATCATCATCCATGAGGTTCCAATTTATAACCTTCGTGGACGACAATGTTTCTTTCTTAAATTTCACCATAATTACTGGTCACAAAACAATTTTTATGGTTTAACTAGACATTAATTTATGTATTATAACCTAATTAGTATTCAAGAACCAGTATACATACACATTATTAAATCGTATGACAAAACTAATTCCTAATAATCATAATATTGTTAAAATAATCTAAGTGAATGTCATAAATATTTCATCTAATGATTCATCCTATTTCTATGTAACCAAATGATTTAACAGACCATTATCAATTATGGATGTTCATAAATAATATTTAATTTCAATTCTGGTGATTTACATCCATTCCACGTGAATTCCATTACATAAGAAAAAGTGAACCAATTACGAAAATAATGATAACAAACACTCCAGAACGATGAAATAAAATATAATAACTTATCAAAAAGGGCATAAACAAACTGAAACGAATTGTGATAAACTAAATACATGTATAATTGTTTCATAAATAAGTTATTAATAAGTCTAATTTCTTATTCCAGGACCATAAGTTCTAGAGTAAAACACATTCGGACTTATGGTAAGGGTTTCTTCATCTCACTTCCATTGTTTGTGAGATTTATCATATTAACTATTAATAATTGTGTATGGTATATTTATACTACCATTTTATTTAAAATATCATTAATTTATTTTCTTTATAACATTCAATGTATCATTTGAATACTGTTAATATTGGGGCATACGATTCAATTTATTACAATGTTTTAAGTATAATTGACCTAAACATCCATTTTCATTTCGGTTGCTCTTATTCATTCCTCATATCAATTATATTATTATTTAATCTTATGTAATCATTATATATTATTATTTAATGTTCTATATATTTGTACTAACAATAATCCTACTTTAATTTATGGGGATTTTTATGTTTTAAAAGGGTCTTTCAAAAAATTCTTCCTAAAATACAAGCTCAACTCAAGGAACTTCTAGTATTTATACATATATCGAAGTTCAATATATAATCCATTTTAAACCATATTTATCACTATAAAATCACACATTTTAATATGAGAAATCTATTTTGGTTCATTTATTGTTTTAGTAAAGCAATCATTCCTTTTCACATTAAAATCTGTTAATATTTTTTTTAAACTGCATCAAAATGTTTTATTTCTAAAGATTCTTTAAAAACACATTTAATATTATTTTACCAAAATAAGACCTTATTTGAGGATAAAATATAATTTCAATGACCTTAATTTTTATTTTCTGAGATATACAATTTTAAAACTAGATTCACGACAAATACAAAATATTTTCCATAAGAACTCTTCTGTCCAAAGTAAAAAAAGGAATTTTCTCTTCTCACATTAAATTTTATGGGATATATGCATTGTCCACCACATATTTCTATATTGTGGTTTATGTATTTACATTCATTATATCATATCAAGAGTCTATTTATTCTCATTATATTCTACGAGATTAATATTTAAATGTTTCATGGCGGTATAGGACAATTTGGAGTGTTTAAGCATTAACTCCTCAAGGATTTTTCAATGGTCTCATTGAAATGTATCTTCATATATGTCAATTTCTTTTGTTGAATCTTATTCCTTATTGATTTTTATCTCCTATGTAATTATCCACCATGTTTTATGGAATGGTTTGTGATTATTTTTAGTAGGCATGTGTTATCTTGAAACCATTCACCATATTACTCTGAATTGTTGTTTATATGACTAATGAATGGAGAAATCTATTTAAATTTCATATTTTAGTTTAAATATGAATTTGAATGCCGTTTATGTTCACCCCATTTATATGAGGAACAAATTGGACTTATAATTTGTTGGCTGGGCCTGCTATTTCTCCATAGTGCATCAGTACCTCTTATGAGACAAATAGACTTGGAATTGGCTGGGGCCTTTCCCAATTAGATATATAGTTTTTCCTCATTTTTTGATCATTTTTATATGTATTGGTCAAGTCCTTGAATAAATGATTTAGAATGTCTGGCATTGAACTTCCCTCCTTATGAAGCTAGTAATTGAATGTTCATGTGGTTATTAGCCTAGTAGAATACAAATGATTATGTTATATTATGTCATTATTTTACTCATCTCAAATTCATTCCATAATGTGTTCAAGTTTTTTATTTGTAAAGGCATGTGTCTTCATTTATTCACCATGCCTAATGTTTATGTCTTTGTTATCATTCATTTTATTACTTACTAATTCTTAGCATTTAAGCTCACCCTTTCTTATGATTCTTTTTCTCAGGATATGAAGAAGTAAATTATGAATGACATGAAAGCATAATATAGGAGGCAAGGATGTTTATAATGGAATAAATTAGTGTTGGTTTCCTTTCAAGACGTAATTTTGAACTTATATATATATATCTTGTTTCTAAAATTTGATAAACTACTTGTTCTTTTGGGATGCAAATCCCTTGTTCATATGCCAATGTATTAAAATAAGGCACTGGCTCTGGGAAACTGACGTCAGATCCTTACATGGTCTTTGTGTCTGGATGAGGTAAGGAGGAGAAATGGTGAATCCTCCTATATTAAATGCTAGGGGATTACACAAAGATTCATTCCCTCCCCTGTGTTCATATTTCAGTCTATGAAAGGATGATCTCAGTCAATTTGTGGAAGATTTCACTCATGTTGAGATGAGTGGGCATGGAAAATGCCCAATGGGGGGAACCCAATGTGCATTTAATGGGGTGGTGCTACTATTTAACGTCTTGTGATAAGGATGATGATGCTTTGAAGTTAAATGTACTGCATCTTGGATGGAAAGGAGTAAATCCTTACCCCAAGGACAAACATGATTGGCAGTCCTCAACCCTTGGTGAAGTGAATGCACAAGAAATCCCAGGATACAATGGGGTTGGAGAAGCATTAAGTCTATAAATGAAACATCAGACACCGCACGAGGGACCATGAAATCACTACGCAAAATAATGGAGGACCGCACGAAGTCGGTGCGTGCATGATGGGGGTGTCCTGCACAAGAGGGTCTTAAACATGGGGTTTCAATGTGAAGACAACCCATGGATCCTAAAGGAAGGGGTGCCTGAAAAATTAGAGGATTGCATCCAAAATGAAGGGGTCTAAGAAAAATAGGTAGCACACAGAGGCATGTTTTTCATGAAATAAAGGTACTTTGAATGCATATTCTTTATGTAAAAAAAGAAATGGGTGAGGATAAATCCCTTATGGGCCCACGCAAAGGGGGACAATGGGTATATGTTGTGAAATATCACATACCTTGATGTAATGACATGAATTTAGTCACTTAAGGGGTTGTCTTGCATTGGGGTGAGTGAAAATTATTCTTCTATTGAGTTACCCTAAACTAGTCAAGGATCCCTTATATTAATTTAAAAAATCATGGTCGGAGTTCATAAGGACTATAATGTGGACTTGTCCATTTGACATCAAATTGTGTGTGTAAGAGACTTACACGCCGATTTTTGTCCTACGTGCATGACATAAAACATATTCTCTACTCCCCTGGGGTTCTATAAACTATCTGTTGAGTCAATTAGTGGATTTAAGTTTCAAAAATATGCCTATCTTTGTCCTCAATATCAATTCGGTTACAACAATATGTTTATAAATTCTTTTACAATTAATTCACCACCTTGTATTCATAAAATACATCATATTTTATAATATCCTTCATAACCTATGGAAATCGACAAGTAACCATGGTGGGTTAATATTCCCATTACGAGGAAGTGAAAATAAATTCATAGAATAAACAAGAAATAAATGAATTGTAATGAATTTATTTTAGTCATATAATTAAATATAACTAGTTCCATACATATGAAATTTATTAATGGAAAACAACATAAAAAATTACAATGAAATCATTAATTTATTCCATAGTGATTTCTAGTATAATGTTTGACTTCTTATGATAACCATAAAGACCACAAAAAATATATTATGAATAATTATGTTGGAGAATACAAAATTCTAATGCAAGTTGGTCTCATGACATATACATGATAAATAGATGATCTATACAATTCAATAACCCACATGACACTTAATCATATCAAATAAGTTTATCACATACAATACACCATCAATATCACTTATCAATTAATTGGTATATTTATTGAATATATTATCCAAATTTACCATATTACCCAAAAACCAATAAACCTTCAATACAATTCCATAACCATTTCAAAAAACTAATAAGTATATGGATTGTAACGGTTTCCCTAGTCAACACATGTGCAATCATTTTTTTTGAACACCCTCTAATCTAAGGTATGTATGGTAGGATATTCATAGTGTATGGAATAAGTGTTATAAAAGTAAGGAGAAAATATAAATGATTTATTATATGAACCCTAAAAACAATGAACACGGTCATGATGTATGAAAAAATGTCAAACTAATGATGTAGAGTGAAACCGAATTTTATAATAAGTGGATGAACTGAGAATGTTACATTTATGTGAATTAAGGTATAAAACCTAATCAATAATGGATTAAAGGAAACCATATAATTAATTTAATTGTAGAAATGTAATGTATTTTTTGACATATATTTGAAAATGGATATGATGGTTTTAAAAATCAATATCCTTATATGTTTTTTAACATTGTGGAAAATATTTATTAAAATTCACTTCTGAAACTCTTTTAAGGAGATTTTAAAAAATTATAAAACATGATTTATTAAATAAAGTAAATTAATGTAACTTTTAAAAGAAAATATTTACTATTGTGTAAATTTAGAGTGAACAAAATTATATATTTTAAATGATATAACATTTCAAAACATTTATGTAAATAACATCAAATTATTTTGAAAATTTTAAAGAATAATGAGAATAAATATTACTTTTTAGACCAAATAAATCATAAAAAGAATTATAAGTAACGAATAATAGTTAGGATTGTTGTAAATGATATTCAATTTGAAAATTTTAAATTGTTATTACTTTTTATACATTTGTAAATAAATTCAAAAATGATTTCTATTGAAATAAATGACAAGATTACTTTATAAATATTTAATTGAAAGACAGAGATATCATAATTTAACCATAATAAATAAGTTATTTTTATAAATTAATATATTTAAATAGAAATAAAAATTATGGATATAAAATAAAATTATTCCTGACCAAAACGGATAAATAATTTGATATGTTATTATAAACAATCATTTGATTTATTTGAGTACCAAAGAAGGTAATACTTTAATGAATATTTAGAAACCTTATAAATAAAAAGGGGATAATAAAATATATGGGTTTTATGAGATAATTTTCTTATACATTCTCAAAATAAAAATTTAAACATAATCATTCCAAAATACAAATGAGATTTCAAAAAACCCAAACAAAAATATGAAATATAACATTCAGATTAATAAATTAACAGATTTTTTGAAAAAAAAAATACATATTAAAAAATGGAGAATTTTTTAAAAAAATTATATGTAATAACAAACACAATCTTGGAATAAAATAACCTATGTTAATGTGATATTACTAAATGAAATGAAAATGGGATAAGAATCCCCTTAGAATATATTTCTTCTAAGTTGAATATATCTTCCCAGGTTTTTATGATTTTTTTTCCAACATTTTAATTTTATTTGAAAGATTTTGGTTCAAGAACCACCATACTAGCCTTTCACTACCAACAAATCTCAGATAGCTTCTGTAAAAAATGGGACTATGTTTTAACAAAACCATAATATATTATGAATATATTTATTTAAAATATACTATAATAACCTAGCTGTTAATATTAGAAATATGAATTTTAATAAAAAAAATTAAATATTAATTATAATTTTTTACATAAATAGAAAATTTATATAAAATTACATAATTTTATATAATGTCTTTATAGGTATCAAAATACAATTTTTATCAAAAAAATTGTTTTTAATTCATTTTACAACACAAAATAAAATTAATTTTTCATAATCTTTGTTTAATAATTTAATAAAATAAAAATAATTATACCAATACATATATAAAAATTATCATAGGGTTAATTTCTGAGCTTTTCATAAAAGATTAATTTTTTGATGAATAGTTGAAAATACTAAATTTTAACAGGCTGATTCAAAATGATGTTTTTGTTTAAACTGAACTATTATTAAAAAAGTTGTGAAACTCATGTAACGTCCCAAGTAAATGAAGAATAAGATATTTTTATACTTATTAATATTTTTTAATTAAATATTAATTTTACTTTAAAAGGGTTTCTATGTTCTATAGCATACCTGATACGCAAGAACGAGTTTCTTTGGAATCTTACGTTGCACACTAATAATATAACATTATTATTTTTAAATGGAAGTAAACTCCTAGTCGTTTTATTGGCGGGAATGAACGAAAATAACTACAATATGATTATACATGTCTGTTAAATGTATTTACATTTTCCAATAAAATGTTAGAGACTTAAAATGTGAATGAATCTAATTTTAACCGTAATTTACATTAAAAGGTCGATTTATCGCCTTTTAATAGAGAACCCTCTTTAAATATAGTTTTGTCATCTCTATATGTTCTAATTGACCAAATATAATTCTTCTTTAGAATGGCGACATCAAATTTTACTTTGGGTAATTTTTAGTAATTTTTCCGATAAAGCTCATTTTTAATGAATAGTGAAAAATACTGTATTTTAATTCAAAAGTGCCTTTCAATCTAATTTAGTTATATGGTTAGATTATCTTTTCAGTTGGTTTTAAATTAAAATTGAAATATATTTTTACCATTTAATCCAATTTTGGTCATTGGAATTAATTTCACTTTGAAATTGGACATAAACAAGTATCAATCTTTTGATAGTTATTGTTTCTTAAAAACACGCTATTTGTTTTAACAACGGGAATTAATTTTTTAATTAATTAATTATAATTATATGTTTTGAATTTGGAAAAATATAAATCAATTTTTAATTCTTAATATCAAATAATTCTTAGGCTGAATTTTTGGTATTTTTATGAAAAAATTCAATTTTTGATTAATAGTGAAACAACTTAGTGGTAGTTAAAAAACTGACATTTTCATTTAAATGAAATTTTACCACTTTTGTGAATTGAATTTTAAAAATATAACATACATGGTTGTTATCAAGAAGTAAAATTTGGTTTATTAATATGAAAATAATTTATGTTGAATAGTAACTTTTGACTTTTATTTACCGCAGTTAAAGGTAAATAGGATAATTCAAGGTAAAATAAATATTCTATTAATTCAAAATTACCTTAACACTTATCCAAATATTATTGGATGAGTCATTAACGACCATGAGAATCTTTGGGTCTATTTTTGGACCCCTTTTATCCACTTGGAAGTGATAATGACAATTTAGATTAATTAATTTAATGTACATGCCAAAATGACATAAATAAAAATATTTTAGTAATTAAATTTTATATGGTTTTATATAAGTTATATTTTAGACTATAAATATTATTTGGAAAGATAACGATATTTCCAATATCTTGGTATTTTTTATAATTTTTAGACATCAAATGAATTAAATTATTTATGACACAATAATGATGCAGTATTTATCTCATTAATAAACGATTTTAATAAATAAGATTATAATGAATAAAATATTGTCCAAAACATTTCCAATTCTTATTGGAAGATTTTATTTCGACCATTAATCATCTTATATTTGACTATAAATATTTATGGACAATTAGAAACCAAATATCATTATATAATAAAATAATAGTTTCACACTTTCCTAAAGAGCACCTCCTCCCCCTTATAAAAGGACACGACTTCTAACCAATTCATCACACCTCTCAAGCCATTTGGCTCGTCCAAAATCTGCCCAATTAATCTCTCAACATCCCTCTACTCCTATTAAAAGTATTAACTTATATATAAGGCACTTTAAGAAGTCCTTTGGTTCAAACCAAAGGGAGTTACCCAAATTAAAGGTAACAGTTCCACTTAAATTGTTTTCTTTTATTTTACTTATTCAACCCCTAAACTCTTTTTATTACATTATTTTGTAACAAAACTAGTATCCTAAATATACTAGGATGTTGTTATGAGAATAATTATAACTACACATACACACACCACCATCTAATTCATGAAGAACATAATGTTTCTGTGGATGGAAACCTAACCCCTCAAGAAATGATGATTGTTCGATTATCTCCTACGGCCACTCATGGTGGATGTTATGATTGAGATTTATTTATATATGATATATATTATGTTTATTATGTCATTATGCTTTTGTACTTCCCAATTATATCAAGCCTTTATGGTTTCCATAGTGGGTAAATATGATAATCTCATTTGAGGAAGTGCGGACTACCGCCCCCTTAAAGTGATGTGACTAGTTAATGCCTTATGTGGGATGTATAAAGGATAGTGTTAATGATATTATACTAGAATTATAATATACCTTTGTATCATTTTGTTCTATTTCCATTAAAATAAGAAATATAAATGAAAGTAGCGTTCATGCGTACGTACGGCTTACCGTCTCCATGAATGATGCATTTCATTTTTTACCTCTAAATGTTTTGTACTATTATAAAAACATGTATATACTGGATATATATGATATATATATGATATAAAAATCATGAATATCATTCTGGATATAATGAACCATTGACCATATGGACAACTTGTAAATATAATGTGTTCATTTTTACTCAAGTACCATATATCGACAAAATAAAAGCTATTAACTTAAATGATTAAATAATGTTTATAACATTGAAATAAGTGATATAAAAAGAATAATAAACTTGAAAAATTTTATTAAGCAAGTAGAAATTAAATTTAGTTTATTATTTAGGATATTAAGGACCGATCGAGTCAAGTCAAACACGAGGTAAGGGACTTTGTCTCAATCTCCATTCATTGAGGCATATTTTGTTCTAATACAAGGCTTTGTTTTATACGCTATATAAAAACCTTTGAATTTTTATTTCATTCAATGGGAATTTTTTTCCATGAATATTTTTACTAAACGACAAAAATGAATGTTTCTTTTATGGTACAAGGTGACAACGAGCTTTTCCGCCGCCGCAAGTATTATTTGATCTTTGGCTTCCTCAAAAATCCGTAATGTTTTTTTAAATAAAATAAATACCTTATACTCTTTTACATATTTTTGGTATTGAAAATGGTTTTGAAAATGGATTTGTTATTTCAATATATTTAAGTGATATATTGTGATTTAAATATAGAAATGTTTCCTTTCCTTTATATTTGTTGTATGTGATATGATTTTATATTGGTACTTGGACATTTGACAGGTGGTTACGTGGTAAACCAAATGATGGGTGGTGTCGTGAATACCAGGACGAGTGGTTACATTATAACCTCTAATGCATTGGGAAAGTAGGTCAGCCATATGGCTATTCCATTTAGTGATATGTGTGAAAGTCGACCGTATGGTTATTCCATTTATGTATGTTTATGTCCCAAGTTACCTTTATATATTATGTGTTCTTTATATGGGTTTTATGGTAATCTTTTGGTTACAAAAGGGTAAGTAATGGTCCTTTATTCAGTGAAGAGTATTTACTAATTCATAAAGGTGAAAAGTATTACTTATGTTAAAGTATTCATGGTTTACTTGTTGTTTTGAAAAACTAACAGTTTTACTTATTTGTGTATCCCTTACTGAGCTTTTTATGCTAATCCCATGTTTTTGAAATGTTTTTCATAGGACATAATGTGGAATAGGATAAAGGATGGGATCAATGAGAAGTCGTGCTATCTTAAACATGGAACTAGACATGACTCTTTTTTTATAGTTCTTGTTTTGTAAAATATTGGAAACTATGTAGAAGCGTCTACTTTGTAATATTCTGAAATGTAATAGTTATTGCCTAACTCTCTAAAACTCTAAACCTGAAAGGATTATCAATATGAATTATTCATTTAATTAAAGATTATGTATGGTTTTAAGGTTAGGTCCTTATAGTTGGTATCAGAGGTCGGTTTAGATAACTTTAAGAGTTAGGGTATTGTTAAATAAATGTCCATAAAGTGATTTATGATAATATTGAAATCATATAGAATTTATATATTACCATGTTGCTTCACCTAAGATATCCCTGTGTTCAAAATGATTTTTCATAAAGGAAACAGAGAAGATTTTCTGGGAAGGCATACAAAGGGAAATGACCTTCCGAATCAGCAACCTGAGATGGTCGGAATCAGAATTGAGTAGTTTACTACAGTGATGGATCAGTTGAATCAGGTGATAAATGGTGGTTGTGTTTATTAATGATATTTTTGTTTATTCAAAAATTAAATAGGAGCATGAAAGTCATTTAAGGGTTTTCTTGAAAACCTTAAAAGAAAAAGAAACTATTTGGGAAATTCAGAAAGTGTGAGTTTTGGTTACAACAAATTTCTTTCCTTGGTCACATTGTTTAAAAAATTGCATAATTATTGATCCTGCTAAAATGAAAGTTGTTGAATAATAGCCAAGACCAACAAATATAACTGAGATTCGTGGTTTTCTTGGATTGGATAGTCATTACTGGAGGTTTGTTGAAAATATTTCACGGTTATCTAGTCCAATGACTACGTTAACTCGAAAAGGTGTTAAGTTCATATGGACAAAATAATGTGATGATTGTTTTCAGGAATTGAAAAGAAGATTGGTTAATGATCTAGTTTTGGATGTTCCTTCCATAAATGGTGATTTTGTTATCTAAAGTGATTCTTCATTGAAAGGATTGGGTTGTGTCTTAATAAAAATGATCGGCTAATTGCTTATGCTTCATGTCAGTTGAATCCACATTAGTTAAATTACCCTACACATGATTTGGAATTAGATGCTATTGTTTTTGCTTTAAAAAATTGGAGGCATCATTTGTATGGAGTGAAGTGTGAAATATATACTGATCACAAAACATTGAAGTATATATTCACTCAGAAATAATTTAACATGAGACATAAGAGATTATTGTAATTAATCAAGGATTATGAATGCACGATCCTCTATAATCCGGGAAAAGAAAATAAAGTAGGTAATGCTTTGAGTCGAAAAAGTAATACATCATTAACCATGATATGTTTGGAATGAGATCCTTTTGTTTTTGATTTGATGAACTTTGGCATAGAAGTTATTGGAGCAGTAAATTCTTCTGTTTCGTTTCAGGTGTCAGTGAAGTCATCTCTATCACACAGAATAAAGCAAGCACAAAAAAAAGACAGTGAGTTGCAGAAAAAGATAGAGTAAGTTCATAAGGGTACGTTACCTGAATTTAACATTGATAATGATCATGTTTTGAGATTTGGAAAGAGATTATGTGTGCCTTGTGATTCACAGTTGAAGAATGAGTTGTTATGTGAAGTTCCTAGTTCCCCATTTTCAGTTCATCAAAGTAGTACTAAGATGTACAAAGATCTTCAGGAGTATTTCTGGTGGGATGGTATGCAAATTGATATTACTGATTTTACAGTGAATTTTTCAACTTGTCAGCAGGTTAAAGCAGAGCGGCAGTTACAGAAAGGAAAGCTTCATCCTTTACAAGTGCTAGAGTGGAAATGGGAAAATATATCCATGGTCTTTATTGTGGGATTACCAAAGAAATCTCGAGGTAATAATGAAACTGGGTTATATTTGATCGATTGACTAAATGTTCTCATTTCCTTCCTTTTTGAGATACTTTGTCTCTAGATCAAAATTCTCGGTTTTATGTTAAAGACATAGTAAGGTTTCATGGAGTTCCTCTCTCCATTGTATCCGATCATGATCCCAGGTTTACTTATAACTTTTTGAATGGCCTTGAAAAGTCATTGGGTACTGAATTAAATTTTAGTATAGCTTTTTATCCTTAATTAGATGGGCAGTCAGAATGAACAATTTAGATATTGGAATATATGTTATTAGCTTTCTTGATAGATTATTAGGGAAGTTGGGACCAGTATTTTTCTTTGGTTGAATTTTTATAAAATAACAGTTTTCATTTTTATATACAGATGGCTCCATTTGAGGCATTATATGGAAAAAATTGCCGAACTCTAGATTTTTGGGATGAAGTAGGTGAATGGAAGCTGATGGGACCAGAATTGGTAAAAGAGATGGCAGATAAAGTTTAGTTCATTCAGAAGAACATGAGAATAGCTCAGAGCAGACAGAAAAGTTATGCCGATAACCGGAGGAAGGATCTTTCCTTTGAGGTAGGTGATCATGTCTTTCTCAATTTTTCTCCATAGAAAGGTGTGATGCATTTTGGTAAGAAGGGAAAGATGAGTCCAAGGATCATTGGACCTTATGAAATTCTAGAGAAAGTTGGATCAGTTGCATATAGAGTGGCTTTACCTCCCAATTTATCCCAGGTACACAATTTTTTTCTTGTTTCGATGTTGAGAAAGAATATGCCAGATCCATCTCAAGTTTTGAGCCCAGAGGTAGTTCAGTTGGAAGAGAATCTCTCTTATGAAGAAAAACCAGTTCATATTCTTGACCATAGAGATCTGGTGTTGTGGAATAAGGTAATTTACCAGGTAAAGGTTATGTGGAAAAACTATATGGTTGAAAAGGCAACATGGGAATCTGAAAATGATATGATGGATAAATACCCCCACTTATTTTGATAAGTGAATAAAAGTTGTGAGGATGAAATTTTCAAATGGGGAGAAGGATGTAACATCTCAAGTAAATGAAGAATAAGATATTTTTATACATATTAATATTTTTGAATTAAAAATTAATTTTACTTTAAAAGGCTTACTATGTTTGATAGCGTACCCGATACGCAACAATGAGTTTCTTTGTAATCTTATGTTGCACACTAATAATATAATATTATTATTTTAAATGGTAGTTAACTCCTAGACATTGTATTGGTGGGAATGAACGAAACTAACTACAATATGATTATACAAGTTTGTTAGATGTATTTACATTATCCAATAAAAAGTTAGAGGCTTAAAATGTGAATGAATCTAATTTTAAGCATAATTTACTTAAAAGGATGATTTATCGCCTTTTAATGGTGAACCCTCTTTAAATATAGTTTTGTTCATATTTATATGTTCTAATTTACCAAATATAATCCTTATTTATATTGGGGACATAAAATTTTACTTTGGGTAATTTTTTGGAATTTTTCCGATAAAGTTCCTTTTTAATGAATAGTGAAAAATACTGTATTTTAATTTAAAAGTGCCTTTTATTCTAATTTAGTTATATAGTTAGATTATCTTTTTAGTTAGTTTTAATGTAAAATTGAAATATATTTTTACCATTTAATCCAATTTTTTTCATTGGAATTAATTTCACTTTGAAATTGGACATAAACAGGTATCAATCTTTTGATAGTTATTGTTTCTTAAAAAACGCTATTTGTTTTAACAAAAGGAATTATTTTTTAAATTAATTAATTCCACATATATTTTTTAAATTTGTAAAAATATACCTTAAATTTCAATTCATAATATCAAATAATTCTTAGGCTGATTTTTTGGTATTTTTCTGAAAAACATAAATTTTTTATGAATAGTGAAACCACTTAGTGGTAGTTAAAAATCTAACATTTTCATTTTAATGAACTTTTACCACTACTGTGATTTGAATTTCAAAACTCTGACATACATGGTTTTTATCAAAAATTAAAGTATGGTTCATTAAGATGAAAATAATTTTTGGTGAATAGTAACTTTTGACTTTTATTTACCACGGTTAAAGGTAAATAGGGTAATTCAAGGTAAAAAGAATATTTTAATAATTAAAAATTACCTTAACACTTGTCCAAAGATTATTGGATGAGTCATTAACGACCATGGTCATCTTTTTGTTGATTTTATCACCCCTTTGATCCACTTGGAAGTGATAATGACAATTTAGATTAATTAATTAATAGTAATGGCCAAAATGACATAAACAAAAATATTTTAGTAATTAATTTGTATATGGTGTTATATAAGTACTATATTCAACTATAAATATTATTTGGAAAGATAAAATTATTTCCTATATCATGGTGTTTTTTATATTTTTTAGACATCAAATGAATTAAATTATTTATGACACAATAATGATGCAGTATTTATCTCATTAATAAATGATTTTAATAAATAAGATTATAATGATTAAAATATTATACATAACATGTCAAATTCTGATTGGATTATTTTATTTAGACCATGACTCATCTTATCTTCGACTAAAATTATTTTTGGACCATTAGAAACCGAATATCATTATATAATAAAATAATAGTTTCACACTTTCCTAAAGAGCTGCTCCTCCCCCTTATAAAAGGAGACAACTTCTAACAAATTACTCACACCTATCAAGACATTTGTATCGTCCAACCTCTGACCAATTAAGCTCTCAATATCCCTATCCTCCTCTTATAAGCCTTACCTTAGTCATAATGCATTTCAAGAAGTCCTTTGGTTCAAACCAAAGGGAGTTACCCAAATTAAAGGTAACGATTTCTCATAAATTGTTCTCTTTCATTTCAATTCTCCAACCCCTAAACTCTTTTTATTCCTTTCTTTTGTAACAACACTATTATCCTCAATATACTAGTATGTTTTTATGTGAATGATTCGAACTACACATACACACACCACCATCTAATGCATGAAGAACATAATGTTTCTATGGATGGAAAACTAACGCCTCACGAAAAGATGATTATTCGATTATCTCCTACTGCCTCTCATGGAGGCCATTATGATGGAAATGTATTTATATATGATATATATTATGTTTATTATTTCATTATTCTTCTGTAGTTCCCAATTATATAATGTTTTTATGGTTTCCATAGTGGGTAAATACGATAATCTCATTTGAGGAAGTGCGGACTACCGCCCCCTTAAAATGATGTGACTTGTTAATTCCTTATGTGGGATGTAAAAAAGAATAGTGTTAATGATATTATATATGATATTATACTGGAATTATAATATACCTTTGTATCATTATGTTTTATTTCCATTAAAATTATAAATATAAATGAAAGTAGCGTTTATGCGTACGTACGGCTTACCGTCTCCATAAACGGTGCATTTCATTTCTTACCTCTAAATGTTATGTACAATTATAAAAACATGTATATACTGGATATATATGATATATATATGATATCCACATCATTAATATCATTCTGGATATAATTAACCTTTGACCACATGGACAACTTGTAAATATAAGGAGTTCATTTTTACTCAAGTATTAAATATCGACAACATGAAAGTTATTAACTTAAATGATTACATAATGCTTCTAACATAGTAATAAGTGATATTAAAGGAATAATAAACTTGAAAAAGGTTCTTAATAAAGTAGAAATTAACTTTTGTTTTTTATTCAAGATATTAAATAATGATTGATTCAAGTCGGACACGAGGTAATGGACTTCGTCTCAATCTCCTTTCATTGAGGCATATTTTGTTCTAATAAAGGACTTTCTTCTATACGCTATATAAAAACCGTTCACTATTCATTTCATTCAAAGTGAATCTTTTTCTACGAAGCGTTTTACTAAACGATAAAAAGAATGTTTCTTTTAACGTATGTGGTGACAATGACCTTTTTTTCCAACACGAGTATTATTTGATCTTCAGCATCCTCAACATGCCGAAATGTTTTTTTAAATAAAATAAATACCTTATACTCTTTTATGTATCTTTGGTATTGAAAATGGTTTTGAAAATTTATTTGTTATGTCAATATATTTAAGTGATATATTGTGATTGATATGTGAAAATGTTTCCTTTCCTTTATATTTGTTGTATGTGATATGATTTTATATTGGTACATGGACATTTGATGGGTGGTTATGTGATAAACCAAATGACCGGTGATGTCATGAATACCAGGACGGGTGGTTACGTTATAACCTCAAATGCATTGGGTATGGAAGTCGGTCGTATGGCTATTCCATTTAGTGATATGTGTGGATGTCGACCGTATGGTTATTCCATTTATGTATGTTTATATCCCAAGTTACCTTTATATGTTATGTGTTCTTTATATGGGTTTTATGGTAATATTTTGGTTACAAAAGGGTAAGTAATGATCCTTTATTCAGTGAAGAGTATTTACTACTTCGTAAAGGTGAAAAGTATTACTTATGTTAAAGTATTCATTGTTTACATGTTGTTTTGAAAAACTAACAGTTTTACTTCTTTGTGTATCCCTTATTGAGCTTTTTATGATCATCCCAAGTTTTTGAAATGTTTTTCACAGGACATAATGTAGAATAGGATAAAGGATGGGATTAAAGAAAATTCATGCTATCTTAAACATGGAACTAGACATGACTCTTTTTTTTAGAGTTTATGTTTTGTAAAAAATGGAAACTATGTAGAAGTGTCTACTTTGTAATATTTTGAAATGTAATAGTTATGGCCTAAATCTCTAAAACTCTAAACCTAAAAAGATTCTCAATGTCAATTATTCATTTAATTCAAGATTATGTATGGTTTTATGGTCGGGTACTTATATTTGGTATCATAGGTCGGTTTAGATAACATTAGAAGTTAGGGTATTATTAAATAAAAGTCCATAAAGTAATTTATGATAATATTGAAATCATATAGAATTTAAATATTACCATGTTGCTTCACCTAAGATATGTCTGTGTTAATAATGATTTTTTATAAAGGAAACAGAGCAGCTTTTCAGGGAAGGATTACAGAGGGAAATGACCTTCCGAATCAGCAACCTGAGATGGTCATAATTAGAATTGAGCAGTTTACTACAGTGATGTATCAGTTGAATCAGTTGATAAATGGTGGTTGTGTTTATTGATGATATTTGGGTTTATTCAAAAAGTAAATAGAAGCATGAAATTCATTTAAGGGTTGTCTTGCAAACCTTAAAAGAAAAGAAACTATTTGGGAAATTAAGCAAGTGGGAATTTTGGTTACAACAAATTTCTTTCTGTGGTCACATTGTTTCAAAAAATGGCATAATTGTTGATCCTGCTAAAACAAAAGTTGTTGAAAAATGTCCAAGACCAAAAAATATAACTGATATTCGTAGTTTTCTTGTTTTGGAATGTTATTACGGGAGTTTTGTTGAAAAATTTTCATGGTTATCTCATCCAATGACTAAGTTAACTCGAAATAGTTTTAAGTTCATATGGACCAAATAATGTGATGATTGTTTTCAGGAATTGTAAAGAAGATTGGTTAATGCTCTCATTTTGGCTCTTCCTTCCAAAAATGGTGAGTTTTTTATCTACTGTGATTCTTCGTTGAAAGGATTGGGTTGTTTCCTAATGCAAAATGATCAGGTAATTTCTTATGCTTCACGTCAGTTGAAGCCACATGAGTTAAATTACTGTACACATGATTTGGAATTTGCTGCTGTTGTTTTTGCTTTAAAAATTTTGAGGCTTCATTTTTATGGATTGAAGTGTGAAATATATAATGATCACAAAAGATTAAAGTATATATTCACTGAGAAAGTATTGAACATGAGACAGAATAGATGATTGGAATTAATCAAGCATTATGATTGCACGATCTTTTATCATCTAGGAAAAGAAAATAAAGTGGCTGATGCTTTTAGTCAAAAAGGTAATACTTCATTAACCTTGCTATGTTTGGAACGATATCCTTTTTATTTTTGATTTGATGAACTTTGGCATAGAAGTTGTTGGTGCAAGAAATTCTTCTGTTTTGTTTCAGGTGTCAGTGAAGTCAACTCTATCATACAGAATAAATCAAGCAAAGAAAGAAGATAGTGAGTTGTAGAAAAAGGTAGAGTTAGTTCAGAAGGGTAAGTTACCTGAATTTAACATTGATAATGATCATGTTTTGAGATTTGGAAAGAGATTATGTGTTCCTTGTGATTAACAGTTGGAGAATGAGTTGTTATGTGAAGCTCATAGTTCCCTGTTTTAAGTTCATCCTGGTAGTACTAAGATGTACAGATATCTTCAGGAGCATTATTGGTGGGATGGAATGAAAAGAGATATTGCTGATTTTACTATGAAGTGTTTCACTTATCAACATGTTAAAGCAGAGAAACAGTTAACGAAAGGAATGTAGAGACCTAAAGCTTGACGTACATGGACATTACATTACTTTAGCGGAATACTTAATACATAACAAATACAGACACACAAGGACCGTAATAGTTTAGTGACTTTGGAAACTTGGAACATAATCTTCTAATCATGGTGAAAGATCTTCAACATCTCCCATAAATATCTTCCCCTTTTTTTCTTACCTAAAACCTTTCTTTATATCCTGGGGAAAAGAAAACATAAAAAGGGTGAGCTCAAATGCTCAGTAAGGGTAAGCATGGATAAAATAAAACATACCATATACATTTGAACTTAAAAGCATCAACATAATGTTTAAACATCAAAAGCTTGAAAAATGACATAAAACATGGAGGTACGTAAGGCATAGATCATAAAGAAACATTAATAATGATAAAATAGCATGGGAAATAATACATGTAATTGTGGAAACCATTAAGCACATGATATGATTTCCATATTAGCCAAGGCATTGCTGCCAAGACTATCTTAGTGGACAAAGACTCTTTCTGAATCGAATTCACTCCTCGTTCTAGTCCTGTATTACTGAACCGGTTTAACATGACGTTCCAGCCATGTCTATCTCATGAGATATAAATCTTTACCCAAGGTATTGGAGGGAGATTAGGTCCCACCCATCTCATAGTGAAATCATTGTTACTTGTGCCACAAAATAAACATACATCATTCATAATAACCCAATAAATAAAATGGGTTTCATAAACATCATCCCATCATCACATAATCCATATAAAAGAAATGGATATCATTTCATAATAAGAAAAGTGAAACCATGTAAATCATAGAGACATTATACTTTAAACATACACATATGAAAATAATGTCATCTTAGATGCAAAATGGTTTTGATAAAACACTTGAAATGAATTTCTGAGGAAAATATCCTTTTTTCTTCAAAATAATTTTATTTTCACAAAATGTCATGCAATTTTAAAAGAAAGGGATTTTTTTGAAAATAGTCATGAAATATTTTGGAAGAAGCTTCATAAAAATAAGGCTTTATAAAACTGTAAAAATCAGTTCGTGCCGTATAAGTCAAAAAAACATTCTTCTCATACTTTTGCCGGAAAAGTCAAAAACCACCTCGTAACATAAACAAAAGAATGATTCCTTACATACCATGTAGTAAAAGTAAAAAATGGGTAAAAAGTTCATTAAACATAAATGAAAACACTTTTATAAAACTTGGACATGGATGATATAAATAACCCCAGTAAATACTTACGAATAAGCAATCTCAGATAAAAATGAGATTTACACAATTAGCCCTTACCTTAGGTCTGATATGCTTTGTACGTATCCAAACCTCCTGTATAATGATTTAAATACTGTTATTGACTTATTAAAGAATCATATTAATTGTTATGATATCATATATGGTTCACTTATGACTTTATATTACCCGTTCTTTTGTAAATTCCATGTTTTTGAGCATTTTGGGTAAAATCGTTTCATTTGTCGTCCGTGTTTTGACTTGTAATTATTCATATGATTACTTACATCATGATTACTTACATCCAGAATATAAAACATGATTTATATATAATATATATTCATAATATACATATATATAATAGATCGTTAAATGGAAAGAAATACACCGTTCATGGAGATGGTAGGTCGTACGTACGCATGAATGTTGTTTTTGTTTCCTCATTGAATTGAATGGAATTAATTGGATTACATACATATATATCTATATATATATAAATCCAGTATCATTATTATGTCATATATTTCATGATTACTTATTATATATACTTTATAATCATTTATGAATGGTTAATCATTGAGAATGAATCTCATCGCGTCGTGGAGACGGTATTCTGTACGTACGCACGAGTGATTATATCGTTCCCATGATCGTGGAATTTTATTGGAGTGTATGTATACTATTACAGAATCAATATAAATTTACAATAATCATATATAGTTATTATTTACACCATTATACCCCTCTAAGTAAGGTGGTGGTGGAAAATAGATTACACCACGGCGTGGAGACGGTATTCTGTACGTACGCATGCGCGGTGATTTTGTTTTCCGTAGGATAGATAGATAGGGTTGTTTCATACATATAATAACATATCAGTATATTAGTGATACTAATTTTATTACTTCATAATGAAACCACCTAAGAAGAAGAAGTGGAAGAAGAAATAAAGGTGAAAGAATCGGTAATGGAAATTACCTCTTCTTTGAAGCGCCTCTTTGAGACCTCTTCTTAGGGCACTAAAATTGGCCTTTGAAGAATACCAGGAACTCTATTATGTTTATAGGGAATTGGAGAAGAGAATTGGGTAGGGTTTGGTCGAGCTTGAAGGCTCAAAGTGGTGTGTGGAAGAGAGGGAGGAGGTGGCCTTTTATAAGGGAGGAGAGGGGAACCTTTGGAATTCTTAAAAATATTAATTTATAATAAATCTATCCCCACTTAAAAACCACAAAATATGACTCATATTAAAATATTAGATGATATAGGGTTGTAATCTCATAAACGAATCAAATTTAGACATTTTTTATCTTATTGTAAACCTTATCATTTTGATTTATCCTTATTTAATCTATTTAAGTTTATTTGTGGTAATAAAATTATAAATTTTAAATTATGACAAATAATTACTTATTTGTTGTTAATTTTACATAATGCTTTACTTTATAAAATTATAGACCATATAAATTTAAATTTAAAATTTTTGAATATTTTTTGTGATTTTTAAACAATTTTATAATCTGTTATTTTTATAAAATAACAATAGTGTCAATTTTGACACTATTCATTTATTTGAATTTAAATAAACTATATACAGAAGATATGTTCGAAATAAAAGCTTTAATAGATTCATAAAATGTCATATGTATCTATAAAATTAGTGGATCACATTGAATATTTCATATAATATTTATTTTATTATTTTTAAAACTATTTATTTGGTTTATCTCTAAAAAAAATAATTACTACAACATTTTTGTATAATTATTTAATATACTGCTTTGTTACATAAAAATCAAAACTAAAATCCTATGATGAAGATAAATCTATTACCTTGAAAAATAATACTTTTACTAGAATTTATCATCTTAAAATCACAATATTTAAATTGTTATATTTATTAAATTATGAAGGTGACAACTTTGGCATCATTTAAAATAAAATAATATAAGTGTCATAATCACTTTTATAAGGATCAAAACGGTTATATATTAGTTCATTGGATTATTAAGGTGTAGATATACACTAAAAATAAGTTTTTGTCAGGTTTTTGGGCCTTTTAATGGGTATTATTATTTCAATAAGAACTATATTAATTATTTTCCACTTAATAAATAATTTCTGTATCATTAATGTATCACCATTAATGACAATTATTAATCCCTAAAAATTCTAAATAAATTATCATGATGTAGATAATTTTATTAGATTTCTGGAGACTATTCATGTTCGAAGTTTTATGATGTTTATCACAAAATTAAAATTATTATACTTATAAGATTTAAGAGAGTGACATGTTGTCACTTTCTTTGGTTTTAATAATAATTAAATTATTTTCATGGTCAAAAGTCTGTAAAATGAATCTAATACAACCCTTAGGTTATATGGGTCTAATTTTAGCCATCCAATAGAATATTGGCATGTTTTAGGGTAATTTTATAATATTATATTTACCCTTAATTACCCAATTTACCTTTAACTATGGTAAATAAAATTTACCGTAGTTAATATTCATAATTCCCAAAAATAAAAAGTAGCTTATTAACATAATTTTGACCCACTGATTCCAAATATAGAATCCATTTTTCTAAATTCAATACACAAAAGTTTCAGAAATTAAATTAAAATTAATCCCGTTGTCGAAAGAAAATGGGTTTTTCTTTAAAACATTGCAAAAGATTGAATTGATTTAACCTACGAATTTAATGTAAAAGCAATGATAATGACATAAATTATATAAAATGGTAAAAATATATTATATTTATACTTTAAAACCATTCAATATTATCATTTAACCATATAAATTATTGCGATGAAAAAAGTTGTTTTTAATTAAAATATAGCGTGTTTTTACTATTCATCAAAATATGAAAGTTACCAGAATAATATGAAAAATTTATCCAAATTAAATTTTTATTTCGTGATTCCAAAGAAGAATTTTACTTTGTCAAATTGAACTTATAAATTTGTCAAAAACTAGATTTAATGTGGGTGCGCCATCAAAAGGCGGCAAAACTGCATTTTTTGAAAAATACTTATTTTACCCGAAATTTTTTTTTGTTCTTATACCATGTTCTAGAAAATGTTTAAGATGAACAATAATGTCATAAAATTCAAATTTTAGTTAATACTATTCATAACGGCTAGTACATAATAATATTATAATAATATATCGTTGTTTAGTAAAACCCGGTATTGCGTACAACACACGCTATCGAGGAAGGTCGTGATTGCATGTAATGCAAGCCAAGTCAGGGTTGCGTGTTGTGAAAGAATCATTTGTTGTTTCATATAACAGAATCCAACCATATTTCATTTATACATTGAATATATATATATATATATATATATACTCAATGTTGCGTAGAATAACTATTATCAGTATTGTGTGTAACACGATCCAAGAATAGTGTTGCGTATACTGCAAGCTAATACAGTGTTGCATATAGCGCAAGGTAATCTTGGTGTAGCATACAACACAAGACATTAATGAAATTAAAAGAGTTGTTTTCATAAAATCTCGGGGTGTTACAAGGAATGCTTCAGACTTTACCAGTTCCAAAGTGGAAATGGGAAAATATATCCATGGACTTTGTTGTGGGATTACCAAAGACATCTTGAGGTAATAATGCAATATGGGTTACAGTTGATCGATTGAAAAAATCTTCTCATTTCCTTCCTATTCGAGATACTTTGTCTCTAGATCAACATTCTCGGTTGTATGTTAACGAGATAGTCAGGTTTCATGGAGTTCCCCTCTCTATTGTATCGGATCGTGATCCCAGGTTTACTTTTAACTTTTGGAAAGGCCTTCAAAAGTCATTGGGTACTGAACTAAATTTTAGTATAGCTTTTAATCCTCAATCAGATGGGCAGTCAGAACGAACAATTCAGACATTAGAAGATATGTTACGAGCTTGCTCGATGGATTATCAAGGAAGTTGGGACCAACATCTTTCTTTGGTTGAATTTTCATATAATAACAGTTTTCATTCTAGTTTACAGATGGCTCCATTTGAGGCATTATATGAAAAGCGTTTTCGAACTCTTGATTTTTTGGATGAAGTAGGTGAAAGGAAGATGATGGGACCAAAATTGGTAAAAGAGATGGCAGAGAAAGTTTATTTGATTCAGAAGCACGTGAGAACAGCTCAGAGCAGACATAAAAGTTATGCCGATTACAGGAGGAAGGATCTTTCCTTTGAGGTAGGTGATCATGTCTTTCTCAATGTTTCTCCATGGAAATGTGTGATGTGTTTTGGTAAGAAGTAAAAGTTGAGTGCAAGGTTCAATGGACCATATGAAATTCTGGATAAAGTGGGATCAGTTGCATATACAGTGGCTTTGCCTCCAATTTTATCACAGGTACACAATTTTTTTCATGTTTCGATGTTGAGAAAGTATATGCCAGATCCATGTCATGTTTTTTGACCAGAGGTAGTTTAGTTGGAAGAGAATCTCTCTTATGAAGTACAACCAGTTCATATTCTTGACCGTAGAGAGCAGGTGTGGCGGAATAAAGTAATTTACCAGGTAAAGGTTTTGTGGAAAAATAATATGGTTAAAGAGGCAACATGGGAATCTGAAAATGATATGAGAGATAAATAACCCTACTTATTTTGATAAGTGAATAAAAATTGCAAGGACCCAATTTCCAAAATGGGGGAAGGATGTAACATCCCATGTAAATGAAGAATAATATATTTTTATACATATTAATATTTTGGAATTAAATATTAATTTTACATTAAAAGTGTTTCTATGTTCGATAGCGTACCCGATATGCAACAATGGGTTTCTTGGGAATCTTACGTTGCACACTAATAATATAATATTATTATTTTAAATGGTAGTTAACTCCAAGCCGTTGTATTGGTGGTAATGAACAAAACTAACTAAATTGTGATTATACATGTTTTTTAAATGTATTTACATTATCCAAAAAAATGTTAGAGGCTTAAAATGTGAAAGAATCTAATTTTAAGCGTAATTTACATTAAAAGGCCGATTTATCGCCTTTTAAGAGAGAACCCTCTTTAAATATTGTTTTGGTAATCTTTATATGTTCTAATTGATCAAATATAATCCTTCTTTAGAATGGGGACATCAAATTTTACTTTGGGTAATTTTTTGGAATTTTTCGGATAAAGTTCATTTTTTAATGAATAGTGGAAACACTGTATTTTAATTCAAAAGTGTCTTTTAATCTAATTTAGTTTTATGGTAAGATTATATTTTTAGTTGGTTTTAAAGTAAAATAGAAATATATTTTTACCATTTAATCCAATTTAGGTTATTGGAATTAATTTTACTTTGAAATTGGACATAAACAAGTATCAATCTTTTGATAGTTATTGTTTCTTAAAAACACGCTATTTGTTTTAACAACGGGAATTAATTTTTAAAATAATTAATGCCACTACTATGTTTTGAATTTGGAAAAATCTATATCAATTTTGAATTCAGAATATCAAATAATACTTAGGCTGAATTTTTGGTATTTTCCTGAAAAACATCAATTTTTGATGAATAGTGAAACCACTTAGTGGTAGTTAAAAAACTGAATTTTTCATTTAAATGATATTTTACCACTTCTTTAAATTTAATTTAGAAATCCAATATACATGGTTTTTATCAATAAGTAAAATGTGGTTCATTAAGGTGAAAATAATTATTTATGAATAGTAACTTTTGACTTTTATTTACCGCAGTTAAAGGTAAATAGGGTAATTCATGGTAAAAAGAATATTTTAATAATTCAAAATTATCTTAACGCTTGTCCAAACCTTATTGGACGAGTCATTAACGACCATGGGCATATTTGGGTCGATTTTTGGACCCCTTCGATCCACTTGGATGTGATAATGACAATTTTGATCAATTAATTTAATGTAAAGGCCAAAATGACATAAACAAAATTATTTTAGTAATTAATTTTTATATGGTGTTATATAAGTCATATTTTCGACTATAAATATTCATTGGAAATCTAAAAATAATTCCTATATCATGGTATTTTTTTTATAATTGTTAGACATTAAATGAATTAAATTATTTGTGACACAATAATTATGCAGTATTTATCTCATTAATAAATGATTTTAATAAATAAGATTATAATGATTAAAATATTATCCAAAACATGTCCAATTATGATTGTATGATTATATTTCGCCCATGAATCATCTTATCTTTTACTATAATGATTTTTGGATCATTAGACACTGAATATCATTATATAAAAAAATAATAGTTTCACACTTTCCTAAAGAGACCCTCCCCCCTTATAAATAGATACAACTTCTAAACAATTCCTCAAACCTCTCAAGACATTTGGCTCCTGAAAACTCTGCCCAATTAATCTCTCAACATCTCTATCCTCATCTTAGAATCCTTACTTTAGGCAGAAGGCACTTCAAGAAGTATTTTGGTTCAAACCAAAGGGAGTTACCCAAACTCATTTTATTCCTTTAATTTGTAACAACACCACTATCTTCAGTATACTAGAATTTTTTTATGAGAATTATTCTAACTACACGTACACACACCACCATCTAATGGATGAACAACATAATGTTTTTGTGGATGGAAAACTAACGCATCACGAAATGATGATTTTTTGATTATCTCCTACCGCCTCTCATGGTGGCCATTATGATGGAACTGTATTTCTATATGATATATATTATGTTTATTATTTCATTATGCTTCTGTACTTCCCAATTATATCGTTCCTTTATGGTTTCCATAGTAGGTAAATACGATAATCTCATTTGAGGAAGTGCGGATTACCGCCCCCTTAAAGTGATGTGGCTCGTTAATGCCTTATGTGGGATGTATAAAGGATAGTTTTATTGATATTATATATGATATTATACTGTAATTATAATATAACTTTGTATCATTATGTTTTATTTCCATTAAAATAAGAAATATAAATGAAAGTAGCGTTCATTCGTACGTACGGCTTACCGTCTCCATGAGGGGTGCATTTCATTTCTTACCTATAAATGTGATGTACTATTATAAAAACATGTATATACTGGATATATATGATATATATATGATATTAAAATCATGAATATCATTCTGGATATAATGAACCTTTGACCACAAGGAAAACTTGTAAATATATGGTGTTGACTTTTACTCAAGTACCAAATATCGACAAAATGAAAGTTATTAACTTAAATGATTACATAATGTTTATAACATTGTAATAAGTGATATAAAAGGAATAATAAACATGAAAAAGGTTCTTAATCAAGTAGAAATTAACTTTGTTTTATTATTTAGGATATTAAAGAACGATCGAGTCAAGTTGGACACGAAGTAAGGGTCTTCGTCTCAATCTCCTTTCATTGAGGCATATTTTGTTCTTATACAAGACTGTCTTTTATACGCTGTATAAAAACTATTGAATTTTCATTTCATTCAAAGGGAATATTTTTCTATGAAGAGTTTTACTAAACAAAAAAAGGAATGTTTCTTTTAACGTACGTGGTGACAACGACCTTTTCTACCACCACGAATATTATTTGATCTTTGGCTTCCTCAACAAGCCATAATGGTTTTTAAAATAAAATAAATACCTTATACACTTTTACATATATTTGGTATTGAAAATAGTTTTGAAAATGGATTTGTTATTTAAATATATTTAAGTGATAAATTGTGATTGAAATGTGGAAATGTTTCCTTTCCTTTATATTTGTTGTATGCGATATGATTTATATTGGTACTTAGACATTTGACGGGTGCTTACATGATAAAACAAATGACGGGTGGTGTTGTGAATACCAGGATGGGTGGTTACATTATAACCTCCAATTAATTGTCTATGAAAGTAGGCTGTATGGATATTCCATTCAGTGATATGTGTGGAAGTCGACCATATGGTTATTCCATTTATGTGTGTTTATGTCCCAAGTTACCTTTATATGTTATGTGTTTTTTATATGGGTTTTGTAGTAATTTTTTGGTTAGAAAAGGGTAAGTAATGATCATTTATTCAGTGAAGAGTATTTACTACTTCATAAAAGTGAGAAGTGTTACTTTTGTTAAAGTATTCATGGTTTACTTGCTGTTTTGAAAAAATAAGAGTTTTACTTCTTTGTGTATCCCTTACTGAGCTTTTTATGCTCATCCTAAGTTTTTGAAATGTTATTCACATGGCATAATGTGGAATATGGTAAAGTATGGGATTAAAGAGAAGTCATGCTATCTTAAACATGTAACTAGACATGACACTTTTTTTAGAGTTCATGTTTTGTAAAAAAAATGCAAACTGTGTAGAAGTGTCTACTTTGTAATATTTTGAAATGTAATAGTTATGGCCTAACTCTCTAAAAATCTAAACCTGAAAGGATCCTCAATGTGAATTATTCCATTAATTCAAGATTATGTATGGTTTTAAGTTCGGGTCCTTATACCTCAAGAGTTCAAATAAAAATCAAATAGTATAAATGGAAACCAAAGAATCATTAAAATTGGGTTCAAAAATACTAGAGGCATTATCCCTGTATAATCTCTATTAATGTTCATAGATCTCCATCTCTATATCATCCTTTTTAGTATCGTAAAATTGGTAATCCAAGTTTCCCCCAGTATGAATGTACACAACCATGTTTGTCTACCTTTCATTTAAAAAATTTATCAAAATAGAAACTTTCTCATTTATCAAACAAAATTGTTCTTAATTTTTAATGACAAAAAATATTTTTTTTCATCTAGTCATCATCCTCTTATAATGATATGTTCTATATATCATTATCTAGAATTTTTTTCCATATAGTGAATAATAATATCCAAATATATAACATCTTTTTATGACTCCATGTGTAGTTCCCTTTTCATATAATCAACCACATCCATTGTGGGATCCACCAATTAAGTGATTTTGGAACTAGTAAATTCATCTTCCTCTATGGAGCATCCTTTTAATAGATTTAATTCTTCAAAAACATCACTGGGATTCACTTAAAAATTATAAAAATCAAAACAATCCATTTTATTATCATTATGTTGTTTTTGAAATCTTGTTTATTCCTAGTCACTATCATTGGGAACATCATCAATCTCTTCATCCCTTATTTTTTTTATCAAATATTCATTATAGATTTTGATAAGTGTGATGATTCTTTAACCCATGTATATTTCATCAACTTAATCACAATTAAAACACCTAAATATTATATTCTTATATACCCCTTCTTTTCCCTTCGGTGGCTGATTCCTCTTCCACACATACCCACTGCACTATGATATGATACTTGGATAAAGCTTTCATCTCCAAAATAATCCACACAATTCGTGTTCCCTTAAATGAGGTTATCCACTGTATTTTTTATTTGAATACCCATCACTTCTTGAATTTAATCACATTTTTCATTAAGTGAAGCTTCCAAATCCATACCATAGAAACTCTTACTAATGTTACTGTTCAGGTTGAACCTTTAGGAACATGACATACACAAAATATTCATCCAGCATCCACTCATTGTCAACATGACATGAATATAATTTACATGTAAAATGATCCCAAATAAACCCCCATCTCTTCCCATGTGTATCATTATCTATTTTGGGGATTCATCACCCATTATTACAACCATTATATTGGATGGAGGGTTGGGTGTATTGATGATTAAATTCATGGAACCAATTGAAAACTCTCCCTAAATCCCCCTAAACTAGATGATACATGCATTATAATATTCAATATATAAAAATGACATCTCAAAACATTGAATATTTTCATAACCTTGATGTTAGTATTCTAGGGCCTTTCCTCTTTCAGAAAGGGATCTATATAAGATGGATCTCTCTTACCAAATTTATAAACACTATCTAGAGTGAGATGATCTTGCTCGACTAGTAGTCTAACTGAGTCACGTTCCTCCTTAAAATCCCCAAACACATGCCTAAATGTAAAAACATGATGTCCTATTTGTTTTTAAGATTAATATAAATCCATCCAAGACTCATAAACCACTGATTGTTTGTTGTAGAATTATTCCCCCACAGCAATCAAAACCAACTAAATGAGCAGTTTGGATACATTTACATCGACCCAAATATGTATATAAATATGAATAAAAGTAGAATAATTTTGTTTTCCATAACATTGATAATGACCAGCTAAATTTACATGAATAAAAATAATTTATGGCATCTGAAAATGAAATGTATATTCTAGAAAGCATACCCACAGGGCCACAGAATAAGAATCATGTTTCATGTGAAAGTTTTAGAACCATTGAAAAAGATAGAAAATAAATCCACTATAGGTTGGAGGATCTATAGAATATGGAAGTTTCATGACATTCGATGAGTCAAAATTCAATATACTATATATTCATTTGAGAGTCCATAATCCCTTATTCTGGTTAACCAAATTTAAATTGAAAACTCCCTATTTATATTATTTATAAAGGTAATTTATATTTTAATTTTGTTTTAATGAAATAATAGTGGAATTATAAATACCGTAATATAATTTATGTCCTTATAATCAATTTAATATTTATTTTCTGTATGAAGACAATTTAGAATTTTGTATATTTTCTCTAAAATAACTCGCATTCTCATTGTGTCTGTAGGATTTATTTTAAATTGAATTTTATTATTTTATGAATGGAATTTGGAAAAATAGATTTCATATATTAAATCAAAATAATTTATATTATCTGACATAATAATATTTATTTTTTACACAAAATTAATAGTAAAAAACTATAAAAAAAGTTACAATGGTTAATGTGAAAATGCTTTTAGTAAGGTGTCAAACTAGAATGATAAGGGATAAAAATAACCGAAGATTTTTTCATAACCCATTGTATTGAAAAATTATGGACATATATATTATTTTTTTACGAATGGTCTATAATAGAACCCAGTTGAATGATAAATTTGTGGGTACACATTTTTCTTCTTAAAAAATTACAAGTGTGTCACTCACCTCACTTATTAAAGGACACCCCATCTCCTCTGTTCTTCACATAATAAAACACATTTTTATAAACCATGAGCTAAAACATTAACAACATAAAATTGCCCATATCATCCTATATTTCATATTTTGGATATATGTAAAGCCTATAATAAGTTTGGTTCAAACTGAAGGAGGAAACCTGAATAAGAGGTAACGTTAATAACCATGCATTTTTTCTATTTCTTTCTCCACATAATTACATTATTTTTATAACATTCCAATAAAATAACTTCAGTATCTTCCATATACATTGTTTTTATTATGTAAACATAAATACATATAGTGATCTTCACTTCCATCAATGGTTTATGGATTCATCATTATTTGGCAAGATAGACTACCACCTCACAAACCTAGGTCATTTATTTTTTTATTAACACATATAAATGTAAGAAAAATGATGGAATAAATATTTATAAACAAATTAATTATATAATTATACTTTATTAATTTTCATAACACACATTCCTTCATACTATCCATTTTATGGGTGTACGATAGCATTACTCCAATGTACAGAAAACTTCGGCCTCGTGAAGCAATGTGATTCAGTCATGATTTACATTAAAGATGATAAAGATGGGTTTAATTTATATTTTTGATATACATGACATAAAAATGAAACTATAATGGAAACATATGATGTGCCTTTATTTTTTTCAATCTGACATGAAATTGAAATCAATGATCATGCATACGTAGAACATACATTTTCTATTAAAGATGTATTTCATTTTCTATCACTAAATATAACAGATTACTCAATAAATATATACACTAAATATGTTTGACATTTGTATCACTGTTAAAATTATTTATATGAAAAAATCATTATCAAATTCTATAAACAAAAAATCAAAAATCAAAACTTATATAAAAAAAAAATTGGTTATTACCTAAAACATACGTTTAACATGTGAATGTTAATTAAAGGGAAGTGAAAGGACATAAAAGAAATTGTACATGAAAAAAATATGAAAAATATTTTTTAATATGTATAATAATTTGATATATTTTTCATAAGAGGTTTGAACTTCTATGATGGATTTCAAGGCATAATGTAAGAGTTTTTTTCACAATTGGACCTTCTATGATATGAGCATTATATTATACTCCTGTACTATTTCATGAGGTGTATATACATCCCATTTATCAGGAAATATCAATAAATTATTTATTCTCATGATACTTCATGTTCTATTTTATGTTATTCCTTTATTGGGATTATTAATCAATGTTACCAATATATAAATGATTTAATTTTACAATCTCATTCTTTATATGGTTTGTTTCAGATTATGTTTCTAATGATAAAATATCATGATTCATCTCTCAATAAACACCTACATTTTCAACTCGTATTTTTTAATAATATTTCCATGTAAATTACAATTTTTCTATTCAAGGGAACAAAAAATAACTAGAATTTTTTTAAGAAAATATGAAATCATTTCTCCCCTGACTTCAAAATTTGTATTATTACATAATATTTTTTTCTAAAAGAATTGTTTTTTTATTCTCAAATAGTTTTTAAAAGTTATTTTTAACCATGTGTGAAATCTTAAACAATTGATATGAATATTTCTATCATTTTACAAACAATGACCTTTTGGATTTTATTAAAAATGTAAAAAGAATCATCATATTAACATGTAAAATAAGAATTAAACTTACCATTATCATGATAGTTATATTTTTAATATTATTTTCTATTGTATCAAGGTTATTTGAAAGTTATAATATTTTCTACATTTTCTAGGTTTATAATTTTTTTTTCAATGAATAATGGATATTCTCTACAAGAAATGTTTTAAATGATATGAAAAAAATATTTTTTTATCTAAGATGTCATCTGCTGATGTTACATATTCCTTATAAGGTATATTATCCATATATAATATTTTTAATCATTCTAAAAATGGAAATATTTTTATGGTACTCGTTTCCCTTCCATGGGATATATAATGACAAAATTCTTATGAAAACAACATCATTTTTATGGGTTATACTATGAAGAAATAATTATATTATTATGAAAAAAAATCATTTTTCTATAGGTTATGATATGATAAAATGATTATGAAACCCATTTCACATTATGGGTTATCATATAATGATTTTTCATGATCATGTGGAATACATAATTATTGTTTTCATTATGATATTAGTGGTACCTTTTTCTCCCTCAAATATATTGGTTAATTATTTCTATCTAATGAGATAGATGAGAATGGATTTGGGAGTAACCACTATTCAGCAGGGGACTCTATCTGCAATGATAGTCTTGATAGTGAACCACGGCTACTATGGTAGTTTAGGGAGTGAACCTGTTTCTAAATGATATCTTTGGAAGAGAGACATTATTTCTATTTAAATGATGTTATATAAATATTTTTGTACAAAAAATGTATTTTATATTCCATTGTTACTCTCTAATGGATGTTTTCTTTGATTCCCTTATGAATCATGACTTTTGAACATGAAATAATTTTTAATAACTAAAGATTATGCTCTTTGATCTAAATGTAATGGTTTATAATTATCATCCAGATATTCCCATACCCTTACACTCAGGTTAGGATTATGTATCTCTCTTGTTTACCCTTAATTTAGAATTTAGGAATACCCTTTCATATGTTTCCATTATTCAATTTATGAATAAATTAATTATGTATGACATGTATATGAATATAAAGAGTTATGAAATTCATAGTGGGATATGATTTAGTTTACCTATAGAAAAAATATTTGGTTTCTATGTTTTGAAAGTCACTATACAATTATTCTTCCCATGAATGTGTTTTTTTTATTCTAAGGAATATTCATAAAAATTATTTAATATTTATGAACTATAATCCTATAATGATATATTAGGTATTAGAGGATAGGTTTACCTAACCATTTGAAATAATGATGTTAAAAAATTAGTAATATTTCTAAGGACATGTATAAGTATATGATTAAGGATGATTCAATGTATAGAAAAGTGTATTGGAGTTTTGGTAAATGATAGAGCGTGTGGTTTTGATGAAATTACATCCACACATGGATACCGGAATTTGATGTTTCACTTATATAAAGGTACCTAGTGTTAATAACCATGAAATGGGTACATTATAATGGACTCAATCAACCTCATGTATAGGATAATGGTCTTTGCTGCACACATGTTTTGAAACTTCTGAGAGATATTATTTGTAAATTCCAAATCCCTTTATAAACATCATAATGGTTTTAATTATATTATGAATTTATATTATCTAGGATAATCATAATTTTTCATATACTTAGAATAAGGGGTCCTAATATGGAAATTTTATAAGTGATTATTCCTGATTATATGGTTCCCCATCACAATTATTGTTAGTTACACTATTCATTTTGCTTTTAGTTAATGGATAGAACCCAAAGGAACCACGTTAATTCAATATGGGAAAAACAATATAATGATTTTCTTCGAAATTATCCATGCATTTGGGATATGTATTTAAAAAAATATTTCTATGGTTGTAGAAATTTCTCAAGTTATAAACCCTGTTATACATCAAAGTGAACAATGGTTGGAAAATCCCTATATTGATTCCATCATGAAGAAACGTATACCATCCATCAATGGTTATTTTAGTCAAATAGTTTCTAAACAATGGATCAAAAAAGATATAAATATATTTTTTTCCCCATTGTTCATAATATGAAGATGTAATTATAGTTTTTTTACTATTTTATAGGTTAAGTGGATCAATGATGGAATATAATCATTAATATGAGGTAACATGATAATAATTATTACATGTATTTGGAAGACTTCAATAACATATTTTTCAATTTGTATACTTCTCATAAACTTCATAAGATGGTGGTGAAGGAGTTCCTTGTGTAAATAATAATGTTAATGAATGTATTGGTACATATGAGGAAAATTTTACAAGATATTTGATGAATTTTTTTGGTATTATCTTCTTTAATAAAATTTAGGTGGAAATATTATTCAGTGTCTTAAAAAATAACCTCCAAAGGGATTTATCCATTAGAGTAATCAAAAACTACCAATAGATTGTCTGATGTGTCACAGGGTGGATATAGAGATTGGAGTTTCTTATAAATAAAGTTGATTTCATGTGAAGATAAAAAATCAAATTCAATAGAAAATATAAAAATAAAGTACAAAATAATATGATCTTTACATTATAAATAAGGGTAGGGATGAAGCACGAAATAAATTTTCCAATGGTAACTAAATAATTTATTATGTGTGGAAGGTAAGGTCTTCAGGAATTTGATTGCAGATGTGATAAGAATAATTTAGGTGACGAGAAAAATAGAGAAACGTCTTACTAGAATGATCTACCGACATTCCTATATTTCACATGAAATTATTATGGGAATTATTCTTACTAAATAAATATTATGAAGGATAATTTTGATGATCGATGTATATAACCTCTTAATCTTGGAAACTATGGTAAATCTCCCGAGATCATTGTTTATAAAAAGGTGTTTTCTAATGATGTGTTTAAAGGTACAATTATCATCGAATATAGAACTATTAATGTATCATTTGACTCTATATCTAATAATTCAATCATATTAGAATAATTTTCTACAGGTATAAATATGACCAAAAAACAATTAGATATATAATTATTGGTCAAAACCCTCTAATATTATGATGAAAACATATCAAATATATGATACCTCCATAGATGATGTTGGTGAGAATGTGCATCCTATAAATCAGTTAATTATTCCTCTGGTAGAAATTTATTTCATCTTGGAAATTTATGGGATTTCACTATATAATTCCACATAAATTGTCATGGAAGGGAAGATACATTTTATATTCAAAAAATCCTATGATTTCCTATCAATATAACAAAAATAATGATCATACAATGGAGATAAAATCCATTTTATGGGTCTTAAGTCCCATTAAGAAGGATTTTTTGTATCTCAATTCTTTTGGGGGAAACATGAAATAAATAATATTCGTATTTTGTGGGAGTTTTTATGTATTTTTTGGAAGAATTTACTAACCATACACATAATCATGATTCTTATTTATCAATAGAAATTATACCTACTTATATACAAATTTCAAAGACTCTTTATAGAAGTTCCCCCATTATATTTTAGGATTTTATAATGAAACTCCATGATACAATTGACAATGGATTCATTCAGCCATGTTTGTCATCTTGGGGTGCACCATTACATTTTTTTTTAAAATGGTTCAATGAGACAATTCATTGATTATTCAGAGCTAAACGTGGTCATAATTAAGAATAAGCATCAATGTAATCATATATATGAAATTTTAGATGAAATTCAAGGATCTAAATAAATTTTCAATATTAAAACTCATTCTTGATGTCTTCAGCTAAGGTTCAACAAGGTGGATATACCCAATAAAACTTCAATACCATTTTTGGAATCTATGAATATACAACGATCCAATTATATATTACTAATTTCACCCTATACCTTCATGGATTTAATGAATATGTTCTCTAGATATTACATTGACTAGTTTTTTGTAGTATTTATAGAATATATTCATATCTATTCAATATGAAAGGAAGTGAATGAAAACCACTTGAGAATTGTAATAATGACCCAAAGTGTGGAGAAAATATATTTTCAATTTAAAAAATATGATATTTTTTAGAAAAAAATATTTATTTTGGGTCATGTAATATAATAATAGTGTATATAATTATATCCATCAAATAGAAATGTTATTGGTTGTTGGATAATACCAACCAAAATGAATGAGATCAATAGTTTTCATGGAATATCTAGATGTTATTGATAGTTTGTAGATTATTTACCATGATAGTGTAATCATGTGGAATGGTAAACTCTGATTTGATCCAGGACACTTTAGATAGATGAATGTGAGGAACATTTTATGGAATTGAATAAAATATTAGTCAGTACATATATGCATACATTACCATATAGTAGAGAACATGTTTTTAATAAATATTGATGTATTGAATAAGGGATTCCAGTTCTTTCTTGTGATGACTGAAATGGTCATTACATACTCCTCACAGTAATTAATGATTCATTATCAAAATTTCCCAACTTTTGATTTAGAGTTAGATGTAGAAATTGATACAATAAAGATATGGTGGAATTATCCTTATGGAGAAAAGTGTGATATGTCTACCAATCATAATTTATTAAAGTATATATTCTCATTGAATGATTTGAATATGTGTTATTGAACATTATTTGAGATGATTAATGATTATGACTACTTGATAAATTGCGACACTAGGAAAGAGAAAAATGTAGCTACAACTTTGCGTAGAGTGGTCAATGTTATATAATCCATGATGATGATTATAAAAGACAAGTAATTTTTTATTTGTTTAATATGGATATTGATATCCTTATTTAAGGGGTAAAATATTATATTACTCAGTTGAATGATAAATAATATATCAATGTGATGATTAATAATGTTCATAAGTAAGGTGTGGAGGAGAAACATATGTATAGAAATGTATCAATGTTTACCCTTGTTCATGCTGGATAGATAACATTCAAGGATCATGTATGTGTTATATCTATACTATATATTAGGACTATTTTTTAGTGGAAGATCATAGGTTTTCATTATATATTCATCCATGAAGTATGAATATTTATAATGATTTGATTGTATTTCTGGTTGGATGGCATGATGAGAGATGTCCCAAATTTTGATGGGTACACCATCAAGATAGGGATAAAAGATAAAAGTATAAGGGTATATTACATCAATTATATACATCATAATGGTAATGGGAAAGCCTCAACAGGTATTTTATCATTTTACTCCCCAAAAATTATAAATGGAATAATTTTTAGTCTAGGGTGGAAATAATGAATAAAATGGCAAAAGATGGGGTGAATTGTGGTTTTTAAAACATTGACGGATTCTAAACACTTATATAGTAAAATAGTGTTCCTAGCATTTTCTCTCAAATTTGAGTGACCCATGAAAACAAATAAAGGAAATGAAAATTGTGATTTATTATGGTTCAAGGATAAAACGTCAATAATTCCACTACACCAAATCTTCATTCCCCGAAATGTCTGATTTTCACTAGGTACTCTTATCCAATGAACATCAATGTCAACATCATAGTTCATGTATTTAACCCCTTATAAGACATGATAAAGAAAACTAGTTATTTTTCAATGAACCAAATATCCACAACATAGTTCAAGAATATGAAACATAACCGTGATTGCATATGACAAACTGAAACTCAAATAAATCAAAAGAGTTTTATTTTGATGATGGTAAAGTAATACATCATATCTTGCAGCATAAAATGATATATGAATGAATTTCTTCAACGTAGCATGACATCATATATATCTACATTTTTTACATGCTTTCTTCAAAAAACATTATAAGAGATATGTTTAATCATGAATGTCTGCAAATAGCATCATTACCAAAATCATTGATTTCGAAATTCACTGTCATTATTTCATGATAATATGTAAAAAATAAATGTATTGGTAGAGAAGAAAATAGAAGTTAGTATACCTGATTGATATAAACATATATTTCTATAATTTGTGTCTCTAAACGAAATGACTCACAATTTTTTCTCTATTTGAATTAATCTAAACTTCATATACAAATTTCTAATAAAGAATGTGTATATATTTATATAGCAGGTTGAATTTCTCCAGGTCAAAATAGATCTAAAAATATCACATAGTAAATCGTCAATATTTGATTTCCAAAACAATCATGAGACTAACAACATCATGTAATAATTGTAATATTTGACTTCATTAAATAAGAGCAATTATTAATATCACAAAAACCCATTGAATTGGTTATAAAACCTCTATGAATTAATCTTTATTTCCATCACGACCATTACAAAAAATCTCAAAAATTATCACATATTTAAAAATTCATCATGGAATAGTCAACCATAAGGTTCCAGGACATAAAGATAAATATATAACATGGGTTTGACAACATTAAGATTATTACCAAAGTATGATTTATGTACCATTCATTTTATTTATCAAACGTATGGTTTCATCCAACCATATAGTTGATGAACTATATGTTCTGATTTCTCAAATGTCGAGTTCCATACTAACAAAGGGTTGATTAATCAAAAAATCCTTATAGCATAGGATAAATGATCTATATGAAGTGTTCTAAACATTGGTTTTATTACTTACACAACACATACAAATATAGGGTTGTGAAAATTGTTTCTATAAATAACTAAAGACACATTATGAATACATTAATGAATATTCCCTAAGATTCAAAGTCTTGAATATAATTCTAGAATAAATATTTCAATGAAAATTAATTTACATAAATTAACATAAATTAATTTCATTATTAAAACTATTTTCAGTGTTATTTATCATAAAAAAAATTATGAAATTGGTGAATGAGCACATGCTAAAAAATCTCCCCCTTTTTGATGACCACAAAACTCATAACAAAAATAAATAATAAATATAAACATTTCTTAGAGAGAGACAACATAAAATTTCTACATTTATGATTATATAATATTTATTTCTAAAAGAAATCTTCTCCCCTAATAGTTTGATAAGAAAATATCACATATTAACTAAAATATAGAAAAACAATTTTTTTTAAAATTGAGCATAAACACATTATATTAACATATAAGCATGTCCACACTCAAAGAACTATGATAATCCCCAATTTCAAAATCTTTTAATTTATCCCCTTTTATTATCAAATAATAAAATGGTAAAAAATATATTTCTATAACATCATGAACATGGTAATACGTATAAACTTACAATATAAAAATTCCCCCCCTTTTGTGACATCAAAAAGATAAGATCGGTAAAAAACTCTACCTAAATTTATACTCTATTTTAAAAAGATAAAAATAAATTTAAAAAGGATATTTTATAAAATAAATGTTTATTTGTTTAAAACTCACCATGAATCAATGAATTTTAAATTATTTTAATAAAAAAATTTCATAAGTAAAGAAACAAATACGGTTAATTCTTTCATATGAAATATAAAAAGTGAAATGGAATTACGAAACAACTAATAGAACTATTTTTCACTTAAATAATTAAAAATACATTATATAACATTTATTTTTAAATGAAAAACATTTAAAAAAATGTTTCTAAAATTGTAGACAATTCCATTAATCCTTCCAAACTATGAATTATTTCTATCAAATTAGTTAAAAATCATGACAGTTCATCTAATATGTTTTGAAAAATTATTGTACTATAATATGATGAATATGAACATTATTAAACTAGAGATAACATTATTTTATTAATATTGATCCAAGTAAAATATTATTTTCTGATAAGATAAATTTGACTTAGTATTTCTATTTTTAATGATTCAAAATATTCCTTTGAGGTCAAACAATTTGCAGTATTATGATACTCCTTTTATAATGAATAAATATATATTTTACTGATTCTTTTTGTAGATCATCATATGATATTATAGAAACATCCAAATCAACTTTAATCATAACTTTTTCTTCATTCAATAAGCTAAAAATGAAAATATTTATTTAATTAAAATAGTTTAATTAATGAAAATTCCATTTATTTAGAACTGTGACCTTCTTTATTTCATTCAGAAGACATTTCACATGAATCCTCACCAAATGAGACAAATAGTTATGCCAATTTGTCAGAAGGATTACCTTTTATCATATTGGGGTAACAAATTCTTTTAATCTAGAAGAACTTTATATCTTGATCGTTATATGACTGGTTTTTAATATTCAATTGTATATGATACATTAGTGAAAAAGAATAGAAATATAAAAGTTTAAAGAATAAGATGAAATGTTTTATTCAAAAAAAATACATAAGGAGATTCATTTCTTGATCCAAAAAACAAAAAACAATAATTTCAACATTTCAAGTTACATAAGTATAATATTTCAGATTTTGAATGAAAATAATATTTATGAATAATAGATAAAATAATTTTGATATAAAAAATATAAACAGTTCATAAAAAACACTGTATTTTCAAGAAAAATATTTAACAATGTTGTTATATAATCAATACTGACGAAAAATTATTTATATAATAAATGATATTATTTTATTAATTTTTTTATAGAAAATTATTTTCATATATAACACAAATAATATACCATTAGTATACAAATATTATAAGAAAATAATTCCTTTATTAGCGACTTTAGTACTGAGTATTCTTTATAACGAACTACTTCATTGTGGTTCACTCTTTAAGTGGATACTTCAACATATATCAATTGATCAAACATATAAATATTAAAAGATAACGGTTAGTGGAATAATCCTAAAAAATATAAAAACCATGTCCATTTTGGTACATGTATTCTGTTAGGGCCAACAATATTATAATGTAAATATTTAGGTAAGAAAACATGTATTTTAAGTAGGAATTCTTCAATGTAATTTTTTTGAGCAATAAGAATGGTTAACACCATACATATTTACTTTTACTAAATAATAAATCATTCATATTTTGTAAATTAGTATCTCAATAGATACATTTAATAGTATGAATGTTATTAATATTTAATTGTTGAAAAATATTTACTTTATAAATATTTGGTCGATCACCATGAATTAATATTCTAAACTTTCCTTTCAGTATTTTGTTTTTTTCTCAGGATTTGATTTAAATATTTCTCCCCTTTCATTAACATATTAGAATCTTATTTTAAATCATCAACATCAAACATTTATTCTCTAATCATAATGTTATTTAAATGAATGTAAATTTTAAAAGCATTATATTTTAAATCTATAAACAATTTTAATAAATTTCATTTATCTAATACAATAGTATCATACGATGTTTTATGTTTTATATAGTCTATCATTAATGATTCATATTTTTATTCCAACATAAAATAAAAATTTACTCATTATAAGAATGTTTTTCGAAATTATATTTTTTAGAGTAAGAGGATTCCACCTCATTAGTGTCATCCATTATACATGTAACATTATGACCATCTTCCGAATTTTTGGAAGAATTACCATATAAAGGATAATTATACCACAGGTAGCTTTTAAACCTTAATTTCTATTATTTTAATGATTTTATTTTCTTTTGATAATTGATTAGAGGATATATATATTCTTTTGAGACTTATTTCCTTGCATTAACAGCATCTATCATCTATATTGCCATTATTTTTATTTCTATATAACTTTTAAAAATTTTAAACAAGATCTAATATATCATTATCTCGATCTGTACAATTTGAGTCCAATGATTCACCATTGGTAGTCTTGAGAGAGGCTTCATACTTTTTTATAATAATTTCATTTTGAATCTATATCTCGACTTCATTTATCATCAATGTATTAACCAAGTCATTCATTGTAGACAATTTTATTGATTTAGACATTTATATACATTCAGATATTCTATTCCACTTAGGAGGTTTTACATTGAGTAATTTTAATGTTTGATATGTTATAAAAATTGAATTTCATAAAGCAGAAAATTTATTTAAAATGTATCTCAGCCTTCCATCCATTTGGTAGATAATTTAATTCTAATTAATTCAAAAATTAACAAGTATTACATTTTTAGCAGTGTATCATAACTGGATGACATTTTCGGTTTACTCATAGGAAAATTCAATAGTTTTTCAAATATTATATGAAATATGACATTGAGTTACTCAATTTAATTATTTAGTTCTAAAATAACACAAAATAGAACTCGTATCTTTTGAATTGATATTATACTCTTTTTCTTGATCAGTATCCAATCTTAAGAATATTCATTTGAAATCCTATAGGGCCTAATTATCTTTAAATAAACCCTTATTCCATTATTTTTAAATAAATAATCATACAAGAATCCAGAATCTATAATCATCACCATTAAAATAAAGATCACAAATCATTAACATAACATCTCTAGAATGATCCATTTCATAACCTCTATACCTAAATCATTAACACATTAATGTTAGAGAAAGTAAAAAATATGCAGAACGTTTAGATACAAAATATTGATATCGAATAGGTAAAAGTATAATATAGTATTATATCCCTTACATTTCTACAAAAATCATGGTTTGTGTGGTTGTAATGAAAACAAAGACAAAATAGGGGTGAAATGTGGTTTTCAAAACATTGACAGATTCGGGACACCTCTCTTTTAAATTAGTGTTCCCTTCCATTTATCTCAAAGATGACCTAGTAGTGAAAATAAATAATGGAAATTAACATAGTGATATATATTGGTTTAGGTCAAGAATATCCCTTTTCCTCTATAGAAATTCTCAAATCAATGATCTGGGTGATTTTCAATATTTTCTATTATTCAAAGACCTTCAATATCCAGAACTACAGGCACGAAGATGACACCTTACAAGGAATAAAAATTCCTTATTATTCTTTTGCAGGGAACCAAATATCCACTGCCTAGTACAAGAATCTGAAACATAAACAATCATGATTGTGATCTGAAAAACACAAAATAATCATAAGAGTATGATTTCATTGATGGTACAAGATAAAATTCACATCTTGTAGTAGAAACTGAAAAATGAAATCAGATCATCAATGTAGCATGAATGTATATAGATCGTAAATTTTTTCACATTATTTCTTCAAAAAGAAACAAAGAAAACACCATATAGATGATTAAAAATGAATGTCTCTAAATGGTATCATTACCAAAAGCTTCGTTGTTCAAATTCTTCATCATTCTTGCATGAGAATATGTAACAAATAAATGCATTATTAGCGATGAAAACAACAATGAGTAAACCTGACCGATCTATAAATGTATGTAACAAATGTGTATCTCTGAAAGCAAAGTCACAAAACATATTTTATATATAAATATGTGTAAAAATACATATATATATATATATATAAGAATAATTATACCTATATATTGATACAACTGGTTGAATAGATCTGATTGAAACCATATCCAGTTATATCACACAACAAATTGTGAATATTTTAATTCAAAAACATTCATTAGAGACATAAAATCCCCTCATAATTGTAATGTTTTACTCTATTGAATATGATACAATAAATCAATAATAACAAGACTTTGAATCGTTCAAAAATCATCTTTAAATCGATCATTATTTCTATCAAGAACATTTTTTAAATTTCATATTGCATCACGGATTTCAAATTTTATCATTTAATAATAAAACATATTGTTCCTTTACATGAAGACAAAACACATAACATGTGTTGAAAATTGTTTTGTTGATTAAAAATTTCAGATTAGTTTACCATACATTTTTTCATTAAACATTGGGTTGCATTAAATGTAGGGTTGATGATCTATACATTCCTCTTTCTCAAACGTCGGGTACCATACTAACATAGGGTTTATTAACAATACATTTCAAACAACATAGGTTTTATGATTCATATGCACTGTTATGAATGTTTGGTTACTTTCTTATGATGTCATTACCATCATAAGGTTAAGAACAATATTTCTAGAATATGATAAATATTCATTTTGAATACTTCAATTAATATTTCATGTGGATCAATGTTTTGAATATAAATATATAATAAATATTTCAAGGGATATTAATTTCCTGAAATTAATTTAGTTTAATTTAATTGGTATGAAAAATGTGGTTGTGTGTGAGAATCAAAACCAAAAATAATTTAATTAAATTTTTGAATCAACACAAGATTAGCAATAATTTCATATGGTTTATATTCAATCATATTACTAAGTTAGAACAATGAATCACTATAATCAATGGCTTCTAACTTGATCATATTTCTAGGTCATAGATAACAAAAGTGGTGTGTTTTTATGGTGTACCACATTCTATTGTGTCTGATTGGAATTTGATTTTTGCCGAAATGTTCTAGAAAATTATATAGCAATATCTTTATATGATGATAAGTTTAGTCACTAAATATCTTTCTCATATAGATGGTTATTCTAAAGGAAAAATTCAAACCCTATATATTATGTTGAAATAATTTTCTACAAATTCATAGGATATTGGGATACACACCATACTCTATATTGGTTTTCATGCATTAATACATAATAGTCATGAAATAACATGTGTCCTTATGTATCCCCATGTACAAATATATGTATACCTCTAACATGATAAAACTAAGTTGGATAAGGAAATCTATTAGGACTTGGTATAGCTAAAAAATTGGTAGAGAATGTTTTACCCCATTTGTAAGAGATCATGGAAACTTATATTTGGTAGAAAATGAGTGATAGTAATCACAAGTGTGATTGATAATTTGAAGTCGAGATGGTGTTTCTAATAATTTCTCCATCGAATAAGGTTATAATATTTTGGAAGAAAAGGAAACATACCCCTATGTATATCCATCAGTTTGGTAATAAAGATTATTTCATGACTTTATCTTATCCCTTTGTGATTCAACCTATCCTTTCTCATATCCATGATGTGTTCCATGTGTCTCACCCAAGGTAGTACATTTCACACTATTCACATGTATTGATATCATAGGTGATGATAATAGTGGAATATAATTATTATAAGGAATAATGAGTAGTGATTATGGATCATATAGAGAATGTTTTATGAAACCATACCTCTCACGTGGTTATGTTTTTATGGTGAATCCACCTGTTAATGGAAGCTGTGTGGGAACATGAGGATATTATGAGGAAGATGTGCCCATATTTGTTTGTATCTGAATAATGAATTTTGATGGATAATTTAATTTTAAGGGTGTCAGAATAAAACACCACAATTTTTGAATATATTATTTCATATATATTTAGTTAAATTTATGTATTTCATTACAAGAAAAAACACATTAGGATACAACTTCATGTAAACAGGGGTTATCTTTCCTTAGATACAACACTAAGTTTTAAAAAAACCATGATATATTATTAATATAGTTATTTAAACATCACCTTTATATCATATCCATTAAATATAAAGACCTAAATATTACTAAATACTTTTAAAATAATTATTATAATTGATTTCTATAAAGAAAACATATTGATAAAAAGACTCTAAATTTTCATAGTGCCCTTATATGTTTTGAAAAAAACATTCTATAAAAAACAATTATAATTAATAAAATTAGACATTCACAATTTTATAAAAATAATATCAAAAAATAATATACATAATTTAAATCCCCATTTTAAAATTATCTTATGATTATTTTTTGTGAGTTTTTTTTTAAATTTTTAATTTTTTTGAAGAATATTAAAAAGTACTATTTTTTAAAAAATATACATTTTTTATTTTTTATTAAATTAAAATTATATACAGTTCATTTCAATGTAATATTAGTTGAAATATATTTCCAAAAATCCAAATCTGGTCCTCAAGATCAATTTTATATTTATTTTCAATATAAAATCTTGTAATATTTTGAAGAATTTCGCTTTAAAACAACACTTTCTCATCGCATTTAGGAAATTAATTTAAAAATACATGTGTCCACATCTAGGAATGTAATTTTTATAAATTTATTTAATATTTTGAATCATAATTTTTCATTGTATATAATAAGGTCAACTAATTTTAGTTTTCAAACTTAATAGTAAAATGAATAAAACTTATTTTCCGCAGTTAAGGTAAAAATTGGTTGACTGGTGGGGGTGAGGTAAAACTAAAACATTTACGATATTAAATTTAAAACATGTCCATAATACAATTTATGTCGTTTTTTATACCTTATATATTCATGGATCAAGAACTGTCCCTTTTGGAACCATTTGTCATGATAAAAATGTGAGCATGTCTATTTCCTTTCATAAATTTACATGTGTGCCATTCAACTCACTTATAAAATGACACCACCAATTATATAATCATAAGATATTAAAACCATTTTTTTATCTACCAATACCTAACCAAATATGTTCTAAAATATCATCATCTAAATCTAAGAAGCCTTATTATAGACAGAAAGCAATCAGAGAAAGGCTTTTGGCCAAAATAAAGAATGATACCCGGAAGAAGAGAAAATGTTCATCAACTACTGTTTATGCTTTATTTCCTAATAAAAATAAATAAAAAATTACATATACATGATAATATAATTACATAAATATATTACATATATTTATATGTTTAAATTTTATGGTCATGGTGTATAACCATTTCCACTTCCATCAAATAGGATATGAAGTCATGATTCTTTTGAACAGTGGACTATCACCAGACGTATAGATGTTATTTGTTTTTCAATTAATACAATAAAAGTCTGGAAATAATGATGTATTTTTTATTTTTATATTATATTTATGTTATTATTATACTTATGGATTTTTTATATCAATCACATCTTCATACTCTCAATTTTTTTTGGAATATGATAACATTGCTCAAGTGTATATCAGCCTACCACATCATGAAGTGATGTGATTCATTCATGATTTACAAGGAAGGTAATAAGGATGGGTTATATGAAAATATGAAATATATATAAGTCATAAATTTATTTTATAATGATAATGTTTCATTTACCTTTCTTTATTTAAATCTTAAAATGAAATGGAATCATCCTTCATGCATACCTACACGATTTGGTCTCCATGAACTATGTCTTTCATTTTCTTCAATAAATCTTTTGGAATATTCTAAATACATATATAAAGAATATATATTATTTTAATATCAAATTTAAAATTCTATATTTTATGGAATCGTGTTCAATGTGTGATTACGAAAAAAACAAATCAAAACATTCATAAAAAATAAAGCTTTTAGTAACCAAAACGTAACTTTATCATTGAATTGTAAACAAATGGATAATAAAATGGCATAGGAAAATCATATAATATATAATATATATATATATATATATATATTTATAATATATTTATAATGAAATTGTATTATTAAATTGATGGTTTTTCTATGTAATAAGGAACTCAAGACTTATGATATTGGATTTGTGTCTCCATTTACATTATTTCAAAAGAATGTTATGTTATACACCTTTATTATTTAGTAAGGCTTATATAAATCCCATTTGAAAATTCATATCACGAATTTATTTATCCTCATGTTATTTTATGTTCTATATTTATTTAAAAAAATCATGGGGCTTATGATTTAAAGTTACCAAAATGGTACTGATTTTATGTTATAATATATTCATTTATCGAGAATATTTATGATTACATATTTGATGATAAAATACTATGACAAAAATTTAAATCAACTAATAAATTTTATTCTACTCTCATTATTCATTAAATTTTCAATTAATTGTACAATGTTTTCCTAATTAAAAATATAAATTAATGATAACATGTTTTTATAATAGTCCATATTTATTTTTTTCTTTGGTCAGAAATCTGTATTCTTCAGCAAAAAAAATTTCTAAATATTTTTTGTAGATAATTATCTTATATATTTGACAATAAATTTTCATCTATGATTTATTTTTTACGTAAATTATTTAAAATGTTTCTTCATTTTCTTTTGAAAATAATTAAAAATTTTCATTTATAAAAAAAGTGAAAGGAATATATATTTTTTATTTTATACGACATTAACAAAACATCTCGTTGTCATAACCATTATTTTCACTAAATCATCCATTATAATTTATAAAGAAGTTTTTTAGAGAATAATATTTTTCATTTTTATGGTTATTGTTTTTTCAAATGAAAGTGGATAATCTAAAAATAATTTTTTTAAATGATTAATCAAAATCACATTTCATCTTGGATGATATCCATTAATATTACCTATTTCTTAATAGGGATATGATCTTACTATTGAATTCTTATTATTTTTCTAAATTTTTTATTTTTATGATGGAATGATTTTTATGAAACTCGTATCTCTTCCATGGTATATACCAATATAAACTTTATATGAATGTCACTTATTTTTTCCATTGGTTATTATATGATAAAATTGTAAAATTTTTGTAAAACCTATCACTTTTCAATAATATACGATATGATAAAAAATTGATGAAAGCCATTTAATTTCATGGGTTTTGATTTGATAAATTTTTTATGATCTTTTCCATCAATAAATATGGTTTTCATTATGATATTTTTTGTATATATATATATATCTTCTAATGCAGGGGGAAAAATTTTATATCATGAAATTGAAAAAAAAATGAATGGGGAGTGAACCCAGTTCAGTAGTGTAATTTTTCTTTATCATGGACTTTGTAGTAAACCTGTATTACTATGATGACTTTTGGAGTGAACCCATTCCACTTTGATATCCTTTATAGTGATCCTTGAATACTATGGATATGATTTTCTATGCTTATTTATGCCAAAAATATATATATTATGATAATTTTTGGGTCTAATGGATCATGTTATTTCATTCATGTATTATCAATTTATTTTAAACATCCAATGTTTATTCCATGACTCATGGTTGTGATCTATGATATGAATGGTGTTATTTTCTAATTTAATTAGCAGGTTCTATATCCCTTATATTCATTTTATGCATATTTAACTCCCTTGATTACGGTTACTGAGCATCTTTTCTGACCCTTTCTTATGATTCCTTTTTCTATGTAATAATGAATTATATATTTTTTTGATATGTATAAGAAAGAATCAAGTTATTATGATCATATTGGGAGATGATATTTTTTAAATATAGAAATATTGACTTTTTTTTTCCTTGTTTTCAATGAATCTAAACTATTATAGTCCTCAGGCTGGTGTTTTTTAAATGTAATGAATATTAAAAAAGTGATTTAACATCTATATATTATAATTTTGTGCTATATTATTGGATTTTATCTATCATATATCCCTAATAAACAATGAAAATTATAAATCTATATTAGATGAATATTTATATTTATATAATTTTATATCATTCACTTATAAGTTTATATTAACCATGTACGAATAAATCTTTTGTAAAATCAATATTTTTGTGTTAACTTTTTAATTTTTCACACAAGTTACAATTCAGATGTATTGGTCCATTCATATTGGAAATGGTGTCATCATCTATAAAATGGTCATGAAGTTTTATAATATGATTTTGATATATTTAAGGATTCCCTTTTTCATTTCATGGAATTTATGGTTATGATTTTCATGAATATCATAAAAATAGCATTGTGATAAATTTTGATTCCATAAAAATAATTTCACCTAATCATGACTACAAATATTTTTATAACCATTAAATAATCCCAAATAATATGAAATTAATTTTTATTACATAATAATACATTATTTAAGATTTCACATTCGTTTTAGAGGAAAAGGTTATTAAAATTAAAATTTTAGTAGTAAATTTTTCAAAACCATGAACACATTGCAATGGTTGAATCAGTATGAACATGTTATTGTATAGGGAAAATAATAATCATATATATTATGAATGAATTAAAACTTTTAATTAATGTGATAAATTATATTCATGAATATTATGATGAATAATATAAATGAAATAGATGGTAAGAACTTATTATTTTCAATATCTCTCGGTATTCTGGTTTTAGGCAGTTAAATTATATAGTGATTATTATTATTATTATTAAATTTCATTTGGATTCATTAATAATGATGTTAATTTAATATTTATCCAACATATATATTTTTATAAAGATACATTTTATACATTAATTAAAAATTAAATACAATTAATTGTGGTCATAGATTGAATTTAACAAGGTTGGTATTTTAATTTTCCAATGTGTGGAATGAAATAAGATAATAGTTTTTTCACAAAAGAATAATACTTTTTAAATTTTTTCATTTTATTTTTTTCATTATGTTATGTATTATATATTACATTTTATGGGTTTGAAATAAAATAAAGTCATAAAAGATCTTTCTTTAGATAATTACCTCTTATTTTCATAACATCCAACTGATTGAACGTATAGACTTTGGATGAAAGTAGTTTCATTAGAAAATTGGATTTTAATTGATGAATTATTTTTAAGGTATTTTTAAATTATTCTTAAATAATATTTACCTAATATTTCTATTTTTAATGTTTAGTTTCAGTCCCTCTTTATAAGAAAAAATCAGTGTTTTTTTTCTTAACATTCAAATTTTAAAGGTCAATAATTTAATTTCAGAAATTCCATGTGTATTTCAAATTTAAAATTCATAGTATTTCTTTACACTTCACTTATAGTTGAGTAATTTTTTTTAAAATTTTTCAATAATTTATTTAAATAGTATTCTTTATTAAATTCCCTTTAATTTGATTTTTTGGATTTCAAATATAATTTTTAATTCAAAGCTATCTAGATAACCATTGAAATAGAATTTAAAAATTAAAAATATTTCCTAAATCTAATAATTGTCCATAAATTTCATCCATGTATCTATTTTATCAAAATAATATAACTTTTAATATATTTAACACCATTTACATTATATTTTTTACTGCATGCACAAGCGTTGTGTCAATGTTTCATAAGAGTATTATCTATTTAAATTATTAAATTAAATTAAAAAAATAAAATAAATTTGATTTACGAGTCATAAATATTATCATTTTGATCCATTAATAATTTATTTTCATTATTATCATTTGCATGACCATGTTTTTAGACAATATGTCTAACATTTTTTTATTATGAATTTATTATTATAAATTAAAATTCTTGATCAAATAATGTTGAAACAAAATATATTTTAATTAAAAATGGATTATGAAATAGTATAAATCTTTTCTTTTTATATGTTTAATGAGAATTTTTTGTGATATTTTATATCATAATCCCAAAATTGATAAAATTTTACCACATTTTAACCATTAGAATGGAAAGAATCATATAATATGGTAACATATGATTGGAACTAAAAATGAAATTGAAATTATAAGATTATTTGAACATGATGATTTTTAAATTTGAAAACAATTTATAGATTTAATTTATTGAGTTTTAAATATAAATTATAATATTGTTTTGTGTAAAGCAATTGAAAAATACAAATGACCATTTTTATATAAAAAATGAATTTTCATAAACATCATTTACAATGTTGAATCATATGATATATATATATTAGTTTATGGTTAATTTTTTTTTGATATTCAAATAAGTCTTATAACAGATGGATCATTCTTAATATATAATTAAATTAAAATCAATAGAATAAAATTTTAATAGAGTAAAATATTAAATATATTCCAAGAAGAAAATAATATATTTAAAATCAATAATATAAATTTTAAAATTAATATTATACTCCCATTATAAATATTTGGCTGGTAAAAATAATTAATATATTTTTATAACTCATATATCATATGAATTCCATAAAAGTTATGGTATTTATAAAAACAATATTCTTTACCATTCACCAAAAAATTACCCTCAATTAAAAAACACAAAAAATAACTCTAATATAATTTTGAAAATTTTAATCAATAAATGATGTATATTTAAACAAATTAAAATTAGTAATGACTGGAAATTTTTTCAAATAAAATTATATTTCACACAAGGTAACATTTTATTTAATAGAATTATCTCTTTTTCAAGGGAAAAACATATTCTTCTTCAAGAAATTTATTTCAATGATTATAATAAAAATTAATATGAATCCATATAAGTAATAATAATTAAATAAATCATTATAAATACAATATTACCAATGATGTTGTGAAGATAAATTAAATTAACTTTTGAAAAAAGTAATTATAATTTTTTTAAATGATTAATACTAATTTAAAACATGGTTTAATGATATTTTATTATTTAATAATTATTTTAAAATTTGTAATCATTAATATTAAAATAATGTAAAAAAATAATTATATAAAATACATGGGCCATTATAGTTGAAACTGAATAGTGTGGTTGATTTTCTTGGTTTCACTAAAAGAGTACACACATAAAAAAATTGATATTGGATTTGAATAGATTTTTTGGGTAGTTGGTGCATTTGAAATTACATATATTTTATATAGGATAAGAAAAAGGGACACACCGATATCGTTATGAATTTCAAATGTTGGTGGTGTTCCTTGCATAAGGTTGAAGTGGGAATGAATATACAATAATAAAGAATTATCTCATTCTAAAACCGGTAAGATATTAGCTTGAAAAAGGGTAAATAACCAGACACTGAATAGGGACTATGTTTTTAAAATATATCAATTTTATGGGTATTTCCAAAGAGAATAAAAAAGGGATGAAAATTAGGCCATCCCATAGATGGAACCACTAGGGGAAGCATATTTTTAACGTAGTGGCCGATCTTACACCTCGATTACAATAACCCAAAATTAATTATTAGTTCAATATATTTGAACAAAGTTCAATGGATCCCATCCCAAAAGAAAAATATATTTTTTCAGTAGTATTTAGAGATAGGATGTATAAATGGTTTTTAAACTACACATAAAAATATGAAATAAAACATAATGTTATCATGAGAACATTTTTATTTATTCCAGTATATCCTTGAAATAATTCATATATATTGTCATTATAATATAGAGAATGGAAAACATAAAAAATAGTGAGTTCATAATAAATTACGGGATAGAGTACAAGGAAATATATCACTAGATAAATAATTCATTTATAATATAGTTGAGACAAAAAAATATTCAACTATAACATTTAACTATTATCTTAAAAATAGAACAAAAAAGAAATTTGAAATAACAACATAAATTATCAAATAAATAAAAATATAGTTTCAGAATTAAGGAATGAATAATTCTAGGAAAGACATCATTCCAAAAGATAATATATAATTAAAAAGGTGTCTGAAAAATAATAAAAATATATTGTCTCATGATACAAATAAATTAATCGAGGGGATATTTTAGCTTCCATCTATTAAATACTAATTTGAATACATTTATAATATTAAATAAATTAATAATAATTTAATACATAATCTATATAAATATGAATATATAGAAACTATCATATGAGATATAAATATTTACCCTACATAATTAGATATTTCAAATGATCATAAAAATTCTGGTGTAATATAATGTGTGGTTTCATTAGAGTGTATTTTATATCAATAAAATAATTTATATTTGTTAAAAATACATGTAATTTTAAGTGAGAACTATACAAGAACATTCATGGCATCACATCGTTTCACACAGACCCCCACAAAAAAATCCAATATACAATTTCATATTGAAAGCACCATCACTACTTTAGTACATGAACATCCTCACATCGCACATCATGATTTTAGATTTCAAATCGAAAACATCATCACTATGATAATACTTTCATCATCATTAATCATACACCATGATATATAACATACATATCCTTGAATCTTATTCTCAAATGAGAACCACCCACCAGAATCCATCTTCACCAATTAAATACACTATAAAATATAATAAAGAACATCATTATGATATAGACCATGAACCAAAGCATCTACATAATCACAATAAAGAACAATCCTAGAGGGTACCCAGAGATTGAGGAATTTCCACCACAAGATATACCTCCTAGAATGTAATAATCATCTCAAAATTCACTTCTAAATACTCATTGAAAACGCCAGACATGTTCGATTATGAAAAGAGTAGTGGAATCCTAGACAAACTGCAGAGAATGGTGCAGACTAAGGCCTCGATAGATAGCTATGACCATTTCAATAACCATCAAACCATAAATTCATAATGACCACCCAGTGAACAACAGAAACATATAGCATCTCTTCCACTAAAGCATCAGAAACAAAAAGAAGAGGAAAAATAAGAAATCACTAATGAACCATGGCCATTATATTACCATCATCACAATCTACAAAGACTTTACTGAACCCAAAATGATTCCATCCATCAAGAGAATAAATAAAAAAACGAGAAAAAAAGTTTCAATGAGATGAAACTCCAATAATAATAATTTTGAACTTCTTTAAGGATGAAAAGAAGAAAAATAAATCCCAAAAAATCAGGGAAAACAACAACCCAACCACCAAAATTTAATCTATCAATTAGACTATGATACAGATGGAATAAAATAATTTCAATCATAAGCCACGCTAGGAGGATCAAAAGACACTCATCAAATTAAATGACTAATAACACAATAAGAAATAAAATTATTATTTAATAAGAAGAACATGTGTAGATTATGAATCCCAAAACACTGGTTAATGGGTAACCAAAATAACCTAAAACATACATGAAATCCACCAATTCAGTTTAAAAGGAATCCTAATTTTATATATCTAGAAGTGAGAGAGGATGTTAAGATGAAAATGGTCCTCTAAATAGATCCATGACCACATACAAAAAAAATACAAATATGAGCCTCCCCCAAATCCAAGAAAACACCAAAGACTAAAACCACAAGAAAAACCCAATCAACAATTAAAAACATTGAATAATACAATAAATTGGGTATAGAACAACGAATCTTGTTAGAAGAGTAGTCATGGTAAACATTAGATGTCCCAAAATCAAGATATAAAAGCCCAAAGAATGAAATTAAATCAAGGGTAAGATCCTATTTGGAGACCCAATAAATAAGGTAGCAAGAGACTTGGAGATGACCACATCACATTCAGTAAAATCATCGGTGAACCCCAAAAGAGGGTTATTCTTATAATAAGATATATATAATGGTATCAGGGATTTATTTAGAATAATTATAGTATATCCCATGTAATTCATCTGATTTATCATAGTATTTTTTAATAGAAGAGTATCGATCTAATTAGTTAAAATATATCATGAAAATGATGATATATTTTTCTTCTATTTTATGAGATTGATATGTTTTTTTCTTAATATAATTTAAAAATTTGTTTTATCATTCTATTTTAAAATAATTATCCAATTTCACATTTTATTAAATCATGTTCCACTTTTTATTATGATGAAGAATGAGTAAGATAAATCTTTAATTCCAGAAGCATGTAAATCAACCATTAGAGAATCAAAAAAAAATACAATAATGAAATGATATTTTAACTATAAAAACTTATTTTAACATGTATTTATATTAATAAATATGAATATACCTTCTTTAAATATTTATTTCATCAATTCCTAAAACAAAAATTATAAAATACATATAAATTCTTCAACTCCATGTCTTTCAAAATATAATAACACTAGGACAATATTGATTATATATTTTATCATATTATAATTAATATATCAACCAAACTAATTAAATAAGAAAACATGGTATTTTTTAAACGACTAATATATGTTTAACAAACCTATATAACATTATTATTGTATAGCAGTTTTTCTTTTTAGAAATCACGTGATATATTCACAGTAAAAAGAATTCCCCACTAGTGGCCTTTATTGATGATTTCCTTCTCAGGGTTTTGATGAATAATTTTATATCCATGTGAAATATGAATAATTTTGTTGATTCTGAATCAAATTAGGTATTATTTTATGATAAACTTACCCTATATTTGAAGTTAATTGATTTAAACACCAAAATTATAAATTGTATAAGGTTGGCCTTACACGTTTAGTATTTTTCTTTACCCTCGAGGTTTGGAGCATTAATTTAGATAGTTCACTATCTTTTTACTATTAAATAATTTTCTACTGGAAGATTTTTTTTATCACATATGTCCATGAAACATAATAAATTTATATCATTACTATACGAAAAATCACATATACATCAGGGATGTGTAAGGCTCTTTCATTCCTCAATTATTACATTTTTTATGTTCCATCCTTCCCCACTTTTCTTTTCCCTAATTTTTTCATGATGTTCAGCCATAATATTTTTATCCATGTTTTAATTTAAGATATATTACATTGTGAATTTATTCTATGTATAAATTGAACTTGACACTATAAGATCATAAGATGATTTTATTTGAGAGACTAGTTCTATTAATGTGAATAAAATATGTCCAATAAAACAACAATTCTTAGTTATTGGATTATTTATATAGTCTATAACATGAAATAATAATATTATAATGATTTACTCATACTAAGCAACAATTTCATCCTCATACTATCTTAAATTAAATAATTTTCTTTGTATATAAAATCATTTCTTCAGAGGTTAATATTTCTCAATGAATTTTACCTTAGAATTATACTATTCCATTCAATCTATCTTCTAATCCTGTTATATATATTAAATCAATTTTCAGTATTCGTCATCATCAACAATTAAAAAACATACTTCTATAATGATAAAATCCTTTTATTATTTATCAATGCCAAAAAATGATTTCATTTTAATTAATAAATAGTTCACGAAATGTTATATTAGTTGTTCAATTAATGGATGGAGGTTTCTTCGACCTAAATTAGTTCAACATAAATGAATCAAGATGTGATGTAGTAATTTAATTTATATAGAAATGTTTATTAATAATTACATAATTCAATTTCCCTAATATTTCACAATATTATCTTCTCCACCAACAGTCATGTTTACATGCTCTTGAGGGAAACCCCTATGTCTATTATTGGGATGGTCATTTTTTCATTAATTTTAGTAGACACTATATATATGTAAATTAATACACTACATTTTATAAAGTCATTATGAATCATAGACAATAATTCTAAATCCATTTTAATAAATTATATAAATTTAATATTTATGCATAGCTAATATCATAATTATGATACTAGTAACAATGAACATATCTCCAAATAAAATTAAATTTTTAAATAATTCTTACTGTATTATAAAAGGAATTTTTTTTAACTGTAGAATATCCTTCGGAAGTTTCTATCTAGGTTTTTAGTCATATAATAACTCATAATGTACCTAGTGATAATCAAGTTAATACTCAACCAACTTTTTCCATGGTATTAACTCTTAGGTGTTTATATTTGATATCTAAATACACTTTCCAATATCAATATAGTGACATCTTTTATTTTAAATAACACACTCTATGCATTATAAAAATATTACACTATTTTAATTTACATTGTATTATCCCAATAGAATTTCATAAGGTTGTGTTATTTAATAAGTCTATTTTAATATTATAATTCAAAATGGTCCTACAAAACATCAATTGATACTAACTATAACACCCAAAATATAGTATCCTAGATTCATAGGTTAGTTTAATACATTGGAATAAGATTTAATGGATCCTGATATCAAGGAACAAATTTTTTATAGTCATGGGAGATGAAATACATGCACGATTCTCCAATAAGATATTAAAACATGATCAAAAACCCTAAAATTATATAGAGAACTTTATAATTTATTATATTATATCCTTAAAATATTTTTTAAATATATTCTTTTAAACCTAAGGAATGTAAAATATATAAAATTCTGACATCAATTGCTCAATAAGGGGAAGAATACATTAGATGTTATCAAAGAAACTATAAATCTTGTATAATATGGTAGATCTATTGAATAATAAATTTTTTCATATGGCTAACATCATGAAAAGGTGATTAAATCCATCGATTAGATAACATTATAAATAATTTTATTATTAAAAAAATATTTTTTTCAAAATGATATAACATTTAATGTTGTACATCATAATTATCACACCATGATCTAATGAAATTAAACATTTTAATTTTTTTAATTACTATAATATTTTTTATCTTCTTTTTTGATTTCAAGCTAGTTAGAGCACGGTTTCTCAATTGCGTGTCTGGTTGCAGGTAACCATGTGAGGGTTCTAGGCCTAGGTAGTGGCCAACACTTGGGCTAAACCGTATGGTTGCCCAATATTTTGAAACAAATATAATTTTTTGAAACAAAATTAAGGTAATTGTTTTAAGAAAAATAATATTATTATTATTTTGTAAATAATAACATTGTTATTATTAAAAAATTTCTTCATATTATTATTATTAAATGTTTATTACTATTAGTATTATTTAAAATGAAATGAATATAACTACTGTTATTAATATTATTTTTACTACTACTATTATTGTTATTATTTGGTTATTATTTTTATTTGGTTTTGTTTTTATTTTCCTTTTTATGGAGGAACCCAATATTTGTCAACCCCATTCTCCCTTTGTGTTGCGCAACCGACCCCCCCCCCCCCCCGCCAACTGTAGACCATTCATCCTTCACTGCCCCCCTACTCTCTTCGGCTACCCATCCCTTCTCCAGTCGACCAATCCTACGTGGTCGGCTCTAGAGTGAGCCCCCATCCTCCGGTCAACCTGCTCTAACGTGAACCTATTACTCACGACCCCTATTCTCTAGCCACCCTATCACCAAAACATCCCTTCCAAGCTATGACCCCCTTACTAGTAGCCCTCTGTATGGTGGCCTCCATTCCGGTGGACCTTCCTGTCTTGCAGTCCTCCTCCGATGTGTTTTCTGGTAATTCTTTTGGGTTTCTTCCCATGGTTTAACTTTAATACTAAGGGTTAATTTTATGCATTTTTATTATTGTATAGAGGATGAAGATTAGTCTTCAAGTTTTATTACCCTCCTCTGATAGGTCCTCCACAATTCACACTCAACCAGTTATTGTTTATATGATTTTACATTATTTAATTTCATTGATATGTTTTTTTATTTTTTTTAAATGTGTTGTATGGGTTGTTTTTGTGGTGTGAAAAAAATAATTCATGTTTTTTGTGATTCACATGTGATGAAAATAGATTTTTATAAGGAAATTAGTTATATTTTGTTCTTTTGGGATTTACTTGAACATGTTATATTATTTTTTTAGAAGGCGAGATATGTGTTTGAAAAGGGATTTAATGGTGAAAATGGGATAAAAGTGCATTTTTCAAGTGAAATTGTTATAATTGCCTAATGGGTTCCTTTTTGTGGATCTAAATTGATCATTTTAATTCTGGAGAGTGTTTTAAAAATGTTTTTTTCGTAAATAAATTTTTGAAGGGTGATTTTCTGATGTAAAATAGATATATTTTCAATGTGTTCTTCTTGTTGTGTTTTTGGGTCTCAGGGATTTATTTTAGGGACTTGCAGTGGGTTTCGAAGGTGAGAATGCATATTACGAGGGGTGGATATATATAAATTTATATATCTTCTATTTGTGCGTTCCCTCATGGAGTAGGGAATAATTTCATAAGTTTAAGTATATATATATATATATGCAAGTGGGTGCATGAAAGTGGCCTACTTCTTGAGTTAAAATGCTTTTTCTTGGCCATCCATTGCGGTACGATATTACATGCACTTTCCTTTTTTAATTTAAGATTCATTTGATTCTTTATTTTCTAACCCTATTTGATTTATAAATATGAATATATAATCCGTGGATTAGATTTCATGGTGTGAGAATAAATTTTTAATCCTTATTTAGTGATAACTAGAATTATTTTTGTAAAAAGTGCACACCAAGTGCTTGGTTAAATGCCCGGTTAGATTTGTGGGTAACATAAAATGTAAAATTCATGGTTTGGATTTTTATATGTGTTATAATGAAGTGAAATGTTTTTCAGGGATCCTTGAATCGTTTCCCTTGTGTTTTTGGTTTTTATAAAGATACAAATGTTGGATATAAAGGTTATTTGGCATATGTCATTGATAAATGGAGAGTTTCAGGCATTTATTAAAAATGGTTTGTTTTAAAGGTGTAATATTATTGTTTAAAGGATTTTTTATAAATTGTTTGAAATGGTAATTGGTGTGTTAGAGCTAATTTTTAAAGAGGGATTACATGTTTGATAAATGTTAGTTTTGTGAATTTCTTAAAATCCAATTTAGAATCATTGTGAAATTGATAAAATTATTTAGTATAAAAACCTCCATGGGATGTTTCTCAGGTCTTTTATATGTATAATTGATGGTATTTCATTACTGTGGAATCCTAATGATCCATCACCAGGGTTACATGGTGGGAACTCTATGTGTTATAATTACTTTAAAGAATGAGATTACTACTTGGGGAGACTCCAGATGAGAACTATTGCGAATTATTATATATATATATATATTGTGATTGGATTCTAAAATGGCATCAGTTGTCTTACCCCTGTTATATACATGAGACATGGTAACCTAGAATATTGAGTGAACTTTCTGAGAACTATTTTCCCCCTAGTAGTTCATGTAATGACCAGGGGCCCATAGTAGGTTGATATATTTGGGTTTATTTCTATTATATTGTGCCCCTCAGTCTGTCCTGAGTTAGGGTGGTCTTGTGTTTTCATGTTTTTTATTTCATCATGTACGTCATGTTATAGGGGATGGGGTCTCATATATTAGTATGTTATGGATTGTTTTTTATCTTCTTGGTTCACATATATCTATTTGTTATTTGTTTCTGGAAGTGATGAATTTGTTTCTTATAGTTATATTTTCATTTCCCATCTTATGTGAGTATAGTAGTGCCTTTTTATTAGTATATTCTTTTAATTGATGTGTTTATTTCAAAAATATTGTATTTTTTTAAAATTAAATGTGTTTTATAATCATTCGTTCCATCAAAAATGAATATCATTACTTCCCTTTCTAAAATGATAATGACACACAATTGGAATGAACATGGTTTTAGAAATGTATAAGTTTAATGAGTTGTAATTTGTTTTTGAGAAGACACATAGAATAGAATACTTTTTTATATTGAATATTAAACTTGATAAGTGATGTTTCTTTTGTTTTAATGGAAGTGAATTGGGAATAGTTTATCAGGATAGCCTACTGAGTTTTAATACTCATGCCTACATTTTTATCATTGTTTTTATCAATATGTGTTGTGTCTTCCTTGGATTAGTTCATAGTAGAGTGATGTTGGTCTGAGGTCATTGGTGATCTATAGGGACCTATGTGGTTTATGCGGTTTTATTTTATTCTCGATGCTAGTTTTTTTATAGTTCAGTTTATTTTTATTTAATTATCTTTTATTTATGGAAAAAATCATTCTCACCTTTTTAATTTTCATTCCTAACAATAGTTTCCTACCCATGGGGATCAGGAATGCCCTTCAGAACATTACATGGGCTGGCTCGAGTGACTCGTTTAGGGTCAACCTGGGTCATCTTGTCACAATAATCATATAGTGAAGAACTAATGTAATCATATCGTAAGTAAATATGTAAGGTTTACATTAAATACCAAAACATGATTTTCTCACAAGACCTAATGATGAGTCAACGGGATATAGAGGGACCCACCTATTATATATTGTGACGTCCTGACCCAAGTGCCACAAAATGGTTCCCCTAGCTAGTTGGCCACATTCCCTTATGTGTACCTCCTCCATACGCTAGATGGTTCTGACTAGCAGCGATGGTATATTATGTCAGTCTTGAGGAGACAATACCATCTTTTATCAGAATCAAAACAAAAAAGGGAGAAAACAATAATAACCAAGTATGGAAGCATATAAATAACCAGAACGATACCATGGAATATGATAGTAAAAACCAGGAAATAAAATACTCAAATAAAGGGTAAAACATTCTATGAAAATTCAAGTTTCAATTGTCAAAAATGCAACTAAAATTAATGACACAGAGACTAGCAAGAGGGTCCCAAACCACGTCTGGTTCCCTCTCCCGTTCTCTAATCCCAAATAGAAACCTATCCCAGGGCCTTTCCCTTATCTTATCCTGCAACAGAAAAGTATGCTCGAGTACCATTCTGGCGGCCCAAATAGGGTTTGAGTACGACACTATAGTCCACCCCAACAGTGTCAAAAACAAGTCCAATAAAAAGATAGTGCATGAAATTGTATGAAGAAATTAAATACAATGCATAATTAAATAGTTATCACATTTCTATTTATTCTTTAAATAATCACATTAGGCATGGTTTCAATTCCTGTTCCCCTTTTGAATCATCATTCATTATTATCATTTATTCGGTGCATGTCATCATACCTAGAACCAAAAATCTCATTACATGTAGGTCTCCATGCCTATCTTTCTAAATCTCATTTGTAGGTCACCATGCCTATCATTCATTATTTCCCAAGAATTTGTCATATCATTCCATTACTAATCCTATGACAAGTTAAACATTTCAAAGTCTGTTAGTTATCTAAAACATTTACTAAGAACATAACCCATTAATGAATTCACCATTTAATTAACCAATAAACACATTTCTTTTTCCATAATTAACTCTTCAAAATTAAATATCAATATCAAATTTCAACTTTTCATAATTAATTCTCACAATCAACCATCTTTTATCAACATCATGAAACATAATTAATTCGTACAATTAATTATCTTACATAACCAAACCTCATTTCAAAATTAACTTTCCCAAATTAATTATCTTATCAATATTAATTCAATATTTGAATTAAAATATCACAAACCAAAACCAATCTACAAAATAACTATTTGGGAAAACCCCCATCATTTTTTCTACGATTCAATTATCAAATAATAACCATGATAATCTCAATTCAATTCCACATTCCTAATCACTAAAATTTAGGAAATAAATTATCAAGAGAAGAAAGAAAATCATAAGCTCACATACACATAACAAAATCATGACCATAGGAGTTTTATTTAGAACACCTTCCTCAACTCATTGATGGATGTTAGCCCAACGGAAATCCCAAAATTCTGAATGGAACAACGCCATCGATCAAGCTTTAGATCTAAGTCTCTAAACCAAAATTATGATCAAAGGCATCAAGATCCTTGTAAAATACATCTACTTAACCAATAAAAGATCTATATCCCAACTCATATGTTTAGACAGATGGAAATGGTGGTAATAGACCATGAAAAGATCAAGAAAAGATAGGGGAATGTAGGAGAGAAGCGAAGGGACGAATTCTACGTACCGGGGAGAGATAAAATCATCAATATGGCCTTTTGATCTCAAATAATGGTGTTCGGATCACATTAGAATCCCTATGGAAGGATATGGAAGCACCTATAACTTTTCAATCCCTATCTAGGTTGAAATATGGAATTCTCAGGGATGTTCAAGTGGTTTTAAAAGGATTTTTAGATATTAAATTATGGGCACACTGTTTACTGGGCAGAGGCACATTATTTTTTGGGTAGAGGTGGATGGTTGTGGTAAACCATGTGCCAATAATGCAGATCCCTCTGTCCATGTTTTAATAGCCGACATGATTTTTTTGAACAGTTTTTCAAACCGTGCACCAAATGTGCTGACCAATTTATCTAGTTTCGCATACTAGGAAGAGTTTGGTCGCGTGGTTTGTCAGACCATGCTTATTACATTCATAGCTCAATTTCCATTCATATTCCTAAAAATTTCACCCAAATGAACCTTAAGACACTACTCCATATCAATTACACTAAAAGCTTCAAAAATAACTTGAAAACACACCCAATATGACTCTATAAAAGGTCGATATCTTACAATCTCCCCACCTTAGAACAGATCATCCAAAATATTCACTTCTGAACTTCTATAATATTTTGAGCAAAAAATATTAGGCCATTGAGCACTTTTTGTAAACTTACCATTCCCATGATTCCACTTGAACACTTCCATGTTTCCATAACACATGAACTAATGACACAGTTTTTCTCTGTAACACTTTCTTACTACGACCCATCACACATATCAGATGCTCCTCAAAGAAATCTTCTATCTCGAGTTCAACCTATTCTACATAAAATCACATGATATGGGTCAGGGTGAAACCGTTGTAGTATTGACACATGCAAAACATCATCCATATCTCTGAATTTCTATCAAAGTGTTAATCGGTATGCCATTGGCCCGACTCTCTCAAGAACCTCAAACTGTCCTACAAACCGGGGTTCCAACATGCCCTGACTCTATATCCTATGGTGAACCAATCATGGTGACACCCAAAAGAATACATGATCACCCTCTTTAAACTATAGGGGATGTAGTTTTCCATCAACATAAACCTTCTTCCTAATCTATGTCATAGTCATACATTTCAGAATCAACTGCACCTACTCTGACATCTCCTAAATGAGACTCAGTCCCAATAGCTCTGGCTCACCTACCTCTAGCCTACATAGGGGTGAAATAAAATTTATGCCATAAAGTTCCTCTTATGGTGCCATCACTATTGTTTCTTAATAAAATTTTTTATAGAAAAACTCCACTAAATCCAAGTGATTCTCCCATGAACCACCAAAGTCAAGCACACATGCCCGCAACATATCCTCTAACACTTGTATGGTATGCTGTGAGTGCCCATATATAAGTCGGTGGAAGGTCGTATTAAAAAAATGTGCACCAAGTTCCTTCTATAAGCCCTGAAAAAAGCGTGATATAAAGAACAAATCATGATCTGAAACTGTAGTCCGTGGAGCCCCATGTAAATGAACAATCTATTGCACATATATTTCTCCCAACTGTTCTACTGTAAAGGTTTCCCTGATTGAAAATAAATGTGATACCTTTATTAGTCAAACCATAATGACCCGAATAGAATTATGATACCTAAGAGTCTTTGGATGTCCTACCACAAAATCCATTATCACTTCATCCAACATCCATTCGAGAATAGGTAAATGCTGCAAAAGGCCTGCAGGTAGTTGATGCTCTTATTTAACATACTACATGTGAAACATCCTGTTATGAACCATTCTATCTCCTTTTTCATGACTAGCCACCAAAACTGTCATCGTAGGTCACAAAACATTTTTTCCACCCCATGATGTACTGCCCATTTTGAGGCAGGAAATTATCACATGAGTTCCTCTCACATAATTGTAGGCACAAAACCCCAATTTATCACATAGATTATCTCATTCTCATCTATCATCTAGTCTTAAGGTGTCTCCCCACCATCATAGATTTCCCTTAAGGCTAAACACTCAGGATCCATGTACTGTATGACCCTAATCTATCTCAATTGTGTAAACTCCACTGGTAAAAAAACTAGAGTCATCCTCTCCTGACTCTCCTAAACTACCACATACATTTATACCAGCAATGTCATCATATTCACTCTGCACTCAACTCATGTACCAACTATGTCTATGTTCTCCTTCTTAAGGAATCATCCACACTATTCTCTTTTCTGAGTGTATATACGATTTCAAAATCATTAGACTATATAAACTCAACACATCTTCGCGGTAGAAGTTTCAAGTCAAGTTATGAAAAGATATAATTCATGATTTTGTGATTTGTAAAATCTGTAAACTTTTCACCCAAAAGATAATGTCAGCAAAACTTAATAGCATAACCCACTGCTGTCAACTCGAGGTCATGAATAGGGTAAATCTGTTCATGTGGCCTCGGTTTCCGAGACCCTTAAGTAACAAATTGATCCCCTTACATCAACATAACTCTAAGGTTGATCCCATAAGTGTCAAAATTACACCATATATTCCTCATATGACTTATGCAAGATCCAAATTGGTGCTGATGTCAAGCACAACCTCAACTCTTGGAAGGCATTCTAACATTATTCTATCCAATCAAGATTTATCCCTTTCCGGGTTAAACCTGAAAGATGTGCTTCCAATTGGGAAAATTCTTAGATAATCCTCCTATAATAACCAGATAATTAAAAAAATCATCGGATATAAAAATAAATTATTGAGATTCTCCCAAGAAACCACTGCCTGAACATTTCTAGGTCCACTTACACACCTTCTTCTGAGATGATATGACCCAAAAGTGTACTTTTTCTATCCAAAACTAACATTTTGATATCCTGGTTTATAGTCGATGCTCTCTCAGTGTACCTAGAATGATGTTAAGATGGTGGGAATGATCATCATGAGTCTTAGAGTACACCAAGATTGCATCCACAAATAACACCACAAATGTATCTATGTAGAGATGAAAGATCATTTTCATCAATTACATAATCACAACTAGAGAGTTTATCAACCCAAATGGAATTAAAAAAACTCATAAAGGCCAAACATGATCCTAAAATAGGTTCTTGGTATATCAAAGGTCCAAAAACTCACTTGAAGAAACCCTGATCTCCAATGGATCTTTTAGAACACACAAGCTCCCTTCATCCGGTCAAATAGATCATCAATACACAGAAGAGGATATTAATTCTTCACTGTAATTTTATTCAAATTCGGGTAATCGAAACACATGTGTAAACTCTCCTCGTCCGTCTTTGCAAAAAAACATGTGATCCCCAAGGGGACATACTTGGATGGATAATCCCTCAATCATCCAACTCTTCCAACAACATTTTGAGTTCTTGAAGCTCAGTCAGTTCCATTATGTAAGGTAGAATAGATACTAGCCCAGCCCCTAGAAAGAGGAAAATACTAAATTCCACGTTTCTCTCTAGTGGTAACCATCAAAATTCTCTAGGAAATACATCATGAAATAGTTATAATAATGGTGGAAGGTTACCTTTCCTACTACTTCAATCATCTATAAAAAGACTAGAAACATGTGTTGTGAGCTCTCTTAGTTGTTGTGCAATTGAACCACCTCGTCCTACATGGATACCCCATTCTCCATGAAGAACATACTAGTCATCCTAAGGAAATACAATGTTCACTCTCCTGTGGTAAAAATATATGTGAGATCGATATGTGACCAGCCATTCCATACCTATAATCAAGTCAAACACTGTTATATCAAAGATATAAATATACTAATGAAAATGATAATCTCTGATCTCCAACAAACATCCTTCTCATAAATAGATGTCCCTAGACCTTTTTCCCAATGGTGTGTCGATATTCATAACCCCGCTTATGGACTCCACCTCCATGCTCTATCCATTAAAAATATTTTCAGATATTAATGAAAGAGATGCACCGGTATAAAACAATAATGCATCTAAATTAGAAGCAACTAGAATAGTACCTCTCACTATCAATGGACCACACACTGTCTCCACCAGTGTAGGTCCCTCTGCATGTAATTGTTCTTCCCCTTTTACCGATTTTTTTCTAACACCAATGAGTAGCACCACTCTACTGATATGTGCACTTATACCCTGAAGCACCACGTCAACTACCTTTACTGCCTCTTCCAATAGAACTCAAACTACCAGGACTATTTGGTGAAAAAGACCAACTTCCCACACTCTGACTCTGAGAATCTACTCCCTCATCATCAGCATGCCACTAATTCTTGCAGAACTTCTGTAGGTTCCCTATCTTTCCACAAAACCAGAACTCCACTGGTGGTCATGGACAATGTGTACGATAGTGTCCCTATATACCACACTGGTGGAAATGCACGTGAGTAAGATCTAGTGAAACTCCTCCTCATGACAGTCTACCTTTCTTTCCATTGTATTGACTATGGATCTAAAAACGGCACTTCTAAGTCTCAAAAGGCACACTCCCTGATCATCCAGTGATAGCTACCTATCTAGTACTACAATCCTCCTTTATGTTCCCCTCTGAAATGAGAGCCTCATTAATCACTATTTAGAATTTCTTCAACCTAAAGATATTTACAAGGGACATAATTTCACAACTAAGTACATCATAATTTTTTTCCGAAGATGCCTTATCTTCTACAAAAAAAAATCAAAATGTTTTAAATCTATGAAAAATTCAGAGAAATCTTTAATGAACATGCTTCCTTGGTCCGGATGCATAGAATCTGAAGCTTTCTCTTGTCTCAACATCTATGTAATGAAGTTCTTGAAGAACTTATCCAGAAATTCCTTTCATAGAATATCGTCAGTCATCCTAGATCATACCTAAATGTCCCACCAACTCTTCACTGACCCCTATAGAATATAAGCAATCAGCATGACCCACCTCATAGCCAAATTCACTAAATTTTCATGAATCGTCTCTATTTATTCAATCAAGAATTAATCTCACTTAGGACCACCCTCTCCTTTAAAAGTTAGAGGGTGATGTAGCTAAAATTCCTTTGTCAACTCTAACATGCTTTTCTAAACCATTCCTAGGTCTCTCTCCAAGAACATCATGAAACGATGAATGTTCTATAAGAACTGTGCCCTTTCCTCTTTAGATTGCACCAATGGTGCACAATGTTCCCTTATAGGATGTTTGTTCTAGGATATACCCCTCGGTATCTCCTTCAAAAAGTGTCATGGAGGCGTATCTCTACAAGCTAAACACATGTATTATGTCTCATAATGCAACCTTATAACATTTAAATTAGAGGAGAAATAGACACCACAAGTTTCAACATGTCTTTTCTCCCTTTTCTCACCACACTGTCAACATTGAATCCTTATCAATACCCTTTACCATCAGACTCTTAGATCATAGTTATCATGGGCACACACATTCCTATAAATTAATTCAACCATTAACTAATTACATTATCTCAAATTAATTTATTCAACAATTAATTAATAAATAATACTCATTTCAATAGTCAAGGATCCCATTAGACACCCACTTATTTTCATTTTGAATTATTATTTCAATATCGCATTAATGAAACAAAATTCAAGTTAAACAAATTACCCATAACCTATTTTCATATGAGTTCCAAGAATGATGCTTGTCACAATAACCATGAGTTCCTAGAATTATGAATGTAGATTCATGTATCGTGCATATTTTGGCCACAAATCAAAATTCATCAATTTTTTTAAACAAATACCACATCACACCACAATTGCATCACCCAAGGTGAAATAATATCCAACTATAATAACAAACAACAATCACATGAATCCCACCATGAGTACTTGGATTTTCCCCCATACATGGGTTTGAAAATACTATGCACGAGCTCATTACTAACACTTCACTCTTCCTAGTCTTTTGTCTACCTTTCCCCAAATAGAGATATAAAAGAAAAAGAAAGAAAAGAAAACTCCTCTGATACCACTTTGTCCCATATTCCAAAGGGTGCCAACTATAAGTAAGGGTTCAGAATTCAGTCTTGGAGAGAATATAACCTTTTTATCAGAATCAGAACACCAATGAAATAAAAAAATAATAACCAAGTATGGAAACATATAAATAACCAGAATGATACCATGTCATTTGATAGTCTAAACTAGAAAATACAATACTCTACTAAATGGTAACACATGATATGACCATGAAAGTGTCATGTGTCTACAGTTTTACTAAATGTAATGACACAATGTCTACCATGTGAGTCCATAACCACATATGGTTCCCTCTCCCATGATCCAATCCCAAACATCTACCTCTCTCAGGGCCTTTCCCTTATCCTCTCTTGCAATAAAAAATATTTCCTGGGTACTGATCAGGTAGCCTGAATAGGGTGTGAGTAAGAAATAGTTGGCCACCACCAATGGCATCTAAAAAATCCAGTCAAAAGATAGTGTATGTAGTTTTATGAAGCAATATAATACAATGCATAATGAAATAGTTATCACAGTGTCATTTAATATTTAAATCATCACATTATGCCCATTTTCAATTCATGTTCCCCATTTAAATCATAATTCATTATTTTCATTCATTCAGTGTAGGTCGTCATTCCTAGTACCCCCAATTTCATTAAGTGTAGGTCACCATGCCTATCACTCTAAATCTCATTCGGTGTAGGTCTTCAATACTAGAACCCTTATAATCTCAAGCTTGGATAACTATGGGGGAGTAACGCCGTGTCTATATCCCAAATTATAATTAGTATAGAACTCCCTGTCTAGTAGCACAATAATTAAATCCATTTATTCATTCTTTAATTCACAAGAATTAGCGACATCATTAAATTTCTAATCCAACGATTAATTAAAAATTTTAAAATATATTTGATAACTCCACAATTAACTAGAACATAACCCAATAAATAATTAATCAATTAATTAACCAATCAACACAATTATCATTCCCTATTTTATTCCTCAAAATTAATTATCTATATCAAATATCAACTTTTCATATTTAACTATCATAATTAATTATCATTGATCAACATCATGGTACATAATTAATTCTCACCATTAATTATCTTACATACCCAAACATAATTTCATAATTAATTCCCCCCCCCAATTAATTATCTTATCACTATAAATTCAATATCTAAATTACAATATCACAACCCAAAAAACATATCCAAAATATCTATTTGGGAAACCCCCTATCATTTGTTCCATGATTCAATTGTCAAATAATCACTAAGGCAAACTCAATTCAATTACACTCTCCGAATTAATCCAATTTATGAAATCAATTCTCAAAGGAAGATTGAAAATCATAAAATCCCAAATATATTAGAAAATCAAGACTATTAGAGTTCAATTTAGACCACCCACCTAAGTTTATTGAGGGAAGATAACCAAAAAAATCCAAAAAATCGAAGTGGGTTAACATCGATGATCAAGCTTCGAATATAAATCCCTAAACTAAAATTAATATCAATGGTATCAAGATCTTGAATAACTATATCTAAAACCCCAATCCTAGATCTAGATCTCAACTCATAGGTTAGGATCTAGGGAAACCATGGTAGTATTTCGTGAAATTATTAGGTAGAGATAGAGTAATGAAAGGGATCAGCAACAGGATGAAATCCACTTACCAGGGAGAGAGAGGATATTGTATCTGGGATTTTGATCTTCAAGAACAGTGTTTGGATTGCATGGGAAGCCCTGTGGAAGGCTATGGGAACACCTAGAATTTTTCAATCCTGATCCAATGTCTATATAAGGAAGTCTCAGGGGGTGTGATTTGTTTTTAAAAGGATTTTCTTATATTAAATTACGCACACACAGTTTCCTAGGTAGTGGAACATGACTAGGAAAAACTATGCACCAACCGTGTAGACCCATATGTCATGGTGGGCATGGTTTCCACGGTTATGTCGCACAGGTTTTCAAACTGTGCATACCTCTCAACCCAGTTTCTCTTGATTGGCCTGGTTTGGTCGCACGGTTTGTCAAACTATGCACAAACCATGAACAACACCATATCCTTTAGTTTCCCTTAAAAGTTCACCCAAATGCACCTCAATACACTACTCCAAATGAAAGGTACTAAATATCTCAAATAATTACTTGAAAACACGCCAAAGATGAATCTATAAATGGTCATGATATTACATATACCTAGTCCATTTTTTCCTCATAAAAATGAAATGATGAAAAAATAAATACATAATCCACATAAACATTCATATTGAAAAATTATGTAATTAAATATAAATATTTTCATGATTTAAATACCATTGATTCTATATATTAAGGAATAATGTATAATATGGTTGATAATATCATTAAATTATCATATATTAATTCATTTTATTAATCCATATAAGTAGAAATAACTAAATAGTCCTATAAAATATAACTTGAATATTTCTTAATGATAATAAACATTTATTTTTAAATTGATTATTTAAGATATAAAAATATATTAAATATTAATAAAAACAATTAGTGAATATAACATGGGAAACATGTAAATAGAGATTCTATAAAAAATATACGTGACTATGAGAAAATTAATTCTTGCGATAATAATTAAATATATGATTTTTCCACACCATGAGTCAAAAGATCCTCATTTAAAAAATGAAAAGAAGATTCATGTTGAAACGTGTTATAGAAAGGAAACATGGATAAAAATAAATTTAATAAGTATTGGATTATTTTGAGAACATAATTGAAATTTTTTTACAATAAGTAATTACATGGAATAAAATAATTCCTACGAAATAGAAAAACTTGAGTCATTTATCAAAAAAATTAATTCAAAATTTTGAAATCATGGAGAGAGTAAAAGAAAAGAAAAAAAATCAATTTTCATAAATAAAAATATGGGAAGAAAATAAAAGAGTTTTACTATAAAAATATGATAAATTCCTCATAAAGAAATTAAATATAATTAATCTCAAATAAGGTAGTGATTTTGAAAAATAACTCACACCAAAAATAAGAATTACCCCACATGTTATCTTATCCTCCAATATAATATAATAATGATTATTGTAAAATTTTCATAGAAAAATATTCAAATTTATCATGCCATATATGACTCACTAATAACATCTCGTTATCCATTTATTAAAAATTAAATATTAGAATCACTATTATAGGTGATAATTTTTTTTGATGCATCTTTTCAAAAGTTAATTCATTTACAATCCCATTGATATTTATTCCACCATCACTAGAATATTAATTATTTCATTAATATCTTATTGTTATATAGGATTAGTAGTATTAATAATTCCATAATGATTCATTCCATAATCATTATAACATCCCTCCTATTGATGGTAAAACATTGAAAACGAAATCATGATATGAAGATCGAATGAGTATGAACATGATAAGGTGTAATAATAATATAATATATAAAGAATACTTATCTAGTTTTATATATATCATATATTTTCAATATATAATATTTCATAATTTTTCATAAATGGTTTATATTTAAAATGATATATAATTCTCAAGGAGACTTTAGTTCATATATATGCACAAATGATAATTATATTTCATAATAAGAAAAATTTAATAGAAGTAGATAATAATTTATCATTTTAGAATCATTATAAAATAATATATATAAAATATATTTATTTATTATATTTTTATAATATTCAATGTAATGTGGTGATGAAAAATAGTTGTACAATCCTGTGTAGTAATGGAAATTAATACATATAAATGAGTGATTTTTTAAATGTTTCGTAGGATGGAAATTAGTTGAAAAAGGGGGATTCTAAAAAAAATTGAAACTAACTATGAATAGTGTACTTATGTTACATCTCATAATCTCTATATAATATTTTAAGGAGGTCGAAAATGAAATATTAATGAAGACCCTTGTTTAAGGGATGCATCACTTCTTTGGAAGATTCATTTGGCATGCACCATAAGCCTTATATCATGGTATTTTGGTGAGACCTAAACCTCTAGTATGAGGGGTGTAATGTTCAAATGATATATGGGTTGGGTGTCATATTTTAAAGTTGAATTCGAATTGTTTATTCATTAGAATGGATATGGGTATTTATACATTAAAAGAGGGGTGTTTACGGATAAAATTTTAATTATTTTATAATTTAATCCAACTACATATGATGACTCGTCATATTCAAAAACTAGTATAAAAATGATAATATTTTCTAAATATAATAATGATAAAATCATGATGACATGAATCCAATAGTAATATTGTGGATGGTAGGATTAGATAATCTTCCTAAAAATGTAAAATACTGTTAATTGATATTGACATATATGAAAATACATTTAAATGATATTTGAATCATTTCATGAGGAAAATACAATTTTCAATTTGACATCACTTATTTAAGTTAGAAACAATATAAATTTTATAATGGAAAAATTATTTAAGAATTACTTTCGAGTATTGTATTATTTTCTTTCATGGTAAAGAGTAGTCAAAATGGTTGGAATATCCATTTTTGTAGTAAGCATTAAAAAGTATTCACCTCACACCATCTATAAAAAGTTCCTCAATTAGAAACCATCAAGAAAATAAATTTTAATTATATTTAGTATTTATAATGGGTAAAAAATAAATTAATAAACCATTAATGAATATTAAAAACATCCATGATAAAATTATAATGAAAATATTAACATGGATGAAAATAATTCATGTCCAAACTGAAAATAAATGTTAGTTTTCATAAATACAATATTTCATTGTTTTGTGTATTTAGAGAGTGAAAATTGAATGAAGAACATTGAGGTTTAATATATAAACATTTAAAATAAAAAACAACAGTTTATAGGTAAAAATATCATATAATTCCAACAACAGAAATTTAAATAAATACAATACCGCATAAGGAATGGATTGTATAACAATCCCATACCACAAATACTAGATGTATCATAATATATAATAAACTCCATGATAATTTATAAAAATATAAGAAAATTTGATTCCATAACCATATTCATACTTGTAATGTCTTTTATTATTCAATTATATCGTATTCTTACACATTTATTAATTATCCCTTAAAAAATTACTTTTATGGGTGATAAATGTTTCATTTTTCATGCATGTTTTAGTTACAAAATTCATTTCCATGGACATTGATCATGATTAATCCATGTTAAAAACAATATAATAATGTAATTAATATATTATTATTACAAAATATCATTATTATTCAACATTTCATAATCATTTATGGATTAAAAATTATAACATAACACTGGTATCTTGTAAATAAATCCAAAACTGGGCCCTATTATACACAAGAAAGCTTAGTTAAAGGAAGACCTCTAACCCTTTATTAAAATAAAATTAAAATACATAAGGAGTGAAAAGAGAGTACATACATACAACTCATCCACATACAAACATCATTTCCAACAAGAATAGAGCAACTACATATCATAGTAATCATAATCCTCACGACATCCATAATAAGGTTCATTCGCCGCAGTAGCCGACTCACACTCTGAGTTCATGTCATATGAATTTAATACCATGAAATACTTACTTTTGAGCTCCAGCTACTCCATAGAGATTAGATCCTTACTCGATATCTTTCTCACATAAAATTTTTTAGAATTAGAGGCATCCTGTTATTCCTTCCTAGACGAGGACTTGGTGGATACCAGCTTCAGAAAGTAAGAATAGTCCTTTCCTAGCCTCCTCTTTGGTGGATCAGTCAAATTACCTTCACTTTTACACATCTTATTCTATCCAAATTGAAAAATATCATTGTAATAAAGTCTTTCAGAACCTTTTTCATTCTCTTTACCATGGGAAGAGACATTCCCCCATTTACCAGTGAGATTCACAGGGATAAAGCTTTTGAAACCAACATCTTTATTCACCAAGATGCCTTTTGAGGTTGTCAGAGACTCCCCTCCAATCATCTAATAGAGTCTATTATGATCAATTAAATCAAAGAATTTAGGGTTCACCTAATTTCCAATGTAATCAAAATTCCCTATCATGAAGACATTCGTTGCGGCCTTTTCCGGATTACTAGAACCAATTTGCAGGTTAAAGAATGAATTCACTTATGTATCAACCATAATAGTGGGTAGATCCTCCTACTCAAATCCAGCAAACCTATTACCCAAAAGGAATTGTCCACCCGAGACATCATCATGTCCACATTCCCCTTGTTTTAGGCTGCCAGAGTCTATTTTCACCTGACAATCATCACCCTTCAGCAAGGGTAGATCCTCAACACCAAGCCCAAATTTTTTCCATTCAACGTCCGGCTTCACTATTGGATTCACTAACTCCCACACCTCATTCATTTCACAACCATGCATACTCCCCTATGTGTAATCATCTTTCTTCACCTACTACTCTATGATGGTACCCAACATTGCCTCACCGAGGAAAGGCCTCCCCTCATGATCACCCCACTCATCCAAAACTCCAGGGCCAATTCACTCCGCAAGTCCACCCCCGCCTCCAATCTCATTCCCTCACACTATCACAGGTGCCTATTATAAATAATGAATGAGTATGAAAATGATAATCTATAATACCAATAAATATTAAATAATAATATTCCTATAAATTATATTATATTAATTCAGTATATATAACTTCATAAATTTCTATAATAGGAATATTTTTTAAATGAAATATATCACTAATGGAGATTATTATTTGTATGTATACATGAATTATACATCCAGTTTATAATGTGAAAAGTGAAATTATTGTATATAATAATTATTTATTATATAATACATGTTACAACATAAATTTCATAAATATATATTATTTATCCCTTTATAAATATCCATATAATTTGGTTGTGGAAAAAAATATATCTTTATGTGGAGACAATTGTCTGTACATACACATGATCTATGTTTTCATTTTCCATCTAAAGGATTGGAGTTCAAAAAGGTATGTTCAATAACAATAATAATATTTCATAATATTTAAGATACATATATTATAATATCATTATGGATATAGTACAGTTACTAGAGATAGAAAAAATAAACATGAAAAGGCTTAGTTTAAAGTTATACCTAATATTGAGAAAATATAATTTAACTTATCATAAAACTCCTAGGTTGGTATTCTAATAAGTTGAATACCAGAAGGATATGGGAACTAATGTTACGAATATACCATTGTAGTTCATTTGATATAAAAGCCAAATGATAATTGATTATCAGTGTGTTGGAAGATTGTGCATTTACACTTGAAGAGTGGTGTGATTTAGGGTTAAATTATTTATTATTTTATCATTTTTTCGAACAACTTTTGATATGTGATGATTACACTATTTTTTTATTTTTTATTAAAAATTACATTTTATTGGAAATAGATCCTTCCCAAAATTGAATTGATTCATTGAAAAACATAATTAATTACAAATATAGAAAAATAATTTTATAATATTAATAAAATATAACTTAGTCTTGAAAATTTTAAAAATTCATTATGAATTATACTTATTATTTTTAAATGATTTAATTTACTCCATAAATAATATTTAGGTTACCTAAAAGATGTTTTATAATATTATCTCATAATTAAATAATGAAGAATTCATACATATTATGGAATATTTATAATAAATATTTATTTATTTTCCCATAAAAATCCAAAAAATAAGAAAAATCCCTATATTGATTTTGACAGGATGAATACCAAAACGAAATAATTTTATAATAAAATTACTATTGTTTATAAATATTAATTATAAACAAATTGTATAAAACACAATGAATCCCCATTTTTTTATAAAAATATAATCTTCATGAATAATATGAATTTATCCTCATTTTTTGGATCATAATTATGTGAATTCTAATTAATTAATTAGGTTATATAGACTACATATTTTGATAGTGTCCTTTATCATTATATATTAATTTTATATATTAATAAAAAAATACAATGAACCTAATAACAATTTTATGAAAAATACATATTTTACCTCTAATATATTTTATATTTTTTCTAGACAACTAATATTGTATTATTGACTATTGATTTTCTTAGAAATAAATTATACATTTATTTAATAATATGATAATTTATATTTATACACTCTAACCTAAAGTCAATCTTCTAATGGTCATATTTATATAATAATATTTTTATTTCATATCATAATTAATTTAATCATATTGTTGCGTGTATTAGAAGATATTAAATATAGTGTTGATAAATTAAAATCATGGGGTGTTACTACTAAGATCAAGTGTGTTCCTCTTACAGAAAGGAATTTTGGATAAATAATGAATAACTTTTTTAGTTCCATTATAGGAATAATAATTGATTCACACCTGGATTGACCAACATACCTTGGGTGTTTGTCATCTAATTAGTCCCAAAAATATGTATTAGAGCCTATAGATTCAAAAATTTGTTATAATATATTCTTTTTTTATTATATAATCCTGAAATATATTATAAATGATACATTATTTAGGGAAACTAACTATGTAAACACTCTAAAAGAAATGATTACGTGTTTTCATACATTGATAAAGGTGGAATTATAAAACAGTATTTCAAATACTGATTTAAAAAATTATACCAAATGTAATATAATTAAATGGAATGATAAGACCATGGAAAAAATGAGTCCCCTTAATATTCACAACAATATGAAAAATATTTCTACCCCATCAAAATATGTATGAATCCAGATGATTTTTATTTAATATAATTAGAGAAATAGGAGGTAGCCATGTATTTTTAATCTAAAGAATGAAAAAAATTATATAATGTAAAATCATAGAATAAAGTTGAAAAAATGTTACTTATGAAAAATATCATAAAGAAAAATAATACAAAGAGGATGTAATCTGGGAAGATTGACCTTTTTATAATGATGTAAAATTAAAAATCATTAATTAAATATAATTCATTCATTCTTGTAGGAAACATATAGATATGAAATTTTAATTGAACACATAATATTTTGAAATATTGGACATCTATTGTAAGAGATATAAATACATCCATTTCGAATAAAAAAATGCTCTTATATTTATCTTGATAAGGTTCAATATTTTTATGATAAGGTAGATTAACCAGAGATCATTCATGATGTAGTACCGTTATCAAATTAAAATTTACCCATTGAAAATAATAATAATATGATTTGTTAACATTCAATTAATATTGAAAAAATAAATATTAAAGAAAATATGAAATTAGAATTTATCATATTTGAGGATCCTGATAAATAATATTCCAAAAATTATGCATAATGAAATTGTGAATGGTGTGAATTATGCCACTGAGGAAAAAACCCCTGAATATTTGAAAATTATAGAATTTAATTTTGTTTGAGATTGAAATAAATGGATTCCCAATAAATGTAAAAATATAGGGCATTCAATTGTCATGAATAAAAAGTGTTATCTTTAAGTGGAAAATTTTGGATGGGGATTACCTCTAATTTATCCTGAATCAATGGGGGAGGTGAAAATATAACTCTAGAATCTATTGGTAAGAAAAGGGCTTTAAACAAATAAGTATATAAAGGATCTAAAAAGTATATGTTTTTAATTTTGTGGAAGATAAAAACAAATCAAGAGTGTGTGTCCATAAGACATAGGGATCAATAGTTGAAAAAATATTATTATAAACATATGTAAATAAATAATGGATAATGAAGGGAATAAATTTTATAGTATATGGTTCATTTGTTAGATATGTAGAATAATAAATGATAATTTTTGGTTGTAGGATAAAAAATTAGAAATAATGAATTCATCCATTATTATGAAAAATAAATAAATTATTAACATTTATGGAAAAAATTTAAGTAGGAAGAAAATTTTTCTAAAAGGGAATAGAAAACTTGTGGCTCAATTAATGTTGCACCATGAACCAAATATGATAAACTCCCAAAAAATATTTTGGAAATAAAAGAAGAAACTATTTAAGATGGAAATTGAATATTTCCAAAATAGGATGAATATGGATAACCATGTCATAAAATAATCACATATGAAATAAAAAACTAATGCGACTCTTATGGATGTAGAATAAGAAACACATGAGGAATTCCTCAATTTTCTAACAAATTACACCTCTGGGTAAGTGTTGAAGGCCAGTAAAAGATCCCTACTTTGAAGGATGAATCATGAATAAGGATACAGAGAAGCTGCATCAAGAGGAGAAAATTTTTTATGTGGGATTACTCTCACAACTCAGAGTTGTTCCAATCAAAATAAAATAATGAAACTGAAAGGGAATTTACATACATGAATATTCATAAATTGAATTGAAAAATTAGTCACTATTATGGTCATAGTAGAGTAATAATGAAAACCTTGGTTCATTATGACATACCATGTCTTTCAATTTAATTATTCTTGAGGTACCCATATCCCAAATAGTTAAAATAATTATAATCTATATTAAATTTTGGTATGTGCCTGAGGTTGTTACATGATCCATTAGGTTCATGCATTGAATGGATATGGATTAATGGGTTGTGGCTGCTAAAATTTTACATGTGATGAATCTGAATGGATAATCATCCAACAGAAAGATTGAAAAAATTTACTGGTTTTATTCTATGTGAGCATGAACAAGTGGGGTTATGGACAATTTGTACTCAAAAAAATATATATGAAACAACATTGGTAATTTAATCCAAATATGATCATTTCATGATAGAATAAAAAATTTGAAGTGATAAATATTTTAATACGATATTTTATAGGTGTAAAATCTATTACTAAATGATAAAATTACGTTTAAAAGAAATTTACAATCTAAAAGTTGAAGCATTCAAAATTTCATGTTGTATCTAAAAACTGAAAAAAAAAGAATAAAGTAGATCAATGATATCAAGAATTAGTATTCATGAATTACATGTATATACATTATATACTAACATTTTCTTATTAGTTAGATGATATCAATATAACATAATGATTATATATGGAAGGTATCATTTCCAAAAATATTTTTACCCATATTAATGTTATCAGAAATTTTATTATTAATATATGAAGATATCTATGGCAGTAATGGATGATAAATATATGTTTATTTAGAGTAATGTTGTAAAAAATATGTTTGTGATAAATACATGATCATGAATATAATGTTTTGTAATAATTTTATCCAAAAAAATTATATAATTTACGTAATTTTTTGGTATTCCTTACATAGGTTATGTGTTTATGATTATTCACTGATAGTTTCATGTTAGTGTGATTATTATTTTATGAAGTGTTTGTGTTTTTTAAATATTGGACTATTAAAATTTATTTAATGTAATTGAGTGACATGGATGGAATAGAGATTTTGGACAAAATAATTTTATATACTATAATTCAACCCATAAAGCTTAAATAATTTATTAATGACACAAATTCCCCATAGTAAATTCAATAATAGAATTTTTTTTTGAAATAGATCTATAGTTTGAAATAATTTATTTATATTTTTAGTGGAACTAAAAAGATTATACACCTAAAAATGTTATTGTAAAAGTGGACGATGTCACTAAAAGCTATCAAGTGAACCCCTATATAGTTTTGAAAAATAAGGGTAGGATATATGATGTCAAATATAGTGAAACAAAATGAGGGTGGTTGTAAGGAACTGCAAATCTAGTTGAGATGATCCTCTTTTGTTGAAAGGGGAGTGGAGATTTTTAATATCCCTTTTAATTTCATTTTCTATGGTGGATGAAATACTAGAATAATAAATCCATAACCATGGAACATTTTAGGTATTTAATATGAAGTGGATTCTTTATATTATTGACTATAAAATCCTAATTGGGTATTCTTCATAATGTTGAAAAAAATCACGAGTTTTAAAATTTTATATCCTAGTAGTTTGTTTGGTGTGGGATTGGTTTAAAATCCAAATGATTTTTTTAGAAATAAATTTCGGTAATGGATTATTTTCTAGCACTTATAGGTAACACCCATTAATAACATGTTTATTCTAGATGTGAAAAGATGATTTAGTGATTTGGTGCACATGGAACCACATGGATGAATTAGAGGAAAAATATAAATAGATTCCTTGAAATCTATTTCATGGAATAAATAAAATGGTGTGTCTTGGAGAAGGAAATTGTGTTAATTAAGATTAAATAAGAGGTATTTTTCTTAAAAAATGGATGAAAAAATGCGCCAAACAACAACAAGCATCCAGATATTAGCCAACAACCTCAGGTAGTGAATGAGGGAAATAGTGTTGTTTTATTGGAGTTGTATGGATGAGAAAGGAAGAATAAAAAATGTAGTTAAATTCCATCCATCATAGATAAATGGGAATATTCCTATAATGTTGTTCTTATAGGTATGTGTTGAGGTTAAGGGCCATGGTATTGGTTCATACCAATGGGAATTTAGTTGGGATGATGTAATATGGTGTTGAATATAGATGAGGATGAACAAAGGGTTATTTAATGTTGGATTTAGAATATATTGATTACTATTAAAATTTTGATACCACATTAGAATAATGTATGAAAAGGCATATATTTGATGACATTTATTTTAGTTTAACCACTGATTTGAAATTAACTTCACAGCAAAAAATAGACCACATTATAAAATGAAAATATCTAAAATGTGATTAATAGAACCACGTCACAGGGAAAAGGTTGTGGGATGAATGATGGAATGATTTTTGTTTTTTTCATAATTACATAGGTATTTTCATGTCATTATGGAATTTTAGTCTACAATAATTTATGAGGAAAAGGATGATCATTTAGAAAAAAAATCCACAGAATAAAGGATGTGTACTTTTAGATATATAGTATTGAATATGGATAAACTATAAGTCATTGAAACATAGATCAAAATGACATGATGTAACATGATAAGATATAGAAAACGTCATTACATTATTTCAATATTATTTAAGGGAATAAATAGAGGAAGATAGGTGGATAAAAATTATTTATCTAATTATTAACATAGATGACACTAAAATGTGGAAGATCACACTATATAATAGTTAGAATTATGAATTCATTCTATAAAGTAAAAAATATTTTCCTATTTAGGAAGTTTCTCGTTGACCCTATAGCCTTGTTTATAATTTATAAGATGTATTTATAGAACAAAATTTCATAGAATTATTATTTATGAATGTAATATAATGTCAATGTAACATCCTAACACAAACAACCTAGTCTGATATAGAATGTTACATGACCACATGTGTGCCACCCCGTATGCAATAGGTTTCCAAGTATTAGAGAGGGTCTTAGGTGAATCCTTGGGAAACAATACTATATTTATAATATCATAGGATAGCTAATAATGAATAAAACAAATAATTAACAATCATAGTAAATGAGGAAATATAATAATTGCATACATATAAGTGCTCCCAAAGTGGTAAGCTAGTCCAAAGTATAAAGAAGTAATCAAATAGAACATAAATGTAAATAAAAACACATATACGGGGTTCTAAAGTGTTTCTCTCAGTCTTCTCCATCTTCATTCACCATATCTCAACACTCCGTCATAGGGCCTTTAACCCTCGAATGATCTTTGGTCATGATATATACATGTGCACTAAAATTCCCATGTTCGGTGTGAGTACAAGACTCAGTACCACACTACTAATGTATCCTTACCATATGTTCACAAAATATATATAATAGTGTATATAATGACATAAGTAAATGCATAGTAAATATACATATGCTAAGTCATCATGCCCTGACCAATCCTCCCTGAGCCCATCCCCACCAGCTTTATCTTGTTTCCAGTAAGAATGTCAAGAACACAAGTACCTCCATCAAGAACACATAGCATACACAACCCTTCTAGTGGGTTTTACAAGAATTTTGTACATTCCATCAGGTCTATCATTTGTCTGATTATTATTTTCATCACCCACAACCAAAGTTAATAGTTATCCATGACTAGTATCTTCCAGCAAAACACTATGTTTTCCCAACTACAGGGGTATCAATTTCCACATTTAGGGATGTTAGGACTACGTCAATATTTTTAACCATCTAGTGAACTAAATAAATCCCAATCTCAGGGATTCACTTGTGTATATAACTATCTACCAATTATCCAATATTCATTCCCCTCAACAGGGATATCCATGCCTACCATTTCGGATGTTTGGAATTTTTTAGGATGGGTAACCACATACACAAAACCTCAAGGATCCATATAATTCTATTCGTACCTAAAATTTAATTCCACATGATATGAAGAACATTAGAAAACATATCATAGAAAGGAATGATAAGTCATAGAAAGATCAAAGTCAGGATAATCACACATAAACATATATGCCCTTGGATATTCACACTCCCTTTCAATTCATCGCAATCATGGTATAGTCCAATGTAAACATCACATCATGAAATTATCATATTTATATGTATGGCCCAAAATGGGATGTAACTTCATACCTCAAAATTTAGAAAACTCTCTTTAGGGATTTATTATTTTCAAACACAACATGTCAAAGTCTCTAGTTGTTGGCACATTGATGGTTGAGGTATGTCAAGATATTCCTAGAATTAAAACAACTATTTTATTTAAAAAAGAAAAATATTTATAAAATACGATGATATATTCTCTCTCTTATATATTTCATTAATTATTATTTATAATTTTACTGGTGGTTATATTTTATCTCTCCAAAATAATTCCCAAATTATCATTTACATTATTATATGTGATAAATATTTTTCATCCAAAATAAATTAAAAATTATCATTTTACCTCATTACATGCATTGAAAATTATCATTCATAGGTAATTTCTATATATCAATTCAAAAAAATACATGTGATAAAAAATATCTTAAAATAGTTTCACTATTTTAATTTCAAAATAATTATCAATTGATATTTTTTTACATTACAGAAAATAATTCGCGGTTTTCTTCCCTTACTAATTTGTGAAAAATTATTCACTCATAATAATTTCAATTAATTATTAATAATTTTTAAAAAACTATTCTTTGATAAAACAGAATCACCATAGATTCATAATTACTTACAATTATTATCCATAATCAAGTTGAATTATAATCAATAATTCATTTAAATTATCATTTGATATTTCATAATATGGAACCTTTGATATTTGCTAATAAATTATCATTTGATAATTTTTTATATTTATATTCCAACAATTTAGTGTGATTTAAACATTAATGATTTGAAAATTATCCTTGAGAAATAAATACATTCATGTTTGTCACTGAATTGTATTATTTTTTCCCATATTTTTTAAATAAAAAACATTAATTCATAATTAAAATTTTTAAAATCATATAACGACACCAAACAGGAGATGGAGGTGTACGCAGCTCCCCAAAGAGATTAATTTTATGGCCATCACTTGCATGTAATGCCTATATAAGAATGGGGAATGAATCAGAATCATGTGAAATGGGGTTTCAAGATCGCCAGAACTCAATGCTAACCATCAGTAAGAATTTGGAATGGTTCAGCTATAAGAAACCCTAAAATTTTGTGTTCAATGTTTGAGGAAAATAAATACTCAATTTCAAATGTTAATGTATCAAAAAAGCAATATAGAGTTATTGATTTCAAGTTAATAAGGTGTTACTATTCTTTAATTGGATTAATATACATTATTTTGATGGTTCTAAAAACTCACATCGTAAAAAATGGAGGAAATGGAAATGGGGAGATCATTGAATCGTAAATTCAGAATTAAATTAAAAGACAAAAATTAAAAATTTAATATAAATATTATATAAATTAATGTACCTAGTGACCTGACCAAAATTCTTTTGGGAAAAAATGTTATACTCTGTCATGGGTAAACCCCCCATACCAGACCCAATGGTGTTCTCAGATTTCTTGTATGACACACCATTTGAGATATATTAAATAATTATTAATTAAAAATAGAATAATTAAATAAAAATTAAAAATATTTTTATCAAGAGTTTTTTTTCAAACATCTTATGTATAACAATGTTATACCCCATCTAGTGTAAAAACAATGTCATGGACCTAACGGTGGTCTCATATTTTCCTAACGATGCACAATTTTAGAGATATTAAACTATTTTCAAAAATAATATAATAAAAAACAATAAATAAATTATTTTCATGATTGAGGAATACAAACCTCTGACACTTAAAAATTTCATACCCTTACAATGATAAACACCATGTCCTGGACCTATCGATGATCTCATCTCTATCATATAGTGCATTATATTACAATTATCCAATGTTTTTGGAAAACAATTATGCACACTCAATATAAAATATTTAATAATTTTATTCCATCATCAAAGAGGATTTACGATCCCCAAAATCACTCACTAACTCGGTGTCTAACTCCAAACATATTCCATTGAAAATTTCAAGGTTTTAGCAAGGATTTTTCTATTTTGTGCAACCTTTAACCCATTATTATGTTATATCACTGGTAAATCATTTTCTCACATATGATATTAATAATTAATAACATGTGTTTTTTCATTATCTTTTCAAAAATAAGTATATTATAATTCTCCTCCTCAATCAACTTCCCATCCTCGAGAAGCATCTCTAGTGGTCATGCTTAATCAACTTAGACCACTGAGATTGAACGTTGGACTCAAGTTTACACATATTTTATAAGATCTGTCCATGCTACCAATTAAACTATACTAGTAGTATTATTTACCATACATTCCTTTATCACGCCAATATGTAATTCACTCAGGATAATCATAATAAGATGCAATAGGTTCAAAATCGGTTTCCTTGAAATCTATAATATGAATATGATCAAGCATGTATGTATGAAGATGAGAAACATAAACAAATCATGCAGACCTAGATAGATATAATGGTGGTACAGATGACACACTACTTACTATATCCACTAAGTGAGTCCCTCGTTAGTCTTTCACTAAATGAGTCATTGAATACCCATCTATCATATATATGGGTTTCATGTAATCATTAAATGAAGTATTCAAGGAATGTAAGATAAGAAAACATAAATCTTCTGGTAAGTCAAGTACAGAAATAGCTTGAAAATATTAGGGAAAATAGTATTAAAATAAGGTAGAAGATCAAGAAGTTCTCTAGTCCTTACCCAATACTGCAACAAGTTCATTATCACCATATGTTGGTTCTAGATCCATTTCATAGAAATGTCCTTACTTACCTCCATGATCATTCCTATAACCTTATAGAGTAATCATCATCAGGGGATTAAGTATCCTATCCTTGGATTCTCCACTTCTACCCTATCCAAACCTCCTAGAACTCATATGGAAAACTTTTGAGAAAAAATGTCAAATATGAATATCCTTTCCACATAGGTGGTATCCCACTCATGTTTTTCTGCAAGTGCAGCTATAATTCCCTCATATCCCACAATTGAGTCACATGTCTGAAGAAGTTATATTGTGGTAGAATTTTCTATCAATTTTCTACTCCTGGTCAGCCTTTATCTTCCTATTATCCAACATGATGCTTATAGTTGTAAGGGAATTCCCAATCAGTGGCCCACCATGAGTTAGATGCATGCATGCTACCTTATCCTCCTCTAAACCCTTCTTAAAGGCCAGTGCCCTGTAAAGAACCTAAGAGTATTTCATCAGTACAAGGGCCTAACCATACATCTGAGCTTCATATGTATACCTATCTAGAACATCTGATCATTTTATTCCTCATTCTCCACTAACGAAGGATCAATGAGAATCAACTATGTAAAAAACACAGAGTAATAAGAGAATGTCATAGAACCATATCATAATTCAATGAAGTCCTGGTCATTTTCCAACTTCATTGCATTAGGTATGTAATTTTCCATAAAAAAACTATTTGAAGGTCATCCATACAAGACCATCTTGTATACCAGATAAATTCATGGTAGTCCACCATCTCCTAACAGGTCCTTGGAACAAAATAATTGATAAAATCACTCTCCCTTCCTTAGGGGTTTGTACAATCATGAAAAATCACTAAATATAGACTAGAAAAACCTCTCTATCTTGTGGGATACCAGTTCCCTAGAATTATAGAGGGTTCTAGAGTTGAAAATCTCAAGCATGATCGGTCATGGTCCATCTTGTGGCTCCACCTCATATAGGAACTGTCCCAAAGAGTCTCGGTTGAATATCCTCTACAGCCTAAATAACCTATGCTAGTATAGGATCATATTGGGGTATATCTCGCTATACCACTGGTGGTGGATCACAAGAATCTTGGGATACCATAGCCATCGGTCCCATCCGATATTCTCAAGGTACCATATTTTGTGAAATAATGAACATTAGGAAAAATTTTATATCCTAGCCATAATATGGGATCATATAGGGTTTTCCAAGGATTCTACCATCATCCCAAAGTATAGATCTTATATTACTAACCGTTTTCGATTCAGCATCATCTTTTTCATATTATTCATATATATAATAACACAACTACATTCCTAGTTGAACAAATTAGTTATAATAATGATATATCACAAAGAACCAACTATCCCCAACATATAGCACAAATCAAGTAATTTTATTAATGAACTATTATAAACTAAAAAATGAATATATTTGTCACGTGAACCTATGTTACTAGTTGTACTGTATTAACAGACCCAGAATGTCATAAATCCAATATCAAAATCATGTGCACCATGTAGCTCACCCCACCCTTCCTATATTTTTTACAGGGACATTTTACATTCTGATAGGTATATCGTTGGTGTTCTTAAAATTTTACTCACCCATGACCTATGTTCGTATGAAATCATGACCAATATCCTCCAAAAATAAACTCTGCTTTCCCCTCTAGAGGGGTAGCCACATCTGTTTTTATGGACTGTAGGACTACATTATGCTGGGTAACTGGCCACTTTATTTCATAACTCTCACTCTCAAGGTTCCTCTTGTGTATCTCAGTATCTACCAGTTAGCCACTTTTTTTCCCCTCTTCAAGGGTTTTATACCGGCCTTTGAGGACATTAGAACCGTGTTGGAAGGGGTAACCTCAAACACGAACCTCAGGTCTCTACATGAGTATCTTTGTACCTAAAACTTAATTCCATGGGATATGAAAAACAAAAAAAAAACATGTCCAATAACATAATGATAAGTCAAACCGAGATAAAAGTCAGGATAATTACAAATAAACAGGTATGCCCATCGCTACCTAGACACTCACCTGATATTCCACAGAATCATGGGTTAGTCAAGCATAAACATCTTGTAATGACAACATCATACATATATGTCCTAAATGGTTAGGAACCTACTACCTAAAAAGCTATAAATGCCTCTTCATGGTTTTATTTTTTTCAAAGGGGACACATCAAAGTCTCATGTTGTCGACACATTGATCCTCAAGTTATGACAAGGGTTTACTATAATAATAAAAAAATATTTTATTTCAAAATGAATTAAAATATAAAATATGATAATATCTTCCCACCCTTGGATAATTTTTTAATTTTTATGTAAAATTTCACAGGTGGTGATATTTTCACTCTCTTAGATAATTCTCAAATTATCATTTATACTATCATATGAGATGACAATTTCCCTTCCTGAGTAATTTTAAAATTAGAATTTTAAATTATCACAAGTGATGAAAATTATCTTTCCTAGATAATTTAAATGTAACAATTCATAAAAATGCATGTGTTAAAAATTATCCTTCAATAATTGCATTGTTGTAATTTTACCAAAACTATTAATTGATTATTTTTGGTAGATTACATAAATTAATTCAATGTTTATTACCTATAATAATTTCTGATAAATTATTCACAAACAAACATTGCAATTATCATATATTTTTTTTTCAAAATTATCCATTAATAAAATGATGTCACAATCGTTTGATAATATCATATAATTAATAATGATATTATGGTGGAATTATCATTTATAATACATTTAAAATATCATTTGATAATTATGCATAATTTTGATTTGATAATTTTAATAAAATTATCTTTTTATTATTTTTTGTCTTTATCTTCAAACAATTTCTTGTGATTTAACCTTTAATAATTTAACATTTATCATTGAGAAATAAAAACATTCATTTTTTATTTGAAATCACTTATTTTTTATTATTTTTTTCATGAAAAAATTAATTAAATTAGTATTTAGAAAAGAAAACTCAAATACACTAACATAGAGATGGGGGTTTCTGTAACTCCCCCAAGGGGGGAATAGTTGGTCCAACGCTTGCCTAGAACACCAAAATCAGTTTGGAGAAGGATTCTGAATCTTGTGGAAAGGGGGTTGGGGATATCCCTAACTCAATGAAAACAATCAAAAAGAAATATAAATAGTTAGGATATATGGAACCCTCAAACCATTTTTTTTTAACTTTTGATGAAAATAAATTCCTGATTTCAATCATTAATGATTCCAAAAATCAATGTGGAGCCATTGATTTCCACATAATAAGGTGTTACGAATTTTTAATTGGAATAAAACATGTTATTTTTATGGATCATAAATATACATCAAAAAAGAAAGAAATATGATTTGTGAGAAGATTGAATAGTAAGATCGAAATTAAATATAAATATTAATGTTAATTTTTTAATATAAATATAAAATAAATTAATTTATCTAGCGACCTGAGAAGACGTCCATTGCATATAAAATATATACCCTTCTTAAGGTAAACCACCCATACCGAACCCAAGAGTGGCCTCAGACATCTCGTACGATGCATAGTATGAGATATATTAATTAATTAATAACTAAAACACAGAATAGTTAATTAAAAATATTTTTTTTCTTTGAGGATTGATCTATCCAAATGTCCTGCACCTAAAAATGTTAAACCCCATCTAGGGTAAACACCAAATCCTGAACCTAACAGCAGTCTCATATTTCCCATCTGATACACCTTTTTGGGATATTAAATTACTTCAAAAATAATATAATTAAAATTTAGAGAAAGATTATTTTCCCGAGTAAGACATCCAAATGTTAGATGATTACAAAATTTACAAATTACTAGGGTAAAAATGACTTCCCTAACCTATAGGTGGTCTCAAATATCTCATATGAAGCGTTTTCTTGCAGTTATCTAGTTTTTCTATGAAAAACATTTACGTTCTTAATATAATATATTTAAAAACAATTCTATCTTCACTGAGGATTTTTGAGCCTCGAAGTCTCTCAATAATTTGATTTCTAACTCTAAAAGTATTCCATTGAAAATATTTGAGTGTTAATTGGGATTTTTCTCTTATGTACAAACATTAACACATTATGTTAGTTCACTGAAAAATTGTTTTTTTCACTTATGATATCAATAAGTTATCATATGAGGGGTTTTATTATCATTGTAAAAACAATATATTTCAATTATAGAAATATGAAATCGCATAAGGTGGATCATGAAACACCCCTTTATATGGTGGTGTGCATAACTCTCCCATCATGGGGACTTTTCCTAGGGGATGCTTGAATGCCAGATCCATGGGAAATAAAAATTGTGTGGGCTAGTACCAAAGATGAAAACATCATGATCGTGGGCTGGAATGGGATATCAAAAATTGTATTAGAGATATGCACATTTGATGTGCCAGCAAGGACACTAGGCCATTCTTAGGTGTATTATTGATTAAAACATCAAAGGAGGAGGAGCACGAAGCACCCATTTATACGATGGGGTGGATACCTCTCCCATCATGAGTCTTTCTCCTAGGTGATGCCTGAGATCCAGATCCTAGGGAAAGAAAAACTATTCGGTCTAGGCCTAATGAAGAAAATATAATGATTGTAGGCTGGACTGGGATATCATAGTCTACATTAAGTTCATGTGTTACACCTAGAATAACCATGATGAAATTATCTCAAAAAAAATTTTTTCGACATTTAGTTTGTGGTCTAGTTCATGGATATATTTAACTCTTCTTATAATTGTTCTAAAAAAGTGATATAAGATAAAATAAAACATATTTAAATTTCATAGAAATATGAGAGTGACTAAAGGATTCCATTGATTGATTAGGTTTAATTATTGAGTTAAGACTCATGGTAGAATAATTAAATTTCATAATTGTACACATGTATTTAATAAGGAATTAAGTAAGATAATTTCTCATTGAATTTATATTCATCTATAATAATAAATGATTCATGTGATTTATTGAATATAAAAGATTAAACCCTCACTTTTTGGTGTTAAACACCTATATATAATGTATCAAATAACAAAATATTGGATCTTTAAAATACTTTACTTAGAGATTATGATTCATTGTATCTTCGTAACCTATGTTGGACATATATAGACCCGCAGGTCTATAAAATATTTAAGATGCTAAAATTTTATATAATTAATAAAGTCCTTTTTGTAATGTAGTGTGAAATTAATAATGATGACGTGGTTACCCAATATTAGCATTATTCAATTATAATCCCTTTAAAAATGCAAACAAATTATTTATAGAGGATTTTTGGTACACTATCACAATACTGTGTTTTTGTTCCAAGGATTATCCCTTAGTGGTCTACTATGTAAAAAACTCATGATGTGTGTGATATAATTTTTGTATCCCTTTAATCTTACTATGTATATTATATTAAAAAAAGTGACTAAATTTACTCCTTTATCAATTAATAATACCTATTTGGATATGAACTACACCCAAAAAAATTAAACTCACTACAAACTGTGATTCACCACTCTCTGTCTTAGAGTGCTCTTGGTTATCTTGGTCCCAATATTCCTTCAGTATATCAACTTCTTTCTTGTTCCCAAGATAGGGATATCCATTAAGATAGTGAGGTTTGGTAGTATGGATATGTGTGAATAGGGGTCCTACGTTTAAAATGATGTATAAAATCCAATTCTATTTTTATTCTTCTATATAAAATAAATAGATAAACCATCTATTATAATGCCTCATTGTTTAGTCTAGGAGCTATTCTAATGAATGATGATACATATTCATTTATAGTTCTCATCCAATATACATGAGAAGATATATCCAACCCAAGACATTGAGATATCTTCTTTTGATTGTGCCTAAATATGTTTTCATCGTTATCTATTCTGTTAGAGGATAATCATCTATACATAACAAAAAAATATTCTTGTTACATATTAGCAACATAGGACATTAATATGTGGGAGTGTTGTTAGATTGTGTACTAGTAGAAATTAAAATATGAAATTTAGAAAACTCTATATACATTAAATATCATTGAATGTTATTTTAGGACAAGGAATCAAGAGTATATAATCTAGACATCAGAAGAGAATTGGAAGTCAATGAGCTTTCTCACTAACTAGAATCTCGATGTGCCTGAGATCTGAGAGGATGTGACCTATCACCCATGGGACATTTATTCTTAACATTTTTTCATTGTATATTCTATCAAGAGTCATTATTATTATTTTATTTTGATGTGGTAATAACTCACACGAGTTGAACCATTCTTGGGATAGACTCATGATGATAACAACATACTCTACATCTATACTAGGGTTGTGGAACCCACATACAATAGAGTTGATTTAATTAAGGACTATGACAGTTGAAATTCGTCCATGCATCCAGAGTTTATCATAATGTATCAAAAAAATAGTTTTTTGGGACCCATGGAAGGAGGATGATAACATGGGATTTCCTCTAATTACCTTACCTATTAGAGGATGAAGGCATTGAACAACTAACCTTGTGTGATATTTTAATCAATTATATTACAAGTATGAATATGGGATGAGGAGAACTTTGAATTATTCTTGTTTATAACTATTACACATAGGATTCATGATGTAGTGTTCATGGTAGTGGACTAACTAATGGTGGTTTTTGACTTCTTTCTTATCAAGGGAACTCTTTTAGTTTATGAAATAGAAATAATATTAGTTTCGCAGATAGTTTTACATCATGGAGTACCTATGTTCATAGTATCAAACTGCTATTTGGGTTTCATGTTGAGTTATAAAAATCCCTATAGAAGTCAATTAGATCTTCTTTAATGATGACTATATAATTCCATCCAAAAACATATCGTTCGTATGAGGGGACAATCGTAATACAAGAGTATATGATTAGGAAATGCATTCTTGATAGTATTGGATAATGGTATTTACATATATAATAGATTTTTTATATAATAATAGGTTCTATGATTAGATCTATGTAACTATATTTATTCATTTTTATGGATGGTTTTCCAATCAAAAAAATGACTGGTAATGGTAGGTGAGTCTATAGATATCAATTCATGATTGGTATTAGAGACCATCATAAAGGTTTAATTAATCATGAAGTGGTTGGTTACCATTTCCGGTTGTGTATTATAGTGAAGATATGGATTAACAATTTACTCTTTATCCCAAACATTGAGGTATGCATGATGTGTTTCACATGCCATGACTCTAGAGCCACAACCCATACCCCTCAAATGTGCTCAATAATGATGAAATTGATCTAGGTTTGGTTGACTCATTTGAGGACATTAATTTATTAACCATATATTGAAGTGTAGAGATACAAAAAGATAGTATTGTACGTCTTTTGGGGGTGGGGGGGGGGGTAGAGTCACGGGCTTATCACGGAGTTGAAATATGAAATTCAGTTAGATTTAAGGTCTTAGTGGAAAAATCTATTTAGAGAGGATATCTAGAAATTCTTCTCAGGATGATAATACCTTAAAATAAAACTTTGTAAAAACTACAAAATTTGATCTTTTATTTTATGTATATTTTCTATGTTGGAATGCGATCAATTTTATAGGTTCTCATAATGAATTTATATGTAGGGTACAAGAGAAACCTGATATATATTGTGTTTTATAAGTTTACTATTTACCTTGTGGGATCCCACTGCATACCTTTTGTATAAGGGAGTTGGATTATGGGTATATTCAGTCCCACTATCTAGTTGATTAAATGAAAATGGTCATTAGGTGGATCACTAAGTACCCAGTGATGGATGATCAGGTAAATAATGGTCCTTGGGATATTTTTATGAATCCGTATATAATTATATCCATAAGCCCCTTATACACTACTCCCATCACCCCTTTCCCAAACTCTAATATCTAATGATTTAAAACAACTATTTGGCACTCCAACCTCATCTAAACATGAACTATATATTTTTTTTTTGATATACATAGTGATCATCTATTGGTATGTATAATCCCATATATCCCATATATACCTCTTTCATCCATTTTTCCTTCCTTTTCTTCTCATAACCATAATTTTATAGGTTAATATATCAAATATTTTCTTTATCAATATTCAATCAGGTGGAATAATTTGAGAATAAATATTCATATTTTCAAGATTTAATGTTCATTTCATGTCGTATTTTTTATATGTGGTGTCAAGAACTCAATGGCTTATGGGTACATGAACTGGAATAGTAGTTTTCTTCATTTTCTATGAATGTGGTATGGTAGGTTTTAATTGATGTGAGGTATAACAAGGAGTGATGTTATGGTAAAAATAGATTTTGAATTATGTAGTCTCACCAATTTTTTTGAAAGATGTTCGGTTTTTCTCTTAATATATTTTTTACTAGAGTTTTATAATAAATATTGGGTGTATCACAGGTGACAAAATTAGTTGGAAAATGGGTATGGGTTAAATATAATTTAATATTTATGGTGTAATGTTCAGGATAGTGACTATTATTTATTACCTATAAGAGTTGGTTGAGATAGGCCTATGGGTTATCATTATGGAATTTTTTTGATTGGGATATCACGTGGAACTTGGTTATGACCCAATGCCATTATTTTATTTATTGATACACTTATTACATGTAATATTTATTATCTTCTCTAAATTGTTTGAGATCATACCCTAACTAGAAGGATATTTCACTGTTATGGGATTGAATGGAATCATTATTATTTGGATCACCCAATGTTAGATGTTTAATATTGATATATTGATGAATACCATTTATTAAGTATGATTGTGTGAAAATTAATGTTTCTAGGGAGTTATTTTATAAAATTTAGGGAGTGTGTGGGTTTGGTTTGAAACAAGATGTAAAAATTATGTGTGACCTCCCATAACTAAAAGTTAGTGATCATTAAAATGGTAGGGAAATTATTGTGTGACCACCACAGAGTGAGATGAGTTTTCTAGAATATCACATGGTATGTGACATGGGAATCGATTATGGTTTCCAACATGAGTGATATAGTATTATCCATGTTCAATATAAATTATTCATATGACATGACTCATATATTTGGTATGTATTTAAAGTAGGTATGATCAAGTTTCATGGTAGTGCGATTTTCACATGATGTTCCAATAAAGTTTTATACATTGTTGTTTATTTATTTATATTTCATTTCCAAAATTCATATATATACACTATATATAGGATTTTTAATTAATGATAGTGATGTAAAATGTTTATTAATTACACCCATCATGGTCACCCCACTTTTTTTATCTATTTAAAGGCATTACAGTTATGATTGTGTAATGAGAAGGTAGATCTAGAAGGTGTTTTGAGGTGATGTTGTGAAATAATCTATGACCATTTTCTATGGTTAATCTTTTTTCTATTTTCCCTTTTTTTCTATTACCTCTACCATTCCACTATATATGTGAATAATTTTTTTGTGAATTCATGAGTAGTTTTACCTCATTTTCATCTTGAATATAATTGTTTTATATTTTGATACCCTATTACTATTCCAATGTTTATTATATCATTTCTATTATTATGATTTTTTGTTACATTATAATAATGAAATAGTCTACCAACTGTATGATAATTTCCCTCATTTTTTAGTTTGAATCATCTTATAAGTGAGTAGGTACGCATGAATTCATATACCATTCAACATGAAAGATAACGATTCAATCATGTGAGTCAAATATTCAAACAAAAGTTAGTTGGCGTACCAAAAACCACTAATGTTGTTATGATTACAATTCTCAAGATAACTCTATGTAGGATTATCATCAATTTCTATTCAATTTTTTATGTCTAGACATTACATTATAATATGTGTCACTCTTTTAATCTCTTCATAAATTTAGTTGGGAATTTCTTCAATAAATAACTCATAGTCTAGTATAAAATCATTGGAAACATTTACAATACTTTAATACTTCATATATAGTTTCACTTAATCAAAATAAAAAGATAATATACATTTATATTATATGCAATCAATTATATATCTATATATACATGAAAACATATATTATCAAGATTAACTTATTCATTTCAAAATCTATCAATGATGAATTTTATCCCACACATACTTTTCTTCTTTGGATGCCATGAATATTATTACAAATATGTATTTTAAAAAAACTATCGCTGACAAAAACATATATTTTTTTCTACATAAAATAATTTTAAAATAGTTATATATTAAAATTTCAATTATATTACCCACTCCCATTATTCAATCGTATATAAAACAAAGTTTAATAAATTAGTAAATCACAATTTATCTTCTTAATTTTAATTTTATTACAAATTAGCATGTTATATTATGAATAATTCACATTATTTAATTCAATACACAATAAAATATATTTAAAAATCAAGATCAATTATATTAATATAATAAAAAATTTATATCAATCTCCCATAGAACATGATCTGAAATATAAGAGTAATTAAAAACATATATATTATGAATACCTTGTTCAATAGTCTTAATAATATTACGCATCTTATTAGCCCTCAAATTAAGATATTTTTTACAAATATTCATTTAATCCCTTCAAAATGAGACTAGTTACATCTCTTGTTCATTGATGTATCAGAAGATGAAGCAAATAACCTTTGGCATATAGATACATATTATTCACACATGGCCTTTGAAATATCCATTTAAATATTTCATTGAACCATATTTTCCAAAGATCAATAAAAATCATTCAAAACATCCATAAATACACAATGAAAATTTTACATCTTAAAAAACATTTGAAAATCAGACAACAATGTTAAAAATAATAATAATGAATAAATAGACTAATATTTATTTATTCTTGTATCCCCCTTTTATATTTTAATCTATACTCCTTAATAAAATATCATTCAAAATATTTCAAAATTGTACATTCATCCAATTTTTTATGTATTTCCCCAAATTCTATCATCCCAACTAATCTTTTTTTTTTGTTTTCACTAATAGCTTCTCTCCTTGGATATTCACAAACATATCTATATTCAAAACATATAAATGATTAATTTACCCTTAAAATATTTTCTTATTTCTAATACTCCCTCTAAAATTCCTGATTTTATTCATCCAAATCAATTTCTGAATATACTAATCATTCGAATACACCCCCCCAACACAATATTTTAAATTGAAATATTTATTTTTTTGGTCAATTAATAACCATCAATATAAACAATATCTTCTTAAATATCTATAAATCCACTTGGTTCAATGATATTTTATATAAGTGTTTGAAAATTGTTTTTGAATATTTAAATATTTTCTATATAATTTTAATTTATTCAAAATCAACAATAGCTACCCTAACTTGAATAATTTCATTTTATACAACCTTTCATAGACAACAATATTTTCCACTCTTATAAATTTATAAAAATTATTGATTGTGTCTCCCCCTTAATATAGTAACATAAAAAATATATTTAAGACAAAAAAATATCAATTGAATAAGGGGTAATATTTAGATAGCGTAATGTTGATGGATATTTTTAACATGAAGGTTAAAAATGTGATTTTAAAATGAAAGACTACCTAGTAGTTTCATAAATACAATAGCTACATAATAAATAGAAAACATACTATAAATTTACACTTTCTTATTCATCAATTTCTATAAAAAATCATATCAATTTTCAATCTATTTTCCCGTTAAGATCTAAACTATATATATAATAAGATTACTAATATTTTAATTATTACATGAATTAATCATTAGATGCTCAAATTCTTCCCTAATATCTTATTATTAATGTTTATTACACATTATATGAGTAAAAGACTTATTAGAAGAGATATATTTTTTGTAATAGGTGACATCTTTTCATAAATTTTCCTCATCCATATTATGTAGTATTCATAAAAACAAAAATGAACATTTTCTGGGTGATATTACATCTAGAGCATCATCTACATAACAAGAATCATTATATGCCACTAAATAATTCTTAGAAAAAATAGAATGAAAGAGACTATAATCTATAATTTCATTTTTATTTATATTATTCCCTTCAAAACCATGGGGTTTTCTTATCCTGGTTAACATAGATATTTGAAACCTATTCATATATAAAATATTTTTTCATTTCACTATCTATTATAAAAAAATTATAATCAATTTCCTTTTATCTGTTGAGTCCAATTTCCTTATAAACATGCTTCATTAATTTTTTGTTTCTTCTGTGATAGGTTTTGGAATCTATTTTTTATCCTATATGATAATTTCAAAACTATTTAATTTTAATATTTCTTTTTTGATGTAATGTATACAAAACAAGTATATTCACATCTAATATAAGATTGTATGTGTGTTTTCCAATTTTTAGCATCTCAAATTTTACATTCATAAGATCATCAATCCATTTACATGATCCTAAATTATTTATAAAATCCATGATATGATAAAAAACAAAAGATAATATACTAATATTTTTTTCATTTTGATAAAAAACAATATATATACACCTCATAATTTTATTTATAACATAATCAATAAATAATGATCTATTTATACCATGAACTGAATGCTAATTTTAACCTATATAACATGTTTTTAATGGAGATATCCTAAATTTATAACAAAATAATTGAAATACATCATGTTTTTTAATATATAAACCATTTTATTTATTATTATTTATGAAATTATTCAACTCATATATTTTGAATATTTTATATCTTTTTTTGAAAATTAAATCTTATAAACAGACTAACAATTTCATTCAATTCCATTGGAAAAATATTTTCTTCTACATAAATTTCTTCATCATGGTAATGCCATTTGAAAACCATTCTATCACTTTTTTTGTAACTATTCCAAACACATAGAGATATTTATAGACCCATTTAGTTCTAATTACATTATGACCAAAATAGTATCTATAAACATATAAATTTTAATCTTTTAAATAAATTTATGTTTTCATACAAAGATGTTATGAAGCACATATCCTTTGATATATTATCATAATAATCAGGCTCTAAATGAGTTAATAGATTATTTATTACTATTTTTATCATCATTGTAGTCTGAATGGCTGTTTTTAATATCTCGAAATATTTATTTCATTCACATTAGTCCACTTGTTTTATGTTATATCCATAATACATACATCATCATCTTCTACATCATATTATGGATAAAATCAAAATCATCCCGAATGAAACCTAACAACCCCCAAATAATACATCATTCAATATATTCTAATAACTAAAATAAATTCAATATTATTAATATGTTTTCTTATGTCCATTTACGATCCATTTTAAATTATCACCTTTAATAATTATGTAATGAAATAAAATGATTAATAGTAAATATTTTTTATTGGAATTTTTAATTTAATAAAATTAATTAAAGGGAATTTGGAATACATGGACATGATGATTTTTATGAACATATAAATATATATTCCATGAACCCTAAGTTGGTCTTTTATACATCGAAAAAGACATGGTAATGTGGGGTACACTACTCATAGAATTTTCTAGTCCAATATGAGCTTAAACCTACTACATTGAGAATCATAAATGTCCCAATAGAACAATCCATTTTGTGTATAAAACATACAGATCAAATGTCACTCACTAAGGAATACAATTTATAAACAATGGAAAAATACCATTGAATCCTAAATGAACACATGTATACAATGTAATAGAAAATATAAGAAAACTACACATAACTCACTTCCCAATAGTTCACATGAAAAATACCTTGAATTATGAATTTAAAATGAAATCCTTAACAAAATCAATGAACATCATAAGGTTAAATGAATAATACTCATCCACTTACACTTCTAATAGACAATGTATTCTTCTAGAAACACTATGATTTTACTATTTCATATCCTTCAGTAGACTATTATACATCCCTTATTCATTCAATTATCCCATATAAAACAGAGAAAATATTTTTACCATTCTATATGTAAATCATTTTATAGGGCTGCTAGAGGTCTGCACTTCACCTTCAAGACTCTTCAACAAAACTTTTTATTTGGTTCTTATGACATCCAGTTTACATTCTAACTAGATACATGTTTCGGGAAATTGGTCACTACCACACCAAAATCTGTATTCATGCTACAAAAAATCCTAATTCTAGAACCTATACTTCTATTATTATTTATCACTTTTCTAGAAAACTGTTTCCACATGAAAAAAAATAAAAAACATCCACCATAGAATCATTTTCATGCATCCCCACATTGTATATAATTTATAGAAAAATTGTAATCCCATATAGTTCTTTATTAACTATTTGGTTCCTAGAAAATAATTCTATTTATCTATTAATGAATAAGATGAATACCCCCTCAGAATATCCAATAATATAACCATGGTCTGAATTTCAACTGAATTATGGATTCTGTAAGCATTATATGTTCTAATAAATTTTCATCTAATAAATTATATATGAATTGAGAATTTAACTAAATATGATTTTTTGACAGAAATGTTTTATTTTTGATAAGTGGAACACACATTTGGAATAATATTTTTCCAAACCTCCCTCCTTATTCCCATATCATCCATCATCCCCTTTATACCAATAAATTTCACCCTAATTTTCATTATGAAAATGTACACTATTGTTAATAAATGTTAAACTATCATTTGATATTTCAATATCAATATCACATTATGTATCTATAAGTGAACACATATCCCATTATCCTCCTTTAAGTGCCTTCATATCAAGAAATTTATAAATCCTTAAACACATATATAGGAATTTCTATCATAATGAAAATGGAAACAGAATTATAACCATTCATATAGTAGAAGATACAATATACCTCTTCCCATTGAATTATTTTATGTTTCACAATTAATATTATAACTAATCAAATTATACACACATTTTATAGCCACATACAAACCAGGTAATATGTATTTCTTATGAATACTAATAAAAAATTATCATTTTCTATGTTCTCATCCTCTTCTTCTGTTTTAGGTAATTAATTCTTCCAAAACATTAAAATTATATCCTAGGGATCGGAAAATATTTTCACCTTATAATTTATAAACATTCCACATCCATTAGGATATAGTAAAAGTGATTCAAAAACAATGTGATAGACTTTATTTCCCATGGAATATCAATATATAATCCATTTTTCAAACTGATATACATTATCTTATAAAATTAGAAAATCAAGATTCCATGTAAACAACCCATTACTTTAATGGACGAAAAATAAGTAAGTAATCCCCTTATAGAAGTATTAAGTATTAAATCACATATTCAACCAACTTATGATAATACTAATGATTCATAATATGTAACATTAATTTCTAATCATCTATAAAATCATTGAACATTTGGTTCTATTTCCATAGTGATATATTAAAATCATAAAGGCTCTAATTCACGACACAAAGATATTTCTTATTCGATTTTTAAATCACCCCTTCTTAATTCTCTAGCTAAATAAACATATCTACATTCCAATGAATAAATTCAGTCATCAAGTTGAATAAATATATATTTAACCTTTATATTGAAACATTAAATGTTCTAGTTTAATAATCAAGTTTTTAACAACATGAGAATAGATCTCATAGATGTGTAAACATGTCGTTTTGTTAAATATCCATCAAAAAGGCTCAACATATTCCTTATTCAACTATTCCCTTCATCTTTCATCTAATAAACCAATTTATTATAAGCAAATCTCTTAACAATTGGTTATTTGGTTTACCCAATGTCCAATAAATTATTATTGAAATAAAATTATCCCACCTGGAAAACTCCCAATAATTTTATTTTTTCATACATGAATTATCTTTTAGGATTATATGATCAACGAAATTCCTGAGAAGAAGATAGTACCATAATAATTTATTTATCTACGCATGGTATAAAATTCTATTAAAAGTTGATAATTGACAATATGTCTTTTCCACACAAAAACTAGTGATTCCATAACATGACTTGTCTTACCTCTTAATAATGATTCCATATTTCTTGAGCTCTCTATTATATATAACTTTATAAACGCCATTGTTCCTCAGTAGCTTCTATAACATTATCGAGGCTGACTGGTTTTCTATAATTGATATGATCAATAATTTTTTCAAAATATTTATAACATCTAAATCTCTATTAGGTTGAACATTATATTATAATGATAATTTTATCTCCTATGAAATTTCCACATGGTTCTGTTATTCTAAGAAGATATTATCATTGATGATAAAATTAAAGAATCATATGATGATCTTATAGTTTTAATCCTAAGAAAAAATTACGATTTTTTATTTACATACCCTATAATGATAACATGCTCTGGATATTGCAAAAAAAATCAATTTCCATAGAATAAATGTGGATGAAATAGTGTGATCATAAAAAATTGAGTTGAGAAATTTTATCCATTATTTTGGTCCAATAGTCTACTATGTATTCTAGTCCCAATTTATATCAATGACATATGTTCACCATGATGGCCAAAAAATTTATTTTTTCCCAAAAATCCTTGGAAAAAATCCATATAATTCATTACCTCGCTAATAACATCAAATTCATCCTATCTATAACTATTCATTGTAATAACATGTTTGGTCATTTCTTGAAATAATCCATTCATCAAACAGAATTCTTGTAATTTCCAAATTCTGTATTTACCGCAACAATCATATCTAAAAAATATATATATTAATTTCAGTCACATATTCCATCATGGCACTATATCCAATGATGTTTTGAATAATTTATGATTTTAATTGGGAGGGAATACTGATAACTTCTATGATTCATTGGCAAGGAAGGTCTTATGGTATAATGGAACTCGATTATAACATACTAGAGATTTACTTAATATAACCAAAAGAAGAAAAACTAAAATTCAATCCATTGGTATTTAAACATCTATTTGGAAATGTACTTTTCTCAACATCCAACATTTTCATAATTCACATGTTTTATACGCCACTCTTATGATATTAAACATTTATTTTCCAGAAATCATTTTCTCCTACTTCCATCTTAAATGAACCTAATACAAACACCATATATTTGTGGAATATTTATTATATTCTAGCATTAAAAAATCGTATTTGGTTCATTGTTCCACTGATAAATAAATTTGGCACCATCATATAACCATTTGGTACATTACATTATATTTTAGTAAATGTTGTGCAGAAACCCACATCATAGAGTTATACTACCAAATTTATGTTCCCCAATAATCACATTAGGTTTTTTAGTGCATGAATTTCTAGAAAAATTTCATTTACTATTCAGGTAGAAGGATTATTAATTCCAACATTTTTGTGAACTTCATTATCTATAAAATGAAAACTGTCAAACCTTCCAAATGTTTAATTCATTATACTAAATCTCTCAAATGTTAATTAAATATACTATATAGTGTCTGTTATCCAATACTCATGTGATGTGGGAAGAATAAGAAATAAAACTACAGTATCTTCTAAATAAGAATTTTCATATGATCATATAGAATCATGACTACTTAAATTGGATCCCTAATCACTGAAATCATTATTCATATACAAATCATTCAAAAAATTCCAAAAAATCTAACCACCATCATCCAAGATAATTTGAATCCAACTTCTCATTCTTTTCCCATTCTTTATGACTCTTACGTGCAATGGAATTTCACTCTACCCACTGCTCTATATAAATTTACAATAATTGTATCGATCATCTTCTATTAAATCTTTTCATTCATATATAGATATCTAACTTACATAATAAAACAATCTATCGTTCCAAATCAATTTCATTCCATATAACTATCACAACACATTATTCTTTAATGGGTGATTATAACAGAAGTTCCCAATTTGGATCCCTAAAGTTCAACATTATTGATTCTAACTAATATTGAATCCTGTTTAAGTAATTTATATGATCAAAATTTTAAAATACTTTAACATTCTCATCCATAATTACCTATTTAATTGGAGAAATATTTTTATTATGATTATCTTTATATACATAACAACATTATAATTTACACATTTTAATGTTGTATTAACCAATAAAATATTATAAGACACTTTCTATTCTATTGAAATATAAATCGATAATAGAGATTTATTATCTAGACTTCACCATTATTTTTTCTTCATCACTTATTGGTTTGTTTCAAACAATAGATGATCAATATCCTTATATATTATAATTTCCACTATATAGATATTCAGAAGAACAATTTTTTTCTCATTTTTCATCTCCATTATGAATTTGACTTATTCTATCCCAATTAACATTTGAGTCAATGAACCCCCACATAATTCTAAAACATACAAAAGGGATAAAAAATTTCATACTAGAATACTTCAAAAAGGTTGATGGATCAACAATCATCATGTACCCATAAATGAAACACCTTTTCAAGGATACAGTTTTGTGAAACAAAAAAATAGAATATATGATATAACTTTTTGGATGCATATTAAACACCCCATGATTTTATTGATTTTAAATTTAACATATTGATATCTTACATTGAACGGGATGCTGATCTTAAACGAACAATAATATACTCTTAATAATGTTATTAAAAATTATCTCCTAACCATTAAATTGGTGGATGTGAATCAAATTAACTAACTTATAAAAATATATTATTAAATTAATTTTTTACCAATGGAATAGAACACAATATTATACCAATTTAATATAAATAAATTTTTTTTTTATAAAAACTAATAAAATGAGAACAGATGTGATTTATAACATTAAATTAAATAAATTAATAATTTTGGATTATATAAATGAAAAAATATTTATATATATTATATTCAATATAAAATTTTAAATTAAATTCAATGTGTTTCCTTGAATATATATAAGAAAAAATCCAATTTTATACATAAAATAAGTATATTTCTAAAAACACAATTTTATCACCTTTTGATGTAACACTTGTTTTAAATGTAATTTTTGACACTTTCAAAAATTAGTCATAACATAATAAACATATTTTTATTAATAAAAGAATAAAAATTAATTTGGTTGAATATTTGGTATTTTCTGATACGATTCATTTTTTAATAGTGAAAAAAATACATCATTTTAATTGAAAACTATTTTTTCATCTGATTTAGTTTTATTTTTGGATGACATTAAATTCATTTTTAAAATTTAATTAGATCAATATTTTATCATCTAATCTAATTAAGGTAATTGGTATAAATTTCACATTAAATTTTGATATAAACACACTTAAATCTTTTTGATATTTTCTCTTTAAAAACACATTCTCTCATTCAATCAATGAGATTAATGTTAAATTAATTACTAATAAAAATTTGTTTTTAATTTTGAGAAATGTATTCCATAATTAGGATTAGAGGTTAAAAATTATTTACATAGCTTACTTCTTTGTGTTCATTTTGGAGAGTAACATTTGTAATTTTTATTAAAATAGTTAAAGTTAAATCGAGTAATTTAGTGTTAAAATAATAATATATATATTTGAAAATTACAATAAAACATTTCTAAATTTTAATGGACGTGTAGGTGTAAAAAAATATTCCCTTTTCTGATTTTATATCCTTTTTTAGACTCTTGTATGAGATTATAATGTTTATTATATTTTATTTAATGGAAAGGTAATGAAATTGGACTAATATTTTTAATAAATATATAATTTTAAATATAAGGATACAAATAAGATAAATTAAAATATAAAAAGTCAATTAAAAGTTAAATTTTTTATATTCCTCATGGTATCTTAATTTTATTTTTTAGGAATTAAATAATTACCATGAACACATAAACACTGATAATGAAATAATTGTTTAGTTAATATGAATATAAAACAAATGGTTATAAAAATATTAAAATTGATAAGATTTAAAATAATTAATGTCATTCACGAATTTTATATTTAAATTTATAAAATTATTGATATATTAGTGTGTTTTTCATCGATATATATTTTTTATGTTTCTAAAATTCAATGTAATGTTTAGAATCAAAATCGTCATTAATGTTATTTTGAAATAAGTAACATATATTGAAATAAAATTAAATTCATAAAAATATGAAATTCTTCCAACAGATTGAGATATATTTTACTATTTCATCCATTATCAATTTATTAGTCATTTTTAATTTTATAATAACAATATTAACATTCAAATAGTAAAAACACATGGCATCAAGGTAATATTTAATGATTATAAAAAAGGGCCAAAACCAAAAGATAAGTGTAATAATGAGACCTAAACATGTCTAAAAATTATTTTTTGGGAGTCTTTTTACCTCTATTAATATTAACATAGAAATAAATAACATTTAGTTGATTTTTAATTTAAAATTAACTTATATTAATTTATTATATTGAGGGTTTCCAAAAGTTCCATAGCGTAAAATATAAAAGTGAACCTCATCCCCCACTTCTTAACACAACATTGAGCCTTATATATGAATAAAATCTAACCCATTTGTCCTCCAAAAATTCTTATACAAGTTTTAGAATCCTATCTTTCTAAATATAAAATCTATAAATCCATTAAGAAGTGATCTCTAGTATGTCAATAAAAGAAATTATAATTGGTGATTCAAATTCATTTATAATTATACTTCCTCATAATGTGTTTTCTTCATAATAAAGTAATAAATTATGAGTAATATAGATTTTTGGGTGTTATTATTATTATAGTTTAACCATATCTCACCTTTTTTTCAATCCTATGAAAAATGAAAACATCTTGTGTGCATACAAACAGCTTACCGTGTCCACACTATGGCGTAATTTTTTTTTCATTACTAATTTTTTTACATGTGTATAATGTTGTATATAATGGAGTTAAATAATAACTATGAAATTATATTTATTATTTATTATTAATATACCAAATAATTTCTTAGTCCTTTACCATAAAAAAGAATGATATCGTTGCACGTGCGTATGTATGTCCTATCATCTCTATGATGCGATGTAACTAATTTTCCACGTTAAACATTACATATTGATTATAAAAATTAATATAATATTAAATATAAAATAAATGTACTTAATGTAATTATTGATAATAATTAAATATATACCATTCACAATAAATAGGACATACAAAACAAAACATGCATAAAATAATGAAGTAGTGGACTCTTAAAACAAATGTAATAACAAAGTATTCATCAAAAATGAGAGATAAGAAAATATATAAGGATAACATATAATGTAATTATTATTGATATGGTTCTATTATAAATTAAAAAAATTATTTAACCATTATACATGATGTTAAAAGACATTCACCTAATGTAATGTACTAGGTATGGGATTTTTGTCACACTTTTGTTTATGTGAGACACATGCCATATAAACAACATAATTCATTTGTGTCGTGTCTATACCTCACATTAATTTATTTTATTATCATTATTCTGAATAATAGTCAGTATTAATTTCTATATAAATTTCATTATTTCATGGTGCATATGATTATTTTGATTATAAAGTGGAAAGGGATAATTTCACAATATTATTTTAATTTGGGATTTTTTATACGTAATTATCTCCTATGGAATATTTATCATCCATGAACATGTTCTTAAAAAATTGTTTCCAAAAATATTTTTAATATTATACTAAAAATTTATAAAGAATTTTCACCATGTTCAACCTTTTATAAAATGGTTTTAAATGAATCCTTTTGTCTTTTTACAAATGAGGTGCTTTAATATTTTCAGTCAAAAATATGGAAGTAGTTTTTTTTAAATAATTATATGGATGGAGAATATTTTTCCACTATCATGAATCCTTAATGTATTTAATCTTCCTATAAATTTTTTGGAGATTATTTTCAATGAATGTATTTTATTTTAAATATTTTAATCCTTTTCAATAAATGACTTCAATGTGAAAAGTGGTATTTCATTCAAGACATTATTAATGCTTTTATAACATAATTTTCATCTATTACAACATACTTAGTTGGATATTATGACGGATTGAGGTTTACCTATATTTATACACTTAAAAATATTATAATGAAGGGTTTATTATCATTTTGAATGTGTATATTAGATTTTTATACAATTCATGGTTTATGGACAATGTATTCACATTTCTAAAGGTTGATTTTCAGTATCAATGTTTAGGTTATTTATGTTTGACCCTTTTCATATAAGTCACGTATTGGACACAGTATGTGTCATGCATATCATACGATAACCCCTAGTTGATTCATTTGGTCTCATAAGACAAACAAGATTGGGTATTCACTGAGGCCTTACCTATTTATGTATGGTGTCTTAGCCGAAGCCTTGACGGTATTTCTACGATGTTTATTATTCTGAATTCCCTCATTATGAGATTAATCATTTATGTTCCATGTGATTATTCCTTTTATAGAATTTTTATGTGATTATTTATATGTCACTGTCTTATTTTCATTTTTTATTTCCATATTATTCTATATATTATTTTTAAATCGATCATGTTTTTGTTATACACATTGGTATAATGATTATCCATATTTATAATAGCTTATGTTGTATGTATACCATTTATGAGCATCTGAGATCACCCATTTCTTATGTTTTATTTTTTCTAGGATGCCATGATTTATATTATGAATAATAGTTATCGTAAATATAGAAAAATAATGGTGTTCTCAATAGATTCTTTAGGTTTTATATTATGTTTTAAATTGTAATGTAATGTTCATGTATGTAATCTGGTGTCCAGAGCTGCTAAACTGATCATTCCTTTGGGATATGAATCTTTTATCTATTCCAATGTGATAAAGTGATGCACCAAATTTGGGAACTAGGATTAAATTCATCATATTTGTAATAAAATAATTTTTAGAAGAAACATTGGGAACTAGATTTAGGATATCATAGATTATAGAGTGAAACCCTATTAAATAATTTTCAAATATATCAAAACCATAATATCTTATAATTCATATGAGTTATAACTAAATTTTCAATTTAGGATATATTATTCACTATTTTTGATGTTATATATTATTTTTCATAATGTTATGATATAATATTGGTTATTCCATTTTTTAGAAATCATGCATATTAGAAGGAATGAAAAAAATTATCAATGCACATTATCCATGTAGGGATATCCCTCAAATCCGATATAATGATATTTGAGTTGTACTTGAAACTAGTGAGGAACAAATTATAATAATATAGGCACAACATACTTAGGTTACAAGAAAAACATTACCCATATAGAGCAGCCTAATCCACAATATGGAGAAAAAATATTTCAAAGCATAATGAGACAACCACCACCATCAATATAAGGGACTAAAAATTTATTTTTAGCTGAGAAAATAATATGTACCATTGAAAAGATATTTCCCACTTTGGGATTTAAATAAATCTATAAGAATTTTATATATGTTTATCATATTTCACGGGATTCTGATTAATAATGGTTATTCATTAAAATAATAAGGGTGATATGGATATTGAAAACATGGAATTCGTGAATTTAACGAAATATTGATAGAAAAATATTTCCCTCATGATCAATGAGTAGATATGGAGATGAAATTTCTAAGAATGAGGAAAAAGGATAATGATAATGTTACCAAATATGAAGAAAATTTTACTGGTTATAAATTCAATGTATGGTCTACACACATAAACCAAGAAGTAAGATTGGTCATTTTTTTGAGGGGTTAAATACATTCCTCTAAAAGGAATTGGTCTCTCAAATATTTTCATCATAAGAATATATAGTCACATTTTCTATCAATACATATAATGAATTCTCTAAGACTAATGACTTTAAGGGAAAGAATGAGAAGAATAGAATAATGATACAAGATACATATAAACAGAAAAAAGAAAAGATGTATTTTCTCATATTTGATAATTTTGGATAGAGACAACTCAGTAAATCCTTGATGGAAATGATTGTTTGTTACATGTGTGGAGATAAAGGTCACCAGTCTTGTGATTATAATTGGAAGAAAGATATTGAAAATTTTCATTGTTTCAATTGTAAGTATATAGGGGCCTTTGAAAATAAATGTCCCATGATTAAAGGAAATATAGATCAGAAAAGTAAAACAGATCAAGGTTAATATTTTGTTGTTACTAAAGTAGATGTGGAGTAATTAATTTATTTTTGTTTTTTATTCTGCAATTATGTTATGATATTCTAGTAATATGAATCCTGATATATTTAAGGATTGTATTACATTACTTATTCTTTAAAGATTTAGAAGAATTTTTTTTATCATTATGGATATAAAGGGGATAATGGTGTTCATAAATTTTTAATGGAAAAGCAATGCCAATAGTATGTTGTTTGATGAATATTTGGTGTTAAGTTTATTTTTCAAATAATGTGACCTTATTTATAATTTCTTTTACTGTGAATTTGGATAGATGTATTTTGGATGAGTATTAAGGTTGTAATAAATTAGGTTGATCATTGGATATCATTTTTAAGGTAAATTAATGATTTAATTTGGTAATATGTTCTAACATTTTTGTTTTATTAAACATTTTTAGGGTGAAAGAATTACTTGTGGACATTATGATTCATTAAAATTTCTTTAGAGATAAAAAAACATCTTGAATATCCATATTCATGTGTGAAAATGAAGTAATAATTTTTAAAAGAAGAATCATTAGAAGAGATTAAAATTCTGATGTTGAAAGAAATAAAGTAAGTGGAAATTTATATAGTAAAATAGTCCATCGACTATCAAAATTTAATTTGGAATGAAAAATACTATTCATTTATTTTTCTTACCAAGAAATCAATGGCCTCTTTAACCCTTCATAGATTTATGATTTTGAAATGGTTAACATTATAATGACCATATTGTATATATTTGTACATCATACAATTATGGTTAGGTTTCTCGTAGGTGTCCATGATTTTTATTTAAACTAATTATTTTCTATTTAAAAGCATAATTTTGTGGTGACATTAACTTTTCCCTTTTCCCCTTTTAAGGATAATTCTTTGTAAACCCTATTTTTGATATGGGTTTCCCAAAATTAAATATTCATGAATAAATTTTTTTATTGAGGTGAAATTAAAAATAATGAGGAAGTAATTTATTGAAGGAGGTGGATAATGTAATACACCAATATTTTATGTTACAAATTCTTTTTAATTTAATCACTTTAATATCATATATTTCACACAACACCGAGCAGAAACCAAACATGACATACTATAAATAATATTATTAAAAATTATATCCTATCCATTAAATTGGGTGTTATTAATATGATTAAATAAATTATGAAAATATATTATTGAATTCATTGGAAACCAATTATATATAAATAAATATAAAATTCAATTTAATATGAGGAAAATGTTTTTATAAAACTATCTCAATGCGCACAAGTGTGTTTTATACCAATTAAATAATTATTTTAAAATATATAAATGATATATATATATATATATATATTATATTTAATATAATTTTTAACATTCATACATTTTGTTTTATATACATGATAGAGGAACAAATACAATTTTATGCTAAAAATAATTATGTCTCTAAATATGCATTTTTACCTCTTTTTTATGGAGAACATATTTTAATTTTAGTTTTCGACACTTTTATGAAATATATTTGATTAAATAAATTTATTCACTAAAATTGGATTATAAAAATGTAATTTGGATTATGTTTTGGTATTATTTTGATTAGATTCATTTATTATTAACAGTTAAAAAATAATGTATATTAATTGAAAATTACTTAATATACTGATTTATTTATACTATTAGATTTTATTTTAGACTAGTTTTAAAGGATAATAAGAAAAATATTTTTTTCATTTATTCTAATTATGTTCATTTTTATAAATTTCACATGAAAGATAGATATAAAAGCATTTCAATCTTTTAGACGTTTTTACTTTAAAGTATCATTTTATAATTCTGTCAACGACATTAATTTTAAATTAATTTCATTGAATTAGGTCATTTTAATTTATGAAAATGTATTCCGGGTTTCGAATAATTTTGTTCAAATTATGTAAATTTGTTTCTTTTATATTTGGGAATTATGAATTTTGACATTAGAAATTTTTTATTAACATAGTTAAAGGTAAGTCAAGTGATTAAGTGTAAAGATAATATTATAAGTATTAAAAATTTACCATAAAACTTGTCCAAATTTAATTTTATACGTAGGTGTAGATAAAAATAATTCTTGAGCTCATATTTAATTATTTTTGTGCCACATAAATGATTTTATTACATTTGAAATATTTAATTTAATTAAATGTTTAACATGACATACATATATATTTAATAATTATTTAATTTTTATTTAGACTTATAATGAATATAAATTCAACTATAAATACAAAATTTAAATATAAATTGTTTATATTAATCTTGGAATATTAATTTTAATTTTTAAAACATAAGTAATTACTATAATTGATTACACAATGATGATGTAGTAATTTTTTAATTATTGGGAATATCAAATAAATGATTATAAAAATATTAAATAAATTATAATATGACCTAATTAATTTCATCCACTAATTATATAAACATTATAACAGATTTTTGTGTTCATATAAGTTTTTTATCTAAGATACCATATTTTTTGATTTTTCAAATTGTCAATTTAATGAATAGTATCAAAATTCTCATTAATCTAGTGTTAAAAAGAATAGTATTTTATTAAAAGATAAAAAATTAATAAAAATATTAAATTCCTCCAATATGTTAATATAATGTTTAAAATTTCATATATTCTCCATTTATGGATTTTAAATTTAAAAGATATGGGTGATAATGAGAACCATAGATCTCTAAATGTTACATTTTGAGAGTATTTAGTCCCATATTAATAGTATATTTGAAATACCTCACTTTTTATCCATTGGTAATTGATGATTTATTTGTATTAATTTATTATTTTGAGGGTTTCCAAAAATTCCCCTCACATAAATTAAAAAGGGAATCTCATCCCTAACATCTTCAAACCTCTATAATCCTTCTAGCTTGACCAAACCCTTCCCATTTCTCCACTATACAGCCTTAGACATGTTATTGGATTTCTGGTCTTCTACAGATACCATATTCGAATCCATTATGAAGTTATTTAAATGAAGTCAATCAAGGAAGAGGTAATTCTTTTACCCACACATTTTTTTCATTTCTACTTCAACATCCTATTAATGTGTCATTTACATAATAAACTAATAAAGAAATTATCATATATATGATGATATTTTATTATAATTTTGGGAAAACCAATTCCTTCCTTTTATCCATCATATAAATAATGAAAACACTATATGTGCATACGTAAAACTTACCGTCTCTATAATGTGGTGTAATTTTTTGCATTTCCACATTGTTTGGATGGTTACAATTATGTATATAATTTTTTTAAATAATAAATATCAAGTTATATTTATTAATTTTAATTAAAATATCATCCAAATATGTACACATTTACCATTTAAGGAATAATACAGTCACTTGTTCGAATGTACGGCCTACTGTATCAACGACGACATGTGATTCATTTTTATCATTAACCATTCAAAAAATATTATAAAAATGTATATTTTTATTAAATTTAGTATATATAAACATAAAATAATTATGGATATGAATTAATTTTATCTTACAAATAATAAATAAGACTTGCATAAGAAACCATGCATAGAAATATGAAGCAGTTAACACCAGAAATGAAGGTAATAAAAAAATATTATTAACAAAGAGATTATAGGATAATATAAGAGGATATTATATAATATCTTAATTATGTATATGGTTTTGGTATAAATTATTAACACTATTTATCCTTTATACATGTGGTCAAATCACATTCATCTAATGGAATGTAAAAGATAACATATTTTCTCTCACTTTTCGTTCTGTGGGACCAATTCCGTATACACTACTTGATTAATTTGTGAGGTTTATATACTTTATATGAATGTATTTTATTATCCAAAATATTATTGAATATTCATATAAATATAATTTTCATTATTTCATGGAAAATATAATTTTACTTAATATAAAGTGGTAACAGTTAATTTCACAAAACCATTATTATTCATTATTTTTTATACATAATTATCTGCTGGGGAATATTAATCATCCATGACCGTGATTCCAAAAAATGTTTTTGAAAAATATTTTTTCTATTCCACAAAAAATGCTAAAATATTTTTACCATGTTTTTCTTTTAATAAAATGTTTTGAATGGATTATTTTTTTCCAAATGAGGTACTTTATGTCTTTTTAAATAGAAATATGAAAGGAATATTCTTTAACTTATAAAAATGAGTGGATTTTTACTCCTTAAAAAACCAGAATGTATTGAAGATTCATAAATAGGATTAATGAAAATATTTTCTTCTAAAATTTAGTATATTTTAAAAAAAATCAAAGTAAAAAAGGGGTATTTACCTCATGATATTTTTAAAGATATAATTAGATTATTTTCATTTATATAAATATCCAAAGATGGATATTATTAATGATTGAGGTTGATCTCTTTTGATACCATCTACCACATTTTATTTAAGTTTTTATGAATATTTTGACTTTGGATGTTCTATTTTGATACCATTCATGTTTTATTGTCTAATTAGTCACATTTCATATGAAAATATTTCAATACAAATGTTTATGTTTTTTATGTTTCATCATTTTCATATGTGGAATGCATTTGAATTACTATGTGATGAGATGGGTCTGCTATAGCCCAGCAATTATTAGGTAGGTATCATAAGACAATATATTTTTCATATTGGATGAGGCTTTACCCCTATTTTGTGTGTTAGTGATGGATGATGTACCTGTGGGAGAGGAAGGTGGCTGATGCTCTGTGAGTCAATTTCGAGAAGGAGTTCTGAGATGAATTCCTTTCATTGACCACAATGTATAAGAAGACACAATATCTAATATCCATCCATAAGTGGATTATGTCATTACAGGATTTTGGGATCAAGTTCAAGGATATCCATGGTTTTTCTCCATATCTTTTTCTGGATGAGGAGTCTCGTGTGAGATGTCTAGTGGAGGAACTTGTTCCTTCTATCTAGTACGTGGTTACTCCCTTAACCTTGTATACATACTTGGTGGTCTATAATAAGGTATAGATAGTTAATAATTTTCAATCATATGGAGGTCTACCATGATAAGGGAGGAAACATGGTTTCTCTAAGGGAAAGGATACCAGTAGAAGATCTTAGGTTCTAGGCCCATCCATGTTCCGGCCAGTGGGGAATTGACCTCAAGAGTTATCGTTTTGGCCATCAAGTCCTCATGATTTTTTTGCGGGCCTAGGGATGATGTGTTTCAATTATTTAGTCCATTTAAATCTTTATAATTCATTCTCATTAACATTTCAAAGAATAATATGGTGGATGTGGTCAGGTTCAATGCTCGTATCAACAATTGGTTCTTACTAGGCTATTTCATCAATAAGGATAGCTGGCCCCTACTCCACAATAGGGAGATAGAGAAGGTAGGGGATGACCTCCAGTGTTACTTAAGGACCTTTAACTAGGTTTGATTTAGTTTTATATCATTATTATAGGGGCAGAGGGCATGGGTGTGGTCATTTTCAAAATTTAAAGGTAGTAGTTTCGATAGGTCCAGAGATCATTTGACATACGATCTGCTTTTTTAGTAACCTTGTTTGTGATTTTTTTGATTTGGGAGATTCATACTATTTTGTGAAACCCAGTATATCCCATGCTTTGGGACTAGACAAATAGAGGTTACCTACTCCTTTATTATTAATTATTCCATTCAGAGGTCAGACTAGTTTTTTTGATGTATATCGGGGATGTTGACTGATGAATGGGCCTCACTAGTCATATGGGAAACTATTCTTTCGATAGATGTATCCATATGATATCATCTATGGAATTGATTGGTTGTTTTCTATGCATACTATTTTTTACTAATTATAAATGAGAGTAATGTTTTGAGATGTGTATGGATAGTGTGTGGTTTTTTTGTTGCGATGTTTTCATGTGAAAACTCATCAATCCTTGTTCGATGAGCTGTTAGTGGAATCAGTGGATGCATAGATAGTAAAGGTTCCAAATGTTTCTAGGAGTTCATGGATGTCTTAACCAAGTATTTTGTGACCCTACCCCCTCAAAATTATGTTGAATTCATGATAGACTCACAGCCTAGTTCATTTCCTACTTCAATCGCTCCTTATCAGATGTAACCTTCTAAGTTGTGGTAGCTGAGGATTCAAATTTATGACCTAATGAAAAGAGATTTATCCAATCCAGCGTGTTATGGTTGGGTGCTATAGTCTTGTTTAAGATGAAGAAATATTATGTTATGTAGTTGTGTATAGGCTACAAGAGATTGAATATATTAGCTGTCAAGAAATGGTACGCTATCCTGAGGATATACGATATTTCTGACCAACTGAGGGGAGTGATTTGGTTATCTGAGATTGATCTGCAGTTTGGACATCAACAGTTGAGGGTCGAGAATATAATGATCCCTAAGACTTCTTTCATGGCAGGTATAGTCACTTCATGTTCATTGTCATTCATTTTGTTGTTACGAATGCAATAGTTATTTCTATGGGGATTATCAAATCCTTATTTTATGAGTTCATAGACCAGTTCATTTTGTATTCATCGATGAAATATTGATCTACTTGATGTTATAAAAGGATCATACCGACCATCTTCAGACTGTCTTGAAGTTCCTTCGATGAAATCTTATCTACAGAATGTTTTTCATGTAAAAACATTTGATAGTAGTGATGAATTTCCTTGTACATGTAGTGTCTCAGCAAGGTGTAGCACCAAAGATGTCAAAGGATGAGGAAATTTTTTCTTGGGAAGAGCCCAAATTTTTTTCATACAGTCAGTTTTTTCTTAGTTTAGTAGGATATTATTCGATATTTTTACCTGATTTACCTTGAGTAGAATCTCCATTAAAGTCCTTGAACATGAATGACCAGGCCTTTCTGTGGAGTGAGCAATTCCATGATGTGTTTGGTTATTTGAAATGGATGTTGGTCAATTCCACAGTGCTCTAGTTTCTAGAGGAAGGGGAGATGTTAGAGGTTTTTTGTGATTCTTCATGTAATAAATTGGGATGAATGATGATGAAATAGAGGGGAGTGATCTCTTATGGTTCTAGGTAGTTATATTCCCATGAAAGAAACTATGCCACCCCTAATCTAGATCTTGCAGCGGGCATGTTTGCGTAGAATTTGTGGCGACAGTACCTCATTGGAGACATCTTTGTGGTCTTCATATATCAAAATATCATGAGGAATATATTTTCCCAATGAGATTTTAACTTGCGATATTAGAGGTGGATGGGAACAATACATAGAATGCGCCAAGTTCATGCATCACATTCAAAATTCAAAAAACACAACATTCACATTTCAAAAACGAAATTAAAAATACTACCATAATTCACTTCACATATGAGGACCCACCTATATCCACATCATGAAGATAACTTAAACCTTAACTCGCTACCATGACATCATCGTTCTAACATCTCATCACTGGTACCTCCATCACATCTTCACATCACCAGATTAATCATCCTCATCAGTTATCAACATAAGCCTCTTCTCTGGCATCAACCACCAAGGGCAATGGTGTTTCTGTAGGATTATTAATTCAATATCTATTACATAATAGGAATGGAAATTTTTTTGGATGTTTCATTGAGCCTAAATCCACATAATGTGTTTGTTTTGGAATCTACATACTCCTGGATGGATATGGAGGATTTGGACACCAGAACCTAGATATAGGAATGGATGGTGGGAGGGGATATTTGTTTTAGATGACAGTGTAGTCATATTTGATGTAGTAGGAAGAGTAGACTCATTAGGAAGACACAGAGGCAAAAGTGATATGCATTCACATTTTCCCTGGTGATTCTCTAGAAGGATGCTCAGATGATGGTTATAATGAGATGATGTTCCATGGGAGGGTATTTTTTCAGTTTCAATGTTTGAGGGAGTCTTCCATGAGTTTCATAACTCACCATTAGTGGTACTATAGAGAGTTTCAAATTTGTATTGTGTCTTGAAGAAGATGTTTTTTTATTGGGGTCAAACATGAGGTAGCGGAGTTTGTGGAAAAGTGATTAGTGTTCTTGAATGTGAAGGTGGAGTATTGTGTTCCCGGTGGTTTTTTGTAGCCCATAGATGTCACCGAGTAGAATACGGAAGTAATCTCAGTGGATTTTTTCATAATGATAACCACATAACTGGGATTCTATAATGTTGTATGGGTAGTAGTGGATCTACTCAATAAATCATCTCGCTTCTCACCAATTAATGAGATAGGCATAGGTGATGCCTTATCACAGAGGTATGTGGATGAGGGGGAGCAGTTGCATAGAGTTCTTATATCCATTGTCTCATATCAGGATACACCTTTTATGTCACGATTATAGAAAGGATTAAAGCATGCTTGTCGCAATCAATTATGACTCATCACAGAATTCCACCCTCAGATAGATGGGCACAGATAAAGGACTATCTAGATGTTTGCAAACATATTACGGGAACACGTCTTAGAATTTGATGGATCTGGGTGAAAAACTTGTCGTCATTTCAGTATTCCTATAATAATAGTTATCGCTCTTCAATTGACATGGATACATTTGTTGTTTCATATAGAAGACAGTGTCTTTCACACTTGTGGTGTACATAGGATGGGGAGACAACTATTCTTGTCCTTCATGTGGAGCACAACCCAATAGAAATGGTTTAACTTGTCCATGAGAGGATGAAACTCACCCTAGAATTATATAAGTCTGTCATGACCCATCCTAGGGGCCCATGTCGTGACTACCCCAAGCCCGTCTTCCATAGGCCAGGGGTTGGCGAATAGCACTAAGGAGAAATTCCCAATAAAAAGGGAAGTAATTCCCTTTATAAAGTAAACAAGCACATAGAGTAAGCAAGAAGAAGTAAACACTAAGTAAAACTGGGTACAATAGTAAGTGCAGAAAGGTAAATGGGCCAGAATACAAACCCAAACTGAAAGTAAAGTACAACTGGAAAGTAAGTACAGCAACTGAAAGTAAAGAAGGAACGTCGAGCCGTCCACTGGTACTCCCACCTGAAGGGTGGGTACATATAGCCACCTCAACTCCTCGGGTCCATCCGTCTGCTCCATGTACGTCCTGGCCAGTGGTCCACCTCCAGGTACCGACTGATCCACTAGCCTCTACCACGATCAGCGCTATCCGTCGTCTGCATCCAACCCAACGTAGTGCAGGATAACCCGTTCATGGGTGAGTATAAGCTACTCAGTAAGGACCCCGAGACCCCCGAAAGTCTCCTAGAATCCACAAAGGATAATCCAAAAAATAAGGATATAATCACGAAGTAACAACCAACACTACTTAGGTATATTCCCATACATACACCTAAGTCATCAATTCCAGTTTGGCTCCAACATCTGAGCCCAAGTTCGATCACGTCCACACAGGATAGCACTACACAATCCACATAGGAAAGCAAGTCAATCATATCGAAGATAATGATTGTAAGTCAAGAATCATCTCACACATGTATTCTTCTTCGTAAGACGATAAAGATGATCAGATGTAGCCATTGATTCATCTATGCTGTCGGACCCACAAAGGATTGATAGGTACTAACCACCGCAATGACCCACACAGGATCAATAGGTACTAACCCCTGCAATGACCCACACAGGATTAGACCCACAGAGGATCGGTATGCGCTGGCCCACATATGACCGCTGAGAATTGAACCACACAGGATCAGTAGGTACTGATCCACATAGGATCACTGAGTGCTTTAGTCGTCGCTGTCGAACCCACGGAGGGTTTCTGTACAGTCGTCATCGTCGTCGTAGTCGCAGCCAGCTCTAGGTTTCCCGCACATAGAAAGCGCGTTCGGGGAGGGTCCGCACCATGAGCTGAGGGCTGATACATCACCTTACACGAAGTACGGAGTTGATTTATCCAAAAGTTCTGTATCATCAACAGGAACTCAACGTCACAGACGGCGCGTCAATTGGACGTTCAGTATGAGAGTTATTGGCTTTTTCGCCCTAGGGGCCCGATTGGTTTTTAAGACAAAACCAACCCGACCATACTCCTACTACATCCAAACCTTGAGAGTAGTAAGCCAAAAGGTCTTTCTCACTATGATGAATCCATCAAAGCTGACGGCACGTCAATCGGACGTCCGGAGCTCAAGTTATAAGTGTTTCTGCTCCGAGGGCCCGGTTGGTTTTGTGTTTGAACCAACCCGGCCGAACCCAAAGTTCCCCGAAACCTTGAGTGTAGTATACTGAAACGACCGTCTCGATCCAAGGATCGCATTGCAGCAAACGGTGCATCGATCGGAGGTCTACATCCCATGTGATGGGAAAAAGACCGAAAGATGTCCGGAAATAGGGGGTTCGGGCCTGGTCCGACCCGGCCCGATACCCCCTGGGTCGGCACGAACCGGGTTGACCCGACTTGGGTCAGGGTACGGCTCATTAGGGCGAAGCCCGGCCCGGTGGGCGCGGCCCGGCCTGGGGCGCTTGTCCGGGCCGGCGGGGCCAGCGGCTCGGCCGAAACGGCCGAGCGGAAGGGGGGGCTCTCTGCCCCCTGTTTGTAAAACCGCAGCCCCCATGTGGGGGGCTGCTCCTTCGTCCAGCCGGGGGTTACGACCCCCGGGTTCTTGGAAGCCAGCCAGCCCGGTCCGGCCGACCGGTTTCTGCTGCCGTGGGACCGCCGGGGTCCCTCCCTCCTGCTCCGGTGCCGGCGGCCGGAATCCGGCCACTGCTTCCTACTCCGTCGTGGCCAAAGGTCGCGGCCTATGTCCAATTGGCATGGCGCGACCGCGCCACGGCTTTGTTTGTCTTTAATAGCGCAGCGCGACGGCGCCGCGCTTTTGCACCCATTCCTCATTATTTCTGTGTGGTGCAACGGCATATCGCTGCCTTGTTCGTGTCGCAAACAATTCAAACAATCAAGGGGGGATGAAGGTTGGTCGTGTTCGTGCGGTCCGACCTCCTCCCGTTATTGCGATAACAGGTAGCTCAATTAGAGATGATGATCGGCGATGAAGGTATTCACGAACAGAAAAAAATAATCCCCTACCTCAAGAATTGTCGTCGAGCGAGATTTTTCGTGGAAAGGGACGTCGCAGAAGGATACTCTGTAAGCATCACGAAAGGAGGATCGTCGGCGTCGCAGAGAAGAGAATTGCCGGCGTCGCATCGTCGATCTCTGAGGATGGCATCTCACACCAGCTGTGGAGAGGGATGAAGATGGTACGACGAACTCCCCTTTGCGGTGACAGCGTTCTTCGTCGAATGCTTGGTGTTCTTTGCGTTCTTTGATGAGGAAAAAGATGTTCTTCAAGAGTTAGAGAAAATCCTCTCCCAAAATCCTCTCGCAAAACCAAAAAAAAACTTAATGAAATAAGTCCTTTTCTTATTTAATTAACACACAAGCCAACTTAAAATTTGAAATTCGAATTGAATTGAAGAATTAATTACTTTGAATAAGTTAATCAATTAATGAGTTGAATTTTCAATTAATGGGGGTACGGGTGCATTACCTAATTAAAAGAGGGGGGTTTGAGGAAGTTGAATAGGTGGGGCTCATGTGGGCCCCACACCAAAAATATCCTACCTAGTGGATTATGATATAGTGTGTCCCACTCCAACCCACAGAGCTTAGGTTAAACTACTTTAAATAAAATAAAATTGGTTGCACCATTTTATTTTATTCCTTTACTTAACCCAAAATTTTAATTACCACACCCGAGAAAACGCAACTCCAGAAAAGGTATTCCTATGAAATTACTGGCGCTGCGATTCCATCGGTTTCCTCATATTTCGATTCCGAGAACCAGTTCAAAAGTTAGGAAATCCTGCTCGTTCGTTCACTGAATGTCCCCGAGCTAAACTTCAGAAACTTTTTTCGAGCTCACAAGGCCTTAGAATCAAGTGCCGTCAGAAACTTCTTTCTAGTAAAATCCAAAAAAAAATTAAGAAAAAATATCCCTTGAATTTTACAGGTCTTTACATTACTCCCACCACAGGGATTTACGTCCCCGTAACGATACATCATAAACTAGGAAAACAAATGTGGGTATTGAGCACACATATGAGCCTCCCGCTCCCAAGTGCTCTCCTGGAGGTTCTCATGCTGCCATCTGATGCGCACTAGAGGAATTGACCATCCACGTAGGACCTGCTCATGTCGATCCTCGATCTCCACCAGGACCTCCGCAAAAGTCGCCACATCATCAATGTCCAGCTCCCCATGGTCAATGATATGTGTCAGGTCGTGCACATATCTCCTCAGCTAAGATACGTGGAAGACGTCGTGCACTCGGTGCAACTGAGGTGGTAGAGCCAGGCGATAATCCACCTCTCCAATCCTGCTGAGGACCTGGAATGGTCCGATGAAGCACAAAGATAACTTTCCACCCCAGCCAAATCTTCGTAATCCACGTCGAGGTGAGACCTGCAAGAAGATGTGGTCGCCATCCTTGAACTCTACTGGCCTCCGCCTCCTGTCAGGATAAGACTTCTGTCAGCTCTGAGCTGTCCTCATCCGCTCCTGGATGACCTGGACCTTCTATGTCATGGCCTGGACCATCTCTGGTCCCACAAGTGCTGACTCCCCAAGGTTTGTCCAGCACAGCAGTGATCTGCATGTTCGGCCGTACAATTCCTCGTATGGTGCCATCCCGATGGTGGAGTGGTAGCTGTTGTTGTATGCAAACTCCACCAAGGGTAGATGGTCCTCCCAACTATGAACAAAGTTGAGGACAAATGCACAGAGCATGTCGTCGAGAGTCTGAATGGTCCCCTCTATCTGACCATCCGTCTAATGGTGAAACGCGGTGCTCAAACGTAGTTGCGTCCCAAATACCTCCTGTAACCCCTTCCAAATCCGAGAAGTAAAGCGAGCATCTCGATCAGAAATGATGGATGATGGCACACCATGAATCCGTACAATATTCTGAACGTAGAGATGTCCCAAGCTCTCTACTAAGCTCTGCTCTCTTATGGGTAAGAAGTGGTCCGACTTGGTGAGTCGTTTGACAATCACCCATATAGAGTCGTGACCTCTGGAAGTGCGTGGAATTCCAGTCACGAAGTCCATAGATATCCCGTCCCACTTCCACTGCGGGACATCCAAGGGTTGTAACAATCCTGCTGGTACCTAGTACTCTACCTTCACCTGCTGGCAGGTGAGGCATCAAGAAACAAACTCTGCCACAACCTTATTCATACCTGGCCACCAGTGTTGTCGTTTGAGGTCATGGTACATCTTTTCCACTCTTGGATGTACCGCTAAAGGGAATGTGTGGAACTCCCTCAGCACCTCCTCCTGTAAACCAGCTGGTACCATGGTACGTCCTCTAAAAAGGATGATGTGCTCTCCTCCCACAGAGAATCCATCAGGTGGTTGTCCTTAGGATATCTGCGGACGCCGCATCTCACAGTCATCGTCCCCATGTTGTTCCTCTCTGAACCGCTGCAGTAGTGGAGGAGTGACTATGAGTGACTGAAGAAAGGCTGCTCCATCTCTATCCACGAAAGATATCTGCAAACCGGCTATCTTCTTCGTCACCTCGCCGAGTAGCTGAATTCCCATCCTCCAACTGAGATAATCGGCTACTACGTTCCCCTTCTCAAGATTATAGACTATCTCAAATTCATAGTCCTGGAGGAACTCGAGCCACGACCACTATCTCAGATTCAGGTCCTTCTGCGAGAAGATGTACCTGAGACTCTGCTGGTCAGAGTAGACTGTAAAGCACTCTCCCATCAGATAGTGTCGCCACATCTTCAGTGCAAAGACCACTGATGCTAACTCCAGGTCATGGGTAGCGTAGTTCTTCTCATTCTGTCTCAACTAACGTGATTCATAGGCGATCACGGCCCGCTCCTACATCAGGACATATCTGAGTCTGGTCCTTGATGCATCGCAGTAGACTAAGTACCCTACTCCCTCCTCTGGTATCCTCAAGATAGTTGCGCTAGTCAATATCTGTATCAGCTCCTAGAAGCTCTGCTGACATCTGTCTGACCACACGAAGGGTTTCCCTTCTTCGTTAACGTTCTGAAAAGCTGCAAAGATTTCTCTTTTACCGAAAAGAGAAATCTGGTATCATCCCCTGGATGAACCACATTTTTTTCCTAATACATTCAATCCCGTCATGATCAGTTAATTCATGCCATGGATGACATCATAAGGCCTCGACGTTGTTACCAAGAGATCCAACCGTTACTCTCGCCTCCAAGGGTTGAGTCACACTTTCGGTATGAGTGTGTAGTAACTGGGTCTCCTTCAGTAGGAATCGCGTATGTGACAGTCAAGTCAACAGTTTTTAACCGGAACCTCTTAGTATTAACATAAAAAAGACAAGAAATAAAACATCAATATTGCAAGATTCTTTTATTATTGCAACTCAAAGAACAAGGACACAAAGCAACACAAACAACAAAGATAGAGTCATTATGGGAAAAGGCCTCCATGCCTGGAGCTAGTCCCGCACTTGTCCACCCGCTTCCAGAGCTCCATGATCGTAAGTTTCAGCTGCCTAAAGTTGTGATCTCCATTGTGGTTGGGGTGGACCTCCTGGTGGTGGTGGTGGTGGTAGATCCTCAAAACGTCGTCCACCACCTGCCACTCGACTAGCTCCTTTGCCTCGTCCACCTTATCCCTGCGGACCGCCACGGTCGAACCTCTGCCTCTGCCTGGGTGGTTCCTAAACTGTCTGCTACCCCTCTGCATGGTGGGTCAGGCAGTCACGAGCCAAGTGGACCTACCCGCCGCATGCATAGCACTGTCTTCCACTCGTAAGACTGGTTCTGCTGCGTGTGCCCCGAACCTCCGATCCAGTATCTTGTGCTCATATGCCTGATGGCCTGGTCCGCTTGGAACTCTGCGACATCTATCTACTACCGGCTGCAGAAGACTCCGCTACGTGCTGCCCTGTGGTAGGTCTCGCTACTGGTGTAGGCTCACTGAGAAAGCTCTCAATAAGAAGGGATCACTCCAGTACCCCTGCCAGTGTCGGAATGCTGAGGGAGATCAGTGATGCCCTGATCTCATGCCTCAATCCCTACTCGAAGGTACGAGCCCGGAAGAATGGGTCACATACCATTTCTGTCGAATAGTGTGAGAGATCGGTAAATCTCGCCGAGTACTGGGCGATCGTCAAGCTACCCTACCGTAGCTATAGAAGCTCCTGGATGCGCACCGCACGGAGGGAGGCTGTGACGAACTCTCAGCGGAAGAGGCTCTCAAAGTCCGTCTAGAAAAATGATGCCTCATCATACACCTAGAGCATCAAGCTCCACCATCTGCATGTTGCAGCATGTAGGAGGCTCGGTGTGAGGATCGCCATGAGGTCAGCTGGTGTCCCCACTAACCTGAAAACTCGCACAACCGCCTCCAGCCAATCCTCAGCTGCCTGAGGGTCCGTCTCCCCACAGAACCTGGGCCGTCTCTGACGCTGAAACTCGTGAATTTCAACAAGGAGACGTGCACTCTCAGCGGCTGGGGCTGGTAGCATCGGTGGCTCAGTGGGTAGTGGTACCGTCGGTGCCTCCGCAGTAATAGGGCCCTGCACCGAGGCCTCGTCGCTCGGTGGGATGTCATCATGTACAAAACTCAGAACCCTAGCTGGCTGCCATCGTGGGGCCATTCTAAAAAGAGATAGGTGTTCCACGGTCAATACATTATACCTAGTGAGCTGACACAAAGTAATCACAAAAGAAAACTTGAAACACACATGCAATCAATGTTTTCGTCCTCTAAGTCGGAAATCAGAAGTCAGGGACCTGTTTTACGGATACGTCGGCTTCCGCACCAACACTGGACTCCCTGGACTGATAACCACACTCAATACTCTTAATACTAGTGCTTCACATAGAAAAATATCAGAGTCCTGAGTTCTGTGGTAGAACCGAACTCCTCTGATACCAATTTTTCACGACCCGTTCTTAGGACCCGTGCCTTTACTACCGCAAGCCCTCCTTCCATAGGCCAGGGGCTGGCGACTAGCACCAAGGCGAAATTCCCGATAAAAAGGGAAGGCATTGCCTTTATAAAGTAAACAAATACACAGAGTAAGCACGAATAAGTAAACACTATGTAAAACTGGGTACAATAGTAAGTGCAGAAAGGTAAATGGGATAGAATACAAACCCAAACTGAAAGTAAAGTACAAATGGAAAGTAAGTACAACAACTAAAAGAAAAGCAGAAACGTCGAGATGTCCACTGGTGCTCCCACCTAAAGGGTGGGTACAGATAGCCACCTTAGCTCCTCAGGTCTAGCAATCTGCTCCGTGTACATCCCGCCCAGTGGTCCACCTCCAGGTACCGACTACTCCACTATCCTCTACCACGATCAGCGTTTTCCGTCGTCTGCATCCAACACAACGTAGTGCGGGCATAGCCCGTGTATGGGTGAGTATATGCTACTCAGTAGGGACACAGAGACCCCCGAAGGTCTCCCAGAATCCACAAAGGATAATCCACAAAATAAGGACATAATAACGAAGTAACAACCAACCCTACTTAGGTATATGACCATACATATACCTAAGTCATGAATTCCAGTTCGGCTCCAGCATCCGAGCCCAAGTTCGATCACGTCCACATAGGATATCACAACACAATCCACATAGGATAGCAAGTCAATCATATCGAAGATAATGATTATAAGTCAAGACTCAGCTCACACAGGTATACTTCTTCGTAAGACGATAGAGATGATCAAATGTAGCCACTGATTCATCTAAGCCGTCGGACCCACACATGATCGATAGGTACTAACCCCCACAATGACCAACACATGATCGATAGGTACTAACCCCCGCAATGACCCACACAGGATTTGACCCACACAGGATCGGTATGCGCTCGCCCACACAAGACCGCTGAGCACTGACCCACACAGGATCGGTAGGCACTAATCCACATAGGATCGTTGAGTGTTGTAGTCATCGCTGTCGAACCCACGGAGTGTTTCTGTATAGTCGGCATCGTCATCGTAGTCGCAGCCAGCTCTAGGGTTCCCGCACATAGCAAGCTCGTTCGGGGAGGGTCCGCTCCACATGGCGAGGGCTGATACATCAACTTACACGAAGTTTGGAGTTGATGTATCCAAAAGTTCTGTATCGTCAACAGGAACTCAACATCACAGAAGGCCAGTCAATCGGACGTCCGGTCTGAGAGTTATTGGTTTTTTCGTCCTAGGGGCCCGGTTGGTTTTTAAGTCAAAACCAACCCGACCGTACTCCAACTACATCCAAACCTCGAGCGGAGTAAGAAAAAAGGTCCGTATCACTATGAGGAATCCATCAATGTCGAAGGCACATCAATCGGACGTCCGGAGCTTAAGTTATAAGCGTTTCCGCTACGAGGGCCCGATTGGTTTCGTGTTCGAACCAACCCGGACGAACCCAAATTTCTCCAAAACCTTGAGTGTATTATATCGAAATGACTGTCTCGATCCAAGGATTGCATAGCAGCTGACGGTGCGTCGATCAGAGGTGTGCAACCCATGTTATGGGAAAAAGACCGAACGAGGTCCGGAAATAGGGTGTTCGGGCCCTGTCCGACCCCGCCTGATACCCCCTGGGTCGGACCGAACCGATTCAACCCGACCCAGGTCCAGGTCCGGCCCATTAGGGCGCAGCCCGGCCTCACCATCATGGCCCGGCCTTGGCTAGGTGCGACTCGACCAAAACAGTCGAGTAGAAGGGGGGGGAGGGGGGGCTCGATGCCCCCCTGTTTGTGAAACTGCGGCCCCCATGTGGGGAGCCTCTCCTTCGGCCTGCCGAGGGTTACGACCCTCGGCTTCTTGGAAGCTGGCCAGCGTGGTCCATCCGGCCGATTGCTGCTCTAGAGGGACCGCCGGGGTCCCGCCCTCCTGCTCGGCGCGGCACGGCGCGAGGGCGCCGTGGCTTTCTTCATCTTTAATGGCGCGGCGCGACGGCGTCGTGCTTCTCCGCTCATTCCTTATTATTTCCTCTTGGTGCAACGACACCATGCTGCCTTGCTCGTGCCGCAAACAATTCAAACAATCAATGGGAGAGGAGGATCGGTCATGTTCGTGCAGTCTGACCACCTCCCATTTTTGCGATAACAGGCGGCTCAATTAGAGACGATGATCGGTGATGAAAGTATTCACGAACATAAACAAAATAATCCCCTACCTCAAGCATTGTCATCGAGCGAGGTTTGTCGCGGAAAGGGATGTCATAGAAGGAGAATCTGTAAGCGTTGTGGAAGGAGGATCGTCGGCGTCGTGGAGAAGAGAATCATCAGCGTCGCGTTCTCGATATCCGAGGATGGTGTCTCACACTGGCTGTGGAGAGGGAAGAAGATGGTACAATGAACTCCCCTTTGCGGTGAAAGAGTTCTTCATCGAAGGCTCGGTGTTTTTCGCGTTCTTCGACGAGGAAGAATATGTTCTTCAAGAGTTAGGGAAAATCCTCTCCCAAAATCCTCTCGCACAACCAAACAACAACTTAATGAAATAAGACCTTGTCTTATTTTATTAAATCACAAGCCAACATAAAATTTGAAATTCGAATTGAATTCAAGAATTAATTACTTTGAAAAAGTTAATCAATTAATGAGTTGACTTTTCAATTAATGGGGGTGTGGGTGCGTTACCTAATTAAAAGAGGGGGGTTTGAGGAAGTTGAATAGGTGGGGCTCATGTGGGCCCCACCCCACAAATATCCTACCTAGTGGAGTAGGATATAGTGGGTCCCACTCCAACCAATTAGCTTAGGTTAAACTACCTTAAATAAAATAAAATTGGTTGCACCATTTTATTTTATTCCTTTACTTAACCCAAAATTTTAATTTCCACACCCGAGCGAACGAAACTCCAGAAAAGGTTTTCCTAAGGAATTATCGGCGATGCGATTCCATCGGTGTCCTCGGATTTCGATTCCGAGAATCGGTTCAAAAGTTAGGAAATCTCGCTCGTTCGTTCACTGAACGTACCCGAGCGAATCTTCGGAAACGTATTCCGGGCTCACCGGGCGTCGGAATCAAGTGCCGTCAGAAACTGCATTCTTGTAAAATCCAAAAAAAAATATTAGGGAAAAATTTCCCTTGAATTTTACAGGATATTACAAAGTCCTATTCAAATTGTAGGAGGATGCCCTTGGAGTCGAGGTTGGGGACCACATGTTCTTGTTGGTTTCCCCTTTTTGTGGGTATTGGTGGTTCGACAGAGGGGAAAATAGTTCTACCAAGTACATCAGATCCTTCGAGGTTTTGGGATGAGTTTTCAATGTGGCATACAAGTTAGATTTTCTACCACATTTGGGGAGGATCCATGATGTCTTTTAGGTCTATCAGCTTCATCGGTAACTTTATGATGACTTTCATGGCATTGAATGGGGAGTGTTGGATGTCTATGATGATGCATGATTTGTGGAACTTCAAGTGGATATCCAGGACCATTAGGGGAAGGTGTTGTGTGGGTGATACATTCCAATGGATCATGTGTTGTGGAGGCATGGTGGCATGTAGGAGAGTACTTGGGAGAAAGAAGCGTAGATGAGGACCCAGTACCCATAGTTTTGTTTTTTGTTTTTTGTGTCGTTCTGTTTTTCATTATTATTTGATGTTTGAATATTTTTTCTTAGGAGATGAGTAGTTCCCTTGTTCCATTATGTGTGATAAATTCCTAATCTCTGAAAAAGGGAGGTATTTATTCCTAATAGAGATGCATTAATTGATATATGATTAAACCTATGTAGGATAATTTGTGATGATAAGAGTATATAGTATCTTGACACAAAAGGAAAGAGTTCCTAATATATCATGTATCTCATGAAAATTATATGTGAGAGAAATACCCAAACCTTTTGTCTTTAATTTCTCCATACTTGTTCAAACCACATTTATAATAAATATAAATTTATTATATATATTTTATGTAACCTTATTTTTATATGTATGGATTTATTACGACTTGTTATTACCCTCTTGTTAACGATACTATGTTAAGGATTCACATATGGTAATATTTTCATTGTTCTTAAAATGTTTCTTAATTTTTTATTTTATTGCTTCAGATACTTCAATCATGATTAATGAATGTAAATAATGATATAAATATAATGTATATCCATTATCTATATATCATAGTAATTTATATCCTAAATTTGTATGAAATGGAATACACCATTCATTGAGACGATAATCTATACATATGCTGGAACAATGTCTCCATTTTTTGTCATATTGAAAGAAAGTATGTAAATTTCATTTATATATATATATATGTGTGTGTGTGTGTGTATTTATGTATATATTTTATTATTCCAATAGAATTAATATATATCATATAAGTTTAAAATACTCATCTTTAATAGATTCTATGTTGTCTATGAAATAATCACAATGCTTTGAGGGGCAGTAGTCCACACTTACTCAAACAAGATTATTATATTAACACCTAACGGAGGGTAAATATATGTGTTTTATAAAAGGAATTAAAAACCATAAATACATAATCAACATAATATATTACATATATAAATAGTGTTTTTATCATATTTTACACCATTATTGGTTGTAAAAAATAAATGAACAATTATCATTTAATAAGGAAGTTGTTCTCCATACACAAACACAGTTTGTTCAACATCCATTAGATAGAGGTGTTTGTAAGTGTAGGTATAAATGTTTTCATAAATATTCCCTGGTATATTGATTATAATCTTTTTGACCGAAAATAATTTAATTAATATATTAAAAGGGTGATGAAATAAAACAAGGGAATGTAGCTTGAGAGGACATGTTAACACTAAATCGGGAAACTCCTTTTGGTTTGTGAAAATAAGATTCATTGAGAAGATTTTGTTAGAGAAAAAGGATTCTACGAGGAAGGTAGGGAAGTGGGTATTTATTTTTATAGAGTTTTGGAAATCCATGTGGAATGATATTTGTGATGAAGTGGTAGAGTGCTTTCCTTTTATAGTGCAGAGGGAGTGCCACTCTTGTCAAAACCATAAGATATTCACTATTGGGTGCTCTAATTTTCATAAAGTGACTAATAAATTGAAACATAATGGATTGGGGAGTAATAATTTTCTATTAAAGAATCCACGACACAAAAATAGGTGAATTTTAATAATTTGGATCCATAATTACTACGATTCCACAATTTTATCATTTTGGTTTTTATTAGAGAATCTAGTTTTCTAATCTAATTAATATGAAAATTAAGACAAAAATAAAGAGAGAACTAATAAAAATACAGATCCACTAAATTATTAATATGATATATAAATTATAAAATATTATTCCCATGTTTTTTGGATATTAATTTTAAAACAGGGGAATGTGACGTACTAAAACACCACTTAAACCTGGACCATGTTAACCACATTCATGTAATGTATGGGTCAGTATGTTTATTATAAAATATAAATTGGTTAATTAATGTAAAATATTTAATATTTAATAACACTTAAAAATATCATGGAATAATATATGATTTTTATTTATTTTAAATCGTTTAATAAAATTTCATTTATTGTAAAATAACAATAATATCAATTTTGACATTATTTATTTAATGTTAATTTTAAAAAAGCAACCTAATATTGGAATTATAATATATTAGTTTTGAAGAAGAATAAAATTATATATTGATCTAGTAAAATAAATAACACAATAATTATATCAATTAACGTCAATTTTTTATTTATAGTATCATTTATTTTAGTTTATTATTTACTAATTAATATCTATATTGTCGTTTATTAAAAAATTTATGAAACTAAATCACCTTTAAAAATTATTTACACATTAATACAATAAAATTATAGAATTTATATTTCAAACGTATATGTATAATAGAAAATATGTTTTTTTACATATCCCAATGTTTTTTAAATGTTAATGGTAAGGAAAGTCGCCTTTTTGTTTTTTTTTTCTTACAAATGTTTTCATAGAGAAATTCCATTTTATAAAATCCAAATAACCCATATATTCCAAAAAATGTGGATATATGGTCTAAATATTGGAATCCAATGGGTTTTGAACAAGATTCCAGGTCACCTGTGTCCCTTTGATTATGGTTTTGTCCTTTATGAAGATTAATCATACCTTAATCACAATAATTAATTTTAATTATATTCAATAATAATTTTGGAAAAAAATTAAGTTGATCTTATTAGAAAAAAAATATCATACTAATTACAAATTTTTATGTTTGACTTTCAAAATTGAAATCAAATAAGTGGGAAAATTAAAATTAATGCTAGTCCCGTAGAAGCAGTAAAATTACGAGTTTTCAAAATAGAAAAATGTTCAAAAGTTTTTTATGTTTGTATATTCAATTTCAATGTAAAATTAACTCTAATGAATATAATTGAATAAATTTATGTCTAATTGATCTAATGTGACTCTAAAAATCTAAAATATAATTTATTATTACTAATTATTTAAATGAAAAGGTTATTTTGAACAAAAATGCAGTAGTTCTCACTACTATTTAAAAAATGATGTTCTTCAGAAAAATCCCAAAACAACACCTTACGCAAATTGGGACATTTTGAATTCAAAAATTATGTTTATTTTACAATATAAAATTCATATAAGTATTAATATTGAGTTTTAAAATGGTTTGGCCTATAAAGGATGGTATAAATCAGTCTTGCGTATACCCCAAGCTAACTTTGTGTTGCGTGTACCACAAGTTAATATAAGTATTGTGTGTAATGAAATATAAATGTAGTGCTTCATATATTAAAGAAAAACAAAATATAATATAATTCCAATGTTTTAAAATATCAAGATGTTTAATTAAATTGAAAAAAATATTTCACAAAATCTCAGGGTGTTACATTCTGCCGCCTTTAAAATGAATTTCACCATCAAAATTTTTCTAGGTTATGAAAGGTTTAATACCTAAATGCTTAATTCATAGAAACCCACATCATAAAAATGGATACTAAAACTTCTCATAAAAATAAAATTTTAGAACCCTAACAGTTTCCCAAACTATCTCATAATGAGATTCGCACATAGGAGAAGATAGGTGGGATGTGAAAAGATAGATATTGAAGAGAAATATTAACATAAAGTTATGATGGAGAGTGATATAGAACAAGGTTAAATGAAATTTGAAAACCAAAAAGACATAACTCTATGATGAAATATGGGACCTTTTAATTCATTAGAAATGTAGTTATTGTAAAATATTTGATTTTAGTTTCAAGATCTTTTTTCCCAAAGTGGAATAATTTTAATAAAAAGATATACTTTCTGGAATTCTGGACAATTTAAACCATTTTTTTTCATTGATCCACTTGACATCCTCCTCTAAAAATTTTGGTGACCTTTTAATTCTAGAATTACTAATAGATCACGAGATCCATAATATTCTGCCCACTTTTTTAATTAGTTATCATTAGCACAATGTAGTTTGAAATGGCTATCTTTTATACATAAATCCTTATATGTAGAGATAACATAGTAATCTTACTCACTTAATCTTATTTTTATCTTAAACATTACAAAAAATGGTTAACCTCATAACCCTTCCAAAATAAGGTAATTAAACACTTTAAAAATAAGTTCACAAAATTGTTTTAACATTGATCCCTAATATATGAAAAAGTACCACAAGGTTTTAACATTCCAATGATATGAATAACCACATCGTATATTACGTTAAAACATGGTAATAACTGAAATTACTATAAATCCTTTTAGAAAAAAAAGACTTCTATATTCCAATGACTAAAGGATATATTCATTAATTCCAATAATTTATAACCCTAATATTTTCTAACATAGATAAATATTTTAGTAATCAGTTCTAAGGTAATTTGTACCATCTAATATACTTATTCATATCCATCATATCATTATCTAAACATAATTATCTCAATGAAAGACATTAATTAAAGGTTACATTCCCTTAATCAAAATATCACCATCCCATGAAATCAGTTTTCTATGTCTTCATCACCATTTAGCATGTATTTTTTGTCCTTAATTAAAACTTATACTAAAAATACTAATATATTCCATGATTCATATTACATAATATTTGAATTCAAAAGCATAAATACTTCATTAGACAAACCATGTTCTTTGATCATTATTCAGGTTTCATAAACTTATTACTTAATACCTCTTTCCTAGAATATGAAATATGAACCATGTCATAAGGATCCTCTACCTCAATCCAATCATGTTTATTATGATTAAGGTAAAAAATACAGGAAGATTATAAAATACATTTCACAAGCTGTTTGCGGTCTCTATCATAAATTTTATAACCAATACTCATACCAACATCCTGATTCGATATATGAGATTTCCAGTTGGGAAATTGAATTTCAAAATTACCATAATTTCCACATCCAAAACATTCAATCTTAACCATGTTTCTTATAGTTTTCACCATTTACTATAAAAAAATTATAGGGTTAGAAAAACATATCATAGAGGAAAACCATGTAATATAGAAAAATTACTTGTAGGATGTATATAGAATGAATTTTTTTTAATTTATTAAAATATATTTTTATACGAGTTTATTAATATCCAAATTATAGTTAAATCCTTCTTGAAATTTCTTGGACAGTTTGTGAATTCCTAAAGCATATCCCCCAAGAGTGTTAAACCAGGTGTGCAATAATTCCTGTTTTTCTATACCAGATTACCTAAGTTAGGATCGAAATATCTTTTCAGACTTTTTATCCCTATGTACATATTTTCTAGAGACACGTCCGCATGTATTATCCAGATAGTGATGTATATCTAGGAATCCAATCACTCTATCATTTACCAAAATTCTAGGACATTTTCTTAAACATTAACCAATCCTTATACTATTTATTAAAGACAACCCTAGACATATCTGTAGAAATATACATATGGATTCCACTAAAATTTTCACATCCTAGTTTCCAAAGGTTTATTTAAACTCTCATTTGATACATACTATAGCAACCTAGGCTTATCATACAATGATATTACATCGTTTTTATGAATATTGAGTACATTGAAAAAATTACATGCTCAAAGACCGTAATAGTTTAGTGTATCTGGAAACCTGAAAATAATATATTCGATCTTAGTGAATGTTCTTACAAATATCCCATAAAGATATACAACTTTATTACTTATTCCTAAAACATTTCTTCATAACTTAGAGAAAGGAATCATAAGAAAGGGGTCATCTAAGATTCTTAGTAAGGGAAAATAAAGGAAATGTGTAACCATAACAAGAACAAGTAGGGTATGGAGCCCAAGAATAAAATTTTAAGAATATAACATACATATTATAGATCATAATATTGATTGGTATTTTATAAGACATATGTCAAAAGATGATTTATATCATACATCCTGAAAGCATAACATAAGAATAAGAAACGGAATTTTTGTTATTCACATTAGTTTATAACATTGTGAACATGAATGAAATGAAATAGGTTCACTAGTTAAGTCCATGAATAATATTGGGAACATGTAATCAGGTTCACACATTACCTAATGGACACGAAACAATCTCAATGCATAAAATTTTGAACTATTAATAAGGTTCACGAATGAACATATGGACCTGCAACCAGTTCCATTCATAACATTATGAAAAGAAAGTTCACTCATAACACTATGGACATTTAATTTGGTTCACACATTACTTTTTGAAAATGTAATTAGGTTCATGAATAACATTTGTACTCATGATTCATCCATAATTACCCAAATCATTTTAGGGAGATATAGGTCCCATAAATCTCATAAAAAATACTTTATACACGTTCTATAAGATAAATAAAACATTCATCATATCATGACCAATAAAAAGAGATAGGTTTTATAAACATAAAATAATATAACATGAAATTAAATGGGTATCATTATAATTTCATCCCATAATTGCATATGAAATGATAAATATTTCTTAAAAACATTATGAAATCATAACCCATGAAAGAGAAATGGATTTAATAAACATATAACCCATTTTAAAAAATGGGTTTCATAAAGATAGTTCAGTTATGAATAACCAATTAATAAAAAGGATATGAATGGGACCTTTAGATAATTTAACATAAGGTAATGATTAACATAAATGGATTTCATCATGGAAAAAATATTGAATCATTTTTTGAGGAAAATATCATTTCTACTTCTGGAAGAATTCATTTTAATTCATAAAACAATTTAAAAATCACATTCATATAAAATAATTTGGAAATTTATATAGAATACATGAAATAATTTCGAAAACCTTTTCCCCTTAATATTACTTTTAAAAACATTTTCTTAAAGATTATCCTTTTAAAAATGCAAAGGAAGATTCAAAATAATGATAGTGGGTGAATCTGTAAATGTCATACAAGGTAAAAAATTCCATTTTCTTGGTATAAAAGTTAGAAAAAAATAAATTTTCGGAAAGAAAAAATAATATTAAATTGAACATATTGATGAAAGGAAAAAAGGTAAAATTTTCCTTGATATATTATAAGTGTATGGTACAATATTTTTTGGAACCCTTTTTAGAAAACATAGATTTCTAACAGAAGAGATAGTAAGGTTGGGCTTCATTAAAACAAATTTTTACTTATATTTTGTACCAAAGATTTTTGATATGGTACCAATAAATTATTATATCATTAATAATTAATGAATAATATAATTAATTAATGTTATTGGGAAATATTTCATAATATTTAATCAAAATAAACATAAATATACACAATCTCGAAAAGTGATGAGATTGTTTCAATATATTCTTACGACTTGGTAAAATTGGATCATACTATCCTTGTAATAAAATGAAATAAAATAAAAAATAAAATATAATAGAAAGGATATTATGGATATAATGTATAAAATGGAAATATGTACACCTCAAAAATATGTTTAGGTGCATAACAAAATAAGAGTCTCAAGAAGGCAAATAGAGAAAAAATTGTTTTTTCAGATTTGGTAACATTGGGAAAATAAGCCCCATTAAAGAAGGGTAATAAAATGGATATGTGAAGACCATTAAATTTATGTATAAGATACATTCAATACAATCGTATTTAGTATATACAACACAGAAATGTAAAGAGTGTTGAATATATCATGTATCTCTTAGAAATTAATAGTGAGAAGAAATCGCATTACCTAGTGTCTTGAAATTATCCATAATTATTCAAACCAACCTTATAATAAATATAAATTTTCTATAACTATTTTACAGAACCATGTTATTATATTTATGGTTTTATAATGACCTTTTATTGCCCACTTGTTAATGATCTGATGTTAGGCTTCCACATAGGGTAATATTTTCATTGTTTTTCACATGTGTCTTAATTTTTAATATCATTAGATATTATACTTATATATTGATTCCAGAATATAAATAATGATATAAATATCCTGTATCTACCATATATTTATATCATAAGAATTTGTATCATAAATATTTATGAAACTAAATACACTGTTCATGGAGACAGTAAGTCGTACGTATACATGGATGTTGTTTATGGTTTTATTATCGTGTTGGAGGAAATTATGTACATTATATATATATATATATATATGCATATATATATATAATAAATTAGAATTAATATATCATATATATCATATATGGTCACTATAATAAACCTTAATACAATCCATGTGGTCTGTGAACGAATCACATCACTTTGAGGGTGCGGTAGTCCACTTTTCCTCAATAGAAATTATCGTATTAATACTAAATGGATAGTAAATAGCTGTGTTTTTATAAATTAATACAGAAGCTTAAATACATAATGATTATACCATATGATAGATATATATATATATATTCCATCATAATAGCAACTAAGATTGGTGGTAAAGAAGTAATGAACAATCATCGTTCTGTGGGGTAGTAGATTCTCGTACACTGAAATAGTAAGTTTGATATCCATTCGATAGAGGTTTGTGTGTGTTTAGGTCGAAACTTTTCATAAAAAAGCCTAGTATATTTAGTATACAGATTTTTTCACACAGTAATATAATAATGTTATTGGAGGGTGAATAAAGAAAATAATGGAAAAGAGGTTAAGAGAATACGTTACCTCTAAATCAGGTAACTCCTTTTGGTATGTTCCAAAATGATTCATTGAGAGTCTTTCTTCCAAAAGTGATGATTTTATAAGGCAGGGATGGAATTGGAGAGATTATTTTATCATTCTTTGGGTGAGACATGTGGCTTTAGAGGTGTGATGAAGTGATATAGTGCTTTCCATTTTATCATTGATAGGGAGTGAAACACTTGTAAATAGAAAAAGGTATTCATTATTCGGAGGTCTACCTTACCTAAATATCCTAAAAAATCACCAAATAATGGATTATATAAGAATCATGGACAATTAAAACATCCACCACAAAAAAAAATATGTGATTTCTAATGATTTGGTTCCATAACTTATGTGATTCATTAATTTTATCATTTTGGTTTTCATTAAAGAACCTAGTTTTCTAATCTAATTATTTTATCCATAAAGGGTAAAATAAAGTGAATTTCTTTTGAAAATATTGATTAAAAAATTATTAATATGATATCTAATTTATAAAATAAAATTACCTTGTATTTTGGAAATTAATTTTTAAACAAGCCCACATGATGCACTAAAACAAAAATTTAAACTAAAACTGTGTTAATAATGTTTCTTCAATATATGGGTCAATATGCCAATTATAAAATATTAATTTTATCATTAATAGAAAAAATATAATATTTATTAAAATGTAAAAATATCTTCATAGAATTTTGATTTTTAAAATTTTAAATCATTTAATAAAAATTCATTTATTGTAAAATAACAATAATGTAAATTTGGAAATTATTTATTTAATGTAAAATATAAAATCTAATAATTATATTTGGATTAAAATATATTAGGTTTACATATGTTTAACATATATTAATAAAAAGATAAATATAGACCATAATTAGATTAATTAACTTCCCTTTTGGTATTTATAGTGTGATTTATTTTAGTAAATTATTAAATAAATAATCATTATATCAGCATTTCGTAAGCATTTTATGTAACTAAATCAACTATTAAAATTATTAATAAAATATTGTGACAAAAAATAACCCATTTATATTTCAATGATATATGTATAATAGAAAATATGATTTTTTTACACATCCAGAGTTTTATAAATATTAAAGGTTAGGAATGTTCCCTTTCTGTCTTTTTCATAACAGAACCTTTTATATATAGAACATCTAATTAATAACATCCAAAAAATCAATATATTTAGAAACATGTGAAAATATGGACTAAATATTGGTATCGAATAAATTTTGGATATGTTTACAAGTCATTTTGGTCCCTTTTATTAAGGTTTAGTCTCTTATTAGGCATAATCATACCTTAATCACTGTAATTAATTTTAGTCACATTCAGTCATCGTATTAAACAAAAATAATTAATTTGATCTTATAAGAAAAAAAATATCATGATGGTTATAAATTTTTATGTAGGTTTTTTAAAATTCAAATCACATAGGTTGGAAAATTATGATAAATGCTAATCTCATAGATGGGGTGAAATAACGAGTTATTAATGTAGAAAAATGTTCAAAAGTATGTTATATTTCTATATTCAATTTCAATGAAAATTTAATAATAATGAAATTAATTTTACCAATGTATTTATTATTGATCTAATGTGAATATAAAACAAAAATAAAATATAATTTATCATTAATAATTTTTTAAATTAAAAGTCTGTTGTTAACTAAAATTTAGTATTTTTCATTATTTATCAAAAAAAATGACGTTTCATCGATAAATCCCAAAAAATCACTATCGGATAATTCAGAAATTTTGAATTAAAAATTATTTTTATTTTATAAAATAAAATTAATAAAATTTTCACAATTGAGTATTAAAATAGTTTGTCCCTTAAAAGACAGTAAAACATGGTCATGCGTGTACTGGAAGATAACGTATTGCTGCGGTTACCGCAAGATAATCTAGGAGTTGTGTGTAGATAAAGAACAAATTGGTGATGCACATTTTGAAGGACAAACATAATATAATCTATTTTAAATGTTCAAAAATAACAAAAATATTAATTAGTTCGGAAAAATATTTCTCAATATCTTGGGTTGTTAGATGTATGGTGTGTGACCGTGATATTTTAATGTGGTGCATCGGTGAGCATGGTTTTAGTTTGGAACTTGATGATCTTTAAACATCTATTGTAAAAAAATCTTTTATAATTTATTCAATCTTATATTCCAATTGATCAAGAAAAATTATATTGATTATATCACCATTGGAAGTGTTGATCCAGAAGTACTTCTAACTTTTCTATTCCTTTACTTATGGAAATCCCAAACACTCTCTTAACAATATGTCTACTAGTTTATTTTATGTACAATGTATTTTGGTAATTTTTTATAGAAATAATTATTTTATTCCAGACCATGAAATGTTGTAATGTATTATTAATGTAATCATATCATTTCTCTATAACGAACATCATACAGAATGTTTTTATGATTATCAGAATGATTTTTTTCATAATAATTATTAGAAATTATTTTTCCACCGGAATGAAAAAACGTACAAAATATCAGATAAAACATGGTACCAATTCATTATAATAATCATCTATTAGTTCATTGTATTGATAATAAATAAGGAATTCCATCAGACTACCAGATGATTATAATAAAAATAATATAATATTTTTTTAAATAATAAGGAAATTTTTTATCATTTTATTGAAATTAAAATAGAACAACGTCATACATTAATTCAGGCCATGAAATTATGAGATGTCAAAGAGAATTCATTTCAAGGCTCTCGAAACTATCTCTAAAATATGACCATTATAGGTTAACATATAAATAACTATCTATTTGATGAGTCGGAATCTGATCACAATATCAACATAATTTATATAATGTTTTTATGACTAAACATCTCATTACAATTCCTTTTTAGTACTTTAGAGAGTTTTAGTTCTAATTAAATATTTTTAGGGTTGTTCCCATCAAAATGAATTTGATTTTCTAATAATGTCTAATCATTGTTACGATCGAGGGTTTTGGGGATAGGAAGATAGTGGACCATATTAATCATATATATGGATTATAGGGCCAGGATGATAGGTTTTTATCACTATATTAATGTCTAACAAGTATAGTAAGATAGAAATCAATCATTATATCAAGGTTATTTAAGTATTCGAAAATAGAGCTTATTCTGGTCATTGTATTGAGGGATTTTCTGGTAAGAAAAAAAGACATCATAGGAAGTATAAAACATTGAATACCTTGAATCACTGTTCTTGAATATCATTACTCATATGGTTAGAGGTGTGTATTATTTTAATAAATCTTGTATGTCAATCTTAATTTTACGAGCTATTTTTTTCATTATTTTAACAGGACTACACTATGCATTTAATTAAATATTTTTCATCCTACATATCTTTCTATAAGGTATATTTTATTAATGTAACATTAATTAAGATAAAAACATAATTTCATTTAATTAGATCAACATAGATTCTAATTATGTTACACTGATCATAATATGAAGTAAAAGTCCTATTATATTATATTAACATATGTTGTTTTTATTAGTTTACACTACTTAAAATATAATTCTCCCCTCTTTTATGTATAACCATCTATGGTACTCTTACGATCCAATAAATTTGGATATTTTATGTTTCCTACTACATATATATATGATTATTGTTTTTCTTTGTTTACTTACTATATGATGTTTAAGTGTTGACATAATCATTCTATTCATAAACATTGTTACCCTTACATATATTTGTTGAAATCATTTTCTATTTCTGGATAATATTATAGGTATTAATGTTTGGTATTTTAAAAATATAAATCCTATTTAGAAAAATATTTATTATCGTAATGATTTTGAATTTTCAAGATATAGAGTCTAAATTTCTGTGATCAACACTCAATTGGATAACATCTCAATGCTTACTTAAAAATAAAAGATTTCTGATAAGGAATATTATTGTTTTAAAAATGATGAGAAATTAAAATATGGGATTAAATAAAATTTCATAAAAATTTATTATTTTATATTATGGGAAATATCTAAATTTAGTAATCATCATGTTAAGGTTCCATATGTATTTGTATTAATTTGGAAGTTACAAATTTTTTCACATCCAATGTTATAAAAATAAGAAGATCTATGGTTATAGATGATTATGAGGACATTTATTTTCTACATGGATAGTCCATTTCCTTGAATTTCCAAATATTTATGACTATTATAAATAGATTAACTCTTATTTTGATAAATTTCATGATGATGCTATTTTGTTTGAAACGATTACCGATATAATGCTTAATGAGTTGGAGTCAAAATGAATAGTTGTTGATGATACTTGAATGATTATAAATCATAGTACTGATTATTTAACAGGAACCATCATACAGTACGAGGGAAGTATTGAAATAGATGATGAAAAATAAAAAAATACAAAAGTATTTGTTTCTTTTCCTAGAAATTCCAATGTATTTTATAATGTAAAATCTAATAAGAAAGTTGTGAAATCTTTATAGAATAAGAACGTTGTTATTTATTCAGATTATGGTACATAAGAATATTCATAGAATGTGTTAACTCATCTATATGGAATGAAAATAATATATTTATAATGAAAGACATCCAATATATATATAATAATTACCATATGGATAAAAGTGGAAAAAATGACTCTAAGGTCACTTGTTATGACTATAAAGATGATGTCAATGATTAAGATGTGTGTCTAATGTTGAAATGTAAATATAAGATTGAAAAACATTACATATAAATAAAAAGGAATATTATATGTCCAAAGGGAAAAAATTTCTAAATGCTTTGGACACATTAACTAGATTTGATTAAGTATCATGATTTGAAAAATGATTAAAAAATGAAAATTTTAGGAATCCTAAAAATCATGATCATTTCAGATAAAAAATTATAAGGAAGACATGAGAATAATTCTACTTACTAAAGAAATATTATATCATTGAAAATATCTTCATAAAATTAATTTTAAAAATTACTTATTTCTAAAAATTTTGAAATTTTTAATTCTGAGAAATATTTTTTAAAACTAATATCGAAAAACATTGTAACCAGACTATTAGAAATGAGGATAAAACATTAGTTGTAAAACTAAAATCCCAAATTTCTACATCGATGAAACTTTTTTCATATTTTACCACTACTATGTAAGAAATTGAGAAAAATATATATAAAAATTAAACCTCATATTGATAATACTGTGACGGGTTATACATATAAAAACCCTACCTATTGTAACATTTACATTGTTCCTAAAGGTTCACCCTCTTCCACTAAGCGCCAATGTGATGATCATTAGAAGAAGAATTTTTCATTTTACAGAGTTAAATATGTAGGCTTTCATATGAATTTGTTTCCACAAAAATATGGTTACAGGAAATATTATTTTCCAACAATATCAGACCAAATAAGGTTTAGGTTATGAAATATTAATCATTGAGTTTTCAAGAAAATAAATAAAGTACCATTAAAAACTATTTGTGGCATGGATAGTGCCTATTCTATGTACATGACTATAAAAATGATTTATTAAAAAATAAAATCATTATAAAGGGCCTTTATATATTTTTTGGAGATAATCCTCAAGGAGAGATTATTGGAATCGATAAAATTGTTTTTCCTAGAAATTCAATTATTTCAAACATTTTTTTATTGTATGACTTATGAAAAAACATATAATCATATTTAAAAAATGTTTTTAAAGTGTAAAATTGAGCTTTAGGGATGAAAATGGTATTTCACATAATTCAAAAGATGAATTTATTCTATCTGGAAATTGACATGTCAATGTTTACACCATAATCATATATAACCTTATCATCCAAGACATACATTTCCTATGTTCAATAGATGATAATTATTTGTTATGAAATATAATATTAGTACAATATAATCTTATAATCATAGCTATGCAGAGGAAATACATCAGTTAAAATCAGTAACATCAATCCTATAGTAGTGAATTCCCACTACTCCGTATTTGGGATACATTAAAAATGAGACCACCTTCCCATGGGATAAAAATATCTCATACTACATATACTCGATAATCATCACATCCCATTTTCCAGGAATGACTATAATAATTATAGTATATATTACCCACTATGATATCATTAATACATTGGTAACAAATAGAAAATTCTTCATATCATTACTCAACCTCTTCCTAAACTAATAAACAACAATGATTTAGAAAAAATCATCCTATGACCATAAGAAAAACTGATTAGTGTCACAAGCACCTGAATTATATCAATGAAATAGGCTCATTATGTAAGTGGAAAAAATGACATATATATTATATTTATATATGATTGATCATAATATTGAGCATCAAAAACCAACCAAAACTAGATCCAAACATGAATATCAAATATCGATTTTTATAGTGTAAAATTCATGTACAACCAAGAACTTTTGAAATGATAAGACTCATTACTATCATTTGAATAATCATACATGAAATAATCAAAATCATAATAACAGTTTAATTAGAGTCTAAAAAAAATAGAAAATTCACTCGTAGAAATGCAGTAATGTGAGAGAAAATATAGATTATATGGATCAAGAAATACAAATGGAAATACAATAGGAAAAATCAAAAGATATGTTAAATAGTTTTCTCATTCACATAGGGAATTATTTTAACATCATATATGAATATCTATAAACTAAAAACAATTAATATGAAATTAAATATAAAATTACTAATTTTAAATGACATAAAATCACAAAAATGAATTTTAATATGTATTATCATTTTTAATAAATATCACTACTAAATTAAATGAATTTCATTTGATTTTTTCATTAAATATATGAATTCAAAATCATTGAAATTCAAATATTTTTACTCATGAAATTAAATACGTTGATTAAAAAAACTATAATTAAATGTGAAACACAACTGCAATATTTTCAATATATTTATAATTAAGGTGCTAAATATTTCTCACTTTTTATCCCAAATAACATATTTTTATAAATTAAAAATTTAAAATCAATTACATTAAATTTTATACAAAATATAGTAATTGAATATAAAAATGAAAATTTTCTAAAAAAATAAACATTTAACATAAATAATATATGTGTACAAACATAAAATTTAAGGCCACGTCAAACCCCTATATATATCTATTTTCATTAGAATATTAAATGAGCCCAAGAATTATGATAAGATTTAAATAAGGAAATAAATTAGAGTATTCATATAATATATGTTTTCATGGAAAATATTTTCCCATAATTGGACCAATTAATCTATAAAAAATTTAATTCTCTTTGAAAATAATTATTTTGGTTAAAATCTTGTGTAACCATTAAAATGATGACCAAATTTAATTTTTCTAAATGATGTTTTTAGAAATGGAATGTTTCTTACATTTCCATCTTAATAAACCCATTGTATCCATTATAATACACAAACATTCATACACGTTAAATTTAACCAAAATATTCACCAAAATTGAAAAAATAAACACATACTCTTCAGTTGATTAGAATGTCTAAATAATAAAAAAAATATACATAAAAATCTCATATTCTATGTTCAATTTAAAATCCATGAACTTCCCACACCATTTTAAAGGGTTTATTTTATTAAAAATAATAAAAACTAAAATATAATATATACATAAAAACTAAAAATATAGATATAATGAAGCATTTTAATTAAAAAATTTATTTAAAAAAAAACTGGATTCTAAAAAGATTAGTGTAGACTGTTTTTCTTAAATAACTGCAATGTGAAAAATAAAATGTTCATCAACTCAAGATATTACTAAAAAGGCATAAGTTTCATAAAAATAGACCAAACTATTTAGATTAGAGAAAGAAGAAAAGATATTTTGAAAAAATATCATGACAAAATCATGTGTCTCAAAGGGTAATTTAAGGGCCTTGTGCATCACATCAAAACCCTAAATAGGGAATGTCTATCATTCCTATAATACATTATAAAGGAAAATACATTAATATCCTCAAGAAATACATAAGGACTCTGTTCATGGTATGAATCCCTCACCATATCATTACCATCATCTGTAATGGTATTTCCCGTATAGAAAGATCCACTAAAAGTACACCACATTATGATACCCACATGTAATGGTATGACCAACAGAAATATCATCCATTAAACTGTGGTTCCCCTCTAAGGATACGACGTATCTAAAATATTCCTCTTATCATGATCTTGCTCAAACATGTCACATCAGGATGAGAAACCTATAGATGAACATCATAGTAAGGCCACACATATATTAATCCAACTGTCACTAAAGTAGATGAAACACATCTCCAGCCCTTTATCACATCCAATAATACACTTTTTGGTCAAAATAATACAAAATAATTCATCAATTATTAAAAAAATACCTCATTATAAAATCAAAAAAAAAATTCCAATTATTTTCTCAAAAATTAATGTCATTGGCCATTACAGACTCCCAATAAAGACACTACTCATCCCCATGTAGGGATGTTATGCGTCTACATAGCCTACCCCAGTCACTGAGCATTGATGCATGAATCTATTCACAAGTCTCCTACTACATATGGTTGTGCTAACATGGAATTATCGAATGTTACTAAAGGAAAATCCTTTTCTACCCATGCATCAAGGTGTATATCATATACACTCACTCAATAAAAATTCACTGACTAGGATTCATTCTTGAACTCCTAATTCACATATATCACACACCATTGGTCACCCTCACTCTATTGTACACCAAAATCACTCTCCCATAATCACACCTGAGCATCACCCGACCATCTTTATCAAAGTATAAATTATCATTATTAATATTATACCTATAATTAAAGGCCTAGGATCATTAAAGTAGTCAACATAATATCAATTGGAACATATATTCCATAGAGGTAGTCATTGACTAGACTATTTATAGAAACACCTAACCAGTCATACAACCTGACCATTATCCAATATTTAGCGGCAATTATATTTTAAATACACTAACACATAATAATATTCATTAACTAATACCAATAGTATTCTCAGTTAGATACATCAATTCACCCTAAAAAACAACCACGAATAGTTGGTTCCACCAACTCATCAGTTCTAGAAAATACCAAAAACAACACCATTGTGTATCATGAATTCAATTAATATATAGTTTAGTCTCTACTATAGTATGACCCTTGACATTGATCCACACAAAAAATATCACTGGATATCCACAATCAGTAGAACAAAGGTATCCACGAGCACCTCCTGTATTTATCGAATACATCCATATCATGATCCCCATTCGGGAGACAGAAAATAATATCATACCCTATGAAATTGTTTCCCAATGGGACTAATATTACACTATCGAACTCCATTTATTAATATTGCTAATGGAATGTCCATAACCATTATCATTACCATTGGAATCTCTCATTTTACCCTATTAAAGCGTCTACCTAGTCTCATCAGTAACTCAAAACCACATCAGCTCCCATATTCCCATAGTTGAGGCAATCTTTTCTAATGCTCATCTAGTTCATTAATCCACTAAGCCCGATAGAGGTCCCAATGTTCCAATGGTCAAGTCCCTATATTTAACATATCACAAATATCAAATATAAACAATCAAAATATTTTGTCATCTCATTATATCCATGATATTATTACACCTTTGTCAAATTGGCTTTACAAAACATGTATCTCAGCTCGATCACTATCATATTTTAATGAAATAATTTCATGTATAAAATCAACATAACATTCCCCTAGATAAATTCATAATCAAATTAATACATTTGATAACATTAATAGTCAACTTCTATTTCATTATGTATAGATCACAAAAATGTTTATTTCCTTTTTTTCACAGTCACTTAATATATTCTAACCATCCATGTATGATTTTATACTATTAATATATGTAACCCATGATGTAACACCAAGGGGTCAGAACACTCTAGAGTTATAGACCACATTATTATATACATTCACATCTCAATTTCACATTCCCAAATAGTATCAAGGAAGAAACATGTATAACTCACAATGTCTTAACCATGAACTAGGAAGGAAACAAAATTCACCCACTATATTTTTTCAAGTATTATAATTACTTATCACCATGAGTTGCATAACATGCACAACTCAATATTATAATCCTATATATTTCTCAAAAATTAAAATCTTTCACATGTACCCCTTGATATTTAAAAAATTCATGTTTTATCGGCAACTATTCCTTCCTACATTAGGCTAAGATCTAGTCTCACCAATCAACCTGAAACATAGATCAAATAACATGTGAATACATGTTTGGGATATTGATACTATTAATAAAATATTAATGAAAATAGTGATCAATTATATTAAGTGTAAACAATGTAATTATAATAACCCTTCTCTTTATTACACAATCATACATTCTTTATTAGGTAAACATTCACTTAATACAACCTAGAGGATAGAATGTTCTAGTGCCTTTGGGGATTATGAGCATTACGTTATAACTTAAGACATAAAATAAAATATCGTTATTGAAAAATTATTTTTCATGACCATAATATTCCTTCATAGTTAGCATTTCATGGGATAAACTAAGGACATACATATGAAAAGGGTGTGATATAAAGTCCAGTAAGGGAGTAAACCATGAATAACATGAAAAATACAATACATGTTAGGAAATATACATATCAATGGATCATAAAAGAAACATGAACATTAAGGAATGATATAACATGATCATCATAACATGGATATGTGGAAACAACATACAACAAGATATTATCATGAGCCAAGGATCATCACACATGGATTATCATGAGTAAACCCTCATTACACATGGATTATCATGATACAAAATATTACCCAACGCATTGGAGTTCTATGAGGGTGCACCTTTGTACACAATTCATTTCATGCATAAATGTTCCACATGAATAATATAATATAGAATCATTCAACAAGTAATATAGAATAAATAAATTTTGGTACCATTAAATATATATGTTCTCATATATGTTAATACCCGTGATAGAGAAATGGCTATGGAATTCACTACACAGTGATGTTTTCTTGGAAATTCATAGTGAAATTTTGGCACCATAACGTCATCATATGAAAATTCATAATTTGTGTTAATGAGAGATAAAGGGGTATCCCATAATATATACATGAAATACAAGGTAATTGGATCATGGAAAATTATATCCCAACGTATTAAATGGAATTTAGATTCATAATATGGATTAAATTATGCAATGTAAATAAGAAAAGACAAATTCCTTACAGAATTTCACCATGGTAACAAGGGTACACAGAAGGCATTATTGAGAGAGAAAGTGGAATATCATCATTAAAACGTAAGTAAGAATGTATGGGGGAGGTGTTAAACAATACCTCAACCTTTTTAATTAAATGATAAAGGGTATTATAAGATAAAAAACTTGGATAAAAATGAGAAAGGAGGGAATCCCTTATTAAAATTCAGCATGGTAACGGGTGTAAATTAGGGTTCATAAGAGGGATAAATGACAGTTAAAGAGGGTCTCATCATTTATAAATCTATTGATATGTTTGTAGAAAATTTAGTAGTGTATCCAAACATAGGAATAAAAGAAATCAAAATACATAACATTAAAAGAATGATTGATGAATGAGGGGGTGGAAGATCACTTACATTGTTGTGTGATCCCAAAGTCAGGGAAGAGGCTTCTAATAGCTTGGGGGAACTGTGGGAGGACACTAGGGTTTTAATAGAAGAGTCTGTATGAGCTAAAAATGGTGTTAGTGAAGAAAAATGTGATATTTGGTGGGTTTATATATGAAATGAGAGGTAATTCATTATTATCTAGGTTTTGGACACTACTCATTAACATATTAAAAAAAACAATCCGATGGTTTTTCCCATAGTTTCAGCAAAAGGGGAGTGGTATAAAATAAATTATAGGTGCATGGTCTGAACAAATTAAAAAATTATCTTTTCTTAAATGGAAGTGAGTTACACACTCAACGAAAACATTTTAAAATGATAAAATATTTTATAAGTGGTTGAGGGTTCACTAAGGCATTGTAAAATTAATCAAACAAATATAAAATCATATTATTTTAAAATTTAAACATATATTGTCCAAATAACCACTTTATTTTATTTCATTACTTCACAATTAGGTCATTATGGTGTCATAAAAGACATTATATATTTATACGTTATTTAATTTTTACCCCAAACATGGATTGTCTCAGAAAATTATGAAAAATTCACAATTGGAAAAATTAAACTTCTTCATTTAAAAAATAATATTCATTTTATATAAATAATTTTATAGATATATAAATTTTTACGATTAAAATAAAAACAGACATTTATTGAAAATTGACAAGTATTGACAAAAACTGTTTTCTAACATTAATAAAAATTAAATTTGAATTCATAAAAATTATATGATCATTTATATATAATAAAAATTAAATAATAATAATATTTTATTAAAATATTTTCTATTCTTAAAATTAAGTATTTCATCATAATAACTTTTTTAATTAAAAAAATTATTTTATTGTTATCATATTAAAATATAAATCATATAACACTGAATACACAATAATTTCTAGAGTAAAAACAATGTAATCATAATTTACAATTAAAAATAGTTTTATTATAACACTATTATAATTTAATTATTAATAAAACATTAGTTTAATATAAAAATTAACATATTTCCAAAAATTACCATTTTACAACAAAAATAAATTTATTTAATTCACTATGTTTCAAAGAAATACTTTTCTCATAAAAAATTGATGGGATAATAATTTTATTTATAATAGGGGATTACATAATAATTAACTAATACCTTGTTACATACCCCATTTTAACACCTATATAACACCTAAGTGTAAGGTGTGTGATTATGGGGCTTTCTTGGGGTCGTTCGGTGAACATGGTTTGGGTTGTGATGTCGATGATCTGGAACATCTCTCGTAAACGGTTCAACTCATGCTTAAGTTGTTGGACCTAACCTTGGAAATTGTCAGAAGTGATGCTCATTGAATCTACCTCCTTTCCAAGCTCTGAATAATGTGATTCATACAGCCCGAGTCTACAAGATGAGTCCATCGCCTCCTTTATCTTTGTTGAAATGATTTGTTAAAACCATAAACTTATTTTATTCATTTGATCATGGTTTGACAGCTATAGTATCAATGATAAGGATACTTAACAGTCATTTAAACCCAAAAAAATAGTGTATGTGTTTTCTATATCCATAAGTCATTAAAATAAATTGAATTTTATTCATAATTTTTCGGATCGTTACAACATTCCCCCCTTTAAAAAATTTACCCTCTAGATTTCCTTTTCCAATATTCATACTGATAAGGGTATCTTTGCTTCATCACTTCCCCTGGTTCCCAAATTTCTTCTTTAAACATGTGGTCTCACCACCACACTTTGACATGGGGCATTGTGTTCTGTCATCGAGCTTTCTCCCTATTATCTATGATATTCAACGGATTATCTTCATAAGAGAAGTCAATCTAAAATGGTACCACCTATGGATTGAGTACATGTGATGGGTCTGGTATGTACTTACTCAAGAGTGATACATGGAATACATCATGTAATTCCTACAGGTTCAGTGGGAGTGCTAGTCGATAGGCCACTACTCCAATTTGATTAAGGTTACAAAAGGGATGATGTACCTCGGTATATGCTTTCCATTCTTCCAGAATCACAAGACTTGTTTCCATGGTGATATGCAGAGGAATACTCCTTCCTTAGTCATCAAAATCTAGGTCTCTTTGATGATTTTCATCACAGCTCTGTTGTTGACTCTGAGCAGCTTTAATGTGATGCTGGATGGTCTAATCCTTCTCCACCATTTATTCAACCATTTCTAGACCTAGAAGTTTTCGCTCCCAACTTCATTCCAACATGTCGGTGTTATGCACCTTTTCCCATAAAGGGCTTTATAAGGGGCCATTTGGATTCATGAGTGGAACTTTTTGTTGTATGAGAACTCAACCAAAGGAAGATATTGATATCATCCTTTTCTGAAGTCCATTGATTATGTTCTCAAAATGCATTCAAGTGTTTGGATAGTGTTCTCATATTGGACATCATTTTGAGGATAATAAGTCGTACTAAAGTTCAATTCATTATTCACATTGTGTTGGAGACTCCCCCAACGCATAGAGGTTATTCTTGGATCCCGATCAGACATAATCGATAGTGGTACTCCATTCATATTTACCAATTCTCAGATATATATCCATTCTAATTGATCCAATAAGTAATCCTCTCGAATTTAAATGAAGTGTGTAGTCTTTGTAAAATGATTGACAATAACCCAGATAGCATTGTTTCCTTAGTATGTCTTCGAAAGTACGGTGACAATATCCATAGTTATGTTCTCCTACTTCCATGTTGGTATGTGTAATGGTTGCATCATACCCTTATACTAATTCTTCTCATCCTTCACATGCTGACATACCAAGCACATTGATGTATATTTGGTGATTCCCATCACTAACACTGAACTCTGAGGAATTCCCTTTTTTGATAGTTTCAAATTTCTTGTGAATTCCCACATCATCCTTTTGAGCATCCATTAACCTATACAAAATAGATGGTTTAGAAATAATTTGTGAAAGGATTGATGATGTTCCCTATGTTATGATTCCCATGTCCATCTTCATCAAATTTATGAAGATTCGATCATATTAAATTCTCATCATTGATATAACTGCTAGGTCTATCTACGTGGAGGATCATCCACCTAGTTCTCTCTCCTAGGGTGGTTGTGGATTGAGAAGTCGTAATCCTTGATAATATCTAGCCATCATCATTGGTGCATATTCAACTCTTTCTATTTGAATATATCATTTAATATTTTATGATCTGTATATATATCACACCCCAAAGAGATAATGTCACCTGATTTTTAATGCAAAGATCACTACCTCCAACTCTAGATTATCCATGGGATAGTTTTGCTTATGAATTTTCAGTTTTCAGGAGGTATAAGTAATGAATTTTTCTTTTTTTACTCAAATTCCATCAAAGGGAGACTTATAAAATTTTCAACAAGAACATTCCCAAAAACATAAACATGTTATACAACACTAATAATAGTTTTCAATAATAATTAAATATCATTTATTGTGGGGACTCAGTGTTCTTCGAATATATAAAATATATGCTAATAGGACATGAATTGAAATACATTATTAAATACACTACTTTGAAGTAGTGTTTACATGTAATTCATTTATCATTATCCTTCTTAGAATAGGACTTCTCGGGCTCCCTTAATCATCTATATTGTTGATGTTGATCAGGCTTCTCAACCCTTCCAATAGAGCATTGTCTTGGGTAATTCCTGACATCTCCACATTTATAGCATAAAAACTATATTTTGTTCCCTATATGGAACTCTGTTTTAATTCATCCCATTATACATTTTGGAATGGAAATTGGCTACTTTATTCCATTTCCATACATACAATATCTCCTAGCCCCTTTGTAACATTTTTCTTTGGTGCCTTCTTCCACACTTGCTGCAAGAATTAAATTGGGACTTCTTTCCATTAACACCTTTATTAGATGAACATTCATGACATGTCATCTTCCTCTTCCTTTATTTCCTTGGGAATTCAAAAATGTTTCAATTTCTAATCATGATTTTTGATATCTACTTTGTCATAATCATGATATGTCATACTTGAGTTCCCAATTGATTGAGAATCTCATTTGTACATGCATCACATTTCCATTTACATCGATTTTTAGCTGTATTCCTTATATTAACATCCAATGTCTTGAATAAATAGAAAATTAGGGATGATTTTACTAAACATTTTAACACATAAATGGGAATCCAATGACATTAAGGGGATAACTTATAAATTACATCTATTTCCTTAAAATATGAATTTATAGGATTCATTCTATGTTATCCATGATCTATTTCCTATAATATATTCTTAGAGGCATGTTTTTATTCCTTTACTAAGGGTATGTACTAATATTTTTAATTTACTAAAGCATATACCCCGTGAGTTTTGAACCATGAGTACAGAAAGTCTCATTGTCTTGCACCTGTTCCCCTTCGAATCTATCCCAAAACAGTGTTTTCAGGTTTTACCTACAGACACATCTATCCCATATCCACCTCTACTTGTTTGTATCTAAATAGGGATATATTTTCTTGATAAAACACTTACAATATACCGAACAAAATTTAGGGATGTTTTCTTATACCTAGTCTTATCCCTAAGGCTTTCACTAGGGTTTTTAATCATAATCCCAAAAATAAATAAACCTATCATCTGATTCCAACTATAACAAACTTGATCTTTATTACTCATTTACAAATGATTTATTACATAAACATTCACTTAATAAAACCCAAAATATTGAGAGGCCTAATTTCTTTTGGGAATAGGAGAATTACATGACAACTTAAGATATAAAATACAACATCTTTATTGAAAATGTCTTTTGCATGATCACAAAATTCCTTCGTACATAGCATTGTATGGGATAACCTGAGTACATACATAAGAAAAGAGTGATCTATAAAGCCAATTAATGGAATAAAAAATTCCTAACATGAAGAATATAGTACATGTTAGAAAATAGACATATAAATGGATCATAATAGAAACATGAACATTAAGGCATGATATAACATGATCATCATAACATGGAAATGTTGAAAAAACATACAAAATGATATTAGCATGAGCTAAGGCTCAAAGAGCATGGATTAGAATGAGTAAACCATCATTTCACATGGTTTATCATGATACTAAATATTACCCAATGCATTGTAGTGCTATCAGGGTGCACCCTTTATAAACATTTCATTTCATGCATAATTGTTCCACAAGGATCATATATTAGGGAATCATTTTAAATCATATGTTATTCCACTATTAAGTAATGTGGAGTAAATTCATGTAAGAAACATTTAATATGAATATTTTAAAAAGTTTAATACCCTTTATAGAGAAATGGGTATGGTATTCACTACACAATGATTTTATCTTGGAAAATTAGAGTGCAATTTTGGCACCATAACATCGTCATATGGAAATTCATAAGTTTCAATTATGAGAGATAAAGGGGTCTCTAATCATTTAAAAATTATATATATTATGAGGATCATTGAACATATTATCCCAATATATGAAATGGAATTTATATTTATAACATGGAACAAATGCTTGAATGGAAGTAAGAAAAGAGAAATCCCTTAAGGAATTTCTACATGGTAACTGGTGTACACGGAAGAAAATAATGAGAGAGAATGTTATATATAATCATTAAAACATAAGGATGGATGTATGGTGGAGATGATAAATCATACTACAACATTTCTAATTCTAACGAAAATGGTATTAAAATATAAATAAACTTGGACAAAAATGAGAATGGAAGAAATCCATTACGAAAATTCATCATGGTAACGGGTTTACAAAAGGGTTCATAAGAGGGATAATTTAGAGTTAAAGAGGCTCACAAAATTTATATATAAAATATTATGTAATGATGATATTTAGTAGTGCATCCAAACATAGGAATAAAATAAATTTAATGAAGTAACAAGGAAATAATACCTGATAAAATGGGAGGGTGGATGATCCCTTACTAGGATGTGTGATCCCAAAGGCTTGGGAGAGGCTTCTTCAGAAATTTAGAGAGAATTGGGAGGACATCAGCAAGTGGATAAAAGAGTTTAGAAGTGATCAAAAAAAATTTAGTGAAGAGGAATGGGAGTTTGGGTGGGTTTATGTTTGAAAGGAGAGGGAATTATTTATTATTTATGTTTTGGACACTATACATTAAAATATTCAAAACCACAAACCATACTATGGTTTTTAACCACGGTTTCTACCATAGGGTAGTGGTTAACAATATTTTTTAAGCAAAAGGGATGAAAATTTTAAAATATTAGCCTTTATTATGTAGATGTGAGTCAGACTGTCAAGAATTCATTTTGAAATGTTAAAATATTTTATAAGTATTTGAGGGTCGACTAAGGCATTATAAAAGTAATCAAACAAATAAAAAATCACATTATTTTAAAGCTAAAACATATTTTGGTAGAATAACCCTATTATTGTATTTTATAAAATCAATATTAGGTCAATATGAGGTCATAAAACAGATTATGTATTTATAAGGTATTTAATTTTTACCCAAAAAATATTTGAATTTTTACTTTTAAAATAAAAACCGTCATTTATTGAAAATTGACGGGTTTTGACAAAACAATTTTTCAAACCTTAATAAAAATTACATTTGACTTCATAAAAATTATATGATCACTTATATTAAACAAAAAATATATAATAATATTTTATTAAAATAATATTTATTCCTTAAATTAATCAATTCATCAAGAATTTAAAAATAAAACATCAGTTTTATCCTAAAAAATATAATTCTTATCAAACTGAATACTTTTTCATTTTCAAGTAAAAACTATATAATCATCATTTAAAATTAAAAGAAGTGTTCTTATAATAATATTATAATAACATTATTAATTAAAATTTATTTTAATTTAGAAAATTATCTTTTTCTAAAAATTACCTTTTTCCCCAAAAATCAATTTATCTAACTCATTATATTTTTTAGGAAAACTATTCTAATAATGAAATTGATGGAATAATTATTTTTTCCATAAAAGGGGATTAAAAAATAAGTTACTAATAACTTGTTACATATCCCCTTGTAACACCCACTGAAAACCGAAGTGTAATGTGTGCGATGGTGGGGCTTTCTTGGGGTCGTTCTGTGAACATGGTATGTGTCGCTATGTCGATGAGCTTGAACATATCCCGTAAATGGTTTCACTCATGATTATTTTGTTGAACCTCACCTTGGAATTTGTTAAGATAGAATCCCAGTGTTGCTAACTCTTTACGAGCTTTGATGAATGTTCTTTGTTTGGATAGAGTCTACTGTATGAGGTCTTCACATACATTTTCTATGTTGAAAGGATTTTTTAAAACCATAAATTTATTTCAGTCATCTGATCAGGGTTCAATGGCTATATTATCAATGGTAAAGATACTTAGTGGTAATTTAATCCTAGAAAAAGAGTTCATGTGTTTTCTATTTCCATATTACATTAAAAGAAATAGAATTTTATTCCTAATTGTTTGGTTCATTACATTAATGGTGTTTTCCATTTAACTTCTTAGTAGAATTATACATATCTAAAGCACATGGCTATGACTAGTTCAGGAAACGAAATTTGGGTTCGTTGAATTTATGTTTCCAAAATACCATATTTTCATCCCAAATAACATATTAGTGGAATTTTGAATAACCAAACATGATAGGAATGGATTTCCTTGTTTAGATCATCATAGAGACAAGATGTTTATAATTTCGTAATTATATGATCACGATCCTTGAGGTGGAATTATAGTGTGTATATTATCAATGATAACTCATAGCCAGTATTATTTAATTTATATGGGTATCAGATACCTTATATATATATGTGTGTGTGTACCCATGGGAGTGTGATTTGGTAGTACAATTCCCTTATTTTAATTTAAATAGGAGTTGAAAGTAATCTATGTGATCTATTACCTACATGAAGTATGGATATGATATAGGTTTAAGAACATAGTGAAGTTGATATGAAACATAAAAATAGTGGTGAACTGATTGGACTTTGTAAAACCCCGTCTCATCTAACTATACAGTAACCAGAATGGTTCATTACATGACCTCGTGTGTGCCTCAATATTTGTGAGAGGCTATTAGCATGTGATTATTAATTAATGTAAACCCATAGGGATACAATTACATCATATCATAGTGAGAAAAATATAGATAATTAATAAAAACCTGTTTTTAATAGTAACTAATGAATAATGATCATCATGACCAATGCAACCATTAAAAAATATTATATGAAATTCCTTAACAATATTAACTATAAAAATTTAACACGAATGAGTTTTTTTTTACCCAAATCATCTAAGATAATTTCATATACATGAAAGAAAAAAAAATTGTAAAAAAATATATGGGAATAGTGTTTTCATCTAATAAACATTTGAAGTGTTGAAACATTTGGAATCCTTAGTCTAACATCAATAATGTAAACATTCGATAAATATGGGCCAAAAAACGTACACCATATATGTTGAAAATTATATGTTTTAGTATTAAAATTTGTAAATTTTATTGGAACCATGAATGTAACAACTTAATTCCACCTTCCACTGATATATTAGTGCATTATTTGATCCTCCTTTAAAATGAGAGGACACTAAATTAGAAAAATGATTCTAGAGACTTTTGGATGTAAAATAGTGATTTAGTTTGATAATATTTCTCTCCTACGGATTTTGTATATCTTAATAAAACAAGGGAAGTTATAAAATAAATTTTATAGTCCTTATTTATTAATTTATTAATGTAGGAGCATTGAATTCAACCTTATGGAAACTGTTTTTCGTTACAAAAATTCCTGAACTATTGGTGTATTTAGTCATTGATCACTTATATAACACCATATAGATAACTGGTACTTATTTATTTTCTATTTAATTTACATTTTATATAATTTTTTCTTGTATTGTATGGTTATAAATATAAAAAAATTTGAAAAAAATATAATTCCTATGGTTTGGGCATGATTAGTACTAATAGTGTTCCAAATAGAATAGAGGGAGTATGAGGGATTCATTTACAATTTCACATAGTTTAATCATGGTTTTAAAAAACATTCCAAAATCTTTATCAAACTGTGACAAATTATTTAAGTGAAGGTGTAACTTATATGGTTGTCAAATGATTTAGCTAACCATGAGGCCAAACCATGTAGTCATTGAAATTCACATAATATTGTGAAATTTCCTTTTATAACCCAGTGGGTTTTAATCCCCATACCCCTCATTTCTCCACCCCTCAAATTCATATCCACCTTAATACCCTATAGGGTCTTCCTCTATGATTTCATTTGTCGGTTCCTTTACTCTTTATTTATTATCTTCAATGTAAAGGGTGATTTATCTAGGTTTTCCCTTTCTTATCTATTCCCTTCTTTTTCATCTATTATTTTGGTGTTTTAGAAGCAATTTTCACCAAGGGAGATAAAACTATAGTTATAAATGGTTGTGTGGTTTAATTTACTAGTCTGTTAGTATCATGGAGATCCCTTATACTTGGTTCATGTTGTTTATAACGAAGGAGGTGAATTGAAATTCTCTTCAAATTTTGGTGAATAGACCAAATGGGAAATTATAATGGAATAATTCAAGTTAATTTTTTTATTTAAGTTAACATGGGTAGAATATGATTTATATAGGTTGTTATGGAAACATTAATGATGGAATTATATGGTTATGGGTTGTAATTTCATCAAATTGTTTATTAATTGTTTTTCCAACAATGTGAGTTCATTTCATGATAGTGTTTATTGAAATATTTTATAAAGGGATTAACTTAAAAACAATGTAATATCATATTTTTTTTATTTTAATATGGGGATCCAAAAGGGGATTTCAAATAGTGTCCCATGAATTTTTTTATTCCCAATGTCTGATTGATAAATTATTTTCAAAGGGTGTTCTGAGTAGAAGGTGTTTTTAAATTAACCTTCAATATTAATGTTTCCATTGTTCTATGTTTTATGTAATAATGATTGTTTTTGGATTTATACTATTTTAATATTTGAATTAGGTTGTGGATTATCTATTGGTTCAATATGGTTGACCATAGGTATGTGTATGGGTGCATGGTTGATTCCATTACATTTGTAATGATTCTCGCTTTGTGTTGTTTCTAGTTTCTATGAGGGGTATGGGTTATATAACCATGTAAGGAAAACATAAATCAATTATTGATACATGATATAATACTAGTGCCTAAAGATACTATTATTCTATTTTCACAAGTTTTAATTTTTTTTTGATAATGAAAATATAGTATTTAGTTAATAAGAATTAATAATTATTCTATATTTATTTAGCTGGTGATTTTTAATACAATGATTCCATATTATATATTTATGGTTAAATTTTCATAACCCATCCCCCTCCACTAATACCCCTCCTAGACCATTAGTTATTTATTGAATGAATTTCGAGACTCTACTCTATAAGGCCTCAGGTCAGTGACATGCATCAAGGTTCCAAAATGATAAAATATGAGGCACCACCCTAAATATAAGAAATGTATCAAGGGAAAATACAATGAAATGACCCTAAAACCATTGGTATCTATTTTATTAAGTCTTCTACTAACTACTCTGATAAATGAGATATGAGAGACTATGCGTCCATGTCATATATTTAATAGATCCACCCATAAAAAATGCCCCTCATTGGCCCTATAATTTGTAAAAAAATGAATCTCTATCCGATATAGTAATCAAAATCTTTTATGGAGTACATTAAATCCATTAAGAGGAAGGCATAGTATTACTACATTTGAAACAAGATGAATCTCCCCACAGACCAATTCTTCTTCATCATCATTCTGTATCCCTAATACAGATAAAAAAAAAATATCTCCAATTGATGTGGATAAGATAAAGTGAACTGGATACCTCTCCACATCTATTACAACAATGTGGAATTGATATGACGTAATAATTCATTGTGATGTTCTATTTTAAATAAAACTAAAAACAATAGTATGTGATTATATTTTCATGCACAAAAAATCCACTAGTCCATCTAGTGATGGATCTTCCATAACTTGAACCATCCAACATCAATACTCTATGCATCACTACTAGTGAAGTCAAGGGAAATGATTTTTTATAAGCCCCTAATGGTTGAGGACCAATATAGGGATGAAACCTACCAGTTCCATATCATATTGTCTACTAGAAGAATAGTAGCTGCCTCTATAGATACTATGAAAATAATGGCACATGAATGCCTAAATATATCAAACATACCTTATAATTTGGTAATTTTTCATACTATTTAATTCAACCCCATAGTAATAGCACACAAACAGGAATCCCCGATATAAAAATGATAACCCATGTTCCAAAAAACAAGAATTACAATTCCCTCATAGACTACATAATTATTTGAACCTTGACTATATATTCATCATTAATCACCCACAAGGATCTATAATCCTTGAAATGCTCTGTAGACCTCATTCTCCATGAACTCAGACATATGATTGAATCACATCATCGACGTTATACTTATTCATCACTACTATATGAATTGGTTCCTAAAATGGGATGATAACATATTCGATTAATAGATGCAGAGTGTCACATACATAACTTATTTTAGAGTTATTTTACATTTATTTTCCATTCATGCTTTGTTTTGGGGGTTTCCCATGATTTTATAGAGGAATGGGTGAGTTTTCATGAATTGGGCCAAACCGTGAGCCCAATTCCAGATTTACAATATATTGTGTTTCTTTTATAACCCATCCATTTTTCAACATTTGTTATCCATTAAAATTCCCACATGGCCTCCCATGAACTATTAACACCAAAATTTAAATCTCGTGCCTTTATAAATCCATAATCATGGGGGATTTGGGTTTTTAATTAAGAATTGGGCCAACCCGAAAGCTCATTTTACTATTTTAAATTGTTTCTTTAATTTTTTTAATATCATATACATTATAATGAATTTTTCGGTGATTCTACTTCCCTCTTGACCCTAAAAAGCCCAGGCATGCTCCCATTTCCTTTCTCCACTCCTTGGAGCTCTTTGAAATTGATACATAGGGAAGAACTTCATAGGGTGTCTCAAATCGGCCAGAATTGAAGAGGTAACTTCATCCCTTTTTAACACTCTAAATTCTTACTTTTTTCCCGCCATTCCAGTTCTTAAATGACCTCCTAAATCTTGATCAAACAACACCAGATTTTTGGATGTTAACAATTTCATATACTGTTGTTTTTTTAGTTATTAATTCAGGATAATTCAAGTATGTGAGTCCTTTTCTTTCCTCTTTCAAATTACTTAGGGTTTCATTTGTTTTTATTAGGGTTTATTCCCACTTCCGTGAAGTCCCAAATGACCAGGTCATAGGGTTTCAAACCTAAGGCTTAACCTTGGGTTTCCTTTTCCAATTCTTGTGGTTTTAGGTTTGATCTATGTCCCTCTAGGTGCGGCGGTGGTGCGATTTGATTTTCGAACAAAGGATTCAAGGTTTTAACTAATTTGGTAATTGGTTCCATATGTATGAAATCTATGTTAATTTAATTGATGTTTTTATGAAATTTTAATGTTCATTTAATTTTATTGTTACTGCAAAAAATAGTTTTAGTGATTTTTGTAATGCAAATGAATTTTTAATGCAAATTTTAGGTGAAATTGGGGGTTTTTCATGGAAGTCTCTTGTTGGTTCTTTTGGGGCAGCCCTATCACAACTTATTTTATTTTATTGGTATTTAATAAGGCTAAAAATACTATTTTTAATGTTTATGCCTTCTGTTTTGTTGCTATGAAAGTTGGTTTTAATGGTGTTGTGGAACTTGTGAACTTTTAGTGTCATGTTTGTTTAAAAATGGATGTTTTACAAAGATTACATTTCTTGGTTCACATGGGTCTGCCATAAAAATTGATTTTTTGGTTTAATTGAAATTTATAAGGAGGAATTTTATGTTTTGGTAACTTATAGGTGTGCATATAGTGTACAAAGTGGGGTTTTCAAGGAGTGTTCGGCGCAAAACAATGCGGTTTTTTGAGAAATTGTTTTATGGAAAATCAAAGTGTTTTGTTGTGTGTTTTAAATGGTATAAAGTGTGTATGGATACTGTATTGTTTTTAAGTGACCCTTATTTGTGTTTTTATATTATAATGGATGCATGTGGAATTCTGAATTTGTTTGAGCACAAATTGGGAAGCCTGGGTACCTAGGTGGGGCGGATTTGTACTAGTACGGCTAGTGGACCAGATGCGTTTTGGCCATATTTCACCTATCATTTGGCTAATTAAAACTCTAAATATACTATGTGGATGATTATTTGGTACAACTAGGTTATGGGTATGTTCCTTACTAGTGGATCATGCACAATAATAGATTTTACTATGGTTACTTTACACAGAGGTGAGAGGTACATTGGGTCTGAGACTATCTAGTGCCTAGGGGTGTTCCTGATTTTGTTTTTCATTGTGTTTGTGATGTTTTACATTTTATTTGGTTGTTTTGGAAGTAATTTACAGTATCTAACATTTCTATTTAAATGTGTGAACATTCTGAAAATTTTAGCTTGAAACTATTTTCAATTGAAAGTTGCATTTCTTGGATTTTATCACTATCTTTCTTTGCATACTAAAACTACTTGCTTTTTCACATTTTATTGCATCTTATTTGGAATCATTGGGTGGTATCCTATTGGTATTAGGATCACACCCTAATTACACCCCTTTGGTGTAAGTATACTTGGTTATGTTTTACTCAGGTAAAGGAAAGGCCAAGGGCGATGGCGGTTCAGGGTGTTAGTACCCATCGCTGGGGCAGAGTTGCGGAGACGACTTGTGGGTGATGACCCCCCCCCCCCCCCCCGTCGTGTGGAGTCCTTGGGGATGTCTTTATGTTGTCATTATTTTTATTTGGAACTTTTTTATTGTCTTTAATACAATGTATTAAGTTCTGGTTTTTGGTTAAGACTTTTTTGTCTTGAAAATTTCATATTTATATTATGGCTTGTTTTAATGTGTTATGGTTTCATACTCGGGTAAATCGTTCCCATACCTAAATTAATGATACTCGGGCACTTGTTCTAGGCCTTGGAGATAGGTAAATCCCATAGGGCCTTGTCACGGGCCAGTTTTGGTGCCGGTTTGGTGGTGATTAGATTCGGTTTGTGACAAAATGGTATCAGAGGAGGTTCGCTCTCTTTGGGTCATGTTATTTTGGGAACAGTTGGGATAGTCTGGAGTTAGGATTGTCGAGACTTGGAATTTTGGTTAAGAGTAGTGTGGTAGATCACCACACCTCATGAAATGATTCAAGTCTCCAGGGGAAGTCAGGAAATTTCGGAGTCCTTTGAATTTCTTGGTTTAATGATGATTAGGGGAAATTAAAAGAGATTTGTGTTAATGGTCAATTTGAGCTCGCAGGGCCTGGAAAGCCATGTAGAGCTAGAGATATTCCCTAGAGCACTCTCTATGATAGTTAAGTGATTGGAATATTTCCACCAAACATATTTCCAATTCACCCACTGAAACTAGTTTCCTCTCGCATTGTCTTGTGTTCTTTAGTATTGAAATCTTGGAACTTTGGTTTTAAAGTGACTTGGTTTTAAGAAGTGAAATTTTTTTGTGAAATGATTTTCAAATAAAGAGGGAATGGTTTGATTTTTGAAATTGTGGAACTAATGTAGCATCCCCTGTCACAGGGTACCTCATGAGACATGATATAATTAGAATTTCATTACAATATTTACAAATAATATATATCATGTCCCATTACTATAGAAGATCATAAGGCTCAGGATTCTGGGAAACTAGCTGCTCTGATAAACTTCATTAGTACGTACCATGCCTGAAAAAAATAATAAACAAAAACGTAGGGTTATCAAATATGCCCAGTAAGGGGTTTTAAAAACGTTTTTAAGAAAACTCTTTCTCAAAGTAGTCCTTTTAAAGAGAATAAAGAACATTGCTAAAAACGAAACATTTTCTTTTCATGAATCCAACATTTTTAAAACCACTTGCACAGAGAATTACTTACTTGAAATAAACTTCAAAGTAAACATGATCAGAGAGTGCAACATAAACAATTCATAATATTCAAACAAGGTTACTTAAATTCTAAATAGAATTCTGTGACTAAGCAGGGAAAACGTGCATATCATAGTTCATGATAATATACAGTTCATCTAACAGTTTACCACATGAAAAACAGTTTTTGACATAAGAATTACATTTTCAAAGTCATGGGAGCTTTCAACTAGGGGTTGTCCTATTAGTTGAACTAAACCATGTTTGACCTTTATGATTACATGTAGAGGGAATGCATAATACTGGACTTTGTCAAGACCTCGCGTCATGACCTTAAAACATAACTTTAGTACGGGTCAAGGCCAAACGCCAATCCCATTTCCCAATGTAGCACAAACCAAGGCCAACTGCCAAGACCGTCTCACATGAAAGCACAAACCAAGGATATTCGCCAAGGCCGTTGCACATAACGTCTCATGAGACTCTTGCTTTACCCAATGCATTGGAGCGCTGTATAATTCTGGGCGCACCCATCCATAAACATTTAATTCTTATCCATCCCTCACATATCTTGACATGGTCATTCATTCAGTGGGTTCCATTAATATATGCATAGTCAAAACCCCTTTTTCATACATATTCACAATTTAAAGCAGAACATATCATAAAAGTAAACAGAACCAGACCTGGCTTCGGCCTAAACATAATTAAAAGACAGAAAACTCTTACACATGAAATAATAATAACTTGAACACTTAAGATAATGGTTTGCCAGGTAAAATTTCATCATTTCTAATTAAGAGCCACTTTCAGTCTTAGTGCTATTTTTAAGACATTTCTTTTGGAACCATACCATACTAGCAATTGAAATCATTAAATAAAACAAGAGGCATAACTATTCGGAATTCCAGGAATGGATGAGAGTTAAAACAATTACCAAACTATGTTATCTATCATTATATTTTAGATAAATGTAGTGTCCATCATTCCAAAATTATGTACATATGTAAATACATGAAGTCGTGTATTGTGTATATGTGACTCAGTGGTTCAGTTAATTAAATAAATCTCAATTCATACATTACCAGATTCAAAAGCTCTGGACTAGAATTGTTTTAATCATACTCATATTTATATATTTGTGCATGAGGGGTTTCCTAGGTCTTGTGTATATGTACATATATACTCATGTATATATATATACATATATACTCATGAAGTATAAGACCGTAATTCCTTGTCGATCCGTTAACGAACAACCTGAGGGAACACCCTTAACCCGAATTGATCCTTTACGCTAGAAGGGGAAAAACATACAGTGATTCTGTGGCATCTCATGAGTGTAAAAACAACGTTTATGTATACATAAAATGATAGATATATATATATATATAACATATATATATGTATACCGAATTGAAAAAACAGACAAATTAGACTTGATCTCTCACCTTTATATTTCAGAACCTAAATGTAGTAGAGGGGTTCTCCATAACATTCGGGTGTGTATACACATGGTTATATATATAGACATATAAACCGGTGTATATATATATATATCCGTGAAACACAAAAGTCGATAAAAGGGTTTGCATATTGAGATTGAAGTAGAGAAAAATAATTCCCTTACATGTATTTCATACATTAAGAATATCATTTCATAAACAAATTATCATCAATTGAAAATCATAAAAAAACAAAATGGTTTGTTTCGCATATACATATATAAATATATATATATACAGTTTAAACAAACACAAAACAAAATTAACCCTAACCTCTGCTTGGAGAGGAGGAGAACGGCACAGCTACGGGAACCAGAAGCTGGAGAGATCAAGGGAACCGGGTGAAAACGTCCCCGGCCCTTCGGTGCAGCCGGGTTTTTAAAAGAAAACAGTAGACCCAGGGATCCTCATGCAAGGGGAATCCGAGGGAGATAGGCATCGACTTGCGGAAAGCAGGGAGCAGTGCGGGTCCACTCGCCAACCTAGGTGAAGAAAACGGAGGCCTATGCTCCACTGGTTTAGCGGTGCGAGGAGGAGGAAGAAAACAGTGGCGCGTGGGGGAAGAAAAAACGAGAAATGGATCGGATGGACAGGATCAATCGCTGGTCGATCGGATGGCCCGCCTTCGACGTGGGGTTTTTAAAAAAATGAAACATGCAGTTTCGTTTTTTTTAACGTATTAACATATTATATTTAATTATTTTATTTCAACGTTTTTATCATTAAAAAAACATTCATTTTATTGTTTTATTAAACTTATTATAAAATCATTATTATTATTAATATAACCTTTTTACTAAACTATTATTATCCTAAGTCAAGGGTTATTAATACACCTATATATTAATCTATTAAACCCCTATTTAAAACATAAATTATATTTTCATTTTCCTCTATTTCCATTATCAAAACATATGATTTAATATTTATTGCTACTTATCTAAATTTAAATTTACATGTTAATATCAAAAAGTTATTAAAACAAAAAGATTATTTAACCCAACTTTTCAAAATAATAAATTTTCATTTTATGTTGAAGAAAACATAATTTTATAAAGTATGGTAACTTAATATAATTATGCTAGCATGAAAATATATATATGTATATATATATATTTTAGTTTCCTTTATTAGTTAATTACCTTAATATTCTTAATTAAAGATTATTATTAAACGTAACTACATTTAATCATACATAAAAGTGTGTTGATATAATTATCATTACCACGAAACACATGAGTAGAAGAAACCATAATTTGACGTAGTTTCCAAAATAGTCAATAAATGTCAAATTATAAAAGAAATAATATATATAATTTAACGTTTGAAGCAATATATATAAATCATAAAGTAAAAATCCATTAGGTTTAATATAATTAGAAAATAAAAGTTTAATTGTTAAAATTAATATGTATTGTGGAAGAAAAACAATAATATTAATTTTCGCCGTTTTGAAACATAAAATAAAATTCTCATTTTGGAAAACAAGAGATAAATTAACTAAATTAACATTGATGTCATTTTGAAGCAAAATACATAATTAATTTTCCGAACCTTCCTGGGGTAAGCCATCTTATTTCCAACGATCAAAACTTAGAGGATAGGAGGAAACAACGGTCGAATTTATATCTGTTTGGGGTTCAACGGTTAGATTAGAGTGCTTATTAAAGGGTCTGATCTCGCGGTGTTCCTCACCCAGGTGACTGAAGGAAAAAAAGAAGAAAGATGGTTCGTGTGATCCCCTTAGTGCTGAGCACGGTTGCAGTGGCTTCAGCCATCCTCGTGTTTATTATGATGGACACTCGAAACCCCTACCGCATTCTCGGTCTCTTAGTAGTTTTAAGCGGTCTCCCCATTATTTTAATTGGGTTCTTAGTTGGGATCTTTTGTTAGATTATTGTTTTGTTCGGTCAGTGGATGTTGTATCCAAGATGTTACTTATTTGAATAAAAGGGTGCTTTCATTCATTTGATGCATATTATTATTATTAGTTGTTTGTTGGTTCACTTAACAAGTGACATTGTAAAACAAACTTGATAAAAATAAAAACATGGTTTTCTTTGGTTTTTACATTACTTCTCCCTTCAATGAATTGTGCCCTCGTAATTCTATCATAAAAAGAAAAACTGAAAATCCCATACGTACAACTCTACTGAAACAGTGGATCTGTCTCGGTTAATTGGATACCAAAGTTGGCACACAGCTCTTCCGTTTCCCTAGCCCAGATGCACCTCAAACAGTATTCCATGAACTCTTGTTCGTGTTTACTGCACACGGGCTTCCAAAGGGAGGCTCGTGTGACGCAAAGCTCGGAAACGTCCAAGTAGATAAACTCCTTGATGACTCTTCTGTCCACATCGTGCTCGAGGTAGTCGAGAGGAATGATGCGGTTGAGGAGAATGGAGTTCAAGACTTGGAACATGTAGGCTGCACTAAGCTGGCCATCCTGGGCGGCCACAAGGAAACACGCTCTAGCAGAAAAGTTCTGTGCCAGAGTAAAACACTGGAACAGGCCCTCCATGTACATCCCCCTTCGCCTGTAGCAGGGGAGTTGAGTAGCGGCGATGAGGTGAAAGATGTGATCATCCTCTTGACATAGACGGAGGATCTTTGGACCGTTTTCTAGATCGATCGAACGCTGGCAGGACCCTTGCAGGTGGAGAAAGGATGGATAATCCACCATGCATTCCTTGATCAAGATGACTTCTACTAGCTCATCGGGTAGGGATGAGAAGTTCGTTTGACCAGCCATCTGAAAACAAACATTGAAGGGAAACTCCTAACAACATTGATAAGGTGGAGACATGAAAGGAAACAAGAAACTTCCATTTATGAAAAAGTTTACACGGCAAAGTCTAAGTTTACAAGATGTACGCCACAAAGAGCGGAAAAACATTCTAACTCTTCAAACCACACACAAGATGAACAGACAGGACTATACTCATGGGAACATTTATAACGCCTCCTGAGTTTAGCGTTGGGGGTATGGAGTTGGGAAACATCGGTGTACACTTCTTGCCTAAGAGACACACGTGTGGACTCATTTTCCAACGCTCCAAAGTCCATTAACTGGCCCCAGAAGCCGTAGTGCAAGATCTGGCACAGGTAAGACGCTCGGAGGTCTCCGACAGTAGAAGCTTCTTGAAAAGGGTTATCAGGCATTGTGGAAAATTCCTCGCCAGTTGTAAACACTCGGAAGAGTCCTCCGTGATACCTTCCCCGACGTGCATAAGAGGGAAATTGGGTCATCATCATTATGAGATAATCCATCCCCAATCCCTGGTGGAGACTAAGCACCCTAGATGAATTTGACACATCGTACAGGTGCTTACAAGTCATGCGAATTTGGGCATAGTTTAGAATGTTCTCGCGGCTAGTTAGAGATATAATGTTCTCTAGAGCCTCAGTGGGTAGAGACAGTAGGTCGGTAGGTACATTTTCATCAGCCATCTGAAAATTATAACATTTTCACTTAGTCAAACATATTAATACTTTTATACCACCTGGTTTTCCAGAGTTTCCTGAATCCATCCTCTGATACCAACTGTAGCATCCCCTGTCACAGGGTGCCTCATGAGACATGATATACTTAGCATTTCATTACAACATTTACAAATAATATATATCATGTCCCATGAATACAGAAGATCGCAAGGCTCAGGATTCTGGGAAACCAGCTGCTCTGATAAACTTCATCTGTACATACCATGCCTGAAAAAAAAATTAAACAAAAACGTTGGGTGAGAAAATATTCCCAGTAAGGGGTTTTAAAAACGTTTTTAAGAAAACTCTTTCTCAAAGTAGTCCTTTTAAAATGAATAATGCAATTTTCTAAAAACAAATCATTTTCTTTTCATGAAACCAACATTTTGAAAACCACTTGCACAGAGAAGTACGTACTTGAAATAAACTTCAAAGTAAACATGATCAGAGAGCGCAACATAAACAATTCATAATATTCAAACAAGGTTACTTAAATTCTATAAAGAATTCTATGACTAAGCAGGGAAAATGTGCATATCATGGTTCATGAGAATATACATTTCATCTAACAGTTTACCACATGAAAAACAGTTTTTGACATAAGAATTAAATTTTCATAGTCATGGGAGCTTTCAACTAGGGGTTGTCCTGTTAGTTGAACTAACCCCTGGCTGACCTTTATTATTACATGCAGAGGGAATGCATAATACTAGACTTTGTCAAGACCTTTCGTCATGACCTTAAAACATAACTTTTGTACGGGTCAAGGCCAAACGCCAATCTCATTTCCCATGGTAGCACAAGCCAAGGCCAACCGCCAAGACCGTCACACATGAAAGCACAAGCCAAGGCTATTCGCCAAGGTCGTTGCACATAACGTCTCATGAGACTCTTGCTTTAACCAATGCATTGGAGCGCTGTATAATTCCGGGCGCACCCGTCCATAAAAATTTAAGTCCTATACATCGCTCACATATCTTGACATGGTAATTCATTCAGTGGGTTCCATTCATATATGCATAGTCAAAACCCATTTTTCATACATATTCACAATTTGAAGCAGAACATATCATAAAAGTAAACAGAACCAGACCTGGCTTCGGCCTAAACATAATTAAAATATAGAAAACTCTTACACATGAAATAATAATAACTTGAACACTTATGATAATGGTTCGCCATGTAAAATTTCATCATTTCTAATTAAGATCCACTTTCAGTCTTAGTGCTCTTTTTAAGACATTTCTTTTGGAACCATACCATACTAGCAATTGAAATCATTAAATAAAACAAGAGGCATAACTATTCGGAATTCCAGGAATGGATGAGAGTTAAAACAATTACCAAACTATGTTATCTGTCTTTATATTTTAGATAAAATTAGTTTCCATCATTCCACAATTATGTACATATGTAAATACATGAATCCTTGTATTGTGTATATGTGACTCAGTGGTTCAGTTAATTAAATAAAACTCAATTCAAACATTACCTGATTCAAAAGAAATGGACTAGAATTTTTTTAATCATACTCATGTTTATATATTTGTGCATGAGGGGTTTACTAGGTCTTATGTATATGTATATATATACTCATGTATATATATATAAATATATACTCATGAAGTATAAGACCGTAATTCCTTGTCGATCCGTTAACGAACAACCCGAGGGAACACCCTTAACCCGAATTGATCCTTTACGCTGGAAGGGGAAAAACATACAGCAATTCTGTGGCCTCTCATGAGTGTAAAAACAAAGTTTTTGTATACATAAAATGATAGATATATATATATATATAACATATATATATGTATACCGAATTGAAAAAACACACAAATTAGACTTGATCTCTAACCTTTATATTTCAGAACCTAAATGTAGTAGAGGGGTTATCCATGACGTTCGGGTGTGTATACACATGGTTATATATATAGACATATAAACTAGTGTATATATATATCCGTGAAACACAAAAGTTGATAAAAGTGTTTGTATATTGAGATTGAAGTAAAGAAAATAATCCCCTTACATGTATTTCATACATTAAGAACATCATTTCATAAACAAAATAGCATCAATTGAAAATCATAAAAAAACGAAATGGTTTGTTTCACATATAAATATATAAATATATATATATATAGTTTAAACAAACAAAAAAAAGATTAACCCTTACCTCTGCTTGGAGAGGAGAAGGATAACGGCGCAGCTACGGGAACCAGAAGCTGGAGAGATCAAGGGAACCAGGTGAAAACGTCCCCAGCCCTTCGGTGCAACCGGGTTTTTAAAAGAAAACAGGAGACCAAGGGATCCTCATGCAAGGGGCATCCGAGGGAGATAGGCGTCGACTTGAGGAAAGCAGGGAGCAGTGCGGGTCCACTCGACGGCCTAGGTGAAGAAAACAGAGGCCTATGCTCCACTGGTTCAGCGGCGCGAGGAGGAGGAAGAAAACAGCATCGCGGGGGGGGGGGGGAGAAAAAATGAGAAATGGATCGGACGGACAGGATCAATCGCTGGTCGATCGGATGGCCCGCCGTCGACGTGGGGTTTTAAAAAAAAAGAAACACGCGGTTTTTTTTTTAACATATTAACATATTATATTTAATTATTTTATTTCAACATTTTTATCTTAAAAAAACAGTCATTTTATTGTTTTATTAAACCTATTATAAAATCATTATTATTATTAATATAACCTTTTTACTAAACTATTATTATCCTAAGTCGATGGTTATTAATACACCTATATATTAAACTATTAAACCCCTATTTAAAACATAAATTATATTTTCTTTTTCCTCTATTTCCTTTATCAAAACATATGATTTAATATTTATTGCTACTTATCTAAATTTAAATTTACATGTTAATATCTAAAAGTTATTAAAACAAAAATATTATTTAACCCAAATTTTGAAAATAATAAATATTCATTTACGTTGAAGAAAACATAATTTTATAAAGTATGGTAACTTAATATAATTATGCCTGCATGAAAATATATATATGTATATATATATATATATTAGTTTCCTTTATTAGTTAATTACCTTAATATTCCTAATTAAAGATTATTATTAAACGTAACTACATTTAATCATACATAAAAGTGTGTTGATATAATTATCATTACCACAAAACACATGAGTAGAAGAAACCATAATTTGACGTAGTTTCTAAAATAGTTAATAAAGGTCAAATTATAAGAGAAATAATATATCTAATTTAAGGTTTGATTCAATATATATAACTAATTAAGTAAAAATCCATCAGGTTTAATATAATTAGAAAATAAAAGTTTAATTGTTTAAATTAATATGTATAGTGGAAGAAAAACAATAATATTAATTTTTGCCGTTTTCAAACATAAAATAAAATTCTCATTTTGGAAAACAAGAGATAAATTAACTAAATTAACATTGATGTCATTTTGAAGCAAAATACATAATTAATTTTCTGAACCTTCCAGGGGTAATCCATCTTATTTCCAACGATCAAAACTTAGAGGATAGGAGGAACCAACGGTTGAATTTATATCTGTTTGGGGTTCAACTGTCAGATTAGAGTACTTATTAAAGGGTCTGGTCTCGGGGTGTTCCTCACCCATGTGACTGAAGGAAAAAAAAAGAAGAAATATGGTTCGTGTGATCCCCTTGGTGCTGAGCACGGTTGCAGTGGCTTCGTCCATCCTCATGTTTGTTATGATGGATGCTCGAAACCCCTACCGCATTCTCAGGCTCTTAGTAGTTTTAAGCGTTCTCCCCATTATTGTAATCGGGTTCCTAGTAGGGATCCTTAGTTAGATTATTTTTTTGTTCGGTCAGTGGATGTTGTATCCAAGATGTTACTTATTTGAATAAAAGGGTGTTTTCATTCATTTGATGCATATTATTATTATTAGTTGTTTGTTGGTTCACTTAACAAGTGACATTGTAAAACAAACTTGACAAAAATCAAAACATGGTTTTCTTGGGTCATTACAACTAAATTTTCAGAATAATTTTGAAATGATAAATGGTGTGCTTATAACTCTTTTAAAATCCAGAACTATATTGAAGTTGATTTTGGAAAAGTGTTTCCAATAGAGTTTTCTAAAAAATCAAAGAGTATTTTAATGGGATGAGATGTTTTGAAATTGATGTGAATATCTTGAAATTGAGTTATTTTCTAAATGGATGTTTCTTTATGAAAATTTTTGTAAGATGTGAGTTGGGATTTTGATCTCGTGGTTAGCGGTTTTGAGAAAAAGGATGTGTTGGTTGACCATTTTGGTTTTGAAAAGTGGAAAGAATTTTTGTTTCAACCTTTGTTATTTTCGTGAGACACCACATGCATGGTGTTATATGAGAAGATAGATGTTTAATGACTTGACTAGATGAGTGTCGGGACGGATATGAGGAGGGTGCTCGGTGTGGCATCGAAACATGCATGTGTAAGTCCCATGAGGTACCATTGGTGGATGTGCTAACCGGTGAACCATTTCATTTCAGAGAAATGTTTTTAAAGAAAAACATGTTGTCTTGATGAATTTTTTTGGATGGTTTATATTATATGTTTTTGAAAAATGTTGATGTTGTGGGATGTTTTGAGTCCAATAACCCCTCCTGTTCGAACTGTGTTTTGGGTTTGTGTTTAGTCAGTAAGCTGGGTAAAAGGACTGGTTAGTAGTCTCCTATGAGATATGTTTCAGGACTCCTTTATGGTGGATCCCTTCATGTGTTTGGATCTGGTTTGTGGCACCTTTTGAATTATGGGAAAGCTTGGTTGGGTCTTTAGGTTCTCTTTTTGGATAAGGTATGCCCCCATTAAGGGTTAATGCATAACTTAAGTGCAACCCAGATTGTTTCTCCATTAGAAAATACTCCAGTTGATCAATATAAGGAATATTTTTTTTCTTGAGATCTATAGATTGAGTATACACCCATTCCATTATTTTATTTTTATATCCTCTTGTAACGGGAGAGTGCTCATGGAAGGTTGAAAGAGACCTTAGTTTCTTATGTTTCCAGAATTGTTGAAGGTGGATGTGGTCTAGGGTTGTTAGTGTGATTGAGTGTCTCGATGGTGTCTAAGAGGGACTTTGGGTTCTTCAAAGTTTCATTGAAGAATGAATTAATTTTAAACCACTAGTGTGGGAAATATGGTCACGATAGGATATTGTGGCCACTTTCCAGAATTGTGTGTTGTTTGGGGATGTTGTATAAGCTCCATATCCATGAATTTTTTATATCAGTCACAATGGTCATGTTCGGCGATGCCTTATGATGTAATGTGCCCAATTGACCGTAAAGGTGAAAGTAATGAAATCCTATGAGATTCCCTGTTTTGTTGTGCGAATGTCACCATTGAAAAAACATCAAAATCTTATATTTTAGAGGAAGGTGAGTATAAGTGTTATTTACCGCTATTGTTTCTCACCTGAAGAAACAAGGTGTGATGTGTGTTCATCTTCTTAGCCCTTGTTTCTGTGAAATATCGGGATTGGGTAAACTGAGTTTGGAATGTGTTACGTCCCGAAAACTTATCTGGGATTTCAGTGTAGTTGTCCGTTGCACTGAAAAAATAATTCTCATTCAGTGGGTTTACAAAGACTAATTGCGAGGCTGAAGATGCTTCAATCATTTGAGCTCCAGCCATAGGTTTCAAAGAGAAGCTTTCTTATAGTCAGGGGAAATCACAGGGTCATTTAAACCCATGTACAAAGTTTTATCCTAAATATTAAAGATTGAAAGAGTTTAAACCTATGGTATCATCATCTTTCTTTTGTTTTCACATATGGTAGAAATAGGTTGAGGGCCTTGTACCCATGTCATCAACTAATGTCATTACCTCCCCCTTCTGTTTCTATTGAGTCTTTAGAGAATGGTAGGAAATTTGGCTAGACAGGCTGAGCACATGGTTTTTGAAAGATTAAGAGTGACTATGTGCCTGGAAGACATGAAAGAATATTGATCAGCACAGTTAGTTCACGGTTTCACAAACCGTGCAGACTATATAAGGCCCCGGCCTTAAACCTTACTTAATATTGAATTAAATGAATAATTCACATTGAGGTTCTTTTCAGGTTTAGAGTTTTAGAGAATTAGAACATAACTATTACATCTTAAAAGATTACAAAGTAGATACTTCTACTAAGTCTCCAAAAAAATAAAAACTCTTAAAAAGAAAGATGTCTAGATTCCATGTTTTAGATAGCCTGAAATTCCCTTGATCCCATCCTTGACCTTATTCCACTTTAAGTCCTGTGAAAAACATTTCGAAAAACTTGGGGTGAGCATAAAAAGCTCAGTAAGGGATACACAAAGAATGAAAACTGTTAGTTTTTCAAAATCAGGTAAACCATGTATACTCTATCTAAGTAATACCTTCACCTTCATGAAGTAGTAAAAAAATCTTCACTGAATAAAGTATCATTACTTACCTTTTTGTAACCAAAGGATTACCATAAAACCCATAAAAGGAACACATAACATATATAAAGGTAACTTGGGACATAAACATACTTAAGTGGAATAACCATACGGTTGACTTCCACACATATCACTTAATGGAATAGCCATACGGCCAATTTCCATACATACTTAATGGAATAGCCATACGGCCAACTTCCATACCCAATGCATTGGAGGTTATAACGTAACCACCCGTCCTGGTATTCACGGCACCACCCGTCATATGGTTTATAACGTAACCACCCGTTAAAATGTCCAAGTACCAATATAAAATCATAAAACATAAAACCAATATAAAGGAATGATAACATTTCCACATTTCAATCATAATATAACATAAATATATTGACATAATAGAATCCTTTATCAAAACCATTTTCAATAACAAAATACATAAAAGAGTATATGTTATTTATTTTATTCTAAAAACAATACGGCTTGTTGAGGAAGCCAAAGACCAAATAATACTCGCGGCGGCGGAAAAAGTCGTTGTCACCGCGTACGTTAAAAAAAACCTTCCTTTTTGTCGTTTAGTAAAACGCTTCGTAGAAAAAGATTCCTTTTGTATAAAAGTAAAAGTCAAAGGGTTTATACACCGTATAAAAGAAAGTTGTGTATAAAACGAAATATGCCTCAATGAAAGGAGATTGAGACGAAGTCCCTTATCTTGGGTCCGACTTGACTCGATCGTTCTTTAACGTCCTGAATAATAAACTTGAGTTAATTTATAATTGATTAAGAACCTTTTTTAAATTTTATTATTCCTTTTATATCACTTACTGCCATGTTATAAACATTATGTAACCATTTAAGTTAATAATGTTAGTTTTGTCAATATTTGGTTCTTAAGTCGAAAGTTGACTTCTTACAATTACATGTTGTTCGTGTGGTCAAAATTTCTTTATATCCAGAATGAAATTTCTGATTTGGATATCATATATATCATATATATCCAGCATATACATGTATTTATAATATTACATAATCATTTAGAGCTAAGAAATGAAATGCACCGTTCATGGAGACGGTAAGCCGTACGTACGCATGAACGCTACTTCCATTTCTATTTCATATTTTCTGGAATGGAATCATAATGATATAAGAGTATATTATAATTCCAGTATAATAACATATATAATATCATTAACTTTATCCTTTACACATCCCACATATGGTATTAACGAATCAAATCACTTTCAGGGGGCGGTAGTCCGCACTTCCTAAAATGAAGATATCGTGTTTACCCATAATGGAAACCATAATGGTATGCCCAAAATGAAAAAAACAGAAGATTAAGGAAAACATAAACATATTATATATCATATATAAAAATAGTGACATCATAATGGCCACCTTTGAAGGTGTTAAATGAGTGTTGAACAATCATCGTTTCGGGAGGCATAATATCGCCATCCACGGAAACCGTATGTTCTTTAACCATTTGATGTAGTTGTGAGAGAGTGTAGCTCAAATATATCTTATAACAACATCCTAGTATATTGAAGATACTGGTGTGGTTACAAAAGAAGTAAATAAAAAGAGTTTAGGGGGTTGGAGAAGCAAAATAAAACAAATGAACAAGAGATAATGAATTACCTTTAAAAGTGTAACTCCTTTTGATTTGAGCCTAAAGGCTTCCTTTGAAAGGATTCTGCCCAAAGGGAATACTCTAGGATGAGGAGAGGGATTTGGAGAGAGTAAATGGGCAGGGGTTGGCTGAGCCAAAGGCTTGCGAAGTGTGTGAAATGAGGTAGAGGTGGGGGCCTTTTATAAGAGGAGAGGAGGGGCACTTTTGGAAAGTAAAGAAATATTACTTTATTTGAAAATGTGTTTCGGTTTTAAAAGGTCCCACATTGATATAATTCGTGGATAAGGTGATAAGGGTTCGAAATCCACTCATCCAATTGGTTTTGGCCATGTGTAGTTCATAGATTTTACATTTTCTTTCCATTTTATTTAAATCGTCAAATAATGATGTCATCACTGCATCATTATTATGTCATAAATAATTTAATTTATTTAATGTCTAAAAATTATAAAAAAACTACTATGATGTAGGAAAGCTTTTTATCTTTCCAATTACTATTTATAATCAAAAATCTGATCTTTATAACCCCATGTAAAAATTGTTTTCGTAAAACATCTCTTGTTTGTGTCATTTTTACTTTAACATTAAATAAAAATATATTAATGTCATTTTCCAACTAAAGTGGCTCCATGGGGTCCCCAAGTTGGCCCATGGCTTGTCTTGGTCGGCCATGAATCGCCCAATAGGTGTAGGACAAGTGTCATGGTGTTTTCACATTCTTATAATACCATTTTCACCTTAAACTACACTAATTACCTCTAATCGCGATTAATGAAAAAAAGTTACTATTCACCAAAAAATTATTTTAATCTCATTGAACCAAATTTTACTTCTTAATGACAACCATGTTTGTCGGATTTTCAAAATTCAATACACATTAGTGGTAAACTTTCATTTAACTGAAAAATCAGTTTGCTTGATTACCACTTAGTGGTTTCACTATTCATCAAAAATTGAAGTTTTTCAGAAAATTACCAAAAAATCACCCTAAGCTATATTTGATATTCCAAATTCAAAAATGAAGTACATTTTACAAAATTCAAAACATATAAGTCACATTAATTAATTTAATAATTAATTCCCAATGTCATAGCAAATAACGTGTTTTTGTGAAACAATAAGTATCAAAAGATTGACACCAGTTTAAGTCCAATTTCAAAGTGAAATTGATTCCAATGACCACCATTGGATTAACTGGTAAAAATATTGTCTAATTTCACTTTAAAATAAATTAAAATAATAATCTAATCATATAAATAATTTAGATTAAAAATAGGTTTTGAATTAAAATACAACACTTTACACTATTCATTAAAAAATGAACTTTATGAGAAAGGTACCAAAAATTTACACAAAGTAAAATTTGATGTCCCGATTCTAAAGAAGAGTTATATTTGGTCCAAAATAATTTAAAAGAGTGATCAAAACTATATTTAATGACGGTTCATCGTCAAAAGGTGATAAGTGAACCTTTAGTGAAAACTAGGGCATATACGCCTAAAATTGAATTCTTTCCGTATTTTAAGCCTTTATCTTTTATTGGATAAATGTATAAACATTTAAAAACATATCTAATAATATTTTAGTTATTTCTATCCATTCCCGCCAGTACAACGGCTACTTGTTAACTAACATTTAAAATAATATTATTTTATTACTAGTGTGCTACGTAAGTTTCAAAGAAACTCATCGTTGCGTATCGGGTACGCTATCGAACATAACAACCCCTTTAAAATAAAATTAATATTTAATTCGTAAATATTAATAAATATGAAAATTCTTTATTCTTTATTTACCTGGGATGTTACATCCTTCCCCCCTTTTGGGAATTGCGTCCTCGCAATTTTATTCACTTATCAAAATAAGTGGGGGTATTTATCCCTCATAGAATTTTCAGATTCCCACATTGCCTCTTAAATCACATGGGTTTTCCCCAAAACCATTACCTGATGAATCACCTTATTCCGTAACACTTTCTCCCTATGGTCAAGAATCTGGACCGGTTGTTCCTCATAAGATAGGTTCTCTTCCAGGTGAACTACCTCTGGGCTCAAAACATGAGATGGATCTGGCATATACTTTCTCAACATCGAAACGTGAAAAACATTGTGTACCTGAGATAAACTCGGAGGTAAAGCCACTCGGTATGCAACTGATCCAACTCTTTCCAGAATTTCGTATGGTCCAACCAACCATGGACTCAACATTCCTTTCTTACCAAATCTCATCACACTTTTCCAAGGAGAAACCTTGAGAAAAGCATGATCACCTACCTCAAAAGATAGATCCTTCCTCCGGTTATCCGCATAACTCTTATGCCTGCTCTGAGCTGTTCTCATGTGTTTCTGAATCAGCTGAACTTTTTCTGCCAACTCTTCTACCAATTCTTGTCACATCAACTTCCTTTCACCAACTTCACCCCAGAAAGCTGGAGTTCGACACCGCTTCCCATATAATGCCTAAAATGGTGCCATCTATATACTGGAATGAAAACTGTTATTATAAGAAAACTCAACCAAAGAAAGATGTTGTTCCCAACATCCCTGATAATCCATCAAACAAGCTCGTAGCATATCCTCCAATGTCTGAATTGTTCGTTCTGACTGCCCATCTGATTGAGGATGAAAAGATGTACTAAAATTTAATTCAGTACCCAACGACTTTTGAAGGCCTTTCCAAAAGATAGAAGTAAACCTGGGTTCACGATCCAATACAATGGAGAGAGGAACTCCATGTAACCTGACTATCTTTTTAAGATACAGACGGGAAAGTTGATCAAGAGAGGAAGTATCTCGTATAGAAAGGAAATGAGGAGATTTGGTCAAGAGATCAACAATAACCTAGATTGCATTATTACCTCGAGATGTCCTCGGTAATCCCACAACAATGTCCATGGATATCTTTTCCCATTTCCACTCTGGCACTGGTAAAGGCTGAAGCATCCCTTTTGGTAACTGCTGCTCTGCTTTAACCTATTGACATGTCAAACACTTCACAGTAAAATCAGCAATGTCTCTTTTCATTCCATCCCACCAGTAATACTCCTGCAGACCTCTGTACATCTTAGTACTGCCAGGATGAAAAAACAACTCATTCTTCAACTGTGAATCACAAGGCACACATAACCTCTTCACAAACCTCAAAACACAAACACAAACTTATCCAAGAACTCATGGAAAATTTTATTCATAAGGTCCATGAATATAGTAGGTGCATTGGTTAACCCAAAAGGCATAACTACAAATTCATAATGGCCATATCTAGTACGGAACACAGTCTTCGGAACGTCTGCTTCTTTTACTTTCAACTGATGGTACCCCGACCTCAAGTCAATCTTCGAAAATACTGAGCTCCCTGGAGCTGATACCACTTCATTCGATGGCCCAACATCTGCTGAAGTTGTTGCAATGGATTTCGCCACCCCTTTCTGCTTGTAGTCTGGCTGCATTCCCCCAGTTGAGTTCTTCGTTGGACACTCGTTTGCATAATGACCCATTTCATTACACTTAAAACATCTTACCGTTGGCTTTTCATTTCCTGCTTGATCATCTTCCTTATAGTTACGAGAAATATGACCAGACTTACCACACCGAAAGCACTTACCAGACTTGGATAAACATTCTCCAGGATGCATTTTACCACACTTCTCACAGGATGGATATTTGGTTTTCTTACCTCCTTGCTTCTTTGATGAATTCTTCCCCTTTTCCTGCCAACTAGATCTCTTATTCTGTTGTTTGTCATAGGACACCTGATCATCGGCAAACTCCATTTCCACCTTCTCCGCACATCGAACAAGTTTTTCATAACTTTTTAACTCACGAGAAGCTAAAGCCATTCGATACTTTGGCTTTAACCCTGAGTAAAAACGGTTTATTTTACTATCAAGATCTCGTATGAAGTTTGGAGCATACCTTGCCAATCGAGTGAACTTTTATTCATAAGCAGCCACTGAATCATCCTCCTGCCTCAATTCTAGGAACTGTTTTTCCATCCTAAGACGAACCACCTTAGGAAAATATTTCTCAAGAAACATACCTTTGAATTCGTCCCAGTGAAGATCCTCAATCTCATCACTATCCCTTATATTTTTCACCATCGACCACCACTGATCAGCTTCACGTTCAAAACGGTAAACAGCAAGACTAACCTTTTGATGTTCTGAACACCCCATGACATCAAAAATCTTTTCCAGTGCTTTAATCCACCCTTCAGCTTGCACAGGGTCAGATGATCCTCTGAATGGTGGGGGATGTTGCCTCATGAAATGTTCCACCACTGACATGTTCCTCTGCGGTTGATCTGGCTGATCTCTTGCATGGATACCACCACCATTTATAGCCTGAGTCAACTGTGCCATCACTGCAAAAAACTGTTCAGTTCCGATTCCGACCATCTCAGGTTGCTGATTTGGAAGGTTATCTTCCTCCTGATGTCGTCCCAACATATCTGCTTTGTTTCCTCTACGGAAAACCATTTTGAACACAGAAATATCTTAGGCGAAGAAACATGGTAATCCGTAAATGCTATATCATTTCAATCATATTATAATTTAACACTTTTCTAACTCCTAAAGTTGTCTAAACCGTCCTCTGATACCAACTATAAGGCCCCGGTCTTAAACCTTACTTAATATTGAATTAAATGAATAATTCACATTGAGGATCTTTTCAGGTTTAGAGTTTTAGAGAATTAGAACATAACTATTACATCTTAAAATATTACAAAGTAGACACTTCTACAAAGTCTCCAAAAAAATAAAAACTCTTAAAAAGAAAGATGTCTAGATTCCATGTTTTAGATAGCATGAAATTCCCTTGATCCCATCCTTGACCTTATTCCACTTTAAGTCCTGTGAAAAACATTTTGAAAAACTTGGGGTGAGCATAAAAATCTTAGTAAGGGATACACAAAGAATGAAAACTATTAGTTTTTCAAAATCATGTAAACCATGTATACTCTATCTAAGTAATACCGTCACCTTCATGAAGTAGTAAAAAAATCTTCACTGAATAAAGTATCATTACTTACTTTTTTGTAACCAAAGGATTACCATAAAACCCATAAAAAGAACACATAACATATATAAAGGTAACTTGGGACATAAACATACTTAAGTGGAATAACCATACGGTTGACTTCCACACATATCACTTAATGGAATAGCCATACGGCCAATTTCCATACATACTTAATGGAATAGCCATACGACCGACTTCCATACCCAATGCATTGGAGGTTATAACGTAACCACCCGTCCTGGTATTCACGGCACCACCCGTCATATGGTTTATAACGTAACCACCCGTTAAAATGTCCAAGTACCAATATAAAATCATAAAACATAAAACCAATATAAAGGAATGATAACATTTCCACATTTCAATCATAATATAACATAAATATATTGACATAATAGAATCCTTTATCAAAACCATTTTCAATACCAAAATACATAAAAGAGTATATGTTATTTATTTTATTCTAAAACCAATACGGCTTGTTGAGGAAGCCAATGACCAAATAATACTCGCGGCGGCGGAAAAAGTCGTTGTCACCGCGTACGTTAAAAAAAACATTCCTTTTTGTCGTTTAGTAAAACACTTCGTAGAAAAAGATTCCTTTTGTATAAAAGTCAAAGTCAAAGGGTTTATATACCGTATAAAAGGAAGTTGTGTATAAAACGAAATATGCCTCAATGAAAGGAGATTGAGACGAAGTCCCTTACCTTGGGTCCGACTTGACTCGATCATTCTTTAACGTCATGAATAATAAACTTGAGTTAATTTACAATTGATTAAGAACCTTTTTTAAAGTTTATTATTCCTTTTATATCACTTACTGCCATGTTATAAACATTATGTAACCATTTAATATAATAATGTTTGTTTTGTCAATATTTGGTTCTTAAGTAGAAAGTTGACTTCTTACAATTACATGTTGTTCGTGTGGTCAAACATTCTTTATATCCAGAATAAAATTCCTGATTTGGATATCATATATATCATATATATCCAGCATATACATGTATTTATAATATTACATAATCATTTAGAGGTAAGAAATGAAATGCACCGTTCATGGAGACGGTAAGCCGTACGTACGCATGAACGCTACTTCCATTTCTATTTCATATATTCTGGAATGGAATCATAATGATATAAGAGTATATTATAATTCCAGTATAATAACATATATAATATCATTAACTTTATCCTTTACACATCCCACATATGGTATTAACGAATCAAATCACTTTCAGGGGGCGGTAGTCCGCACTTCCTAAAATGAAGATATCGTGTTTTCCCATAATGGAAACCATAAAGGTATGCCCAAAATGAAAAAAAAAACAGAATCTTAAGGAAAAAATAAACATATTATATATCATATATAAAAATAGTGACATCATAATGGCCACCTTTGAAGGTGTTAAATGAGTGTTGAACAATCATCGTTTCGGGAGGCAGAATTTCGCCATCCACAGAAACTGTATGTTCTTTAACCATTTGATGTAGTTGTGTGAGAGTGTAGCTCAGATATATCTTATAACAACATCCTATTCTATTGAAGATACTGGTGTTGTTACAAAAGAAGTAAATAAAAAGAGTTTAGGGGGTTGGAGAAGCAAAATAAAACAAATGAACATGAGAGAATGAATTACCTTTAAAAGTGTAACTCCTTTTGATTTGAGCCTAAAGGCTTCCTTTGAAAGGATTCTGCCCAAAGGGAATACTCTAGGATGAGTAGAGGGATGTGTAGAGAGTAAATGGGCAGGGTTTGGCCGAGCCAAAGGCTTGAGAAGTGTGTGAAATGAGGTAGAGGTGGGGGCCTTTTATAAGAGGAGAGGAGGGGCACTTTTGGAAAGTAAAGAAATATTACTTTATTTGAAAATGTGTTTCGGTTTTAAAAGGTCCCAAATTGATATAATTCGTGGATAAGGTGATAAGGTTTCTAAATCCACTCATCCAATTGGTTTTGGCGATGTGTAGTTCATAGATTTTACATTTTCTTTCCATTTTATTTAAATCGTCAAATAATGATGTCATCGATGCATCATTATTATGTCATAAATAATTTAATTTATTTAATGTCTAAAAATTATAAAAAAAATACTATGATGTAGGTAATCGTTTTAGATTTCCAATGAATATTTATAATCAAATCTCTGATCTTTATAACCCCATGTAAAATTTGTTTTCTTAAATCATCTCTTGTTTGTGTCATTTTTACTTTAACATTAAATAAAAATATATTAATGTCATTTTCCAACTAAAGTGGCTCCATGGGGTCCCCAAGTTTTCCCATGGCTTGTCTTGGTCGTACATTACTCACCCAATAGGTTTAGGACAAGTTTCATGGTGTTTTCACATTCTTATAATACCATTTTTATCTTAAACTACACTAATTACCTCTAATCGTGATTAATGAAAAAAAAAGTTACTATTCACCAAAAAATTATTTTAATCTCATTGAACCACATTTTACTTCTTAATGACAACCATGTATGTCGGATTTTCAAAATTCAATACACATTAGTGGTAAACTTTCATTTAACTGAAAAATTAGTTTGCTTGATTACCACTTAGTGGTTTCACTATTCATCAAAAATTGATGTTTTTCAGAAAATTGCCAAAAATTCACCCTAAGCTATATTTGATATTCCAAATTCAAAAATGAAGTCCATTTTAAAAAATTCAAAACATATAAGTCACATTAATTAATTTAATAATTAATTCACGCTGTCATAGCAAATAGCGTGTTTTTGTGAAACATTAAGTATCAAAAGATTGACACCAGTTTAAGTCCAATTTCAAAGTGAAATTGATTCCAATGACCACCATTGGATTAACTGGTAAAAATATTTTCTAATTTCACTTTAAAACCAATTAAAATAATAATCTAATCATATAAATAATTTAGATTAAAAAGAGGTTTTGAATTAAAATACAACACTTTACACTATTCATTAAAAAAATGAACTTTATCAGAAAGGTACCAAAAATTTACACAAAGTAAATTTTGATGTCCCGATTCTAAAGAAGAGTTATATTTGGTCGAAAATAATGTTAAATAGTGATCAAAACTATATTTAATGACGGTTAGTCGTCAAAAGGTGATAAGTGAACCATTAGTGAAAACTAGGGCATATACGCCTAAAATTGAATTCTTTCCGTATTTTAAGCCTTTATCTTTTATTGGATAAATGTATAAACATTTAAAAACATATCTAATCATATTTTAGTTATTTCTATACATTCCCGCCAGTACAACGACTACTTGTTAACTAACATTTAAAATAATATTATTTTATCACTAGTGTGATACGTAAGTTTCAAAGAAACTCATCGTTGGGTATCGGGTACGCTATCGAACATAGCAACCCCTTTAAAATAAAATTAATATTTAATTCGTAAATATTAATAAATATGAAAATTCTTTATTCTTTATTTACCTGGGATGTTACAGACTAACCGTGTGACCTTCCCAAATCTTGTAATTTTTGTATTTTTCTGTGTCGGCCCATGCTGGTTGGTTAAGATGGTTGGTTCTTATGGTGGGGAGAACCACTATTATTCTCATGTGTGTTCCTTCGGAAATTTTGGATGGAATTCTAACCTATGTACCAAGGAGTCAGTTCAGGCCTCCCCCTACTAGTGTTCTGATTCTGTCTTGGAAAAAAATTATTGGTTGTCTCTTTTGGTGGGGAGCGTATTTGTGTCCCCTCGTACAAGTATCTTAGATTTATCCATGGTCTTGGATTGGTGTAGATAGTATCGTTCGGATCTATCTAGCTACCAAAATCTCCCATGAGTAAACGTTGGGACTGTAGAGTGCCCAATGGTTTAGTTAAAGTAAGGTAAGTGTAACCTTGTTCAATGTTGTTATTCATTTGGGTGAATTGCTTGAGTCTTGTTCGGATAGTTTTTGAGGAGTTTTCTTTTTTGATAATGAATGGAAGTGATTGATCATTTCAGGAAAGTGGTGTAAGTTTTGGTTATGAGATTAATCCTTACTTAATTGATCACTGGAGGTGTTTTGGCCTATGGGGGTGAAACCTGGCAAGGAAGTACCTATTGGTTTCTCAGTTGGGTTTGGTTGTTTCTTTGACCTTGCTGTGACTTTCCGAACGGAAATTTTTCAAGGTGTAGAGAATTTTCACATACGTAACTTATTTTAGAGTTATTTTTAATTTATTTTCCATTAATGCTTTGTTTTGGGGGTTTCCAAAGCTTTTAGGGAGGATGGGTGAGTTTTTATGAATTGGGCCAAACTGTGAGCCCAATTCCACATTTAAAATAAATTTAGTTTCTTTTATAACTCATTCATTTTTCAACATTTTTTATCCATTAAAATTCCTAATTGGCCTCCCCTAACATATTAACACCAAAATTTAAATTTAGAGCCTTTATAAATCCATAATCATGTGAGATTTGTGTTTTTATTTAAGAATTGGGCTAACCCAAAAACCCATTTTCCAGTTTTAAATTGTTTCTTTAATTTTTTAATATCATATTCATTATAATGAATTGTTTGGTGGTTCCACCTCCCTCTAGACCCTAAGAAGCCCAGACATGCTCCCATTGTTTTTTCCCTCTCTTTGGAGCTCATTGAAATCGAGAATTAGGGCAGAACTTCATAGGGTTTCTCAAATCGGCTAAAGTTTAAGAGGTAACTTCATCCCTTTTTAATTCTTTAAATTCTTACTCTTTTCCCTCCATTCTAGTTCCTAAGGGACATCCTAAATCTGGTTTGAATAAACCCAGAATTTTGGATCTTTATTAGGTTTTATTCCATATTCCTTGAAATACCAAATGACAAGGGGGTAGGGTTTCGAACCTAAGGTTTTACCTTGGGTTTTCTTTTCCAATTCTTGTGGTTTTAGGTTTGATCTAGGTCCCTCTTGGTGCGGCGTTGGTATGATTTGATTTTCGCACAAAGGTTTCAGGGTTTTAAATAATTTGGTAGGTGATTCCATATTTATGCAATCTATGTGAATTTAATTACTATTTTTATGACATTTTCATGTTAATTTAATTTTATGTTTGCTGCAAAAAATAGTTTTAGTGGTTTTTGTAATGAAAATGAATTTTTAATACCAATTTTAGGTGAAATTGGGGGGTTCTCATGGAAGTCTCTTGTTGGTTATTTTGGGTCTGCCCTATAACTACTTATTTTATTTTATTGGCATGTACTAGGGCTGAAAATACTGTTTTGAATGTTTATCCCTTCTTTTTGTCACTGCGAAAGTTGGTTTTAATTGTGTTGTGGAACTTGTGAACTTTAAGTGTCATGTTTGTTTAAAAATGGAAGTTTTACAAAGATTACATTTCTTGATTCACATGGAGATGCCATAAAAATTGATTTTTTGGTTTAATTGAAATGTATAAGGAATACATTTATATTTTGGAAACTTATAGGTGTGCATATAGTGTGAAAAGTGGGGTTTTCAGGGAGTGCCGGGTGCAAAACAATGAGGTTTTTTTGAGAAATTGTTTTATAGAAAATCAAAGTGTTCTGTTGTGTGTTTTCAATGGTATAAAGTGTGTATATCTACTATATTTTTTGTAAGTGACCAATATTGGTGTTTTTATATGAAAATTTATCCATGTATAATTCTGAATTTGTTTGAGCAGAAAGGGGGAAGCCTCGGTACCTAGGTGGGGTGGATGTGTACTAGTACGGATAGTGGACCGGATGGGTTTTGTCCCTGTTTCACCTAGCATTTGGATAAATAAAACTCTAACTAAACTATTTGAATGATGATTGGGGACCACTCAGTTATGGTTATGTTCCCTACTAGTGGATCGTTCCTGAGAATGGATTTTACTATGGTTACATTACACCGAGGTATAAGGTACATGGGGCCTGAGACTGTCTAGTGCCTAGGGGTGTTCCCGATTTTGTTTCTCATTGTGTTTGTGATATTTTCCATTGTATTTGGGTGTTTTTGGAAGTAATTTACAGTTTCTAACATGTCTATTTAAATTTGTGAGCATTCTGAAAATTTTAGCTTGAAAACTATTTTCAATTGAAAGTTACATTTCTTAGATTTTATCACTATCTCTCTTTTCATACTAAAACTGCTTGCTTTTTTACATTGTATTGCATCCTCTTTGGAATAATTGGGTGGTATACTATTGGGATTAGGATCACACCCTACTTAAAACCCTTAGTTTTAAGTATATCTAGTTATGTTTTACTCAGGTAATGGAAAGGCCAAGGGTGAAGGCGGTTCTGGGTGTTAGTCCCCATCACTGGGGCGGAGTTGTGGAGACGACTTGTGGGTGACGACCCCTTGTCACGTGGAGTCTTTGGGGATGTCATTATACTGTAATTATTTGAATTTGTACCTCTTTTATTGTCTTTAATCCAATGTATTCAGTTTTGGTTTTTGGTTAAGACTTGTTTGGCTTGAAAATTTCAGATTTATATTATGGATTGTTTTAATGTGGTATGATTTCATACTCAGGTAAATCATTCCCATACCTAAATTATTGACACCCGGGAACTTTTTCCAGCCTGTTGGGATAGGGAACACCCTTCGGGCCTTGGAACAGGCCAAGTTTGGTGCCGGTTTTGGTGGCGATCAGATTCAGTTCATGACACAGTGCCATCTATAAATGTTACACTCTAGACTCATCATCAATGAAGTGATATAGAGAAGTATATTTGATTTCCTAAAAAATAATCAAAATATATTGAATGATAAACTTCCACCAATATATAGATAGTTCTATAACCTCATCATTATATTCATTATCAATGAATATAAAACGAGACATAACTCCTTATGTATGTCATACCAATAAAATTTCTCCTCCATCCGCTCTCCATGATACAATTTCAACCACATTGGAATAAAACATTTGAAATAATTATACTAGAACACAATCCTAAATACGAACATGAATCTAATAAAAAAATCTCAAGCTTCACCTTGTTATTATCTTCCACAATAATAGATGTTTACCACACTAATTATATAGACTCTGATGAAGGAAACTATGAAACTCCCTCTATTATGTATCATTATATTTAACTAGATCAATCCTCTAATGATCGACCGGATAAATCTATTGGAACTCTACCTCATTAATTAAATTTTGATGATGAACATGATTTATTCCTATATAACACAAGGTAACTAATCATAATATTTGTAGTATGTTAATTTTTAGTTTAATTAATAAAATCCACTTTAATTCCCATGAAATATTGTTCAATATGAAATGGAAATAAGAATTAAGTATATGAACACACTATGTCTCTACCCATTCATTATAATTATAATTCATATAGTTTTAAATAATTTTTATGAAATTAAAATGGATCATAGGAGGCCTTGAATACATGTATCTTTCCATGAATATTTTTATATATCTGACACTACATCTGGAAAATGTACGTTCCCAACCATTCTCATGAATAAAACACTAGTATTTAACTCCAAAATCTATCAAATATCTCCATGAAATACTTTTATACCACTATATCAGAACCCACTAACCACTAGTAAAGATAATTTCTTTATTGTGTTGAAAACCAGTGACCACTATGTCTTTCCATCCCTAGGTTGTAAACTAGTACTATGTGTGTAAAAATATTTAATGGGATGAATTGATGTGAATTATAAAAAAATAATAGAGATATAAGATAAACAATCAATAATTTTTTTATCATAATTTAAAAGATAAAATAAAATACCATCAAGTATGTTGTTTAGGACAATTAACATCTCTTATGTTGATACCAAAAAAGTAAGGCAACAACTCCATGACCGCATTGATCTCTTAGCTAAGAATTCCCAAAACAATTTCCACAACTCTCTTGGATACCTAAAAAATAGATTATATTTTTTTTAATGAGAATAACCTATATACTAAATATGATCATATCCATAATCTCCTATAAAATGGAGAAAGGTAATGCTAATTCACTAGTAAACCAATAAGAGAACCAATAAGGACCTACATTAGTCATATATCCATTCTATCATCACAATGGATCACTAACCCAAAATTTTAATCATGCAGTATGATAATGTCCTAGAATAATTGATCAAATATCCCTTTTTCCACTCCCCCACCAATCTTCCACTTTTATTCAACAATATCATAAGACTTATTCACGCATTTTTTTATCAAGTAACATGATTATATTTATGGTGGTTGGAAAATTTATCTACTTACCCACCCCTCAAGGATCATCGTAAAATTAATACATTAGTTAAAATCCCTATATCCAAGTTGCATATTCATATGTCTAAACATAATGTTGGTCAGGCCACAACCCTATATAACCAACACCCCGCGTTGCCCATAATATTGTGCTAGAATAAATATCATCATACACATCTCTGATGAAACTACCAAATAGTCATTCACATCATTATACATATATTCATGACCACAAATCCAGACATGTTGGGTATCAAAATACTAAGTGAAATTTACCTTGTACCATCCTCTTACCATGCCAAACCCCAAATACATAACACATCCTTTCTTTATCAAGAATCGCCATTGAAAACACCATAATTAATAAATAATATCACCAAACTAAGGACTAACAACACATAATACTATCAAAGAAGGAGTGGGGAATTGGGGTTAATTATTAATTCCTTCCTAAACAATCCACTATTATGAAAAACACACCCCAATATTTTGGATGTCATAACAAAGTATAGGACTTGGGTTGGGTGTGAGTAAAAGTAATGTGAAAATTAAAGAATCTATATTAATATATATACAAAAAATGAAAAATAATATTCAAAATTATTAACATCAATAAATAATCATAAAAATATACTAGGAACCCCATAAAATTATTAAAACCTGCTTCCACTACAAATGTAACCCACCACATCAAACAAAAACACATAACCCTTAATTTCATTTCACATAAATTATTGATTCAGCCCCATTACATACTATTAAATCACTATCCATAATTTATTTATTAATCTATTTATTTTCAACTTTGATTACCAACCACTATATCCAACCTTTATATTTAATTTACATTTAAATAAAACGTATTCAAAATAATTTATTTTTTTAATCTAGATATCAAATGTAAATTTCATCCCAATATATTATATTTCATCCCAATATATTTTTAATTCATCGTTACTAACTACTTATTACATAACTAATTGGATACTAAAAATGGGAATCAAAAAATAAATGATCACTTATCCTACAAAACCTAATGTTTGAAATGAATATTATCACCATTATTTCCACATATCGACAAAAAAACTAAAGAATTATTAAAAAAATAACATTTCATAATTATGTTCTCATATTCTAACACAATCCCAATATTGTAAAAAATGCAAAATCAAAACCAAAACTAAAAGTGAGGTGACACGGATTCAAAGAATCAATTCAGGTAGTAGTGTGCGAATTAGTGAAACAAAAAAACATTGTTTTCACTTTTTCAAAACATCATTTTACATTGTTTATATTTTAAAAGGATGTACATCTAAAAAAATATTGAGGGAACATACGATTTACAAGGATCACTACTCAATGTGATTTTCCGGTATTTAGTATGATCTGGAAAAACCTATGATCATAGTATTCACTGAAATCATTGTGAACCACTACTTGAATTGAAAATAAATATAAATCACTTACTAGTCTTTTAGAAATCGTGTGTATCCCACACATAATTTTCATCCCAAACTAATATAAATATATATTGACAAAGAGATGATAGATACTTATTCCTTAAATAGTTGGTACTCTATTTTTCTAGTATGATGAGATATGGTTTTCCATCTTCTCATGTTCCATATGTAAGACTTTAATTAAGTTTCCATAGACAATACAACATGTTATTTATTTTTCTTCTATACCCCTCCCTTGACTTTCACACATCCATCATCGATAACAAATTAGGTGTCTGATAAATTAAAAATTATAAAAATAACAATAGAATTTCTATTTCTAAAACAACATATTTTAATTTATCATTATTATTTACTAAAATATTAATGATATCGTAAAAATATATTTCTATTAAAAGTACCAAAAAAAACATATTTGGACATAGAAAAAACTTATATATGATACAGATCAGAAAACTATTTTTAACTGTGTTGAGTCATATAGAAATAACATAGACCCTTCGATCTTACTTAAAACATTATTTCATTGAAATCAAAAAAATGTGTACATATCAATTTATATGTAATGCAGAGTTTCAATTAAGGTAGCTCAAACATTGTAATTATACCTCTCTAAAAGGAAACACCTTAAAATTATACCTCACCACATTCTATGGGTCTTATAAATCACATATAAGAACAATAATTTTAGTACGTAACATATTAAACTATGTCACTAAAAATCACTACATGACACAATCAGTTATGTAAACCATTCACTAAAATCATTTAAATCCATGAGTTTTCAACGACATAGATCCCCAACATGAACATTTAGAAAAATTAATATATCTTAGAGAACATTTGATTGAATGGACTTTATGAATACTTTTCAATACACCAACATAGAAACATGTTACATCATTCTTATCGAAAATAATTTTATTAAAATTGGAAATGTTGTTCCTTATTGAAAAGTTATGTAGAAATGTGTTATTTCATTAAATTATGTGAATGGATTAGCTATGTGAATTGTCTATATAAATATTGAGTTCTGTGGATTCACCCAACTTCCCAAACATCATATTCTTCAACCATATTTTTTCTTCCCTCTTAAAAATCACTCAAGAACAGTTTTTTGAAATTATTTTCTCATATTTCCTAATATTTCAACATTAATAGAGAAAAAAATTTACATCTAATGATTTATTATATATCCTTCTTCTTTCATTGATTTCTTAATGAGTTTGATATTTGGTCACTTATTTTCTGTCACTTACTCTTAATGTATTAACTTCAAATCGTGTATATGGTCACTTCTTTATTACATAGCCACATCATATCATAAGGTGTTTCCAAAAAAATCAAAAAATATTACAATATAATTTCCTAAAAACTATATTAATAGCCTCTACTAACAAAAAATTACCAATTGGTCACACCAATGTCCCCTATTGGATATTTTTACCAACCAAAGAACAAAAAACATTGATTTTCTGAAATCTTTATAAAATTCCATGAGAAAACAATTCTGAGCTAATATCGTTATACTAATGTTATGAAAAAGAATTACTATGTAGTAATTTAATGCTATCTATAAATAAGAAGTTTAAAAAAATATTTAACAAACATTTATAAAAGAAAAATCACATCAACCTATACATTATAGTTCATGAATGGTCTCCAAAAAATATTTAAAATGGTTAACACATGCTAAAATCATATCCTTCGTGTTAAAAAAATACATATATATTTATTCTCTTCATAAATTAGAAAAAAAATATATCAATTTATGGGTTTATTTCCATTTTTCTTACCCCATGACAATAATATTCAATTACAATAAGAGGGATGTGAGATATTTGACAAAACATTTCCATGAATGGGGTGATATTGAACACCTAGATTCAGTATCAGATTCTAAAATACATCATTAAAATATTTCTTAGTGAATATATGAGTAATATATTCTATTTATGGAATAAAACATTACCCCAATTCAATCTTCTTCACTCAACCTTGAATAAGTGATATTTTATATCAGTTTTTTTTGGTTCTATAATGATTCACTAGATTCCTTGATAAATTATTAGAACCTTTATTATCACACCAATGTATAAGTGGTATCTCCACATCCACCTGATAATATTCTGACTAATTTTTCATTCACATCAAATATGTTGTATAATAAATAATAGCAACATATTCTAACTAAATTGTACTCAATGTGATAAAAAATTTCTTATCCTTGTGATAACATATTCATCTTTTACCAATAAATATGACTCCACCAACTCTGTATATTATATCATTAGTAGAACCTTCACAATATGTATCAGTATAACTAAACATATCCAAATTTTCATTATTTTCATTATTAAATCAAAAATAATTTTTACCATTTATATTTCTAAGAATCCGTTTACATGGAAATAATTAGGTTCTATTAGATCAATTTGATATCTGGAACCAATAGATACAACCTATAAAATATATTTTCTAGAATCTATAAGGTATATAAAATGACCAAACATGTTTATAAACTCTCCCCGATTAACAATCATTTCTTTTCCACCATTGGAAATAATTCACACCACATAATTTTTTGTTGAAACAAATTTTGAATCCTATATAACCTAAATTTTTATAAGTTATATTACATACTTATCTTAAGAAATAATATTGTGGTCATTTTATTATCACATTTGAAAACAATGATAGTACATCATCTCTCGAACCATAGATATTACAAATTAATTTATTACTTATTTAGAAACCATCTCATGAATCACGATACCACTTTCTGTAGATATAATTTCAACTTCATAAAAAATATTAATAATAGATACCTCTTTTCATCATTAATATATAATTTAATGTCCACTCCACTACTAGAAATTTAGGCTATAGCCACAGTTCTAAACCATGGCTATAGGCCCACAAACCGTGGCTATAGGTTATAGACACAGTTTCATGAACTGTCGCTGGTATTGGCGTGACTATAGGTCGGAGCCAATAGCCACGGTTTTCAAAACGTGGATATAGGTTCATCCCTATAGATGCCAATAAAGGCCACGGTTACCGTGGCTATAGGCCTTTTCACATCATAAACAAACCATCACGGTTCACCGTGCTGGCTGTTGGTAGGACACTACCAACTCCCCCCTCCCACCACCCACAACTCCTCCACCCTACACCAACACCCCCCACCCCCAGCACTTACACACCTCCCCTGCCCCACCCCCCTTCCCCCTCCTCACATCAAACCCCCCACCCCCTTGACCCCCACCCTGCACTAGCACCCCCACCCCTAATTGTGCACACCTTCCCTACTCCACCCCCTTCACCTTACACCCCCCCTTCCCCCTCCTCATTGCATACCCCCTCCCCACCTAAAAACAAACTATAAACATAGAAACCTATAAAACAATCATCCATGCCTTAAAAATAATAATACCTGTAAAACAGTATGTAAAACATGAAAACATTGAAAAACAATAATACCTTCATCCTAAAAACAATAATACCTTCATTAAAAACTTTTAATATTATAACCTGTAATCTTACAACCTGTAAAACAATCTGTAAACCTGTAAAACAATCCAAACCTAGCAACTAAAACCCACAATCCTAAAAACATTGAAAATTAGTAAACCTGTAAAACAATATGTATAAATGTAAACTAGTAAAACAATCTGTAAACCTATAAACAAATCACTACTGAAAATTTTACATATCCCAAACCGTTGGGATAATATCCCAATGGTTTGGGAAACTGTCGCCATGTCCGGAGTTGCAGTAGCCTTTTACCAACGGTTTTATTGGAACCGTTGCCATATGTCTATCTACACATACCCTATTCCAATGGTTCCAATAAAACCGTTGGAATATGTTTTATGCAACGGTTTGTCAAACTGTCGGTATATCACAGCCTGCCCTCTACTGATCACAGATGCATTCCAAAACCAGTATACCGATCACAACTACCCTCACTGATTCCAGAACCAGTACTGCCTGATTCGAGAACCATTACTGCCCTTTAAAATAACAAATCACCCAATAAAAAAAGAAACAAACATGTATACTGGTATCCTATTCCTAATACATGTAAAATATGGAGTAAAAAATATTACCTTTTCCCATTTTAGTAGCAGTATTCATAATTATAAGAGACACATTGTCAATGTCAAGAATTCAATACATTACCTCAACCTTATAAAAATAGAAGTCATTCCTGCTCCATGAACTATGCTGATCATAGTTTGTATCAAAAACTACATCACCATGACCGAACAAGTTGGACCCTCAACAATTACCTGCAATGGAGCCTTCCCTCTGCAATGCAGCGTCCAACAGCCTCCAACAGCCTTCAATGCAGCCTCCAACAGCCTCCAACAACCTCCAATAGCCTGCAATGCAGCCTCCAACAACCTCCAACAGCCTCCAACAACCTCCAACAGCCTGCCCTCTATACAATACAACGTACAGAATTCAAACCTGAAATTGAAATTACATTGCAGACAATAAAATGTACTGAATTCAAAGCTACAATTTCGATGTGACCCCTTTACATTTCAATTAGGGTCAATTTCCATTTATTAGTTTCATAAGAATATTTTAATTCACATAACAATTGTGACAATTCAGATTCATATACCTAATAATCCTAATTACCATTTCACATTTCATTATATCATTTTATTCCATCATGCCATTATGCCAACTGCATGATAGAGAACATCCTAAAGGAAATCTCACCATGGTCAAAACACAACCAAAGACCCACATACCTAACAGCCAAAACCCACAAACCTAACAACCAAAAAACTAGAAAATTAGTAACATATAAATGTGTAATGCATAAACTATCCACTTATAACTTCCAAACCTGCTAGCTTACTATCCTTCAAACCACGCAACATATAAATCTGCAACCAGAAAAATTGAAAAAATGAAAACATTCAAATAAAAAAGATGAAAAAAAATCATTCTCTTGAAAATAAAAAAACACAAGACCTGTAAAATAATTAAAATAGTAACAATCTCTATACATGTGTGGGAATTGAGCATAAAATTAATTTGTTCACTAAAAATAAATACATTAATATATCCCATATTATTTTGGGTTAGTGAATATAAAGTAAAATAAATAAAATAGTAACAATCTATATACAGATAACAAGGGTGGTCCACCAAGTGCTAACAATTTCACAATGATACAGAAATAAGATCCAATAAATTGGTTGTTTGAAACATTGCTGATATCATTAGTAAAAGTAAGAAAAGATTAAAAACTTTACACTAAGGATGGTCAAAATTCATACTAACTATATAAGTGAAATCTAATTAATTACATGGTAAAAAAATCATGGTCCACCCCCCCCCCCTGCTGGACCCCCTGGATAGCAGCCCCCCTCTTGGACCCCCTGGACAGCAGCCCCCCTGCTGGACCCCCTGGATAGTAGCCCCTCCCCCCGAACAGCCCCCTAGACAGAACCCCCCGGACAGAACCACCCCCCCTACTGGAGCCCGCTGGACAGCCCCCCCTGCTGGATAGCAACCCCCCCTGCTGGACCACCCTGGACTGCCCCCCCCCCTGCTGGAGCACCCTGGACAGCCCCCCTGCCGGACAGTAGCCCCCCTGCTGAAAATTTTTATGTTGAATGTACAAATTTTTTTTGGAAATAACTGGTTCAACTAATACGTGCGAAGTGGAGATGTAACATATATGCTAAAATAAAAATCTGTTTGAAACATGATGACATAATAAAAACTTACCCAACATCAGTGCGGTAACTAATTTGTAAATATACACATCTTCAAAATGATTCACTACTCCCCTTTCCATGATGGTTTATTTCTCTAAATTGTAGTGTGACTCCACCCTGTGACCATATATGTAGGATCAAAATATTGCAATAAAAGTGGATTAAATATGGAGACAGTTAAAATAGTAGAAAACATAAATGATAATCACATTGTACCTTTGTACTGATTTTCATCCGACACATTGAACAATATCTATACATAATAATTCAAAAATTAGAAATATAATGTATAATCTTGATAAACATAATATTTTCTCACACCATAATGCAACATGGGGTTAAATCATCATTCATTGTCTTAATCCACAAGAATGAAAATAATCTTGATATCAATGAATTTATTCATGATTTACTTTAGAAATACCATATTTAATATAATTACTAAAATTTTCAATAACATGATTGGTGGATTTTTATCAACATTATTAATCCAAATAAATTTTCATTCGTCTCGAGGAGGAACATTCAAAAATATCTCTTTATAGACTCTAGAAGTGTGAGTTATATAAATAATATGAAAATAGATGGAAACTTTTCTCTCAATATTGATATCTTCATGGCCTTTAATACACTAAAATTGAGTTTCCTATTCACCATTATAAGAAGATATGAGTTCCCACCGAACATCATTAGACATATTAATTTCATTCTAAAAATGTTAGATTATCCTTCCTTATAAATAGAACCCATAGAGGATTCATTCAATGTATAATGGGAGTGAGAATGGGTGATCCATTGTAATGGATCCTTTTTTCTATTGTTGATGACTATTTATGTCAATGTATTAATGATATTATTCATATTAGACATTATAGTCCAATTGATCCTTGAATGAATAGATATTCTCAATCACATATTCTATATATAGATAACATCATCTTATATAGACATGCCTAAAAAACCATATCCTCCATTAAAGGCATTTTCACCCATTATGAGGAGGTGTATGGAAAATCCATTTGTTGGGATAAATCGTTACTTTTTATTGGTAATTGAACAAAAGTTGGTAAGAAAAACATAATTATGACCAGCATTGGAGTCAAGAAAAAAACAATTCCATTAAATTATCTTGGTATTCCTATATTCTCAGGAAAGGTCAGGAGGTTGTAATTGGAAGTAATATGCACCATCATTTTGAATCAAATGGATAGGTGGAATGGGAGGGCCATATCTTAGGATGGAAGGGGATTTCTTTTCTACTCTATAATCACTTCAATGTTTATGTACACCTTTTAGATTTATAGATGGCCAAAAAGTCCCATCAAAGTTCATCAAGGCATTATCAGAAACCTTGTATGGACTGGGTCAACATATGAAAAGAAACTAATTATTGTCACATGGAAAAGGTAAAATAAACCTACTAAAATGGGAGGCCTCTGGATCAAAGAAATCCAATTTTTTAATGACGGTCTCATTTTTAAATTTACATGGAACCTGATCTTTATTGATGAACCTACAAATTCTCTATCCACTAGATTCAAAGGATGTATTTTGAATGAATATAAACTATACCAAACAAACTCTATGTGGCCAGATCTTAGGTATGATTTTCATTGATTTATGTGTGAAAAATTGATCTTGGTTAGTAGAGACTCCGACATAAATATTTGGAATAGCAATTCATAGGGAATCCCTTTTCTATATATGGTTAGCATACCCCAAGACCTGATACACATGACTATTCTAGATCTATGTGCACAACATCAATGTAATGGGAATCTAGTTATTGCACAATCTACAATGGGAATTCAGAACTATGCTTTCATGGATTATAACTCCATCAAATGGAAACACAAACAGAATATGAAACTCCATACTAGGGAATAATATGGGTTGGAATAATGTAGGTCTAATAGAACACTAAAATGGATCATGAATTTCAGTACAATCATTCAAACAACCCTCTATTTTTTGTTATTATGGAGGACATGGAGAAATAATATCCCCACCAATTATCAAATTAAAAAAATATGGCAACACATTGTGTCATATTTCTAACTGTTTTTAGGATATTAAGAAGATGTCCAACACCTTTTTTGGATTTTTGGTTTCTCCTAGAAACTAGTAGATATGATGGATACTTATTTGGGATTCCCAACGATACTAAAATTTAGGTACCCTATATCATTTAGAGTATTAACACTACATCACGTAGTGAAGAGTTATAGAAAATCCTCTTAGAATGAGTGGATATGATCTTCTATGTTGTGTAGAATAAAATGAATGCAATGATGTTCAGCAATCAAGAACCATCCTTTCATCTTCCCTTGATTTACCTACATAGAGAGTCATATACTACCTCAGTGATGAATATATCCGGTATGATACAATATTGTGATTACATTAAAAATTAATTATAATGATTAAGGTTAAACATAATTTTTTGAGTGTGAAAATAATAAATATAAGTGTACAAATGACCTATAAACATTTCTAAACAATATTTTCCACACATATTTTAATCCTAAAACCTTATTACCTCTTTAAAAACCTTGATCAAGTTACAAGACCGCAAAAACCCCACACCAGCACGCCCATCCCCCCAGCAGCCCCCTTGCCCCTTCCCCCACCTGCACACCCCCTCTCTGCCCCCCAGCCCCTTACCCACCCACCTGCACACCCCCCTACCCCCTGCCCCCCCCCCCCCCACCTGCACACCCCTCCCCCATGAAACCCCCTACCCCCTTCCCACTACCTACACACCCCCATCCCCCTGCCCCCAGCACACCCCCTTCCCCCTGCCCCCAGCACACCCCCTCCCCTTCTGTGATCTATGAACTAACATAACACAAATAAAAAATAGAGATCAGACCTTGTAGATGAAAATCCATTCTGTAGGCTTCGTTCTTAACAGTTCCATTCAGATATTTAATAGTGGAAAGTAGTAGCATTAAAAACCAAGTCAGAGTGAAAGCATTCCAGTCCAGCAAAAAACTTATAGAATTCCATAAGGGCCTTATCTTGAAGCAGAATAACTCGTATTCCACAAATCCACTTCAATGACATAATAATAATAGCTTATCAAATCAAAACAAAAGATATTTCTCGATGCAGATAAACCAGGAAAAGACCAGGCAGAAGACCATTATATCATCAAGACAAGTTATGTAGATAAGGTCCTTTAATAGATATAAGTTGAACTATCAAGTAGATACCAATCCGATCACCCAAAATATTCAATAGGTGCAGTTGTGAACCTTGAAATACAGCCCTCATGAGGAGGAAAATAGGACTCATGTAGTCAGCTTATCCCATTAGATCCAATGAAAAATAGGTAAGTGAGTTCCAGACCTACAATTTCTTCAAAACATTCCTCAATAGGGAGAAATCATTCTGGATTCCAGCAGAAATTCAACACAGTAAACCCTCAGTGCTTTGTTCAAAACCTAAATTCAATAATGAGACTCATGCATGCAGTGTAGAGTCCAGGAAGAGAGAGAAGGAAAATTCAACATTCAGTCTATAAAGAACCAAACCAGACCAGCAGATAACCAAATCATAAAACCAAAAACTTTCAGAAAAACAATCTAACTGAGCAGAAAAGTAGACATCCTTAAAAGGCCTTTAACCCAAATAAAATTTGACAAAATTGACTTGAAGAAGCAAAAGTGAAGTAACATAACGTATAAAACCATGGGCCATGCAAGGATGATAGTAATAAATTAGAATTAAGGCATCTAGAGAAGTTAAAGTTAAACTGACCCACCTTTTAAATATACCTTGTTTAACCATAAGGTTGGTCTCCACAGATATTTCCCCACATTGGAATTTCTGGTAAACAATTATTATTTGTCGTTCATTGTGAGCATCAATATTGTTCCATCCGTTTGGAAGGTTTGAAAAGAAGAGGTGGACTGAAAAAATGATAACAGGGTATGTGGTGTCTTAGGCTATCGTTCTCGACAATCTTATTCTAAGGCTTCAGATGTAGGATCAATCATGTGCGATCAGTTTGGAAGGTTTGAGAATTTGCAATGAGAATTTCCAACCCCACCTAAACCTTTCCATCATTGTGAACTAATGAGGAATTTTTAGTGGTTATATAATGTTGGAGACTCATACCAGAGTGGTTTGGGTTCCACAACTTCAAGGGGAATGATGACCCAGTCAGAACCATCAACGAAGAAAAGGAGAAAAAAATTACCAAGTCATATATTATATAACTGGGAGGCCTAAGAAAAAGACAAATTCATATCCTTATCACATGAAAACTATAGCAGATACAATAGTATAGAATATATTGTCGGTGAGAATTCATTAGGGTTTTTCAAGAAAAATATATTGAGATTTAAGCATTCAAATACACAAATTCAATTTTAATATCTATTATGAAATGGATTGGTATCATTAATGATCTATGAAACATTAGATCAAATTATTATAATGTACATCATAAATAAAATAACTCTTTAGAAAGATAGGAAATGATTAGAACATTAATTTATTGATAATTTTCATAAAAAATGATTAATTAACACAATCTAGAGACTCTATGAGGATTCCAAAGAATACATTAATGATTAGACTATAGTGAGTGTTAATCTGCTTAAATTTTCATGTTAGTGAGAGACAAACATGAAGCGTAAATTGAAGAAACCCATTCAAGAACATGAACATGAAACACACCATCCTATGTCTTAAGGAACTTGTCATACATTAGAAATACAAAATTAACATTTACATCAAAAGTGAGTCTCAATATCAATATCATCAGAATCATGATAACCCTCGTCCACACCTCCTATAGAAACACCATCACCACCTCTCACACCACCAACATCATCATAAGCATCATCATCCAAACTGCATCACTGGGTCCAGCACTAGGTCCGGCTCCAGCTCCAATAGAAGAATCTACATTAACAGAACGCATCAAAATAAAAAAGGAATCAACTGTTGCAGTAGATTCTAGTGGAAGTGTAGAAGAATGGGCAGACATAAATTTCATCATATTTGCAGTTATCGCCTGTTCTGATTTTTGACTTGCTTCTTTGATTTCGTCATTCATTTGTTCCAATGTAAAAAAACCAGGACTGGTACTCGAAGAAATGTTAGTAGACCAGTATCGAGATGGTATAATCTTCTTCTGAGGTCGACAACACACTCTACCCAGATGCTCATCTTCTAATACCTGATGTAGATGATCATTTGGGCCCAAATTGTCAGGTTCTTTTTCTGCCAATGCCTCTAAATCATTCTGTTGATTGATATATAGCATAAATTAAAATGATAAAATAATATAAGGAATTAAATTCTGTAAAAATCAAAGAAATTGAAATATACTTAGAATCTCCTTCTCGGTGTCAGTATTTGGCACAGTACCATGTTTCTTTTTCCAACTTGTACAAAACATTGTTGAGTGAGGAATGAAACCCTCGATATTCGATGCCTTTTTATGAAAAAAAAAGAAATAAATAAAAATTGGAAGTTAAAAAAATTACACTAAACAAAGCTAAATATTTTAAATGTTAAATTACCTGCATCTGCTCATGATCTGGTAATGAAGTGTGTCCGCGAGTATAAATGTGTTTCATTGCACTCTTCTTTGTTTTATTTCTGTTTGATTTCTCCTATAAAGAAATAATTATATAAATTCATTAACACAAATAAAAAAAGTAATTTGAAATCATTTTCAAATAAATAAATGAATATATATATATAAATTTAACAAACACCTTAAATGTTGGACTCTCCCAATAGCTGATCATCTCTTTATATTGTGATATTAGGAAATCTTGAATTACCTGTACTTCTTCAAGCTTTGTACCAACTCTCTTTTTCCAACCAAGACATAAATCATACTTGTAGGCTCACCACATTTCCCCTAAATCCATTATCCTTGCAGCCTTTGCATTTTGTCCATCCAGAAAATTATATCGAAGCTGCAATGGACAAAAAATTTGTTAAGAAAATATTATAAATTTATATATATATAAGGTTATTAACATTACTTACCCAAATCTCTGCACCGGCTTTGTCCTTTATTTTTTATCCAACTGCCTTCCAACTTATCGGTTGAACCGTAATGATATTGTTGTGTCTAGGAAGTGTTCCCATAAAACTTTTACATTCCATGACATTCTTTATATTATAGCATTGTCCTCATTGTAATCAACTATGATTTTCATGTGTTGATTCCAAAACTCATGCATTTTTTTGCGGCCTCGTCATCTAGTAGAGGTTGGAGCTAATCATGAAAGCAAAAATAAAAGAAAATAATATATATGAATTTATCATTAATCAGTAACAGTAATGTTTAAACAAATACCAAAAGATGGGAGATCTTCTGACCCCTGAAGTGATGCATCTGGAGGGGGGTAGCCTCCATGGTAGGTGAGATATCTACAGGAGTACTATGTATAGTAGATGAAAAGTGTACTGATTGAGGCAAAAAACCCAATGGAAAACCCTGTACAGATGAGGGTGGATATGGATATGGATATGGATATGGCGGTGGGATATATGGGGGCACAGTACCCTGTATTGTGGATGGTGGGAATGGAAAATGAGGGATGGGAGTCTGAGAACTACCATCCGATGTGGGGGCAGGAAAAAAGGGATACAAAAAAGGTGGGTATGGATTATATGGAGGTGGCATAATGGGAGGATGGCCTCCTGGTGTCTCAAGCGGCGTAGTAGTAGGCTGACCTATAGAATCAGTACCCTCCGCCACAATATCATCCTCAGTGGCATAATCCAAGCGTCTCCTTGAAGATGTATCCTAAAATAACATATATGATAAAATAAAATGAACGACAATAAGATAAATAATATGAAAGCCCATAATATTCAAACATAATTTGTACTTAAATTGTTTCTAGGAGGAGACCTACGTTGTTCGTTTCTCGGTATTCTTCTACTCCTTATAGTATCATCATAATCAGACATTTTGACCTAGAAATTTAAAATAATTTTCTCAAATAAATATAAATAATGAAAAATGTTAAATAATACAATTGTATCATAAAACAATGAGATACATTTTCATGTGTGATATTTATGTTGATAAAATATCAAGACTTTTCTATGTTCAAGATTTACAAGAGAAGTGTTTAAACGTAAATTGTTCAGGATATTAATAGTTTTATATTCAATAATGGTATAAAATATACTAGTTATTTTTATATCATGTATGGAAGTTAAAAAACACATAAAATATTGAGATAATATCAGGTAAATACTTATAAATGTGTCAACGCTATGTGGGTTCTGTGACAATTTCTGGTTCACAATCTTTTCTAACAATTGCATCATCCATAACATCAAATGAAACATTAGAACAAATACTGACATGTTAATCCACAACATTATTCTCATCCATGCCTTCATCAAAAATATGTCTACGAATAACATCAACAATAACACTAAATTGTGGCTGTAACAGGTCACTTACATAAAACACTTGTTTAGCTTGTGACGCTATAATATAATGTTCATTGGTACGAAGCTAGCGGTTCATATCAATCTCTCTAAATCCATAGTTGTCAATATGCATTCCTTGTTGTGTCATTGAATCAAACCACTTGCATTTCATCATTGCGACACGACCATGTGCATGGTAATCTAATAAAATGATTCTTTCAATGACACCATAATATGATATATTTTCGGATCGAGGTCGTATGTCTGATGCACTAGTATAATAATTTGTTGTGGGAATTATCGTGACACCGTCATGATGTGTTGCCATTTTTTCACAACTATTTATAACAAATTTAAATCCATTTACAACCATTGACTTACAATCACGTACCACATCATTTGAACTGAAGGACAATGATTTTATTTCATCTAATACTTCAATCATTGGTAGAGTTAAAACCTAAAAGATACCAACATAGAATATTAAACAGAGACATGTGATTATGTTATGAGAAGAAGAAAAAGAAATATATTACCTTTGACTTTAACCAGGGAGCAAATTCTTTGCTATGCAACAGTTCCTTCCTCTTAATAGATAGAGAGTGATGTATCTTTTTTATAATTTCTAAATGTTCTCTACAGATATGAAAGAATTAAAATGTCAAAAGATATAAAGAAATCACACAATGAAAAAAAATACATATTTATTAGTTTACTTACTTGATATAATCATCAAGCGCTCCATAGTTGAATAATACTGTGCGATGTGTCATTTTCCACTCTTCCCTGCTTAAAGTACATAATGAGTACGATCCAGATATCCCCCCTATTTGGGGAAGTGAAGGAAATGAAGGATCAATGGGATCATATTGCTCATATTCAGTTCTAATTAGTCGATTAGACCTTATAGTGACATTATCCAAGTATGATGAACATAAATCCATGCATTCTTGTGCTAAATAGCATTTCACAATAGAGCCTTCAGGATGATATTTATTTATCACATAAGATTTCAAGGTAAAAATCATTCTTTCGGTAGGATAGATCCACCGACTCGAAACATGACCACCAAAGAGAACTTCCATGGGAAGATGCATAGTCAAATGTAACATACAGGTGAAAAAAGACGGTAAGAAAATTTTCACCAAGTCGCAAAGAATAATCGGTGCATCTCTCTGCAATTTCTGAACAACACTTCTGCTCAATATTTTGGCACAAAGATCTTGATAAAATTTACATAACCTAATAATATAAACACTAACATTATGTGAATTTAAATTTTGAATTGGAATGGGAATCAACTCATGTAACAAGACATGGTAATCATGGGTTTTAAGAGATTTTAGTTTCACATCTTGTGTATTCACCCTTTTCAAAATATTACTTGAATAACCAACCAGAACCTTAAAACTTTCCAAGACCTGAAGAAATTATTTTTCCTCCACATTTGTCATAAAATAATAGGAAACATGTACTTTCCACTTATTTTGACCAATTAACTCAGGATGAAGTCTTGCTCTTATACCCTAATCCATCAAATCACGACGACACCGCAAATCGTCTTTTCTTGCCTTTGACATTTAAAATAGTAGCAAGTGACATCTCACAAATGTTTTTCTCGATATTAGTCACATACAAACAATGACGTAATAAATTCGATGAACAATACGGGAACTCAAAGAATATGATTTTCTTTCTCCAATTGCTATTGGAATTTGAATTAGCATGCTTTCTCTTTCTCATATTTGATTGACTTTTTCCAAGAACATAATTCAAATCATCAAGTTATTTAACAATATCATTCCCTGACATTCTTCGACGTGTCTCATCTGTCTCGATGGCATTATCAAACTGTCTCTGATTTTTCCTATATAGATGATCCATTGGTAGAAAACATTGATTCCCTATGAAGCTGAATGTTCATCGAAACTTTAATCTTCGGAAACGTGTATTTTTCATACAAATAGTAATGGATAATTTCCCTTTAGCACTCCAACCAGAAATCATTCTGTAGGCAGGGAAATCATTTATCATCCATAATAAATCTGCATGAAACATATAGTACTCCTTTCTGAATGCATCATACGCTTGTGCACCAACAATCCAAAGCTCATTTATCTCCTCTATTAATGGATACAAGTATATATCAATATCATTTCCAGGATCACTGGGTCTAGATATCAATATAATCAGGATAGTGAACAACTTCTTCATACAAATCCATGAAGGAAATTTATAAATGTGAATGAAATCATGCCAAGTACTGTGTGCAGTATGAATTTGGAGAAATGGGTTGAAACCATCACAGGATAATCCCAATCTAACATTTTGTGGGTCGGTTGCAAAATCGGGATGTAACCTATCATATTTCTTCCAAGACAACCCATTTACAGGATTCATTATTTCATCGTTATCCTTATTTCTTTTATTTTCATTCCATCTCATATTCTTTGCCATTTGTTCTGACATAAAAAAATTTTGAATCCAGGGAATTAAAGGGAAGTGCCACATCACCTTTTGTGGTATACAAGATTGAGATCCATCTTTATTAGTCTTCCACCTTGATGTGACACACTATTTTCACTGACTCAAGTTTGTATTCTCCTTCCAAAACAAAGAACAGTATTTGAGACAAGAATTCATCTTACTAGATGAAAATCCAAATTTTTCAACCAACTTTGATTCCATGTAATCGTTTTCTGAAATAAATGCATCATTAGGAAATAAATCCTTAATAAATGTAATAATATAGTTGACCGCAGTATTACTAAATATATACATTGTTTTCCCATGATGTAATCGCATTAAAAACTCATGTTTTCTCATTTTTTCACATGCTTGAAATACTAGGGTATTTTAATATTCCATCAGCTTTCTAACACTCTCAACGTCATCATCCTGATTAATATTTGAGAACTGTGTTCCAGTATTCATTTCCCCTTGCACTGGTGTACATGAGGAGCTAGCTTTAGAAAGAAAAAGAAACTTATCAGAAATCAGATTTTTCATACAAATCATTTCCGCTGAATCGATGTCATTCAACACTTGATATTTTTTTCCATTGTGATACCACACATGATAATTATTTTGGAAACCCCTTTTAGTGATATGGTAACTCACTTCCTCACGAGTTAACCAAGGTCTTCCAACACAATCAAAACACGGGCATCGAATCAATCCACCATCTGAATCATTAGTGAATGAAAACTCCAAAAAATATTGTAAGTCCTTCAGAAATTCATCACTAATCCGATCAATGTTAAACATCCAGTATCTATCCATTCCGAGGCAGATAAACATACATTAAATAAATAATCTAGAAAATTAATTAACATTATATGTATTATTTCATAATATATTAAATAATCATCAATAACAAGTTAATAAAAAAATCATAACAAATGTATTAAAATTATGGTTTAGGGAATTCATAAATGTTTTAAATTATAAAAATTCACGAATAGTTATACATAAGTTCCAAGAATGAGGATTGATTATAGTAAAAAGAGTTTATATGAAATCTAAGAGATAATAATAATCAATTCCCAAAATTGTTTGGCTTAATTCATGTTGTGATGTTTTTTATTAAATCTACAAAGATTTATTGAAATTTAGAGACATTTTGAAAATATAAACCATATCATATACAAAGCATTAATATTAAATAATTGGATGAGAATTACAATGGTAAGAAGATGAGAATAATAACTAGAAGAAAGAATATATTTCAACATTATTGTTAGAATATTAAGATTATATAATTGGAAGGAAGATTAATTATATGAAGATGAGATACAAAAATGGACTATCTTAACTTGTGTGTGTTCCCCTTGTTCATCCCCATGAGGGTAAATTTTGGTATTACATCTTAATAATAGTACTGTAATCTCCTCTGTGGGATTAGTTTCAGATAGTGTTTGGGAATCCCTCTGTGTGACCCGAAGTGTGATCCTCTATAATTTTTTCTATTTCCCTAGGTGGGTTTTGTGGAATCATTATTACCAACTTATCTATGTGTACAATCCCATACTTAGTGGCATATTATAGGTATGGTATGGTATACCCTAGATTCCCTTGGAGAGATCCCCTATCTATGTATCGAGATCTTAGGAGTTACATTGAGTACATATTTGGTGAGGTCTGATGAGCATGACCTCTTGGGAATGCACCATCAGTGAAAGCATAGATCTTATTGTGAGTGAAACCAGAAGAGTGTTAAATTGTATCCTTGAGTAGAATCTTATGGATAAATTAATGGTTAATATTCCATTTAGGCATGTTTTATGTAATGAGTATATCTTGTTTATTGTTCCTATTGTTATATCTCATATTTGTAATGATTTGTCTATGTGATGATGAGATAACTACTCTCTAAATTCCCATTGTTTAGTGATTTTGGAGTGTCCTATTGAGCATTGTTATTCTAAACACTGCATGGGATCTACCCATATTTTTAATGTCTTATTTAGAAAATATTCCTTTTGAAGGGATCCTAGGAAGACCAAGTGCAGATATAAGATAGTGATCTAGATAGACCATGGTTCATGCTATGTTCTGGCATATGTCAGTAGTCTCGTCCCTCATAACAAGTTAGTCTTTTTTATTTGTTTTTTAGGATTTTATTTTCCCCTTTATTATTTTCATGTGTACACATACCATAGGATAAGGAGAACCTTGTGTGTGTTATGCATACTCAGGGATGGTCACAAACCCCTAACCAATTAAAGGTGCGCTTGTGGTGTCACACTCAGCTCACCACTATCCAGGTGGGCCCTAGTGAGTCATTTCATAAAAAAAGTCCCCCCTAATGTTAAGGAATTCAAAAAAATTAGTTTACATGAATGAAGAAAAATTCAAATTCATGGAATAGTTATTTTACAAGTTTTTAAAATTTGGTCTCACCTTCTTTGGTCATTCCCTATTTTTCCCAACTAATGAAAAAATAGTACAACTTCCATTAAACTAACTGACTCAAAAAAAAATGTATGTTACTATTTGTGAGTCGTAGATGCTATTTTCTATAATAAAATAATTTATTAACTCATTAACATTTTAGTCACTATCAAATGGAATAATGAATTTAAGATGAATAACATTTATCAAATTAAAACCAATCAATAGATTGTTAAAAAAATTATTATCTAAATAACACTAATGATTCCATATATCGATGGTGAAACAAACATGTAAGTCCCATAAAGAAATTAAGGAATAATAAAAGCACTAGTAAAATAGTGAGTTTTATTTCTCAATAAAATTTCATGGACATTTTGGAAAGGTTGGAGGTTGAAATAAGGAATAATTTGTGGGCTATAAAAAAAACTAAAATAATTGAAAGAATAAATTTTCAACTGGGTGAACTGATGATAGTTTCTTTGATATAAAAATTCAAAACTCTAGATAGTCATTGTAATTATGAAGAATAAAGTGGAAAATAATGAAAATTATGGAAGGATTCAAATTTAAGATACAAAGGATGAAATAGTGTAATTTAATTGACACATCAATTTAACACCTAAAAATTCCATAAAAGAATCATATGTTATGGTCCCTAATCATGATATTGTAAATCCCTCTCTAAAATTAATAGTGGGGTGGGAATGAACCTTTTTTCTTGAAGGAAAGAATTATGTGGGGTTGATGATCTAGAACACTCATAGTCCATAGAAAGAAAATAGAAAGCACCATAGTATTTATCAACTACATTAAGAATGTCCTTCATGCTTTGAAAAAAAAATTATGATGGTCTATTATCACTTTCTATGAGTTATTATTTTTGCTGCCATTATATAACTACAATTATATTCTCTCAAGAATCTAACAGGTTAATTACAAGGTATAAAATTCACAAATTTAGTTGATTCATGTGATGAATAATTAAGGATAAAAAAATATAGTAAACTTGAAGATGTTAATATTGGTAATATGGCATGTATATTCATATTTCCAAATATATGTGTTCAAGGTGAAAATTAGAAGACACTGAGTAAAAGATAACAAGAATCCAAAATAAAACAATACAGATAATGATCAAATTGAAAACTAAAATCAAAGGTATAATTTAAAAGAGGTAAAACCTATAGAAAAGAGAAAATAGAGACTGCTTGAATGTTCTTCCCTATCTCTTCTTCCCATGTTCTCTGTCTTCCTCCTCCTGAAATTCTGATTCATCACAGCTGTTGTATAAAAATATACAAAGTCTCTATTATCCAGTTTATAACTTAAGCATGACAATTCATGTTGGTTTTGTGTTCTTTTTTTATAGAACCTCACAGACAGCCCACTGAAGATGGAGAATCTAAGGAGAAGATCATTTTCAAAACTCTGTACCGGTCACATCATAGGAGGTTGATGTGGTCAAGTCCTGAAATAGTGTTTACTGTGTGGTAAATCGAGGGGTTATAGCAGTGCATATCAGTGTGGCAATGGGAATAAGTGAAGAATAATATTAAAAATAGTTAAGGTTTAAAATATTCAACAAGAATGGTGGATGGGGATGAAGGAAGAGACAAGGGATTACCTCTGGTGTTGAGGGTTGTGGGGGAAAACCTTCGGGAATGGGGGGGGGAGGGGAGGCATCTCGGAGTAGCTTCGCTGGAGGAGGGTCGGGGTGAGGAGGGTCACGGTGAGGAGGGTTTGAGGGTTTGAGGGTTGCTGGTGAAAAGGTGTTGGGGAGGGCGATGGGGGTGTCGACCTCGGTGTCAAAAGAGAGGCGTCAGGGAGGAGGCGTCGGGGAGGACGGTCGCGGTGAGGAGGAGGGTCGCAGTGAGGAGGCATCGGAAGAGCGGCGTCGAGGAGGAGGGTCGCGGCGAGGAGGTGTCGGGGAGGAGGGTCGTGACGATGAGGAGGGTGCGGCGAGGAGGCGTCGGGAAGGAGGGTCGTAGTGATGAGGAGGGTGCGGCGACCAGGCGTTGGGGAGGAGGAGGGTGCGGCGAGGAGGAGGGCATGGTGAGGAGCAGATCGCGGGGGAGGATGAATCGCGAGGGCAGGAGGGGTTCGTCGTAGAATGGGAGGGTTTGAGGAAAGGTTTCCAACAAATAGCCATGATCATCCTATTGAACTGTGGCTATAAACAACCTATAGCCATGGACCGATAGAACTGTGGCTATAGGTCTGTGGATATAGCCTAAATTTCTAGTAGTGCTCATCCAATTCTGAAATTCAACATCTTCATGTAGGTGTCAATTATATAATACCATTTACATGGTACTTTTTCATATCTTATAAATATTTATTTAATTTGATAATAGAAATTTCATCTTATTCAAGAAGAAATAAAAATAGATTTTCAATTTAGAACAGATTCTCTAATTCTATATTGGGAAATGAAAAATCAAAATCCAATATATATATCTTATAACTCATTAGGATTGAAACAATGAGAAAAATTTTCAATTATTAAAAATTTATGATATTCCAATTATATGTATAACCAATTCTGTTAGTATACATGTCAGATCTGTAAATTCCTCTTCTATCTGAGGATAATAAAGAATTTTCCTCACTTCACCTCTTTTGTCAAACTTACCCAATCTTTAACCATTTCTCCAAATGATACAACACAATTCAAGTAGTTTTTGATGCGTCAAAGGGGGATTCCTATTACAGTACAAATCTTATAGACTAATAACCAAATTTTATCAACATTTAAATGTTTATGAACAAGTTCATCATCTCCAATAGTATGTGTCAAGACATGAATGGAGATAACATTGTCTCTTAAAATTGTTTGATCTATCTCTACCTTTAATCTAATTAGGTATTCAACAAAACAATATTTTTCAGATTTGATGGTGTACTTAGTTCATGCTGAATTACTTATTTTTCAAGATAAGTATAAAAACTAGTAATATTGTTTTATGATAAATTATATATCTTAAATATCTTCAATGGATAAACACTATCTTCTTCATCATTTATTTTGAAACTATCAAACATCATTAAATCCTATGATTTATGTTTCATAAACATAATACATGTTTTGTGAGTAAATTGAAAAATAAATGAAAAATATTAATTCTCATTATGTGTTGAATCATTTCTCATGGGGATAGAAATATATGAATTGAATATTTATAATGTTGTTAAGTTTGAATCTCAATCATTTTGTGTGAGGATTTAGTGTTATTTCCCTTCTGACATATATTGTATATACAATTAAAATGCCTTTTCAAAATAGGAAATTCATTAACATTTTATATATTAGATTAATTACTCATATTTCTATGGGAAATATCACGAAACCTTATCGGGGAGAGATAATTTTCATCTCTAATGCTAAGATAATATGAATATGATCACCACTAATTTAAAGTAACTTTTATTATAGTGGATAAAAATTTATAAAACCAATTACATTTTCAATCTTTTTACATAAAAGAAATATTTTCATATGATTACTTCATTCAATTCATCACATAGCTATAAAAAAAATATTTTTTGTTTCATCCCTGTAACATAATGTGTGTTATTAGATTTAGAATTAACTTTTCTAATATATGTAGAACCATATGAATCAATCTTGAGAGACCATCATTTCAAAATTTAACTGATACTTCCTTGATTTTAATAAAAATATTTCAACAACATCAAGTTTCTTGTCATATTTGATGATAACCCACTATACCAAATCGATCAAAATGATTTTTTTGAGGATTTAAGATCAAATTATGTAATAAAATCTTTATAATTACCGTTATCCCAAATGATTTTTTAGGTTTTTTTAGAATCATTGTGATATATTTATTTTCATGATTTCAGAGTATATAAAATCATTCACATACTTATTCTAATACCTAAAATCTATCATAAATATTAAAAATAGGATTTCTAGGATGTTTCTGAATCTTTTTTCTTATAATTGGATGATTACACCTAAAATAATTTATCCATACTCTATTGGAACCATCATGATGATGATAATTAAACCAAAACAAACTTTATGTATGATTGAATCCTCTGTAGAAACAATGAAATTTTTAAATAGGTACATCTACCTTTGAACATAGTAGGATATCAAACACAATTTCTTTGACATTATTATTTCCATTGACTTATTAGACTAGATTATATATGTAAATTATGGTTTTGGTAAACTATTGGTATCCATAATCTCATAATAGAATTCAATTAAAATTATTTAGAATAAACCTAATTATTAGTTTTTGAATCATTATTAATAATCCCATTATATACATATTTTTGGGAATCAACATATTTAATCATAATATTGGTGTCAATTAATTTATTCGTCTACAAAAATTATCTTGTTTCATTAATATAGTTATGAAATTCAATTCATGATGTTTTAATTTTTTCTTCTATATTGAAAATAGTTATTTTAAAAATATCATTATTATTTATGGATTTTAAAATATCCATTTTAAACCAAATACACATATTATTCACAGTATGAGGAAATGTATTTTGATTAATAATATCTACTAACATCATACATTTCACTTCATCAGAGACTACTATAACAATGTTTGTAGACTGATCACCTTTCTTTCATATTGGATTTTCTCTGTTATCTCTTCATTATAACCTCCATTTATGTTTACAATTATACACTGTCAGTGATATTGTATTAACCATCAATGAAATCATCACAATTAACTTTATCAATATGAATATTTTCACCAACATCACCTTTTGTATTAATCTCTTCATCCTCATTACTATTTTCACACTCTGTATTTATAGATAAAAAACACCCCTTTAGTTAATAGATGAATTATTATCCATATCATTTTGAATATAATTTTGGAATAGATTAATTCATTTCTAAGGATCCTCTCAAACATTCACCTTGAACAACCCAATAATCGTATTCTTTTAGATGAGGACAATTTGCTGAAAATTTTCCAACATCCCCCAAATTAAATCATTTAAGTGGTAGGTAACCATTAATAAATTTGTATCATATTCTCAAATTTTAGAGATAAGAGAAATTATATTAGGGATTTTTACAACAATTCTAAAGATTGGTTTAAAATATACATCTGCATCATTACTAAAACAATTATACTTTTTTTATTAGGTTTGCAGACATTAAAATTGATTAACTTTTCATCCTTTTCTTTTCACTGATTTGATCATTTTTTCTCATTTCAAATGAGATTATAATTCTCTATATATCATCATGATGATTATGAACTGGATATTTTCATTCAAGAGTATGAAATTAGAGATAATATTATCTACTAATAATAGTAAAATGTATAAATGATAACAAAATCTACCAAATTCTCACCAAATCATCATATGGTACTAAAAAAATCATGGAATCTAGTATTAAAAAAAATCAATAGTCTCATTATTGTTCATTCTAATATCTTCATAGAGGAATCTCCACAACATCAACATATTCAATTTCTCCTTTTTCTTTTATCCATTTATATTTTCGTGTCATTCCCAGAATACATTAGCTGTTTGGATCCTATTATCGTTATACATTCATCTTTATAAATAGAAGATAAAATGGAAATAATTTCATGGAATTTATTTTCACAATAAATTTTTTATATTTTAGTTATTATAGTATCTTAAATATTAAGAAAATCAATTAGTTTTCACATCCCTGGCATCATTATTTATTGGAATTATATAACTCATAAATCATTCTTCTTAAAAAAATAAACCATTCCCATAAATGAAGGGAATCAAAGATTTTATTTACTATATTTAAATTATACATTATGGAAATTAAAAATGAAACTGAATGATATTTTCAATAGAAAAACACTAATGAAGAGAACGTTGCTCTGATAACCCTTATGGGGATTTACAATCAAAAAATCGTTGGGGTGAATTAGTGATTCGATAATTTTAATTTTTCCAATTTTGAATAACGAGATTCATAACTATTCAGACTACCAAATGATGTTAGGAAAAAATAAATTCATGCATAGAGAGAGAATAGTTTTCTTATAAATTTGACTATGCAATTTGAATAGATAGTGTTGGGAATGATCTAGTAAAACCATGTTCATATGATCTTGTAAAATCATTCTAAACCCCTATGAGTGGGAAAAATATTTATAACTCACTTATAATTCATTGGACTATTTTTTTAATCCTATATATCATGTGAATCAAACTCAAATAATAATTTAATTGATAGTGTTTCAATAGATAAATATTACTCTTGTAAATGATAATCATGCTTTCCAACTTACCAGGATATTATTACTCATATTATCATATTTCAAAGGAAATACACGACTACAATTTACATGGTCAACATTACATGTAATAGTTAATTATTCATATTATCCTCTCTATTAATTATCTAAATTTGATTGGAAACAATATATTCCTTCTTTGAAAAACTATTATATATTTCAATTATTATAGCATCTATTTTTTTCATCACATGATATTCTCATTTCAAATTATTTTATTCAAATATCTATCATATTAAAAAAATATGTTTGAACTAAAATTTCCCTAAAAATATTCAAAATATATTACAATAAATGCAATAAATATCATATTTCATAACAATTTTTAATAGCATCAAGTGAGTCAGAAATAACACATCCTCTCGATTGTTCCTTAAAAATAATTTTATCAACATTAAAACAATTTATATTTATCAATTTATTTTTCATACAGAGAGTCTATTATAAATGATTCATTATTTCTACTCATTCTCTTGAAAAAAACTATCATGACATATTCCATTCTAGAATGTCCATAGCAGTATAAATCACTCATGAGATGAATCCTATTACCTCAAACATTCATATACAACAACGAAAATGTACACATAACATAATTAAATACATCAACAATTCACCTATGTTTTTTACATCTTTTATAGTTCATTTACACAAATCCCTTATTTGGACATTCGTATGTGTGATTCCATCTCAAAAGAACTATATTGAAATCAAATAAGTGGTAAATTATCATAATACCTTTATAGAAATTAAATTCTTTTTTCCTTATAGTGATTCCTAAATATAAATTGGCTAAAAAATTATTTTATAAACTCCTATATAGAATTTTTTATACACATTTATTTGAATGAATAAATTGTCTATGTCGGGAATCTATGCAAACATTTGTTGACATATATTCACCAGACATCTTAAAAACATTATCCTCTCATTTATTATTTATTGTTTCATTAAAAAACTATTGTAGAATAATTTTTAGGAACCATGATATCATTTATCATAATATTTAAATTGTATAATAGTGCTTCACTATTCATCAACTGATTTAGGAGGACGCTTTTTTTCATTGTGTTTGATCACATTAAATTATTCATGGTTACACAACCTATATACTTTCAATTCATTTCAAAAGATAACATCACATCGTGTGAATGGTAACTTCTTATTTACACAGGCACCTCGTATTGTATATAGTAGAAAATAAATGCCAAAAACAGAACTATAGACATCCCACAGACTAGATTAGTCACCTCAGCCAAAAAAATGAAATCTTGGTCAAAATTCTAATCACATACTAAAATATTTCCAAATTAAATAAATAAAAAGATTATTTAAATGGGTTTCCTATAAAATTAATCATCTTACACAAGTATATTTTAGTATAGTATGAATATTCTTATTTACTCATCTACACTTTAAATAAGATTTTATCTGTAAAATAATCATCATTAATTAAAATATACTACCAACTCAAAAGAAAATAAATTCCTGAAAATTTCATAAACACATAATATAATTGGGGTACAAGTATCCCTTATTGAAAAAAATTTCTAAAATAGACTTCAACAAAATATGGTGAAAAAGATGATGTTTCTTCTTAGATATTAGTAAGTTAAGTGATTCATCATACATAAAAAATTAAGGATAAAAGATAAATATGAAATAAAAATAAACTCTATGGAGAAACATAATACATTCATATATAAAACATATAAAAAACAAAGATTTCAAAGACATCAAGAATCATGAGAATCAAGGTGTTAGCTTAATGGTAAATAAAACATTTTATCAAGGGAATGGTTATGATTCATTAGAAAAAAAGGAAAAAATAAATGAATTAAGAAGGGGAAACCACATAATTTAATGTATCAAATTCAAATCATCAAATAATATTGAATAATAACATAGTAAAAAAATTAATTTTTTTTTAATTCAAATTCATTTATGACACACATACTACCAATTAAAAACTATGAGAAATAAGTAATTCACATATGTTATTTAATAATAATATGTATTTCAAATCTATCTATTTTCAATATAAATCCCACGTAATATATTAAAGGTATCATTCACATCATTCTGAAAATATTTATATATTCTAAAAATAGTGAAATTGGGAAAATAACAAAGTAGTCTATGTGAATGGATTAAAAATATTGATATAAGAAAGTCACTAAATTAAGGAACAAGTGGTCGTAACATGAAACCACATAAAAAATGTAAAAAATGACAGAAAACATGAAAGAACCAATACACTTCATGAATTAATCATATGTCTAATAGAAGGAAATAATCTATTATAGGAAGAAACCTACCAAATGCTTGAAGAAACTGACCAACTGCTCTATGGAACCAACATTCATAATGCAGGATCCAACTAAAAACATTAATTAATAAACTAATAACATGAATTAATACCCCAACTACAACAAAGAAACAATTATACACAAGACTGATCCAACCAACTATATGAGGGAACCAATATATCGTATGAAGGAATCAACTATCTAAAATAATGGAACAATGGACAAAATGAAGGAATGAGTGAATTCACTGTTAATCAAGGTCACATGAAAGAAAATTTAAATATTTAGAAAAAAATATTCTCTTACCCCTATGAGGCTTGTAGATACTAGATATACATGATGGAAAGGTTTTGGATACCAAATTCATTACATTTATGGTGTGATTTGTTATGGATGTCTTATTACATAAATAAAACTAATGATATTTAAGAAACATTTTTAAGAATGGAAAATGTATTTCAGTTAATAATTTCAATATTTTACTGAAGATATCTATTGATCAATTTATTATATTTAATTATTGTTACATCATATTGGGCACTTTGAAACCCCTATTATATTTCATTTGGTGCAAGTGTACATGTTTTAGTACACATGTAATGAAATAATTTTCATGTGTATAGAGAATATACATGATGATAAACATACTTAAATTATATTTTTATAGTGGTTATTGACATTAAATTTGATGTTGGGGTTAGGTTTTTCCTTCTTGTATGCATACTGTTTGTGGGGATTCTTGTATTATCTGTACTTGTCATAGATATATTTGTGTTGTCTAGTATATTTTTATAGTGTAACCTTTTTCTTTAATTTTTTAAATTGAATTTGACTATTATATTTCCTATTTCCATAGAATATTTTTTATGGTTTCTTATTCATATGACTATATTCTATTTCATTATTCATATATTAGTGTGGCTGTCCAAAATCTTGATGGGTCTTTTCGAAATTCTAGAAAAATTATATGATTTATTATATGGATTTTGAGGGTAAACCCCTTCAAAAATGTTACCATTTGATACCCAGGTTATTGTTTTAGACTATAGTGTCTATTAATGTGCCCTGGTCCATATAGTTGAGCATTCTAGATGACTCGTCAGATCATATCAAGCCTAGAAGGTTCATTACAACTTCATTGAAATTTCATAACCATTTAAACATTCCAAACAATAAGGTATGATTATCATTTTGATTTATAAACCATATTAATTCATCAGAAGAAAATACCAAAGTAAATAATGGTGGTAATTCATTCACATGATATCACATATTTTGTTTTATGTCATATTATATGACCAAAATATATGAAAAATGGAAAAAATAAGAAAAAAAATTCTTATATAGGTTGCTCCGATTTAGGGATGCCATAAATTACAATATCACTATTTTTTGTAAATCTATATCTATATCTTAATTTGAAAAAAATCAATAGTAATTTATAAAAATAATTAAAACTCTAAGTGAATACAACTAAAACAATTTTGGATTAGGTTTATCAATCTGTTTCCATTTGTGAGAAAACACGTTGTCCAAAAAATCATTTTCTAGAAGAAATAATATAGGAATTTATGGGCCTATGTAGTATTGAAATAATTCAGGATATTTTTTTTTCATAAATTTATTAAATTACATGCCTCTGGTAAGACATCATTTCTACACATTTTTTAAGGGTCCTGGTCTGATCTTTATCAAACATACTCATATCTATATATGAACATGTCCACCACAAAAACCACTAAGGGATCAGGTCTGATCACAATTAAAAAAATTATTTTTGGTCTTGAACATGTACATCACAATATATGTCAAATAAATTTATTGAATAACTATATAATCTATTTTATCAATTACATCAAGTAACAATGGACATGGAAAAATGTAAATATAGTATAGGAAAAATCATGTTTTATTGATTTTCAGAAAAAGATAGAAAAAATTTGTTAATACATAACCTATCAGTCATATAGTAGTGAGGATACATATCCCTAATACATGTATCTATGAAAAAATTATATCACCAAATATGAATATTTATAAATTTCCATATTCTAATTAAAATAATATCTACCCTACTTTTATTATTATATAAGTAAATAGATATTATCATGCTTGATCTTTAACTAATCAGATGATCAGTATCTTACCCATCCAATCCATATTAGATAATCCTAAATTATTGAAAATGAAAGGTATCAATATATAAAGGTTCTCATGAAATATTTCTCACCAACTTTGTGTCAAAATGATTCATAATATGCACAAGCCTCTAATTATATCGATGATTGTAATAAAGTCCATATGATATAATTTTGTCTATTAGTTCAAATAAAAAATCCTTATTTACTATCTAAATATTAAAATAATCATTTTAATCTTACCATATAATCTTTATTAATCTAGACTCAGTTAAAACACCCTTAAGTATTTTTAATACTTTTATTTTGGTCAAATTTAATAGATTATTTTTATTGTAAAATACATGGATACTGTGACTATTGGGTATTTTTTCAATGAAAATTGGATATAAAATTCCTCAACCCCAATAAGGAAATTATTTAATGTTAATTTAAAATTTATTTAAAATACATTAATAGAAATCACCCCATTCATTATATCTTTATTCATTGAAGGTATTTATTAGTCATCCTCGATCAATGTTTTACCATTTCTTTATGAGGACCCAAGGAAGATCCCCACTAGAAGTGATTCACATATTCTACTTTTATATTTGAAAATTCCCAAATGAACCACCTTGTTTTAGCACTGTTGATTGATCATATTGTAATTTTTTCTACGATAACATTACATTCAATTTGGCTTGAGGAAACTTCTTCTTATTCTTCTTTTTCTTGAGAGGAAGAGAGAATGATGTTGATAATAAGAGGTAATTGATGTTCACAACCACTAATAGTTATTTTTTTAATATATAAATCTATTTATACATTTTATGTTTTGGATTAAAATATATTTAACATAAAAGGTCACTAAAAATCAATTAATGTCAAATATAACCCCACTAGAGGTAATAAAATACTTATTTTATATTATTTTATGTAATATTATCACCCAAAAAATGATAAATATGTATTTCATAATACGGTAAATAAGTACTCATCACCAGATAAAAATATGTCTTCTCATCCTCCTATACATTTATTTATTTCCTAAATAAATATTTAAATAAACATTATTTATTCAAATAAACGTAATATTCATAGTGCATCAATTTTTTTATATTTAAAAAATTAATTTTATTTAATTTAATACATATATATTTATTTGTATTATTTGGATCAATAGAGTATAACTAAGTATTATATATTAATGTAATTATATAAATACCCTATAAAGTAAAATATATTTAATAATTTTGATAATTTAATAAACCATTAATACATATTTCATCTCAATTTGTAGTATATTATTTGTTTTAATTTAATAATAAAATAATATTTATCTATGGTCAATGGATACCGAATATGTGTAAACCTCTATGACTCTTACTCATTTCAATTAGGTGGGAATGACTAATGATAATGATTACAATATAGGAATGATTCGTGTATCCCCAATACAAAGGAAATATTTCAAAATGACTGAGACTCAATATGATCACCTATAGTGTAATGTTTTTACTATTGTATTATATCTCATGAATACAGTGCACACTCATGTCATCAACCTATATTATTGATACCTTTTATTGTCTCTTGAAAATGAACTCTTTAGTACACCATGGACATGAATATTAATGTGATAGTTCGGTTACTATGAATGTACTAATAAATCAATATCCATAAAGATGGAAGAGAAAGGCATTCATTCAAATATTCCTTAATAACATGTCATTCATGATATAACCAATTTACGTCACTTCACCACATTCATTTATGATCATGGTTTAGGAAAATATATGAAATTCTCTGAGTCATTAAATGAAATTATAATAATATTCAAGTATAAGGATCAATACAAATGATCACAAATTGGAATATCCATTGACAAATAAATATGTGGATATCCTACAGGCATGTCTATTCTCGTAATCAATCATCTAAGTGAATACCATGAACGAACTTCATCATGTTTAGTATCATTTTTATATATATACTCTCCCCTAACTATCAACATACTACATTCCCAATAATAGTATTTTATCTAATAATAGAAAAAGGTTATGAATATTTTCAGTAAATATTATGGCCTTCATCATAGATGGGACCTTATATTCCCTTATCATTTCGATATATACTCTAGGAAATTATTAATATAATTAACATAGAATAGTAAAAGATATAAAATAATATATTTTAATTATAATTCAAATAAATAAATAAAAATGAAATCTAAATTTATTAAAAAACATTCTAAGCGGTTATCTTAAAAAAAAACTCCCACTTTGATAAGATCCAACCACTATTAATATTTAGTACACTAGCTCCCAGATTTTGATCATATTTCCACTATGTAAAATATTTATTTACAGTGTCCCCAAAACTATATTTCATTGAATTTATCATCCCATTGACATCACCTCTCTATGAAAAACCCATTGCGAGATGATATTTCTGAATTATGTGCTTCATTAGTTGATGTGTCCTTAGATTCATTGTAAGAAACACCATTTTTGAATTTTTGAAAAAAAATTGTGTTAAGTTATTTTATATTAGAAAACATGGAAGGATATTGAATATTGTTTTTAATCCAAACTACATATTTACCTAACTCAAATGTCGTAATATACACAATGTTATGATATAATCAGTGACCACAACATTCTTTGATATCTTCCATCCTATAGAACCTCCATTGAGTGTGAAGATATATCACACTATGATTTCATTTATTCTTGACTTATTTAGAAACTAGAATCTTCATATAACCTTATGACTAGCTCTACATATCCTCTATAGACAAAGAACATGTCGATATTACCCCTCAAATACAAAAGTATAGTAATGATTTCCATCAAATGGTGGTCACAATGGTCAAGATAATATCTTACTACATTGATTATGGAATAGGTGAAATTTATCATACTATATGTCATAACATACATGAATGAAAAAATTTATATCATATCGGTAATATTATCCATTCTATTTTTTTCTTCATGTGTTTTGGGATACCTTTTCTTATAATGATGAGTACCATATTTCACTATAAATATTCCACTTATATATTATTCCATTTAAATTCTTTTAAGTATCCTTTCAGTTTTCATACTTTGATTCAGTCAATGTAACCTCTTAGATTTATTACAATGTATCTGGAACCCATGAATAAAAGTTTTCTTTCTTATATACTACATTTCAGTGAATGTGTCTAAAAAATTAATAGACTATATGACCAATATATAATTTTAAATTATTGTGCTTCATCGAAATTAACATTTAACAAATGAATGGATTTCCAATTGAATGGAAATAGAAAAAAGTATTCAATTATTTCTTCCAAAAAACAAATTTTATTATGAAATCACTAAACAAAATTTTCATTATCTGGAAGATTTCTTTAATCCATAAAATAATATATAAAACATTCATAACAAAGTATTGTAATTTTTATTAACAAACCCTTTAAGATATTTCCTATTTTAATATTCCAACTGTTTCCCATTAAGGAAATTTATTTCTATATACATCTTCTAAAAATAATATTAATGGAAATATCCTATATGAATTATAAATCTATTCAATTTAAGTATAGGAAACTTGTTATTTTTTTTATTAAGTTGTCCCATAAGTCTATTTTCACCCATTTTTAACCAGTATTGCATTATATCTACTATCTTATCCACCCATGTCCTATCATGTATTAAATAACCATTTTCAACTAACAATATTTACATTCATTGAAGGATATATAGAAACATAAAAATTATATTTTAATGTTTATACCATTTCAGAACTCATTTATTATTGACATTTTACTAGATTTCATCCCTCATACTACTTCCTTTGAGTTTAAAAGATAATTATTATTGACTAATAGTGATTCAGCATCATTGGTAACTATAAAACAACAATTTTTTTTCTAAAACCACTCTCATAATCCTATAATGTAGTTGTGTGTCTAGATCATCCTATTCATTTGGTATTTTTGGAATCTATTCATGAGATAAATCATTCTTTTCATGATCCTAGACTTCATCAAAGTCTATCTCGCCCCAAGTTTCTCATTTTAATATTTTTTCCCTTTCATGAAAGGTGGGATACATGCTAACCATATTTTTTATTTGAATGATCATATATGTAATATATTTAACTATCCCTATAGTATTAAATAGGGATACACAGATCCCTTTAGGGTCCTTGTTTTTTTCTAAAAAAATATTTAACAACACATAAGAATCATACACTCATAAATATGATGATGAAAGTGTATTTACAAAATAGTGTTATCATATAATACCATTAGTTTCATTATTTTTACATTTTTTCGTATGTTTCCATATTTATATAACATGTATCCTTCAAGGAAAAAGGGAAGAATCACACAACTCATCATTGATCTCAGCATGTTTAAAATTGTGATCATTCTCTTTTCACACACAACCTTATATTATGGCGAATAATGAGGAGTGATTTGAGATAAAATATGAAAAACACAAGAATAATAATGAAAATTTTATTATGTTATTTACAATTAATGTTTATATATATTTTCTTAATCTTATAACCGTGAACGTTCCCAAATTAATTCTTATATTCTATGAATGATTCCAAAGAATATGATATATATATCCTCAAGTAGATATATCCATATCTAGTAATTTTATATGTAAACTTTATATAGTATTTGTACTCACAAATAAATTCATCTAGAAATAGTCTACACTTATATGTAAAAACGAACTAATGAATTTTCATCGCTTCTTAAACTTTTCAAATAAATGGGACCTTTTTCAATTTTCCTTCCAGACACGCCTGACATTTAATTTATTTTGTTCAAATGGATCCATATATCCATATTAGTTTAATCTAGTCAAATGAATTTTTTTTACATCTCTTAAATATTAATTCCTTTGTTATGTGTGTTATAATTTATGTGAAATATAATCATTATTTATTTTCATTGCCTTGTTTATTTAATCTAACAAATAAATCATATTATTTAAATATTATATACCACAACACATGATTTCCTTATAAATGAATAAAATTATATTAAAAAATATGAAAATAAATCCATTGGTATCAAGTTGAGGAATAGAAATAATGTTTGTTTTTGTAAATAATGGATCATAATGATAATATTTTAGATCCAAGATCAATTCAATTAGTAACAAGAGATTCTAGTCCCTAATATTCACCATAGAATGTTTAGATCTATTGGATGCTCATTGATATACCACCCCAATGAAAATTTACTATAATATATATGCTTATTATATTTGAATACATATGTGAGTACCACATATTGTATCTAATGCAAAAGTTTTATAAATTGATAGATTTCATTGGAAAAAACATATACGAGAAGCTTCTCCTTACTTATTTTATGTGGTGATGTCTATCTTCTAGTGGAACTTCTTACTACATGTGAAACTTTTATCATCTTTTTCCATTCATTTTATGTTTATCCTCTTATTATTAGAGGGTATTGAGAGGAATCTTTATAATTTTATTTAATGTTGGAGATATACCTCTATAATTTCATTTTATAAGCCATACTTAAAGAAGGATTTTCACATTTCATATCCTTACCACCATATATAAGTATGGTGAAATGAAATAGAATATACTAACCAACATTTTAAATATGGAAATTTGAATAAAAACTGAATATCTATTGAGGTATTAATTATATAATCAAAACTATGTGAATTTATTCTTTCAAGATAAACCAAATAACCCAATCAAGCTCAATAGAGCTAATGAGTTGGCATAATTTATGAACATCTCATAACCCTTCTCAATTTTTTTTATTATGATATACCTGGACATCTAATATAATTCATATATTTCTTTCTCCTAGTATAGATCATAGAGATGTCATATCATTCTATAAGAATCCATGTTCTCATTTAACTTCATGTTTTTAGTAGACATGGACGAATGCATAATACACCAAACATATTACATATTGTTCATATGTTTTTCATAGACATTATACTTCACACCACTCTCCTATTTGTAAATAAGGTCAAGGATAGAGTATTATATCATGGAAGAATATCATCCATGGAACAAGACAAACCATAGGAATCTGAATAATTCGTTGATGTTTTACCCAGTATAAAAATTGTCTTTCTCTAGAATTGATCCCTTAGATAATGTGGTTGAGAAAATTATAATTATTATAAAATAATAAAATATCAAATTATTTTTAACTCACTTAATTAAAATTGATATATATATATAATAATGTTAATTTAATTAAGTTTCTAACAATTTTATCATTTCTCAATGACCCTAAATAATTAAAATTTAATTTTAATTCCCTTTAGACATTATAGTGGATAATATAAATACTTACCTTATTATAATATAGTAAAATTAAATGATGATTAAATTATGGTTTCTATGTAGATTTTCATGATATATTATGGCTCACAACTGATTTTTATGTTCAGTGGACTATAAAATCTTTAATTCATAATTTGGATTTCATCAACACTTTCAGGAGAAATTATTACTGAATAAGAAAATGATTTTAAATAATATCCAATATTTTTTTTAATTCCAACCAACATCATTTTTTATTTTTCCTATTAAATAAAATTCCCCAAGATAGAGGCCTAAACTGAAACTTTAATTATGAGTCTTCATTAACACTAATAATTGAAGGAATATATAATTTATAGTAACTTGAGGGATTTTATTAATATGATTATGTTTTTCTATTTTATATATTAAATTTATCATTAATATAAATATGATTTTACTTATTTTATAAACAATGTACCGATAAATTCTTTTATACATAATCTTTTAATTTTATTTCCATAATTTCAAGTCAATTAAATTTGTTATATGATCATCGCCTTCTATTAACAAAATAAATTATATATTATGTAGAAATAAAATAAAATAAATAATGGCATGAATTGGAGATTTTAATAGAATTTAATTTTTTAGAGAATAATAAAAAATAATGTTACCATAGCGGAAAACCCATGAGCTTTTCAGGGATAATGTTTATATCATTCATCCTCTATCCAATGTATTTTCTAGGCTGGGTTTCTACTTAGACCCATCATGAACCCACTCAATGCTCCCTGGATCTCCATCCTAATAATATTTTTTACTTCACTCATATGTGAATGTAACAAAAAAGGGGTTATATAAGATAATACATGGACGTGAAATCATATTCATAATAAAGAGGGAGGAATGCCACATAGTTCATAAATTTAATTTACTAAAATTATTATAATAATATCCTGATTTAATTAAATGAAATTAAATCCAAAAAATAAAGACTAATTTATGCTCATAATCATCCACTATTGTAATGAATTAATATTTAAAAAACACGATTACATTCATTTTGATTTACAATTTAATTAATATAATCATGTTCGAAAGAAACCAATTATGAAAATAATCCTTTAATTCAATTTAAAAAAATAATAATCCATTAGGTATTTGAGATTCCAATCCATAGTAATATTAAATAATATAAATATATAAATTTTATTAAAAATTAAATTAAATAACTACAAATCATATAATTGAAAAAACTCAAAAATTACATGCTTGAGCTACAAGGGACGTATTGAGATCATAAAAAATCTATTTATGAAGAATATGACATACATATTTTTCTACATAATTTCATTTCATGTATGATTCATTAAATATCATACAAAACACATTTGAATTAATGATTCATATAATGATTTTCATTATCATGAATTTTTCATCATATCTTCACTACACATATAGTGTAGTAAACAATTTCATAATCAAATTAATTACTAATTTAATAATCATAATTATAACCCCATGAATGTAGTGTAAATTCAATAATTAAAAATCCATCTACATGTTTTTTATGAATAAATATTTATAAAATTAACTATTTACTTCCAACATTAGAAGTCTCGTTACATGATATGTATATCGAGATACACAACATGTATCATTGTCATTATATGTCTATGGTACACTCCTAGTGAATCAACATGTATTGTTTCATGGATATTTGTGGGATATATATTGTTTATCAATGTTATACATTGTGTTCTATCCTTGTTAAATAAATTTTAGTCCCTACAAATCAACTAATCATTACTATTGTATATTTGGCTGCACGTTTTTCGCCAACAAAATGTATGGACTTCAACCCATGTAACCTAGTTATATAGTGTGCCATCCCACATTTTTTCTTCCATCCAGTAATGGTAAATAACAATAAATTTAAATTACAACATTATATTCATTTGGAAATGTGTTGAATTAATTCTTTAATTTTCCTACTGAAATGAATTGGGATACAAAACACATACACCGACTATATGTCACGAATAATGGTGAATTTTTTCAATGATTCATGACACATTCTAGTGGGTTTATCATATGTTTTTCATTTAAAAATTAATCGAATATAGATCTAATGAGAGATTAAATAAAAGAGTTAGAATTTATCTCAATGATAAGATACATTATTGAATTATAAGAAACAAAAAACCCATTATATACATATCAAAATAAATAATAACTAATTAATTTTAATGTTAATTTTATAACTCTAATACCACTTTGTGGTTTTCAATTCATCGGATGAACGTTTTGGGGATATAGACACCTCATCATTATAACAGTTTCAATAGATCATTCATAATTTAAATGAAATTAATACCATGATAAATAAAAATTTGATGAAAAATATTACAAAATTAATATGTTGAATCCAAGAGAGAGGATCATCAAAATAATTTATAATTAATTTTAAAATAAATGAATAAATATTACTTCAATCATGATATTTTTATCAATTAATGATTAAGATCTCATAACCCAATAAAAATTTTCTCAACACATAGGGAGTACCCAAATTTTGACACATAATGAAGGTAAATACATTCTCATTTGATATCCAAACAACAATAATGAACCATCAAGTGCTATCTAGATGGATAGATTGCCACTCATTGTTATCTATAGTAACATCATGATCCTTCATGCTCAATTTAATTTTATCCAAATACTCTCTATCATGAAGGGATGTTAGGATGAGGGACATCTTGATAGGTAACTATTTTTAGAACCATTAAATATTCAATGATTGACATAGTGGTCTAATTATAGACAATGTATTATTTTTTAACATTTAATTAATTTATCAAAGCCTCTTAATAATATATTAACCATAAACAAAACCCCATTATGTGTAATAAATTAATATTAATATTTTATTTTATGTTATTCTATAACCCACACTATTATATATAAATTTAATTTACAATGTGATAAATAAATATTCAACACTAGATATAATATTTTCCACTCATTCAACTCGACATTTAATTAATTCTTGAATAAATATTTAAAGAAACTCTATTCATTAAATAAATTAATAATATTGTATTCACAATATGGATAATAAATTTTTATTTAATATTTATATAACTAAATAAATAATTTATTTATAAAACAATATTTACTTATTTAGGTGAAATTAAACATTTATAAATAAATATTACATATTAATTAAATTAATAAAATTTTAGGAAAATAAATAGTTATTTAATATTTTAAACCCTTTAATAAAACATGAATAAATGATACATCTTGATCCAGAGAATAATATTTATTCCAATAGTAAAATATAAATAATATTTATCTGGGGTTGAAGGAAACAAATTTTTTTTGGCCCTCTCGGCCAGTTCCTTAGTGGTATTATGAGGGTCTTCTTATATTCCACTATAACTATTTCAAAATAGGTCAATGCACCCATAAAAGATAATGAAATTCTATATAGACAAAATCTCACACAAAATTCCATTGTATAATAAAGTCCCATTGTCATTATTTCACATCAATTAGCTCGGATTGACATGGTATCATCATATATGCATGATAGATTTTTCATTGACTATCTGAAATGAAATCTTCATAACACCATTACCATTGAATTTAATTAAAAAGTTATTTTCACTCCATGGAAATAGATATAAATTATATTGAAAAAGAATGGTAAAAAACCCTTTCATTGAATTATTCATTAATAATATATCATTCATAATGAATCCAATGAGGGAAACCTTTTTGTAATCATATATCATCATGGAATACCTATATACATCATAGTGTGTGAGTCATGGTATGAAATAATAAAAATATTAATAACTAAGGATCATTACACATCCTCCCATATTAAAATTTTCATGAACACCTAAATAAGTGATCATTCTATAGTTGGAACATATCATAATATCACACCATGGATTCTAAAAAATCTTAATATAAATAGATAAAGTCTCATATGATTATGATTACCCTCACTTAAATGTCAACATACAATGTTCCCAGTCATATAATGTTATCTTACCATAGAAAAAGGATTAAGAATATCATCATTTATTTTTATGGTTCACAATATAGTCAAGAACTAGTATTCCCTTCCAGATACAATATTTACTCTAGAACATTATTACATTAATTTCATGTAGAACTATGAACGATACATAGTAATATATTTTAATTAATATTCACTTATTTGAATGAACATAAAATCTAATGTACAATAATTGGGTTTCTAACCACAATTCCAATACATAAAAATATATAATACACTATGATGATCATCAATACAAATGAAGTCAAATTAATTTTTTGAGGGGATTATATTATTACACTATTAGGGATAAATAATGTCACAAACCGGCCTAGGTACCTTGGTTACCCAATAACTGAGATGACCATTAGAAATCCTATATGGTGTTCCTAATCCCCACAAATTGTTGAGAAACACCTTGAATCATTTAAAATGAATGTAGGAAAAAATATTGCAAAAAAAGTATTGAATCAAGATAAAAAATAAGAATGAATATAAGAACAAATCCATAGGGATAGACAAATCAGAAGTAAAATTGGCTTCAAAACCCAAAAGTAACATATAAAAGTACCATAACAATATAATGTTAACCAACCCACATCCCAAAATACATAACTCCCAAAGAACAAGGATCAATATCTACTACCACCTACATATTGTGTCTTACCCCTACTTGAACCTGGAAGAGGACAATCTACAATCACCTAAAGGCATAGATAAGGAGTGAGCTAATATACCATTAGGGTGTCAACAATGATTCCATATTACTATGCCACAACTATTTAACCAATGAATAATAAACATTTTTCATAAACATGTGTGGAATTTAAATATAATATTTAAAAAAAATATAATGCATGACATTAAGGTGATGGAAATACCTTAAACATATGGCGTAAATAAAATTTTAATATAAATCAACTTACATAAATCATAAGGAATGGTAAAGTAGTTTACAAATACAATATTATATATTTCAAATATAAAAAATGATTAACATAGTCTTCTTAAAAAATGTATGATTTTTCTAAGATATGGGATCCTTACAAACTCCAAGTTGAATCTTGGAAATATGTGTATGCAAATATTCCTCGAACACTGGTCAAAGTGAACTCATCCCCATTCCATCGGGGATGTGACTTGTTGCACTAGGATTTTTTAGTTGTATAACTTCAAAAGAGTTATATCCTAATAAATCACTAACTAAAAATCCATTCATGTACTCTAAGAAAATAATTGATGAGAAATTTATTTCAAGACTTCTTAAAATAATGTTCATCCCATTATCCTTTTTAAAATTCCAACATCAATTTAATAAAATTTTACTTATATGCCAATTTAAATTCCATTTCCTTCAATTTCACAAAAAAACTCCAATTCAATAGTATTGTTGGCTTTTCTAAATTTCATGCCAAATCAAATTATTAGTTCCCCAATCCACCATAATTGGTTTTTTAATAAATAAATTTAAATTAGTTGAAATAAATTTCTTTTACATGAAACTATTCTATTTGAATAAAAAAATTATCCTTAATCAAATTGTCTAATCAAAACGGAACCCCCAACCTCAGGATCACAAAATATCAAAGTACAAGCACTAATTATGGAACTATAAGAAAGAACATCAGCAATTATAATCCAAGAATTAATCCCTAATTCAAGATCTAAAACATTGGATATTATATTGTCTAATTCTAAAGAGATCTAGAGACCCTAGGGAGTAAAGTGGAGAGAGCATGGAAAATAAAATTAGAAGAGGTAACCTACTGATTATAGATCGAACACCATTCCCCTAGCTTCTATTTGCTTCCATATTGGGGAATAGGGACCCAGAGCCCCTCTTCGGAATCTTATAGGATGAAGATAGAATATGGATATCATTCATACCCATTTGGAATCCAAAATTTTTATTTCATGATTTTTAAAAATAGTTTTCATACTAAAAAACCCCATGCACATGGTTATCTGGGTTGAACCATAAGGTCATACAAACCATGAACCCATGTTGTGAATCCATGATGATGGGGTTTCAATGTTTCTCCTTAGTGGGAAAAACATTTTTCTAACCATACACCAACTGTGCAAACCCTCACTTTCTATTTCTTCATGTCTTCACTAGAAGGGCACAGTTTTTGGACAAAATGTGTTCCAACCATCCACAACCCAAAAGTCCTTTTAAATTTTAATATTTTCTCCCAAAACAAACTGAAACAAAACCAAATTGATGCATGTCAAAAATAGGATCTTAAAAATACATCCATAAATAAACAAGATGTTATAAATATGTTTTATTACACATAATTGAATGATAAATTAATATTTTATTTATTTTAAATTCATTATACATATCCAACATATATTTTTAATCACTTTTTCATGTTGTACTAAGATATTAAACATAACATTCATGATTATATTGAGGTAATTTTTTTTCAATGGATCAACAAAATTCTCATATGTGGCCACCCAATAGGGCTAATTTCAATTTTATCGACTATTTCAAATATGATATTATATAATCGAATGAATGTTTGGGTCATTTAGGAAGATATGAATTTTTTACCAAGAGAACCTACTCCATGGATGTCATAGTGAATTTCAATTACTCCATCAGTTCTAGGAACCTACTCCTATTTAATAATTAAATTAATTTTCTAACAACCTTATATGGTAGAATATGAGACAACAACATACTCTTCTGCAATTGTGGAGTCCACTATAGTGTCTTGTTCAGAACTCCTTCTACTAATGTCATATATTTTATTAGAATTACATGTAAGCTCCAACTCAATCATAATATCCCTAATGCTATAAGCATAAAAATTATATTCTTATACAATAACATCTATCTATTTATATGATACATGAAATGAAACACTAGTAAATGAATGTTTTATGATTTCTTCATATAAAATAACTTTAAAAACATATCATTGAATGAGTCATAAATGTTATAAGAAAACCACAATGATCAATTCCTATATATCATATTACCTAAAACAAATGTTCATACACCAATTTGTTTCCCATAAAAGCATTTTCCAGGCCATATATTTACAAATGAATTGTTGGCACATCAATTTTGATAAGAATTATGTCATCTGAATTTAATATCCAAAATTATACAACATAGCCACTAATTATTTTATACAAACAAGAATCATTCATGTTCTTGATGAAGCTATCCAATTTTTTTGCATATTCAAACTAGATATTCTATATCTAAATAGCTTACATCAATCTATAAATATACTTATGAATCCTTTACACCTTATCAAGATAATTTGACAATTGAGACCCATATTGTTTTATCACATACACATCCTTGAATAGTAACTAAATGGAATTTTTCAACATAATGGGTGAAAAATTTTCATCATAGTAAATAAAATTATTTTTCATAACCATTTACAACCATGAATAATTAATAGGTATGCACTCTACCATCAATTTTTTTTACTTGTGAAAACCCCTTTATAAACTGATGGGTAACAACCCTTCTAGTTCATACACCATGTTATCAACATGGTATGTTTTTAGGTAGTCTATTTTAGATTTTAAAATTTTTAATCCATTTCATGAAATAATTACTCTAAATACCCTCTTTGTAGGGGTTATGGTCATCTCTAATAAATTGTACATCATCATAATTTTTTAAAGGAAAACCATATATCTTGTGGACATTACATGTTCTACAAAAACATTGATGGTATAATGTAATCCATGTAAATAATTCCTCCAGAACTCATGGTGGAATTATATCAACATCTATCTCAACAATATAATTTACTTAATTTCTATAACATCACCAAGTTATACATTCATCTAAAAAACCATGAATCATGTGTTCTACTTACCCATTAAAACACCATTTGGAGCCACACACATTCATAGTTGGGTTATAAAAGTGTTAACCCACAACCAAATGTTTTAACCCAACAATAATAATTTTTTTATTTAGGGATTATTTTATTGTAATTAAGATGTCATATATATATGTTCCACAACCAGAAATACACATAAAATATATATTAAGATATTTTTCTATGCATATTTCATTATATATATTTATAACTAATTTAGATGAAACCAAAATATATACGATTAAACAAATAAAAAGGGCATAACTCTAGAATGAAATAGAATAGTCATAGTAATTGATCATCAATTAAACCATGTAAAAAATGTATGATTCATCCAATCAGACACACCATTATATTGTGCTGTTTTATATGGCGTTAATTTTTGATCTATTCCGCAATCTATTAGATGGAAAATGTATTTCATGCTATATTTTTTCCACCCATATGTTAATAGGGTATGTAGTAAGATATTCTCCTAAGATACCAATTGTAGGATCGAAATGATGTAGATTCTAAATATACTAGAGGGGGTGAATTGTATACATTAAAAATTAATTTGGAAATTTTAAAGATGTTCAGGTTTAAAAAAGTTAAACAATGTAAATTCACAAATCCTCTAGTTTTACAAACTTGTTTGATTCCGTAAATGTGATTCCGAGAATTTAATTCCAGAAAAGTGGTTCTGGAAATGAAACTTAACAAAAGTTTACAAAGATAATTATTCTACCATAAAGATTATAGAATATTACTAAATCATAGTATACAATTATAAGGAAGTATAAAATAGTTATACTTTCCTCTTGAACCAAAATTCAGCAGAAAACATGAAACAAACCATGTAACAAATAATAAATCTTTTAACCCAAAGAGAAAGGGTAACGAACAACCTTGGATAATGGTCCCTTGATTTATACATTCAAGAATGTATTTCTTACCCACACTAGGGTAAGCCCTCGATACAAATATCGGAGTCTGCCTTTATATCCTCGCAAGCCCGGAACTTCAAGGTAGTCAGCCCCTCTATCTTCCACAACAAGGAAGTCCTCGAACTTTTAGGTAATTGGAACCTCTATCTTCCTATCCCTGAATGCCCTATAATGTACTCAGCAAAATTCAGAGTTGCACAAATAAATTCTAAACATGAAGTTTAGTATTCACAAAGCATGAGAGTCTCTCTCTAGTAATCACTTTAATAACATGTAATCTCTAGAGTTGTATAATAGTCAGTGTTGTGTGTTGAGCTCTTTAAAATGAGCTCATATTTATAGGCACAGCTTCAATGGTCAGATCCCTCCTCCAATAGTCATATTTTTTCATGAATTTCAGAGGGACCTGTACACATGTCACTCAAAAAATAGTTAGTAAGTAACTGAATGCACGACATTGTTTTTTAACTAAAACAACTGTAAGAAAAATATGGTTACTTAAACAAAACAATTTACTGGAATGTAAGGAAAATAAAAGTCCAGAGTCTAACCAAAAACTATTTGGTATCTATAATACATAAATATTTGGATTTTGTTTCCAAGGAATTTGGAACCTAAATTCTATATAATTCCAGAGTCTGAATTTCAAGGATATTCTTAGTCTGAATTCATTAGAATTCAGAGTCTTAACATAGAATGTTTGGAGTCTAAATTCAGAATGTTCGGAGTCTGAATTCAGAAGAATTCGAAGTCTGGTCTCAGAATGTTCCAAGTCTGAATTCAGAAGAATTCAGAGTCTAAACTCATAATGTTCGGAACCTGAATTCATAGAATTCGGAGTCTAAACTCAGAATGTTCGGAACCCTAATTTAGAAGAATTCCGAGCCTGAACTCGTTGGATTTCGGAGTCCCAATTCATGAGAATTCGGAGTATGAACAAAGAAAGTTCAAAACCTGAATTCAGAGAATTCGGAAACTGAATCTGGATCCTGAAAACAGAATAATCTATATCTAACTATTTATAAGTTTCCGAGGATTTAGATAAGAAAATGAATTTCACACTTATAAATAAAAAATGGGTTAGGCTAAAAATATGAACAATGAAAAATAGGTGAGGAAAATTTTCCTTGGGGAAGGAAATTTTTTTATCATGTAAAAACTTAGGGTAAATGAAATTTTTATCAAGATAGGTTGTTTGTGATTTTCAGAACATGGAGGAATGGAATAGTCACAAGGAAACCTTATTGACTCAACAATCTCCCCCTTTTTGGAAAGCACAAACATCCTTAGGAAAAATAATTTAAGGACTTAGAAAATAAAACTTATCTCCCTTAACATATGAGAAATTCTGAATACGACTAACTCCCCCTTAGGATTTGGAATCACTAAGGATTGTATTCAAGATTTCTGGATTTAGGCTTAGCATTTTATTGTATATGAAAATCTTATTAGATAAGAAATCCCCCTTAAATGAACTCCCCCTTACATTGAGAAATTTATTCTTTACTTAGTATTCTTTTTTCCATTCTCCCCTTTTGTGATTTCAAAAAATGATTAAAGGGAATGGATAAGAAAATATGGTACCAGAAACATTAGTACTAGACAACAAAATATATAAAGAGAAACACAAATTTTCATTAAGATTTTAAAAATTACACAAGGAAAGAAATACGACAAAATATAGGAATTGAACATTATTATCCTTCATTTTCCTTCATCATCAACTTCTTCACAATGGTTTTGAGCTTCTTGAGTTCCTTGTGGACTTCCTCTGCTCATTTAAGAAGCTGATCCTGGTCCTCTGTTTTCTTCTCTGAGGCTTTGATTTTTTCTTCCTAAGCCTTAAGGAATTCTTCCTGACCCTTCAAAACTTTTTCTTTCATAGAACATTATCCTTCAAGATCGATTCTAAAATCTCTTTCCCTCTTCCAACTCTGAGTAACTAAGTACAACTTTCCATTTAGATCTTTCACTTATTGCTTTCGGGAATTCTGTTCTAGAGATAGCTTATCCTCAAAACTATTTGTGAGATCCTTGATCTTCACCTCTTCGGTGTCAAATTCATCCTTCACACTTTCTTGTAAATCATCAAGAATTATCATGTCTTCAACTGTCTTCCTTGACCAGCATGTCATCTTTTTTAACAATCTTTTGTGATCTTCATAGTTAATAAGAAAATTCTTGAAGTCTACCTCGATTTTGACACATTTATCCATCACCATGGATGCTGAATCCGATTTATGATTCAAGGTGTGTTGAATCATTTCGCATCTCGAGTCTATCCTTGTAATTGTAGAGATATTCCCAAAAAGCTTCATCAATTATTGGACTACAAAATCATGTCCAAGTGTTGACGATTCTGATTCAGATATTTTTCTATGTGAGGGTTATTTTTCTAACTCAGTAGCTTTTAGCTTTGAAGATCCACCAACATCTTTCTTATTTACCACATCCTAGGATGGTGTATCAACTACAACCTGTTTTCCCTTACCAACTTTGGAATGACTTCATCTTGATCAGGAGATTCATGTTCACTATCAGACATCTGAACAATTTTGTGTTCATCCAATTCTTCCATTTTAGCTTCTTCCTCAGCATCCTCTGGGTGAATGAACTAATGGTTTATGATTTCTTCTCCAAATGGTTTATCTACTTCATCTTCAGCCTTCTCTTCATCCTTATCAGGAGTAGAAAGATTTGATGATTCATCTTGAGAGCTTCGAAACAATAATTTCTCATAAGAGCTTTCCTTGTCATGAATATCCTCAACATTCTTTAGCAGATCTTCAGTATCATCACTTCCTTCTTTTTCTTCTTCTACTTATTTTTCTTCAACAACTTTTTCTTGGAGTTTTTCCAGAGTCACAAACATCTTTCCTGGAGTCTGAGGTAATGGTTCTATCAAGAAATATTTAGGTACCGGAATATGCTCAGAATCTTTCTTAGCCTCCCTTAGGAGTGATTGAACTATTTCATCCTCCAACATCTTCTTCTTATGCTTCATATCTTTTTCTTGCTTGTCAAGGTCAACAGAAGCCTTTTCCTTCAAAGCCTTTGCCTCAGTAGGATCCAATCCAAACATAGGCTCCCCTTCTTTTTGATTTTTCTTGTCTTCCCTCTACTTTGCTACAACTTCATTAGGATATACTTTTTATTTCTATAGCTTCAGTGGTGAGTATTGGGTTTTCTTTTCCACTGGGGTTTTTGACTTTTCTTCCATTTCCTTCACTTTCTTCTTCATTCCATCATTTTTAGAGGTTTCAGACACCTCCATTTTCTTTTATAAGGCTTCTTCCTTCTCCTCAAGAAAATCATAAAATTCTTCAGATTCTTTAGAAAATCCATCTTTCATTCTTTTGAGAGTGTCATCACTCAACAATATAACTTTGGAATTCCTCTACTTAGATCTACAAGGGATTTTAAAATATTCTAGAAACTGAACAATCATATTTGAAAAAATGGCTGGATACATGATAATGTGAGCCTTCATATTTCCATTCTTTATATTTTCAATTGTAACCAAGATTTTCTTAACCAAATTTATCTTCCTTAGGTTTACCAAGAAATCCAGAATGTACATATCACATTTCTTCAATGTGTCCTTGTCTCCTTTTCTCGGTATGATGAATCATTGAACCCACAATTCAAGAATCTAATAATTTGTAGACAGGTGAAGAATATTTGGAGTCTTTACCTGTGACATACCAAGGAAAACCATACCCTTCACCTTATTAAAACATCATTAATCATCAGGAAGCTTATGAGAGCAACACTCAGCTTCCCCTTCATAAGGTATTCCAACCAAGCTTGCAGCCTTTGTATATGACAAAGAATATTTCCTCCCATATAACTCAAAAAAAACTTGTCTATGCCTTCTTCCTGGAAGAAAGTTACTAACTCATAGGATTATATTAACAATTCCAGATATACCAGATCCTTAGCTTTTGGTTTTGAGAGGCAAACACATTCCCATCCATTCACCTTAATATTCTTTGATATAATAGAATCATACTTTGACAAAAACATCAGATAAACTAAACTTTATCTGTATATCTTCCATTCTAAGATTGGTTTGAAAGTTGAAAAATATTTTTGATAGGATACTTCATCAGACATTCGAAAGTAAGAAAGATCTGGGAAATTCGAAATGAGATTATGTAGGAGGGGAGAGCATCAGCACACGAAGGCTTGAGTTTAGATGTGGGACAACCATCGAGGTTCCTTTATATAGGCAATCAAAGCGACATTTCAGATTCCATACTCAATCAAAAGGTTGAAAAACCTTCTGATTAGATCTGATGGTTGAGATGATAGCCGGAAGGATATTTTAATAGAATCTGATCTTTTGAGGTTTTTAATATAAACTTTTGGATTTAATAAAAATTGAATACAAAAGTTTAAAAACAGATGAAAATACCAACAAGTAAATGATTATTATGAAATTCAAGAAAGGAAACATATCATTTGGATAGCTAGGAAGAATATTTGTATTGAGAAAAAAATTTCTTGAAGAACATTATATTTTGAAAAAATTTGATTAAAAATATTTAAAATGAAAATATCCATTAAGAAAATTATAATTAAAAAATTCTTCAGTGTGAAAAAATTAAGTAAAAAATTCTTTATTATGAAAATTTTCTGTATTAAAATATTCATTATGAAAATTTTAATTACAAAAATCTTCATTATGAAAAATTAAGTATGAAAATATTCATGATGAAAATTTTAAGTACCAAAATTTTTAGACTAAATTTTTTTTTTTGAAAATATGACTACTAAAATTTTCATTTTGAATGATTTAGAAAATCCGGATATGAATATTTTAAAAATGAAAGATTTACAATATCTGACTATGAAAATTTTCATTACGAAATATTTAGAAAATTTGACTATGAAAATTCTCATTATGAAAGATTTAGAAAATCTCACTATGATAATTTTCATTATGAAAGATTTAGAAAATCTGGTTACAAAAATTTTTATTATGAAAGAATTTTTTAAAAAAGAACTTAACAAACAAATGTACTCCCACTATGAAAAAGAGTTTCTTACTGTAAGGAGATAGGTTTCAATAAGAAGTTAATAAGGAATATTAACTTACATTTATCATTACTAACTTATGTTTAATGTATTCAAATATATCGAAGGGTAAATATTTTGTGAAAATATCAGCAAGTTGATCTTGTGTTCTAATAAATTGAAAAATGATATCTCCTTTTTATCTGTGATCCCTAAGAAAGCGATTCCTAATATCTATGTGTTATGCACGAGAGTGATGTGCAGTGTTTTTACTTAGGGAAATGGCACTAGTATTATCACACAAAATTTTTGTTTTGGTAAAACTCATACCATAGTCTATGAGTTTGTGTTGCATTCACAGCACTTGAGCACACCAACTTCCAGCTGTTACATATTCAGCTTCGGCAATGCAAAGTGCTACTGAGTGTTTCTTTTTACATGACCATGAATCTAATGAATATCCCAGGAAATGACAAGTTTCTGATTTACTTTTCCTATCCATTATACATCCACTAAAATCAGAATATGAGAAACTTTTTAAAAAAAATCATTTCCAGAAGTATAAAATATTCCTAGATCCTTGGTTACCTTTATGTAGGGAAATTTTTTTCACTGCCTTAAAATGAGATTTCATTAGATTGGATTGATATATTGCACATAAGCATACTGGAAACATTATGTCTAGATGACTAGATGTCAAGTAAAGTAGACTTCCTATCATACCTCTAAAAGATGTTTGATCTACTAGTTTCCCAACTTCATCAAGATCAAGTGAATTTGAGTTAATTATGGGAGTACTTATACTCTTAGTGGTTTCATATCCATACTTTTTAAGACGATCTTTAATATAATTATTTTGGGATATATAGATTCTTTCTGGTTTTTGAGATATTTGAATACCAAGGGAAAAAGTTAACTCACCCATCATACTCATTTAAAACTCAGATTTCATTAGATCGGCAAAGAAATCAGTTAATGATTTCTAAGTTTAACCAAATATAATTTCATCAACATAAATTTGAACAATCAACACATTTTTCTTATATTTCTTTATAAAAAGAGTTGGATCAGTATTTCCTTTTACATAATTATTTTGAATCAAAAATCATGTAAGTATATCATACCAAGCTCGAGGGGATTTCTTAAGTACATACAATGATTTGGTAAGTTTGAAAACATGATCAAGATTTTTTGAATATTGAAAACCAGGAGGATGTTCAATGAAGACTTTCTCTTGTACAAAACCATTAAGAAAATCATATGTAACATCCATTTGAAAAAATTTTAAATTGAAGAATGATGCAAAGGCAAGTAGAGTATGAATATGTTCAAGTCTAGCAACTAGAGCATAGGTTTCTTTATAGTCTATTCATTCTTGTTGATTATATCCTTTAGCAACCAATATAGCTTTATTTTTTACTATGATTCCATTTTCATCACATTTATTTCTGAAGACCCATTTTACTCTAATAATAGATGTTTCCAACGGTCTCTCAACCAATGTCCAGACTTTATTCCTTTCTAATTCATTTAGCTAATCTTGCATAGATGTTATCCAATCATCATGACCTAAATAATTATCAGTGCTTTTTTGTTATAAATGGGAAAGAAGTGAAAGATATTCTAATTCATTCATTAAGGAACTTCTATTCCTTACAGGTTGATTTACATCACCAAGGATACTATCACTAGGATTATTTTTAAGAAACAACTGATTTTGGGTTTTATAAAACCTCTTCATCAATATAGGGTAGGAAATATTCTTGGTTGAATGTTTTAGAAATAACCACTTGAACATTTTCCTTATCAGAACGATCTTCTATCAAGGGTTTATAATCAGTTTTTGAAAACACATCTGAGGATGTGGGTTGAGGTTGTTTAAAAACAAAGGGATCAGTTTTATCAAATTTTACATGTACTGTTTCTTTAACAGTACAAGTGTTTTTATTGAAAACATTATAAGCCTTAGAAGTTGTGGTGTATCCTAAGAAAATACTTTCATCATATTTTGGTGAAAATTTGTGTAGATTATCTTTATTTTTCAGAATGAATACCTTGCATCAAAAAACGTTGAAGTTGGAAAGTCTAGGTTTTCTACCATTCTATAACTCATAAGGACTTTTATCAAGAAAACATCTAATAAAAAAAGATTTATATTATAACAATTAGTACTTACAGCTTCGTCCCAAAAAAATTTGGCAACTGAATATTCACTCAACATAGTTCTTGTTATCTATTGAAGAATTCTATTTCTTCTTTCAACAGCACCATTTTGTTGAGGTGTTATGGGTGTTGAGAAGTTATGAGTAATGCCTTTTCTACTACAAAAATTTTCAAAATAATAATTTTAAAATTCTCCTCTATGATCTCTATGAATAGTTATGAATGGAAGGTTTTCTCCTTTTTAACTTGGGCACTTAAACTTTTGAAATAAAAAAAATATTTTGATTTAATTGCTAGAAAATAGACCCATGTAAATATAGTGTAATCATCAACTAAAACAAATACATAATACTTGTCGCCAATGCTTCCCGTATGTGTTGGACCAAAAAGATCTATATGAACTAACTTAAATGCATCAGTTGTTGAGACATCACCGATTGATTTAAAACATGATTTATATTGCTTGTCATATTGATAAGGATCACAAACTTTTAAAGAATCAAATCTAAGCTCTGGTAGATCCCTAACTAGTCTTTTCATAGAGGGATTTCGTAGGTTCCTAATGTTATAGTGTCCTAACCTTCTATGCCACAACCGATAATAATCTTCCATTGCACTAAGTCAAGGCAGGTCTTGGCTCCTAAGGTCTTTTAAGTTTAGTGTGTAAACATTCTCTTGCCTATTGGAAGAAAGAATAAACTCTTCTTTCGAATTGTGTACTAAGAACTTGTCATTCCTAAAATTCACAAGGTAACCTTCATCACATAATTGACTTATGCTAATGAGGTTGTGATTAATACCCTTAAAAAATAAAGCATTGGAAATTAATGTTTTTCCAAGAAGAATTATGTTACCTGTACCAATAATTTCTCACTTAGCATTATCTCTGAAAGTTAATTTTCCTCCTTTCATCTTGATAATATTCTCAAAGAATTTTTTGTGATCGGTCATGTTCCAAAAACATCCACTATTCATGTACCAAGTATTGTAGTTGGTACTTTATTTACTTTCTTGAAAATAAGAGTGTTAGAGTTTTGGAACCAAAACTTTCTTGGATCTGGAATCTTTAGAAAGAAATTTTTTAGGAATACACATTTTCGTAGAAAAATAAAATTTATGAATACCTAAAGACTAAATTTTTTTAAGGAACAATTTTTTGCCCAATTCCCACCACACTGACACTTAGTGCATAATGGAGCACTTTGAGGGGAAAAAATTATTATTAAAAATCATTTTTGAACTAGTATAACCAAATCCATAATTATTACTTAAAGGTATAATTTGAGAACACATCTTATCAAAATTTTCCTTAACTAAGGTAAAGTTTGACAAACACTTAATCAAGGAAAATATCTCTGAATTTAGTCTAATAACTAAGTTATTATCTTCCAAAACATTAGCTTTAGCTCTAGAGTTAGGCTAGAAAACATTTTTCATAGAAATTGCTTTTTCTAGATCCTTAGAATGTTTATCCTTCTCAGAATTTACTTCCTCAAGGTTCTTTGAAATATATTCAAAATCAAGGGTTTTAATATCAAGATCTTTAGAAATATCTGAAATTTCATTTGTATGAATATAAATCCTTGAATTTTCCTTATGATGCTTTTTTTTACTTTGGAATTTTCATTCTCGAGGATCTTAGAAGACCTAGAAAATTCTTCATAGGTAGGTAATGTATTATCTTTATCAGAAGAAGATTCCTCAACCGATGATTCATAATATTTACTATCACTATAATTAGAATTCAAGGATACATTGGTTATGGATTCAACATTGTGTACCTTTTCCATTAAACAATGATTTTCAATAGGTACTCTGGCTAGTAAACAAATATTCTTCTATCCAGAAGATTCGTAATCCAAAGATTCATCAAACGAGTCTCCCCCACTGGCTGTCCAGGTGTCATTATCTTTCAAAAATTTCTTAGCTTTATCTTTGTATTACTTCTTTCTATTTCTCTCAGAATTATTTTCCTTTCTTTCTTTTCTCTTAAAAAAGGACAATCATGCCTTATATGTCTAACTCTTTTGCATTCAAAACAAGTGACTTCAGAGTCTTTCTTATCCTTTCTTTATTTCTTCTTGTATCTATACTAAAAGTCTTTCTTTCCAACTATATTTTTCATCCTTAGATCAAGATTAGATAGTACATTCTTAGAATGTTCACTTTCACTTGATTCAGATAAATTAGTGACCTTCTTAGACTTAGATATCATAACTCTCTCAGGATTCTTAGCTTTCATATGATTTGAAGTAGTTTTAAAAGAAACACTTACATTCTCATTCCTCTTATTAACATTGTCACCATCTCTTTTCATTCTAGTCTCATGTTGAATAAGAGTTCCAAAAAGTTCATCAAGAGTAATCTGTGAGACTTTCCTATTCTCATCTATAGTTGTTCTCTTGGATTCCCACTCATTAGGAATGATGTCTATAATCTTGTCTTCAAGTGCCTCATCATCCAAACCTTTTTCACCCATAGATTATAAGATGTTTACAATAGTCATAAATCTGTGTTGTACCATACATATAGGTTCTCCATAAGGAATTTAAAAACCATTGTACTCAGCTCTAAGCATAACTCTTCTAGTTTCAATAACTTTGGAAGTACCAAAATGGGTAACTTTAAGCTTCCTCCCAATAAAATTTGCGGCTTCACAAGATGAAATATGGAGATATATATTCCTAGTATTAGAACACAAAAAATTTATTGTGTACCTTATAGTTATGTTGATATTATGACTTCTCTTGATTAGTAAAAGTTCTAACTTCCATAATAGGAATCTTGTAGTCTCCAGTAAGCATAACAATGTTTTCAAATCCAGTATTAATAAAAAAAATATTCATACAATATCTCCAATATTTGTAATCATTCCCATAAAAAATAGGTGGGCTAGTAGGATTAAGATAGTATATCAAACCAACATTCATTCCTACCATCTCAGAGAAAGTCTTCCACACAAGCTTGTTAGTAATAAAAGTTTGTAAATAAGGAAGAAAATTTCCTAAGCAAGGAAAATAGAGAAAAATGAAAAATTGAGAAAGAAAACATGTATGGGAATATAAGTATTTCAGAGACCACCTCTGATACCAATTGTTAATATGGTATGAAGTATGATATTCTCCTTTGATATCAACTGTAGGATCGAAATGATGTAGACACTCAGTATACAATAGGGGGGGTGAATTGTATACTTTAAAAATTCCTTTGGAACTATTAAAGATGGCTCATGTTTAAAAAATTTATAAAATGTAAATTCACAAAACCTCTAATTCTACAAACTTGCTTGTCTCCAAAAATGTGATTCTGAGAATGTAATTCAAAAAAAGTGGTTCCGGATATGAAATTTAACAAAAGTTTACAAAGATAAAGATTCTACCTTAAAGCATATAGAATCTTACTAAATCAGAGTATACAAATATAAGGAAGTATAATATAGTTGTACTTTCCTCAACAACCAAAATGCAGCAGAAAACATGAAACAAAACAAGTAACAATTAGTAAATATTTTAACCTAAAGAGAAAGGGTACCCAACAATCTTTGATTAAGGTCCCTTGATTTATACTTTCAAGAATGTTTTTCTTACCCACACCAGGGTAAGCCCTCAATACAAAGAACGGAGTCTTTCTTGCTATCCCCACAAGCCCTAAAATTCAAGGTAGTCATCACCTATCTCTCCCTCAATAATGATGTCCTCGAACATTAAAGTACTCAGCACCTCTGTCCTCCTATCCTCGGAATCCCTCAAATGAAATCAACAACATTCAGAGTTGCATGAAGCAATTTTGAACAAGAAGTTAAGTATGCACTAAGAATGTGAGTCTCTATCTAGAATTCACATCAATATCATGTAATCTCTAGATCCATAGACCAAACATTGTTGTGTGTTGATCTCTCTCAAATGAGATCCTATTTATAGGCACAACTCCAATAGTCAGCTCCCTCCTCCAACGGTTATATTTTTCCGTGAATTTTGTGGGGACTTGTACACGTGTCACTCAAACAACGGTTAGTTAATAACTAAATGCATGAAATCATTTTATAACTTAAAAAAGTATAAGAAAAATATGGTTTCTTAACCAAAACCATTTCCCGGATTGTAAGGAAAATTATAGTTTAGAGTCTAACCAAAAACCATTCAGTGTCTATAATGCATAAATATTTGGATTCTGTTTTCCGAGGAATCCAAAACCTGAATTCTATATAATTCTAGAGTATGAATTTCAAGGATATTAGGAGTCTGAACTCATTAGAATTTTGAGTCTGATGTTAGAAAGATCAGAGTCTTAATTTAGAAGAATTCGGAATCTGAACCCAGAATGTTCAGAGTCTGAATTTAGAAGAATTCGGAGTCTGAACTCAGAATGTTCGGAGTCTGAATTCAGATGAATTTGGAGTCTGAACTCAGAATGTTCGGAACCTGAATTCCTAGAATTTGGAGTCTAAACTCAAGATGTTCGTAACCTGAATTAAGAAGAATTCAGTGCCTGAATTCATTGGAGTTCGGAGTCTGAATTCGTGAGAATTCGGAGTCTGAACATAGAATGTTTAGAACCTGAATTCAAAGAATTCAGAACCCAAATCCAGATCCTGAAAACAGAATACTCTATGTTTAAGTATTTATAATATTATGAGGTTTTAGATATGAAACTGAATGTCACAGTTAGAAATAAAAATGGTTTAGGTTAAAAACATGAACAATGAGAAACAGTTAAGGATAAATTTTCCTTGGGGAAGGAAAATTTTCCTTATCAAGTAAAATCATAGGGTAAATGAAATTTGACTTAATAATGGGTGTTTGTGATTTTTAAAACATGAAGGAATGGAAAAGTCACAAGGAAACATTATTGACTCAACACCATATTGGATTGATAAATCATAATACTTTTACACATTTTTTATTATTAATAAAGTCTTTAAAATAAAAAAAAACATTTTTACTTGGGTCTCTTCAATAATACATAATCATGCAAACAAATTTCATCGGTAAAATTAATGAAGTACATAAAACCCCCACTTTTTATGGTACTAATTTGTCAAAAATATATATTTATATATATGAGACCATATTTTTCAATATCCATTTCAACATATACTTGAAAAGTTTATTTGTTCATTTTCTCCAAAAAACAACATTCATAATTATGAAATGATTAAAAATTGAATGCTACAGATCATCCGTCTATATAGAAGCATTAGGTTTGTATCTCATTAATATACCAGAAGTGACATTGAAAATGATATGTGGGATTATAACCGACCCAAAAGAACTTATTCTGACTCCTATAGACTATATTATACATATAATAATTATATATACAATTTGAATTATTCCAAAATTCATACAATACGTCATTATTTAACGTAGAAGAATTGTTGTTGTTAATAATTAATGTGACTCTCATCATATCTTAACTAGATGTAGAAGTGATATATCTATTTATATAGGGAATTTAATATTATCTCCCTATTTATTGCACGGATCCATTTGGGGTAATTGGAATTTAAGCATCCAACAATAATGTATCAATACTTTCTATATTTCATACATAAATATTTACATCACTTTTTCTAGTTCTATGATATCTTTGGGTCATCTTTTATCATCCCAAATATCTGGTTGAAAATTCATATTCAATATTGCTGAGTAAGAGTTGGTGAAAAAAAATCTATCGCATTAAAATACATATTCTGAAAATTATATTCCTGGAGGATACTTCTAAAAAATATCTTCTAATCTAGAACTATATAATATTTAATACATATAAGAAAAATTAAAATTATTAACATATTGTAGGTAATTACATAAAATTAATTCTTATCTAGGAGTTAGTATCATGTTTTAAATACTTAATCAAGTAATTCTAAAAAAACACCAACTAAAAATGATTACCATTGAATGATATTCAATAGAGATGCTCGGAATTTCTATTGATGAAAAATCATTCATTAGTGATTTCTAGGAATATGTGGCTCAACCATAGGAAGGATCCCCTCCACATACCCATGAAAATTAGACTTATAATAAAAAATAACAAAATTATCCTCCTACAAAGACAGACACTTATCTAGAATCCAATTTTAAAAAAATAATTAGAAATTCAAAATAATTCCCCTAATAGTTTTGAGTTATCCAAATTATGAAGGCCCCTCCTCTTGAATATGTATTGTATAAGAGGCATGGGATGACTTATTAGAAGTATTACATGGGTTATACGACCATTTAGTTACTCGTTGACTATCTCACATTCCAATAATTTTCTAACACCCCAAGCTTCCACGATACACATCCCTTTGAATAATGCAGTAGCTTGCATTGTACGCATCTTCGAGATTCTAACACACCAATACCAATCGAAGTATCCATTATGAATTGTAATACCCACTTTTTGAGATTTTATAAATTTTATCTTTCAAAATGTACTTCATTTTTGGATTTAGAATATCGAAATTAGCTTAGGGTGATTTTTTGGTATTTTTTTGAAAACTTTCAATTTTTGATGAATAGTGAAAAACACTAAGTTATAATTTAAAAACGAATTTTTATTTAGATAATTATTTATTTTATTTAAATTTATTTAAGGTCCAAATAGATACATAATACCTATATATGTTCAATATAATTCATTGGAGTGAGTCTATAATAATATTAGATATATAAAAAATTTATTGAACTTTTCACCATCTTTTACCCACCTCCAAGGAGAATTTGAAAATTCACATATAACTTAATTTTACAACTTCTAGGAGTGGAATTTCAAAAATCCTAAAGTTACGATTGATATCAGTAAGTAATTTGTGGTTCAATAAGATGAAAATAATTTTTGGTGCATAGTAACTTTATACTTTTATTTACCGCGGTTAAAAGTAAATAGGATAATTAAGGGTAAAAATGATATTATTATTACCCTAACACATGTTGTAATTCTATTGGATAAGTATAATTCGACCAAAAACAATCCTAGGAATAAAATATGAACCTCTTTGGTCAACTTGTATTAGATTATGACACTTATTATTATTTTATTTAAAGAAGAGTAAAAAGAGTAAATTTGGGCCTACGGGTTATGTAATGGGATATAAGCCCACTGGGCCTTCGGGCTATGTTATGGGTTTCTCTCTACCCTGTTAAAAGAGGTCGTTTCATGATTTAATAATAAAAATGAGGCTTCGGCCCCAACCTTTTAAAAAAAATGTTTAATAACTAACAAAATTTTAATGTAGGGTTATAAATAAGATAAATTAGAAAATAAATATTAATTAGAAATTTAAAAATATTTCATAATTAATTGTATTTTATTTATATTTTTTATACATTAAATAATTGAATTTATTTTGGACACAATGATGATGCAGTAATTACCTAATTTATGAAATATTAAAATAATTGATATTATAAATATCCAAATAAATTTAATTTGAGACTTTTAATAAATTTAAATAATTTTATAGGTTAATAAGAGATGTTAGGGTTCGTTAGATGAATATTTTTAGAAGTAATAATGTTGTTATGAATTTAGAAAAAACAAAATACCAAATAGTGTCAAAATTGGCATAAAATAGTTTTTAAATCAAATATTATATTATTAATTGATATTATATTCCTAAAAATCTAAATTTCAGACAAAGGACTTAAATAATGATATCAGTGTCATTAATGAACCACTTGAGGTTCTCTTGAAAGTATATAGTATGTTTATTAACCATATAATATAAAAATACAAAGAGACATGGTAAATGTCAAACTATTTAACTAAGAGTTAAATCTAAAAGATAAAGTTAATATAATGACCCAAACCTTTCTAAAAACTATTGTTTGAGTGGTTTTCGACCCATACCCACCTTATCCTTTAAACAATGTATCGTAGAGCCATTATAAAGTGAAAATTATTTTATTATAAAATAATATTTCTAGATTTTCCTAAGGTACCCCTCACCCCTCTTATAAAAGGGCACTCCCCCTTCTCTCTAATTAACTCATTCAAAGCCATTTGGGTCGGCCAAACCCTTCCCAAATACCCTCTAAATTGTCCTCCCATCATCCTAGAGGCCTTCATTTAGTCATAAATCCAACCTAATGATCCCTTTTGATAAAATCAAAAGGAAGAACTCGAAGAAGAGGTAAATACCTCACCACCTCTTTCAAGTTCCTTTCTTCTTCCACTTCCTTTTTCTATGTTGTTTCCATTCATAAATAATAAATACAGTATATTCTATATACGGTGATGTTATTATAAATATGGTACAACCAAATTCATTTTTCTATCTATCCTTTGAATGACATTTCACCATACGTGCGTACGTACGGCTTACCGTCTCCACGTCCTGGTGTAATTGTCATTCAATACATTATTATTTGGATGGGTATAATAATGATGTGTAATTGATTTAAATAATAAATATAACATTATAATTATTCTTTATATATGATATACCATACAATTATATTTTATTTTAATATCAAAAGAATGAGATTGTCGCTCGTGCATACGTACAGATTACCGTCTGCATGAACGTGATGAAATTCATTCCCCATCGTATCCATTCAAGAATAATTTTAATTAAATGATTCAAAATAATGTTTAAAGACTTTATATCATTATTAATATGAATAAGATACATCCTATCCATAACAAACATTACTTACGTAACAAATCATATAAATGAAAATGAATCAGTTAACACCCGAAACGACAATAATACTAAGATATCTTTAACAAAGAATTATTAAAAGATCATATATGATATGATATTAATGTATATTATTCTTTTATAATTTAATAACAATCATTTCACCATTATACAAGAGTTTAACCTACCCTTGACCAAGAAAAAGTACAATGTAAGGGTTAATTTCACAATTTCTTAATTATTCGAGGTTATTTATACGTAATCTACTAGTACTTCCTTATCATCCACTTCCATATTTCTTAAAAACGTATTTCAAAACATTATTACTAATTTATAGGCCATGGGTTAAAGTCATTTAAACCATTTTTTGACTTTTATAAGATGTTTATAAAGGAATCATTCTGTCTTTTTCCAAACAATGTACTTTATGAGCTTTTTGACAAAATTAAGGTAAGAATGTTTTTTTAACTTATACGGTGGGTGAAGATATATTACGTCATTATAACATCATCGAAGCTTCCATTACAATCTTATAAGAATATTTTCAAAATAAATATTTTCTTTATAATTATGTGACTCTTAATTGATTTCAAAATAGAAAGAGATATTTCTCTAAAAAGGTTTTGCATTCATATATGGAAACATCCTTTGATGGATTTTACGTTTATTTGAAGTTGATTTATTATGATAGAAAACTTCCATATTGTAATGAATGTTATGTGATATTTTTGACTATGGATGTGCTATTTGTATACCATTCATGTTTTATGGTTAAAGTATTTACATTTCTTATGCTAGTTTTAATATGAATGTTTGTGTTATATTTCAACCTTTTCATATGAGGAATGTATTGGACTTAGTAAGTGATGGGTGGAGACCACTATATCTCCTCGATGCATCGGTAGGTCTCATGAGACAGCTGGACATGGAATTGGTTGAGGCCTTTCCCAATTTTATATATGGTTTTGGCCAAGGACTTAATCATTTTTAGATGTATTGGCCGAGGCCTTGACAAAATGTTTCAGAATGTCTGGAATTATATATTACCTCATTATGAAAATAATATTGATGGTTCATGTGGTCATTCGACTAGTAGAATACCCATGACTATGTTTTATTATGGAATTATTTACTCATCTCAAATTCCTTCCATAAAAGTATTTATTTTTATTATAGGTAAAAGGCATGTGGTTTCAATTATTCACCATGATTAATATTTATGTTATAATATGATGTATTGCTTGCCCTTACTAAGTGTTTAAGGTCACCCCTTTCTTATGTTTCATTTTCCCATGATCTTAAGATGTTAGTTATGAGTGATTTACTAGAATAATCTAGGAGTCTTGGATGTTCCTAATAGAATATATTTGTGTTGTATTTATTTTCAAGCTGTAAAGTTGAACTTATGTTTGAATCTTGTTTACAATAATACTGAACTGATTGGTCTTTCGAGACATTATTTCCTTGTAGTCATGACAATGTTATGTAATAATGCCTCGACTCTGGGTAACTGGGTTCAGGGCATTACAGTTGGTATCAGAGGAAGTTTAGTACAAACCTTTGAAACTAGATTTAGATAAACTCTAATTAGAGAACATTACCCTAAGATAGACATTGAGGATTAGTATAGAAGAACTTCCTAGAATTTTGGTATTGTAGAGATTTTGTGAGTTTTCCAAGTAATACTTCCCTATCTGGATACGAGCAGGTAAAGGTGGCTCTAGCACAGATGTACCTAGGGGTAATACCTGAAAATGCCTCTTTGAGCTAGATTCGAACAGGAACTAGTGCACGACAACGGGCCTTGCTGCACTCTTGGTTCTGACACTCCTGAGGGATATGCTTAGGATAATTCTCATTTTCATTACAAACCATTATTAAGGTTTTATGAGTATATAAATCATCAAAGAAATCATTTTTATGATTATGACCTATATCTATAAACTGTTCAATTTATGTTAATTGTTTTATAAGTTTGCATTTATGTATTTTGATACATAAAAAAATGAATTTTATGCCATTGTTTAGAAATGGAAACTAGTGGAAGGAATGGAAATGGTATCAATGCATGCACTCCATGTAGGGATTTCCCTCCAACTCTAGATAATTATAGTGGTGCTGGTGATGCAACTTGTGCTGATCAGCTTATCACCATACTAGGACATCTCACACAGGTTATGAATAATAACCTTACCCGTATGGATAACCCTGATCCGCATCGCGGAGGGTCATAGTTAGACCACTTTATGAGGAAACAAACACAAACATTCAATTGGGGTAAAAATAAATTAGTAGCTGAGCAATGGATTAATTCCTTATAGAAAATATTCCACACCTTAGGGAGTATCGAAAGGGAAAATGATGTCATCGTAGTTTACCGCCTCATTGGAGATGCTGATCAATGGTGTTCATTGATTCAAAACACAAAGGACGATGATGAAGTATAAAATACGGAATTGGGGGGAGTTTAAAGAAATTTTATTAGAAAAATACTTTCCTCATGACCATCGAGTAGATATGGAAAGACAATTTCTGAGTCTAAGGAAAAATAAGGATTAGAATTTCGCAAATTATGAAGCTAACTTTACAAGGTTAGCAAGTCTTGCTGCAGATTATATATGTAACCCAAGAAAGAAGATTGATTGTTTCTTTGATGGGTTAAAACTAATTCTCCATGCAGCATTAATATCACAATCCTACTCATCATACAAAAATATTGACTCGTGTGCTATCAAGACAGAAAAGGATTCTCTAAGTCTTATCACTTTAAAGAAAATTAAGAGAATAATAGATCTATTGAACACTCTGGGAAAGTAAATAAGGAAACATGGAAGAAGTGAATAATTGAATTTCCACCCTAAGATAATTGCGGAAGGAAGCACCCTGGTTCCAGTCTAAAAGGAAAAGGAGTATGCTACAAATGAGGACAGAAAGGCCATCTTGCTGGTGATTGTAAGGGAAAGAAAGATGCTACCAATGTTCAATGCAACAATTGCAGAGAGATGGGACATTATGAAAATGAATTTTCTAAGAGTCAGGGAAACTTACCTCAGAAAATTACAAGAGATCAAGGCCAAGTTTACGTGATCACTACTGCTGAGGTTAATGCCCAGAAAGTTGTGGTGGCAGGTAATTTAATGGTTTCCTCAAGTTTTTCCAACTATGTTTTTTATTCTAGATCGTCACATTGTTTTATATCTTCTGAGTTTGATAAGAAATTTAGATATTTCAAATTTGATTTAAAAAGGGAGTTGTCAGTTAAAACTTCTAAAGGAAGTATCATTGCAATAATGTTTTGTGAATCAGTCCCCATTAGGGGATATAAATGTTCTTTATCTATTGATCTCATCGTTATACCCATGATTGAATGTGATATAATCCTCAGTATGGATTGGCTTTCAGACCATGATGCAAAAATTTATTGTATGAAGAAGGAGGTTACTATTTTTGATGACGATGATAAAGAAAACCTTATTTTTAGAGCAGAATCATCACCAACTAATCCTTATCTAGATCCACCCTCAGTAGCTCAACTAAATTCAATTATTAGGGAGGAAGATAATGAAATAACTATGGGTAAGGAAAGGAATTTTCAAATAGAGTATGTACGTATTGTGAAAGAATATGTTGATGTGTTTCTAGAAGATTTACATAGATATCCCCTAGAATAAGAAATTGATTTTTAAATTGATTTAATTCCCAGTTCAAGGCCCATATCGAAGACCCCGTATAAAATGGCCACTATGGAATTAGTTGAACTAAAGAAACAACTAGAGGAATTGAGTAATAAAGGATTTATTCTCCCTAGAATTTCTCCATGGGGACCCCCAGTTCTTTATGTTAAGAAGAAAGATGGATCTATGAGGTTGTGTATTGACCATAGGCAGATCAATGCTATACCAATAAAGAAAAAATATCCCCTACCTCGCATTATTGATTTATTCGCCCAACTTCATGGAGCTAAATAATTTTCAAATATTGAACTTCGATCTGGATATCATTAGTTGTGTATAAATAAGGAAGACATTACGAAAATAGCATTTTGAACCAGGTACTGGCATTATGAGTTTACATTAATGCCTTTTGGATTGACTAATTCACCCTCTGTCTTCGTGGATCTAATGAATAGAGTTTTCAATGAATATCTTGATGAATATGTAGTTGTATTTATTGATGATATCTTGGTATACTCCACAAGCTACAAAGATCAAGAAAATAACTTGCGCATTATTCTGAAGACTCTAAGAAGACAAGAATTATATGGGAAGTTTAGAAATTGTGAATTCTTTATTCAGGAGATTTATTTTCTTGTACATATTGTCTCCAAGGATGGATATTTTTTTATCCTTCTATGGCCAAGGCAATCCAATAATTGCCAGCACCGACTAGTATTACTGAGTTACACAGTTTTATTGGTTTACTTGGTTATTATCGATGTTTCGTCCAGAATTTTGCCCGGTTGGATAACCCATTAACAAAGCTCACAAGAAAAGGGGTTAAATTTGTTTGGAAAAAAGAGTGTGAGGAAATTTTTTGAGGAACTGAAGATAATATTAGTCAATGATCTTATATTGACTCTACCATCAGGTAATGATGGGTTTGTTATTTATAGTGATGCATCGAAGAAAGGACTTGGTTGTGTCTTTATGCAGAATGATAGAGTTATTGCATACGCATCACAACAACTAAAAATTCATGAGGAAAACTATCCTACTCCTGATTTTGAGTTAGCAGCTATAATATTTTCCTTGAAGATTTGGAGACACTACCTCTATGGTGAAACATGTGAGATTTATACTGATCATAATAGTTTGAAGTATATTCTCTCACAGAAAGAACTCAATATGAGGAAAAGTAGATGGATTGAACTAATCAAGGATTATGATTTCATGATACACTACTATCTGGGGAAGGCAAATAAGGTGGAAGATTCTTTGAGAAGAAAGGATAATGGAGTATTGAACAAGATGAGAGTTAAAAAAGTATCTATATACATGGATCTAGTAAAGATGGATATGGGAATCACCCGGGAAGGGGAAACATAAATACTTTTTCAAATGGTTTCCAAACCATCTTTACTAGAAAGGATAAAGAGTTCTCAGGCCAATGATAAAGAGTTTCAAAAAAAGATTAAAGCTGTGATTTATGGGAGATTGAGTGACTTTGTGTATGAAGATGGAATTTTGAAATTTGGGAAGAGACTTTGTGTTCCCGATATACGTGATCTAAAAAGGTAATTGTTGGATGATGCTAATAGTTCCAATTTCTCTATACACCATGGTAGCACCAAAATCTATAGATATTTGAAGGAAAATTTTTTGTGGGACAACATGAAGAGGTATATTGCTGATTTTGTGTCAAGATGAATGATTTTTCAACAAGTTAAAGCTGGAAGACGAAAGACTGGAAGAGTCTTGCAACCTCTTCCCATACCTGAGTGGAAATGGGATAATATTACAATGGACTTTGTCATTGGACTACCAAAGGCTCCTAGAAGGAATGATGAAATATGGGTCATTGTTGATCATCTTACAAAGTCAGCACATTTTCTTGAAATAAGAGAAGATTTACCACTTGAACGATTATGAAGACTATATATTAATGAAGATGTTAGACTTAATGGAGTTACACTATTGATTTTCTATGATCGTGATCCCCATTTTACATCAAGATTCTGGAAAATTATTTAGAAATCCTTGGATACTGAGCTTCGTTTGAGCACTGCTTACCACCCCCAAACTGATAGACAATCAGAACAAACAATTCAGACCTGAGAAGACATGTTGAGATCATGCTCACTTGACTCTCAAGGTATGTGGGATCAATATTTACCTCTGGTAGAATTCTCCAATAAAAATATATTTCATTCAAGTATTCAGATAGAACCATATAAAGCATTATATGGAAAGGGATGGAACACACCAACCTATTGGGATTATGTTGGAGAATGAAAAATCATAGGGCCAGAACTTGTGGAGGAAACGATGGAAAAGGTGAATGTAATCCAAAACCAAATCAATGCATCTCAATGTAGGCAGAAGAGCTATACTGATAACCGAAGGAAGGATTGGGAATTTCAGGTAGGATATCATGTTTTCTTGAAGGTATCTCTATGGAAGGGTGTTATACGTTTCGGTAATAAGAGAAAATTATGTCTTAGGTACATCAGACCTTTCAAAATTCTAGAATGAATTGGGTTGTAGCTTACCGTTTGGAAATGCCTCCAAGTCTCTCCAAAGTTCACGATGTGTTCCACGTATCACTGTTGAGAAAATACTTGCCTGACCCAACGCATGTACACACCGATGAGGAATTAGAATTGGAACCCGATCTGTCTTATTGCGAAGAGACTGTCAAGATTTTTTATATAAGATAAGAAGTTCTGAAAAACCGCACAACTCGTCTAGTAAAAGTTCTATGGAGAAACAATAAGATGGAAGAGGAAACATGGGAACCCGAGGAACTTATGATGAAGATCCACCCAGGTCTTTTCATGAGATAGTATTCTAGAAATTTCGAGAATGAAATTATTTGAAGGAGAGGATAATGTAACACTTCAAGCTTCCATGGTACACTTCCCTTTGAATAAAGTAATAGCTTGCATTGTATGCAACTTTGAGATTCTAACACATTACAACCAATTTAAATAGTTGTTACGAATAGTAATACCCAATTTTTTAAATATTATAAATTTTATCTTTCAAAATTGACTTCCTTTTTGGATTAGGAATATTGAAATTTTCTTAGGGTGAATTTTGGGTATTTTTCTAAAAACATTCAATTTTTGATGAATAGTGAAAAACACTGAGTTATAGTTTAAAACCGAATTTTTTTTTAAATTATTGTTTATTTTATTTAAATTTATTTTAGGTTAAAATAGATACATAATACCTATATAAGTTCAATGTAACGCATTTGATTCAGTTTATAATAATTGTAGATATATAAAACTTTTATTGAACTTTTCACCGTCTTTTTCCCACCTCCTTGGAGAATTTGAATATTCACGTAAAACATAATTTTACCACTTCTGTGAGTGGAATTTCAAAAATCCGAGAGACACGGTTGTTTTCAGTATGTAAAATGTGGTTCAATAAGATGAAAATAATTTTTTGTGAATAATAACTTTTTTACATTTATTTGCCACGATTAAAAGTAAATAGGGTAATTAAGGGTAAAATGATATTATAAATACCCTAACACATGTCCAAATTATATTTTATAAGATTAATTCAACCAAAAAAACCTTAGGAATAAAATATTAACCTCTCTGGTCCACATGGATTACATTTGGACACTTATTATTATTTTATTTAAAGAAGAGTTAAAAGAGATAAAATCAAAGTTTAATAGCTAAAACATTTCTAATAAAGGGTTATTCATAAGATAAATTAGACTATAAATATTAATTATAAAGATAAAAATATTTCCCACATAATCGTATTTTATTTATATTTTTTAGACATGAAATAATTTAATTTTTTTTATGACACAATGATGATGCAGTAAGTACCTAATTAATGAAATATTAAAATAATTGATATTATAAATATCCAAATAAATGTAATTTGAGACTTTTAATGAATTAAACTAACTTTATAAGTTAATATGACATGTTATGGTTGGTTTGATGAATTTTTTTTGAAGCAATAATGCTTTTATGAATTTAGAAAAAACAAAATACCAAGTAGTGTCAAAATAGACAAAAAAGAGTTTTTAAAATAGATATTATATTATTAATTGATATTCTATTCCTAAAAATACAAGGTTTAGCCAATGGAATTAAATAATTTTTTATATATCATTAATTAACCGCTTGAGGTTCTCTTGGAAGAATATAGTAAGATTATTAATCGTATAATATAAAAATACAAAAAACATGTTGAATGTCAAACTATATAACTAAGAGTTAAATCTAAAAGATAAAGTTAATATAATGACCCAAACCTGTGTAAAACCTATTGGTTGAGTGGTTCTAGAAACATCCCCACTTTATCCTTTAAATAATCCATTTTTGAGCTATTTGAAACCAAAAATGGTTTTATTATAAAATAATATTTCTAGATTTTCCAAAGGTTCCCCTCACCCCTCTTATAAAAGGGCACTCCCCTTCTCTCTAATTCACACCTTCAAAGCCATTTGGCTCAGCCAAACCCTACTCAAATACCCACTAAACTATCCTACCTTCATCTTACAGTCCTTACTTTTGTCAGAATATGAACCTACAGAGCCCTTTTGATCAAATCAAAATTAAGAACAAGAAGAAGAGGTAAATATCTCACCACCTCTATCATATTTCTTTCTTCTACCACTTCCTTTTTATTTATTGTTTCCATTATAAAATAATAAATACAGTATCTTATATATAAATTTATGTTATTAAAAATATGGTACAACCAAATTCATTATTCTATCCATCCTTTGAATGACATGTCATCATACGTGCGTAAATACGGCTTATCGTCTCCACGTCGTGGTGTAATTGTTATTCAATACATTATTATATGGATGGGTATAATAATGATGTGTAATTGATGTAAATAATAAATATAACATGATAATGATTCTGTATATATGATATACCATCCAATTATATATTATTTTAACATCCAAAGAATAATATAGTTGCTCGTGTGTACGTATGGATTATCGTCTCCACGAATGAGATGAGATTCATTCCCCATCGTATCCATTGAAGACTAATTTTCATTAGATTATGAAAAATAAGGTTTCAAGACTTAATATAATTCTGAATACGAATAAGATACATCTTATCCATAACAAACATTAATTACATAAAAAATCATATAAAGGTAAACGAATCAGTTAACACCCGAAACGACGATAATACTAATATATTATTAACAAAGAAATATTAAAAGATAATATATGATATCATATTAATGTATATGATTATATTATAATCTAAAAACAATTATTTCACCATTACATAGGAGGTTAACCTACCCTAGACCAAGGAAAAGTACAAGGTAAGGGTTAATTTCACAATCTCTTTATTATCTGAGGTTGTTTATACATAATCTATTGTGGCCTCTTTATCATCCACACCCATGTTTCAGAAAAATGTATTTCAAAACATTCTTATTATTTTATAGACCATTTGTTAAAGTAATTTATACCCTTTTTTGAATTTTATAAGATGTTTATAAAGGAATCTTTCCTTCATTTTCTAAATAAGGTATTTTATTACCATTTCTACAAAATTAAGGTAAGAATGTGTTTTTTTAACTTATACGACGGGTGAGGCTATATTACGTCATTATAACATCGTTGAAGCTTCCCTTTCAAGATGATAAGAATATTTTCAAAATAAATTTTTTCTTTATAATTATGTGACTCTTAACTGATTTCAAAATAGAAAGAGATATTTCACTAAAAATGTTTCGATTTCATCTATGTCAACATCCTTTGATGGATTTATAGTTTATTTGAAGTTGATTTATTATGATACAAAACATCCATATTTTATTGAAGGTTATGTGATATGATTGACTGTGGATTGGATATTTTTATACCATTCATGGTTTATGGTTAAAGTATTGACATTTTGTATGCTAGTTTTAATATGAATGTTTATATTATATTTCAGCCTTTTCATATGAGGAATGTATTGGAGTTAGTAAGTGATAGGTGGAGCCCGATATAGCGCCTCGATACATCAGTAGGTCTCATGAGAAAACTAGATGTAGAATTGGACGAGGCCTTTCCCAATTTGATATATGGTTTTGGCCGAGGCCTTAATCATTTTTAGATGTCTTGGACAAGGCCTTGACAAAATGTTTCAGAATGTATGGCATTATACATTCCCTCATTATGAAAATAATATTGATGGTTAAAGTGGTCATTCGACTAGTACAATACCCATGATTATGTTGTATTATTTCATTATTTACTCACCTCATATTCCTGCCATAAAAGTATTCATGTTTATTATTTGGGAAAGGTGTGTGGTTTCAATTATTCAGCATGCTTAATATTTATGTTATCTTCTACTGTATTTCATACCCTTACTGAGTGTTTGAGCTCACCCCTTTCTTATGTTTCATTTTCCCAGGATATTAAGAAGTTATTTATGAGTGAATTGTAGGCATAAACTAGGAGGCTTGGATGTTTCTAATGGAATATATTCATGTTGTATTTCTTTTCAAGCTGTAAAGTTGAACTTATGTATGAATCTTATTTCCAATAACACTAAAATGATCTGTCTTTTGAGACATGATTTCCTTGTGATCATGCCAATGTTATTTAATAATGCACCCACTCTGGGTAACTGTGGTTGGGGCATTACAAATTTTTCTACCCTTGAAATTAATGAAAACCCTCATGGTGGAAATTTGGGAAATAAGCATTCTTTACATAATCATCATACCATGTCGATATTTCAACAGTACATCTCTTTAACATTATTAGCCACATAATATTTCTATGTAAAATCTTTTTTTCCAAAATTAATAATTTATAATCCATTTATTGAAAAAAAATCACCCAATAAAATGTTTTCCTTGGAGGGATTCTAAAAATACCACTTTAATTGGGACACATAAAGCACATGATGTTTCTTGTGGTTTTATTAATGTTTGACTATATAGTAAATGTGACAACTATATAAACAAAATAAAATATACCATAATACATAGTATCAATTCTCTATTTTATCATAGAAATAAGACTGAATTTACCCATTCCCGTCTTATCGCAAGTTATGTCCAAGAATTTGTATGTCACGTCCCTATGACATTGGGTAGAAAACAACACCATTATATATTGTTCTAGTTATATATTTTTTTGGAATTACATCAAGGATTTATATTTTTTTCAATTAATTTTTAACTCCCACAACTATAGTTCATAACTTTTTATTATGTATAATTATTTATGGAGTGTGTACATTAACTATTCAGAAGGGTGTCTCTGAATAAAGGTATGGTAAGATGGGTTATAGTTTAATTCCAACAAATATATTGAAATCAACCTATGATTTAGATGATCTAATGAAATAAACCTCATGTATACCTCTAAACAAATATTTACAACTTTTTTTTCCATCACCTTTTTGATGATTGGATGTGCTCATATATAATTTTGTATGATTAATTATGAATATATACTACTAAAATATACTTGTAAAATTAGGACTTCTATCTCTCACTATAACACTAATTATGTATAATAAATTCAAAATCTCTTTTAAAAACACATTCTAAACCATTTTTTCTGAATAAGGATTCTTGATTGGTATGAATTAGACATATTTTCTTAGTCATTTATCCACCAAAAAAATTCCATCAATTCTATATAACTTTGGAATCCCAAAAAACCACATAAAAATTTATTATGAAATTAATTCTATAATATTTATTGGTTTTATTAACCTAGTATTCCTTAAACAATCACATTTATTATATTGGAACACTTAAAATTAATAGAAAACCCATTATACTTATTTTTCAATGCCTAATCAATAAACCCCATTTACAAATCATTTATATGTCTCCAAATACTAAAAATAAACTCTTTTCAAACATGAATGGAAGTGTTACATCATATTTTGGATTAAAACTGATTTCATGGGATAGGATAGACTATTATTAATAAGCAAAAATCCACTTCAACAAAATAGGCCATATTAGATATATATTGTCATTGAAAAAACTAAGTTGTCACCATCAAGATATTATTTTATATTATCTCATCTTTCAGTGCCTAAACTTCCTCCCATGATGGAAAAAATCTATTTGAATATACACCCCTTCCTTATTTTCCTTTGATAAGGTGTTCATTGAATTATTAAATTTTTCGGGATTATATATGATATAAATATCCTAACATGATAGTTTTTAATTCCTAAAATATTGGTCCATCACTACTACCCATTGATATAGAATATTATTGTAAATCTTACGATATATCAAAACTTACATAACATCCCCATCAACTACAACATCTAATTATAGATCAAAAATTCGAAATACATAAGTTGTTGTTCTAAAAAATTATGTTTCTATTATAATTGGATCACTCTATGTATAAATATTCATGATGCCTCCCACCATGAATCGATACAACACCAAGAGATTATCATAAAACATTTAATACCATAGCCAACCCCATTGAGATGTCTGGAATACAAATAATAAGTGCATTTTCATGCAATTTTTCAGAGTATTGATGGCTAGTAAGGATTCATGAGTCCACTTGATGCCTATATTCTTCATAAAATCTATCAATGATAAATAAATCATACCACAATCATTACTATAATTTATATAGTAATAATTTATGAATAATAATAAACTTAAATTATAAACCTTCCAAGGTTCCTATAACTTTATTATTGCAACCAACATATTTTGATCTATAGAAACTCATTATGGTGATATTATGTTTCCTAAAATTTCCACCGATATCCTAAATGAATCATTTTTTAAAAAGTGTTTATTATCTATAATTTTTTCATAACTCTTAAAAATTTACATAAATTTCATTTTCATCTTCTACTATGAATTATTATATTGTCAAAAAAACACCAATACTCTGTTTCTCAACATAACCTAGAAAAAAAATTCATAGTGGACTATAATGACTTAATATTATTCATGAACCCAATTTAAATTACTAAATATTCGAAATTCCCCTTCTGAAGTTTCCTAGTCATATCTGTAGAGTCCCAAATCTTGACGTACATGGACATTACATTACTTTTGCAGAATAATTAATACATTATAATAACATACACACAAAGAATGTAATAGTTTAGTGTCTTTGGAAACTCAGAATATAATCTTTTAATCATGGTGAAAGATCTTCAACATCTCCCATAAAGATCTTCCCCTTTTGTTTTCTTAACTAAAACATTTCTTTAAATCATGGGGAAATGAAAACATAAAAAGGGTGAGCTCAAATTCTCAGTAAGGGTAAGAATGGAGAAAATAAAACAACCCATATATATTTGAACTTAAAAGCGTGAACATAATGTTTAAACATCAAGATCTTGAGAAATGACATAAAACATGGCAGTACGTAAGGCATAGATCATAATGGAACATCAATCATGATAAAATATCATGGGAATAAAACAATTAATTGTGGAAAACATTAAGAACATGATATGATTTCCATAGTAGACAAGGCATTGCTACCAAGACCACCTTAGTGGACAAAGTCCCTTACTGAACCGGGTTTACATGTCGTTCCATCCCTATATTACTGAACTGGATTTACTTGCCATTTCAGCCATGTCCATATCATGATATATAAATCCTTACCCAATGAATTTTAGGGAGATATAGGTCCCACCCATCTCATAATGAAATCATTATTTCTTATTCCACAAAATCATAAATCATACATCATAGCATAACCCATGTAATAGAATGAGATTATTAAACATCATGCCATCATAACATAATCCATATAAAAAAATGGATATCATTTCATCATAAGAAAAAAAACCATTAAAATAATGGATACATTATACATGAAACATAAACATATTAAATAATGTCATTTTATATGGAAAATAGTTTTGAGAAAACACATGAATTGAATTCTTGAGGAAAATATCCTTTCTTCTTCAAAATCATTTTCTTTTCACAAAATGACATGAAATTTTTAAAAGAAGTGGATTTTGTTTAAAATAGTCATGAAATATTGTAGAGTAATGTACATGAAAATAAGGTGTTATGAAATCGTAAAAATCCATTCAATCCATATAAGTTAAAAAAAATTCTCCTCATACTTTTGTGGGAAAAGTCAAAAAGTACCTCGTATGGTAAAAAAAGAAATATTCCTTAGAAACCATGTGGTAAAAGTCATAAAATGGTAAAAATGACTTTATTAATACTTGGAAGAATACTAAATATTTTATGAAAAGAAATCATGGACATGGATGATAAACATAACCCTAGTAAATACTTACGAATAAACAATCTTGGATAAGAATGAGATTGGAATAATTATCCCTTACCTTAGGTTTGATATGCTTCGTATGTATCCTAACCTCCTATATAATTATTTAAATAATGTCATTGAATTATTATAGAATCATATTCATTGTTATAATATCATATATGGTTCACTTATGACTTTATATTACCCGTTCTTTTGAAAATTCATGTTAAAGTAGTGTTTTGGGTAAAATCTTTTCATTTATCGTTTGTGTTTTGACTTGTAATTATTAATATGATTACTTAGATCATGATTAAATAATTACATAATATAAAACATGAATTATATATAATATATATTCATAATATACATAATATATCGATAAAGGGAAAGAAATACACCGTCATGGAGACGGTAGGTCATACGTACGCATTAAAACTGTTTTCATTTCCTTATTGAATTAAATGGAATTAAGTAAATGAAACATATATTTTCATAAATCCAGTATCATTATTATGTAATATCTTTCATTATTATTTATTATATATACTTTATTATCCTACTTGAATGGTTAATCATGAAAAATTAATCTTATCGCGTTCGTGGAGACGGTAGTCCGTACGTACGCACGAACAATGATATCATTCCCATGATCATGGAATTGTATTGAAGTGTTTGTATAATATTTAGGAATCATTATCAATTTAAAATAATTATATACATTTATTTATTTACACCATTATACCCATCCAAGTAAGGTGGTGGTGGAAAACAGATTACACCACGGCGTGGAGACGGTATTCCGTACGTACGCACGCGCGGTGATTTCATTTTCCGTAGGATGGATAGAAGGTGAAATAGGGTTGTTTCATATGTATAATGACATATATTTATATGATTGATACTTATGTTATTACATCATAATGAAACAACTAAATAAGAAGAATAATAAGAAGAAATAAATTTGAAAGAATCGGTAACGGGTATTACCTCTTCTTCGACACGCCTCTTTGAAACCTCCTCTTAGGGCACTAATATTGTTCTTTGAAGAAGACCGGGACCCCTAGAATATTTCTAGAGAAGTTTATAAGGGTAATGGGTAGGGTTTGGCCAAGATTTGAGGATCAAAGTTGTGTAAAGATGAGAGGAAGGAGGTTCCTTTTAATAAGGGAGGAGAGGGGCACCTTTGGAATTATAAGAAATATTAATTTATAATAAATTCCAACCCCACATAAAAATCTCCAAAATGAATCAAATTCTAATCTTAAATGGTATAGGGTTGTAATATCAAAAACCAGTAAAATTTAGACAAGTTGGGAATTTATTTTAAACATTATCAACATGATTTATTCTTATTTAATCAATTTATTTTTATTTGTGGTAATAAGATTATAATTTTTAAATTGAAATAAATAATTAAGTACGTGTTGTGAATTTTCCATAATTAGATAATTTTTGACATTTTATACCGTATAAATTTCAACTTATACTTTTTAAATATTTTTGTGATTTTAAACAATTTTATAATATTTTATTTTTCTAAAATAACAATAGTGTCAATTTTGACACTATTCGTTTATTTTAATTTTAATAAAATAAAAATAGAAGATATATTCTAAAAAAATATTTAATAGATTACTAACATGTCAAATTTGTCTAGAAAATTCTTGGATCACATTAAATAGTTCATATAATATGTATTTCAATATTTTTAAAACCATTTATTTGGTATATCTCTTAATAAAATCATTAGTACATCATTTTTGTATAATTATTTAATGTACTTATTTGTTGCATAAAAATTAAAAATAAAATCCTATGATATAGATAAATCTCATAGATTTCATAATAGTACTTTTACTCGAATTTATCATCTTGAAATCACAACATGTAAATTGTCATATTTATTAAATTATGAAGGTGACAACTTTGGAATCATTTAAAATAAAATAATATAAGTGTCATAATTGCATTTATAAGGATCCAAATGGTCAACAATTAAGCCCGTGGATGATTAGGGTTTATATATAAACAACCATTAAGTTTTGTTCAGATTTTTGGGCCTTGTGATATGCATTACTATTTCAATAAAAACTATATTATTGATTTTTCACAAAATAAATAATTTATGCATCATTAATGTATAAGATAATAAAGTAATTAAATAACGCTTAAAAATTACAAATAAATTGCCATGATAAAGGAAAATATTTTAGCTTTAATATGAGTATTTATAACCGAATTTATATTTTGTATAACCTTATATTAAAAATACTTTAATTATTAAAGTTTGAGTGAGACATATTTCACTTTCCTTTAAATAAAATAAACTAAAGATCATAATCAATTACAAGTGGGTTATAATGGATTCCATTTCGACCAAAATATGTCATATGACGAAATATAATCATTCAATTATATTAATACATGTGTTAGGGTAATTTTATAATTTTATATTTACCCTCAATTACCCAATTTACCTTTAACTATGGTAAATAAAATGTACTATAGTTACTATTAATAGTGCCCAAAAATAAAACGTAGCCTATTAACATAATTTGGATCTACTGATTCAAAATATGACATCCATTTTTCCTAATTCAAAACACAGAAGTTTTAGTAATTAATTTAAAATTAATCCCACTATTTAGAAAACGAGTTTTAAAAGTTAAAATGTTGCAAAAGATTGAAATGATTTTACCTATGAATTAAATGTCAAATAAATGCTAATGACATAAATTATATTAAATTCTAAAAATATATTCTATTTATACTTTAAAACCATTCAATATTATAATTTAACTATATAAATTATTACGATGAATTTTTTTTTAATTAAAATATACCGTGTTTTTACTATTCATTAAAATATGAAAGTTATAAGAATAATATAAAAAATTAACCCAATGTAAATTTTAATATCATGATTCCAAAGAAGAATTTTATTTTGTTAAATTGAACTTATAAACATGTCAAAAAATAGATTTAATGTTGGTTCTCTATTTAAAGGCGGCAAAACTGCATTTTTTAAAAAATACTTATTTTACCTAAAAAATTTATTTTGTTCTTATACTATTTCTAGAAAATTTGTATGATGAATAATAATGTTATAAAATTAAAATTTTAGTTAATACTATTCATAATGGCTAGTTCATAATAAAATTATAATAATATATCGTTGTTTAGTGAAACCTGGTATTGCGTACAACACACGCTATCGAGGAAGGTCATGATTGCATGTAACGCAAGCCAAGTCAGGGTTTCATGTAGTGAAAGACTCTTTTGTTGTTTCATATAACAAAATCCAACCATATTTCATTTATAAATTGAATATATATGTATATATACACTCAATGTTGTGTTGAATAATTACTATCAAACAAACTTGAAATTGTTTTTAACACGATCCAAGATTAGTGTTGCGTATACTGCAAGCTAATACGGTGTTGCGTATAGTGCAAGATAATCTTGGTGTAACATACAACAGAATATATGAAAGAAATTAAAAAAAATATATCTTCTAAAATCTCAGGTTGTTACATTCTACCCCCTTTAAAATGAATTTCGCCCTCGGAATTCGTCGGAGTTATAAATGGTTTATTACTCGAAAGTTTTAATAGAAACCCACATCATAAAAAGGAATACTAAAACTTCATTTTAAAAAGGGAAGTTAGAATCATAACGGTCACCCAAGGTAACTCATCACCGTGTTTCCACATAGGACAACATAGGTGAAAATATGGATATGGAAGAGAAATCTAACCATCATGTTCTGATGGAGGGTGGTAGAGAACATGGCTATGAAAATCCAACAATCACAAATCCATAAATTTGTGATGATCTAAGGAAGAATATATTTCATCAGATATAAGGGCACTAGGACTACATTTTTGGTTTTCAAGATCATTTCCCTAAAGTTGAAGAATTTGAATTAGAAGAAATACTTACTTTATTTTGATATAATCTCACCGTTTTTTGTTCCTTGAACAATTTCCACTTCATCTCGTAAATAAATGAAGTTGAATTTTTCATTCGTGAAGTTTTAGTAGATCATTTTATTGAATGATGGGTCATTCCATCTGTCTCAATCAAAATTTTAGCAATAGTTATATACATAAGTCCATATATGGTGAGATTAATCGTATATCATTCAAAAAAAGGACTTATAATTCATCCATCATACTGATTAATAGAATAAAACTAGTTTATACTAACAAGGGACTTTCTGTAGGCCAGTGGTAGGAGATAAAGGCCTGTCGCACATCAGTTGTGGGTTCGATTCCCGCAACCTTTTCTGACGCGACGGGTTGTCACCCATCCTGCAAGTTTCCTTTTTCTAAAACTACATTATTATAACATCCCATCAAAAAAATCTCTAGCCTTAGATAATACTAATTTATGTCCAACATAATCCATTCCAATATTTAGGCTTATCTAAAATACTTCTATTTAATCTTATAGCATAAAGAGAACGATTACAAGAAATTTCATCAAACAACCATGTGAATTCCATCATTTATCCCCCATATATCATACAATATATCTTGTTGGTCACATTCCAAACATCTGAACATCTTAATCATGTATTCTCCTGAAAAATGAATACCCATTGAACCTTCGTGAAAACATGAATGTTGTCAAAGTTTAACTCTTTCCACATACCAAAATCCCAAAATTTCTATATACTCAAACCATGATATCTGTCATGAGCTCATTTCATTTTCTCTTTTTCCCATCATTATGCGCATATCATCTTCTATCCAAAAATATTTATATCACTTTTCAGGGTTACTGATACCATATAATTATTGAAAACCAGTACATAGATATTCCAAAATTCCATGATACCATAAATGAGATTCCATGATACTATTTTGAAATCCCATTACATAAACACTTAATCATTACACAACAACATTTTCATACTCAACATCACAAATAGTGATCGCATGTTACTTCCCTTTATCCTTTTCCTTAAGAGGTTTCTCACATTGATCATCATTAACCCCTGGATTAAGGCATTCATTAGCATAATTCCCAATTTCCTTCCACTTGAAGCATTGAAGTGTTGGTGGTGCATTATCTACAGTCTTTTATTTATTCACATAATTAGAAGCCCTTTTTCCATTACTTCGACAGTCAGCTACTTGATGAACTTCTTTTCCACACTTAAAACATTTTCTAGTCCCTTTAAGACAATATCCACCATGCTTCTTTCAACACTTTCAGCATAAAGAAACATTTATCTTCTCTTCACCATTATTTTGAGATTTCTCCTTGAACTCCATCTTTCGTTTCTTGTAAAAACCATGATATGGATATGTTAACCAACTTCCAGTTCTACCTTGATAGCACAACACACAATTTCTTCATAGCTATTGATGTCTCTTATAGCTAATTCCCTTCGAAGACTTGGTTTTAAGCCACTGAAGAATCGATCAACTTTACTTTCAGGTTGGATGATAAAGCCAGATGCATACCTTGCAAGTCTTGTAAAATTTGCTTTTTATATACCAACAGATTCATCATCATTCTTCCTAAGATCACGGAACTCCTTTTCCATATTTATTCGAAGAATACGTGGGAATTACTTATTGAAAAACAAGTTCTTGAACTCTTCCCATTCCATGTATTCAATTTCATCTTGGGGACTTGTATTCATAATTAGAGTCCACTATTGATCTGCTTCCCCTTCTAAAAGGTAAATATCTAGAATGACTTTTTCATGTTCCAAACAATGAACTATGGAAAATATCTTTTCAATGGTACTGATCCATTGTTCAGAAACAAGTGGATCAGAAGACCCACTGAAATAAGGTGGGCGTTGCCTCATGAAGGACTCAATAGAATATTGTTCCCTTTTCTGCTCATTTGGAAGTCCAGAATGATTCATACCTTGTGTAAGTATAAAAATAAGATTCTACACTCCATATCCCATGACATTGGTTTGTTCAGGAGGACAATCATTGCATTATCCATTACATTGATCAACACGGTTCCTTCGGGTTCCATCCATCGTCTAAAACCCAAAAAGAATAGTGTGAGAGGAAAAACTCATGCTAGGGAAAAAACATAATAAAGGGGGAGTACCTTCAATATCTGACATCTTAGGTTTAATTCTAAGATCTTTAGGACAATTCTAGGACTATAAACTATACGTATACTTAACCTTAGGTACATCCCTAGACATACCTTATAAATATATCTAGGGATATCACTAAATTTGCCGCATCCTAGTTCCCAAAGGTTAACTAAACCTTTCCTCTGATACCAACTGTAGATACCCAAAGCTTAACATACATGGAAATTACATTACTTTTCCAGAATACTTAATACATTACAAAAACAGATACACAAGGACCTTAATAGTTTAGTGTCTTTGGAAACTCGGAATATAATCTTCTAATCATGGTGAAAGATCTTCAACATCTCCCATAAAGATCTTCCCCATTTGTTTTCTTAACTAAAACATTTCTTTAAATCCTGGGGAAAAGAAAACATAAAAAGGGTGAGATCAAATCCTCAATAAGGGTATGCATGGGGAAAATAAAACAAACCACATATATTTGAACTTAAAAAAATGAACATAATGTTTAAGCATCAAGATCTTGAGAAATGACATAAAACATGGCAGTACGTAAGGCATAGATCATAATGGAACATCAATCATGATAAAATACCATGGGAATAAAACTTTTAATTGTGGAAAAACATTAAGCACATGATATAATTTCCATAGTAGCCATGGAATTGCTTCCAAGTCCATCTTAGTGGACAAAGTCCCTTACTGAACCGGGTTTACTTGTCGTTCCAGCCTGTATTACTGAAGCAGATTTACTTTTCGTTTCATCCATGTCTATATCATGAGATATAAATCTTTACCCAATGCATTGGAGGGAGATATAGGTCCCACCCATCTCATAATGAAATCAAACTTTTGTGTGCCGCAAAATCATAAATCATACATCATAGCATAACCCATGTAATAGAATGAGATTATTAAACATCATGCCATCATAACAAAATCCATATAAAAGAATGGATATCATTTCATCATAATAAAAATAAAACCATGTAAATAATGGAGACATTATACATGAAACATAAACATATTAAATAATGTCATTTTAGATGGAATATATTTTTGAGAAAACACTTTAATTGAATTCTTGAGGAATATATCCTTTCTTCTTCAAAATAATTTTCTTTTCCAAAAATTCCATGCAATTTTTAAAAGAAGTGGATTTTTTTTTTAAAATAGTCATGAAATATTGTATAGTAAGCTTCATGAAAATAAGGTGTTATGAAACCGTAAAAATCCATTCATTCCATATAAGTTAAAAAAACATTCTCCTCATACTTTTGTCAGAAAAGTCAAAAAGTACCTCGTATGGTAAACAAAAGAAAGATTCCTTCAAAACCTTGTGGTAAAAGTCATAAAAGGGTAAAAATGACTTTAAAAATACATGGAATAATACTAAACATTTTCTAAAAACATTTTTAGAAAACATGGACATGGATGATAAACATAACCCTAGTAAATACTTACGAATAAACAATCTCGGATAAGAATGAGATTAGAATAATTATCCCTTACCTTAGGTCTGATATGATTTGTATGTATCCGAACCTTATGTATAATGATTTAAATAATGTCATTTAATTATTACAGAATCATATTCATTGTTATGATGTCATATATGGTTCACTTATGACTTTATATTACCCTTTCTTTTGTAAATTCATGTTAAAGTAGTGTTTTGGGTAAAACAATTTCCTTTATCATTCGTGTTTCGACTTGTAATTATTAATATGATTACTTAGATCATGATTAAATAATTCCAGAATATAAAACATAATTTATATATAATATATATTTATAACATAAATAATAGATCAATAAAGGGAAAGAAATACACTGTTCATGGAGACGGTAGGCCGTACGTACGCATGAGCACTATTTTCGTTTCCTTATTGAATTAAATGGAATTAAGTAAATGAAACATATATGTTCATAAATACAGTATCATTATTATGTAATATATTTCATTATTATTTATTATATATACTTTATAATCATACTTGAAACGTTAATCATGGAAAATGAATCTCATCGCGTTCGTGGAGACGGTAGTCCATACGTACGCAAGAACGATGATATCATTCCCATGATCATGGAATTGTATTGAAGTGTTTTTATAATATTTAATAATCATTATAACTTTACAATAATCATATATAGTTATTTATTTACACCATTATACCCATCCAATTAAGGTGGTGGTTGAAAACAGATTACACCACGACGTGGAGACAGTATTCTGTACGTACGCACGCGCGGTGATTTTTTTTTCCGTAGGATGGATAGAAGGTAAAATATGGTTGTTTAATATATATAATAACATATAAGTATATTATTTATACTTATTTTATTACTTCATAATGAAACAACTAAATAAGAAGAAGAAGAAGAAGAAGAAATAAATTTGAAAGAATCGGTAACGGGTATTACCTCTTCTTCGACAGGCCTCTTTGAAACCTCCTCTTAGGGCACTAAGATTGGTCTTTGAAGAAGACCAGGACCTCTAGAATATTTCTATGTAAGTTGAGAAGTGAAATTGGTGGGGTTTGGCCGAGATATAAGGCTCAAAGTTGTGTAAAGATGAGTGGGAGGAGGTGCCCTTTTATAAGGGAGGAAGGGGGAACCTTTAGAATTATAAGAAAAAATAATTTATAATAAATTCCAACCCCACATAAAAACCTCCAAAATGACTCAAATACAAATATTAGATGATATAGGGTTGTAATATCAACAACCAATAAAATTTATACAAGTTGGGAATTTATTTTAAATGTTATCAACATGATTTATCCTTATTTAATCTATTTAATTTTATTTGTGGTAATAAGATTAAAATTTTTAAATTGTTATAAATAGTTAATTATGTGTTGTGAATTTTCCATAATTGGATAATTTATGAAATTTTAGACCTTATAAATTTCAATTTATGATTTTTAAATATTTTTGTGATTTTTAAACAATTTTATAATATGTTATGTTTATCAAATAACAATAGCATAAACTGTGACACTATTCATTTATTTTAATTTTAATAAAATCAAAACAGAGGTTATATTCTAACCAAAATATTTAATAGATTCATAACATGTTATATTTGTCTATAAAATTCGTGGAGCACATTAAATAGTTCATATAATATTTATATTATTATTTTTAAAACCATTTATATGGTATATCTCTTAATAAAATCATTAGTACCTCATTTTTGTATAATTATTTAATATACTTATTTTTTGTATAAAAATTAAAATTAAAATCCTATGATGAATATAAATATAATATCATTCATAATAATACATTTACTTGAATTTATCATCATAAAATCACAACATGTAAATTGTTATATTTATTAAATTATGAAGGTGACATCTTTGGAATCATTTACAATAAAATAATATAAGTGTCATAATCTCCTTTTATAAAGATAAAAATAGTCAAAAATTAGGTCATTGGATGATTAGGGTTTATATATACACTACCACTAAGTTTTTTTTGGATTTTTGAGCCTTGTGATATGCATTACTATTTCAATAAAAACTATATTATTGATTTTTCACTAAATAAATAATTTATGCATCAGTAATGTATAAGATAATAAGGTAAATAAATAACACTTAAAATTTACAAATAAATTACCATGATAAAGAAAAATATTTTAGCTTTCATATGAGTATTTATAAACGAATTTATATTCTGTATATCCTTATATTAAAAATACATTAATTATTAAACTTTGAGTGAGACATATTTCACTTTCCTTTAAATAAAATAAACTAAAGGTCATAATCAAATACAAGTGGGTTCCAATGGATTCCATTTCGACCAAAATATGTCATAGGACGAAATATAATCATCCAATTATATTAAGACAAGTGTTAGGGTAATTTTATAATATTATATTTTATCCTTAATTACCCGATTTACCTTTAACTATGGTAAATACAATTTACCGTAGTTACTATTCGAAGTGCCCAAAAATAAAAAGTAGCATATTAAAAAAATTTGGACCTACTGATTCCAAATATGGAATCCATTTTTCCTAATTCAAAACACAGAAGTTTCAGTAATTAATTTAAAATTAATCCCTCTATTAAGAAAACGAGTTTTAAAAGTTAAAACATTTCAAAAGATTGAAATGATTTTACCTATGAATTCAATGTAAAATAAATGATAATGGCATACATTATATTAAATGGTAAAAATATATTCTATTTATATTTTAAAACCATTAACTATTATTATTTAACCATATAAATTATTACGATTAAAAAAGTTATTTTTAATTAAAATATAGCGTGTTTTTACTATTCATTAAAATATGAAAGTTATCAGAATAATATGAAAATTTTATGATAAGTAAATTTTAATATCCTGATTCCATTGAAGAATTTTATATTGTCAAATTGAACTTATAAACATGTCAAAAACTAGATTTAATGTGGGTGCGCCATCAAACGGTGGAAAAACTCCATTTTTTTAAAAAATACTTATTTTACCCGAAAAAATTATTTTGTTCTTATACCATGTTCTAGAAAATGTGTAAGATGAATAATAATGTTGTAAAATAAAAAATTTAGTTAATACTATTCATAATGGATAGTTCATAATAATATTATAATAATATATCATTGTTTAGTGAAACCCTGTATTGCGTACAACACACGCTATCGAGGAAGGTCATGATTGCGTGTAACGTAAGCCATGTCAGGGTTGCATGTAGTGAAAGACTCCTTTGTTGTTGCGTATAACAAAATCCAACCATATTTCATTTATACATTGAATATATATGTATATATACACTCAATGTTGCGTTGAATAATTACTATCAAACAAGATTGAAATTATATTTAACACGATCCAAGAATAGTGTTGCGTATACTGCAAGCTAATACGGTGTTGTGTATAGTGCAAGATAATCTTGGTGTTGCTTACAACAGAAGATATGAAAGAAATTAAAAAGAATATATCTTATAAAATCTCGAGGTGTTACAATATCTCTCATGTATTTATCATTCATTTTACCTGTTTGATTCCAAAGCACAAGTTAGTATTATTAACATACTCTACCTCTTATAAATCATTAATAAAATCTTTCATTATTGGTATTGGTTAACAACAAGACTTTTTAAACCTATTTAACGTCCAGTAACAAATTCCCATCATCCATCCTTCATATTTCTTCTTTATTTAGATTATTAGAGTTGAGTAGAAATTTAGGATTTGTCTGATAATTAGATGTTCTAAATTCTAATGGACCTAATATTAGATCTCATTTATCAATAAATATGTATGATTATAGGATCAATTATTCAATGGATCACTAAATTATTTTAGTCATATAGTGTTTTTATTCACCCTCGGCATTGGAAAAAATCTAGGTTCCATAGTAATATTCTTGTATTATATTATTCCAACATGTAACTAAACATAATGGTGAAAATTTAATCGGAAACCCTCTATTAAAATAACACTATCATCTCCAATTTAAACAATTTCACTTGTAACATTACCCTTCGTTGGAATTATTATAAATATCATAATGTATTATATGGGAACCTCACGCATTTCATTTTTATATTCTATCACTTCTATTCAATATTAATCACCATGTAATTTTGATAGGAATTATGAAATATAATGGTCTCACAAAATTATATTCCATGAACAAAATATGTCCTAAGAGTATAAAAAATATATAATTCCCCATTAAACTCATCTTGTAAAATTTAACATTCAAAAAATTAATAATTCGATGTGATGCCACCTAGTGTCCATCATAGTTTATAATGATAAAAATCATTTTCATAGAAAGTTATTTCATGATATATGATAGTAGTTTCAGTAAAATAAAAAATTTCTTGATCTAATATCCACAAAAATCATCATTGGAACTCCTTGAATTATTTACATTATCAACATCAAAATAATAATTATTTATCATATATTTTTTATTACAAATATTTTTATTCCCTAAATTTCAATTTCAAAAAATTATCTAATCACATATTCAATTTCAATATAAAAAATAAATTACACCACTTCATAATTTTTAGTCACCACACACCCTTATAAAACCCATTTTTGTCATTTTTTGGTCATTCATTCCCCAGATTGAACTTTTATTATATGTATAGATTATATGTTACATGTTTCATAACCAAAATTAATATTTGGATAAATTAATATATTCCTTTCACCTCAGTAAATATATACCATTACTCTCAATTTCATTATAATATCATATTTGAAAAAACCACATATGAATTTAATTCCAACATCTTTCATGACCAGTAAGAGCATCGTTTTTTTTAAAACCTCTTACTATTAGATAATTATATTCACAAAACCTCTCTTGCTACCCTCTAAGTTAAGGTTTACAATCATAGATTATAATTTTCATCATGTTTCAACATAGTACTGATAATCTAAATATTCAATCCCATAATGTGAAAACTCACATTCTATTTATATGTATTTCTTGTATTCATTTGTTAATACATTTAAATTTATCTATATTGACATCTATTGTAATTTTCTACCGAAGTCCCTTTATGAATATCACCTATCCCTCTTCTATAATAATATATATATCAAGTGTAGATTGTACTATATACGGGACAATAGGGGCCCATAATGTATTTTTATATATGAAATTAAATTTCATTGGACCATATAATTCATACAATGATATACCAATGATGTTGTCAAATCTTTCACTGTTTTTTTCATAAAGAATTTTTTTTCTTTTGATCCATATTAAAGAAACATTTTAAAAAAATTATTAATCTTCATATTCATGGAAATATTATTCATAACTACAAAATACACTATCCTCATTCCCCTTCTTCGTGTAACTTCTATATTCCACATATTCTTTTATTCAGATTCAGTTAAAGAATAACGTAACATCCTTAGATTTTTTTATCTATTTTTTAATTAATTTAATATCTTTGATATTTTTCCTTTCATGAAACACAAGATATATATTATATTATACGAATGCACTAATTTAAAAATTTCTTTCACGTGGAAGTGACTTGGTCTTCACAACACACAATATCATCTTGGTGTGCATTACATGAATCAATGATTTCCTATGAAATAGCCATTTCATTTCTATATTTATTTAAATGAAATAATTATAATATTTCCATTAAAATTTATAATAGAATAGTAATAAAAACTTCTAAAATATTATTTATAATATTTTTATATAAATTAAAACTAATGATAATAATAAATATAATTTTTTGTAAAGTTTTGATATGTTTTAAAATAATATTTTATCAAATGAACTCCTTTTCATGTCCTTCTATGAAAAAGAATAAAAGTAATTTGAGGAGTATTTAGAAATTTAATCTGATAAAATAAAATTTATTTATAAATTTTAGTGCCAAAATTTTCATAGTTTGAATTTTTTAAATTTTTCTGAGAAACATCATTTTTGGATGAATAGTGAAAATCAATAAATTTTAATTCAGGAACTTATTTTTTCTAATTTATTCATATATTTAAATTATATTTTAATTTTTTTTAATGAATAATTAGATCTAACATACATCAGTTAATCAAACATAGGAAATTGGAAAAAATTTACATTGAAATTGTATATAAAAACATGGAAATCGTTTAATCATTTTTAATTTAAAAACTACATTGTCATCCCTTCAGTGGGATTAAATTTGAATTAATTTCAAAAAAATATATAATTGAAATTTTCAAAAATTTATTCCATATTTATAATCAATATAATTTGTAATGTCTAAAAATTTAACTTTTTTCTGAACAAAGATATTAGTGAAGGAAATTAAAATTAGTTACAATGATTAAGGACAAATTAAGATTAATAACGAACAACACCTTAAACATAAGGGACCAAATGTCATATCAATTTTTCCAAAACCCATTTTATGGAAATTATTGAGCCATACACCTTAAATTATTGGGTTATTTTGGTTTTTGATGACTCTTGTTAGCTAATAACGTGGGTAAACCTAACTTATTTTCAAAAATACCAAGTGACTCATTTCCCTCCCATCAAAAGGATTTCACATCTTTCCCTTACTCACAACTCTAAAACCAATTATTTTCATCCAATATATAAACAATAAATTTTACAAAATCTCTACCTTCCTCCTTGAATCATCCCTTTTAGCAAAATAAAATCTAAAGAATCCCTTTGGTGAAAACCAAAAGGAGTTACCCAAAGAAGAGGTAACAACTTATTTTGATCTCATTTGACTTATTTTTATTCTCCACCCCTCCAATATCCTTATTAAATTATTATAAATAAACAAGTAAAAAATATAGTGAGATGTTTTAATTTTAAGGGTTCTACTTAATCTTACACACACGTCCATCTATTGGGTAATGAATATACTATTTATGTGTACGGAAAACTATCACCTCATAAAATGATGATTGTTTGTCCTTCCATTACAATATCTCATGGTAAGAATTATGAATGAAACACTATTAATATATGATATATATGATAAATTTTATTTCACTAATCTTTTATAATTATTTTATAACTCATATCATTATAAATTCTATTTCATATATATATGATAATTTTGTTTCATGAAATGTGGACTACCGCCCCCTCAAAGTGATTTGATTCATTCACACACAACATGGAATTTATTAATGAAGGTTTTAGTAAAATTATATGGTATATATGATATAATTATGTTCCTATAATGATATTATTTGCACATATATTTCAGTTTGTTATTTTTACTTTCAATATTATAATTAAATATCGAAACATCATTCATGCGTAAGTACAACATACCATCTCCATGAACGATGTATTAAATTTCATACCTATATGTTATGTATATTATAATAATAAAAATATAATGAATATACAAGATATTTATTTCATATTTTAAATTAGGGAAGTCATAATATATTTATTAGGACGAAAGATATTACAATTTTAGAAACATATGAAAAAACAAGAGAATGATACCTGATGTGAAACCTTAACATACAATTGTTAACAAGTGGGGAACATAAATTCATAGTCAAACCAAATATGGAATTAGATAATATAATATTACTCTATGGTAGACATATAATTAACATACATTTATTATATATGATGTTTTTATGAGAGTGGAGAGAGTCAATACATGTAGTAATAAAATTTCATCTTAGTTGTTATTTCCTTGAGATATATTCTGTATTCACCACCGACTCATTTTGTATTGTGTGTATAATAAAAATGGTTGTATTTTTTGATTCATATACTTAACTTTATGGGTATTCACATACCCATTTAATTTACATTAGTAGATCCCTCCAAAGATACCCATCTAGGGATTGTAATGAATAAAGCTAGATAATTAACACTGAGTCCCGCATCTAGTAGGCCCTGGGTTAATGACTAACACCAAGGTTGTACAAATATCACAATATGGTAGGAATTTCCCTTTGTAAAATAAATAGGATCAGGGTTTATAATGAATTATCCACAAAAACTCCAATAAATAATATAAAATAGAAACCCAAACCATTCCACATGAATGTATAAATATAACTGATACAAAAAAAGACTCTAAATTAAATACCCAAAAGTAAAGCTAAAGTAGTGAAACAACAACTGTTAGGAATCAATGATAGTAAGGTTAATAATTTTTTGAAAAAACCTCATGGAGACTATAAATATTTTTATATACATAGGATGATTATAGAAGTATAGTGTGTATAAAAAACTAAAGTCAATCATGCACATGTGAAATAATAATACTAATGCACTTGTGAGAAAGAAGCTGAACCAAACAACATCTATAATGGTACACTAAACATCCCAAACTCACCAAGGAATGATAAAAAAATAATTCAAGCCATGTAATATAGTTTAATGTAAATAAAATCAATTATTGGGTACCCCACACCACTTTCCCAAGGATTATCCACCGAAATTCCCTAATAGAAAACATCATGGTGCTCCCACAACATTTGAAAATACCACATCATATCTCGCCTACACACACCTATTCCTCACAACACATCACATATAATCAAAAAGAAACAAGGGATACCACATTAAAACTCTCCCCAAAGACAGATGGAATATCACATCACAACTCATTATAACAACACTGACGACACCACATCACAACTCTTATTGAAGACACCTAAGATGCCACATATTATCATCAAATTCACTAACAAGCTAATGAACATCATAGTATATACAATACCTACCTCACCTAGATGGAGCAGGGAAGAGAGGGTGGCCAGCCATCTCTCCTCCCACCATGATGTTTGGAAATATGCCCTATGTGCCTATGCGGGGGTTCGAAACATAGTTCTCAACATGTGTGGGGTGTGTATAGAAACCACATGAATATACATGAATATATTTATATACTATAAAACACAAAATCATAACCTATGGTTTCTCAATCAAATAACTAAGTCATTATATTTTCACACTTTTATCCACCTATAAATATATTTATCTTTATCTTTAACGTCATTTCTAAAGGTGTTGTGTCCTAATAAAATATTATGATGTCACATTCCCACCACATTTAACACCCATTTAGTCTATTTTCTACCATAAACCACCATTAATCAAATAACCCACCATTAAATTATCTATTAACAAACATAAATCCCATTATCCATACCAACCCTTGTATTTTACAACATTATTGGTCTATTAATTATTCATTCTATCACTACATGGGAATTAGCACAATGAAATCACAATCCAAAAATAGCTCAACATTCTGTCACATTGCCTTCAAAAATGAACATCTGAAAACCTAACAACCCTACATACCATTGGATCAAAAAATAGCATCCCTAGAAGAATGAACAAACGTCACAAAACATTAAGATCCATTTTTTCAAATTTACATATGATATTTTTATCACATTCCACTTCATTTTAGGGGTGTTATCACACAAACAAAAATCATAGGAAAACTATTTCATTATCCAAGTATAAGTAATAATCCAATTTACTTTTTTTATATAATATCACAACAATAAAAACCTAAGAATATGTCACATAAAATTTATTTATCACTAACAAACCCACCAACAACCATTATTTCATATAGGACATCTAGCCCGAAAGATCAAAATATCACATGTAATATTAATGATGTAAAAGTATGTGATTCAATCCCCATAGAGACGTTAAATTTAATTAACCAATTTTTTTTCTTTCATTAGGCCAAAATAACCATAATATTTAGATATACAATGGAAAAACCCTTCAACATGATACACAAATAAGTAGAATTGAGGGGATACATACCTCAAAGAAGCCTTCCAACTCATTGTGCACCACTTGGTGATGAAGAAAACCCGAGAACCACCACCAACTCATGAAGAACCATAGATAAATTTCTACCACACCAAGGATATAACAAAATGAAACCCAAACACTCCTTAAACAAGGGAAAGATAACTATAGTATGTCCCCGACAAAAAATGGAAGTAAAATTTTTGACAAATAGAAGATAACTCACTACGGATCGATGATGGATTACCAATAAAAAACAACTAGGATCAATAAATCCAGGTAGGAGTAAAATGGATTGAATAAAACATTAGGGTGATTAGGGTTCTCCCCAAATTAGAGGAATAGAATCCATAACCAAATGAATGAATGGTCATCTAGAATGCATTTTTTTAAAATGCACTGCACTGGGGGATTACATGATATTTAATCCCCTTTCATGTCGTGTAATGTCTGGGGTTTAGTTTCCACTAAAAACAATTCTCAAATTCATTTTATTATTATTTTGAAACCTCTATGAATTACATCTCATGAAACTCTCTTGCACTTTGTGTAATGTTTTACTATGTGAAATCATCCTTCACATCACGTAATTTTTCATGATGAGAAATCCTCTCATGCATCACGCTTTTATCCACCAAAAATATCTAGACATTCTCCAAACACCTCCTACAAAAAAATAGGAAACCTAACGGAACATAAAGGCACATATCATAATATCAAATACCGTTAAAATGACCCTAGCCCTTGAGAATCCAAAAAATACAGTAGAAGAAAAGGTTTTTGAATTATCACCCTGTGACATAAATCTCAAGGATCTCATCATACCACAAATGCTTCCACAAGCAAAGAAATCAAAACAAACACACCAAAAGAATTATAGAAAACCTCATCTCCATTAAAAAAACAATAATTCATTTCCACTCACACAAAAATCCTACCACAAAACTACATCACAACCAATAAACCGCATTTTCTTGACACATGAATTCGGGAATATCATCCACCATGTCAAGATACTAACTGATATGGGTGGCACTGACTCTCCCACATGAGTTTAATCACATCACAGTTAATGGGTCTCGATTTAGAATTAGGACATACCCATTTAGTATGTTATTAATTTATATCACATCACATCACAAACATTACAGACCAAGGAAAATAGTACATTTCATAAAACAGAGTTCAAAAATCACATTATGAAATCAAGAAACGGGAAAACAAAATCATAAAACATCATCGGTTACTAAACTTGAATCTGTGTATGTCGCTCCCATGAAATATTAATCTACCCACCATGCCTCCAAAATAAATGAACAAAAAAAATGTTCCATTCATGAAGCACCTTCTCTAGGTGATCTTGTATCACTACTAGTCACCCAACAAACTTCTTGTTGTCCTTAATATCTAACTCTCCCTAGTTAATGAAATTAGAGTACCCATGAAGATACCTAAGAGGATGGGTGATGTGGAATATTTTTTGGATAAAATCCAACCATTTTGGAAATTCCAACTAGTATTCCACTTCACTAACTCACCCCAACAACTCAATTGGATGATCAACCAAATGAGAACGTTTAATCCCTCTATAAAACCACTGTTTTCCACATCGTGGGGAAGCATTCAAGAACACATTGTCTCTAACCTCAAACTCTAGGGGCCTCCTCATTTGATCAATATAACAATTATTATAGTCGCAGGTTTCATTCTTCCTCTCATGATTGAGCTAAAAATTCTACCACGTTAGGAAAAAGAACAGTTGTCTCCCCATCCTTTGTCCAGCACAACGAAAAACAACATGGTCTTCTGTCCAAATCATTAAAGGTATCAATTACATAGGTAGAGTGATATATATTATTGTAAGAAAATTCTACCAAGGTATGGAGTCATTCCAATGATCCACCAATGTATAAGATGCATGCTCACACCATTTCCTCCAAAGTTAGAGAGTTTGTTCTGTCTTCCCATTATTCTATGGGTGGAAAGTTGTGTTGATGCGTAAGTGAGTGTAAAGAACATGTTAAAATCTCATCAAGACTCATTATGTAAAATCAGTGTCCCGATATGTGATAATAGGTCTAATGACTACCTTAAAACGCACCACCTAATCCTCTTACCTCTTAGTAGAGGAATCTACTACACCCAGCTCTATTATCACTAATAATTTAGCAGATTTTGTCAATCTATCTATGACCACCTATAAGGAATGTCAACCTCACTAAGATCTAGGCAACCCTGTAAAAAAAATCAATCAATATGTTATCCCATTTTCATTTTAGAATATCTAAGGGATTCAAAAAACCACTAGGAATATGATGCTCAGCCATTACTTAATAGAAAACCAAATTCCTTGCAACAAACTCTTCCACCTTCCATTTCATGCTGGTCCACCCAATCTGTATCCTCAAGACACTATACATCTTGGAAAATCCTGGGTGTATTTCAAATGATTTTTTGTCGAAATCATGAATATCTCTCTTATGGATTTCTATAGGGAAAAACTACCATTCAAGAAAAAAACATATGATTCCGACTATCATATGATCTCCCTCCGGAGCATCACCGTGGCCAACTCAATGACACATCACCTATACCTCTATGTCTTCCAACTAAGACTCCACCACCTGCTCCATAATAGAAGATTGCTCCATCATTTGAAACAAAAACCTCTACCACCATCCACTCTTGTATATTTTTGCATGGATTCCAACAACTTCATTTCTCCCCAAACATTATAAGACTCTTGAATAACACACTTCTAAGAATTCCTACTTAATGCAACGATAAAAAATTACCCTTTTTAAGGTGTAGTAGATCTAAAAATTATAATCTGGATGAAACTAAATCCATCTCCACTCTCATAGTTCAAATCATGAAGGAAAAGTTATATCAGAATCTCTTGTGATCTGTGAAGACCATTGAGTACTCCCCAATAAGGTAATTCCACAGAATCTTCAGCACAATCACAACCATTTATAACTACAGATCGTAGGTGGGATTGTTATTCTTGTTGGAAAAAGTCATTTTTGACCCATAATAGATCAATTACAACTTGTTCCTCATCATGAATCCCAATCCCTGATAACAAGAGTCATAAAACACCTCAAGCATCACCCCTTCCTCACGAAACCCTAGTAATGGTGTGTTGACAAGCTTCCCCTTCATGTAACTGAATTATCCCAATAAAAAATCACCCCACGTAAAAATTTGGTCTTTCCCAGTCAATGTGATCAATAGTTATATAACATGAGATAAATCTAGAACAAAAATTTTGTAATAGCCTCTGAGACTGAGGAAACTACGAGCCTCTACCACATTATTGGGTGCTTCAGATGAAAAAAATGATTAAACCTTCAACAGGTCTACTACAACACCCTAATGAGACACCACTTTCCCAATGAAATGCATCGATCATGTCTTGAACATATAGTTGAAAAAAAAATCCATTGAGTTGGAGGAATTGAAGAACATGAACGATAGTTTGGAGATTTTGAACATGCTCCAATTCTGAATTGAAGTAAATTATGATTTTGTTGATGAATACAGATATGACCTAATCCAAGAACTCTCAGAACATGGAGTTCATAAGTACTATGAATAGGGATGGTGAATTTGTAACACCAAATGGAATGCCTACAAACTAGATGTTCCCATACCTACATCAAAAGGTAGTCTATGGGATATCACCCTTATTTACCCTCAAATAGTGATATCTAGATAGCATATTGATCATACAGAACCAAATTTCTCCTCTTAGCGGGTATAAAATATCATATATCCTTGGAAATACGTAATTGTTCTTTTCTGTCACCTGATTAAACCATTGGTAGTCAATACACAACCTCATACTACCATCCTCTTTCTTGGAAAAAACACTAGAGTAGCCCAAAAGGACACACTAGGCCGGATAGAACCATTCTTAATCATATCGTCTATCTGAATCCTCAAATACCACAACTTAGAAGGTGTCATCATATAAAGATCCATAAAAATTGGAGAAGAATTGTGTTAAAAGTCTATCTCAAACTGAACATCACATAGACTGGGTAGCATCACAACCTCCTTGAGGAAAATATATCGGAACTTCCCAATAACCCTAGGAAACTATACAATCCCAGCGTTAAATGATTCCTCTAACAACTAATCCAACAAGAAAATAATGGACTCCACACGCTGATTGTGTACCTTACAACATCTCTCACTAAATAAAAACACACAACCACCATCCACATCCAAAAACCTAAATCTCCTCTAGAATAAGTTGATAAATTAAACTATAGAATAAAATAACTAGATGAAAAGAATAGTATAGTATGGTTGTATGTGTTGGATGAAATGATCCTCACATGACTAATGTGTCACCTTAATCAGTATACACCTCAAGCACACATCAAACATGCTGGTCAGACCTCCGACTGACACAGTCGACACTATGTGGTACATGAATCTCCTCTATATTTCTAGTCATAGAGAATGTTCTGGAGTTGGTTAAACAAAAAACATGGAAGCTCTTGAATCAAAGAAAGAACAATCAAGACTACTAAAAAACTGATTATACCTCTGAAAAACTCTATTCCTTCTGAAAGTGCGGACTCAACTGTGTGAAAATAACCATGACCAACTCATATACCACTCTACTGATGACCCCCTAGAAATCCATTCTTAGTTCACATTATATGAGAACAATGAACATCTAGATATCAATATCTACCTACTCCATCTCCCATAAACAGAGTAATAACCTGCTACCCCTACTACCAAAACTGCCTCACTAGAAAATAATGGTGATGCTAACAATAATTATATCGACCTCCACCATACTAAGATCAAGGAACCACATGATATTGGCTCTAGTGATGTTTGTGAACCCCATGAACAAATCACATTAGAACAAATCTTCTTAGAAAATCATGGAAACCATTGGTACCAAAAGCCTGAAAAGGAAGCCACTGAGGTCAACTCTCTACCGGTCAAAACCTCAAAGGACCTGATGCCTATTAACTTCAACCAAAAACTATTCCCAACAAGGAACCCTATTGGTTCCCCTCATGTGGAAAAACTCTTCATGATTATATCCTCTTGATCACGTCTTTCTTCTTCTGAACATCCAGGTACGTGAGAAATGCAAAATGAGTAACTACATACCAGAAAAAATGATGGATAACTTCCTTAATATATTTCACATGAGACTCCTCATCTATAAAATGTCCTTGGAAAAAATGGATAAGGTCCTTGAATTTAAATCCCATATCATACACTAACATGATCCCCTGTTTAAGAGAAATAGTTCCCTTACTCTTTTTATCCTTCAGTATTGACAAAAGGAAATCTACCCAGAACACCTACTAGAAGTCAACCTGCAAAACAATTTTACCCATACATTCTTCTAGATATTGTTTCCAACACTAATTCAGATCTCCCCACATATGAATAACTTCCTATGGGACCCAGTACTCATCCAGGGCTCGGATCATACTTAAAGTGATATCGATCTCCTCCACCCATCTCTATATCACCACATCTAGAATATTTCCCTCATGCTTCCCCAAATTCTTCTGCGAGAAATCACACAACATACTCTTCCCCTAAAGAGACTCCTTATCTATATCAACCATATATCAGCAAACCAAATTATCCTTCTAAAAATAAAATTCCTAATGCATATAATAATGATGACTGGGAGCCATAGTTGAAAGGAAAACAAGGATTTCCCATTCTTGGTACTGTGGAGTTTCATTGTGATTCATTTTAATTAATTTTATTCATTTCATCCATTTTAACCTTCCCAAAAACACCCAAATTCATATATGAAGAAAAGTTATTATGTTTCATGTGCCTTTCCTTGGACTCTACCCTGCAAGCAGGTCCTAATATTTTATTCGTTTGATATGCTCAAGGTTCATGAACTACATCATGGAGGCAGGAAAAAATCTCATGTCCTAGATCGTCTTCCTATCCTTTGTCACATTCCATGTTCAACGAGAACTATTTACATACCAACCCATGAAATCATCAATTTTCCTTACCCCAAACTCTATCCTATATCTCAAACATCTCCTTTAATACCACTATGTCATGAACCTCTCCCTCAAAAGATACCACTCCTTAGATGGGAACGGATAAAGGGAGATAATGACCCATGATTCCTGCCCCTAGAAGGCCCCAGGTTGGTGAATATCACCAAGAGTGTTCAAATATAACAATATAATAGGAATTACCCTTTAAAATGAAAATTGGATTCAGAGATAGAATGATCCATACATAAACAACTCCATGAAATAATATAAAAGAGTAACTCAATATTTTCCACATTCAGTTATAAATAGAACTGTTAAAAATAAAATTCTCTAAAGTAAATAAGAAAATGAAATGCTAAATCAAAAGCACAACAACTATCAAGGATCTGAGATATTAATGTACAACACAGTCCAAAAAATCCTCCTAGAAACCTAAAAATAGTTTTAAATATGTAGTGAGAGCATAAAAGTTTACATATTATTAAATACACATGTCTATAATTCACATGTTAAAGAACCATACTAATAAACCCATAAAAAAATCGAAGAAACAAATAACACCTATACAGGTATGCTAACCATCCTGACCTCACCAAGTCATGCTCACCAAAAAATAAAATCTCATTAACAAAATATAATTTAAATAACAACGATGATAGGGTACCGCACACCACTTTTCCATTGATTAGACACCCTCAATCCCCAAAAAATTCTCTAGTGCTCCCCTCTCTTCCAAAAAGAGCACATAACATCCCTCCAGCACACACCTAGGCCTCAGAATACATCCTCCCAATGCACACATGAGCCCCACAAAACATCCCATATCATTTTGAATACACCTGGGTTAACACATCACAACTCATCCTGAAGACACCTTGGACATCGCAACATAACTCATCTCGATGACACTTGGGACAAAACATCACAACTCATCTCAAAGACATCTTTGATACCACATATAATTATCTAATGCACTAAAAAAATTATAGACACCATATATTTTATAGTACCTACCTCACGTAGAAGAAGGAGTATGGAAGAGTAGGTGGACAACCATCCATCCTCCCACAAGGTTGGTTGGAAGGACAACCTTTCATGACTATATGGGTATTTGGAATATGGTGTTCAATTATATTGGGGTTTGTATAGAAATCATAGGAATATAAACGAATATATATATATAGTATCAAATACTCAAGCCCAACATATGGGTTCTATAACAAAAAAACCATCTCATGATACTGTCACCCTTACTTCAACCTCTAAATAAATTTATTAGTATCTACAACAGTCATTTCAGAAGGTGTAGAAGCCTGAAAAGATAAAATAGCTTCACATTCCCTCAAAATTTAACACCCATTCATCTAAATATCTAGAATATACCACACATTTAATCAAAAACCCCATCATTAAATTATTAATTAACAAGCTTCTATCTCTTTATCCAAACTAATCCATTCCATTTTATATATTATTAAACAATAACTTATTAATTTTTTTTCTACTTGAGCATATAGAACAAGGAAACAACATTAAGAAAATAGCTCAACATTCTATTACCTTACTAACCCAAAATCATATCTCAAAAACTATCTTCCACAAGTTCTATTTCAAACACACACCACTATCCCGCAAGCACAACCAAGATTCAAAACAATTCAAGAGAACTTTTTTATATATCTAAAAAGTGTATTTTTATCACATTCCACTTCATTATATGGGAGTTATCATAATTACTGAAATCCTGAGGAAACCATTTCATTATCCATGTATATGAAATCGACCTAATTTATTTTTTTCGGTGATATCACAAGAATCAAAACCAAATAGAATCATTGAATAAATATCTAGTGAAAAAAACCACAAACGACCACAATTTTCAGAAGGGAATCATGCCTGAACAATCACATTATCATATGTAATATCAAATCTATAAAGTCATTCAAAAAATCTACATTTCCCCACTCAATTAAATTTACCAATTTTTTATATTTACTAATGCTATAAAACCCATGATCCATATCAAAAAAAGGAAAACCCAACCTGCATAACACACACATAAATTGAAACGAGGTAATTCCTACCTCAAAGAAGAATTCCAACATGTTTTTCAATGTAGGGCGATGAAGAACACCATGAAAATACATCCATAGCAGGAGTAACTACTGATCAACCTATATCATGCCAATGATCAATCAAAATTAATCCAAAACACTACCCAAACAAATGAAACATGACCGCATGTGGTCCTCAAGAGAAGAACATAAGAAAATAGGATGAAAATGAGAAGAGAACTCACCAAAGATTGAGAAAAAATAACCTATGAACAATCACCAAGATCAACAGATCAACATGGGAGGAAAAAATATTGAGTAACACCTTGGGGAACATAGGTTTTTAACAAATGAGAGGAAAATAATACATGGATGAATGGATGAGGGTTCAGCCGGAAAATATTATTAAAAAATGAACTGTATTGCATGATTGCATGACTTATAATCCTCTTTCATGTCGTGTAATCCTTGGGGTTCGGTTTCCACCAAAAAACACATCACATAATATTATTATTATTTTTTGAAAAAATGATAAATTAAATGTTGTAACCCCTTTATTCCCATTATGTAGAATTCCACGATGTGAAATCCTTCATTGCTTCTTGCTTTTAGCAACTGAACTTATCAAAAAATCATTCAAAACGTCTAACCACAAAAACTAAAAAATTAATGGACCAAAAAACCAAAAAATATTACACTGAGTATATTTAATTAATGAGTTTCTATTTCAAATATTACCAAATTTTTAATGTGATTTTTTCTCAATTTTCCTTCATTGAGAGACATGTCATGTCAAGCACCTGTATTTTTAAATTAGTTGTATATACTTCCTTTGAAATTTTATATCATGAATCTAATTATATTCATTATATTTTAATCATCATTTAATTAAAATTTATTTAATTGAAATAATTTTTCAATGTTACCAAGAGGTAGTAGTTTATTGAAAAAATATCACTATGTTCTAAGAATTTTTATGATAATGCTTAATTTGATGAAATATTATGATCAATATCTCATTAACACACATGAATTTTATACTAATTTGGTTATATAAGATATATTCATGTATTAACACCATTTTCCCACTCTTTGGTACATTATACAGTTAAGAAAGTGTTTTAAGAAATCATGAATATACCTCTCTCTTCGATTGGAAATCTATGTTCCTTCAGAACCATGTTTCTATAAAAGTCTCCAAAAATATTATACTATTATTCTATGACCATTAAAATTTATTTTTTCCCATTTATTACCTTTTAACCAGTAGGCATAAAAATATAAATCCTTCTTTTCAATTTATGCTCGAGGCACATTACTAATGTTTTTACACTGTAGAAGTATTTTTTGGCATATACAGATTTACCCTTCTTCATTCCCCTAAAGATTAATTTAATAGAAACAAATTTTTTTTAATGAAATTTTTTTCTAATGTTATAAAATTCATTTTATAATGATTTTTTCAATGAATAGTTTTTTAAAAAAGGATTCATTTTGAAAAAATATTTAAATGAAATTCAAATCTTCCGTTATATGTTTTCAAAAAGATGGTTTAAAAGAAAATGTTTCAATAATATCAATTCTTCCTCTATTTTTTCAATGTATTTTTATGTAAATTTGTTTTCAAAATTTTATAAAAATTATTTTATATATTTTCAGAAATATGGTTTTCAAAAAAAATCAAGATTCTTTTCTAAATTTTCAAGAAATATTATTTTAAAAATGTTTTCAAACTCTCTTTATATGTTTTCATGTTTATTTTCATGAAAATCTTTTGGAAAAGGTTTTTTTTAATATTTCATGGATGAAATTTTTTTAACTTAGTAATGTTTTGTTAAAAGATACATGAAAATTATTTTCTATATAAGATGACCTTTGTTGGTATTACTCATCCATTTCTCATATATGATATAAAGGGTCCATTCATATTCTTTCCAAAAAAAATTTAGGTTTTAATGTCATGATGTTTATGAAAACTCATTTATCTTTCCTGGGTTATATTTTTATGAAAAATATTCATATTCCTCATGTTATATACTTATGAAACCCCTTTCTATTCAATGGGTAATATCATGATGAAAGATTATGAAACAAAATTATTTTCATGGGTTATTATATGATGAAATGATTATGAAACATATATATTTTCCATAGGTTATGATATGATTAAATTTTGATGACATCCATTTCATTTCATGGGTTATGATATGATTTTTATGAAAACTATATACTATAATGGATCATTATATGATGAATGTTTTATTTCTTTGTAGAACATGTATTTATAAATTTATCATTTGACGATTGGGATATATATATATATATATATCCAATGAATTAGGAAATGAAATTTTTTTTATCAATCCAGAGGGTACCTGGGAGGGAATCCCATGCCCAAAAACATATAGCATATTAATCCCAAAACTAGAGGGAATATATAGACTCGAATAAGAGGGTACATGGGTAGACATGCTAAGCCCGAAACAAGAGGGTACACCTGAGGGAATAACATGCCTAAAGTAGGTACACATGTTATTTTCTCAAGCCTTATAAGATATGAAGGTCATAGTAGGTATCCTGTACATATGATTATCTATATTTATGTGAATTCCACAAATCTATTTCCTTTTTCATATGATATGATTATTCTCTTATTTACATTTTGTTTCTTTTATTATAAACTTCTAATTGTTATGCCATGATTCATTTTTCTAATATTTGATATGAAGTTTATGTTATTTTAATGTCATGATCACATTCACAAACCATTATGTTCAGGTTTAGTCTTATATATCTCCATTTTTTACCCTAAATGAGCATCTGAGATCACCCCATCTTATGATTCCATCCCTAGAATATGAATATATGTATTAGGAATGGTGTTTCTAATAAGGGATCTAGTCATGAAAAACCTTGTGGTAGATAATTTAGTTCAATAATGTATCATTATTTAAATTTTCATTTTTTCAAATTCTTTATAAAAATACACTCTTTAGGCATCATTTGGTGCAATTTTTTATGTATTATGAAAAATTTATGTAATTTCTATGTATTTTAAGACTAGGTTCTTATAGTTGATGTTAATGGAAATGTATATTCAAACATTGGAAACCAGGATAAGGTAATTTTAGTTATATCCTTGTGTATATTTTTAAGTACATTTCTAAGTAAGTATAAGGATAGGTATAAGGAAAAGCTAATGTTTAGGAAAATGTTCTGGAATTTTGATAAATGATGGAGTGAGGGGTTTTCTATAATTTCATCCCTTTCGGGATAAAACATATTGATGTGGATTTGGGAAAAATGTATCTAGGGGTAGAAACTCAGACATGGTATGTTTGTATTGTCTTGGCATAACTTGGTTCATGACAACTAACCTTGTTGCACCCCAGGTTTGAAACTCCTAGAGGATATGCTAAGGGAATTTACAGACTATTTATGAACCATCATGAAGGATTTAATTAGAATATAACTGTGAATAACCTATGTTAATCCAAAGGTTTCACAGATTAAATAAGTAGGATCACAGATTTTGGAATCCTATTGGTAATTTTTTTTATTATATGTTTTACCATTATGAAATTTTTTCCCACATTATACTTTTTGGTTTTAGTCAATAAAAATAACATTAAGGAACATCGTTAACATTTAATATTTTAGATATGGAAGTTATATTCATTATGAAAATATATTTCCTAAGAGGAAACATCATAAAAAAGAATCAGGAAGGTTGTAAAAGTATTCATTATTCTATTAAAGATAAGGAGACCAGAAATGAAATGTGAATGGTATGCGACAGTAATATAGTATTATTACATTAAACATGAGAAGAATTTTTGTATTGAGGTTGAGGAACCTTGATACACGATTTATATTTCATATTCTAGGAATGGTGTCTTATGGAATATCTTGATAAAGCATCAGTAATGGTTTATGAATTATGATGGTTGAATGAAGTATTTATGTTATAGAATTCAATAATTATGCTACATGAATCATGAAATATATAATTATTTTTAGAATAAGATTTATTTTTTGATTGAAAAGGTTAACCTAAATTGTAATGAAGACATTGAAAATTGATTTTTTGCAAATGTGATATTCTATTTAAGGGATGGTAACCCTTAATGTGTCCATGATATAGTGAAAACTATGTTTATCATGATAAATATATTAGTGATTTGGATAATGTAAATTTAATAGCACTTGTTCCATGGGATTTGATTATTGATTTTTTTAAAAAGTGTTCTATGTAATCATGTATGAAGTTTTAAACTTCTTGAATTCAATTAACAAATCAAGTATCCTTTGGAATAAGGATGCATGCATGTCTTCCAAATTATTTATGTTAATTTGGGTTAGTACCATGTTTCAAGATAATATTTTTTAGGGTATTCACATGTTTTTAATGTGAAATCTAAGAGATATATTTCGATATATGGAGGATCAATGATAAGCTGACTTCAAAAATTTATTTGTAATGTTTTCAATTTTTATCTTTCGGAAGGGTTATTAGGATAACCATTTATGGAAATATTAAGTTATACTTTGAAATAATTCTTTGAGATTAAATTATTATCTCAACACATGAGGATTTATGCATATTGGCTAACATGTCCTATCATTTTATAGTGATAAAGACATATTGAATGAACCATCATTCTATTTATGGATCCCATGATCCATTAATGTTTTAGGAATGATAAATTAACCTCCAACACTTGGAATAAGAGATAAAGTGTTATTCGATCAAGGCACATCAATGGACGATATTTTGATAAAAACAAGTATATCTCCTTGAAATTATTCTTAAACTTTGGGAAAGGATCTTGAAATAAAATTTTGTCATGTTATTATCATTTATGATGATAAAATGAAATTTTATTATTAATTTTTCTGTTATAAATTATATTTTTTAGATTTATCCTAACCATTTTTCTTATCACTCTCGATCAAAATATGATGGTTTTATTTCTTTTCCACATATATTTTTTCACTTCCCACCTATGCTCTCCTATGTGGTAACCTAGTGTTTTGTTACTTTTAGTAACCATTATGTTTCTAAATTTATTTTTCCAGGATGTTTTATTGTTCATTTTTATGATGTGGGTTTCTATGAAAAGGCCATTCAAGAATTCTTCCCTTAATAACCCAGATAAAATTCGGGGGGAAAACATTTTAAAGGGGTAGAATATAACTTCCTAATTTTTTTTGAATTTTCTTTTTAATTAATTTAATCATTTTAATATTTTTTATTTCATGAAATATAATATATATTATATTATGTGAACTTAATCATTCAAACATTACATGCATATGGAACTAACAAGGATTGCTCTATATGCAACATCGGATTGACATGCCCTATTTAGAACACATAGTTTCTACAAAACATCATTTTATTTCTACAATTATTTAAAAGAGATAATTATAAGCTACACATTAAACATATTAATATGAAGAGTAATAACTAATTTTAAAGTATTTTTATTAATGTTTTTATATAATAAAATATAATGATAATGAAAAATATAATATTTGGAAACATATTTAAGTATTTAAAAATACTATTTTCCAAGAAGAAATTATTTTCATGTCCTTTTATATAAAATATAAAAATAATTTCAAACCCATTTATAAGTTAAATTATATTAAATAAGAATAATATTTTAATTTTTAATGTCAAAATTAGATTTGGGTTAATTTTTTGGATATTTTTAAGCGGCATTATTTGTGGATAAATAGTGAAATTTACTAATTTTTAATTAAGAACTTTTTTTGCCTAATTTATTATTATAGTGAAATTATATTTTCACTTTTTAAATTATAATTAAATGGAATATAAAAAATTTAATTTAATTTAGTTCATTGGAACCAATTTCACCTTGAAATTGGATATAAAAACATAGCAAACATTTAAACATTTCTCTTTAAAACCCCACATAGTCATCCCATCTACGGGATATAATTTAATTTAATATATACCACTTCTATGATTTTAATTTGAATAATTTGATTACATATTTGGAATATTAATAATTTATAATATCTAATAAGGTAAACATTGTTTTTTACCAAAAATATTACGAAAAATAATTGAAATTAATTATAACTATTAAGGAAAAATTAAGCTTATCAAAGAACTTATCCAGAAAATTATTGTCCAAAATGACATATCCTCTTGACTAACACCCATTTTATGGACATTAATCTTCCATTAACATTCAATTAATTATTTTTTTGGTTTTTATAAAATATTTTGTAAAAACATGGGTACACCTAACATGTTGTAAAAAATACCAAGTGAGTCATTTCCCTTCTATTTAAAAAGAAACCACTTCTCCCCTTTCCTCACACCTCTCAAAACACATAACTTTTTTCAATATCATAATAATACTCATATAAATATCCATCCATTACTCTTTGTATCCTAAATTTTGGTAGATAGAATCCCAGGAATCCGTTTGGTGAAATCCAAAAGGTGTTAATCGAAGAAGTGGTAACATCCTCCCTCAAGCTCCGTTACCTAATTTTAATTCTTCATACCACCACTATACTTAATACATGATTATGAAAACACATTTAGCCTCAATATAAATATATTTTTTTAATTCTAATGGTTCTATTTACACTTATACACACATACATATGATGTGTAACAAACATATTGTTTATGGATACAAAAATATACAATCTCATGAAATGATGATTGTACATCCGTCCATTACCACTATCCATGGTAGGAATTATGGTGGAAAATATATTTATATATGATAAATATGACACATAATCTTCCATTAATATTATATAATTTGTTTACAACACATATACTTAGGCATTCCATGTTGTGTAAATATGATAATTTCATTTGAGGAAGTGTAGACTACCACCCCTTCAAAGTGTCATGATTCATTCACACACTACTTGGAATGTATCGTGGATGGGTTTTTTGAAATTTTATGATATAGGTGACATAATAATGACACTATAATGATATTTTATATAAATATAATTCATTTACCATTTTTTTACTTTAAATAATACAAATAATAACAGAAACAACATTCATGTGTTCATATAACCTACCATCTCCATGATCATTGTATTCCATTTCATACATATATATTATATAGATTATTATAATATCAATATTCTTAATATAAATAATATTAATATAATTTTTTAAATTACTTTAATAATGATATATGTATAAGGACTAAAAATAATACATGTTAAGAAACATGTGGAAATAAAAAGAATGTTATGAGAAGTGAAACATTAACATAGAATTGTTAGCAAGAGGGTAATATAAAGTATTAATAAAACAATAAATTTTATTATGTATAATTATATGGTTATATGATAGATTTTTAATAATCTTATATTTATTATAAATGATTTTTTACGAGTATAATGAGATTAAAGACACAAGGTAACCAAGTTTAATCTCACATTTTATTTCTATGGGATATATGATTTATTTACCACCCATTCCTTTATTGTGGTGTTTTTAATAAATGATTCATATAATTAAATTTATATTTAATTAAATATTAATTTTATGATATTTCTTTAATGGGTTTTATGTTTCAAATGTTACGAAATCATTAAAGTAATTTTTATCTCAATATGCCTTCATTGAGAAAAATGACATGTCATGTACCAATATTTTTCATCGAGGTTAATATACAACCTTGTAATATTATATCATGAATATAAATATTTTAATTATATTTTAAAATTTATGTAAATTAATTTTCTTAAATGGGGATTATTTTTCATTGTTACTAAGTGGTAAGAGTTTATTGAAAGATTCAATTCACGTTTCAAGATTGTTTATGATTATGCTTCCTTTGATGAAATCTTATGATCCATCTCTATAGAACACTTGTGAATTTTGTTATCCTCTTATTTATAATTATTTATTCATTTATTGGTACATTTTTTGAATATTTGGTATATAATAGATTTCTAAAAGTTTTTTAAGGAAGCCTGACATTGCCTCTCTCATAGATCAGAAATTTGTGTCCCTTCAAGACCATGTTTTCTAAAAAAGTTTCTAAATTTTTTTATACTTTAATAAAATTATATTTTAGAGGAAATTATAGCCATGTTTAAAAATTTAAAAATTTATTATAAAATAATGACATTTTTCCAATTTCTGTTCGAGGCACTTTTGAAAATATTTTATAGAGAAAAAGGAATGTTATCCATTTACAAATTTACCCATTGTCATTCCCTTGAAGATTACATAAAAATATTATAACATTTTTTTTAAAGTAAACTGTTTTCCTATTATTTTTAGAGTTAATTTTTATATATTTTTTTAATTAAAATGGTTCTAGAAATGGATTCATTTTTAAAAAGTGATTTAAAATATTTTCAATGAAACCATCATGATATTTCAAAAGGTTTTTTTAGAAGAAAATTATTTAAATTATTTCAAACAAAATTTTATATTCATTCAATATATTTCCATGAAAAGTTTTTTAAAAAATTTTTTCAAGCATATTATATAATTTTTCATGGAAAATGGTTTTCATAATTTATTCCTGATTTCTGTATAATTTATGAACATTATTTATATAAAAATTGTATTAAAACTATTTTATGTTAAAAAAATCATTTTGCAAAGAAGAAAATATATTTTCCTAAAAAATGTTTTTTTTAATTACACTTAAAAACTATTTTCCATCAAATATGACATCTATTGGTTTTAGTCATGCCTTTCTATGAAATCAACCAAAGGTACCATTTATTTTTTTTTCACTGAATGTATTATGGTTTCATGGAATAATGTTTTTGAAATCCGCTTTCTATTTCATCGGCTAAATAGTTATGAAACTCATTACCCTTCATCAATTTATATGCTTATGAATCCTTTTTATTTTAAAAAGGTCATACATTAATGAATACTTATAAAGCCCACTTCAATTCAGGGGATATTCTAAGATGAAATGATTATAAAACCTATATATTTAACCTAGATTATGATATGATTTAACATTTATAATAGCCATTTAATTTCATGGGCTATGATATTAGTTTTGTGAAACCCATCTCTTTTTTGAGGGTCATGGTATGATGCATGTATTATTATATTATGGCACATGTCTGTATGTTTTTATCATGTAACAAGTGGGAAGTTTATCTCCCTCTAATGAACTCTTTAAAAACTAATGTTTTATGTTCCAAATAGTCTACATGGGATGGAATACCATGCCCAAAGTAAGAGGGAATATTAAAAATGAAATGGGATTACAACTTAATCCTAAAACAATAGGTTATACAAGTGGGAAACCTAATCCCAAAACAAGAGTATACATGGGAGGTTATCCCAAGCCTAAAGTAGGTACAAAGGTTATTTTTCCAAGAATAACATGATGTTAAGGTCTAGGTAGGTATCCTGGATATATGACTTTCTATGTTTATGTTTATGAAAAAAAATCTTGTCTTATTCATATGATATGATTTTTCTCTTATTTCCCTTATGATTCATGTCTTATGAACTAAAAATCATTATACCATGATTCGTATTTATGATCTTTGATATTCAGGTTGTGAACTTTTAATGTCATGATAAAGTTCTCATACCTTTATGCTTATGTTTAGGCTTATATATCTACATTGTTTACCCTTTCTGAGAGTCTAAGCTCACCCCATTTTATGTTTACTTCCACAATTAAATGAGGATATATATTATGTATGGTGTGTATAAGATGGTTGTGAGTCTTGAATAAAATAATTTGAGATAATTTATCTCACTCATGTGTCATAGTTTATGTTTTAATGTCTTTGAAGACACTAAACTAATATAGTATTTGGGCGTCTGTTTGAAAAATGTATCTTGTATTTCAAAAAAATGATGTAATTTCAATGTATGTTAATAATGGGATACTATAAATACTTCTTCATTCATGTATAATGGCCAAAATACATTACTAAAATCTAGATGGAAAATATTATTCCTATATTTAATGAGATGATCCATTATTTACATGAACTGTTTCATGTTGATTTCATATCATTAGAATCTCAAAAACAACTCTTAGACCATTTTTCATCTTCGAGTTGATTCACCATGAGTGTGTAAATATAGCTTATATTTCAACATGAATCTGAAATCATAGAAACATAAAAATAATTCTCTCCCTATATTTTCTCAATAAAATAATGATTTTTTCACAATATAAGTTTTAATTGAATAAAATTAAATAAATATGATGTGAATTTATATTTCGGAAGTAGATTTTGATTTAGAAATAAAATTAGTCTCTAGAACATATCAGATTTATACAAGTCCAACATTGGTAGATATCAACCCTGAATGTATGAGTACATATTTCTATATTACAAAAAATTTTAAATGTACCTCCCTTTAATCTAGACAACTAACTATAATCCCACATAAATAAATAATATAAATGATAATTACATCACTACCCATGTAAGTCTTGTGTTGGCCCCATTATGAATTCCTCTCCACAAGTATGTGTACTATATGAGAAGTCTAATTCGACTGCCTAGTAGACTACCAAGGTGGTTCCCTATCCCTGGAATTTTTGGAAAAATCCCTCATATTTCCATTAACATTATATATAATATCTATTTAGTGATCCATGATCCATATTTCATCATGACATACACCAAGTATCATGTTAATAGTCGATTACAATATCTGGTAAAAAACCATTTTCATAAATGTAATATTTGATTCTTGGATACCTGATTTGGTACATATTTATCCAAACATATCAAATGGATTCACTCAACTCTCTTCCATTATTATTCAAATGGTTCCATTTTTTCATTTTTGTGTAACGCAAATCAAACAATAAAAACAATGAATGTAATGTTGAGGGTTAACCTATTACTCGCTTACCACATACAATATAATATATGGAAATGTAATTGATAAGGCTACACATACTTAATGATAAATGTTTTGACATATCCCTGTTTATAAAAAAACATCACACATATTATTCAAGTATATTTATTTTAAATTTCTAATCAATTTAACATATACAAAACGAATATTATATAAATTTCTTGGGAACCTCATGAAATCATTATTATCTATTTTTTAATTCCATTATATATTAATTATTCTAGTAAATTAATATTTTTAATTAGTTTCCTTCCTAATAATTACTAAGTTCATACCATATTATTTTGTTACTCTTTATGATACCCTCGTGTTTTTTGCTCAAAAAATTAAAATCTAAACATAACCATACATATACAAATTCATATCAATTATATGTTATATTATAACATCATATAAATTTTAAAAATTAAATAATTTTGAAATCCCCCACATGAGTTTTCTTAGAGATATATATTTCAATCCCTACCTTAAAATAATATTGAATTTTCTTCTAGGGCCAGTGGGAAGCCCACCCCCCCCCCCCTATCGGGGAGACATTACTCAAGATATAATAAAATTCATCATAACTATAATATATAATATATATGAACTATATTAATGAAAATAATTTTAATTAAAATCTAATTTCAAAGTTGAAAAAAATTGAATCATATGTTTCTTAACCTACAATGTGATGAATGGATATATAATTTTATAAGAATAAATTTACCAGGTAAATTAATCAATACACAATTCTAATAATTCAAAATTACATTATAAAAATGAATATTCTAGTAGAGTAAACTGATAAAGAAGTTATTTATTTATATTAAAATAAATAGTGTAAAAATTTGATCTTTTTATCTTTATCTTTTTCATGAAAAATCCTAGTTAATATTGAATAAAACATAAATATTATAAACACATTATAAACCATAAACATATATATCAAAATATAAATATTTTTAGCTTTTTATATGTATAATATTTATAATTTTAAATTGTAATTATTAGTCACAATTATGATTTTTATGTAAAGGAAACCATGTGTATAAACCTTATTATATAATATAATTAGATTATAATTTTTTTACATAAAATTATCATTCTTGATATCATACAGATCCTATTGTATTCCAAAAAATCTCTAAAACCATAAGTACATTATGATTATCTATTTTTTCAATAAACAATTGATGAATCATATTTTTTGATATGATATCTCATTTCCTATTATGAAATTCGAATTTTAAGTGTTTCAGTATATCTTACTCTGTGATATAATATAATCATTCAAAATTACTAAGAAAAAGAGAAGCAAACCAATGTGTCATGTTTTATGATATTACTTCATATGCATTATGATAGTGAGATTATTTGAATAATGATTATTCTAACATAAATATCATTTTTAGTGAATGGAACTGATAATATTTATGGGCTTTTGGTGTTCATCTAGTTTATATTATCATTAAATGAAACCCATAATATTATTGATATATCTTCTACTGTATCAAAACTAAATAAAAATGACCATATAAAAATAATACCTTAGTATTTGCAAGTTATATCATTTACTCATTGATTATGTACATTTGGTGGTTTCCATGAAAGAAGCAGTCATATACATCCATCCTCTGAGAGAGTTCACCATACATGGATCCTCAATCACAATGACTTTTCTTTGAATCAATGAAGGGTTTTCAGTAACATCATTATGATAAATTATGTATTAGGTATAAGTGGGCTATATATCAAGGCTTTTATGGTCCTAGAAAATATATTTGGAGGGATTAAATAACATTTATAAACCCTTTTCATTAAATAATGATGGTAGGAGTGTCACATTATATCCCATTACACTATTCATGAAGTGAAAATTTGTTATTTATGTATTCATTAAACACTTAAATGATCACCCATATCCATTTTTATTCTCTAAATTATTATGTGTGTTTTTAAATTTTATAAAATAATCTTATCGATTAGTCACCAATGAAAACCATAGGGAGTCGGGAATGTGATTCATGAATGAAATATCCTCTATCATGTATCACCATATACTTTACAATGGACATGAAATTGAAAAAGATGATATAGAAAATATTGTACCTATATATGATTCTATGATTTAAGGATATTAAAAAATAATATATAATTATTTTTTTTATCTCTAAAAGAAATTAACCCAACATATTCTTAAGTCCATGTCCAGTTCTAATTCTTAGTTTCTTACAAGTAATCCAGCTGAACCATCAAACATATTTTCTCCTCCTTACCAAAACATGTCACCATGATGCTTAATATAGTACTAACGAATTGAGAACTCCCATGTAGGGTGCATGTAATTATCAATAGGTCACAAGAAATGGTGACACCAAAATAACCAATGGATATAGAGTATGTACAATGTAATATGTTCAGAGTAATTAATAAACATTACACAATAACATATCCCCATCAATACTCATATTCAATATTGACATATGAGTTCAACCATAACTACTTAGGTTACTAAGATTTTTCTATAATATTTATTCAAAAAAATAACAATAACCTGAAAGAATAAATATTTAGCCAAAAAAGACCTCATATATAAACCCTATGCGGTGGGGAGCGGCCAAACTAGAAATTTCTCATGTATAAACACATGAGTGGGGGGTGATCCCCATCAAAAAATATATCATATATAAAACCTTTATGGGAAAAGTATAACACAAGAAAATATGTCATATATAAACCATATATGGGAAGATAATCCTTCAATGTAATATCCCACTTATAAAAAATATTGGGATACAGTGGAACATAAGAGAATATCACTTTTAAATACCCTCAGTGGGAGGATAATTCTGTATAATGATAATAATATATAAACACTTGGAGGAAGATAAACAAACCAAGAAACATATAATATATAAACCATGTGGGGGAGGTATAAGAGTGGCCTAACCAAAATTAACCTATGTATAAACCCTAAGGGTTAAGAGAGGTGCACCGAGAAATATTTTATATATGATCAATCCTAGAAATAAGGTACCCACCTTGAAATGTCTTATATATCATAATTAGGTAGATTATCACCCATAATTTTTAATATCATACATTACATGGATTTTATACCTTCTGTAAACGGATACCTGTCACCAAGGTTTTCCACTAAATCACCCAATAGATTTCTATATCCATATTAACACAAGTCAACAAAGAGAGTATCCCTTTGTTCTAGTCTCCATCAGAGTCCCAAAAATGGGACACCCACAATGATTTAGTAAGTTGAATCATGTACTAGAAACCCCATATCTGTTCCTTTTTTCCATTATCAATTCTAGGGTTAATCATATCACTTAGTTTCATTAATTCCCTCAATATAGCCACAAAAACATGATGTCCTAAATAGAGACACTAGAAATGCACTTTATGCATCGATCAAATTGGATGAGATATCACCCATCACAATTATAAATCCATGAAAGTTCCTTTAAACCACATATAACCTACTCAAAATTCCTTCTTGTTGAATAACAATTCATGGATTCATCTATTAGTTGAGGAAGACTCACCTTAGGAATTAGTAACTATGCAAGGGGCGATAAGTTATCCCAAAATATCTAAATGTCATACTCCTAGTTTATCAATTTCCAATATCTAAATATCACCTTCTGGTAATTAAGGGTGCCTTTCATTAGGTCCATTTTGAATACTTCCATAATTTTATACCCCTTTAAGGTCCTAAAATCATATATAAATTTTATTTGATCATGAGGATGGGAAACAACCACTAAGGTATTGATCCAATGTTTGAGACAACATCATAGTACCACAAACATTCATCCAATTAATATGAATTTAAGGTAACAATTAATTTTTTATTTCATCTTTAATCTCACACAAGGGGTGAGACCAAATATAAAATGAAAAAACAAAAAATTATTAATCCTTAGCATGATGTTTATGGAGAACCTACCTAATCAAATTTATTCACATGGAAAAAATAAATACCCATAATTATGGTATACTAATCTTATTCGATGATCAAATAACTCCCAAGAATCAATCTCAGTCTAAAACACCTAAATAATTAATTATAAGAAAATTTCATAAATTATTTAATTACAAGAAAGTGGAATAATGAGAAAAAACCTCCCTGATAGGAATAAACTCCATGAAACCTAAAGTGATAACATGATAACATCATTGGAATGTTATTGATTCTCCTATGAACAAAATCTCTATATCTCCAAATTATAACAACCATTATCTAGTGAAATACACTCTAAAACCTGAGCTACAGACAATAAAATTACATATAATAAAGGAAACAATAAGTGGAAATAATGGGAAGAAATCAACTTAAATCATGTGGGGGAAAAATCTATAAATAACTCCACTATAATGGTGTTTGAGGGAGAAAGAAGTTGAGGGTTTGAAGAAACTGACCTCCCTCATTTCCCCTACTTCTATAAATGGTGAAAGGGAAATCCATGAATTGTTAGGACTATACCTCATTTAAAAACATTTATGATGGTTTTTTCATTTTCAAATTACCCTATCATAGGTCTAGTCAAAATTGAACCCCATGGTTTACAGTTTGACATCACGCCCATGGTCAAAACCCTATCTTAACCAACACATAAGACTCATCATTTTCATGATTAATTAATTACAATTTTGGGTATAAATTATCATTCTATGTTCAACTTATTTCCAATTTAGTATCCAAAAAATGGATAAATGTATCTAATAATCTCAATACCAAAACAGTTATACACTAAACATATAATTACTACAAATATTAAAAACATGGTAAAAAGTATTGATCACTAATTTAATAAATAATTTGAAATTGACATGATAGTTCTTAATGATATATCAAAACAATGTTTAGAAAAATGTAGTAGTAAAAATATATAATCCTTTTTAAAGATTCATTGATAATTTCAAAAAAAATTAATATTATCTCAATATACATATAAATAAGCAGTTTAATATATTTACTATCAGCTATCCCATTATTAACCGATAAAATAAATCACCTTATCTATTTATTCACAATATATAATAGTATATAGGAAATTTCAAAGGATAGAGTGAGGTAAATAGTTGTATATCCTTTGGGACTAGGGATATAACACCACATTGAGATCATTCTTTTCTATGTGAGAGTACATTTTTGAGAGAGACACCCTATCCTATTAGACTAAACCAACATGACCCATATTCTAAGCATCTAAATGAATTAATATTTCCTTGATACACTTGTCATTATATAGTCATTTTCATTACCTTATTAATAAATAACATTCACACAATACTCCAATAAAATCCTCCACTATAAATAATCCTTTGATAAGTATGTAAAATAGGTGGTATGTTAATGGTTTCTAAAATATCCATCTGATCAATAACATTTTCCCCTCCTTACAAATAATCATTCCCCTCAATGTGAAGATCCATACACCAATGACGAATATGGAAAATATCCTCCCATATAGACTCTTAAATTGGAATCATCTTCTATTTCATTATCCATAGACAATATTGTCCTCTAGGTTCATTCAATGATTCTATAATATCTTTAGGTTTTACATGTTTACAGAAGAAATTCTTCCTTTATTAATGTAGAACTACTTGATCCAATTAATCCCCAATATCTCACATGAGTTGAGAAAAATGTGAAACTATATATAGCCATATAGACTTGGAGGGAATTTATATGTGATATATCTCATAGTATAACTAAAACATTTCAATGATTATGATATTTAAACTACCTCATATAGTTTGACTTCAAAGAAATCAGTGTTTTAAAATTAGGTCTAATATTATCAATAACCATTTGTCCAATAATGATATGTCCAACCCTTCTATACTTGTTTGAAAAAAAAGTCATAAAACCTATTATAGTAAAATATTTTTGTGAATTATGTCTATAAATATATAACTTTATTTTTGGGTTGGATAGAAAATATTTTCTCCACTTGAGTTACACAAATAACACAATGTATAAAAGTTTGTGTTCATAGACAATTTCAAAAAGACAGAAAAGTGAAGAATCATGGATATTGGATTTAAAATAATATTCATGCCCTAGAATCTTGTGTTCCCACATGCATGAACATTAAAAATATAACATCGTTGATATGTATCCAAGTAATTGTTGATTATTTCATTGTTTTTGTCTATTTGGGATGGTATAATGAAATATGTTTCTTGAGATGAACCCTCTATTTGAATGATCTATTTAAAATTATTATTATAAAACATTGGATCATTTTAACATGGAATCAAGCTAGGAATTCCATGTAACTAGAATATTTCATTAGTGATAACCTCAACAACCAATTTAGTATTATATGGATGCCTCAGTAGTAAAAAAACTTTCACACATTATCAAGCTATCCATATCCACCAATAAGAAATTATACCACTATAACATCAATAATAGTAAAATAAATTCTATAGAAACAATTGTATACACCATATAATGTGTTGGTAGTGGTTGTAGACTTGTATCTAATTCACCAACATTAATATGAATTCTAGTTTAAATAATTTTACATGTTTTTAATTTTTAAATTTTATTCTATCCCGATTTATTATCATCAAAAATAGGATATGTTTTATCTTAATAAAATAATTAATTTTATTAATAATCCCAAATCATGATTCTCATATTTATAATGAAATATTTATTTTATGATGATATTTTTTTTATATAAAAATATATAAGTCATATTGAATGGTAGTGAAAACATGTTTTAGGGATATTTACCACATGTTTCGAAGAGTGACTAAATGAACTAATATATTGACTACACGACAAAAAAAATTACTACGAATAAAATATTTTTTTTGTCTAATGTAATGTATGAAGAAATGAATCAATAACAAGTAGGATGTTGACTGAATTAACAAAAAATAATTGATGTATTACTATAGGTTAAATATACCACATTGATAGTTTTTAACTGAATCATCTATAACCTGAATACATATTAAAATTTTTTGTGACTAAACATTGGAAGTCATGAAACTTCAAATGATTGATCTCTTGATGACAAAAGAATAAAATACAAGGAAAAATTCAATTTTCCTATTGTTATAACCAACAATGAGTTAGACCGACCTTGATCCATTCACATATTCTTTACAAATTAATAGACCATGACCAAGTGTCATTTCGTAGGTTATATTGACTATGTATTATTTTATTAGGTTTATGTTCTTTTTAATATATATATATATGTATGTATGTATGTATTTTATTTCATGATAAATTCTATTTATAAAGAATAAAATGATTGAGAATTACCATAAATTGAAATTAAAATCAGTGACACTATATCTAAGAACCCTAATCACGTTGGATTCTAAGTCCTCCTTTGATTATTGTCATTATTAAACTAAACCCTAGACTCTATAACATAAAATCATAGTGGATTATGGTTATAATGAAGTTTCCTCTTACATTATCATATCCTAAAGAATAATTCACTTCCAATATATGCAAGACATCATCAATTTCACTTGAAGAATCTATAAAGACGCATCTATAAACTAAATTATTCATTCATAAAAATAATTATATGCTAAATGGTTAAAAATGATAATTTATTTAGTTTCAAAGATTATATAGGGGTAGGGTTATACTAAAATTTTCTAACTAAGAAACAAGTCATTATATGAAAGGATACTAATCTAAATTTATTTAAATATGGAAATAGAAAATAAAGAAGATAATTTCATCTGAATATATTTAAATGTAAAAATATTATTCATTTAACCCATATTATGGTAAAATGTTTGATGGTTCCTTATAAATTCTATTTTGAGGACTACCAAATTGTCTAATCAATGGTGAAAATTTTGAAATTGAATGAATCTAAGAGATGCTAATCTTGAATTGAAATCCCAGATATACAAAAACTATAGAACATTATATTTTGTTCTGTTTATTATTTAATATCATTCAATATTTAATTTTTCCATGTTTATTGTATTTTATCATGCTATGGTTGTATAATTTTTTCATTCTAAATTTAATTATGAATGGGTCATCGATTTTATAGTTTATATATTTGATAATGAAAATGAAAGATAAGTTAAAACATTTTTCTAGGTTTAACTATTTTTTTTATCATAATATTATCAGAACCATATTATAATAAAAGATAATTTTTCCTAAAATGGAGGGAAATTATTTAGTTTCTCTTGGAATATTCCAACACAAGCGTATTTAAAAAAATTGGTATTCCTAAAGAATATATAGTATCATTATAGTTATAAAGTGTGTTACAAATTTAATATAATGATTAAACATGTGAGAATAATGGATTAAAAATACCTATTATTGGAACAAGATTATATAGTATAATATTATTATAATGAAACATGTGTTGAATAATAAAACAAGGATGATATTATTTCTATGGAAAAGATGATTTCTGATTCATTGAATCAGAATGAATTTTGTATTTGAATGATAAAGATACAATGTCGTATGATGAAGATAGATACTCTCAGAAGTATACAGATATATAAGACCTTAATCCCAATATATTTTCTTTTTATCCTCCTGAAACTCCACTAAATATACTTTCACTAGATGTAAATTTGAATGATAATGATCTTAAGGATACTAATAAACCAATGAATGATCTTGTTGTGAAAAAATATATTCTATATCATGTTTTTTCATATCAGTGTTCTACTTAATCTACTGTTCAATGGGAAAAAAAGATAATTTTTAAATATTACTCCAATGAACAAAAGTAGAAAATCTTCTAAGGTGTGAAATCTTGTTCAGATTGTAACAATAAACATAGTGGGGTAGTCAACATTTAAATGTTGTACATTCCATCTAATTTTTTCCATTAATCAAATGGGATCTATTATGCCTCAAATATATATTGAATATGGAATTGTTCACAGTTATCATAGACCTATACTATCAGAAAGTTAATGTAATCTTAATGATTAAAAAATTCTGGGTAATATTTTTAGACATGTATCTATGAAAAATTATTATGAAACTATTGATAGTAGGGATTCATAATGATAAGGATCTAATGATATTTAATTGGTAAAAAATGGGGAGTCATATTTTGTACAATGGGAAATGTAATTCGAGTCTAGCAAAGATGAAGAGGAAAATAGGTTATCTCGTACAAGAGTTAGAGATCACTCAACTCCAACACCTAATAATTCATATGTAACTAATGATGATTTAAGTGAAATAAATGCATGTTAAATGATAGTGATCGATGAATTGGTTTTTGAATTTAGTGAAATAGTGGATCCCACTAGGGAAAATGAGATATCAAATATTTTTTCTCTTGATGTTTCTTATACGACAACTATTACTATTTTGAAGGATGATCAATTTAATTAAGTGTTTCAACATTTATGATTTCAAGTATGATCCCTACAAATAGCTTAAATTTCATGATAAGATCTCTTGAAAATAAATATTTGTTTTTTGTGTTACATGTATCTTATTCAAGTGAAACTCGTGCTCCTATTTCAAATATGCTTAATATTAATTTTTCAAACAATAATCTACATGTATAAATTAAAATTTTGTTTTATGGTTTTTCAGACACTAGATATATAGTGATTTAATGTATTTATACATTTATATAAATTAATATTGAGTTTTTAAGGGCTAACTCATGATAAGATGGAAATGATATGTGACATTATAAAGAATTCCACTGATTACTTTTTAATATTATACTTCACCAATAATGACATGAAGACTTTATTTAGATCAATATCCATTGATATTAGTATGTCTCTAGTGACATTGGATTTTAAATCTCATGTAGATAGGTTAAATGTGATGTCTCCTCTTTCAAATATCATTATAAAAGCTAAAACTATTTCTTATAGAAATATGAAAATTTTATTTGAGGTATATCACACAACTCATTAATAATTATTGCTATTCATATCACAGTACCATTTTTCACATTTAATATTGACTATACCTTCATTTTGGCTGGACAGTACCTGTACAATAGCTACTACATCATTTATTTTAGCCACAACTTTAATATTTACTCCAGATCATAGAATTCATCATTTTAGACATTTGTTCTAGACATATATTCATTATATGTTCATCCCCATATTATACAAAAAAAATTATCACGAATCCCACTCAATATACCCATGTGAATTGAAGAAAACCTTCATAATCTTATAGGATTGAGATATTTTGATTTAGATTAAGATTATACAATATGATTGACAAATTTTAATTTTTATTGTACTTATTTTCAATAAATTATTTTTATTTGTATCATGATCATATATTTCATTATATTTATTATTTCATTCCTTATATTTGTATTATTTTATTTTTATATTCCAATTTACAATATATTTCTATTTATTTAAGATACATACTACTATTTAAAATCCCAAAATGGGGGAGTGTATATATTTATGGAGGTAGAGAGAATAATAACTAATTCATTTTGAAAATACCAAATAGATTCTTTAGGTCAATATTACTGATTACCCTTCCAAAAAAATCATCAATATCATGATAATCTCAATGAATTATATAGCTTGTAGGGAACCAGTTATTACAAACTCTTGGGTCTTTGATTTTTTGATTTGAAATCTAGAAAAATGTATTCCCCTAGTGTTTTAAAACACATAAAACACTATTATTTATTCCTATATATTCTATCAAAACAATTTCGCATCTTAAGTAGCTCTAAATTTATTACTAATTGCATAAAATTGTTAAATAATAACATGGAATTTAAGTAAATTTGATTAGATTTCTCACCATTTCATATATGTAATCCTGTAGGGCTCCCAAATGACCTATTAAACTATGAATCACTCAAATAATTCATTCCACCATCATAAATAAAAAAAAAATAGATACTATAATCTTTAAGATAAATTGTTTTGTATTACCCTTCCTCTCTACAGGGTTCTACTAGCGCTCCAAATTTCAAAAACAATTCCTTAGAGACAGTCATTAAATAATATTTTAAATCATATAAATCAAATTTACTAACATTGGATGAAGTAACTATATAAGGATATGGTTATTCCTATATATGATTGGATATCCTATCAATATATTCAATATATTCTATTTTAATGATCATTTACCTGAGAAAATATCATCTGCATCACTAATTCGTAAAAATTATTCCCCACAAGATACACTAATTCTGACTCACCAATAGCATGAGAATCAATAAAATTTTTCATAGGTGAATGGACAAACATATTATTTTGATATTTTAAAATATATTTTTTAGTCTCACCATTATATAGAAAAAGTCTATGAAAATAGAGATCATTTAATTCTTCATGAGCTATTTAAGAAATAATGTAGCACCATGAGATATTAATATGTAATCATCATTACATAAATTAATATATTATATAAATTCGGTCACAAACTACATATAAAATAAAATAAAATAAAAATTATTTGGAATATTTTATTAATAATTAATATGAAAAACTATGATTGAACATCATTAATAGTTTTTAGCATTATAAGTTGTATAATTAATGTTAGTTAATATTTAATAGGTTATTTTCAATAAAATCTATTTTATTTGTATTATATATTCTCATTTTAAAATAAAAATTTATATATTTATTCATAAAAATATTATAAATTAATTTAAATATTATGATTCTTCACTAAAGAATTATATTTTTATTTATTTGTAAATTTAAAAAAAAAGATTTTTAGGTTAATTGAAATAAATAATTATTTTTTATAATAATGTCACATTAATATGTATTAGTAGTTTTTGAAGCATTGTATATATATAATATATATTTATAATGAATATTAATGAAATTAGAAATAACTTTTCAATTTCGAAAAACCCCATGAATATCATTTTTGTGAATCAAGTATTATTTTATGGAAACTATTCTTCTGCAGACTCCACCGGCGGCGCCGGCAGCCAGAGGCGGCGGCGCCCCGGCGTGCCGCTGGATGGAGCCGCCGTAGCTGAAGCCGCGGCGGTGGCGGCCGACCAGACCCACGACCGCACGGGTCCGGTGAGACACGGGACGCAGCTCTGCCGCGTCCGCTGACCAAGCGCGGCCCCACGCGGGGTCGCGGCTCCTCTTCCCGCGGGGACAGCACGCCCTGCAGCTTCCCTTGCTCGGCCACTCGGCCAAGCCGAGCCGAGCCGACCCGCCGGCCAGATCGCGCCCAGGCCGGGCCAGGCCGCCCTGGCCGGGCCGGGTCGCGCCCAACCGGGTCGGTCCGGGGCCAGACCCCCCGTTTCCGGACCTTTTCAGTATTTTGCTCATAACTTGAGCTACGGGCCTCCGAACGACACGTCGTCAACGGCGATGCGATCCTTGGAACGAGACGGTCGTTTCGGTATATCACACTAAAGGTTTCGGAATACTTTGGGTTCGGCCAAGTTGGTTCGTACACGAAACCAACCGGGCCCTCGGAGCGGAAACGCTCATATCTTGAGCTTTGGACGTCCGATTGACGTGTCGTCGACTTTGTTGAATTCCTCTATGTGAGACAGATCTTTTGGATTACTCTGCCTGAGGTTTGGATGCAGGTGGAGTACGGTCGGGTTGGTTTTTCCTTAAAAACCAACCGGGCTCCTGGGACGAAAAAGCCAATAACTCTCAGACCAGGCATCTGATTGATGCGCCGTCTACGACGTTGAGTTTCTGTTGATGATACGGAAGTTTTGGGTACATCAACTCTGGACTATGTGTGAGTTGATGTATCAGCCTCTCGGCTCGTGGAGCGGACCCTCCCGAACGAGCTTGCTGTGTGCGGGAACCCCAGAGCTGGTTGCGACTGCTACTGTGACGACGACGACTCTGCAGAGATCCTCAGTGGATTCGATGACGATGACTACAGCACTCAGCGATCCTTTGTGGGTCATTGCTACCGATCCTGTGTGGGTTAGCGCTCAGCGGTCCTGTGTGGGCCAGCGCCTACAGATCCTATGTGGGTCTGATCTTGTGTGGGTCTTTGCGGGGGTTAGTACCTATCGATCCTTTTTGGGTCTGATCCTTTGTGGGTCATTGCGGGGGTTAGTACCTATCGATCCATTGTGGGTCAGATCCTTTGTGGGTCATTGCGGGGGTTAGTACCTATCGATCCTTTGTGGGTCAGATCCTTTGTGGGTAATTGCGGGGGTTAGTACCTATCGATCCTTTGTGGGTCCAACGACTTAGATGAATCAGTGGAAATATCTGGTCATCTTTATCGTCATATGAAGAAGTATAATTGTGTGAGATGAATCCTGTTTTTCTTTCCTTTGTGGATTGTGTTGTGCTATCCTGTGTGGATTTACGTTTTTCTTTCCTGTGTGGACTGGGTTGTACTTGAGCTCGGATGTGGAGCCGAGCGAGAATTGATGACTTAGGTATATGTATGGGCATATACCTAAGCTGTGTCAGATGTTACTTCGTGATTGTATCTTTCCTTTGTGATTTATCCTTTGTGGATTCTGGGAGACCTTCAGGGGTCTCGGGGTCCCTACTGAGTAGCTTATACTCACCCCTGCACGGGCTATGCCCGCACTACGTTTTGTTGGTTGCAGACGACGGACAGCACTGATCGTGGTGGAGGCTTGCGAAGCAGGACGGTACCTGGAGGTGGACCACTGGGTGGGATGTACTCGGAGCGGTCGACTGGACCCGAGGAGCAGTGGAGGCTATCTATACCCACCAATCAGGTGGGACTTCCTGTGGACGGCTCGACGTTGCGGCTTTACTTTTCAGTAACTGTTTTCCCCTTTCGAGTTGTACTTTACTTTCAGTTTGGGTTTGTATTCTGGCCCACTTACTTTCCGCACTTACTGGTGTACCCGTTTTTACATAGTGTTACTTCTACTTATTGCTTTCTCTATGGTGTTTGTTTACTTTACAAAGGCAATGCCTTCACTTTTACCGGGATTTACGCCTTGGTGCTAGTCGCCAGCCCCTGGCCTATGGAAGGCGGGCTTGGGGTAGTCACGGTACGGGCCCCGAGGACGGGTCGTGACATTATGAAACCGTAAAAATCCATTCATTCCGTATAAATTAAAAAAACATTCTTCTCGTACTTTGGCCGGAAATGTCAAAAAGTATCTCATACTGAAAACGACAAAATATTCCTTTCATATATTTTACTAAAAACTCACTAATAGTTAAAATTGGATTTAAACAATTTTATGGGGATAGAAATTATATTACATATTATGAAAACATAGATGTGGATGATAAATATGCCCCAGTAAATACCGAAGTATAAATAATCTCAGATAAAAATTGAGATTGCGGTATTTTCCCTTACCTTAAGTCTGATATGATTCATACGTATCCAAACCTCATTTATATTGATTTAAATAATTTTATTGACTTATTAAATAACCATATTCATTGTTATGATATCATATATGGTCATATTCTTATATTATTATTAGTAATATTTTATTTCTACTTGTTATTCGGGTGTTCATTGCTTTATGTTCTTATGCATGTTTTGTCGAATAAATTCTAATTACTCTTTTTAGGTTATAGATACCTCATTTTCATAATTTTATTAGTGTAATATGTATCATATTTATTCATTAATTTTATTTATATAATCATTATTCAATGAAAATCATGTAGAACAAGTCGTATCACATCGTGGAGACGGTCGGTCGTACATACGCACGAGCGATGATATCATTTTTTTGATATTAAAATCATATATAATTCGATGGTATATCATATATACAGAATCATAATAAGGTTATATTTATTATTTATATCATTTATACTCATTATTATAGACATCCAAATGATGAAATGTTTGAATAACAAACTACACCACAACGTGGAGACGGTATGGCATATGTACGCACGTGTGGTGACTTTTCATTCATAGGATGGATAAAATAACTAATATGGTTGTACAATTTTTATAATAACATCACAGTATATAGAAGATAATGGAATTATTATTTTATAATGGAAATGAAAAATTAGGAGTAAGTGGATGAATAAAGGAACTTGAAATAGGTGGTGAGATATTTACCTCTTCTTCGGGTTCTTCCTTTTGATTTGATCAAAAGGGCTCCCTAGATTGGCTTTATGACTAAAGGAAGGCCTCTAGTATGAATGTAGGACAGTTGATAGGGTATTTGGGTAGGGTTTGGCCGAGCCAAATTTCTTTGGAGGTGTGAATTAGAGAGAAGTAGGAGTGCCCTTTTATAAGAGGGGTGAGGGGCACCTTAGGAAAAACTTTAAATATTATTTTATAATAAATTAATATTTGGTTTATAATGCCTCCAAAGTGACTTATTTCGAGGATAGTGTAAGGATGTGTCCAAATACTCTTATCCAATAGGTTTTAGACAAGTTTAGGTTACCATTTTAACTGTATCATTTATATTTAACTCTAAGTTTAATAATTTAACTTTTATTGTGTCTTCTTGTATTCTTACATTATGGTAAATAAACTTAATATAAACTGCGAATCGAACCCTAATTGGATCATTAATGTCATATATATTATTATATATGTCTTTTGGACGAACCTCATATTTTTGGGACTATTATATCATTTAATAATATAATATTTATGTTAAAAACTCTTTTATGTCAATTTTGAAACTATTTGGTATTTTGTTTTCTCTAAATTCATAACAGTATATTTACGTTGAAAGAAAATTCATCTAACCAACCCTAATATGTTATATTAACCTAGAAAATTATCTTAATTCGTGAAAATTATCAAAATAAATTTATTTGGGTATTTATAATATCAATTATTTTAATATTTCATTAATAAGGTAATTATTATACCATCATTGCGTCATAAATAAATTAATGTCTAAAAAATATAAATAAAATATCATTATGTAGGAAATCTTTTTAGATTTCTAATGAATATTTATAGTCAAATTTATCTTATGTATAACCCTATATTAAAAATATTTTAGTTATTAAACATTGATTTTAACTATTTTAACTCTTCTTTAAATAAAATAATAATAAGTGTCCTAATCTAATCCATGTTTCTTAAGAAAGGGAATTCCCCGATGTGGCATTTTTGAACCCTCCACATAGAGAAACCCCCCTCCCTCACGAAGGGGTAGTACCCGAAGGTATATCCCCAGCCGAGGAAGGAGCTGTTGCCAGTCGAGATGGCAGAGCGTCCCGGAGGGTAACGTCCCGACAACGATGGTTCGTCACAGTGATCTGTCAGCTATTTGGGTTGCACCTTGTTTTGCCCACCCAGATGAGACCGGGCAACCCGGAAAGGTGGGTGGATCCCAGGGGAGAGGTTCACCCTGAAAGCGGACTCCCAGGATTCGAACCCTGAACCTCCCAAAGAACAACCTGTTTTGGCAACTCACCTTCACCACCGCACCACCACTGAAGTGGAAACCTAATCTAATCCAAGTGGACCAAAAAGGTTCATATTTTATTCTTAAGGTTGTGTTTGGTTGAATTACGATTATCCAATATAATTATGAGATGTGTTAGGGTAATAATAATATCATTTTTCCCTTAATTACCCTGTTTACTTTTAAACATGGTAAATAAAAGTAAAAAGTTACTATTCATCAAAAATTATTTTTATCTTATTGAACCACATTTTACTCCTTAATATTAACTCTGTTTCTCGTATTTTCAAAATTCAACTCACATAAGCGGTAAAATTAAGTTTTATGTAAATTTGCAAATGCTCCTAGGAGGCTGGTAAAAGATGGTAAAAAGTTCAATAAAATTTTTATATAACTAAAATTATTATAAAATTAATCCAATGAAATACATTGAACATATATAGGTATTATGTGTCTATTTTGACCTAAAATAAATTTAAATAAAATAAATTATTTTTTAAATTTAAAGTTGTTTTTAACAAGTAACTCAGTGTTTTTACTATTCATCAAAAATTGAAATTTTTTAGAAAAAAAACAAAAATTCACGCTAGGATAATTTCGATATTTTGAATCCAACAATTAAGTCCATTTTAAAAGATAAAATTTATAAAATTTCAAAAATTTGGTATTAATATTCATAACGGCTAGTTTATATAATATTTTAATAACATATCGTTGTTTACTGAAACGAGGTATTACATACAACGCAAGCTATCGAGGAAAGTTGCTCATGCGTGTAATGCAAGCCAAGAATTTTTTTTGTATACTACAAGATAATACAGTGTTGCGTATAGCGCAAGATAATCTTGGTGTAGCGTACAACAAAATACATCAAAGAAATTAAAAAGAATAAGTCTCATAAATTCTCGGGGTGTTACAATAGAAGCCTTGTTGTACACTTCATGGGGATATAAGGTGAAACACTTTGTGTCTTCAAGTCTCCATTTACTAGAATTTTCCACATGTTTCTAAATGAAAAACGTTTCCTTTCTGGTGAAATGCATCTTTTCATTTAGTTCGAAACATTGGTAATGGAAGCATGACTGGAAGAAGGTATGCCTCTCAACCAAGCTATGCCAACCTTCACTCATATTTATCATATTTTCATCCACATTAAACCAGGTAATAACCATTATTGGATTCTTTGGCCCTTCAAGTTTCTATTTTAATAGATATGCAAGCACTTTAGGTGTGATGGGTACCAAAATACCGCTAATATCCTTCCATCCATGTTCTACCCATGACAACTAAATTTCTTCGGGGTCAAGTAAACACTAATTGATTTCAATGAGGTTTTCAACATGATGAAAAAATATAATTTTTTTAATTTCATGACATACCTTACACCCTATGGTATTATCATTGATGATGAAATTAGTACCCTTATTGATTGGTTGTATAATGTTTCATTCCAGGATGGTGTTCTTACATGTTATTTAGATAATATAATAACTTGTGGGGAATACTCCCCTTATCAGTTTATTAATTGATTCTGTTGCACAAATAAAGTGGATTTTAATCCTTTTGCTGGAATGTGAGGGTAACAATATCCCAATTTTGTTTTCCAATAATGGATAACGTATATACATGTACATACTTTTTCCAAGATTTACATTCCACCTACCAATGCTTATTATTATTTTTCTCAAGACTTTGACTGATATTGGATTGAATCTTATCCAAATGGTGTGTTGATCTGACCATTTTGAAGGGTAGATACACTCTATTCCTCCCCATACCCCTTTTTCATGGCCTCAATGGAGTCAGTTTACGACTCATGAGGCCATTTGAACAAATTTTCCCATAATCACAGCAAAACCTATAACGACGCTGTAGAATTTATTTAGAAAACTAGAGCCTTAGTACCAATAGCGAATGATGAGCCATCTATATGAGGGTAATAATGGATCATTAATGAAGGGTGAGTGGCCCAAGACACTTTTTTGGCTTCTTCATGAACTAGTTTTGTCATTATGTTGATGTATTTGATACCTGAATGTGTTATGAATGTTTTCACTCATACTGAGGAACCCCTTGAGCCAACTACTACGTTTGGGATATCATGGAGACTGATTTAGAAAATGATATGTGCCTTAATTATTGAGACTCCCTTATAGTAAAATCATGGTCAATGGGAGAAACTCCTCCAACTCTTAATTATTATGGGGGTATGTGGATTTAATTATCATAGATTATATGAGATCACACAACAAATCATCCTATAATGGTAACATTTTTTCAACCATGAGAAGGATCTATGTGGATTTGACAAAAAAGGATTCATTGTTCAATCTATAAAGGATGCGACATAGGAATTAGATCAAAAATTTCATACAGCCTCTCCATTGCATGATCAGATGATATAATTGGCCACACAAATAGAGGATTATAAAGAATTCATAGCTCGTGCAAAGTCATATTTCTTAAATAATTCCTCTCTACTAGATTCCACTCGAAAATTGTATTAGGATATATCCTCCTTGATTGAGTATTTTCAACTACAAGAGGTGGCGGTTGAAATGGGTTAGGTTACACTTCATCATTAAAATAAAGCCTCTTACTATGTACTAGCCGATCTGGAGAACTTATATGACCAATTTTTACAACGATATTGGTGTATGTCCTTTGAGGAATCATAGGAGACTTTCCATAATATGGGAATTTCTCATTTTCATTATACATTACTAATATAAAAATATTTCTAGATCTTTATATTTCTATAAAGATTTATATTTTTCAACATTTCGAGGGAATTTTGTTGGCTCAATGTCATATAGATCATCAAAGAAATCATCTTTTCTTAACAATATAAAGTAAAATCAATCTTGATCTTAAATGATTGAATCATAATATACATATCATGATAATTTACTATTAATGATTAACAGTATAATTATTCTCATTGATGTATATCCTCTAGTATTTCCACGATCACCTGGTTCAAAAGGACAATTTTGGTGAACATGTCCCAAAGGGAGAGTGATCTAATTTTTTTCCCAGGTCAATAGAACAAGAGAGTATAGATAGATTGTTTCTAGGGCTTGTAAATGATCCCTAAAATCTTTGTATAATTTTTTCATCCCTACATTATTCCTAATATGTTAATGGAACGATTAAGTGGTATAGGACATGGATTTTTCTTAGTTTTCCCTTTATGGGGATTCAACCTAATAGGCTTTCTGTATTTTTTATTTCTTATTTGATTAATGTCTACCAGATCACGCCAAGTGTGTTTCAATCAAGAAAAGATTTAACTTTTACCTAGGTTTCCCTTTGAAGGGTTTCAACATGGAAATCATTATCTCTCTTTTAATTTCTATGTTAATGTCTTTTATGTTGGACCAATAGGGTGATATAATTTTACGTCGAAAATCTTATGAACTTTCATTATTTTTATTTAGAGACTTTTATCTCGTACCTTATATTGTAGTAGTTTAAGTTCTTCTAGCTTGGGAATTTTGTTGATGTAGTTTAGGGGCTTCTAGATCATACCATCTATTTCTTTTGTTTAGCGTATTCTAGATCAGACCTTCTATTGCTTTAGAAGCTGAAGACATAGAGGATTTATATTCCAAAAGGGTTCTGATATCCATCACCCAATATGATTCTAAAGAATTTATATCCATTAAGGATTCTAGTGTCATGGATTATTACAAAATTTAATAATTATGAATATTCATGAAGGGTTATAACACCCTCATCCTTGAATCAAATATTCCAAGTATATAATGGAATAATGTCTAGGATTTTGAATCCACTTGGATAGTTAGATTATGGGATACATAAATCATAGTACAAGGAGTTTGAAATTGAGTTGAAGAGATGTTGAAGGAAATCCAAGGATGATCAGAAAAACACTTAGAGGTTCTGATTTCCACTATGATGTTTCTAGGTCTTATAAGTATTGAAGTTCCTTTCTTAAAAGTAGGAGTCCCTTCTAATCACATTTCAAGGTCCATTATGAATGATCCTAGATAGTATTACATTAATGGTCAGGAAGATGGGTCCCCACTCTTTTCCAAGGAGTGTTTTAGATTTATTGAGATTATAAAATTTTGATAGTGAAGTAGGGTATGAAAAACAATATATCAAGTGATGGATTAAACATCATATGTGTAGTTTCATTTTATGGTTCTGAATATCAATCCCTACATCACATGGTTTTCGGTCACATGATGATGGCCATTAAAAGGATTTATAATAAAATAATGCATTCCTTCTTGAAGTATGGGTAAAATTCATGGTAACGTAACATTGTGGATTTCAAATCCACTTGAATATTTTGGTCATGATATTTTTAACACATGGTCTATGAATATTAATTTTAGTAGGGAATGGAGACTGGTTGGTACAGGTTGAAACTAGTGTCACACAAATCCATAGAAATAACTCAGGGATTTAAGGGGGGCCTTTCTTCCCGGACCAAAAAATACACTAGGTGCAAGATATATGGATTTGTGTTATTCACTGGTGAATTCTAATGAGTTTCCTTCAAGGAATCTAGTACCTATAACCAATAAACTATAGGGAAGAACATAGATAAATTAATCATGGAAATGGGGTTCTAGGAGAATTATAATGACATAATAAACTGGTGGATATTGACCCAGACTTTAAATACATGTTGCTGAGTTGTGGAAAAAAAATTATTCAAGATGCATTAAAACAACCTAAATGTTGGGTCTCCACTTACATAACATGTTACAATGGTGAAGTGATGTGAAAAATAATTTCTCTAACTTTTTCCTGGTCCAGAGCGATCTATTTAGCATGGATGGTCATTTACATGGGAATCAAGATGAGCCCTGTGATCTTTGAGCCAATTTTTATATATGCGATAACATTTACCTAAACATTGGATATGAAGAGATTAAATAGTAGAGACTTGATATTTTCTCAAACTACCCCTTATTGGTTTCCAACCCAAAAAAATTTATGACTCTTTCTCTATAATTTCAAGGCCATACAATTCCAGCCATTATGGGAAAATGTATATGGTCATACATTAAACAAGGTGCATGTAGTTTAAGGTTTTGATATACATGGACCTTGGGGAGTTCTATAGAATAATCTAAATAAGACTTACAAGGTCAAAAACATTCCAACACTCTTTTGAGTAGGGGCTGAAGGTGAGGTTAATCATCACTCAAGGTTCTCGGATCATGAGTGATGGAATGAGACAATCATGTTGAGGATGATCAGGAATCATCCTATAGTGATGACATACAATTTGATAATGTAAGGTCACAAAAGTATCATAAGGACGTCCTTTCAAGGCCAAAATACCTCAGGTTTATGGTTCTAAGGCCCTTATGTAGATCTCAATCATACAAGGTCAAACATAGGGATTTTCTTATCTTTGAGGGCCCTGGAACGTTTGAAAAATACCAAGATGTTCAAGAAACTATGTGTGATTTATAGATTAAGGTTCTTAGAAATATAATTAGAGAAACCATAAATATTTTTTTCAAAGATCAAGCTCTTATGGTCCTTTGTTAAGGACTGATGATGGTAGATAGACTGAATAGTTTATCATCGTGGAGTGGGGATGTTCTTTCCATGCAGTTTAATATTATATAAAAAGGATAAATGTGTAATACAATTAATCATCCTGTGGCTTAGATCATTTCCTTTCATTTTATTTTCATGTGGTTAGGATCTAGGGACCAATGATGAATTATGAAAGATATCTTTAAGGACACCCTAAATAGGTTTGGGGAATTTATATGCTGGAGGTATCTTTTATACTTGCATAGGCTTACTAGTGGCTAATTAGATGCCAGATTCACATTTTTACAGATCTAATTAATACATGGAAAATCCTTATATAGAAATGATTCATATGTATGAGAAATGAGTTTGTATGACACATCCATATACAAATAGATCATGGTCTTTCAGGTAGACCATATCTTAGGAGAATATGAAATTCATATGGTTCGTCTTCCCTGGTTTTCCCAATGCATTTTTTAGGGCTGGAATCATTCCACAGTTAGGCTTTTCAAGTATATCTATATGCATTGATATATCTCATGCATGAAAGGGTGAAGGTATTTTCTTATTCTTCTTGTTTTATTTTGGTGGTTGGGCCGTTCTTTGAAGGATCTAGGGAATCACTATGTATCCCATGATAATAAGAATCAATCCATACATATTTCTCATATGGATACCCATATAGATAAAACTTGTATGTGCAGAGGTGTATCTTTTTTATTCTATAAACAATATTTATGAAGGTTACTCAACATGGATCTAGACCACATACAAGAAAGGAGAACTACTTTCTACCTTAGTACAGATTCATTGGGTAAGTGATGTGTTTATTAAAAGGTTCAAACACATTGGTAAGAGGGGACTTTTTTTGAAGTCATGGCTTGGCTCAATTAAAGGTAGTTCAAGCATCATTACATGACCTATAAGGTAAAGAATCAATCCATACATAGTCATGGAGAAGTTAACGATCACATCACATAGATCTGAATCATATGTAGGGAAGAGGGGAATGTTTCCATTGAAAGAGAAGTCACCCACTCTCATTTTGTTGATTGATCTATTATATTAAATGGTGCCATTTAGGAGAATGGATATCATATTGGGAGATTATTTAATTTGTGGGGGAATATTTAAGGTCCCATGACCAACCAAGGTTGACATCTTTTAACATAAATCAAGGAAGAGGGAATATTGTGATAGTGTCATACCTATGGGTATGTCCATGATAAATTCCAATTTAATCACTATGTATCCTAATAGGTTATGAATTGAGCCACACATAGTTCTTATATGAGAACGGTCCATGTACATATTGACCTCATGCACAAGGAATGGGGAATTTATTATTTTAAATCTTGTAACTAGTTCTAGAGAGTGGGATCTATGCATCACTCTATATTTGTAAAGAATCATTATCAATCCACACATAGTTCTAATATGAATGGTTCCCCATATAGATATATATTATATGTTGGGGGTTTATCTTCATTGGTCAGCCATGATATTTTAGTCAGTTAAGTGTTATTTTATGTGAATTGATATCATACATAGGGAAAGATCATTTCAACTTTTCATTCTGATATGGGGATGAAACAATCACACCAAACACAGATTTATGGATAGGGAAATTGCCACATATTTTTTCATGGATCTATATCTCATGTAGGTAGTGGGTCCCATTGAATGACCCTCTCTAATTTCTTTTAATTCTTTTATGGTGGACCATATGTCATGTAGTTTAACATTGGGTGACTTGAACATATCCCTGTGAGGAATGACTAACTCATTGAATTTGGATCTTCATAAGATATATAAAACCTAGAATGGAAGGGTAAAAGCATATGATTTTATATTATTTCTTTGACAATTGGTATATTTGAATTCTCTTGAATATTCAAGATATAGGAATTCTAAATCATAACCCAAAAATATCTGATTCAATATAATATGATGACCAGTGGGTAAAATTCCACCATTAATGATTGAGGAACCCCATATCCCACATAGTTAGGAAAATAGCTTCTGGATTTAAGGGGACGTATCCAATATAACCAAAACATCCCCTAAGCACAATCTCTAAGATGTTATGTAATTCACCAGTGATTCTTAATAGGATCGCTTTGTATTGGAAATCCCACTTACTAGTACACTATAAGGAAAAAATGAGAGTATGTGGCATCAATGTTTATGGGGTTCTAAGGAAAGTATAAAAAATCAAGGAATTGGTTTCTTTTTACTCAAATATCAAATATATGAAGTTGTTTCGTGGTGAAAATAATATTAAATAAGGATTTTTGTAACCTAAAATAAATACCAATGTGTATTGAAAACATTTTCATGGATAAGGGATAACACATAGGATTCTTGAGTAAACATTCATTGGGGATATGATCTGTTTGACATGAGGACCTTATATCATGTAGTTTAAAATTATTCATCAAGGACATGGTTTTGTAGAGAAACATCATGGAACAAGAGAGTGGTTCTTTTTCAATGGATAAAACTCACATAAATGATGTGGGTCAGAGTGGATTACTAGGTTCCCTAAGCTCACATGAGCCATGATCGATGTGAGAAACATGATACAACTGGGGAGTCATTTGAGCTGTGCAAGATTGCATGAAATAAAATATGTGGGGGGGGGGTATTCACATTTAGATATGAGTATGAATCCCCAAAAAAGTTCTTCACAACAAGGAACAAACTTGGGGCGATGAGAATTCACTACTGATCATAAAATAGAAGATCTAAGAATCACTATATATCATGTGATGGAAAGAATCAAACCACATGTAGTTCTCATGGAAGAATTACCTAAAATGTCTAACCAATATGCAACATGGTGAATTATATATTTAATACAGATATTCTCGTTGTGGTTGGGCCTAGGATTTGAGATCTAGGCATCACTACATATCATGTGGAAATAAGAAACAAGCCACACCTAATTCTAATATAGAAAATTCCATGTATTGGTCCAACCCATAAAAGGGGGGATTTCGTTTTATATTGTGTCTGGGCCAAGGATTTGAGATTTGGGAATCACTATGTATCCTGTGGAAACATGAATAAATCCACATGCAGTTATTATCTTGAAAATTTCCTACAGAGGACATACCCATACATAGGGGGAATATATCCTTTTTTATTATGTCTAAACCAAGGTTTTGAGATCTCTGTATCACTATGTATCTTATAGTAATAGGAATAAAACCACACATAGTTATTATAATGATATTGTGTATTCTAATGATTTACTTCCATTACTTAGGTATGAATACATAAACCCTTGAGTCGTTCTTGATCCCTCTTGGACATGGGAAAAGGGATAAAATAAATCATTTCATTAAAGGTGTATATCAAGGAAGATTTTATAATGATTGGTGGGATCAACATTGCACTATTTGAGAAACGGACCATGGAGATAAGGGGGGCCTTTCCTCTAAGACCAACATATCCACTGGGCAAAAGCTCTGAGGCATTGTGTTATTTACTAGTGAATCCTAGAGGTGTCACTTTAAGAACCGAAACATCCCATATGCACCATCTCTTAGGAATTTTAATATACAAAAGGAAATCCCAGTAGGGTTCCTTCTAGATTCTCCAGTACCTACTAACAATATTATGTAACGGGTATCTTGGAGTACATGGTCTCAACATCCATGGAATTCTAAAAGAATATTCCCTCAAGGTATCTAGTGATTTTTATATAAAAAGAGTGAATGAAATTTTTTTGGGGGAAAAGGGGGTGTCCAAATGGATTTAGGAGCTCATGATAGTTGTGTCTTCATTAGAGATACATTCCATGATATGAAAGGGTATAAGCATGTCATGTTATAATCTTTATTTGATAATGGTTACTATGGACATATGAGCAACATCAAGGTAATTTGAATCCACTTAAATAGTTGGGTTATGGTAAGTGTAAATCATAACCAAATAATATCTAAGTCAATAGGGATACAGCATGGTGGTTACAAGTCCTACATTAATATTTGAAGAATATAATATCCCATGCAGTCATGAAATATCCCTTAGATTTAAGGGGGCCTCCCCACTAGAAACAAATGAATACCTAGGAATAAGCCCTATGGCATTGTGTTATTCACTATTGAATTCTAGAAAGGTCCCTTCAGATTAGTTTGTCCCTATTACCAATATACTTCAAGTTGGAACCAAGAGTATGTGGGATCAAGGTCCATGTGGTTCTAAGATAAGTATAACCACTTAAGGAATTGGTTGGTATTAACTTGGATATCAAACATATGAAGTTGTTTCATGGAGAACATAAGATTCAAGAAGGGTTAAAGTGCCCCAAAGGCTATGCCAATGTGAATGGAACACATTTTTAGGGGAAAGTGCTAATCCATGTGAGTCACTAGTACACATTCATGAGTTGGGATGACATGTTCGGCATGAAGACCAATTTTCATATAGTTTAACGTCATTTAAAAATGATTTTTCCATTCTATTTAAAATCATCCAACAAGGATATGGTTCCATTTATATAACACAATTTGATCATTGTAACAACCAAATATTTCATATTACTTTATTTCCTCAATGTAAATCAATAAATTCTACTACATGCAACATCGAGTTTGAGCGCACCACAACATACCAAACAAACTGTTCAAAAGTGGTTATGAATAGTGTCATCTGCATTTTTAACTTTATATATTCACTACTGGAAAATAGAGCTACACCCATATTTTTGGGGAAACTGTGGGGATAGGTCACCCTATACCCACAGTTTTGGGCAAACCATGGGTAGAGGCATTTTTTGATAGCCTATTCCCATAGTTTCCCCAAACTGTGGGCATAGGCTACCCAATACCCATGGTTTTCTACAAACCATGAGTATAGGGTATCAAAAAATTTATATACCCATTATTTTCCCAAAACTATGGGGATAGGGTGCCCTATATCCAGAGTTTTTCCCAAACCATGGGTATAGTCGTCAGATAAAAAAACCTATAACCAGTGTTTTGACAAACCGTGGGTATAGGTTTCAAGCGTGTGCGCGGGACATTGATTTTTTTCGCAGGAACAAACAAGATTTGTAAATAGTTCTATACCCATAGTTTATTCCTCTATACCCATGGTTTAAATAAATATATTTAATAAAATATATATATATATATATACATATATGCGGTGATGGGGTAGTTGTAAGGACACTCGTGAATGGAGAAGTGGTCACGAGATCGAATCTCGTGGGCCGCTATTTTGTAAAATATGTTATACCCATGGTTTCCAAACCATGGGTATAGAGTTATGACATGGTGGAAAAACCAATACCCATGGTGTTTCCAGACTGTGGGTATAGGTCATTGACCTATACCAACGCCACCAACGACCATAGTTCCCCAAACCATGGGTATAGCCTATACCCATGGTTTTGGGGTCTATACCCACGGTTTTGATCTATGGGTATAGGATCATTTTCCAGTAGGAATTACATATAAATTTTAACATTCATATTATGTTTTTCTTAAAAATAATATAAGGAAAAAATCATTTTTTCATATAAAGGAAGTATTTTTCAGAAAATGCAATTTTACGGCCTTTTAATGGGGAACCTTTTTTAAATCCAATATTTGACCCTTTTATATATCTAATTTGACAAAATAAAATTCTTCTTTATAATCAGTACATAAAAGTTTAGTTTTGATAAACTTTTTGTGATTTATGATAACTTTCATATTTGGTTGAATAGTGAAAATACTAAATTTTAATCGAAAACAACTTTTTTAATAAAAATAATTTATAGTATTAAATTATACATTTTAATGGTTTGGAAGTATAATTAAATTATATTTTTATCATTTAATACAATTTAGGTCATTATAAGTAATTTTACAATTATATTTGACAAAAACACATGTCAATCTTTTGATAGTTTTTACTTTTCTAAACCCCGCTTTTGGGTTTTGAAAACGGGAATTAATTTTAAATTAATAAAAGAATCTTATATGTTTTTAATTTGTTAAAATAGACTTCATTTTCTAATTCAGAATATCAAAATTATCTTAGGGAGATTTTTTTTTTTATTTTTCTGAATACTTTCAATTTTTGATGAATAGGGAAGAACACTACGTTATTACTTAAAACTGGCTTTTTATTTAAATAATTATTTATTTTATTTAAATTTATTTTAAGTAAAAATAGATATATAATACCTAGATAAGTTTAATGTAATTCATCGGAGTTATTTTATAATAAAATTAGATATATAAATTTTAATTGAACTTAATACACTCTTTTACCCACCATATAAGAGCATTGCAAAATTTGCATAAAACTTAATTTTACAGCATCTTTGAGTTTAATTTCAAAATTTTGAGAGACACGGTTGATATCAATAAGTAAAATGTGGTTCAACAATATGAGAATAATTTTTCGTGAATTGTAACTTTTGACTTTTATTTATCACGATTAAAGTAAATAGGGTAATTAAAGGTAAAAATGATATTTTAATTAACCTAAAACATGTCTTAATTATATTTGATAAGTGTATTTCGATAAAAACCAACCATTGGAATAAAATATTATCCTTTAGGTCCACTTGGATTAGATAAGGACATTTATTATTATTATATCTAAAGAATAGTTAAAAGTGTTAAATTAAAAGTTTAATAACTAGATCATTTTTAATATAAGTTTACAGATAATATAAATTCCACTATAAATATTCATTATAAAGATAAAAATATTTCCTAACAAATGGTATTCTATTTCTAATTTTTATACATTAAATAATTTAATTTATTTATGACACAATGATTATGAAATAATTACCATATTAAAGAAATATTAAAATAATTAATATTATAAATATACAAATAAATAAAAATTGAGACTTATGATGAATTGCACTAATTTTATAGGTTAATATGAAATTTTAATATTGATTAGATAATTTTATTTTGAAGTGATATGGTTGTTATGACTTTCACAAAAACAAAATACCAAATTGTGTCAAAATTGACATAAATTAATTTCTTAAACAAATACAATTTTATTGGTTGATATAACATTCATAAAAATATAAGGTTCAACCAAAGGGATTAAATAATATTATATATGTCATTAATGAACCACTGGAGGTTCTTTTGGATATTTAGAGTCAGTTTATTAACCATATAGTGTAAGAATACGAGAAGACATCGTAAAAGTTAAACTACTTAACTAAGAGTTAAATCTAAAAGATAAGGTAAAAAGGGTAACCTAAACTTGTCTAAAACCTATTGGTTTAAATTATTTAGACCTATAATCACATAATTCTTTAAATAAATTCATTTTTATCCATTATGAACATAATAAGATAGTATAAGAATTTAATATTTTAATCTTTTCCTAAAGTGACCCTCACCCCTCTTACAAAAGGGAACTTCCCCTTCTCTCAAAATCACACCACCGATGCCATTTGGCTCGGCTAACCACTTCCCAAATAACTTCCAAACTCACATCACATCAACCTATAGTCCTTAATTTTATTATAAATCCAACCTAAAGAGTCCTTTTGATCAACTCAAAAGAAAACACCTAAAGAGGAGGTTATAATTTCACCACCCTCTTTCAACTTATTGTATTCTTCCACTTCCTATTTCTTTGTTGTCTCCATAACAAAATAATAAATCCAGTACCTACTAAATCCTAATATGTTATTATAAATATGGAAAATCCATATTTATTATTCTATCCATCCTATAAATGACAAAGTCGTCATATGTGCGTACGTACGGCTTACCGTCTCCAGGTCGTGGTGTAGTTTGTTGTTCAAACACTTCATTATTTGGATGGGTATTATAATGAGTATAAATGATTTAAACAAAAAATATAACATTTTAATCATTATTTATATATTATATACCATTCAATTACCTACTGTTTCAACATCAATATAATGATATTGTCCCTCGTGCGTACGTACAGATTACCGTTTCCACGATTCGATGAGATTCATTTCCACATTCACCATTCAACGATGATTTTAAAAATATATTATTAATAAGTATGTAATATATAACATAATAATTATACTTAATATATATATATATACTTACATATATCTTATTCATATAATTCCATTCAATATGATATGAAAACGGAAATAGCGTTTAGGCGTATGTACGGCCTACCGTCTCCATAAATGGTGTTTCCATTACATATGTCTATCTATTATACATATATATATTCTCAATATATATGATATAAAAATAATTTTTTTTATTCTAGAAGTATGTAAATCAGTATCTAAATGATACGATAAAAAATAACAAGTTAAAACACGTACGATAAAGAAAGCGATTATTACCCGAAATGTTAGTTTAACATGGAAATCATTAACATATGTTTAGTATAAAGTCATAAATAAATCATGTATGATATAATAAATAAGAATATGGTTCTGGTATAATTTAATGAAATTCTATTTTCATTATACAGGAGGTTAAATGTACCCTCTAACAAAGAAAAGTTCAAGGTGCGGGTTAATTTTACAATCTATTTATTATCCGAGGTTGTTTTTACGTAAGTATCTACTGGGACATATTTATTATCCATTTCCATGTTTTATAAAATAATTTTCAAAGGGATTATTTTTAAGGGAAAATTTTACTAAAACATCATTTTAAAGGTTTTAACGATTTAATCTTCTAAACCTTTCTCATTAATGTCCATGTTTTCAAAATGGTTTTGAGGATATATTTATATGGACATGAATTTTTTACAATGTTAATTTATTTCAAAATATTCAAAGTGGTATGGGACAATTTGATTCAAAATATTATTTTGAATTACTTCCTTTATAAATTATGTTACTTTTTATTGATTTCATGAAAAAGGGATATTTTTCTCAAATATTTTTACAGATGATTTTGAACTATGTCAACATCCTTTACAGAAGATTATTCTTGATTAAGGTTGATTTATTATGATACAAATATTCCATATTTTATTTAAGGTTTTGTAATATATTTTATTGTGGATATGTTATTTTTATACCATTCATGGTTTAGGGTTAAAGTATTGACATTTCCTATTCATGTTTTGATAAAAATGTTTATGTAATGTCTCTACCTTTTCATATGAGCAATGTATTGGACTTAGTAAGTTATGGGTGGAGCCTGATATAGCTCCTCAGTGCATCGGTAGGTCTCATGAGAAAATTAGATGTGGAATTTGCCAGGCTCTTTCCAATTTTTGATATATGGATTTGGATGAGGCCTTAATCATTTTTATACGTCTTGGCCAAGTCCTTGAAAAAATGTTTCAGAATGTCCCACTTTATACATTCCCTCATTTTGAAATTATTATTTATGGTTCATGTGGTTATTCGACTAGTAGAATACCCATTACTATGTTTTATTATGGCATTATTTACTCATCTAATATTCCTGCCATAACATTTTCATGCTTATTATTTGTAAAGTCATGTGTTTTAAATTATTCACTATCCCTAATTTTTATGTTATCTTCCGCTTTATTGCTTACCCTTACTGAGCATTTGAACTCACCCCTTTATTATGTTTTATTTTCCCTGGATTCCAGGAAATGTATTATGATTGATAAGTATGGTTAAGCTAGTGGATTAATGGAATTCTCAAAGGATAATTTATGTTGTGTTTTATTTTCTAAGGTGTAATGTAATGTTCATTTATGTAATCAATTTTCCAAGACTGCTAAAATGATCGGTCTTTTAGGACATGATTCCTCGTAATCATTCCAATGTATTAAAATAATGCACCGACTTTGGGTAACTTGGGTCGGGGCGTTATAGTTGGTATCCAGGAAGTTTTTCAATAACCTTGAAAATAGATTTTGATATACTCTAATTAGAGAAAATTACCCTAAGATAGACTTTAGGGATTATTATAGAAGAAATTCCAAGAATTTTGGTAATGTAGAGATTTTTTGAATTTTCCAAAAAAGATATCCCTAACTGGATACGATCAGGTGGAGGTTGCTCTGGAATAGATGTTCCTAGGAGTGAAATCTCTGAAAAAGAGTTTCAGGATTGACCCGGGGTATCCAGGTACATGACAACGGGCTTTACTGCACTCTTGGTTATGACACTCCTGGGGGATATGATTAGGATAATTCACATTTTTATTACAAGTCATTATGAAGAATTTAGGAGTAAATACTTCCTCCAAGAAAACATTTTATGATTATATATTATATTCATAATCATTTTAATTTACATTTGGTATTTTAAAACTTTGGAATTATGCATTGTGATTCATAAACTAACCTAGTGTATGGAATTGTTTAGAAATGGCGCCTAGTATAAGGAATGATAATTCCAGCAATACGCTTGATCGAAGGATTAATAAGGATCAAATCTCTCTTGGTATTAAGCCAAAATTTAAAAGTTAAATATTCTCCCATGTATTCTTATCATATGATGAAATAGTATCAGGTGTTAATAAGATAAGTAAATAATTCTCTGAGTCTTAAGGCTTTGAAGGGAAGCAAGAGAAGAAAAGGCTTGAAGAGAGAAAGATGGATAAAGGGAAGAGTGGAAAGAAGGATTTTCCCATATGTGATAACTGTAGAAAGAATCACCTTGGTAAATTCATAAAAGGAATGGGAGTTTGTTATAAGTGTAGAGAAAAAGGACCCTAACTACGTGATTTTATTTTTTCAAAAAGGTTTCAAATGTACAATGCTTCATCTGCAAGGAGTTGGGAAACTACCTAAATCAATGTCTAAATCATTAGAGTATATCCCAAATTATACTATTGGATAATAATCATGTTATGATACTACTGAAGATTAATAGGATTGATTAGAGTTCTTATGTTGTTATTAAAGTATTGTGTCATTTGAGTATTGTATTAATGATGTACATGTTATAAGAATTAAAGAGTATATAGGGATTGTACTATAGTACTATTTCCTTAAGGACTTAGGATTGTGTGGAACTATGAAAAGTGAATCATTATAAGGTTAATTGTTTGGATAATATATGGTTAAGAGAAATATAAACCATAATATGGTTCTAATATAGAGGTAGTGATTTTGGAATAATATATTGCTAATTTGGATAATTTATATTTGATATTCTTGGCTACCTTGAAACAGAATAATGAATTGTATATTCCATCATTGTTGGAGTTTACAACATTTTTGGATATAAGGAGTATATCTAGTATTCAATAAGGAATAAGGGATCATGAATGTAAACAATATGGTTTTATGGTAATTTAGGGTGTTATAGGGTTTTAAAAGAATACATAATGAAGGTATTCACAAGTTATTACGTGGAAAAATGGATCTTCATTTTGTTTACCTTATAAATTTTTGAACGTGAGTTTGGACAGAGTTATTTTGGAAAAGTCTAAATTTTGGAATAAATTATGTTTGACATTAGATACTACTGTTAAGGTTAAATGATTTCTTGAGATTATTTTTTGATTTTAATAAAAAGGAAAACCTGGAGGTCGGGTGACAACCCGTCACGTCCAGCAAGGCCACGAGACTTGAACCCGCTACTGAAGGCCGACAAGGTTGAATCACCAACCAATGGTCTACGTGATATCCAAGTTTGTATAATGTACTTTTTTTATAGTCTAACAAATTAATTATAAATTCATTACTTTTTTAACCCTATATTATTTGTATAAATATAATATTTTTGAATTATATTATCTTTTGGAGTGAAAAATGAGTATTTGGTAGGAATTAGTTGAAGGATGAAACTCTACTATTAAATTATATTTTTTTCCTCTTATTCTCTGAATAAAATAATTATTAAAATTTAGTAAAGGGATCATAAAACAAAAAATGTGTTATCTTAATACCTTATGTTTTGTTGAACTGATAATATTTTAAATCTTCATAGATTGATGGATTTGAGGCCCTCAATTTTACATTTGTTTATGATTGATGGCTTCAATCACTCCCTATAAATATTTATGCCTTCCTCTAATTACATGTCTCTAATTGATACCAATTTTCTCCTAATTGAGTTAATAATTTTGTGGTGACTTTTTCATTTCCCTTACCATCTTATTAAAACTAATTTTTATTAACCCAATTTCCGATGTGGGTTTTCCAGAAAGGCATTTTTCCATTTTTAACCTTTTATTTTCAATGAACAATTTCAAATTGTGAGGATGAAATTTATTTTAGGAGGGGAGAATTTAACACCACAAGATTTCATAGTACGTTTTTTCTTCAATTAAATTCAATAACTTGCACTACACGCAATACTGAGTTCAAGCGCACCACAACTTACCAAACTAGTTGTTAAAAAGTAGTTATGAATAGTATTATCTATATTTTAAATTTTATATATTCTATATAAATTTCAAAATCCATATTTTTTGTTTCATAGTCATAATATAAGAAAAAATTCATTTTTTCAAATAAAGGTAAATTTTTTTGAAAAATGCAATTTTTCAGCCTTTTAATGAAGAACCCTTTTTAAATCCAATATTTTACACTTATATATATATTAAATTTGGCAATATAAACTTATTATTTAGAATTAGGACATAAAAATTTAGTTTCGATAAAATTTTGGTCTTTTTCTGATAACTTTCATATTTGGGTGAATAGTGAAAAATACTAAATTTTAAACGAAAACCACCTTTTTATTCAAAATAATTTATAGTGTTAATGTATAAATTTGAATGGTTTGGAAGTATAATTATATTATATTATTATTATTTAATAAAATTTAGGTCATTATAAGTAATTTCACATTTAAATTAGACATAAACCATGTCAATCTTTTGATAGTTTTTACTTTTTAAAAACATAATTTTTGGTTTTGACAACGGGAATTATTTTTAAATTAATAAATGAAACTTCTATGTTTATAATTTGGTAAAATAGGCATTATTTTTGAATTCATAATATCAATATTGTCTTAAGGTGAATTTTTTGTATTTTTCTAAAAACATTCAATTTTTGATGAATAGTGAAAATCACTGCGTTATTACATAAAACCAACTTTTTATTCAAATAATAATTTATTTTATTTAAATTTATTTTAAGTAAAAATAGATATAAAAAACCTATATAAGTTCAATTTACTTCATTTGAGTCCTTTAATAATAAAATTAGTTGTATAAATTTTTATTGAATTTTTTACCGTATTTTACCCACCTTCAAGGAGCATTACAAAATTTGCATAAAACATAATTTTATAGCTTATGTGAGTTGAATTTCAAAAAACAAAGTGACATGGTTGATATAATTATGTAAAATGTGGTTCAATAAGACAAAAATAATTTTTGGTGAATAATAACTTTTGACTTTTATTTGCCACGATGAAAAGTAAATAGGTTAATTAAAGGTAAAAATGATAATATAATTACCATAACACAAGTCCAAATTCTATTGTATAGGTTTATTTAGACCAAAAACATCCTTAGGAATAAAATATGATCCTTTAGGTCCACTTGTATTATATTAGGACATTTATTATTATTTTATCTAAAGAAGAGTTAAAAGTGTTAAATTCAAAGTTTAATAACTAAACCATTTTTTAATATAGGGTTACACATAATATATATTCTATTATAACTATTAATTAGAAATATAAAAATATTTCTTTATTAATTATATTTTATTTATAATTTTTAGACTTTAAAAAATTTAATTTATTTAAGATACAATGATGATGCATTAACTACCTTATTCATGAAATATTAAAATAATTAATATTATAAATATACATATAAATGTAAATGGATACTTATGACGAATTCCCCTAATTTTATAGATCAATATGACATATTTGGGTTTATTAAATAGATTTTGTTTTAGGTGATAAAGTTTTTATGAATTTCACTAAAACAAAATACCAAATTGTGTCAAAATTGACCTAAATTAATTTTTCAAACAAATACTATATTATAGGTTGATATAATATTCATAAATATATAAGGTTCAGAAAAAGGTCTTAAATAAGATTATATATGTCATTAATGAACCACTTTAGGTTCTCATGAATTTTTATAGTAAGTTTATTAACCATATAGTGTAAGACTACAAGAAGACACGGTAAAAGTTACACAATTTTACTAAGTGTGAAACATAAAAGATAAGGTTAAAATGGTAACCTAAACTTTTATAAAACCTATTGATTTAAATTATTTACACCCATAACTATATAAGTCTCTAAATAAATTCATTTGGATCCATTATAAACCGAATATGATTGTATAATAAATTAATATTTTAATCTTTTCCTAAAGTGACCCTCACCCCTCTTATAAAAGGGCACTGCCCTTCTCACAAAATCACACCACCGAAGTCATTTTACTCAGCCACACCCAACCCAAATATCCTCCCAACATCCCTCACATAAACCTAGAGTCTTTACAATGATCATAAAGCCAACCTATGGAGCTATTTTGATCTACTCAATAGAAAACACCAGATGAAGATGTAATAATTTCACCACCCTGTTTCAAGTTATTTTTTTCTTCCACTTTATATTTCTTTTTTGTTTCCATAAAAAAATAATAACTCTAATACCTCCTACATACTGTGATTTTATTATAAATATGTTACAACCATATTCATTATTCTATCCATCCTATAAATCACAAAGTCACCATATGTGCGTACGTACGACTTATCATCTCCACGTCGTGGTGTAGTTTGTTATTCAAACACTTCATTATTTGGATGGGTATAATAATGAGTATAACTGATGTAAATAATAAATATAACATATTAATGATTACTTATATATGATATAAAATCCAATTACATATTATTGCACCATCAATATAATGATATTGTCGCTTGTGCGTATATACGGATTACCGTCTCCACGACGCAATGAGATTAATTTCCACATTCACTAATCAATGATGATTATAAAAATATATATTATTAATAAGTATGTAATATATGAAATAATAATTCTACTTAATATATATATATATGTGTGTGTGTATGTATATATATATGTATGTATGTACTTACATATATCTTATTCACTTACTTACATTCAATACGATATGAAAACAGAAACATCATTTATGCGTATGTACGACATACCGTCTCCATAAATGGCGTTTTACATTTAATATATCTATCTATTATACATAATTATATTATAAATATATATTATATAAAAATAATGTGTTATATTCATAAATTATGTAAATCATAATCTAAATTATGTGATCAATAATAACAAGTTAAAACATGTACGATAAATAAAGCAATTATTAAGTGAAATGTTAATGTAACATAGAAATCATTATTAAATGGGTAGTATGAAGTCATAAATGAATCATGTATGATATAATAAATATGAATACGGTTCTGGTATAATTTATTAACAAACTATGGTCATTATACAAAATGTTAAACGTACCCTCGACCAAAGGAAAGTGAAAGGTAAGGGTTAATTTCACAATCTCTTTATTATCTGAGGTTGTTTTTACGTTAGTATCTACTGGGAAATATTTATTATCCATGTGCATGTTTCATAAAATATTTTTCAATGGGATTAATTTTAAGGGAATTTTTTTACTAAAACATCTTTTTAATTGTTTTAATTATTTATTCTTCTAAACCTTTCTCATTAATTTCCCTGTTTTCAAAATGGTTTTAAAGATTTATTTATATAGAAATGAATGTTTTAAAATGTTAATTCATTTCCAATGTTTCAAAGTGGTATGGGACACTTTGATTCAAAAATATCTTTTAAATTACATCCTTTATAAATTATGTGACATTTAAATGATTTCATGAAAAAGGTATATTTCTCTCAATGATTTTTACTGATCATTTTCAATTATGTCAACATCCTTTATAGGATATTTATCTTGATCAAGGTTGATTTATTATTATACAATTATTAAATATTTTATTCAAGGTTTTTTGATATATTTGATTGTGGATGTGTTATTTTTATACCATTCATGGTTTAGGGATAAATTTTTGACATTTCGTATGAAACTTTTAATATGAATTTTTATGTTATGTTTCAACATTTTCATATGAAGAATGTATTGGAATTAGTAAGTGACAGGTATAGAACTCTATAGAATCTCAGTGCATCGGTAGGTCTCATGAGACAATTAGACATGGAATTGGTCGAGGGCTTTCCCAATTTTGATATATGGTTTTGGCTGAGGCCTTAATCATTTTTTGACATCTTGGTCGAGGCCTTGAAAAAATGTTTCAGAATGTCTCGCATTATACATTCCCTCATTATGAAAATATTATTTATGGTTCATGTGGTTATTCTACTAGTAGAATACCCATGACTGTGTTTTATTAGGGAATTATTTACTCATCTCTTATTCCTTCCATAAAGTGCTCATGTTAATTATTTGTAAAGGCATGTGTTTTAAATTATTCATTATGCCTAATGTTTGTGTTATCTATCGTTGTATTGCTTACCCTTACAGAGAGTTTGAGCTCACCCCATTCTTATGTTTTATTTTCCCAGGATTCCAAGAATTTTATTATGATTTATAAGCATGGTTAGGCTTGGGGATTAATGAAATTATAAAAGGATAATTTATGTTGTGTTTTATTTTCTAAGGTCTACTGTAACGTTCATGTATGTAATCTATTTTTCAAGACTGCTAAAATAATCAGTATTTTGGGACATGATTCCTTGTAATCATGCCAATGTATTAAAATAATGCACCGAATGTAGGTAACTGGGGTCGGGGAATTACAATCATGCTTGAAAGAGTGGTTTTCTAGGTTACCAAAGATCAAAGGATTTATGCTCATTGTGAGTAACAAGAGACAACTAGGATGTCGATTGAGCCGTGTGGGAGTGCATGATTGGGAAAATGTATCGATTTTCCACATTTTAATGTAGACTGGAGCTTCTACACATATCTAAATATCATATAGGGACAATGTTGGAAGAAATGAAAACTCCAGTTTGGGCCTAAAATAGATAATTTAAGAATTACATTGTATCAAGGGATGGCATGAATCAAAATATGTGATGTTGTTATAAAGAAATATCCCTACACGAGCTTGGAACATATGCAGGGAGGGGTATTATAATTTTTTCAACCTTTTTAACAAGGCGTTTGAGGCCATGATTTGTGATCTGGGTGTCACTATATATCCTATGGTCACAAGTTTCTAGAAACAAATAGTTCTTGTTAGAGAATACATAGAAAGGTTTTGACCCATATGCAAAGGAAGCGAAATTTTTTCATTACAAATAGGCCTAGTATTAGAGACCTTGTCATCGGTACATATCCTATGGTAATAGGAATCCATCCCCAATTAGTTCTTATATATATAAATTCTTTATGCAGGTCTAAAACATACATATGGAGGGGTTATTTTTTATTTTACATATTATGGTTGGACCTCGTATTTGAGAATGTCTCGCATTATACATTCCCTCATTTTGAAAATATTATTTATGGTTCATCTAGTTATTTGACTAGTAGAATAACCACGACTATGTTTTATTAAGGAATTATTTACTCATCTCATATTCCTACCATAAAGTGTTCATATTTATTATTTTCAAAGGCATGCATTTTAAATCATTCTCCATGCCTAATGTTTATGTTATCATCTGTTTTATTGATTACCCTTACTGAGTCTTTGAGCTCACCCCTTTCTTATATTCTATTTTCCCAGGATTCAAAGAAGTGAATTATGATTGGTAAGAAGGGTTATGCTATGGGATTAATGGTGTTATAAAAGGATAATTTATGTTTTTTTACTTTCTAAGGTGTAATGTAACATTCGGGTATGTAATCTATTTTTTAAAACTACTAAACTGATCGATCTTTTGGGACATGATTCCTCATAATCATGCCAATGTATTAAAATAATGCACCGACTTCGGGTTACTAGGGTCAGGGCATTATAGTTTGTATCTGATAAAGTTTTTCAACAAACATGGAAATTGATTCAGATATACTCTGATTATAGAACATTTCCCTAAAATAGACTTTGAGGATCAGTATAGAAGAACTTCGTAGAATTTTGGTAATGTTGAGATTTTGTAAATTTTCCAAGAAATACATCCCTTTCTGGATATGATCAGGTAGAGGCAGCTCGGGTACATATGTACCTAGGAGTGAAAAAACTTAAAAGGAGTTTTGAGCTTGACCCGGGGTATCCTGGTACACCACAACGGGCTTTGCTGCACTCTTTGTTATGACACTCCCGAGGGATATTCTTAGGATAATTCACATTTTCATTATAATCCATTATAAAGGATTTATGAGTAAATATTTCCTCCAAGAAAATATTTTATGATTATAGATTATATGCATAATCTTTTCAATTTACATTCGGTATTTTACAACATTGGAATTATGCAGTGAAATTCATAAACTAACCTATTGCAAGCCATTTTTTAAAACTGGTGCCTAGTAGAAGGAATGATAATTCCAACAATACCCATGATCAAAAGATTCATAAGGATCATATCTTTCATGGTATTAAGCCAAAATTTAAAATGGAAAGAGTCTCTCACGTATTCTCATCATATGAAGAAATAGTATCATGTGTTAATTAGATAAGTAAAAACTTATCTGAGTCCTATGGCTTTAAAAGGAAGAAAGAGAAGAAAAGGATGGAAGAGAGAAAAATAGATAAGGGGAAGAGGGGAAAGAAGGATTTTTCCATATGTGATAACTGTGGAAAGAATCACCTTTGTAAATTCTTTAAGGGAATGGGATTTTGTTATAACTGAGGAGAAAAGGGACCAAAAATATGTGATTTCAATTGTATGAAAAAGGTTTCAAATGTACAATGCGTTATTTGCAAGGAGTTGGGACACTACGTGAATCAATGTCCAAATCATCAAAGTATACCCCAAATGTTGCTATTGGATAATAATTAATTTATGATGCTACCGAAGATAAAGGGGAATGATTAGAGTTATTATGTTGTTATTAAATTATTGTGTCATTTGAGTATTGAATTAATGATGTACATGTAATTATAATTATAGAGTATATAAGGATTGTATTATAGTACTATTTCATTAAAGACTTGAGATTTTGTGGAACCAAGAAAAGTGACTCAATGGGAGGTTAAATTTTTTGGAAAATATATGGTTGAGAGAATGATAGACCATAATATGGTTCTGATAGTGAGGTAGTGATTTTGGAATAATATATTATTGATTTGGATAAATTATATTGGATATTCTTGAATAACATAAAACTGATTAATAATTTGTATATTCCATCATTGTTGGAGTTTACAACATTTTTGGATAGAAAGAGTATATCTAGTATTCTAAAATAAATAAGGGATCATAAATGTAATCAATAAGGTTTTATGGTAATTCATAGTGTCATAGGGTTTTAAAAGAATACTTGATGAATATATTCACAAGTTATTACGTGGGAAAATGGATCTTCATTATGTTTACCTTCCTTATAAATTTTGGACGGTGAGTTTGGGCAGTAGTACTTTGGACAAATCTAAAGGTTGGAATTGATTAATTTTGATATTGGATACTATTTTTAATGTTAAATCATTTCTTGAGATTATTTTTTGATTGTAACAAAAAGGACAACCCGGAGGTCAGGCGACAACCTGTCACGTCCGACAAGGCTCTGAGACTTGAACCCACAACCAAAAAGTGACAAGGGTGCTTCACATACCACTAGCCTAGGTGATTTACTAGTTTTTATAATGTAGTTTTTTATAGTATGACAAATGAATTATAAATTCGTTATTTTTGGAACCCTATACGATTAAGATAAAAAGAATATTTTTGAATTCTATTATCTTTTAGAATGAAAGATGAGTTCGTGGTAATAATTAGTTGAAGGATGAAATTATACTTGTAAAGTATATTTTTTTCCTCTTATTCTATGAATAAATTAATTCTTAAACTTTAGGTAAGGGATCATAAAACAAAAAATGTGTTATCTTAATACCTTATTTTTTGTTGAAACGATGATATTTTAAATCATCATAGATTGATGGCCTTGAGGCCCTCAATTTTAAAATTGTTTTTGATTGATGACCTCAATAACTCCCTATAAATATTTATGTTTTCCTCCAATTATGTGTCTCTAATTTCTACTAATTTTCTCCTAATCGAGTTCATAATTTGGTGGGGACTTTTTCATTTCCCATTCCCTCTTATTAAGACTAAATTTTATTAACCCAATTTTCAGTGTGGGTTTTCCACAAACTTAATTTTATATTTTTAACCTTTTATTTTTGATGAACAATTTCAAATTGAGAGGATTAAATTTATTGAAGGTGGGTAGAATGTAATACCCCAAGATTTCATAGTATGTTATTTCTTCAATATAATTCAATAAATTGCACTACATGCAACACCGAGTTCGAGTGCTCCACACCTTACCAAACTAGCTATTCAAGAGATGTTATGAATATTATTATCTACATTTTGAATTTTATATATTCCATATAAATTTTAACATCCATATTTTGTGTTTCTTACACATAATATAATAACAAATACATTTTTTCAGATAAAGGAATTATTTTTCAAAAAATACAATTTTACTGCCTTTTAATGGAGAACCCTTTATAAATCCAATATTTGACACTTTTATATATCCAATTTGACAAAATATACTTCTATTTTAGAATCATGACACAAAAATTTAGTTTTGATAAATTTTTGGGGTTTTTCAGACAACATTCATATTTGGGTAAATAGTGAAAATATGAAATTTTAATCAAAACCATCTTTTTTAATCAAAATAATTGACATTGTTAAATTATACATCGTAATGGTTTTTAATTATAATTATATCATATTTTTATCATTTAACACAATGTAGGTCATTATAAGTAATTCCACTTATAAATTTGACATAAACACATATCAATCTTTTGATATATTTTACTTTTTTTTAAACCCGGATTTTGGTTTTAACCATGGGAATTAATTTTAAATTATTAAATTCAACTTATATGTTTTGAATTTTGTAAAATAGACTACATTTTTAAATTCTCAATATCAATATTTTCTTAGGGTTAATTTTTTGTATTTTTCAGAAAACATTCAATTTTTGATGAATAGTGAAAACACTGTGTTATTACTTGAAACAGACTTTTTATTTAAATAATTATTTATTTTATTTAAATTTATTTTAAGTCAAAATATATATATAATAACTATTAATTTTCAAATTAATTCATTTAATTCATTTTATAAAAAAATTATATGTATAAATTTTTATTGAAGTTTTTACCCTCTTTTACCCAACATCTAGGAGCATTGCAAAATTTGCATAAAACATAATTTTACAGGTTTTGTGAGTTTAATTTCAAAAATACAAGAGAAATGGTTGATATCATTAATTAAAATTTGGTTGAATAAGATGAAAATAATTTTTGTTGAATATTAACTTTTGACTTTTATTTACCACGATTAAAAGTAAATAGGGTAATTAAAGGTAAAAATGATATTATAACTACCCTAACACATGTCCTAATTCTATTGGATAAGTATATTTTGACCAAAAAAAACCTCAAGAATAAAATATGATCCTTTAGGTCTACTTGGATTAGATTAGGACATTTATTTTTATTTTATCTTAAGAAGAGCTAAAAGTGTTAAATTCATAGTTTAATAACTAAACCATTTTTCATATAGGGTTTCACATAATATAAATTTGGAAATAAATTTTAATTAGAAATATAAAAATATTTCCTACATAATGGTATTTTATTTATAATTTTTATACATTAAATAAATTTATTTATTTATGACAAAATGTTGATGTTGTAATTACCTTATTAATGAAATATTAAAATAATTGTTATTATAAATATCCTAATAAATGTAAATTGAGACTTCTGATGAATTATAATAATATTATAGGTTAATATGACATGTTAGGGTTTATTAGATGTTTTTTTAATTGATAAGGTTGTTATTACATTCGAAAACACCAAATACTAAATATTTTCAAAAGTAATATAAATTTATTTTTAAAACAAATATTATATTTTTGGTTGATATAATATTCATAATAAACTAAGGCGCGGTAAAAGGGATTAAATAATATTATATTTTCTATTAATAAACCACTTGGGGTTCTCTTGGAAATTTATAGTGAGTTTATTGACCATATAGTGTAAGAATACAAGAAGACATGGTAAAAGTTAAACTATTTAACTAAGAGTGAAATCTAAATGATATGGTTAAAATGGTAACCTAAACTTGTCTGAAACCTATTGTATGAGAGGATTTAAACCCATAACCACCTATGTCTCGAAATAAATTCATTTGGATCTGTTATAAACCGAATATGATTGTATAATAAATTAATATTTTAATCGTTTCCTAAAGGGGCCCTCACCCCTCTTATAAAAAAGAACTTCCCCTTCTCTCAAAATCACACAACCAAAGACATTTGGCTCAGCCAAAACCTGCCCAAGAATCCTACCAACATCCCTATAATTTTCCTAGAGTCCTTACATTGATCATCAATCCAAACTATGGATCCCTTTTGATCAACTCAAAAGAAAACACATGAAGAAGAGGTAATACTTTCACCACCCTCTTTCATGTTCTTTTCTTCTTCCACTTCCTATTTATTTATTGTTTCCATACTGAAATAATAACTCCATTACCTCCTATATACTGTGATGTTATTATAAATATGGTACAACCATATTCGTTATTCTATCTATCTTATAAATGACAAAGTCATCATACGTGTGTACATACAGCTTACCGTCTCAACATCGTGGTGTAGTTTGTTATTCAAGCACTTCATTATTTTTATAGGTATAATAATTGGTATAACTGATTTAAAAAATAAATATAACTTTTTAATGATTATTTATATATGATATACTATCCAATTACATATGATTTCACCATCAATATAATGATATTGTCACTCATGCGTGCGTACGGATTACCGTCTCTAGGACGCTACGAAAATAATTTCAACATTAACCATTCAACGATGATTATAAAAATATATATTATTTATAAGTATGTGATATATGAAATAATAATTCTACTTAATAGATATATATGTGTGTGTCTGTTCGTGTACGTACAAATATCATATTCACTTACTTTCATTCAACATGATATGAAAATGAAAACAGTGTTTATGCATACGTACGAACTACCATCTCCATAAACGGTGTTTTCCATTTCATATATCTATTTATTATACATATTTGTATTTTAAATATATATGATATAAAAATAATGTTTTATATTCTGGAATTATGTAAATTATGATCTAAATGATATGATCAAGAATAACAAGTTAAAACACATACGATAAAGAAAGCGATTATTACCCGAAATGTTAATTGAACATGGAAATAATTATTAAATGGGTAGTATAAAGTTATAAATGAATCATGTATGATATAATAAATATGAATATGGTTCTAGAATAATTTAATAACAAACCATGGTCATTATAAAATAGTTTAACGTACCCTCTACCAAAGGAAAGTGCATGGTAAGGGTTAATTTCACAATATCTTTTTTATCCGAAGTTGTTTTTACGTAAGTATCTACAGTGACATATTTACTATCAATGTCCATGTTTCATAAAATAGTTTTTAAAGGGATTAATTTTATGGTTGTTTTTTACTAAAACATCTTTTTAATTGTTTTAAATATTTTTTCTTCTAATCCTTTCTCATTAACGTCCATGTTTTCAAAATGGTTGTAAGGATTTATTTATATGGACATGAATGTTTTAAAATGATAATTACATTCAAAAGTTTCAAAGTGTTATGGGAAACTTTGAATCAAAAATATCTTTTAAATGACTTCCTTTATAAATTATGCGACTTTTAAATGATTTCTTGAAAAATGGATATTTTTCTCAAAGATTTTTACTGATCATTTTCAACTATGTAGACATCCTTTACAAGATATTATTCCTGATCGAGGTTGATTTATTATGATACAAATATTCCATATTGTATTTAAGGTTTTGTGATATATTTGATTGTGGATGTGTTATTTTTATACCATTCATGGTTTAGGGTTAAATTATTGACATTTCGTATTCACGTTTTGATACGAATGTTTATGTTATGTCTCAACCTTTTCATATGAGCATTGTATTGGACTTAGTAAGTGATGGGTGGGGCCCGATATAGCTCCTCGATGCATTGGTAGGTCTCATGAGACAATTAGATGTGGAATTGGCCGAGCCCTTTCCCATTTTTGATATATGGTTTCAGACGAGGACTTAATCATTTTTAGATGTCTTGGTTGAGGGCTTGACAAAATGTTTTAGAATGTCTCGCTTTATACATTCCCTAATTTTGAAAAAAATATTTATGGTTCATGTGGTTATTTGACTAGTAGAATACCCATGAATATGTTTTATTGTGGAATTATTTACTCATCTCATATTCCTACGATAACATTTTCATGTTTATTATTTGTAAAGGAATATGTTTTAAATTATTCACCATGCATAATGTTTATGTTATCTTCCGTTGTATTGCTTACCCTTACTGAGCATTTGAGCTCACTCCTTTCTTATGATTTATTTTCTCTGGATTCCAAGAAGTGTATTATGATTGATAAGCAGGGTTAAGCTAGAGGATTAATGGCATTTTCAAAGGTTCATTTATATTGTGTTTTATTTTATAAGTTGTAATGTAACATTCTGGTATGTAATCTATTTTCCAAGATGTCTATACTGATCGGTCTTTCAGGACATGATTCCTTGTAATCATTCTAATGTATTAAAATAATGCACCGACTCTGGTAACCAGGGTCGGGGAGTTGCAGTTGGTATCCGAGAAGTTTTTCAATTACCTTGGAAATAGATTTAGATATACTCTAATTAGAGAAAATTACCCTAAGATAGAATTCATGGATTAGTATTGAAGAAATTCCTAGAATTTTTGTAATATATATATTTTGTGAATTTTCCAAAAAAATACATTACTTTCTAGATACGAGAAGGTAGAGGAAGCTCTATCAAAAATGTATGTAGGAGTGAAAACTCTGACAAAGAGTTTCAGGCTTGACCTGGGATATCCTGGTATACAATAATGGGCCTTGCTTCACTCTTGGTAACAACACTCCCAGGGGATATGCTTAGGATAATTCACATTTTTATTACAAGCCATTATGAAGGATTTAGGATTAAATACTTCATCCAATAAAACAGTTTATGATTATAGATTATATGCATAATCATTTTAATTTACATTTGGTATTTTACGACTTTTTAATTATTCATTGTGATTCATAAACTAACCTAGTGTATGGAATTGTTTAGAAATGGCACCTAGTAGAAGGAATGAAAATTCCAGCAATACGCATGATTGAATGATTAATAAGGATCAATTCTTTTATGGTATTAATCCAACATTTAAAAGTTAAATATCCTCCCATGTATTCTAATCATATGAAGAAATAGTATCATGTGTTAACAAGATAAGTAAATAATTATATGAGTCCTATGGCTTTGAAGGGAAGCAAGAGAAGAAAAGGATGCAGGAGAGAAAGATGGATAAAAGGAAGAGTGGAAAGAAGTATTTTCCCATATGTGATAACTGTGGAAATAATAACCTTGGTAAATGCTTGAAAGGAATGGAATTTTGTTATAAGTGTAGAGAAAAGGACCCCAAATACGTGATTTTATTTTTTCAAAAAAGGTTTCAAATGTACAGTGCTTCATCTGCAAGGAGTTGGGACACTACGTGAATCAATGTCCAAATCATCAGAGTATACCCCAAATGTTGCTATTGGATAATAATCAAGTTATGATACTACCTAAGACTAAGTGTAAGTATTAGAGTTCTTATGTTGTTATTAAAGTATTGTGTCATTTGAGTATTTTATTAATGATGTACATGTTATAAGAATTGTAGAGTATATAAGGATTGTACTATATTACTATTTCATTAAGGAATTCAGATTGTGTGGAACCATGAAAAGTGACTCAAAAGCAAGTTATTTTTTTTGGAAAATATATTGTTGAGAGAAAAATAAACCATAATATGGTTCTGATACTCAGGTAGTGATTTTGGAATAATATATGGCTGATTTGGATAAATTATATTTGATATTATTGACTACCTTGAAAATGATTAATGAATTGTATATTCCATCATTGTTGGAGTTTACAACATTTTTTGTTCAAAGGAGTATATCTATTATTCTATAAGTAATAAGGGATCATGAATTTAATCAATACTGTTTTAGGGTAGTTTAGGGTGTTACAATGTTTTAAAAGAATACATAATGAAGGTATTCACATGTTATTATGTGGAAAAATGGATCTTCACTGTGTTTAACTTCCTTATAAATTTTGGACTGTGAGTTTGGACAGAAGTATTTTGGACAAGTCAAAGTTTGGAATCGATAAATTTGACATTAGATACTATTGTTAAGGTTAAATAATTTCTTGAGATTATTTTTGGATTGTCATAAAAAGGACAACCCAGAGTTCAATCGACAACCTGTCGTGTCCGGTAAGGCCGTGAGACTTGTACCCGAAACCGAAGGCTGAAAAAGGTGAATCTCCAACCAATGGCCTACGTGATATCCTAGTTTTTATAATATAGTTATTTTATAGTCTGATAAATTAATTATAAATTCATTATTTTTTGGACCCTATACAATTAGGATAAATAGAATATTTTTGAATTCTATTATCTTTTGGAGTGAAAGATGAGTTTTTGTTAGGAATTAGTTGAAGGATTAAACTATACTTGTAAAGTATATTTTTTCCTCTTATTCTATGAATAAATTAATTCTTAAACTTTAGGGAAGGGATCTTAAAACAAAAAATGTGTTATCTGAATACCTTATGTTTTGTTGAACAGATAATATTTTAAATCTTCATAGATTGATGGCTTTGAGGCCATCAATTTTACATTTTTTTGTGATTGATTACTTCAATCACGCCGTATAAATATTTATGATTTCCTCCAATTGTGTGTCTCTAATTTCTCCCAATGTTAAACGTACCCTCGACCAAAGGAAAGTGCAAGGTAAGTGTTAATTTCACAATATCTTTATTATCTGAGGTTGTTTTTACGTATGTATCTACTATGAAATATTTATTATCAATGTCCTTGTTTCATAAATTTTTTTTAAATGGATTATTTTTATGGTACTTTTTTACTAAAACATCGTTTTAATTGTTTTAAATGTTTTTTCTTCTAAACCTTTCTCATTAATGTCCATGTTTTCAAAATGGTTGTAAGGATTTATTTATATGCACATGAATATTTCAAAATGATAATTACATTCAAAAGTTTCAATGTAGTATGGGACACTTTGATTCAAAACTATCTTTTAAATGACTTCCTTTATAAATTATGTGACTTTAAATGATTTCATGAAAAAAGGATATTTCTCTCAATGAGTTTTAATGATAATTTTCTATTATGTCAACATCTCTTATGAGATATTATTCTTGATTGATGTTGATTTATTATGATACAAATCTTCCATATTGTATTGATGGTTTTGTGGTATATTTGACTGTGGATGTGTTATTTTTATACCATTAATGGTTTATGGCTAAAGTATTTTCATTTTGTATGCAAGTTTTAGTTCAAATTTTTATCTTATGTTTCAACCTTTTCATATGAGGAATGTACTGGACTTATTAAGTGAAGGGTGGAGCCCGCTATAGCTCCTCGGTGCCTCGATAGGTCTTATGAGACAATTAGACATGGAATTGGTTGAGGACTTTACCAATTATGATATATGGTTTTGGATTAGGCCTTAATCATTTTTAAAAGTATTGGCTAAGGCCTTGAAAAAGTGTTTCAAAATGTCCTGCATTATACATTCCCTAATTATGAAAATATTATTTATGGTTCATGTGGTTATTTGACTAGTAGAATACCCATGACTATGTTTTATTATGGAATTATTTACCCATCTCATATTCCTACCATAAAGTGTTCATGTTTATTATTTTTAAAGGCATGTGTTTTAAATTATTCACTATACCTAATGGTTATGCTATCTTTCATTGTATTACTTACCCTTACTGAGTGTTTTAGTTCACCCCTTTCTTATGTTTTATTTTCCCAGGATTACATGAAGTGTATTATGATTGATAAGCAGGGATAAGCTGGGGGATTAATGGTGTTCTCAAAGGATAATTTATGTTGTGTTTTTTTTTCTAAGGTGTAATGTAACGTTCATGTATGTATTTTTTTCAAGACAGCTCAACTGATCAGTCTTTCGGGACATGATTCCTTGTAATCATGCTAATGTATTAAAATAATGCATCGACTCTAGGTAACTGGGGTCGGGGCATTACCATAATTCTTTATAGAGTGTTTTTCTAGGATACCTAAGATCACATGATTTATGCTCATTGTGAGTAACAAGAGACAACTAGGATGTTTATTTAGCCGTGTAGGAGTGCGTGATAGGGAATATGTAAGGATTTTCCATATTTTAATGTGGACTAGAGCCACTACACATATTTGAATCTCCTAGAGGGAAATTTTTGGAGAAATAAAAACTCTAGTTTGGGCCTAAAATAGAGAATTTTGGCATCACATTGTATCCAATGATGACATGAATCAAACTAGGTGATGTTCTTATAAATAAATATCCCTACAAAAGCTTGGAACATATGCAGGGAGGGGTATTATTCTTTTTTCAAACTTTTTAACATGGCGTTTGGGGCCATGATTTGAGATCCAGGTGTCACTATATATCCTATGGTCACAAGTTTCTAGAAACAAATAGTTCTCACTAGAGAATACCCAGAAAGGTTTTGACCCATATGAAAGGGAAGGGGAATTTTTTCCTTGCAAATAGGTCTGGTATTGGAGTCTTGCGCATCGGTATATATCCTATTGTAAAAGGAATCAATCCCCAATTAGTTCTTATATATAAAAATTACCTATACAGTTCTAAAAAATACATATATAAGGGTTAGTTTTTTTCTTTTACATATTACGATTGGACCTCATATTTGAGATCTATGTGTCACTACGTATCCTATGGCAAGCCACATGTAGTTCTTCAATGTGATCCCTTAAATGGATTTGTCTCACACTTATAGATGGGGGCCCTTAATTGTTTTTCTTATACAATTATTGAGATCATTGTAGTGAATATTCAATGAATTTATTTCTAGGATTGTGATTTAGGAAACCCTGCATGAATGAGGATTCAGTGTTAGAATCCATCGAGACCACTTTTTCTTCATATAAGGACATTGAAAAAACCCTATGTGAGCCTATAAACCTTTACACGAAAAACCTTTTTCATAAATCTATCTTGTGTGTAATAAAAGGAGGTAGGTTTCATAAGGTGAACCCATATTGGGCAGTTTAACATCATTCCACTACAATGTGTTAACTTCATTTTAACATCATACAGTAAGGATTTCATCTGTGCAGTTTAACATCATGCTCTAAGGATATCATGCAGCAATTTAATGTCATTTAGTAATGAAATATTCCATAAAATATAAAATATGTGTAGGGATGTATAATTTTATGTAGTTTAAAGTCTTGATAACAGTACTTAGATTTCATGATGGTAGTTATGTGAAGTACTTCTTAAGAAATATCACATTGGTGGGGTCTAATTAATTCCCCATATATCATGGCCAATGAGAAATCTCTGTTAGAATAGAGATTATGTATGATGTAATTCCCTTATCATTTGGGTTATAGTATTGGGGTTTTCTTCCCTAGTATCATCATGGTTATGAGAATATATACCAATTCTCCTTGGTGGAATGAGAAAACGTGAACTTTTTTGTTGAAGGATCATATAATCCTATTTAAACGAACTTCAAGATTGTGCAATATAAAAAATATTTCCAAATAAAGTCATTCTAACTCATCCATATTCTTCTGTAATTATTAATGATATGATAGTTGTCCAGATATAACTATTTGGTGTGAGGTAAAATAAAATTTAATAGTGAACACATCCTCTATTCCATAAACAAGTGAATATGGGGTCCCTTGTGTGGTAGTGCATGTGGTGGTATAGTAGGCCCATCGGGTATGTAAGATATTTTCTAGCAAAGAAATCCTATATTATCAACCATTTTATAGATTATATTTGATCGAATAATATTGAAGGAATCTATCTATCCAATTGATACTTCGTGATAGAGAGACGAGTGGTATAACTAAATGTTATACTCCTGGTATAGCCTCTTTAACTCATAAGAACATAAGGTGGTGTCATTTTTCATTAGATTTGTGTGAGGTACTATGAATCTATTGATAATATTAGACTTTAAAATGTTGATAATTCACTTTTTCTTGGAATCCTTGATGTGTATTTCCTTTTTCTAGTTGTAAAATATATCAACAGTAATAATGAGTTAATTAAAATAATTAGTTGTAGTTGGGGGGTGTATCCACACAATGTTTATTCCCCATGTGGAAAATGGATCGGAATACTTCTCTGTGTTTACTAATTTCAAAGGATTATGGATGAAATTTTCCAGAATATGGCATGCATGACACTTCTAGTTGAATTCTACATAGTCTTACACCATCATCTTCTAGTAGTAAACAAGCCTTCTAATTTAGTGGGAGAGCCTAGTTATGGACTTGTGAGCACCGTATGAGCCTTCATGGATATACTTTATAATGGAGGGTTTCTATCTTTCTATAATTAATTATAGGAGGACTCTATAAAATCCTCATTTATATATGGATTTATTCTCCTTTACCCTTACTAGAGGGTGACGTTCACCACTCAGTGATGAATTGATTACCTTTTAGATCTATCTGATGGGGGGGTTCTTTTTGGAGGAAATATATTATGGGGTCTATTTATTTGGGGTTGGATTTATGCTCATCATGATTTGGGGAATCGTTTATCTAATTAGTTTCCACCATGTCACAGATGACGGTCAGTGATACTTCACATTGTTGAATGATTCGGTATACTACCTCATCCTGATTAGGATTATCTTGGACTATGGTCGTATTAGCCCGTGGATCATCATGAGCGTTCTATGATCAAGGTATATCATATATCATTAGTTATAAATTTAATTCAAACACCATTCCTCTATTGTAACTGATGAGACTGTTAAATTATTCTTTCTGTATGGTACATTAATCATCGATATATTTGGTCACTATCTATAAATCACCATGGACATTTATGTAAGCTATCTATAGTCGTAGGGATAACTCCAATCCTATGATAAGGGCTTTGTATTCCTCCTCATTATTATTATAGCATTAGGATTTTAAAAAAAATACATCAAAATTTTCATGTATGGGGAATCAAATAAATTTCCAATACCAACCCGGTTGAGCATTGATGTTTCCATTGTATTACCAATTAGAATATGATATGATCCATCAATTTAATCTACCTAGTACAAGGAGTTTCATGGGCATAGAAGATTTCATTTTCTAGAAGTTAGGTGTCCACTTTCATTCTTTTTGAGGTATGATGTTACGCAATGAAAGAATCCAACTCCTTCTCATTGACTACATTTTGTGACATGACTTTAATGTCATACTATTGTATGATGAATTACCATTGAGAAAAATACCTCATTAAAATAGTGTTTCTAGGAATATACTTGAGAGTGTTGATATAAGAGACTTGGTGGACATCTTGATGCTTCAAGTAATACCTCAACTTTTTCAATAAAAAGATGAGAACAAGGTAGATCTTCATGAAATAAAAATATCGAGTCTCAGTATCTAGAATTGTGTCGCTGAGATATTAGAGACTATTTGTACTTCGTACATAATTTTTATATGTGAGTAGGGCATTGAGTGATTGTTCCATGGTGGCCACATAAAATAGAAGTGGATTTCATTCTATTGGTAGAATCTAGACTAGTGTATGAATCAAGAACTGCTTAAGGTTCTCAAAATCTTATTGGAAATCCTCATCCCACTGTTAGGAAACTCCACTCTTCATTAACATAGTGAAGGGGAGAGATTTTCAAACCAATTTGGATATGAAATTATGGATATAAGTGAGTTTCCCTTTGAGATATCTATGTTATTTAATATTTCAAGGAGACAACATTTCTAGGATTTCACTAGTCTTTTATGTGTTGACCTCAATGCCGTATTAGCATACCACAATGGATATGAATTTCCATGACATTAAATTGAAAGAAAAATTCAGAGGTTTCATCTTCAAACTATGATACTACAATTTATATAAAAATGATTTAATATCATCGAGGTGATCAAAATGATGTTGATATTTAAACCCAGGATGTTAATGTATAAATCTAAAATTCATCCCAAGAAGGGATTAAATATACTATGCAGTTCACATTGATAAATGGAACCAACATTATTTAAACTAAAGGTCATGAATTTGTAGAAAAATAACCTTGATGCACATTGAAGGTAGTGGCATCCTTAGCCTTTGGTGCCAAATCGATTGATTTATTCCCTAAATACCCATCCATGAAGAAATGGTCATGAAAGATAGTAGTTTCATCGATAAAATGTTTTATGATCAGTATCAGGAAATCATCATTTTGGAAGTGTCAATTAAGATCCAAAAAATTGATGAGGACCATGACCTGATAATAACTTTTCCTTAATTGTTTGATGATTTTAATACATTTTGGGTATACACATCTTTTAAAAATATGGTTTTGATCAATTTTTCAACATTAGATTCTACGTTGGTAGCATGGGAAGGGTGCATTATTTTGTCTTACTTCTTAAAACCTTGGTGGTCATCTGCAAAGAAAATATGAGGAATAGTGACATTGGGGTTTATAATGGGAATCTCTATCTATTTACAACCAAACACGTGATGATATTTCATTAGGAATGAAATATATATCTCATACTCTTCAAGAGGCATTATGGAACTAATCAATATAGGTCATAGGTCTTCTTTGTTGCCAAACATACCTGCCTGAGCTTATCGATGGTAGTAGAAACACCTTATTAAAATTTTAGAAGGTAATTCAGGAGGTCATGCTATTCCCCCTCCATATATATGTCTCTAGGGGATACCTCCTAGAATGACTGATAATTAGGTGTAATCTCTATCTCGATTAATTTATGATAGACCACAAGGAAAGACCTCAAAATCCTAAATTTCCAGATTCATTGTCTGAGGATTACAGGGATTCTTTTTTACATTAAACTATTAAAAATTAAAGAAACTTATAGATATCCTGATTTATAGTGGATTTCCTAGGGTAAGTTTTAGCATCCAGTGATAGATCAAGGTATGTTTCTGGTTTAGATTGAGCATTGGTCTGACCTACTTTTGAAAAACTGTCTTCGGATTGTAAAATAATTATTTCATGGGAATAATTCAGTGAGGTTTTTGACTTTTAAAATTATATAGGTATCTATTCTTTTACCTCAATCATTTTTATAAGTAGTATATAATCACAACATATAAAAATTAAAGGATTTCCCAGGGTGGTTTCCAAGCTGTGGGGAGCGGAGACCTACTTGTCATCCTTCATTATTAGTTTCTTTCCTTAACTCTTATAGAATCTCACCTAATAATTTATGGATAAAAAAATTCAAAGGGGATTCTATAACTATATAGTATACATACCTTTTGGTTAATGGAGTGTTTTAAACATTGGTATAATGGTGATGGTACGATCACATGGCTATAAAGCCAAGATCCTCCATGAAGGATATTGAATGTTTTATATTTATTGATAAAAATGATCTCAATATTATAAATGAGTTCCTTTATCTAATCCTTGATATTGATCTTTATTTGGGGTTCATTTTTACATTTTTCATACCCCTTAATAGTCATATTTGTTGGAGACAAATTCTTCTCATTGCAACCTAAATGTCGAAAGGTTTGGACCGGGATGAGGTTAATCCAATAATTATTATCAACCAGTTCCCTTTAGTTTTCGACATTATCCATAGTTACTAAAACATTAAATTGTTTTATATGAACCTTGATAGGTTCTTCCCAATATTTCTCCATGAACGAGATGGTGTTATTACATTCTGTTAGAGTAGTTTCCACCCGAAAAAACTTGGTTGCGGGAACATCCATCTCAAACTCCTAGATAGTTCTAAGGACCTCTATAAACACTTTTCTGAGATGTATTGAATGATACGAAGAATCCTTGATATATTTTATGGCTGGTATAGCTTCCATATCTTTTAAGATGTCATATTTCAATTCTGAAGGTTTGTGATTCCCAATGTGGGGTTGCTTCAAAGCATGTAGCTAAGGGGATAAATAGTATGAGATAGATGGGCCTGGTATTTGGAAATATGTGGTTTGATTATTTTTAACAAATTTCATAGGTTATAATAGTCTATGTCACGACCCGTCCTCGGGGCCCGTGCCGTGACTACCCCAAGACCGCCTTCCATAGGCCAGGGGCTGGCGACTAGCACCAAGGCGTAAATCCTGGTAAAAAGGGAAGGCATTGCCTTTGTAAAGTAAACAAGCACCACAGAGTAAGCAAGCGGAAAAGTAAACACTAAGTAAAAACAGAGTACAACTGAAAGTGCAGAAAAGTAATTGGGCCAGTATACAAACCCAAACTGAAAGTAAAGTACAACTCGAAAGGGAAAACAACAACTGTAAAGTAAAAGCTGTTACACCGATCTATCCACTAGAAATACCACATGAAGGGTGGGTACAGATAACTCCTCTGCACCTCCGGTCCCGTCGTCCACTTCGAGCACGTCCCGCCCAGTGGTCCACCTCCAGGTACCGTCCTGCTCAGTAAGCCTCAACCACGATCAATGCTGTCCGTCGTCTGCAACCAACACAACGTAGTGCGGGCATAGCCCGTGCAGGGGTGAGTATAAGCTACTCAGTAGGGACCCCGAGACCCCCGAAGGTCTCCCAAAATCCACAAAGGATAAACCACAAAATAAAGATACAAATAACCTCTACTTAGGTATATGACCATACATATACCTAAGTTATCAAGTAACCCATCTCAATCATGAGGAAACACAAGGATTGTGAAATCAACGGATAACCACTACCCAGGTATATGCCCATACATATACCTAAGTTAGGAAGTGACCCATCTCAATCATGAGGTAAACACAAGGTCAAAAGTCTCAGCTCAACAAGAATTTTCATTAACGAAACCGTAACTGCTGAAGAGCTCCGTCTCTAGAGTGTACAGTGGTCCTGTCACGACTCCGAGGTACTGCTCACTAACCTGAGACTGCTGAAGAACTCCACCCATCGAGTACTGTGGTCCAGCTGCTACAACCAAGCGCTCTCATGTGCCGCTACAACCAAGCGCACCTCTGTCGTGGGTCTGTCGCTACAACCAAGCGCTCCCATGTTCCGCTACAACCAAGCGCACCTCTGTCGTGGGTCTGCCGCTATAACCAAGCGCTCCCATGTGCCGCTACAACCAAGCGCACCTCTGTAACACACCGAGTCGTTCAATCAGCAGTCGTTGGGTCTCAGCCAGCTACACGGTCTCCATACTCCGCACGCTCGTCACTAGGAGGGTCCGCTTCACAAGCTACAGGTCGATAATCCAAATATCTCAAAGTTCCATGAAGAAGTATCTCAAAGGACCGCCTCATTATAGGGGTCTCAACGCAACAGAAGGCGCGTCAATCGGACGCCCGGTCTGTGAGTTATTAGCCTTTTCGTCCCAGGGGCCTGGTTGGTTTCGTGAGCGAACCAAACCCGGCCGTATCTCAACTGTACCCCGAACTCTCATAGGGTATACTCATAGGGACGGTTTCTCAACGAGATCACCAACGCCGCTGACGGTTCATCAAACAGACGTTCTGTCAAAAAGGTAACAGCTTTTCCATTCCAGGGGCCCGGTTGGATTTCGGTGCGATCCAACCCGGACACTATCCATCTGCATCCAAATCTCGGGTAGAGGATGCCAAAAGTTCCGTATCGTGAACAGGAACTCAACGCAACAGACGGCGCGTCAATCGGACGCCCGGTCTGAGAGTTATTGGCTTTTTTCGTCCCAGGGGCCCGGTTGGTTTTTAAGGAAAAACCAACCCGACCGTACACCACCTGCGTCCAAACCTCGGGCGGAGTATGCCAAAAGATCCGTCTCACTAATAGGAACTCAACAAAGCAGACGGCATGTCAATCGGACGTCCGTAGCTCAAGATATGAGTGTTTCTGCTCCGAGGGCCCAGTTGGCTTCGTGTACGAACCAACCCGGCCAAACCCAAAGTTCTCTGAAACCTTGAGTGTAATATACTGAAACGACTTTCTTGATCCAAGGATTTTGTTGCCGCAGACGGTTTTTCAATCGGAGGTCCGTAGCTCAATTTATGAGCGAAAGACCGAAGTCGATTCGAAAACGGGGGGTCCGGGTCCGGGCCGACCCGGGTCCGACCCGGGTCCGACCCGGCTCGTCCGACCCGGGTCGGCCGGCCCGGCACGGCGGCGCGGCCAGGCGTGGCGGCGCGGCCCGGCGCGGCAGCGCGGTCCGGCGCAGCCTGGCGCCGCTCGTGCGCTGCGCGCGGGGGGAAAAGCCCCTGCTTTCCTTCTGGCGGCGCGGTGCGTCGCACCTTGCAAACAAATCGTCCCCCCCCCCCCACGTGGGGGCCTGCTTCGAGAAAACGGGGGGGGGGGGGGGGGCGCTGCCCCCCCTTTGTGAAACTGCGGCCCCCCTCTTAATGTGGGCCGTTACATGCTGTCGGTGGAATTAATTCCCCCGGTTCCCTTAGCCCGGCCGGCCCGCACCGGCCGGCCGGTTCTGCCCGCAAGGACCGGCGACGGCCGGTCCTTCCTCCACCGACACCGGTGGCCCGATGCTGGCCGCCGGTCACCTTGCTCCGCCGCGGCCTGGAACCGGCCGCGGTCCTAGTCGTCCGACGCGGTGCGACGACACCGCGCCCCTCCGCCGCGGCCCCGCTCCGGCCGCGGCGCCTTCGTCTCCTTCGACGCGACGCGACGGCGTCGCGTTCTTGAAATCTTCCCATGGCGCGGCGCGATGGCGCCGCACAAATAATTGTTGTGCGATTCCCGCATGGTGCGACGGCACCACGCTATCCTGTTCCATACACCAAAAATTCAACACGAAGAAAAGGAGGAGAGTCGGCCGGGTTGCACGGTCCGATCTCCTCACGTTAAAATGATATCAATCGGCCTTTAACGAACGATAAACATTCACAATCTTTTTAAATTAAATAAAAATATTTGGAAACAAGGCCCGACAAATAATAACCTTCAAGTTCGAAGAAAGTTCCACATAAATTAAAAAAAAATTTAAACCCTACCTTGATTTAAGAGGTGACGGAAATCGGCGTCGCGAAGAGAGATGCTGCGGAAGAAGACGTCGATTCCGTTGACGTCGAGGTGCGTCCGAAGAGGTACGTCATTGGTGAATCTTCGTATGCCGACGAAGAAAGTCCGAGGAGGAAGCGGCGTCTCCTTTCGTTGACACGGGAGGCGTCGTCAATCTTCGGAAACACACCTGCTACGAAGAAGAGAAGCGGCGTTCTTCGTCGAAGCTTGAGCGTTCTTCGTTGGAGCTTAAGCGTTCTTCGTCAAGGTTCGAAGAAGAAAAAGAAGAAGGAGCTCCCAAAATTCTCAAAGTGTTAAGAGAATTCTAACCAAAAATAAAATAATCTTAAGCTTATTTTATTACCCCACATCACCTCTAGAATTTCAAATGTTTGAAATTAAGACAACCCACCTCAATTAATTACTTCAAGTTGTCAAACATTAATTAAAGAGGGGTTAAAGGGGAGTTTTGAGGGAGTTGAGGAGTTAGGCTTCATGTGGGACCCACCACACTTAATCCTCTCAAGAGAGGTTTAGTGGATGTGGGTCCCACCTCTAACTCCCTTTGGGAGGATATAACCAACATGGTTAAAAATAAAATGTGTTTCCACATTTTATTTATCTTCATTCTAATTCCCCCAAAACTAACTCTCAACCCGCATAAAACGCAACCTCGGAAAAGGTCACCTTAAGAGAATATCGGCGCTGCGAGTTCATCAGTGCCCTCGGAATTCGATTCCGTGCACCGGTTCAAAAGTTAGAAATTCCCGCTCGCTCGTTCACTGAACGTACCCGAGCCAAACTTCAGAAATTGATTCCGGGCACACCGGGCCTCAGAATCAGGTGCCGTCAGAAAAACGCGTTCTTGTAAAATTCCAAAAAAAAATTAAGAAAAAAAATTTCCCTTGAATTTTACGGGTCTTTACATTACTCTCACCTCAGAGCTTTATGTCCTCGTAAAGATACAACCAAAACTAGGGAAACAAATGAGGGTACTGAGAACGCATCTGAGCCTCCCGCTCCCAAGTGCTCTCTTGGAGGTTCCCGGGCTGCCATCTGATGCGCACTAGAGGAATCGACCGCCCACGTAGGACCCTCTCTTGTCAATCCTCGATCTCCACTAGGACCTTCGTAAAAGTCTCCCCATCGTCAACGTCAAGCTCCCCATGGTCAAAGATGTGCGTCGGGTCGTGCACGTATCTCCTCAGCTGAGACACGTGGAAGACGTCGTGCACCCGGTGCAACTGAGGTGGTAGAGCCAGATGATAAGCCACCTCGCCTAACCTGCTGGGGACCTGTAAGGGTCTGATGAAGCGCGGAGATAACTTGCCGCCTTGGCCAAATCTCCGTAATCCACATCGAGGTGAGACACGCAAGAAGACGTGGTCGCCATCCTCGAACTCTAGTGGCCTCCGCCTTCTATCAGCGTAAGCCTTCTGCCGGCTCTGAGCTGTCCTCATCCGCTCGTGGATGACCTGGACCTTCTCTGTCGTGGCCTGGACCATATCTGGTCCCACAAGAGCTGCTAAGATTTCTCCTTTGACGATAAGAGAAATATGGTCTCATCCCCTGGATGGACCACTTCCTTTGCCTAATACAGTCAATCCCGAAATGGATGATACTAATCCATACCAAGGATGACGTCGTAAGGCCTCAACGCTACTACCAAGAGATCCAACCGTTACTCTCGCCTCCAAGGGTTGATTCACACTGTCGGCATCAGTGTGTGGTAACTGGGTCTCCTCCAGTAGATGTCTCACAAGTGAGGGTCAAGTCAATAGTCTAAACCGGAACCTCTTAGTAACAACACAAGAGAGGATAGGAATGAAAACATCACAAAGGTATGTGTCTTTTAATATTGCAGCTCATAAAACAAAGACACTATACAACAGCAATAAGGGACTAGAAGTACAAAGACGTATCCACTAGTTCCGCTCCTGTCCATCTGCTCCCGGAGCTCCATGATCGTAGGCCTCAGCTGCCTGAAGCTGAGCTCTTCCATGTCCTCCTGTCCCCTGCGGTTGGGGTGGACCTCCAGGTGGTGGTGGGGGCAACACCCCGAAGCGTCGTCCACCTCCAGCTGCATGGTCAGCTCCCTTGCCATGGCCGCCTGCTCCTTGCAGCCTTCCCTGATCGAACCTCTGCCTCTGCCTGGGGGGTCCTTCGTCCATCCGCTGGTCATCCGTAAGGCGGGTCGGACAGTCACGAGCCATGTGACCAACCCCGCCGCAGGAGTAACACTGCCCTCTCATGGCAAGTCGTTGTCCACCCCGAGTGCCTCGCATAAACGATCCAGAGTCATGTTTTCGAACACCTATAGGTCTAGTCCTCTTGAACCCCTGCGTCAATTGTCTACTGTCCGCTGCAGAAGACTCTGCCGCATGCCGGTAAGTGGTGGGTCCTGCTGCAGAAGACTTCTCAGCAATGAAGCTCTCAACTAAGAGGGCTCTCTCCAACACCCCTGCCTGAGTCGGAATGTTGAGGGAGATCATCGAAGCCCTGATCTCGTGCCTCAGTCCCTGCTCGAAGGTCCGGGCCCGGAAGAACGGGTCCCGTACCATATCTGTGGAGTAGCTCGAGAGATCAGTAAATCTCGCCGAGTACTGGGCTACTGTCATGCTGCCCTCCCACAGCTGTAGTAGCTCTTGAATGCACACCGTTCGGAGGGTGGATGGGACGAACTCCGAGCAGAAGATGCTCTCAAAGTCCGTCCAGAGAAGAGATGTCTCGTCATGCACCTAGAGAATCAAGCTCCACCATCGGCCCTCTACTGCGTGCAGTAGGCTCACAGCGAGGATCACCATGAGGTCTGCTGGTGTCCTCACTAGCCTAAAAACTCGTACGACTGCCTCCAGCTAGTCCTCAGCTGCCTGAGGGTCTGTCTCCCCGCGGAACCTGGGTAGTTGATGGCACTGAAACTCATGTAGTGCGCTGAGGCGACGTGCATCGTCAGTGGATGGTGTTGGAAGTATCAGGGGCTCGGCGGGTAAAGCTACCGCTGGTGCCACTGCTGAAAAAGGGCCCTGCACCGAGGCCTCGTCGCTCGGCGGGCTGTCGTCACACTCGACTCTCGGAACCCTAGTTGGCTGCCGTCGTGGGGCCATCCTGAAAAGGAAACAGGTGCGCCACGGTCAGAACAGTATACCTGGTGAGCTAATACAAAGTAATCACAAAGAAAACTTGAAACACACACGCAATCAATGTTTTTGTGTATTAAGTCGGAAATCAGAAGTCAGGGTCCTAGTGTACGGATACATCGGCCGCCGCACCAACACTGGACTCCCTGGACTGTTAACCACACTCAATACGCTAAACACTATTGCTTCACATAGAAAAGATCAGAGTTCGCGGTAGAACCAAACTCCTTTGGTACTAATTTCTCACGAACCGTCCTCGGGGCCCGTGTCGTGACTACCCCAAGCCCGCCTTCTATAGGCCAGGGGCTGGCGACTAGCACCAAGGCGTAAATCCCGGTAAAAAGGGAAGGCATTGCCTTTGTAAAGTAAAAAAGCACCACATAGTAAGCAAGCAGAAAAGTAAACACTAAGTAAAAATACAGTACAACTGAAAGTGCGGAAAAGTAATTGGGCCAGTATACAAACCCAAACTGAAAGTAAAGTACAAGTCGAAAGGGAAAACAGCAACTGTAAAGTAAAAGCTGCTACACCGAGCTGTCCACTAGAAATCCCACCTGAAGGGTGGGTACAGATAACTCCTCTGCACCTCGGGTCCCGCCATCTGCTCCGAGCACGTCCCGCCCAGTGGTCCACCTCCAGGTACCGTCCTGCTCAGTAAGCCTCAACCACGATCAACATTGTCTGTCATCTACAACCAACACAACGTAGTGCGGGCATAGCCCGTGCAGGGGTGAGTATAAGCTACTCATTAGGGACCCCGAGACCCCCAAAGGTCTCCCAAAATCCACAAAGGATAAACCACAAAAGAAAGGAACAAATAACCTCTACTTAGGTATATGCCCATACATATACCTAAGTTATCAAATAACCCATATCAATCATGAGGAAACACAAGGATTGTGAAATCAACGGATAACCACTACCCAGGTATATTCCCATACATATACCTATGTTAGGAAGTGACCCATCTCAATCATGAGGTAAACACAAGGTCAAAAGTCTCAGCTCAACCAGGATTTTCATTAACGAAACCGTAACTGCTAAACAGCTCCGTCTATGGAGTGTACAGTGGTCCTGTCACGACTCCGAGGTACTGCTCACTAACCTGAGACTGCTGAAGAACTCCACCCATCGAGTACTGCGGGCCAGCTGCTACAACCAAGCGCTCCCATGTGCCGCTACAACCAAGCGCACCTCTGTCGTGGGTTTGCCGCTATAACCAAGCGCTCTCATGTGCTGCTACAACCAGACGCACCTCTGTCGTGGGTCTGCCGCTACAACCAAGCGCTCCCATGTGCCACTACAACCAAGCGCACCTCTGTAACACACCGAGTCGTTCGATCAGCAGTCGTCGGGTCTCAGCCAGCTACACGGTCTCCGTACTCCGCACGCTTGTCACTAGGAGGGTCCGATCCACGAGCTACAAGTTGATACTCCAAGTATCTCAAAGTTCCACGAAGAAGTATCTCAAAGGACCGCCTCATCATAGGGGTCTCAACGCAACAGACGGCGCATCAATCGGACGCCCGGTCTGTGAGTTATTAGTCTTTTCGTCCCAGGGGCATGGTTGGTTTCGTGAGCGAACCAAACTCGGCCATATCTCAACTGTACCCCGAACTCACATAGTGTATACTCATAGGGACCGTTTCTCAATGAGATCACCAACGTCGTTGACAGTTCGTCAAATGGACGTTCTGTCAGAAAGGTAACAGCTTTTCCGTTCCAGGGGCCCGGTTGGATTTCGGTGCGATCCAACCCGGCCACTATCCATCTACATCCAAATCTCGGGCGGAGGATGCCAAAAGTTCCGTATCGTCAACAGGAACTCAACGCAACAGACGGCGCGTCAATCGGACGCCCGGTCTGAGAGTTATTGGCTTTTTTCGTCCTAGGAGCCCGGTTGGTTTTTAAGGCAAAACCAACCCGACCGTACTCCACCTGCGTCCAAACCTCGGGCGGAGTATGTCAAAAGATTCGTCTCACTAAGAGGAACTCAACAAAGCTGACGGCATGTCAATCGGACATCCGTAGCTCAAGATATGAGTGTTTCTGTTCCGAGGGCCCAGTTGGCTTCGTGTACGAACCAACCCGGCCGAACCCAAAGTTCTCCGAAACCTTGAGTGTAATATACCGAAAAGACCGTCTCGATCCAAGGATCGTGTTTCCGTAGACGGTTTGTCAATCGTAGGTCCGTAGCTCATGTTATGAGCGAAAGACCGAAGTCAATTTGAAAATGGGGGGTCCGGGTCTGGGTCGGCCCGAACCGGGTCGTCCCGACCCGGGTTGACCCGAACCGTGTCGTCCCGACCCGGGTCCGACCCGGCTCGGCCGGCCCGGCACGGCGGCGAGGCCAGGCGCGGCGGCGCGGCCCGGCGTGGCGGCGCGGCCCGGCGCGGCGGCGCGGTCCGGTGCGGCCTGGCGCCGCTCGTGCGCTGCGCGCGGGGGCAAAGCCCCCGCTTTCCTTCTGGTGGCGCGGTGCGCCGCGCCTTGCAAACAAATCCCCCCCCCCCACCACGTGGGGTCCTACTTCGAGAAAACGGGGGGGCGCTGCCCCCCCTTTGTGAAACCGCGACCCCCCTCTTAATGGGGGGGCGTTACATGCTGTCGGGGGAATTAATTACCCCGGTTCCCTCAGCCCGGCCGGCCCGTACCGGCCGTCCGGTTCTGCCCGCAAGGACCGGCGATGGCCGGTCCTTCCTCCGCCGACACCGGCGGCCCGATGCCGGCTGCCGGTCACCTTGCTCCGCCGCGGCCCGGAACCGAACGCGGTCCTAGTCGTCCGACGCGGTGCGACGACACCGCGCCCCTCCGCCGCGGCCCCGCTCCGGCCGCAGCGCCTTCATCTCCTTCGACGTGACGCGACGACATCGTGTTCTTGAAATCTTCCCACGGCGCGGCGCGACGGCGCCGCACAAATAATTTTCGTGCGATTCCCGTGTGGTGCGACGGCACCACGCTATCCCGTTCCATCCACCAAAAATTCAACACAAAGAAAAGGAGGAGAGTCGGCCTGGTTGCACGGTCTGATCTCCTCACGTTAAAATGATATCAATCGGCCTTTAATGAACGACAAACATTAACAATATTTTTAAATTAAATAAAAAGATTTGGAAACAAGGCCCGACAAATAATAACCTTCAATTTCGAAGAAAGTTCCACATAACTTAAAAAAAATTTAAACCCTACCTTGATTTAAGAGGTGACGGAAATCGTCATCGCGAAGAGAGATGTCGCGGAAGAAGACGTCGATTCCGTTGACGTCGAGGTGCGTCCGAAGAGGTACGTTGTTGGTGAATCTACGTATGCCGACGAAGAAATTCCGAGGAGGAAATGGCGTCTCCTTTCATTGACACGGGAGGCGTCGTCGATCTTCGGAAACACACCGGCTATGAAGAAGAGAAGCGGTGTTCTTCGTCGGAGCTTGAGCGTTCTTTGTCGGAGCTTAAGCGTTCTTCGTCAAGGTTCGAAGAAGAAAAAGAAGAAGGAGCTCCCAAAATTCTCAAAGTGTTAAGAGAATTCCAACCAAAAATAAAATAAGCTTAAGCTTATTTTATTACCCCACATCACCTCTAGAATTTCAAATGTTTGAAATTAAGACAACCCACCTCAATTAATTACTTCAAGTTGTCAAACATTAATTAAAGAGGGGTTAAAGGGGAGTTTTGAGGGGAGTTGAGGAGTTAGGATTAGTGTGGGCCCCACCACACTTAATCCTCTCAAGAGAGGTTAAGTGGATGTGGGTCCCACCTCTAACTTCCTTTGGGAGGATATAACCAACATGGTTAAAAATAAAATGTGTTTCCGCATTTTATTTATCTTCATTCTAATTCCCCCAAAACTAACTCTCAACCCGCATAAAACGCAACCTCAGAAAAGGTCACCTTAAGTGAACATCGGCATTGCGAGTTCATCGGTGCCCTCGGAATTCGATTCCAGGCACCGGTTCCAAAGTTAGAAATTCCCGCTCGTTCGTTCACTGAACGTACCCGATCCAAACTTTGGAAATTGATTTCGGGCACACTGGGCCTCGGAATCAGGTGTCGTCAGAAACCGCGTTCTTGTAAAATTCCAAAGAAAATTAAGAAAAAAAAATTCCCTTGAATTTTACGGGTCTTTAAAGTCTACCACTTCATTTCTGATATTTTATATAGTTACATTCCTTCCATCCGATCTTTGATAATGATTGGATTTAAATGACCGCTATAGGGATATGAAGCATCTTCGTACTCCTAATGGTATTTCTGAAGTGCTATAAATTTTTTATCATTTTTTAATATGGACTAAATGAATATGTTACTAGAATATTGGATTTATCCCTGATTGTTCCTTCCCCATCACCCTCAGATTCTATGGCCACAACCTCTGACCCACCGATCTAGTACAGGGAACTCATATTCGTGAGCATATTCATCACAAAAGAAGGGGTATATTTAGTGAATGTTGTTAATTGAAGAAAAAATATATCTTCATCTGATGGGGGATCTTCTTTTTGGTGTGATAAACCTTCACTTTATCCTAACAGAAATAAATACTCAAGAGTCACAGATATTATCATTGTTGACTGAAACTCTTTCCCTTTCACCTTTTCATGTATCTGATGATTACATCCTCCTCTGGGATGGAAATTTAAAGGTGTCTAAATAGGTTCAAGTATCATGACAGTTTTATGAATCTATTTCCATTAGGGTGTTTTGATCTCAATAAATTTTTTTTGAGTTATCCAGTTATCAAAATTCTATTAATTCTTATCCTGAACTTCTTTCTCGTCACCCTCTTCTTCTAGTTGGTTTTAAGTCACATAGATCACCTATGTTGGGGATTTTCCCAATATCACCTGTCCAAAATCAAAAATTTCCTAGTGGACATATTTTAAGTTAAAGTATTCCATGATTGTGTGACCTAGTCCCTATAAAAATGGACGCAGTTAGGGCGGTCATTGAGGTCGACCTCATTGGGTTTTTCAAGGTTCTGGTAGCCTAAGGAGGTTATTTCTCATGGTTTTTTGGAAATAATAATGAACATATTCATTTCATAATTAATACACTTTTTTATTACATTCCTCAATTCATATGCATCTTTTATCTCTCTTAACCTCCATTCTAGGGTAGTTTTATAGCTATGACCACTCGATGGGAGGCTACAGGTGATTTAGGGTCTACTTTGGTGCTCCAGTAGTCATCATCACTGGTTTGAGGGTAAATAGATAAGTCTATGATCGTCCATAACTCTTTCCTTAAGACATAGGAATGGGTTGAGATTTGGCCTGAACTCCTTAAATGGAATATTCTAGTTTCTATACCATTTATGCAAACTCACAAAATCAAATTGGTTATTTCATCATGATCAATGGCGTTTTCAACTATTCTTGGTGGTTCTTGGCATAAATACCCAACATTTTCTCTTGTGTGAGAGGAATACTAATTGAGTAAATTAGTCCCTTTTATCTGAAGATGAAGTTAAAGACCCCCTAATCATCACATTGTTTGCCATAAGTGATGTTCATAATCATTTTTTTAGCATAGAGAAGAATTGGTAAAGGAAATGATGAAGAGGATTTTCCCAAAATGAGGAAGATTCTTCAAGAAGGCTGTTGTACCAAATGATGGTAGGGAAAACCCGAGTCCGGAAAAAACATCTTATTTTTTCACCTTCTATTGGGATCAAAGGCCCATCAAAGGGATTCATCAGGATATGAAGTTTTTAAGATGTTGTTATGAGTCACTTGTTCCTTTAAAGGTTGAAAAATTAGGCCACCAAAATTTGGTGGTGGAAACGTTTCATCTAGTCATTCAAGGAATGGATTAATTTTAGGCTTCATTGGGGTGTGCTTCCCCTCAATGGATTCCATATGAGCAACTAGGGACTCAATGGTGTTGAGTATTTCGTGAGTTATTACTACCTGGATCACTTCATGTGAATGGGTAGTGTGCGAGGATGGTGTGGTTGTCCATCCATCCTATCTTTATGATTTTAAATTAGTGTTGGGATGGATGTTCACCCTAACATGGAGGAGGATGTAGTAATAAAGGAGGAAAATAATAGTCATCTTTTATCTTTACATTTATGTAGACTAATTTTCTAGATCTAGAGATAGTTTGATGCACAAATTATACCCTTCCAAGAGGATTATATTTTTCTAATGGGTTGTATGAGGGATATATATCTACTTTCCTGCGATGCTCAGTGGGAATATTTCCCCTATGTATTTCCTCATTAAACCAGTTGAGGATGTGTATCTCACTATTTTATTGGTATAGTCATTATTCAGTAGAGGGGATTTCTGTCTCTCATGGTGGGGAGTTGGATATAGCCACTCCATTATCTTTATCCTAGGTGAAATTTCAATGAGCAGGTGGAAACTCATCATTCAGGGGTGTATTTTCTAGTTCCTCCTTTGATTTTTCATATGTTTATCCATGTTTTTTGAATTAACATCACCTACCTCATGAGGTACCACTTCAACATTACACCCCTCTATATTTTTATCTTGGTATGTATTGTTTTTTTGATTGATGGTGAGGATTTTCACCAAGGAATTAAATTTAATGGCGGTTACCCTACCACTCCCCAGGTAATAGGGTAATTTTATACCACTTTCTTTCCTTTTGAGGTTTATGTAAGGTCTTGTTGAACCATTTTGGCTTATGAACCTTACATGGTTTGATTGTATTTATTAGAAGTCCCCTTTTCTATGGCCAATGCATAGTGACCTTGAGGGAGTTTTTTATAATTCTTTTTAAGTTGACCCCAATTAAGAGGGGTGTGTCAAATAGTGGGATGAAAAACTGTGATTTCAACCATTGGTATTGAACTTCTAAATGGAAAATACAAATTTATGTTGAGTTGATGACAAAAATTGAACATCCCTGAAGAATGGGGTTGATTTGAAGCTACCGTTCAAACTATATGATACATGTGTGGAAGATCTGATGACTCCCAGGGCATTGATTTTTATAAAAATTCACATAACCTTATAGATTGAGTTTTATTTATATTTTCTTACGATATCTTTAAAACCCTCTTGGGGTTTGATGGCCATGGGGTGGAGGTGGCTACAATAATACCCCGAGAATTAAGGGATGGGTTTTCTCCTAGAGGGATTCTATTGTGTCTTCAATTATGATCTACCTTATTTGGAACAATTTCATTCATACATGGGATTGGTTTAGTTTCCACTTGTGACAAGAAATACTTATTATGGTGTGTTTTTGGGTAGTCGATGACTTCAACCTCTGTATTTGAGATGTGTTCCCATTTTATTTTGAGGCCCAGATTTAGAGCCTATTAGAATACATATATCTTCATTCATAGTGTCTTTGTACCCTCCAATAATATGATCATCATTGGATCAACCAAATTCATTGTGCATTATTTGGTCCTATGATCTCACATAAGGCTAAAACATTTAAGGATTCTGCTACTACGGAGCTTTCTTTCCCTAGGTATGTGATGAAGTCTAAGGTTCCATAATCACACCATCCTCAAATATAGATGTATAAAGTGGATTCATTTATTAATTTTAGGATTGATTTTATTCAATATAGGAAAGCGTGTTGTAGGATTTTGTTATTGCTTCATAATCTTAGTTCCCATGTCATAGAGATAGAGACTAGGTCTATCTAACAAGAGAGTGTTTTCTTGAATTGAGGTGGCCCTAATATCCCTAGCAAGGGATGTTTATAGTCTTTAATGGTTGAAAAATTTTCCACATATTCTAGAGAAATGAAGGCACACACTTTTTCTTTATATTATCTGGGAATTCATAATATTAAGTAGTTGTGGGAAAAAAACATAGTAGGAATGTTGTTTTTAAAAAACTCCCTCCATATATCAATGTTTTCCCCTTCTTCATGAGGTTTATATTCCTAAAACTAGTTAAACTATATAGTTCTATCATCTAGTTCACCTGCTAACTAATGCGAGGTATTGCTGGTAGTTAATGGTTCAGTATATATGGTTTACCATGGTATTTCAAAAACATATTTATATGAAGGTTTCTTGAAAAGGTAAGATATCCTTGTATAGGTGATATATTAACTAGGGAGGTTGTTTATGGTATATTTCAGGATTAGAGTCAGAGTAATCCATGTCCAAACTACCACGATGTGGACTATCATGGTAGTTATCACCTTCTACTTCAGATGAAGAGGTAGTGGACCATTTAAGGGTGGAAGATACATGTCATACATCCTCAGAAACACTAGAATTGAGCAGAGTAAAAATGTGGTACTCATACTATGACATGGATGGAATATCTAAACCTAACTTTTGTGGTTGACCAAGAATATGAGGATGTTGCATGAACATTCGCCGAAATTTGATAATAACCATATATTACTATGGGAAGATGATAAAATTTTTTGAGAAGTTATTAGACTATTCCAAAGTGATATTGTGTTTTTAGTGTGGTTATGATCCTACTTTTAATAGGTTTCCATAATATTCCATTCTACCTTCAATAAATTGGGGGTATAATCAAAATTCATATATACATTGCCCATCAGAATATTCCAATGGACAACTAGAATTGGAGAAGGGATATAGGCCTCCTCTTGTATAGCCTTTAAATGATGCTACAATAATCTACCACTGATGGGTGTAGGAATGTGTTCCTAACTCTGGTAAGATTCTGGAATATGTTGAGTAGCTTCCTGAGTTAGGATATGAGCCTTCCCTAAAGTGATTTTCAAATAATGATGGAAGACCTCAATCAGGGTGTGGATATGGCCCTGATCCTATATTACCTTTATAATATGTAACAATATTTGTTAAACAGGAATATAAACCTATATTGAGTTGATATTCAAACTGCATTCACAAACCCTAGTCAGAATGGGAATATGATCCTGGTCACATGCCTTGTCATCTAACAAAATAGGTTGATAATCCTCTTGGATGGGAGATATAATATGTGCTTACTCTAGAGTATCCACCTATTAATTTTGATCATGATGAATTTCTAATATTAATATTAGGATAAGAATATGTTTATGTCCCTATATTTTCATTAGTTTTAAAATATGTCATCATATATCTTTTATCCTTACTATAATATAGTGTCACTTCTGTAGAGCATGTTAAAGAATATAGGCATGAATATTCTTGGTCTCTAGGATATACTGGTAAACATCTTTAATTTAAGTGAGGATATTATCCCACTCATGTTCCCCTTATACCATCAGAATATTCCAATGGGCTTCATGCATGGGGGTGAGAATATTGGCCTCCCATATGCTTGTTGTTGGGATGTGTGGGTAGACTTGGTTTGGGAAGGTTTGGAAATGGTGCTTCTTATCGATCACCTACAAAATATTCCATAGCGATTTGTTAATGGATACAGGAATATGGTCCCACTCTCTATGGCCTACAGAATTTCATTCCTAGTAAGTTCCCCTCAGTGTTTGATTTTGAGTGTCTGGGGAGGCAGTCTGTCAAGTAGCACCCTTGGAAATAGATTTAGTGGAGTTTGCTAGAAGTTTTTTTATGGTGATGTCTTATAGGGTCCCTCTTGGGTGGATCTAAAACTAGGATGGAGTAATGGTTCAGTCCTTGGTCCACCTTCATAATGTAAGGAATTTTTTATTATCACACTCTCAGGATAGACTCTTGTAGTGGTTAATGATGGTTATAGGCATCACTGGTTTTGCTACATCCATCCCTGAGTGAGGTAATCTTGTAGTCCTCATTATCTAGAGACCTCTGCATGTAGACTCAAGGGTCAGGATTCTACCAGGTCAATGGTACTCCATGAGATTCATGTTTTCTAATCGATGTTTATGGTGTCATATAGGGGACATTTTTTTTGAGATCGATAGAGGTTGTTGTCATATTTGAGTTACAATTATGGTCGTTTGAAGATTCCATGGTATTTGGTCAAGGTGATGTTTTTTAGAATTGTATCTTCAGTCACAAGGACAACAAGGAACAAGGTCACCAATGAGTGTATTGTCATATCATTAGATCATGCTCTAATAGCTATGTACAGGTAACATGATTTTCCATTTTTGTAGTCAGTATGAACATTTTTCTTATGTGGGTTTTGTGAAAATTTCATGTTTCATAAGAAACCAGATTACACTTAATTATTTACTGATTCACAGCAAGTTCACCATATGTTTTTTCATAGGTGATAGAAAAAAATATATTCACATGTGATCAACCTAACCTTTTCATTATTGAAAGATTCTCTTTCAATTCCCAATTTTTTTTCCAAAAAAGAACTTGTGTGTAACATTTAGCATCTGATTGTGGTGAGTGAGTGTGGTATCTCAAATGATCACATCGAGTTCATCATTTTTTCTCTCATAGAAACACCCAATGAATCCCACATCTGAAATGACCCATGTTCATTATTTTAAAATATAAATGGTCAATAGGGTCTCAAACCTGAAAAATCTAAGGAACTCACATTGATAGATAGTATGGGAGGTTAGGCTCACCACACAATTTCTAGATAATTATTATCTAATATTGGAGTCACTTATAGATTTAATATATATTTATGAATCTTCCTAAAATCTCAATATGGGATAGTTTACCCTAATAAAATGATCATGCATTGAATCCATTTACATAAGAGAGGAGATTTTATTAATGACACTATCTTTAAATATAATAGGTTCTCTATTTTTCTCTAATTATTTCTTAAAAATGAGGGTATTCATGTGTTTTGAATGAAACCATCAAACCATGTGAAGTATGCTTAATTTTCATAGACAACATGGAGGCCCCATGGTGTGAATAAAGTTTCATGACTGCATAGCACTTGGAATATTATAGAAACCATCGTCATGAAGGAGATGCTCAAAAAAAGGTTTATAGTTGGGGGATCTCACGGTTTGTGGGTACATAACAAATCATTCTATCTTGATGTGGATGAGATGTCTTATGATGTATACCCAACATGTCTTAGTATGTTCACATGATCAAGCTACAATGTTTAATGGTCTTCTTGTGATCAATCTGACATGTATGTGGGTTATTTCCTGAAAAAATAGACATATCTGAGGGATTTACTTCAACCAGGATAACATTTCCAAAGGTTATCACGTGATGTGACTAACATGTCCATGGGATTCACATGTACCAAGAAAAAATGCATGATGGGAGTCACATGATTAAAATTTCATTTCTAAAGACCGATGTGTGAGGGCAGTTTCATGATCAGAAGGGAAAGCCTAGGGGCTTCACATAAACATGTTAAACATGTAATGGGGTCACTATGGGATCTACCTAACATAACCAAGGGCCATCATTTCCAACCTTATCGCATAAAATCTTAAATGTTTTATTATGATTTTTTCTACTGAGGCATCGCATGATCAAGATAACACACTGATTTCCCTTTGCATGATTCGACTAATATGTTGGAGATATATCATTTCATCAATGATCTAATCACATGAATAATATTAACATACCGTGTAATCCCATAAGTCACCAATGGGATTATTAGGTAGAAAAATCTTGAAATTGAGTGGTATAATATTCTAGAATATCTATTACTTCCTTCATGGTTTCTCTATGTGTTTTTGTTGTGTGTCAAGGTAATGATTTATAAGCATTTATTACCAGTATTTATTCTACTTTGTGCAGTGATTAAGACTCACATCTAGGATTGGGTTGGTAGAGGATACATTTCCATAAGTTAGTAATATATCATGCGCTTCACATGATAAATCCACATGCCATCAATGACTCCAACATTTTCTCCCATGATAAATAGTGACTGCATGACCATTCAATCATTACCATATTCCTTGAACCCAAGTATCTTCTTAGGGTTTTCTCATGAACAATATGACATATCAAAAATTCCTTTTTAGATCAGGTTGATATGACCCGTTTCAAGATTATGCTGACATGTCTGTGGGCCTTCGCGAGATCATGAGGACAAGTTGGGGACCCTTATTATATTTACCCAATCATTTTACACTAATTAGTACATTATGATTAATTAAAAATATCCAATAACTACATCACAAATATCATGATTCCCAATTTCTTTGTAAGACTAGGTTTATAATACATCAAAGTGATATGAAAATAATTTTTTTTATTTTATTCTCTATAATGAGATCCTAAATCCTTTCAATCCCCAAAGTTGTATAGGATAACCTAGGGAATGTATAAAAAAGGGGTGATCTTAAAATCCTAGTAAGGGAATAAACATGATATGGAATTATAACTTGTGAGGCATTTTTATAACATGATAACATAAAAGAGAAGGATCAGGAGTAACCACATGGAAGAATAACATAAGGAAAATGGTATCATAATATTATGGTAACATAAGAAAAATGGAAAAACAATATCATGAAATAAATATGTATCAAGTATAAATACCTAGATAATATCACATAGTGGAAAAAGTCCCATAATAGATTAGGTTTACTATCTAATATCATATATGATGACTTACAATAATAAAGATTTACCCAATGCTTAGGATATCTATATGGGTGCACCCATCATAACATGTTCTTTATTTATGAGTGACACATAATGTACATAAATCATAAGGTATAACATAATGCTTACCATTTAAAAGAAAATGAGTTATATAATCTTTCCTAAAATCATAATCGATGGAAATTTCATAATTATGGCTATTGATAAATAAAGATAAGAAACGTATTAAACAATAAAATTAATGGATAATAAGATAGGAATATATCTGATATTTATTTATACATAATTTCTAAGAAATCCATACAATCAACATTTTTCTTTACTGATGAAATTTTTGTTAAAAGTTTACATGGAATATTTCTGGAGGAGAATACCCATTTCACATAGAAATCACTTCAACAAAATCTAAAAAAATTAAAAATATTATATAAAAATTTATTTAAAATATTAGCATGGAAACATATAAAAGAAGATTCATTTAATTAAGTGATCATAATATATGGTAACTCCATATAGTCATACCATTCCAAAAAACATTCCTTTCACACTATTTTAAAAATGTTAAAAAGTACCTCATTTAGAAAACAACAAGATGATTCCTTTCAAACCGTTTTTTAAAAAATAAAACACATGTAGCAATTTATTTAATAAATCATTTATAAAATCATCAAAAAATTCTTGAAAATATTGTAGAAAACATAGATGTGAAAAAAATACATTTCAACCGAAGCAATAAAAAATATCATCTTTTCTTAAAAAAAATTTGTCAATCATTTTATATACCAAAGAGTGGAAAATGGTATAATCACTTAAAAATTTTATGAATAAGAAAAGGGAAATAAAATAAAAGGATTTTATCATATCTTTATCAATCAAATTTACACAACGTAAATTTAAGCATAAACAGTTCTGATTAAAAACAGATTGAAATATAAACCTTTAACGGTTTTATAAATTTCGAATCATATCCCCAGGATTGAAGTAAATGAATTATAAAATAAAATATCATGAAATATTAATGAATCATGATGTAATAAGTAAATGTTTAGTATATATACCATTAAAAATAAGTTATGTGCATTAAATAACTTGTGTATCAAATAAATAATTTCTTAGAAGAAACCCTTAAATCAAGTACAAAATTTGTTGTGTGTGTCTTTTATCATCTATATAATAAAATTATAATAATTTTTTTAATAAAATTTTCTGGTTTTAATTACTTGTACATAATGATTTTAATTAATTTATTTTAATGATTTATTTCATTACTTAATCAGTTATGTCCACATCAGGTTTTTTGAGGATGCTTGGTTCATAATTTCAAAATGATATCGGTGTGTTGAATGTGGCCAAAAGGGTCATTGTTACATCATATATAGAATAATAATCATTAAATATTGGCAATTTTTAAACTTAAATTACACTTTTAAAAATAGCCATGAATTTTGGTTATGAAATATTATCTATGTTACTATCATGGAGATCATAGGTCGTATGTACGCATGTGTAACATTTCCATTTTTCATTGGTCATGATGGAAACAAAGTAAGTTTAATTTTATCTTTATATAATTATAATAGTGTAATAAATATCATATTATTTATATAAATACACTTACATATACCATCCATGCAATGTAGAAATAGAAAATGAATTACATCGCTTCAGGAGGTGGCAATATGTCATACACATAGACAGTGTAATCAATTTTCAAAGGATGGTAAGGTAAGGAGGTATATGATATGTTAATTTTATAAAATTATTAATATTTCATTAATATAAAATATTATAATAAATCCATCATCATTAATTTTTTTCATAGGTGATGATGCAAGACAAATTATATCGGTTCGTGAGGCGGTAGTTTGTCATACACCTGAACAATGGTTTTTTTCCCATTCGATGGAAGAGGGTAGATATTAATATTATTAAATTAACATAATAAAATATAATTATATATTATATATTATTTTTATTATATTTAATTGTTAATAAATAATTGAATATGAACAAAGAAGAAGTAAAAAATTAGGATCTCTGTGAAGAATATTACATTCTCTTAGAAAATCCTCAATTAGATCACTCATTAAGGACCCTAAGGTTGGTGTTTTGGGAAGAATATAATCACTATAATGTGAATAAGGATGTTGGGGAATGATTTTTTTAGTTTTTTCTGATATAAATGACTTCATAGGTGTGAATAAATGAGTATAGGATTACCATTTTATAGTAGAGGATTAGTGGAATTTTTATGAAAACCCAAAACTATTCAATAATGGGAAGTCACACTCAAGAAAAGTGCTTCAAAAATATAAAAATAAATGATTAAATTAGTGATATTCTGGGTAAAACCCTACACCAATAAGAAAACTAGATTTAAAAATGTTATTCCCATTATCTATAAGGTTACTCGCATTTACCAATCTTATTTTTTACCAAGGTAACTAATTTTTTAAATATTTTTACAATTTAGGAACACCAAAAATTAAGTATACCATATTATATAATAAAATAACGATGATTAAAAATGTGTAATATTTTTTTTAAAATTTAATTAACATAATTTGAATAATTTAATTTATAACAAAACCTACAACCGTGATGAAAAACCGGTTTTATAGAAAAATGTATTTTTCTTAGAAATAATGATTTTGCATTAAGTCTATGAATATTAATCTTTATTATATGAAATTAAATTTATAATTGTATATTAATAATAATAAAATTTACATTAAATAATTACAAATTATGTTTTATTTTAATTAATTAAAATGGAGAAACACCATGCACTTTAAATGAGTTTTCTGGAAAATGTGTTTTTAATCCTAAGAATATAATTATATTAAAATATGGTATAAATTTAATTAAAATTTAATTTATACAATTAAATATAATTGAATAATACTTATGTTACATTTAAGTAAAATTAATATAATAATTTTACTTTTAAATAACATGATTTTGGAAAATAAATGAAATTTTTACAAAAAAATGTATTTTTTTACTATTCACTAAAAAATAAATGTTTTCTGAAAAACACAAAATTTCACCCTATGTAATGTATTATAGTCTAATTTCAAAATTAAGTTATTTTTATAAAATTAAATTTCTAAAAATTACATAAATTAATTATAATATTTTTTCACGAAGAGCGATAAAAAATGTTTATGAAGGAAACATATATTTTGTAGAATAAAATATCTTTATTAAAAGTTTATTTCTTATTAATAATTTATCAATAAGTTTATATATGAATTTAATTTGTATTTAATAAATCAATTAATATAATTAATACCCACTAATTTAATGTCTAGGTTAAATTGGTCATGTCTATATAAAAATATATTAATATTATATCATACTTTATTTTATCTCAATGTCTCATGTTGAATATGATATCAATTATAGTGTTCATTTAAAATATTGGGGAGATATATTCTATCCCCATATATAAATTGATCCCTTTTAATTTGAACTTATGATCTTTAATCAAGCGTTTTACATTTGAAAATTTCTTTGTGTAAAACCCCCATCATAAAAATGGTTAACAAAACATCCTCTTAAAAGAGGGAAAGGAAAATATAAAGGTCTTCTAGAATAATAGAGAACTTTTATTTCAAGTAGGAGAACATTGTTTAGAAAATGGTTATCACTTTCAACTTCACCTCTTACTCTGAGGAATGAATATCCAATATTAATTAGTTTATTCTAAATGCGCTAAAATTAACCGTTAACAGATCATAATATCTATAAAAGAGTAAAAATCTATTCTTATTATATTTATTAATTCCAAAATGGTTATCACAACATAACATAACAAACAAAGATAATATTAATATGTTAATATTCGAAATTATATAGTTAAACCAAAGGTTTAACATAGATTATTCCTTAAATAAATAACCTTATAACCCAAATAACCTTAATAAACTCATTATGAAAGAAGGTTTTAACCTCAAAGATTTTTTCAACCCCTTTAACTTACTTCTCCAAAAACATAACAGTATTATTCCCAAATAATAATTTACGTTAAACTTAAAGGATATATATATCTCAAACCAATAAAACATTTACCAAAATACCATTAATCACCTCAAAATCCACAAAATTCATAAATATTTGATCCTATAATATGTTTCCCCAAATTTACATAATATTGATCCACAAAATCACTTAAGTAAACATTATTTCATAATAACTAGTACATCATGTAGGCCAGCGGTAGGCATTGTACTCTTATCTCCCTTTAGTTGTGGCTTCATCCCCCATAGTCATTCCAGATGTGATTTCTTGTCTCTCGACATTTATATTATTCTATTTCTAAAACCATATTTATATAATTTATATAATGTGACCAAAATATGATGAACAACCTTAAAGTAACAATAATAATCAAATCAATTTTCAACCATTAATTATTATATATACCTTATTTATTTTCCCACAAGATCAAAAAAATATTAATTAATTGTAATTACCTAAGAAACATCTATATATCATATATTTTATATTCGTCAATAATTCTTTTTCATAAAATATCACATTTTCATTAAATCACCATTATAGGTCATTTGTACCGTTAAATATATTCATTAAAATCAATAAAGAAAAACTACTACATAACGATTCATAGAAGTTTCATTGTTTTTATAACCAAAATACCGTTAATAAAAACACTTCAACAACATGATTACCAAATTCAAAAATATAAACACATCAATAATCCCACATCAAGGATTTTTATAATAAATTACATTAATAATTAATCCTTGTATTAGGTCATTGACTTAGATAATGACTATGTTCCCCACATCTATGACATTGAAATATTAGTGGTGTATCTAGTTGGACATTATTTATGTGTACATTATTAACTAGAATCTTCATTTTTATTCAGAAATTAGTTTCTTTATATCTTAATTTCATATACATAAATAATCCTCTTATTCCATTAAGTCATTTTCAAGGGTACCACATCCCACATTATTGACATGCGAGAAATTGAATCTCATATTCTTTATCATATTTAACACTTAAACTTCCATAAGACAATATCCTTCCCTTATTTGTAATGTTTTGAAATTCAACTATGTTCTAGTCTTAAATATTAATTCAAGATACCTAATTTGGAATATTCATAAGATTTCTAACTCATTTTCCCATTAGGTTAGGAATTGAATAAGGGAAATCAAAACATTACCCATCACATTGGTTGTTGGCATGTTTTCTCATATTTCCCACCATTAACTACAAATTATAAAAGAAAAAGGTTGAGAATTAATTAATAAAAAAATTAAAACTAATTAACATAGAAGGAATAAAAAATAAATGACATGCATATAATAACATATCGGTATCTAGGATTCAATCTAGGTTATCCATGATAACATTTACTAGTAGGTTTCTAAACAAATAATTTTTCAAGTCCTTTAAAGTGGTTCATAAAGTTTTTTTGAATCACCAAAATGTATACCTTGATAGTTTTAAAATAGGTGTATAGAAAGGCCCATTTTCATGCACCAGGTGATGATAAATTCCATAACAATACACCCTTTTTAGGGTTTTTACACCTAGGATTAACTTTTCCAAATCCACATTCACTTTTAGTATGCAAATAGGGATGTACATTCTTGAAACCAAATCACTATATACTTGACCATAATTTATGGATATTTTCATATACTTAGAATTATCTATAGGGTTCTAAATAAATTATTCTAGTCATAATATCTTCATATAACTATAAATTTCTCCAATACCAACTATATAGAACAATAAATTTTAAACATATTATTACATGATTTCAAAAAATTTGTATTCAATAAGTACATCCCAATGATATTGAGGCCTATTGTCTTTAGAACACTAGTTTCAGAAGGAATCAAAGTGAGACTAAAATAAAAAAAAATATTTTATTCTCCATAGTGAGATACTAAATCCTTTAGATCTCCTGAACATCATGGAATGACCTAAGGAATACATAGAAAAATGGGTTAGCTAAAAATCCTTGTAAGGGAATAAACAAGATAAATAATCATGACTTATGATTCAAATGTATAACATGGTATGATAACGGAGATGGCTCGTGAGTAATAACATGGAATCATAACATAAAAAATATGGTATCATAAGATCATGGTAACATAGGAGATGTGGTAACAAAATATATCTTTACATAAAAATGATTCAAGGAAAACTACCTTGACAATGTCACATGGTGAACAATGTATCACAACAGATTAGGTTTAGTGCCTCATTCCATACATGATTCCACATGAGAGTAAAGAATTACCAAATGAATTGGAGTTATATATAGTCTCACCCATATTAACATGTCCATGATTTATTTATTCCACATAAAAGAAATATATTATACGTAATAACATTATAATTACCCATATAAAGAAAACTGGTCACAGATTCATTCCTTATATCATAACCAAATGAAGATTCACAATAAAGGAATTTGAAAATTGAACATAATAAAGGTATTAACCCATCAAAGTAAGGAACAATAATATAGGTATATATGTGAGATAAATATATACATAATTTATAATCAATCCATAATATCAAAGGTCATCATCATTGATGAAAATTTATTTAATATAGTATATGGAATTTTTCTTGAGGAAAATATAATTTTCACTTTGAAATAACTTCTTCAAAATCTAAAAATTTCAAAAAAAAATTATTTTAAAAAATAAACATAGAAACATATAAATTAAGTTTAAATAATTTAGTCTTTATATTGTATATAATTTTATTATATGTCTTAGAAGTTAAAAATAACATTCCCTTTAAAATACTGTAAAATGTTAAAAAGTAACACATTCAAAAAAAACCAAATTCCTTTCAAAAAAATTATAAAAAGAAAAAAATGGGTAAAAATTTAATTAATATATAGTTTTGATATTGTTAAAAATATTTCTGATTTTTTAAAATACTTGGATATATAGGAAAAAGGATTTTTGATCGAAGAGACGAATAAACTCATATTTTATTTGAATCATTTTTAAATTATTTTAAGTAACAAAGAGAGTAAAATGGTATTATTACCTGAAAATTTTTGGAATAAATAGAGAATAATAAAATTAAAGTGTTATATCATATTGTGTTCAAATAATTTTTTACAATATAAATTCAATCACAATCATTCAGGATTAAAATGAGACTAAAACATAAACCCCTACTACTTTAGAAACTTTTGAATCATTACTCTCATAAATGATGTTAATGAATTATAAATTAAAATATCATTAAATATAGAGGATTCCTAATATAATATGTAAATGTGTATTATATACACCATTTAAATTAAATTTGGTGTATAAAATAATATGTGACTCGAAGAAGTAATTTTTGAGATGACATCCTTACCTCGAGTATAGACATTTTTGGGTATATATTTTATTTCCTATATAATAAACTTATATAAATTATTATTTTTCTTAAGAAAATTTTAAATTTTTAATAGAATATACTTAAAAAATTACTTAATTTATTTTAAGGGAATATTTAATTACTTATTCTGTTATGTCTATGTCTGGTATTTTGGGGATGTTTGGTTCATAATTTTAAAAAATCATCATCATATTCAGCGGTGTAAAAAGGGGACACTATTCCATAATGTCCAGAACAATAATAACGAAATATTTATATTTTTTATACATAAATTATACTTTAAAAAAACTATGAATTATGGTTACAAAAAATTAACTACGTAACAATCCTAGAGACGGCCGGTTTTACATACTCTTTTGTAACGTTTCCATTTCCCAATGATCATGATAGAAAAAATTAAAGTGTGATTTTATCCATGAATAAATATAATAATATCATAAATTTCATTTTCTTTTTTTAAATACTTTTACATATACCATCCATGTGATAAGGGATTAAAAAAAGGATCCACGTCGCTTCACAGGGCAGTGGTCTTCCGTACCCAAGAATGATGTTATAATTTTTCAATAGATGGATAGGTAATAAGGTATATGTTATTTTAATTTTAAATAATGATTAATATTTTTTTAAAATAATATAAATAAATTAAATTCATCATCTTGAATATCTGTGAGAGGTGATGATGAAAGACGAATTACATCGTTATGTGAGGCGGTAGTCCTCTATACACACGGATGATGGTTTTCTTTCCCATTTTATAGAAGATGAGATGGATAAATATTATTCAACAAACATAATTAAATATAAATATATAGTATATAATTTGGTTGTTTTATTTTATTTTTTAATGGATAATTGATTGAGTAAAAATAATAAGTTAAAATAAGGAGCTCGCGGAAGATGATAATATACACTTAGAGGAACCTCCTTTGGATCTCTTATTAAGGACCCTAAGGTTTGTATTTTGGGAAGACTAGAAACTCTATAATTTGGATAAGGATTTTTAAGATATATTTCTCCAGGTTATGGTCGATTTAAATTTATTTAGTGGTGTGAATAAGTGATAGGAGGAATGCAATTTTATAATTGAGGAGTGCAATTTTTGTAAATACCCAAAACTATTCAATAATGGGGAGTCAATCACAAACCACGTGCCTAAAAAACTAAAAAATAAATGATTGGAGGAGTGATAAGGAAAAAAAAGACCCAAAAATATAAAAATATAAAAAAATATTTATTTTATCCCCTTTACCTCTAAGGTTTCACTTTTAGAACTTTAATTTTTTTACCACAGAAACTAGTTTTCTTAATATTTTATCTTTTCATGTTGAAAAAATTAATTTTACCATGTTATATAATGTAAATATTTATGATCAAAAATATGTAGTCCATTTCATAAAATTAAATTCTTAAAAGATGTATAATTTAATTTAGAAAAACAAGAAAGCATGATGAAAAATATGTTTTCTAAAAAATCATTTTTTCAAGGAAAAGATTATTTTCAATTAACTTTATGAATAATAATTTTCATTATATAAATTTAAATTATAATTTTATATGTACATTATATAAATTTAATTTTTTATAATTTGATATGATTATTTACAAATATTTTTTCATTTTATAAAATGAAATTTATAATAGTTTGAAAAATTAATTACAATATTTTCTCACAAAAAGCGAAAAAAATCATTTTTGAGTGAAACATATTTTTTTGTATAATAAAATACAATTATTATAATTTGAGTTCATATTAAAACTTTATCAAGAATTATCTATAACAATATTATGTATATTTCATAAAGAATTTAACACTATTCATAACTTATAATTTATGGATTGGTTAAATCAATCACATTCATATAATAATATTTTAATATTATATCACAATTCGTTTAACCATAGTGTTTCTTATTTAATATGATATAAAATATAGGGGTATTATAAAATCACAGGGTTTTACACATCACATGATACAAAGGGATGTTTGGAGATTCATCATGTGATTAGTGAACAAATTACCCAGAGTACATATTCCATTTTTTTAAGATAAACATAACTCACTTTGTATAAGGATCCCATTATTTTCAGAATCCATAACACGAACACCTTGATAGTTGTTGAGAATTTTACAATTAAAATGTCACATGATAAAAAAGAATCATATGAGTGTATTTATGTGTTCAGTAGGGATTTGTTTAGGGGGATTCACATGAATAGTGGATAGAACACACAAATATTGTAACCCCTTCACGTGATGTTCTTAGGGGAATGTGATTTCCTATATTATTGAACGCCACACACCGCTGGTGACCTAGGAAATTGATCTGTAGTCATTATTTATCCTTATTACACTTTTGGTAAAATAATTCAAGTCATTTGGGTGTTTATTCAACCCCAAATATATAGATTCTGATTTTTTATGTATTAAAAATATACCAATGTAATTTTTCATTCCATGAGAATAATTTTTCAAACCATGTGTGAAATACTATGTTGGAATCTGGGATTTGGTCTAATGGTTGTCACAAAGCTGGAGAATAGTTCTTCAAACCATTCACATCACCAGAGGTAATCATGATCCTCAATTTTTAATGTATATATTCCTCTATATGATTGGTGCATGGTTTTAAAAATCATGCGAACTAACCAAGCACATAGATCCAAACCTCTGAAAATTGAAATTTACTCTGAGACCTTTGTTTGATTTCAAGTATAATACTATACTAATCTCCCTTATGACTAACCAATACACTCCTTAATTATCTATAGATTTGTCTCACTATATTTTTAGAAATTTACCTTCATTCTTGGTGGATATCATTAGGGTAAATTCCATTTTTGATATGATCTCCTCTCCTCTTCCAATATCTCTCCTTATCCCTTTCCTTCTTTTTTTGTTGGAACCTAATTTTTCTACGATTATGTGAAATATATATTTTTTAGGTACATTATGTTATTTATTATGGATCTATTCTTGTGAGGATAAAACCTCCTTGTATCCAATCTTTGTTCTTAAAGATAGCTAGTTTTTTTATTTGCGAGTTAGGTGTCTTTATATAATGGTGTTAACCCATGAATTAATTAATTTTATTGTAAATTCCATTATTTTAGTTTTTGAGATTTATTTATTTGATTTAAATAATATTAGGTGGCATAAAAATATATTTTTATTTATAAATAAATTACGCACATTATATGTTCAATGAAATGCCTCAAATATGATTTTGACTCAAAAATGGATTTTTAAGCACAAGAGTAGTGAATATTTTGTATGAAACTTTTCATAAAATAGTGTGAAACACCTGAGACAATAATATTTATTTTTTTAGATAAATTAAATCTATTTGGAATCTTGTGATCCACATAACATCAGGTTTAAACAAAAGAAAATACTCTATTGAAACATTTTTATTTAAATGTGACCATTATGACATAGCCATTAAATTAGAGGGTATGAACAAGAATAGGTTAGTATATATATATATGTGTGTATATATGTATATCTTACACATTTTAATTTGATACCTGTTGATTATAAATAAAAAATAAGAATAATTTGAAATTAAAAGAAATGTTTTCTTAAAAACTATATTTTTTAAAGAAAATAGTTTTGTCACATCTGGAACATTTTGATAAAATTAAATTTTGATACTTTTAGAAATTTTATATTATATAATTAAATTATGTTTTCAAATTATAATATAAAAATCATCTTAGGGTATGTTTTTAGTATTTTTTGATAATTTTCATTTTTTGATGAATAGTGTAAATAATAATTTTTATTGAAAGCGCCTTTTTCGTTCAAATTATTTTAAAAAATAAAATTATATTTTGAATTAATTTGAAAGTATAATTTGATAAGTTATATTACAATTTAACTAATTTAGGCTATTGGGATTAATTTTAGGTTAAATTTAAATATAAAAACTTTCCATTCTTGGGAGAATTTTGTCATTGAAACCCACATTTTTGTCACATATGTGGGTATAATTTTATGTTGTATTCAAACAATTCAGTAGATTATTTTCGAAAAAATGGATTCAAAATTTGGAATAAAATTAATATATATAATTTAATAATTTCAACTTAAATTCTGACCAATATTAATATTAATAATTAAATACCATGATAATAGTAAAATTTGATTTATTATAGGGATGAACTATAAAGATAAGGGTTTAAATGAAAACCAAACTTGTCTAACACCCATTTTCATTCCATATTTGGACCTTATCACCTATTAGGGTAGAGAATGGACATTTTTTTAGGCTTGTGGAATGATAAAAAAAAGTTTGTGTAATTGATTCATTTTTAACATTTCATGTGTGTCATCTCCCCCACATATGAAGGATACCCCATCTCCTCCCCTAATCACACTTCCAAATATATTTTGTTCAGAAAATTGATTTACCATAGGGTTTAACTATTAAGATAAGGGTTTAAATGACCTAAGAACTTGTACAACACCCATTGTAGTGCCATATTTGGACTTTATCACATATTAGGGTAGAGAATGACCCATTTTTAGGCTTGTGTTAGTCTAAAAAGGTGGGTGTAATCGATTCATTTCAAAAAAATCATCAGTGTCCACTCCCCCACTTATAATAGGACATCCCTTTCCACTCTCCTCCTAGCTAACTCAAACATGGTTGTAATTGATTCTTTTAAAAAATTTCATGAGTTCCCTATCACCAAATTATAAAATTACACCCCATATTATTCCCTCTCATCATTATATAAGGCTTGTTCTGATCATAAATCCATCCTGGGAAGGATTTTGGTGTAAACCTAAGAGGTCATCTGAAGAGGAGGTAACATTTCTAAATTAATTTTTTTATTTTATTCACTATTACACATATTTTAAATATTATAGAATAATTATATTTTAATAAAACCATTATATATAATATCCTTATATTCTATTATGCTGATTTCATTAACCCTATCTACTTCCTCTTCTATCAAATATGAATTGAAACTATCGATCGTGTGTACAACGGGATATCGCCTTGTGAAACGATTTAATTCATTTTCCATCACAAACTTTGATGGATATATTAATTGATGAATTTAAAACATGTGTATTATTTTTATGAGAAAATTATAATTTTTTAATTTTAATACAAAAAAACATCTTACATGCCTTTTTATTTAAAATACTATAGTGTCGCTCTTGTGTATGGATGACAACCGTCTCTTGAATTGATGTTAATTATTTTTCACTTACACTTAATATAGAATTTAATGAGGGTAAAAATAATAAATATATGTGATATATATTATATGATATTTATTCTATAAAATTAATATATCACCAAATTCCTTACCCTTTCACTCATTAAGGGAATGATATCTTCGCTCATGTGTGTATACGACCTACTATATCCATGAAGTGATGCGATGGATTTACAATGTAAAACTTTCATAAATTATTATAAAAATGTATCTACTAAGTAGATATTTTATTTATAACATAAATATCATTTTTTATATGATTGATATATATCCTATTCACAATAACTATAACTTTAATGAAAAAACAAACCTGAGAAAACCAAGAAATTAACACCCAAAATTATAAAATAATGAAATAATATTAAAAAATGGGGGGTAAAGAGTAATAATAGGATCATATATGATATTAAAGGAATGAAAATAGTTTTTTTATAAATTAATTACATGATTAAAACCGTTATACATGATTTTTATATATGTTCAACTAAATCAAAGTATGAGGTAAGAGACTTTGTCTCAATTTCCCTTTATTGGGGAATTTATATTGTTGTGTACTTAATTTAATTTATATGGTCTAAATAATGCCCCTTTTACATGTAATATAATGAATAATTTATAATTAATGTTATTTTAAGTTTTAATTTGATTTATTTTATCTAATTTATTTGAATTGAAAATTACCAAGTGGAAATGAATTTCATAACTCAATTTATTTTAATTGGTTTATATTACCTCTTAATTTTATATAATATTATAAGATTATGTGCGTAATAACTTTTAAATATCTTATATTTCATTTAAAATAATCTTATATTGAGGTAAATGTGATACATATATTTGATTCATTAATTAATTATTACTCCAATGATTTTATCATTAAAAGGAATTTCATTTCAATTACATTTTCATTGAAAAAAATCTGTTAATATAAACCTATTCAAATTTATATGGTGTATATGATGAACCTTTGATATATTTTAATTGAATATATATTTATTTATTTTTTAATGTTTCATTTCAATTTTACCTATATTCTTTGTATCATAGATAATAATATTTCAAAAATTGTATACCATTCTAACATATGGTGCTTAAATTCATAGTTATTTTCTTGACTAGTGAAATCTTGATAAATATGTGTTCTTTACTCAATTTAGATATTTTTATAGGGAATAGTATTCATGAATTAAATAAATTATAATATATATTAGGTATAATTTGGACATGCAGTGACAATTAGGTCCTAGAATTATATAGACCCTCGATGCATTGACACGTCTCATGAGACAAATAAGTTCTATAAATTAAATGGGTTTCAACCTATAGTTTTAACTGTCATGTGACATTTATTTATAGTGTAGGTATTATGATTCCAAAGATCAGAAAATCTAATGATTAAGTATTTAATTCATTGATAATTTATTTATTTTTACTATCCATTACATTTTAATAATGATATTATCACCAGATACATTTCATTCTTAGATTACCAATTAAAGGGAATGTGTGTTCAATTATTTACTATTCCATATTAATTATACCTTATATAATTAAGAAAACCAAGTTATTGATTAAATGTTATATTTTTTCATTTATTTACCTTTCCATATTGATTATTATTTATTCTTTCATGATATATTTCATTGTATGTAAACCATAATTATAATTTTACCTCACCCTTATTTTTTTCCTTTCCCCAGTATATGATGAAAAAATACTTGAATGTGTTTTCAAGGATGCATTTCATTTGATTTTTTTATGTATTATGTTTTATTTAATATTATAAATGTAAAATGGGTATCATGTTTGTATTTGGTTCATTGAAATAGAAAAACTATTCGTTCCTTTGGAATTTGACCCCATTGTATGTATACTAATGTAATAAAGTTGGCATTAGATCATAGTTATTGGAGATGGGGATTTTATATTTCGTATTAGAGAAAGCTTTTTAGAATACCTGGGAATTATATTAATGAAAACATATATTAAGGAACATTAACTTATGATATAATTGTACGATAAGTATAAACGAACATCATAATATTTTGGTAAGGAAGATATTGTGAGGTTTTTCCTAGAAAATACAACCACGTTTGTGTATTACAAGTGGACATTATTTTAGAACAGATATACCTAGGTTTGATGACTCTGAAAAAGGAATATTGATATTGACCAAATCATAACTTTTTCATTAAAATGGGCCTTAATTTGCACCTATTTTGACAATCCTGATGGATATTATTAGGATAATTCACATTTAATTTACAAACAATTATGAAGGATTTAAAAATAAAGTTATCCCAAAAGAAACCAGTTTTTTGATTATGAGATTAATAGTGCATAAATCATTAATTTAGGTTAAGTGTTACACCATATTTGTAATTATAAATTTTGATTTAAAATTAAAAATTTCATGATTTAATCTAGTTTATTTAATTGTTTAGAAAAGTATCCTAGAATAAAGAAGTGTATCAATATGTGTATCCAATATAGAGATTTTCTAACTGAATAAGCCAATACAGATGGTATTTCAAATAAGAAAATTATAGAAATATTAGGGCATCTTAATCAGGTCATGGAAAATAAACTCAAACAGATAGAGTAGCCTATTCCATAACATGATTATCCTATCATGGATCACTTTATGCAACCAAATCCCTAATAATTTAGTGGGACTAATAATACAATGGTAGATGACCAATGAATTATGTCTCTTGAGAAGATGTTTATAACCTTGGGATTCCATGAAAATGAAAAGGGTTCACGTACCGTGTATTGTATCAAGGTTGATTCTTATCAATGGTGGTCATTGATCCAAAATTATTAGGAGGAAAATTAAATATAACTCATGGAATTAAATGATTTTAAGGAGGAATTATCAGAAAAATATTTCCCTTGTGAGATCCAAACTGAAATGAATAGAAAGTTCCCCATTATAATGAAAAATGAAGAAGAAATTGTTTCTGTGTATGAGGAAACCTTTTCATGTTTATAAAGGTATATTATGGAATCCATACACAGCACATAGTGCCATATTGACCATTTCAATGAAGGTATTAATCCAAGTATCTGAAGGGAACTATCCTCTCAAATATTTTTTCATATAATAAAATAGTTTTATATTCCCTCACAACATAAAATTAATTCTCTAGATCTTATATATTCAAGGTAAATCATGAGAAGAATAGGTTATCCAAACCCCATGAAAAAGGGAATTCATCAAAGAAGAATAAAGGAACAAAACAATCTCCACATTATAAAATCTTTGAAAAGAATTACCTAGAATTTTTTTTAAGGGATTGAGAATTTTTTATATGTGCAGAGAAAAGGTCACTGAGATAAATAATGAAAAGGGAATAAAGAAAAAACTATTATTAAATGTTTTAACTACAGGGATAGGTGGAACTATATATATGAATTACCCAACCATCAAGGGAATACACCATAGAAGAGGCCAAGAGGATAAGGCCAAGATTATGTGATCACTAAAACTAAGGTTAAATTACCCAATGATATGGTGGTGAGTAATTTAATACTATATTCAAATTATCTAATTATTTATTTGATTTTGGATCCTATAACTCTTTTTTATCTAACCATTTTTTAAATAAAGTTAGACATTCACCTTCTATGTTATGAAGGGAGTGATCAGTCAAAACTTAGAGTGGAAGTCTCAGTTCAATGAGGATGTGTCGGGCAGTCCCCATTATTACACATAAACAAGATTTATTTTTTGACCTTATTATCATACCAATAGTTTCCTTTGATTTAATAATTGTTATTTCTTAGATTTAAAAATATGATGTAAACATATATTTCAATAATAAGAAAATTACAAATCAAAACGATGATATATAATTCTTTATCTTTATAGTAGAGACTTCATCATCTGATTTATGTATAGATCCACCAAAAATAGCTCTACTGAATGAGATTCGTATCGAATCAGAGAAAACAAAATCTATGGATAATGAATGCCATATTTAAATTTAGTATGTACCTATTGTATATAAATACATAGATGAATTTCTTGAGGAATTACATAAACATACACTATATCATGAAGTTTATTTTTCTATCTATTTAGTCCATGGTGAAACACCAACATCAAAACTCCCTATAGAATTGAAACTATGGAGTTAGTGTATTTGAATAAACAATCAGTTGTGTTGTGTGATAAAGGAATTATTCTCCCTATAGTATCAAATTAGGGAGTCCTTATTAACTTTTTTAAGGACAAATACAAATCTATGAGTTTATTCATTGATTATAGGGAAATCAATACCATTACGATAGATAACGTGTATCGTTTTCCTCACATTGATGAAATATTCGATAAAATTCATGTACCTATATACTTTTTAAGTGTAGACCTTGTAAATAGGTATCATCAATTGTGATTAAATAAGGAATAAATTCATAAGAAAACATTGAAAATAAGATATGAATATTACAAGTTTACAGTAATGTCATATAGATTGACTAATGAACCTTATGTCATTATGGATCTAAGGAATAGAGTAATCAAGGGATATCTTGATGATTATTTATAGTGTTCATTTATGGTATCTGGGTGTATTCAAAAACCTATGAGGTTCATGGGAATCACTTTTGGGTCACTCTAGAGACTCTAAGGGGAAAATAGTTATGTGGAAAATTTAGTAAGTTTGATTTATAGCTTTAAGAAGTTTCTTTTCAGGTCCATATTGACTCCAAGTATGAAATATTAGTTGATATATCAAATACAAATCCATTTAGAGAATGGAATATAGGAATGAACATAACTAGTGTATATAGTTTCATTGGTTTGGAAGGTTATTATTAGTGATTTATTTTGACTTGTTCTTGATTTTTTAATTTGTTAAAAATGAATACATGTAACGTGGTTAATTTCACTCAGAAAAAGGAATGTCAATAATATTTTGATAAACTGAAGTAGCAATTGATCAATCCTTTGATTTATACTTTTCCATCAAGAAATTATGGGTTTCTTATATACAATTATGCATTGAATAAAGGACATGTTTGTGTCCTTATGCAAAATGATAATTTTATTTAATATACATCAAGGAAGTTGAATACTCGCAAACAGAAATATTCATACCATAATCTTTAGTTGGAAAATTTAATCTTTTATTTAAAGATATTAAGACATTACTCTATGATGAAATATGTGAGATATATATAGGCAATAAAATCCTCAAATATATCCTTTTAGAAAAAGTGATCAATATGAGACAAATGCGATGACTCAAGAAACTCAATTTCACGAACCAACTCAGGTACCCAGATAACCTGATAACCGATATGGCACTTACAACTCCCAAAAGGTATTCTTAATCCCCATGTTTTAGCGACTAGCACCTGAAAACATACAAATTGAAAGTAAGAAATGTTTTTCCACAAAATAGTGGAAGTAAATGAAACAAGACATAATTCATATTAAAATAAACACCACTGGTATAATGTGTCAAAAGTATAATAGGAAATAAATACCAATGTACTACAAAAAAATTAACAAAAAGGGAAAACATCTCAAGTACCAACTCAAATTCAACTCACCAATTCTTAGATTCAATGGCTAGACCCACCTACAAGAGATCATTTACCCTTGCTTAAACCTGGAAGAAGATAATATATAAAAACATGAAAGCAAAAGTAGGGTTTGGGCCAAATACAAGAAGGATTTCACAAAAATATTCCATTATAGGATTACAATATAGAATTAATCCAAAATGTTCTTTCAGATTAAAAAAAAATGGTTTTTCATAGCAATAGAAAATTTAAAAAAATCATGATTTATGATATAAAAGATAGAAGTAGTTCAGAAATTAATTCTTAACATTTCAAATTATGGAAATACATTTCAAAAGAAGGAATTTTCCTTTAACCGAATTGTGTTATCCACAAAATTCACTTTTCACAAAAAATGATTAAATAAACACTTTTATATAAAATAGTTTATATAAATTCATAGAGAATGTAAAATAGTTGTCAACAATGAAATATATATATTTCAAATAAAAAAATTTATTTACATGGTCATACACCTAATAAGGTTTGGAAGTTCCTGGATATAAGGATCTCACACTAAGAGTAACCCAAAAATATGTACATAAACCCCTCTGAACTCGGGGCAAAGAGGACTCATCACTATCGCCAAAGGGATGTGATGTACAGATATAATGTTTTAGAAAATTAAAAGTCATAAAGTTCCATTTAGATATCTCACTAACTACCTACGGATTGCATATGATCAAGTAAAAAACATTTATGGGAAATTTATTTCAAGACTTATTAAAATACAATTAATCTCATTCTCAATTTCAAATAAAACAATTTTCCCTTTAAAACCCATAATGTATTTTTAATAATAAACATGACTTTTTACCATGATAAAAACCTAAGGTTTCTATAAAAACATTTTAAAGACATGATTCATAAAAAGGGATTTAAAAACAATTCATTCAATCCTACAATCCAATCTCACAATTAAATTCATCATTTTAATTTTCAAATAAATTCCACCAATTTCATAACAAACCCTAAAATCAATAGAATTTGATTTTCTACAACTTTCCCATCAAATTAATTACAAAATTTAAATTAAAAAATTTAAAATTTTCCAATTTCAACAACCACACCTTAATTCACTGGAATTAGAGGTTTTCAAATTTAATGCAAAAACCCCATATCGAAACCCAAATCTAAAGGAATTGGTTTTCCTCCAACAAACCAGTTAAAATCAACTTTAAATGAAATCTCAAAAATCTATTTATATCAAATAAGTGAAATTAAACAATATATTTTATATTAATATAAATTGGGCATCCATATGGAAGCATAAACCTTTTTCTCATAGTAACACAAATCTCATGACATGCCTTCCAATAAAAATGAAAGCACAAAATATATAGTCACTCAACCTAGAAACAAGTTTTGAAAACACATATTTTAGTTCCATCAATTCCAAGATGATATATCAAACCCCAAGGAAGAAAATATAAAGTGTGAAAGATACAGAGATAAATCATTCTCAGTAATTTACTCTGTAATTGCAACAACAATAAAATGTTGAATGAAACCACTTGAAGGGTATGAGGGCTACAAAGATTCACGGTAAAGTATCTAGAATCGAGAGGAAGAAGTTTTTGAGAGAAGAAACAATATTTTTTTTCGGGATTCCTATTATAAAATAAATCTTGGGGTTTTACATGTCTTGTAACCCATATAGACAAATGTGAAATTTAAAAAAATTTATATTCTCCAAACAAGCCATCACTACTTGCCTAAAATGAATTATTTTCATTTTAGGATTTATATGATGTGTAACCACATTAAATGGAGTGTAAATATCTAGTAGAATATTGAAATGATTGGTTAAATATGGGAATCGACCAAATCAGTGACTTCGCCATTTTAGGAATCCTCTTAATTCTTTTTTTCCCTAATTCAGACAATGAAAAAGAAAAAACATTGCATGGTTAAATATGTACCTAAAAAATTGGTAACGGGATGTTACAACATCAAAACCATGAATACCTTAAATCCTTATAAATATAATGAATAATATTCCATACCAAAAAATGAGGCCACTATTTTCTTCTCAATTCCTAATGTTCCCATGTATCATGAAAATCCAAACAATGTTTCCATAGCACTCGAACCAAAGATATAATCCTCCCAGAAAGTACCTTGGATTCAGAATCAACTATCAAGACTCACTATTCATTTAAAGATAAATTAGGTTCAATATCAAGACCACTCCATCTCAAGGCCTAAGATGAATAAAAAAGATACTTCTATAGTTGAGATACATGTAACATGATTTTTGTCAACATCAGCTTTGTTGGAAGTGCTACATACCTTCTAAAAATCCTCTGAAGGTACCACAAAACAAGGATCAATTTCCCCTTTCTTCTTAATCCATCGATGACCAAACCAGGGTAAAAGTTTCAAGAACACCAAGTCACCAACTAATAATTCCACCATTATATGATGATAATCAACATAAGATTTATATCGGCTCTGTGCTGTCAACATTCTATGTCAAATCAAATGAATCATTTTCATCATCTCTTGCACCAAGCTTGGTCCGACAAAGGATACTTCACCCAACTTCGACCAAAAAAACATTAATCTAAAAGTTCATCCACACAACAGATCCATTTTGATCATTTACTGGTGACTATTATTATAAGAAATCTCAACCATCTCAAAAATGGTCATACCAAGACCTTCCAAATTTGAGAACACTAGCATGAAGCATATCATCAAGAATCTGTATAGATCTTTCTGTCTGGCCATCCGACTGTGGAAGGTATGTTGTACTCAAATGGATGTGATATCCTAGTGCCTCCTGAAGTCCTCTCCAAAAACAATAAGTAATTTGAGGATCCCTATTATTGAATATACCAGATGGAACACTGTGCAACTGAAAAATCTCTTTCACCTATAGATTCACTAACTCCACAACATTGGTAGTATCTCAAATGGGTATAAAGTGAGCCGACCTGGTCAGCCTATCGATCATAACACAAATAGAATTATTCTTTCTTTGGGTAAATAGAAACCCAACCAAAAATTCCATCGAGATCTCATTCCACTTCAAAGTATGAAATGGTAGTGGATGATGCAAACCTGAAGGTTTATGGTGATCATCCTTCACCTGCTTGAATGTATAAAAGAGTAAGAAAAACTCAACAGTGTCCTATCTCATACCTATACACTTGAACTTCCACCGCATATCATATAACATCTTAGTGGTTACTAGGTGCACTGTCTATTGGGGTTTATAAAAATTTCCCATCATATATTTTCTTACCACTAATGAGAAAAAATGTGATTCTGATAGTATAAAATTCACTATTTGAAGAACGACCATTGAAAAATTATCTCCCCACCATAAAGGGAGTCTCTAGTGCTACCCAACTCATTATCAAGATGATGATACTGAAGAATAATTTTGAAAAGAGAGGTTTCTAACTTAACATTGGCTAAGGAAACCTCAGCCCATGATACCTATTCTCTAATATGCAACTATGAAATGAGATCCATCAGGTTACACCTGTCTAAATATTTTGTCATGTTTTGGGTGATAATTTTCCTACATAACGTATTTTCAATGAAATTTCCTTTCCAAAAGGTATAGACGATGTCAAAATAGAATGACTACAAGTATTCCACTGAACGCATGTAGAAGAAATTAGGATATTTCTTGGAGAAGATGTAACTCAAGCTCTTGTGGTTTGAAAACATGGTAATCCTTTCTTCGTAAAGGTAATTCTACCAAATATTAAGAACAAAAATCAAAAATTATAGTTCAATATAATGGGTCAGATAATTCATCATGTGTGGCCTAAGATGACGAGATCCCTAGGAAATGGCATGACAACCTTGTATATGAACGCAACCCCATTCTGAACCAAATGCATCACAAAATACCACATAACCCTGCCATGGATCAGGAAGTTTCAACACTAGAGAAGTATTCAAATGAATATTCATCTCAATAAAAGAATTAATACATATTTTAAACCAAGAAAACTTCAGTCCATCCTGAGTTAGTTTAGTAATTAGAAAATCGAACTTTGAGAAGCCCTAATGAACTATTGATAATAACCAATTAGTCCCATGAATCTCTAGATTTCAAAAACTTTTTGTGGTTGTTCCTATTTCATAAAATCATTTACCTTTCTAGGATAAACTAAAATACCATACTCTAACACCATCTATCCTATGAATTTCACCTCATGAATCCAAAATTTTCACTTTGAAATACTGGCATAATGTTGGTAATTTCTCAGCAAACTCATCACTGTTATTAGATTATTCAATTGATCCTCCTTGAATTTAGATTAAACAAGGATGTTATATATGAACACTACTAAAAAGGAATAAAAATACTCATGAAAGATCTTATTCATTAATTCCATAAAGACTAAAAAGATATTTTTTTGAAAAAAAGGGTATAAAAGGGTACTCATAATGACCATACCAGCTTTAAAAGGCGGTTTTTTGAATATCACAATCTTTTATTCTTAAATGATGGTAACTAGAAAGAATACCAATATTCAAGAAACACTTTTCCCCTATTAACTGATCAAATAGATCATCAATGCATGAAAATAAGATATTTTTTCTTCCACGTAACTCAATTGAGGTTTAGGTAATCAACACATAGACAAAGTAAACAAACATATTTCTTTGAAAAGAGAACCAGTTCCTCCCTTGGTGAAACAATCAGGTGTATAAATCATTACTCTAGAAGATCTCCCATCTATGAATTCTTCTCTTTCAGTTCAACTGGTTCCATGTGATAAGAGGTAATTGAAGCTATTTGAGGACCAGACTTTAAGAAAATGTTAAAATCAACCTCCTTTACCGATGGAAAACCAATGAATTTAGGTGAAAACATGTTGGGAAACTCGACGAAAACTGGTGGGAGATCACCGCTCAAAGATTCCCACTCCTGATCAAAAGAAAACACTGATATTACTTTCCTTATCTATAGAAAATAAGGTACGTCACTGCTCGACCTTGGGACCCATTCTTTTTGAAATACAGGACACCCCACTAGGTGTAGTACAGTAGACCCATCAATGATATAAATAAATCAAGGTTTTATTGGAAATGACCCAATCTATCTTGAAAATTATTTCAATAGGTTTAATGTCAAAAAATTGAAAAATCCAAGAAATCTCAACATCTGATAGAGAGAGGACACAACAGGGACTATAAAGACCATTCTCTCTCTTCGTACCATGAGGTGTAGTAATATTCATTTCACAAGATAAAATCTCCATAAGAAGATTTAAAATATTAAAAATAAAAGTTAAAATAAATGATTGAGATGCACCAATATAAAATATAGTAGTCACTAATGATTACTTTATAGTAATGGTACCTCTCACAGTTGTTGGACCCATGTCTGCTTCCTCTAGTGTCTCTTCTATTGTGTGAAGTAGTTTCGTTCAGGATTCCTACAGCTATAACCATTTTATACATGAGGCATCTAATTTACCTATAGTTATAAAAGGATGTGATGATCATATTAAACTATAAAGAGTATAATTGATATGGATGAATCTCGTTAAGTTCCCTGAACATCTGTAAGAGTGATAATTTTTGGGTGCCTCGGTGTAAACCCTTTTTTGAATGTCATGGATTTCAACACTAGTATCAAATAAAAGAACATACTACTAGAATGGAAGGAGGTCTAGTATTACACTACCATCAAGAAGTTCCTATAAAATCATAAAATTTCTATTTTCTTTTGAAGGAACTCTTGTTTCCATTAGAAGAGAAAGAAACTTCTGATAACCCCGACCTGCTAGCGAGGTCCATCTCGACCATCAGTGCTCTATCCAGAACATTCGTCTAAAAAGGAAAATTTAGCAAGAAAGATTGTTAACTAATATCTTGATGAAGTCCCAACTGAAATATTTGAGCCTTCATCTTCTCATTAGATACAATCTCAGGTGTGAAATTAAGGAGTTTAGTATAATTGTTTTCATACTCTATCATAGTCTTTTCAGCCTCCTTAAGCTTGAAAAACTTTGTAGTCTTGGATAACAACATTAATTCTAGATAGAACTGGTAGTGAAAAGAAACATTACGTCCTTCCACAATAATACTTAATGCTTCATTGTTGTTACCATAGTGTCCAACCATCTCCTACTAGGTCCTTCTTGAAAAAAGGTAGCACACTTCACTTTTATATCGTTTATTGTGTCCATGAATCCAAAAAAATCACTCCATCATGCTAAACTATTCCTCAGCCTCTTGAGGATCATTCGACCCATTTAATGGGGTTATTTTCTTATAAAGGAACTATTGAGAAGAAATATTGATAATGTCTCTCTGAGATTCCACAACTGAAGCCTAAATATAAACTGGAGGTGGTGCATGTCATAGAGATTGGCCAGTGCACACAATCACCTCAACTAGAGTCAAATCTACTGCAAGATTTGATTATTGAGGTTTAGAAGTAGCCTCCTCCTAGGTCTGATTCTCAAGTCCTCTCTAATGAGTGATTTTACACAACAATAGTACACAACAAGAAGATTCCACATTATACTCAAAATAAAGCAATAATGGAGATTAATCCCAATATATATAATAATCAATATTTTCATTTTACTATATCCAAACCAAGGTGGTAAAAGACTATAATTAATCCAAAATATGTATTCTCATAACCACCCAAGATGACTTAATGTTCATTTTAGTGAGAGTTGTCTAGACACAAAATCACAACTATTCTACAAATGCATACTAACTTCAAGAAAAAAGATCAACCTCCCTCTAATACCACATTATCATTAACCTAACCAGGTACCCTGGTAACCCAATAACTAAACCAGCATCAACATAGCCTGAAGGGAATTCCTTATCTACATGGGTCAGCGACAGGAACCTGGCATTATAAAGACTGAAAGTTGTAACAATTTTTCCACAAACATTGCAGAAGTAAAAGTAACAATATAATATTCATATATAAAGAAACTCAAATGAGATTATTATACTAGTAGTCAAATAATCATTTAACACCAATGTATTACAACCAAAGTATAAAAACAGATAAAACAACACAATTACTAACTCAGACACATCTCACCAAGTCCAAGTTTCAACAGCTCAATCCGGAAAAAATATATCCTTTACCATTTCTCAAAACTGGAAGGAGATAATATACAAAAATATGAAGACACAAGTAGGTTCTGATATAAATCCCAGTAGTATTTCACCAAAATATTTCATAACAGTATTCCAATATTTAATTAACTAGGAATGTTCTTTCAGTTTTAAAACAAACAGGTTTGGAATATCAAGAGAATATTAAAACAAGTCGTGCTTTATGATTTAAAAGATAAAAATACTTTAGCAATTCATGATTCACATTTCAAATGATGGAAATAAATTTCAAAATATGGAAGTTTCCTTTAACTAAAGGGAACTTTCCATAAAAGGAACTTTTAACAAAAATGAATTAAATAAACACTTTTAAATAAAATAGTATATATAAATTATCAAGGCATGTAAAATAGTTTAAAAAAATATAATATATAAGTTTTAAATACAAAAAAAGTGAGAATAGTATTCAAGAACTTAATAGGTTATTGAAATTTCATGTTACAAGGATACCACACACACAGTAAATGGAAAATATGTACATATTCCCCTCTGGACTCATGCTAAAGAGGACTCATCACCATCGCCTAAGGGTTGTGATGTGCGGATATGATGTTTTAGAATATTTTAATTTATAAATTTCGATCCAGATAACTCACTAACTACCTAAGTCTTGCATCTAACCAAATAAAAAACAACTATGGGAAATTTATTCCATGAATGCTTAAAATAAAAATAATCCTACTCTCCATTTCAAATATGCCAATTTTCCCTTTAAAAACCATAATGGTTTTTCAATAAAAAACATGGCCTTTTACCAGGATAAAACCCCGAGGTATCTATCAACTCAATTTTAATCCTTTTTCATAAATAATTATTTGAAACTAATTCATGAAATTCCATAATCCAATGATAAAATTAAATTCATCAATTTAATTTTTTAATAAATTCCATCAATTTCATAAGAAATCCCCAAATCACTTGAATTAGGGGGTTTTCACACTTTTCCTTCAAATTCATCCATCAACTTAAATTCATCAATTTAAACATTTCAAATTCCCATAACCACACCCCAATTAACAGTAATTGGAGGTTTTCCCATTCCATTCCAAAAACCCATTTCAGTACCCCAAGAAAAAGGAATTGGTTTTTCTCCAACAAACCAATTGAAATTAATTTTTAAAAAAATCAAACAATTGAAATTAACTCGAACAATTGAAATTAAACAAGAAATTTTAAGTTAATATAAATTTTGTTTCAATATGGAACCATCAACCATTTTATCATGGAAACACAATGCCAACGATGTACCCGCCAACAAAAAAAGTGTGTAGACGATCTAGGAACTCATCCTAGAAATAAGATTTGACAACATGATGTTTAGATCCATCATTTTCAAGATGATATATCAAACCCTTAGCAGGAAAAGAGAAATAGATGGAGAAAAGGAGAGAACTCTTACCTAATAAGTTACTTCACAACTGCAACAATGACTGAATGTTAAAAGAAACCACCCATTAGGGTTTTAGGGCTCCAAAGATGAATAGGAAATATTCTAGGGTCAAGAGGTAGAATATATGGAGAGAGGAAATAATATTTTCAACAAGGATTCCTTTTTAAAAATAACCTTAGGGTTTTACAAGGTGTGTAACCCAGTTACACAGTGTGAAATTTAAATTTTTCATATATGCTGAAAAACCCATCACCATTTTCTTAAGACAAAATATTTTAATTTTTGGATTGACATGATTTGTAACCATATTACATAGTTTGTAAATATCTGTAAGGATTTAGAAATGATAAGTTAAGGTTGAGAATGAAATGAATTTGTGACTTCACCATTATAGGTATCCTCTAAATTCCTTCTTGGCCCTATTCAGACAAAAAAATTGAAAACCAAAAAAATGATAAAAACATACCTATTAGATTGATAAAGGGATGTTATACTAAAGGATTATGGTTTCTCAATACACTATAGTAACACCCTGAGATATTATGAGATAAATTATTTTTAATTTTTTTGATGTCTTTTGTTTTATGCTACACAAATATTAACTAGCGATATATGCAACACCATATTACCTTTTAGTATATGCAACACTATTCTTGGCTTCTGTTTCACATAATTTCAAGATCATTTGATATAATTCATTTCACACAACACTGAGTACAGATTTTTTTCATTGTATAAATTAACCATGTTTGGATTATTTTTTATTCCAAACCAAAGGAAGCTTCCACAACACGCAACATTGACATGACTTACATTACACGCAAGAGCGACCTTCCTTGATAGCTTACATGGTACGCAATACCAAGTTTCACTAAAAAATGATATATTATTAAAATATTATATAAACTATCCATTATTAATTGTATTAACCATATTTTTAATCTTATATAACATTAAGATTCATCTTGCACATGATATGAGAACAAAATCAATTTTTTCCGATAAAAGAATTATTTTTCAAAAAAATGCAGTTTTACAGCCTTTTGATGGCGCATTAATTTTAAATATTGTTTTTGACACTTTATAAGTTAAATATGACAAGATTAACTTCTTCTTTGTAAGAGGTATATAATAATTTACTTTGGATAAATTTTTGATATTTTTCTGATAAATTTCATATTTTGATGATAGTGTAAATATGACAAATTTTAGTTGAAAACAACTTTTTTCATCGAAATAGTTTATATGGTAAAAATATATTATTGATTGGTTTTAAAGTATAAATAGAATATACTTTTATATTTTAATATAATTTAACTAATTTTCATTAATTTTACATTGAATTCATATGTAAAAACATTTCAATCCTTTGCAATGTTTTAAAAAAGACCCGGTTTTTTCGACAATGGGATTAATTTTAAATTAATTAATGAAAATTTTGTGTATTTAATTTTTAAAAATGGATTCCATATTGGGAACCATAAGTTTCAAATTGTGTAAAAATGTATTGTTTTATTTTTGGACATTATGAATAGTAACTTCAGTAAGTATTTTCGTTACCATGGTTAAACGGTTAATCTGGTAAATAGGGGTAAAATAATAATATTATAGTATTATTAAACTACAATAACACATTATCTAATCTTATCAGATGAGATATTTCTGACCATCGACATCCTTGGGTCGATTTTGGGACCCATGGATTCACTTGGAAGTGAAAACGACACTTTATAAGAATTAATTTAAAGTAAAGATAATTAAAACTGAAACATATATATTTTACTAAATAGATTTTAATATTGGGCTATATAATATATATCTATATCTATAAATATTCATTAAAAAACTAAAAATATTTCCTGAATCATGGTATTATATATATAATTTTTGTTCATTAGATAAATATATTTATTTATGACACAATTATGATGTAGTGATTACCTCATTAATGAAAGTTCAAATAAATGAATTTATAAATATTAAAAAAAAAAATTTGGTTATTTAGATGTCATCCACGAATTTTATGGATGATATTGACATATTATCTTTGGTTTAAAACCTTATTTTCAAAGGAATCATGTTGTTATGAATTTTTTAAAAAAGGCAAATATGAATAGTGTCCAAAATTGACACAATTCATAACTTAGAAGATAAAATAGTTTATTAAATGACATTAAATTATAAAAAATATAATATTTGTCCAAATTATTAATATAAGTCCAAATATGTCATACATAACTTTTTTTGGGTCTTTTGACATGATATTGTAATTAAATTAACCCACAATGTGTAAATAACATGATATCATGGTAAGATTAAAAGGGTAAAATAAGGGTAAATCCAAAAAAGATAAGGATAGAGAAATATTCAAAACTTGTCAAAAAATTATTGGATGATGGTTATTCGAACCATTATCATCCTATATTATAATTAAATATCTTTTGGATCATTTTAAATCCAAATTTAATTAATAATAAATTAATATTTTTGAACATTCCTACTGTGCCTCTCTCCTATTTTATAAAAGGGACACTCCTCCCTCTTCTCTTCAATCCATTTTAAGCATTAAAGATTATCCAAACACTGCCCATTTCTCTTATAAAATTTCCTAGTAACATTATATAGGTTCTGTTATTCTCAAAATTCCAATTATTGTGCCCTAAGAGATAATTTAAAGGAGGCGCATCGAGGAAGAGGTAATGTCTTCTACCGATTCTGTCAAATTTATTTCCTTGTCTACTTAATCTTCTACACTTGTTTAATTATAAAGTAATAACATCAGTATCAGTAATATAATGATATTTTATTAAAAATTTTAAACAATCCTATTTCACCTTCTATTCATCCTATGAAAAACGAAATCATCGCGCTTGCGTATGTACGACTTACCGTCTCCACACCATGGTGTAAACTGTTTTTCACCACCACCTTAGTTGGATGGGTATAATGGTGAAAATAATAACTATATATTATTATCATAACATGATTCTAATTATGATATATTATACACCATCCACTTCAATACCATTAAACAACAATGGGAACGATATCGTCACTCGTGCGTACATACGACATACCGTCTCCACAACGTGAGGAGATTCATTCTCCATGTTAACCTTTTAAGAATGAATATAATGTATATATAATAAATAATCATGAAATATATAAAAATAATAATTGTACTAGATTTATTTAAATATTTATATTTCATTTACTTACTTTTATTCAGTTTAATAAGGAAACGAAAACAGAGTTCATGTGTACGTATGGCCTACCATCTCCATGAATGGTGTATTCCAATAAATTTATCTATGTATTATATATATTTATATACTGAATATATGTGATATATAAATCATTTTTTACATTATTTAATTTATTAAATCATGATCTCTGAAATAATATCAAAAATAACACATCCAAACACATATGATAAATAAAATTATTATTACCTAAAATATTGATTTAACAAGAAATTGACAAATGAATGGGTAAAATAAAGTCATAAGTGAATCATATATGATATAATAAATATTATTATGGTTCTGTTATAAGTTAAAAATATGTTTAAACTCACTATGAAATAGTTTCAGACATGTACAGTAGAAATTGAACCTAAGGTAATGGATAATTTTTCAATCTCATTTATTTATGAGATTGTGTATACGTAAGTATTTTCTAGGGATATATTTATCATCTTTATCTATGATTTATAAAAATGTTTTCGTAAATGTTTAGTATTATTTTAGTTATTTTAAAATTCATTTTTACCCATTTTTACTTTTACTACATGGTATGTACGGAATCGTTCTTTGGTTTACCATACACGGTACTTTTGACTTTTCTAGTGAAAGTATGAGGATAATGTTTTTTTAACTTAAAATACATGAATGGATTTTTTACGATTTCATGCCACCTTATTTCTATGAAGCCTCCTATAAACTATTCCAAGTTTATTTTTAAATAAATTTTTTTACTTTTAAAATTGTGCGGAATTTTGTGAAAAGAAAACATTTTCGAAGAAGAGAGGATATTTTCCTCAAGAACTAAGTTCAAGTGTTTTATCAAAATTATTTTCCATCTAATATTACATAGGGTAATGCTTATATCCCTATTATAAAATTTATTCGATTGTTTTTATGATGGATTGATTTTTTTTAAATCCATTTATTTTATATGGATTTTGATGGAATGATGTTTAATAAACTCATTTTATTTCATGGGTTATACTATACTGAACGATTTATGTTTTTTCGAAACATGTAATAAGTATTTTTTTTATGAAACAGGTGGGACCTGTATCTCCCTCTAATGCATTGGGTAAATATTTATATCTCATGAGATAGACATGGCTGGAATGGAAATTAAATCAAGTTCATTAATATAGGGATGGAGAGACAAGTAAACCCGGTTCAGTAATAGACTTCGTCCACTATGATTGTCTTGGAAAAAATGCCTTGTATTCTATAGAAATAATATTTTATGCATATTTGATTTCAACAATTACATGTTTTATGCCAATGATATTTTATCATGGTTAATGTTCCTTTATGATCCATGCATTACGTAATTCAATGATTTATATCATTTCTCAAGATTTTGATGATTAAACTTTACGTTCATGTTTTTATGTTCAAATGTTTATGGTTTGTTTAATGTTATCCATGTTTACCCTTACAGATCATTTGAGATCACCCTTTCTATATATTTTTCTAGGATATAAAGAGATTTTTTTAGGTGGGAAAACAAAAGGGGATGATATTTATAGGAGATTTTGAAGATCTTTCACCATGTTTAGAAGATTTTGTTCTGAGTTTTCAAAGAAACTAAACTAATACAGTTTTGGGTATTTGTTTTTGTCATGTATTATGTATTCCACAAAAGAACCATAATATCCATGTATGTCAATCTTGGATTTCTACAACTACCATCCTGGGAAATTAAATAAGGCAAAGGATGCATTGATTAGGAAAGATCCTGGACTTCTGATCTAAATGAGTATTGAGTGGGATCCTATGTTCATGGATCTAGAAAAGATAGATGTCAAAATTATTAAGAAAGGGGACACATCAATCATTTTCCAAATGATTTAAAACTCATTTTTATTGGAAAATATAAGATGTTTTCAATCCAATGATGAGAATTTTGAAAAACAATTTAAATCTTGGAAAGATAGGAAGATGGTAGAATTTGTTTTTGTTGAGGGAATCCTAAAATTTGGAAAAAAAAATATGTGTTTCTTATATGCCTGAGCTAAAAATGGAATTGTTGGATGACTCTCATAGCTCAAATTTCTCTATACACTATAGTGACCCCAATATGTATCAGAAATTGAGGGAATAATTATGGTGGGATAACATCAAGCATGAAATTGCAGACTACATAACAAAATGCTTGATTTTTCAATAGGTCAATCCTAAGAGACATCATAGAGGATTCATGCAACCTCTTCTTATTCCTATGAGGAAATGGGATGAAATTACCATGTACTTTGTTATAGGATTTCTAAATAATCCTATAAAGAATTCAATATGGGTTATTATTGCTCCACTAACTAAATATGCACATTTCATAACTATAAGAGAAGATTTACCACTTGAGTATCTCAGAAAGCTCTATATTAGTGAAGTTTTAAGACTTTGTGGAGAACCTCTTTCTTTTATGTTTGATAGTGATCCCCATTTTCACTACTAAAAAATGTGTAATATACAATATTAGCCTTTATAAATGTTAAAAAAGCGTTGATAAAGGCTTCCTTTATCAGTTATAAAAATAGCTCTAGTAAAGGGTACTGTTTATCAGTGCTTTATTTTTAGTGTTGATAAAGGGGAAGATTTATCAATGCATTTTAAAGTTTTGATAAAGGTCCCAATCTCCCGTGCGATCCAAATATTGAAATAGTGGATCTTTGACTGCTTCTTTATATAAAATTCTACCGCAACACATGCTCAGAAGTATATTGTGGACATGAGATCTGACATACACTCTCCACACACACACATATGGGCCCAAGGACCTGCACAACCATTGGTCTATCATATTCTTCTCGCAGGCTTTATCCCACCCTAATGCACACAGTCGGGTCCTACTCGATTCGGGGCACCATCCGGGCCTATACACGGACTGACCCATCTTCCCATGCAGTCCATAACCCCTATATATATATATATATATATATATATATATCAATAAAATATACAAGTATTAAAAACATTAAAAAATTTATATAATTAAACAAATAAAAAATATTAAATATTAAATTTAAAAAATATTAAAAAAATACTAATTTAATAATTATTAATAAAATAAATATATATGTACTATAAATATTAATAAATAGTATATATTAAATATAGATATATAAAATTAAAAAATTGAAATAAAAAAAAAGAAAATTTAAAATTGAGTAAATTTAAAAATAAAAAAAAATTATTAATTAAATATTTATTAATAAAAATGATTAAATTTAATATATATATATATATATGTATTATAAATATTAATAAATAATATATATTAATTATAGATTTATAAAATCACTAAATTTTAATAATTAAAGAAAAAAATTAAAAATGAATAAATTGCAAAATTATTAATAAATTATTAATGAAACATTTATTAATAAAAATTTATAAATTTAATATATTCATGTATAAATATATTTATTATAAATAGTAATAAATAATATATATTAAATTTAAATATAGAAATTGATTTAAATGTAATAATTAAAAACACATTAATGTCTTATTCATTTTTATTGGTTTCTGAACATAATTATTCATTAATATTTTTAATATTTTTAATATAAAAACACACACATATATATATATATCAATATATATATATATATATATATCAATATATATATATATATCAATATATATATATATCAATATATATAATATTTACAAAAATATGATTTATATAATACAAAATATTTATTCTTCTATTAAAAAAGTCATATATTTAGTGAAAATGGTTTATAATTAAAAGTTAATATTAATTAAAAATATTGAATAATTTTACGGAGTAATAAAAATTTAATTGAATGTCATTTGACTTTTAAATTTGACATAAATAAAAAGTGTGTTACATTTATTTCACACATACATATACGTTATTAACTCATTTTTATATACAATGCACACACACATAACAATTTTGTTGTTTATTCAATTTTTAATATTCATTTTAGAATTATATTTATTAACATAATATGTTTAATATGTATTAATTTTTCTAATGGGTAAATTATATCATTTTTTATACATTTATTCGATAAATAATTTTAATTTATTTTTAAATTTTTTTAATTAATTCATTTCTAATATTATTAACTCATTAATAATTTTAATTGTGTTTTAATATTTTTATAATTAATTAATTTCCAAACTTTTATTGTTCAATATATTTGTACTTTTATCCATTTTCAATATTTATTTATGCATATTTATTCATTAAAATTTAGTTTTTTTAATATGGTTGTAATTTATATAATTAATTTGCATTCAATTCCACCATAACTTATAAAAATATTCATTTTAATGTTTTTAAATTACCGATATAATTAATGACAGTTATTAATTTTTTAAATTTATTCATTCTTATTATTATTTATATCATTAATAGATGCTACATATTATATAATGTCATTGTTCAATTTAACAATTATCAAACTTATATATATATATATACATTAATTTCTCACACATAAATATTAACAAAATTAATGAAATCCTATATAGAAACACTTACACCTAATAATTATGTAATTTATTTAAAAATTAATATTCATTTTAGCATTTTATTTTCAAACATAATATATTTAAAATATTATTTTTTTAATTGGTAAATTTTATTTATATATTTTAATATTATTAGATTTATTATTATATTCTTATTTTTATTTATATTTTAAAATTATAATTTATTCATTTTCTAATATTTATTTATACATATTTATTTTCTATGTTTTAATATTTTAAATATTCATTCATCTTTATTTAAATATATATCCACATATTCTTATTTTAATAATTTCTATAATAAAAAAACTTATCCATTTTTTCAATATTTTTAAAGTATACACGTTTTTTATTATTCAATTTCACTCTTTTTAAAAATTCTTGCATTTAAGATTATATATTCATTAATAATGTTAAAGATATATTTTTAAATAAATATAATTATAAATCAATATTCACTATATTTATAAAATTATTATAAAGGAATAATTATATATTTAAATAATATTAAAATTATAGTAAATATATCAATTTTTTGGATATATTTACTATATTTATATTTATATTTATATTTATTTATTAAATATTTATATAATTATATAATTATATATAATTATATGAATATATATAATGAAATTAATATATTTATAATTATAAATAAAAAATTATAAATATATTGACAAATATATTTATTTATAAATTTATATGTACAATATTTAAAAAATTAAATATTTATAATTATAAATAAATAAATATGCTTTTCTAAAATAATTATATAATTATATAAATATAACAATATATTTAAATAATTATAAAATTATAATAAATATATTTAAATAATGTATATATTTAATATATTTACAATTATATATATATATAATTGTATAAATTTTTATTATGATAAAAATATATTTATAATTATATAAAAATATTTATAAAAATATTTACAAATATATTTATAAATATATTTACAAATATATTTATAAATATATTTATTTTTAATTATAAATTTAAATCTTTATCAGTGCTAAAGATTTAGTGCTGATAATGATATCATTTATCATCACTTATTATTTTATCACTGATAAAACCATCCCCAATATTTTAAAAAGAACCCCAATCGAACCAATTTTTGTTGCGCAGTTCAAGATCTTGTAGAAGTCTAGTGTTGTCGACAATCCCCATCAAAATTCCCTCAGATGAATCATGTCTCATATATATGGTATATTATTTTTTTATCCTCCTCTATCATTAGTTTCTTTTTTGGGTTCGGTGGTGTGTGATAGTCCAACATTATCCTTGATTGTGGGTCTCATGCTTCCACTTTTAGAATCTTTATCAATGAATTCCCCACCATCGCTCATCCTCCTCTGATAGTTCCTAGTTTGTGTGCCTTTGTGTTTATGATTTGACCCTACTATGGATCACAAAGTTCATTCTTATTTCACCATGTCGTGTTGTGGTTTTTGTGTTTCTAACCCACTCCATGACCATCTGTTTCGTCTTAGTCCTAGTGCCAACCCATTCCAAGAGCTCCCTAGAACTTCCTTGTACATGTTCTGATCGACTTCTCCACTTTTAAGGTTTGCTACTTTAGAGTGCGGTCACTGTCTAATAGTGGAAGATCATATCTCCTATAGATTTCTTAATGATGGAATATATTTTAATAAATATTTCATATAACTATCTTAAACCACATTTTACTAAGTGTTTATTACTATCTACTAACAATCCAAGAATAAAACATATATTTTTTATGCTTAAAAATTTACTATTACTTTCTTTTTCCCCAAATATCATCTCAAATGTTGAATATGTTAAAAACCATTTAAGGTATTATTGATCAACTCAAGTTCTTTTTTATTATGTTCTTATAAATATTATATAATTCGTAAAATATCCAACATTGGGTGAGGAGGTTTTTATTAACTCATCTGCCCAAAACATCTATCTTTTTCAAGCCTATAAAATAACCTCAACATCAATTCTCAAAACATTAAATAAAAACACTATATTATTTTCAATAATGGGTTAACATTAATTAGATTACATATTTAAATAAACATATGTAAGAAGAAATTATATATAAGAAACAATAGTGAATTAAAGAATATTTATTAATTAAATCCATTATCTAATTAGAAAAATTATTAAGGGTTATATAGTAACATAACAATGAATTATCATTTCAATAAGATACTGATTCATGGATAGTAAAATTTCATAAGTAGATTCCAATGAAAATAGATATTGGACAAGCTTGATAGGAATGGTATCCCTTTAACTAGTTGTATGAACATATTGTTTTTTACTATATCATTCTTATAAAGTCATCTAAAAAATAAACCATAAGAAAATCATAGGTGTGTATAGATAAATACAACTATTGAGAATGTGTAATTTTTTAGATATTTGTAGGTTTGTCCTAAAAATAAAAAAAATACAGTGGATTTTATGATGTTTTAAGACATATATAAACCCCATGGTTCTAACGTAGTAATATAATAGTTTTAAAATGGTATGCAACTTCTATTAATTGAAAAATTTACATAAATATGGTGTAATATATATAAGGAATAAAATCAAACCAAAATAAATAAACAAGATAATTGAGAATCTATAAAAAAATAAGTACGATATGTCGATAATTACACATAAAAAATGACAAATTTTGTTATGACAGTAAGAACATTTATTCAAATATCAACATTATAAATTTATAAAATGTTTGAATAATGTGTGAAGGGAATAAAAATTCTTTTCCTTATAAATTTTATGGTTAATGAAAAAGGAAATTTCATTGATATTACTACATGAATAACTAATGTGATATGTGTTAAGAATGCCAAAGGATATAAATAGAAAAAAAAAATAATGTGTTTAATTATTATATGAATTTATAGACTGTGATAAATAACTAGAAGTTACCACAAATATGAGGATATTTTTAGAACTTATATAGTTTTTGTCAAGACCCGACCCAATGGGGCTCGAGCCGCGACTCCCCATGCCCGCCTCCAATAGGCCAGGGGATGGCGACTAGCGCCGAGTAGGCTATCACACACATGGGACGCATTAGCCTATGGTACCTGTACACACGCACCCACAAACACCTCCATGCAACAGTGTAGAGATATAGAAACTGAAAAGTAAATGCATGCATACAATCTATCACAAACCAGAGTGCAATAACAAAAGTACAAAGGGAAAAACAGGGCCCACCAAAAGAAAACTACAAAAGTGTATCCAACCTGCTCTGAAGAAGGGGAACGCTTCCACAAACACCTGCCGGAAAGCTCCCTCGACACAGCTCCGGTAAACACCCCGGTGCACTCGCTCACTAAGCTCCGCCTGCTCCGGGTCCTCCTGGGACTCCGTCAAAAGGCATGTGGTCTGCACAAGACACAAACATGTGCGGGCAAAGCCCGTGCAGGGGTGAGTATAAACATACTCAGTAGGCAGCCCAAAAACCCAAAATCCAAGGGAGCAACTGAAAGGCAACAGTCCGCTCAACCCAGCCAGAGGGAACCCAGACGAGAGAGAAACTCCATCTCGTGACCATCCTCGACTAAACACAACTAGTCAGCTCAGCTCAGGTGTATGCCCATACATACACCTTGAACAATCCAGATATACTCAGCTCACGCCACAAAGCCACAAGAGGTACCGACCTCATCACCAGCAACTGTCCCAACCAGGAGAGTACACCCCATGATCATTGTCATACCAGATGACACTCATTTGAGAGATACACTCCATCGGGTCCCAAACAAACATCCCAGACGCTCACCCGAGAGACCACGCTCGTCGGATAAAATCACTGAGGAAACATCGCTGAAACACCATAACCACCAAACTCCTCGGATAGGGGATCGCCGCTAGGGTCCGCTAGGGGATACCAAGACCCACTCCGGTATACGTAGCTCACAGATAGGGGATCACACCCAGGATCCGTTGGGGGATACCACAACCCGATCTGGCACTCGACAGAAGCTTCACACTCAGATAGAGGATCATCGTCCATATAAAGATGGTCATGATGATACCTAAACCCTATCTGGTATAACTCACGAAGTAGGGGATCGAACCGACGATGCCGCAACCCTACCGAAACCACGCGCTGAGTAGGGGATCGCATAACCAACGATACCGCAACCCTACCGACACCAAGCGCTAAGTAGGGGATCGTATAACCAACGATACGGCAACCCTACTATAAACCACATGCTGAGTAGGGGATCGTATACCCAACGATGCCACAACCCTACTGAGCACGGCCCACCGCGTAGGGTATCATATTTTCTGATGATGCCACAAACCCTACGGGGTTAACCTTCTTGATAGGGGATCGCCGCCCGTAAATAAGCGGTCACAACGATACCAATAACCCGATCTAGGGTAAAGATGCTAGAGGATCCACTCCGGGCCCACCGAAGGGATACCACAACTCTAACAGTTTAAACATACCATCGCGAGGATCACAAAGCCATACGAAGGTTGTGATGCCACACGAACCCTCGTAGGAATGAACCAAGGGAGAACCCTCAACCACTGTTGGTCCAAACGTCGCTAACCTGAGCGACCCCCCACAACGCCACACTGCGCACCTCCTAGGCCAAAACCGAGGCCACCATCGCGTTCCACGCGGAAAAATACGCAGGATAGGCTGTTTACTCGCCCGAAACGGAGCACCGGTGAAAAAGGCACTATTCACTGTAGCTAGCTCGTGTGGGGCCCACACAATAATCCCGAAACTCATCAAGCGGACCATACCACGATGATCCCCTCGGAAAAACAAGCGGAATTGACTACTCGCTCGTCTAAATCGGACTCCTGGTGCAAAAGCTGCGTTTCTCCGCAAACGCCAAAACCCGGCCTCGTGGGGCCCGTACCCCGTTCACAGTCCCAACACCCGGAAACCATCTCAAAAAGACCGTCGTACCATCAGGGTCTCAACGCCACCGACGGCACGTCAATCGGACGCTCCGGGTAGAAGTTACAACGGCCCGAAGTCGTAAAATAATAGAATATTATTATTTTATACAACGTTTCTAACTCCCGGGCCACGATCCCGAACCCTTAAACCCTCAAAGTGAGTTCAAAAGGTCCGTCTCGATGCAAGGAGCGCGTCGCCGCAAACTGCTCACAAATCGGAGTTACGGTTTGCGAGTTACGGGGGTTTAAAGAACCCCCGGAACAATCTGGCCGGACCACCACAGGGTCGCCGGAAACCACCGTGCCGCCGCCGGACTCCGCCGTGCCGGAGCCGGAAACCACCGCGCCGCCGCGGGTCTCGCCGGATTCTGCCATGGCCGCCGCGGGTCTCGCCGGAAAACCGGGTTTTTCGCCGGAAAACTTCCGGGAGCCACCGGGAGCACCCCGGTGCTCCAAATTCAGATCCGAAACATGTTTCGGAAAGCTCGGGACCCGAACTATATAAATCTTATGAAAATTTGAAGAAAAACAACAAATAAACGGGATCCGGGATTTTCAAAACGTAAAACGCCTACCTCGCGGGCGAAACGCCGACGTTCTGCCTCAGATCCGCGCTCCAGAGCTTCTGTTGCACGCTCCTGGAACGTTCGCCATCGAATTCTGAGCTCGTGGGCGCTTCGTTTTCTCGATTCGGCGGAGTGGCGGCGAATAACGGCGAAGAACGGCGAAGAACGATAAAAGGGGGGGGGGTGCTGATATTTATATCAGCGGCCCGCCGGCACCAAACCCGCCTCGGACCCGACGCCCGATGCGAACAAAATTAAGGTCACCCCTAGGGTAAACGCACCGTTCTGAACGCAACGGCGGTCTCAGATTTTCCATCCGAGACTCCGTTCAGAAGTTATTCTAGCCGAAGCTCGCCCACTAACTTGCAACTTATTTACGGAAACGCCCCTGGTGGCGTTTCTCACCGCAGGCCCGCGCCCGCAAATTTTACACCCCGCCTAGGGTAAACGGCACGTTCCGGACGCAACTGTGCCCTCAGATTCCCGTTCTGAGCTACTGTTTAGGAGATATCACACCCCCATCATGTGCATAGTATAAAAATACTTAATATTTTTATAAAATTAATTCCGGGCACACCGGGCCTCGGAATCGCACACCGTCTTCTCGCCTAGCTCTGGAATTATTCGTAGAAATATTCCAAAGTCTGACAGGGCCAAAAACCCGAGTCGCTACATCCTCCCCCCTTAGAACTTTTCGTCCCCGAAAATCCCTAAGCACAAGGGAAGCGACTGGACTCTCAACTGGGTCTCACACACCAACGAGCTAACCAGCAAACAACCACTCAGGGTCTTACCAACGCCCTGAACAAAACTCGAGCAATCAACAAAAGGAAAGAGTACCGCTAAACAGTGTCTGACAAACTACTGCAGTAAGTAGAAAGACACAAGGCGTACCTCTATCCATCCGCGATGCCTCTGGGTCAACAGCCTCCAGGGCATGCAGCTGTCCTCGCCCTCGACCACCAGCTCCCTGAGCTTGGCGTGGACCACCTGGGGGTGGGGGTGGTGGCAACTGGTACTGACTACCACCGCCTCCCGCTGCACCAGCTCCGCCGCCACGTCCGCCGCCCTGCAGACCTCCTTGCTCGAGACGCTGCCTCTGCCAAGGCGGTCCATCGACCGGCTCCCTCTCAGCAGCACGTCGGGTCAGACAATCTCTAGCAAGATGTCCCCGAACATCGCAAGCGTAACACCGCCTCTCCTGCGGCTGACCAAAACTGGCCTGCGAGCCCTGTGAGCCTTGAGGCTCAGATCCTCCATCCTGGGGTCGCCTCCTGAAACGTCGACCACGTCCTGACCCCTGAGTCTGTCGTCGGCTACCAGATGTCGATCCAACCGACGAAGTCTCAGCTCTTGCGTGCCTAGCACTAACATGTGAGATCTGCTCGGCCAGAAAGCTCTCCACCACCAGCGCTCGCTCCAGCACTCCAGCATAGGTGGGCAGGCACAAGGAAACCACACCTGCTCGGATATCCCTGCGTAATCCCTGCTCGAAGGTTCGAGCCCTAAAGAACGGGTCTCGAACCATATCCAGGGAGTAGCGTGACAGGTCTGTAAACCTCGCTGAGTACTCTAACACAGTCATGCTCTCATGTCGAAGCTGCAGAAGCTCCTGGATTTGCACTGACCTCAGCGTCACCGGATAGAACTCCTCTCTGAAGAGTCTCTCAAACTCTGCCCACGTGAGCGTCTCCTCGTCATGGGACTGCGTCACCAAACTCCACCATCGCCCGGCAGAACCATGCAGAAGGCTCGCCGCTAGGACCACCATCTGATCTGGAGGTGTCCTCACTGGGAGGGAAACTCGGGTGACTGCCTCAAGCCAGTCATCAGCTGCCTGGGGGTCTGGATCACCCCGGAACCTCAGAGGTCGCTGCCTCTGGAACTCGTGCAGCGCACTCAGCCTGCGTGCAACCTCGTACTGCACCGCCGGCACAACCAGCTGCTCAACAGGTGGTGGCTCAATTGGAAGACCACCTGGAGGTGCAACCTCAGAACCTGCACCCTGCTCCACAGCCACTACACGGGGCGGTTCATCAGCACAATCCTTCTGCGGAACCCTTGCTGGTTGTCGTCGTGGAGGCATCCTGAAATACATTCAAGACACACCACAGTCAAAGAGTATATCTGGAGAGCTGACTCAAGAAGGACAAGGAAAACCCAAAACCCAGTCCTATATGATGTATATACCATTATGTCCCCGTGACCAGTGTACGAATGTCCCGAGTCGAAAGGCAGGTTATCAGAGTCCTGGTGTATGGATACGTCGGCCAACGCACCAACACTGGAGTCCCTGGCCTGAAATCTGAGCTCGAAACACCCTAACACTGCCGCTATGCAACCCAAACCAAGCTCACAGCTAGACCAGCTACGCTCTGAGATTCCAAAGGTGGAACCTCCTCTGATACCACTCTGTCACGACCTGACCCAACGGGGCTCGAGCCGCGACTCCCCAAGCCCGCCTCCAATAGGCCAGGGGCTGGCGACTAGCGCCGAGTAGGCTATCACACACATGGGAGGCATTAGCCTATGGTACCTGTACACACGCACCCACAAACACCTCCATGCAACAGTGCAGAGATATAGAAACTGAAAAGTAAATGCATGCATACAATCTATCCCAAACCAGAGTGCAACAGCAAAAGTACAAAAGGGAAAAACAGGGCCCACCAAAAGAAAACTACAAAAGCGTATCCAACCTGCTCTGAAGAAGGGGAACGCTGCCACAAACACCTGCCGGAAAGCTCCCTCGGCACAGCTCCGGTAAACACCCCGGTGCACTCGCTCACTAAGCTCCGCCTGCTCTGGGTCCTCCTGGGACTCCGTCAAAAGGCATGTGGTCTACACAAGACACAAACATGTGCGGGAAAAGCCCGTGCAGGGGTGAGTATAAACATACTCAGTATGCACCCAAAAAACCCAAAACCCAAGGGACCAACTAAAAGGCAACAGCCCGCTCAACCCAGACAGAGGGAACCCAGACGAGAGAGAAACTCCATCTCATGACCATCCTCGACTAAACACAACTAGTCAGCTCAGCTCAGGTGTATGCCCATACATACATCTTGAACAATCCAGATATACTCAGCTCACGCCACAAAGCCACAAGAGGTACCGACCTCATCACCAGCAACTGTCCCAACCAGGAGAGTACACCCCATGATCACTGTCATACCAGATGACACTCATCCGAGAGATACACTCCATCGGGTCCCAAACAAATATCTCAGACGCTCACCCGAGAGACCACGCTCGTCGGATAACATCACTGAGGAAACATCGCTGAAACACCATAACCACCAAACTCCTCGGATAGGGGATCGCCGCTAGGGTCCGCTAGGGGATACCAAGATCCAATCCGGTATACGTAGCTCACAGATAAGGGATCACACCCAGGATCCGCTGGGGGATACCACAACCCGATCTGGCACTCGACAGAAGCTTCACACTCAGATAGAGGATCATCGTCCATATAAAGATGGCCATGACGATACCTGAACCCTATCTGGTATAACTTGCGAATTAGGGGATCGAACCGACGATGCCGCAACCCTACCGAAACCACGCGCTGAGTAGGGGATCGCATAACCAACGATACCGCAACCCTACCGACACCAAGCGCTAAGTAGGGGATTGTATAACCAACGATACCGCAACCCTACTATAAACCAAATGCTGAGTAGGGGATCGTATACCCGACGATGCCACAACCCTACTGAGCACGGCCCACCACGTAGGGGATCATATTTCTAATGATGCCACAAACCCTACGGGGTTAACCTGCTAGATAGGGGATCGCCGCCCGTAAATAAGCAGTCACAGCGATACCAATAACCCGATCTAGGGTAAAGAAGCTATAGGATCCACTCCGGGCCCACCGGAAGGATACCACAACTCTAACAGTTTAAACATCCCATTGCGAGGATCACAAACCCATACGAAGGTTGTGATGCCACACGAACCCTCGTAGGAACGAACCAAGGGAGAACCCTCAACCACTGCTGGTCCAAACGTCGCTAACCCGAGCGACCCGCTAAAACGCCACATTGTGCACCTCCTAGGCCAAAACCGAGGCCACCATCGCGTTCCATGCGGAAAATTACGCAGGATATGCTGTTTACTCACCCGAAACGGAGCACCGGTAAAAAGGGCACTATTCTCTGTAGCTAACTCGTGCGGGGCCCACACAATAATCCCGAAACTCATCGAGCGGGCCATACCACGACGATCCCCTCGGAAAAACAAGCGGAATCGACTACTCGCTCGTCTAAAACGGACACCCGGTGAAAAAGGTACTATTCACTGAGGCCAGCTCGGGTGGGGCCCACGCCTGGATTCCGAAACTCATCGAACGGAACACACCATTGCGTTCCTCTCAGAAAAACACACAGGGTCGACTATTCATCCGCCAACATCGGACTCCTGGTGCAAATCTGTGTTTCTCTGCAAATGCCAAAACCCGGCCTTGTGGGGCCCGCACCCCGTTCATAGTCCCAACACCCGGAAACCATCTCAAAAAGTCCGTCATACCATCAGGGTCTCAACGCCACCGACGGCACGTCAATCGGACGCTCCGGGTAGAAGTTACAACGGCCCGAAGTCGTAAAATAATAGAATATTATTATTTTATACGACGTTTCTAACACCCGGGCCATGATCCCGAACCCTTAAACCCTCAAAGTGAGTTCAAAAGGTCCGTCTCGACGCAAGGAGCGCGTCTCCGCAAACGGCTCGCAAATCGGAGTTACGGTTTGCGAGTTACGGAGGTTTAAAGAACCCCCGGAACTATCTGGCCGGACCACCGCAGGGTCGCCGGAAACCACCGTGCCGCCGCGGGTCTCGCCGGATTCCGCCATGGCCGCCGCGGGTCTCGCCGGAAAACCGGGTTTTTCACCGGAAAACTTCCGGGAGCCACCGGGAGCACCCAGGTGCTCCAAATTCAGATCCGAAACATGTTTCGGAAATCTCGGGACCCGAACTATATAAATCTTATGAAAATTTGAAGAAAAACAACACAAAAACGGGATCCGGTATTTTCAAAACGTAAAACGCCTACCTCGCGAGCGAAACGCCGACGTTCTGCCTCAGATCCGCGCTCCAGAGCTTCCGCTGCACGCTCCTGGAACGTTCGCCATCGAATTCTGAGCTCGTGGGCGCTTCGTTTGCTCGATTCAGCGGAGTGGCGGCGAAGAACGGCGAAGAACGATAAAAGGGGGGGGGGGCGCTGATATTTATATCAGCGGCCCGCCGGCGCCAAACCCGCCTCGGACCCGACGCCCGATGCGAACAAAATTAAGGTCACCCCTAGGGTAAACGCACCGTTCTGAACGCAATGGCGGTCTCAGATTTTCCATCCGAGACTCCGTTCAGAAGTTATTCGAGCCGATGCTCGCCCACTAACTTGCTACTTATTTACGGAAACGCCCCTGGTGGCGTTTCTCACCGCAGGCCCGCGCCCGCAAAGTTTACACCCCGCCTAGGGTAAACGGCACGTTCCAGACGCAACCGTGCCCTCAGATTCCTGTTCTGAGCTACTGTTTAGGAGATATCACACCCCCTCCATGTGCATAGTATAAAAATACTTAATATTTTTATAAAATTAATTCCGGGCACACCGGGCCTCGGAATCGCACGCCGTCTTCGCGCCTAGATCTGGAATTATTGGTAGAAATATTCCAAAGTCTGACAGGGCCAAAACCCTAGTCTCTACAGTTTTTATTAATAAACATTAATCCTTTAATTCAATGTCTATAGTGAACGATGGTGAGATATAAGGATCATTATATTTTTTTATTTTGAAAACCTCAACAAAATAAAAAATTAATATTCATTTCATTAAGGTTTTATTGGAGTCTTATTTAAAATTAAAATTTTATTTGTATAATATTTCAATTTAAATATCATTATTTTATGAAAGAGAAATTGTTTTTCAAAATCATCACTCTAATTTTACAAAACCAACTTCTAGTGGGATCTTGTTTTAAAGAAATTATAATTTCTAAATTGGTTTTGAGAAGTGTAAATTATATCATTATATGTTTAAAGGTAAAAATAAATAATTTTATAATTTCGTGTGAGTTTTTTTATTAATGTATTGAATATATAACTCCCTTCTAGTGGATCTTGTTTTAGGAATATTCTTTGTTCAAATGGATTCAATAAAATTTAAGTGATTTTAATGTTTTTTTCTTTTAAATGTTTATAAGTGTTTGATTAATCTATATTTATAGTTATCATGTATATATCTAAATTTTATGATTTCCATGTATAGTGATTTCTAAAACAATAACCATTTAGAATAATTAATACTTAAATTATTTATTAAATGATTCTGATTTTGAAATTTTATCTTTAAAATAAAGAGTTTAAGTTGGTATTTTCTTGAGTAAAATTATAAATTGGACTTTTAATGTGAGGAAAAGTAATTATTACGGAATAAAGTCTCATTTTATTATATTAAACTTATTATTATCTGGATATATACATAAATCTTTTTCTAATGATATATTTTAATGAGTTTTGAAGTGTTTATAAATTAAATTTATGGCTTCATTTCTTTTCAGGGATGACTTATTCTAAATAAAAATATTTTAAGGATTTTGATATTTAGAATTTCATTATCTATTTGGTTTCATAGGGTTTATTCAATAAATGAGTGTACTTATATTTTTCTTAGTTTAAATTTTAACTATTTTTTTCTTGAAATTATAATGATATATTAAAATTATATTATACGATCACATTAGAAACATTACTCCTCCTAAAACATCTTTGTTTGTCTCTAATTTTCCCAACTGGTTTAAATAGTGTGCGCAAAAGTGATCTTATTTTTTCTCAATCTACCACAATGATTCTCTACCCAATATCTCTTCTATCATCTCAATGTTGTTTCACCCTATCCCTCTCTTCCATATTCATTTTCACTCATTCATCAGTATTTCTCACTCACATTTAATAGACCTCCTAGTTGTGCACTAAAAAACACTACCCACTTATCATATAAGGTGGTGGATGGAAATGATAAGTTTGAAGTGTTTTTATAGAACACAGATGGTAATAAAATAAAAGCATCAAGTATCCCTCTTTCTCCAATATATTAAATTGGAACAAATATAAATATTTTCTTCCAAGTATCCCTTCTACTCCCATGGATTGAAAAAAACAATGACTTTTTATAACATGTCATTATCCTGTTAGTTTTCTTTTTAGTGACCATTAGACTATAAAATTTCACTATTTTATGATATGTGAAATGTAAAAAGGATTTATAATTCAACTATTTATGAAATATGGGTCTGTCATTGGGTTATAGTATTAATATTTATTTATTCCTATAATACATGGTCTAGAATAATCTTTAGATAAATAGTGTAACATGTAATCCAACTTCAATTTTATCATCAATAACAATTTTATCCATTAATTTCATGAAATTCCAAGATCCGTGACCTTGTGTAGAAATATAACAATTACATGGATTTTTATATTCTATGGAAAGATATTTTTACATAATTTTTGAAATCCATATCACAATAAAATGACTAGAAAGAATAAGAATTTAAAAGGTTATTCTTCCATCCAATCATAATTAAATTTTATTTACTGACATATTTATTTCCACCTTTTTGTCTCACGCAACTTAAAATCAAGAACCTAGACCAAAAACCACAATTTTACCCCATGTTTGTTTATATCATTTCACCATTGTTTAAAATGGTAACTTATTAGGAATCATAATTGATAACATTCAAATTTTGGGTTCCCCTTATTTGAATTATATATAAATTTCTCCATTGATTATGAATATCTTTTTTATATTTATTTATTTTATGTAAAAAAATGAATAATTTATGATTCTAATAAGATTAATATGAATATAAAATTAATGAATACTAATTGTATGAAAAAATAGTATGAATATGGAGGTAAAAAGTTTTTAAAGTTTTCAATATAGCATATATAATACCCTTATCAAATCCTTTGTCCTTTTTTAAGTTTCTATTAAAGAAAATTTTGTTTGGAAGATTCTGATGAAAATTTAATTTTTCATGGAATAGATAATATCTATAATTGGTTGACTAAACATCGGGAAAAACCAAACATGCACACCGATGGGGGAGACACTGTAGTTTATGGATCATTTGATATGAATACCTATGTAAATGATGATGGAGATCGTATGGAAGCAATCGGAATGGAAATTGAAGATGATATTTGGGATAGTACAATGTTCTTTGAGAAGTTAAATAACTATGTAAAGTGAACATTTTATAACAGTTGTACCAAAGACACAATATTTTCAGTTGTATTGAAGAAATATAATATGAAATACTGTAGTAGATGGATTGACTCCAAAATTACAGAACTACTTGGCAAATGGAATGTAATGATACCCAAAAAAATTAACTTCCTTATCCAACATATGACACTAAACTTATTAGATGTTAAATGGGGGGATAAAAAAAATACATTTTTTCCAAATGATTTCATGTTTTGTTTTTACAAGGACATTAACTTAGTCAAGAAATGGACTAAGTGTGTCTTTAATTGATACAATAAAGATGAATCATGTCCTTTTAAATATGTAGGTTGATTTCAATCATTCCAAGATTTATAATTTTGTATTCATATCAGAAAACCCCAAGACAAATTTATTGGAATATAGATAGATTTATTAAATATTTAAAACTACATCATCTAGCAAACTCTCCACAGTGGAAGAAAATTGATTATAAATTTCATGAATTTGGAAATGAGATAATAACCTTCTATATTTGACGATCTATATATGGAATAAATTATTTTTTTACATATTAGTATACACAGTACATGTCCAGTTATGTTGCAAAATTATAACTTACTACCACAAATTATGGATAAACCGAAAATACATTATGTAGCCTCTTCTTATATTTGGACCAAAACAGTTCAATAATGATAGTGATGTCTATTTGGATCCATTGATCATAGATTTAAAATTGATGTTGGATAAAATTTTTAGAACATATTATTCTCAAAGAAGTGAATAATTTATATTGAGGGTCGTGTTGTATGGGGTGGTAAATGACTTTTCTGATCACGCAATTTTTTTAGAAAATATCAATAAATAAGTTTTGGGGTGTCAAATTTTTTAAGAATGGACACACTCAGTTAAGTTTAAATATTCCTAGAAGATTGTGTTTTTATTAAATTGTAAATTTTTACCTTGACAACATAAATACTGATCCTAGATGATAGTGTTTTATGGGAATATTTTACAAGGTAAAACACTATCTCTACTAATGGGTGATCAATTGTTCGATAATATAAAATATATTGACATTTTTTCGATAATCCATTTTCAAAAAAAAATTTAAAATAAAAAATAGATCAATTTTATATGGATTAACATACTAGAATTGTTCGTATTTTAGACATTTTATGAAAGTCATTCACGTATAAAAAAATCATATTTGGTAGTGTTATTGACACAATACTAAATGTTTTTGGAAAAAAAATGGAATCAAGGCTAGGTTAGACATGATTTACTTGGGTATAAGAGAAGAGTTAATACCTATGAAGGGTAAAGGTCATACTTTTCTTTCTACGATAGATTACAGTCTATCCAGACTAGAAAAATGGTAGTTTTACATTATCCTTCAATGTGTAAAATTATGAGAGGGGCATTCACAAAATATAAACAATGTCATCTAAATTAAAATTTTGACTTTACAAATAAAAAAATAACATGAATCCTATGTTTTGATTAAAGACTTCAGTCCAATCGCTTTATGTGTCATTTTTCTTAAATTTTTTTGACATACATTAACTGGACTCGACTTATTTTCCAAATCCATATGTAGTAAGTTTATTGACTAGGAGAAGTTTCTAATCATGAATAATGAGGTTGTTGTCATATTATTTTTAATTATAGATGTTCTTCACCTAATAATTATTTGATATAATGGTCCACCTAATTGGTTCACTTTGTTAAAGAGGTTCAAATATGTGGTACTTTCCATTACAGAATAATATACCCCATTAAATGGAATATGAAGATTTTGAATGGGTACGTCATGAATCAAAGTCATCCAGCAGTTTTTATTGATAAGTGATATATTTTTAAATAAGTTGTTTATTTATGTAACTATTAACAATAAAATATTGAATTCCTTGGTCTCCTAAATTCTCATCACATTGGATTCCTTATGGTTGAAGGGATATTCAGAATATATGTTGTTATAATTACCATCATAGACTAAGAACAAGATCAGATTTAAATTTTATATAATACTAAATAAGTTGATCCATACTTTTAAGCCAACAAAAATTATTACACATTTTAATCCTCCAAGGGATTAAGGATTTATATCAAATACATATAATCAATAGTTTATAGGATAGTTCCATGATCGTATTTATAAGGATTTATCTGAAAATATAAATTCTATTTCTAAATGACTATGATGGATCACCAGAGGACCACATGAAAATGTTATATCTTACAATGGATTTGTAATTAATGGTTATACATTATATAAAAAAATAACATGATAACCATTGTATGATGAAAAACATTATAGATGTTGTTATGGTGAAAGTAATACACATAACTGGTTCTAAAAATATAAATCCAATTTAAGAGAATATTTAAAATTTTAGCATCATTGAATAAATATATGATATTTATTATAAAACATTTCAAGTTCTTATTTTCCATAGTAAATAGGTTGAAAATAGTAGTTTACTGAGTGCTGATGAAATGGGATTCATGAAGGTGAATTTCAGTGTGGAAGGATAATGGATGATCTATTCATAATGGAATCACATGTAGGGTAGGTATTTTATATCTTAGTTCCAGTAAAAAATAATTGTCCAATTATCCTAGTGGTTACTAATTAAACTATAGGGTAAGATGAAAATTTAATCAAGGATGATCTTGTCATTGGGATCTCACAATCATTTCATAGTTGTACTAATGTAGATAATGTCTTGTATGTTAGACAGGACCAGAAAGTGGGGATTTTGATTCTTTATAGAGGAGAAAAATCCATTTAATCTCTAATGAAAATAAATATAGTTCAATGAGTAGGTTAAAATGTTTTTTAATATACTATTGTTTTCTGCATAATATTACAGCTTCTCTACCATATTTACATATTCTAAATTAAATGTTTGACTAATAATGAAGACAATGACTTCAACACATGATGACGTTCCCAATTTCATGAAAGAATAGGTGGTTGGTTCTGAAAAAATATAATTATTAGGTGATAAAAACCATGTTAATGAAATAATAATAATGACACAACATCACGATGCTGAATAAAATTATCTAGGAAAAAAGTAAGGGTATAAAATTTTAGGTTGTTAGGAATCAACATGGCCATCCTGTTGAACCCATCATGTCAAGGTTAATTAGTTATATTGGGGAGAAAATGAGGATGAATGTGGTGATTGATAAAGATTAATGGATCCATGTCCAACTTGTAATGAAGGATACTATTTGGGAAGATATAAAGGTAATGTTAGGATATATACTCTATTTTACTAAAAAAATTATATAATGAGACTTTGATTTAATTTTAATTATTCTTTATAGTGTTCATTTATTTTAGATAATTAATATTATATATATTTCTAAATGTTCAATAGAAAATATCATAGAGGTTATACACTTCTTACCAAGTATCATCTTAGGGATGATGATGGAAAAGTAAAGCATCAACCAAAAGTTACTTATGCACAAATTAAAAAGCAAGAAACATTGAATTATTTAATCAATTGTCAGGATGAGGAATAATTTTAGGTAAATTATAATTAATATTATATTAGTCGATAATTTTTATTTTATCCAATTTTATTTAAAATTGTTAATTTATGAAACAATAAAAGAGTGATAAAAATAAACAATATGAATCAAAACCAATGTACCCCTATCGCAAAGTTGGTAGGGGTACGCTTCACTAGAGAATAAAATTGTATGTATTTAAAATAAATTAAAAATGATTTATATGATATGAAAAAATATATGTTACCTTTTTATATAAATATTGATTAATAAAAAAATTTGAATCCAATTCCATCCAACATCATATGCAATGGAAGGAAACCTGTGTAATGATGGAGGGTAAACTACTTGATGAAAATGTAAAAGATGTATGAGAAACATGTGTAATTATGGAATAATAGTAATTTGATATGATTTATAATAATACTACATAAAAATATTTATTTATTTTTATGTGTCTTTTATATAGTTTAGACACAAGAATCGATGACAACCATACCCGAAGAAAAACTACTTTCAATAGCTCTAAAGTAGTTAGAATAATATGGTCGCATTAGAGGTGTAGGTTTTGGGGTGTCCACTGAAACATATTTTTAGAATAAAAAACTTCCAATAAAATACATATCAAATTGTGAATTTATTATAGGATAAGATAGATTCTTTTAAATATATTATTGTTCGGTCCAGTTTAGAATACCAATATATGTGAAAAGGTGAAATCAATTCAGTAGTGGAACTAAGATTAGTTCATGAATAACCAAATAACCCCACTTGATTTGAGGCTAGTCATTACCCTCAACTTCATACCTTATTTAGGGTAATAAATTCTTTCATCGCTATTTCCCCTAAATGTGAATCATATCAATTTCGATAACTTTAAACTGCAAAAATTCTGAAGGGTAATGTTGTATCTGATTTCTATCTATCAATACCCATGCACCACCTTGCTGTCTGGGGTACAGTGTATAATATTCCTAAAGACATGATACATAATAAATAACTCTTAAAATATCATTTGATAGTGTTCATTGAAGTATATCAAGTGTCAAGTTCTAAGTCTCTTGTTCCACTTGAAGATCCAGATATTACAACAATCAATAATGTTATTGTAAATTTAATAGAGTGGGTGTATAGTAATATAAATATGGATGTGGTATGTAATTTAAATATTTTCACAAATTAAATACTCCTAAAAGATAATGAAAAAATGTCTAAAGTGAGGAATGATTATATATTTGGATAAAACAATGGGGAAATGAATGTTTGGATCAAGACAGTCTGGTAAATCAATAATGAAAATAAAAAAGAGTTTTCAGGAGTTCCTTCCCCCACCAGTTCGACTGAAACTTATAATATCATTATAATTTCAAAAAAAACGACATTAAAATATATATATATATGTTTCCTAAATTCCACATGAATAATAAATATTTGGAACTTTCATTATATAAGCAGTTGTTCTCAAGAGTATAAATGAGATTCTTGAGTTTGACTGGTTGTGTGTGTCAGTTGAGAATACATGAATAATGTACATTTTCATAATACTTATGTAAAATAAATGATCTATATGTTCATTAAGGGTATTAACTATTAATATTTTCTATATGTGGTTATATTACTACAATATAAAGGAAAATCCCAGTGAATCATAGTTTGGATTAATTAATCCCTATATCGTTTCAATAGTGGAAATTTTATTGGAGTTTTAATAAATGGATAAGAAAGAATACAATATAATTGATGTGTTTGAGAAAAAAATAACAAATGACGTAATCTATTTAATTCCTATAATGTAGTGATAAACTATGAAATGAATTATATCAAATATATTTTTGTTTTTTGTTTTATTAATTATTGGTTTTTGTTTTTTAGGAATCATTGGGTGTTGATCGCAATCACTCCAGATACCCCAAATATTTTCTTTTTGTATCTTATGCATGGATTTACAAAAAACTAACAACACATGATGTCTATTGTGAATTTTTAATGCACTGTAATCACTATTTTGTTGATAAACTTCCAATTATATGATTCAATTTGCGTTCTGACAAGATTTTTTTCCTAATAGGGTGATTTGTATATATTGGCTAAATCATGGTATGAGGTCAGTGACTGAAAATAATAAGCATTTGGAATACATAAAATAGAAATATATTAATTAATTTTTAGTACTATTTTACTATGAAAACATAATTTATAACAATTTATTTATTTTCACCAATGTTTATGGAGTTTCTAAAGCAAGATAAAACCAACAATTATGGATATTATGTTTGGAAGTATATGAAAGATGTCATATTCCATCAAAATAATAGAATCCCCTAATAGGTAATTTTTATATTTAATTAAAATTTCATTAAAAATATTTATTAATAGTTTTTATTTCTATATTCTATCAGTACTATGAATATTGTCGACAATCTATATACTCAAAAGAAGATGTAAATTTATTAAGAGATGATTGGGCAGCATACATGATGTTACAGTGTTTTCCAAAACCAAATATTGGTTACTACCATCTATGTTTGTCATCTATTATGGGCTATGAACTCATATATACAAATGGGATGTGATTCATGAGTATTAAAATTCATATATATTATTTTTTATTTGTTTCTCAAGTAGTAGTATAATAGAGGAAACCGATTTGTTTAGAAATGAATGTAAATAATAAATGGTTTCACAATGTATACATACATCCTTAACATGTGACATACTAATAATTATTTAGTTAATTTTCTCCCCATTTTCTCTAATTTTTTAATTAATTGCCTTATCATTTTTATCTGATATAAATTTTGATAAATTTGTAAATTACCTCAAAACAAACATCACATGATTAAATCTAAGAAAAAAAATTAGATTATTTTGACACATTAGTAAAACTGTTTATAATTCATTTGTGACATGTAAGAATTTACCTCATGTCAATATGACACCTGATGTGGTCGGTATGACTCGAAGTGCATGTTTTCAATAAAAACATGATATTTTAGTTTGAAACGTGCATCACATCTCCAAAACCATGTAAATGATCTCAGATTATTTTAAAATTTTACGGATATAATCTATAATATATTTTTGATGTTATGAATCAACCACACATAAATATGATACTTGATGCAGTCTGTAAAACACTATGTACATATTTTCAATATAAAATTTCTATTTTAGTTTAAAATTCACGTCACATGCTCAAAAATTAAAAAATGATCTCAGATAATTTTCTAACTTTAATAAAATGATCCATAATACATTTTTGATGTCTAGGAATTAACCACATGCCAATTTTACACATAATGTTGTTGATATGTCTCAAAGGGAGTGTTTTTAATATAAAACTATAATTTTATTTTAAAATAAATAACATAGAAAAATATGAGAAAATGAGTTAATATTTTTTTCAAACTTTAAAACAACAGTCCATATTTTCTTTTTCACCTATAGGAATTGACTACACATAATTGAGACACCAAATTTGGTCAGTATGATATAAGGTGTGTGTTTTCAAAAGAAAAGTTACATTTTAGTTTAAAACATACATCTAATATCTAAAACCGTGAAAACAAATGATCATATTTTTTTCAAACCCTAGTAAAACGGTCTATAATTCATTTGACACATATGGGTATTAGTCTCACATCAATCTAAAAAATGATGTGGTGAATATGTCTTAAAGTGCATGTTTTCAATTCAAAATTGTAATTTTTGTTTAAAACACGCATCAAATAGATGAAAATGAGTAAACAAAGTCGTATGGTTTTCAAAATTTAGGAAACAAATTTCCAATTCATTTTTGATGTATGAAAATTGAATGTACATCAATCTGACACATGATGTGTTCAATATGACATAAAATGTGTTTTTTCAATATATAAGTTCCATTTTAGTTCAAAATGCGAATCAAATTTCCAAAAACAAACAAATGATATCGTATTGTTTTAAATCATTATAAATATTATTCATAACATATTCTGACATGTGTGAATCAAATTCATATCCATATGATATCCATTGTGGTCATTATAACTCTAAATACATGTTTTCAAAATAAAAGTGTCATTTTAGATTAAAATACATGTCACATGCTAATGATTGAGTAAATGGGATCATATTATTTTTAAACTTTTGTAAGGTTATACATAATTCATTTTTTGATATGTGGGAATTGATTGCAGGAAAATATAAAATATGATGTGGTTGATATGACTCAATGTGAATGTTTTTAATATCAAACATTAATTTTAGTTTAAAATTCACCACATATAAAAAACCAAGAAAATGAGTTTGGATTATTTTAAAATTTAAGGAAAATGGTCCACAATTAATTTGAGACTGATATGATTCATCTACTCATAAATTTGACACTAGATGTGGTTAGTATGACTCGAAGTGTGTGTTTTCAATACAAAAGTTCCATTTTAGTTTAAAACACACATAAAATAGCCAAAATAAGAAAATGATCTAAGATTATTTTAAAAAAATAGTGAAATTGTCCATAATTAATTTTTTGGGTATATGAATTGACCTCTCATCAACCTGAGACACAATGTGGTCAATATGAATCAAAGTGTATGTTTTCACTGCAAAAGTTCTATTTTAGTTCAAAACACACATCAAACAGCCAAAATTGAGAAAATATCACAATTTTTCTAAAATTAATTAAAATGATATATAATTAATTTTTAAAGTGTAGTAACTAACCGTACATAAATCTGAAACATAATGTATTCAATATTACTTGAATTGTGTGTTTTTAATATAAAAGTTCTATTTTAGTTTTAAACACACATCAAATAGCCCAAATTGATAAAATTAGATCGTATTATTTTAAAACACTAGAAAAATTGTCCATAATTCATTCTTGACATGTAAGAATTTATTCCAAACAAATATGACACCTGAGGTGGCCTGTATGACTTGAAGTGTGTGTTTTCAATACAAAGTGTCATTTTAGTTTAAAACTCCCATCACATTTTCAAAACCAAGAATATGATATTTTATTGTTTTGAAACTTTAAGAAAATGAGCCATAATTTATTTTTTATGTGTAGGAATTTAGTACACATCAATTAAACACCTAATGAGGTCAGTATGACTCTAGGTATGTGTTTTCAATGTAAAATTGAAATTTTAGTTTAAAATGAATATCACATGATAAAAACTAAGAGGCCAATGTAATATTGTTTTCAAACATTATTTCAATGATCCATAAATTACTCTTGATGTATATGAATTGGTTTCATTCCAATCTGACAAATGTTGTGGCCAATATGTCTAGAAGTGAGTGTTTTTAATATAAAAACCATCATTTTAGTTTAAAATGCATTATATAGAGAGAAAACACGTTAGGATTGTTTGAAAACATTAGGGAAATAGTCCATAATTAATTTTTTTACTTTTAGAAATCAACTAAACATAAATCTAACACTATATGTGGTTTGTGTGACTTTAAGTGCATGTATTCAATATAAAAGGGTAATTTTTGTTTAAAATAGGCATCATATAGCCAAAATTGGTTAAATGAGATCAGATTATTTTAAACATTTAGGAAAATAGTCCATAATTCAATTTTCACATGTAGGAATTGACCTCAACTAAGTCTAACATACTATTTAGTTTATATGACTAAAAGTATTTCTTTCCATTAAAAAAATCTATTTTAGTATATAACACACATTAAATCACCCAAACTGATAAAATGAGATTTAATTGATTTCAATCATTAAGAAACTGATCCATAAATCATTTTTCATGTGTATAAATAGGTCATACATAAATTTGACACATGATGAACTCTATGTTACTTGAAGTGTGTGTTTTTAAATATGAAAGTTTCATTTTAGTTTAAAAAACACATCAAATAGACAAAACAGAATAAAACATCTTAGATTGTTTCCAAATTTTATTAAAACATTCCATAATTAATTTTTGACTTGAAAGAATTGATCCAACATCAATCTAGAACATGATGTAGTAGGTGTTACATAAATTTAATCTTTTAAAATATAATAGTTACATTTTAGATTGAAATGTGCATCACAACTCCAAATCCAACAATACAAGATCGAATTGTTCTCTCATAATTTTATCTGATATTAATCAACTAATTTCTTTATCCATTTAATCTTATAATTAGTAAATTTTCCCAAAAATAAATCTTGATTATGAATAAGAAATAGTGTGAAAATTGGAGTACTTTTCTCAAAAAGAAATTCCTCTTGAATTGGATCCCATACGTAGTGAGTTTTTTATCACCATAGATGAGACACAATTAAATAAATCCTTCTTTTATGTAAAAAAATAAATTGGGTGATGTGTAAAAATCAACTACAACTCAATCTGATATATGTTGTTCCTGTTATGACTCAAAGTATGTGTTTTTAGTTTAAAAGCGACACTTTGTGATTAACTTATATCTTTATAGTATTACTAACATAAGAATGATTTTCTTATATAGGTGAATTATTTTGATCGAGAAGGGGTGTTTTTTTGGTAGTAACATCACCAGCAGTCTTGGGTGAAACACATAGGAACATTGATATGTTTTAATTCCCATGATAATTTATACTTACTCATTTAATTATAAAAAATAATGTTTAAAATGTATGTAATATAATGTTTTTTCTTATATTTGTGTTGTAAATTTTATTTTAACTAAATACTATATTTGAAATCTATTTTGATGCTTTTTTTATGCTATAGTGTGCTATAATTTTAACATCACTCTACAGTATTATTCCCCTTTATCAGTCCTCAAAATAGTGTTGATAAAGGTACCATTTATTAGATCTAGTAAAAGCATTGATAAATGGATCCTTTATTATCGCTTCTAAAATAGCTGATAAATAGATCCTTTATCAGTTCTATTACAACCACTAATAATGGACAAGGTATTTTAATCATGATCTGATTTTTAGAACTTTTTTTATGACAAAGTACTATTTTTAGCATTGTTAATGGTATTATTTGTACTAGTGTTGACATCATAATTACATAATATTTTTTAGAATCTTATGACACAGAACATCATTGGAGAATCGCCTAGCATTCTTAAACTGATGGACAGTCTAAAATAACTATTAAAACAATGGAATACATTTTGAGATCATGATCACTTTATTTTCAAGGTGTATGGGATTAATAATTAACATTGTTATAATATTATAATTGAAATAGTTTCCATTCAAGTATTCAAATGGAGCCATATGAAGCTTTATATAGAAATATACTCCATAATACATTGTGTTGGGATGAATTTGGGGAATGGAAACTTTTAGTACTTGACGTTTTTCAAGAGACAACAATAAAGAAAAAGAATATTCAGGCCCATATTAGAGTATTTCAATGTAGTAAAAAGGGTTATGTCAACAATTGGAGTAAGGATTTAGATTTCAAAGTGAAAGATCATGATTTATTTAAGTTCTATCCATGGAGGGGTGTTATAATATTTGATAAGAAATTTAAAATTGGTCCCATGTACATCAAACACTTTTAAATACTTGAAATAATTAGAGTTGTTTCTCACCATTTGGTTATTCCCCCAAGTCCCTCAAAAATTACATGATGTTTTCCATATATCATTATTTTGGTAGTACATTAGAGATCCAATGCATGTTCTCCCCTATGATGAAATAGAATTTTAAGCTAATATATCTTAATTTTAATAACCAATCCAAATTCTTAATAATAGAGAGTAACAATTTAGGAATTAAACAACTCAACTGGAGAAGGTAATTTGGAGAAATCGTCCAATAGGGGAAGCAATTTTGAAACTTAAGGATCTTATGAAGAGAAACTACCCTCATATGTTTAGTAAGTTATATCCATGAAATATAGAGGGTGAAATTTTTGTATGAGGTAAGAATTTAACACCCTTATATATTATGATTTATTTACTTTTAAATTAATTCAATCTCTTTGATAACATGTGATGAATGCAACACGAGGTTTAAATGAAACATAATACTCTATTTAAATATTATTATCAAAACATGACAGTTTTAAACTAGATGTTAAATTGAAGAGTATAAATAAAAATACTTAAAATATGAGTAAAATATATATTCTACAGACGTTCATTTGTTACATATTTATTAGAAATAAAAATATGGATAATTTGAAAGTAAAATAAATGTTTTCTGAAAAACAATATTGTTTTCGAAGAAAGTTTCATTGCTTCTTGCGCACTTATGATAAAATTAATTTTTGAAAATTTTACAAATTTTTTTGATAAAATTAAATTAATTATTTAAATATTTATATCAAAATTATCTTAGAGTAATTTTTTGGGATTTTTCTGAAGAGTTTAATTTATCGATGAATAGTGGAAATATAGATTTTTATTAAAAAATGACTTTTTTTTAATTATTTAAAAAGTTAAATTATATTATAAATTAGTTTTAAAGTCAAATTAGGACAATAATATTAAAATTTAACAATTTTTTTATTGTTATTAATTTTATGTCCAATTTCAATATAAAACTATTTCATACTTATCAGAATTTTCTCTTTAGAACCCCGCTTTTTCATCACGTCTGCGTATATAATCTTAAATTGGATTATTAAAATTATTTGAATTTAATATTAAAAATTGGATTATATATTTTTAATCAGATTAATTTATATTATAAAATATGGTAAACATAATTTTTTTATTTATGAATAGTAAAATCAGTAAAAATTAATTACCATGTTTAAGGTATAAAGTCATTTTCTAAAGGGTTCAATTAAAATGATAAGGGTTAAAATTACCTACATAAATTTAAAGTGCCTATTTTGTGCACAAATATTGACCTTATAAATTATTTGGGTTGATAATAACCCATTTTGGAGGCTATTAGCATGATAAAAACATGGGTGAAATTGATTCTTTTCAAAAAAAAATCCATGTGTGTCCCCTCCCCCACTTATAAAAGGCCACCCCCTCTCCTCCCCTCTTCAAAAATTAAAAACTATTTGATTAATGAATACACTAACCAAATAACTTACCTAAATTACTGCACTAAAAATATAATCCTTTTTTGGATAAAAAATCATCATTGGAATGCTTTTGGTTTAAACCTAAAAAGGTCATCTGTAGAAGTGGAAATGTTTTTAAACGAGTGTTAATTTATTTTCCTCTTCCAAATATTTAAAATATTATTAAATAATAATATTATAATAAAACCATTATATATCTTATAATAATTTGTTATTTTTTTAGGTTAATGACCAATATCCATAACCTCTTCCTTCAAATGTTAAACAAAACAATCAATCTTTTGTACGGCGGAATATCGTCTCGCGAACCGATTTAATTTTTTGTCCACCACCACCTTTTAATGATGTATATAATGATTAATTTAACACATTTATATTATATTTATGATATTATTATTATTTAAAATTAATATCACATATAATATCTTACTTGCTATTTTTTTATAATACAATAATGTCGCTCGTGTGTACAGAGGACTACCGCCTCGCGAAGCGATGTGATTTATTTTTGACATATGATTTACCTAGAATATAATAAGGGTAAAATTAATGAATATATTTTATATATAGGAAATTATAATTATTATTAAAAATTAATATATCACTCGCTTCCAAACCCATTCACTCATTAAGGGAATGATATCGTCCCTTGTGGGTATGTATGACTTACCGTCTCCACCAAGAGTTACTGTTGGGTTTCCATGTACAATGTTAATATATGGTTCTAAGAAATTATATAATAAAAAAATATGATATTTATAATATTAATATAATTTAGGAGATGATTTATATCTATACTGTACACAATAATCAGGTCTAACATGGAAAAATGTGTGTTAGAAAACAAAGAAATTAACACCCAAAGTAATGAAAATAATGAAATATTATTAACAAACAGATGAAAAAAAATTAACAAACAGATGGTAAAAAGTAATAAGAGGATAATATATGATATTATAAGTTTGAAAATGATTATTTTATAAATTAATAACATTCTTAAAATTATTATATAGTAAATCAAATCATGTTTAACTAAATGAAATATTGAGGTAAGGGAGTGCATCTAATTTTTCATTCATTGTGGCATATTCTATTATTTTGTGCCTAATTTCTTTATATGGTGTAAATAATCTCATTTTTACATTTAATTTCATGAATAAATCATACTCCATGGTATTTTATATTTTTATTTTAATTATTTTATTTAAATATATTCGACTTGAAAATTAAAAATTGGTAAAAACTTTTATAACTCAATTTCTTTTCATTTGGTTATATTACTTTTTTTATTGCCGTGAATATCTAATATTATGTTTTTTATGAATTTTTAAAATATTTTTTTATATTAAATTATATTACGTGGATTAAAATTTTATTGACACAGTTTTTTTGATTGATTAGTTATCACTTCATTTTTTGATCATTGAAAGAAATTTCACATCAATTTCTTTTTCATTGTGACATATTTGTTAATATACAACTATAAAATTTTATGGTGTGTATATAGTACCCCTTTGATATATTTAACACAAATAACTATTTATTCATTATTTTTAATGTTTCAATTCATGTTTATCCATATTATTTGTATCATGTTTATGAATATTTCATAAACCGTATACCATTCTTACAAGTAGTGTTTACTTTGAAAGTTATATGATCAACTGGGGAAATATTGATAAATCTATATTATTTAATCAGTGAGAATATATCTTATAAGAAATACTAGTCATGAATTAAATCTATTATTCATTACATTAAGAATTATTTGGAAACTCAATTATGGGTTGGGCTAAAAATTATATAGTCAATTGATACATCGACAGGTCTAATAAGAAAAATTAGTTCGTGTAGTAAAATGGTTTTTAACTATAGTTTTAAAACTTCTTGTGAATGTTCATGAAAATGTAGGTATAATGATTTATGATGTCATTAAGTTCAATAATTAATCATTTATTTCATTTATAATTCAGTTATTTTTATTATCTATGAGATATCCACAATGATTATTCTTTTAATGGAATGTGTTCTCAGCTTTTTACTTTTCTATAATGATTATTATTTATTGATTCGTGATATATTCCACTATACATAACCCTTATATTTCATTTGAGATCACACTTATTTTTTTCCCTTTCCCCCAGGATATGAAGAAGAAATCTTTGAATGAGTTTTCATGGAATCTTTTCATTTAATTTTATTATATATTATGTTTTATTTTCTATTGCCAGTGTAAAATGGGTATAATGTATGTATCTATTTCTCAAAAACAAATAAACTTGTTAGCCTATTAGGATTTGAAATCCTTTTGTATTTTCTAATGTAATAAATTGGGTACCAGATATAAGTTACTAGATTCAGGTTTGTTACATTGTGAGCATGGTTTTTCAACTGTTTTTGAAAATAGAGCACATTAGGAACCATTAGTGTGTTAGGTTATGGACATATGAAAACCTTAGTGAGTGTGGCACCTCAAGGGGTTATTATTGTGATATAAATATACCATATATTCACTTAATATCATTAGGATTCATATTATTTATCACTTAGTGTTCCTTAATATGTCCAAATTTGTATTCCTCTATGCTGTAGCTCAATTGATCTTGGTTTTATACATGATTTTATTGTTTCTTATTTGATTTCTCACATATAAATCAAATGGTATTTCCAAGTATTTATCTTTTTTATAATTTATTTTATCCTCCACATACTAGAAATATTAATGGTATATTTGTTTTATTAAATTCTTTCAAGGAAACCATATTTTTTTTAAAAATGGATTTTCATTTGAAATTTACTTATAAATTGGTTTTCCATTAATACTAGAACTGACAGTTTTATAAGGATTTTATTTGTTTAGATTCATGGTTCTATCATACTATTTATTTTCCACATACCCAATATATTACCACAGTAATAAGTATATCTATTTTTTAGTGTAGGGGTAAATGAAAGGGCATCATGTATTTCACTGACATATCTTGGATGTTATCATCTTTCAAGAGGTTCAGGATGGTGGTGACAATTGATCAAGTGGAGACTTGGCTTTGATCTCATTTAGTTTTCTTATTTTGTTTATCCTTAAATATTGATTTTTTCATGGTTAAGTTATCCTTTATTTAGTGTTTAACTCTATTTTTTTCTCCTTTTTGTTACACATGGGATATTTATTTCTTTTTGTTTCAATCTTTATATTGTGACAGGTCATCTTGGGTGATATGTCATGTTGACCTGAGTTAATTCATTATAAAATAGTATAAAAAATAACTAGGTATACTTGAGATGAAAATTCTTGGGATTGGATCAGGTTCTACGGTAAATAGCTATTAGGGATGTCAAAATACATTTAATAAGTGTGGATGGGTGCCTAGCCCACTACTTCAACGACTGATATCAGTTACCATGCGTGTCCAGGGATTATTATCAAACTCAATATTATTTTTTGAGGTTATCTAAATGAAATTTATTTTGATTTATTTATATTAACTTTTTTTTTCAAATTTTATGTCTCTAATTCACTAAATCCATGGTTTCGTTAAATTCTTTTCATTTAAAATCTTAAATATGGATACTCGGATTCAACTATTGATTCAGAGTTTTTATATTTTTCTAATTTGATGTTTTTTGTGTTTATATTATAAATATCATAGAATATATCTTCTAAATCCCGTAGAGGAATCTATGATACCAGTTCCATTGGAAAATCCTCTAGAAGAACCATCGTTGGTGGAAGTTATTATCTATACAATTCATACTCCACATCAGGTGGGTTTTGGAAACTAGGGTTGAGTCCTGGATTATGGATTATAATTTACTAATTAGAATCAAAATATCTTCTATAGTGACAAGGGAACCTAATAATATAAATATTAGATCAAGTGGATTAATAGGATCGATCATTTTTTGAAAACTCCATTAGGACTCTATGATAGGGTTTCCAACATACCTTCTTAAAGGACTATGAAGAAAATAGTAGGAATCTATCATGAAACTTATGTTACATGATGATCTTACTAAGATTTATTTTAATGATAAAATCAACGAAAAAAATTATCCTGGACATTATGAGTGGAAAATACTTAAGAATTTTTTACTTTAGAGTTAGGGGATAATTCAGTTATGGGATATTCCACTAGTTTTACCAAGTTGGTTACCTTTTCACCCGATCTTGTTTCTAAGGAAAAATTAAATTCAAAGAAGTTTGAGATGGGTTTGAGGGATGATATTCGGTCAATAATGATTATATTATACCTACTAACCTTTATTGATGTTCTTAATAAAGTATGTATGGATTAGGAAGCCAAATCTGGGAAAATAGGTTTTGGTGGAGCTTCAGTTGAAAAAAGTGATAGCAAAGGAGTGACATCTATCCAGAAAAAGAAAAGAAAACTAGATCAATTGAAACTGTTTATATTTTTCAAGGATTAGTTAAGCAAACATAATGTATATTTCTATCAGTGTGGGAGTCTTGAATATAAAAACCTAACTGTGTTGAAAAATCCATAAAATTTCGTCATTTTAGATAGTTTGTTCATCTTAAGAATTTTTTTGAAAGGATTTCCCAAGGTAGTATAGATAGATCCAATATTACCAAAAGATCTCACGTTTCTTATGAATCATAAAAGGTTGTTAGATCTCAATATCATGCTAAGGGGGAAAATCACACTATGAATAAATCTTTGGGAGGATCATTGACTATATGTTTTTAAGAAGTAGAGTATGCACCAGGAGAATTTGAAGCAGTTTTAACTACAATGTGATGTATAGTGTTTATTTCATCCTCTATGGTTTCGAAATTGTTTGGTACAGGTGAAACACATTCTTTAATATAGACAAAGGTGATTTTAATTTTGTTATTATTCTTTAATATCATGTTTTTCATGTTCAATATTTCTATTCCCTTATGAAAGATGGAGGAGCATAGTTTGAAATATCCCATAAGTAGGGTGAAGACTTCCAACCTCAATATTTTTTGGGACATCATAGTTCTTAATATTGACCTATTTCAACTTATCATTAGAATAGATTGTATGAATAGTTTTAAGTCATAGATTTCATATTACCATCATTGATTTCAGTTTCTATCACCTAATTCGGTCCCTCATATCTTTTTGGGTGAGTGGAATTCTAGATCAAGGAGAGCGGGGAATGTTGTTCAATATTCAAGAGTGATCACATGCTAGTTACTAAAGATATTGAATGAAATTTTTTATCTACATTTGAGAAGCCCACTTCCTTTAGTGGTTATTTCATACCCATAGGTCATTCCTAATAAATTTTATTGGTTCCACCTTAGAGAGAGGTCGAATTATCTGTTGTCATTCCTCGAGGAAAATGCCCATTTCTACACCAGCATATCATATAGAACCTAGTGAGTTAAAGGATCTTAAATTTTTTCAGGAAAATATAGTTTCTAAAAGATTTAATCATTGTAGTGTGTCACATTGGGCTTTACTATTTCTATTTTAATGAAGGAAGTGATAGGCCATAGGCTTTGTGTTAATAATTGAAAGCTTAATAAGGTGACTATTAAGAACAAATTTCCCTTACCTAGTATTGAAGGTCACATTGATCAAATGATAAGAGCTAGATAGTCTTATAATATTAACCTATAATCAGGGTACTAATAGTTTAGATTCTGGGAAAATGATATTCCTAAGACAACATTTAGGATCGAGTATGGGAATTTAGTGTATCTAGTTATTCCATTTGGTCTTGATAATTCTCATGAAATATTTATGGCATAGATGAATCATATATTCCATCAGATCATAGAATATATCATTTTTGATTATATGGATTATATTTTGGTGTACTCCAAGTCGGAGGAAGAAAATATGGATCATTTGGATATTATCTTTAGAATCTTGAAGGAACGTCATCTGTATGGAAAAGTTTCTCAAATGTGAATTTTGTAGTTAAGAACTGATGTTTCTAGGACATGATATATATAAGAGGGAAATCTCAGTGGATATTGAAATTTTTTAGTCTTTATTCATGGGAGAAATCAATAAAGGTGTTCGAAATTTGGACCTTCTTGGGCTTAGTTAGTTATTTTTTGTAGGGTTTTCATGATTTTTCTAAGCATATGTCCCTTTGATATAATTGTTCCATAAGGGGGTTAGGTTTATGTTGAATGAAAAATTTAAGAGATATTTTTGAGTAACTAAAAGTGAGTTAGATATGGTTTTAGTTCCAACTCTTCTGCAAATATTTTTTGGGCTATAATGTATTCTTGGATACCTCATGTATGGGATTTGGGAGTGTCTTGATGGAGGGAAAACAAGTGGTGTCCTATAGATCTGACTAATTACTCCCTCAGGAGAAGAACTATCCAAAACATTACCATGTGTTGGTATCCATGATTCCCCCTCTCAAAACATTGAATCTTTGTCTCTTTGGGGGATGCATTATGGTGTTTTCATATCATAATTTATCGAAGTATATTTTTACTTAGACAGATTTGAACAGTGACAAAGATGTTGGGTTGACTATCTACAAACTTTAGATTTTGATATTTCAAATACATTGGGAAAGGGGAATGTTCTTTCCAATTAATTGGGAAAAAATTACTAATTCAATCCATGAAGAAACCTGTTTAGGACTGGTATGTGTTGAGTTTGTTTATTGATATTAGATTGGGAGTGGAAGAGACTTATTGGTAGGTGTTCTTAGCTTCTGTGAAAAATTAATCATCGTTTTATGGTCTTATTTGGATCCAATATGCTTTAGGCATTTATTACTTGTGTTTTATTAAAATATTTAATGTTGGTGATACTTCGGTTGATTTTTCTTGGACTCATGTGGTTATTAGGGGTTTCAAAGATAGATTATTTATTTGGATATCTATGGGGAAAGAATCGATTGATATGGAATACATGTCTTGTTGGTATATACACATTTGGACTACCAAGATGTATCATGATCTGATACATCATAATTGGTTTCTAGGGATTAGGTAGTCAATTGCAAACTTCACGTTACGATGCCTTTCTTACCAAAATATTAAGGTAGAGAACCAAATACCAATAGGTTCGTTGCAACATTTACCCATTTTGGTTTGAAATTTGGATGATATATCTATATACACCATCATTTATTTATCAAATACTAATTTATATATGTATTTTATTAGGGTGATCATTGATAAACTTATAAAATCATCTAATTTTCTTTCTATAATGGAGATGAAGAACTTGGAGGAGCTCGAGACCTAGTATTTCTGGGAAACCATGAAGCTCTATGGAGTTCCTACTATAGTTATTTCAGATAGAGACTCAATGTTTAAATCAATATTTTGGAATGGTTTTTAATATGAAATTTATACCTCGTTAAAATTAATCATGGTTTATAATGCTCAGAAGGATGGTTAGATCCTTGATGAGCAGAAAATGGAAAATATATAATTGATCCAAAAAAAGATAGGAATTGTTCTAAGTCACAAAATAACATATGCAGAATATCATCATCACCCATTAGAGTTTGATATCAGTGATAAAGAATTTTTAGGAGTTTCTACTCACCTAGAACATCATTGATTTTTTAAGTATGTTATGTTGGAACTCAGGTCTGTTGTCCCTTTGTAGTTTGTTAAACATATTGAAAAAGTGACCTGTTAGTGGGAATTTTCAACTCTCTTGACATCAATTGATGACATGTTTTATGTTTCCCAGCTGAGGAGGCAACAACCATACTCTTTCTATCTGATTTAATTGGAATATAATGATCTTGATCTTTACACCTATGTGGTTGAATAGCCTGTTCATATTATGGATAACCAAGATAATGTACAATGCGGTAAACAATTTCCTATAGTCTGTGTACTATGGTGAAATAGATAAGATATCCATGATATATGGGAGTATGAATATTTGGCGACTCAATAGATTCATTCTCATTTTCTAGGTATAGAATCTTTAGATCTCTAAGTTGGGGAAATACTTTATAGTGGGGATAATTGTAACACCCTTTGAATTAGAAGGGTCATTTAATTTATGCTTGGTTTATCTATTATGAAGTTACAGATATTTTTGGTAGTCAAGGGTTTAAAACATGGATTATTGGGAAAATAGGCTAGGATCATAGGTTGGGAATACTGTTTTTACTAACTAAGTAGTAACTATAAATAATGGTATTGTGAGTCCCAATGGTGTTTTGTATAACCAGAGTATGATTTGTTAGACTATGTGATAAAAAATTGTCTTATCATATGGGATTTTTTCTAGTCGTCACCACATGAATTGATAACAGTTTATTCAAACTATGTATCCCTTCCTATGTAACCATGAACCTTTCTTTCAAAGGACAATATATTAGGTGCATGGTTTTTAAAATTGTGTAGACTAACTATGCACCCAGATCAGAAATTATAAAAATTATAATTTACCCCAATTCCCTTGGTGCTTATTAAATATAATCCAATCCTAATATCTATTAATCCTAAACTGTCCTCTCCCCAATCCATCATGAAACTTCTGCTCTTATAAAAAATTAGACATCTTATTTGTATTCACACTAAGGATCATATACAGGGATAAGAAATAAATATCTTTAGATGACCCCAATGGTGGACCTATAATCTAATATCAAAACAAGTGCATTAACACGTGATATTCCAAACCTATCTGAAAACTAATGGTAGCTATAATAAAAAGAAATATATGTATAAAAATTGGTAAATAAACACAAGGAAAATAGTCAACTATGGGTTCTAGTCCGACACCCGAGCTAAATCTACCCTCACTCTAGACCCTACTAGAGTATTTATAGAAGGTGGATCACATAGACACATGGAAGATGATGAATTATATAGATCTACACTAGTGTTACATGATGTATAATCAGAATGGTCATGAACGCGAGACCCCTAAGAAAAACCATAGGTATCCAGAATAAAAAGTGAAACACACATATATTAGGTACCAATACTCTAATAGAACTATTATAAAAGATGAAAAAACCTCCCCTTCGGGCGTTAAAGATCTATCATGTCCCAAAAATCTTGCATAATAACACAGGCTCCACCACATGGACTCAATATATAAACCACCCTATGGGATCCATCCACATGTACATGACAGATGCACTGCCATATGGACTCTACACACAAGGCTGGGAGTTATAAAACATGCAAAAAAACAATACCACCTCTATCCAGGGATAAACCCAAATATTGGGTTAGTTTCCTTATCCATATCATCCCTTATCTATCTAAACCATCTAAACATATCCATCCACAAATGGATGAGAGAACCATATCAATACTCAGGGCCAAAACCTGATCCAAAAATATCTTAAGGGTCTACTTCCCATACCATAGTATTATATAGAAACTACCTCAAAAATCACAGCCAGAGGTCAACTAAACATGGTATGATATGACCTTGAACCAAACATCTAAACAGATGAACTATCAATGTCAATCCTCATTTGGCCAACAATGTGTAGGGATTCTCTCAAAATCCAAAAAATAGCCACCATAGTTTCTCCACAACCTCCCTCAGGGTTAAACCGAATTCAAGTCTCCCACTCTCCCTAAGTCAATACCATAAAGAGATATCCTCCATTGGACACCATTGTTTCACCCAACCTCTCTGTCCATGCCCATAAAAACAACCCAAACCAGTCTAAAGCCCACATTAAGATCAAGACACCCTAAAAGGGATTACTCTAGATCATCCAAAATCATGGGATATTCCCATGTTTGAAACATCCCAAACAGACCACAACAGACTCCAAATGATCCTCAATGTACAAATCCCCCAACTAAAATCTAAAAGTATAATACAGCCAACATGAGCATTCACAATGATCCTCTAGACCACCTCAAAATTAGGACCCTCTCTAAGGTCTCCTCGACGCAAGCTAAACCTCAGGGAAACAACCATGTAAGAAATCCTTGGTTGGACTTCCCACTTAAAAACCATTCCATGGGTACCAACTCACCCACTAGGGTAGTCCAAGAATCACCATGACATATGCACATTCTCAACAGCCAACTACAATTACCCATGATCATTAGATCAGAAACTAGACCATAAAATAATCCTAAAGATTCCCATAGACTCACCTCAATAACATTACTGAACATGTACATGACCACTATACAAAGGAATCAACCCAACCCAAAGAATCCAATAGCTTAGATCCATAAGTGCATGATCTAAACCCCAACTGCTCTAACATCAAGAAACTGGTCATAATATATAGGGAAAACCAATGATATACTATAATATAACGATTTATCTTACCTTCTAGGATATATAATAAAGAACCCCAAACAACATTGGTCGGCATCCAAAATCTTAGCTAACTAATGATCTCGCAACCATCACTTGGGACTAACATCTCACAACCCAAACCATATGAGAATTATAAAACTAAACCTCAGGGAAATCCTCCCACTCAACTCTAAAAACAAAAAACACCATCCATATTTCCTCTAAATACTAAAAGGATTTCACTATCATGATCTATGTGGAAATTTTATCAAAATGGACTACTCAAAAGTCTAATTATGACAACAGGGAGAAAAATAGGAAACATAGACTAGGGATGGGAATCTACACGACATGCACCTTAGGTACACATCATGTAAACAAAGTGGCCTTCGCTGGTTCTATGCATCATCCTACATGGAATGTACTTTCCCAATGTACATGGAATGTGTACTCAATACACATCGTGTACCCTATCTAGGGTATGTGACTATGTACCTTAACCCCACTCGATGTGTAACATACCCATGTACAAATTTTGTACTACAATTACACAGAATGTAACCCCACATGTTTACTCACCCATGTACCAAGCCATGTACCCCTCAAGGTTGTCTACACCTACACATCATGAACCCCATAAATGCATGATCCCTAAACATTACATGACCAAGTACCCCTGCATAGGTTGTTTGACTGAGTACATCGTGACACCAGAAGTTCCCACTACTTGAAATATACCACCGATACAGTGATTGAATTCCAAAAAAAAACTAATCTTACTCAAATATGAATAACAAAACATCTTTTTTTCATGAAACCACACGTCGTGTAGTTAGTATTTTAGAATGGGAAACCACTACAAATCCCCTGAAACCCCTGGTTCACTGAAAAACACTCTATATGGTCTCTCACAACACCTCATGCAACACATAATAGTAATTAGAACTCAATAATATTTAATATATGAGAAGATCTTTAAAAAGATAAAAATGACCATACCACTAGGTTGAAAGTATTTAATCTTTAGTTTGATTAATGATCTTTAGATATTGCACACCTATCTACCATGGCCCGAGCTCTATGAAGGAACCCCATTATCTCCCTCTCCCTCTATCCTCTCCCTATCCTTCTCTCAGCTGATTGAAACCCATAAGGGGATATTTATACAAGATAATCTAAATGTGGAAGGGAAAAATGAGAAATAAAAAAAGGAAGAATAAATAAAAATGAAATGAAATGAAAATGGGCTTCACCCTTAGGACCAAGAGAAGATTATTCCTCACCCACCACTTTATAATCGACCGCGGAGACATAATATAAATCCAATACTCCTTTTATAATATATTCATGAATGAACACACATGGGTAAATTTATAATTAATTAATTAATTATTAAATATTTCATGACAAATTTAAAGGCTCGGATTTCTACCAAACTCATATACTAGGGTAAACCCGAAATTCAAGGAACAATGGTGTGGCCATAAAAAATATATGAGATCCTATTATAGGAAAAAATTTCAATTTTTTCCATAAACTATTCTGAGAATAAAAAACTCAATTTTCCCTTTATTTTCACAACCCATGATGATGAATTTCATCACATGGTTTGTGTCAGGATAATAGTTTAAAATTCATACACATTTCCATGAATTATGTTTTAGTAAGTAGAATATGTTTGCATGGTATAGTTACCATGATGTATATGATACATAGTCATTATTAGTTTAGTGAACCTAATTAATAAACCCTATTGTTATCTTATGTTGCTTTATAATTGTTTTTATATATACCTACCATAGAAGACAAAACAAAATATAGTATCACTCATTGAATATGTTAAGAGGTGATTAATGGATAGAATTAAAAATATAGTAAATGTATACCAATAATAATACCCCCATCCCCCTATTAGTTTTTCAAATATCCTTGTGTGATCCTCATATTTATTATCCTTCGACAGATCTAAATACTGGTGATCCAAGTAAAATTTCTCATGCTTTTACATTATGATTTATCAATTCTATTTTTTTATAAAGGAGTGTCATGAATTTTTACTAGTCAAAAAAAAGATCATTTGGAAGGGATGTTTAAAATTTTCATACCATTATTTCCCCCAAATAAATTTTCATATTTTATAGCACCAATATTTAAATTACACAACAGTAAATATCCTTAAACCATGATTATTTGGATTAAATAAAATTTTACTATTTATATACCATGCCTTTTGAGAGTAGATTGAGAACTATACATCTTATCATTTAAAAACATCTTATATAACTTTTTCTTGGTATTTAATTGACTTGACACATCGAGGAAGATGAGGTAATTCCATAATCATGGATATATTATGATGGTTAATGAAGATAGGGATAAATTGAAAGTATTTATAAATGTATTATCCCACTATTAAATAATGTGTTTATTTTCTATAGGTGTGTGAATAATGAAATAGGTAATTAGAAAATATTAGTAAAGGGTTACCCAAATAGGTCATTCATAAGAGAATAATAGTGAATACAACATCTGTTAACATGGAGTCACTTCAGGAAAGTATAATAATATAACATTTGGTAGTGAAAATTATTTAGTGATTTATTTACATTGTTTTTTTGGTTGGAATATATATAGAATTTTTAGAATATATACTTTCACCATACACTTATATTTTAATCATCGACAAAAATATGTTGACATAGATATATTCATAGTAAAAAAATGAACACCAAAGACTATATTCTCAATAAAAAGTGCTTATAAACTTTGTAACATCCCTAGTCATGTTCTTTACATTCTTAAAATCATCATATAACTAGTCATATTCACCAAAATTACCTTATATATGGAGATAAATGCACTAACTTTCATTGGGATCATGGTGTTTAGATAAAGGGATAAGGATATAAGTTTTTTTTTAATATAATTTTTAATAATTGATTCACCCCCAGTTCTTTTTAATCACTCATCAAGGACACTAAATTGTTATCAAATCCAATTATTTCTCTCAAGGTTCTGTTATTATTCAAAAATAAAATATTTTATATCTTCTGAAATCATAAGGTATCATGAATTATCTTCATTAGATCAAGGTATTTTAATAAACAATGATAATAATTTTTTACATCGGATCTATCTCTAACTAAATTAGTAATTTCAGTAGAATTTGTTCTCACCTCTAGAATTAAAAAAATAGATGTCATAGGCCTATTTTTCTATATATTTTTTTATTTCATATATACATTATTGGACTTATCCTAATGATTAAGGCTTCATCTATTTATTTCAAAACAATTTTTATTTGTCTCACTTATAACAAAGTAATATTTTAACTAGAAATCTATTAGATTTTAAGAGATGATTCTATTGGAAAAGTGTAAGTTATGTAAATAAGTTTATTGAAGAATCTAGGAAAAAGTTATCCAAGGATATTAATAAATATAATTATTTGTCACTAAGAATTATCCTATAGGGATTTCAAAACAATCTATACATCCTAAGAAAGGGGTCAATAAGCTTCAATGTATGATATATATTCTAAAATGGAATCTTGATTTTTCTCAATGAGACATCGAGCAGTTTTGGTTGATGTTTCTCACAATTTTCCAGTGAACTAGAGACCCATAAATATAATTTCCTACTACGTCAAACCATTATTTAATGTTTTTTGGATGAAATCAAGGAGGAGATGTTTAGTTTATTCAAATATCAATAGGATGTGATAATTTTACGTTTTCAAAATCCATAAATAATAATGGAATGTATTCAAACATTTTTAATTTTTATTCTCATTAAATTTCTTCATTTACATTATAGCAAGAGTTTATTGAGAAATTATAAGAAAAGAAATATGGGTGTTCCTTTTATTATAAAACTAATGTAATCTCTAAAATGAGGAATAAAATGATTTATAATATAGAAAAAATTCAAGAATATTTTAATGGTTAAAAATTTTTGAAAACATTTTGAGATGAATTATAGTGGTTCTAATCTAATGACTCCTAAAGTGAAGAAATATATGGGTGAATTGGTTAAAAAAGGATTTAAAATCTTTAATAATATCTATTAATTTATGTTTCTAGAAAAAAAATTGAACTTTTTTAGTGAGTAAAACCTATCAATTGAGAATAATGATGATTCAAATGGGAGACTCCCCCATGAATAGAATGGGTTATTGAAATCCTAATTGAAGTTAAAGTACATTATTTTCAAGGAAACTAAAAAAGGGATACATAAACTCATGAAATTTGATATAAGCACTTATTTCATAGTGTAATAAAAAACAAAAGTATTTTTACTATTGTTTATATTATTTAGCCACAAAATTAGGAACTATTAGTATAGAATTATATGGTGAAATCCAAGATGAAGAATATGAATGTATATCTATCTTAGGAGATTAATATAGTATCTACCACTCACGGTGAAATCAAAGTGACTTTTGGATGGTGTAAAAAATCATGAAAAAATTTAAAACTTATATCATGGGGATACCATAGTATTTTAAGTGAGATGATGATTAAAAAACTCACAAGTACTTGTGTCATGATGATACATTTCTAAATGTAGCAAATAAAATGCAAGAGGATGTCATAAAATAAATAATAAATCATGAGAAGTATAATATTCCAATCACCCAAAGATCAACTTAATATCGATTTATGGTTTAGTATGTTCAATCCAATTTTGTTATGTAGTGGCGAGTTGTTACAAGAGGATTTCAATCTTTAAAATCCAAATGGATTTTTGGTTCAACAATGTACATGTAAATAACTATTTAAACCGCCCTAAATATTGAAAGGGTAAATGATACAATAGAAGTGGATCAAATAAACAAATGTGGAAACTAATATATAATTGATATTTCCAATAAATTGAAGAAGGGTGTAATACCCAAGAAAATCTCTAAATAAATAAGAATATTTTATTTTGAGAATATGTACTAAAAATAAAATATATTAATATATTATGAACATTATAAAAAATAAAAAAACATAATATTTAATAATTCAAGTACAATGTAGATATCCCCATGATCATATTCTCCGATAAACATCCTGGTTATAATAAGAGCAGCGAAAAAAATAATATAAGCCATAAAATTGATGTATTGATAGAACTAAAAATGAAAAAAATTTATTTATGAATTTTTTTTGAATTAAGTTGTGGGAATTAATAATAAATATAGTATTTACTTAATCTTCCATAATTATGACCATTGGGATTTATAATTGTTGGTAATATAGCCATTATATATTGATTATAAAATTTTGTTTATTTAAGGGTAATGAAGAGGAATAATTAACATGGCCTTAATTATTATTAAAATCATATTAATTTCATTTATTAAATAAAGGTAAGAAGGTATATTGACTAGGGTTCATCCTTGAACAAGCCCAATAAGGACTTAAATAAATGAGTTTTAAGTGGAATTTTCAATGGGAGAAGTTTGAGATAGTGAAAATAGCTAAAAGATTAATTTTTTCTAAACCTCAACATAAATTACACCCATTTTACACATTACCATTATGTGATATACTAGTGTGATAATGGTTTATGAATATAGGGGTTAATTCGTGCTAAAATGTAAACTATTTTAGAAATGAAATGATGTTCAATCTAATACTACATATTTATAAAATTCATCATCCTTATATAAAAGTTAAAATGTATCTAATTGTAGATTTATTTTATAAAATGGATTGAATTCTTGGAATCCTGATGTAAAAAGCATATAAGATGTGAAATTTTATAATTTTACATAAAAATGGTAAAAAAATGGTAAAAATATATGAAATACAGTAAAATATAGAAAATATGAAATCATGTATATGTAATCATGACTATATTCATTTTACGTAGTGATATTTATCAAAATTTTACACTGGAAATTATAGTGGAGAATTAAGGGAGAAATAGGGCACTATATAAAGTAGTTGAACACATATGATAATAAGAAAATAAAAAACTCCTGACTTTCTACCATGAAATTCCACTCACCAAACCTATAAATTACCACCCCTTACCATTTCTCCCATAATAAATTCAAATTTCTATATTAATATCATTTTAAAAGAAGTATCTCCCTTATAACTCTCTTTAGTCTTAACTATTTTTTTCATTTTTTGGTGATTTGGTTCTAGGATAAGAATTTCATGAGGGGAGTGATTCCTTTTTCTCTATCATTTTAGTTCCTATTCAAATTCACATTATATTATCCAATTAAATTTACATTTTTATATTCCAATATTCTAGTAGTATCAATGTATGTTCCTAACTTGTGATATACTATACATTTGAGACCTCATTTCAATAGCATTACACTTCATTCCTAAGAAATTATTATGCTTAAACATTTTCATATCTATAATATCCATTGTACAAATCTACATTAATGTAATGTAATTATTTCTATATAGATATATCATTACTTAAAGTTTCCATTTTTATAATTAAATATGATAGTGGTGTAGCTCGTAGAGCCTCTATCAGGTCCCAAATGTCTTAATATCTTTTTTTTCAAAAAGTATCCTTATCCCTTAATGTATGCCAACCTTGACCTCTAACAAATTTTGTATACCAAATGCATATAAAATATGTGTTATAACATACCCCCTTTTTTATAGTTGGTTTATAAAAAAAATTGGTCTTGCACCTTAAAAATACATGTAATCAATTTCCCAAACTCATGAACCAGGTGGATTAATCTAAAGTTAAAAACAAATTATCATTTTAAATTAATGTCTTCTGACCAGAAAGTCTTTCCTCAAATAAAATTTATTTACCTAATGCATATCAAATACATTTGATTACATATTACTTTTTATAGAGGATTTGTCTACAATTTATTTTTTCACCTACCACTACAAATATATATAATCAATATCCCAAACTCATTTATAATATTAATCTTAATAAGTAAATGGTAGATAAAATCTATATTCATTACTTGATAGGGGTATTTATTTAAAATATTTGAATCCCCAATTCTTCCTCAAATAAATCAAGGTAATTCTCCTAGATATCCTTATTAATTCATTAACTAGAGAAAAATATTTACATACCAAATAATATTTATTACTATATGGGAAAATCTTGAAAAATAATCTTTATTGAGTAATTATGTTAAATATTTCTTTGTTTTTCATTATTGAACTATAGGGTTTTGTTTTTATAATCTATACCATTATATTTAAATTAGTATTGAAGGTTTGTAAAGGTATTTAAAAAAATTATAAAAGTGGGGGTTTATTTTTACCTCTTTATAGGTTTAATATTCCATGATGGTAGGTGCAACGGTGGTTGTGGTGAGGCCCATTTTAGAGATATAAGTATAGTTATCTAGAATTTTGGATCTCAACCATTTTTGGGAAAGGTGAACCATGAGTTTTGAAACACCCATAGTGTAATGTGGGTTTTTAGTAGAACTCACTTCTGGAAAATAGGAAGGGAACTATGATTGGGGTGGGGAGTGAGGCATCATGTGAGTTATAGAGGTTTTCCCATTTATGTGTGGGAAGCAAAATTCCCAAGTGAATCCATTTTTGTATGTGTGGCGTTTGGAAGGTTTCCCTATAAAAAATGGTGACCACTAAAATGACTAGGATGATGGTAGTGGTTGTAGGTTGTGACTTAGTAAGTAGGAAACAAATTGATTATTATGGTCTCATCGTGCTATGATCTTGAGAATAGTGAGATGAAATTGTAAATGGATTTCCCTTATTCCATGGTGAGAATCTTGGTTTTCCTACCAATTAAAATGGAATTATCCACTTAATAGAAGGATAATTAATTTAAAATTCCTAAAAAACTAGACTTCTCTTTGATATAATTCACCACAGTTGTAGTGGAAGCCCCCACACAATGATAGAGGCCAACTAGGATTTCTCTAAAATTATGGAATTTGTTTTCCTTGGTTCAAATTTTAAATTCTCTATTAAAATCCTTGTTATCCCAAATAACTCTCAATGCTCTCTAACTATTTTTATTGAGTCAGTAAACACAATGGTTCATTGGGATAGAACTCTCCTGAATCAAGGAGTACACTCTTCTCCTCTTATCTTTTTATCACTTGTTATTTTCATTCAAAATGTATGTTGTGGCGAGTTACCCATTTTTTTGGTTGAGATTCATTTATTATCTAATCATTTTTTGTTTTACTAGTGTTATAAGGTAGTTTAATTTGAGTTTATAGTTGGTTTATCTATATTTATTTTATCTTTATAAGTTTCCCTTGAAATATTCATATCCAATTAGGGTATTTTTAAACTCATTTTCTATCTTTGGGAATATTTCAATGGAATACCTTAATATGATTTCTCCCGATCATGTTATATTTTTTTATTGTATTGATTTATGTGGCTTCATGGGTGATCTTGGTTTATATAAAGGGGGAAGAAAATATGGGAAACACTCTTTAATGGATAATTAAATTACATGAAGATGATAAATTTCATAAGAGGAAATTATAATGGAAAGTGAGTTTCATGTTTTTTATGGTTTTAAATACAATTTTTTATATTCTCATTTTCATCAATTGATGGATTTAGTTGTCACTTTTCTATTTTTGAAACCATTGAAGAGCTTTATCACCTTTATAATTAGTTAATTACTTAAATATATAAATTGAAAGAGGTTTCTTTAATCTAAATAATGTAATTATATTATAGATATTATTTCTATATGGTGTGTTTATTGTTGTTTTAAGAGGTGGTGAATTTCTTTGTACATGTTTATGTTTAATTAGGGATGGTAACAAGGGGTTTTGTAATGTTTATATTTTTTGTTCCATTGGGAATAATTATGAACTGGTTTACAAGGTTAATCAATAGTTTGATTGGGTATGGATTTTTAAATTAAAGGGTTAAAGAGTTAAGTAAGAAATTGAATGCATCGATTTTTAACAAAATGATTGTTGGATTATGAAAACTAGAAATTTTTGATATATCAATGAATAACCTATGGTGCTAAATAGATTAATGAATGACATGGAATGGAGGATTTAATGGAATAATAAATCTAATAATTTTGTAAAAATATTAATTAGTGGTAATGGTAATGGTGTAGAAAAAATAATTTATTTCATTGTGATTTATTTTTCTATGGATTGGATATGTTATTGGTGATGATGTTTGGTTTTCCAAAATTTTTTATACATGTGTGGTTTTTATGATGTATTAATGGAATTGTGTAATTGGTTGTGGAAATTGATGTATAAAAGTTAAATTGTGTGGTGGAACTTTGTGGGACGTAATGCCTCTAGGTCTGTAAGATTATACTAGAATAATATGTGGTTTACTAGAAGACCATATGGGAAACTATTATGATGTGGGGATGGTAATATTCCAGTTTTACTTTGAGGTGTTAATTATAAAAATTTATATTATATCACTCATTTTACTCTAATAAAGGTGTCTACCGGTTTAAGTGAGGTTTCATAAGCGTTCAAGCTTGGTTTAGAGCCTGAAGCTCCGGTTTTTAGATAAATAAATTGGGTTGCACAGTTACGGAAAGGTTAGTATTAATAATGTGGTTCAACCATGTATCTTGGTAAAGGGAGGAGCATGGTTAGGGAATCCATGTGATAGGGGATTCATGGATTTGTGAAACATATAGAAAACCGTAGATAAAACATTCACATTTATCTCATTGTTTTTCTAACCATGTTCATGAACCATGTGAGGGGGAATTTATATAGATATTAGGAATGCATAGCCTATTAATGGTTTATAAAACTAAAAGGATAGGTCATTCTAGGTGTCGATTCTAGGGAAATGGAGACCACATGGTTGGAACATGGTTTTTCCAACCGTGTTTTAAAACCGTTCGACCCTTTAAAAAGGGTATTTTTTATTTTTTCCCTCATTATTTCAACCCTTATTAACCTTATTCCTCTCCCTTTTCTTCCATATCATCTGAATCGACTTAGTTCCCACTCTTTTTCCTTGTATTCTTTGTGATATCTCATCAAACTAGACTCATAATCAAATGTCTTAATCCATGTTTGATCAGCATTAGTTATTCTGTGAGTCCACTTGATTTTTTTCAAAGTTTCTCCCACTATCATTGATTTTTTCTCAATGAAACATATTATTCTCAATTTTCCATGAATATATCTATTAATTTTATTTTCTCTAATTCCTGCTGGAATCAGAGGCTGATATTGGGAGAGATATCAAATACCAGTATAAAATAGGTGATATATAAATTTTTTTTAAATGTCTAGTTGTTTATATTATGCATCATTATGTCCCTTTCAAAATTTACCAGGTTATGCCTCTTATATTTTGTATATATTAAATAAATTGTTTTCTTTTGGAATTATTTAGTCCTTTTACCCAATTTCTTCTTCGGAGGATGTATACCTTGACTTGAACCACCCCTTATGGTGCATGGATTATAAGACATGGCCATTATACCTTATTTATAAGCATAAAACACTCCATGGGAGAGTTTATTAAAATTAAATGACTATATTTTATAATTTATGTGATTAAAAAACCCTTTTAGGTGTGTTCATTTACCTCTTGTAAAATTGGGATGTTAATATGAATTAATCATTATGTGAATGGTAATGCCATGTCTCTTGGTGATTGTTAAATTGTTAACTATTTACTTGAATAAATGGTATTAAATGAATTACAAATGAAATAAATACTACGCTATACCCATATTTATCATTTGAATGGGAATTTATTAAAAAAATGATTAAAGAAATGATTTTATCATTAAGTAAGTTGGATTTTCCTCTTAGCTTGAGATTAAATCATTTGAAACAATAAAACATTTTTATTCTAGTTGGACATGGAGTTCACCATGATTTATTTAGAATCATTGGACATGGGGTTCCACACTAACATGGAAATGGTGCTCCAAATAATCTATTAAGAAAAATTCGACATGACTCCTCACACCCCCTTAATTTTAGATGTTCGAATTGGTGCTCCATGACATTGCTGGGATTTTCAGACAAGCCTTTCCAAGTTCTCGTTTTAATTTATTGGGTTTACCTATCACTTCTATGTCATAAATTCCAAGGCAGTTTTGACCCCTTATACAATTATCATTTAGTAAGGATTCCTTTTTTACACACCTCTAGTACCATGTTTATATTATATAATAACAAATATTGGGAGACATCATTGCTTTGGCCGATGTAGGTAGTGTTATACGGGTAACCCATGAAAAAACTAAACCAATAGGGTTATATTAATTCTATTTACTAATTTTTTTAATATTACCTCCACAGTTTTTCATGATATATTCATAGAATATTTAGTATTAGACGCTATTGGTGTCTGCCTAATGAGTTTTACTCACACCCTACTCGGGCCACCTTTTAGAAAATTTACATCCTTTATGTATGTGGGGAGGGATAAAGGGAACCATCCACCTATGGAATGTTTATTTATGTAATAGGTTGGAGTATGAAATAATATGACCGAGCTGGCGTTCATGATGCTATTACTGTTCAGAATTTTTCTTTTTTGTATGCTATATATAGTATGCATTGTTATATACCTTCTGCCATATTCCCACTGCTCCCTATCTTTGTATTGTATTATAACATCATCATTTTGTATGTGACTCTATCTACTATTATTTAATTATTTATCTCATGAACCAAGCTAGGAATTTCATCCAACCCAACACTCGACCAGGTCCTCGGTATGGACCGAAGGTCATTCTCGATCCCCACAAGCTAGAAACTGGTTTCGGGCTTCAAGATTAAACTGTTGGGAATAAGTTGACCCACAAACAAAAGAAAAATGATTAAATATAAACTAAAAAAATAGATAAACACTAGAAGTGAAAATAAAATAAGGTTCCATTCATACCTACAAGTGACCTCTTGGGTTACCACCAAATACAAAACCACATTGACCCCAAGGTGGATCCAAAACTGGAAGAACATGAAAATAAAAAGATAATGTAGGCCTGAGTACCAAAATGCTCGGTAGTTATACCAAAGGTAGACAACTCGATATGACTCATCTCTAAAGTTAAATCCATTCTTTTTAGTTTGAATATAGAACATATAAAAATAAGGTTTCCCATTCTTTTATCAAAATAAGTAATAGACTTCTATTTTTAAGAGAAACTATTTTTCATTTCACTTTAAAAACAATTCCCAAAACACATAAGTTATTTCAATTAATTATTTTAAAAACCAACAAGTGATATAACATGTCTTTTAATATAAAATCAAAGTTAGAGGTTCAATGAGATCAAAGAACCAAAAGTTCCGAAAATGAAAAATGAAATATACAAGTATGTAATCATGGGAATTTCCTAAACATACCTAGAGCAATCCCTAGACATACTCAGTTTAGAACTACCTATCACCATATGGTGAAACATTATAGTCACTAACCAACAAGCTACGCTAAACTTCCTAATCTGATGGCACATCCCACATAGCCTCTTGAACAATCTATGGGTACCAACTCGTCTAATCGGGTTTGAAAATAATCCATCAATAAACCCTTTAGATTACTCTGAGGAACATTGTGGTAATAATATACTATGTATATAGGAGGCCATCACATGCATGACTCACCTTAATTATCATCACCACACTTGCCTAACCAAAACACTGACACAACCTATACGATAACCCTCAAGGGGAAATCTCCAATAGGTCTGCCCATCATATTACAAACCAATTATAAGTTCCAACCAGGCCTTCACATCACATAATCTTTTGAACCATTTCATAATAAAATTTCATTTCCAAAATGAAATATGGTACCAATCGGGACTTTAATATTATCACTCCAATATATCATAAAAATATTTCAAACCATTTTTAAAACAATGTGAAAAACCACTTCAATAAATACTTTCTATATGGGCCTTTAAATTTTCCAAACCAAATTCACATTTCAAATTCATTCCCAATTCTAGGTAAAAAAATACCCAACACACTTAAAAAGTTCCAAATGGGACTTCATGTAATTTAATTGTCAAACTAACCATCATGGAGTCAAACAAGTTATGTTTTAAATATCAAATTTAACCGAATTCTATAAGATCCACATAATAAAATTCACAAGCTAAGAATCTTTAATAATAATTCTAAAACACTTAGGATACTTCACATTTAAAAGAAGCATGTAAAAAGGATTTGATAAGTTATATAAATAAATTGGAAACCAATTACAAGAGAAGCAATCAATTTTTATGAACAAATAGATATGCATTTAGAAATGTATATATTTACAACACAATTATAAAAATACATTTTTGAAATACTAAGAAATCATGGAATTCAAATTAATGGTGTGGTTATAGGGAACCTACCTCAAAAAAAGGTGTACCAAGGAGAAACACATTAGCTCTTTAATATTTCGATGAATACCATCCCTCACTTTATTAAAAACACATTTCTATATATATATATATATACCCTTTAAGTCCATGTACACATTTCCCATCGCCATGATGGAACATGTACAATAGGTTTATATATGTATATATATATACTAATATGTGTTTGTTCAAGCCTTACCAGAGCCCCAAATTCTTTAATTAATTATTCTAGAGAGACCAATAATCACTAAGGACCCCAAAAGTAGGGTTTAAAACAAAACAGATCAAAAAAACCCTTACACCGAGTAGTGTCGGCGACCCGAGACAATCCAATCTGCATCTCCCTCAGTGGAGGACGTTGGAATACGAATGAGGTCAACCCGAGAGACCTTACAAATAACCTAAAGATGGAAGAAACAAACAAAAAATATATTAAACCTACCCTAGGGTTTCGTTCGAACCCTACCAAGTGAAGAGGATAGCAAAACTTAGTTGGAAACAGAGAGGAGAAAGAGGAGAAGGCCACACCTTTACAAATAGAGTGAAATCTTTGACAAAACGAGTGGGATACTTCAAGTGAAAGAGAGGATATGGGGGTGGGGAGGCTGTAACCAAGGAGTAATGGGGAGGCACTTTTCACAACACATAGGGATGATAGGAAAATAATTTGAAAGAAAAATAAAGAAAAATAAAATAAAAATTCAGTTTATAAAATCCTGGGAAACCCACATTTGTTGCGAACAGTTTACCAGACCATGTGATAACTATGAACTATCCACTATATAGTCCAGGAACCCTCACACAGTTATCTACAGGTGGAAGCATGGTTAGGAAAAATGTACAATAACCCTACCAAATGGAACTATCCAAATTCAAGACCCTCACACACGGTTACTCTTAAAATAATTAAAATAATAAAATTGTTTTTGTCGTGGTGTGAAATTTTATTTATATTGATGATTTACTTTGAAGGTTTTCATGATTATATTTTAACTTCATATTCATTATTTAACATTGTACCATAGTGATAAATATGGTATAGTCTCTCTATCATACCATCATAGACCCTCACTGCTATTATAAAACCTATAGAGTATGGAGACACATTCTTGAGTCCATGTGGCCATTAGGAAAGGTTATTTATTAGTGAACTGGGCTTGTAACAACATAAAGTGGTATCATAGGTTTCTTTTCTTTTACTTACAATTTTTGGATTTTATAAAGGAGACTAGAATCTATGGAAATTTGGTAATGGTCATATTCCATGGAGTATCTAACCTATAAAAATAGAAAATCCAAGTTGTTAGGGATGGGTATTTAAATTCTAAATTTTACCTATTAGATTTGTATATATTTCACCATTGGGTGCTCCACGTGACTTATTAAATTTATTATCATTATGTATTTTCTTTTACCCTTGGCTCGGTACGATAGGGAACAATTTTTCAAGAATCGTTTATAGGAACCTAAGGATTTATACGTCATGAATATGGAATGCATTGTTTTTGTGTTATCTTCATTACCTACTATGTATTGTTGGTTCAATGACTCGTATATTTATAATTTCACTATAATTTTTTGTAGGTAAATTGGATAAATAATTATGAATATAAAGTGTATGAATCAACATAAAAGGAATTTTATATTATAGATTGATTGTGTAACCTTAATTTACTGATTATTACATGTTTGGGCCCAATAATTTTTATTACACAATTTGAAACCCTATTTTATTATGATTAAATGTTTTCCAATTAAAATTTATAAAGTTTCTTCCTCTATCAATTAATTATGGATATCCATATAATTTAATCATTGGATATATACTTCTTATATACTCCTTATATACTTTCTATATACTTATTATATAATTGTCACATGATGATCCAATTATAACTTATAAAGTTATAACATTATAACATGGTAACGGTAGCTTGTGAGACAAAACTTTTTTATAAATATAGAAGTTGTTAAATAATGAATCAAAAATTTATTTTTTGTTATTAAATGGAGATGATAATTAAAACATAAATGGTTTTTTACATTAAGAATTTAAATTAACACCCCATATAATGGATCCTCTATGATTGATCCTAGAATCTTACTAATAACTTGGCCTTAGGTTCAGGTAGTTAGGTTAGTATGTATTGGGTGGTGAACCCTTACGCCTATCTTATTATCATTAGTGATTATATTATGTTATGTTATCATGTAGTGAAAATTTGGGTTCTATTTTTTCTTATAAGAAGTATTTTAGTTATTGAATCGCATTTTTGGGCATCTTCTTGGAATTATAGATATATATACCCTCATGAAGGCCTAGGGTCAAGCATGAGGAACGTGGTAATGACCATGCTCTAAACTTGAATGAATTTCGTTACCTCTAGTAGTTACCTTTGGAATCTCCTTTTATACCTAGAATATGAAATGATTATTAGATTATAGATTGTTTCCTATGACTATTGTGGTCTCTATAGGGATTTTCATGTCCTATAACAACTGTGTCAAAGATGATGTGAGTGTTCTAGTAGCAATATCTACCTATTTTTTAAGGGGATGATGTCCCCCATGCTAATGAGTCATAGATAGATGTCACCATATCTATCTATAATAACCTAGAGATTCCTATATAGAGGAGGGTCAAGATCACATATTATATGCTTTGTGGATCCACAAAGAGTTGGTGGGATGTTATAAATAAATATTTTTTTATTGGGGTATGCTTTGGCGGGTTTTCCAGACTATTTCAATGATTAAATCTACCTAGAGACATTGTGAGAATAATAAACTAGGGAGAGTATGAATTTTGTGTGGGGTTATTTTTATTATGGATTAGTAATATTATTTCAAATAGTTTCAGTGTTTCATTCCTAAAATGTTTTATGATGAATTAACTAGAGTAAGTTAATTCGAGTAAGGGCTTAGGCAGGACATTGGATCTTAGGTGAACATTTTTTTTCTGGCTACCATTTCGGAAATAGTGAACCATACTCTCATCTCTATGAATAACCTGAGGAAATTTGAGGGTGTGGGCATGGTGTTTTAGTAATGACTCAAGGAGGTAATTTTTCTAATGTAATAAAGCATCACTTTTAGATTTATTGTAGGGGAAGCAGTATCCCTGGTGTGTACTTATGTATCCATGTGAAATTTTATCAATGTGGAAATCCCAGTCACACAAAACCATAGTGTATCAAAGAACCAGTAGAGTGTCTGGCCAGTGACAAGATTTTTCATATTCAAATATTTTTTAGGATTTTCCCCTAGTGTTCAATGAGAGAGGTTATGCATCGGCTCCAGGTTCTGGAGTGGGATCAGTAACTCCATGTCAATATGGGAGCTAGAGTACTATAGGCCATTCTGGCTAGTGAGGTGGATGAGATTGAGAAATCCAGTCTTTTAATATTTAGTACCAATATAATGGACCTACTCATGGTAGTCAAGTTTTATACCATGGTTGTGGATGAGGCCAAATAAATTCATTATTGCCTAAAAAAGTGGAGTACAATTTCATTCCATCTTTAGTTCGAGATATGATGTTAGTTTCCTTAACTTTATTATATACATTCCTTGAAACTATAACCATGTATTCATTTATATATGTCATATTAATGGGTATTCTTTGTTTTGAGATCAAATAATTATGTAGAGTAATGCCTCTCGATTATCCTTTGGGAGTATGAATAGACAGCATGAAACTATAAAAGGAGTGCCCTATTAAGAAATATGCGAAACATTTCATTTAGATTATTTCTTCCCCAAAGATAACTGTAATTGGTACAATTTTTAGGATGGAATTGTTAGTGCCCTTTTGTAACCATATTGATCTTTATCATTTATGGGTGTCATTTTCATCACCTGAGAGAGGTATTCATGTTCACAAAGGATAATGTAATTTATAAGAAATTTTTGATGTCTTGGGAATCATGGGAAAGGTAGAGTGTCATCCCAAATAGCTAGAATTTTTCTAAGTGATTAGAGAGCATTTTAGAAAGATTTCCCTCGGGTGTTGTATCACTTCCGAGTTGTTTTACCTGATGAATTTTCTAGGATACATACAAAGAGATAGGTATAATTAACTCTTGAGTTTATTCAAGGATTATTTTTTGGTATATATTCCTCCTTACATAATAAGTCCAACTGAGCCTTAGGAAATTCAGAAATAATTGGGGGACTCGAAATCCAAAGGGTCTGTATAAATCAATAATTCTCCTTGGGTTTCACTAATTCTTTTTTACAATGAGGATGGGACCCTCAAACTTTGTGTGGATTAATGATGGTTGAATTAATGAATGACTAGGAATCAATTCCCAATGCCTTGAATACATGTTCTCTTTGATAAGACCTAAGGAGCTAAGGTCTTCTTGAAGAATGATTTGAGGTCAAGTTATCATCAAGTATGAGATAGGCCTTTAGATAAACCATGTACATATTTATAAAGTAAATAGGTCCTTTAGGAGTATTTGGTATTTCTTTCTGGCCTCATAAATATTCTAGCTATCATTATGGCCTTCATGAATCTTATTTTCCACTCACACTTGGACTCCTTTATGGATGTTTTTTTGTTGGTATCTTGATGTTTTATCAAACTCACCATGATCATCCAAACACCTTAACATATTATTGAGTAAAATGAGATATTAAAAGATGTATGATATGATTAAAAAATCTACATTTGGATTTATAAGGTTCATTAACTAGGTCGCATCATATTGGAATTGGGGGTGTCTGTAGACCCCAAGAAGGTGAGAGATGTTGTTTCCTAGTTGTATCCCAAGAAATTATTTCATATTTAGAGTTTCATGGGGGAATTTGATCACTAAAAATTTTAATTCATAATTATTTACACCTTTCATCATGTCTAATAGGATGGACCAAGAAGGGTGTTAAATTCACATGGTATGAAGATTGTGAAAAGAATTTCTGGAGTTGAAATAAAGGTTAACCTCAACACCGATCTTAATTTTACTTGAGCCTAGAAGAGGATATATATTTTATCATGATGCATCAAGAATTAGTATTAGAAAAGTTTTGATGAATGTGGACCAAGTAATGGAATACAAGTCTCACTATTTGAGGTCTTATGGATGAAATTACCTAATGTAAGTTTTCAAGTTAGCAAGAGTTTTCCATGCCTTGCATTTCTAGAGTCATTACTTTCTAAGAGAAATATTTTTGGTGTATAAATACAATATAATTCTAAAATACAAATTCAATAAACATGATTTAAACCTAAAACATTGAATATATCTTGAATGAATTCAGCATTTTGATTTTCAACTTACTTATATTCCATGGAAAGGTAATGAAGTGGTTTATGATCTAACCCATAAGACTCATATTCAAGTGGTTCAAGAAGTCAATAGAAAGTGGTTTTTTATTTTTCATATTTATAATATGAATCTAAAGGTTAAAGAGTGCCATCGGAATCCTATTATTATATATTTACCAGTTACATTATCTCTTCAACATTGATTTGAGTTGAGATAGCTTTCAAATCCAAAAGTCTTGGTTCATAGGGAATGTGCTTTAAGTGAGGGTCCATCTCTTAGTTAATAAATTGATGAGGATGGGGTCTTCTGTATACATGGACATATATGGGTTCATAAATATGTGAGAGTGGAATTTATATGAGATTATCAGGCAAAAAATTGAAGTGCCACAAAGAATCATTCATATGTATTCTGATTTATGCATCCGATATTGGTGGTTAGGGATGAAGAAGTACATAACAGGTTTTGTTACATGGTGTTCCACCTATCCTAAGGTGAAAGGAGGAATACCAATTTATTGATGGAATTTGTTAGTCATTAACCATTTCTTAATAGAAATGGGATGATTCCATCATGTATTTTCTGATGGGAATACTGAAATCCCCTCATGGAAGTGATGTTATAAGGATAATCATGGATAGACTGACTAAGGGATCCCACTAATTTTCTGTTAGGAAGACATTATCAGTGAATGAGAATGATATACTCTAGGTGTAATAAATTATACTCCTCTATGGGGTTCCATAGAATATCATATCATATAGGGATTCTTGTTTTACTACATGATTCTGGTAGGGTATGTAGAAGGCGCAAGGTTCATTGGTACATCTGAGCATAACCTACACCCTGAGACCAATGGTCAATCCGATCATGTTATACTAGTTTTGGAGGACAGGATATGACTATGTGTCCTTTATTTTTTAGGATCTTTGGAGAAAAAGTTACCTATTTTCAAGTTCTCTTTTTATAATAGTTTTCAAGGGACTATGCATATGGATTGTTATGAGGCCATATATGGTAGGTCATGGAAATCACCTCTGTATTGGTTAGAGGAAAAGGAGGTAGTGATATTGGGACCAAATCTTCTCCAGGAGACATTAGAGAAATTACATCTTATCAGAAAGTGTATGGATACAACTCAGTATAGGAATAAGCCTTATATTGATCATCACCGCCAACCTCTAGAGTTTGAGGTGAGTGATCAGGACTTCTTATGTGTTTCACCTAGACAAGGTCATTGACAGATTTTTATGTAGGGTAGTCTATCACCAGTATTCATTAGACCATTTGATATTTTATAGAAGGTATAACTAGTAACTTATCAAATATATCTTCCTTAAAGATATATGGCTATTAATGATGAATTTTATGTCTCTTAGTTACATTATTTTTATTCAAATACATACCATTATTTTTTCCTAATAAATTTGAGTTAGGTGATGATTATTTTTTAGATGTATCCTATTCGAATCATTGACTATAAAATGAACCTGATTTGAGGAAGTTCAATTCCTCTATTTCAGGTGCTATAGAAACATGACCATGTAAAGAAATAGACTTGGTAGTGAGAGTCTAACATATGTGATCAGTGGATAGATTTAGTCTCAAATAATGATCAACCACCCTTATAAGGGAATCTAGGTGATGAGTTTCTTAAAATAGGGTATTCTGAAAGATATTTGTTTTACTTCGAAGTATGGATAAATAAATTTTAGTTTAAATAATTTGTTTTACTCTAAAAAAGTTACCTAAGGGTTTAAGTGAGGTTTTATGAGTATTCAAGCTTGGTTTGGAGCCCACAACACCAGTTTTTTTAGAAATATACTAAGGCACATGGTTAGAACCAAGTTGTTAGTAACTATATGGATCAACCATATGGCTGAGTAAATTAAAGAGAATGGTTATGGAAACCATGAAACATGGTTCACATGGTCATGTGAGACCTATAAACAACCTATAGAGGAAACCTACATGGTTTTTTATGGTTTTCTTAACCATGTACATAAAACATGCAAGGGTGAGGTTCCTCAGATATTAAAAATGCACATCTTATGAAAGAATATTATAATTGTGCGGCTTGGCTATGAAAGGTGTAGTCTCCTAGATATTAGAGACCTCGTGGTTATTGTATTGTTTGGCCAACCCTGTGAACAAATAGTGCCACCATTTAAAAAGGGTGATTTTACCTTCCCCCTATTTTTACCCTTATTTAACTTCTTCCTACCCATTTCTTATACTACATCTATCCCATATGATATCCCTCATCCTTCTCCTCATAGTCTTTGTAAGATCTCTCCTTTCCAAAGTCAGAATCGATTTTGATCAGTCATGTTTGATGACCCCCAGAAATTCTATGCATCCTCATTATTATTTTCCTATTTTCTCTCACTTTTGTAGATATTATCTTTCTATGATCTCCTATTTAATATTTGTAGAACATTTTTCTAGTTATTCCAATTTTTTATAATTCTATCATAAATTAGAGCCCGATATTTCATGAGTAGTCAACTACTAGTATAAATTATGTTGCCTATAACTTTTCCCTAAAAGTCCTGTTATTTTTATTATACATTGTTGTGTAATGACCCATATTTTCCATGTTCCACCTCTTAAGTGTGTCATTAATTAAATAAATTGGTATTTCCTAGAATTAATTAGTCATCATACCCCATCGCTTCATCGAAGGATGTATACCTCGACTTGAGCCACCCCTTAGGGTGCATGGATTATATTCATTTATTCCTATACCTTATTTAAAAGAACAAAGAACCCTTTAGAGATTTTATTAAAATTCAATGACCATATTTTATGGTTTATGTAATTAAAATACCTTTTATAGTGTGTTCCATTAAACTTTTTAGAAATGGGATTTTTATATGAATTAAATGTAACGTGAATGGTAATGCCACGTCACATAGCTCTTGTTAAATTGTTAAATACTAACTTGAATAAATGGTAATAACTAAAAGTTGAATGAAAAAAAATATATAACATGACCACTATTTATCATTCTAAGGGAAATTTATTAAAAAAATTATTAAAGAAATGATATTATCATTAGGTGAGTTGGATTTTCCTCTTATATTATGAATAATGGTTTGATTTAAATGATTGATTATTATTATAGTTTTACATGGAACTCCGAATTATTTATTGGGAATCATTCCACATGAAGTTACATTCCCCATTGGGCATGGAACTACACATATCCTATTAAGAACCATTGTATATGATGCACCATTACCCCTTTATTAAGGATATTACACACGGTGCTTCACATCATTCCTGGGATTGTCAAATGTGGATATCCGCATTAACATTTTGATTTATTGGGTTTAACTATGATAGCTAAGTCCTAAATTCCTTAGTATTTTTTGACCCCTTATATGATTATCATTATGTAAGGACACCTTCATTGTTTACCTCAGGTCTCAATCATATATTGTTGAATAGTAAATATTCATAGACATTCTGTCTTAGACTGAAGTAGGTAGTGTCGGACAGGTATCCCCTAAGAAACCTTGACTGATAGGGGTGTATTTATTTCATTTAATACTTTTTGATTATCACCTACACACTATTTGTGATATATTCATAGACTTGATAGTATTGGACACCATTAGTTGTGGCTCACTATGTTTTACTCATACCCTATTTGGGTCATCGTTTGGTACTCGAACAAACTTCATGGATGAAGGTAGGGATTAAGGGAAGCATCCATCTGTAAACACTTGATTTCTAAACTAGGTTTGAGTTTGAGAATAGAGGATTTATCTCTTACTTTTTATTGTATTAGAGTTTAGATTTTTTCCTTCTGAACACTTTTATAGCATGCACAATTTTATTCCTATTTTCATTCTCACCTTTCTAACAATTTGTGTATAGTATCCTGACACCATCATTTTATATATTCCATTGTCTATTATCAAGTGATTATTTATTTATCTAGATGAATTACAACGACTATTTTCATTATATTTTTTTCACTTATTAATCATTATTTTATATTTCTCTACTTTGATAAAGATGGTATAGTCTCCCCACCATGCCATCATAGACCATCGCCTCTAGTTGGGATCCTTTGGAATATGAGGAGGCATTCTTGAGGGCACTGAGTGTAGTTAATTACCAATGAAATAGGCTCAGGATGTCATAATGATGATAATATAAGGTGCAATAGCAATCACTATGGTGTATTGAGGTGAGGATATATGATAGGTTTACTAGAATACCCGTTGAGGTATTAATGTGATGTGATATGCTGATGTTGATATGATGAAACATGGTGGGGGTAATACATGGTAGGGGGAAGATACAAGGTCGAAGTTCTACATGTTCATGGTACTCAATTATGATGAAGAGTAGGAGGATATGTGGTTATTGGTGGAGGACATACACCACTAGAGAGTGAAAGGTTTATTACTTTCATGTGTATGTTACCATACTGATGTGTGGTTGAAAATGGGGATATATAGAAAAGTGGTTGTGAATATGTGATGATGAATTTGTGGCTATGTGTGAACTGGAATGTAGTCTTGGAATTGAATCTCTAGCTAGATGATATGGTATTTGAATTTTTGATTCATGGTTGGTTGTGTAATGAATGATGGTTCATCATGTGATGTGGATGTTTTCTATCCCTAATTCTCATGATTATTTTGTGGGGGTGAATCTACTATATTGATACCAGTTTGAGTTAGATAAGACCCTAAAATTAATGTTTGTCTGGTGGGATACATCTAGGTCCTCATTTGTTTAATTATTTTAATGATATAACAGGTAAATTGATAATTTTCATTTTTTCTTAAGGTAATTTATTTATAATGTTTATTATGGACATGGTATAAGATGTTGTGGACGTAGAGAAAATTAAGGTAGTGATAAAGAACATGAAGTCTTATGATAAGACTTCATATGAATTTTTATTAATATCACTGATTATTTTTTGTTTATATTAGGTCACTCTCTCTTGATCATTTATATTTTCAATCCAAGGATGATGATTTTTTTAGAAATATGTAACTACCGAGTACTCCCATGTTCTCACCACACCATAATTTTTTAATTTCTTTCTGGGTAGAGAAGCGATGATTGGAGCTATATTATGGATATTTTGGATAGATTTAGTATATTATTTGGTGTTTTAGTGCCCTTTTTATGTTTATCTTTAGGATGTTACATATTTTACATATATGTATCATTCATGTTGTGGGTATATATTTTGTAAAATGTTATTTTTTTAGTATTGATTAGTGATTGTTTTATTATTCATAGGATTTTATGGGGGTAATGTATCTCAAATTATTATTTTTACCCTTAGTGATAATCTCAAACCTGGGGACTATAAGAGATGATCCTCAGGGGTCACCCTATTTTTCATTATAGGACCTTGGTCTATTTTACAAGGGGTGGTTCATGCGATCAACATTAATTAATTTATATCCCTTTCTATTTTTAGTATATTATATAACTAAATGGAATTTTATGCGATGGGTGGGGCCCCAAATTATATAGATCTCCAATGCATTGGTAATTCTCAAGAGAAAAAATATATATAGGGTAATGGGAGAATCATTATTCTTATTTTTCGATGTCTTGTCACAAGGACTCAAATGTGTTCTTATGATGTCCAACATTATTCACTCCCATTATTCCCATAGTTGTCACATCATTAATTTTTTTCTCATGATTAGTTATTTTCTCTATAATCCATATATTATATTATGATTTTTTAATCATTAATGTTACATAATTTGTTTATCCCTTCACACAATATTCCTTATTCATTTATTATTCAGTGTTAGAAAACATTATAATTTATCCCTTACTATGAATCAAAACTGACCCTTTTTTATTTTTTCCATTTCCTTAAGTAATAAATAGAAATACTATATAGGATCATCTTTATGTGTAGAATTAAGGAATAATGATTTTTACTTTAATGGTGTAATAATTAATGGTTTAATTAGATGTGTGTTTATCTTGTCTCTTCTGGAGCACTAAACCATGATCTTGGTAGTGTAATCTCATGTAATCTAATTACCATATAATAAATAACTCAACTGATTTAGGTGAACCATTTAGAGGCATAAAAATATGTATTATAATAAGGCTTATTATAACTCTTTAGAACTAGATTTAAAAGAAAAAAATTAGATAACATATATTTTACAATTATAAAAAATCTTCAGATTATTATTGAATTGATTTAATAGTTATCCATCACATAAGATATTATTTAAGAAAACATCATATATATAAGTCATGTTTTACAAATTATTATCTTATAAAATTATTAAGGAATTTATAATATTTATTATATAATGGTGCATACTAGAAGGAATGGAAACTAGTTCAATAATTAAATAATATGTGGGGATTATCTAAATAATTAGAAAAATGGTGTTAAATTATTAGATAAAAAAATTATTAGTATTCCAAGGAAGCTAACTATGGTTATAAAAAATAACATTTCCTGCATGGGGCAACCAATTTACCTTCAATATGGACTTACCTATTTAGATAATTTAATGAGAAAAAACTCCATCATTCAGTGGGTCTATTAATCTAATGGTGGTAGAGAAATGAATAAATCCTCTATATAATATAATTATAGAATTAGGGTGTACTGGGAATGAAATATTTATCATAGAAGTGAAATTTTTTAGTAGATATTTGGACCAAATGAGGTCTATTATTCAAAATACTAAGAGGGTGAAGGATATAGAAAACATAGTGTAGAATTCATTTAAGTTTATTTTTCTTGAAAAATATTTTCTTGAAGAGACACATTCCAAGATGAAAAGAAATTCATAAGTTTATGAATACAAGAAGAAAAAATGGTGGATGAGTATGATGATAATTTCAAAATGTTATCATGGTATGCTTTGAATTTTCTATGAAACCTTGAAAGAAAAATTGATCAATTCTTTAACGGTTTAAATGAAATTATTAGAATATCATTGGTCTCTCAAAAGTATTTAAAACAATAAATAGATTTTGGTAAATTCAATCAAGAGAGGAAAATCATTTTCAAAATAATTAATTTAAAAATTGAAACCATAAACAGGAAGATAATTTATTTCCATGTGGAACGGACTAACATAAAGGATAATATATAAATCATGTAGTTCCTTATATATAATAGATGTGGAAAGAAATATCCAGGGGATTGATTAATGGGATTGTTTGTATGCTTTCAATGTGAATAGAAAGGTTGAAAAGATCACGAGCCAAAAGGGAAGATAGAAACAATAAATGTGAAAAGTTTCAACTAAAATGGGGTATAATACTACTCTAATCAATGCCCCATTTTCCAAGGGAATCTTCCCCAAAATAGGAATGTGAATGAGGGTCAGGATTTTGTGATAATAAATTCTAATTTTTAAACTCATAATAATGTGATCATTTGAAAATTGATTATACACTCATAGATAAATAATAAATTATTTGATTATAAATAAATAAAATCTTTTATATCATCCATGTTTACAATGAATTTTTAGTCACCTGCTGATGTATTTGGGATTTATTTATTAGTTAGAACATAAAATGGAACTTTGATTATAACAAAGATATACTGGTAAGTTCAAATTATAATACAAGGGTGTTTTCTTGTTTTAAACATAAAAATTATACCTATGCTGAATTTTAATTTAATCTTATGTATTAAATGTCTTTTGAATCCTAAAAAATAATTTATAATAATGAAAAATATGTTAGATTCCGTGAGTAAACTATGGAATTTTATTTATTCCCTGGGGAGATTTCATTTCATGAGCATTATCAGGAAATACCCCCAGTAGCTCTTCTTAATAAAATCCATGGCGAAGAAATGGAAGAAATTCAATATGTATAATATAAGAAAATTTTGGGAATAGAAGATGAACCCAATTTAAAGGATTATATTCATGTATTTTTGAATGAACTATATAAATTCCCCCTAGAAAATGAAAATGGATTCCCTATTGATATTTTCCCTGAGGAAATACACATACCTATGTCACTATATAGAATGAAGTTGGAGGATTTAGTTGAGTAAAAAATTAATTATATGAATTATTTGAAAAAGGATTCATTCATCCAATTATTTCACCATGGGGATAACCTATTTTATTTTTGAATAATAATTATGGTTCAATGATACTATACATTGATTTTGGTGAAATCTATGGAATTTTTATAAATAATAAGTACTCATTGCCTTCAATTGAAGAACAATTTAATTAGATTCAAGGGTTAAATAGTTCTTATGTATTTAATTCTATCATGGTTATCATTATTTAAAATTTAAGAAGGATATCCCAAAGAATGAATTTTATGCAAGGCGTGATCATTGTGTGTTCACATTAATGCCTTTTGGGTTAAAAAAATAATCTTTATGTATATGCATTCAATGAATAAAGTATTCTAGGATTATATTGATAAGTTTATTTTAGTATTTAGTAATAATATTATTGAATGATCTAAGAGTTATGAGGGTTAATATATTCATTTAAAAATTATTCTTGTTGTTTTGAAGAAAAATGGGTTATATGAGAAATTTATTAAATTTGATTTTTTGATTCAATGAGTTTCCTTGTATTAGATTAATACAATCGATGGTTTGTTGAAAACTTTCTTTGATTAACTAAAATATTAACCAAGTTGACTCATAATGGTACCAAATTCACATGGTTAAATGAATACAATGATAAATTTGAGGAATTAAATAGGATATTAGTAAAGTAATATGTATTAACTCTAACATTTATTAAACAAGGGTCTGTTATTTATAGTGATACATCAATGAAAGGTCTTGGGTGTGTTCTAATAAAAAATGATATAGTGGTGGATTATAAATCTTAAAAATTGAAAATCCTTGAGATTAATTATTCAAATCAATATTTTCATTTGGAAATAATGAACATTTCATTAAAGATACATAGGTATTATATTTATATAGAGATATGGGATACACACACTGGCCAAAAGAGTTTTAAATCTTCCTTTAATATGAAATATCATAATATGAGGAAATTAAAATTATTATAACTAACCATGGATTATGATTTTTCAGTAAATTAACCTCATAAGAAATTAAATAAGGCATATGATTCATTGAGAATAAAATATTATAATATCTTATACATGAATATGGTGAAAAATGATACAGTTCTCAATTATTTAACAATAATAGACTTGGTAATTATGATAGAATGGGAAACATCATTCATGATCAATTTAATTCTCAAAACATATTGATTTTATATGATTTAGAAATATTAATATTATTACAAGGACCAACAAAATAATATGGAATATAAGAGGAATATAAAATTACAAGAGTTTAACATTACTGTTGATAAATTTTTAAGTTTTGGTAAGAGGTTTTATCTTATATTAATACCAAAGGTGAGAATATATCTATTGGATGAGTCTCATTAATCTAGATTCTCTATACATGCTGGAAGAACTAATATGTATAGGGATATTTGAGAAAAATGTTGGGGAATATATGAAGTGATAGATTGTATATTACACCAAAATATTCCTAGTATTATAACAAGTTAAGGTTGAAAAACATATTCATAAAGGAGGTATAAAAATATTATCTATATTTGAGTGTAAAAGGGAAAATATTACTGTTTATTTCTTTATTGGGATACATAAGACATCTAAGAAGAATAAATAAATATGTATCATTATAGATCAACATATAATTTCAACACATTTACTTTTAATTTTAGGAGATTTCCCTCTATATAATCTTACTATTTTGTATATAAATGGTGTTGTGTGAATTTAGGTAACACCTATATCAATAGTTTCTAATCATGAACTAAGGTTTACCTTAAAATTTCAAAGGAGGATATAGAAGGATTTAAATTGAATGATTAATCATAGTATATCCAATCATCTACAAACAAATAAAGATTATAAAAGGACTATCCAAAAAAGAGAGGACATGTTAATGTCATGATCTTCTATCTTCCAACAAATTTGGGATTGGTATTTAACTATAGTGGTGTTTTAATACAATAACTGTTAACACTCCTATATAAATTGGAATCATATGTAGACTTATATTGAAAGAGAAATTACAATATTACAGGTTGGGATTATATTGAAGAAAAGAAGATATTGTGTCCAAAAATTGAGGAAGAGACATTGGAAAAGGTAAGATCTATCCATAAGCATATCAAGGCAGCCCAAAGTATGTAAGAAATCTATGTCAATAACTAAAGGATAGATATTCTATTCCAAGTAGGGTATTATGTCATCCAAAATATATCTCAATGGAAACGGATCATGAGATTTGTAAAGAAAGGGAAATTAAGTACAAGGTAAATTAGTCCATTTTAAATTTATGAGTAGAAAGGGATGGTGGAATATCATTTTTCAATGACACCAAACAAGTGTAAAGGGAATTATGTCTTACATATATAAATTATAATGTGTTATATGAAGACTCTTCCAATATTCTAATGGTTTATCAAGTATAATTGGATCCTACATTATTATATAATGAATATCACATTTATATTATAGATATAATAGAGAAAATACTATGAAATAGAACAACTTAAATTATGATGATTCTATAGATGAATCACCAGTTAGAATAGGCAGCATGAAAACCTAAAGATGAAATGGTAAATGATTATCTTTATTTTTTCATGGATTGGACTAAATTTTAAAGGAAACAATTATTAGAATAAGAAGAATATAATACCTTATAAAATATTTTCTTAAATAATCATATTTTAGTCAAAATTACTTACTAAAAATAAAAGTAAATTTTTTATTACAACATATATTACTATAAATAGAAAATAGAGAAAAATAAATAGAAGTATAATGTCGAAGTATTTTGGATCATATTTTATAATAAACATCACAATTATAAAAATAATAAAAGTGATAAAATCAACATATTGAAAGAATAAAAATGATAAATACTATTTATTAGGTTGGTTTAAAGAAATATAAATGAATTCAGGGTAAATATGTTTTCTACAAGACCACTGGTAATTATGACCATTGAGAATTATGATCATTGTGCATTATCATTATTTAAAATTATGATAGTTAGGAATTTTTACCATTGTTAAAATTGTAGTTATAAATTGATTGATAGAATTAGTGTATATAAAGGGTAATGATGGAAGATAGTTAATGAAAAATATAGAAACCATTTCCTCAACAATTATAAATATCCCTTATGATTCACATTATAATATCTTGGGAATGAGGTGACGTCACTAGGGTTCACCATTGACCAAGACCATGTATAAATTTAATAATTAGGGTTTGGGAAGAAGAATTTGTGATAGAAGTTTGATTTAGTGGAAATAACTACCAGATCAATGCTAACAAACCCACCCATTGAAATTTCCACAATCAAACACCCTTCCCTTAGGTATTATGCTCACATGATAATAGTTTATATATCAAGGGGTTAAGTATTATTTAAGATTAAATTAATTTATAAATAAAATGTTTCTACTGTAATACCACATTTTTATCAAATATATCATCCTTATATAAAAATAAAAATGTTGATAATTGTAGTATGAATTTGAAAAAATGATTTTAAATGAGGAATCCAAAAAACTAAATTAGTTATGGGGTGAAATTGGGTATTTTTTTAATAAAAATAGTGAAATATGATAAAAATGGTGAAATAAAATAAATATAACATCATATATATATATATATATATTCATGAATAAAATTATCCAAGGAAAAAAATCTATTATTTATCTAACCATTATAGTGCAGTATTATGGGAGGTAATGGGGTTCTATAGAAAGTGGCAGGGCACTAAAGATAATGGAAAAAATAAAACATTCAACACTTTATTTCATGAAATTCTTACTACCAAACCTATAAATACCAGCCCTCTCTCATCATTACTACTTTATAAAATTTTATTTTCTATATTTATATATCATAAAAGTAGTCTCTACCACATCTATCTATCTTAAATATTGAGGATTTTGGTTCGTTCTAATGTTTAGCTCATGGATTTAAAGATCAAGGGAGCTAAGGGTCATTTTTATCTCTCATTTAAATGTTTAATCACATCTCAATTATAGTATCATCTTAAGAATATAATTCTTAATTCCAATGTTATTATAAGATTAGTTTAATTTATAGGTTTACAATATACTATACATGTCAGACTTAATTTAACTCATATTACATTCTGTTCACAAGCCATTATTATGCCTAAAAATTTCTACACCCAAAAACTCCTTTATACAAATCACATTTAATTACATGTATTTGTGGTATTATAAATGTATTATTTATAAAAGAAAGGACTTTTATAGTAAAGTATGATGGTGATTTAGATTGTTTAACCTTTAACGGGTTCCATTTGCATTAAACCCAATTTGGAACAAGTTCCTCATTTTCATCCATACATCCCATATTGAAATACTTTCTTCAAATAAAGTTTGTCTACCGAATGTGTATCAAATATATGTGATTATATAATACACTAATTGGGATTCCACCTGAACTAATACCCAACCCCACTATCAACTGATCTGTGGGGTATTCTTGATATCTATTGGCTGGTGAAAAGCAACAAAACATCTGATACCATAAATTGGAATTATTTCACCCATAAATTAGAATAAAATAACTATAAGACATTCACTAGAATATCCATATTGAACTGTAAGTTATCTAGGAACTCTAAATGAGATAATAAGAAACAAGAGATAATATTTACTTTTTTTTAATAAATTTAAAGTAAATATAATCCTTTAATTCAACTCCAACACCCTCCATAGAAAAAAGCCTTCTATATGACATGGACTCCACATATATAATGTGCCATCGATTAATGAAAAGAAAAATAGCGAAGGAAAATTTGTAAAATATAGTAATAAAAATAAATAAAATATAATAAATACTAACCCATGCATGCTCCTAAGGGACTAACCAAGCCCAAAACAATAAATCTCTCATGAGTGGTCAATAGTTGGACAAAATGGATTTAATTGGAATATAATATAGGCATTAAAATAATACAAATCAGAAGGTAACTAGTTTCCTTTACAAAACAATAATCTTTAATTATAAAAAAATCTAGATAGTTTTAAATAAAATTAGTTTATTCATTTAAATTATTTTTAAAACCAAAAACACCTAAAAATAGTTTAATAAATATTATTCTTTATTTTTACGAAATGAAAGAAATCACCTAAAATAATTTATTTGTAAATCAAAAACACCAAGTAAATAACCCCTTTTCCATTTTAAATTTTTATTTAAAAATATTTCCTAAAATGGTTTATAAAAACCAACACGCACTACATGAATAAGATGATCAATCAAATTGGGCCCCAAATCATAGAATAAATTAATAACCAGAAAAAAAATAAATCAATAAAGGGTTCCATACATGTCAACTAATAAGGTTACATAATAGGAAGTCAAATAAATCCTTTTCATCAAAGCACAAATAAAGTAATAGGTTCCATGGGATCTACCCTTGGCCCAAGAGTATAACAACCATGCACATTATTACACACATAAAAATAATTTATTACATAAACTATTCACTTGATACAACAAATAATATCGATAGGTATAGTGTCTTTTGGGATTAAGAATATAACAAAAAAATAGAAAACTTGAATTACACATCTTTATTAAAAACATCTTTTACATGAACACACTTATTCCTTCGTACTTAGCATTGCATGGGATAACCTGAGGGCATGCATAAGAATGGGTGAGCTATAAATACCACTAATGGAGTAAAAAAGGCATAACATGAATAATATAGTACATGTTAGGAAATATTAATAACAATGGATCACAATAGAAACATGAACATAAAGGCATGATATAGCATGGTTATCATAACATGAAATGTGGCATCAATATTTAACATGATATTATCATGATCCAAGGCTCATTGCACATGGATCATGAGTAATCTCTCATTTCATTTGAATTATCATATGTAAACTCTTATTTCACTTGATGTATCATGATGTTATTCTTTCCCCAATGCATTGGAGCGCTATCTAGGCGCACCCTTCTTAATCATTTTATTTCATGCATAAGTGTACCACATGGATCATATAACATGGATTCATTAAACATCATAATTTATTACACAATAAAGTAATTTGAAATTAAATGAATGAAAATAAAAAATAAATAAGTAAATGTGGATAAATATAATTACCCTTGGTAGAGAAATGGGCATGGAATTCACTAAATAATGACTTTGGCTTGGAAAATTGTTGTGCAATTTCATAAGCATAACGGGTGTACATGTAAGTCATTAATGAGAGATAAAGGGGTGTCTCATCATTAAAACATGAGGAGAAAAGTAATGGTATGTGATAAATCATACCCCAATATTTTTAGTTTAAAATAAAATGTCATAACAATATATAGAAATTTGGACTAAAAATAAGAAAGGAAGAAATCACTTACTTGGAAGTGTGATCCCAAAGTCTTGGGAGAGGATTGAGAGAGGATTATTGGGAGATTGGGGAAACTTGGAATGATTATATAGAGATTAGGGATGAGTTTGGTTGAGCTCAAATAGTTTTTAGTGAATAGGATGTGGGAGCCTGGGTGGATTGATATAGGAAAAGTGAGGGAATTCTTTATTATTGAAGTTTTGCACACTACACATTAAAATAATCGAAACAACAAACCATCTCGTGGTTTTTGCCTATGGCTTTCGCCAAAGGGGAGTTTAAAAAATTATTTTATACGTAAAATGGATGAGAAATCTTAAAATATTATGCTTTCTTAGATGGAGGTGAGTCACACTCCCAAGGAAATCAATTTTAAAAGTTAAAATGTTTTATAAGTCTTGGACGGTCCACTAATGCTTTTTAAAATAAATCAAACAATCCTAAAATCACATTATTTTAATGGTAAAACATATATTGTATGCAAATATCATTTATATTATTTTATTACATCATAATTGGGTCATTATGATGTCATACAATAGATAATATAATTAAACGGTATTTAATTTTTACCCAAAAATACGACGGTATAAGAAAAATATAAAAAATTAACTGTTGGATAATTTTGACATCCTGGTTCCAAAAATAATATTAATTTTATCTAAATATTTTTTTAAATATGTAATCTTTTACATTTAAAATAAAAACCAACATTTATCAAAAATTCATGGGTTTTGATAAAAACGGCTTTCAAACCATAATAAAAATAACCATTGTATGCATAAAAATTATACAATCATTTATATTTTATAAAAATTAATTCTCTAATAATATTTTACTAAAATATTATTTAATTAAAAAAAACAATTAATTAATTAAAATAGATTTCTTAATTGAATATTTACTAAAAATACTCTTTTTTATTTAAAAGTGTTTACAAAGTAACAATAATAAAATGAATGTATATACTTTATTCTATAGAAAAATAATTTACATAATCATAGTTATAGGGTATTGTTATATAAACCATTATAACACCCACATATTACCTAAGGGTAAGGTGTGCGATGGTTATAGACTCTTGGGGTGGCTCGGATAACATTCCTTGTGAGGTAATCTCTATCAACTTCCACATCTTGCATAGGTGCTTCTGCTCAAACTTAAAGTGTTGAAGATCGGCTTGGGCTTGGACAAGAGTGAATTCCAATGACTCTACCTCCTTTCTGAGCTCTGAAAAATGGGCTTCGTATGGAGAAATTCTACTGTATCAGGCCATCGCTTCTTGTGTATGAGTAAATTGGATTTTTTAAAGCCCTATATTTATATTAATCATGCCATCACTATTAAACGACTACATTAGCAACAGTAAAACTTCTTAATGGTATTTCAAAAATCCAAAAACATAAATCCAAGGATGTGAATATGTTTCATATAATCATTTTACATAATAATAAATTTAAATATATCAAAAGTAATTTTAATTATTAAAAGTTTGGGTCTTTATAATATTCCCCCTTAAGAAATTTATCCCTTGAAATTTCCTTTTCCCACAATAATAAGATGAGGGTAACTCTGGTTCATCACTTCCTCTGATTCCCACATTTCTTCTTTAAACTTTTCATTGCACCACAACACCTTGACTAGTGGAATTGTCTTATTTAGTATAAATTTTTTCCTACAATATGAGATCTTCACTGACTTCTCATCATAGGAGAGTTCATTCTTTAATGGTACCACCTCTAGATTGAGTACATGTGATTGTTCAGGGATGTACATCCTCAAGAGTTATACATGGGATAGATCATGTACAAGAGATAGGTTCGGTGGGAATTTTAGTAAATAGTCCACTACTCCAATGCAATCAAGGATCTAAAAAGGGTCGATGTACCTTGGAATAAGCTTTCCCTTCTCCCTAAATCTAATAACTCTCCTCTGTAGTGATATTTGGAGGAATACAATGTCTCTGACATCAAACTCTAGGTCTCATCGATGATTATAAGCATGTCTCTTTTGTCGACTATAAGAAACTTTAAATTTCTACTGGATGGTCTTAACCTTATCCACCATTTCTTCGACTATTTCTATACCTAGGTGTTTTTACTCCCCAATATCATCCCGACATGTTAGTGTTCTTCACCTCTTCCCATACCGGGCTTCATAAGGATCCATTTGGATGCTTGAGTGGAAATTTTTATTATAAGAAAACTAAACTAGAGGTATATGTTGATCCCATTCTCCTTTGAAGTCCATTGAGAATTCTCTCAACGTGTCCCCAAGTGTTTTTATATTCCTCTCAAATTGGCCATCAGTTTGAGGATGATAAGCTATACTGAATTTTAGCTTTGTATTTAGATCATGTTGATGACTCTTCCAAAACATAGAGGTGAATCATTGATCTCGATTGGATACAATTTATAGTGGTACTCCATGTATCCTTACAAAAAAATCTAATGTATATACGTTCTAGTTGATCCAATGAGAAATCATCCCAAATTGAAATGAAGTGTGAAGTCTTTGTAAAATGATCCACAACAACGCAGATAACATTGTTTCCTTTAGATGTCTCTGTTTGTCCAGTGGCAAAGTCCATGGTGATTTTCTTCCATTTCCATAGTGTTATGGGTAATCATTGCATCATCCAATTAGACTTATATCTCTTATCCTTCACTTGATAATATACTAGGCACATTGACGTATACTCAGAAATATCCTTATTCATTTTATCCCACCATTAATTCTCTCAGATATATCGATTCATCTTTTGGTTTCTTGGGTGAACAGAGAAATTCAAACTATGTGCATCATTCAATGATTCGTTCTTTAACTCTGGATTTTATGGAACACATAGTCTTGAACCAAATCTCACAATTCCTTCTTAATTAACATTGAACTCAGAGGATTTCCCTTTTCTGAAAGATTCCACTTTCTTCTAAATTCTCACATCATCCTTTTGAGCATCCTTTAACCTTTCCAAAAGGGATAGTTGAGAAATAATTTGTGAAAGGATTGATGATTTTCCCTTCTTTATGATTCCCATGTCCATCTTCATAAAATATAAGAATATTGGATCTTTTTAAATTCTCATCAATGATAGAATGGCTTGGTCCTTTCTACTTAGAGCATCTGCCACCTTGGTCGCTTTCCCAAGGTGGAAATGGATTGAGTATTCATAGTCTTTGATCAGCTCTTACCATCTTCATTGGAGCATGTTTGACAATTTCTTTGTGAATATATACTTGAGGATTTTGTGATTTGTATATATTTTACACTTCTACCCAAAGAGGTAATGTCACCAAATTTTTAAAGTGAATATTGCAACAGGAATCTCTAGATCATGTTTTGGATATTTTTTCTCATGAAATTTCAATTTCCTTGAAGAATAGGCAATGGATTTGTCATTTTTTATCAACACATATTCCATGCCCTTCTTTTAATCATCACTGAAAATCACAAAATGTTCTCCACTTGTGGGTAATGTGAGAATGAGCATAGTGATAAGACTCCTTTTCAACTCCTTGATTATCTCTTAGCATTCATCACTCAAAGAAAACTTGTCACCCTTCTGAGTTATCTTGGTAAGAGGGTTTTAAAACCGTGAGAAATTTCTCACAAATCAGCAATGATATCCATCTAACCCCAGGAAGATATGGATATTTGTCACTGATGTTTTCATTGTTCATCCCTTAATTGTAGCTGTCTTGGATGGATCCATAGATATCCCATTTCTCATGATGATATGACCCAAGAATGAGACCTCATTCTACCATAACTCACACTTGATGTACTTTTCATAGAGATTATCCTTTCGTAAGGTCTTTAGTACAATTCTTAGATTCTTCTCATGATACTTCTTGGTTTTAGAGTATATTAGAAAATTGCCGGTAAAGACTACCAAAAAAATTTCAAGGTAATATCTAAAGACTCTATTCATCAAGTCCATAAAGATTGATGGAGCATTAGTGAGTGTGAAAATAATTACTATGAATTCATAGTGCCTGTACCTTATACCAAAAGTAGTTTGGGGGATATCCTCCTTCACCATTACTTGGAAATGTCCTAACCGAAAATCCACCTTGTAGAAGTATTGTAATCCACATAGCTAATCGAACAAGTCATCAATTCATGGAAGAGGATACTTTTTCTTTATTGTGATTTTTCTAAGCTCATGATAATCAATGAAAAGGCACATTGACCCATCCTTTTTCTTGATGAATAGCACTGGTGCACCACATGGTCAAGCACTTGAGCATATAAACCCTTTATCCAGGTTCTTTTAAAGTTGTTTCTACATATCCTAAAACCTCACAAAATCCATTCTATAGGGAGTCTTGGATATTGAAATTGCCCCATGTATAAGATCAATTGAGAATTCAACATCTCTTCTAGGAAGAAGACCGGGAAATTCCTCAGGAAACACATCAGCATGTCTTCAACGATGGTTGATTCCTTACACTCAATCATCTAAGGAAAATATGTATACTCATAGAATAGTAATATCCACACTTGAGATGATGTTGTAAAGAAGATTCATCATCCTCCATGCACTTATACATAATCAGGGGTTGATTCTCCATATGTAGAGTGATTCCCCTCTAATGGAAATTTATGTTGGATCTATATAATTAAATCCAATCAATGCTAAGAATTTCTTCAATTTCCACTAGAGGGAGTATGAGGAGGTTCTCTGGGAAGTTCAAACAACAAATTATGATAGGGGAGGAGTTATATTCATGGGATATAATGATTTCCCCATTTTCTTTTCTCATTGACATCTTTACATCCATGATTTTTGGGGGCATTAGGATTGTTCTACTAAACTTTTCGAATATAAAAGAATACATAGAACTGGAATCAAAAAGTATGTTCGATATTATTGAATGAATAACTAACGTACCTTTCACCACTTCATTGTTGGGGTTCAATTCGGTGGTAGTGATAGAAAAAGCTCGCCCATTCTACCTTGGAGGTTGTTGGTTGCCTTTGAAAACCTTTGGCTTAGGGAACTGGTTTGCAAAGTGCCTTGGTTCTTTGTAGTTGAAGTAATGAAAAACGCATTGAGGGTAAAATGGATTGTTCCTCTCTTATGTCACAGCTGTGGGTTTTTCTTTTCATCTGTTGATGGACATGTACCCTTCTCTTCCACACCTAAATCATTTCCTCATCCCCATCAGGAAATTTTAGGGGTTCTTCTTTCCACACCTTGGGCAAGTGGGGTGTTAGATTTTCTTAGCACCGTTGGATTTCTCCATCGGATGGCCAGAATTAAAATCCAACTTACTCTTCTTATCCCCATGATACCCCTGAGATTCCCCATTCTCCATTTTGACCTTGAGGGAACATCGGACAATTTCCTTATAGTTCTCAAAGTCAAGGATCGCTAAGGATTTCTATAGGCTAGGTTTTAGCCCACCAAGAAGCATTCAACCTTTCATTAAGGGGTAATGAGAAATATGGAGTCATATTGTGAAATTCGTGTAAATGTTTCCCCATATTATCTGATGGATTCATCATCTTTTTTACTTAGGAAAGGATGTCCCTTTCCATCTTAAGTTCGAGGGTGTGAGGAAAATATTTGTCAAAATATATTTTCTGGAAATCCTTCCATTCCAATGCCTTTTTCTTCTCCTTAGGATACATATTTTTTTATCAATGTCCATCATTTATAATCTTCACCCTCCAAACGATAATCATACATAAGTTCTTTCTCTTGTTTAGAACATTGAAGGATGGAGAAGATCTTCTTAATAGATTTGATCCATTGTTCGGTGATTGAGGGATTGAATGATCCATTAAATGTAGGAGGCCTTTTTCTTATTAATCTCTCGATTGCGACTTGTTATTTCTTAGGGGGGTTTAATGTCACTCTTAACCCATGTATATATTCAAAACTTGAGTTAACTGAGATATTATTGTGAAAAAGTTCACGATTCCTACTTCCATCAGATTGAGCATCTCATTAGAATAGTCGTCACATTAATCTTCACATTAGTTGTTATCCCAAGTCCTCCTATTAGCATAAATTAGCTGGAATAAATGGAAATTTAGGTGTAACACATTATGGTTAATCCAAAGACAAAACGAATGACTTATAAATTACTTTTATTTCCTTAACTTGTGAACTTATAGGCTTTAATATATGTTATCCATGATCTAATTCCCAACATATATTCTTAGGGGAATTTTTTCCCATAATAATGGTTCATACTCAGTTTATTAGTTTACCAAATCATAAACCCCAAGAGTGTTGTAACCAAGAGTGAAGCAAGACCCACTATCATGCACTAGTTCACGTTCGAGTCTAGCTCAAAGCATTGTTTTTGGGTTTTACCACCGGATACATATGTGCTAAAGCCGCATCTAAGTGATTGTATCTAGAAAGGGATGTATTTTCTTAATAGAAAACTTACTCAATACTCACAAAACTTTTAGTATGTTTTTATTATACTTAGTCTTATCCCTAAGTCTTTCACTAGGGTTTTCTAATCATAATCCCAAAAATAAGTAAACATATCCTCTAATACCAACTATAACAATCATACTCTTTATTTCACACTTAACCATAATTTATTACATAAAATAATCACGTGATAAAACATAGAATATTGAAAGTTATGGTGTCTTTGGGGCTTAGTAACATTACATAACAACTTAAAACATGAATTAGACACCTTTATTGAAAACATATTTTACATGACCACACACATTCCTTTGTTCTTAGCATTGCATGGGATAACCTGAGAATATGCATAAGAAAAGGGTGATATATAAATCCCAATAAGGGATTAAACAAGTCATAACATGAAAATTATAGTACATTTTAGGAAATATTCATATCAATAGATCACAATATAAAAATGAACTTAAAGGAATGATATAGCATGATTATCATAACATAGAAATGTGGCATCAACAAATAACATGATATTAGAATGAGCCAAGTATTATTGCACATGGATCATATGTAAACCCTCATTTAACTTGAATTATAATGATTAAACCCTCATTTCACTTGATGTATCATGATACTATTCTTTACCTGATGCATTAGATCGCTATCAGGGCACACCCTTCTTAATCATTTCATTTCATGCATAAGTGTGACACATGGATAATATAACATGGATTCATTAAACATCATCATGTATTAGAAGATAAAATAATGTGTAAATAATACATGAAACTTCATAATAAATATGTAAATGTACATAAATGTTATACCCTTTATAGATAAATTGGCATGGTATTCATTACACAATGCCTTTGGCTTAGAAATCGTAGTGTAATTTCAGAAGCACAATGATGTGACATAAGAATTAATAAAAAATAATGATGATATAGAAAGGGGTGTCTCATAATATTTACATGAAATTGAAACTAAGGGGGTCATATAGATACATTTCCCAACATATTTAATAGAATTTAGATTCATAATACAAAATAATTTCTTGAATGTAAATGAGAAGAGAGAAATTCGTTACCGAATTTCAACATGGAAACGGGTGTACATGGTAGGAATTAATGAGATATAAAGGGGTCTATAATCATTACAAACAAGGAGGGAAGTATAGGGTAGGTGAGAAATCATACCCCAAAACTTTTAATTGAAAATAAAAGGGCATAACAACATAGAGAAATTTGTACTAAAAATGAGAAAGGAAGAAATCCCTTACTTGGAAGTGTGATCCCAAAGGCTTGAGGTAGGATTGAGAGATTCTTATTGAAAGATTGGGGAACCTTTGGGGGATTATATAGAGGTTATGGAAGAATTTTTTCTATATCCAAAGTTTTAAAATGAAGATTAAGTGGGATCTTGTGGGGGTTTATATAGAAAAAGAGAGGGAATTATTTATTATTTATGTTTTGGACACTACACAATAAACTAATCAAAACCACAAACTATTCCATGGTTTTTTATCAAGGTTTTTTAAAAATGGTAGTGAAAGACATAATTTTATTAGTGAAATGGCCTAAATTCTTAAAATATTAGGCTTGATTATCTGGAGGTGAGTCAGACTCTCAAGGAAATCAATTTAAAAGGTTAAAATGTTTTGTAAGTGGTGGAGGGTCCACTAAAGCTTTGTAAAATAATTCAAACAAACCTAAAATCAAATTATTTTAATGGTAAAACATATATTGGGAGAAAATATCATTTATAGTATTTTATTACATCACTATTGGGTCAATATGATGTCATAAAACATATTATATAATTAAATAGTATTTAATATTTCCCCAAAAATTTGACTGCCTCAGAAAATTATGAAACATTTCCCGTTGGATAATTTTGAAACACGGATTAAAAAAATAATATTCATTTTATCTAAATAATTTTCTAAATAAGTGATTTTTTACTTTTAAAATAAAACCAACACTTATTGAATATTCATCGGTTTTGATAAAAACGGATTTCAAACCTTAATAAAAATTACAATTGTATTTATAAATATTATACAATAATTTAAATTTCAATAAAATTTGTTTTTTAATAATATTTTAATAAAATATAATTAATTCAAAAATATATTAATTCATCAATATAGATTTCTTAATTGAATATTAACTAAAAATCTTATTTGTGGTTTAAAAACTGTTTACAAAGTAACAATAATAAAATGAATGTATATTCATTATTATATAAAAAAGAATAATGCACATAAATATAGTTCTAGGTTCTTGTTACATAACTCATTATAACACCCGCATATAACCTAATGGTAAGGTGTGTGATGGTGACAGACTCTTGGTGTGGCTCAGATAACAATGTTTGGGTGGTAATCTCTATCAACATCCACTTCTCGAGTAGGCGGTTCTGCTCAAGCTTAACGTGTTGAATTTTGGCTTGGGATTGGTCAAGATTAAAGATAAATAAATCTAAATCCTTTCTCAACTCTGAAAAATGGTCATCGTATAGAGAAATTCTACTGGATGTGGTCATTTCTTCCTTTTTTGAGTAAATTGGATTTGTTAAATCCTTATATTTATACTAATCATGTGATCATTATTCAACAGCTATATTAGCAACAGTAATAGTTCTTAACGGTATTTTGAAATACAAAAACATAAAACCAAGGATGTGAATAGTTTTTATATAACTATCTTATATAATAAAGCATTTGAATATATCAATAGTAATTTTCATTAATAAAATTTTGGGTCGTTACCAAAATTTTGGTAAACCTATACTTTACTAAACTAGACTAGACTTATGGATTATAGTGTTTCATCAATATAGGACACCTGATTATCTTTCACTTATCATTTTCTAAGGCACATCTCATAAAGTCTTATATCACACTATATTGGACACTTATAACATGAAACTATCTATTTTAGCATAAATAGTTACCTCAAAATTACTTATCTTTGTTCCTGTGACCAAACAATGTGCTAGTGGGAAAACAAGAAATCAACATTTTTAATAAAAATAATAAAATATAATCTCACCCACACCACCAACCCTCTTTCAAGAAATAATAATATTAACATATCCATCATATCATGCTAAATATAAACCATTTCATTTGATCAAAAATGAATAAAAATAAAAACAAAACAGGGGATAAAGATAGTCTCATAAACCCATATCATTTAAAACCCAATTAAAAGTGTTGAGCAAGACATTAATCCATTTCAAAAGTCCTTTTTAAAGAAATAGATTAAAATTAAAAATTCAAGTATCAAATTCACAATCTAAAACTACCTTTTAAGAAGATCCTCATATATATTTACATATATATATATATCACTATTTTACCCATTAATATATTCTCATTTTAATTTATATATTCATGAATATATACATATAATTATATATGTGTGTAACCATTAAATAAAATAATGCATATATGCATTAAAATTTCTATATATATGTAATTTTAGGCACCCATTAACATATCCTCGTTTGAATGTGTATATCCATGTATCATTACATTTTTCAATATATATGTGTGTGCATAACCCATTGAAATTGTATTTCAAAAACATTTATCTAAAATGATTTATTAACCATATGAAAACACCACCAAATAACCAACTCAATTTTCATTAAAAAAACCTCAGAGCATCAAATTATTATTTTTCAACTCACTCCATTGTCCAAAAGTGTCTAAATAATTTTTTAATGGAACATTTTATGAAAATAATTCTTTAAAAAGTCTATTAATGATTTATATTTATAATATTACTTTAAATTAAAACATTAGAAAATATACTATAAATAAAAAACATATTTTAAAATAACATAATTTTTTTAGAAAACCCATTTTAGAGATATTAAAAAAACATGGTGAGCATGGTTAAGAAAAATCAAATTTAAAACATTGTTTTAAATAGGGGAACAAAAATTTTTCTATGGAAAGAAAATTAAAACCCAATTTTATATTAATAAATTTGATAAACATAGTTAATACTTCCAATAAATTATTAAAACATAGATTCATAACCAAATAAATCTATAATTCTAAAATTAAATGTTAGGAAATGGGGAAAACAATCCCCAAATCGATGGTCAATGGTCCAAAATGTCAAATACCAGATGAACTGAACTCGAAGAATACATTGCACTCCCGAATGAAAAAGTAATCACAAAAGTAATCTCAATATCTAAACCCTAGAGTTCAGGTGAGATGGGTTTTGTGATAAACATAGAATAAAGTAATTGGGATGGAATAAATATGATAAGAGGAGATCAAACATTGGAGTTTTGACCATGAATAAAAAAAATCACATTGGAACCCTCAAAAAGAGGAAAACTGGAAGGGGGATGTCAAACATGTACAGGGGGGTCACAGATGGGTCGTGTAACAAAGTGGAGGAGAATGGGAGTTTATTTTTATTTTAGGTTTTTTTAAAAATGGAAGGGGAATAAATATAATTTTTCAAAATTGAAAACTGGGTGACCCGCATGGTTTCTATACGGTGTAAAAACCCATTTATCAACCATGATGGGCTATAGTAAACCCCTAGAAAATACAAAATGGATTCCCTTAGGATCATTAATTATATTTCTATTCATGAAATGACTCTGTTAAATGGAAAAAGTAGTTATATATCTTGTCGCACAGTTACCACACAATTACAACTGTTCAAAAACCATGTGATACACAAAAACTGTCAAAATATTCCTAAATTTCAGACTAAATTTTATATATATTTAAATTTCACAAAAATGATATTAAATAGAAAACAAAAACCATAACATGGGTTGATAAAATATCTCCATCGTAATTATTTATGACCAAAAAAATCCATTGAAAAAGGAAAGAAGACAATAAAAAAAATAAAACTCTATCACTCAAAGGAAGAGCTGGTAGGAATGAAGAATATATAATGGATCCTAAGGGGTGTAAAACACCAACCAAAACTATTTCTTGAATCCAACAAAACAAATCCTCATATCAAATCCAACATCTCCAAGACAAATTCACCTCACCAATTATAGAAAAATAATAACAAACACTGAAGCCTATTAATATCTCACAAACATTTAGACTTCTTCTAAAATGGTGTGTCAATGATACACAAACTCCCTGAAAGACACAACACCAACAAAAAAACTTCTAAAAACACCCAAAAAAAATCACTATAAATCATACAAACCATCAAAATTGGAAAAATAAAAACCCCCACCCAAATAAGGGAAACATAAATACTTAAAAAACCTAGGAAGAACTAATAACAACTCAAAGAGAACCACCCTTAATAAAATATTAATTAACAAAAAAACAACATGACCCCAACGTTTTCTTAAGAAAGTAGAAAGGAAGTTCCCAAAACCTCACCCCTTCATCATCACACATAGTGATTCTAGAAAAAAAATTCTACACCCAAAGTACGAACAAACCACAACTGTTCCAGACCCCCAAGCGCCCACCCATAGTTTCCATGTTTGATCCATCAAAAAAACATCAATTCATGAACTTGAAAGCATATCCCATGAGAAGAATAATTATCACTAATGAATAGGAATCACAAAATAGTCAAAATTTTACAATAACTTAAATAAAATCCCCAAAAATAAATGTTGGATCAAAGACACCTCAAAAGGCCCATGTTAACTCCAATTCTACAAAAAAGAGAATATCCAAATCAAGGAACCACCTAAAAAACAAAAGACCCATAGATATCCTTGGCACTAGACAGGTTCCTTACCTTTCACTCAAAATAAACCCATATCACACCAAAAAGTGGGAGGATTGTTGTTCAAGAAACCTTGATCTAGATCCCAGAGCAAGAAAGTTTTCGACACAACAACTTAGCTCTGAGCCTTGTTAGGTCCAGAAATAAGAAGAGCTACACCTATTTGATAAATACAATTAACCTTAGGCTTATCGTTTAAAACAAAAAATCAATACTTTTTTCAAAAAACTTATGGGAGGTAGAATTTAAATAACATGAAACATAAACTTGGTTATTTCATGTAAAACCTATCAATCTAAAAAGTATCATCGTTAATTGATAGAAAAAATTAGAAATACCACATCCCAAAACAAAAAACAAAAATCATACAACATAAAACTCATTTCCTTTAAAATCACCGATTTCCAAAAATATTTTAAAAAATATTTTTAACAAAAAAACCCTTGAAAACTTGACATTTCTCAAAATCATTTCATTTCTATTGAAATATATCAAAAAAACAACAAAATATCTAATATCTTTACAATTTTTATTATTATAAAAGAATTAAATTTTTAATTATTTTTCAAAAACCAATTTAATACTATAATTAAACCACACTATTCAGATTTCCAAAACCCCAAACACCATATAAAACATTATTTTAAATTAAAAAAATTCATAAAACATTTTCCTTCATCGATAACCATATAAAAAAAAATATAACATAACCAACAAATTCATATCAATATGATTTCATCAATATACTACCAAACTCTCATGGATTCTCTTAAAATGAGTAATAAATACCATCATAATTCCTTTAAGATCCAAAGAGATCAAAGAAGAAATATTTCTAATGGAGTGGAAATATGTGCACTATATACATGGTTTGGTTGCCCAAGTTCCAACCAGGTGTTGGACTTTATTAAAATCTTAGAACCATGTTCCTATGGGCTGCATATAGTTTTCAAAACCATGTGATCTACCCAATAAAAATTTACTCTCATTTAATTTCCATCACAATCTTATAATAATCTCAAAAAATACCATAAAGGGGTCAAAATCCATAAAATGATCCAAAATAATTTCTAACTCAATAATCAATGCGCTAACTTCCAAAGGAAACTCAATATTCATCATGATAAGTGGTGATTGGAACCTATCCATTATTTACCTATTTACTCCCTACATAATACTAATATATTTTCTATGATGAAACCCCTAAATAAAAAATGGTTTTTTTAACAATCTTTTCTCCCACTGAAGAACCTATTTTCAAAATTCTATTTTTAATAATCCAGTTTAGGCTTCCAAATGAATAGGCACCCAACCCTACTTTCCTCAGACCTTAAGGGAATTCCATTATCCCCATTGGCTCAATATTATCTCCATGGAATCTAATATAAGAAACTTGAATTATTCCCCCCATGAATTAGAGTTAAAGAAAAATGAGACTTTCTCTATAAAATTTAGTATGGTATGTCCATAAATTGGATGTTCGTGATATGTCAGATATAAATATATAAAAATCTTATATAAACAATTCTAAGTAAATAAAATCCATCATATCACCCACAATTCTTTCCATATATATAATGTGATACCAATAAAATAAAATGAAAGTAATAAAGGCCTATTTTTACAGTAAAACAAGAAAAATAAATAAGATATAATAAAACTAAACTTTACATGATCCCAAGGGACAAACCAAGCTTAAAACCACTAAGTCTCCATGGAATATCAACAGTTAGGCCAAAAACATGTAACTAAAATATAATATAGTTATGCTCATAAAATATGTTAGTATTTGATTACCCTCATTTTTACAAGATAAACCAAAAATTATAAAATTATTTTCAAGAAATATTTAAATACAATATTAAAATATATTCTCCATTTATAATTACACTTAAACCAATAACACCTTAAATGGTTTTATAAAATTTACTATTAATTTTTCTTAAATGAAAAAAAACCTTAAAACGATTATTTTGAAATCACACATATAGTGTAAAAACCCAATTTTTTCAATTTTAAATGTTTATTTAAGACCATTACCTAAAATTCATCAGAAAAATATACACACACTATAGGAATAAAAATATCTATCAAATCAGGCACCATGCCGCTAAATTAAACAATATCTAAAAATAAATGCAATCTATAAAGGGTTCCATACAAGTTAATAATTCTGGGAATACAACGTGTAATCAAATAAATATCCTATGTCCAACCACAGACCATGAAATAGGTGTCATGGGTTGTAACCTAGGTTCTAAAGTGATATAGTCCTAGAGTTTACTAAACTGGACCAACCTGTTGGCATACGGTGCATCCTGAACATAGTCCACCCAAATAACTAGACCTTGGTGGCATTGAGAAAACCCCACATCAAGTTTGATCTCACACTATAGCAGACACTAGTAGTCTAAATTAGATATTTCAACATAAATATTAACATCCTTATTAGTCACCTAAGATCACGTGACCAAAAAAAGTGAGTGTGAGAAAATAATCTATCAGCATTACCAATAATAACTATAAATAATAATATCACCCCCACCTCTAATTCACCCACATGAAATAGCCTTGTCAACATACTCATTGTATCAAAAAAAATTATAAAGTATACCCCTTGGGCTAAAATCCATTATAATAAAAACCAAATATGGTCTTAAGAGGGTCTAACACACCCATATCTTTTGAAAACCATTTAAAAGTTTCTAATGTTCCTTTAATACATTTAAAAGAGGCGCTTTAAATAATTGTTTAAAATTCCAAATTCAAGTAAAAATACACATTAAAAACCTAATTTTTATAAAATCCACATATGAATTTACATGTATATGTTTACATCACTATATGTACTCATTCACATATTCCCATGTGAATGTGTATATACAATTATATATAAATTTCTCTATATGTTTGCATATAACCATTTAATATAAGAATACATATATGTATTCATGTGTATATATATGTGTCACTCTATGATTAAATTTAAATATCTTTATGTTAACATTCACATACATATATATATAAATATTCCTATATATATATATGTTTATAACCCATTGAAATTTTATTTCCAGAAAAAAATCTTCTAAAATGATTTATTAACCTTTTGAAAACCCATCAAAGAACCAAATTATGTTTTCATTTAAAACCTCAAATCATAAAAACATTATTTTTTAATTCATTTCATAGATATAAAGAGGTCAAACCATTTTTCATATGTCCCATTTTATTTCCAAAAATTATTTAAACACTTTAACAACATTGGAAATTTCCTGGATTACTTTAAATGATAACTAAACCTGTAATGAATGTACTTTTAAGACTAATTTTTTTTTAAAATCTCATATTTTGATAAAAAAAATCATTTCAATGATATTTAAAATACATGGTGTTCGTGTTTAAGGAAAAAAATAATACCATTCTTTAAAAATTAAACCCATCATTTTCTAGGGAAACCAAGTTAAACCCTAATTTTCTCTTTAGAAATTTAATAAAAATAGTTAATACTATCATTAAATAACTGAAATATGAATTTAAAACCCAATTTATAAATATTTAGAAAATTAAAATTTAGTATATGGGGAAAAATACCATAAATAAGAAGTAAATGGTACATAACATCAAATATGGGATAAACATAGCTCAAAGAATATTTCATATTCTTCAACATAAAAAGAATCTCAAAAATATAGTCAAACTGAATCAATAAGGTTCATCTGAGAGGGGAACAGAAACCCTGAGATAATAATGTAATAAATATGGAATAAATAAGGGAATATAATACCCTTCTATGGATTTTACACCTTTAATTTCAATTTAATACAAAAAGAACCACCAAAGAAAATGAAACCCAAAAAAGGGAGTCAATGTGTGTAGAGGAGGTCCTCGTTCAGTCATAAGAGTAAGGGAAAGGAGAGTGAGGTTTTTTTAGTTTAGGGGTTTAAAAAATTTTTAGGGTTATAAATTTTATTTTGAAGAATTAAAAATTGGGTGATCAGAAAATTTTCCATACATTTTAATAAACCATGTGAAAACTTGTGGAGCTACTGGAAACAACCTCGACATATTTCACAGTATCATTTAAAAATTTATATGAATTTAATAACTATGTGATTTCCATTAAAAAGTCACTATCATGTTGAAAATATTATTTTAGTACAATTATATGGTTAATACTATCCATGTTTAAGCCATGAGATACCCAAAAATATTTAATAATTATGAATTTCATCCTGGAACTTCTAAAAAAATAAATTTCTCAAAATTTAAATTTAAAAAAAACATTAACATGGTGTGTTACATATTACCTATTATTTTTTTCTATGGTACTATGCATAATTACATTATCATCATACCATTTAAAATATGTGTATTCAATTTCCCAAAAGCATTGATAATATTTATTTTAATAAGTACTTAATATCTAAAATTAAATATTTTGTACTTGATAAGGGTGTTTATTTGACCATTTTTTGTCCCTAATTATTCCTTATCTAACTCAATGGAATTCATCAAGACATCATTATTAATTCATTTAATGGAGAAATCTATTTACATGTCATATAAGCCTCTATTCTTTATGATAAAATATTATAAAATAATGCTTCACTAACAAATTATACTAATTATTTCTAATTTATTTATTACTGAATATCATGACACATATAGCTTATTATATTTCATTATATAATGTAATACATTATAATTTTATTTTATTAGAATTCCCTATAATTATATATCCTCTTAGTAAATCGATAGGTCTTATGAGGAAACTAAGATTGGGTAACGGGTGTGTCCTTACCCTTTATGTATAATTTCTTATTACAAGGCCTTAAAAATATGTTTATGTTGTCTAGAATGATGAATTATTAGAATTTACATCATTATAAGATAATTTAATCATGTGAATGTTATTATCTATTTCCTTTTCAAAAAATGATTGGGTTATTATTATATTCATTGATATAGAATCATCTACATTGGCCCTACAATGAAGTTTAGTTAGAGATTCTAAAAGAGGGGGGGAATCATGATATAGAAATCATTCGTCTTTCCCCAAATTACATGAAACTCTCACAACACTAATTTATTCTGAACTCACTAGTTAGTAAAGTAATTCTTTTTTTTACTTGTTAATGATGATACAGTTAATAAATTTCTTATCTTAGCCATAATCATACTAGATTAATGATAATTAAATCTACATACACAAATTGTTATCCTACATAATATAAGTAAAGCATGGATATAAGAAAAAATAATTTAACTAGGTTCACTAAATATAGGAAAATCCAATTAGTATACAATAATAATTCCTAGAAGTACTATAATTTACTAAGTATCTTTCATGAGTGAATTTTGGCTAGGTCACATCTATTCCAAGGGTCACTATCCTTACAAGACTTAGGTTCGGCTAACAGCCTCCCAAGGGTCACTCCCTTTTCCTTATCCCTTCACTTACTATTTCATGAGGGAAATATCTTATGAATACTAGACAATTCACAACTTCACTATTCAGTTTGTATTTCACTTATGAGCACTCATGGATCTTTACACTATTTCAAAAACTGATCATGAACTTCACCATTATGTTAGTATCATTTTCCCTGAGGAACATTCCTTTGAGTAACTATGAATTCCTTTGTAAAGGTCTATAACGAGTGAAAATAAATTTTATTACTATCCAATTACTTCAGATACAAACACTTTATTTCACACAAATTTTTTATTTTCATACAAATTTTGCACATTCATGAAACTCCTAAAATTTTCATTAAACTCCAATATTTTTTAAACTCTAATCCTTTAGAAAAGTCACATATTAATATAGACATAAGTTTCCTTAGTTCAAGTAATTGATTTTTTCATGAATATTCTCATTTAAGCTATATTTTTCAAAAAACACGCCAAGCTTTAAAGGAACTCACTTGGTCAAACTGACACAAATATTTTCTTTTTATAACTTAATTTTCTATTACAACTTCACATAATAAATACCTTTATAAAATAATTTCATTAATTTTGATCCTTTTAATCTTTATTTTTTGATAATTTTCTAATGTTCATAAACATTATAATTATGATAAAATCCTTTCTTTTCCACAATTTCTTATAGAGGCTCAAAATCACTATGTTCACACAACTTATGGTTTTCATGAGTCTTATTCCTTCTCTCTATTTTTATCTATAACATTACGCACACACTCAAAAACATTTTTACCCAATACTTGTAATGGCACAGACCTCTCCAACCCATTCCTTTGTCAAAAAGAAGGTCACGAAGTGTTCTGGAGGGTAAAATGGACTTTTCCCACACATTTCAGAATTTTGAAACTACACGTTGTGTAGTGTGAGTACACGCCATGTACCCATCTCTGGGTATACACCATGTTGAAGGATGTGTCCTTACCATGTGAAATAAATGGTTACATGCCATGTACCCCAATAGTACACGCCGTGTAGTCCCTCCCCACGTACGCGTTACCCTCAAACCGTGTGTTGACTAGTAAACAGTCATGTTCCATGTTGGATCCATGTACTTACTTTGTGAAATAAATGAGTACACGCCGTGTAGCCAATACTACACGCCGTGTAGTCCCTCCCCACGTACGCATTACCCTCAAACCATGTGTTGACCAGTCAACAGCCGCATGCCACGTTGAAGGCCGTGTTGGGAGCCGCGTGGTGGCCGTGTGAAATGTCCAAGTACACGCCGTGTACCATAAAGTACACACCGTGTACTTTTGTTTTTCATGCCTATAAAAGGAGGGGTCCCCTCCTCCTTTTCAACACACCCCTCTCCTCCCCTTTCCTCTGAGAAGATCTCTCCCAAGAGACTCGAAGGATCCTTTTTCTTCCATAACTTCTTCTTCTGAGCTCCGATTTATGATCCGTCAACGGCCACGGGATCGTAACTACGAGGCGGAACTTCTGATCTTGGATCCTTTGTCTTTCCTTCGACCTTTCCTTCCCATATTCCACCCGAGGAGGTTTTTTCGGGTTTTGACAGAAGTGACAGACACCGAAGAACGTCTTCTAAAGTTGATCCAGGGGAGCGTTGTGATCAAAACCTGTTGAGGTAGGTATCTTACCTTCGTCTCTCTAAATTGTGCATCATGCGGGGTGGGTATCCTCTTGTTTTCATGAGAAACGATTGAACCATTAAACGAAGATAATAACTGATTAAAGAATGTGGATGGGGAAGTTTTTATGTTTATCTTTATATCCTGTGATATTATATTGTGAACTGAATAGTCTTATGCCTACTGAAAATCACGGTCTTTGGGGGCCTTTTCTTGCGCAATTAAATGTTGCCCTATCTTTTTAGACTGTTTTTGTGAATGGAACTTTGTTGACTGTGAAATTTAGATAATCAAGTAAATTTGGCTAATTTTAAAATCTGAAACCCTTGTGTGATCACCTTGGTTGAACAAAATAGAATAATGAACGTGTAGGAGTATGTGGGTGGGATACGTGGTTGTGAGGCCCAGGTGTGTGCGGGTGGGAAACGTGGTTATGAGGCCCAGGTATGTGCGGGCGGGAAACGTGGTTGTGAGGCCCAGGTGTGTGTGGGAGGGATACGTGGTTGTGAGGACCAGTTGTGTGCAGGCGGGATACGTGGTTGTGAGGCCCAGGTGTGTGCGGGCGGGAAACGTGGTTGTGAGGACCAGGTGTGTGCGGGCGGGAAACGTGTTTGTGATGCTGAGGTGTGTGCGGGTAGGATACGTGGTTGTGAGGCCCAGGTGTGTGTGCAGGTGGGATACGTGGTTGTGAGGCCCAGGTGTGTGCGGGCGGGATACGTGGTTGTGAGGCCTAGGTGTGTGCGGGTGGGATGTGTGGTTCTTGAGGCCAAGGTGTGTGCGGGCGAGAAGAGTGTGGCAGCATCAGGACATTCGCCGTTAGGAAGAGCAGCTAGCTAGTGGGGGGAAAGGTGCAGGGTACCCAATACTCTTGTTCTTATATACTACTACCTGTTGTGATTGTGTTTTGGTGAGTGTGGCTGGTGAGGTTGGGTGGATAAAATTCCATGCAAGGATTCTTCTGTTGTTCTCACATGACATTAGGATGTCTCCCCACTTGTGCACGAGAGATTTAGGTTTCCCTACTGAGTATACTTGTATGCTCTCCCTAAGTTTACTTTCATGTTTCTAGGAGGACTACCAGTGTCGTGCGAGACCCTACTAGTCAGGAATGTTTGAATTACTGCAGTTTGATGTACTTGTTTCTTTTGGTATTGTACTTTTTGAGCTTTCTTGTACTTTTAGCTTGTTTCATAAAAATTTAAACATGCATGTGGGTTGGTTTGGGTTTATTTCTATACACTTTTTCTTTTTCTTTTTGTTGGATGACTTGTCTTATTTCCCGATCTTAAATAATAATAAGGGTAATTCCTCCCATATTTGTGAAAACTCATACCCTTGGTTCTAGTCGCCACCCCTGGGGCCTACTGGAGGCGGGACTCGGGGGGTCATTGTCTCCCTTACACAATTTCCAGCTCAGGAGGGGCATCTTTGGTGGGAGGGGTCATGACAGAATGGTATCAGATGTGATGGTTGAGAGATAGGATGGAGTCTAGAGTTAGGTATAGTGAGGATTGCATGGGATGGTAGGGAAACAATGTTGGTTAATATTGGTGCGTGACATAGGCCAGGGAAGACCGGCTAGGACACGGGATTTTAGGGCCCCCCCATGATCCGATGCAAGGACTCTGAGCCTACCAAACAACCAAGTGAGACTACATTGATTGCAGGGTAGAGACCCTAGGGAAGGTACAAGCATCATCATGATTGTGTTTTACTTGATTTGGGTGTTCTGGGAAAGAAATTCAATAAAATGATAAAATGAAACCCTGTAAAATTTCAATACTACTTGGGCTTAGGTGATCCTTGTTTACCGTACAGCTATGGCACCAGGACGTCGTCCCCAGGTGACTCAAACGGCCGAGGCCCAACATATCCAGGCAGTTGATCAGTTGAGGATTGACCAAGAGGAGGATGATAGCCTGTGGCAGAAGACTCTCTGTTCTTTCCAGTGGAAAACCCTCAAGAAGTATGAAGTTAGTACTTCAGATACGGAGATGGAGTGGTGGATTGAGGATCTAGGGATCGCTTTTACCTTGATCCATGCTCCGGGGGAGTACTGGGTTCCCCTAGTAGTCAGTCAGCTGAGAGGTGCAGTGCGACAATGGTGGACGCTCTACCTCGGAGAGAGGATAGAGGTAGAGGTTCCGTGGGATGACTTTGAGAAGGAATTCCGAGAAGAATTCCTTTCTTCTATGATCAAGGTGGAGAAGTAGCAGGAGTTTCTCTCCCTTCAGCAGGGGAGTATGTCAGTATGAGAGTGGGGGATCAAGTTCAAGGATATCCTATGCTTTTCTCCGGATCTCTTTCTGGATGAGGAGTCTCGGGCGAGACGTTTGGAAGAGGCACTTCGTCCTTCTCTCCAGTATGTTGTCACCCCCTTCACCCTTCCGACGTACTTGGCGGTACAAAAGAAGGAAGAGGTTGTAGAGAGGATGAACTCGCTAGGAGGTGCACCACAAGAGGGAATCCATCCTGGTTCGTCGAAGGGAAAGGCAGTCAGCAGCAGGTCTCCTGCGACGGGATCTTCCAGGATCATGCCAGTGGGGAGAAGGCCCCAAAAGTTCTAATTCAGATATTCGAGTCCTCGTCCCTTTTTCACAAGACTAGGACCGAAGTGTTTTTCTTGTGGAGGTTTCGAGCACATTCAGAGTCGGTGCCTGACCCGAGCTCAATACGGTGGAGGTGGGAAGGTTCAACGCCCACCTCAGCAGCACCTGTTTCTGGCGAGGCCCTTCTAAGAGCAGTAGGACCATGCTCCTCCGAGGGAATACTTTGCGGGAGTAGGCCGACCTCAGGGTGCTCTTTAAGTACCTCGACTAGGGCGTGGTTAGGGAGGTGGAAGACATTAGAGAGGCAGAGGAGCTGGGCATGGACAGTTGCATGCAGAAGAGTTGGTAGCTCCAGCATGACCAGAGGTGGTACGAGGTACGATTTGTTTGTTCAGTACTCTCGTTTATGCTTTGTTCGATTCAGGAGATTCTCCCTCCTTTTTTGCACCTGGTCTAGCCCATGCTTTGGGACTAGACATAGAGAGACTTTCCATAACACTAGTGCTGAGTACACCAGTTGTAGTCCAGACCAGCGTATCTTGTGTTTGTCGGGGATGTGGGCTGACGTTGGGACCACATCGATCTAGTGGGGGTATTCTTTTGCTACACATGCAGCCATACGATTTCATCCTAGGAATCGACTGGTTGTTTTCTATTAGTTCTATTATTGATTTATTCCAGAGAAGAGTCGTGTTCTCCGACATGGATGGGCAGCGTGTAGCTTTTGTTGGTGAGAGAAGCTATCAGGTGGTAATCCGGAATGTGCAGCCTCTCCTTTCTTTGTTAGGAGGATTATCAGTGGTTCCAACAAATACAGAGATGTTGGATGTCCCAGAGGTTGTTGGGGAGTTTCTAAATGTTTTTCCCGAGGAGGTTGTGACTCTACCCCCCCCCCCCCTGATGTGATGTTGAGTTCGGGATAGACTTACAGCCTGGTGCCCGTCCGATTTAGATGGCCCCTTATCAGATGGCACCTTCGGAGTTGTGGGAGTTGCAGATTAAGATTGATGATCTGATGGAGAAGGGTTTTTTTCGACCCAGCATGTCACCGTGGGGTGCTCCAGTTTTGTTCGTAAAGAAGGCATATGATGGTCTCAGGTTATGCATACACTACCGAAGGTTGAACCAGGTAACGGTCAAGAACCGTTACCCCCTTCCAAGGATAGATGATCTCTTCGACTAGCTGAGGGGATCAGGTTGGTTTTTTAGGATTGATCTACGATCAGGATATCATCAAGTGAGGGTGAAGGACAGTGACATCTCAAAGAAGTCTTTCAGGTGAAGGTATGGGCACTTCGAGTTTGTAGTGATGCCGTTTGGAGTTACGAATGCACCGGCCGTGTTCATGGGACTTATGAACTTTTTCTTCCGAGAGTTTCTGGACCGGTTCATCATTGTGTTTATCGATGACATCCTGGTCTACTCAAGATCAAAGGAGGATCACGTTGAGAATCTCAGGGCAGTCTTGGAAGTCCTTCGACACCACTAGCTTTATGGGAAATTGTCAAAGTGTATGTTCTTGATGCAAGAAGTACACTTCCTTAGGCACGTGGTGTCTCGGCATGGTGTGTCAGTGGACCCGTCGAAGGTGGAGGAAGTGTTTTCTTGGGCAGCACCCAAGACCGTGGAAGAAGTTCGTAGTTCCTGGGGTTAGTAGGTTACTATCAGAGGTTTGTTTCGAACTTCTCTCAAGTTGTTGCTCCATTGACAGCTTTGAATAGGAAGAACCAGGTCTTCCTATGGAGCGAGCAGTGCTAGAAGGATTTTGACTACCTGAAGGAGAAGTTGGTTAGTGATCCCGTACTCAGGTTTCCAGAAGAAGGGTTGTTGTATGAGGTGTTTTGTGATGCTTCTGGACATGGTATGGGGTGCATGCTTATGTAGAAGAAGGGAGTGATCTATTATGGGTCTAGGCAGTTGCGCCCTCACGAGCGTAACTATGCCACCCATGACTTGTAGCTTGTAGTAGTAGTGTTCGCACTAAATTTGTGGTGACATTACCTCTTTGGGGAGCGCTTTGTGGTCTTCTCAGATCATAATAGATTGTGTTATATATTCTATCAGTGTGACCTGAACTTACGGCAGCAGAGATGGGTCGAGTTCCTCCAAGACTATGACTTCAAGATATCTTACACTGAAGATGAGGGCAATTTTTTGGCTGATTCCCTGAGCAGGAAGTCGTATAAGGAAGTGGTTCGGGAATCCTCTATTGCTTGGAAAGCGATGGGAGAGTTGGTTGCCTTGCACTTGGATGTCAGGGTAGAAGGTGTTAGAGGCTGTTTGTTTTAAATAACGGTATGGTATACCTTGTTTCAGTAGGTGTGAGAGTCTCTGTGGGGGGACTCTGAGGCGGAATTAATGCGTGATCGTGTCGATCATGGAAACTCTCCAGAGGGATGGTCAGAGGACAGCCAACATCGGATGTTTTTCTATGGAAGGTTGTTTGTTTCGGAGGATATGCGTGAGGGAGTTCTCCGTGAGTTCCATAGCTTATACTTGGCTGTACATCTAGGAGTTTCAAAAATGTACCGAGGCCTGAGGGAATAGTTTTGGTGGCTCGGGGTGAAACAGGCAGTGGCAGAGTTTGTGGCTAAGTGCCTAGTGTGTCAGAAAGTAAAGGCTGAACACCGTGTTCCCAGTGGTTTGTTGCATCCATTAGATGTCCCCAAGTGGAAGTGGGATGACATATCGATGGACTTCGTCACAAGACTACCCAGAGCTCAGGGTGGTTATGATGCTATCTGGGTGGTGGTGGATCATCTGGCGAAATCTGATCACTTCTTATAAATTAAGGAGTCGGGCCCGGTGAGTACCTTACCACAGAGGTGCGTAGACGAGGTGGTGCGTTTTCATGGAGTTCCGAAGACTATCATCTCAGACCAGGATACTCGGTTTACCTCACGAGTCTAGAGGGGGTTACAACATGCTTTTTGCACCCAGCTATGCCTTAGCACTGCTTCCCACCCCTAGACCGACGGGCAGACAGAGCGAACTATCCAGACATTAGAGGACATGCAGCGAGCATGCGTTCTGGATTTCGGAGAATCATTGGTATGAAAATTTCCTTTAATAGAGTTTGTCTACAACAATAGCTTTCACTCTACTATTTGCATGGCATCGTTTGAGGCTTTGTATGGAATACCATGTCGTTCACCCATTTGCTGGTCAGAGGTTGGTGAGACAGGTGCTCTTGGGCCATAGGTAGTGCAGAGCACCATAGAGAAAGTCCATATTGTACATGAGAGGATGAAAGCGGATTAGGACCGACAGAAGTCTTATGATGATCATCGGAGGAGGCCCTTGGAGTTTGAGGTGGGAGATCATGTGTTCTTGAAGGTTTCCCGTCGAAGGGGGCAACGGAGGTTTGGGAAATGGAAAAAGCTCTCACCTAGTTTCATCAGACCTTTTGAGATGTTGAGGCGAGTCGGAGAGGTGGCATATCAGCTAGCCCTACCACCTCAGTTGGAGAAGGTTCATGACGTCTTCCACGTCTCCCAGCTTCGTCAGTACTTACATGACAACTCTCACGTTATTGAATGGGGAGAGTAAGATATGGGAGACGACACGACCTTCAAGGAACGACCAGTCAGAATCGAATATCGTAAAGAGAAGGTGCTTTGTGGACGAAACATTCCCTTGTTTCGTGTGTTGTGGAGGCATGGCGGCCTCGAGGAGAGAACTTGGGAGCAGGAGACCCAGATGCACGGTCAGTACTCAGATTTTTTTTGACTTGTGATTGCTTTGTTCTTCTGAGCTTTTTTTTGATGTTATACCTTGTACCTTTAATATATGGAATGCTTGGATTGTCAGTTATGAGACCTTTTGTTTCCTTGTTCTCTGGGAGTGTATAACAAGTCTGGGCATGTGGGGAAGAGAAAAACCTGATCCTTAATCAAAAAGCATTAATGCGGATGCAATTAAACCCGTGCAGGTGAGTCTGTGCCGCCTAAAGCGGATAATATCTCGACATGGGAAAATGAATTTTCCCCAAACCATGTGTTCGGGAAGTGTGTGGGTTGTGCGGTGTTGGGGGCAGTGTGAGTTGAAAAATCCTAATGTAAGGAAGTGGGAAGACCCGATTCTTAATCGAGACGCATTAATGAGGATGTGATTAAACCCGTGCAGGTGAGTCAGTGCCGCCTAAAGCAGATAATATCTCGAGAAAGGAGAAGTAATTCCGAACACCTATAATTAGGGTTGATGGTTGGGTTCCTGTTATAACAAGATCCCTAATAGGTATCTTGTTGGGTTCCTCTGGGTTTTTTTTGAATTCTCGGGGACGAGAATGTTTTTAAGAGGTATCTGATGTAATGGCCCCGACCTCTCCGGCCCATTCCTTTGTCAAAAAGAAGGTCATAAAGTGTTCTGGAGGGTAAAATGGACTTTTCCCACACTTTTTAGAATTTTGAAACTACACGCCGTGTAGTGTGAGTACACGCCATGTACCTCATCGCCGGGTATACACCGTATTGAAGTCTGTGTCCTTACCATGTGAAATAAATGGGCACACACCATGTACCCCAATAGTACATGACGTGTAGTCCCTCCCCACGTACGTGTTACCCTCAAACCGTGTGTTGACCAGTCAACGACCATGTGCCATGTTGGATCCGTGTCCTTACCATGTGAAATAAATGAGTACATTCCATGTATCCAATACTACACGCCGTGTAGTCCCTCCCCGCGTATTCATTACCCTCAAATTGTGTGTTGACCAGTCAACAGTCACGTGACGCGTTGAAGGCCGTGTTGGAAGTCGCGTGGTGGCCGCGTGAAAGGACCAAGTACACGCCGTGTACCATAAAGTACATGCCGTGTACTTTTTCCATGCCTATAAAAGGAGGGGTCCCCTCCTCCTTTTCAACACACCCCTCTCCTCCCCTTTCCTTTGAGCAGAGCTCTCCCAAGAGACTTGAAGGCTCCTTTTTCTTCCATAACTTCTTCGTCTGAGCTCCGATTTACGATATGTCAGCGGCCATGGGATCGTAACGATGAGGCGGAACTTCTGAGCTTGGATCCGTTGTCTTTCCTCTGACCTTTCCTTCCCAGCATCCACCCAAGGAGGTTTTTCCGGGTTTTGACAGAAGTGACGGACGCCGACGAACATCCTCTAAAGTTGATTCGGGGGAGCGTTGTGATCAGAACCTCTTGATGTAGGGATATTACCTTCGTCTCTCTAAATTGTGAATCATGTGGGGTGGGTATCCTCTTGTTTTCATGAGAAAAAGTTGAACCATTAAACAAAGATAATAACTGGTTAAGGAATGGAGATGGGGAAGTTGTTATGTTTATCTTTATATCCAGTGATATTATGTTGTGAATTGACTAGGCTTATGCCTACTGAAAATCATGGTCGTTGGGGGCCTTTTCTTGCACAATTAAATGTTGCCCTATCTTTTTAGAAAGTTTTTTTTAATGTAACTTTGTTGAATGTGGAATTTGAATAATCATGTAAAGTTAGATGGTTTTAAAATCTGAAACCCTTGTGTGATCACCACAGTTGAAAAAAATGGAATAATGGACATGTAGGTGTGTGCGGGCAGGATACGTGGTTGTGAGGCCCACGTGTTTGCGGGTGGGAAACGTGGTTTTGAGGCCCAGGTGTGTGCGGGAGGGAAACGTGGTTGTGAGTCCCAGGTGTGTGTGGGCGGGATACATGGTTGTGAGGCCCTGGTGTGTGCGGGCGGGATACGTGGTTGTGAGGCATAGGTGTGTGTGGGCGGGATGTGTGGTTCTTGAGGCCCAGGTGTGTGCGGGCGGGAAGAGTGTGGCAGTGTCAAGACGTTCGCCGTTAAGAAGATCAGCTAGCTAGTGGGGGGGAAAGGTGCGGGGTACCCAATACTCTTGTTCTTATATACTAATACCAGTTGTGATTGTGTTTTGGTGAGTGTGGCTGGTGAGGTTGGGTGGATATAATTCCTTGCTATTTTTCTTCTGTTGTTCTCATGGGACATTAGGATGTCTCCCCACTTTTGCACGAGAGCCTTAGATTTCACTACTGGGTATACTTGTATGCTCACCCTATGTTTACTTTCAGGTTTCCGGGAGGACTACCAGGGTCGTGCGGGACCCTAATAGTCGGGACAGTTGGAGTTACTACAGTTTTTCGTACTTTTTTCTTTTGGTATTGTACTTTTTGAGCTTTCTTGTACTTGTACCTTGTTTCAGAACTATTTAAACGTGCATGTGGGTTGGTTTGGGTTTATTTCAATACACTTGATCTTTTTCTTTTTTGTGGTTGAATTGTCCTATTTCTCAATCTTAAATAATAAAAAGGGTAATGCCTCCCATATCTGTGAAAAATCATACCCTTGTTACTAGTCGCCACCCCGGGGCCTAATGGAGGTGGGACTGAGGGGTCATTATCTCTCTTTCACCATTGCCATCTCAGGAGGGGAATCTTTGGTGGGAGGGGGTCATGACAATACTTTAAGAATTAATCAAGGTATTTGTAGTCCATAAACATTAACATGAACTTTTTATGATGAAGCCTTGCCTATTTGATCATATTTATTGGATAGATTCAACCTGTTTCTTAGTATAATCATGATCAATAATCTATGGACTTCTAGTGTTTCATGAATTCTCCTAATTCAGCTCGTTACTTTCCCATAATTAGGAACACCAACTTCTCATGAAATTGATGGTATGGTGAAAAAAATGCACCATTCTCTATCACACAATATAAATGGAAACGATGAATTCAATAGTATATATTTTACAATGAATCAAAACATAGAAACACTTATTCTCATTGGTGTCCAATAATCCCCCCCTTTGGATTTGATGGAAACACATTCATGAATTTTTTGATTCTATCCTAATACCACCTAAAAAACTTTTTTGATAACAAATTGATACCATATAATCTTACATAGTGATACCAAATTTGGTTAGCAGATAATAATTGTTTCAATATCAATTATTTGGAAATATCACTTAAAGAAAATCTCTCAAGAAGACTTCTTCTCCAACCCCACTAGGAAAATTATTTCATCATGGAATCATAGCTCAACATTTCATTATATATATTGAATGAAATATTATATTCTTATTTTTCATAATTAGCAACCTCTACTTCTTATTGTCTCTTTGTCTGGTTGGGTAGGATTACATGAATAGTCATGATCCTTTCTTCACAGGGCAGTAATTTTACACAGATTTTGGAACCTTTCTTTTACACCATTGAAAATAAATCTAAATTCAGTTTTATACCACATATATTGAATATAGAGTCTCTACTTAACCTATAAATCAGTAAATAAGGGTGACACATCTAGTATGATTATCATTCTCCCAGTATATATTAAATTTTATACAAAATTATCTTACATCCTTTGATATCATTGAGGCCAAAAATTACATTATTGAATTAGGTATCCATTATCAATGATGTAAATTATGGTATTTTCCCTTCATGAATATACATACTTTTACTGAAAAGTGATACAAATAGTGTTTCTCCCACACCGTTGACAAGGCTATTTTATAAAACAACGAGACACTTTTCTCCCCCTATGATATAAAACTCCTATAAACCCCCCATATGTTAGTTACACTGATTAGGACCTAAAATTCCCTTGTCATATTACATAATTTTTTCATATGAATATAGTTTTGAAAAATATATCCATCTCAAAATAATATTTCAATTATATTTTCATTCACAGATATTTTCATTCGGTGGACTTACCACTTAGAATATAAGCATCAATAAATTCTTTAAACCTACTTAGTCAATCCTTGGTGTAAGAACCAATATATAAAGTTAATAACACTATAATTATCCATTCTAATAACTTACTTTCAAAATAATAAAGAAGATATAGAACTTAAATATCATTCAAATAGCCCTTCTAGAATGTTTCTTTAACAATTAAATCTAGATACAAAACTGATACCAATTATTGAAAAATATTCCAATATTCACTGAAAAAAACTTGTTGTATGATACCATTTTTAGACCCATTATCAATACCAACTATTATGCTTAATCAAATATATTTTTACATAACAATATCAATTAAAAATATTTAAATGATGACTTAATTGTTTAGATTTAGAGACCACTTACTAAACAGTATGTGGTAACATATTTATTCTTTCAACCACAGGGAGTCTTTCCTTGGTTGTTAGGGACTCCATCTCTTATATATTCTTAAAAATTACCCTACCTTCCTCAGAAACACATTGCATATATTGATTCAACTTTACCATAGATCATATCTCCCCCGAAACATGAAACTCTTATACAACAGTTAATATCATATAAATACATAGGCAAAGGGGATATTGAGATTATTTAAGTTGAAGAATGAGGATGGTATTGGTGGACCAACACTTTATTATCACACTTTTTTATCCCCTTTTCTAAATTGTGGAATAGAACACGATCCAATCATAAACCACCACTTATCCCAAATCATTCTTCAAGGTAAGATTCATCAACTCCTAGAAAGAGGATCTCCTTTGAGTAACCCACATACAAAAACATCATTCTAGATGTATTATTTAGAATTATACTTTCTTGGATTGGGAATTTTCTTTTGTTCATGTCCCAAATCACAAAATTTTCTTCCTTGGTTATTTTTACCAATAAGGATCCCCTATCACCTCACGGATTAGACCATTCTTCTTTATGTGTCATTTCTACTGTGTTTACACTTTTATGATTCATCGGCTTTCAAAACCCATGCCTTATTTCAAGATTTTACTTTCACATGAGTGGCCCATGGATTCCTTTTATTTTTCTAGAAATTTATTCTTATCTTTCCAACAAACCATTTCATTGACACCAAATTTTGAACTTCTCTCTTCACCATCATTTTTAGTTTTCTTGGTAACTCCCATAGTTCTCTTCAGCTCTTTCCTTATGGTATATGTTTTGTAACCACTAACGAATTATTTTTTCTATTATATTTGAAAAAAAAATGAACCACCTCGTATGTATTATTCCTTGGTGGATTATTATTTATAAACCACCACTCCTTTCTCACAACAGGACTGGCTCACTTCTTTATCATCCAAATTTGTTTTATTTTTTACAAAGAGGCCTGTCATGAGTAAATCTATGTTTGTTCTTGATGCACCTTTGGTCGAGATCTAATATTTTTTAAAAAAATAAATTACATTCTCCATATTAATATAATTTATTTCAATGAAATATTTCTTCATATTGGTCATAGGAATGGAAAATTTCCTTCTTACAACTTTAGTTACTCTCTTATAATAAGTTTCAAGTTATTTGACCATGGTTAGAACTGAAAAATAATCTCCCATTAAAACCATACCTCATATAATCATGAATCATATTATATGTTGTTGTAGTAGATTCACTTTATCCATTAATACCATGGGATTACAAGAAATCACTCATGTTATGCCATATAATTCAAATATAGTAACACTTTTTGGATACATTTATCTTAGAGTCATCTCATTCAGAATTGGTAACACACTTCTTCCCACTCACTAACTTCAAATTTCCACCTTTGTTTGATTTATCTATTTATAATTCCATAGATAGAATCCTCTTTCTCATTTATGTTTTTTGGACTTCATTAGAGCTCCTTTTTCTTTCTATCTTTCTCCTTCAACTGTTAAATCATCTCTCTCAGACTTGAGCTAACTTATTTTTTTAAATTAAAAACTCTCTTGAAGTTTTGATTAATAGTGATAATTCTAGTTCTCAACTCCTTATCAATGTCCATATTATTTTTTACTTCATTTTTATGTTCTTCATTTAAGTCACATTAAATATTTATTTTTATCCCAACTTCATGATGTCATCATTCTAGGCCAACATCACTTTCCTCGGACTTTGGTAATTCTAAAATAACTTATCCATGTTTACAATCAAATATCCATCTTGGCCCAAATATTTTCAAAAAATAATGAATAAAGACACTTTAATTTGTTATTTTTACCTCATACTTATAGCAATTTCAATTAGTCTTTGATTAAGGATTTTCAGTTTCTTCACCTAAATCTTTATTACTTCAATAATATACCTTGAGATTTTTTCTTATTTATAAAATCTATATTTTCTACCTCCATCCCTTAATCGATGACCTTTGATATTTTGATAGATTTATCCTTTGGATCACCTGGTATCTCAACACCATTAGTAGTTCCAAAATAACTAGTCCTATCATGATCCTTATATTGTCCTATAGTTTCATTGTATGAGCATGTATATACACAATCTGATTCATCCATACCTTCTATTTGTGATATCTTGGGATCCATTTGCCTAATCACACACATCTCAAAAACTATTCTATTATAAGGAATTCCTTTGGATCTCTACTTCTTCTTGTGATTATTTCTATTTATCATATCATATGAGTAGAATAAAATTTAACACCAAAAACCCATCATATTAATTAAGAAGAAAATAAAAAATATATAAGCCTTTGATCTAATACTAACTGTTCTCCCCATAAGGGAATTTAGTGAGACGTTCCTTAAGTGGGAGTAAATCATAGTATTAAAATCATTCTTTTTTCCAACATAACATGAAACTCTCCCTAACATAACCAATATTAACCTCATTAAATAGGTATTTCACTCTTCTCTACACATGTTAATGATGATCTGATTAATGGTGTTCTTATAATATACTTAATTAGATAAGATTGATGATCATTCAATAAGCATCACCAATTATCATCCTATAGAATATATGTAAATCATGAACACAACAAACAAGAATTTTACTCGGTTCGCCTACACTAGGGTAGTACAAGGAGCATAAAATAACAGTTCACAAAAGTACCATAATCCAAGAAGTATCTTTTAGTGGTGGGTTTAGTCTAGGTCACACCTATGTCTTGGGTCACTCCACTTACAATATTTTTGATTCTCTCACTAACACCCAAGGGTATATCCCTATATTCTGTCTCATCGCTCACTACCTTATGAGGGATATTCCATATGTGCATCATCTAAGGCACAACTTTACAATATGGATGTTGTTACGCTGATAAGTTCTCATTGATCTTCACACATAACTTTAAAAAATTTACTGTGAACTTCAAAAATAGAGTAGTAACACTATCTATAAAAAATTATTCTTTAAGGAATTATGAATTCCATTTGAAAGGTCTAAAATTTGGTCTAATAGCTTTCAATATTTTTCACATTTTTCTAAATTCCCAATACTTTTTCTCATGAAACTCTTTATTTTTCATACAACTCTTGAACATTCATGAAACTTTAAAAATTTTCACAAAACTATAGCCTTCACAAATCTCTAATACATCATGAAACTCACATGGTCATATAGAGAGAGGTTCCTTTATTTAACACAACTAATGTTCATCTAAATATATGCAAACAATTCACATCCTTCAGGAAACTCACCAATCATACATTAAACTTGCTCATTCAAACTAAAACAAGTTCTTTCTATATATAACTTATGATTACATTAAATATTCACATAATAAATACCTTCACACAAGTATTTAAAAATTTATAAACTTTTGAGCTTAATTGAGTCTGGATATTCAAATGATGGGGGTATCTTCCTATTTATAGGTATTTTTGACCCTTTATGAATCTCCTATTTTCATCTCCACCCTTTCATGAAACATTCCCAATTCCTAAAACATCAAGCACTTGTTGTCATATTTAATGTGAAACTCCCTACCTTCATAAATATTCTATATATATTTACTGGGTTTTCACCACTCTATATGCTTTACATAACTAAAACTTTCATAAAACCTTAATAATATCACAAAACTCTATCATTTTCTATATTTTCATGATACATATTCGAATCCTCAGCTTCATGAATCTTTCAACATGTTCGCAAAACTTTTTACTTGTGAATAAATATTTCAATTTACATATTTTTTTGATGTGCATAAGAATAAGTATGATCCTGAAACATATTATTTTCCTCACTCTTCTTACTTTGCTTCATTTTACTAAGAAATCTACCCACACATGATCAAACACTTCCATACTCGTTCCTTCGTGAATATGTTGAGGTATTTACACTACAATAATGTCATCGAAAACATTACATGATGAATCCATGTAAGGGTAATACTATTTCATGAATATATTCAACTTGTCTCTTAGTATAATCTTGATCGACATTACCAACTCACACAGTGATGCATGTAATATCTATATTCATTCTGCCACTTTCCCTTCATTGAGAACACCATCATCTCATGAAACTGTTGACATGGTGAATAGAAAAAAAAATTTACTTCACACCATACCAATAGATACAATTAATCCAATACTCTATAGTTGAAAATGATTATTAGACATATAAACAACAATTGTAATTGGTACCTAATAATATTTTGTGTATTCTCACTATATTTCTTATAGAATTTTTATTTCTTTCTAGATTTCATAGTAAATTATCCCAAACATGGAATATAATATTATCCTTTATTTATGTTTCTAATTTTCCTAAGTAATGATGTGGAAGAACATGTTTGATCAAATCTATAGATATAATTAGGAAATAATTATTTTTACTCAAATGATGTAATATATCATGTGGTAATGTAATTTAAATATATATATATATAGTATCTTAAAAATTAGTGAACCTAAATCATGGGAATGAAATCTCATGAAATTAGATTACCATGTAATAAATATCCTACAATTTCTCAATGACCAAGGTTAAGATAATTACAAAAGAACATTATCAAAAGGATAAAATAAAACTAGTGAATATTTTTAAAGGTAAATTTTAATTTTTTAAAAAAATAATTTTTTTTCTAAATGAGAATGTATTATCCCCTAAATATTTGATTTATATGTTTGTAAATCCTCCTCCATTATTTATGTATAAATTTCATGTAATGTTTTGGGATAAAATAGGATACTTATTTTATAAATCAAAGAGGGTATTTAAAAAGAAGTTCTTGATTGAGTATCATTCATCGACTATATAGATTAATAAATAGATAAATCTTATTTCCAATAACTAGTTTTCTCTTTACGTCTTATAGTGATTAAATAATATTTTTATCTCAAAACTTTTCACTATTTTGATTCCATAATTTTTTCATTAAGTGCTATCATATATAAAATTTACAGAGGGGTATTCGGGAATAAGACCATCCCATTAAATTTTTAAGACTCTTCTCACTTTCACATATTTCTTTTTCAAATACACTCTTTTGTGTCATAAGGGTGAATAGGAATAGTGTGTTTTTATTAATAAATAAAATATAAATGGGGATAATGTATTTAGAACCTCATGATGATGCTAAGGTCACCCTTATTCAAATTGGGAGAAAATTTAGAAACCCGTCAATGAGAGAGACTAAGAAAAAATCCTAATCACTTACTCATTATTTTTCCTATGGACTATATTTACAAAGGGGAAGAAATGTTCTATAAATCCAAATTGTTATTTTTTTAATTTTAAGGATTTTTTGGTGTGAAAAGTGGGATTAATTTATTTTTTCACTAACATTTTTTCATTTTCCTTCATAGTTTTTTATAAATTATTTATGGTTTTAAGGATAAGGAGTTTTAATGGTCATATTTCTAAGAAAATATAAATTGTGAAATTTATATTCCCATGTATATCATAAAGATAAATTCCATAAATGTTGTGTTTAATTATTTATTCAATTTTTAAGCTTGAGGAGACCCAAAAATTTAATATATAATTATTATATATCCTATAATAATAAACACCCTAAACTCATAATGGATTAGTGATTCTATATATGAGATACATAAACAAATTATTTCATGAAAGATTTTCAAAGTATCTCAAAATTTTCTTCTCTCATTACAAAAACAATATTAGAGAAACCCAAATTAAAACATTTATTTATATCTTTGGGACATGAAAAAATAATAAAGGGTTAACTCATTTGATAATTAATTTTAAACAAGGGGAAAATCAATCTATTATAATATGTAAGTACATCAGGAGTGTAATGTTTTAAGAACATGAGCTTAAAATTTAAAAATCATACCCAAATATTGATAGATAATAACCATAGAATGAGGATTTATAAGTTTATAAGACATGACTCATAGAAGAATCAAATATAATGATCCATTAGATCATATCAAAAGAATAATAACATTTCATTAAAATTGGGATAATATGTTTGGAATAATCATAATCATAGATTTTATATTTCAAGTATACCCACTAAGATATATATCACTTGTTAGGCTTGGGATAACCACCCATGAACATGCTTTGGGATTGGGTTAACCACCATTTTCACTCTTTTTTTGTATGGAAAAGCTATACTTTACCATTTTATATCATAAAAAAATTAATCATTACCTATTACATTGGAGTTATATAACAACCCCACACATAAAATAATCATAATCCGTTCATATGTATGATATAATATCCTAAAAAAATTTATCATTTCATCACTATATAACCCATGGAAAATAAAATGAGTTCCAAAAATATTTCATCATTATAATAAATAACCATCTAAGGAAATAATAAATATTATCACATTGGATATATCCTCGTGAAATCATAAGAAACATCGAAGGATGACCTTATAGATGAAAATACATCCAAATGATCCCTATAATATTTCTTAAAGAAAATAATATTTTTATTTTGAATTCAATTCATTAATATATATAAATTTCCAAAATATAATGAAAATATTTTTTAAAATAATTATGGAATCTTATAAAGGAAAATTCAGAATAAAGAGTAGTCATACCTGTGGGAAAATTCATTCTTACATTATACATTAAAATGAGTATTTTGTACACACCATTGGTAACAAGTACCTTCTTCATAAAATAACAGGGGGATTCATTTTAAACATTTTTATAAAAATAAAAACACATATAAAATTAATTTAATCAATAATTTTAGAATCATAAAAAAATTAAATAAAATATAAACATGGAAGAAAAATATACCTAATAAAGAGAGAAATAAAATTAGTGTTCCTTAAAAACAATATTTTGGTCCTCTGAGTACTTATAGAGAGGAAAATGAATGGAAAATATGTGTTATATAGAAATAACCAAATGATAATAAAATAAGTGATATTTATTATAGATATATCATATAATTTCATTATCAAAATTTATATATAAACAATCCTAGTAAACAATGAGATTGTGAAATAAAACCCTTCTTGAAGTGGTAACTTTTGAATGATACCCTCCTGAATGAAGTAACACCAAATGAAACTTTAAGTACCATGAATAAAAATATATTCATGATATAACATATTAAATGTGTAGTATACGCATTACATTAAATAAATAAATGGTGAATATGGAATATTTATTAAAAAAGGGGAGATGAGAAACCCTTACCTTAAGTATAAAATACTTCCAAAGTGATTTAAACCCCTGTAAAATAAATTTAAATTTATTTAAATTATATAATCACTAATAATAATAATTTTAATACCATACATGGTTTACTTATAATATTTTAGGACATTTTTATTAACAATATTTGTTTATCATCGTCATTTTGGGTCTTAACTACTTCATTTTTTTTTGTTATTTTTATTTTGACGTTTATGGTCCTTGCATCTTGATCTAAATGACATAACCTTTCTAATGTAAATAATTATATATATATCATATATAATCATTATTTTCAAATTTATAGCCTCTTATAAAATTTAGTGATAGAAAAATTAATTACATCATTCATAGATAAGGTAGTTCATACAAATGCATGGATGTTATTTTCATTTTATAATGAGAGGAAGGAAAGAAAGAAAATAGTATTTTATCTTCATAAAATAAAAATTATATATTAAATATAATATATATCTGTTAAATACATCATTTTATCCATTTTTATGAGGTGATCTGGTAAAATGATTCATATCTCTAGATAGAGGTGTTAGTCCACACGTACACACAAGAGATGCCCTCAATACAAATTAGATTGAAAGGAGGAGGAAAATTGTTTTAGCCTAATCATAATTAAATATTATAATTTTTATTATAATCTATTAATTATTTTAGGATGTATACAATATATTTAGAGGAATTATGAAGAGAAATAGACATTAAAAGGGTAAGGTAAGATGATTACCTCTCCTTTAAGAGGCCTAATTTAGCTTACACATTAATCCATTTTTGGATGACCTCTTTGTAAGAAAATAAGATCAATAATAAAAAGAAAATATATAAATATAGTATGGTATTTGTGTATTCCTTGGATGAGCTATAGTGCTCAAATTTTATGAATAAGGGAGGAGTTTAGGTTCCATTTTATATGTGAGGGGAGGGAAACAAAGGAAATGCATAAAAGATATAAATAATATAAAGTAATTTTCCTGTGAATGTTGAAGAAAATAACTAAGAACTCTGAGTTTTTAAAATATATTTCCAAAATATATTCAACCAATAATATTTATCAATGTTTAAGAGGAATTTTTAACCTTATCTCTTTGTTTAACACCCCTGGTAAACCCATTTTAATCCTAACCATGTTATCAAAATTTTAATATTTTCAATATTCATTATAACCAAAAGGGAAAGTGGGATCATCACTAAATTATGAAATTATATTTCAAAATTTGAAAAATATTTTATCTTATTCAATTTATCTATTTATTAGAAATAAATTTTATAATAAATATTCAAAATGAAATGAAAATCATTTTTTAGAAAATTTATTTGAAGCATAAAGTTTTGTTTCATTTTATTTATTACCTTGAAAAAACTATTAGATAAATATTAAAATAATTTATCAAATATATAATCTAAACATTTCATTAACATAATTAATTAAAAATTATTTACTCAATTTATAATGATAAAAACAAATTTCACGTTTAGAAACAATTCTAAGAAAATTAAGTATTTTTACCTTAAAATGGTTTTATCTTCATTCTTAACCATTACATAACTAATTTTTGAATTATTATTCATAAGTTATCAATAAATTCGCTAAAAAAATTTAATTGTTAAAAATTATATCTGTTTGTATTAAAATTCAAAACATGTTGAAAATTACATTTCATCAAAAAATAGGTTTTTGAATTATAAAATTGTTTCATTAAAAATTAATGATTAATTGTTAGTCATAAATCAATACATTTTAATTAATAAAAATATATAAATATATATAATAATTTTTTTTATCTAATCTGTACCCTCCAATCCAACATATAGGATATGGATGTTATAATATATCATGGTTTATTTAGAATCGGGGTTTTGGGAAAAGAGAGTTATTGAAATACTTAAAATTTATTTAAAAGAAATATATATAAAATATCATGGTGTTACATTATACCCCCTTATAATAATTTCACCCTCAACATTTTGTCACATTGATACAAATAAGTGAGGATACTTTTGCCTCATCACATCCTCAGGTTCCCACATAGCTTCCTCAAATTTATAGTTTAAACACAAAACAATAACTAAGAGAGTGGTCTTTTAGGAAAACTAAGAATTTAATACATTAATATTTCAATATTTTAGACTAATATACATTAAATTTTACAATAATAAATACTTGAGTACCATAAGGTTTTAATATCCTTGGAGAATATATATATGATCATATTACTTCTTGAGAAACTGCCATTATAATCCACAAATATCTTCTCAAAGAGTACACTAATTAAACCAACCATACTTAAAAACATTCTTCATAACCTAGAAAAAATAAACATAAGAAAGAGTGAGATAATATGATCAATAAGATTAAACATATGAGATATTATTCAGTTATCATAGTTTAGAAAAATACAAGTAAAAGGGTATGATAAAATGAGGATAACTTACAATATTCATACAAAATCAGTCAAATATTGTTAATAATAAATGATTGAACAAGTAGTTATAAATAAAAAATACATAATTCACAAGTGTGTGGAATCATCAATAATAAATAATGAGATAGGATAAAATATAATAAGAATAAGAAATATGTTTTTGGTATAACACTATCATAGAAAATCATTTCATTATCTAGGGCTCACTGTTAAGGATATCATAGTGGACAAGGTCCCATAAAGGAAATGCCTTCCGATAATTTCTATTATTCTCTTAAGAGTCACATAAATCTTTTTTACTCAATAATCACTTAGAATTTTATTCACTTCATATTCTCATAGGATATTCTCAACTTTATCATCATTACCCAATGTATTATAGGGAAATATAATTTTATGTCCACACATAATATAATGAAAACCATATATATGTGTACCATTAGATCATAAAACATTCATCATATCATCATATCATGACCCATGGAAAGGAAATGGGTTTCATAAACAATTAAACATTCCAACAAAGCATTATCCATGTATAAGAAATGAGTTTCATAATGGTTTCACCACAAATTAATAAACCTGTTGGAAAGAAATGAGTTTCATATAATTATCCTTAAATAATCATCACCAAAATCTATTTAGATAAATAAACTGGATGGTATCATAAGATTATATCCATAGTGAATCATAAAATTATCTAAATTATGTTGAAATAGAATAAAAATCCCTTTAAAAGATCATTTGAACATTTCTTTTGAAAACATGATAAAATATTATTTTCTTTTGATAACATGGAAACAAAAAATTCAAAAAATACTAGGAAAATCGTTTTCTTTGAAAATAACCAAAGAATAATTTAAAATAAGATTCAAAGAAAATAATTGTTTTAATGGAAGGAAAGTATTTCCTTATTATATATGTAGGATTGAAATAATGATATATATGCTCAATTATAAGAGCATGGTGAATTGTAAGTTTAAAAACTTTTGTTTTAAACCTTAAATAAAAATATTTATAACAAAGTTAAAAAATGTAAATTCACAAGACCACTTTTAGTTCTAAAAATTTTCTAAGTTCTGGAAATATGGTTCTGGAAATACGGTTCTGGAAATGAAACTTAAGGAAAGTTAACAAGGAAAAGAATATACCTTAAATCATATAGAATCTTACTTATCATAGTATACAAAAGTACAAGAAAGTATAAGAATTTTATACGTTCTTCCTTTATTAAAATATAGAAGAAATAAACTTGAAACAAAACAAGTAACAAGTATGAATTCTTTTAACCCAAGGAGTAGGGTATCCAACAACCTTGGATAAATCTCCCTTGATTTATACTTTTAGGAAAGTCTATCTTACCCAAAATAGGGTAAGCCCTTGATAGGAATATCAGAATCTATCTTTCCATCCCCACAATCCCTCAAACATTAAGGTAGTTGGAACCTCAGTCTTCCTATCCCAGGAATTCCCTGAACTTTAAGGTAGTTGGCACCTTTGTCTTCATATCCTCGAAAGCCCTCAATTGTACTCACCAATAATTGGAGTCACACAAACCTATCTAAAAAAGATGTTCAGAACTCCAAAAAGCATGATAGTATATCACTCTAGAAACAATTTCAATAGCATGAAATATCTAGAGTGATAGAACCATTTTTCTCATTCCTAAGTTCATTCAAATGAACTCTTATTTATAGGAACTTCTCTATTGGTTGGCTCCCTCCTCCAATGGTCATATTTTTTCTTGAATATCATAAGTACCTATACATGTGTCCCTCAAAATAGTTAGTTAAAAACAAATTTTATGATATAGTTTCATGATTATGACTAGGGTAAGAAAAATAAGGTTGCTTAACCAAATCTATTTTACAGAGTCTAAGGAAAAATAAAGTTCAGAGTCTAACCGAATAAACATTCAGAGTATCAAAATCATGGATTTTCGGATTTTATTTTCGAAGGAATTAGGAACATAAATTCTATTGATATCAGATTCTGAAATCTAATGAATTTGGAATCTGAATTCTGAGGAATTCATAGTCTGAATTCTGGGGAATTCAGAGTCTGAATTATGAGGATTTCAGAGTCTGAATTATGATGAATTCGGAGTCTGAATTCGGATATTGGTTTATGAGGAATTCATATTCTAAATTCTGAGTAATTTGAGTCTAATTTTTGAAGAATTCATAGTCATAAATATTAGGAATTCAGAGTCTAAATTCTATGGAATTCGGAGTCTAAATTTTGAGGAATTCGAATTTTGAATTCAGATGAATTTAGAGTCTGAATTTCATTGAATTCAGAACTAAAATTTCAGAGAATTTAGAACCTGAATTTCAAAAAATTCAGAACCTGAATTTCATAAAATTTAGAACCAGAATTTCAGAGAATTCAGAACCTAAATTTCAGAGAATTCGGAACCATAATTTTAGAGAATTTTAATCCTAAATTTTAGAGAATTTGGAACGTGAATTTCAGAGAATCCGGAACCTCAATTTCATAGAATTAGGAACCAGATTTTCTGAGAATTTGGAACCGGAATTTTTGAGAATTCCTAACCTAAATTTCAGAGAATTTAGATCCTAAAAATTGAATACTCTATATCCAATGGTTTATAGGATTCTGAGGTTTTAGATGTGAAACCAAATTCTTTCTTAGTAATAAAATGAGTTTGATTTAGAGAGACTATAAAATGAACAATTAAAACATAGGTGAGGAAAAAAAGATTCCTTATAGAATGGAAATTTTCTTTATGAGAATAATCCTTAGGAAAAATCAACTTGCCTTAAGATAAATAGTTTATGATTTTCAAAATATAGAGGAATGGAAAATCCATAAGGAAACCTTATTTCCTCAACAATCTCCCCCTTTTTGGAAAGTACAGACATCCTTACAAAAAACAATAGGGACTAAGATTTTAATTTATGAACTTAAAATAAAAACTTCTCTCCTTTTACTTATGAATCACATTGAATACGAATCCCCATAAGGTTTTGAAATCCCTAAGGATCATATTCTTGAATTTCTTAAAGATATTTTTCATTTTCTTGTATAAGGAAATATTATTTGATAAAACTTTCCCATAGATAGACTCCCCCTTACTTAGTTAATTGTCTTCTTTACTTAGTATTCTTTTTATCATCCCTATTTCCCCATTTGTGATTTTCAAAAATTAATAGAGGGAATGGAAAAAAATAATAGCATAAATATTAGTACTATAAAACAAAACATATGAAGAAAAACCAAATTTTCATTACTATTGAAAGAATTTGTAAAAGGAAATACAAAAAAAGATCAAATTGAGAAAAATAATCCTACATTATCCTTCGGAATTAACTTCTTTACAATGGTTTTTATCTTCTTATTCTCCTTGTGATATTCTTTAAAACGCTTGAGCAATTGATCCGGATCTTCATTTTTCTTCTCCAAGGCATTTATTTTTTCTTCCTCAACCTTAAGAATTTTTTCTTTAGTCTTTAAAATTTCATGTCTCTTGCTAAGATTTTCTTCAAACTCAATTCTGAGACCTCTTTCCCTTTTAGGATTCAGAGAAACTAAATTATGTTTCCCATTCAGGTCTTTGACTTCTTGCTTTCGAAGTGTTTGTTCAAGATTGATCTTCTCATCAAAACTTGTACTACGGTCTTTTATCCTTACATCTTCAGTATCAAAAGCATCCTTTACATTGTCTTGAAAGTCATAAAATATACATATCTCTTAAAAAATTTCTTAGGTCACTTAGTAATTTCTTTACATGACCTCTTGTGAGCATCATAGCCAATGAAAAAGGATTTGAAATCAGCCTCAAGTCTGAAAAACTTATCCATAGGAATGCATATTGAATCTAATTTCTTATTAAACGAGTGTTGGATCATCTGGAATCTCGAGTCTATACTTGGAAACAAAATAATGGTATCAACCAACTTATTCATTGATTGGACCCTGAATTCATGTCCCGAAGAGGATGATTCTAAATTAGATTCTTTGGTTGGTGAGGATTATTTCTCTATCTCTTCAGCTTTTCTCTTTTACGAACCACCAACATGTTTTTTTGCCACCACAACTTTCCTCATTGTATCAACCAACACTTATTTTACCTTATCATATCTCAGAATGATCTATGCTACATTCATAAAATCTTGTTCACTATCTGATAGTTGAAATATTTTATCTTCCTCAACATTTTGTTTTTCAATATCTTCTACTAGATCCTCTGGTTGAACAATATCATTGTTTCTACTTTCACCAACAGATGGTTTATTAACTACTTCCTGATCCTCATCCTATTTTCCTTGTGAAAGAATTTTTTTAGATCTAGCCTGAGAATTTTGGATTGAAATTTTTTTAGAATGACTCTCCTTCTCATGATATTCTTCCACTTGTCTTATAATATCATCTGTATCATCACTTCTTTCCTCTTTTTCATCTTCCACTTCCTATTCTTGTGAAATTTTTTCTTCTTCAATAGGTTCTGGAATCACCATATTCTTTCCCAAAGTCTCTATGGGTACTGGTTCATTGAAAACATTTTCTGGTACCTGAAGCTGCTCATAAGCTTTCTTAGTAGCCTTTAGAATAGATTGAACAATATCATCTTTAGATATCTTATTCTTTTGCTTCTTATCTTTTTATTACTTCTCAAATTCTTCATCATACTTAATCTTCAAGTCTTTAGCTTCAGCAGGGTCCAAGCCAAAACTAGGATCCCAATCCTTCTTATTATTATTCTCTTCTCTCCACTTTGAAACCACTTCATCCGAATAAGTCATTTTCTTCTTAGGTTTTGGAGGTGAAGATTGTGTTTTTTGAATAACAGGAGTTTTTTCATTCACTTCCGATTCCTTTACCTTTCTCTTACTTCCACCATCTTGGAATTCTCAGCCAATTCCGGTTTTTTTGATAAAGCTCCAATTTCTGATTGAGACAAATAAAAAAATTCAACGGATTGACTAGAGAAACCAACCTTCATTCTTCTCTGGGTATCATCACTCAAAATCATAACCTTGAAATTATTTGTCTTATAACTACAATGGATTTTGAATTATTCTAGACCAAGGACTATGGTCTTCAAAAGAATAACCAGATACATGATGATTTACGATTTGAGAGTCTCATTCTTGATATTTATGATTGTAATCAAGACATACTTTACTTATTTAATCTTCCTGTGGTTCATCAGAAAATCCAAAATATAGATATCACTCTTCTTTAAGGAGTCCTTGTCTCCTTTTCTCGGAATAAGAAATCCCTGAACCCAAAACTCAAGAATAATGAATTTTGTAGAAAGATGAAAATTTATTGGAGTCTTCACTTCTTTCAAACAAAGGCACTCAAAAACATTCTCCTTATCAAATGAACTTCATACATTCAGTAGCTTGTGGGTACAGAACACACCTTCACCCTGACATGGAATTCCAATTAAATTGGCAGCCTTACTTTAGGAAAAGTAATTGGTATTTCCATAACTCTTAAATGAAAATTTGTCTCTTCCACCTTCATTAATGAAACTTATGGAATCATATAATTATAACAGAAACGATGAATAAACTAGATAACGTGCCTTTGGTGTGGATACGCATAGGCTCTCCCATCCATTCAACTTGATATTCAACAAAATAATAGAATCATATTTAAAAAAACATTGGATCTAATAACTTTTTTTGGTAGATCTTCCATTCAGAAATTTCATTAACTGACAACATTTTTTTTTTGAGGAGAATCTTCCAAATAAATTCGGATTTTAGGAAAACCAAGAGATTCGGAATGGTCCTTAAATAAAGAAGCATAGATTCCACATGCCAAATCCTGATAACATATGTGGGACAACCATCGGGTAGTCTATATATAGACATTTGAGGCGACGGTTTATATTACAAAAAAGATCCAATGGTTGAAATAATATTGATCTAATCTAATGGTTGAGATGAAAACTGAACAAGGAATTTTGTAGGTTTTGATCATTTGAGGTTTTTTAAGGTAAAACATTTGGATTTATGGAAAAGTGAATATGAAAAATTTTCTTAAATAGAATGAAAATACTAACAAGTAAAAAACATGATTATGAAAATTTAAGAAAGGAAATATACCTTCTGGATTGCAAAGAAAAATTATCAATAATGAAGAAAATTCTTCTTTAATAACTTTAGATTATGAAAATTTTAACTAATGATATTTTACTATGAAAAATTTCATTACGAAAAAAAATTTTGATTACGAAAAAAAATTTTATCTTCAAAAAATTTTGATTACAAAAAATTTTAACTATATGAAATTTTGATTATGAAAAATTTTCATTATGAAAAACATTAATTTCAAAAAAAAACTACTAAAAATTTTAATTTTGAAAAAAAATTATTACAAAAAAAATTAATTATGAGAAATTTTGATGACAAAATATTTTAATTGTGAAAAATTTTAACTTTGAAAATTTTTTGGCTGTGAAAAATTTTTTGACTAAAAAGTATTTTTGACTATGAAAAAAAATTTTCTACAAAGAAAAATTACTAACAAGAAAATGTACTCCCCTTTTAAAATTAGTTTCTTACTTTAAAGAGATTGGTTTCAACAGAAAGTTAATATACAAGATGACCTTACGGTTATTTTTCCTAACTTTTGTTTAATGTACTCAAATCTATCAGAGGCTAAATATTTCGTGAAAATATCATCATGTTGATCTTGTGTTCCGATTAATTGAATAATGATATCTCATTTTATTATTTGATCCCCAATTATGTGATGCCTGATGTCTATGAGTTTTTCAAGAGAGTGATGTGTCGGGTTTTTGCTTAGGAAAATGGAACTAGTGTTATCACACAATATATGTGTTTTGGTAAAACTCATATCATAGTCTGTGAATGTGTGATGCATCTACAACACATGGCTACATCAACTTCCTACTTCTACATATTCATCTTCATTAGTGGAAAGTGCTACTGAGTGTTGATTTTTTCATAAATAATAAACTAATGAATCTCTTAAGAAATGACAATTTCCAGCTATACTTTTCCTATCTATTCTACATCCACCAATTTCAGCATCTGAAAAACTTTTTAAAATAAAATCATTTCCATAAGTATAAAAGAGTCATAAATCCATGGTTCCCTTTAAATAGAAAAAAATTATTTTCACTATTTTTAAATGATATTCCATAGGATTGGATTAATATCTTGCACATAAGAATACTGAAAATATTAAATCAGGATGACTAGCTGTCAAGTATAGTAAACTTCTTATCATACCTCTAAAAGATGTTTGATCTACTCGTTTCCCAGTTTCATCAAGATCAAGTGAATTTGAGGCACCAATGGGAGTACTTATACTTTTAGTGTTGTAATATCCATACTTTTTAAGAAGACCTTTAGTATACATAGGTTGGGATATATAAGTTCCTTATGGTTCTTGAGAAATTTGAAAACCTAGGAAAAATGTTAACTCACCCATCATATTCATTTCAAACTCAGATTCTATTAGATTTGCAAACGAATCAGTTAAAGAATGTTTTGTTGAACCAAATATAATGTCATCAACATAAATTTGAACAATACAAAAATATCTTATCATTATTTATAAAAAGGGTTGGATCAAAAGTTCCCTTAACATAATTTTTTTGTATCAAAAATCTTGTAAGTATATCATGTGAGGCTATAGGGGCTTGTTTAAGTCCATATAAATATTTGGTAAGTTTGAAAAGATGTTTAGGATGTTTTGTGTCTTCAAAACCAGAAGGTTATTCAGCAAAAACTTCCTCTTGAACATATCCATTAAGGAAAGCACATTTTACATCGATTTGAAAAAGTTTGAAGTTAAATAATGCTTCAAAGGAAAGTAAAACATGAATACATTCAAGTCTAGCTAATGGAGCATAGCTTTATTCATAGTCTATTCCTTCTTTTTGATTATATCATTTAGTAACTAATCTATCTTTATTTCTCACAATGATTCCATTTTCATCACACTTGTTTCTAAAGACCCAGTTTACTCAAATAATAGAGGTTTCATTAGATCTTTCAACTAGGGTCCAGACTTTATTCCTTTCGAATTCATTTATCCCATCCTGTACGGCTTTAATCCAATCATCATCACCTAAAGCTTCATCCATGATTATTGGTTCTAATTGGAAAATTAATGCAAGATGTTATAATTCATTTCTTAAGGAAATTCGAGTCCCCACAAGTTAATTTAAATCACCAATGATACTATCACTGGGATTATTCTTAAGAAACTACTGATTTGGGTTTTTTAAAACTTGTTCACCAACGTATGGTAGGAAATATTTTGGGGTAATTGCTTCAGAGATATTTTATTGAACATTTTCTTTATCATAAGGATCTTCTATTGTGGATTGATAATTAGTTTTTGAAAACACATCCAATGATATAGGTTGGGGTTGTTTAAAAACAAAAGGATCAGTTTAATCAAATGTAAAATGCATTATTTCTTCAATAGTAGAAGTATTTTAATTAAAAACTCTATAAGCCTTAGAAGTTGTGGAGTATCCTAGGAAAATTCCTTCATCACATTTGGGTACGAATTTAGAGATATTTTCTTTAGTATTCAAAATTATTAGTTTTCAACAAAATACCTTGAAGTAAGAAATTCTTGGTTTTCTACCATTCCATAACTCATAGGGGGTTTTATTAAGAGTAGTTCTAATCAAAACTCGATTTATAGTATAAAAATAAATACTTACAACTTCAACCCAAAAGTTTTTGGCTATATAATTTTCACTCAACATGGTTCTATTTATCTCTTAATGAATTCAATTTCTTCTTTCAAAAACACCATTTTGTTGAGGAATCCTTGGAGATAAGTTATGAGTAATGCCTTTTTTACTAAAAAATGTTTCAAAATCAGAATTTTGAAATTCTCCTCCGTGATCTCTATGAATAGTTATCAATGGAAGCTATTTCTAATTTTTAACTTGGGATATAAATATTTTGAAATAGGAAAAAGCTTCAGATTTCTTTGCTAAAAAATATACCCATGTGAATCTAGTGTAATCATCAACTAAGACAAATACATAATATTTCCCTCCAATACTTCTAGTTTGTGTTGGACCAAAAAGATCCATATGCACTAACTGTAATGAATTATAAGTGGAGACTTCACCGATTGATTTAAAGCATGATTTATGTTGCTTTCCAAATTGGCAAGGATCATAGACTTTTGAATAATCAAATATAAGCTCTCTTAGATCCTTAACAAGTCTTTTCTTAGAGAGATTACATAGGTTCCTAAGGTTATAGTGTCCTAAACTTATATTCCATAACCAAGATTGTTCTTATATTTCACTAAGGCAAGGTAGATCTTGGATCCTAAGGTCTTCTATTTTTAGTGTGTATACATTCTCTTTTCTATGGGCAGAAAATATACACTCTTCCTTGGAATTTTGTATTAAGCACTTTTCATTCCTAAAATTCACAAGGTAACCTTCATCACATAATTTACTTATGCAAATGAGGTTTTTATTAAGGCCATTAAAAAATAAAACATTTGAAATCAATGTTTTTTCAAAAAGAACAATGTTACCTATACCAATAATTTCTCCCTGAGCATTATCTCCGAAAGTTATTTTTTGTACTTTCATCTTGATAATATTTTCAAATAAGTTTTTATTACCAGTCATATGATGGGAACATCCATTATCCATATACCATGTATTATTTTTGGTACTATCATTGTTTTTCTGTAAATAAGAGAGTTAGACTTTCAGAATCCAAACTGTATTAGATCCAAAAATTTTAGAAAGCAAGATTTTAGGTATCCACATTTTCTTAGAAAAATAAGATTTATGAAAACCTAATGATTGGGTTTTTTTTAAGAAATTTTTTTCTCCAAATGTCCACCACACTAACTTTTAGTGCATAATAGATCACTTTGAGGAACAAAATAGTTATTATTGAAAATTGGTTTAGAATGGGTATAAAAAATCCATAATGATTCCTTATAGGTCAAATTTTAGAATAAATTTTGTCAAAATTTTCCATACCAATGTTAAAGTTTGATAAACACTTCCTCAATGAAAATATTTCTGACTTTAGTTTTATTACCAAGTTTTTATCCTCAAAAACATTAGTTTTAGAACTAATTTTAGTCTCTAAAATATTTTTCTTATAAATTTCATTTTTCAAGATCCTTATAAATTTTATCCTTCTCGGAAATAACACCCTCGTAAATTTCAGAAAAACTTTTAAAATCAAAAATTTTCTTATCAAGATTTTTAGAAAGATCTGATACTTCTTTGGTTAAAATAAAAATTTTAGAATTTTCCTTATCATGCTTATTTTTGAGTTTAGAATTTTTATTCTCAATAATTTTATCAATTCATGACACTTCTTCATAAGAAGGTAATGTATTATCTTCTAATAAGGAAGATTCATCATCTAAATATTTATAATATATATCATGATTATAATTATAATTCAAAGATATGATAGTAACAGATTCAACATTGTGTACCTTATCCATTATACAATTATTTTCAATGGGTAGCTTGGCTAGTATACCAAGATTCTTCTGACCAGAAGACTCATACACTGAGGATTCATCTGAAGAGTCTCCACCACTGCAACTCCAAGTGTCATTGGATTTCAAAACATTTTTAGCTTTATCCTTGTAATAATTCTTTCTATTCCTATGAGAATTATTTTCCTTTTTATCCATTTCTTAAACATATGACAATCTTGTCTTATATTCCTTCCTCTTTTTCATTCATAGAAAGTGAATTCTGATCCTTTCTTGTCTTTTCATTCTTTCTTCTTATATATATACGGAAAATATTTCTTTCCAACTATCTTGTTCATACTTCTAGAAAGATTAGCTAGCTCATTCTCAGAATGTTCACTTTCACTAGATTAAGATAAAATAGCAACTTTCTTATACTTAGATCTTGTAACCATTTCAAGAGTCTTGGATTTAGTAGCAGTAAAGGCTACTATTCCATTTCCATTTTTCTTCTTATTCATATAAGCATCTCTTTTTATTCTTGTCTCGTGTTTAAGAAGAGTTCCAAACATCTCACCAAGAGTAATTTGAGAAACTTTCCTATTCTCATCAACAATTGTTGTTTTTTTGGATTCCTACTCATTAGGCATGATATCTATAATAATATCAACAAGAGCTTCATCATCTAAACCTTTCCCACCCATAGATTTTAAACCATTAACAATAATCATAAATCTTTGTTGCACCTTGCAAACCGGTTCTCCATAAGGAAATAGAAATCCATGATATTCTTCTCTGAGTATATCTCTTCTAGTCTCAATCACTTTGGATGTACCAAAATGTGTAACGTCCAATTTCTTCCAGATACAATTTTCAACTTCACAAGAAGAAATCTGACTATATATATTCCTAGTCATGGAATAGAACAAATGATTGCATACCATTTAGTTTAGTTGATATTCTGAATTTTCATGATTGGTAAAGGTTTGGACTTCTATATCAAGAATCTTGTAATCTCCACAAAGCATAACAAATTTTTCCACTTCAGTATTAATGAAAAAATTCTTCATTAAATCTCTCCAATACTCATAATCATTTACATCAAATATAGGCGTTCTAGTAGGATTTAGATTATCAATCGAAACAACATTCATTCCTACCATTCTTTATAAAAAATATCTTTCCAAAATACTTTTTAATAGTAAAATTTTGTAAACAAAGATAAAAATCCCAAAGCAAAGAAAAATTTAGAACAATGAAAACATGAGAAAGAAAACTTATATGTGAATATAAGTATTTCAAAGACCTCTTTTGATTCCAATTGTCAGATCAAAATAATGGTGTAGATGCTCAATTACAAGAGTGGGTGAATTGTAAGTTTAAAAAATCATTTGTAACCATAAGGAAAACTATGTTTAACAAAGTTAAACAAGGTAAATTCACAAGTCCTATTTTATTTCTACAAACTTGCTTGGTTCTGGAAATATGGTTCTGGAAATGAAACTTAAATAAGGTTTACAAGGAATACATTCTACCTTAAAGTGCATATAATTTTACTTATCAGATAATAAAAAGTTACAAGAAAGTATAAGAAGGTTATACTTTCTTTATTTATCATAGTATATCGGAAATAATCTTGAAACAAAACAAGTAAAAATTATGATTTATTTTAACCCAAAGAGTAGGGAATCCAACAAACTTGGATAAAGGCCCCTTTATGTATACTTTCAAGAAATTATGTCTTACCCACACCAGGGTAAGCCCTCGATAGGAATATCAGAATATACCTTCCTATCCCTACATGTCGTTGAACTTTAAGGTAGTGGGAACCTCTGTCTTTCAATCTCCGGATGTCCTCAAACATTAAGGTAGTTGTCCCCTCTATCTTATTATCCCGAAATCCCTTGATTGTACTCAGCGACAATCAGAGTCGCACGAAGCAATCTAAATAAGATGTTCAGAACCGCAAAATTCATGAGAGTCTCTCTCTATAGAAATCACTTCAGTGGCATTCAATATCTAGAGTGATGGAACCATTTTTATTAGTCCTTAGTTCATTAAAATGAGATCCTATTAATAGGAACTTCTCCAATGGTTGGCTCCCTCCTCCAAAGGTAATATTTTTCCTTGAATCTTGGAGGGACCTATACATGTGTCACTCAAAAATGGTTTGTTAGAAATAAATTGTATGACATCGTTTCATGACTATAACAAGTTTAAGAAAAATAAGGTTGGTTAACCAAATTTATTTTTTGGAGTCTAAGGAAAAATAAAGTTGACCAAATAAACATTCAGAGTCTATAAATCATTGACATTTGGATTCTGTTTTCCAAGGAATTTAGAACCTAAATTCTATAGATTACAGAGTCCGAATTCAAAAGAATTTAGATTCTAAATTCTGAGAAATTAAGAGTCTGAATTATGAGGAATTTGGCATTTGAATTCTGATTAATTCAAAGTCTTAATTCTTATGAGTTTGGATTCTGAATTATGAGTAATTTGGAGTCTGAATTTTGAGGAATTCGGAGTCAAAATTCTGAGGAATTCAGAGTCTGAATTTTAGATAATTCAGAACCCGAATTTTAGAGAATTTGGAACTATAATTTTAGAGAATTCGGAACCTGAATTTCAGAGAATTCGGAACCTGGATTTCAGAGAATTAGGAACCTGAATTTTAGAGAATTCGGATATTGAAAACAGAGTACTCTATATCCAAGTATTTATAGGGGTTGGGGGGGCTTTCCTGGGGGTGGGGTGTCTAGGAGGGTGGGGGCTGTCCCGGGGGTGGGGTTTCCAGGGGTGGGCGGGCTCTCCACTAGGGTGGTAGGGCTGTCCAGGGGGTAGGGGGTGTCTAAGGGTGTGGGCAGGCTATCCAAGGGGGGTTGGCGGGCTGGCCACGGGGGGTAGGGGTGTCCACGGGGTGGGTGGACTATCCACGGGGGTGGGGGCTATCCACTGGGGGAGGGGGTGTCCATGGGGGTGGGTGGGCTATCCATGGGGGTGGTCGGGCTATCCAGGGGGCAGGGGGTGTCTAGGGAGGTGGGAGGGATGTCCACGAGTGTCGACAGGGCTTTCAAGGGGGTACGAGGTGTACATGTGGTGGGGGTTTTCCATAGGGGGAGGGGTGTCCAGGGGGTGGTCGGGCTGTCCATGGGGTGGCCGGGATATCCAGGGGTAGGGGTGTCCAGGGGGTGGGTGGGCTGCCCATGGGGGTGGGTGGGTTTGTCCAGGGGGTATAGGGTGTCTAGGGGGTGGTGGTTGTCCATAGGAAGAGAAGTTTTCCTAGGGGTGGGCGGGCAGTCCACGGGGGTGGGTAGGGCTGTCCAGGGGGTACGGGGTGTCTAGGTGGTTTGGGGCAGTCCACAGGGGGAGGGGTGTCTCGGGGGTGGGCGGGCTATCCACGGGGGTGCTCAGGCTATCCGGGGGTAGGGGTGTCCAAGGGGTGGACGGGCGGTCCAAGGGGGTTGGCGGGGCTGTCCAGGGGGTACGGGGTGTCTAGGGTGTGGGGGGCTATCCACAGGGGGAGGGGTTGCCCCGGGGAGGTGGGCGGGCTGTCCATGGGGTGGTGGGGCTGTCCAGGGGGTACAGGGTGTCCAGTGGGTGGGGGCTATCTAGGAAGGGTGAATCAGTCACAGCAAATCATCAAGTCAAGTTTTATTATTTATAGATAAAAAAATAAAGATAATGTGACCTACCTAATCACACATATATTCAGGCACAACAAATCAATAAACATCCAAGGTCGGTAATATCAGTCGAAAATGTAACGGATCAATCTTTCCCTCATCATCATCGTTGTCATCACCATCATCATCACCCTCACCCTCATCATCATCGACATCCCCATCATCATCCCCACCCTCCTCCTCACCCTCGTACTCAGCCTGGGCCTCCTCATCACCCTACTCCTCCACCTCATCCTCCTCCTCACCCTCCTCCACCGACTTGGCCTCCTCCTCTCCCTCCTCCTCCTACACCTCATCCTCCTCCTCGCCCTCTAATATTATTATTTTTTCAATGACTCCATAATAACCTACATTTTCAAATTGCGGTATACTATCTGATTCACAAGCACAATAGTCTATTTTGGCAGTAACCATAACACCATCATGTTTTGTTCTCAGGTTCTTTTCTTGTTTAGTGATAATAAATCTCTACCCATTGCTAACAATTGATTTATAGTCACGAACCATGGTATTAGGACCAAAATAAAAATCTCTTATTTCCTCAGAGATAGAGTCAGCAAGAAAACTCAATACCTGAAATATAAATCAATATTAAACTTAATTAATTATTTTTTTAATTATTTTAAATAGAAATATTATTACCTTAAATTTTAACCAAACATAAAACTCTTTGCTATGAAAAGTCTCCCTCCTTCTCAAAGATAAATAACGATGATTTCAATTTATCATCTCCTTATGTTCCCTATACATAAAAATAGGAATAGTTTAACATATATATATATATATAAGATATAAATAAACAATTTACTTACAAGATGTAGTCATCGAACAAATCACAATTGAACAAAACTGTGTGATGTGCCATATCCTGCTCTTCAAGGCTTAACGTCGTCAATGTATATGATCCAGGATTTCCTCATGTTTGAGGAAGTGATGGAAAACTGGGTTCAATTTTCTCATACTGTTCTTATTCATTTCTCATTGGTCTGTTCATTCTTTTAGTAAGATCATACAAATACATAGAGCATAAATCCATACATTCTTGATCCAAGTAAAAATTCATCATAGAACCTTCAGAATGATTCCTATTATGGACATAAGACTTCAATGTGTATATATTTATTTCTGTTACATACATCCAATGAAAAGAAATGGTTCCTCCGAGAAGTATTTTAGTTTGAATATAGATAGTCAGATGCAGCATGCATGTGAAAAATGATGGAGGAAATATTTTCTCTAACTCACACAAAATTAATGGTGCATCTGCCAACATTTTTTACAAAAAAGACTTGGAAAACTTATTAGAACAAATATCTCTAAATAAATGGCACAACTAAATAACATCCACCATTACATTATTGGAAAAAATATGATGAATTGCTATTGGAATCAACTCATGCAGAAGGATGTGATAATCATGAGTCTTCAATTATTTTAGCTTCAACTCTCTTCATTTGACCCATTTGGATATGTTTCTTGAATAGCCATTAAGAACTTTAATAATCTCTAGTACTTCTAGAAATTACTTTTTTATATAGGTTTCATCACATAAGAAGCACATTGATGTTTCCATTTGTTTTTACTGATACGCACAGGATGCAATTTCGGTATGATTCTCAATCCACCAAGTCACGCCGAGACCATAAATAATTTTTTGTCTTTCCCTTAACATTTAGGAAAATAGAAATCAACATTTCACATATATTTTTATCAATGCGAATTACGTCTAATCAATGACACAACAAATTAGTTGACCAATAAGGAAAATCAAAGAAGATACTTCTCTTCTTCCAATTGTAATAGGTTTCTGTGGAAACATTCTTTCTCTTTCTAGATTTCATTTGACCCTTCTCGAATGAAAAACTGAAATCTTTCATTTAATTAAGCACATCAGTTCCCGACATACACTAAGGTGGGTCATCAGTCTCCATGGTATTGTCAAATCTTAGAAGATTATTTCTATATAGATGGTCCATTGGCAAGAATCGTCGATGTCCCATAAAACTAAAACTACAATGATGTTTCAGTCTTCAGGATCGTGTATTCTTCATATAAATAGGACATGATAGTTTTCCATTTCTGCTCCATCCAGACATCATTTCATAAGTAGTAAAATCATTGATCGACCACATAAGCACAACATGCATCTAAAACATGTCTTTCAAACATGCATCGTATGTGTGCACACCCACATCCCAAAGAAGTTTCAACTCTTTTATTAAAGGTTTCATGTATATGTCTATATCATTTTTGGGATCATAAAGGCTAGATATTAGTATACTCATGAAAGTGAAAGGTTTTTCCAAACACAACCATGGGGGAAGATTATAAATGTGTATAAAAATCGTTCATGTGTTGTGTGACATAAGCATCTACCCAAATGGATTAAAACCATCACATGAAATACCCAACCTCAAATTACGCACGTCAACTGAAAAATCAGGATATCGAGAATCAAATCTCTACCATGAAAATCCATATTTAGGGTGAACCAACTCATCATTTATCTTATTTCTCTCAGTATCATGCCATCACATTTTTTTTATATTTCATCAGACATAAAAATATTCTTGAGTCTGGGGATCAATGAAAAGTGCCACATTACTTTTTGTGGCACACGGGATGATATTCCATCAGGTTTTGGCTTCTAGTGGGATGTTCCACATTTTATAAAATCATTCTATTTAGAATTTTCCTCCCATAATAAACATCAATATTTCAAGAAAGCATGAATTTTGTTTCTTGAAAATCCACTTCCTCAACTAAATTACAATCCATGTACTGGTTTAATGGAATATCTTCATAATCTAGAAGTAAGTATATCAAGAAGGTAAGAATTTAATCGATGGTAATATTAGAAATTCCATACATAGTTTTCCCATGAAACAATCAGATTACAAATTCTGGACTTTTTATTTTACTGCATTATCGATATACTGGAGTCGTGGCAGCATCATTCACTTTTTTCACCCTAACAAGATCATCATTTTCATTAGACGCATCATGTCTACTCGTATCAAAATATTTTTGGATCAGAATCCTTTGTTTTTCATGATTATGAATAAACGGAAACCATTCATATAACAAATTCTCCAATCTAGTCCTCTCATTTGGATCATCAACAATTCGAGATGTCATTTTTTGCCCATTTTGATACCACAAAGAGTAGTTTTCTTGAAAACCATATTTTTTTATGTGGTAGTTGACTTCTTCATAGCTCAACCAAGGTCTTCCAACACACTTGTAATAGGGCCAGTGTATGTGACCACTATCTGAAGAATTGTGAAATGAAAAATCTAAAAAGTCCTCCAAATTGTTTTGAAAATCGCTTTAGATACAATTGGTTTCATACATACAACTTATATCCATTCTATAAAAAAAATTATAAGTCATTTCTTCAAAATAAATTCAATAATATTGGATTTTCATCGAAAATATATTTATTTAAACGAGAATTTTTCACTTTATATGAAACCATGATTGGCACACTACTCTATATGGGAATAATAATATAAAAGAAAAAAATACTATATTTATAATAAAATATCTTTTAAGAACTATACATGAGTGTACAATATCATGTACACTTGTGGAGGAGAATTATTCAGGAGTTGACTAAATTTTAGATCAAAGAAATTTTATATTTTAGTAGATTATTTGAGTGATCACATACATTTCCCAAGGGGTGGGGGTGTCCAGGGGGTGCGGGGTGTCCAGGGGGTGGCAGGGCTGTCCAGGGGGGTCGGAGGTGTCCAGGGTTGGGGGCTATCTAGGGGGTTGGGGTGTCCAGGTGGGCGGGTTGTCCACGGGGGTGGGGGGCTGTCCACGGGGGTATGGGGTGTCCAGGGGGGTGGGTGGGCTGTCCACGGGGGTAGCAAGGCTGTCTAGGGGGGTCGGGGTGTCCAAGGGGTGGGGGGATTTCCAGGGTGGGGGGCTGTTCAGGGGGTACAGGGTGTCTAGGGGGTGAACGGGGTGTCCAGGGGGTGGGCGGGGCTGTCTAGTGGGGTACGGAGTGTCCAGGGGGTGGGTGGGCCATCCATGGGGGTGGTGGGGCTATCTAGGGGGTCCAGGGTGTCTAGGGGGATGGGCGAGCTATCCATGGGGGGTGGCAGGGCTGTTTAGGGTGGTGATGGGGCTGTCTAGTGGGGTCGGGGTGTCAAGGGGGGTGGTGGAGGGCTTCCCCGGGGGTGCGGGCATCCGGGGGGGATGGGGGTGTCTGGGGGGTGGTGGGTGGGTGTCCATGGGGGTGTGTGGGCTGTCCATGGTGGTGGGGGCTGTCCATGGGGAGTACGAGGTGTCCAGGGGGTGGGCGGGCTGTCCACGAGGGTGGTGAGGCTGTCCAGGGGGTCGGGGGGTCCAGGGGTGGGGGGATTTTTAGGGGTGGGGGATATATAGGGTGTACGAGGTGTCCAGGGGTGGTTGCGTTGTCCAGGGGTGGCGGGGGTGGCGGGGCTGTCTAGGGGGTACGGGGTGTCCAAGGGATGGGACAGGCTATCCATGGAGGGGGGGGGGGTGTTGGGATGTCCACAGGGCGGCGGGGCTATCCAATAGGGTCGGGGGTGTCTAGGGGGTGGGGGATTTCCAGGGGTAGGGTTTTCGGGTGGATGGGGGTGTCTGGGGGTGGTGGGCGGGTGTCAAGGGGGTGGGCGGGCTGTCCACGGGAGTGGGGGCTATCCACAGGGGGAGGGGTGTCCAGGGGGTGGGCGGGCTGTCCATGGGGGTAGTGGGGCTGTCCAGGGGGTTGGGGTCGTCTAGGGGGTGGCGGGGTTGTCCAGGGGGTACGGGGTGTCCAGGGGGTGGGCGGGCTGTCCATGGGGGTGGGGGGATGTCCTGGGGGTACAGGGTGTCTTGGGGGTGGGCATGCTCTCCATGGGGGTGGCGAGGCTATCTAGGGGGTCGGGGTCCAGGGGTGGGGGGCTTTCCCAGGGGTAGGGGCTGTCCATGGGCTACGAGGTGTCCAGGGGGTGGGAATGCTATCCAGGAGGGTGTAGGGGATATCCAGGAGCTTTGGGGTGTGTAGGTGGGCTGTCTACGGGGGTGGAGGTGTTGTCTAGGGGGTACAGGGTGTCCAGGGGTGTGGGCGGGCTGTTCACGGAGGGTGGGTCGGCTATCCATGGGGTGGCAGGGCTGTCCATGGGGGTGGCAAGGCTGTCCAAGGGGTGGGGTGTCCAGGGGGGTTGTCCAAGGGGTTGGGGGTTGTGCAAGGGGTGTGGGTGTCTACCCCCAAACTAGGGTCATAAAATCCAATATTTATCCAATTGTAACATGATTTCAATCCTATTATAGATGACTGAGAAGACTGTTGGTGTAAACCATGAATATCATACATACAAATCACAACACACCCAATTATAAACACACCACCAAATATCAAATGTGGATCAAATTTTATGAGCCATGTTTAGATGGGAAACTATTCATAGGATTATGATCCTTGTTATATCATTAAGTGATATGGAGTTGTACAAATTTCAAATTTTTATGAGATCAATATGGATAGTGGATAAGAACCTGAGTGATATTTCTTTACAGAGATCACTTCTTCTTGGAAGGGTAAGAGTGAGTGTTGGTATGAAACTTCAAGAAAAGTCATAACGTGTGAAAGCAACTATACATTGGTTATATTTGATTCCTATTTTTTGTAGAGTATTAGAGTGAAAAACCCGCCCTTCTCCCTATATTTCCCACAACCCCCACCCCCCACACCCCTATATCCCCCCCCTGCACCCCCAGCACACCTGGACATCCCACCCCCTCCTCCCTAGACAAAAAACGCCCCCCCCCCCCTCCCCCACCTGCACAGCCCACCCCCCATTGACAGCCCACACCACCCTCCCCCACCTAGATAGCCAACCCACCACCACCCCTGGATAACCCACCCCCTTCCTGGACAGCCCACACCCCCTCCCCTATATCCCCCCTGCCCCGACAGCCCCTTGAAATCCCCCCCCACACACACATGGACATCCCCCCCCCCCAACTAGACACCCCTCCCCTCTCCTTGGACAGCCCATACCCACTACCCCACTTGGATAGACACCCCCCCCCCCAGGACAGCCCACCCCCTCCCTGGGCATCCCAAACCCCCTCCCCTACAGCACCCCCTCCCCCACCTAGACAGCCCCCCCCCCCCACATGGATAGCCCACCCCCTGCCACCCCCCGCCTGGATATCCCAGCCCCCACCCCTAACTGGACAACCCCCACCCCCCCCCCCCACCTAGACAGCCCACCCCCCTCCCTGGAAACCCCACACCCCCCTCCCCCACCTGGACACACCACCCTGACCACCCTGGACAGCCCATACCCCCCTCCTCCACACCCCAATAGCCCTGACCCCCCTGCAGCCCACCTACCCCCTGGAAAACCCAGCCCCCACCTGGACAGCCCCCCACACCTGGACAGCCCCCCTACCCCTCCTACAACCCCATTAAGGTTAATTTCATTTAAAATAAATTTATTCATTAAGAAATCCAAACCATCATGCAATATCCATTTCATTTCAAACAACCCATTCAATTTTTCAAAACATAAAAAGTTCAATTTATCAAAACATGAAAAATTCAATTTATCAAAACATGAAAAAATTAATTTGTAAGGCTCTATGGGTCACTTAGAAAATTTTATTGGGGAAAAGGGAAATCAACAACATTTTTAATTTCAATTTATAAATTGGGTCATCCACTTAGGAGGTGTGGTGGTTTTTAGGGGGTGTGGTGCTGTCCAGGGGGGTTGTCTAAGGGGGTGGGGGCTATCCAAGGGGGTGGAGTGTGTCCAGGGGGTGGGGTGTATAGGGGTACTGGAGGTGGGGGGATGTCCAAGGGGGTGTGGGAGGGCTGTCCATGGGGGTGAGGGGTTTCCAGGGAGGGTGGGGTGGGGGTGTCCAGGGGGGTGGGGGGAGGGGGTTGTCCAAAGGGTCGGGGGTGTCCAAGTGTGGGGGGCTGTCCAAAGGGTGGGGTTGTCCAAAGGTGTGGGGGTGTCTAGGGGGTGGGATGTCCATGGGAGGTGGGTGTGTCTAGGGAGGTTGGGGTGGGGGTGTAGAGGGTAGGGAATGTCCAATGGGGGGTGTCCAAGGGGTGGGGGGCTATTCAGGGGGTGGGAGGTGTCCAGGGGGTAGGGGTGGGGGTGTTCACAATTCCAATCCATCACCCAACCAACGCCAAAATCTAAATTCAATTTTCAACTAAAATAAAGTCCACAGAAAGTACCATATCACCCCCTAAACAAAACCTTTACCATGTTTGAAGTGTAGAAAAAAAAACATAAAACAAATCAAAGGGTTTGGTACTCCATAGATAGAATGAACTCTAATTTAGCCAAAAAAAAACAAAAAACAAAAAAAAAGAGGAAGAACACTAAAATTAAGGTAACACTTACTAATTTGAAATGTAGAAATAAAAATTTGTTTGATTGAAGATGGATATATGGCTGGAAAGAGATTATCGGCTGAGAAGACTTTGGCATGATCTCTGGAATAGAGTCTTTAATCGGGCCGAGTGAGGTCTAAGGCACTGGGTATTTGGTGGAAAACATTCCCAATGATTTTTAAAAACCATTCTAAAAGCCTCTCTTTAACAATGGTTTTGATAAACCGTTAGTATATCTTAGAGAAAATAATTATTTCCCAACAGTTTTGGTAAACCATTGGGAAATCATAGGTATTTTTACACATTGCCAACTGTTTGAACAGACTGTTGGAAAATGTTGCCTTATTTTATGCTATAGAAATGGTTTGAAGAAACCATTGGTATATTATCATTCGGAAAACACTAGATTTCAGTAGTGTAATTACATCACTCCATAGATATGTAAGTCTATATGTACGCATAAGTGATGTTTTCAATTTTCAATGGTTTGAAAAAAAAGAATATAATAATTCACATTTCTAAAATCATTATTGTAAAATAAATATAATATATATTCATTAAGTATAAACTTATTACCATCTATGTTAAATAAAAATGAAAAAATAAGTTCATCGCTTCATGGAGGTGGTAGTACACACATACACGCGAGGTATGCTATAATTTTCCAACAGTTGGAAAGGTAAAAAGGTATATGAGATATTATAATTAATGAAGAATAGTTATTTTCGGAATATGATATATGAATATTAAATACATCATAATAATAATCCATTAATTATGGTGAAGGAAAATGGATCATATCGCTACGTGGATATGGTATTCCACAAATATGCATGAGTGATACTTTAATTTCCCATTTGAGGGAGAGGATGTGAAAAATGTTCATTACATCATCATAATAAAATCTCAGTATATTATTATAATTGATTAATCATGTTATTATGGATACAATAGGTTTATATATGGTGTAATAAGAAATAAAATTAAATGTACTCGGTTAATAGTTAAACTTCTATTTTTATAAACCTCCCTTAGCAGACACCTTATACCTTCAAAGGAATGTATTATGACCAAACAAGGAACTCTAGGACATGGGGGAGGATTTTAGGAAGTTATTAGAATATATATTTCCAAATATTGAAGTATAATTAAGTATGAGGAAGATAGGATAAGTGGTTTCCTTTTATAAGGTAGGTATAGGACACAGTTGGATGTTTACAAAGGAATAAAATATATTAATGAATTGCTGAATTAAAGTGTATAAAAATAAAAATAATAAAATATAAGAACTATTTCATCTAAATAACATAGACCAAAAAAATTAAATCATGTTTTTGGTGGTATTTTTTACCTTATCTCTTACGTAACCTTCGGTCAACCTGTTTTAAACTAAATTGTGGCAACAAATTTTACCATTTTTACTATTCATTGTGACCTAATTTTAAAATAAGCATATTTTATTATATTAATTATGATTATTTAAAATATGTAAAACACATTAAAAGATTTAATTTTTATAATTAGTAGAAATTCATTTCAAAATAAGTGTGCAAAATTCTGTAAAAATTGTTTATAGATAAATGAATTTTTTGGCCAAAAACTGGATTAATTCTTCTTAAATTCAATGTAAAAATAATTATATGATTGTCAAAAAATTATTGAATATATAATATATAAATTTCATTAATATCATTCATAAATATCGATTAACAAAAAAATATAATAAAAAATATATTACGATCATAAAAACTATTTTTAAGATAAGCATCTCTATTTACAATCAAATTCTTTTATTTTAATTTCTATCCAATTAATAACCAATGAGTTGATTTTAAACTTATGTATATTATAATTTTTCAGAATTTAATTATTCATAGTCATAACCATAATTAGTCAAGGTAATTTTTAAAGTCTCTAATCATTAAATCCATGAAGATAGCAGGAGCATTGGTAAGTCCAAATGGAATCACAATAAATTCATAAGGATCGTACCTCATATAGAAGGATATATTTGATATATCATTATTTTTTTACTCTCAGGTGATGATGTCCAAATTGAATATAAATCATGAAAAAAATATTTATATCTTCATAATTAACCAAACAGATCATTGATATTGGGTGGAGGATACTTGTTCATGAAATTTATCTTGTTAAGTTATCAATATTCTATACAAATACACATTGACCTATATTTATTCATAATAAAAAAAGGTACACCCCATTGTGTGTTACTGGGGTGTATGAATCCCTTATTAATATTCTTCTGAATTTTTTTATTTAATTCCTTCAACTCAATCAGGACCATTATATATGGAGTATTTAAAATAGGTGTAGCATTGTGATTGAGTTTGATTGAAAACTAAACTTCATGATTCGGGGGAAGACTAGGCAAGTATTTAGGAAACTTTTTGGAGTTTTCTTCCTATGACCAATTGATTACAATTTGATTAATTGTATATTTTATGTATTGAATATTTATTGAACATGTTATTACATCTTCTTTATTGATCTAAATAAATTTAAAGTAATAATTTCGTAGAGTATTTGTCTCACTGATAAGGTTATAGAAGTTCCATGCTATGATGGGAACCTTAAAGTTCTATAATAATGTTCTTAATATAGTTTTATGGTTGGATAACATACTACGATGGAGAACATATTATATATACTAGAATTTTCGAGTACTTGTAAGAGGATGAGGCTTCTTATCATGATGTTCACACTTGGTAATGTCCAAGATGGGAGACTATGAGAATATAACTACCAGTAAGAATTCAGTATGTATTTTTTCATTAGATATTTCTATATATAAGAATTACTAATGCTCCTTAAACATCAAGATTATTATTGGTGCATGTCATAACTCATGCACTTAGACTTGCTGAGAAAAACCATTACACCACATACTGGAAAGAAGTAGGGTACGTTGGGTGTCTAACTATTAACATGTCAATGTATAAGTCAAGGAATGATTTTTTTTCTTCCATATTTCTTGGAGTTGATATCTCATCCCTTTGATTGGAATATAATTTTCACCTCAATTCCATGGCCCCGTTGTATCTACATGTCTATTTATGTCATGACCCGTCCTCGGGGCTCGTGTCGTGACTACCCCAAGCCCGCCTTCCATAGGCCAGGGGCTGGCGACTACCACCAAGGCGTAAATCCCGATAAACAGGGAAGGCATTGCCTTTGTAAAGTAAACAGTCACCACAGAGTAAGCAAGCGGAAAGAGTAAACACTAAGTAAAAACTGTAACAAGATGTGCTGAAAGTAAAAGGGGCCATAAATACAAGCCCAACTGTAAAGTACAACTGAAAGGGGAAAAAAGCAACTGAAAAGAAAAGCCGCAGCGTCGGGCCGTCCACTGAAAATCCCACCTGAAGGGTGGGTACAGATAGCTCCACTGCTCCTCGGGTCCCGCCGTCCGCTCCGAGTACGTTCCGCCCAGGGGTCCACCTCCAGGTATCGTCCTGATCTGCAAGCCTCAACCACGATCAATGTTGTCCGTCGTCTGCAACCAACACAACGTAGTGCGGGAATAGCCCGTGTAGGGGTGAGTATAAACTACTCAGTAGGGACCACGAGACCACCGAAGGTCTCCCAAAATCCACAAAGGTTAAACTACAAAGGAAAGATACAATCAAGAAGTAACAACTGACACTGCTTAGGTATATTCCCATACATATACCTAAGTCATCAATTCCAACACGTTCCAACCACAAAGCCCAAGTACATCCCAGTCCACACAGGAAAGCAAATCATATTCCACACAGGAAAGCAAAAACCGGTTTCAGCTCACACAGGTATACATCATCGAAAAGGTGAAAGAGATGATCAGATATAGTTACTGAATCATCTAAGCTGGGACCCACATAGGATACAAGACCAGCACAGCTAGGACCCACATAGAATACAAGACCAGTTGTCTTCATTGATTCATCTATACTGGGACCCACATAGGATACAAGACCAGTATTGAATCATCTATGCTGGGACCCACATAGGATACAAGACCAGCACAACTAGGACCCACATAGGATACAAGACCAGTTGTCTTCATTGATTCATCTATACTGGGACCCACATAGGATACAAGACCAGTATTGAATCATCTAAGCTGGGACCCACATATGATACAAGACCAGCACAGCTAGGACCCACATAGGATACAAGATCATCTATCTTCATTGATTCATCTATACTGGGACCCACATAGGATACAAGACCAGTATTGAATCATCTAAGATGTCAGATTCACAAAGGATCGATAGGTACTAATCCCTGCAAAGGCCCACACACGATCGGACCCACACAGGATCTGTAGCACTGACCCCCGTAGGATCGCTGTGTGCTGTAGTCGTCGTCGTCGAATCCACTGAGGATCTCTGCACAGTCGTCGTCGAAGTCGCAGTCGCAGCCAGCACTAGGGTTCCCGCACACAGCAAGCTCGTTTGGGAGGGTCCGCTCCACGAGACGAGAGGCTGATACATCAATTGTCACATATTCTGAAGTTGATGTATCCAAAAGTTCTGTATCGTCAATAGGAACTCAACGCAACAGACGGCGCGTCAATCGGACGCCCGGTCTGAGAGTTATTGGCTTTTTCGTTCCAGGGGCCCGGTTGGTTTTTAAGGCAAAACCAACCCGACCATACTCCACCTGCGTCTAAACCCCAGGCGTAGTATGCCAAAAGATCTGTCTCACTAAGAGGTACTCAACCAAGTCGACGGCACGTCAATCAGACGTCCGGAGTTCAAGATATGAGCGTTTCCGCTCCGAGGGCCCGGTTGGTTTCGTGTACGAACCAACTCGTCCGAACTCAAAATATTCCGAAACTTTGAGTGCGATATACCGAAACGACTGTCTCGTTCCAAGGATCTCTATGCAACTGACGACATGTCAATCGGAGGTCTATAGCTCAAGATATGGGCATTTGACCGAAAGTGGTCCGAAAATGGGGGGTCTGGGCCCGGGCCGATCCCCTGGCTCCGCCCGAACCGGTTCGACCCGAACCGGGTCCGACTCGGATCGTCCCGGACCGGCCCGATCCCGCTCGGTCCGGTCTGGCCCGACCGGTCGGCCGCGGCCGGGCGGTCACCGCGGAGCGGCGGGGGTGCACAAGGCTGCCCCCCCCCCTTCGCCGCTGATTGACGCCGGTGGCAACCGTCACCGGCGACTTCCGGCGGCGCACCGCTGCCGCCACCTTCCACGGACCACCGGACGCGCTCCGGTGGTCCGTTTCTCCTGCCGTCTACGCTTATGGTCACCCCGGGACCCCACCTTCACTACGAAGGGATTCAAACGCCAAAACGGTCTGCTTCGTCGTCGCCCGTCAATCTGCACGTCAAACCGAATAATGTCATCTTTGTAGTTTCCCAGTGCGACCCGATGGCACCGCGCCCCTTCGCCGCGACCTGACTCCGACTGCGGTTCTTTGGCTCTCTTCGACGCGGTGCGACGGCGTCGCGTTCTTAAACTTCCTTCCATGGAGCGGCGTGACGGCGCCACGCATATCCTTCCGCATGAAACTGCGTGGTGCGACGGCACGACGCCTTCCCGTACCAACCACAAAGGAACCATCACGAAATTAAGGAGCAGGTTCAGTCGTGTTTGTGCGGTCCGACCCCCTCACGTTATTCGATAACAAATGGTTTAAATCCACGAAGATCATCAAGTTGGTATTCACGAATCAAATAAATAAATAAAACCCCTACATCAATCCACATGTACGAACGATCCGCGGATCAAGCCGGAATTGGTTGGTCTGCGCTCGTCGTTCTTTTCTCAAAAGGTAAGAGAATACCAAAATAAAATCTCAACCCAAAACATAATCTTCGCGGATCAAATTAATTTTTATTTGATCAGCGTACTTTGATTTAGAAGGAAGTAGCATGGGGTTCATTAATATTTCATAAACAATTCCCTACCTCGGTTCAAGAACGGTGCACGTCAATTGAGCCACGGAAGACGAGCGTCGCGGAGGTCGGGCGTCGCGGAAAACGAACGTCGATTCCATTGTCATCGAGGTGCGTTCGAAGAGGAAACGTCGTTGGAAGAAGACGTCGCGTTCTTCGGCGGAGATGTTCTTCGTTGAAGAACGGTGTTCTTTGTGTTCTTCGTCGAGGTTGAAGAAGAAGAAGACTTCACGCTTCCCAAACCTCTCAAAGTGACAAAAACTCTAACAAAAATAAAATAAGACCAAGTCTTAATTTTATTAACACATCCTAACCATTTGAATTTCAAGAGTTTGAAATTAAGTAACTCACCTTATTAATTATAACAAGTTGTCAAAAAAATTAATGAAAGTGAGTTAATGGGGAGTTAGGAAGGTGAGGGGTTAAGAGGAGTTAAGTGATTTGAAAAGGTGGGGGGTTCATGTGGGCACCACCCTTTCAATTATCCACACATGGGAAGTTGGGTGGATGTGCGCCCCACCACCAACTTCCCATGGGAGAAGCTAACCACCATGATATGAAATAAAATTGATCCAACAATTTTATTTACTTTTCAATTAAACCCCATAATTAACTTTTTCTCCCGCACAAAAGCAACTACGGTAGAGGTTCACTTAAGAGATTACTGGTGTTGCGAGTTCATTGGTGTCATTGGATTTCAATTCCGAGCACTGGTTCAAAAGATAGGAATTCCCGCTCGTTCGTTCATTGAACGTACCCGAGCTAAACTTCGGAAATTTATTCCGGGCACACCGGGCCTCGGAATCAGGTGCCGTCAGAAACTGTGTTCTTGTAAAATTCCAAAGTAAATTAAGAAAAAGAATTCCTTGAAATTTCCGGGTCTTTACATTACTCCCACCACAGGGCTTTACGTCCCCGTAAAGCTTCAACACAAACTAGGGATACAAAGGCGGTAGAGCTAGGCGGTAAGCCACCTCGCCAATCCTGCTGAGGACCTGGAAGGGTCCGATGAAGCATGGAGACAACTTTCCACCTTGGACAAATCTCCTTAATCCTCGTCGAGGTGAGACCCGTATAAGAACGTGATCGTCATCCTCAAACTAAAAAGGTCTCCAATTCCTGTTAGAACTGAAACTCAAAACAACTGCTGCCACGAGGGTAAGGTTGGTCGTCTCAAGAGTGATCAGTCGCACCCTCCCGTGCATGAGTTTAACTTGTGCTGCCCAGGGTTTCCTTTTCGCTGACAAAGGAAAACCCATCCGGACGTTTGGCTAATACCGTCAATTTGAGTATGAATAGTGATTGCCAAATTCATACTCAAACTAACGTCGTAAGGCCTCTACGCTGCCACCAAGAGGTCCCAACCGAGACTCTCGCCTCAAGGGTCAGATCACACCATTGGCGTAAGTGTGACTATCGAGTCTCCTCCCAAAGGTATCTCCAGACATGAGGGTCAAGTCAACGGCTTAACCAAAAACTCTAGGTCTAGGACTAGATTCATGGAAGGGATGATTCGTTTCGATGTCTGTGGCTACGGCAGCTAGTAGAAGACAAATTCCGCACTTCGAATCATCCTTAGAGCCCTTTTTGGTCGCACTCCTTGACTTCAAGCAGCTAATCACTTCCCCTGCTCTCCAACTCCCTGAGTCTAGCGGGGACTACAAAGGCGGGTGATGGTAATATGTTGAAATGTACACCACCAAAAGCTGCTCTCCTAGCTCTGCCTCCATGTCTGCTGCTCTGTAGATTCATCTGTCCTTAACATTTCCTCTACTTGAAACATTTTACATGCCCAAGTCTCCGAGACTGGCGTCAGTTTCCTGCTTTCCAAACTTTTAACATTCTCTGGCTGTATTCGATCAGCAAAGAATTCTCAACCACAAAGGTTCCTTCTAGCACCCTAGCCTAAGTAGGAATGCATAGAGAAAAGGTGCTAGCTCAGAAGTCCTTAAACAAACCACGCTCAAAGGTCCGAGCTCTATTTCACTGATCGAAACACATTCATCGAGTACCTGGTATGTTCGGTACGCCTCGATGAATTCTCAACTATAAACACGTCGTCCTACCGAAACTGTAAAAGCTCTAGAAAACTCTCGGACACCTCCTCAAGCCAATCCTCAGCCGCCTATGAGTCAGGTTCGCCTCGGATCTTGAGGGTATCTGAAGTTAGAACACATGTAAGGCAGTAAGCCTACATGTGTCACCTACCGGTACCGCCGGTTGTAACTGTTGACCAACAGGTAGTGATGTATAGCTGACACACTACCCAAAGGCACTATCTCAGGCATCGGTCCACGTAACGAAGCCTCATCACTATGCGGACCATCCTCATGGTCAGTCACTAGAAAATACTAGTGGCCAAGTCCACCATCCACTCTACTGATGTCTCAGCTAGGCGGAAAACTCTAGCAATCGCCTCCAGCCACTGCTCTGCTGTCTAGGAATCTGTCTCGCCTCATAACCTCGGAGGCCTCTACTACTGGAACTTGTGAAACGCGCTCCGCCATCGTGCACAGTTTGCTAGTATAGCTGTTGGCATCTGCTGCCCAATAGGTGGTGGTGCTACTGGTACACCACCCGAGGGTGCCAACATATTAAAAAGAGCCCTGCACCAGAGCCTCGTCGCTCGGTGAGCCGTCATTGAGTACTCTCTCAGAACTCCAACTGACTGTCTGCGTGGAGACATCTTGAACAGATGCGACATGGTCAAAGTCTTATACCTGGTGAGCTGACACAAGTAATCACAAAGAAATCTTGAAACACACATACAATCAATGTTTTCGTGCAATAAGTCGGAAATCAGAAGTCAGGGTCCTGGTGTACGGATACGTCAGCCGCCGCACCAACACTGGACTCCCTGAACTGATAAACACACTCAATACGCTTAAAACTATTGCTTCACATAGAAGGAAGATCAGAGTCTGTGGTAGAACTGAACTCCTCTGATACCAATTTGTCACGACCCGTCCTTGGGGCTCGTGCTGTGACTACCCCAAGCCCGCCTTCCATAGGCCAGGGGCTGGCGACTAGCACCAAGGCGTAAATCCTGATAAACAGGGAAGGCATTGCCTTAGTAAAGTAAACAACTACCAAAGAGTAAGCAAGCGGAAAGAGTAAACACTAAGTAAAAACTGTAACAAGCTGTGCTGAAAGTAAAAGGGGACGGAAATACAAGCCCAACTGTAAAGTACAACTGAAAGGGGAAAACAGCAACTGAAAAGAAAAGCCGCAGTGTCGGGCCGTCCACTAGAAATCCCACCTGAAGGGTGGGTACAGATAGCTTCACTGCTCCTCGGGTCCCGCCGTCCGCTCCGAGTACGTTCCGCCCAGGGGTCCACCTACAGGTATCGTCCTGCTCTGCAAGCCTCAACCATGATCAATGATGTCCGTCGTCTGCAACCAACACAACGTAGTGCGGGCATAGCCTGTGCAGGGGTGAGTATAAACTACTCAGTAGGGGCCCCGAGACCCCCGAAGGTCTCCCAAAATCCACAAAGGTTAAACCACAAAGGAAAGATACAATCACGAAGTAACAACCGACACTACTTCATACATATACCTAAGTCATCAATTCCAACACGTTCCAACCATAAATCCCAAGTACATCCCAGTCCAAACAGCAAAGCAAATCATATTCCACACAGGAAAGAAAAAACAGGTTTTAGCTCACACAGTTATACATCATCGAAAAGGTGAAAGAGATGATCAGATATAGTTACTGAATCATCTAAGCTGGGACCCACATAGGATACAAGACCAGCACAGCTAGGACCCACATAGGATACAAGACCAGCTGTCCTCATTGATTCATCTATAATGGGACCCACATAGGATACAAGACCAGTATTGAATCATCTAAGCTGGCACCCACATAGGATACAAGACCAGCACAGCTAGGACCCACATAGGATAAAAGACCAGATGTCTTCATTGATTCATCTATACTGGGACCCAGATAGGATACAAGACCAGTATTGAATCATCTAAGTTGGGACCCACATAGGATACCAGACCAGCACAGCTAGGAGCCACATAGGATACAACACCAGCTGTCTTCATTGATTCATCTATACTGGGACCCACATAGGATACAAGACCAGTATTGAATCATCTAAGCTTTCAGATCCACAAAGGATCGATAGATACTAATCCCCACAAAGGCCCACACAGGATCTGTATCACTGACCCCCGTAGGATCGCTGTGTGATGTAGTCGTCGTCGTCGAATCCACTGAGGATCTTTGCAGAGTCGTCGTCGAAGTCGCAGTCGCAGCCAGCACTAGGGTTCCCGCACATAGCAAGCTCGTTCGGGAGGGTCCGCTCCACGAGCCGAGAGGCTGATACATCAACTTTCACATAGTCCGAAGTTTATGTATCGAAAAGTTCCGTATCGTCAACAGGAACTCAACGCAACAGACGGCGCGTCAATCAGACGCCCGGTCTGAGAGTTATTGGTTTTTTCGTTCCAGGGGCCCGGTTGGTTTTTAAGGAAAAACCAACCCGACCGTACTCCACCTGCGTCCAAACCCCGGGAGGAGTATTCCAAAAGACCCGTCTCACTAAGAGGAACTCAACCAAGTCGACGACACGTCAATCGGACGTCCGGAGTTCAAGATATGAGTGTTTCCGCTCCGAGGGCCTGGTTGGTTTCGTGTACGAACCAACCCGGCGAAACTCAAAGTATTCTGAAACGTTGAGTGCGATATACCGAAACTACTGTCTCGTTCGAAGGATCGCTATGCAATTGATGGCGCGTCAATCGGAGGTCTACAGCTAAAGATATGGGCATTTGACCGAAAGTGGTCTGAAAACGGGGGGTCTGGGCCCGGGCCGACCCGGCCCGACCCCCCTGGGTCGGCCCGAACCGGGTCGACCCGACCCGGGTCTGACCCGGCTGGGCCCGGCCCGGCCCGGTCCAGTCCGGCCCGACCGGACGGGCGGTCGCCGCGGAGCGGCGGGGGTGCGCCCCCCCCCCCCCCCCCCCTTCGCCGCAAATTGACGCCGGCGGCAACCGCCGCCGCAGACCACCGAACACACTCCGATGGTTCGTTTCTCCTGATGTCTCCGCCTATGGTCCCCCCGGGACCCCACCTTCATTGTGAAGGGATTCAAACGCCAAAACGGACTTCTTCGTCATTGCCCATCAATCCGCACGTCAAAACGAATAGCGTCGTCTTTGTAGTTTTCCAGCGCGGCCCGATGGCGCCGCGCTCCTTCGCCGCGGCCCGACTCCGACCGCAGTTCTTTGGTTTTCTTCGACGCGGCGCGACGGCGTCGCGTTCTTAAACTTCCTTCCACAGCGCAGCGCGATGGCGTCGTGCATATCCTTCTGCATGAAACCGCGTGGTGCGACGACACCACGCCTTCCCGTACCAACCACAAAGGAACCATCACGAAATTAAGGAGGAGGGTCGGCCGTGTTTGTGTGGTCTGACCCCCTCGCGTTATTCGATAACAAATGGTTTAAATCCATGAAGATCATCAAGTTGGTATTCACGAATCAAATAAATAATTAAAACCCCTACATCGATCCACATGTACGAACGATCCGCGGATCAACCTGGAATTGGTTGGTCCGCGCTCGTCGTTCTTTTCTCAAAAGGTAAGAGAATACCAAAATAAAATCCCAACCCACAACATAATCTTCGCGGATCAAATTAATGTTTATTTGATCTGCGTACTTTGATTTAGAAGGAAGTAGCATGGGGTTCATTAATATTTCATAAACAATTCCCTACCTCGGTTCAGGAACGGTGCACGTCAATTGAGCCGCAGAAGACGAGCGTCGTGGAGGTTGGGCATCGCGGAAAATGAACATCAATTCTGTTGTCATCAAGGTGCGTTCGAAGAGGAAACGTCGTTGGAATAATACGTCACAATCTTCGGCGGAGATGTTCTTCGTTGAAGAACGGTGTTCTTCATGTTCTTCGTCGAGGTTGAAGAAGAAGAAGACTTCACGCTTCCCAAACCTCTCAAAGTGACAAAAACTCTAACAAAAATAAAATAAGACCAAGTCTTAATTTTATTAACACATCCTAACCATTTGAATTTCAAGAGTTTGAAATTAACTCACCTTATTAATTATAACAAGTTGTCAAAAAAATTAATGAAAGTGAGTTAATGGGGAGTTAGGAAGGTGAGGGGTTAAGAGGAGTTAAGGGATTTGAAAAGGTGGGGGGTTCGTGTGGGCCCCAGCCTTTCAATTATCCACACATGGAAATTTGGGTGGATGTGGGCCCCACCACCAACTTCCCATGGGAGAAGTTAACCACCTTCATATGAAATAAAATTGATCCAACAATTTTATTTACTTTTCAATTAAGCCCCATAATTAACTTCTTCTCCCACACAAACACAACTACGATAAAGGTTCTCTTAAGCGATTACCGGCGTTGCGAGTTCATTGGTGTCATCGGATTTCAATTCCGAGCACTGGTTCAAAAGATAGGAATTCCCACTCGTTCGTTCACTGAACGTACCCGAGCTAAACTTCGGAAATTTATTTCGGGCACACCGGGCCTCGGAATCAGGTGCCGTCAGAAACTGCGTTCTTGTAAAATTCCAAAGTAAATTAAAAAAAAATCCTTGAAATTTCCGGGTCTTTACAATTTAGGATAGTCAAATAACTACGTGTCGAGAAAATAGGTTGATGACACCGTTGTACAACCTACTTGATGAGATATTGTGATAAAGGGATTATATTACACTGTAAGCATTCATATGTGGTTGTCAATGTTTTAATATTATGTTCTTTCTCTGGGGTTCCTTGACCCATTTATATATAGTAATCTTGTAATTTAGTTAAACCTACCTAATTCCAATGAGAAAGAATTCTAGTGGTTCACACACTAAGTGTTTTTTTTTTATATTTATTAAATTTTATTTTAATTTAATTAATGTAATAAATATTATTCTAAAGATCATGGAATAATTTTTTTCAACTTACATTGATTTCTTGAACTAAAAAAATATTTATTCATTTGTAAGTGAATAAAAATATATTTATTAATTTTATTGAGTATTTAATAAATATTTATTCCCTGGTATGTGAATTAAATATTTATTTATGGATAAAATATTTATTTAGGTATACAATAAATACTAAGAAGTTCTAACAGACTAAGATCACATCCAGTTATAAATAATATTTTCAAGCTAGTAAATATTATTTATCATTTTATCAAAATGGAACATGCCACAAAATAATAATTATATAATTATTATTTTGTGTCATGGGGTTTATTGAAGGTTTTAATATTGTTTAAGGGTTTATGGAACATTTTTGTTATATAGATAATAAAAAAAGACATAATTGTTGTGCACAATTAATAATGTTTCGATTCTCAATTTGTCTCCCTCGATAAAATGAGAAAGAAAGATCAATTTATTCATGAATGAAGAATGATCGATCAAGAATGAAAAATTAGAGAGACTATATTCTCCATGCTAGAACCCTTAGATCACATATAATTCCTTAGAGATCATTGGAGCATGTGTGGATCAAAACTAGAGGTATTCTACCCCTGGATCCTCACAATCATAATAAAGGCAATCTGAAAGGTTCTTTTTATAAAATTGACATAGACTATGAAGAAATAAACCTAACAAGAGGTAATTGATTTCCTTCAATCTATATAAATTAATTTTAAATATAACATGTGACAACCTCAATTTTGGTTTTGGGAAATAGATATTTAAACAATTTTAATGATCACATCACCCACCAGGTGCGTCCGTTGTGCCTAAAACCAACAAGTGGTATCCGAGGGGGAAAATTTAAATTTGTAGTTATTTACTTGATAGTTTATCAATTCATAATTGTGGTCGGATTTTCATTTCATGTTTTTTTTCATTAATCATATTTGAACTTACATGGTTCAAAATGTCAATCACGATTCATTCAGGGTTTCATTTTCATATAGGTCTAAGAAACGATGCTGAATGTCTGGAGATGCCATTGAGAACTGCCATTTTTTCTAGTAACAAAGGGTTACACGGGATGTACGTGGAAGTACATAGTGTGTACCTTATCACACTGCATATAAATGTGTTGAGGTATGTATGGTGTTCCATGAAGTTACTACATGTAGTGAATTTATTGCACACCATGTGTAGACTAGGTCAAACTGTCACATGGGTTTTTGCATTACACGATGTGTATTAGTGTAACCGACATGTATTCTACGTGGATTAACAGTGTAAATTAGGCAATCTGTGTGGTCATTATTTACATTCAAAATCACATGAGACTGAAAACCTCAAACATTTATGATATACAGGGCATGTACACAGTGCACATCACATCCAATTCATCAATTATCATATCTGAAAACATGTTGAAGACCTAGGTGTGCAACCTAGACACATGCCATGTAGAACACAAGATGTTTAGTTGGTTTATACATGTTGTGTAGTCTAGCTGAGATATATGCAGCTAACCCAGGAATATACCCTTGATACACGGAAACTGTGATAAATGGTGTGTAGTGGGTCTATACATACTATATAGTATCCCATTAAAGTAAAGTATTAAAAATTACATTAAATGGAAAAATTTAAGAATTAAAACATTATTTCATTCATTGGAACACCATTTTGAGTTTGAAAATTTTATAATGGTTTTAAATAATTTTAATTGATCAATTAATTTATTGTAATAAATGTGTCATTGTTGGTTCTGCCATTTATTTTCCATGAATTCCATAAATGATGGGTTTCCCCAATTAATTTTGTATGATCATTAAGATGATTTAAAATTAATTCATTCATTCATTAATTCATTAATGAAAGTGTGTATATTTTAATAAAAAAGAACGATAGAATAAATGAAGACAATATAGTTAATTTTTCATATTCATTGCATGTATAACCGATCATAAGATTGACAGAGACCAATTTATGTATTGGAAGTTATATAATTTAATTTATTACATGTGTTTTCAATTATTTAATATTAAATTAAATGATTTTCAGCAAGTCATCCCTCCCACCATTATTATGTAAGAGATGTGTGTCTAGGGTTATTTATATAATCCCATTTAATAAATAATTTAGTTCACATGTCCTATGTGTGATTAATAAAGACTTTTAATTAAGGGAGAATCCCAAGTAATGAGTAGTAGGTTCAATATAGAACAATGATGATGCCAACTTTGTGATACACAGGTGCACAGGTGGAATGCTCTAACTCATGCTAAGACCAAAAATAGAGACATTCCCCTATTTCATAAGCTGATTTAATGTCTAATAATTAAATCAACCATTATATAAGATCTTGATTGTGTCATTACCTTTATTTATTTCTATATATGCATTATTTATTCTATGTATTCAAAACTATAGTCACATAAATAAATGAATTAATATGAAAATATGGAATTAAAAAAAATAGATTATGCATAAATATTTTATCCAATATGGTTAATTAATTGAGTAAAATAAACTTAATATTAACAAGAAACTTAATGGATTAAATAAGATGAAATTTATGTATACTAAAATAAAATTAATCAATTAAATTTTAATTTTGACTTGGCCTTCCATTACTTAATTATGATTGAACCCAATAGAACTAAGTGTTTGACCAACCCCTGGTAGGACACATACATTAATAAGGGGAGTTATTACGAAGGTTTTTGATAACATTAACTATATTGCATCAATAAGAGTATCCCTTTCTAAACTTTCTGTAATTTGGAGGTATTTTTTGTAGATAACCATGTCCGGATTTTCATATTGGAGATTCTACACAACAGATCAAGGAGCTAAAAAACTATAGTTGGAAAAAACTTCCCTACCGAAATATATTCAAATATTTTATCCAATAATTTAGGGGGTTATGAAGAGGGAAATATTTATCATTTCCACTATATTTCCCTAAAAACTATACATTCCAAGTTTAATAGTAATGGAAATTTGGACTTGATTAAGTAGTGTTAGATTTAAAAAAAATATTTTTTCTTACAAAATTTATAACCAAGAAAAGTAATAACATTGGAATCTTTTAAATTTTTAGGGTAAACAGAAATATCATCATATACACAATCCCTTAGATCTATATCAAACAAATACCATCTCCTAACTAGGAGTAACTTCTGGGAATGGTATAGACACCTTTAGGTTGTTTTGCACCATGAATAGAAATCATATGTGATAGAATCCTCACATCTTGATCTTGATACCAAGGAGCTAAGTGGTGAAGAGTTCTTAGTCAATGAGAAAAATATGAACAACCTGGAAATTGTTCAATTTTTATTCTTTCACCCATGTCTACTGATCACATTAAGTCTCATGAAAATGTGGATGTGTATAACAGGCTCAAGAATCTTGATTCCCTATATTATGAGGGAGCTAGATAGGATACGCATGAGATTTACAAAGATCTATTTAATTGTAAGATTATGGAGGGTTCCCTAGATAGACCTCATGTTTTCAACCTCATTGGATACATTTTTCTCTTAGAGGTTCTAGGGTTTAAAGTCCCTAAAGAACTAGGAAATGGTCTCATTCTTACATCACTGCTTAAAATGTTCTCTAGTTTTGTTGTGATTTTTAATATGAAAATTATTTATAAGTCACTACCAGATATTATCACTCTTCATTTCCACATGTATTAGGATACAAAGTGAACAAATCCTTCTATTCTTATGGAGAACAAGAAAAAAGGCCAAGAAAATTTTTCCAAGAATAAGACTTCTTCATAATAACCTTCTAAGAAGAGGAAGATCAAGGGGAAAGAAAGGGAATTTGATGTTGTTTGTTTTTCATGTAGTAATGAGGGACACTAGAAGAAAAATAATACCTAGTCTAATAATAAAGGGGAAGCTTCAAGTGAGTTTATTATCAAGTGAAATTCATCTATTTCTAAAAATTGTGTATTAGATGCATCTTATGGTTCTCACATGTGTTTTAAAAAATATGAACTAAGTAGATTCAGAATAATTGACTAAGGGGAGGTTGATATATGAGCATCCAACAGATCTAAACATGATTTTATAACTATTGAGCACTACCATCTCACGTTGTTGATTGGAGTGGTCTTGATTTTTATATTCTATTATTATGTCTCATCCATTACCAAAACCATTATATCAGTATCCAAACTAGATATAGATGGTTTTGTCTTCAAATTTGAAAAAATGTTACTTCTTTTATAAATATTGAATTTTTATGGTAAGTAAAATTTAAATCATGGTCTTTATGTGTTCGAATACACAAATTAAGTAATTTAAATCAATAACAACACAACCTCACATGGATCATACCACATCCAACCTTGGAATCACTATATAGATCATATAAATTATAAGACCTTGAAAAAATTACATCAAGATGGATATTTATATTCTTGATAACTAAAACCACTTAGTGTATTTCTTTCATATTTAAAAGGTAAAATGAACAAATCCTCATTTATTGGGAAAGGTAAAAGGGAAAAATATCATCTTGAGTCAGTTCATATAGTGGTGTGTATACTATTTCATATTGAATCAATGGGTAGGTACTCATAATTCATAACTCTTACTGATGATTTTCATAGATATGGATATATTTACTTAATTATGTATAAGTTATATTCCATTGATAAATTTAAGGAATACAATAATGAAGTTGAGAACCATAATGGTAAGAATATTAAAAAACTACACATAGACTACGGGAGGAGATTATCTCAATAAATATTTAATTAATCATTTATGGGATTTCAGGATTTTATCACTACTCACTCCTCCTTGTAAACCTTAATGGATAATATAAGTGAAAAGAGAAACTGAAACTTTTCAGATATGGTGATATCAATAATGGTTCAAGTGATTCATTCAATATCCTTTTGGAGATAAATGTTACAAATAGAATCACACATAGTCAACAAGGAACTAACTAAATCGATAAATAGTATTATATACAAATTTTGGAGTGGAAGAAAAACCAAGTTATCAAATTTACATGTTTGGGAAGTGAAGTTTTAGTTATGGCCTCTTCGGTTAACAAACTTCCACCCAAGGCTCAATGTGTACATTTATATGATGCCCCAAGGAAACATGGGGATATTACGTATATGACACCTCATAAAAAAGGTTATAGTTGAAATACATACCATTTTTATATGGATAAAATTTCTAAAATTGATAGTGGGAGAGAATATAATTGTATTAATTTGAGAGTCAAGGAACATAAGAAGTTGTATAGGAACAAATTCCAAAAAAACTCCATGGAAGAAAAAACTATTCAGGAGACACAAGTACTGTGTAGGAGTACAAGAGAGGTTATAATAATAGAATAATTTGTAATTATCTTTATTGAGGATGGAAACTCATTATTAGGTGATAATAATAACCATATAAACTAAAAGGAAGAATTAAGTGGAACAGATGTTACCAAGTGGAAAGAATCCATGAATTATGAAATGGATTCCATGTACCAAAACCAAGTTTGGATTTTTATAGAACCATCAGTAGATGTAAATCTTGTGGGTTGAAAAGGGGTATTTAAGAAGAAACTAGACATATAAGGACAAGTAAGTACCTATAATTCCTAACTTGTTTCCAAATGGTATAAACAGTGTCAAGGCATTGACTATAACAACAAAAATTCTCCAATTATAGTGTTGAAAGCATTCAAATTCTAGTTTCCATTGTGGAATTCCATGATTATGAGATTTTAAAATTGTATTTTAAAATAGACTTCCTTACTAATAACCTTCAAGAATATGTCTATATGACCCAACCTGAAGATTTTGTGACTCCAAAGGATTCCAATAAGGTATTCAAGTTACAAATATCCATTTATGGATTAAATCAAGCATTTGGGTGGTGAAACATTCATTTTTATAAGTCCATAATGTAATTTGGTTTCATAAATAATGAATGCGAGCCGTGTGTCTATAAACGGTTTAGTAGGAGTAAATTCATTTTATTAATAGTATATGTCAATTAAATATTACATATTGGAAAAAACTACCAATATTATAGTCGGTTAGGGAGTGGTTGAATAAATTATTCTCCATAAAGGACTTAGGTGAGACAACATATATTCTTGGGATCAAGATCTATCATGATATATCTATGATACTAGTCGGACTAAGTCAAGGTACATATATTGACAAGATACTGAAGAAATTAAACATAGAAAAATCCAAGAGGGAATTGTTTCCAATGTCACATAGAATTCAAAATTGTAAGAATATGTGTCCTAAAAAACATGAGGAAAGAAAAGGAATGAAAAGGATTCCATACTCATCAGTGATTGGGATAGTCATGTATGTTATACTATATACTAGGATAGATGGTCCCTTTACATTGAGTAAGGTAGTAAGATGTCAATCTGATTCTGATGACAATCAATGAATGGAAGTCAAGACAATACTTAAGTATCTGATGGGTACTATGGACACATTCATGGGCTATGGTAGAGATAGAGAACTAGTAATCAGAGGATATAAAGATTCTATTTTATTAACATATCAAAATTATATGAAGTCAAAAATGGGATAAATCTTCACTCTGAATGGAGGTGTTCTGATCTATAAGAGCAGAAAGAAGGTTTTGGTCATAGATTCTACTACATAGTTTCAGTATATTTAAACTTCTGAGGCAGGTTAGGAATTTTTATATATACGTAACTTCATCTAAAATATTTATGTAGTAACTAGAAATATAGATCCAACCACACTCTATTTTGATAATACAACAACAGTTTCTCTCACAATAGATTCATGGCCACATCAGCATACAAAGCAGATACTTTGGAAGTATTGTCTCTTGAGGGATTTTTCTCAGATAGGTGAGGTTTTTTTATGCTGCATTTCCAGGAAAGAAAATATAGAGAACCCCTTGAATAATGACTTGAATTAGAAAAAACAATATTATCATGTGAGGTATAGAGGACTAAAAGTCATAAGCATTTCACACTAGTCCAAGTGAGAGTTTTTTGAAGTTTGTGTCCTGGCACCAACTAATTGTACTTGGTTACACATATACTCAATGTATAGAATATTAATTAAAAATATTCTTATATAGTATTCATTATTTTGTATAAATTTATTGTAATAATTTCCTAGAGTATTTGTTGCATTGATGAGGTCATAACAGTTCCCCACTATAATGAGAACCTTGAAGTGTCATGACAATAATCTTAATATAGTTCTACGGTTGGATAATATAATATGATGGGGAACATAGTATATATAAATTCAGGTTTTATTAATCATGAGTGGATGATTATTATTCTCTTGAAGTTATTACATGGTAATCTTCAAGATGGGATATTAGAAGAATAGACCTGCCATTATGAATGTGACAACTCAAACAATTATAAATAAAATTTCCCTATAGGTTTTAATTAAATGTATTTTTTTATAATGGTTATAGAAAAAGCATGACCTTATTTGGTATTATTATATCCTACTTAAAATAATTTTATGAATCATTACCATTCATAATATATTCATTGAACAGTGATTATATGATTATTATAAATATAGGGTTTTGATAAATCCAACTACCAGAGACAAAGGAAGTGATGGCATAAACCAATAGTATCATACCCTATGAAGCCCATTTAACTAAGATTACAAGGGAAAAATCATATCTGGTATTTTCTATAGACTAAGAACATGACGATATCCAACAGCTTAATCATGAGTGAAAACATTTATGGGCGAATTTTAAGCTCATCAAGATAATGACCCAAACAATGTACGTCGAACCACCAAATGAAAGTATCATTGTTCTGCACATTACTCTTAAGGATTTCTATGGTGTATTAAATGGATATGTATCAATACCATAATAATATGAATATGTATATGGTATTTTTCAAAAGAATAATGTTCATATGTTATTGTTATCATTACTTTATAAATGATTTTGTTTTTTTACAATAAAACACATATGGTATTTTTAATTAGAATTAAATTTTAAAAAATAAATTTATTTTGATTAATTAATGGATTTTTTAAATAAATAATATATTATTTCTAAATAATTTTTATTATATGTAAATTATCATTTAAATTTTATGAAGTCAAATGTAATTTTTATAAGGGTTCAAAAACTATTATTGTTTAAAAAACCCATCATTCATCATTAAATGTCAAATATTATTTTAAAAGTTTAAATTCACATATTTATAAATTTATTTTGATAACATTAATATTATTTTTTGAATCATAATGTAAAAATTATCCAATGGTTAATTTTTCATAAATTTCTTAGACAATCGAATTTTCGGGTAAAAATTAGATACTGGATAGATATATGGTGTGTATTATGAAATCATAATGACCAAAAAGTGGTGTAATAAATAAAATAAGAGGTATATATGACCAAATATATGTTTTATATATATAATTATATTATTTTATGGTTATTTTATTAATTTTATAAATTTTTTATGAATCATCCAAAACCATTAATATATTTTAAGGTTTTAAAATCATTTATTTAAGAGTATGAATCAATTACACACTATAAAGGGTATTATTTTATTAATATCATCACATTTAATTATAAAATAATGAAAAACACTCCATTTGGTAGAAACCATTGGCAAAAATCATGGTATGGTTTGTGGTTTTGTTTATTTTATTATATAGAGTCAAAAACCTATGTTTGAGAAATAATAAGGAATTGTCCATTCGTTTCCTATATAAAATCAACCAATATATGATTTATCTTCACTAAAAATCCTTAGAGAACATCCATACTCAGACCTAACCTCTCTAGAGTCCATCTCATGTGCCCCAATCTCTCATGAAGCTCCTCCCAAGAATTTGGAGTCACACTCTCAAGGTAAGGTATCCTCACCTTCTCTTCATTATTCAAGTTTCTTTATTATATTATGCCTTATACTTCCAATTCTTAATGTTGGTATATGAATTTACATGTCCAAATTACCACCCATTTTATTTCCAAATTATAATGTACCTATTTCTTTCTCATCAACCCATTTTATGAATTTTAAGTGACATCTTTATGCTGCAAAATTATCACCACAATTTTCCCTTCCAAAATAATTGTGTAGTGAATACCATACCCATTTCTTATCAAGTGTGTTCAATATTATACATTTATACTTATTTAAATTGTTACTTAAATTTAATTATTACACACTAAAACTTCATGGAATAAAATTTAATGATAAATGATTCCATGTTCTATGATCTATGTGGAACATTTAAGCATGAGAATGAAATAAATGTGATGGATGCACCTGAAATTATATAATTCTCCAAATCGTTGGGTAATGTTCAGTATCATGAGACTTCATGTTGGTACATTTAGTGAAACTGATTCCTTTATGGGAATTTATCAATCCTGATGTCATGGAAATTATAAATGACTTATGTTTATGATGCAATTTTTTTAAGTTGTTTTTACATTTTCTATGTTTCCATTATGTTATCTTTTTATATCATGTCTCTTCATTAATGTTCATGATAATCACACATTTTAAGCCTCTTTTATATGACTATTTTCAAACATGTATTATTCCCTTCATGTTATTTCATGTTTATTCCCTTACTGGGCTTTATATATCACCTCTTTATTTTGTTTGTCCCCAGGTTATCCCATGCAGTTTTAAGTATGAAGGAATATTATGAAGATGATAAAGATTTTTTCAATAAATATGATGCATAACTTATCTTAAGTTGTTATGTAATTTACCTAATTACAAAATACAATAGATATATTTATCTTTCAGGTTGTATTTTGTGTACATTGATGTAATAAATCATGAGTTAATGTGTAATAAATATTAGGTTTGTTATAGTTGGTATCAAAAGAAAATTTTAGTTATTTTTTGGATTAGGGTTATAAAAATATAGTGAAAACTTTAGGTATAAAAAAGTATAAGAAAACATACCTAAATTTTTGTAAGTATAGTGTAAGTTTTCTATCAAGAAAATACATCCACGTCTATATATTACAACTGGATTTTTCTTTGGAACAGATGTTCATAGGGGTAAAACCCAAAAACACCATGTTGAGCTAGAATCGACCAGGAAATCGTGCATGACAATGGACCTTGCTAAACACCTGATTTGGCACTCCTAAGGGATATGATTTGGTAAATTCATAATCTAATTATGAACCACTTTCAAGGTAAAAAATACCTATAAGAATATATGTTAGTAAATAGATCATGGATAATAATGATGGAAGCCAAGAAATTCATAAGTTAAAGAAATAATTTTAATTACAAGTTATCCCTTTATTTTCATTAGATTATCCTTTATGTGTTTAATAGTTTAAAAATAACCAACCTTAATTTTCTTTTTATTCCAATCAATGGTCGAAAATTGGTGGAATCAGGTAAATAATCAATGTGATGGGAAATGTAATGACTTCCCTAACAAGATTCCCAATCCGATTGGAGGAGGAATCACAAACTTTGTGATGAATATATCTCAGTTGTATCAGGTTCTGAATAGAAACCTAGATCAGGAGGATCATCCAAATCCCCATAAGATTGCACAATTTTCAAATGATACCTTTATGTGAGAAAATCCTCTAACATTCAATATATAATCCAATCCCATAATCATGGAATAAGGGATCAACTCCATTGAGAAGATCTTGTACATCATTAAATGTTCTAGGAAAGAGAAGGTTATACTTTTTGTTTATCATATGGATGTATGATATGACCAGTAGTGGACATTGATCAAAAATTCTTATCCTGAAGAAGATATCAAAGTGATGCGGCGAAAGTAATTCCATAAAAACAATTCAATAAATATTTTCCTCTCACTCTCTAACATAAAATGTAAAGGTATTTCCTTACCTTTATGAAAAAAAGATGAAAAATATACTAGGGATTAAGATTAAAACTTCAAAATATTTTCAAGATATGACTTAGACTTTGTCGTTACCCCTAAATGCAAGTTTTATAGCTTATTTTGTGGGATAAAACCTAGTCTAAAAAATTTCCTGAAGATACGAAACTTTTATAACTTTGAAGAAATTTTTTTATGTGCCCTAAATGTTGAAATAGAGGTCATAAAATATCCAAGGTATCATGGGGATAAGAAGAAAAAATTGTAGTTTTATTCTGGCTATCTGTTGGAGAAGTCTAATGATGCCAAAAAATTTCAACATCCCACTTGTCAAAGGTGCAGAAAGAGGCACCCTAAAAATTGGTTAAGGGGATAAGGAAATGCTTTAAGTGGAGGAAGGAAGGGCACCAAGCTAGAGATTGTCGACAGTAGAAACCCACCAATGTGATAGAGGAAATCATTTCTCTTGTAAACCTCCAAAAATTGTTCATTTATTCAATTGTAACAAACCAGGTCACTTTGTAAACTAATGAACCAAGACAAGGGTTATCTGAGACAACCAACAACCTCTAATGCAGTAAGGGTGAGCTTTTTCCATCACAACCACAGAGGTGGATCTCGAAAATGAACTTTTTAAATCTACACAAGTTATTCATTAAAAAATATCAAATGTACTTTTTAACCTGGTTCTACACCTTGTTTCATATCATGAATGTTTAGTACACCTATTCAAATACCGCCACAAATCATGGTGGTACAGATGTTGGTGAAAACATCAAATGGGGAAATTTTATTTATCCCATGTATATAACTCCTCCCCTATCAAATTTTTTGGGATAAAAATCCCATCAAACATTTTAATACTCCCTTTGATTTAATTTTATAAAATTATGAGTTTGAATTAGATCTCCCAATATTTATTCGACATAAAATTCCATGAGAAGGAAATCACTCTCTATACCATGAGTCATCCTTTGATTCTATACAAGTACAAGGAATAGGATGAATATTATTTAGAACCAACATATCAACAATTGAAATTATTTCCCTATGAAAATTTTTATCTAGTTCAAATGATTTATTCTAAGGAGAGAACCATCCTTGAAAACATTCCCACTATGAGGGAATATGTTGATGTGTTTCCCAAGAAACTCTCTGGTATTCCTCTTAGATAAGAGGTTGAATTTTCAATTGATATTATACCGATGGAAAAACCATTATCCAATACTCTATATAAAATGGTTTTTTTGGAACTTGTGGAATTTAAGATACAACTATAGGAGAATTTTGATAAAGGTTTCATACAACCAAGTACTTCACCATGGGGTGCACTAGTCCTCTTCATCAAGAATATAGATGGGTTGATGATCATTTTCATTGATTATTGTGAGCACATTATTATCATGATAAATAAAAATTGTCCTCTTTCATGGATTGATAACTTGTTCTATCAACTATGTGGATAAAAATAATTCTCCAAGGTGGATCTATGGTCGGGATATTACCAAGTTTGGGTTAAGAAGGAGGATATCCCCAAGATTTCTTTTCATACATGGTACATGCACTATGATTTCATAGTAATGTCATTAACAATCACTAATGTTCTAGAAATATTCATGGACGTCACGAATAGAGTTTTCAGGGACTACCTTGAAAAATGTTTGGTAGTATTTATATATGATATACTATATACTTCAAAAGCTAGGAGGATCGTGAGGAGAATCTAATCATTATTCTAAAGATCTTATGAAAGAATAATCTTTATGTAAAGTATAGAAAATGTGAGTTTGGGTTGAAGAAAGTCTCATTCTAGGGGAATATCATCACAATAAATAGGATATATATGAAACCTTAAAAAATATAAAAAGTGTACAAATGGTCGAGGCCAACACCCATGACAGATATCCATAGTTTCCTTCGATTAACTGCGTGCCATTGTCAATATGTGAGAAATTTATCATGATTATAAACCACTATAACCATGATAAATCAGATGGGAGACAAATTTTACTAGAATATTGAATGTGAAGAGAGCTTCAAGTAGTTGAAAATGAGGCTCATCACTTCTCTCGTACTCACACTACCAACAAGTAGACGACTTCTTGAGGTATTCAGCAATGATTTGAAGAAGGGATTATGTTGTGTGTTAATAAAAAATTAAAAAGTACTAGTATATGCATAAAGTAAATAAAATTTAATGAAAATAACTACCCAACACATGATATGGAGTTATCTATAGTGATATTGGCAATCAAAATATAGTGGTATTACCTCATTGGGGAGAAGTGTAAGAAATATACAGATAAAAAAATCCTCAAATATATATTCACATAGATAGAGTTAAATATATTCTAATAAAGATGGTTAGATTTGATCAAGGACTATAAATTATAAATTCAATACCATCTTGGTAAATAGAATAAAGTGGAAGATGATCTAAGTAGAAAGGATCCAATAATTCTATCATTGATGAGAATTAAGAAGGATCTGATCTTCTTTGAATTGAAAAGTATGGACATGAGAATCATAAAGTAAGTAACATCGTCAATCCTTTCACAAATTATTTCTCAAATAACCCCTATGGAGAAGATAAGATATTCTCAAATAAATTATCTGGGAATTCAAAAGAAAGTGGAAAATATAATAAAACATAAATCCATATAGTTCAATGTTAATGAAGAAAGAGTTGGGTAATTTGATTCCCGACTATGTGTATCATCAAATCCTTAGTTAAAGAAGGATTTTTTTGTTTATTCACCTTTTTATACCTTCTCTATCCACCATTGAAGCACAAAGATGTATCGGTATATCTGAGAGAACTATTTATGAGACAATATGAAGAAGGAGATCGTGTAGTATACATCGATATGTCTTATATATCTAAAAGAGAAGGATAAAAGAAAAATATCTAAGGGGATAATGAATCCATTACCAATACCTACATGGAAATGGGAAAACATCACAATGGTCTTTTCACTAGTCTTCCAAAGACATCATTAGAAAATAATGCTATATGGGTTTTGGTGGATCGTCTTATGAATACAAATCACTTCATTTCAACTCGATAGGACTTATCACTCAATTAAAATGCAAGGATATACAATAGATAAGTTTTGAGGCTGTATGGAACACCACTACCAATTATATCTGATCAAGACCTATGATTTACCACCAAGTTTGGGAATATTCTCCAACACACTCTGAATATTGATTTAAACATAATCACGTATTATTACCCCCAAATTGATGGCCAATATGAATAGACTATTTGTACTCTTGAGAAAATTTTGAGAGCATTCTCAATTCACATTAAAGGAGGATGGGACCAACATCTTCCGTTGGTAGAGTTCACATATAACAAAACTTTCCACGCAGGCATCCAAACGGTCCCTTATGAAGCTATTTAGCGGAAGAGGTGTATGACACCTACATGATGGGATGATGTTGGGGAATAAAAACAGATAGGTCCTGAAATGGTCGAAGAAATGGTGCATGTTATGTCATATTTATTCCCCTACTGAGAATTATAGCTCACCACTTTTTTATTTATGTCCCTAGGTTATCAAATGTATATTTATGTATGAAGTAATACTATGAACATGTTAAGGAGGTTTTCAATAAACACGATGTATTCCTTATTTTAAGTTGTCATTTAATGTACAAATACCAAAAGACACTAAAATTATTGACCTTTTGGGTTATATAATGTGTATTTTTATGTAATAAATAAATAATTGATGTGCAATAAAGAGAAGGGTTGTTATTAGGAATTACTCATGTTTTGGTGTCATCGGATATTCCTATCTATGATCATGTGCAGTGATCCTTAGACTTTAGGATTATCATTGGTTCCTATCATGACTCACACACTTAGATTACTAACAAAAACCATCATTCCATATATCGGCATGATGTATGGTTTGTTGGGTTCGTCATGATTTAAATTTTATTAATGGATAATTTGAGGAAGTATTTTCCCCTTCCATATTTCTAGGAGTAGATATCTCAACCCGTTTATTTGAATATAACTGTTACCTAAATTCCATGGCCATGGTCTATTAATATGTTTATTTCAGAGAGTCAAAGAAATACATATTGAGCATATATGTTCATGAAACCATTGTACAACATGCTTCATGACATATTGTGATAAAGGGATTATATTACATAGTGGGTTTTTGTATGTGGTTATCAATGTTGGGACATTAATGTCTTTCTATTGGGTGCCTTGACCAATTTCTGTACATTAATCTAGGACTTTAGGCAAGCCTACCTAATGCCAATGAGAAAGAATCCTAAAGGATCACACACTAAGTGTTTTTGTTAATCTCGATTCAATTCTATTTGATTTTAAGTAATGGAATAAATATATTTCTCAAGATCAAGGAAAAATTTTAGTCAAGTTACATTTATCACATAAATTAAATAAATATTTTTTTTCATTGGCATGTGATTAAAAAATATATTTATTTAATTAATTTAATATTTAATAAATATATATTCACCGACATGTGAAAGAAATATTTATTTAAGAAAAAAATATTTATATAGGTATTCAATAAATATCAAAAATATTGAACATACGAACTCTATATATGGTAAAGAATAATTATTTACAAGCCGGTAAATATTATTTATCATTGGCACAATATGGAGCATGCCCCAAAATAATAATTATATTATTATTTTTATCATTCTTGGGTTTTATTTATGTTTTTAATATTGTTTAAGGGAGTACATGAAATTCAACTATAATATCACCAAATCAATACCTCTATAAATATCCCATTATGTATATTGTGTTTGAAATCGAAAGAGAGATAATTATTAGAGATAAAAAAATATATTTTGACTCCTTCATCTCTCTCCTTCCCAAGAATGAGAATGAAAAAGAGATTTCTGATAGAAAAAAGAATGGGTGATAATTAATGAATAATTAAAGATACTTGATCCAACATTCTTGAACCCAAATTTCGAGGGTCTTTTCTCGTAGATCATTGGAGCACATGTGGATCACTACTAGTGGGATCCTACCCTTGCATCCTCAGAAGCACAATGAAGGTAATTCGAATGGATATTTATGGAAAATTGACATAAACTAAGATGAAAGAAAACCAAAATGAGTAAATTTATTTCTTCCAATATAAATATTTTAATCATAAACCTAACATTTAAAATTCTCTATTGGGTTTTGGGAAATTGATATAAAAAAATTTTAATTATCACATCAGCCATAGTGTGCTTCTATAATGCCTGAAACTGTAAAATATATTAGCATTATATTGAAAAATTGTAATATATTAAATTATAATATTATCCTTTACCATTTGAGATAAATATTCTTCATTAATAGGTAGTAACACACATAGAAGGTAAGTAACTTCCATTAGAAGTTCATATTCATCCCCGCACTGAAAGACAATCATAAGTTAATTAAAAAAAGGAGACTCCCTTCCTCAAAAACTGATATGTTATAAATATAGAGAGATTCAATACATACCCAAAATCATATCAAATATAACTAGAGGGATAATAACAAGATTTACAAGAAATAGACTCCCACAAAATTATATCATAGAGAAGCTACAGTCATGATATGCGATCACCATACCATTAGAAAGTTTCACGAAAAACTCAAAAATATAATTGTTTAGGTCAAAATAGTATAGAATTATAAAATTATTTTGATATAAAAGATTAGTAGTATCTATAATCAAATAAAAAATTTATGGTTCTAGAGTGGATGGTAACTTTACCACTCAAAACTTCATTCTCATGACAACGTCAGTAGTTATGATCACATGGTATTTCCCTTTGTCTCCTAGGTTATGATGTTTTTTATAATGATTGTCATCATTAACCCTTATATTCATAAATATATTTAATTAATTTCCATACTCCTTGAAATTATATCAATGCAGTGTGGGTGGAAGATTTTTTTTGCCTTTTCACCTTTTATTTCATTGATTGGGATCTTCACATCACCGCAACATTCTTTTTCAAAATTACCTTTTTTCCTCTATTTTAAAACTTTACAGTCTCCATAACTCAATTTTCTTCATTATTCCTTCCAAAAATCTGATATGAAAGAATAATAATTTTTTTACCCCATGGGTTATATTATTATAATTCTGTTGAAATTACAACATTCCCTTTTTTTACCAAAAACCATGTGAAAAAAATGGTATCAAATTTCCATTTCCATATTAAGATATCATTGAATTATTAAGTCATATATATCAAAGAAACTTATATACAATTCAATTAATTGGACTCAATAAAATAAAGATTTGGTCAACTTTTCTTTCAATATCGATGATAAAACTAAAAGCATACCTTGAAATTCTAATGAGATTTTACTAATCAGTACTAATGGATTTGGTATCATTGTTATTTATTTATTATAATTACATTTCCATTTTCATGTGAAGAATATACTTATTGAAATGTACCTTTTTAAAATCTTCTCATCTCATAGATTCAATTTTCTAATCTTGCCTCATATTCTTCCACCATTGATCCACTTCACCTTCTAAATGATATACTAAAAGGATGAAGTTTTAATATTCCAAACACTAGAGAAAGAGAACTATAATTTTAATGGTATTGATCCTTTGATAATCAATTGGTGGATCAAATTAACCACTAAAGGAAGGTGGTTTTTGTCATATAAAAGACTTAACAGTGAGTTTTTCTGACCTTTTTCCATTTTTAAGAACAAAATAATTCATGTTATCATTCATATCTTCAAAGAGTTGGGTGAGAATAGCTAAACATTTTAAAATATTTTCTATTATTTTATTTGGTTTCTAATGTGTATTTTTTTTCATTCCTCATAACATTCATCGTAAACATGGCTCCTATTAGGTAAAACTATTGATTAGGACCAAAAAACATAGTTTGGGAAAGAGTAATCCCAGTGAGTAATCATGTAATCATAAAAAAATCATCTATAGGATGTCTAAATCATGACACATTAGGTTTAACAAAGTTCATTCATAGTTATCGTCTATTTAAATCCTTCATAATGGTTCATAAGGAAATTGTGAATTAACCAAAACATATCCCCCAAGAGATTATATCCGAGTTTTCATTCTTTTGTCCACTCATCATGAACTGATGATATTCGAGTTAATACCTAATCCACCAATTTTATATTTTTTAACCCAAGGTGGATCTTTCCTAGAGCCACATCTAATTTCCAATATCCATGTAGGGTTATATTTTCTAAGAAAGAAACACAATCTCTACATTACCAAAACTTTATGATTTTTACCTAGTCTTGGAATTATCCATCGGATTTTCAAAAAAGTTATCTAACTATAATCTATATAAAATAACTAAATCTTTCTATGATACCAACTAAAGAAAACCAATCATTACATAAATTAATATTTTATCATTCTAGATGAATATTTAGAAAATTTCAAATTAATACATTCCTTAGGACTGTAAAGGTTTAGTGTCTTTGCATACAAGATACATAATCATATTATTTCCTAAAATATATTCAACATCTATGTCAATGATTTTCTTACATAGTGAAATTATTATACACACCTTATATAAAATCTCTCTTCATAACATGGGGAAAGGAAACATAATAAAGGGTGATATTAGATGATCAGTAAGGTTAATCATAAGATATATCAATCAATATTCATAAGTGATAATAAAATAATCATAAGTACATTATAACAGGATCTATAATTAGAATAAAAAAACCCAATCAGTCAAATATCATTAATAATAAATCGGGTTTTTTTCAAAAAAAAATAAATAAGTCATAAGTGTGTGGAATCCTCAATAATAAATCATGATCTGTGATAATATATCATAAGAATAAGACGTAAGTCTGTGACATACACATAAGCATAAAAATATTTTCCATAGTCAAGGCTCACTGTCAAGGCTATCATATGGGAAAATCCCCCTAAAGTAAATGTTGACCCAGTGATTTCCAACATTCTCATATGAGTAATCCCATAAAGTTAAATCCAACATCTCTAATTATTTTATTAACTTCATCATATATTAGGATATTCTCAACGCCATTATCATTACCCAATTAATTGGAAACTATATAATTTTGGTCCAACCCATCATATAAATAAAACCATACATATGTTTACCACAAGATCATAAAATATTAATTATATCATCATATCATAACCCATGGAAAGGATTCATATTTCATACATATTTTATAATTCCATCATATCATAACTCATGGAAAGGAATTGGGTTCCACAAAGGTTTCATCATAACTTATTAGACCCATCATAATGAAATGGATTTCATATAATTATCCTTAAATAATCATCATCAAAAGATATCTAGAGAAAGAAATTGGGTTTCATCATAATATCACATCTTGAAATAATTGTAAAATCCTTAATTTATTTTTTCATTGATGAAAAATACCTTTAAAAAATCCTTTAACCCTTTCTTTAAAAACATAATAAAATATATGTTTCTCTTTATAACATTTTAATTGAAGATTACCATAATATTGAGAAAATCATTTTTATTGAAAATAAATAAGGAATATGTTAAATTAATATTCAAATAAAATAATGGTCATGATGTTCAGTAAATATATTCATGTTTTATACATTAAAATAAAAAATTCTTTTCAAACATTTATAAAACAGACAAATATGATTAGTTTGAGAAAAAACGTTTCTTAAAAAGATTCATTTTTAACCATTGGAAATAAATTAAAATGTATTCAAAATTAACTTTATAAAACATTTCAATTATAGGAAAAACCTATCATATAATAAATTTTAAGATGGTAGACATGGAAGAGAAAATTTTTCAACCAAATAAGAAATAATGGTAGCTTTTATTTAAAAACATTTTATCAATCATTTTAAGTACCAAAAAGAGGTAAATGGTACTAATATATAAAAAATATATAAATAACTATATGATAAGAATATATATAAATTTTAAATTATATTTTTCATATAATTTCCCTTAATGGAAATTTAGCGCAGATAATCTCAAAAAGAAATGAGACTGCAACATAAAACCCTTAACGTTTTGGTAAATTTGGAATCCTAACACCAGGAAAGAAATAACTTCTAATGAAAAATTAAATACCATGAATATAAATGGAATACTAATATATCCTATAAAAGGGTAATTATATACCCCACAAGAAAAAAAAACATGTGGTGAATATGACATATGTCTCAGGGAATCAAAAGTGAGATGAGAAACCCTTACATCAAGTACTGTCTTGCTTCATACGCATTAAAAAATGTATAATAAATATAGACTTATTATATATATATATATATACTATAAAACCATATTCAAAAATAAATTACTATTTATCATTCCTTTTATAATTTCTAATTATACTTTTAAAAAATCTTCATTAAAGTGGACATTCATGTAAAAAATGGTCTTTTTAAATGCATGTTTCAGTTCGATTATTCTATTACTTGCACCTTGGACATGGTTTCATCATATAAAAAATATTAATCATGAAATAATTTTAATATATGTTTCTCATGTATCCTTTTATAATAATTAATATAAATATTTAATGAAAAATTAATTACATTCTGTTATGAAGATGGTAGTTTGTTCACATTTACGGGTAATGTTTCAACCTTTCAATAGTTGGCATGAAATAAAGGTAAAAAATAATTAACATTTAAAAAATAATTATTATATAATAAATATTATATATTCATTAAATCTGTACTTATTATAATCCATGTAATATTAAAATTAAAAATTAATCACATTGCTTCATGGAGGTGGTAGTCCACACATACTTAGGATTAGTGTTATTGTTTTCTAACAGATAGAATGGTGAAAAGGTATAAAATATGTTATAATTAAAGAAGAAAAATTAGTTAATTAGTATAATATGTAAACAGAAAATCCATCATATATTCAAACATGAATTATGGTGATAGAAAATGGATCATATCATTATGAGGATGTAGTAGTAACTGTTGGAGTAAACTCAACACTGGAATCTATTCTAGAGGAACCTATGATTCATGAAACTGTGCCTTCAATTAATTCTTCCAGTTCACTGGGTTTTGATTGGCTACCCGGTTACTTCTATATTTCTTCCTAGAATCTAGTTAAAGATGACATTATGGATGTTGGTCAGGATTTATTCAAGATAGGCAGTATTCCCTACAAAGCTTATGCCACGTGTCATATTTTAATTCCAAAGTCTAAGGACCCATCCTCCCAAAAGCATTATAGATCAATTAGTCTATGTAACTTTACTCAAAAGATATTTTGTTTTGTGAACAACATATGTCTCTCCCTGCATCTTCGTAATTGTATCATCGAGAAATAGTATGGTTTTGTGAGGGGCAGAACAATTCAGGGGTGTTATCTGTTTGGCCGAATAAATGATTAGCATTTAAATCAGAAAACATTCAGCTCAAATATAACCATAAAGTTGGATATGGATAAATAATATGACTAGATTGAGTGGTAATTAATTCTCAAATAACTTTATGGAATGGTATTATCAAACTATTTCATTGATATTTTATTCTAATTCTTTAGCTCCCTATGGATTTCTATCTCATTTATGGGAAAAACTTACAGTTTCTTCAAATCTATTAGGGTGTTAAGTCAAGGTGACCCGATTTCTCATTGACATTTTATTAGGATTCAAGATACCCTAATCATACTTCTTAAAAATTCCCTATTATATGGAAGTGATCTTCCATTTTTGTGGAGATTCATAATTCAAGGCTATCATACCTTATGTTCACAGACGATATGATCATTATTTCTAATAAAAGTAAACATTATTCAGCTAGTATTAATAGAATTATCAAAATTTATTATAAATGGATTGGGATGGTGGTGAATCATGATAAAAGTAACATGGTCATCATAAATAAGTTCTATGAGGGTTAAAGACGTAGCATCATGTCTTGGCTTCAATAGAAGGGGACTTCTAATGAATTATCTCATGGCACTGATTTCCTCGAGTAGAATTTGTGTGCACCATTTCAATAATTTAGTGTAGAGGCTAACCAATCAGATTAATAAATATAATAGACACTTAATATAATTTATAGGTATAATTACACGTTTTAAATGTGTTTCATCCCCTATCCCAATGCATTTTTTATCCTTCAAAAAAGCTATTACCTTTGTTATTTCACGGTTGGAGAAAAAAATAGTCCCTTTTTATCTGGGATGCTAATGTGGATGGGCGACACCCTTGGTAATACTAAGAACAAATGGAAATACAATTAATGTTGGGGTAATTAAGGTCAAGATAATTTTGAGTACCATGTTGGGTTTGTATGTGAAACTTTCTGGGGAAGTGTAGGAAGGTCGATCCTTATGTGGAAGCTTTTTTTAAAAAAATAAGTAACATTTTCAAGACCCAACATAGAAGATATTACAATATTTCATGCATGATCCAACCCATGTTTTCTAATATTTATATTCAAACACACTTGAACATTGGACAAGGGGAGATAATCTTCTAGAAATATAACTGGGATGGCAGTAAACTAGATTTTTGGGGTGTCCTACACCAAACATGTCCTTCTGTCAAGAGAGTCAGCACCCTGCCTTTATACAAACCATTTTGGACACCAACCAATGGAGATTTTTTTATCTCATTTAGTTGTCTGCTAACCCCAAAACATGTATCTTCATGGGTTTGGGGAAAGGTTCTTTCTTGGTGAAGGATTTTCATAGAGTTTATAATGCATCTATTGTGTAAGGTGGTTGGGGAGAGGTGTTGTGGTGAAAAGAAGCTCCCACCTAATACAATTTTTTTGTTTGGAACATAAATAATAATGCACTATATATATATGATAATATTAAGAAAACCAGTATACACATGGGGTCTCAGGGTTCTTACTACACTAATCCAAAGAAGGAGATTGTTGGTCATATGTTCTTTGAGGGGTAATGGGAAAGACAATTTTGGTGAATATATGGAATCTTAAAATATATTTACCTTCATGTTTTCACGTAAAAAGATTTCTTAGAGTAGTGGTTCTGAGGTGTAAGGAAGAACCACACATATTTCAATGAATGAGCATACATCCTTATAGTTGGGAGTTCGTGTATTTTGAAAGTAAGAAACAGATATCGTTATGAGTGTCTTTCTAGTTCTAAGGAGTCCATTACTATGAGAATGAGGAATATGATGGTTGATATGGGTCATCTCATCAAGCATAAGGAAGATGCTCACTCTAGGAGAGTTTTCCTCGGTTCTTGGTTGGGAATCACCTCCTCTCCCAGCCTCCCTTCTGGTCGATGGGTTAGATGGAATCCTTATAGAACTTGGTAGATACTTAAAACTAATGGTTCATTTAGCTTTGTCATCATGTGGGGGGAGTAGTTCATGATAATATAGGATCAGTTATCATTATATTATTATCCTTTTTGGGAATGGTTGTTCTCTACGGGAAGAATTGAATGCTCTTTTAGTTGTCCTTGAACTATGAAATCAACATGAACATCCCCATTGTCACACTAGAAATAGACTTGAAATTCATACGCAAGTCACTACCTAGCCTTGATCCAACTTTTTGTACTATTACTTACTATGTTTGGAAGAGAAATAAACTTATTCATGATGGCTTAGCGGTCACATACACTTTGAATAAAGGAAATTGTGTGGTTAACTATCTCGCCTCCAGAGCTCCTATGGATTATGTTTTTACTTGATTTAATAATGTAGGGTATTTTCCATATGGAGTAAGAGTTATTATAGGTTATTCAGTATGTTTCCATTATTTTAGGCCCCATATCCCCCTTGGCCTTTGTTTCCCCCCGCTATCTTGGGGAAAAAATCTATTCTTCAACAAAAAATTTGGATTTTGGATGATCTTACTCAAGTCAAGTGGTTCCAAAATGTAAAATATTTGAATATAATAATTTTATGGTTTAAATAACATGAAAAAATAAAATTAAATCAAATTTTTTGGGATTTTTTAAAACTTATCTCTTAGGTTAACCCCTCCCACCATCCCATTGGTAAACTCATTTTAACCTTTACTATGGTAAATATTTTTCATAATTTCACTAGTCATTACGACCAAAATTAAGGTGAACCTTTTTAATTATAATAATTATTCTAATGAAAAATAAAGAATCCATTTTATCGTATTCAATTTATATAAGTGTTATAAATTCATTTTAAAATAAGCATTAAAATTTAAACAAAAATTGTTTTTATAAAAATGCATTTTTAAACATAAAATTGGATTTATTCTTATTTAAAGTATAGTAAAAACTAAGAAATGAACATTATAAAATTTTATTGAAGATATGATTTATAAATTCATTAAATTCATTCATTAATAGTTATTAATCTAATTTATTAACATAAAAAATATTGTGTTCATAGAAAATATTTTTCAAAAGTAAAATTTATTCACCCTAAAATGATTTAATTTTATTATCTAACTTATTGATAACTAATGAATTCATTTTATAAATTTTAAAAAAATCATATTATAGTTATTCTTATTCATACCAATTAATCCAATTACTAATTGATGTATATCACATTAAAAAATAAATTTACATAGTATATCACGATTTATTTAAACTCGGTGTTGCTTGTAAAGTAAACTATCAAAAAATTAAATTTATTTAAAGATAAATATACCATAAAATACTATGGTGTGATAAAATTTTTTCACATCACTTTCTATCAATGATCTAAAACCTCTATTGATTTTTCCTTATAAGAAATATCACGATATAGTGGTACAACCTCTGTGTTCGGTACATCTAAAGGACCAGGTATGAACTTCCTCAAAATTGATATATGGAACACATCATGAAATTGAGAGAAAATTGCTGGAAGAAACAATAAATAAGATAAAATCCAAAAATAGTCAATAATGTCAAGGTTTGATATATCTAAGTATGATCTTCAATTTTTTATGAATATCATAACCTTCTTCCATGGATAAATTCATAGGAATAAATTCTCCCTAACTTAAAATTTCAGATCACAACAATGATTGTCAACATAACTATTTTATTGATTATGAGATGCCTCGATATCCTGTTAAATGAATCTAACATGATATTCTATTTTTCTCAGAAATCTTAACTCCTTATAGATTTCATTATCTGTCATCATCCCAGTATGTTGGAGTTCAGAATTTTTTCCCATAAATGTATTCATTGTGATCGATCATATTTCTTGAGTGAAAGTTATTATTTTTTAAAAATTAATCAAGGGGAAAGTTTTGATCTCAAACACATTTGAAATCATTCAAATAGGATATTATCATATCCTTTGGGGTTTAGATTTTCCTCTCATACTAACCATCTATCTAAAAATTATTTTTCGTACTTAAACACAATTTTATATCCATGTATTTTGCTGAATAATTCAATAGAAATTCATGGTGAATGATGATATGATTAGATACAATATAATGTGGTACTACATGAAAACATACAGCTTCCTTGATGAATATATTAGAATCCAATTTGAAGATAAATGTTCTTTTAATGAAATGAAATGTTTTGAATTTGTAAGGTGATTGACTACAACTCAAATAGAATAATCCTCTTTAGATGTCTTAGGTATTTCTGTGATGAAATCCATGGTGATGTTTTAACATTTCTATAGAGGTATGGGTAATGGTTGTAATATCCATTTATACATATTCCTCTTAGAATTAACCTTATCATTCCAACACAATCAAAGTTTAACTCAAGAACATTTCTCAGATTCTTTTTTAGATCTACATCTTCCTTCTATGCCTCGTTAATCTTTACAAGGATATATGTTTGAACACTCATTTGAGTAAGATTCTATTTCTCCCCTTTTATCAATATTTTATGGTTCATCCTTCAAAAATTGATAAATATTAGGTCTTTTTTATCCTTATCATAGATATGATAGCATGATCCTTTCGACACCAAGCATTAGCCACCTTGTTCTCTATCCCAGGCTGGAAATGTATTAAGAAGTCATAATCTATAATCATCTATAACCATTTCCATGGAAAAAAAATATTTTTGGTTGAATATATACTAATTTAAACTCTTAGTTTCAGTATATATATCATACCTTTCACTCTAAATAAAATTTTTCTATGTCTTTAATTAAAAAATACCACAATTATATCCAAATCATGAGTTGGGTAATTTTTCTCATTAACCTTCAATTGTCATATAGAATAAGTTATCACTATAACATTATTCATAAAAACACATCCTAAACTCTACTTCAATGCATTGTTGTAAATCACAAACTTGTGTCCACTACAGGGTATTTTTGGTATAGGTGAACTAACAAACCTCCTCTATACTCAATGAATTTTTTTTCATATTAATAATTCAAAAGGAAATTGACTCCAATATGTGTTAAATTAGTGATTAGATTATATATCCATGAGAAATTATATACAAAGTTTCGATAATATATAGAAAATAAAAGAAAAGTACAATTCTAAATCACAGTAGCAGGTCTGGTCCAATGTTCAATGACTTCCAACTTAAGAGGATCTACTGATATACCCTCACTTGTGATCACATTTCCCAAGAATGATATTATTTGTAACCAAAAATCACACTTGAATAATTTGAAATATATTTTCTCCTTCATCAGGGTCTTCAACATGATTATCAAGGGGTTATCATTATCTTCCTTACACATTAAGTATAAAACTGTATCATCTATAAATACTAAAAAAAATTGATCTAGGTAATATTCAAAGACTTTATTCATCAAATACATGAACATAGTAGGGGGAATTAGTAAGCCCATATAGAATCATAATAAATTTACAATGACTAAACCATGTAATGAATTTTTTATTTGGTATGTATTCACATTTGAACCGTAATTGATAATATCCAGGATAATGTCAGCATTCGATATGTATTGAGATCCTTTCAATTGATCAAGAAAACATCAACACAGGGTGAAAGATACTTATACTTGATCATGATCTTGCTCAGTAATTGATAATAAATATAGATTCATAGTGCTCTATCTTTCTTATTAAAAAAATAATAGGTTCACCCCACTGTAATGCACGAGGATGAGTGAATCTCTTATCAATATTATCATAGAGTTACTTCTACAATTAATGAAACTTAATTAGGGAAATTTTATAATAATTTTTTGAAATATCTGAAACACAAAGTATTAGTTATATAAAAAACTCAACTTCACAATTTTGTGAATACAAGGAAATTATTTAAAAAATACATCATGGGACTACAATATAATAGGAATATCATCAATATTGAGTTTCAACCCAAACTTCTAAGATAAAACCCCTTAAAAATAAGAATAAAGTCCCATAAAATGGAAACAAATTACATTGAGATGTCATATAATCACACTGATAAATTCTTATAGGTTAATTTAGAATTTGAAATGAGAATACCCTTTGATATGAGATCTATATAAACTGGTCGAATGATTTCCAAAAAGCACAAAAAATTCAACTAGAGGGAGAATAATAATATTTTCATAGAGAACATTATTATAAACATTAAAATTAAATCCCCAACTCTATAGTGGGTGAAAAATGTGCCTTGACCGTCATTATCCTATTCAATGATTGAAAAATCAAAGACCCTTGCTTGGTCTAGGAGTTAGTCCTTAGGTTAGGGAATTTACTCTGATAATTCCCAAGTTCCATATACATAAACATTGATCAATTAGTACCACCTTAGGATGAAATTTATTTCTTTACATAAAACTCTTCATTTTACCTTTCAAATCACATGATTTATGACCTTATTTTCCATACATAAAACTCTTTACCATTACTTTGAGACATTCCCAAGATTATTTTTTCCATGTTATGAAAATGTTGTAATATGAGTCTTCTTTCCTCCATATTATTCATCAATGCAACTACCACGAAACTAAATTTTTATCTCATTAGGTGTGTTGGTAAAATCACCCAAGTTATTGTTTTTAATCATATATCATGATAATGGTTAGCCATAATTATAATGATTCATATTTAAACTCCCATTTCATTTGAATTATCAGTATGAAAATAATTTCATTGTTTAAAAAATTAAATGTTAACGCCATTACTACTAGTTACAACAATTAACTAAAAAAAATTAATAACAATGATCATATTAATAATCATATAATAATAAAAATTCATTCATAAAATATCCAAATCATGAAAACTTCTTTTCAAAATATGACACCTTAAGTTTTAACTTGGTAATTTGTGGTCATTATATATTCAAATAATTCATAAAAATTTATACATAAAATATCAATTAACCCTAGAATATCCCCTTTGAATGTCTATCTAGATCTTTAGTCTTAGGTCCACTCATAATTCACCAGTGAAGATCCATTCAATATCTAATCTAAACCTTAAAAAATTGTTACCCATATGTGAATTTGTGCTACATCCACATCTTCATTCCAGTATAAATATAGAGATATATAATCTAGGAAGACCACATAATCTCTAATTTACCAATGCTTAAGGATTTTATTAATGATCCATAAAATCATATTATAATAATGAGAACATGGAATATATTTTGGTGTAATAAGTTTGTAAAATCATAATCAAAGAAGTAAAATTTCAAGGCTTTCCACCAAGATCTTCAAAACATGTTAGACAAAGGCTAACCACTTATTCAACTACATTGGGATTAGGCTAAACACCCATGTACTCTCTTTTAGGATAGGGATAATGACCCACGTACTATTTGAGCTCATAAGATATTAATCATCACTTTATTCATTAGAGAACTATAACTATCCTAGCCATCACATATTCATAATCTATTCACATTTATTTCAAAATATAATGAAAACAATTATCATTTTATCATAGCTTAATCTGTAGAAAATAAAATTGGTTTCATCAAGATGTCATCATCATAATCAATAACCACATGGAGAAAGAATAAATATGGAAACATTGGATCATATTCCCCGTAAATCCTAAGAAACCTCAAAGATGTTTTTTATTGATGGAAACACCTTTAAAATATCATAGGAACATTTCCTTAGGAAAATTACATTTTCATTTTGAATTAACTTATTTAAAGTCTAAAAAAATTCTGAATATTAAGGAAAATATTTTCAACAAAAAAGAAAAATATAAACTTTTGAATTAATATTAAAATTAAATACTAGTATTTGTGGTGGGAAAAAAATCATGTGGTATATGTTAAAACAAATATTTTGTTCACACCTTTGGTAAAAATTACCTCATTTAGAAAATGAAAAGAACGTTTATTTTAAAACCTTTTATATGAATAAAATCGTGGGTAAAAATGATTTTAATAAAATAGTATATAATATTAGAAATATTATTGAAAATGTTTTAAGGAAAATAGAGATAGAGATGAAAAATAGTCATCTCTGAAGAGAGAAATAAAGTCGGTTTTCCAAAAAAAATTCTTATGGGTAGTTAGAGAGACTAAAATAAAATAAAAACATGTTATCTCCAAAATAACTATAGGATAAAAAAATAAATGAGATTTATGAGATATATATGGAAAAATTACATCATTATAAATTTAATCATAAAAAATCCTGGTAAACAGTGATATTATAACGTAGAACCCTTTCTATTATGGTATCTTTTGAATCATAACCCCCTTAAAAACAACAAAAAAAGAAACATTAAAAACCATAAATATAAATAAATCAATAATATAACAAATATAAGGGGCTTTATATAAACCACATGGTATAAATAAGTGGTGAATATGGCATATATCTTATAGAAACAAAATTGTGACATGAAACCCTTACCTCAAGTCTGAATTTCTTCACAAGTGGTTTTAACCCCTATATAATAAATTTAAATTTATTATAATATATATAAAATTATATTAATACTTATAATACTATACATGGTTTACTTATAAAATCTTTTGACATATTCATTAAAAATCGTTCAGTATCATTATCATTTCTATTGTTAAGTGCTTCATTTTTTGTGGATGTTTCTATTTAGTTATTCTGGTTCTTGTATCTTTATCATAGTTCTATCACCAATATAATATAAATATTGATATAAATATCATATAAATTCATCAACAAAATATTTTTAACCATCTATTAAAGTTAGTGATAGAAAACTGAATTGTAATTTTCATGTATATGGTCGTTTATATGTACGCATAAACATTTTTTTATTTTATAATAAAAATATTGAAATAAATATAAATACTTTTTTTCATTATATAATAATAATTATATCATTAGAATAATATATGTGTATATATATATATATATTAAATCCATCAGAATATCCATAAATGTGAAGTGGTAAGGTAAAATGTTTCATATCGTGATGTGGTGGTAGCAGTCCACATGTACACATGGAAATACTGTCATTCCACATTTTATGGAAAGGATGTGCAGAATGGTTTTAACATAATCATAAAAATATATTGTTTTATTTATGATAATATATTAATTATTTATTGATGGATATAATAGATTTATAATAAGTATAATAATAAATAAACTTTGACATAGTTGGGTAAGACGATTACATCTTCTTTAAGAAGCCTCCTTTGGATTATACTTTAATCCTTTTTAGGATGGTCTCAAGGTAAGACCAAAATCTCAATAAAAATAGAATTAATTTAGGAAGGTTTTTGTTTTTTGATTTTCTTATCAACATTTCTCAATATTTGTGAATAAGGGATGATAAGAGGTTCCCTTTTATAAAAGTAGGTAGGGGTACACCTTGAATTACTTAAAATATTTAAAAATGATAAATTCAATTTCTTGTAATTGTGTTATAAAATCGAAATACCATAAAATTACAACAATATAAGTCAAAATATATTCAAAAAATTATATTTATACAATTTTATGTGGCATTTGTACCTTTATATATTAGTTTAACACCACACCCCTGGTAAACCCATTTTAATCCTATTCATGGTAACAAATTTTCACGGTTTTTACTTTTCATTATAACCTAAAATGAATGTGGAAACATTAAAAAAATAGAAATTAAAATCCTAAATATCTAATCCATTTTAAAAAAATCAATTTCTATAATTTTCATAAATTAATTTTTCAATAAACGCGCAAAACAATATGAAAATGGTCTCTTATAAAAATAATATTTTAAACATAAAACTTGATTTACACTGAGTAGTTAACTTGTAAAAACTATTAGATGAATATTAAAATATTTTAATTAACTTATAATCTATTTCTTATAACAAAATATTTAATTAATAGTGATTTATTCAATTTTTTATGATAAAAATTCATTACACACATAAAAATAGTATTCTGAAAAATAACTACTTTTTAAATAAATTAATATTATCTTCATCCCTAACCATTATATAACTAATATATGAATGATTATTCATAAATTATAAATAATTAAAATTAAAATTTATTTTAAATAGTGATAAATAAATTTTTTATTAAAAAATACATAACATGTATAAAAATATACTTCTTCGAAAAATAGGTCTTTTAATCATCAAGTGATTTCATTTAAAAAATTAATGATTAATTATTAGGAATTAATAAAAATATTTGAATTATGGGAAAATTTTCTATATATATTAAATAGTTTTTTAAATCATATTCATACCCTCTAATAAAATTTTTATGTTTAAAATGTTATAATATATCATGTTTTATTTTGAATCGAGGTTGTCCGTAAAGAAAGATATAAAATACTTGAAATTTATTTCATGGGAATATATTTAAAAACTCATAGTGTTAAAAATATTGATAAATTTTATATTTATTGAATATATTTTTATTTTTAAAGTAAAATTATGTTTCTACATACATCTTGGTAACTAATGAAGTAAAAGATAACTTGGAAGGACTATCCATTGGCCTCATGATTTCATATTCACCGAGGTATGCGTATCTCACAAAAAAAATATACAAACTAATGGTGTATTGGAATGAACCTTCAAAAGTAGTCTTTATGGATTTTACCCATGAAAAATCTCAAAATTGAAATACTTGTTTGGTTAATTTAAAGATAAAATGATAAATATTATAATTTGTTATGGGTTATAGAGAATAAAATTAAACATAAAAATAAATAATATTAAATGAATTTATTATAATACAATGTAATAGAAATTCATGATGAAATAGTATTGTATTAAATTATAATTTAATTTTAAAAAGGATAGTTGTATATTCTCAATGATGCATAATTCACTAAATAGAGGCAAAACAATAACCAAATAATAATGTAAGTTCTCACATAGAGAAAATATTACACTAAAATATATTTTGGTAATGTTGTGATTTGTCTAAGGTAACCTAAATAATGAGGATCATGGAAATTATGGATAAAAATATATTAAAATATTATGACATGACAATATTTCATCATTTAAAAATGATGGGGAAGCTAATTTGGGTGTATGGTTGGACATTATAGACATCTATTTATGCAAAAAATCCGTCTATTGCAATATAAAATTCCAAAGTACTTTGTAAGATCAAGGTTATATAAATTTTATGTCTCTACTAGAATACAAGGTTATAGAATCACATTTTAGTAATTATATGTCATTTGGTAATATATTTATATGCTTAATTGGGAAATTTTAAGATGTAATTATTATTCCATGACAATAATCATCACATTGAAATACTTGTGTGATTTTTTAAAATTTAGAGGATATATTTTAGGATTATGAGGAGTAAAAAATGGATTTATTCTATGATTTAAGGATTTGAGTCTGATAAGATATTTCATCATGATAAACATTATTATGATGTGATTGGTTATAGTATTCCATATTAAATATCATTACACTGTGATTTTTAGAATTTATGAAAATATTTATTTTTTAATATAATGTATTTTGGGAGTGTATTGAAGAATTTAAGTCAAATATTTTGTTACAACACTAGATTAATTTAATTTATAATTTATTAGACTTGAAACATGGAGGAAGATAAGGTAATATAGGATTTGTGGGTTGATTGTGATGACTAATGAATATATGGAGATGTGGGAAGTATCTATAAATACATGATTCTAATACTAAAGTAAGTGTGCTTCTTCCATAGGGGATAAAATGAGAAAATAGTCAATCCAATGAAATTAAGAGAGTTCAATCCAACTAGGTCGTGATTAAGGGAAGAAAAAGTAGCATGAGATTATTTTCCATGGAGGCACTTTAGGAAGGTGGAGGAAAATCACATTCAGTTATGAACTTTGATTGGATGTCTATTTACATTGTTATTTTATTTAATATATATATGTGAGTTTAAGACTATCTTCTAACTCCATATACAAATTTTTTAATTTTTGATAATAACACATTTATGTGGATAGTTTAATAACAACCACTTTACACTAAGGACAATTCACTCAATAAAAAGTGTGCAAACCTTTAATTCCTCTTGTAGTATTATTAAATTTATAGCAATTTTAAAATATATAATTGTCTTTATCACCATTACCTAATACAAGGCTATCATTTAAACAAAAATCATCACTAGTATAGTTCTTTTATGAATGTAAAACTATAGAAATTTTTTGAATAAGACTTCAACCACTTATTCAATCCCCCCTCGCCCGAAGTGTTCGAAAATCACTCAACAAGGACCCTAAAATGGAAATAAAAGAATTATTAACTTTGAAACATGTGTTATTTTATTAATTAGATTGAAAATTTTGGTGTACAAAAAATTCATGGGTCATAAAACTATAAATATTAGGTATAAGTTCTATGTGATATAAAAACTCATGTCCATCAAAAGAAGTTGGTAGGTGATAAATAGTGTAATTGACTAATGTTTATCCCCTAGTAGATGATTAGAAGAATTATAGATCAATGGATGTTCATGATGTTTTGTAAGAGATATTGACAATCTTAAATATATTTGATATGACACTAGAATTTAAATATACAGAGAGAAAATATAAGAAAACCATGGAGTTAAAAGAAGAGATTCAACTATCTACAGGGAATATGATGAATTCTGATATTGATTATTTGACCCTTTATTGGAGAAAATAAAATATATAAGATTAATATAAGTATTTATTTAATGGTTAAATTAAAAAAATCTTCATCCAATTGTGAAATATTTGGAAATAAAATTAAAGTAGGTGTATGTATAGTTGATTGTGTAAACTGAAATAAACTTCGATTCATGTTAAGAGACACCATAATAGGAGTAAGAAATGGTAATTATAATATTATAAGAATATCGATACAGGAAGTGAAAGATGAAAAAAATTACAAGAAGGTGAGAAAAAATATAACTTTTCAATTATAATTTGTGTAAATGTAACCATTAAAATAAATAAAAAAGGGGTATTGGAAATCCAGTTTACAAACCATGGGTGAAGAAAGGAGGCTCTCTAAAAAGTAGTTAAATTATAAACCATTATTCCCATGGATTTTATTTTAAACCAGAGATAGTGTACAAATGAGGATATATTGGATACAACAAATCATATGAGAAATGGGTAGCATAGAATGATATGTAACAATGAATGTGGTCACTATAAAAAGTGGCACACACATTAAGAAAATGACCAAGAAGAGGTTTGCAAGAAACTTTGTTCATAAAGGATCAATAAGTTGTTATAAATGCCTCACCCCAAAGTGACCTTCACTATCTTCCAATATGAAATTTGTTGGAACCATGGTCGTTCTAAGCAGGTATAGGAGTATGGTTTATGTTTGTTGTCAATCCTCTTTGGAAGTTCAGAATGTGTGCCAGTAAATTGATGATACAGTTCAAATAGACAACAGTATTGAAGGTTAGTTAAAAAATGAAGTGGTGAGCGAAATAAAGGAGGCATGCACGAAAAATAGCAGTGTGCGTGAAAAAATAGCGGCGTGCGCGAAAAACAGAAGCGTGCGTGAAAAACAGTGTGGTGCACAAAAAATAGCGGCGTGTAAAAAAAAATGAGAGGGGTGTGCGAAAAACAGCGTGGTGCGTGAAATAGTGGAGTGAGATTTTTCACGCAAGAGGTGTTTCGAAATCAGAACATCGAAAAATGGCAAAGGAATGGGCTGCACGAAAAACATAGAGATGTGCATGAAAAACGGTACCTACGTGAATTATTACGCGCAAAATGAGATATTTTTTGCACCACAGGGGGTTTTGCATGCGGGGGTCTGAGATGCATATAAATAAGAGGTGACCCCCTCATTACGTACGGTTGAAGACTTAGAAAATATCTGAGTGCTTATGTGCGTAAAATGTTTGTGTAATTAGAGGTGCGAGAAAAAGGCTAGGTTGCACGAAAAAGGCTGGGTTACGCGAAAAAGGCCGAGTTGCGCGAAAAAGTCCAAGCTGCGCAAAAAAAGCCAAACTGCGCAAAAAAGGTGTTGCGCGTAAAGGATATTATTGTGTAAAATATTTTCCATGTAAAAATCAAGTATTTCATGAAAAATTTAGATATTTCATGCAAAGGGTATGAGTTGTGTGAAATCTTTAGTGTAACCTATTTGCACGTTTTGATTATACAGTTTAGTGGTTCAGTGTGGAAAAGAGCATCAGTTCAGGACTTCAATGCAAGAATAGTCTTGTGTTGAGTAGAGAAAAATACTTCAATGAAAATCTATTGAAGATACCTTCATGTCTATGAACTGATTGGGACTTCACCAAAGGCAGTGATCCAGGGGGAGTCAACAGGAGTAACCCAAGGGACACAGTGAACTATCCTTGAACTTTTTTAAGGCAGTGAGCTTGGCATAGAGTGACTGTGACCTAAACTTGTAATCCATAAACCAGGGAAGATTATTGGATTTTGGTATGACTGACACATTGTCAACGTATTCTCCTTAGATGTAGCCCTTTGTGGTGAACCAAGTAAAAGTTTTGTGTCAACTTCGTGCTTTCATTTGTTTGATAGATCTTACAAGTTCCTACCAATGTGCGGAAAAGATCCACAAATTTAAAAAGAACAATTTGACACCCTAATTCACCCCTCCCCTCTCTAGGTGTTTGGGGGTCCTTCAACATTGATATATATACTACAACATCATAAACTTCTTGGAAAGAATTAAACTAAAAAATGAAATTTAAAATTTTCTTATATGACTTTAAATTATAGATTAAATCAAATCGGATTCTTAGATGGATTGAATCTATAAAGTTACCTTCATTGTATCCCTATATTAATTTAAACTATAGAGAAACCTCCTCACCTTTATTAATGGATTTAATCTCATATGTTACCTTCAAAGTCTTTATATATGGATTTTAACTATAAAATAAACCCCACCACCTTCTTGGATTATTTTAAACTCTAAAATGTCTTACATAACCTTCATGTGTGACTTTAAACTAATGACCCACATAATTATCTTATTTTATGGATTTAAACTTAAAATTTACAATTTATGTCTTTTTATATGAATTTAAACTATAGATTTATTATAATAATTTTCTTAGGGAGACTTAGATAATAAAGTTACCCTTATTGTCTTCTTTTATGTCTTTAAACTGTAGTGAAACCTTCACACATTCTTGGATGGAATTGAACTCCTAATTGACCCTTATAGTATTCTTTTATAATCTTAAACTATATAGATTCCTTATCACCTTCTTATGTGTCCATTATAATTACATGTATCTTTAATATATCAGCATTACATCATTCCTAACAAAAACATACATAAAAATCCAAATCTAAAAAATTATATCCTTAGTTTATTTGGAAAACTAGTTTCCTATAACATGATTACATGTGAAATGTTAAATATTATTTAACTCTTTTATTATGGTACACTTATAATATTGAACAAAACTATAAATAAAGGTAATCACTCTAGAATATACATCCAAGAAAGGGTGAGTTAAATGGCTAGAAAGTGCAGGGATAATTCAAAAGGAACATGAGAAATGAATCAATATAGTTTATGGGTAATCGTAACCATTATAATAAATTAATAAGTATAGGATCATCATCATAAGTGTTGGGAAATAACTTGAAGGATTAATGGAATATGGAACATGCTTCATAATAGAACCATATTCATGAATAAAATATTCAAAAAAATATTTATTTATTGAATGTGAAAAAAATATAGCATCGTGTCCACATATAACATATATAATTTCATGAGATATATCACTTTAACCAATGAATTATATGGATATATAATTTCAATACCACCAAAAATTTCACAATATTATCATAATAATGCATTCCATATATAAAGGTAATATATATCAATAATATGAAGTAATTCCAGGAGAAAAGTATGGGTTTTGTAATATCAGCATCAATCATATAATGTTGAGTACAGTTTATTATTCACAAATTCAAAGAGGAAGTCATTATTTTGGATATTAATTGTTGTAATTAACAAGTAAAAGTATATATATCATGGAGTGGATAAGAATAAACTTAAGAATAATCAATTATAGATTTTTTGAAAAGTTATTGATCAAAATCATGAAGGCAGATATGAATATATCCAAAAATAAAAAATAAACACATATACCTAATATTGGAAAATTTAGATTTAAATAGAATAAATTTAGAAGGGTTTTTTAAAGAAACATGGTTAAAAGTTATAGGAAAATAATGTAAACCAAAAAGAAAAATGTGTTTCCAGAGTATCTTTACCTTAGGTCTTGTTTTTTTTCATCACATATACACCATCTGTATGAACAACATATGTTAAATAAAACATGAATCAATTAGTTAATCATATTTATGTTTTTTATTATTGACTAATTATTATAATTAATATTTATATTATAATTTTTTTTAAATATGAGATGGTTTAATGGCATGTTTATTTGAATAAAACAGTTTTGTTTATATTTCATAGTATTGATACAATTTTTTCTATTAAATTGTAAAATTGCCTTAAAATTATCAAAATTACATAAAATAAAAAATTTATACATTTTAAATAAGTTATAATAACCATAAATGAGTAAATTTGTAATTAAATAACTGACATTGTTCACATAAGACGATTAAACCGACATTAAATTGGATGTTTAGATGTGGGGGGAGAAATATGCTATCTATATATTATAAATAAAATTTTTAAAATCATAATATAATTAATATATCTTTGAAATAAGTATTAAATAATTTATTTTGGGTTTTTTTATAGATAAGTAATATAATCATACAATTGAAGGAGGAAAGTCAAATGAAAAAAACAGAGAGAAAGGTTCCTTTGTCTTCGATGTCGCTCCTATTCCAAGGCCTTAATTAATTAAATGGTTGAGGATGGATGAAAAAAAATAACATATAAAGGCTTTTAATAAGAATTAGTATGAGGTTATGGTGAATATCTCGGGTAATGAGAAGGATTTGTTAAGTGATTTTCCAATGAGAGAGGGGGGTATGTATACTTAAAGGGGCAATTTATTGAGTTAAAATACTGAATAAAATATTATTCCAACAATAAAACCTGAAATAGTTATCAGATACGATATTATGAATAATATTTGACTAAAATTACATTATTTTATGACATTTAAACCTTTCCAATACCTAATTTATTAGATTATATAAAAGTAAATAAGAAAAAATGAAAAAAACTTCTCTTATATAATTCATATTTTTAGTCTTTGGAAATTTATTTTTATGATTAAAAATTGATTTTAGTTTTTTTAATTAATTATTTATCTCATTAAATATATATTTCATTTATATAAAAACTTTATGATTAATTATTTCATTATTACATCAATATCACCTCGTAAAGAATCGGTATTTTATACAACTATATTTTTACTATTTTCCATAAAATTTATAATTTCATAAAATTATCAAAAAATAACTCTTGTAAAATCTAAAATATCTAATTTAAAAAAGAAAATTATTTTTTCAAAATTATTTTATAAATTATTTTTTAAAATATTTAACATAAAAATTAAATTTTTTCAAAATATATAAAAATATAATTTATTAAATATGTTCTTTTGCTTTCTTTTGAGTTTCCTTATTTGAATACATATTTTATATAAATATAAAATTTATATTTAATTATTTTATTAATATTAAATATTATTTTAAAGTCATTTTACCATTCAAATGGTCATGTTTCTATTATAAGTGTTAGGTTCCTATTCCCAATGGTGAGTTTACTATTCCAAATGTTTATATTATCATTATTAATGATCATGTTACTATTATTAATGGTATTATTATTATTATTATAGAAATATTTGTTTTAGGGATCCTATAACTACTTAAAATTTCTATTATTCCATATTTACTTATTTTTTCTCAATTTTCTCTTCATATATAACCATATTCTAATCATTTCAAACTAATTTTTCTTTTTTATTGCGTTTTACCTAAAATTGATAATTCTAAGAGAAAAAAATGAGTTATATTTAAAAATTATATTTATGTTATATTTTTTGTTTATTTTACCATTGAACTACTTTCAATTTTATAGAGTATATTTATTCTTCGTATTTAACATTCCATATAAATTCCTTCCTTAAAGATTCAACTCATATCATTGGTTTGGAATAGATTATGGTACTTCAATTTTATTATATCCTTGGGACCCCATGTTTCCTCGTCATACTAATGGTTTTTTAAAAGTACTTTGATAAGGTTATTTGTCTTATTGCATTGAAATTTTTTTCAATGGTCTAAGATCTTCCCGATTTTATACTAATAAGAGATTTCATGCTCTATTATTATGACCTCCAGATTCAGTACCTGTGAGGGGTCAGGTATGTACTACCTCAAGAGATAAAAATTGAAAATATAAAAAACCTGCTCTTTATTACACATTAATTATGGATTTATTACATAATAATACACTTATTACAACCTTAAAGATTGATAAGTATAGTTTCTTTGGGAATTAGGTACATATCATAACATATTGAACATGGGATACAACCACATTATTGAAAACTTCCTTAACATGCTTCTAAAATTCCATAGCTTTTAAAATTGCATGGGATAACCTAGGGACAAACATAAGAAAGTGGTGATCTATAAATACAAATAAGAGAATAAAAATGGAATAAGGTGATACATATTATACAATAGGAATATAAATTGGGCATAAAAAAGAGTAGGAATCATAAACATGAACAATGATACATGATATAATATGATAATCATTACATGGTAAATGTGGAAACAACTTAAAACACTACATTATAAACATAGGCCTATGATAAACTGATAGGAAATAATGATGGAAATTTCCCATAAAATAATTAGGTTTAATCCCTATCCAAACATTATATATCATGATTCCAAACAGTACCCAATTCATTATAGTTATATATGGGTGCACCCTTCATATTCATTTCATTCTCATACTTAAGTGTGCCACATAGATCATACGACTTTGATTCATTTGTCATAATAATTTATTCCTTAATCAAGGAATGTGTAATAAACACATGTAAGTCACCAATAAATATTTATATATTAATAAATATGAATTCCTTTGATATAAAAATGGGTATGGTATTCACTACATAGTTGTTTTGGAATGGAAAATCACAGTGAAATTTCAGCAGCATAATGACGTTAAATAAGAACTCATAAAACTGATAGATGAGAGAGAAAAAGGTCTCTGAAATTTTTTAAATAAATTAGATAGAAATTAGAATATGTATAAATAGATATCATCTTAAGGAAATTAATATAAAACACATAACCTAATGAAGACACTTGAATAAAGAGGAGAAAGGAAAAGATCCCTAATGAAATTTCGGCAAGGTAACGAGCGTACATAAAGTATCATGAGATGATTATTGAGCATAAAAAGGGGTTATAATTAAATTTAAATTAAATTTATAGTAAGGGGAATTTTTATGAACATATCTCAACAAAATCAAATGGAATTTAATAGACAAAACATAAAAAAGAGTTCTTAACTGGAAATGTGAAGAGCGAAATCCCTTACTAAATTTTGGCACACTAACGGCTTAGGTGAAGGTAAGAATGATAGATAATAAATTATACATCATTAAAATAACTTCCATTTGATATTAGGGTATTTTATAAATATATAAAATCATATAAAATATAAAATTAAGAAGACAAATTCCAAAGAAGGTGCTTGAATTGAAAGAAAGAGATGAAAGTCACTTACTTGAGTGTGTGACTTCAAAATCTTGGGAGGGTCTTATTGAGAGTTTGAGGGAATATTTTTAGCACTCTAGATAGTTTAGTTAAGATTATTTTCATGATCGAAGTAGTTTTAGTAAAGATAAATGGGATCTTGTGTGAGTTTATATGGGAAAAGAGGGTGATCTTTTTATTATTTAGGTTTTAGACTCTACATAATAATATATCAAAACCCACAAACCATACCAATGTTTTCTCCCATTTTTTCTACAAGAATATATTACTTATAATTATTTTATAAGTACATGGGACGAAATTATTAAAATAATTTTCTTTCTTATGTGTAGGTGAGTCACAATCCTAAAGAAAGGATTTTAAAAACTTAAAATGCATTAATTATTGAAGGATTCATAATGGCTTTAAATAATAAATCAAATAAACTTAAAATCACATTATTTTAAAGTAAAGGAAATATTTTCTCTTTGATCCCATATATAGTAATTATTACATCACATTTGGGTCATTATGATGTCATAAAACACAAGGTAGCTTTATACGATATTTAATTTTTACCTGAACATTCGACCCTCTCGGAAGATTATGAAAAAGTATCCATTGTATAATATTGATGCTATGATTACAAAAATAATATTAATTTTATCTAAATAATTTTAAAATATTTTATTTTTTATTTTTAATATAAAATCAGTATTTATTAACAAATGCTACATTTTTTTTACAATAATAGTTTTTGAACCCTTATGAAAATTACATTAGACTTCATAAAAATTATATAAACATTTATATATGATTAAAATTATTTAAAAATATTAAAATATTATTTATCTAAAAAATAAAATAATTCATTAATTCGTTAATTTAATTTTAATATTAATAAAAAAATAAAAAAAAATTATTCATTGTATCAAAATAAAAATTATTTAAAAAGTAACAATAAAAGGATGAAAATATATTAATTATTATATAAAAAAGGAAATATTCATATTTATAGGGTCTTCATACATATCCCTTTAATACACCAGAAAACTCCCAAAAAGTAAGGAGTGTGATGGTGGGACTTTCATGGGGTGGTTCAGCGAACATGGTCTGGGACATAATCTCAATGAGATTTAACTTCTCTCATAAACAATTTCACTCATTCTTAAGTTGATGGATCTTATCTTAGGCTTGGTCAAGGGAAAATATCAGAAATTATATCTCCCTCAGAAGCTCTAATTAATGGTCTTCATAGGGTATGATCCTACTAGTTAAGTCAATCACTTCCATCATCTATGTCAATTTGATTTGTTAATACCCTATATTTATAATAATAATATATGAACAGTTCAACAACTATTTTATAAATGGTAATGATTATTAACAATATATTAAATCCAATATGATATAATAAAACAAAATAAGTGCTTTTGTTTTCTATAACCATATTTTATAATGTAACATTTAAATAAATCAAAATGGGGAATTTTTTTATAACAGTCTGGTTCGTTACAATATTCCCCCCTTAACAAATTTTTATATTGAAATTTTCATCTACCACACCAAAATAGATGAGGGTAATTCTACTTCATCTCATCCTCTAGTTTCCACATAGCTTCATAAAACTTTTTGTTTCTCAATAGTACTTAGATAAGGTGCATTGTCTTATTTCACAAAACTTTTTCTATAGGATCTAAGATCTTTATCAGCTGATCCTCATAGGAAAGGTCATTCTCCAATAGTACCACCCCTGTATTGAGTACATGTGAGGGTTAAATAATATACTTCCTCAAGAGGGATACATGGAATAGATAATGTAATTGAGATTGGTTCGGTGGTTGTTATTATTAATAGGCCACCACTCCCATGTGATCAAGGATCTCTAAGGGGTCATTATATCTTCGCCAAAGATTTAACTTCTTCCCAAATCTCATAACCTTATTCCATGGAGATATTCATAGGAATACCATGTCTCCAACATCAAACTTTTTGTCCCATCTATGATTTCTTTCATAGCTCTTCTGTCAACTCTGAGCAACATTGATGTATTGTTGAATGTTCTTTTCCTTTTCCCCCATTTCCTCGACAATTTTAGGACCTAACAGATTTCATTCCCCAACATCATCCCAACATGAAGTTGTTCTTCAACTCCTCTCAAAAATGGCTTCATAGGGATCCATTTGGATGCTTGAGTGGAAACTTTTGTTGTCTGATAACTCGGCCAGAGGAAGTCATTGGTACCATCCTCCTTGGAAGTGTATAGAAAATTCTCGCAACATATCCTAGAGTGTTTGAATAGTCTACTAAGGTTGGACATTATTTTGAGGATGATAGGATATGATGAAGATCAACTTATTGTTTAGAGCATATCAGATACTTTTCTATAACATGGAGTTGAATCTCATATCTCAAATGGATACAATCGATGGTGATACTCAATGCATCCTTACCACTTCTATGATGTATATCCATTCAAGTTTATATAATGAAAAGTTCTATTAAATTATTATAAAGTAAACTATATTTGTATGAAAATACCTAATAACCCATATAGAATTGTTTCCCAAGGATTTATTTGGAATTCTTGTGACAAAGACCATGGTGATGTTCTCTCATTTTCATGTTTTTATGGTTAATGGTTGCATCATACTCTTATACTTCTACCTTTCATCCTTCACTTAGTGGAATAGCAGGAACTTTGATTTATATTAAGTGATATCTATCTTTATATTATCCCACAAATAGTGATCATGAAGATCTTGATACATCTTTTTTCTTCTTGGGTGAATGGAGAAAGTTGAACTATGTGAAACCTCCAACAGTTCCTCGGGATTTTATGTAACACGTAGCCTTAACCCAATATCAAAATTCCTTCTTCATCAATTTTAAAACTATAGGACTTGAAATTTGTCATGGCTTCCACCTTGTTCTTAATTTCCACATAGAAAATTTGTGAATCCTTTAACCTTTATGAAAGATATGGTTGAGAAATCATTTGTAAAATTATTTGTGACATTACTTTTTTTAGGATTCACATGTTCATCCTTTGCGGGTCTAATAAGATTGAATCCTTCTCAATTCTCATCATTAAAAAATATACATGATCTTTTCAACTTAGAGAATTTTCCACTTTATCCTCTTTAATAGGATGTTAGTGGATTATGGAACCGACAGACATGTTTGATGGTTGAATACAGTGATCATGGACATATAATTTATAAATTTGGGTAGGAATGTCGGAGTTTTTTGGCGACACTAGCCAAATAATCTGACATCATTCTGGCCAGCCCTCTTTCTTGGAGACATCTTCCACATGAATTCAAGGATAATGTCTAGGAACATATATGGGTAAAAAATATGTTGGATTTAATGTAGTGTTTTTTTGTATTTATATTAATGAATTTATTGGTTGTCATCTTCGGTTTAACTTCCCGGATGGCGAAGGTGCACAATTAGCGCGTTTAAAGGAGCTCGGAGAGTCTTTGAGAGTTTATAAGCATGAGCTATATTTTGGATGGTGTGATAGAGTGGGAACAAAGTTGGATACATTACCTACCGTGGATAACTGCTGGATAGAGAAATATCTCCAAATGATTACCCATTGGGTGACTGCTAAATTTAAGGTATTAATCCCATTTGAGGTTTTTAAATGACAGTTTTCATATTTTTCATTAATATTGTCTTATTTATTATTAAACATTATTTAGGAATCTTCTGAAAAAGAAACAAAAAAACATTGATTCAAAGCAATACCTCTACACTTTGGGGCGCACTACAATTCCAGATCAAGAGAGGCAGCTGGTATGATATAGTTGTTTATAATTTTTCTTTAGGACTTTCCCTTTTTATTGTTTCGTACTTAAATTATGTGATTTATTGAATATTAAATATATTATTATACTTGAAAATTATATTATTTCAATGTAATTACAAAAGCACAAATTGAATATTGAAGGATGTATCCCTCGAGAAAAATTGTTTTGATCGAGTAGAAGGAAAAAAGATAGAACTGCGGTTAATGAACCGACACAAGAAAATATTGTAAGTTTTAATTTGTTTATTTCAAAGTTTAATATCTATTTTGAAATTTAATAATGTATTAATATTTTTAGCTGGCTGCTTTAAAGACCCTTGATTCCCAGTATCATGACAATTTATGGACACACGATCATTTATATCAGGTTTTGGGAGATGAGCACTCCGGTCAAGTACATTGTCGACCTAGTAAGAATATAGTCCTGACGAGGTATTGGTCCTCTCCATGTATCCATTATAGTACCACCAAGTTGGAACAGGTCAAGGATCATGCAAGATAGTCTAATAAAAGAGTCACATAGTTGGAATAATAGGTTCAAACGAAGGAGAAATAATTTATGAAACTGATCAAAGCTTTATCTTCATCAATTCCACCAGAGGCCAGCACGGCTTGTCAGACATATATGTCATCTATGGGTGCATTATCCAATGCACCAGGAAGCATTTCCAGTGGAGTTCAAGATGATGACATTCTTGGTGATGATGAGGATGCTGAAGAGGATGAGGGTGAGGATGAGGATGAGGACGAGGGCGAGGATGGGGTCGAGGGCGAGGATGGGGATGAGGGTGAGGATGGGGATGAGGATGAGCATGGGGATGATGAAGAGGATGAAGACGAGGATTGAGATGGCAGTGAGGATGAGGCTGATGATGATAGTGGTGATGGTGATGGTGATCAAGGGCATATTGATCCATTACATTTTTGAATTATTTATAACTGTTTATTTTCGAACCTGGTTTTTCACTCTAGTATGGATATTTTTGAATTCAGCATAACTCTTTATTTTTAACCAAATACTAAATACTTTTTCATTTCATTTTATAACCAAAATAAGAACATTTAATAATTATTGCATCCACTAAAGATCCTCCCAATTTTATCCTTCTAAATATGTCTTCTTTAGAAAAATAAGCATTATCCAATACCACCAGAAGGTTGGAAGGCTAAAAAGAACTAGCATCAACCAAACATTGTCCCTTAGTCCCATCTCAAACCTTCAAGATTTTATGTAATCATTTTTGAAAATATCTAGTTAAAGATTCACCAACTCATCAAAGTGGTTGGAGAACTCTAGAAGAGTACGCTTCATTTTTTCCAACTTCAGAAACTCCAAAGTATTTTACACGTGTAATGTTTCATGATAAAACGCTGGTTAAATATATTATTGAATGAAACCCAGGTAAGACCTTTTTGAAACTTATCCTACACTGTAGAATCCCAACATATTCATCCTGTTCATTTGTTACATGTACGATTCGTCAACCGCGCCTCAATCTGAGGCACCGTTTCACCAGTACCACTCAAAGTGTATCACTTTTATTTGAAATGGACAACATTTTAAGTGAAAACAATAACTGGCATATGGAAAATTGACCAAACGTATCTAGATTCTATTTATACTTCAGGAAAACTATCCATGGGTCATTTGTGACATGTAAAATTCAACCCCGACTCAATCTGAGCCACGATGTGGCTGGTAACACTCAAAGTGTTGCACTTTTGATTGAAATGGACACTGTTTTAAGTAAAAACAACAGCCATATGGAAAACTGAAAAAACACATTAGTATTCTATTGATACTTTAGGAAAATGATCCATGAGTCATTTGTGACATGTACGAGTCAACTGGGTTTCAATCCGAGGCACAGTTTGGCCAGTACCACTCAAAGTGTCTCACTTTTATTTGAAATGGACAACATTTTAAGTGAAAACAAAAACTGGCATACGGAAAACTGACCAAACAGATTAGGATTCGGTTTATACTTTAGAAAAACTATCCATGGGTCATTTTTGACTTGTACGAGTAAACCCTAACTCAATTCGAGGCACGGTGTAACCGGGAACACTCAAAGTGTCACACTTTTGTTTGAAATGGACACTATTTTAAGTAAAAAAAACAGCCATACGGAAAACTGGCCAAACGTATTATGATTGTGTTGATACATTAGAACAAGGATACATGGGTCATTTTTGATGTGTAAGAGTCAACCGTGCCTCAATATGAGGTAAGGTTTTTCCGGTACAACTCGAAGTGTCTCACTTTTATTTGAAATGGACAACATTTTAAGTGAAAACAACAACTGGCATATGGAAAACAAACCAAACACATTCGGATTCTGTTTATACTCTAGGAAAACAATCCATGGGTCATTTATAATTCATATGAGTCAACCCCTCCTCAATATAAGGCATGGTGTGGCCGGTACCACTCAAAGTTTCTCACTTTTTTTTGAAATGGACATTGTTTTAAGTAAAAACAACATCCATACGGAAAACCGACCAAATGTATTCTGATTGTGTTGATACTTTATAAAAAATGATACATGGGTCATTTTTGATGTGTAAGAGTCAACCGAACCTCAATCTGAGGCATGTTTTGGATGGTACCACTCAGAGTGTCTCACTTTTATTTGAAATGGACAACATTTTAAGTGAAAACAACAACTGGAATACGGAAAACTGACCAAACACATTCGGATTCTGTTCATACTTCAGGAAAATGATCCATGGGTAATTTTGGACATATAAGATTCAACCCCGCCTCAATATGAGGCACGGTGTGCCTAGTACCACTCAAAGTGTCACACTTTTGTTTGAAATGGACATTGTTTTAAGTAAAAACAACATCCATACAGAAAACTGACCAAACATATTTTTATTGTGTTGATACTTTATCAAAATGATCCATGGGTCATTTGTGACATGTACGAGTCAACCGCGCCTCAATCCGAGGCATGGTTTGGCTAGTACCACTCAAAGTGTCTCATTTTTATTTTAAATGGACAACATTTTAATTGAAAACAACAACTCACATACTGAAAACGGACCAAACACATTCGAATTATGTTGATACTTTAGTAAAATGATCCATGGTTCATCTGTGATGTGTAAGAGTCAAACCCAACTCAATCTAAGGCATGGTGTGGCCAGTTATACTCAAATTGTCACACTTTTGTTTGAAATGGACACTGTTTTAAGTAAAAACAACAGCCATACGGAAAACTGACCAAACATATTATGATTGTGTTGATACTTTAGAAAAATGATCCATGGGTCATTTTTGATGTGTACGAGTCAACTGAACCTCAATCCGAGGCACAATTTGGCCGGTACCACTCAAAGTGTCTCGCTTTTATTTGAAATGGACAAAATTTTAAGTGAAAACAACAAATAAAATACGGAAAACCGACCAAACTCATTCAGATTCTGTTAATACTTCAGGAAAACTATCCATGGGTCATTTTTTATGTGGAAGAGTCAAACTTGCCTCAATCCAAGGCACGGTGTGGCTTGTACCACTCAAAGTGTCGCACTTTTGTTTGAAATGGACACTATTTTAAGTAAAAACAACACCCATATGGAAAACTGAACAAATGTATTCTGATTGAGTTGATACTTTAGAAAAACAATCCATTGGTCATTTTTGATGTGTACGAGTCAATCGTGCCTCAATCTGAGGCACGATTTGGCTGGTACCACTCAAAGTGTCTCACTTTTATTTGAAATGGACAACATTTTAAGTGTAAACAGCAGCTGGCATATGTAAAGCCGACCAAACACATTCATATTCTGATGATACTTCAGGACAACTATCCATGGGTCATTTTTGATGTGTATGAGTCAACCCTGACTCAATCTGAGGCACAGTGTGGCCGATAACACTCAAAGTCTCTCACTTTCTTTTGAAATGGACACTGTTTTAAGTAAAAACAACAACCATATGGAAAACTAACCATACGTTGTTGATACTTTAGAAAAAAGATTCATGGGTCATTTGTGACTTGTAAGAGTCAACCGTGCCTCAATATGAGGCATGTTTTGGCCAGTACCACTCAAAGTGTCTCACTTTTATTTGAAAAGGACAACATTTTAAGTGAAAACAACAACTGGCATACGGAAAACTAACCAAACGCATTCGAATTCTGTTGATACTTCAGGATAATGATCCAAGGGTCATTTGTGACATGTACAAGTCAAAACCGCCTCAATTCGGGGCATGATGTGGCTGGTACCACTCAAAGTGTTGCACTTTTTTTTGAAATGGACATTGTTTTAAGTAAAAACAACAGCCAAATGGAAAACTGACCAAACACATTCGGATTCTTTTGATACTTGAGGAAAACAATACATGGGACATTTATGACATGTAAAAGTCAACCGTACCTCAATTTGAGCCACGTTTTGGCTGACACCACTCAAATTGTCTCACTTTTTTTGAAATGGACAACATTTTAAGTGAAAACAACAACTGGCATACGGAAAACTGACCAAAGGCATTTGGATTCTATTGATACTTTGGAAAAATGATCCATGGGTCATTTTTTACGTGTATGAGTCAACCCCAACTCAATCCAAGGCATAGTGTGGCCGATAACACTAAAAGTGTTGTACATTTGTTTGAAATGGACACTGTTTTAAGTAAAAACAATAGCCATATGAAAAATTAACCAAACGCATTTAGATTCTATTGATACTTCAAAAAAAATCCATAGGTCATTTGTGACGTGTACGAGTCAACCGATCCTCAATCCGAGGCATGGTTTGGCTGGTACCACTCAATGTGTCTCACTTTTATTTGAAATGGACAGCATTTTAAGTGAAAACAACAACTGACAAATGGAAAACCGAACAAACGTATTCAGATTCTGTTGATACTTTAACACAATTATCCATGGGTCATTTGTGATGTGTATGAGTCAACGCTGCCTCAACCTAAGGCACAGTTTGTCCTGTCCCACTCAAATTGTCTCACTTTTGTTTGAAATGGACAACATTTTAAGTGAAAACAATAACTGGCATACAGAAAACCAACCGTATTGGGATTATGTTGATACTTCAGGAAAACGATCCATGAGTCATTTGTGACATGTACAAGTCAACCCCACCTCAATTTGTGGCACGGTGTGGCCCATATCACTCGAAGTGTCTGTCTTTTGTTTAAAATGGACATCATTTTAAGTAAAAACAACTGGCATACGGAAAACTGACCAAACGTATTCGAATTTTGTTGATACTTGAGCACAATGATCCATGGTCCAGCCTTGCAGAATCTACTTCTCAAAGATTCCTGGACAGCAGTACCTGACCAATCACAGAAGAAGCTCAGAGCAGCCTGCTACTGCAATTTCTCAGCATGCCTTATTCCAACGGTTGTAAACCGTTGGCATATGGAGTTTTATACCAGCATGACCTATACGAATGGTTTACAACCGTTGGAAAAGGGAGTTTTATACGAACTATTTTCCAACGATTTCAAAACCTTTGGTGAAAAATTTATACCAACGGTTATGTACAACCATTGGTATAAGGTGGATATCCTAAGATATGCCAACAGTTTTCCACAAACCGTTGGCAAAGCTCTTTCCCTACGCCTTACTTCCCCATGGTTTTGATAACCGTTGGTATATATTATACCAACAGTTATCCAGCCTTTACCAACAGTTTTGAACCATTGGTAAAGTCTTATTTTCTAGTAGTGATAATTAATTCATTTTAATATACACATACACACACACAAATATGTTTTTGGGAATTTAATCAATTTATATTATTTATTTTATATATATTTATTTACTATGTTTTAAAATTTTCAGTATATATTCATATTTATTTCAATATATATCTATTTTTTAATAATTTATATTAATCAAACATATCCAAATTTTCAATATTGTGTTCATTTTTAATTAATCAATTTTACTATTTTTTAATATGCATACACTTAATATTAAAAATTCATTTATAATGATAAAAATAAATTTGTAAAAATTATATATAAATAAATATATTTATAAATGTATATTTTTTATTTTTATACATTTATAATAATAAATAAATAATTATATTATTTTAGAAAGTATTTATATAATTATAAATAAATAATTGTAAAATTACAATAAATTTATTTAAATAATGAATATATTTACTGTATTTGTATATATATATAATTAAATAAATATATACAATGATATAAATATTATTTTTTTAAAAGGTATTTATATAATTATAAATAATTAATTATATATTCAAATAATTATAAAAATATTATTTTATAAAAAAGTATTATTATAAGTATTATAATTATATATAATTATTTTACTTTTTTTAAAAGTATTATTTTAAAAAAAGTATTATAAGTATTTATTTGTGATTTTTTTGCGTTGATAAAGATTCATTTTATCAGCGCTTATTAACTCAGCACTGATAAAAAGAATCTTTAGTAGTGATTTTTTTTACAAGTGTTAATAAAAGTGTCCTCGTCTATTTAAAGAACTCTAACCATCGTGAACTAGTTCACGATATTCAGATCTCCTCGTAGAAACAACCTTCTACTAGCACTCCTCCTTATTGAATCCAAGCTCAAATCTATGCTTGAATCAAGGCTCCAACTACTCCAAGGCTCAAATCCAAGGCACGAGTGATTCACAGGTGGAATGAAACCAAGGCTCGAACAAATTCCAGGTTTTTTTATATCTCTAATTTCCCTCAGTTATCCAGTGATCCTTATTATCCCACATAAGTGTATCCCAAAATGTCCAATTTCACTATCCTATAATAAAACAACACAAAATTCATTATTTTTTATTTTTAATGAGGTATGAGCTTCTTGAAGAAGCCTCTATTGTTTAGATTAAAACAAAGTACAAAATATTTACACTTTAAATCGATATATGTATCTCATTTTATATCTTTGTCATTTTATTATTTTTTTCTATTCTATAAATGTCAATAAATAATAAAAAATGCATATAAGTTCAACCAATAACAGATTTCTGATCTAGCTGCACACTAAATGAATGAATAAAATATAATCCATTATTTTTTATTAGTAGGCTATAAATTGGAGTCTTTCTCAATGGTTTCTCTTGGCCACCTCAATCTTTTTAAGTGTTTTATGTCATGTTGTCATCTTACTGGTATGTTGCACACAAATATTAGTGAGTACGATTGGGTTTTTCTTCCTAGAATAAGAATAATAAATATTCTATAATAAAGTAAGGGGGATTATCCATTTTATTTTTATGTTGAAATTTTTAAAGTAAGGAAATTTATTTTTATTCGAAGGATTTATTAGGAATATGATATTTTTTTTATAATTATAATCTTTCAAAGAGATTATTTGTTTGTTTGTTTTTACATGATTTATTTTTGGAAGGAAAATTATTTTCATGTCAAATTTTTATTCTAATAGTTTTTCTTATAAAATTTATATTTCATTAAAATTATAATAATTAACTTTAATTATTAATTTATTCATATTATGTTTTTACACCTAATTATTTTTCAATATGTAAAGACTTATATTTTTGATCTAGGAGTTCCCCTTGCACACTATCCATTCTTTATTTTGAGCCACCTTTCCAAATTCAATGTGTTTATTATTGAACACCCACTTGGTTCTCATAACATTTTTGTCTTCCATCCTTGGAACAATTTCCCATGTCACATTTTTTCTTATTCTGATCAAGATAAACATGTATATATTTGATCCAATTATCATCCTTATAAGCCAATCCAAATTATTTAGGCTTTACTTGGTAAACAAAATGAGTTTTTTTGTAGATTCTTACTCCTTCAAGTTTTCACCGAAACTTTTCAATCACCAGTGAAATTTTATTCATTGAATTCAAACTTACCTGTATTTATTATTGTTGATAAAAATATATCCATCTTTGAAATGATAACCCACTAATTAATAATTCTTAAAAATAACTTCTTTTATTTCATCACACATCTAATAAACACTATGTATATTTTACTTTAATCCATCTAAAAACTTATCATTCTTTAACATTGACTTTTGGTTCCACACTTACGAATCTATGATTACCATACTTGTAATTCCCACAAATGGAGTCATTACCCCTTTTAGAGAATAGAATGGAGTAAAACTATCATCCTCATCTGTTTAATATCCTAAATAGTTATTATTTCAATTTTTTTCCTATGACTAATCCACAATCTCTATTATGTTCCTTTTACTACTCTGAGAGGTAGTCATCGTATGGATGACTACTGCTTTGAGTATTTCAAGCAATATAGGTACATGTTCACAAAAAATGGAGGATGGGTTCCAAACAACAAAATGTTATGATAACTGTTTGGAAGATGAGATGGTGAGGATGAAAATTTTCTATAACTTTCACCTTTGGATGAATTCATAGGATGACACCTACCATAGTGGAGTAATTATTTTCTAAAAATAAATTAGCCATTTTCTTCAAATAATACTGGAATTCTTTGAAACAATCAAATGTTGAGTTTCCATTATTAGAATTATATATAATTTTCACCATTGATAATTAATATCTTATGTGTATTTGTTCATTTTTTGCACAAAATGAATATTTTATGAACCCAATAGGATATGTTTACTTTCTCTTGGATGATTAAAAGATTCAATCTAATGTATCTTATATTCTCCTCACCCTCCTCACTCATTTATTGATTGTTTAGTGAGATCTATTTTCCTATTTTTATCATCATTATTGCTTTACCGTTGGCATATCCCAATGGTCAACAATGTCTGCATAGTAAAATCATTATCCATAGAATTAATTTATTATTTCATAATTATGTTTAATTTATTTCTTTTTTTCGTATTACACGTATAATAATATTTCGTTATACAAGTGGATTCTTTTGTTCGATATGGGGTGATTTGTTCGAAGCTGATCATGCTCATGAGGGATTGGACTTTGAGCATGCAACTAAGATAATCATAATAAAGAAATGTGTTCGTAATTCATAAAACCATTAAGAAAAGAATAATTCCTTATATTTATTTAATTCATTTTTTCATCATTTTATATACTATTTGTAATTTTATTTCTATATCATTTTTATCTAATACTTATTTAGTTTTTTAATATATCTTTTGGGAATTAATATTTCTCTTTCAACTATCTACAACAAGATACAATATAGATAAATTATTCTTTCTACCTATAAAACAATGTTTTCCATTTTCATTGTCTTTTTTGGTTTAACTGCCAACACTGTATATTGATTCGATGTTGTTAGATCAAAAACCATTATCCTTGTTGAAATCCACAAGAGTTGAGGAATATCATGTGCCTATTATGGTGAATTCTCGTGATATAATGGGCACATATGCTTCCTCTTATCTTCTGAATTTCAACAATAAGAAAAAAATTCATTTAACAACATCGAGTCGATATATAGTGCTAGAAGTTATACATATAAAGACAATGTCAATGTGTCTACATTGGTAGTTAGTGTTTTTTGAGACTTTGGGATTTGTAGTAATCAAACGCACCTCAATCTGACACACAGTGTGATCGGTAGGACCCCAAGTGCTTCTTTTTATTTAAAATTGACATTAATTTTAGTAAAAAGTACAACTGACACACTCAAAACTGAGAAAACAAATTCCTATTATTTTTATACTTTAGGAAAATAATCCACATGTCATGACACAATGTGTCTGTTATCAGTTTAAAATCAATAATTTAGTTCATTAAATTTCACTCATTGAAAACAAATCAAATGAACTTATATTTTCTTTATAATTTAGGAAATTGATTAATAATTCATTTTTGACATGGAGGAATCAATATTTCATCAAATAGATACATGATGTGATTGATATGGGTCAAAGTGTGCGTTTCTAGTTTAAAATGACATTTTAGTAAAAAAAAGTTACATACTCAAAACTGAGACAATGAATTTATATCATTTTCATACTGTACGAAAATTATTCATAAGTTATTTTCTACATGTAGGAATCATCCGAACCTCAATCTGATGCATGGTGTGATCGGTATGACTCCAAGTGTGTCTTTTTATTTAAAATTGGCATCAATTTTTTGTAAAAAGGATAACTGACCTAATCAAAACCAAGAAAACACATTCATATTTTTTTAATACATCTTTAAAATGATCTATAAGTCATTTGGGATGTGATAAAATAATCTGAATCTCAATTCGATGCACGGTGTGACCAATATGACTCCAAGTAATTATTTCAATTTAAAATTGAAATTAATTTTAGTAAAATAGACAACTGACTTACTCAAAACTAAGAAAAAATACGCATATTATTTTTATACTTTAATAAAACAATCTATAAGACATTTTTTAAAATTTAGGAATCATCTTCACCTCAATCAGATACATGATGTGCTTTGTATGACTCAATATGTATGTTATCAATTTAAAATCAATATTTTACTTTAAAAAATTTTACTCTCTAAAAAATGGTAAAATATAGTTGAATTTTATTGATAATTTAGTGGATTTATTCCTAAATAATTTATGAAATTTATTAATTGTTCTAACGTTAAACTAATACACAATGTGATTTGTATGATCCAAATGGGTGTTTCAATTTTAAAAAGACATTTTTGTAAAAAAAGACAAGTGACATAATTAAAACTGATAAAAAATATTCATATTTTTTTGATAAATTTAGAAAATAATCCATAAGTCATATGGGACATGTAAGAATCAGCTGCACTTTAATCTGATGCATGGGGTGATCGGTATGACTCTAAGTGCATCTTTATTTAAAATTGACATCAATTTTAGTAAAAAGGATAATTTCCCTACTCAAAACCAAAAAAACACATTAATATTGTTTTGATACATTAATAAAATGATTAATAAGTCATTTTAGACATGTATTATTCATCCACGCCTCAATCAGACGCACGGTGTGACCGGTATGACTCCTAGTGCATCTTTTTATTTCAAATTGACATTAATTTTAGTAATAAGGAAAACTGACCAACTCAAAACCAAGAAAACACATTCGGATTGTTTATATACATTAGGAAAATGATCTATAAGTCATTTTTTATGTGTAGTAATTAGTCTCACTTCAATCAGATAAACAATGTTCCAAGTATGACTCAATGTGTCCATTATGAGTTTAAAATCGACATTTTAGTTCAAATAAGTATCACTCACTAAAAACTGAGAAAACATGCTCATATTTTCTTGATAATTTATGAAATAGATACATAAGTCATTTTTGACATGTATGAATCATTCTAAAGTAAAAAATAATACCCAATGTGATCGATATGATTCAAAGTGTGTGTTTCAATTATAAATTGACATTTTAGTAAAAAAGAAAAGTGTCTTACTCAAAATTGAGAAAACACATTCATATTATTTTTATAATTTATGACAATTATCCATAAGACACTTGGTATGTATAAGAATTTATCACACCACAATCTAATACACGATGTGACCAGTATGACTCAAAGTGCATATTTTTATTTAAAATTGACATCAATTTTAGTAAAATGGACAACTAACCTACTCAAAACTGATAAAACTCATTCAGATTGTTTTGATGCTTCAAAAAAAATCCAAAGGTCCTTTTTGACATGTAGGGATCATCCACAACTCAATATAATACACGTTGTTCCTTGTATGACTCAAATTATCCATTATCAGTTTAAAATCGATATTTTAGTCCAAAAAGTGTCACTTGCTGAAACTGATCAAATGCGCTTGAGTTTTCTTGATAATTTAGGAAAATTATTCATAACTCATTTGTGATTTGTAGTAATATTTCCCATGTCAAACTGATACATGAAGTGATCAGAATGACTCAAAGTGAGTATTTTAAGTTAAAAATGATATTTTAGTAAAAAAAGACAATGGACATACTTAAAACTAAGTGAACACATTCGAATTGTTTTGATACATTCGAAAAATGGTCCATAATTCATTTGATACATTTATGAATTAGTCATACCTCAATCCGACCCACGGTGTGACTTGTATGACTCAAAGTTTATATTTTTATTTAAAATTGACATCAATTTTAGTAAAATGGATAACTGACCTACTCAAAACTGAGAAGACATATTCATATTGTTTTAATATTTTAAAAAAATGATCCAAAAATCATTTTTGATGTGTATGAATCATTTATATATCAATACGATGCAATATTTGTCCACTATGACTCAAAGTTTCCATTATTAGTTTAAAATTGATAATTTATTTTAAAAAGTGTCACTCATTGAAAACTGATCAAACACGCTCTGATTTTCTTCCAAATTTAGAAAAACAATTCATAATTCATTATTTATGTTTAGGAATCAGTTTTGATGTAAAATTGAAACACAATGTGATCGGAATGAGTCAAAAGTGCATGAATCATGTTTAAAATGAAATTTTAGTAAAAAATACAACTAACATACTCAAAACCGTGAAAACACATTCAGATTGTTTTGATACTTTAGGAAAATGATTCACAAGTCATTTAAGACATTTTGGAATCAACCTCACCACAATTTGACACATGTTGTGACCATTATGGCTCCAAGTTAGTCTTCTTTTTTAAAATTGACATCAATTTTAGTAAAATTAACACTTTATATTAATTTATTTCTTTATATTATTTCTAACATAAGAATTATTTTCTTATACAAGTGTGTATTTTTCTCAAGTATGGATGGTTTTTTTATCAATAGAAAGAGTTAGGGTTAGGATTAAAATAAAAAGTAACATTGTTGTTTTTGAATGTATACATTAATTTGTATTTCTGTAATTGTATAAACAAATATTTTAAATTTCTATAATATAGTTTTTTTCTTGTATTTTTTTTGAATTTAAATTCATTTAAACTCTATTTTGGTAATTATTTTTATATTTGGTGTGTTTTTGGTGTTGTGGTTTGATGTTACAACACATTTCTCTAGTGCTGTGAAACGCACGGCCAATTGTCGCCTATCGACCGGTCAAAATTCCGGTGCTCTGCTAATGTGTATAGCAGCACTCGGGTCGAATCCTCGGCGATGATACTTTGTAATAGTCATTTGTTTTTAGTTGATTGTATTTTGATTAGGGGGGTTTGTTTTCAGAGCTTAATTGAAATGATTTATGGATGATGTTTGATTTACCAAATTGATAAAGATTGGGGTGAGTTCATCATTGGGGAGTGAAGCATGTGATATCCTTGATCCTTAATTTGTATTGCATTAAATTAACACCCATGTCATAAGTTGACGTTGATTGGAATTACTAAGTGTGAAGGCTTTAATCCAAGCCTTAACTTAACTTAGGGTTCTAATCTCAATCAAAACTTATTTATGGTAGTGTATTTATGGTTCCAATAATCCATGGAAACCACTCGTTAAACAAAACATATCATTAATCCATGACATATTAAGTTTAACATACACAATATTAATTTAAAGAATACTCATCGAGCAAAACTCTCAATCACTTAACATCCCCAAATTATAACTCACCCCAATGAGATATTTACTCAGCCATTTGGATGTTTAATATTCTGGTTAAAATAATTATGATGATAAATTAAGAATAGAAGAAAAAGAAAGGGATTAGAAAAGAGTGGTATGTTGACACACACACACGAACGATGATGATAATTAAAAACGGATTTTCGATTGAATGAGGAAGCAAAATAAGGGAAGGGTATTGAACTGAATTTAAACTATTTTAAGAACATAAATATTAAACTACAGATGGTGGATGAGAATAAGAGATATTGAAGAAGTAACTTGCATTAAAACAGAATTACAAAGAAATAGAATTACAAGATTACAAAAATGAAGAACACAAAAGTAAGTGAAAACAAAGAGAGGAGGAAAGGTCTATCAAGTGAAAACTTGAGTATGGAAGTTCCTCCCAAGCCTTTTTAAATGCTTTGGTCGTGCCAATATGATATCCTCTCTTCTGAAATGCCAACCCCTCTCAAGGAGAGAAGGGGAGAGTATTTATAGCCCAAGGAGTGGACTGTTTGCATTCCCAATCTGTCCCTCCACTTGCATCGCCAATTTGGCTATTCAGACAGCCGAATCGTCAAAACTCTCCTTCTTCAAAGTTTTAGACAATAATGTTGGCCTACTACTGTAAAATTATGGAGGAATTTGGACAAGTGGAGAAAAAGTTATAGCGGTTTTATTAAACAAAGTTAAACCGTCCATTTCTATCCATGCTTTTTCAATGGCCAAAATGTTAATGGATTTTTGAATAGGAATATGCCTTCAAATCTGAATGACTTCTTCAACAAAGTCGGCAGCATATATCGCCTCTTTCACACTGCAAAATCTCAGATATATTTGATGCTTAAATCATGAGATATGTCATGAATATTATACTGATATTAATTCTCAGACAGAATGGTGGGATGGACTTCAAAGCTTCATTTGGGCCCCTTGTACTTGGATTTGGGCCATGAAATTTTTATTCAAGATGAAATGTAGTGTCCCCCGAATTATGGTGGAGATTTAAGGTTTTTGGACTTCTGTATTGATCCCAGTAAATCAACCTTCAAGGCTGGTCCAGTTTGTTCACAGATTCTTTGGTCTTGTGTGTGAGGACCATATGACCCTTCAAATGGCAGAATTGGATCATGGTTTCCTTCTAATGAAATGTTGTATATTGAAAGTAGAATCCTACAGATCAAGAAACAAACAATTTGGATCAGTATAGTGACAGTTATAATTAAAACATTAAACTGACTCAATTGGACTACTTCTAAAAATGCTCAAATATTATACTTAATATTAAAACATTAATATTTCACACAAATTATGCACATTTTATATAAAATAAGTAAAGGGGGAATATAATAAGTCATGAAAATATTAATAACATCAACTCCCCCACACTTAGATTTGCGTGTGTCCTCATGTGCAAAAAATATAAAAACAAAATCATTTTCACTCACCAACAAATATTAAAATTTTTTTTTCTCCAATCAGGGGAGGTTTAGACTATTTCACTCATCCATATTGAATTCCATCACAAATTTGGTTCACAATAATGCATCAGAAAAAATTCATTTTTTCATGTTCAAGGTTTGAATTGGAAAATGTAGGCACTCAAAACTTACTCCTCTCAAGATGATAAAAATGTATTTTAGGAGGTTCACTCATTCACCAACAAAAAGTGAAAATCAAGAGTTTGTAAGAGCTCTCAGATTCCATTCCCAAATCTAATGTGTAAAAAAATCAAGAGGTCTTTTAAAGGGTTTTTCAGTGGCTATGGGACGGTAGTTATATAATGTCCAAAGGAAAAGAGGGGTTAAAAACACCAACATGGAAAAATCAATGCACATTTTTTTTTAAATTTGATTTGAAAGGAAATAGAAACACATATTTACAAGGGCATGAATGTGTGATGAATGAAAAGTGAGGGAGATAGAAAATGGAATAGGGTGAGATGATGGAATATGTACAACATGGAAGACTTCCAATAATTACACAATACAAGATGATTCAAGTGTTCTTTTTTTTCTCTTTTTGCTCTTTTTTTTCGAAAGTTGTGCTTGAAACAAGTCTCACAGTCATCTCCCAACCCATGTTTGATCTTCTCATGGAAATAATTTTAGTAGTTATAACACAATCAAAGGTTGATGATGAATGATTTTTGACCCACCCAAGACACAACCCATTCCTTTTTTTTCATTTTTTTTTAATATAATTTTTTTTCATTTTTTTTGAACACTTTTCAATGACTTTTGTACAAATGACAATTACACATATACACCCCAAAGCTCACAGAATTACAACCTCTCCCCCACACTGGAATGGATGCTTGCCCTCAAGCATATGATGACACATTGGAAATCAATGAAAGTACGCCCAAAAATGAAGTCCATTCCCCCCCCCCACTTAAATTTCATTAAATTGTACAATGAAAATCCATGAAGATTTTGGGTGGGACAAGGTATTAGGCTTGTAATGTGGCTATCAAAAGAAAGGTTTTTATTGGTTCAAAGGGGCTTTCAAAAGTAGGATCAATGTAAGGGTAACGGGAGGCTATTTGGCTATTCTGAGTCTCATGTGGCTTAGAAAATGCCTCTATCATATTAATGCACACAAAAGATGGAAATTCAGCTCGAAGGTCCAAAAACTCAAGACTCACAATCAGTGGTGAAGACACACAATGAAAAAGATGGCCATATATGACCTTGGCATGAAGGCTAATGTTAATCCTCACGGTAGGGGAGAATCATTTCCACCAAAAAATGTTCATTCAAAATGTTTGTTATTGACACAAAATTGTTTACCCAAGTCTGAGATAAAAATTCAATATATTTGAGTTTAAAACAAGAATTTTGACTCCCCAAAATGGTTGGACAGAATTTCAATATTGGATGATGAGTAATTATGACACCCCTTTTTTTCAATTTTCATTTTTTTTAATTAATTTTTTTAAATTTTTTTATTTTTAATGAAACATCCACACAAAAGAGAAAATAGAAAAAAGGTTGTGGAAGAATGTTGTAAAAAAAATGAGAGGGAGAGAGGAAGAAGAAGAAATAGAGAGAAGAAGAGAGGGAAGATAGATTGAGGAGAGAGAGAGTTAAAGGGAAAGAGGTGCCCCCTGGTTTGGATTTGGCGGGTCTCCATCCAGTGGTGGTTCTATTGAAGTGGATGGGGTTTCGATGGAAGTCGACGTGGTTCCTGGATTGTGAGGCCTCTCATGGCGATGCTTTAACCGATGTCCGTTAACTGTGAATGTTCTTTTTGAAGAAGGGTCTTCGACTTGCACTGCACCAAATGGGTAAACATTAGTAATAATAAAAGGTCCATCCCAATGAGAATTCAGCTTACCTGGGTGAAGTCGAAATCGAGAATTGAAGAGCATTACCTTTTCACCTTCATGAAATACCTTTTGAAGAATGTTCTTGTCATGGAGTGACTTTTCCTTTTCTTTGTAGAGAATGGAGTTCTCATACGAATCGAGTCGAAGCTCCTCCAATTCAGTCAACTGCAACAATCTTTCTTCACCATATTTTTCACAATCAAAATTACAAGTTTTGACAGCCCAAAATGACTTATGTTGGATTTCAACTGGTAAATGACAGGCTTTACCAAAAACTAGCCTAAATGGAGACATCCCAATGGGTGTCTTATAGACTGTTCGATAGGCCCAAAGTGTTTCACCAAGTCTATCGGGCCAGTCTTTTCTTGTGGGCTTAACAATTCTTTCAAGCACTCTTTTCACTTCTCTGTTAGAAAGTTCAGCCATTCCATTTGTTTGAGGGTGATATGTAGTGGATGTTTTATGTACAACCCCATTCTTTTTCAAAAGTGACTCCATGGTTCTATTATAGAAATGAGTTCCTAAGTCACTTATCAAAGCACGTGGTGTTCCGAATCGATGGAAGATATGGGTTTTGAGGAACTCACTCACAGTTTGAGCATCATATTTCCTAGTGGGTTTGGCCTCGACCCACCTAGAAACATAGTCAACAGCAAGTAGAATGTAGGATAATCCATTGGAAGGGGGAAAAGGTCCCATGAAATTGATTCCCCAAACATCAAAAAGCTCACAGAAGATTAATGTCTTTTGAGGCATTTCGTTTCTTTTGGAAATTGTGCCAAACTTTTGGCAAGTGGGACATGATTGACAGAACTCGTGTGAGTCCTTGAAGAGTGAAGGCCAAAAGAATCCAGAATCTAGGACCTTTCGAGAAGTCCTTTGTGGTCCAAAGTGGCCACCTCCAGGCATTGAGTGGCAGAATTCCAAGATGGAGGATTGTTCAATTTCATCAACACATCTCCTAATTACCATGTCAGCCCCAGTTTTCCAAAGTTTATTATCTTCCCAAAAATAATGCTTTGAATCACTTTTCATCTTTTCTTTTTGTTCTTTTGACAAATATTCAGGGAAAACACCAGAAACCAAGTAATTGACAATTGGGGCATACCATGGTAACTTTGGAGTGAGAGATGAGAGGTGTTCAGTTGGAAATTCAGGATCAATTATTTCAGAATGAGAAGAATTAGAAATTCTACTCAGGTGGTCAGCCACAGGGTTTTCTTTTCCAGGTTTATCTTTTATCACAAGGTCAAACTCTTGGAGCATTAAAATCCATATTATTAGCCTTGGTTTGGAATCACTTTTCTTAAGTAAGAACTTTAATGTTGAGTGGTCTGTGAAGATGATGATTTTGGCACCTAAGAGATAGGGCCGGAATTTATCCAAGGCAAAAACCACAGCTAAAAGTTCTTTTTCAGTCACAGTGTAGTGTGATTGAGTTTCATCCAATGTTTTTGAGGCATAAAAGATGACATGAGGAATGTTTTCTCTTCTTTGACCAAGAACAGCCCCAATGGCCCTATCAGAAGCATCACACATCAATTCAAATGGTAAGGACCAATCTGGGGGTTGGATTATTGGAGCAGATGTGAGAGAAGATTTGAGTTCAATGAAGGATCTCTTGCAAGCCTCATCAAAATTGAATGTGACATCATTTTGAAGTAAACGAGTGAGTGGGAAGGAAATCTTGCTGAAGTTCTGAATGAATCGCCGATAGAAACCGGCATGACCAAGGAAGGACCGAATGTCTCGAACTGATTTGGGTTCAGGAAGTGATTGGATCACCTCAATTTTGGCTGGATCAACTTGGATACCCTCTTGAGAAATTATGTGCCCTAGAACAATCCCATTTGAAACCATGAAGTGACATTTTTCAAAATTCAGCACAAGGTTGCACTTGACACACTTTTGAAGGACCAAAGAGAGTGAATGTAAGCAAGATTCAAATGACTCGCCATAAATGGTAAAGTCATCCATGAAGACCTCCATGAAATTCTCAATGAATTCAGAAAAGATACTCATCATACACTGCTGGAATGTTGCAGGAGCATTACAAAGGCCAAAAGGCATTCACCTATAGGCATAGGTTCCAAAGGGGCAAGTGAATGTGGTCTTTTCTTGGTCTTGAGGTGCGATTGGAATTTGGAAGTAGCCAGTGTAACCATCAAGAAAGCAATAGTGTGACTTTCCAGCCAATCTCTCAATCATTTGGTCACAGAAAGGAAGTGGGTAGTGATCTTTTCGTGTTTCAGCATTCAATTTGTGATAATCGATGCACACACGCCATTTGTTTTTCACTCGAGTTGTGACCACTTCTCCATGTTCATTTGTGACAACTGTTATCCCGCCCTTATTAGGAATGACTTGAATTGGACTAACCCATTCACTATCAGAAATTGGGTAGATAATACCAGCTTGAAGAAGCTTGGTAATCTCTTCCCTAACTACCTCAAGTATGAGTGGATTGAGTCTTCTTTGAGGTTTCCTAATTGGTTTGGATGATTCCTCTAGATGGATGTGATGCATGCAAAGGCCAGGGTTGATTCCTGGAATATCCTCTAGGGTCCAACCTAAGGCATTTTTTTTCCTCTAACACTTGAACAAGTTGGGACTCCTCAGTTTCAGAAAGTGAAGCAGAGATAATGACAGGGTGGGAGGGATCATGGAAAAGGAATGCATACTTGAGGTGTGAAGGAAGTGGTTTTAGATCAATTTCAGCCTTGATTTGAGAGATAGACAAGTTAGGAGCAGGAGAACGGATTCCAGATGGGTTTGGATCATTTTCCTCAACATTGTCCAAGGTGGAGCAGTAGAGATCAGAGTTGATGTGGGATTCAAGAGAGTTTTCAAGTTCCTCTAGATTGATGGAGTCTATGAATGAGAGGTCCACATCAACTTCACCATTTATGACTTTGTTAATCATGGTTCAGATTTCACAAGATCCTTTATCATTAGAACATGAAGAACATGGTGGATTGGGGTTTTATTGAATCTTAGAAGTGTCCTCAAAAGCATGGATTGAGAATGCAGAGTGATCCTCAGATGGGTATCGAATGGCTTGCAAAATGTTGAACAAGACCAGTTGGTCACCGAATTCCATGGATAAGATTCCTGAATGGACATCAATCTTGGTTCTCGCAGTCATGAGGAATGGTCTTCCTAGAATTAGGGGAGATCGAGAAGAGGTCGTCTCACCTTCCATGTCAAGGACATAGAAATCAGCTGGGAAGATAAGATCATTGACCCGAACAAGAACATCCTCAATTATCCCCTCAGGACTGGTAGTGCTTCGATTGGCTAATTGAATGACAAAACCCGTTGGGTGCAAGGGAACTAGACCAAGGTTGGAGAAAATGGATTTGGGCATGACATTTATTGAGGCTCCAAGGTCTATGAGTGCATCATCAAAGTTGGAAATCCCTATTTGACATGGGACCGGGAAGGTCCCTGGATCTTTGCACTTCATGGGAATGGATTGTTGGGTTGAAACATTTTCAATGTTCCTAAGTTGCCTCTTATGGGTGCAAAATTCCTTAAGAAACTTGGCATACTTAGGGATTTGTTTGATGGAATCTAAGAGGGGGATGTTCACTTCAACACGTCTAAACATGTCAAGCATTTCAGGATCAGGTTCAAAGGACTTCTTAGGCTTGGAGATGGCTTGAGGAAAAGGAATTGGGTTCCTTATAGGAATGGAAGGAGGTGAAGGAGTGGATTCAAGTTCCTTTTCCAGCTTTTTGTTCTTTTCATTTTCTAGATCAACATCGAAAGGGGAGGTATAGAAATCAGCATGGGGCATAACAATTTGCTTTCCCGATCTAAGTGCAATTGCACTTACATTACCATTAGGGTTGGGTAATGGTTGAGCTGGGAGTTGGGATGAATTGGATGGTTGTTTCTGGCTAAGGTAGGATGCAAGTTGACCTATTTGGGTTTCAATGTTCTTGAGGCTAGAATGGGTGAAGGAAGAATGATCCTCTATAGCACTTTCCCATGGTTGTTTAGAAGAAGAGGCTTGTCCCAAATTTGGTTGGCCTTGATTTTGATTCTTGGGAAAGCGATTGTATTGGGTGGGGAATTGGGAAGGCTCGTTAGGATAGTGGAATCCAGGAGGAGGATTGTTCCTTTGGGGTTGAGGAACAAAAGGATACGGTTGATGGATGTTACCACCACTTTGACCATATTGGAACTGGTTTGGATTTTGATGAGGGAACTGAGGAGGATGAGAAATGGGATTACCATACCTCATAGGTGGGTTAAAGGTAGAAGAGAAGGGCTCAGAGTGGGGTTGGTTGAAGTTTCTAACAAACTGACCTGATTGTTGAGGGTTGAAGTTTCGCTGAGCATATGCCGTATTGAGCTCCATTGGACTAGATGAATCAGATGGATCATCTTGAAGTTGTGGACATGTGTCATTCGGATGAGATGGAGAGTTGCAGATTCCACAATTCTTGATAGGTCCAGGGAATAGTGACTATGGAGAAGATGAGGTTGGGGCTTTGGTAGCCACCGCTAGTTGACGCACAAGACCTGTAAGTTCACTCATCCACTCAATCATCTTGTTGGGCTTTATGGATTGATTCTCTTGGGCTTGTTTCACTTGAGCATGTGCTCGAGTATGGAATTGCTGCGTGTTTGTAGCCATGTTGCTTATGAGTTCTCGTGCAGCTGCAGGAGTTTTATCAATAAGAGCACCACCACTTGCGGCATCAATGAGAGTTCGCTCCATAGCCAATAACCCCTCATATAAGTATTGGATCAGGAGTTGGTCAGGGATTTGATGGTGTGGACAAGTTTCCACAAGCTTTTTGAACCTCTCCCAATACTCATGGAGTGATTCATTAGGGAATTGACGGATGCCGCTTATTTCCTTTCGGATAGAAGCTGTTCGAGAAGCGGGAAATAACTTCTCAAGGAAAAGTCTCTTCATGTCAACCCATGAGTTTATGGAACCAGGTGGGAGGTAGTAGAGCCAAGACTTTCCAGAATCCGCTAGGGAAAAGAGGAAAGCTCTAAGCTTGATTTGTTCTTCAGAAACCCCTTGAGGCTTCATGGTAGAGCATAATACTTGGAACTCTTTAAGGTGAAGATGTGGATCCTCAGCGGCTAGCCCGTGAAAATGAGGGAGAAGATGAATCAAACCTGATTTGAGTTCGAAGTCAGCTTCAATGTTTGGATATTGAATACCAAGAGGTTGGTAATTCATATCAGGGGCAGTAAGTTCTTTCAATGTTTTTCCCCTAGGATTGGCCATATCTAATTCAATTGGTAGGGCAATGATTGGTTCTTGGGTGATTTGGTTATCCCTAATGGTCCTCCTAAGTCGACGAAGAGTTCTATCAATTTCAGGGTCAAACAAATCCGAGGGATTGTTTGTAAGGCTACGGGGCATTCAGAGAGATTTTGGAAGAAAGAGGAAGATGGGTTTTTCTTTGTATTTTTTTCAGTTTATGATTTTTATGAGAAGACGGGTTTTTCTTTGTGATTTTTTCAATTTTTTTAAAATTTTGTATTTTTTTTGGGTTTTTTTTACAATAACCAGAAATGAATGACTACTTAAAGCACCATCCCCGGCAACGGCGCCATTTGAAACGCACGGCCGATTGTCGCCTATCGACCGGTCAAAATTCTGGTGCTCTGCTAATGTGTATAGCAGCACTCGGGTCGAATCCTCGGCGATGATACTTTGTAATAGTCGTTTGTTTTTAGTTGATTGTATTTTTATTAGGGGGTTTGTTTTCAGAGCTTAATTTAAATGATTTATGGATGATGTTTGATTTACCAAATTGATAAATATTGGGGTGAGTTCATCATTGGGGAGTTAAGCATGTGATATCCTTGAGCCTTACTTTGTATTGCATTAAATTAACACCCATGTCATAAGTTGACGTTGATTGGAATTCCTAAGTGTGAAGGCTTTAATCCAAGCCTTAACATAACTTAGGGTTCTAATATCAATCAAAACTTATTTATGGTAGTGTATTTATGGTTCCAATAATCCATGGAAACCACTCGTTAAACAAAACATATCATTAATCCATGACATATTAAGTTTAACATACACAATATTAATTTAAAGAATACTCATCGAGCAAAACTCTCAATCACTTAACATACCCGAATTATAACTCACCCCAATGAGAGATTTACTCAGCCATTTGGATGTTTAATATTATGATTAAAATAATTATGATGATAAATTAAGAATAGAAGAAAAAGAAAGGGATTAGAAAAGAGTGGTACGTTGACACACACACACGAATGATGATGATAATTAAAAACGGATTTTCGATTGAATGAGGAAGCAAAAGAAGGGAAGAGGATTGAACTGAATTTAAACTATTTTAAGAACATAAATATTAAACTACAGATGGTGGATGATAATAAGAGATATTGAAGAAGTAACTTTCATTAAAATAGAATTACAATGAAAGAGAATTACAAGATTACAAAAATGAAGAACACAAAAGTAAGTGAAAACAAAGAGAGGAGGAAAGGTCTCTCAAGTGAAAACTTGAGTATGGCAGGTCCTCCCAAGACTTTTTCAAGGCTTTGGTCATGCCAATATGATATCCTCTCTTCTGAAATGCCAACCCCTCTCAAGGAGAGAAGGGGAGATTATTTATATCCCAAGGAGTGGACTGTTTACATTCCCAATCTGTCCCTCCAGTTGCATCGCCAATTTGGCTATTTAGACAGCAGAATCTTCGAAAATCTCCTTCTTAAAAGATGTAGACAATAATGTTGGCCGACTACTGTAAATATATGGAGTCATTTTGACAAGTTTAGCCAAAGTTATAGCGGTTTTATTAAACAAAGTTAAACTGTCCATTTCTATCCATTCTTTTTCGATGGCCAAAATGTGAATGGATTGTTTAACAGGAATATGCCTTCAAATCCGAATAACTTCTTCAACAAAGTCGTCCGCCTATATCTCCTCTTTCACAATGCAAACTATCAGCTCTATTTGATGCTTAAATCATGAGATATGTCATGAATAGTATACTTATTTTAATTCTCGGACAGAATGGTGGGATGGACTTCAAAGCTTGATTTGGGCCCCTTGTACTTGGATTTGGGCCATGAAATTTTTATACAAGATGACACGTAGTGTCCCCCGAATTATGGTGGAGATTTAAAGTTTTTGGACTTCTGTATTGATCCCAGTAAATCAATCTTCAAGGATGGTCCAGTTTGTTCACAGATTCTTTGGGCTTGTTTGTGAGGACCATATGACCCTTTAAATGGCATAATTGGATCATGGTTCCTTCTAATGAAATGTTTTATATTGAAAGTAGAATCCTAAAAAACAGGAACCACACAATTTTGATCAGTATATAGACATTTATAATTAAAATATTAAACTGACTCAATTGGACTACTTCTAAAAATGCTCAAATATTATACTTAATATTAAAACATTAATATTTCACACAAATTATGCACATTTTATATAAAATAAGTAAAGGGGGAATATAATAAGTCATGAAAATATTAATAACATCATGCTGCAATGTGTTGTTGTAGCACATTACAGTATAGACCTTTATCTGCACTTTTAAAAGCACTGATAAAGGTACACTTTATTGGCACTTCTATAATCACTAATAAAAGTCCCTTTTTCAGTAATTTTTTATCACTGATAAGAGACCATGGATTTTAATCTCTCTCATGTAGTCATCACTTTTCTAGCACTGATAAAGTCCATTTCTAGCATTTTTAAATGACTATTTTGTAGTAGTAATTATAAGATACAAAGTATCTTCTCAAACACCATTAAATCTCTTAAAGTATTACCAAATATTTTAAGGACACTCACCACTTCACTAAGCTTTATTAATAATACATCATCAGATTATCCTTCAATCATATACATATCTCCATAATTTAATAACTAATTTTTTAAATTACCCAATTTTAGCTTTGAAATTTCCCTTGTAGAAATTTTGTATCATGTCTGAAATTACTTTTTCAATTTTGATCCTAGTATACATTAAAAACTAATTCTCAGAAAGTGAGTACAACACGGAATTTATTACATTACCATTGATCTCAAAATTATTTATAGCATCCTGACTAAAATTGGATCCTTATGAAATTGGTAAAAACACATCAGTAAAAATATCTAGAACATTCATACCTGATAAAAGTAAGTAGGGTAGTATTTTCTATTCCCAAACATTTTAATTTTTTCCATTGAATGTGTGAACTGTGTTAACTTTTACTAAATTGATATTATAGATAAAAGATATAAAAAAATAAAGAAAAGAACTCTAACTCTACTGAACATGTAACGTTGTGACCCAGATTCCACTGAATCGTTTCTCTGAGGTGGTGGGATATGAGGCCTCAAGTGTGCCTCCCAGTATTCCAGATACTATCGACTAGAAGCGAGGGTCTAGGGTGTGATAGTGGGGAGACTATTCTCTCATATCAGAGTGAGAAAAAAGTGGAAAATAGTTAAATATCATACATAGTAGTAATAAAACAGAGTCCAGAAGAAATAAATAAACTAAAATAGAACATGATGTAATAATAAATGAAACTTTTTAAAATCCTAAAAAGTTTTTCAATATAATAAAAAATTGGTCAACAAATAGGTCGACCATATAGATAAAGAAGTAAAAAAAAGAAACTGAAATAAAATTATAGGGCTCTAGTACTAACTCTAATCTAGACCACATACCTGGTTTCCAGACTCTGTCAAATTGCACCATCCAAATTATAATAACCAAATAATCATATTTGTTCTATCATGAAAATATAGGACTTATCCTTATCCACCATTCAACTCAACATTAGCCTTAAAATAAGACATAAGGTCTACATGTACATAGAGGTGCATGTTCAGGGGTGAGAAAGAATCTCAGTACGCCACCCTAACAAGAAACCTAAAAAATTTATGCTATAAGTATATGAAAATTTAACATTCTCCACTTAGCTGAAGAACAACTAAAAAGAAGGTAAAACCAATAATTTCAAACCATAGTTGAACCTGAGGTCCGTAATCCCCACCAACTAGGAAAGTGCCACCCTGGATGTCTATATCTATATATGTATACATGTATAGTTCTATACCAATAAACATATACATAAATATTAACATTCATGATTAAGTGAATGAAATCACATAAAATCAATATCTTTTTACCCTTGGTTCCATAATCTCTATCAACTGGACATCATGTTCAAGGCATTGAGTTGGACATCATTCCACTCAATTCATGTATCGTTAGGTAAATTTATGGGTTCGGAATCCAAAAGGACATATACCTGCATTGGCCAACACTGGCTATGTCTTTGAGTAAGCTATATCACCATATGGGGGGTACTCTTCCTATGACTAGGTTTACCTATAATCGCCTCCAATAACCATAAGGATACCATATATCGATAGTTAATCCGATAATATTCACTTCAACCAACACCAACTGATACTTTTGATGCTACCGAGATTATTTTTGCCTTTTTTACTTTGGAACTTGTATTGTATATGAATTTAGTGTAACTATTTTGGATATTTTATTAGAAACATGTGACATGCATAATTATATTTTTATGATAAGACTTTTAGTTTAGTTTATACTATAATTATTCCATTATTTATTTTTTTGAATGGTATTACTACTTCTGTTACTTATATGATATTTTCACTATGTTTCACTCTGTTAATGAGGTAATAGTATCCCCACTGACTCACCCAGGACATTGATACTATTCTATAGCCTTAGGAATTTGGGTAGATGCACTTGACACCATGTTAAGTGGAATCTGGGTTCAGGACATTACAAAATGGTATCAAAGGGGTATTTTATAGTTTCTTTACTATTTAGTGACAATAGAAATGGATAAGAATTAAATGGAGTTTGGTAATTAGATGTTCCTAGGAGTACCTACCCCACAAATAAGAAAAATCCAAATTGCCTTGAATGGAAAGTATTATATTCTAGATTTTTGGGAATTATAGTTGATTTGATTACACTGTTGGGTGATGCACTTGATTTATGTTATTATTATTTATATGATTATATGTTATATTATGTTGAAACCTGATGAGATGTGGGTAAGATATCTCATGAATTATATAGTAACCTTATAGATTTCACATGTTATGCATTATGCCATTCTATTTAGGATGCATTACTGATTAAATGTTGTTGTGATATGTTCTATGGTATATTTTTCTTCTATTGTGTCTGGTATATTGTGATATATTATGGTGTGAAATAGATAAACGGAAATCTTTAGTCCCTGAGGTGTATGAGACCTCTTGTATTGGAATTCAGTGGATCATGGTTCGACCTGAAAGTGAAATGTGTTGGATTGTACAATGAATGGATGTCATGATTTGATCCTAGAGGTGTATAGGCCCTCTTGGATTGGAATTTAGTGTACCATTGGTTTACCCTTCTAAAAGGAATGTGATAAATAAAAAATCAAGTGAAACTAAAATGAATTCTGATAGGGAACTAGACCATACCCAACCTTAGTAGTGGGATTATGGTAGTGTCTCTCATTTTTTGATACCGAGACCTGACCCATGGGGTAGGTAGAGGGGTTTCATCTCATAGGAAGGATGGTACCTATCCTATCTCTATTTATATCCTTTTGATATGTGAACTCATTAATTATAATGAAATGAGGTGTGTATTTGTTATTATAGAGTCATGCCACCATGATGACCTCAAGTTGTACGCTAAGACGTTGGCAATGATCATACCCCAAAGGTGGTAGGATTTAGGCTACCAGTGGATCCTTCAGTCATGATAGTTGTGGCACCATGAGTTATAGTAGAAATAGTTATTGATGCACAACTTCATGATGGGTCATTAATATTCATACAAACCATTTAGGGAGCATCGCGACCTTCCCGAGCTTTGGAAAAGTTGATGCATGAGTTTAAGCAGTAGTACATGCCCATGTTTTCAGGGGGTGGTAGGTCACCAGCTATGGAGTCATGGATAGAGTCCATGTTTTATATCTTCGAGCACTTAGAGACACCTCCTCAGAGGAGGGTAAATCTCACTGCGTATATTTTTTGTGACTTTTACAAGATATGGTGGGATGTTATCACTCATAATGATCTTCATCAGGAGATAACCCAGATGGAGTTTCATGTGCCCTTTTATGACAATTTCTATCTTGATACAGTGAGGGAAGATAGATTATCGAAGTTCTAACATCTAGAGAAGGGTGAGCTAGTATTCATGGAGTACTTGGCGTGTTTTACTAGGCTCCAGTTCTTTATACCTATTATGATGGGTGACAAGTTATCGAAATCTAGGAGATTTAACAATGGTCTTAGATACGACCTTCGATAACAAGTAAATGTATTCTACCAGGATATTGTATCTTTGATACTGAATTAGGCACTGATCATAGAGTGTACCTTGAGGGAATCTGGAGGTGAGATCTCGGGCATCTTGACATCGAGATCTGTAACTGCATCGACCGCTAGTAGGAAGTGTCGTCTGGAGCTTCCACACGGTGATACTAACAATCATAATATCTCTTAAGGTAGCTAGTTCAGGTTCTACTTGTGTGGTAGGTTGGGACATACGAGGCCACAATGTACAAGGTACCCAGTCAAGTGTCGTTCCTATAGAAAGATGGGTCATCTATAGAAAATTTCCACTAGCAACTAGTGAGAGAGGGTCTACACCAACTCCACATTTAAGAGTAAGGTCATCGGCTTCTCATTAGGCTAGGACATGGAGTAAAGTATACTGATCAGGCTGTGGTGGTGGTCATGGTCATGGTAGCTATACCCCAGGTTAAAAGTGACAACAGGGTGGATCATCTTAGGGTATCTAGGTAGTGTCATAGGGCCATAGTAAAGTCCAGTTATATGTAGTGCAATAGACCCATCAGGAGTATGATTTATGACCTTCTACTATCAGCAGTACTATTTTAGTAGCCTCTATTTTAGCATCAACACACTTATATATAGGTTCTTCACATAGATTTATATTTGAGAATGTTGTGGATATCCTTCAAATATATGTTTATGCTTCTAATGGCATTATGATGCTATAAAATAAAATAAGTATCAATATGGAAGGAGTGAATTGATGTAGGGAGTTCCCCCTTGAGATAGGCAGGTTTCACCTTGTATGGTACCACTAAATCCTCGAGATGACTTGTTTTGATTTCATTCTTAATATGTATTGGTTTGTACCCTTTATATACTTTATTGATTTCTATCACCACATGGTGATGATCACTTCACCAGAGGAAAGAGAGTTTACATATAAATGGGATGTTTAGGCAATCCGAGATGGACCCAATCATCATGGACTGGGTGGGATGATGGATCAGATTGAGAGTTTTTTTTGAGATGATCAAGGAACATGTCAGGATGGTTTCCCTCTAGTAGTTTATCATTTCTAGGACATCATCCCAGATGACATTTCATGATTTTCCCCAGTGAGAGAGGTGGAGTTCTCTATTGATCTAGTTTCAGGGGCTACATTGGTATCCATTCCTCCTTACAGGATGGCTATGAAGAAGTTACAAGATCCCAAGAGGTAGCTAGAGGATTTATAGAGAAAGGGTTTCAACTAACCCAGAACTTCTCTATGGGGTTCATCCACCCTTTTTATGAAAAATTTATATTGTACCCTTAGTCTATGTGTTGATTATCAGAAGTTGAACCAGTTAATGGCTAAAAACTGGTATCATCTTCCATGGATAGATGATATCTTCAACCAATTCCAATGATCTAGGGTCTTCTCAAATATTTATTTAAGATTTGGTTACCATCAAGTACATGTTATACCATTATACATACCTTTCATATCTTTCTGAAAGAAGGTATGGTATTTATGAGTATTTGGTTATGTCATTCGGTCTCACGAACATGCCAGCAATCTTCATCACACTGATGAGCTGAGTGTTCCATCCTTACCTTTATTCGTTTGTCATGGTTTTAATTGATGCTATATTAGTGTATTCTCACAATCAACATGGCCATGCTAAACATATTGAGATCATTTTGAATACACTGAGAGAGAACCAATTATATGCTAGGTTCATAATGTGCTACTTTAGGATAGATCAAATTCACTTCCTAGGTCACGTCATGTCTAATAAGTCATGTTAGTGGACACAGATAAGGTGAGAGAAGTAGTTACCTAGGAGCATCCCAAAAACATATTTGAGGTGCAGAGTTTCTTATGGATGGATGGATACTACATGAATTAAATACAAGACTTATCATGCTTAGTACCACCATTTAAGGGATTAAATAATAAGGGTTTGTAGTATATATGGTTAGATTTCTACAAGACATCCATTTAAAAGTTTAAAGGGAGATTGAATTCAATATTGATATGGATTTTTACAGAGTCGGGATAGAGTTACACTATGTACTGAAATGCATTAGTTATCGGGCTATGAATAGCTCTTATACACTGGGATTGGGTTATTGCATATGAATCTTAGCAGTTAAGGCCACATGAGTGGAATTACCCAACGTACGATCTCTATTTAGCTACAGTTTTTTATGCATTGCACTGTTGGAGACATTTCTCACTGGGAGAGCATTTTTTGGTGTTCATAGATCACAAAATCATCAAGTACATATTAATACTGTGTGATCTTAATATGAAGTAGTTAAGGTGGGTGGAATACCTTAATAATTTTAACATCAAGCCTTCCTACATGCCTAGAAAAGGAAATTTATTAGTCGATGAACAAAGTAAGAAGACTTAGATACAGGTAGTGTAGCAGGCTTGTGGATAGTGGAAACTCAAGGCATTGTTCTCTGAGATTCACTTAGAGTTGCATGATAGTCAGGGGAAGATGTTTCTATCATCCTTAGTTGTTACCTCTATACATCTAGATAGTATGAGGATTATGAATCAATAATACTCCAAAGGTCTATTTCTATGAGAGAGTATGGAAAGTGAGGACCCTCGTCTTAGATGGACCATAGGTGAGGATGAGATCCTCTGAGTACATAGTCACGTGTGGGTCTCTTCATATATGTATGAGGAGCTGATGTTGGATTTTCAGGCTTCAATTTGGGCAGTGCACCCAGGTGTCACCAAGATGTATTGATATTTACATCATCATTACTGGCATTCAGGTATTAAGAGAGATGTAGTTGGTTTTGTCATTAGATGTCCCCCCTGTCAGTAGGTGAAGATAGAACACCAATGACCAGCCATAATTTTACAGCAGGTACCCATTCCTGAGTGGAAATGAAATGAAAAAGCATTGGATTTCATGATAGAATTACTGAGGTTTCTTCAATTTAATGATTTATATGGTTTTTTTTATAGTCTCATGAAGGTTGAACATTTCCTGCATATCAAGGAAACCATCAGTGTTGATGAGATTGGAAGGTTGTACCTCGGTGGGATTATATAACTACGTGGGGTCTTGTATTCTATCATTTCAAATAGGGATTCCCAGTTTACCTCTTGATTATAGAAACACCTACAGAGGGTTTTGGGTATATAGGTGCTTTTGAGCATGGCATACCAACCCCAGACAGATCGCCAGTCAGAGTGCATGATTTGGGTTTTTGATGAAATTTTGCTGTCATGCATCCTAGATTTCAGGGGTTCTTGGGATAGGAATATACCCCTGGTTGAGTTCACCTACAATAATAGATTCCAGGATACTATTAATACGGTTCAATATGAACCTTTGTATAGTATTCCATACCAATCACCCCTATGTTGGTTGGAAGCAGGATAGAAAACTATGTCGGTACCTCATCTTGTCTAGGACACCACAGAAGAGGTGTAGTTGATTCGGAAGCAGATGAATGTAGAACAATATCATCAGAAATCTTACACTGATTTCCATAGATGGCCTCTAGATATTGAGGTCAGGGATTGGGTATTCCTACATGTTTCGCCAAGACCGGGACACAAGAGGATTATGAGACAAGGTAAGATTTCACCAAGGTATGTTGGACCAATTGAGTTTCTAGAGTGAGTTGGGCCAGTAGCCTATCGATTGTATTTATGTCATAGGAACCTAGCTATGCACAACATCTTCTGTTTTTCTTAGTTGTGATGTTACTATTCTTACCCATCTCTTGATTTTCATCCGGATGAGGTTGAGCTTCTGGAAGATGCATCCTTCGTGGATCATCCTATACAAATTTTGAATCACGGCACGAAGGTTCTCCAAGGTCTCTATGTTTATTTGGTATAGTGTTAAGGTACCAAGACCATGTACAAGATGAGAACTAGGATTCAGAGGTCGATATACGATCACAGTGGCCAGATTTGTTCTCAGACATTCTTGATCACCCTTGAGAGGGAAATTTGTGGGGGAAATGCCTTAATGGGGAAGTTTGTAAAAACCTAGTTCTTATTTAAGGTAAAGATATATTTTTTCCATAAATATCAATTTAGGTCTTAAATATGGCCTAATTTGAGTTCTCGTTGAGTCCACAGACGTCTTGTTGGTGTCTGGGGTTTTTACGGATCCCAAAAACCAAGTTTGGGGTAAAAAGAGGAGGTGCACGGTTTGTAAAACCATGCGGTTAGGTTTACATTATTAGCAGAATTGTATATATAATTTTCACATAGTTACTGTAGGGTTAGTAAATTGTGTGGGATAACTGTTTAGTTTCCCCATGGCCTACAGGAAACTATTCATAGTTTCTGTACAGTTTGAAAAAAAGTGTAGGTAAACCATGTGGCCCTGTATTTTTAATAATTTTTAATTAAATTAAAATTATTTTTAAACCTAATGTCATGTTTTTTTCACATCTCACATATAATTTCCCCTTTGGAAAGATCTCACCTTTGACTACGCTTAGATTTTAAATCTACTCTTCGTCTGATCTCTGGTTTAAACATGGTTCCTCTCCTTGGATCCATAATGGTAAGGCCTTCTTTCCATTTTACCCTTTCTCAATTCTTCTAACTATCGGTTGTGCATTTTTGTTTTGGATCATATGCCCTAATTTCTCATTCTTCATCCATTATTTAAAATTCAACCAAACCAGGATGAATCAGAGATTGATACTAGAGAAACTATATAGCAGTGACCTAAGGTAATTGTTTATGTAATTTTTGTTCAAATCCATGTTTTTTATATATGTCATCATGTAGTGTGCCCATTTTATAGGTGTCTTCTTAAATGTAAATTGAACCCTATTAACACCTATCATCATTTGGGTAATTTAATAGTATTTCTAAGGCATGCTATAAGTTTTTTACATTTATTAGGGACCACCCCATGGGTGAGTTGCCTTGAATGACCCTTTTGGGGTTTTGCCTTGGACACCCTTGAGGTGTCCCTTTATCACCTCATGGGTTTTTAAAATGAAAATTTTTATACATGGATTTGAAATGTTGTGAAATTGTAATTTAATTGGTTAAAGTTTATGGGATGGTTGACCTTCACCTTAACCCATGTGTTCTCCTACTTGTCTAAAAATTCTTGTATTAAATTTCCTTGCCCATGTGAGTAAATTAGATTCCATGACTAGAAATGATATAATTGGATTAAATTTCTCTATTTTTTTATTTTTCCCATCTGATTTATATAATAACTAAGCCATGTGATAGCTTAGTAGGCTTGTTAGGCTTGTTATAGCGGAATTGGCCATACGAGTATTTGATTGTCCTTGAATTACTAGCCCTTGTGAGTTATGTTGAGACCATTCTATGTAATAGATGGATTAAGCATTGAAATCTAGTTATCATGATATTCCCACATGAGTAAAATGATGACAAATACAAGTATTATATTGTTAATCGTGTGATTCTTGTTATATGAAATATTACTATGAGAATAAATGAAAGTCCAAGCCCTTGAGGTTGGTCCTTTCTTTAGTCACCCTTTATAGGTGAGTTATACTTAATTCCTTTGGTTTTGACCTTGGAATGTTAAATAATTGTTCAATGAAATGGGAGTGATTAAATGATAAATATCATTGAGTGATACATGTATTAAAATTTTAATTCTGTGATAGACTCATGTGACTATTGACCTTTGTACCTTGGGTGATACATGGATCCACTTTAGGATGCCATGGATGGACTCAATGGTTAAATGTAAACGTGTCGTGGGTGATATGTGTATCCATTTGAGGGATTCCATGGATGGAATCATTGAGGCTAGAATTATATGTCAAGTGATGCTTGGAATCCAAATGGATTACCAAGGGAGGAATCACATGAGAAATAATTATATGTCAGGGAAGTTACTTGGGATTCCCTTAGAGGACCACCAAGGACGGACTCAAATAACATGGACTTTATACCATATATAGATAGATAAATGGGTTCATGAGAGGTTTTCCATGGATGGGATCATAGGGTGTTGGTTGGTTACACCTAGAGTGATACTTGAATTCCAAATTAGGAATGTCAAGGGTGGACTCAGGTTCTAAATGAATTAAATGAAATGAATTGACTTATGAAGAATCTATAATCAAAATCTCAATCTTGGAGTCGGTCTTTATGTGTAGTTTTTTTATGTCATTCTAAGGAATATGTTATGTTACCAGTTATACGGGGGATGACGGGCGCAATACGGATATTGAAACTTATAAATTTCAATGTAATTGAAATTGTAAATGGATATTAAATGAAATCCATTGAATGTATGATGTGTACTTTTTATTTCTTACTTGATTATTTCTTTTCTTATTGAACACTAACTGCTATATATATATATATATATATATTCCCTGACTGAATGGAATATAGCTTGGGTGGTTTACTACTAGGATTTAGTCTCACAACCTGTTTAGGAAACTTTTTTGACCCAAAAATGTTATATGATGGAAAGTAATGATAAGGGAAAGTGTCATCTTATAGGTACTTGATATGTTGTTTAGGAGTAGTAGAGCATGGGACCAAGCTGAGGCTTGAGATGCTACCATGATTATTTTGGACTTTTTTTACTTTGGCGCTTATATTGTATATGAATGTAGTGTAATGATTTTTGATGTTTTAATAGAAACATGTTATATGCATCTTTATCTTTTATATGATAAGGCTTCTAGTTTAGCTTATACTATTAGTCTTCCACTATTAATTTTTGTTGTATGGTATTACTTCTACCACTACTTGTATGATATTTCCATTATGTTACACTATACTAATGAGGGAATAGTCTCCCCACTGACTCACCTAGGCCCTCTCTGCTAGTTCGCAGCCTCTAGCATTTTGAAAGATGCGCTTGAGGTCATGTCGCCGACTGGGCTCGGAGAAATATTGAGTGGAATCTGGGTTCAGGACATTACAAAAATTCACTAAGGCATCAGTCATAAGAGATATCTCATGGATCATCTCATATCAAGATCTCAAGTAGGTTGGTTTGAACACCTAACCTATCATTCATGTTCAATTATCTTCCTCAAGAGATTTCTGAATTAGATTACTAGAGGAATAACCTTTCTATTTAGGTAGAAGCCCCAAAACACCCACAAGGAGTCTTCAGAACGCTCCTTGGGTTTCACCATTATAATATATGTGGAAAATACTTAGAATGGGCTAATATTGGATCCAATTATGACTCTAGGTAAAGATGACCCGAAGATCCTTCAAATGGTTTAAAGGGTAAATGAATGACATGTCACCCACGGTACACAGTGTGTACTCCTAAAGGACCGCATGGGCATGTACTTCTGTCAGCCTAGGTGTGTAAATAGTCCAGGTTTACGATGTGTAAGGATGGAACACGACATTTATCCTATATGGGTTACCAACCTTTGTCCCTCTTTTGGCCTATTCGGATACTTGTTCAAACCATTTACTCATACGTGGTGTTTTTCACATGGGGTCTGGCCGTGTAGTCAACCATGTACCCCTACACGGGTTCACTAGGCCAGGAACATAGCTACATAGCTGAGTACCATTACACATTGTGTATACCCCATACATGGCATGTAATCATTAACAAATCATCTTCCCCAAACAAAAAAGAACACATGGCATTTCCCCCTGAACCACATATCGTGTTATCATGTTTTCCTCAATGGAAAACCCTTTGGATCTTCTAAAACACATGTTTAAACCCCCAAATAAATAGATCATGCCACTAGGGAATAATATAAGCATAATAAGTCTTTAAAAACTTGAAATTGATGAATCTAATGGGATTTGAAGTAAAAATATAAATGATCCTTCCATTGGGTAAAAACTATCAAAGATTCATTTGATTCTATAGTCCACAGCTGTCACACATCGACCCAATGTGTTGAGGGATTCATGGGGGAACCCATCTTCCCATACCCCCCCCCCCCTCTTTCTCCCCCGCTCATTTCTCCCTCAGTTAAGCGGTGTAGGAGGAGGAGCTACAGGCAAACATGATAAGGAAGGAAGGAAAAGAAAGAAAAATAAAAAGAAAAGAAAAAAAAGAATAAAAAGAAAAATAAAATAAAAAAGGGCTTAAGCCAGTCCCAGTGCCTATCCCAATTTTATACCTTACCTGTGCAATAATTCTTGTTTCAGAATCAAAAGAAGAGACAGAATCTTAGTACAATGCTCCGTTCAAATGTTATAGTCAAACGAACCAGCATGAACAATTTAATATTTAATTTCATAAATATTAACTATTAATTATTATTATAAAAATTTAATGGCTTGGTTTTCCACAAAACTTTTTACAAGGGTAAGAACCCTATTACAGGACCAATGGAGTGGTCAAAAAATTTATATGAGGTAATCTGCCAGTGGAAAAGGATCATTTTACCCCCTTACAGGCATTTGAAAGAAAAAATTTAAATTTTTTCTCAAAACTACAGTCTAGAAAAACATGGTTCTTTACAAAATCCCCAAAATAAACCTTATCGTCCCTAATAAGGTTGGTGAAAAGACTATCAAACCTACTCTTAACCTGATCATCTTCGCAACCAAGCTATCTAGACTATCCAACGACCATCCTCATGACATCAAAAAATGTATTATACATAGAAAACATTTCACTATGACTAATCTGGTACTCCCCACTATAGGAATACCCATATCGATATATAAAAACCAAACTCTGATCATAACAGGCCATGGAAACCACCAAAAACCTGAAAATGAGGGTCACCATCATCAAACGGCCAATGGTTCACTCCCCGCCATATGGATTACCTTACACCAGTCCTAGAGAACAACCTCAACAGGTTACCTTCCTAAAATAATGATGAAAATTTAAAAAGAAAAGGATCTCAGGATGGGTTCGATGCTCTTGTATATCTCCCTCCGAGCCACGCTCACCATCCTATCTAAACCTAACCAGGATTAGACTATAGGTCAATCATCTTATGCTACCCCATTTACTTCTAACGTAAACTCTAAAATGGAAGTACATTCTCCATTTAAACCATAACTCTTGGAAACTAGGCCCACGATAATCCCTGAAAACATCAGTCCCTGAATCGCACCCAACCACACACCAATTAAGATTCAAACAATACCACATGCAACTAGCATGTATCATTATCACATGACTCATACTCCAATGATTTTTCCATTAAAAGGATAAGTTGACCATGCTAAATGGAATATCAGTCTCATTAATCAAGAAGTTCCCTAAGAACTCCTCAAAATCGAGCATCTCACCTGTTCCACGATTTATTCCACAACCTCCCATCAACCGGTGTCTTTCCAATCACGATTTTCTACCTTCACTTTGACAACACTAGAAATAAGGAAATAATGGTTGACTAGGCTAGGAACCCAAATAGTCTTTCTAATTTAATCTAGTCTCTAAAAATAATCACCCAATTAGATTCTTACAAGTTGAAGGCATCAACATACCTATAATAAAAACTTGATCGTCTACCATACCTCAATTCAAAAACAAGTTTAAAACTAATATCACTTCAAAAAAATAGCATCTGAAAACACATTTCAACTTCTCTTGTAGGTGTCCTTAGGAAGAAATAAAAAATCGACCCACAAGGGTCTGAGTCAAACTAAGTGCCTATAGGTCTCACACCTAGCCCTATAGACTAAGCCTCACAACTGGTTCACAAGGTCCAACCACCTAGGCCAAAAGTTCCAGCCTCTCAGAAGAAGGTAAAGATCACAAGTACCCAAAAGGGAAAAAACAAAAAAACATGGCCTATAGGGGCCTGATCCGCATCGAGCATCCTTAGAAGGAACTACTCCATGGAGTTCAAAAAACCAATGCAGAAGAGAAACTGAACAGACACTCATTGGGCATCTATATATGGAAATACACCCTGGAGGTCGAGCTCACAAAAAATTATTGGTACCTATCAACATCATAATCAGTTATCTGACTAGATAACTATGACTTTAGAAACAACACCGTATACGGGTACAACATAAATGCATCACATTTCATATTGACCTACTAGTGTCACTACACCACCTATGCATGAGGACTGATTCATCATTCTCACAAACAAATTCCTCAATTTAGATCCAAATAACCTTCCATCAGAATCAAATATATAAATATAAGTAGTCCCAACTTAATATACCTCATTCATTAGTAATAATCTCACACTAGTAGCCCTATATGATGTGAACCCAATGTGCCAAATATGATGCATGAGATGCCTCTTTACATTGATGGCCAAGAGTCAAAATCCATCATTGGACTCTTGCCAATGTACAGGATCTATAGTTCCATTGAAAATCAAAACATCCACACAACATGTGTGTCACTCAAAGTGAAATCATATACAACTCTAACATAATAGATCAGAACAACAATCCCATACCCTGGAAATCGGGAATTCCTACCGGAAAATGTGTTCTCGACGCACCAGTCTGATATCCATCACAAGTTATGAAACATCCCTAATACTCTTACCTACCATATCCCAAATAGTAAATACTAGGAAAGAACACCCCTGATACCACTTTGTAACATCTTGACCCGAATTCCACTGAACCGGTGATCTGAGTTGGTGGGTTATAAGGCCTCAACTGTACCTCCCCGCATGTCAGAGGCTAAAAACTAGTAGTTAGGGCCTATGGTGTGATAGTGGGGTGACTATACCCTCATATTAGAGTGAAAAAACGACGGAAAATAGATAAATATCATACACAACATTAAGAAAATAGATTGATTAAGTAGTAAAAAAACTGAAATAGAAAATGTTTTAAAAGCATGGATATCTATGTCATACAATATAACACTGGTCAACCACTAGGTCAACCATAAAGATACAAGAGTATAAAAATAATGTAATGTCTCATAATTTTTGTGTAATTTTTTTTAATTATAAGGAATTATTTTGAGACTACATGCTCTAACGGCACATGATTTTGAGGCCCGGTGAGCCTAGAATGGAATTTTGAACTTTTTTTAGTTCAATTTATTAAACGTGGGAGTGGGTTTTTCTAACTTTTAAAAAAGTGCTTAAATCGAAAATATGAGTCCACCATTGAAATTAGAGTGTTTGGATTCACCTATAAAGGACATAACATCAGCCGGCAAGGGCCAAACAGAAACGTAAAATTTTGGACCTTTCAGGAAAAAAAATAACTTTAAAAAGATATTTCATTTATTTTCCTCAACTGACAAGCAACGGCACATCAATGCTTCAATGAAACAATGAGGTGCATTAATGGAACTAATTAATGGATTGAAAACCTGCAACATAATGATGCATTAAATGACGCATAACTGCTACGATGTTTCATAAATGAAACAACATAACGATGTGGCATCGCAGCGTAACTAAAACGTTGCGACATTGTTTTCTTTTTATTTATTTGACATGTTGGAGAGACAGTAATTAATCGGAAGATGATTATATAATGAACCAGTAGAGGATTTAATCTCTAATGAATAATGATGAACACTATCGATGAACGGAGCTGAATGCAAATGGATCGAGGATCGATGAAGGCTCGGAGATTCACCCCTCATTAGCAACAGATCCTCAATAAAGGTAGGGGATTAAAATTGTTTAAAGTACTTACCTATTCTAATTTTTTTTCTAAATGATGAATTTGGATAAACCCTCGAACAGGTTGATCCGTGGATTGTGTGTTCTTGTAGGAGGGTGACTTTTTGGGATTTCTTTATCCGAGATTAATCTATCACTTGTTTGATTGAACTACAATCCCCCACCCTACCCATGTTTTAAACCTCTTACGCAAAGGGTGAGGGATGAAATGAGCAAGGCATGGGTCCCTCCACACATGCATTCTTCATGGCCATATCCTCAAGGGGAGCCAAGAGGAATCTAGAGCCAAGGCAGTGATAGCGGTGACTCGAGAGGCCCGAAGGTGCACACGGATCGGAGATCGGACCACCGGAGCAGACTCGATAGCCTGCAGAATGTGCCTTCTATGCGGAACCACCAGTACAGAGGTGATGGTGACTGATGTTAGTGGTCATCCCTCATCTTCCGTGTGGAGGAGGTGGCGCCACCCTAGGAGATGTGTGCTGGACGAGGTGGCTAGCCCTCATTGGCCGTGTTGGAGGAGGTGGTACGCCCGCGCTCACCACGATGGAGGAGGTCACAGACTATTAGTTATGGAAGAGGTGGTGCCATCCTGGTGCCATGTGGAGGTAGTGGTCCATGTCCGAGAAACCTTGGCTAGCCCCGATCGCTCAATGGCGACAGATAGAGGCCCCACGGATGAGTCGTGGGGCCGGGAGGGCACGCTGTGGCGGCTACCGCGTCCTGGTCGCACACCACCAGTCCACCCCTGGTGGACTGGGCGTCTGTCAGCTAGCTGCGCCCCCACCCAGTGGACCGTTCATTCTCCCAGCAAGTCGTACCCACGCTGGCGGTCCGGACCTACGCCCAACAGGTCGGACCCGCGTCGGGGGGTCAGACCTGCGCCCAGAGGGCCACACCCACACCCAATGGCCTGAACACGCATCGGAGGAATGAACCCTCTCCCCACATCCAGAACCCACACCAGCAGGCTATACCCGCACCCTTCGGGTCAGTCAGGATGAGACCGCGTCGCCGGGAAACCCGGTGGACTGGACCCTCGGCCAAACGGGGTCGGGTCCAACGAGGCCCATTGGGCCTGGCCCACTGGCCAGATTGGACCATACCAACCCTGATCCAAACCAGGTCAGTTCAAGTCAGTCTAATTAAACTAGGGCATGTGGGACCCATGGGTTGGGTTGGTCGGGTCGGACGAGGCCCAAACACAACCGGACTTGGTTTACTAAAATGTTAATAACTAGCAAATCGGGCGTCCGATTGACGAGTCATTTACAGCATTGGGACCATATCGATGAGGAGTGTCTTTTGGTATGATATAAGGATACTTTCATGGAAGTTTAGATTCAAATAATTGCCTGAGGAGCTCTTCCCTCAAGCGTGCTACGTATGAAACCCTACAGTTGGATGAAACCTGAAGATTTCTGACAAGATGCTCTATGTGATCCGAATATGGCCCATTAGGAAGAACCTTTGTGTGACTATGTAGGACCACTATGTAAGTGATACTATGTGACTTAGTAGGCCCATGGTACACGATGGGGAGGAGTAGCTCAGTTATCCAAGGTGGGTAGCACCTTGGTGTGACTTTGCAGGCCCATGATTGGAGCGAGACTATGTGACTCAGCATACCCACATTACTCATCAGGGATGAGTATCCCAGTAGTTCAAGGTTAGTGGTAAGAGGCATGTTTGTGACCTAGAAGTCCCACTGTACTCATAGTGTAAGAGTTCTACAGTAACTGAGTTGTTCGATGATGTGACTGATGATTCTTCTATCACTACCCTAGATGTATACATGGTGTGAGTTGTCTTGTGATTCGTTCTTTTTATTCATGCTTATGCTTCGTGATTTTATTTTAGTATTTCTTTTTGGTATCTCCTTTTTGTTTCAGGGTCTTCTACTGAGTATTTTGTTACTCGCCCCTGCACATGCTTTTCTTGCATGTGCTATGTCTGGTGAAAATGATCAAAATTTTGACGGAGGACATGGTAGCCTAGGACTAGGCTGGCCAAGTAGGATGAGGCATATAGGACTTACTAATTCATCTTCCAGTATCTACACTACTCTTACCATCAGGTGGGGTTTTTGGAGGATGGCTACCTGAGTCCCTTTGTAGTTTCTTATTTTCAGTTCTTTTTGTTGGGTTTGTATTCTGGCCCACTTGTTATCAGTTGTACTTATACACTCTAATTGTTTTAGTATACTTGTTTTCCCCTTTCAGTTTTTGGGACATGTTTGGGCATGTTTGTGTGTGTATAGGTACTCATGAAAATGCCTCCCACTTGTAGGTTGACACCTTCGGCGCTAGTCGCCAGCCCTTGGCCTTCGGGAGGCAGGTTATGGGTAGTCACAGCACGGGCCTGGGGGGATAGGTCATAAAAAAGTTCTATCAATGGGAGTTTGGTTCTACCTCTAAGACCGGGATTCTGTTTTTTTGTTTTTGGGACAATAGTGTTTAAAGTTTTGAGTCTGACTATCAGATTTGAGGTGTCCAGTGTTGGTGTGGCAGTCGACGTATCCATACACCAAGACCTTGAATTCAACTTTTTAGCTCTAAACATGAAAAAAATGTTTTCATAAGTGTCTCCTTATGTTCATTTTGAATAATATTCCACTCTCAAGGTATAATCTTATGATTGTGGTATATCTTGATCTATTTCTGGATGGCTCCAAGAAGATGGTCGGCTATGATCCCAATACGTGATCGTGTGGACAACCCTCCTAGTGATGAGGTGTCGGTTCAGGGACCAGTTCTAGAGATGGTCCTGCTGAGTGGTGCACTGGTGTTGCCACCACCCATTGATCTATAGTTAGTACATGTGTTACTGGTAGAGGACGCACGCAGGATCTGCACCTTGGACAAGTTCCAGAGACATAGACCTCTCAGGTTCAAGGGAGAGATAGATCCTCAGGTCGCTGAGGACTGGCTGGAGGTAGTGATGTGGGTATTCCGCTTAGTGAGGACACAACTTTACCAAATGTAAATCTTAGTTGTGTTCCTCCTGTAGGGATAGTTAGGTAGATGGTGGAGTTTGACCATCCAGACGCATGATGTGGTGACCCTCGCCTTTTCATACATTTAGCAACTTTTCTGAGATGAGTTTTTTACTACAACTTTTCACTCTGTGTGCATTCAGGAGCGGCTTCACCTTCAGTTGGGTAGCATTGACGGTGGTTGAGTACTCATCGAGGGTCAATGAGATTTCACGCTACTCCATAGACAAGGTTCGAGACCCTTTCTTCAGGGATTGAGCCTTTTAGTAGGGAATCAATCGGGAGATCAAGGCATCGATGGTGTCTCTTAGTATCCCTACCCAGACTGGGGTGCTGGAGCAATCCCTTCTTGTGGATAGCTTCTTGGTGGAGCAAGGGCTGATATCTAGAGCCACCAGTAGACCTTAGGTAGAAGAGTCTTTAGTAGGTAGTAGATAGCTTACACGAGGGCCCAAGTGGGCCAAGTTTTTTAGGGGCTAACCCCAGGACTCAGGGTTGGCAGAACGGGGCTCCCAAACCAGAGGGAGTTAGCTAGGAGCCAGGCTTTTCTTTGTGTGCAGCGGGCAGGGACACAAGGCACGTGAATGCCCAACCTGCCATACAGATGACCAGCAGATGGTTGAGGGACCTCCAAGACAGAGGTAGAGGTTCAAGAAAGGAGGTACATAGGGTGGCGGACATGGAAGGGGAGTATGCCAAGAATTAGGCAGACGGTGAAGGTTTGAGGTATCACTTCCGCCACACCCAAGTGGTCTACCCCGATTGCAGGGAGCAGGCGGACATGGGAGTGCTCAGCTTTAGGTAGTGGAAGCTTATGACCATAGCGCTTCGTAGATGATCCAAGGTAGGATATTTGTCTTATCCACCCTAGCTATAATTCTTATAGACATAGGTTCTAGTCACTCTTTCCTTTCCATGGATCTCATTCGAAGATCGCAGATTCCAGTGGAGCCGTTATCTTGATCCTTACTGCTAGAGACTCTTTCAGGAGGGGATTCGATGATTACACACTGGTTTCGGAAGTGTGATCTTACTCTAGGAGGTGAGATCATCAGCTGAGATCTCATTGTTGCAGCGTTGAGGCCTTAGGATTTCATCTTGGGTATGAACTGGTTATCCATATTCCATTCTCAGATTGACTATTTTAGGTGTACAATATGTTTTGTCCGCGAAGATGGGACCAGGTTTTCCTTCACCAACAAGAAGGAAACCCTTGCATCACAGGAAGGACGTTCTCGGAAAAGGGTTCATCCAATCACTCACCAGTTGGATAGCCTCACCCACAGTGTAGTGGATAAGAGGAGTCCAAGATTTCATGTAGTGGTGGACGAGTATGGAGATTTTTTTCTTGAGGAAGTTTTGAGACTACCTCCACACAGAGAGGTAGACTATTCCATATAGCTATACCCCAAGATGGAACTGATATCCACACTGGTATATCAAATAGATCTAGACGAGCTTCGCGAGATGAGGGTACAACTAGAGGACTTATAGGAGAAGGGGTTCGTAAGGCCCAATTTTTCCCCATGGACAGCCTCAATGTTGTTTTCCAAGAAGGTAGAATAGGGTTTGAGGTTGTTCATGGACTTTTAGTGCCTGAACCAGGTGAACATCAAGAACAAGTATCCACTGCCAAGAATTTATTACCTCTTCGATCAGGTGAATGGAGAGAGATGGTTCTCTAAGATAGATCTTAGATTAGTCTATCACCAGCTTCGAGTACAGGATGGCAATGTACCGAAGATAGCCTTCAGGTTCTAATATGGCCAATATTAGTTATTGGTGATTCCTTTTGGCATGACCAACACCCCATCAATATTAATGGTACATACGAACAGGATTTTCCAGACTTACCTTGACCGGTTTTTTGTGTTCTTTATCAACGACATATTGGTATACTCGGCGTCGGAAGAGACCGCTACACACCTGTGGATAGTCTTGGATACACTTTGAGAGCACCAGCTTTATGGTAAGCTCTCAAAGTGCCTATTCTAGATTTCGGAGGTCCAATTTATGGGACACGTCATCTAGGAGGCTGGAGTTGTAGTGGATCTGGAAAAGATAGAGGCAGTTCTCTCTTGGAATCCACCCAAGAGCATGACTAAGGTGTGTAGCTTCTTCGGGATGGCTAGTTACTATAATTGGTTCGTGACTGATTTCTCCAGAGTTCCATCACCCTTAACGGCTTTGACACAGAAGGGAAAATGCTTCGTGTGGATGGAGAATTGTCAGAAAAGTTTCCAAGCGCAGAGGGGGAGACTGACTAGTGCCCCCATCTTGACACTATCATAGGAGGGTGTTGAGTACGTAGTCTTCTAGGATGTGTCAGGGACTGATATTGGTTATATCCTGATGTAGGAGAAAGTGGTGATTACCTATGGATCATTCCAGTTTAAGAACCATGAGAATAAATATGCGACATGTGACCTAGAGTTAGCAGCAGTGGTCTTTTCCCTAAAGATGTGGTGACACTACTTGATGGGTGAGTGGTTTATAGTTTACTCCAACCACAAGAGAATCAGGTATATATTCTCCCAGAAGGACCTGAACCCGAGACAGTGGTTATGTCTAGAGTTCCTCCAGGAATATGACTTTGAGATAGTCTATACTCCTAGGAAGGAGAATGTGGTGGCAGACGCACTTAGCAGGAGGACAGATTTCCAGCTACCAAGTGAGGTGACAGAGCAGATAGTTTCAATACAAATATACTTCATGGATGATGATGGAGCAGCTTACATTCAGTCAATGACTACTACTCCCCCACTCTTACATCGAGTTAGGAAGGTACAACTGGTGGATGTTGACTATGAGGACCGACGTGCTCATTTATACTCAAGGTATGTTACTGATTGATTTTTGACAGGTTGGGAGCACATCATCCTTTATAGAGGGTGAACCATATTACTAGTGGTGGTGTGGGAGGAGGTTTTGAGGGAGTTCCATACATCCCCTTTGGCGGTACGTCCTGGAGTGGCGAAGATGTACCAAGACTATCGACGTCAGTACTGGTAGAATGGAATGAAGAAAGTAGTGTCCAAGTTCATCCAACAATGCTTCACTTGTTAGCAAGTGAAGGCCAAGCATTAGGTTCTAGCAGGATTGGCTCATCCACTTGAGGTACCATAGTAAAAATGGGATGGTATCTCGATGGACTTCGTGATGGGGTTACCATGTAAATCCAAAGGTCATGATTCTATCTGGGTGATCATTGACCGACTCACCAAGTCATCTCACTTCTTACCCATCAGAGATTAGGGACCGGTAGAGGGCCTGGGATGCCTCTACGTCCAAGAGATAGTGCATCTTTACAGGGTTCCTTTTCCAATTGTCTTAGACCATGTTGCATGCTTTATATCCCATTTTTGGAAGGGATTGCAGAAGGCATTCAGGACGCAGCTGCATTTGAGAACAACCTTTCATCCCCATACAGATGGTCAGAAGGATTGGACCATACAGACCCTAGAGTACATTCTTCTTGCTTGAATACTATATTTTGGCCGTAGTTGGGAGGACCACATTCCTCTGGTGTAGTTTGCATACAACAACATACATCACTCCACCATTGGCATGGCACCGTTCGAGGCCTTGTATGGAGGACCTTGAAAATCACCTCTATGTTGGAAAGTCCCAGGGGAGTTAGCACTCATGGGTCCAAATTTGGTACGGGCTACCATGAAGAAGTTTCAGATCATCCAGGAGAAGATGTAGACTATGGAGAGCATGCATAATTTTTATGCTGACATGAGATGAAGACCCTTGGATTTTGAGGAGGGAGACCGTGTATTCCTTTGGGTCTCACCCTAATGAGGATTGTGGAGATTGGGCCGGGGCAGAAAGATATATATGAGGTTCATAAGACCTTTTCAGATCCTGATTAGAGTTGGAGAGGTGGCGTACTGTCTATCTCTTCCCTCATAGGTGCATCAGACTCATAATTTTTTCCATGTTTCATAGCTAAGGAGATACGTACATAATACATCGCACGTCATAGACTGGAGCAAGTTGGACATTGACGATGGGGTGACATTTGCAGAGTTCCTATAAGAGATAGAGGATCAACATGAGTCGGTCCTGCTTGGGTGGTCGATTCCTCTAGTTCACATTTAGTGGCAGCACGGGAATCTCCATGAGGGCCCATGGGAGCAGGAGACTCAGATTTGTGCTTGGTATCCCCATTTGTTTGATTAACCCTTCTTTTGGATTTTGGGGACATAAATCCCAACGGTGTGGAAAATGTAATGTCTCAGAATTTCCATGTAATTTTGTTATAAATTATATGGAATTATTGTCAGACTACATGCTCTGACGGCATGTGATTCCGCAGCCCGGTGAGCCCGGAATAGAATTTTGAACTTTTTTTAATTCACATAAGTAAACATGCGAGAAGGTTTTTATAACTTTTGAACCAGTGCATGGATCAAAAATATGAAGGCACCGTAGAACTCAAAATGTCAGGATTCATCTATAAAGGACTTAACTTTGGCCAGAAAGGGCCAAATAGAAAAGATAAATTTTGGAGCTTTCATAAAAAAATAAAATAAATTTAAAAACAGATTTTATTTCTTTTCCTCAATTGAAGAGCGGTGACATGACAATACTGCAATGCGATGAAAATCCAAATTAATGGAACTCATTAATGGCTTCAAAACCTGTAGAGTAATGACACATTAAATTATGTGTCATAGCTATGTTGTTTCATAAATGAAACAGCATACCTATACAGTGTCGCAGCGTAACTAAAATGTTGCGACACATTTTCTTTTTATTTGTTTGATGCGTTGGAGAGACATAAATTAATCGGAGGATGATTATCTGAAAAACCACTGGTAGATTTACACTCCAATGAAGAAAAATGAACACCATCGACAAAGAGCGACAAACTCCAATGACGAATGGCATTGAACGCTAACAGATTGAGAATCGACAATGGCTTGGAGCTTCGCCCCTAGTTAGCGACAGATCCTCAATCTAGGTAGGGTATTTAAATTGTTTAAAGTTCATCCATGTTTTAATTTTTTTTTTCTAAATGACAAATGTGGATAAACCCATGAACAAGTTGTTCCATGGATCATGTGTTCTTGTGGTAGGGTAACTTTGTGGGATTTCTTTATCCAGGTTTAAACTATAACTTGTTTCATTGAACTAAAATCCTTGAGCCTCCTAATGTTTTAAACCACTAATTCAGAGGGTGTGGGCTGAAACGAACAAGGATTGGGTCCATCCGCACATAATTTCTTCATGGACATATCCTCAAGTGGCGGAAAGAGGAATCTGGGGTGAAGGCAGTGATGTCGGTGACCTGAGAGGCCCGAAGGCCCATACGGATCAGAGATTGGACCACCGAAGCAGACCCAGTGGCCTGTGGAAGGTGTCGTCAGTGCGATGGTGGCCAGCCCTCACCGGCCGCCTGAAAGCGGTGGTTCCCCCATCGGCATCACGTTCGGGATGAGGAGTTCATCCCCCATCAACTGCACTAGAGGAGGCAGCATTCCCATGCGTCCCATGGTGGAGGAGGTCACAACTCATTGACCTCAGTAGTGGCGGCGCCATCCTGGCATCGCGTGGAGCTAGTGGACCATGTCTGGGCCGCCATGGAGAGTCGCGGTCACTCGACCACGGTATACGAAGGCCCCACAGATGAGCCATAGGCTAGAGAGGGGATGTGACGGCGGCTTTCGTGCCCCCATCCAGTGGGTCGGGCCAGACCGGTGGCCCAGTAGGTTGGACCAGCAACCCTACAGGCTGGGCCCACGCCGGCGAGCCGAACCCGCACCCAACCGGTCAAACCGACTTTGGAGAGTCGGACCCATTCCCATTTGTCCAAACATGTGCCTATATGCCAAACCCGCAGCCTTTAGGCTGGTTCAGATAAGACCGGGTCACCGGGCGACCCGGCAGGCTGGACCCTTGGCAAAACCTGGTCGGGTCCCGTGAGGCCCATTGAGCCTCGACCACTGGTCAGGGCAGATCGGACTGACCCAAAGCAAAACCAAGTTAGTTCAAGTTAGTCAAATTAAACTAGGGTGTGCGGGATCCCATGTCCGGGTTACTCAGGTCGGTCCAACCGGGTCAGACCGGGTTCAGACGCAACGAGTCCCTGTTTACTAAAATACTAATAAATTGCAAACCAGGTGTCTGATTGAAAAGACTTTTGCAGGGTTGGGACCCTCTCGACGAGGCAGATATTTTTTTATGATCTAAGGAGACTTTTAGGGAATTTGAGATGTGAAAAATGTCTTGAGGAGCGGTTCTACCAAGCGCGCAACCTATGGAACCCTGCGGTAGGCTGAGACCTGAATACTGCTAACAAACGACTTTGTGTGACTCGACTATGGCCCAATGGGAATAACATTTGTGTGACTTGTTAGGGCCATAGTGGGAGTGAGATAGAGTGACTTGTAATACCCACATTATGCGATGGGGAGGAGTACCTCAGTTGGAAAAGGTGGTAAGAACCTCTGTGTGACTTTGCAGTCACATGGTGGGAGCGAGACTATATGACCCAGCATACCCATGGTAATCATTAGGGATGAGTACCAAACAGTCCAAGGTTAGTGGGAAGATGCTTCTATGTGACCTGGAAAGCCCACTATACTCATAGTGGAGGATTTTTCCCGTATCCAAGCTGTTCGATGATGTGACTTATGATTCATCAATCAGAACCCTTGATGTACACCAAGTGTGAGATATCTTGTGATTTGTGCTTGTTTTTCATTATTATTCTCTATTATTTTCTTTTTGATCTTTCTTTTATGTTTAGGGGTCCCCTACTGAGTATTTTTTTACTCACCCCTATACATAATTCACCCGCATGTGTTGTGTCTATTGAAGATGATCGATGCTTCGATGGAGGACTTGGTGGCCTAGGACAAGGTGGTGCCCAGTAGGATCAGGAAAACATGGCGTACTACTTTGACTTCCAATTACAATACTACACTTACTATCAGGTGGGGTTTTCAGTTTATGGCTACCTAATTCCCTTTGTAATGTCCTATTTTCATTTCTTTTTGTTGGGTTTGTATTCGGGCCCACTTGTTTTCAGTTGTATTTGTACTAAGCACTTGTTTCAGAATACTTGGTTTACCATTTTAGTTTTTGGGATGTCGTTGGGCGTGTGTGTACATACAGGTACTTAGGAAAATGCCTCCCACTTGTAGGTTTACGCCTTCAGTGCTAGTCCCCAACCCATGGTCTTTGGGAGGCGGGCTTGGGGTAGTCATGGAACAGGCCCTCGGGGAGAGGTCATGACAAAGAAACTGAAATAAAAGTACAGGGCTCTACTACTAACTCTGATCCAAACCATGTACCTAGTCTCCATACATTTTCAAACTTCACCAACCAGATCAGAAGAACCACATAAGAATCTCTACTCGATCATGCAACTCTGTGCCTCAACCCTGTCCACCTTGAAACTCATGCTCAGCCTGAAAATTATACATAAGGTCTACACATACACCAAGGTGGACATGCAGGGGTGACAAAGAATCTCAATATGATACCTTGATAAGAAACATGTAAATGTGCTTCTATATGTGTATGCAAAAGAAACGCTCTTGGACTAGCTGAAACATAACTAAAAAAAGATAAAACCAACAGCGTGAAACCAAAGTTGAACCTTGTGTCCATAATCTTGGACAACTGGGAAGGTTCCACAATAGATTTCCATATCTACATATGTATAAATGTATAGTCCCGTACCTATACATATATATATATAAATATTAATAATCATGATTAAGTGAAAGAAATCACATAAAACCAACAACAGTTTCTCCTTGGGTTCGTAATCCCAATCAATTGGACATCCCATACAAGGCATTGAGCTAGAAGTCATTCCACTCAAACCCTCTATCATTTACTCAATTTTTGGGGCTATAATCCCAATCGACATATACCATCTTTGGAAACTTTAGTAATGTCTCAAAGAAATCTATGTCACCACAGGGGGGATACTCATCCTACACTTGGATTCACTTATACTTGCCTCCAATCACCAAAAGGATATTGTTTTCTGACGGTCAATCCTATAAAAATTCACTGCAACCAATATCAGCCTATGCCAAGTAACCACATGTCAAACCCCAAGGGCTGGATCCAAGGAACTCGTCCAAGGAATCCACATCGACCTACGCCAAGTAATCAAAATTATACCATACATCACGGTCATTATTTACAATCAAGTTTCAGATCACGAAGGTCTGGATCCAAGGTATAGATGACCAAGTCATCCTCATCATGTCTGAAGATCACCTCGATTGAAAATCAAAAAAGGCACTAGTTGAAGTCCTAGGAGCATGTCAAACGAACATATACTACAACAGTCCAAGAAAGTTGGATCCAAGGGGTAGAAAGGCCCAAGGCATCCTACAAAATTAATACCCAAGGATTATACTAAATCCAAGGCATCTACTACTACATCAGGATCTAAGGAGCAACATCCAAGGCATCTAGAGAATTAGTCAGCCTATGAGTCCATCCAAGGAATTCATACAAAAGGGGGTCCAAGTATCACTCAATGAGTATAGTCATCATCCCATTGAGTCTCTCTAAGGAATTCCCAAAATGGGAATCCAAGAATCACTCTGGTCATACAAGACATCTGGATCCAAGGTGCTAGAAATTCCCAAGGAATCCACCTCATGTTTCAGACCCCAAAGGATGGATCTAAGAAACTCATCCAAGAAATCCACATCATCATGTAAGGATCAATATCTAAATTCTAGGAAACACTTATTAACATAATAGAAACATATATATATATATATACACATAAACACACACAAGCCCAGTAGCCAATTCCTAGGTAATACCTCTAAGTTTACCAATAAATTTCATAAATAACATTTCTTAGAAGCCAGATCCTAGGAAAACAACTCGGAATTCCAAAAAGAATTTGGATACTTGGAAGAACATCTTTGATCCCATAGAGAAAGAAAGATTCCTTACATCATCTAAACAACCACCAACTATATTTCACCTCTTATAAACATTGATGCATCAGAAATAATCATGTCAAATATATAAACAAATGAGTGAGGGTGGTCTGAACACCCAACCCAACACTATTTTCACATCCCCAAGGGATTATAAGTTCAAAACGGGTTATACAGTGACACACAACGCCATATCTACCCAAACCCAACATATATCATAGGTTCGTTCAAACAATATGAACCCACTGGGTCCCTCAATCCAAATATTTAAGAGGCATCCTACTTGGGATCCTCTGGTCTAAACACAAGTGAAGGAATCCTACTTGGGATCCTTGGAACGAAACAAAGGTATAAGGATCCTACAAGGGACTCCCTAGATCAGAATATAAGAAAAGGAATCCCTCAAGGTATCCTTGGAAGAAACTTTTCTCATGTCTTAATAGTCTATAAGGGAGCATCTCTCAAGGGAGATGTCATCAATGGATAAGCCACTAAGGCATCAGTCACAAGAGATAGTTCATGGCTCATATTAGATCAGGATCTCAATTAGGTTGGTCCAAACACCCAGCCTATAATTTAATTTCAAGTATCTCACTTAGGATATGACTGAATTTGATTACTAGAGGAATAGCCTCTATATTTAGATAGAATCTCCAAAATACCCACTAGGAATCCTCATATCTCTCCATGGGTTTCACCATTGCGATCTATGTGGAAAAAAACTCATAATGGAATACTCTCATGTATAATTATGAATCTGGGGAAATAAGACACAAAAAACCCTAAAAGGGTTAAAAAAGAGTAGTATACAGCATGTCACCCACAATAAATGGTGTGTACTTCCAATGGCCCAAATGAGTGTATACTTTCACTGGCATGGGCGTGTCAACACCCTAGGTACACAACATGTAAGGAGGGAACACTATGTGTACACCACATAGGTTACCTGCACATATCCATTATCTGTCTTGGCTACATACTTGTTCAATTCATGTACTCATACACAGTGTGTTCGCCATATGGGGTATGGTCGTGTAGTCTACACGGCTACGTACCCCTACACGGGTTCACCAGGTCGGGTACTCAGCTACATGGTTGAGTACCAATGAATGATGTTTATAACACGTACATGTCATGTAATCATTAAAACATCATCTTCCCCAAATGGAAATTACACAAGGCATGTTAACATGAACCACACAACATGTTATCTGGTTTTCCCGAATGGAAAACCCTCCAGATCGCTTGAAACCCCTATTTAAACCCTCAAATTAATAGGTCCATCCACTAGGGGACACATACAAGAATAATAAGGTTTTAAAAAATTTAAATTGAATAATATAATGGGTTTTGGGTAAAAACATAAATAATATTACCTTTGGGTAGAACCCGCAAAAGCATCGTTTGATTTCGCGGTCTATGGTTGTCGCATGTCGATCCAATGCGACGAGGGATTCATAGAGGCACCCCTCTTACCTTCCCTACCCCTATATTTATCCCAATATAATTTATACCTCAGTAGAGATGTGTATGGGAAGTATCTATAGGCGTACATGAGAAAGAATAAAGGAAAAGAAAGAAAGAAAACTAAAAGAAATAAAAGAAGAAAAAGGGAAAATGGAAAAGGTGTCTTGGGCCACCCCTGGTGCCCAACTCAAGTTTATGCCTCAATTAGGCTAAAATACTTGTTTTGGACTCAAATATAGATATATAATCTCAATCCAATGCTACATTAAAAAGTTATACCCGAACTAACCTACACAAATAATTTATTTTTTAATTTTCTGAAAATAAAATATTAATCATTCTGCCAAAATTGGAACAACTCAGTTTTCCACCAAACTCCTTTACTAGGGTAACAACCCTATTTTGGGACCAATATATTGGTCAAAAAATTATCTAAGATCATATTACAGGGGAAAAGATCATTTTACCCCATTATAGGCATCTGAAGGAAAAAAGTTAAATTTCTCCTCAAAATTGCAGTCTGAAAAAACATAGGTCCTTATTGAAAACCATCAACAATGAAACATAAAAGTTAATATGATTTAAAAATATAAAGAGATAAAATAAGTAATAACTAAGATCAATAAACTTTATATAAAAAAACATCACATTTCTTGATCTTTTTAGGAAACCTATAATGCTTTGATGCCACTTGTAAGGGCCCCAGTGTATGGGGTTGGTTCATTGAGGGGGTGAATATGTGATTAATATTCCATTTTTATTTTTATAATTTATTATGAAATAAACCTATGTAAATTTTTATTATGAATAATATCACTATTGAAATTTCCACACACTAAGATAACAAAAAAAACATAGAACACTCTATGTATATGGTTCGCTACTCAAAATGATCAACTATGTTCTTGGAATGATTTTGAATCACCCAAGAACATATAGTATACTAGAATAACTATGTATATTCAATGAGTAGTGTTAATACTTTAACACATGTCATTATAATACAAAATATAAGTATACCAACATAATAAGAAACTGTTATTCCTTGATCAATATTGTTATTGATTTTGTCTTGTCTTCACCGAGTTAGAGATTATTCTATTCCTCAAAATTATTTCCTCCCAACAATTTATAGTTATACCACAATTAATCATGATATAGAACAAGTGTGAACCTCTTTTGTTCAACACACAACAAAGGTGTAATGATGACACACAACAAAGTTGTGATGATCAAACAAAAACCAAGTGTATGCTCATATTCTTCTTATTTTCCATCTCACTTTATAATTAATTTGTGACTCCTATTCACACTTTCTTTCATATCCATAGACACTTCTTCAATTTCACATTTTAATTTAAAATTAAAATTCAATGTCATAATTTTCTAAAAATTAAACTATTTCTTTTTGAAAATTTGGATCATTCAAAACCTCTTAGTCAATGTTGACTTATAAATGAGACATTATTGATTGAATATAAGTATCCCATGGGTCATAAAATTATCCATTCTATAAAATAAATTCAAAATATTGAATTATTGACTAACCAAAACATTTTCAAATTTACCAAAATGTATTTTACACCATTTTTGTTCAAAATCACTAAGATTCACTTAAAACCACATTCAAAATTAATTATACCATGATGTGTTCTCCCTTAATCATTTAATAAATTGGTTTTCCTATCATATCATGACATGTGTCATATAATATGAACCAATTATTTGAACCTATGATAGTATCTATGAATAAACCAATCAATTTAACTTCTCTCTATGAACTCCTCCTCAACATATCAACTTTCTACAAAAAAAAATATGTGGATCATAATATAGTCATTGTCATCTTGATTATCAGATAAGAACCTTTTCATTTTCACTGGTTATCTCACCATATATTTCTTTTTGATACTCCTTTATATTAATCAAATTAAAACCACTTTTCCTCCAGGTCATTCATATGTGAGCCAGCCTCATTTTTTTCTGATTATAATTAATCATACATGAGACATCATTTCTTAGATCATGGTGTGTACAATCCTCCTTGTTTCTCACAAGGAAGTTTCTCAATTGAAATTCGATTTGAAATTAATTTTTTAATTATGATCTCTCTATTTTACTTATTATGGTGTGTACTTCACTACACCATGATATAATTGATTCTTCTTCCTCGGACTAAATCTAAAAATGCCCATTTTCTAAGAATGCATGTCATTCACTTTCTATACCATTTTCTCACTTATTATAATTATTTCTAGATATTATTGAGGTCGCATACACTTCAAAAAACTTCAAACACCACTCTTTGACATCGAAACTTCATCCATGTTCTTTAAATCAATCCAAGCACTTGGAATGAACATTACATCAAATGAAACACCATCAAACACTTGAGTTTGAACATAATTTATGTTTTGAAAAAAAAACATAAGAACCATATTAACTTTAACACATCTCAAATTATTCTCCCTATAAAAACCGCACATTTTTGGTGAATTATTCTTGAAATCCTAATCTCTACAAAATAATTATGGGTTATAATAATCTACTCAAGGTCATAATAAATCTAGATCTCAACAACTTCCATAATTAACTCTAGGTATTAATAATCATCCCAAGTATTGGATGGGGATAAGTTTTATATATATGTGTGTGTGTGTGTGTGTGTCTCCTACCCCTGACTTTATAAAGGAAATAAAATACTTTTATCTTTGGTCACATCTACTTGGGATCTTGAGAAATAAATTTTTAGACATGTATGTTAAAAACATGGGAACTCATGTGGTTTTTAATATTCCAATATAATTTATCTCTAGATTTAATTTTTCTTCTTCTTTGACATAAATAGTATGAAAAAGACAATAATATTCTAAAATTTACCACTTGTCAAAGGACCCATATTAAGTTATATCTATTTCATTGACTAGTGATTAAGGATAATATAATTTAATGGTATGTGTGGATTTATAAATCTTGAGTCTCATAATTTATATTTAGCAGGTCCAACAAAAAAATCACCAATTCATTTCTATTCACTAATAAACCAGTTCATAAATGATATGTTGGGCTGAGAAATATCCAAAGAAAAGTTGAACCATTCAGTTGAAAATTTGTTTTATGGTATAGGAATAGGTTCATCATATAGAAGACCAAAACCAAATAACATAATTTGTTATTATAACAGGTGGACCCAAAGGTATTATCTTAGAATCAATGAAAGTGATTAGTGGTTATGATTAACCTTTTATAAAAAATGGAATTAATTTAATGGGCTATAAACATAAAACTTTCATTGGAAGCATTAAGAAGACCATACCAATATGTGTTTAATTAAAAAATTTGTAAGAGAAACTATAATATATCATAATTATGAAGAGTAGAATAATGATAGGAGAATTGATGAAAGAATAAAAATATGTAAATGGGAAAAATATGGGTAAATTCTTATAAAGTACCAATTTTCATAAAAACATTATATGAAAAATATATTTTTGTAACCCCATATCACAAAATTAAAACACTCAATTCATAGACAAGTATTTATGTGAACTAGTCTATATTGGGATTATAAATCCTAATTCAAGATTATTGACCTAGTTTATTAGAATGAGAAACTCTGATAAAATCATTAATCTTTTTAAGTAAGTAGTAAAAGAAGACTTCAACACATAGATAACATTTTTTGGAATATATAATTTTTATGATGGGAAGTGTAGGATAGTCTATGTTCAGAGAAATATGGGCTATGTAGAAATAATATCAGTGAATGGGGAGTTTTTTATAGTATGATAGTTGCAGCAGTTGAGGTGGTTTTTGTTAGAGTGTAATAAACGGTTGACCATAAATCTCAGATAATAGTGAAACATGTTCAACCGGTTGGAGAGATTTATAAATAGATGTAGGAAAATATAATTAATGCATCTATTAAGTATTATAAATTTTATCTAATTATATTTACGTAATTTTAATCTACAATAATTTTAAATCCTTTTACTTTCAAGTAATAAAGATTTGGCGGTGTTCTTATGTGGATTTAGGACAAAAGTCTGAACCACATGATATTTGTGTGTCCTCTTTTTGTTTCATATAGTTTTCATGCTTGAATGTTTGTGTGTTTTGTTTAAAAGTGTGTGAAAAGTGATAATTGGTGGCTGTTATTATGGTGTATAAAACTTATTAATTATTGTACTCTAAAGATATGTGAAGTTCTTGTGGTTTGAATTCCACGGAATACGACCATTGGTGAGTGTGATATTCTGGTGAACTCATATTCTATCATCCATGGTTGTATATATGGAATCTTCCAAACAAGTGGTATCAAATCCTTTGTTCAAATATCAGTATTTCACTCTCATGAGCTTAGGTAACATTCTCATGATTGTCTCATCATTATAAAGATTTCAGTTGGGTTTATTATCATAAGAACAGATGGTATCAGAAGATAGAGAGTTTTGAATTGAAAATTTAGAAGATGGTGATTTACGTTTCTGGTGGATTTATATTTAATAGTATCTCATCCAAAAATGATTTGAATTTTTTTTGGGTGGAGTAAATATAGATGATCGCACCACGATTCACTATTTCATTTTCACCCTTACACCACTATGCTAAACTTGTTTTATATTGAAAATTATAAAAATAATACCAAATTTCATTCCATGTTTAAATAATTTATTTTGTGTTTGTCACTGTTTAAATGATCAATTTTACTTTTTTTATGATTCCATTATTGGAGGAGGTGATTTGGAGGCCCCGGAGATGAACTGGAAGGAAAATGGGCCAAAACTGCATGGGTTCCATGAACACATGTCAACTGTTGGGTAAATTATGAAAACTATGTGCATCCAAATGGGATGAGATTTTGTGGGATGGTCAAAATTTTAATTTTCTACAACTATTATGAATACAAGAAATCCCCATTAGGCCATTAAGGGGCCAAACATAAGTGATATGTCCAATCCACTGAATCTGCACGTTGTCAAAAGTTGTGTGTTGTGTGTTGTCCATATCTAGAGTTTTACATGTCCAAAAGAAGCCAGACATTAAGTGGATATATCTGAGATGTGTGGAAAAAACTTTATAGTTTTTTCAAAATCAATTCAATACTGTATGGAGGCCGAAAATAATGTGACAAGTGGTTTTACACAATTTGTGTGCCCAAAACCACTTCCCATTTTTGCTATAAAAGAGCACCACGGGTACCTAATTTGGGGAGTTTGAACCAGGATCCAAGATCTTTCATTTTGGAGTACTATATTATTCTCTTCATCATCCTTTAAGTTCTAGAGTCCCCTATACTCATAGGTGGATCAAGGATGAAGAAGGAGTTCCACCCGAGCCTCCTCCTCCTCTCGATGACGAGCTAAACGGTGGACGATCTTTTCGAGGGAGCTACCCAAACTTGTGAGGGAGTTCCAACACCTGTTCTTCTACTGGTTTTGTATAATTTTTGTGTTTAATATTTCACTTATTTTGTATCTTGAAATCATTCTCCCCTGATTAAATTTCATTTGATATAATTATGTGGAACACTTTTTATTTCAACACCGATTGGGTTGAGATTTCAAGTGGAAATCTTGGGTTGTTCCAATTGGACAACACAATAATCCTCTCTATCTCACACTTACATAAGATTTAATTATTCTTTGTTAGACCTTTTATTATATTACTGATAACCAAATCTTGTGAACACGATTTTTGTGTCAAGGGGTGGTTCTTTAAGCATCATTTGAAGAGGCAAGAGGGGAGTCAATATCTTAACAACCTTCAACCAAAGAATTAAACAAAACCATGTTAAATTTTCAGAAAAATGAACTATCCAAGATGTGTAGTGAACATGAAATTATCTTATTCTCTCATAATTATTAACACACCACATTTATTTATCAACTATTTAACTCTTTAATTAAGTAATTTACATAAATCTGTTTTCAAAACCACCCCCCTCTTTTAGTACTTATTAAAAATACACTCTCTAAAACTATCAACTCTCCTTGAGAGACGACCTAGGTTCTTCCCTAGACTATAAATTTATCTTTAAATCATAAACAATTTGACGTGTCATGATAATTTGGTCAATAGACAAGATGGAGAAGGTTCAATGGGAAAATTTAAATAGAAAATCCCTTAGAAAGGTGAGGATATAACTGGCATGAAATATAGCCCTCAATATCTCACAGAAGAAGACTATAGATGAGATAATGGAATACCTGTAGAATATTTATGATAAAACTATAGAACTGAACAAATTTTTACCAATGTTACAACTATTTTTTATGATGTGATTGTAAGGGAGGTTAGTAGAAGATCATGAGTATGAATTCAACAATATCTGAAGTGATCTTGAACTGTTGAAAGTATGTGACACCCAAACCATGATATTACTTACTATTTATATCTTTTTATTGTCTTTTCATCATGTACTTGAGGTTTGAACATAGATTTTTAAAATATTGTAAAATTTTAAAAAATTATATGGCCATATGGTTAGCATCCAAAGTATTTTAAATAGTATAGAGACCCTGTGGGTGAATCAATAATTTTAAAAAAATAATTTTAATCAGTTGGTGAATATATTTTCCAATTGTGCTTCCAAACTCTGTGAGTTTCTAGGTGCTTCTAGTAGGGGGTTCATAGTTGGAATACATTTTGGTAAATCATGTAGCGAAATCGGGTGAATTACCTATCTTTTAAAAATTATTATCTACTTATCTACCATTCACCCAAATTAAAACAAACCAAGCCTATCCTATAACCCCTCTCTTGTTACACATATAGGGATGACTAGAAATAGATCAAACATGATCCGTCTAAGGAATTGACCCCCCGCCTCTAATTCTTTGAATGTTTCTTAATGTATGGGCCTCTTTTATCTTCTCTCTCTCTCTCTCTACTCATTGTTTCTCCCCATATCCTTCATTATTGAGTTGTGTGTGCAACTAGACAAACCAAAGGGTGTCATTTTGAATTTATTTTTGTGTTTTTCTTATGCCTAGGTTATCTTGTCTCCTTTTCAGGTCCCCTAATCTTGTGTTTATTGTTTTTCACCATTCATGATCAATTTGAGATAGTTTTCCCATCATATTTGTCATTAAATTCTAAAAGAATTAATTTACTGGCCTTTTAATTTTTTTAGGCCTCTAATAATATTACAAATTATTTTTATAGAATTATTACGATGAAATAAAGTGTTTCACTTGGTTTACAATGATTTTGAAAGATTTTCTATATAAAATTATGGTTTTAAATTTTTTTTTCAATTACCTTATGAACTAAGTGTTTTTTAAATTAGTTGGTAGTATTCTATAAAAGGATTTCGAAATATCTAAGAGTAATTTAGCATCAAAAAAATATTTTAAGGGAGTTTTTGGATCTTATGAAGGGTTTTTGCAATTTATTCTTTGTTTTAGAGTAATTTATTTGGATTTTTAATTGGTTTTAAATTAGTTTATGATTTATAATTTCAAAATAATGACTATAAGGCAGGGTAAATACATTTAAAATAAGTGTTTAATCCTTTAATTAACATTCATTGGATGATCCATGGGTTTTTATTATAATTTAATTCTTAAAGGATGTGGGTGTTTGGTTTGAACCCACTCTTAGTTTTCTATATCTTTTATATATTATTGATAGTTGTACATTTATTTTTTGATGTTGTACACTCCTTTTTATGGTTGTTGTTACAAAATCATGGTGCAACATAGTATTTGGGTATGAAAACCTAGATCAGGATGAGCCCCCCACCCCCACCCTGCACCCACCCTACCTACTTGTTATGCTACTGATGAAGATGTGGCACCCTCACTGGCCAGTGACATGACACCAGTTCCATTCCACTAATAGAGTCTAACAAAACAGCACTTTGGGACCTTTCTGGAAAGTGATAATCCAATTTTTTTCATCCCAAGAAAACCTCCAATAGGCTAGGGGTTGGTGAAAAGAAGTTAGTATGAAAATATCACACATGAGAGGCCTTATCCTAAAGTACATATACACATGAACACATCTCCAAAAACCCATAAACGGATACTAATAAGGACTAAATAGCATCTATATTGCATTATAGTATGACTTGTTACTGGAAATAAATATAGTTCTAAATATAATCCCACCCATAAACAAATAAAAGAGTATGATCTGACAAATATAAGGGCACTAATATCAAATGAAATACATATTCCAACCCTGTTTTGTCAAGATCACTATGATTTGATCGCTCCTTGTCCTTATACGACTGATTCAAAAGTACTTTCATCAGCATAATATATGACATGTGAAATAAGATCCCATGCATGGGTTAGTATAACAATTCCTGATATGAACCCCCAAAATGACAAAACATAAGCATCAAGAGAGTATACAGCTCATCACGAGGTATTTAAATAGGATATGAGACATATAAAAAAGAGTAAAACCAATATATACTCAGGATGGGCTCAAAGTATTAATTTAGGTCTCAAAAATGTACATATATAGGATTCTACTCTCAAGGATTCAAGGTATCGATATTCTAATATATCTTACTCCACAAGGCATGTTTTCATAGCTAGCGCTCTTTTGATAGGTCGGGCTCATCAGGCCTCACCTAAGTACATGATGGAACTCAAAAGATATTGAAATTCAAGTAGGGTATCACACACAGGAACACTAGGGGTCACCAAAATCCCTAATAGATCAATATACTACATATGAGATCAACAACCTATGCATAGTGGTCATTCTCATTCTATGAACCCTACCTAGGGAAGAAGGAAGGACAGAGGATCCCACCTCGAGCCTAGTGGAGGTATACCATGAATTATATCTAACACAAATACCCATAAAGGGGAATAAAATCCTATGATCATGACATAATTTCACACTTATCCTCATAGGGATAGACCAAAAGATCACACTCAACTAAACCTCATATACACTAAATAGATGATGGACCTAAACTTATCTTAAATGAAGTACATGACATGTACTAGGGAGTACATAGAATGTATATTCTATTCCGATTTTTTCCATGTATCAAGATATAACAAGAAATTCAATCCTCCATATAAACAGGATTCACTTTAGAGGTATATGATGTGTAGAGGATGGGTTAGAACTCGGCAGTCTGCCTTCCCATGCTCATGTACACCTGAACATTCCTATGTACCTGGTTGTGTCTAAGTACCAAATTGTACCCATGTACTCTGGTTTTCACCGTGTGTTTTTCTTTTTCCATGGCCATGTACCCTCTAGGGTACACTTCAATCTTCCAACATGTGTCACATGGAATGTGACACATGTCACATGGTGTGTGATATTTAATTTTTCTAAAACCCTAGCTGTTGATGGGAGGGTACTGCATGGTGTGAGTTCTTATGAATACACATAGTGAATTTGGTAATTTTTTAGAAAGTCATAAATTATTCACAGGATTTACTGCATCCCTATCACCTCTGGATCTATAACTGGTCTCACCCGTCGAATGTAGATCTTGGTTTACTACATCCCTTCATCACCAGAGGCTATATTCTATCCAACTGATACACCTTGAAATTGGTTTCCACCCCACCATTCTATTGTCGCTTACCAAAATGGGAAATGAGGATCTTCAATATGATCATGGTCCACCTATGATCATCATCCATCATCCATGAAAATTTATTGTTTCATTAATTAGGATGCTTAACCCATGTTATTGATCCATTGTGTCAAAGAATGGTCATGTAACAGTAAGATACCAGGTATTTTTCAAACCATTTTCCAAAGAAATATCAATGATGAATCATGTGAAGAATGGGGTAATAAATCCATGAATCATAGAAGAGTAACAAACCTCATTCTTCTTTTGGGTTGTCCTTAATTCATTATCATAAAACAACAAATTAAGCGCAAAATAAATAAAAAAGTTCCTATAAACATAAGAAGGTAAAACCCAAAAAAAACAAGGAATGATCAACCTAAAAATCAATATGTTAGTTAATATGATTCATTTTCATCATGGGATAATCAAATGGGAAAAATAAACCATGGAAAAAAACTCCCTACCTTGTATTTGGATCAATCGTTGGTGAATAACAGTCTCATGCTCTCATCGGTGGAAAGATCCACGAACTCCATTGGTGAAAACGATCCTTGATACATTATCATTCACAAAGATCTACTCTAATGGATCCTCTATCAATCATAGGGTTATGTAGAAAACATTAGGGATTGTTAATAGTCATGATTAAATAGAGTGGATTATGTTTGTGCATCAAAAAACAAAATAAAATTGTTTGTTTGTTTATTTTATTATTTTTTCCCATGAAATAACTTTATTAAAACACCATACACTGACAAAGTTTACGTCACACCATGGGTAAAACCTAAATTATATATTCAACTAAGATATCATATTTTTGATCTAAGAGACTTTTTTAAAGTTATTTAATTATTTCATGAAAATATGTGTGTGATATAATATTTTTATTATTTATATAATATCAATACCAAACCCCTCCGAGCCTAGGAATCTCACACCTAATTAGTGTATAGCTCAAAAAATATTATTAGAAATATTTCAAAGATTTAAAAGACAAAGATAGAGTTGTTAAATTCTTCCCACCTCATGTATTTTTTTCCTAAAAAGAAAAATACAACTCACAAATATGAGGGTATTGCGATCACATCTAGATCTCCCACTCCCAGGTTCTATCCTATAGATTCTCATGCTGCCAGAAAATACACACTAAGGAAATCTCTCACCCATTAAGGATCTTCTCTTGCCGATCCTTAATATCAGTTGGGTATCCACAAAAGTAGAACCATATTTTATGCCCAACTAACCCCATTCGATAACATGTTATGGTTCATGAACATAACTCCCCAGCTGTGACATGTTGAGGACACCATGTACCCAACCTAACTATGTAATTAGTTCTAAGTGGTAATCAACCTCACTAACCCCATTTATTATCTAGAAAGGGCTGATGAACCACAAAGATAACTTTCCACCCCATGAAAATCATCAAAATCCATGTCAAGGTGAGACCTTGAGAAACACATTTCCTCTCACCTAGAACTTCTAAGGCCTCCATCATTAGTCCATATAACACTTCAGAATGATTTTTTTTAGTCCTTATCCACTCTTATATGAAATGAAAATTTGCTATCGAAGCTCACAAAAACTCTAGGTCCATGAGTGCTAACTCACTTAGATTAATCCAAAATAGTGGTGACCTATAGGGTCTCCTAGAAAAAGCCTCAAATGGTGTAATACCGATGGTGGAATGGTAGCTATTGTTGCATGAAAACTCCACCAATGGTAGGTGATCCTCCCAACTAAAGACAAAGTACTACACTCGAGCATGAATCATGTCCTATAAAAGTTTTCTGGTCCTCTCATTCTAGCCTTTATTCTAGGGAATAAATGTTGTTCTCAAATTAAATTGAGTCTCAAAGGCCTCTTGTAGTCATCCCTGTAATCCTAATGTGAAGTGAGCATCACAGTTTGAAACTATCGTCAAGTGAACTACATGAAGCCAGACTATCTCCTACATGTAAAGGCATCTCAATCTCTATATTAAACTCTACTCTCAAATATCTAGGAAGTTCTCCAAATTGTCGATTTGGTATATGATAACCCATATGGAATTGTATCCTATAGACGATCATGGAAGCCTTGTCATGAATTATATAGATATACCATCCTACTTCCACTTTGGCACCTTGAGGTATAGAGATAAACCCACAAAAACCTTGTTCTCAGACTTTACCTACTGAAAAGTGGGGCATCGATAGACAAAATCTGTTATACTCCTATATATATATATCCATCAAAACTAACATTGAAGTTAAAAATATATATTTTCCACACTTGGATGTGTCGTTAAGGGGGGTGCGTGAAACTCTCTCAGAACATCCCCATGCAATGTCACAGGTACCGTCATCCATCCTATATTTTTCTGATGTCCTCCCCACCTTCATAAAATCCATCAAAATCACATACAATCGATATATATGTATAAAATGTCTCATATTTAGTATCTCCAAGTTGATACTCCCTAACATGTTGTAGAAGCATTGGAGTAACAGTCAGCAATTTGAGGTAAGCTTCACCATCCTTATCCACTAGGGACAACTACAATGAGGCCAGCTGATCAGATTCCTTACTTAGGAATTGTGAACATGATCTCATGTTGAGAGAATCTTCCACCACGTTCCCCTTCCCATGAGTATAGACTATATGGAATTCATGGTTATGGAGGAAATCTATAATTTTCTTCTATATCAAGCTAATATCCTTATATGAGAAGATATACATGATAATATTGTGTTTATAATAGACCAAAAATAGCTCACCCATATTGTAGTATCGCCACATATTCAATATGAATACTACAACTTCCAAATCCAGATCATCGGTCCTATAGGTCTTCTCATGCGCTCTCAATTACCTAAACCCATAGGTAATCATTGTCGTACTCTAAATCAGAAAAAAACCATGTAAGACCCTGAGGCATTGAAAAATAGTGCATACTCAACACCCTCCTCTGGAAATCTCAATATGGGGGTCCTCTTCAACCTCTTACTTAACTCCTATAAATCCTGATAAAACCTATCCATTAATATAAAAGGATGCCACTTATAGTTCATGGAACTCAAAGGTGCTAATATCCTAGAAAAATTGAGAACAAATACCCTATGGTATCCTACCAACCCAAGGAATCTCTATCCCTCCATCATTCTCTTGGGTGGCTCCCAAGCAAGCACTACCTCAGCCTTTGTTGGATCTACTGCAACTCCATCATCTGAGATGACATATCCTGGAAATTAAACCTCTAAAATCCAAAACTAACACTTAAATATATTCTTATAAAGATGATTCTCTTAGATTATATACAAAACCATCCTCAAGTGTCTTGAATTCCCATCCTTAGACATTGAATACACTATAATATCATTGAAGAATATCACCAACCACCGGTCTAATAAATAAAGAATGATTTGTTCATGAGTCCCATAAACACTGATGGGTCATTTATCATGATGAAAGGCATCACCATGTGCTCATAATAATCTTAGTGACATCAAAATACCATCTTCATTATATCCACATCTCATAATCAGATATAGTGATAACCTGATAAGAGGTATGTGTTAGAGAACCATCTTTATCCTCTCAACTGATCAAAGAGGTCATCAATCCTTGATAGTGGATACTTATTATTCATGGTCACAAATTTAGGTGATGGTAATCCATACACAACTTCAAGATATCATATTCCTTATTGAATGACAACACTAGGGCCACCCAGGGTGACACACCATATCAGATAAAGACTTTCCCCTACAAGTCTTTCTACTACACCTTCAAACCCTAAAGATCTATAGGATCCATCTGATATTCTAGTATATATATTGAGTTATTCAATGGGTTAAAATCAATACATATGTATACATCTTGGTGTGGAGGTAATTTAGAAACATTTTTCAGAAATATGTCCTCATATTCTACCACCATAGTAGGAATATGAAATCCCATATCATCCACTACTCCAAAGGTGATATGATACAACTGGTGACTAATTACCTAAATCCTCATGAATATGATCCCATCATTCCCTAACTTCTCACCCATAAATTAAAACCTCATCACATTATTGTGGAAAAACTACATCCTCCACCCAAAATAGTCAATTTGGGCATGAACTATGAATACCTAGTCCAAACCTAATATAACTTCATAAGGCCTTATCACAATTATAAATATATTTCATTCAAATATCTATCCTCAAAGAATTAGATTGCACTATTAGAAAAAGTGTGTGATAATTGAATCCCATTAAGTCAGAGTCTCCAAACTTAAGGTTTGAACCAGGGGTTCAACTGGAATCTCTAAGTCTCTAACTAAGGAAGTGGAAATAAAAGAGTATATTGCACCCATGTATATCAATACTATAGCTAAAGTAGATAATACACAGATCATACCTATAATCTCCCCTAGAGGCTTTGGGTTTTAGTCCTCCACAACCTACTTCTTTCCTTGTGTATATCCACCAGGTCATTGAATATAAAGTAGACCACCTAGAGAAGGTGGTGGTAATAGATCAAACCATTTGTAACCTATTGATACTCTCCCTACTCCCCTTCCATGTCGTCCATCCAATGGACTTCCCTTCTTCTACCACTATATATGTATGGTAAGTCCATTGACCATATATTTTTCAACTTTATCATGGGTTGTATAATCCCAATAGATGCGTACCTGACCATTACTAGAGAAATAATGCCTATTTCTCAACTGACTAGAACTATCCTGAGATCCCTAAGCTATCGATCACCTCTGAAAGGATCGTCTCTTGATGAATCTCACAAGACTAGATCCTTGTAATTTCCATGGACCATTAGCTGCCAATGTCTCAACTCATATGTTCCCACTACCAACACCAACTACCAGTATCTTCTCTGCCAGAAATCTCTCCACCACCAAGGCTCACTCAAGAACTCCACCATAGATAGGAATGAAAAGATATATCACAACTTCCCTGATATCTCGGTATAATCCTCAATCAATGGAATATACTTGGAAGAAAATACCATGAACCAACTCCATAGAGTATCATGAGAGGTCGGTGAACATTGATGAATATTCAGCTACAGCTATTCCACCATACTAGAGCTAAAATAGCTCCAGGATACAAACTGATCAAAACATGGATGCACATAAATCCTCCCTAAAAAGGCACTTGAATTATAACTAGGAGGGAGATCTATAATAATGTTTTGAGTCACCAAAATCTAATATTGTCCAGTATATCCTTGAAAAAGACTCAATACTAGGACCATCATCTTATCTGTAGGTGTCCTCACAAGGAAAAAACTTATATCCCATCCTTAGATGCTTGGGGTTATGGCTCACCTCAAAACCTAGGAGGTTACTACCACTAAAACTCTTAAATTGAACTCATCTGGGGCACATTTTCATTCAGTAATGTCAGTGAAACTTTGAACTCAATGAGTGGTTGAAAAACTGGAAAACCACCCAGAGTTACAACCTCTTATATAGGGCCATATAATAAAGCCTTGTTACTCAGTGGATCATCCTCACAATAAATCTATATATTCCTGGATAGTAATCATCTCAGAGGAATCTTGAAATAAAATCAATATATACCATGGTTAATGAATATATATGGGGGGATGATAAAATAAGGTCTTGTAAACCACAACCAATTCCTATATGATGCATGTACCAATTTTTTCCCTGAAACCATTTCCTATATGTATGGATTTAACAAGAAGGTTATAAGAGTCCTTATGAATAGACACATCAACCACTACACTAACACTAGATTTCTTGTCCTGAAAACTCAACTCAAAACACTTTAACACTATATCCATAAATCCCAAACCAAACCACACTACTAAAAAAACTCCAAACTCTGGTCCTAATATGAAAAACTACTCGAATACCACTCTATCATAAGCAGACACACTGAATCCCACTTAGCTGAAGATAATATGATTGTGACACGCCAAACCTGCATCCAATAGGCCAGGGCTAGAGACAAGCACCGAGTAAGTAAATCTCACATATGGCACACCATATACTAAGGTACCTATATACATGCATGCATCACCAAACACTCATACAATGAAGGGATAGCCACATGTTGATGTATCCAAGGTCTCCCAAGCAAGATGTTTAAGGCTGAGTCTTGATCGACAACCATGAAATCTGAATTGGATACAAGATCTCCAAACTGCGTTCTGAGTGTAACTTCGCCCAGTGGTTCTTGTTCATTTTTATCATATCCTTGTAAAATCATGGTAGAAGGAGATAAATCATATTTCGTGAGGCCCAATCGACGAAGTGTACGAATGGGCATGATGTTGACTCCTAAACCATTGTCAATGAAAGATCTTCAGACGTCTACGCCATTGACCTTTCCAGATAAGTACAATGGTCTAATATGCCCATGCACAACATCATCTTCATCTTCATCAGTAAAAGATATTACTGTATGGAATTCTGCAGGATTATTCTCTATGTGATAGACTTTAGCTGCAGCAATTTTAGTTTCAAACTCCTGAGGAATTGACAAAGCCTCGATGAGTGCTTCCCGAAGATCTTTTGACATATTCAAAGCATCCAAAATTGATAAATTGGCCGTTACTTGGGCCAAGTGTTTCAATACATCATACTTTTGATCCAGAGGTCTGCGTTTCCCAATAGGAATATGTGGTTTAGCATGTACCTTGGAAGCAGATGCTTTGGAAGTTGACGCATCTTGTATTGGGATAGGAGTTGGGAATATTCCTGGTTTTGGAAGATTAGACCGATTGGATCCATTTACTTTCTGAGAGGAAGAAGATGGAACCTTCAACCGGTCTTCCAAAATAACTGTGCCAGGACTGAATTTGCTATTGGTAGAAGAACTTGCTTGTTCTTGCTGAGCTCGCTGAAGGGCTCTACCACGAGTTACTGCTGTGTACATAGTTCTAGAAGGGGTAGAATTGGAGTAGTGGCTTCTAAAAGATCCATGTCTTCCTCTGTATCCTGATCCTCTGGAACTTCCTATAATTCCCCTGTTTTATATAGGGAATTCAGGCTCATCAAAATCGAAACTGCGACTGGCATATGGATCTGCTAATTGAATCATATTAATAGAACCGAAGATTAACTCTTCGTCTAATGAAGACTCTGCCTGATTAGCCTATTTATGTTGTGCCGTTTGGTGGGGCGGTGCTCGTGGATTTGAAGTAGATGTCATGAAGTCTTCCAGAGTCAAAGACGACTTAGGCTTTGAAACATACTCATCTTTGTCTGATTCTTTTTCTTTCTTTGAATCATTCTGTTTCTTTGAGGACTTTCCCTCTGATGAAGAGTATTTTTCCGCAACATTTATGGCAGAAGACACAATCGGTTTCATTAATTGTGTTCGCAAAATAGCATGAGTTCAGTTGATTGTCTTTATGACCATCCAATTATCATACTTGTGTGCATTGTTGCTTTTGACTTCTTGTCATTCGCCTTCCTCCTCTGGAACTGAAGCAGTAACACATGCTACCTGAGCTAAAGAACCTTTCAGTTTGACTTGTCCCGAGTCGACCATCTTTTGCAGGAGGTCTTTGAAGACAAAACACTCCTGGATGGGATGCCCCAACATTTGATGAAAAGGGAAATAATTGGGACGGTCTTCATCTACTTACTTTTTTGGCCTCTTAGGCCTTAGCAATTGAACCAGATTATTTTCTAGAGCCGAAATGAAGTAACCAAGAACTTGTTCATTTCGGAAAGAGTATGTTTTTCTCTTCAGACCCTCAAATTGTTTTTGTCTTTGATCTCTTTGATCATCTGGATGAAACGGCCTTTGTTGTTGGCGCTCAGGAGGTGGAGACCTTCGAGAAGATGAAGGTTTTAAAGTAGAAATAGGTATAGGTGCTTGTTTAGGCATAACTGTAGCAGTTTATGCTTTACCCATTATCCTTCCTGGAGCTGATGGAAATACAAGAGATTTAGATTTAGCCTGTATAAGGTAATCTTCAATCTGCTGAGCGATTGAAGTATGGTCTCGAAACCCTCCTGTGTATTTCACAGGAATCAATGGCGTGCGTAATTCTTTACGTAGATTTTCAACACAGATTGGCAACAATTCCTCTTGAGGGAGTGCAAAGCTTAGGAAATATGTTAATCCCTTACAGTGAACAATGACATCTAAGACCCTTTCATTCTCTCTTTTCTTACAGTTTATATGATAGAAAACTGTTGTCTTTGGAAAAGTTGAGCTGAACTAAAGAAGGAATTTTTGGAGAAGATCCTCCCATCTGGTAATTGACTGGGATTTCAAGCTTGTATACCAGACAAAGGATGGTCCTTGCAAGGTCCGTACGAAGCATCTGAGTCTTACTGCTTCTTGCTGCTCCGGAGTTCCCATCATAGGATCACAACAAGACACGTAATGGGTCAAATGCTATTCAGGGTCGCCTGATCCATTGAAAATAGGGAATACAGGGTTTCAAAAACTGGATGGAGGAGAGATTGAATCTACCCATTCAGGGTAAAATTTCTTTTCTGGTTTAACCTGTGCACGCTTCCCTTCCATAGTTTCTAACCAAGCTGTTAATGACACAATAGTATTTATTAACTTTTGAGAAACATCCGGTTGAACTTGGACTTGGGTAGGTGCAATGACTGGAGCTTGGATAGATGTGGTGGTTGGTGCTGCAACTGATGGTAGCACTACCAACTGTTGTTGCACTTGACCCGTAGTATTAGACCTGTGAGGGTGTACTGATAGAGGAGGATATTCTTGATCCATCTTAGTAGCTGCAACAAATTCCTTTGGCTGACTGAATCTAGAACGCTTAAGAAGAAGACTACCCTGAAGTAGTTCTGTATTCAACCTTCTTAATTCCTTCATTTCTTCCTCCTGTTGTGCAAACCTTTGCTCTAGTGAGAGTGATTTTCCTTCTCCATAGGAAGGATATGTAACCTGATTCTTTCCCCTCCCTTTGTTGGATCCTTTTCAGAGAGGGGAAGTGGGTTACTCGAAGTATTACCTAGGTTCTGAGTAATCATTTGATTTCGTGTACGCACACCTTCTTCATTTGTGTCGGTGCGTACATATTCTTGAGCAGGAACCTCTTCATCTGATTCCCCTGAGTGAACCTCATCTAGTGGATCAACAACAATGGCATTGATGACATTGATTGATGCATAACGCATCTCATCCCTTCTATCAGCATTTCTGTGATATTGTCTTCTTCCATGTTTTTGATGAGACATTGCCTTTTGTTGATTAGATCCCTCAGGAACTTCTTGACAAATAGTAATTTGGAGGGAATCTCCTGATAATTTGGCTCTTCATTCCTCTTGAGGCTTCTTCCCCAATCGAGAAAAGACCAACTTTCTCAGAGGATGGGATTGATGATTTGAAAAAGTCCCCAGTCCGGTGGACTAGGGATGTTCCTGTTGTTCCCGCTCAACTCCTAGAATCCTATTTTTTGATTCGGAGGGTTGGTTTAAAAGAGTCCCCAGTATGGCAAGATGGGGTGGCTCTTGACATGTTATGTCTCAGACTTTCTTAAAATATCTCCTGATCTTGCGAACCTTAGTCCAGAAATTAGCTAGATGCATTAACCTGTATCCACTTTTATCACCTGGTTCAAAATACCGTTGGATGAATTCCGACACTTCTGTCACTTGATGATGTTCTTGCTCCATACGAGAGGCATGTTCAATATTCTCGTTTACTTGATGCAGGAGTAATTCAACAACTTGTTCTGTGTATGCTTTATTTTGAGAGGAAATAGTTGAAGCATGATCTTGGGCAAGCTTTTCATTACAAACAAATCTCATTGATTGTGGTCGTCCATGGGCAATAACATTTCATGAGACCATTTTCGGCAGGTTTTACTGACTGGAGAGCACCGTGAAATATAGTGCTCCATGAACACCCCATCCTCTGACATGAATACCAGATGGGGCATTGGAAATTAACTGGCGCAATCTTCTTAGTGCGCCAAGGCATGAACGTTGAAGGGCACTCTGCTGCTTTTCAGCCTTCGGATATCGGGAGAATGATAGAGATGCCAAATCAATATGACGTTGTAACCCTTCTATTATCTTAAGATGATTTTCATATTCATCATAAGATAATACTTTCTTCTTCAACTGACAAATATTTTTCCATATGTTGAGACGAATATCATTACTTCCATCTTCCATCAACATATTTGGAATGTCATACTGAGAGTCAGCCAGAGGCCAAAACATGACTGGTACTTCACCTTTTTCCAGTTGTTTTCTCATGTTCAGCATTTCCTCTTTATCATTAAATGAAGATTATTCTACCTGATTTGACCATATTTGGTGTTTCCTTGTTGCTTCATTTAATTCAACAAGATTGGTAGAGAAATCATTGATCAAACTAGATGATGCATGACTTAGGGGTGGTTCGGAGAATGACCTACACCCTGGGCTATCTTCTGATTGAGAAAGTATTTCACCTGCTAGCAATGAAGCATAAAACATGACTGGTTTCACATTTGCAAGTGCCTCAAGATAAGAGGGATTTCTTGGAACTACATCGTCCACTGGAGCATTTTCTAGGCAATGTGCATTACTACTGTGGAGAGGATTTTCGCAGCAAAATTCATCACCATGGGGAGGACCACCATGGTGGGTTACAGAAAAAGATGAGATCTCTTGATCCTTGGTCTTCTGACTACACAGAGGGTTCCTGTGGCTCTCATCTGAAGATGAATCTTCGAGATCAACCGAATTTTCCTGAAGCAAGCTTTCATGAGGAGGTGTCTCTTGAAGACCTTAAGAATTAATTTTCCCACTATTGGTAAATTAGGGAGTAGAATCTTGAATTCCAACAGATAACTGTCTGAGGGCTTCAAGAACTCCAGCATCGAGCAAGGCCTTGTTACATATTGGATCTTGATCTCCTGACTGTGCTGGGCGGGTATTTTTCTTAGACGCCTTCTTACTCACCTTGGAAACCACTTGTTGACGAAAGTGGATGCTCTGAGCAGGTGTATGTGCCGGATCAGGAAGGATGGCCAGGTTAGGCTGACGATCTCCACTCAAATCAGGTGTCTGTTCCTGACTTGGTTGTCCGTATTATATGGGGGAGTATTCCCCACAAGCCTCTTGGACTGGAACATACGTGTGTGTCTGTTCCGGAGTGAATTGTTGATGTGTCACTCCATTGGTAGGGATAGATTTATGTGTCTTTCCCTGAGATGCCGCTGAAGTTGTTATAATATCCTGGCAGGCATCCAGAATATGAGCAGGGATTTTCTTCTTCTCTTTCACCATTGATAGAATATGCTTGGTGACTTCAGCTGCCGGAACAGGGATATACGTCCATTCTGTGCTTGAAGTAAGTGTATGTGCCTGCTCCTGTCCTACTTTTCCTGTCAGTGAGTCCTGATAGTACTCTCAAGTGTGGGGGCAGAGAGTTGAGTCTGCCTCTTGTTTATCACCGGAGCTTTCCAACTGACTTCTCTGTATGATACCAAGCGAGACTGTTGGTAGGCTTGATTAATACTAGCAGGTGTATGTGCCTGCTGATTGCACTTCGCCGAACATGGTTGACGAGATCCATCATATGTAGTCAGACGAGCCTACTGACTAGCTGATGATGTATAAATAGGTGTATGTTCCTGCCTATAGTACTCTACCAGAATTTCCTGGCGGGATTGGCGTGATGCTGCCAGAAGAGTCTGCTAGACAGCGGAATTAAAACGGGCAGGTGTGTGTGTCCGCTCATTGCTTGGCACCAAGTTAGGTTGGCAGACTTCTCCAAAGATGGCAGAGATGAGAACCTGCTCACTATTGACCAGATTCCTCCTCTAGCGGTTCGTCTTTCCTGCTCTGGTTCGAGTAACCTAAGCCGAACTCCTGGAGTTGTTACCCTCATCATGTTTAGGGCGTACTACCACACGAGTCTAGCGGCGATTGTTGATAGGAACCCTCAGGAAGGACTCATGCTTCTTTGAATTAAGTCCCTAAGGGACCTGCTCATTCACTTCCCCAGAATATGGGAGTGAATGGTGATTGCATTCCGGTGATAACGACCCGAAACAGTTGGAGACGGTGGTTAGCACCACCTGTTTCTTGATCACTGGTCGTCGTTTCTCGGACGACCGGTGTGAGTTATTCACTTGGAGGGCTTGTCGGGTAGCCTCCAGAGTTGGGATGGTACCGTTTTGATGGTACTCTTTAACCAGCGCATTTGATACCCAACGTTGAAGACACTGAGTAGGTGATGTCATCCTCAGAGCGGACGATGATCTAGCAGGAGTAGCAGCACTGGCATTTGCAGCATCAGTATTCACAGGTGTGAACTTGAGATCAGTCATTCTGGAAATGCAGAAGATCTTGGAAAAGAGTGCCTATTTGATATAAAAGACGTAATCAAGATAAATTTAGCCACTACATCTTTTGGATGAGCACATATGTCAATGATTGTTTTTTTATGGACCTCTCATTGAGTTTTAAATAGGGGCCTAAGAAATAGGTAAAACATCATTTTAACTTGGTTAAAGATTCACGTCGGGTTCACCATTTTTTTGTTTCCATCAGAATTTGGGGATGACCTCCTTGATTGAAGGTTCAAACATTACAATTGGTTTCTAACAGGTTTGTTCGTAGAACCAGAAACATCCAATGATTCCACATCTATTTGGACCTACTTTCCAAAGGTAAGCGCTCATTAGTTTGTAGACTGATGAGGCTTAGGAATTTGCATTGGTCGAGAGGATGGGAGGTCGGACTCATCACACCTTTTTGAGTGGAATTATTGTCTACTCTGGGACTCTCTTTATATATTTAAGTTATGTTCATGAATCCTTATTACATTACCAAGTATAAAATGAGCTTTCCTTTAGATCTGACAATCAATGATTAAATACGTAGGAAATTTAGAGAATCTTTTATATGTATTTGAGGTTCTTCATCAATATAGAATCATCTGTATTTATTAGAGATTCTTTGGTCAATGGTATCCTTCGACACATTTATATAGAAATATCTTGGTCATTATGATGACCATGCTGGTTTTAAAGCCACTCAGTGGGGAACTTGAAGTTTATTGTCATTCAGAAGGACATGGACTATTTCAGAGTTGGGATCAAACCAGAAGATGGGCTACCTACGTATCCTTTGTTTATAAAAAGAATCATAACCCACGTAGTTCGAGTAAGGGAGTATGATATTTATGATTTATGGCTCAAAGAAGGATGTCATAATTACTTTTACACTCTAAGCTCACGTGAGTCATGCTCGGTGTGAGAAACAAGAGGTATTGGTAAAAATTAGACAATTGTGCCATGAAAGGTGCAATCATTAAGAAATAATGTGGGACTTATGTATGTATGACTGACCAGATAAATGAAGATTAGGATTTACTTTAGGGAAGAAATCTAGGAACAGGGTCCATAAAGGTATATGTGCTTCATGGAAATTTGAATACTCTAACTGGGGGATTACTCCTGAAAAGGAGGCCCGAATTAGGAGAGGACTTATGATTGGGTTTTACTCCTGAGAAGGAATCCCAAATAAAAGGTAAATTAGGACTGGTTAAGAGAAATTAAAACTAGGGCTTACTCCTGAAAAGGAGGCCCAGGTTAATAGACTTGAAAAAAATTAAGGGACTTGGGGATTACTCCTAAAGAGGATGCCCATATTTACCTTTGATCTGGGATTCCTTCTCAGGAGTAAAACCCAATCATAAGTCCTCTTCTAATTCGGGCCTCCTTTTCAGGAGTAAGCCCCCAGTTAGAGTATTCAAATCTCCATGAAGTACATATACCTTTATGGACCCTATTCCTCGATTTCTTCCCGAAAGTAAATCCTAATCTTCATTTATCTGGTCAGTCATACATACATAAGTCCCACATTATTTCTTAATGATTGCATCTTTCATTGCACAATTGTCTAATTTTTACCAATACCTCTTGTTTCTCACATCGATCATGACTCATGAGAGATCAGAGTGTAAAAGTAATTATGACATCCTTCTTTGAGCCATCAATCATAAATATCATACTCCCTTACTCGAACTACGTGAGTTCTGATTCCTTTTCTAAACAAAGGATACGTAGGTAGCCCATCTGCGGGTTCGATCCCAACTCTGAAATAGTCCATGTCCTTCTGAATGACAATAAACTTCAAGTGCCCCACTGAGTGGCTTTAAAACCAGCATGGTCATCATAATGACCAAGATATTTCTATATAAATGTGTCGAAGGATACCATTGACCAAATAATCTCTAATAAATACAGATAATTCTCTATCGATGAAGAACCTCGAATACATATAAAATATTCTCTAAATTACCTACATATTTAATCATTGATTGTCAGATCTAAAGGAAAGCTCATTTTATAATTGGTAATGTAATAAGGATTCACGAACCTAACTTAAATATATAAAGAGAGTCTCGGAGTAGACAATAATTCCCCTCAAAAAGGTGTGATGAGTCTGACCTCCCATCCTCTCGACCAATGAAAATTCCCAAGCCTCATCAGTCCACAAACTAATGAGCAGCTACCTTTGGAAAGTAGGTCCAAATGGATGTGGAATCATTGGATGTTTCCGGTTCTACGAACAAACCCGTTAGAAACCAATTGGAACGTTTGAACCTTCAATCAAGGAGGTCATCCCCAAATTCCGAGGGAAACAAAAAAATGGTGAACCCGACGTGAATCCTTAACCAAGTTAAACTGATTTTTTACCTATTTGTTAGGCCCCTATTTAAAACTCAATGATAGGGACAACAAAAAAAATCATCGACATATGTGCTCATACAAAAGATGTAGTGGATGAATTTATCTTGATTACATATGTTATATCAAATAGGCACTCTTTTCCAAGATCTTCTAAAATTCCAGAATGGCTGCTCTCAAGTTCACACCTGTGAATACTGCTACTGCAAATGCCACTGTTGCTACTTCTGTTGGATCGTCGTCCGCTCTAAGGATCACATCACCTACTCACCGTCTTCAACGATGGGTATCAAATGCGCTGGTTAAGGAGTACTGTCAACATGGTACCATCACAACTCTGGAGGTTTCCCGACAAGCCCTCCAAGTGAACAACTCACACTAGTCGTCTGAGCAACGACGACTAGTGATCAAGAAGCAGGCGATGCTAACCACCATCTCCAACCATTTTGGGTCAGTATCCCCAGAACTCAATCACAATTCACTCCCATATTCCGCGGAGGTGAATGAGTAGGTCCCTCAGGAACTTAATTCAAAGAATCAGGAGTCCTTACTGAGGGCTTCTATCAACAATCGCCGCCAGAATCGTGCGACAGTAAGCCCTCAACATGATGAGGGTACCAAATCCAGTCGTTTGGCTTAGGTTCCTTGAACCCAAGCAGGCAAGACGAACAGCCAGAGGTGGAATTTAGTCAACAGTGAGCAGGTTCTCATCTCTACCATCTCCGGAGAAGTCCACCGACCTAACTTGGTGCCAATCAACGAGCGGGCACATAGACCTGCCTGTTTTAATTCCGCTGTCTAGCAGACTCATCTGGAAAAATCATGCCAATCCCTCCAGGCAATTCAGGTGGAGTACTATAGGCAAGAACATACACCTGTTTATACATCATCATCTAGTCAGCAGGCTCGTCTGACTACATATGATGGAGCTCGTCAACCACGTTCGGTGAAGTGCAATCAGTAGGCACATACACATGCTAGTATTAATCAAGCCTACCAACAGTCTCACTTGGTAGCACACAGAGAAGTCAGTCGGAAAGCTCCGGTGATAAACAGGAGGCAGAATCAACTCTCTGCCCCCACACTTGAGTACTGTCAGGATTCACTGACAGGAAAAGGAGGACAGAAGCAGGCACATACACCTACTCCAAGCACGGAATGGACGTATATCCCTATTCCAGCAGCTGAAGTCACCAAGCATATTCTATCAATGGTGAAAGAGCAGAAGCAAATCCCTGCTCATATTCTGGATGCCTGCCAGGATATTATAACAACTTCAGTGGAATCTCAGGGAAAAAAACATAAATCTATCCCTACCAATGGAGTGACACATCAACAATTCACTCCGGAACAGACAAACACATCTGTTCCAGTCCAAGAGGGTTGGGGGGTATACTCCCCCATATCATAAGGACAACCAATTCAGGCACATACACCTGATTTGAGTGGAGATCGTCAGCCTAACCTGGCCATCTTTCCTGATCAGGCACATACACCTGCTCAGAGCAGCCACTTTCCTCAATAAGTGGTTTCTAAGGCGAGTAAGAAGGAGTCTAAGAAAAAGACTAGCGCAGCACAGTCAGGAGATCAAGAGCCAATCTGTAATAAGGCCTTGCTCGATGCTGGGGTTCTTGAAGCCCAAAGACAGTTATCTGTTAGAATTCAAGATTCTACTCCCTCATTTTCCAATAGTGGGAACATTAATTCCAAAGGTCTTCAATAGACAATTCCTCATGAAGGCTTCCTTCATGAAAATTTGGTCGATCTCAAAGTTTCATATTCATATGAGAGGCACAGGAACCCTCTGTGTAGTCAGCAGACCAAGGAGCAAGAGATCTCATCTTTTGCTGTAACCCACCATGGTGGTCCTCCCCATGATGATGAATTTCGCTGCTAAAGTCCTCTCCATAGTAGTGATGCACATTTCCCGGAAAATTCTCTAGTGGATGATGTAGTGCTGAGAAAGCCCTCTTATCTTGAGGCACTTGAAAATGTGATACCAGTCATGTCTGATTCTTCATCACTAGCAGGTGAAACTATTTCTCAATTAGAAGATATCCCAGGGTGTAGGTCATTCTCCGAACCACCCCTAAGTCATGCATCTTCTAGTTTGATCATTGATTTCTCTACCAATCTTGTTGAATTCGATGAAGCAACAAGGAAACACCAACTCTGATCAAATCAGGTAGAAGAATCTTCATTTAATGATAAAGAGGAAATGTTGAACATGAGAAAACAACTGGAAAAAGGTGAAGTACCAGTCATGTTTTGGCCTCTGGCTGACTCTCAGTATGGCATTCCAAAGATGTTGACGGAAAATGGAAGTCATGATATTCATCTCAACATATGGAAAACTCTTTGTCAGTTGAAGAAGAAATTATTATCCTATGATGAATATGAAAATCATCTTAAGATAATAGAAGGGTTACAATGTCAGATTGATTTGGCATCTCTATCATTCTCTCAATATCCGAAGGCTGAAAAGCAGTAGAGATCCCTTCAACGTTCATGCCTTGGCGCACTAAGAAGATTGCGTCAGTTAATTTCCAATGCCCCATCTGGTATTCATGTCATAGGATGGGGTGTTCATGGAGCACTACATTTCAAGGTGGTCTCCAGTCAGAAAATCCTTCCGAAAATGGTCTCATGCAATGTTATTGACCATGGCCGGCCACAATCAATGGACTTTGTTTGAAATCAAAAGCTTTCCCAAGAACAGGCTTCAACTAGTTCCTCTCAAAATCAAGCATACAGAAAACAAGTTGTTGAATTACTCCTGCATCAAGCAAACGAAAATATTGAACAGGCCTCTCATATGGAGAAATCACATCATTAAGTGATAGAAGTGTCGGAAATCATCCAATGGTCTTTTGAACCAGGTGATAAAAGTGGATACAGGTTAATGCATCCAGCTAATTTCCAGACTAAGGTTCGCAAGATCAGGAGATCTTTTAAGAAAGTCTCAGACAAAGCATTTCAAGATCCACCCCAGCTTTCCAGACTAGGGACTCTTTTAAAACAACCCTCGGAATCAAAAAATAGGATTCGAGGAGTAGAGTGGGAACAACAGGAACAGCCCCAGTCCACCGGACTGGGGACTTTTTCAAATCATCAATCCCCTCCTCAGAGAAAGTCAGACTTTTCTCGATTGGGGAAGAAGCCTCAATAGGAACGAAGAGCCAAATTATCAGGAGATTCCCTCCAAATTAAGATTCATAAAGAAGTTCCTCAGGGATCGAATAAACAAAAGGCAATGTCTCATCAAAGACATGGAAGAAGACAATATCACAAAAATGATGATAGAAGGGATGCGATGAATTATGCATCAATCAATGTCATCAATTTTGTTGTTGTTGATCCACTAGATGAGGTTCACTCAGGGGACTTAGATGAAGAGGTTCCTGCTCAAGAAGATGTACGCACCGACACAAATGAAGAAGGTGTGCGTACACGAAATCAAATGATTACTCATAACCTAGGTAATCCTTCAAGTAACCCACATCACCCTCTCCGAAAAGGATCCAACAAAGGGAGGGGAAAGAATCAGGTTACATATCGTTCCTCTGGAGAAGGACAATCGCTCTCACTAGAGAAAAGGTTTGCACAACAGGAGGAAGAAATGAAGGAATTAAGGAGGTTGAATGCAGAACTACTTCAAGGTATTATTCTTCTTAATCATGCTGGAGTCAGTCAGCCAAAGGAATTTGTTACAGCTACTGAGATGGATCAAGAATATCCTCCTATATCAGTACACCCTCACTGGTCTAATTTTATGGGTCAAGTACAACAACAGTTGGCAGTGATACCATCAGTTGCAGCACCAACCACCACATCTGTCCAAGCTCCAGTCGTTGCACGAACCCAAGTCCAAGTTCAACCGGATGTTTCTCAAAATTTAATAACTACTAATGAGTCATTTAAAGCCCGATTAGAAACTATGGAAGGGAAACGTGCGCATGTTCAACCAGAAAAGAAATTTTACCCTGAATGGGTAGATTCAATCTCTCCTCCATCCAGTTTTGGAAACCCTATATTCCCTATTTTCAATTGATCAGGCAACCCTGAACAGCATTTGATGCATTACGTGTCTTATTGTGATCCTATGATGGGAACTCTGGAGCAGCAAGAAGCAGTAAAACTCAGATGCTTCGTACGGACCATGAAAGGACCATCCTTTGTCTGGTATACAAGCTTGGAATCCCAGTCAATTACCGGATGGGAGGATCTTCGCCAAAAATTCCTTCTTCAGTTCAACTCAACTTTTCCAAAGACAACAGTTTTTTATCTGACAAATTGTAAGCAAAGAGAGAATGAAAGGGTCTCAGATTTCATTGCTCGCTGTAAGGTATTAACATATTCCCTAAGCTTAGCACTCCCTCAAGAGGAATTGTTGCCAATTTGTGTGAAAAATCTGTGTGATGAATTATGCACGCCATTGATCCCTATGAAATACACAGGAGGGTTTCGAGACCTTACCTCAATTACTCAGAATATTGAAGATTCCCTTATAAAGGCTAAGTCTAAATCTCATGTAATGCCATCAGCTCCAGGAAGGAGAATGGGTAAAGAAGAAACTGCTACCGTTATTCTTAAACAAGAACCTGTACCTGTTTCTACTTAAAAACCTCCATCTTCTCGAAGGGCTCCACCTCCTGAGCACCAACAACAAAGGTTTTTTTGTTCATATGATCAAAGAGATAAAAGACAAAAACAATTTTAGGATCTGAAGAGCAAAACATACTCTTTCCGAAATGAACAAGTTCCTGGTTACTTCATTTCGACTCTAGAAAATAATCTGGTTCAATTGCCAAGGCCTAAGAGGCCAAACAAGGAAGGATATGAAGACCATCCCAATAATTTCCCTTTTCATCAAATATTGTGGCATCCCATCCAGGAGTGTTTTGTCTTCAAAGACCTCCTACAAAAGTTTGTCGACTCGGGACAAGTCAAACTGAAAGGTTCTTCAGCTCAGGTAGCATGTGTTACTGCTACAGTTCTAGAGGAGGAAGGCGAATGGCAAGAAGTAAAAAGAAAAAATGCACAAAAGTGTGATGATTGGATAGTTAGAAAGAAAATCAACTGAACTCATGCTATTTTGCGAACACAATTAAAGAAACTGATTGTGTCTTCTGCCATGAATGTTGTGGAAAAACCCTCTTCATCAGAGGGAAAATCCTCAAAGAAATGGAATGATTCAAAGAAAGAAAAAGAATCAGAAGAAGATGAGTATGTGTCAAAGCCTAAGTTGTCTTTGACTCTGGCAGACTTCATGCCATCTACTTCAAAGCCACGGGCACCGCCCCACCAAATGGAACAGCCTAAACAAGCTAATCAGACAGAGTCTTCATCAGACGAAGAGTTAATCTTTGGTTCTGTTAATATGATTCAATTAAAAGATCCATATTCCAGTTGCAGTTTTTATTTCGTTGAGCCTGAATTCCTTGTATCAAACAGGGGAATCAGAGGAAGTTCCAGAGGCTCAGGATACAGGGGAAGACGTGGATCTTTTCGAAGCCACTACTCCAATTCTACCCCTGCTAGAACTGTGTACGCAGCAGAAACTCGTGGTAGAGCCCTTCAGCGAGCTCACCAAGAACAAGAAAGTTCTTCTACCAATAGCAAATTCAGACCTGGCATAGTTATTTTGGAATACCAGTTGAAGGTTCCATCTTCTTCCTCTCATCAAGTAAATGGATGTAATCGGTCTAATCTTCCAAAACCATGAATATTGCCAACTCCTATCCCAATACAAGATGCATCAATTTCCAAAGCATCTGCTTCCAAGGTACCTTCTAAACCACATATTCATGTTGGGAAACGCAGAACTCTGGATCAAAAGTATGATGTATTGAAACACTTGTCCAAGTACCTGCCAAGTTATCAATTCTGGATGCTTTGAATCTGTCAAAAGATCTTCGGGAATCACTCATCGAGGCTTTGTAAAGTCCTCAAGAGTTTGAAACTGAAATTGTTGCACCTGAAGTCTATCACATAGAGAATAATCCTGCAAGATTCCATGCATTAATATCTTTTACCAATGAAGATTAAGATGATGTTTTTCATGGAAATATTAGACCTTTGTACTTATCTGGCAAGGTAAATGGCATATACGTCCGAAGAGCTTTCATTGACAATGGTTCAGGAGTCAAACTCATGCCCATTCGTACACTTTGTCGATTGGGCCTCACGGAATCTGATTTATCTCCTTCTATAATGATGTTACAATGATATGATAAAAATGAACAAGAACCACTGGGTGAAGTTACACTCAGAACTCAGTTTGGAGATCTTGTATCCAATTCATATTTCATGGTTGTTGATCAAGACTCATCCTTCAATATCTTGCTTGGAAGACCCTGGCTACATCAACATGCGGCTATCCCTTCATCATACCATCAATGTCTCAAATATTGTTTCGATGGTCAATTTGGGACATTGTATAGTGATAAGGCCATGTTTAAGACATGTGAGTCTTAATACATTGAGGCGGAATTCTATCACATGAAGGGAAGGGAGAAATCCACAACAAAGGAGATTACCAAAGTTAATGCTCCATATGGTTTGGAGAAGATTCCAGTAAATCCATTTACACATGTGAGTACAGATTATGTGTTGCCTATTAGTAAAATTGACAAGATAGACCCAAATCAAAATACTCTTATGGAAAGATCCATAATGTCAGTTACGACAATTGAGCCAGACAACATGGGAGAAATTGGTAACCAACCAAGCAGTAATGAAAGCACAAATGGTGACGTCTTCATTTCATATGCTGAAATCCAACAAGTCTATACTTCGCCAATTAGGCTAGAAGAAGTTATATCAACATTGGAGGTGAACAATGATATCTATTCTCAATCCATCATCTCCTCTTTATTGCCCAAAGAATACTCTTCATCATCAATCGGGTGGGAAATGGAAGCTTCTTCTTCAATATGTGCAAATTTTGACATCTCTTCTGATCATGAAAACCTACTTTATCATCTACTATAAAAGCAGAAACAGAAGAAATAGCACATGATGAAGAAGAAGAGGAAGATCTCAGAGATGCTCCTCCAGCATTCGAAGAGGGTATCTCTACCACTACGGATGAAGTTAGAGAAATAAATCTGGGTACAAAAGAAGATCCACGCCCCACTTTAATCAGTGCGGCCATGACTCTTGAAGAGAAAGAGATATATATTTCTTTTCTAAAGAAAAATAGATATATATTTTATTGGAACTATACAAAAATTCCTGGGCTTGATCCTGATGTTGCTACTCATTATTTGGGTTTACCAGAAGAACATCGAGGATTTAAGCAAGCTGAGAGAAGAACACACCCAACTTATGCTTCCAAAATTGAGGCTGAAGTGGATAAGCTTATCAAAGCTAATTTCATCAGAGAAGTTCAATATCCCAAGTGGTTGGCTAATATTTTCCCTGTAAAGAATAAGAATGGACAAATTAGAGTTTGCATCGATTTTAGAGATCTTAATCGGCATTGTCCTAAGGATGATTTCCCAGTTCCGATTACAGAACTTTTAATTGATGCAACAACTGGCTATGAAGTAATTTCCTTCATGGATGGATATTCCGGATATAATAAGATCCGAATGGCCCCAGAATATGAGGAATCCATAGCCTTCAGAGCCCCTCAGGGTGTGTTTTTCTACCGGGTAATTCCCTTTGGATTAAAGAATGCAGGTGCAACATATCAGTGTGCCATGCATCGTATCTTCAAACCCTTATTAGGGAAATTTTTTGAATGTTATGTAGACGATTTGGTGGTTAAATCCAAACAACTTTCTAATCATTTGGCTGATTTGGAAGTCATATTCCGCAATCTTCGACAACATAATTTGAAGATGAATCCCTTAAAATGTGCTTTTGGGGTAACCTCAGGAAAATTTCTCGGCTTTTTTGCATGCCATCATGGTATTGAAGTCGATCCTGAGAAGACCAAGTCAATCTTTAGTATGTCACCTCCTTGAAATTTGAAATAATTAAGAGGAATTCAAGTACACTTAGCCTATATTCGGCGTTTCATCGCCAATTTGGCAAGAAAAAGTTTACCCTTTACCAAATTGATGAAGAAGGGAGTCACTTACCAGTGGACTGAATAATTTCAAGAAGCATTCTATATTCTCAAGAAATATCTCTTGAGTCCACCGATACTCATTCCACTTGTTGAAGGAAGACCACTTATCCTCTACGTGACAGCTCTATAGCGATCATTGGGTGCCTTTCTTGCTCAAAAGAATGATGCTGGGAATGAAAACAACCTCTACTATCTCAGTCGAACTATGCTTGAAGCAGAAACCCAGTATTCAAGTATTGAGAAGTGCTTCCTGGCATTAATATTTGTAGTTCAGAAGTTGAGACACTACCTGCAACATCACGAGGTCAATTGGTATCTCGCAATCACCCGCTCAAATTCATCCTTAGTCGCATGATGCTTATAGGAAGTCTGGCAAGGTGGGAAGTTATTTTGCAGCAATTCGACATTCAGTATGTGTCTCAAAAGGCAATAAAGGGCCAAGATCTGGATGATTTCCTGGATGAACACCCTTCAGCGGAAGACACATCTTCAGATATTGAACTCTCTGATGAGGAAGTCTTCTCTATTCAAGAAAGTCCTTAGACATGGGAAATGTATTTTGATGGTGCTTCCAGAAGTCCAAAAGGGAGGAAAATGGAAAATCCTAAATTCAAAAAAGTTGGTTTAGGAATTGTTCTCATTTCTCCATAAAAGGCAGTGTTACCTTATTCCTTCTTATTGTGGGAAGGTGGTACCAATAATGAAGCAGAATACCAATCTCTCATCGCAGGCTTGGAATTAGCGCTTCAAGCACAAGTGAATCTCTTAAAGGTGAAAGGTGATTCAGACCTGGTAATCAAACATTTCAATGGGGATTATGCCCTCAGAAAAGAAGAAATAATCCCTTTGTATGATTACGTTAGAGAGTTAATGGCGGAATTCCCTTTGGAACCGATGTTTTCTTATGTCCCAAGATCACAAAATGCTCAAGATGATGCACTGGCTAATATAGTCACAGCTCTGGAAGATCCAAATCGGGACGAGACAACCATCAGTATTGCCCACAGTCGTGCAATTTCACCACATGTTCAAATCAGAACATAGTAAATTAATGAAATTAGTCCCATTCCTGAACCGTATGGTCATACAACAAGATGGATGTCACCTATCAGGGAATACCTTCAAAATGGAACACTTCCACCTGATAGAGCCGAGAAAGAACAAATTTGGTGATGTGAGGTCAATTTTACTCTTCATGATAGCCCAGATCACCTAGAGAACATTCTCTACAAACGTGGTTTTGATGGAGTTCTCTTCAGATGCATTGATGGTGAAGAGACAATGGCTGTCATGAAAGAAGTTCATGCAGGAGTCTGTGGTGCCCACCAGTCTGGACATAGACTGTCAGATCAGATTCGAAGGCTTGGATACTTTTAGCCTTCAATGATACAAGATTGTATTGATTTCACAAAGAAGTTTCATTCATGCCAAGTACATTCCAACTTCATTCATCAACCTCCATAGTTTCTTCATACAGCTAAATACTCATGGACATTTTCCACATGGGGAATGGATGTGGTGGGACCTTACCCTTCGGCCACGGCCAAGAAGTTTAAGTACATTCTTACTGCTACTGACTTCTTTTCCAAATGGGCAGAGGAAATACCTCTCAAGGAAGTCAGTTATAAATGCATTGTTATCTTCATCAAGTCTAAAATCATTACTAGATTTGGTGTTCCTCATACCATATTGACGGACAATGGCACCAACTTCTGTTCATCCGAGGTGAAGAAGTTGTATCAAGAATACAACATCAAATCCAACCATTCAGCTCGGTATCATGCAGCGTTCAATGGACAGATAAAAGCCTTCAACAAGACTCTTTCAAATATACTGCAAAAGATTGTGGATAAAGATAATTGTTCATGGCCTGATAAACTCTTTCATGCTTTATGGGATTATCGGACTACCACCCGCACTGCAACGCGGTCAACTCCATATTCATTAGTATATGGAACGGAAGCAGTCTTGCCAATTTAATTTCAACTACCCTCGCTCAGAGTTTCTATTTCTGATCAATCATCTACAGATAAACAATCTCAAAAGCGATTGAATGAATTAGAATGATTAGATGAGAAAACATTGTGCACTTTTCACCACTTGGAATTCTATCAGAATCGAATAGCATGAGCTTTTAACAAAAAAAGTTCGTCTTTGTTCATTCAATCATGGAGAATTGGTATTAGTTATCAGAACTTCAATGATACCAGGAAAGAAACCTCCCAATCTTGAGCCAAAATGGGAAGGACCTTACTCAATACATAGGGTCTACTCCAATGGAGTTTATTCATTAATATCGATGGACAGAGAACTCATCACTACTCTAACCAATGCCATATTTTTTAATAAGTATTTTGTATAAACACAAAATGTATCATCCATGGTCCGGTATGACCTTAAACTGCACCACCGTCCAGCAAGATGTTAAACTGCATCATCAACGGTCCATGCATATGACCCTAAACTATTTGTATTCCTTTCTTCTCACATGATGTTAAACTGTAATGTCCTAACTTCATGACACTAAACTATACAGAAGTCCCTTACATCCAACACAACATTAAACTGCACCATCCACGGTCCACGCATATATCTTTAAACTATTCTCACTTTCATCCAACATGACGCTAAACTGTATCGTCCCTTTTTCACCAAACATGACGTTAAACTGTAAAAAAGTCCCTAATTTTTCCTCACTGCATGACATTAAACTGCACAGTCCCCCTTCTGTCCAGCATGATGTTAAACTGCACCATCCACGATCCATGCATATGACTTTAAACTATTCACACTCTTGTCCTTACTGCATGACATTAAACTACACAGTCGTCTTTTTTCGTCCAACATGATGATAAACTGTGAAAACATCACTAATACATCCAAAATGACGTTAAATGGTATACTCTTTCGTCCTTACTACATGACATTAAACTGTACTTTATCCCTGCTACATGACATTAAACTGTGCAGCACCAATAGTCCTAACTGCAAGACCATAAAACTGTATAGTCCCTTGATGTGTCCTACATGACATTAAACTGTGCATCATTAAGGTTGTTGTTACCTCTTGTTTCTCACACCGAGTATGACTCACATGAGCTTAGAGAAACCTCAACCATAACACTCTCTCTGGGCTACTAACCATGTGTAAGTCCCAACAACATCATTTTTTAGGTTGTTGTCCCCAAGAACAACTTGTTTATTAATTCGTTCTTTAATTGAACTACACGTACTTTGATCCTTGCCTTCCAGGCTGGGTACGTAGGCAACCTCCCAAGGTTCAAGCCCAAAACCAATCTCCTCACATCGGTTTACCTCCGTCTCATACGATGTTGATTCGTGAAACCGCCCCTAGAATCAATATCTTTACATTGGTTCAATTTCGTCCTTGTTATACGATGTTAAACTATACAACGTTTTTGTCCAGTATGACAATAAACTACAATATTCTTTGATATCCTCACCTGAGAGGGAACCATTATTTACATTGATTTTTCAATAATGTTTTATTTCAAAGATAATGTGCATACATGGCAATGCCCAAACCTTTTATCTTGGGTTAAACCATCATTGTACTAAAGTCCCCTTTCACCCTTCACATGTACGAATTAAATTTGTATAGAGGGTAATTCTAGAACTACGTGGGCTTGATTCCTATCCTTATGGGATGCGTAGGAACGTTCGAGTGTCTCTCGAATCCAACCTCAAGTATTTTGGGCCTAACCCCAAATTCCACTTCCAGTCCCTTGGCTGAAAAATCCTCATGAAAACACACATTGTGTATTTCTTACAATGGTCTAAGCTCTATGACCCTAAACTAATATCTATAATTCTTTTGTCCCACACGACGTTAAACTATTGTTCAAGAACTATGTATGGCTTGATTCCCATCCTTATGGGATAGGTAGTGAAGTCCAACATTTCTATTCAGAACCAAGACACAACATGATTATTGTTAGCATTGATCTGTGTATCTTTGTATACATTGGAAAATACCCATCTTTATGTGTCATAATCCTAACCTTAAATATTTTCAGATCTTCATAAACCTTTTCTTGACTTTTAGCCACAAAAATGTAAAATTTCTGAGAGTTCTTTTACCAGACTATGCAGCACATGCCCTTAGGCGGCCTTGCATAAACAGTCCACATAACAGACTTGTCAGCCAAAAGATACTATTATTTGACTATGCAGCCAATGCCCTTAGGTGTCCCTTCATAATTCAACCCCCTAACAGGTTTGTTAAATAATGGTAACTTCAATATTGGGAAGAAATCCTCTTTTGTCCTTATTGGTCTTAAATGACAGTATGTAGGGATCTGCAAAAATATCCATCCTTAACATATTTTTCCCATATCATTTTTCATGATCTGAAAGTATTCAAGTCTATGGTTTATATTCTCCTTCCCTAAGTTTGGGTCAGACTTTCGTAGGACTAATATCCATGCAGTTCTTTGATAATCTTGTTTGAAAATATCTTCTTCATATTCAAGTACCTCTTTCCATACAGCAAACTCTATACATTGGAAATTTTGAATCTTTATAAACTTTCACTGGCTTTTTAGCACTAGGAAAGTAAAATTCTGAGAGTTCTTTTTCCTGACTATGTAGCACATTCCCTTAGGTGGCCTTGAATAAACAGTTTATATAACAGACTTGTTAGCCAAAAGATGCTATTTATTTGACTATGTAGCCAATGTCCTTAGGTGGCCCTGCATAATTCAACCCCCTAACGGGTTTATTAAATAATAGTAACTTCATTCTTGGAAACTACTTCTTATGATGCCTTTTAGCTCCTTTTCATATCATTCCTCAGATTCAAATATTCTTAAGCCATAGTTTACATATTTTCCCTCATACTTGAGTATGGTAATATGTTCTCAAATAAATTGTCAAGGAATTGAGTCAATTTTTATCCATTTCGGTCAAAGATATTTCGACCTTAAACATTATCCTCTTTATGTCTGATGTGCATGAATTTAAACTGCCCACAAAAGACAAAGGAACTCTGAATAAAAGTCAAGTTCTAGCTCACTAAAAATACATTTTGTATGATTTAGGTAATATTGAGCAATTAAAAGGTTCAAAGTTTGTAGGGTTATTTACATTAATCCTAGTAAAAATCAAACTATTCTTACTAGGCTCATTGGTTTAGGTAAAATTTAAAGTAGGTAGCAAAAGAATACAAGCATAAATGATTGAAGATAAAAGTACTCTTCATTGATGCACAAGAATTAGAGGGACATCCACAGATTGGAGCCTCTTATCTTTTTTAGGAGATTACAAAAGACTGTCAACATAAGTCTTCACTTGATGTACAGCATTCCGAGCTTCATCAGCAGCTACTTGAAGCTCATACACTCGACCAGCTTCACTCTTCTCAGCTTGATGGAGTGCCTTCTTGGCATCTGCAATGGCTTTCATACCATTTGTTTGAGCTACCTCCAAGGAATTATTGAGCTGATCAAGTTCCCCAGTAACAGCATCTAACTGTTGCTGGAGCTGCACATGTTGGACAACTTTTTCTTTGATTTTATGCTTTATCTCCTTCATCTTGGAAGCATAATCAGCCTCAGCTCGGGATACTGTAGCCTCAAATTCGCCGATGTTAACTGACAGTTTCACCCTGGTCAGATCTTCACGACACTTTTGCTCCTCCTCCCTCCTGAAGATGACCTGTTTCACCGCGGAATGGATCTTTTCATATCCAAAACCGCCAATTCCTAGAATGACAAACTGGGATGACAATCGAGGGATCTTCGATGATATCTCTTCTAAAGGCACCCCAGATATGATTTTCCATATGTTGTTTCATGCCTTGCATCGTGAAAAGATGAACGATTTAATAACCTCTGGGTCTGATTCAACATCATCATCACAGGGGGGCATGTAATCTGGGATTAATGCACTTAAAGAAGTTCCCTATTCTGCTCCTTCCCCCCTGACCTATTCTTATTCGCTTTCAATTCCCATTGGGGCAGAGGCTGAGGCTTCACCTCCAGATCTAGCCACTACAGTTGATGGCCCTCCATGATTAATTGAAAGCTTTTTTAGACTCAAAGGATAACAAAAGAATTGATTGTCTTGAAAATTAAGTACAATCACAAATATTGTTATCCCTTACCCAACGGTGGATCAGCAACCTGAGAAGACTCCTCCCCATCTTTCCCAGTCTCAACAGGATCTTCAAGATGAGTCTCAGGAGGGTTTACTAGGTTTATCTCTACTTGAGATAATGTTTCTGTAATGGTAGGGTTGACATCAATGTCCACACCCTCTTCAGGCATTGGCATTTTAGCAGCTTCTATGGATGGAACTGCATATTATTTTTAGTCATGATTAGAAGTTTAAATTATAAGAAAATTTATCGGGAAAAAGATAAAACTCACGCCCAAGGTCTTCTAAATCACATGAAAAATTAGCATGATCATAAAATTCTTCTAAAGACATTCCACGATTCATCCTTTCATCCAATGATATTTCAGAATGCTGGTTAGTCTCACCAGTGGGAGCATTTGATGTGTCTTCTTGATGACTTACGTCCTGCAGCCCCTGACCCTGGACAGCATCTTCGGGTAAAATCAGAGCATCAGTTTCAACAGCCGCCAGAAGCTCTAATGCAGGAGTTGAATCTGAAGTATCATAGAATGGAAGTCAATCAGTGTTTCATTCAACATTTTTATGAAGCATTGTTGACATACCAGAAACAGGTTCTTCTCTTCTTGCAACATCAGCAGGAGGAATAATGGGAACATATTCTAGCTCTTCTCCAGAAGCAGCCAAGTCAGCTTGAATCTGTGATTGTTCCACAACACCCTTTGTAGTCCTCAAAGGAGGATCAGTCCTTTCCCTCATAGGGGAAATTGAAGAATCCCCTGCAATCCCAAGGAAAATGAGCAATATTTTCATGGTTTAGGACTCATGAATATCCGAAGAACTTACCACTGCTAATGAAGCATTTAGCTATGGTCTTCTTCCTCTGATGTTTTTGATTCCTTGGCTTTTTGGGAGTATCAGCAGTCTCCATTATAGGTACCTGGATGGGAGAAGGGAAACCCATGTGCATCTCCTCATCCATGGCCTGTTGGCCTGGAGATATCTTTCCTGGTACGTGAGGAGATTCAGCAATATCCCCGATGGTAATACAACCAGGGCTATACTGTGGAGAAGGAACTTTAGTAGTTTTGGAAATCTTCAAGATAAAGAAAACAATTTCCTTGAATAACAAAGATTTGACTAAAATCAAGTTCCAAATCAAATAAGGAAATAAAACTTACATCTTCAGGAGCCACATACTCATGCCACTCCTCATCAGTGGCACCATGATCCATCATTTCCTTCACCCACTTGGTGATAGGGATAGAATAATTGGTGGCATATATGTAGGCCTTCAACTCTTTGACATAGGCTCTTACTTCATCAGGGTTATCCTTGAAATGAATATTCACAGGATCCTGAAGAGTCCCTATTCCAGGAAGACGTAACCCTTCACATAACTCCATCCATATAGTTTTAGTATCGTAGTATACATCCCGCCATGTCCGGATGGCCTCTGGTCGTAGATATGTAGGTGTACTAGAAGGTTGTCAAGAGGGTCCTACAACCATGGATTTTAATTTCTTTATAGCTCCTGCAACTTTAAAAAGAGAATGAAAACTTGTTACTCTATAAAGTTACTTGCAATTAAAATTGCCTCAATAAAGTAACTCACCAGGAGTTGATGGAGTGGCTCTCTTGATTCTGACAGGGGGATTATATACGGCACGAGGCCGTTTTGACACATGTTGTATCTCTTGAGAATCTGATGAATCAGCCTCGGTTGAAGAACTCGGTGAACTAGCTTTAGGAGTGGAAGAATCACCTACCACCTGAATTGTTTATTTCACAATGGTTCTCTTCTTCTTCCCAACCCGGTCAACAGTTTTATTCAATATGGCCTTAGGATATGATGTTATCCAGTTTTCAGCATACCATACGGTCAAATTGCTTACCGCTTCAGTATTTGGTAAGTCAAAGACTACCCCAGTCCTTTCCATAGCCATTAGAAACCATAGTTGCCGAGCAACCATTGGATGTTTCTCTGATCTGACGTGGACTGAAGGAGATACAAAAGTTGTTTGCAGACACTTGAATTGGCGTGCAAATCGATATGGAGAATAGGCCTCACATATAATTTCCCCATCAATTCTGGTGGCCAATACACCATCTCTGCAGGCCACTATATAAGACCTCTATTACAAGCTGGTTGATCCATCTTCAACAAATCGCCCTGTCGGCAGATTTCCATAGGGAAAGAAGTGGAATTCCTTATGCATACCCAGCCTCGGCCTAATATCATAAGCATTGAGGTACAAAGGACAAATTCTAGAGAAGTCCTGAACAGATGGCTTGAAAGAACTTCCAGGAATCTGTATTCCGTTTTGAACAGCATATGTCCAAAAGTGAGTGGCGATTCATCCCCATAAAACTTAGAATGGTCCCACTAATCTCAAAGGAGACTTACCCATATAGACATGGAGTAAGCTCCTGTGAATCTTTGCCAAAAATGGGGTAGCCAACTCTACCATCTTCCTCTCATCCAACTTGGCTGCGATAACGGAGGTCCCTGGCCTGACGCCTCCCTTCGAATCTCTAACTGGAAAAAGATAGACACTGATCCATAAGGCTAAAAATCCTGCCAGATGGGTCTTCTTTGGGATTTTATGATTCACTTCATACCCCCATTTCTCAAACTCTCTTGCTTCCAAAGTCGGCCAGAATGTGGTTGGAATACCTCTCTTATCTCCACTAGGGCAGCTAGTAGGACGAGTACAGGTGGGCCCCTTTTCCCTCTTCTTTTTGAGAAACACATTCATACATTCCTCTGGATGAATATCCCTTCTAGAATAAGTCTTTTAAGTCTTTAAGATTTTGAGATTATGATAAATCTTCAATAACTCTCGAATCAAATCTGGAGTCTTCTCTGGATCATTTATGGTTGCCTTTGGAGGGACGAATTCTTCATACATATCACCCAGGATTGGAACCCCTGAGATCCTGTAGACATCCCACAAACTAATTCCTACTTCTCCATGGGTCAGATGGAAATAATTAGTTTTCAGGATCCAGCAGCTAAGAAATTCCGGTGCAAAATTATCATTCCTATAAACATATGTCTACCCAGCCCATACAGCTTCATAAATTGCATCTCCCTTCAGATCCTCGATAAACTCTTCACAAGTTTGCCGCACCCAATAATCCCACATCAATGTTGGCTTCACACCTCCTCCAGAACGGAATTCCCATTTCTCCTTCCAGTCTTTGGATTGATCCATCTGAGAGTTTCGAAATATTGAAGGATAACAATGTGGTTGCAGCTCAGGCTTGTAAAGTTTCAGATCTGGAGCACACGAGCTATGATGCATTATATAAGCTTTCTTTACTATTCCAGCATTTGAAAATTTTTCTGTGATTGAGACATTCGCTGAAGAAAATTTGGTATACGAATGAAACCAGGAAGACGGGAGATAGTTTTTTGCCTCTGGAATATTGAAATCTTGCAAGTGACCATGGCCATACAGAGGCAGATAGATACTGTGTGGGAAATCACGATGATATTTCTTCAGATTCTTAGCCAAGTCCAGAAGAGTTCTTTCACAGATGGAATAGAAATCATGGCCAATGATGTTCATCATCTCATCAATTCTTTTGCTGGCCAGTTCATCAGCCGTTCCAATTCTCTTTGGATCCATTTGATCTGCACAAAATTTGAATAATTAACTCTTAAATTATGTTAATTTTTCATAGAATTTGTGAAGGATTTGAAGAAATTGACTAAGTCATTAAGGCGCGCAAGTCCCATATTTGGCGCGCAAGTATTCTTAGGTCGTGCAAGTATCGGTCGTGCAGGTATCACCGTGCAAGTCTAAATACCTTAACATCAGTGCGACACAAGAAAAAGAAGAGCGAATGAGCAAAAGCCGAGAGCCAAGCTGCGCGCCGAGAGTAAGAAGTCCGTGAGAGCTGAGTGCTTTGCGCGGAATGAAGCCCCCTATTTATAGAGGTAGCCATGACCCTGCGCGATCAAAGGCCGTATCCCTGTGCGCTAGAACCTGCACGCCTGAAGCTCATTTGTGTGCCATACCCTACACGCCCCAATTTTCTTTTTGAATCTCGATTTCCTCAGAGTCAAATATGCATTTCTTTTGGATCCAACTCTGAGGGGGGACTTTTTTTGACGCTCCTTTCGTCACAAAAACTAAAGATTAGAAAAGGAGATTATCTTAACTCAAAGTGATTCAACCTTTAGAAAAATATCAAAAATTGACAAAGGAGGGAATAAGAAGAATGATGCACAAGTGTCGTGCAAGTTCTACTATGGTCTCACAAGTACACTTGCACGCCGCAATGGTCGCGCAAGTACACTTGCGCACCGCAATGGTCGCGCAAGTACACTTGCGCACCCTAAGTGATAACCGCCCGGGGTCTTCTCCAGCCTATAAATAGACCCTGTGGACCCCCCATTTCGAGAGGAATTTTTCCAGAAACTCATATTTGATCTCCTGGTGCCCTAGTCTCTTCTCAAAGCTTCTGAAACACTTCTAATGTAATTTCTTACCTATAACGGAAGATCTAAAGAGAGGTGGAAGTCCTTAGTGTTGAAACTCATCAACACTTGCGCGCCTGAGTGGCCAGCCCTTAGGGGAAATGGCCACACTTGCGTGCCGCCTAACTCCTTCAATAAAATTTGGGCGCCACTCTTCTGGAAGAACCTCAAGATGATTCTAAAGGCTTTAACCAAGAGTCTCTCAAGTATTACCCTGCTGGTTAACCGTCGCACAAGTACCCATGTGTCGCGTAGGTATACCTGTGTGACCAGGACTTGCGCACCCACGCAGTACCTGCGTGCCTGCCAGGACTTGAATGCCCCTACCTTTTTGGGTTCCCTTATTGCCCATTTCACCCCTCTTAAGCCATTCCAACTCTCCTATTCAAGATTCAATCTTCAATACACTCTTCAAATCCATTTATGGCATGATTTCTTGATTTGACTTCCTTATCTGAAAGGAATTCTGTGGAATATCTCTCAAAACCTAGTGATTTACACATCTTTATTTTACTAAATATTGAGATTTCATTCATTCAACATCATCCTTTAAGATGAGAGAACTCATTAACTTGGGCCTCCTCTTTAGGAATAATCCATAGTCATAATTCTTAACCTGGGTCTCCTTTTCAGGAATAATCCGCAGTCATAATTCTTAATTTGGGTCTCCTTTTCAGGAATAATCCCCAGTCTCAAATATGGGCATCCTCTTCAGGAGTAAGCCCCAAGTCCCTTAATTTTTTTCAAGTCTCTTAACCTGGGCCTCCTTTTCAGGAGTAAGCCCCAGTTTTAATTTCTCTTAACGAGTCCTAATTTACCTTTGATCTGGTATTCCTTATCAGAAGTAAAACCTAATCATAAGTCCTCTCCTAATTTGGGCCTCCTTTTTAGGAGTAAGCCCCCAGTTAGAGTATTCAAATCTCCATGAAGCACATATACCTTTATGGACCATGTTCCTGGATTTCTTCCCTGAAGTAAATCCTAATATTCTTTTATCTCGACAGTCATACATACATAAGTCCCACATTATTTCTTAATTATTGCATCTTTCATGTCACAATTGTCTGATTTTTACCAATACCTCTTGTTTCTCACACTGAGCATAACTCACGTAAGCTTAGAGTGTAAAAGTAATTATGACATCCTTCTTTGAGCCATCAATCATAAATATCATACTCCCTTACTCGAACTACGTGGGTTCTGATTCCTTTTCTAAACAATGGATATGTAGGTAGCCCATCTGCGGGTTCGATCCCAACTCTAAAATAGTCCATGTACTTCTGAATATCAATAAACTTCAAGTGCCCCACTGAGTGGATTTAAAACCAGTATGGTCATCATAATGACCAAGAGATTTCTATATAAATGTGTCGAAGGATACCATTGGCCAAATAATATATAATAAATACAGATGATTCTCTATTGATGAAGAACCTCGAATACTTATGAAAGATTCTCAAAATTTCCTACATATTTAATCATTGATTGTCAGATCTGAAGGAAAGATCATTTTATACTTGGTAATGTAATAAGGATTCACGAACATAACTTAAATCTATAAAGAGAGCCCCAGAGTAGACAATAATTTCCCTCAAAAAGGTGTGATGAGTCCGACCTCCCATCCTCTCGACCAATGAAAATTTATAAACCTCATCATTCCACAAAATAATGAGTGCCTACCTTTGGAAATTAGGTCCAAATGGATGTGGAATCATTGGATGTTTCCGGTTCTACGAACAAACCCGTTATAAACCAATTGGAATGTTTGAACCTTCAATTAAGGAGGTCATCCCCAAATTTCGGAGGAAACTACTCTAAGTCTTGAAGAGTTCAAAACTAGTGACTACAATAGGATTCTACTTGAGGCTTAAAGGTATCAGTCAATCAAGAGATCTAACTCTATGAGACATTTTTTTCACTATTGGAACTCTTTTGAGAGGTCAGTATCATCAATTCTCATTGAATTACTAACTAGAACTCCAAATATTTTGGAATCCAGGTAGCAGATCACACCCAAGACCACTGGGGGACACCACTAACCCTACAAGATCAATCCACTAGATAGAGGATCGGTGCCCTATGTATGGTGGTCACATTGATACCATGAATATTAAATAGGTAAGAAGATGTGATATTGGGTCCTATCTATAGCCTCATTGAGGGAAAACACAAACTCTATTAGATACAAAACCTTTAGAAGGTATCACAATCCTATTCTTAATATATAATATGGCATTATACCCTCATAGGGACAGACCAAGAGAACACAATCAACTAAACTTGTTCTACAATGAATAGATATAGGACTAAAACTTTTCTAAAAATAATCACATAGAGTGTAATAGGGAGTAAATGGTGTTCATCATCTACTTTGGGTCTTTCCATGTATCACCGTCTCACAAGGTATACAATCCCCCATATACATAGTGTGTCCTTTAGGGGTACATGGTGTGTATAGGTTGAGTTGGAACTTGATTTTCCACATTCCTATGCCCATGTACATTTTTCCTTTCCCATGTAATTTGGGGAATTCCTATATACTTGATCATGTCCAAGTACCAATTCGTTCCCATGTACTATGGTCGTGCCCATGTGCCTAACCAAGTTTTTTCCTATTTTCCCTCTAGGGTACACATCGGTCCACTAGTACCAGGTCACAAGACATGTGACATGTTTCACCTATCATGTGATATTTAATTTACTAGAAACCCTAGCCACCACTAAGAGGGTACAACACAACGTGTGTTCTTAGGACTAAATGTCATGTAGTCGAGAATTTTCCATAAATTCATAAATGATTCCCGTGTTCTCCCAAACCACCATCACCTCAGGTTCTTCCACTAACATCATCCAGGGATTGTAGATCTTGGTTGACCAAATATCTTCATCACCTATGGATGTATTTCAGCTATTTGATCAGGCTAGAAATTGGTCCTCACCGTACCACGCCACTGTAGCTCACCAAAATAAGAAACAAGGATCATCAATCTGATACCAATACTACTCCAATCATCCACCATCGTCTTCAAAACTCAATCAGTCCAAAAATATCATTCCCAAAACCTCTATATCAATTTTTTAACAAAATAAGAGACATGAAATGATCGGATTCTAGGTATTTGTTGAACCACCAACAACAGAAATATAGGTGATGAATCATGAAAGCAATGGGGGAATAAATCCATGAGACACAAAAGAGGAACAAACTACAACCATTATTGGATTTGGACTCAATTATTTTCTTTTATAATGACAAATGAAGATCACATAAATAAAAAAATTCAATTCCACATAAACCCCGGATGATGAAACTAGAACCTGCAAGGTATGATTGAATTTTGAATCAATTTGTTAGTGGATGTGATTTTCATTCATCATATGATAATAAAAGGGGTAAAATAAACCCCATGAAATAATACCCAAACTCATATTTGGATTAGTTTTTGTTGAAGTATGGTCTCATACCATTGGTGTTGGATACATCCATTAACTCTATTGGTGAAAATGATCCTCGATCCATTTTCATTCATCAAGATCTCCTCCAACAAGTCCCATCTCAATCCAAAGGTTATGTGGATAAACCTAAGGAATATCCATGATTAAATGGAGTCAATGAGGACGCTGCAAAAAAATAAATAAATTTATTTATTTATTTATTTATTTTCACCTATGAAAACAATTTTTTAAAATGCTTTACACCAACATAGATCATGTCACACCTAGGGTAAAACCCACATTCTAGATTCAATGGAGGTCTCATATTTCTAATCATAGACTCTATTTAGGATTTATATTATTATTTCATAAAAACCATGTGTGTGTGATATAATATTTTAAATATTTATATAATATAAATATCGATCCTATTCAGGCCTCGGAATCTCATGCAAACTTAACGCCTAACTCAAAAAATATTATTATATATATTTAAAGGATTTACAAGGGAAAAAATATATTTTACTTTAAGGGTCTCCCAAATTAGTGATGTATAGTTATAGGTTCCCCTAGCCTTGGTGACCTTATGGTGTTATTCCCGTGTTTCTTTTTTTGAAATATTATATATATGATTTTTTTAAACTTGGTCCATGCTTCCTTGTGATAGGGTGCTTTGAAAATTTATTTTTTCCCCTTTGAGTATAAATTCTCTTTAACAAAAATGGTTTTCTAAACAATATTTAAAAGGAGGATTTAAAATTTGTTTAAAAGTAATTTTCAAATTGTAGTTTCTAATAAAAGAGGATTTATCCCCAAAAATTATTCCAAAGTAGTTTCATTCAATTAAATAACTTAAAAAATAATGTTCTATAAAGATAGTGAAATGATATTATATTTTATGGACCTTTTGTGAATAATATATTTTTAATAATGAATCTCAAACTATCATTAAATGGATATTATATTAAAAGACTAATCATGGGGTGCGGTTTTCCCTTGGAACTCATACTGGGCCTTCAAGATCACACCCATTAATATGTCATATTTTGGTTTAACTCTTTATTTATCATGAATAATGTTTAGTTTGGGGTTGGATGGTGACTAGTGGAGTCACACAGAGGTATATTGTTTTTTTAGTTTTTCATTTTACATCGGCCAGATTAGTCATCCCTATTTTTTTCATTTATTGAATTAGTGGGTCATTATATATGTGGATTTATGGATGATGAATTAAAGTGGTTGATCTATGTGATGTATATGTAAGTTAGTTGTCGGATTTTTTTTCTTTAAATTGTTTAAATTTCTTATTTTTTTTCTTTTCATCTTATTTGTTTTTCCATAGAAAATTGACTTATGAATAGGTCATCCAAGAATTTTAGGTGAATTTATACTACTTATTTAATTGATTTTGTTTAGGAAAAACTATTACCATGAATTTTTATTTGATTCCCATGAAGACTATCATCAACTTAGGGTATTGGGGATGCCCCTTGGGGGTTGTCGCAGGTTGGCTTAGGTGCTTAGGTTATAAGTGTCCTGGAGTTGGTTCAAGAAAAAAATGGTTTTAGAGAATAGTGTTTTCAGATGGACTAGGTTACAGAATTATATTTTCTTTTTTAGTAGTGATTTTTCATCAGATATAGGACTATCAAGACATGGGATATAATTACTAAGAAGAGTAGGGAGAATTATTCTAATTCCTAAACTTGATTTACCATGGGAAGTCCGGTTTTCAGTTTTGTATTTTTATTTTTCTATTTATTTGAGTTTTTTTTCAAAATTAGTTGAGTGGTTTTTGGAATTTAATTTATGTTTTTTGTTTTGTTTAAAAAATTTCTTGAGTTTGTGGTGAAATGGGATTTAAACTATTGGTACACAGAGAGTTCACAGGGTCTCAAAAACCATGTGAAACTCAGGTACACAGTTCCAAATAAATCTCTATGATGGAATTATGATAATATCATAGACTATAAAACATGAATCTAATTCATTTATGGTCACTAATCCCCCTTTAATTTTTCATTGGGTTTCTTTTACTTTCAATTTTTTTAATATGGAATGTTTATGTAATTAATGTAGATCTAAGTTTTAAATTTTAAAATTTTGGTTTAAAATGGTAACATTTTTGTTTTTTAAAATGATAAATGAGTTTTCTTAAATTAATTTAAATATATGAATAGTATTTGGATTTATAATTAAATGGTTTAGAAAAAATAAGATATAGTTTTGGGAATATTTTTTTATATTTTGAATGTTTAAAAACATTTAAAATTGTGTTATGCCAAATGTTTTAAAACATTTTTGTGATGTTTTATAATGAAACCCATTTTATTTACTTAGTTTGTTTTAAAATTTCAATGACCTAAAAAGGGTTATCTTTTAAAACTTTTGACAGTAACTTTTACCCTATTTCAAAAATATTTTTTAAAGTTTTTGATTGTTATCATATGTTTTATTTTAAAATGGATTTTGAATAAATTGTTTTTAAATTACAATATGTGGTTTAGTGATAAAAATTAACAAGTATTTTGAAGAGAAAGTGGAGGATTATAACTTTTTTCTTTATAAATGTGGCTTTGAGGTTTAATTTCTTCTTTTAAATTTGGAAAACTTTTTGTGGTATATTGGATTTTATGAAAAAAATCATAAATTCATGATTTGAAATTGGTGGTTTTGAAAGTAATGGGGGATTTTGTAAAGGTGTTTTAAGTGGATGAGTCATGTTTTTGGCATGATTTTGGTTTTAATTTGGATTCATATGATTTTAGTTGAGATATATGGATTTTTCAAGCCTAGGTCGCATTTTTTTTATTTTTCCTCCCATAAAAGTTTAAATGAAAAGGGGTGAAGTCTTACCTTTTTTATGGATCCGTATAGTGTTTCCTTACTTTACTATGGTTTGGTCTGATTTTAGAGTGTTGGTGGTTTTTTATTTTGGATACTAGGTCAGTGTGATGTTTTGGGGCCTTAATCGTATTTTTTAGAGTAATGTTGGTCATCTTAGAGATGTTCTTGTTTCATTGTTTAGTTGTGTGTTTCTATTACACAGGGATGCTAGACTTTTTGTTATGCCTTATACTGAGGAGTTTTTAATTAGATTTTTTGGGGCTTTAATCGTATTTTTTCTGTATTCTATGAATGATGGCTAAATTTTCTTTCACTTACACATTAATTTTAAGGCTAGTTTTGTTTTTTTGGGAATGTATTATTGAGGTGTTTCTTGATGTGTCTTTTTTTCTTCTTCCTAGTTTTTTGGGGTATTTTTTAATGGAATGTGAATATTGTGCTATTATATTTAGTGTAATAATTAAAACTTTTTGTAAATGACATTCTTATTTTAGTACTTTTTTATTTTAGTATTATCTCTAGTGAACCCTTCTCCATTTTTTGATGATCATGGTCTTGTAGTCCTTAGGAATGAGTGAGTATTTTGGAGAGTTAGAGTATTACTAAACTTTTAATATAGTGGGTATATAACCATATATGAACCTTTTGTGGTATTTTAGTCCACTTTTCCATGTGTGTACTTTTTTTGTTAAATGACATCATGTGGTTGGGGAGATATTCAATGATGCTTCCACGACCATCCCACCAGATGGTAGAGTTTCAAGGATTTATCTTTCCGTGTGTCTAGAATGATTCTTTAGGATCAAGGATCAAGTCATTTTATTCTTTTCATAATTTCCCATTTTTAGCATGTTGCCTTGTTTTCAGGTTGTGTCTTATGTAATCGACCTTCTTTTATTTGAGGTTTCCTTTTTGATATCCCAAGTTCAGTGAATTTTTTGGATCCCTTGATGTTTTTAATTATAAGGAAATTTGAAATTGATGATGTGTTTCATTATTGTATTAATGGGGGTGTATTTTATTGTCATAAGTGGTTTTATTGAGTCTTTGTGTCCCATATTCCTTTTTAGATCATGTCCTAGATGTGGGAGTTGAACCACATTTATTTTGGAATCAGCCTTATTATATAATGTTTTTAGGGGAATAAATAGTTGTGGTGGGGAGAATTGCCACAACCTAAACTTTATTTTACATTTATATTATTTTTTATTGACTTTATACCTATTTATTGAGTTTCAAACTTAGATTTTTAAAAAAAATTGAATATTCCTAACATTTATCATGTCAGACTTTCAGTTAAACGATAAAGTGACCACACAGATGATTCTGAAATTTTAATTGTCCTCTTTCAAATAGTTAGAGCATGGTTTTTTCAATTGTGTGTCCATATTGTGTGATTTCCCATGTGCTTCTAGTATAGAGTTCACTTTTTTAGCATGATTTGGTAAACTATGCAGCAAACCATAAAATATGCCCATATTTTTAAATTTTTAAATCACTTATCTACCCTTCCTCAAAATTAAACCAACCCACACCTCTATTTTTACCCCTCTCACATGACACGTATAGGGAGTTCTACACAAGCCTCTACATATCACTCTACTTAGAATAGATCCCCCTCCTCTGATTCTATGTGAGTTTCTCAAGGTATGGGCCTATTTTCCCTCTTATGTCTCTATCTCCTCCCTATTTCTCCCCTTATACTTTGTTCACTCACTACGCACGTAGCTAGATGAACCCTAGGGTGTCTATATTGATTTATTTTTGTGTTTATCTTGTGCTTAGGGTGTGTGATCTCCTTTGCGAGTCCCCTTTATCCTATATTCAAAGTTTTATATTATCCATGCTTGATTTGACATAGGTTACCACTTGCATATTTATTTAAAATATAGAACCATTAATTGATTTGTTTTTAAAATTCCATACAGGCCAAGTGTTTTTTAAATTTCCCAATTTTATTTTATAGAGGAATTTTGAAATATCTAAGAGTTTTTTAGATTTAAACTAATTTATTAAGGGTGTGATTGGATATTAAAATAGATTTTTGAGATTATTTAAATTTTTTGGGTATTTAATGAGTCCATTTAATTGGTTTTAAATTATTTTTATAATTTATAATTTTAAAATAATGACAATGAGTCTCATATGACACCTTTAAAAAAAGTTTTTAATCTATTAGCTAAAATTCAATGGATGGTCCACAATTTTTTCTGATAATTTAATTCCTAAAATATGTGGGTGTGTGGTTTGAAGCCACTCTTAGTTTTTTTTTACTTATTTTTTATTTTATTTTATGGTTATATGATGTTGTGCACTCTTTTTTGTGGTGGTAGTTGTTATTCAAACCTCATGGGAAGCCTGTGTACTTGGGTAGGAAATCCTAAGTTGGGATGAAGTTACCCCACCACTATCAATGTTAGTGATATAGATTTTCTACCACCACTAGACAATCATGTGATATTAGTTCCATTCAACTAATTTAGGGCCTCCCTAATTTGTGTCATAAAAGTTTTTAGTGCCCATAACCTTGGTAAATATAGGGTGTTTTCCCATGTTTCTTTCTTTATAATATTATTTTTTTACTTTATATCTTCTTCCTTATTACAGGGTTCTTCAATGTTTTATTTTTTTCTTCCTCGATTATTAGTTCTATTAATAAGTGTGGTTTTCTGAAGTATATTAGAAATGAGGATTCAAGATTAGTTTAAAGGTAGTTTTCAAATTGTTATTTTTAATAAAGCTGGCCTTATATCAGGAAACGATTTCAAAGTAATTTTTTATTGAAAGAAAATAAAAAATTAAGGTTTATAAAAAATATTCAAAAAATGGAATTTTCTTTTATGTGCTTATTCATAAAACCCTATTTTTAATAATTTATTTCTAAATAAACCTAAATGAATCTTCTCTTTAAAGATCTTTCATGGGGTGTGGTTTTTCCTTAACACTTATACAGGGCCTTCACACTTATACCCATTAATGTTTCATGTTTTGGTTCATATATCGATTTCTCATAGATCCTGTTTGGTTTGGGGTTGGATGGTGACTAGTGGATTTACATTAAGGTATATTAGTTATTTTTTATTATTTAGTTTACCTTATCTCATGAACCAAATCGATCGTCCTTATTTCTTTTCCTTTCATTAATTGGTGAAGCATTGTATATGTGAAGTTCAAGATATTGAATTAAAGGGGTTGTTACCTAAAATGGAGTTGTTGGTGAGTTATGGGATTGTTTTTATTTAAATTTTTAAAATTGATTCTTCTGTTTCTTTTAAGATTGTTTATTTTCAAAAATATGTTTGACTTATGGATGGGTAATGATAAAAATTCTAGTGAACTTATAGTAAATATACAATTGAATTTTTTTTGGTGAAATTGTTCTCATGAGTTCTCATATGATCCCCATGATACTTTTTATCAACCCAAGGGGATTGGGGATTACCCCAAGGTATAATCATGGGTCAGTTTGTGTGAATAATTCATTGGTGGATCAAATATAGTTTATGAAAACTTAACTTTTAATGATAATGTGTGGTTAATATTATTTCTTTCATATTTACTAGAATTATGTGATGGAATGGTTACTAGGGTCATTAATTCTATAAAAATACAAATATAGTGTTCAAATATGTATGGAATATGTCCCTCAGTGAGGAAATTTAAAGGAAGGGGGTCTATGTACCTTCTGGTAATTCACTCAATAATGATGGAAGGGGTATATCACCAAAGATTATAAATCATTAGTGGTATAAAGATAAATCAATGGAGAGGAGTCAAGGAAAATAGAATGGTGTAGGTATTAAATTTTGGAAGTATGGGAAGCATGGAAACCTCAAAAGGAATTACAAAAATCATAAGAAATTCATGGAAGGAAAACTTCCAAAACATACAAATTTTGTTAATAAAATGGTGGTAGAAAAAAACTAATAATTGATTTCAATGTTCTGATGGAGTCATTGGTGGTTTAATCAGGTACATCATTCCCTTCAATGGAAGATCACAGGTTCTTGATCAATAATGCGTCTGAATGTTTTATAAAATATTATTTGGTAGATGATGAAGTTTTGGAATTCATCCGAAAGGGATATATGAACTTCTAGATGTATAATGATTGTCTCAAATTATTGAAGTAAGTGATGTTAGATCATAATAGTATAGGATGGCTACAAGAGGGGGTAAATTGTAGTTTAAAATTTAACTAAAAAACACAATTCTTATTAAGTAAAAAATATCAGACTCACATATCATCCAATCATCAGAATAAGTAAATCAGAACTAGTAAGAATCTGATATATTAGAGTACTTTATTAGTCTCATAGACAGTCCAATAAAATTATTATTATAAAGATAATTATAAAATTAATTTCAAATTTATATGCATAGAAGAAAATATAACTTGGAGAAACAAGTAAAAAAAATATTATAATAGTAAGAATAACTTAAAATGTTAATAAAATAAATTACTCTTTAACCATAAGATTTAAGGATGTCAGAAACCCTGAAATAATGTATACACAGTTTTAGTACCTACTTTAAATTTTTGTCTTTCTTTTCTAGGAATTAACTTGATGTGATGATCGATATGGCTCTATCTCACAATGCTCGAGAATCCCTAGATATGATGATCGATGTCTATCTTCCCAGCCCTAGAATCCCTCGGTCTGATGGATTGGACTCACCCATATTATTATCCTTGTAATCCCTCAATCTAAACACAATTATACACATGAACATAAAATAAAATTTGTTCTAAGGAATTTACTATCCTTAAAAGGGTTCCTTAGAACTTATACTCTCTAAATGATTAAAAATCATAAGAATGATATGTTCATGCAGAGAGATATTGAGATGAATTGAGTTATGAATGAATTAAAACCTAGCTATTCAAATAACCTCATATTTCTAGGAAATTCACCAGAGGTCATATTTCAGAGTTGGTTTCAACAGCGTCGAATATATTTCACTTTGATAGTTCACAATGATATGGATATTCAACTTCATAGCTAAGAATTTCATTTTCGAAAAAAAAAATTCTTTAGTGCTATTACAATGATTTTTTGGATTCCTTCGGGTAAAAACAAATATATATATATATATATATATATACTCATATTATAAAATTTGGATATTCTGATGTAATTCCTTATTATTTTTCAATTTGATAAAAATAATAGAGGTCAGTCTGACGTATCGATACCAATGTTAGTCTGATGGTTGTGACTTTTATCAGTCTGAAAGAAGGGATATTATTCCAACCACTGGTTAGTAAAATAGTTGTTTCTATATATTGGACTCACCTTTAGTCAAATGTATCATATTGAATAATAGAAGTTTATATTCATTTTATATTAGATCTATTTCTATGTTCAGTATAAAAGAACATTTTCAACAAAATCATAATAAAATTTTTGGAATATAAATAGTTAGTAAAATAGTTTTTTAAGAAAGTATTTTTGATTTACAAAGCTAAGAAAAGGTAAAGTAAAAAAATTATAATTTTCAACTCAGCAATATCCCCTTTTTTGGAAATCACAAAATACAATACTTAAAATGAGAAATAAAAAAACATATAAATAATTACAACCATTCTTACTTTTAAGATCTTTAAATATATAATTAATATATTAACTCCTCGATGTTTATGAAATATTTATGGTATAATTGAATGTATTAAAGTTTTGAATTCTCCACATTTATAAAAACCCTTCCTTAGAAAGTTTCTTTCCTTAAATAGTTCTCCTAAAACATTCTCAAAAAACTTATAAAAGATTTCTCTCCTTTTTATAAATCTCCCCGTTAAACATATCTTCTTAAAACTTATCTCCCAAATATTCACCTAAAATGTCAGGAGGGATAAAATATAAAACAATTGTATCTTAATTAACTAATCTTCCATTATACAAAATAAATAACATACATCAAAAATTATTGGAATACATTCAAGCATATGGATAAAAATTTATTCACATAAATCATTAAATCAAAAAAATAAAAAATAAATTATGATTTTAGTGAAAAGGGAACCATTATTTATTTAATAACTTTTTCACATTCTCATTTATCTTCTTAACATCATCATGATACTTATGAGATTTTGTGACTGATGAATCAAGATTTACAATTTTTCCTCTATAATTTTTTGCTTACAAAACTCTTCCTTCAAGCTTAAAACTTCCTAACCAAGATTCTTATTTTATTCCTTTATGAGGAACAATTAAACTTCACATATTTAGATTCTGATACATTCTAATCCTGATTTGTGAACTTTATCTTTCAAAACTTTTACTTCTTCACCCTAATTATCTATCATATCTTTGAATTCTAAAACAAAATTAACTCTGTCATAAATATCTATTGGTAACTTATCAAAGGATTATTCTGTTTCAAGAGTAATTTTCTTCAATTATATAAGATCATTATCAACTTGGTTTGACCATTTAAACATCTTATTGAAGGACCGCTTTTGTGCCTTGGTATTTTCTATGAAATATTTTAAGTATGCCTCAATCTAAACTACTGATTTTTTCAAAACCTTCAGCAAATATGATTTTTTATCAAGGCTATTATGAATTAGTTTAAATATAGCTTCTATATTTTGAAGCAATTTTATGGAATTAATTAACCATTTAAATTTTTTGGAAATGAAATAAAATCCTTTCTGAACAATTGTTGCTTTAGAGTTTGATGATTCTGATAAAGCTTGAGGTGCATGTGGATGACTTGGTCCAATATTTGGTTTTTCTTTCTTATCAACTTTATCGTCACCTTTATTAAAAACTTTTTAATCCTCTGAAACTTTTAAAATATCCACTTCCGTATCTGACTCAACCTTTTCAGATACCTTAACTTGAGAAATTTGATCTTTTTATTCCTATTTAGATGATGATTTTACTTCTTCTTATTTTTCTATGTTTGAATCTTTATCATATAGGTAAGGTAATGGAGTTGAAGATAAAGATTACTCCATTTTAGTTTTATATTAATTTTTCACTTATTCAGATTCTATTTCATATTTTTTATCAACTTATTCTTATACTTTATCCTCTTCTTCCCTTTCTTATTCGTTTTCAACTTCTTCTTCTAATTATTCTTTCAACTTCTTTGTAATTTTATGTACTCCTCCAAATTTCTTAAGAGACTTTTGTTTTTCGTTTTCAAATTTATTCTCTTTTTTTGGGATCGATACGATCACATAATTTTAAACTTGAGTTTCTTTAGAAATATATCTTCCTTTACCCTTGTCTCTAACTACTGGTACTACTGAACATACAACTAATTTTTCTAAAAACTCCAGAACAACATCTAGAATTTTCTAAATGGTATAAGTCATTATTCTGATATGATTATCTAGTCACACCACTAATAAAAAAGAAACTGATAAAATTGGATTATCTGATGTTTTTTCAAGATCTTTCATTAACATTTCTACTATATTTTCCTATTTAAATATTATCTTTTTATTCATTATATTTTCATCATCTTTTAACTCATCAATTATCTGAATCTTCAAGGTCTTTTCCTCATAATTATAAAGGCCAAAATAAGGGTCTTCAGGTCTTTTCTGAGACCTTTGATGCATGAACCCTTTAAATGCTTTATCATTCATGTGTATTTTATTTCTTTTTAATTTTTGGAGGATAGGATTCATCTTTCCTCTTTAATTTTATAACTTTTCCCTTTTTGGTCTTGCATTAGACCTAATTATTTTCACTCTATCAACAAACTTTTTCAACTTGGTATCAAAAATTAACTTCATTCTTGACATAATTTATTACTGATTAGTGAAATATTTTCCCTCATGGGATAATTCTAATTCTAAATTTTTAAAACTTACATACAATTTAATAAAAACTTTTTTATGAAGCAGGGTAAGATATAAATATTTGATTTTATTGAATATTTCATGATCCATTCCACCATGATGAAAACAAATTTAAAAATATTGATCTACCTCATATTCATTAGATAATCTAAAAAAATGATTTCTGATACTTTCAGAGTGTTCTTGTTACCTTTTCTCAGTATTTGATAACCCTGCATCCACAAAGTGATGAACCTTGATTCTGGTGTAAGGTATGAAATTAGGGGTGATGTAAGTCACTGATGTTATATAGGATCATATAACAGGGTTTAATGGATTAGGGTTAGAATTTTTTATCGAACAATACAAGTGAGACTTCAAGGATGGGGAACTGAATAGGTGGGGACTTATAATACTGATACTCCCATCCAATAATTCATAGGTGTATGAGGTAAAAAACCCAACGGTGTTAGAAGTATACTTGAACAAAAGAGAGTATAGGAAATAGAAATTATTCTTTCAAGAGTTGGAATAAAAGGAGGGGCATTAAATATAGACTTATCATTACCATTTATCATGTTCATAACATGGGTCTTGTCATCATACTATAAAAAATAGTGGAAAATAATATTGAATATGACTAATGACTATATTTGAAAGATGGGTTCCATCAAAATATCTTTGATAATTTTTCCTCTATTATGAATCCAAATATAGAAGGTGGATGATATTGGTGTGTTGTGCTATCATTGTGGACTGAGGGGAAACTAGTTGTAAATTAAATGTTTCATTAAGTGATTAAAACTTTTAACAGAAAAAATATAGAGGTAAGGGAGGAGAAGATGCTTAAGGGGATCTTGAGCACTCTAGGGATATTTCATCATGTGTTAATCATGTTGATGTAGAAAACCAATATAGATGGAGTATCAAACACATAATAGACATGAGAATGGGATTTGATCATGCCTTGAGGGGACCAGTATGATCCCTAGAGTTTCATAGTTTTAGGTTATATATCTCTAACCATATGGTTGTTCCTAGTTTAAGGTCATGGAACTCATATGGTGATGGGTGTGACATAGTATATATTGAAATAGGGGTTAGGAAAGACAAATTTAGATTTAGGACTCAATGTTAATATAGATAACCTTATGTGATTATATATATAGTTTAAGTTTGTGATTCATAGACCATAGGGTGGGTTTCCTAGTTTAATATTATAGAACTCAGACCATGGGGTAGTGCATTTTAAGTTTGTGAATCTAGGAACAATATTGTACAGTTTAACATTCTATAGATTGGATGATACCACTATATAGTTTAATATCATGTAATAAAGACTTCATGGGGGTCTTGAGGAAATCCATATGACACTATGGGAAAAGAATAACCGATTTGAATTAGAATCCTAATACACGTACATACAACCTCAATAATTATTTCATATAGTTTAAGGTCATTATGTTTATACCAAACAGGTATAAATTTTAAGATTAAATATTTTAGAAAATTTACCTAAATAATGTCCATGTATCAGTGCTAGGTGGGTGAAGGAATACCTATGGGGGAACTATACACTAAAAAATGAGGAAATGATATACTAATATATGGACCTAGGATATGAGATCCAAGTGTTTATATATATCATGTAAAACAAGAATCAAACCAAACATAGTTATAAATAGTGGTGTGGTAGGTAACTGCCACCAATATAAGAAGGGGGGATCATGTTTGTTGAGTATTTCATATAGTTATATAGTTTAAACATTATATAGAAATACATAATCTATGTAGTTTAAAGTTAGGTAGTTAGGACTGAAGTTAGTGAAATTTAATGTCATGTGGAAAGGATAATGACCATGTAGTTTAACATCATATGGTGAGGATGATGTAACATAAAGTTTTAGGTCATATAGTTGGGAAAAAATGCTTTGAAAAATTAATTCATTCATCTAGGACAGAAATTACATGCATTTTAGGATCATATGATGAGGACCTATTAAAAATAGTTTAAATTCATGTGGAATAGACTTATTCCAAGAAGTTTAAAGTCATGTATAATGGAATAATTCTAAATAGTTTAATGTCATGAAAAATGAATTAAATTTGAATAGTTTAAATTAATTAAGAATGGACTATTTGAACCCTATTTTAATTATTAAAATATTTCTTAAGGAACCTCATATTTTTGGGAGGTTTAATTCACTCAATTTCCATGGTGATCAATGAGTATGTACTATTGGAGTAAGCCTTGTGAACAGTGAAGGGACCTTCCCAGTTAGTCTCCAACTTTATTGTTTTTATTAAAGGTATCATTAGTGTCTTAAATTATATCACCAATCACCTTATATGAAGTAGAAAAGGAAAACCTTCTAGTTGAACGCTCAAGAAATTTGACTCTAATGGACCTTGAGATTGTGAAATTCTGGGCGCCTTCATTCATTAAGGGATTATAATTTATCTAATCGAACTTGGGACCTTTCATCTGATATCAACTATCTATATATGACTATCCAAAATTATGGTAGGTGGACCTAAATGGGAAATATTGGTTATTTTTCATACACCAGGGGGTAAGGGGTCTCCGGGATTGAAGTCCAATTCATAGTCTGATATTCCCAAAATGCATTGGAGATTTTTCCAGGATAGATCTTCTTACTCTAATCCACTATCTTTTCCTGAATTTTATAGAGGATTATATTTAATATATAAATATTTCCATTTATATACACAAGTTAGGGAGAATAATGGTTGGACTATATATTATACTTGGTAAAAAACTTCTTTAACTCAAAGGCTCAAAATTTAGTTCAATTTTCCTTATTAGTGTGATTAGTGTGATAGATCCCAAATTGATGAATGATGTGGTACTTCATGAAATCAATCATGGATCTGGTCTTATCCTCCTTTAAGGATATATTTTCAACCCATTTCTAGAATAATATTTTTGTAGTATGGATAAACATAAAATTTTTAGGCTTTTTTCATGTAGGGACCCAAAACATCAATTTCCCATACAGTAAAGGGATAAGAGTGTTTGGTGGCATGGAGTATATCGTGAGGATGATGAAAAATGTTAGAATTAATTTTTAATGTCTACCAATTATTGGTTAATTCCATGAATTCATGAACCATGGGGTTCTAAAAGTAGCTCAGTATTTGGATATGGTGGGAGAGATTTAATCCTTCCTAATGAGCTCCACATTCCCTAGTATAAACCTCCTATAAGTACGATTCACACTTTCCCCTTAAAATTGTTAGAAAAAAATAAAAAAAAATAAGTATTTAGGTATAATACTTCTATAATAAATTAGTAATTTCCTTTCCTTTTATTCAATGAAGAAGGATTCCATCTATAATACACTTTTATATGAATTGATTTCAACTGGGTTTGTCACTGAATATGAAAATCACCTCCCTTTTGTGGATCTATTCCCACTTAGCCCATCTTAATATAGGTGTTACATTTTTTCGGTACTAAATCAAGGTAATTTTATAACTATATTATTCTACAATCATCGGAACAATGAAGGTTACCACCTCAGAAGATCTATTATTGATTTTTTTAACCTCTCAGACTCCTTTATTATGAGTTTCTATAGATATAACTCTTGGATGAGCCACGTAGATAATAATTTTATCCAGTTCTAGATCAAAAAGGGTTGAAGATAATTTTTATAGGGAGTTTTCCTAGTCATTTAGATTACACAGGACATAATTCACCTTCATTTTAGAGAGAAATGTTTCCACAGACCCATAGGTGTCCTCAAGTAAGGGGATGAGCTCCTTCTTCTTGACATCGTGGTCGCCATTTATTTTCTTGATGACCAACTTAGAATCACCCTTCAAATACAACTGGATGACCTAGATCTTGAGGGCTAGTTCAAGATTTTTAATGAGGTATTATTATTTAGCCCTATCATTGGTCCACCCCAATAAAAGGAGGAACAAGAATTACATGGGTTCCTTTGTGGGAGGGAAAAATACAATTCCAAGGATGAACCTATTGAGTTTAGATTTTTTCATAATCTTGCCAATCAGGATTCTAGATGCATCATTAAATTGAATTTTCCACTATGTAATTTCTTCATCAATATAGATAAAGATATCATCTAGAAACTCAACTTCTAGGGTAAATCCATAGGGGTAGGGTATACAGGATTAAAATCTACTAATTTATTCCCCTTGATAGATTTATAATGGATGAACCTGATATTTAAGTGCTAAAATATCACTACCCACTATATCAATCATAATGTCATCATAGAAATATTGATGATATACTTTAAGGAGTTAAGGCAGATCAATTGAAATTCATGATATAATGGATAATAGAAAACCTTTTGGGCCATAAAGACTAGGGAAACATGGTTATTTTTAATTATAGAATACCCAAACTCAGTGTATATCATCATCTGAATGAGGTAGTAGAGGTTGTTATTTTTTCCTCTATATTATTTTGGGATAGTAGGGAGTCAAGATATCACTCTATGGTTGTCACATAGAGGACCAGAGGTTTCCCCTAGATAAGTGGAATTAGAACTGGGGGTGAATTAAGTAATACATGATTTCATCGAATGTGCCTTGAAATTATTATTCTCACTACTAGGTAATTCCTTTCTTCATATTCTTTAATAAATATTTACATTTTCTTGATTGGTTGGTGATAAAACATCATACCAGACAATCAACCCAAAGAATTTCCTAGAGGTAACTCAGAATGAACACTTCAAGGGGATCATATTCAGATTATGGGAATAAAGTATATTGAACTATTTATCAATATCATTAATATGGTTTTGGAATTGAAGGGATTTAAACACCAAATCATCTACATAGAACTCCACAACCCTCTCTAGAAGAGGTTTGAAGGTTTGATGCATGGCCCAATGGTATGTTCTTTTAACATTATCCAATCTAAAGAGAATCAATCGATAATAGTATGTTCCTTATAGTTACCTAAAGGAAGTGGCCTCTTCATACTTAGGGGATATATGGATTTGAATTTATCTAAAGTTTCCATCCACAAAGGATAGGACATGTAAACCAGTGATTGTTTCAATCATCAAATCTATTATGGGTATGGTGAGGTATTATTTTGAGAAATGGCATTTGAGATCTAAGAAGTCGATATAGAATTAGATATTCCCATTCTTACTCATGAATAATAAATTTAAACTAGTCACTTATAATGTTGGACCACCCTAATGAAGTTGAATTTAATTTTCTTATAACTTCAGCCTCAATCATGGAACTATGGAAGGGGTGAATTATCCTAGACACATGCTTATATAAATTATGGCCAAAAAGAAGGCCCAAATAGTGGATAGATGTTGTGGATCCCAATCCTCATGATAATTTTCTATATGGTATTACAAATGTGTCAAATAAAAACATCTCATTTGACCATCATCGGTTCACCTTTTCTCTATGATATACAAGGTTGAGGCATAGATTGATAAGCATAGGAAAAAATTCCTTATATGGGATGGGAGAGAACTTCTCTATCTTTGGATTAACTTGTTCCTCATATGGGTAATATAATATCTAGGAGAACTCCTATATCATGATGAAATATCTTCCAAGGATTCGAGTTTTTATTTATAAATGGTGGATATGTAGTAGAAAACTACTCTTCAAGTCATCCTAGGGATCCTCCATGGTGTATGTCAAGTCATTGGAACTCTTGATGCACATGGATCCTTAAATTTGGGGATGATTTACACTCCTCTTATAATACCCAACATCAATGTAATGGGTTTTTCATGATTCAAATGAAGAATAATCATTGTTCTCATGTACCTGAATCGTCTGGTTGGATGGGGCTAGATTGGCCTCTATATATCTCAGCATGTGGAGCAACTAGGTCTGGATGTGGTTGATCCTGGATCCATTGTCCACTAAGAACTAGGTAACAACAATCTAATTTATATTTCATAAGTGTTATAGGGGAATATGTACCCCTATAGGGATATTCCTTCATCTTCCTCGGAGAAGGAGATGGTGGTCTATTAATCTTCATTCTCACCTTCTTCTACATTGTAGGATTCAGTGAATCCACTTCGATCTCAGACTATAGAGGGATCTTTAGGGCCTAAAAAAGGGCCTTATGGAGATGGAGTGTGTCAAATATTTGGATATAGTCCAAGATACCAGGGATATTCTTGAGTACATCATACTTCCATATCATGGGAATTTTTCTTCCCCAAATGGGTCATTCCTGAATAGGAAGTGTGGAGGGACTAGGTGGGTAGGGAAGATGTTTTAGTTAGAACCCATATAATTTTTTTAACAACTGGATAGATTTAAATCATCTAAATATTCATTCAACTGAATGGGACATTAATCTACACTAGAGGATGCTTCCTTGGATGGTTTATCTTTCTAATATCATTGTAACACTTATCTTATTATGTTAATCGAATAGACATAATTTTAAAGGACGGAACTTTCTGTTTTGTGATTGATCAAGGGGAATATTCCCTTATATCAAAAACATTGATCAGGTGTTATCAAAGGAGTCATCTAGAATGATTCATCTTTGGCCTCTACACAATAGTCTACCAATATAATGGAATTAAGATATGAATATTAGATATCATCATCATAGGATTCTTCTAGATTATAATGGTTCATGTAATTTACTCTTAATATTGGGGTAAGAAAATATATGATAGATAAGATTGAATTTGACACTGATAGGGGGCCTTATTCATCCCTACGAGATAGGGGGCCTTATTCATCCCTGTGATGACGATATTGGGTACTTTGATCTCTAGATGGTTACAAAGCTAATGGTTACACTAGAGAAGATTAACTAGCTGGGGAGGTTTCTAGATTATTCATTTAAGAAAAAATTATCTTATGGTCTTGAGTAGTCAACTTTTGTGTTATCTAGTTATCTAATGTCTACACTCCTCAATATTTAACCCATTATCATTCCCCAAAGCCTTGATTATCATCAAGTATGTGAAAATATCTTGAAATATACACTGGAGGATTTTCAAAAACCACTTCTCAATGACATACCTTGTTCTAGATCTAATCATTAAAGGAAAAATTCTCTTGGATAGTGTATCCAAGGAGCCTATGGTAGGTCCAATAGTTGGTATGGTTCTTCAAATCAGGATTATATAGATTCTTGGTATCCAGAATTCGGATAAATAATTTATACATAGAATATATAAACAATCTATAGACTTTTTTATTCTTTACAGAATATACTTTTCTATTCAACTAAATGAATGTTATATCTAATAAACCCGGTTAGGTACCCTGGGAAATGATTCTAACATGAGCCTATTGCTGTAAAATAATTATTCTCTAAGGAATCTTGGAGATGGAATAGTTGAGGGTCCAAAGTCTGTATTATAAAAATGGTTACACCTCTATAGTTATTTGTATAGACATGGAAGGTGGTGGGTGAGACTGTTTCTGGGTCCACTACATAGCCTCCTCCAAACACTATGCCCTCTTATAAAACTCTCAGAATCCACCCAGTTATTTCAAGGAAACAAAAGTTGATAACATCTCATCCTAGATTTTATCCAAAAACATAACCGATAACTATTCCTAGGGAATTTAAAAGTCAAGGGAGTATGTGAATATATTAAACTAAATAATAAATTCAGAAATGTGTTCATTTTCTTTATGTTTTAACTTGAATTGGTTCATGACACTCATCTAGTGTAAGGTGGAGAAGAACTGGTAGAGGAATTACTAATGAAGATCCTCCAAATGGGATATGGACATCAATGCTAGACTGATATACTATAAAAATAAAATTCCTTCCCGAAATGACTTCCTTTTAGTATGTAATAAATCCATTTATGTATCAATGGCTTTCTGGTGAGAATAAAGGGAAATGATCAACTCATCCAAGGAGGCTTCCTTATGTTTCTTCCCCCTTTTTCATCAATAGGCTCATAAAGTGGAGTGGTTATTCTCCAGTGGTAGGAAGTTAGGAAAATTCATCATAGAAGGAGCCATAAGAAAATTCATACTATTTAATGAATTTTGATATTCCCCTAACATATTCTTGGTTGATTGGTCAAGTTTATTTGGTTTTCAAGGCTCCATGGGAGGTTTAATGGGTTCTTCTTGAATATCTTTCTAACCATGATGATATCCTCAGAGGATCTTGGTATTGAGATTATTATATACCTAAGGATCTTGGAGTAAAATAGTGATCTTGGCATCTAAAAATTTTGTATTAGAAGTTTATATCACACGAGAAGGCTCGATTATTCCTTTAACTTTGTCAATGTTTTAGTGGGTGTTCATAAGTAGTGTGATAGGTGGACTTATAAGACCAATGTTCTATCTTTTACAATTTGTATAAAATCCTCTAGGTGGGTTCACATTTTTTTGTGGTTTCTCTGGGGGTAAACTCTTCCTCTCATATTTCATCATTGTTATCTCACTCATGAATGTTAGGGGAACCAACAATGATGACATTACTTGTGGAAATATTTATAAGTGAAGGATTGTTCACACCATCTGTCAAAATAGCTTCATGAACCTTCTATCAATACCTCATAGGACATAATTATAGGGTTGTAGACTACACCTACCCTTGGACTTTTATATGTGTACATAACTATTAAACAATCATGTGTAGTACGATAAGACTCTTAGTACATATTTGTTAGAAGTTATAAAGCTATCCACAAGAATTAGGATATTGATCCATGAAGCATTGAAATTTTAACCATTCAGTGCTACTTATAAGGGGTTTAAATGTAATTTTATATCCCTATATAGAATAATTTACGGTTATTAAGTCATTTTAACATCATCTATTGATTTCTTTAGAGGCGTGATATGTTGGTTTTAGAAAGAAACCCTAGGATAGTGAAGCTAGGGGTTACATGTGGCCTAAATATGATTAGAATATAGTTTGTGGTCAAAACTTCCAATAGAATATCATTTTCCTCCTCATTTTTTTCAGAAGTATGGTATTTAAACTGATCACAATATACTTCTTTATAGGATTTTTTGGAATCCATTAAATGGATCGATGAGGATTTCCTTTAATGTAGATTTCCAAGTGGAAGTTATGTTGTTAAAGAAATCCAACCTCAAGTGAAAGAGGTGTCCAACTAAACTTTCTCAGGATTCAGAGGCATCTCCATATATAATAGTAACCATATAACCTAATATTTATATATCTCATCAATTTTGGAAATAGGTCATGTCCCTACTGGTGGCTAGAAATAGAGTCTCATTTGTGTTTTTTGTTAATCCACAAAAGGTTGATCAGGGAGTTTTCAAGGAAATTGATTTTATAGTACAAGTTGGATATAGTGTTAAAGGTGGAATCATTTCCCAGTGTTTTCTAAATTTTATTGATCAAAACCAAGAGTAATGACAAAGCTTCAAAAAATGTGGTTTTCTGCGTTTGAATCTTCTCAAATATGGTATAGGAATAATTTTCACAATGACTGGGTTTTACAAAGACTGGGTTTCACAAAAGTTTGATATTCATGAAGGTATGGAGCTTCACAAATGCATGATGTAAAGATGGGGATGCTTCCTGACTATGAAAAATCATCACAAGTACACAATGATTGGATGGAAATTCTTTGCGACTGTGAGAATGTTTACAAATAGGTAAAAATTCACTGGAGCTTTGTGAATGAAGGATCTTCATTAACATGAATTTGAAGGTTCATGAAAAATCTACTGAAGGAATAGGATCTTCATAAAGGTTTGTACCTATAAATAGGTGACTACCTCCACTTCATTTGACAAGAATAGAATTGGATAAAAGGATGAATAACTCTAATTTTACATAGGCTGGATGGTTCAAGAAACAAGAATTCTATGATAGCTTAATAATTGTGAAAATAATTGTTAAGTCTTAACCAATTCCCATGATTTTTAGTTATATGAGTTTCATGAATATTATTATTCTCATGTAGACTTAGCATTCTTTGAAGGCAGTGAGCATTGAGAAGGTAGTTTGTTCCATGAAGGTAGTGAGATTTGTAAAGTAGGTTTGTTCCATGAATCCTGTAAACTTCTCAAAGGTTGGGAGCTTTGAAAAAGTGTGTGGGTTAACGAATGTTGTTATTTATTTGAAACATAAAGGATTTTTCTTGAATAATGAGATATTCATGAATAGTAGTGTTGAACATCTAGTTTCATTGAACAGTACTTTCAAGCGCATAAACTTAGAACATCGATGCAAGAAGAGTCTTGTGATAGTCAGAGAAAAATACTCAAATTCCAATCTACTGAAGAGACCTTCAAGTCGTTAAAATAAGTAAAAATTCACCCAAAGTTGTGAGCTAGGGATATTCGACAGAAGTGTTCTAAGGGAGGCAGTCCACTATCCCTAAAATATTGTAAAGTCAGTGTGCTTGGAATAGTGTGACTGTGTGTGAACTACTTTATTCCACAACTCTTGAATATTATTATATTTTTTTAGAAAAAAAACTATTGGAGTATGCTCCTTGGACTAGACCTTAGTGTTGAACCAAGTAAATATGTTGTGTTGTCTTCCTGCTTTTGAATTTTTAATTACTATTTGATTCCTTCAAAAACAATTAATAAGTTTATACCAATGTGGTAACAAGATACATTGTTTTATATTAAATATTTGAAACATTTACTCACCCCTCTACTCTTATAGTAATCTGGGGTGCTACAATTATGTGTTCATGGATCTATCATGAATTTTTATGATTCTAAAAATTTTAGTTCAGATCTTAAAGTTTCCTCAACATAAAATGTAGAGTAAGAGGGACTATATTCTAAAAACAATAGAGATTTCATTATATATAATCACTATAATTAAGATATCACATACAACATACATGGGTAATTTTTTAGGGCTTTATAGACCCTGTGGAACTTGGTTTCAAAAATAAACATCCTCAGTCACTGAGTTCCTTCATCTATATTCATGGTTGTGGAGGCACAAACATCTCTTTTTAATACTCTATAGTTTGGGACTATAAAATATTAGAAGTGATCTACCATTGATTTCCCCTATATACCTTATGATTTTAATGTAGAATTTAACTATGTGTGAGCTTATTTGTGTCTCAAGGAACCTTTCTATTAGAATTATTCTTGATGTTGTTGGGAGGACCTCTAGGATTTTGGGAATCATGAGGTGGTCCTTTGATACTATTAGTGTCATAGGGAGGACCTTTTAAATTTTTTCATCATGGTGAGGACATTCTTTGTTGTTGGTGTCATGGGGAGGACCTATGAAGTACACTTATTCATTACATGGATGACCTTCATGGTTATTGGTATTATAGGGAGGACCTTCATGGTATACTTATTCACTAGGGGGAGGACCTCCTCAATTGTTGGTTTCATAGGGAAAACCTATTAGGTACACTTATTTTTCATATGGATTAACTATATTTTGGATATTAGATGTGATAGTGGTTGGGAGAGTTGACCCAGCATGCCAGGATGGTGGTTGGGATGTCAACCCTAGTCTAGAAAATGAATCCCCCTATGTAATGGTTAAAGAGATATTATTTGTAACAATACCTATGGTGGTTGTTCATACTACTGGAGTAGACCCTTGAAAATCATGAGTAGCGGTCTTCTCCCAGTGTGGGAACCATGTTTTCTAGCCTGTGGGATCCATAATAGAGGAAATCTCAACATGATTATTTTTTGATTGATTCACCCAGTGTTAATGAAGAAATAAATTGGAAGGATCCCTCCTTAGATACTCCTAGGTGTCATCTATGGTGGTAACACCTTGGATGTCCCATATCTCCTTGAAATAGTGAAATATGGAATCGATGTGATCTGGGGATAGACTCTTAATGAAATTGAAAATGATGAAAGGAATTTCCTTTCCCCTATGGGATATCTACTACAATGGGTTCTGAAACAAATCCATATCATCAATATCCTCTTATTCTATTTTCCTAGTGGAGATGATTCACTCTTATTCATAGTGATGGTCAAGGGAATTGATAACCTCCCACTTTATGCTCTCAAATGGGGAATGTGTTGATGGAACCCAAAATATATATAATATATAGCATTCACCACCTAGGAATATTTTTATATAATATCTATGAGAGGGAACCCATAGTTTTCATCAATGTCATGGAAATCCCTCCTTCCCCTAGTCTTGTGGGCAGTGGCATGGTTATTTTACATAAAACATATTTTTCTTAGAATTATACAAGAGTTTGAAGCCAACCTTGAATACACATCTCGATATACCATAAATTTGACGACATCCAATTCTTCTCATCCATTCATTATTGTGGGAGAATAAATTCAAATTGGGTTCATCAATTATGTTGTGAATCTTAACAACAGTTATGTACAATGTTAATTATTTTCTCACTACTTAATAATAATGAATTCATGTTGGGTTCACCAATATTTTTTATCATGATTCTCCATGTGGACATTAGTTAATGACATCACTCGCTACCCTAAAAGTTGAAAACCTTATGGTTGAAGAGGATGTATGTGTTGGGTATTTTGGGTATTTGGATTTTTTTTATCTTACTCGTGTCAATCCATGAGGATATCATATTCTTTTCACTTAAGTAAAGGATTATTCTTTAGTTTAGATCCAAGAAGGAAGGATATTTTATCTTCCACGTGTTAGGTCATGGGGGAATCTTTTTCTCATCACATAAGGATTCTTAGACTCATCTCCTATGTCATCCTAGGCTCATCTCCTAACACATATTAGGCTTCTCACCTAAGGAATCCTAGGATATTCACCTAAGTAATCATTTTCTCTTCACACAATGAATCTTATGCTCATCACATAAGTAATCATATTCTCATTACATAGTGAATCTCATTCTTATCACATGAGGAATCCCATTTTCATCACATGAGCACTACTAGAAAATAGGTCTATACCCACGGTTTTGCAAAAAACCGTGGGTATAGAGTACCCCTATGACCACGGTTTTCCAAAACCGTGGGTATAGGGATAGTATGTGAACCTATACCCACGGTTTTCCAAAACTGTGGGTATAGGTCACCTATACCTACGTTTGTGCCAAAAACCGTGGGTATTGTTTTCTATTAAGACCTATACCCACAGTTTTGGAGAAAACCGTGGGTATAGGGTATTTTCTGAAGACTTATACTGACGGTTCTTCAAAACCGTAGGTATTGTGGTTTTTTTTGAAGACCTATACCCACGGTTCTCTAGAACTGTGGGTATAGATTTTCCACTTTATGGCGGGAAGAAAACATTAGGCGGGACATGAAAAAAATTTGGCGGGGAAACATTTTTTCATGGATCATATTAATATATATAAGCAGATGAATGTGTATATAATAAATAACAATGTCAGCTCGGTTGGTGCTTTACTGAAATGTGGTGTTGAGTCCCATTATGAGACGTCGGTTCGAGTCTCCATAGCAGTGGTTTTTGAATTTAATTAACTTTTATATTAATATATATAGGCCAATATATGAATAAATAATAGATTAAATTAACAGCTTGTTTGGTCCGACGAGGGGAGCTGGCAGGACGTGTTGCTGGAGGCACGGATTCGAATCCCCGTGGCTTCATTTTTTGAATACGCGATGTGGAGAGGATTAATATATATTAGCTTATATATGTATATTTAACATATAAAATTCCTAGCTCGGTTGGTTCTAGGTCTCACTCTCAGGTATCAGGTGCAGCATTCAAACCTTGCTGGACGCGTTTTTTTTTTAAATGAATATATTCCCCATGGTTTGAAAACCGTGGGGAAAGTGCCTGCCACGGTGTACACCGTGGTGTTGCTGTGTGACACACCTATACCCACGATTCTACCAAACTGTGGGTATAGGTCAAGACCCCTATACCGACGTCGTTCCATCCCACGGTTCGCAAAACCGTGGGTATAGCATATACCCACGGTTTTGAACCGTGGGTATAGGCCCTTTTTTCAGTAGTGGAGGTATCTTTTACACTTCACACAAGGATGGGTTTATAATGCATCATGAAGCTGGGTTATCTTATGTTCATCACATAGGGAATATTTATAAATCCCATCACATAAGGAAGGAAATATTTCTTCTTATTATTTCCATTTAAGGGTGGTTGGTACTTTTATTCTCATTACATAAGACTGGTTAGTCCTCTTATTCTCATCACATAAGGGATGTCACAGTTTAACATCTAGTGAAGATACTCTGTAAGGTTTGGTGTTTTTAAATTATGGTGATTGGGTTTGGGAATCACAGTATCTCGAGAGGTAATATATGGTAATGGTTTTGGAATATTGGGATTCAACCTCAAGGAGGAGTTCTTTGTATCATGTTGGAATAGGAATAAAACCCATCATAGTTTGAGTTTCACTATTTAAGGTCATTTGGAATGATTAATTCTTACAATTTAACATCATTCGATAAGGAAGATTGTGTCCTGAAAGGGGAGATGAAAAGGCACAGAGTGGGGACTACACATTGATTTTTTCAACCCTCACTTAGAAGCAATAAGGATACTTGTGGGTCTTACACATGTGTCGCCCCGCCACTTTCTATTATATAGGTCTTAGAGATGAAGGTATATGAATCAAATTATTCATATAAAGTGCTCATTAATTAGCCTATATCAAGAGGATATTGTTTTAATTTTCCATATAATTATGTAAAGGATTGATTTGTAAAGTAGGAATCAAATAGGCCATTATAACATTATTTCATGCAACATTGGGGATTCATGAAAATTCAACATGTGAGAGGAATTGAGACCTCAAACGAAAAATTTTATTCATGGATATGGAGTTTCATGAAATAAGTATCAAGTGACTTTCAATGCATTAAAGGGCCAGTATCATGTAATTTTTATAATATTGTCACCTACAAGAGTACATTATAATTGGTTGGATTATGTGGGGAAAAAGTTATGATTTCAAAAGGTGGGAGTTTTTTCATAACTAAAATACAAAATAAAAAGTCCAAAACCTTTAAATGGATTTATGAGGGGTATTTATAGACCTTGGTGTCATGAAATGTGGATTTTCATTAAAAACTCACATAAAAATAAAACTTAGCCTTTTTGTGTTGTTTTGTATATAATCTCTTGAAAGAGGTGTGTTCGTTTGAAAAGTTTTTGTAATCACAGAACTTCATCTTTAGCAAAACCTTAAGTTAAAAAATCATAAAAAAAAATTGTGATATGTGGCCTTATTCTTTAAAATCACTTATATCAATTTTCCATCCTCTTTGATCCTTTTTAGGCATGTTTTTGGGCATCAATAACGGATTCATGTAGGATTTTATAAATACTCTCTAATGAATAAGAATGTTTTAGACTAGATAATAATATCAATTGTGAGATCATTTTACATCCTATACAATTATATAATAAATAATAATCGATCCATAAAATAATGTTAATAGTTTGAAAACATCAAAAATAAAAAGTATTTAACATTCATCCTTAATCTATGGGTCTCAAATGGTGTGTGTGGGTGTGTTTGTTTTAATGCACAAATTTATGCATATGTTTTTTAGGTATTAATTTATTTTTTCCATATAAAAAATTATTTTAGAAACTATCTCAAAGTGTGGATAATTCGTCATATATATTATTGGCAATTAGATTAAACACTTGTATGACATAGGGGAATCATATTGAGAAGGTGGTATACTTATTAAAACCATTTCATTTAAAGAGTATTTAATGATTTCTTATTGAAAGTCGGATTGAAGGATATAGGTTTATTTCATGAGATATATCAATTAATTGAAAATTTGTATTTGAGGTATAATGAGTAAGAAAGTTGAAATTAGATAGAATGAAATTTCTGGACAATTCTCTTGTTTCCTATAATAAATGTGACTCAGTTAGGTTTAGAGCATTTCTCAAGTGATTTATTGATAAGTGTTATTTCACTCTCTATATGTGTGTGTGTAGTTCTATGGAGATGTTATGGATGAATAAAAACTAAAAAAAATGTTGATTTTGATTCAGGAGTAAATATGACAGAAATATAGGAATTGACAACTATATCCAAAGAATATATTGTTTGACCATATGTATTTGGTTATGGTGGTATTTTCTATCAAATTATTATGGTGATATATTTGGTTTATTATGGGATTTTTTATGAATAATATTAAAACCAATTAAGATTATAGTAATCATCAATGATTATGATGCATGGTATAATTAGAATAATGGTGATGAACTCCATGAAATAGAAGAGAATCGTACATGGAATGGATAAGTTACAATCCATTGGATGATTGTATGAAAGGAATTTAAATAGAATGAATCCACATTATATATGATCATATGATGATTTATCGTGTCTCTAAAGGTTTTGTAAAGGTAATTGTTCTATAGATAATTAGTGGTATACATATGATAGATCATACTATTAAGAATATATGGAAAGGAAGTAAAGGATCCACTTATAATATTTGATATCAATATGTTACTCATAGGAAAATTCATAAAATATTATAATATTATAAGGATTGTATTGTTAATGGATAGAGATCAGTTCTATACTTTATAGAATATTTAAGAAAAAAGTGGAGAAGGTATATTTTTCTTCAATGAAGAACTAAGGGGTCAATATTTAGGATTTGTTGATGATGATTTTCTTGCTTTATAATCGTGTTGAAGAAGAATATAAGAGATCCTATAAGGTCTATATTTGGGGAAAAAGAATACATTTTACTTAAGGTATTATCATAGGAGGCAATGTACTAATATTTTAGGTGCTGATAAGATTATATGAAGAAGAGGGTAAATGAACTCTATATTACATCATACAATATAAAGGTATCATAACCGATAACAAATCACTCCATTTAATATGTCATGATAAGAAAATATCTCCATGTGTGACATTGTTATTACAAAAGGTCTTTATTTGTCACAAGCTATAATAAACCACTTTAAAAAGAAAATATCATTTTTTTATTCTATATCATGTAGAGTGATATGCTTATGTAACTTTTTAAATTCATATCATGGATAGAGTTATTTTATATCATTTCCTAGGATACACAGTTCTCCTTTAATCACTCCTCTCAATCTTTGTGATATCCTCATCTTATCTTGAAACAGAAAGCACGTGCAAATTTTTTTTTATATTATGTATTGAGATAGCCATATCCCATTCATAATAACCTTATCATGAATGAAGATATTTCCTTATTAACATATTTTATATACGGAACCTATTCATGTGTTTTGATACCCTCATATGGTATGTTGTTATATCTGACACAATTCAACTCTCTTATTCATACAACCTTATCACCGCCTATGAAAATACCTCAATCACATTGATTTATAATTCTTTAACTTCATTCCTCTTTATATCTCTAAAATTTTTCTTAATCATTATTCCAAATCCTAGAAATCATCATTGTCAAGTCTTAGTAACATCTAAGGAAAGTCACGATATTTCATTCATCCATCCCCTATCACAATAAAAAATCAAGGTTATCACTGTGATTCAAAACCAAGGCAAAATCACCAAAAACCATGGTCCTGTGTGAATTCAACCTATGGCCACAATTTTCCAATTTGTGTTTGAGATGATAATTAGATAAATTATCTTTAGACATGGTTTAGATAAATCATTTGTATAAGTGGACATTTCTGGTATTTTTTAAATTTCAATAGCTTTGAACTCAAAAAAAATAAAAAAAAAGTGTGATTTAAACATGTGACATTGCATTCATCTTCCAATGAACAAACCAATTGGCTCTGTTCAATTATTTGATATATATTATAACTTTATATTATTAATTAAAAATTTATTTATTAAAAATTAATAATTAATAATTAATTAGTAATTATTATTACTAAAGACTTAATATATAATATTTACTACTAAATAAAAAAATAATATTAATTATTAGTTATTTATTATTTAGTAATAATATTTCTATTATTATATATTCAAATAACTAAAAATAAATAATTTTGTAGTCATGGTTTATATAAATCATGGTTTTCATGAGATTTATCCATTTTTTAGATAACCATAGGAAACGTGGTGGTGGGTAACCCACCCTGGGTCCAAGATATAGCCACGTTTTATGAGAATCATGGTCATAGATTCCTACTAAAATGGATTGTAAAACTGTGGTAATCAAACCATGGTAAAATCCAAAAATTATAGTAATGTGTACTATGAAACACCCACATATAAGCATTACTTTAATATATAATAATCAATGTTATTCAATGTTATTTAATTTTATAACTCCATGTTTCTTCATTGAAGTATAATATCCATCATTATTTTCATGTTTAGTGAATCTGAAATTTCCTTTCTATGTGTTCTCTATAGAAAGATACATCATATGTATACCACTGATTCTCAATGTCATAATCACCTTCATAAAATATATATATACATGATCAAACATCATATTAATATATCTAATTTGGATTTATGCTCTGGATAGTCCTACCACCCAACCATCCATCAAAATATCACTCTTACATGTCATGTATGCTTGTCTACTACTTCAAGGAGTGCATCACATTTATCCAGATTATCTCATATAGACTAATAATATGTTATTTCCTTATTATTTCCTTATTTTTATCTTATTTATCACAAATATAACCAAAAATAAAAACATTATCATCACTTTCTAATTCAATAATCTCTAATTGAAACTAAAATTCAACAACAACAAAAATTATTAGTATCTATAAATGATGATAAATACCAATTTCCCTAAACTTTCTACTAAAATGGAACATACACATTTTATTACCCTAGAAACTTTTACACTTAATACCTAACAAAGAGTATGAATTTTACCCTTAGATTCAATATGTCCCTAAATTAAGTGAGAGTAGTGTTTACTATATAATAATATTGTGATATAAATTTTTAATATTTTTGAACAATAGGGGATGTAAAATTAGTGCATGATACAAACACTTATTATATTATTTTTAAATTAAGAAAAAAAACAAAAGATAAAAGCACACTAAAAAATATGTGAAGTCTTAGACTGAAATTTGAAGTTCTAAAAATGAAATGATTATCTTCTTTATATGGATATTTGTATGATCAATTGAGTAAAAAACCTGATTTTTTTATTCTTGAATGAATTATTTGGTAATTATTTCCCCAATATTTTATATATGTGTTTAAATCATACCATTTGAGTTTGATGCATATCGATCTCTAACAATTAAGAGACAAAATTATAAATGTCAATCTAAATCTTTAAGTGTATTTAATGTATTTTTTTTAAGATTGAACTTTATTTTTTCTAAAAGTATCCATTATTTCTTCAAAAAAATTGAAATCTAAATGGAAATAAACTTTGGAAAAATTTCCTACCTTGATTCATTTTTTTGAATTCATAAATTTCTTATTTTTAATAAAAAATTGAAAAAAAATGAAGTATAGTATGGTGAGTGATGATTTAATGTAGTGCAGTTTGATTATTCTCATTATGGGGTTTTATTATAAAGTTCAATACTTCAATTTCATTAAATGTGTTTCATTTTTTGATATATAGTAATTTTATAATTATATTATCTTTTATATCAAGTATATTCTTTTATAATTAAAATAAATTTAGAAACATGATTTATAAAATTATTTGACAACTTTTGAACATATGTTGGGATTTTAAAAATAAGTGTTATAGAGGAATATATTTATATAATTACTCAATAATATCACATTTTTATTATAAAAAATTAAGATAATCAATAAAAAATACAAATAAATAAAATCCTTTTTAATATATTTAAAATTAATATATTATCATTTCAGAAAAAATAGTATAATTAATTAAATATCAGTGGAAGGTATGGTTTGAAATATATTGTAGGGATATTTCATGATTAAGAGTTAAAATAATATAATACCATACCATATTTTCGTCCTTTATTTTATCATTTAATTATCCCTTACATTTTTTTCTCACTCATTTTGGTTATCAAATAAAAATAAGTAATGGATATAAACATGGAAAGTAAAACAAATAGATTATTGAAATATATTATTTAAAAAAAATTAATGTATATTTACTTTAGAAATAAAAAAAATAAAAAACCAAGAAGATAATATAAGTTTATCCTCTATGTAATTGAGTCAATAAAAGTCTTATACCATCATAAAATACATATTTATTCAATTTAATTTAATAGAAGTGATGTACTTTTCTTTTTCAAATAAAGTTTTTACAAGATTAATATTTTTATCTTAGAAAAAAATTATGAAGGGGGTATACTGTACGTTTTTCATAACAACTCATGAATTTAGGGTTTATCTTTTAGAGTAAATTTATATTTTTGAGCTCTAGAACATTGGGTGTTTTGAAAAAATAGATTTGAATCATAATCCTGAATATTATAACATCTATGGGAAACATTGTTTTCACACACTTGAGTATTTTAGTAGTACTTGGGTTCATCAAAGAAAATTTGGAGGAGTTTTCCTTGATAGAGGGGATAATTATTTGATGCACATGGATTTTCATACTGTGACGAGTGAGGGTCACACTAAAATGAGGGTTGAGTGGGGACCATAAGGCCATAATCAGGGAATTTTGTGTCTTGATGGGTTCCATGGTGAGAGAAAACCCTTACATATATGGATGACACCATGGAAAAGGGCATCACTCTTTTATGAGAACCCTTATATACTTCCTTTTTAAAATTTCATGTGCATAAAGGTATTCATGACGTGACCCTTAGGTTAATTCCATGAAGGTGAAAAACCTTTACATATTGTCTGAGGGAACTTATATATTTCCTTTATAGATTTTTCAAATGGAAGGTTAGTCATGTCATTACCACTAGGGTATTCCATAAAGGGTATCCTAAATGGAGGAATTTCAATTTGAAGTGTTGGGAATAAATTATGGGAGTGGGTTCATGGTAGAAGTCATGCCATGAGAGGTTCGGTCGTCCTGTGAAGTCCTAATCATGAGGGTTTTGGATTTTCCTTGAGATAGGATTTCACTTCGTGATTAAAAGGGTCACACGATGATGGATTTTACCACATAATGTCAATTATTCCTAGAGGATGTATATCATTTCATGCCCTAAGGTTCCATGTCATGAGGGGGTGAATGAGGGCGGAAGATCATGTTGTGACCCCTGAGGTTAAACCGTGATGGAGTCACTTTCTAATTTTTTTTTAAATAATGGGAAAACCTAACATATATATATTAGAACCTTCTATTATTTAGATTAATGGGAGTTTAAAAGTGTCTATTTTGATCACCTCTCTCTATTAATTTCTTCTACTATGAGCCATAATGTTTCCCCCTTATTTTGAGGTGGATTGGGATTCATTTCTTCATGATAGAGATAAGTAAACTCTTCTCTTTCTTCATATTCTTATTTATCTGATTTTAAGTGGTTTGTCTAGGGTTTTGATACAGATTTTACCAAAGTATGGTTGAATCAAATTGATACAACATGGATTCAGTTTTTGGTGGATTGAGGATGGCTAAAGAGGGTAGATTCTACATGTTTCTCAAAGTTTCATAGGATGTATTACTCTCATTGAATTTTCATAGTTTTCCTCCTTTTTGGAATGGAATTGGATACAGGTTGTATGTTTTGTGAGGGGTATTTAATTATTAGGGTTGTTACGATCATTGAATAGGAAATTTTCATGCTATTGATTCAGGTTTTAGTTTAATTATTCAACTATGTGAGTTTTAAAATATTATAACACTTCAGTTAAAATTTAATAATTAATTATAAAGGATTATAATTAATTAGTTGTGCTCTATGTTATGATATTGGGGATTTGGATCATAGTGTATCTTGGTATTAACATAGATAATGACAAAGTGTATGGTTTTATTATGGTAACTCTAATTCAAAGTTAAGTTATCTCTTCAATACAAATACATATGTGTGTCTGTATGTACTTTCAAGTGTGTTCCTTGGGATTGATTTCAAGTTTCTAAAAAGGTGACTAAGTAAGACTTAGTGGTCTAGTTGAATTTATTTCAAGTAGATAGTATTGAGGAATTTAATAGTTTTTAATGTGTCTTAGGACTATGTGTAAAATCCTATAGAATTCCTAGGGACCTAGTAAATCCACGTGTGAGGGGAGTGGAATGATGGGAATGAGTCTAGTAGTCATGGTAAGTCAGTGGGATTAAGATGTATGTGTTTTCAGGTTATAGAAGAAATAAATCACCCTATGTAAAGAATTATTAGTGGAACTTGGTGAGAGTGAATAGGATGAATGGGATCTCCTAAATATAAATCTCTTGAGGGAATGGAATTATAATATGACATGGTCATGGATAGCTGATGGGGATTTGTCTGGGGCTTGGATAGTGTAAAGGGTTATTCCATGGGTGAACTGTGAAGGGTTTTGGGTTGTATATGGGTGGACTTAGATTAGGAAGGTATTAGGAAATATGATAAATTACCTAATGAGACACCTTAGGATGTGTTTTGTAACTATCTCAGAGGATGAATTAGGGATTGGCAGTAATTCCTTGAGACCATATGGGGTACTGCATTGCCAATGAGGGGATTAGTAAGTTATTATTGAAATTTATAATAAGAGGGTTGGATTATGATGGTAAGGATGGTTAGGTATCATTATTTTGGGCTATATAATTTACCATCAATTTAATATCTTGGAGTAAATAAGTGTATGTGGCTAACTAGGTGCTAGGATATGGGTTGGGTCTACCATGGTTTTTTGTTATTATGTTCTAAACATGTCATGTAGTAGTTTTCAGGATCCAACCTGAGTGATAGGATGGTGGTATGTGATATGGTATGAGATGAGTAATGTTATGAGATAGGATACCTCACCTAAAGTGAGAGGGTGGAGGTACTTTATGTGATATGAGATGGATATAGGAACCTACCATTAGTGAGATGGTACTAGTTAGGATTTTATATATTACTATACCTTTAGTGAGAAATTAGTTGTCATGATGTGATATAGAAACCTACCTTGAGTGGGAAGGAAGTCATCAAGATGTGATATAGGACCCTACCTTGAGTGAGAAGGTAGGGGTTGATATGTGATATTGGGCCTTAATATATTTGAGGTGGTAGTGGTCATGATGTAATATATGACCCTACATTGAGTTAAAAGGTAATGGTTAGGGTGTGATATAGGTCCCCACCCAGAGTGATATATTAGTGGTAAGGATGTGATATTGGAAACTTCCTTGTGTGAGAAAATTGTGTTGAATATGTGGTATATGAAATGGTACTACACCCCACCCTTAGTGAGAGGGTGGTGGTTAGTGATTGATTATGACATTGGGACAAGACACTACACCCTACCTTGAAAGAGAGCATAGTCTTCAAGACTTGGATACAAGACGTTACCTTAAGTGATAAGGTATATTTTGGGATTTGTGATGAAATATAAATTCTTTTTTAGCACTATTCAATATAGGTGAGTTCAAGCATCATGGTGTCTTGGTTAGCACATGGTTACATGACCCAATTTCTTTCATATTTTTCATTGTTTTATAATTTATTTTCCATTCATGCATACACTATATAGGACATTGTATATATGGATACCTTGGTGATACCCTACTAAGTTTTATAATAAAACACTAAAAATTCACCCTAATTCAAATTCATAACTTATATTTAGTTTTTAGGTGATAAATAACATGAGGGATCTAGATGGAGTATCTAAATGGGTGTTAGGAGACTGGTTTGAGGAGGGAATTGGATTTTATATTTGAGACTCGCTTATTTTGTTTTCTATTTACCTTATATTGGTCAATATGGTGGGATACCCTTAATTTATATTTATACCTAACAAAAATATCATTTATATTATAGTATTTTGATGATGGCAAGGCATTCCATAGGTCATAAAACACCCCCTTCTCTGTTTTAGTTTATGATATTTTTGTTGATTTGTTATAATGTTGTATTATACAATTTTTTTTCTTGTCTTACTATTTAAGACTGGTAGTTGGAGTTAGGATATTATTGGATCTTGGTGAAAACCTTATTCTTGGGTTTAGATAATTCAATTATAAATTAAATCCAAGTTAATGGGTGATGAGTTTATTTTTCAATACTTTTTTCTATTCTAATTGATATTTTTATTAATATATGGTGTTTTTTGGTGAGTTTGTATTTATAATTTTACTCTCATATAATAATTAAAATAGATAATTATTTCGCTAATTTTTTTATAAATATATGTATCCTATACATGTAAAGGATTTATTATAGTTTTTTAAATGATTTTCAAAAAATAGGTGTGGTTTTATAAAACTATTAAAAATAAAAAAAAATGAAAATTAGTCAAAACCTGCCTTTATAAATTATAACATCAATAATAACTTATTTGGTTTTTTCCCAAATAACTTATTGGTGGAATATTAATAAATTAAGAACAATTGTTTTTTTATGTGATTATAGTTTTTCTCATGGAAGAAGAAAACCATATAATGAGTGTGTATGGGTACAAGGTGACTATTATAGGCTCTAGGTATAAGTGACCAGGTATAGTTTGTTCATGGGTGATAGGTTTTGGTTTATGTTAGTCCCTTGAGTGGGTTGAGATGGCTATTGAGATTCTATTATGGGATAATAGTTTTTCTCTCTTTAGAGTGAGTATAGAATGGTCTTTGAGATAAGGTTATTGGTTATTCTTATTAGGGTGGTTGTTCATAGTTTTCCAGGATGAGTTGGTTGATCCTTGTTCACCTAAAGGGTAAATGAGAGAGTATTTCTTTTCATACTAGGTACATGGAAGGATGAGGCCTAGGCTAAGAGTGTAATGGTTAGAAACCTTAATGTTGAATAGAACTTGATCATAATGATTTCAAGCGTCTGATCATGTTAGGTGTTTCTTTGAGTGTGTTTGGAATGAGGGAACCATGTGTGTTGCATGAAAGGCATGTTTTCCTTATAGAATTGGGTTGATCAGGGTTGGATTACAGTTTAAGATGGTAATACAAAGTTGAGTTTGGGTTTATATTATATATTGTTACTAATTATCAAAGAATTTATTATCATGTGATTTATATAGGGTTTGTCAGATAGATAAGATAACATGATAAAAAAATATTTTATAATATATCGATGGGTTTAGTTATGAGTATTCAATGAACCTAGGGATTTTTGGATGAATGATGATCTTATGGTAATTGATGGGTCATTGTAAAATTGGAATCAAGTGAGTATCTTGGAATCTATAGGAAAATACCATTAATAAATTTCTCCCAGAACATCAAGTGTGGTTAGGAAATGTATCTAGTGGGAAGTGGATAAATGAAACTACCTTGGGAGTGGGTGTATTGTGAATCATTTGAACTCTATATGGTGATTTTACAAAGAGGGAGAGGGTGGTGTATCATTTGGGTTTTCAACATAATTCTGATAGGTACTTGGAGTATTGTAGGATATATGTGATGGTCATTAGTATATTTATCATGGAGGGGGTTGGTTAAATAGAGAAGTAGAGTTCATTTTGATGTTTCAGTAATACGAATCCAGGATTTTGTATAGTGGAGTACCATAGGTTTATGATGAATTAAGTGGGAAATACTTAGATGGTAAAAGTTTGGATGATAACATGGATTCTTATTCCCTTTATGGGGAAAATATAATATATAATTGAGTTTTTTTTGGAAATGTGATATAGAAGTTTAGGTTCATTTGGATGAATTTGATTTAGTTCCATGGATGAGGTTGATTTCCTTGGTGGTTCGTTCATGTCACTGATCAGAGGTCATGACTGATGGTTGACCATTTTGAGCAAATAATTTTTAATATATTTCAAGTTGTGATACTTAGAGGATCGATTAATGGGTTGAGGTTATTGGGTTTTGATGAGAAATCCTCATGCAAGGGAAATATTGATAGGATATCACTATTTTGTTATGGTTATATTAGTTGGGTGACGGTATGGAAAATCATATGGTGGGGATCATCCTATTGGTATTGGGTATGTGACCCATGTATCAGGTAGGAAAATATCAATGTTGAGGAATTTTAAATAATTGTTTCATTTTTTTTGGATGATAATTTCATTAATGATTGGGATTTAGGTGTATAGATCAATATCTAGATTCAAAACTAAAAAAGTTTAAGTGGTTCATCTATAGTAATGGTTACGATTTAAAATTTAGAAAATAATGGAGAATATGTTTTCTTGAATGAGTTGGGTGGAGATTGTGTGGTTTTTCGAAGTCATCTGGTGGATATTTCGAGTTGTGGATCGAGTGTCGATGTCTAGGTTCATTAAGGTTGGTTTTGAGAAAATTAGTGCATATAAGTTTCATTCCCATTTGGAATAGATCAGGGATGGTGAAATTAGATTCCAGTGGTCATACTGGGTATTGGGGGATCATACTACATGATTATCAGACATAAAAATCCATATGGTGGGATGTTTATAACAGCCCATGAATTTACAGGTCATTTTTTCGAAGGAAATTTTAATTTTTTAGGTATTTAGTAAAGATAGATTTTTGGATTATATTAATATTATAATCATGAGAGTTATAACATATTTAGGATAATTTGTTACAAATTCATGGGTGTTTTGATGGTAATTGTGGGCATAGGAGAAAATTTAGATAGTTATCCACAGTGTGGGGATATTTTTTTTCATATGTCTTGTCAGGCCATAATGGGTGAGGGTCACACTGTGATTTGGGTTGAGCAAGGACCATCATTCCACGATGGGGGAAGGTTTCACCTTGATGGGTTTTGGGGTGAGATAAACCTTTTTAAATTTGGATTATGCTATAATGTTGGGAATTATGTCATATTGAGAACCCTCGTATATTACATTTCTAAAATTTCATGTGGGGTGGTGTGGTCATGTCATGTTTCTTATGGTCACACTTTAAAGTTGGAAAACCTTTACATATTTTATAAGGAGCCTTACATATTACCTTTTTCAAAAAATCAGTAAATGTTAGGAACATCATGACCACTAAGTCGCACCATTAAAGCTTTCCAAATGGGTGAAATTTCATTTTGGAGTTCAAGGGTTGTTCCATGGGATAAATTTTATAGGGGACACCACACCATGAGATGGGAGTTCATGATATTAAGGTCTATCCATGAGGGTTGTGGTTCTTCCTAGAGGCAAGGAACCATGTTGTAAGCAAAAGGTTTGTAATGTGATGCCTTAGAGCACAGGATACTACATCTGGATAGGATAGGTGTGTGGTTTTGTGAACAAAGGGTCCATCCCATGAGTGGGTAACCAAGGAAAAGCATTGTTACATAATCTATAGGGTCCCTCCATGATGGGGATACTTTACAATGTTTTAAAATAGGGGAACACCAATCATTTTCAAGTCATCCCCTTCTCTTCTTCATCTAAATATACTTTTGAGAGAGGCCATTTTTCTAGAATTTCTCTATTTATTTATTCCCCTAGGATCCACCATATTTATTCCTTAGTTATGGGTTGATAGGGATTCATTTCTTTTCATCAAACCAAGGTAAACTCCACCCTTTATTTCACTCGTCTTCTTCTTCTTCATTATCTGATTTTGGGTGATTTTCTCTTGGATTTTTATGAATATTACACTAGATTACGGTGGAATCATCATGATACGATAAGGATTCATGTTATAGTAGATATAGGATGTTCAAAAATGGGATATTTGATCCATTTTTTATAATTTTCATGGAGTTATGTCACCCGGTAAATTTTCTAGCACTCTATCCATTTTGTGTGGAATTTGTGACTGATTAGACGTCATATGATGGGGTTTGATTTCATAGGGGTGTGGGGAGAATTACATGGTGCATTTTCATGATGTTTTATGATGTTTTAGTCATAAGATTATGTTGAGTGAGATTATATATCATGCCTCATTAGTTTAAATTGAATAATTAATTATAAATTCATATAATTAAGTGTTCATGTCATATGGTGTGGGATAGAGTCTTGAAATCATGGTGTATATTAGTTTGAGATTATACGAAATGAGTTAGAATGGATTGATGATGGTAACTCCAATTTATAGGTAGGTGGTCCCTTTAACACAAATTCATATAAATTTCTATATGTACTTGAATGTGTGTGACTTGGGATTAATTTGAAGTTCCTACAAAGGGGGTCGAGTGAGCCTTAGTGAGATATTTAAATGGAATCCAAGTGGATAGCCTTGAATAATATACTGGTTAGATATGATGCTTGTGGGTTATGTGAAAATGATATGGAAATATATTAGGGGCCTAGGAACTCATAGAGTAAGAGGAGTGGAATGATGGGAATGAATCAAGTATCCAAGGTAAGAAATTGGGCTTAGGATATATGTATTTCTAGTTTATGGAATAAAGAAATAATCCTATTTATAGGGTTCATAGTGATACTTGTAGGGGGTCATAATTCCCAATCCTAAATCTCCTAAATAATACATGAGTGAGGAGCATCACATGACCTCGAGCACACCTCATCATACGTAAAGGCTACCAAAAAACAAAAATAGTCTATCTTAAATGTGGGGATACTGTACTCTTGGTACCATCATACAAAACAATATATAAATCAAAAATAAATATATATCATTGAGTTAGTGTAATAAATTATAGCTAAAAGTTAACCATTAGTAGTAGATAAACAACATGTTATAACATAAATGATACATATTTTGGAATACACATAAAATAAGGGTAGCTCATTGGGATAACCATTATAAGTTAAACATAAAACAAAATAATGGAGACTAAACTATAAAACCTTGGTCCCTATTTAGACTAGTATTTCACCATCTATCTACTTACTCCAACCAGATCCCATATGAAACCTACCACCTAAAAACCATACATAAGATCTTGATGTGGACCTAAGTTCCCATGAAAGGTGTGAGAAAAAAACTTAGTAGGGTCTCACCAATTTCCCCTTATCTATGACATCATATGCAGTGTACTGAAGTTTTGGAAAATAAATTAGGCCTCAATACACACACATAAGAAATCACATCCAATAAATTTGTGCTAACTAAGACATCATGATGCTTGAACTCGTCTGCTTTATCTAGTTGTAGAAGAAAATATGTCTCACATCACAACCCCACCCATAACCTATCTCTCATGGAAGGTTCATACCAATAAGTATCAACCACTACCCTATCACTCAAGGTAGGTTCTCGTACCAAGTCCTAATGTAATAACTGGTTACACCTATCACCACACTCTCACTCAGGTTGGGGTCTAGTACCACGTCACATGCCATATATTAACCAAAACCTTCTAAATCGTAGTAGGGTCTTATATCACATATTGAACACTACATTTTCACTCAAGGTATGGTCATATATCATATCCTGAAAACTACTTACTCATTAAAGGTAGGGTCTTATATCACATCTTAATCACTAGTTTCTCACTCAAGGAAAGTTCTTATCCACAACCTAACCAATACCTTCTCACTTAATCTAGGGTCCTATATCACATCATGTCCACTACCATCTCACTCAAGGTATGGAATTTTATCAAATCTTGGTCACTAACTTCTCACTCAAGGTACGGTCATATCCATATCCTGATCACTACTTTCTCACTCATGTTAGGGCCCAATATCACATTATAACTGCTACCTTATCACACAAATAAGGGACCTATTTACACCATGAATCACATCACATACCTCCACCATCTCACTTGGGGTGAGGTCTAGTATCTCATCATGTTCCTCATTGCATAACACCACCCTATCACTCAGGGTGGGGTCTCAACACTACTCAATAACCCGATAAGATCGTATAAAAAAGAAAAACATGGAAGAAGTATCCCTCGGCTTTCTATAACCCTCACCCCAACCATATCACTATTATAAGTAGCACACACATCACTACATCATCTTCACTAACCAAACCTTACCATCATAACCCAACCCGTAGGTCATACCAGGCTACACCAACTCAACAATCCCCTCATAGGCCATACACTACCCCATAGAATCTTAGGGAATCATTTAAAATCTATTCCTTGTCCCCAGAATACTGTTGAAAAACTACACCCTCAAGTATCTCATAGGATACACATCCCTAACCCCCAACACTTTCCTTCACTAATTTGACAAGAAAACTACCAAAAATCCCAATCAATCTACCTATAAAAATCAATTTACACTATTCAATCATTACGTGGCTTCCTGCTAGTTATCAATACCCATCTCAAGTTCCCATCATGATTCCTCAGAATCACAAAATTCATGAGAGACCCCACCTCCTATTTTCTCTTAATAAGTGCCACTAGGAAATCTCTAAATAGAGTGATATCACTCTTAAATAACCCGATGAAACATAAATCTTAATCCCAATTTCTTGCCTCATCCACTATACCCATTACCATCATTCTAATCCTCTCACTCATGGATTTCCTAGGTATTAGGGATATTTTTATTCCCTTTCCTTTATAATTCCCAAAATCTTCATCAAATGATCCATTCAATTGGGGAAAACCCTCTTGGAATACACTCACTACATCACCAAGGCTCACTTAGTTCCCCTTATAGAAATCTTAAATCTGTCCTTAGGCACATGCATGCATGCACATGAATACATGTATATGGATTTCTATTAAAGGGTCCATATACCCCAAAAATGTAGTTAAAATCCTAAAGGAAAAAATTTCAAACACTATTCAATCTTGTACCTAGATTCATCATGCTCCTAGTCCCATATTTTACACAATAATATATAAAAATTAATTATAAATATTTATAATTAGTTTTTTAATTTAATCTAATAAGAAATAATCATAAAAACTCATTTAACAGCCTCCTATGACCGTAAACTTGAGAAAATTCATGTCAATATCCCATGGAATTCTCCTAGTGCCTCTTTGAAAGAAATACCAATCACGAAACATCAAACTGATCACCAAATCCATAATAAAATAGTGTGAACCCTAGAAAATTCACCTAGTGACATACCTCAAATTAGATGGTGAACAAAGAGAGGAATTTACCCTATTTAAATGTTCTTAAGCCACCAAAAAAATTAATCATTGTCATATCAATATAATTTTACTATAATTAAAAAAAATCATCATTAAAACCCTAGATGGAAAAAACACAAAATTAGAGAATTGACAAAGGAAGAAGAAGGATAAGAAAGGGATAATTTTACCTAGATCCGTCATAAAGAAATGAATCTTTATCAACCACAAACCAAGATAAAAACGTGGTGTCTATCAGGAGAAAAAAATGTGGAGAGGTCATCTAAATAACCCATATTGAGTGTCCATACAACTAAAGGATATAAAGGGAAAACATAGAAATGATAAATCTACCCATATTAAATAAACAAGAAAGTAACCCCATCATGACATGATAATAAGGGTTATGGTGTAATTACATGACCTCAGTCACCCCCTCATGGAGTGTCCACTTGGGTCGTGACATGACATACCTCCCACAAGAGAAAATTTTATCCTCACTCCACCATAAGAGTGTGCCCCTTCAGGTCATGATGTAGCAATTTACCTCTAGGAAGAATCAAAACCCTCACATCTAGGACTACATAACATGGCCTTCCCAATAATAGTGTAGATTCCCTTACAACACTAATCCCATGGCTCAAACCTCTCACTTCACACCATGACACATTACTCTTATGTAGTACTTCATAAAATGACCTAGGGTTCATGTCATAATAAGTATTACCTATGAAAATTCACAAATTAATACAAAAGGGTACTCGGTCAAAACATAAGGGTTTTCACTATAGTGTTACACCCTCTTTCATAGCATGATCCTCATATATAATGATTTATATCACTCAGGAACCCATTATTATGAAAACTCCCCTTATTGAGGTGTGATAGTCCCCACTTGGACCTAGTCACAGTGTGGTAATACACCTATAGTAAAATTGCATCCCTTATTATGAAAAACTCATTTAACTCTACCCTCATGTACTTGAGTACCACCAAAAAACCTGAGTTTATTTAAAATCATTACCTAGAGATGTTTCAACTCCAAATATTATGATCTCAATCCTAATTCTCAAAATTCTCCCTACACTGGAGCTCAAAAAATCAAATCCCATTTGGGGATGGATCATAAATTAGTATAGAGGAGACATGGACAGTTGAGATCAAGAACGAGTAGTGGAATCGGATTATGGTGGTCAAATCAGTTATCACAGAATCATCTTAAACACCTAGACCAATACCGCACATGCATACATCAACATATAAACAACATATCTGATGAAAAACTAACTTCCTAAACTCAATCATACCCAATAATACACATACACTCCTACACACACCAATTTCCTCAACCCCCCCCCCCCATTAATCACCTATGGTGCCCAAGCAAATTTAGCAACTCAGAACCCCTACTTAGATGATTTCATAAGACCACAAATTATCCACCTATATTATTTACTAAAACACATTCTCATATCAATCATCAAATACATTCATGGTAGCCACTATTACAGATGAACTATCTTAATTGTCCCAGTACTAAAACCAAATATGGTTCAATACATCTCCATCCCAAGAATCACTGAAATCATTAGACAATCAACTACAATTATCATTCCACAATCTTGACACCAACCTCATCCCACCTAATATATGAGGCCCACACCAAGGAATAGTAAGATTATCCCCAACATAGGATTGCATATATAGTTTCTCTGTTGATACAACAACACTAAAACACTATCATATCATCTGGATTTCTCAAACACAAGATTTTATTTTCCCTTCCTGATAACCTTGACCCAAAAGTCATGTGACTAGGCCTCACAACATCAAACAGCTTAAATATCCCTCACTCAATCTGTCCAACCCTCATTCATCATCACCAACCAATGACACACACCACACCCTAAGGGAACAACAACCTCATCTACAGAACCAAACCAAATTTATTATATTGACCTCCAATCCCTAACTCGCATTATCCAATCACTCCTTACATTATACCACATTCCTCCCATAGAGGGCCCAACATTTCTTATCATTATCCCAACTTACCCCATCATATACCTTCCCCTTAATCCATCATCGATCAATGGTACTCCACTACACGGGATCCTGGATTCCTGTAAAAAAACCATGGACATGACCACATCATCTTTTCCAAACTAATATTCTCCACCATGTATCTACCAAAATGAATCACAGATAACCAAAAATACTCCAATTACCTAGAAGGATTTTCATAGAAACATGAATGATGCACCACCACCTTCTTCTTTATGAAATCACCACCAAGAGATTTTAGATTCACAAAACACCTCATAAAAGGGTAGTTTCACAAAGTCACTACCCATTAGAGACATTTAGTAACATCATGTGACGTCCCAAGAGAAACTATAATCCAAGAATCACTCATTAATTCCAAGCCACTCACCTAATGTCCATTTTATAATAAACTATACATTCTTATAAGATCATAATTTTTTTCAAAAGTATCAATGTTCCTCAAACCCTAGTAGTCAAATTCATTTGTGTCTCATAACATACTTTATCAAGCATGTTACATTATTACACTACCCAACTCATAGTTCCCTCATTACCTACACACGCAAGGTAATTCCTAATATGATCTAAAACATAAAACCATTATGATAAAGTGTTATTCAACATATGATAATCTAAGCATGATTCTATTAACCCAAGTCACATCCTCTCATTCACCTATCACATCAGAGAAACTCATCCATTTTCCCAATAGGAAAAATGATGATCAAATATCCCATCTTGGATTACTATATCCAACCAATATAACATAAATAACCACCAACCCTACCTCCAAGACTTATCTCTACTCACTCTAGATAAATCCAAACTATCATCTCACACTAGTATCTTCACAACCATATCGACCCACTCAATGGTCTACCATCAACTAAAACCTCTCATATTTTCACTAAGAACACATACTCAGATTCCATTATAAGGTACCTCATATCCTCCCCTATACATTATAGGTTTGACATATAACATGAGCACAACTACAATAACATCAAAACAATACATGAAAATCACCAAAATAGTACCAATTAATTAAGGCACCATCAATAAGTTATTTGGGAAATTTATAAATAAGTTATTTTTGATTATTTAATCAATCAAGGCATATTCTATTAAATTCTAAAAACATTTTATTTTCAACAGTTTTATAAAATTGTTTCCATTTTTTAAACCATTTCACAACCACAAGCAATCATTCACATGTCCAGGATACCTATATGACTAATATTATGCATTAAATCATGTTCTATTACCATCCTGATCCAATCGTAAAATAATAAATTAAAACTAACCTATAAAACCATATTAAAAAAAATCTCAATGAGAATAGAAGGAATCAAGGAACAATAGTCTTGTATTTGGTATATTGGACTTTCCTTATAAGTTGGTTAGATAAGCTTAACCATTAGTTCTATACTAAGATCTAAAAATATCCTGACTTCAAATACCAATCCAAAATAGTAAAACTACCAAAAAAATTATCTTCTATGACATTGTATTGTCACCTCCCAAATCGCCAGAACTAAACCCAAGCAAGGGGAACTAGAGAACCTTAATAGCACCTTCCCATACACTAGTGTTTGTCAACTAGTGATGAGAGTTAATATCTAATTTGGTGAGACAATACTCTTGGTACCATCACATACAATAATTGATAAATAAAAGAATCAACGTATGTCATTAAAGTAAGATAAATATATTATACCTAAAAGGAAACCAACAATAGCATATAAAAAATAACATGCAATAACATAAATGATACACATATCTGCATATACGTATAAAAAGTGTTTCCCACTTGGCCAACCAATAAAAGTTAAATAGAAAAAAACAATTGATACTTAACTATAAAACCTAGGTCTCTCTTTAGATCAGTATCCCAATATCCATCCAGCTACTCCATCTAGATCCCCCATATTACCAGTTACTTCAAAACCAAACATAATTTTGTAACATGCACCAAGGTTACCATGCATAGTACGTGCAAAAAACTCAATAGGGTATCAAAAAATTTCCATTATATACATCATAATATACAACATATGAAAGTATGAAACAATAAATTAGGTAAAAATATACAGATTAAAGAAATTGACTCAGGTATTCATGTGCTAACTAGTCCATCAAAACACCTAACCTCATAATTTTCCACTAGTTTTAGAAGATAATTCATCTTGCATCACAACCCCATAAAATAATCGATAACTTAGGGTAGGGTCCTACCTATGAGTCTCTAACAATACCCTCTCACTTAGGGAAGGGTCTTATACCATGTCCTAACATCATAACCAGTCACCTACCACAACCATCTCACTTAGTTTGGGATATAAAACAATGTCACATACCATATATTGGCCATTACCTTCTCACTAAAGGACGTTTACAATATCACATCCTAACCACTACCGTCTCAGTCAAGGTAGGGTCTATATCACATCATGACCACTGACTTCTCACTCAATTTAGGTTCATATACACATCTTGCACACTAACTTCTCACTCAAGGTAGGGTCCTATATTACATCCTGACCACTATATTCTCCTTCAAGTTAGGGTCCCATATCACATCATGACCACTACCTTATCACTCAATGTAGGGTTTTATCCATATCTTGACCATGACCGTCTCACTCAAGCTAGGGTCTTATCACATCCTCAACACTACCTTATCACTAATGGTAAGGCCCTATCCACATCTCAAATCAAATCATATACCATAACCCTCTCATTAAAGGTTAAATATTTTATCTCATATCATACCTTGTCTCTTATAATATCTCATACCACCACCCTCTCACTCAAGTTGGGGTATCAACACTGCTTCATAACATGGTTAGATAATACATAATAGGAAAAATATGGTAGACATATCCCAAAACCTAGACCTCATATAGCTACACCCAAAACCCCACTTATCTCTCAGTTATAGGGTATCACACATAGATCCACATCACTTTCCATAACAATCTCTTACCATCATAACCTTACTTGTTGGTTATACATGGATAAACCAACTCACCAATCCCCTTATAGGTCATGTATTACCCCATAGGGCATCTCAGAATCACTTTTAATACCTTATCCATCCCTAGAAAAGGCTATCACCCAAAATATCACTTGGTTTGAAAATAGGAATAACCTTTTTACACTATCCAAGACTCATGTGGCTTCCCTCTAGTTATCTATGACCATATCATGTTCCCATCCCACTCCTCATGGAACCCCATATTCAAGGGATCCCATGAACCTCATTTACTCGCACCAAGTTCCACTAAACACACTCTAATAAGAGTGATATTCTTCTTTTATAACCTAATGAAACATAAATCATAAGACCAATATCTTACCTCAACCACTAGAATCAGGCCAATTATTACACTCCTCTCACTTAATGAGTTCTTAGGTCTCAAGGATATTTCCATATCCTTTCATATAAAATTACCCTGGTCATTATCAAATAGTCAATTCCTTAAGGGATAAACCTCTTGGAATCCCATCACTACCAGAAAAATGTGCACTTGATTACTCTTTAAGAAACCCCAAATCAACACCTAGTCACATACATTCAAGAACATGTATACACACATATGGAATTTTATTAAAGGGACTACCTATATCCAAAATGAATTTAACATCCTCAATATATTCACTCCATCACCATTAAATCTCATAACAATATTCACCATTCCCCCAAGACCTTATCTCACACCATTCAACATAAAAAATTAATTATAAACATTTATAATTAATTATTTAATTTAATATAATAATAAATAATCTCTAAAAAATCATCGAGTAGCCTCCCATGACTAAAACCTCAAGAAATGGCATGCTAACATCCCTTGGCATGCTCTCAACACCTCTATGAAATAAATATCCATCACAAAACATCCAATATGTCTTTAATTCCATTCCAAAATGTTAAAAACCCTAGAAAATTAACCTAGAAGCATACCTACAATGAAATAGTGATAAAGAAGTGGAATTTCCTCTATTTAAGCATCCTCAAACCAACAAAAACTTAATCCCTACCATATCAAGACAATTCCTCCATACAATAGTAGAATAATTATAAAAACACAAGACAAAACCACCCAAATCATAGAATATCCTATGGAGGAAGAAGAATAAGAAAGGGAAGAGTTTACCTAGATATGATGTTATGAAATGACTCCTGATGAACCTCAAACCAAGAATAAAACATAGTGGATATAAGGAGAAGAAAAAAGGGGAGAGTTAATCCAAATGTCCACTCCTGAGCACCCATTTTTATTAAGAAGATAAGGGGCCAACCAATAAATGGTAGGTATCCCCTAATAAAATAACAATAATGTAGCCCCATCACAACATGACCCTAAAGGTCACAACATGAATCCCTAATCTTGGCAACCCTCTCGTGGTGTGGCCCCTTTATCCAAGGGGTGATATACCTCCCACATGAAAAATCCACATCCTATGCTCCAAGCCATCATGGTGAGACCCTTCTGGTCACAACATGGTTCCCTACCTCCATGAAAAAACAAAACCATCAGGGTCAAGCCATAATGGTGTGGAATCCCCTCATATTAAGTGTCTTATCCTATAACCTATATCATACAAAGCAACCCTCATGCTTCACACCATGACACCTCCCCTTGAGAAATCCTTCATGACATGTCCTAGGGGTCACTACATGATAGAACTTCCCTATTAAAATTTTCTAAGGCATGCGTAAGGGTTATCAGACAATACATAAGGGTTTTTACCATGGTTTTATTTCTTCTATAATGGATTAATCCCCATATATAAGGATTTTACTCACCCACACACACATCAGAAGGTAACCTCCTATTTTTAAAGTGTAATTGTACCTATTTATCCCTCATCATATAGTGACCCTTACCCTTGATGGTGTAATAGGAAACCTTTAGTAAAATCTCATCCCCTCTCTAGGGAAACTCTTCTAACTTTACCCTGACAGCCCTGGTAACCACCAAAACATCCAAGCATGTTCAAAAAAATCTCTGAGAGACGTTCCAACTCCTAGGATTATGATATGAATCCTAATTATCAATATTCCCCTACTCAGAAGTAAAAAAATTAAAATTTCCTCTAAAAAATTGTCTTGTAAATTAACAGGTCATTATAAGAGTGAAGAGAAGGCAAGGTCTCTCATAAATGTGGATCTATAGAGGGAGTAGTATGAGAATTTGATATAGTTATGTATAGATAGTGGGAAGTCATTTGAGTATTCTCTAGTGTGAATATGTAGTGTCATGGGTGAACCAAGTTGTTTTTTTGGGTAGTCCGTGAGTGGAAATGGTGTAAGAAGGTATTGAGAAAGAGGATTGAGTTTACGGTTATACACCTTAGGGTATGGTTGGGTACTAGATGTGTGATAGGGATGGACTAGGTATTAGTGGTGATTCTCTGAGACCCTATAGGTTAGTTAATAAACAGTGAGAGTCTTATTTATTTGGAGTAGTTGTGTGTGACCTAAGGTCTAGGTTGTGATGGTAAGGCTAGTTAGGGACAACTATGATGATTCATATGTGTTACCTAAAACTGAGATCTAGGAGGAAATGAGTGTGTGTATCCAATTGAGTGTTGGTCTATATGCTTATTTGCTTTTTTTTTGTTATTATGATCTGACCAAGTTATAAAGTATTGTTAAGGACCTACCCTAAGTGATAGAATTATGTTATGATATGTGGTATGAGATGAGTCCTAAGGTGAGATATGACACCTCACCCTACGTGAGAGATTGTAGGTATTTAATAAAATATGAGATATGATATAGGGACCTACCTTGAGTAGGAATATGATGGTCATGATGTGATATAATACATTACCATGAATGATAAGGTAGTGTTCAATATGTGATACAAGATCTTACCTTGGGTGAGAAGGTAGAATTTAGGATGTGATATAAAGAATTAACCTAAGTGAGAGGGTAGTGGTCAGGATGTGATACAGGACCCTACCCTGAGTGAGATGGTGGTGGTGAGGATGTGATATAGGACCCTACCTTGAGTGAGAGGGTCATGGTTAGGATGTGATGTAGGACCCTAACATGATTGTTAAGTAAGTGGTTAGGATGTGGTATGTGATGTGGTACTAAACCCCACCCTTAGTGAGAGGATAGTGGTAGGTTATTGGTTATGAAATTGGGACTTGGTATGAGACTCAACCCTTGGTGAGAGAGTAGTGGTTGAGACTTTGATGTAGGACCCTACATTGATCTATAGGGTATATGTTGTGTTTTTTATGTGATATGAATTCTATTCCTGAATTGGCTGAATTAGGTGAGGTTGGGAATTTTGGTGGTCATGTTAGTACAAAATGAACTGACAACATTGCTTGTGTGTTGTTCATTGTTGCCTAATTTTTTTTCTAAACATGTATACTATATATATTATGGAATATATAAGAGAAACATGGTGATATCCAAATAATTTTTATCCTCACACCCAGTACAGGCATCTTGGTGTATGTTTAGACCTTATGTTTATTTTTCATGTGATAGGTAGTATGGTGGATATTGATGGAGTAGTTAGATGCATGTTGGGAGACTAGTTCGATGAGGGACTTGGGTTTTATAGATAATTATCCCTTTTTGTATTTTTACCATGTACTAATCATCTCAATGGTAAACCTTTATTATATCTCTATGCCAAACATGGGTATCTTTTGTGTTATAACATATTGATGATTTTATATTATTTATGGTTATCATTTAGCTAAAATTCCTTACACTTACTCTGATATTATATATTGATTGTCTTTTTTATATATTATTTTATGTCATGGTACAAATAATACAGTCTCCCCATGTTTTTTATAATGTCAGTTCCATTATAGGTTGGTAAAATCAGGGGAATTTTAATTTTTTGTCCCAAAGTAGATGATTTTTTGAGAATTGGGACTCAAACCAGGATTCTAAGGGTTAAAACAAATTTGGAAGATATTTTTGGATGTGTTCAGAGTCTCGATAGTTGTTTTGGTTTCTAAAGTGGGTGTTAGAGTAGGTTCTGGTGGCCTTAGTTCATTCCAGGACCAGTGGGTGTCATGGTGTAGTGTATGTTTTGGGTGAGTTTTAAAATGTTGGGGTGTTAGTATAGGTTGGTAATCGAGTATCAGGGTTAAGGGCTGAGGAGTCTTCTATTTTACATATCCAAGAATGATGGAGGAATTATATAGGGGTTTATAATTGTTTTTAAATGTTTTTTGATGAATTTGGTAATATTTAGAAGTTATAGATGATTTTTGGAAAATATTGTTGTTATGAAATATAGTACAAACAGTGTGAGTCATAGGATATGACTGGTGTGAGTTATAGGTTATGTCAGACCTGGGGGGGGTTTATTTTTTGGTCTAAATTTTTCTATGTACCCATTCATTAAATTATTTATATTTAAAATTTTACTCTTACATATGGGTAGTCCCTTGAAAAAATGACTAAGTCTCATTTGTAAAATTATTCATATGTAAGGGTTTCCATATAAGGTATTTTAAAAAAAATTCTATGTTTTGGAAACACCATATGGGAAAGTTAATCTTGTTTGTAGGTACCCCATGCATAAGAGTCCTCCTTTTGTGTGAAAATTACTAAGTGTTGAAGTCTTTAAGATACATAAGAGTAAAAAAATTTTATGTGAAAGTAAACTCTTGATTTTTATGGGTCATTATATGATTGGGGGATTGATACATAAGAGTAACTCAAATGACATATAATATTCATTTCCCTAATATTTAAGGGTCTTTCTTGATACTATGTATGCTGTGTAAGGGTCTTTTTTGAGACTAAGTATGATACATAAGGGTCATATTCCTTTATATGTAAGAGTATTTTCTATCTCTAAGTGTAATATATAAGATTTATTTACCTTATATGTATAGATTCTACAATTAGAGAATATTTTTGGGTGGTGTTTAATGGTTTTCTATGGGTGATACATAAGGATATTTAGGGGTGATGTGTAAGGGTCCCATAGTTCATCAAAAATTGAGTTTGAAAAACTTTTTCCATATTTTTCTAAAATATTACTAAATGGTTTTAATTAATTATGAAGTGGTGGGGTTTTATTTTTTCTTTTTAAATTATAAAACCTCATCTTGATTCTTTATTTCTGGGACATGCGGATAAAGAGAGGCTGAGACTCTCTTTCTAACCTCTTCTCCCTTTTTAGCCTTATTTAATAGTGATGATTAGAGGTGTTTTTCATTATAATTAAGGTGCGATTCTATTCTTATTATTTGTTTCTTTTTATCCCTTGTTATCTATTTATTTTTTTATCTTTTGACTAAGGTTTGGAAATTATTCCTCCAAGTCATGGTGGAATCATATCTATATGAAGGGATCTTAGATGTGGCTTGGCTAAAGGGGATATAGGGAGTATTAACCCACTAAGTTTCATATGGTTTCATTAATTTATGTCTCTAATAAAATTATTATAGACTTCTATTGGTTTGGGTGAAATTAATCTATGAGTTGAAATGATAATTTTGGGTATTTTTCATGATAGATGTTCGAGCCAATACAATGAGTGGTGCTCACCCCATTTCAAAAGGATTAGCCAAAATAGATTTATCAGTTAGTATTTAATTAATTATTTCCTAAGTATTAAATATGTAATTAATATTGGTTTAATGTGGGGATTAATCATTAGTGTTTTATAATTTAATTTAAATGAATTTGATAAAGTTTTGGCCTCATGATGATGAGCGATGTCCGGTTTAGTTTGGTCGAGCTTAGGAAAGTGTGTTTATGCTTGGATTAAAGTAAATAACTCCAAATGAGGTAAGTGGTCCCTAAGTTATCCCTAAGTAAAATATGGTTTACTATATGTGTGTTGTGTGTGGTTGTGTTGGCTTAATGTGTTATTTACCTAAAACATAATAAATGGTTCATATATTTATTTAAAGTGTAAATCCCCTTGACCAGGAAAAATTGGTCCATTGATAAATATGAATCCTAAATCATTGTCTACCAACTGACATGTTTCTTGAACAAATAAAATGAGAAACATTGTAGGATACCTAAAGGGCTCCCTACCTAAAATTAGGATCTAGTAAGCTAAGCATAGATTCCCTATGATGATCTATGGGATGGAATTGTGTGATAAACATGTGATAGCATAGTAGTAGCTCTATGTGGGTATAGTTAGAGACCTTATATGGGTAAGTGACCCTTGAAAAAGAAATGGAAAATTAAAATCCTATAAAATTGATATGAATTGACCTTTTAATGAATGGTTAAATGTATACAATCTGATAAATGCATTAGTGATGATATTCTAAAATGTTTTAGGGGTGGGATGTGGTTCCCCCTAGTTAACTATATTCTAAAAAGGTTATAGGGAAGAATGTGGTTCCCCTTAGGTGAATATCTTATAAAATGTTTTGTGGTAGGATGTAGTTTACCTTGGGTGATGATATTCTAAAATGGCTTTGGGGAAGGACATGATTCCTCTGAGGTGATGATATTCTAAATTGGTTATGGGGTGGGATATAGTTTCCCTAGGTGATGATATTTCAAAAATATTCTAAGGTAGGACATGGTTCTTCCTAAGAGATGATATTGTAAAAATGTTATGGGGTAAGACATGGTTCCCCCTAGGTGATGATATTCTAAAAAGGTTGTGGGGGCAGGACAGAGTTTTTTTTAATATACGTTTTTTTTAAATAAGTATAGGTTAAAAATATTTGTAAAAATAATGCCAAAAGATGGAATCAACAAATCTACCTTTCAGAAATAAAGAAACTTATTTTAAATATACATTTTTTTATATTTAAAAATATATATGTTTATATATTTTGATATATATATATATTGTGTTTATTTTATTTTGTTTAGAATTATGTCCATTAATATTTGAAAGTGAAAATGTTTTGTATTAAAGAAATAAATTTTGTGACATGTAAATTAGATTTTACTTATTATTTTTATTTTTATTTTTTCAATTATTTTTTATATGTCGAGTCAATTTTTCAAATATCATTTAGATTTTATTTATATTTTATAAGTTATATGCTTTCAAATTCACCTACGTGAAACATAATAATTTTATAAGTTGGTGGATTTGAAAGTATATAAATAATAAAGTATAAATACAATCTAAATGATATGTGACACACTTATTAAACATATAAAATAATTGAAAATAAAAAAAATCATAAAAAATTAATTAAAAGTGATTTTAGTGGCACGATATATTATTTCTTTAAACCATTACATTTTTATTTATAATTTTTTTTGCATTCCTTTCATTTTCAATTATTTATTATATTTATGAAAAAATTAATTTTAACAAATTTTTAGATGTTTAGTCTATGTTTTATGTTTTATTTAAATTTTTTTGTAGTTTATATTTTATAATATTACAAAGTTACCTACTTGAAATTTAATAAATTTTATTATGTTTCAAGTAGTCAACTTTGAATGATTATAAAATTTCAACTATAATTAATTTATAAATAGAAATTAAAACACTATCTAAACATGTAAAAAATAATTAACAGCAAAAATAATTTCATCAATTTAATAGAAAGAAAATAATATAGAGGGTAAAATACATTGTTGTTTCAAATACTTTACATGAATAGAAAATATATAAATAAATGAGTATAATCATTATCTGTGATGATGTCCCATCCCACATAATGGTGTACAAATAGGATACCCATATTGATATTGTCAACATTTGTGCTAGGATGGAGTATGATAAGCTAAAGAGGGATCTTCCTTAGGCATTGTAACCTCAAATGTATGATGTTATAGTTGTGACTCGTTAGGAGGAGGTGTTTCCGGGATTTCATCATGTGTACCTAATCCTTCTTCCACGGCATGAGTAGAATGACCTACCATCATCGCCTGGGGGAACCATACATCTTGTGAAGGCTTAGGCATGAAAGGTGGAGGTATGGGAAATAACCCATGATAGAATCACAGATCAATTTTACCCAAAGAAAACTATGGATATCCTGATAACACAAATGTATCTCAAGCCTCCTGATTCACATCCACAGTTGGCTGAGGCTGGACTACTAGAAGGTCGACCTCTATCAGTGGAATGGGTGAGCCCTCATGTGATGCACGTTGCGGTCTATGTCAACTTCATCATGACTCCTCAACATCAGAAGTTTCTGGAGGAGATTCCTAATACGTAACTTCCACACCCTATGTAGTAAAGTCATATCCTTGGGGTGGATGATAAAATATACTATCATTTAAAACATGATACACTGACATCATCCCTTTCGTTGTTTCATGGAATGTTTATAACAACCATCCTCTTTATTTCACACTTAAACATGATTTATTACAAAAACTTTAACTTAATACAACCCAGAAGATCGAGAGGTCTAGTGTATTTGGGGATTAGGAACATTAAATAACAACTTTAAAACACAAAACACAACATATTTATTGAAAACTTCTTTTACATGACCAAAACATTCCTTCGTACTTAGTATTGTATGGGATAACCTGAGGACATGCATAAGAAAAGTTTGAGATATAATGCCCAATAAGAGATTAAACATGGCATAAAATTAATAATATAGTACATTTTAGGAAATAGGAAAATCAATGGAGCACAAGAGAAACATGAACATAAAGGCATGATATAGCATGATTATCATAACATGGAAATGTGGAAATAACATTTTTACATGATATTAGCATGATCCAAGGATCATTGCACATGTATCATGAGTAAACCCTAATTTCAATCGAATTAGAATGATTAAAACCTCATTTTACTTTACGTATCATGATACTAATCTTTACCCAATGCATTGGAGCACTATCAGGGCACACCCTTCTTAATCATTTCATTTCATGCATAAGTGTTCCACATAGATCATATAACATGGATTCATTAAACATGATAATTTTTTAAAAGATAAAATAAATGTGGAATTCATACATGAAAATAAATAATCAATAAGTAAATGTGCATAAATGTGAATACCCTTGATAGATAAATTGTCATAGTATTCGCTATATAATGACTTTGGATTGTAAAATCACAGTGCAATTTTGGCAGCATAACAGTGTCACATAAGAATTCATAAAAATGGTTGATAATAGAGAAAGGGGTTTATCATCATATTTAAATGAAATTTAAAGTAAGGGGTTCATATAGATATATTTCCCAACATATGTAATGGAATTTAGATTCAAAATACAAAATAATGTCTTGAATGTTAATGAGAGGAGAGAAATTACTTAAGGAATTTCAGCATTGTAATGGGTGTACATGGGAGGCATTATTGAGAGATAAAGGGGTATATAATCATTAAAACATAAGTAGGGAAGTATGGGAGAGGTTATAAATCATACCCCAAAATTTTTACTTGAAAATTAAAGAGTATAAGAACATAAAGAAAGTTGGAAAAAAATAAGAAAGGAAGAAATCCCTTACTTGGAAGTGTGATCCCAAAGGCTTTAGAGAGGCTTGAGAGAGGCTTATTAGAAGATTTGGGATCCTTGGGATGATTTTGGAGATAGGAGGTCATAGTTTTGTTGATATCTAAAGGATTTTAGTGAAGAGTAAGTGGGATCTTGTGTGGGTTTATATAGGAAAACAGAGGGAATTATTTTTTATTTGGGTTTTGGACACCACACATTAAACTAATCAAAACAAAAAACCAACCCATGGTTTTTTCCAAATGGGAGTTTAAAACATTATTTTATAAGTCCAATTTCCGCACTTCTTAAAATATTAGTCTTGCTTATGTGGATATGAGTCACACTCTCAAGGAAATCAATTTAAAAAGCTAAAATGTTTTATAAGTTTTGGAGGGTCTACTAAGGATTTGTAAAATAAATAAAACAAATATAAAATCACATTATTTTAATGGTAAAACATATATTTTCTGAAAAACCCATTTATAGTATTTTATTACATCACTATTAGGTCATTATCATGTTATAAAACACATTATATAATTAAACGATATTTAATTTTTATCCAAAAAATTCGACTGTCTCAAAAAATTATGAAAAATTCACCGTTGGATAATTTTGATGTACTTATTCCAAAAATAATATTAATTTTATCTAAATAATTTTCTAAATATTTGAATTTTTACTTTTAAAATAAAAACTATCATTTATCAAAAATTCATGGGTTTTGAAAAAAATGGCTTTCAAACCTTAATAAAAAACACGATTGTATTCATAAAAATTATAAGATCATTTATAAAAACTAATTTAGTAATAATATTTTATTAAAATATTATTTAATTCAAAAATAAATTAATTCACCAAAATAGATTCCTTAATTAAATATTAACTAAAAATATTATTTTTTCTTAAAAAAATATTTACAAAGTAATAATAATATAATGAATGTACGTTCTTTATTATATATAAAAATAATGCCCATAATCATAGTGATAAGGTCTTGTTACATAACCCCCTATAACACCCACATAAGACCAAAGGGTAAGGTGTGTGATGGTGATAGACTCTTGGGGCGGATCGTATAATATCTCTCAGGTGGTAATCTCTATCAACTTCAACTTCTCCTGTAGGCGGTTCCGTTCGAGATTAACATGTTAAATCTTGGATTTGGATTGGTCAAGAGCAAATCCCAATGATTCCACCTCCTTTCCAAGCTCCGACAAATGGGCTTCGTATGGATAAATTCTACTATATGAGGTCATCTCTTCCTTTGTCTAAGTAAATTGGATTTGTTAAAGCCCTATATTTATACTAATCATGCGATCATTGTTCAATGGCTATATTAGAAATGGTAACAATTATTAATGTTATTTTAAAATCCAAAATCATAAAACCAAATAAGTGAATATATATTTTACATAATAATACATTTAATTAGATCAAGAGGAATTTTCATTAATAAAAGTTTGTGTTGTAACAATGTTTCCTGGAAAAAAACCTCCTCCTCCTCTGGTTCATACATGTGGATAATATGTTGTAGTAGAGTATGTTGTAAATAGATTCAAAATAAATTAAAAAATTTATAATAAACAAACTAATGTAAATTTATTAACTTACTATATCATGGATACCTCTACCATGTGGATTAATATATAGTATAGACCTCAGTCTATAACATGGATCATACTTGAGATTCTCTTCTAGATAGAATCGCATAGTATGCATACCTTTGATATGAAATGATAATCATCTATTCCAAAGGTCTGGATAATATGCATGTCATCGACTCTAGTAGTCATTATGCCTCCCTGTCAGCTTCACAGAATGAAGTGTTTCTGACTATCATGGTGGAAATGGAATGCACTGAACAAATACAAAATTAGCACATGACTCTATCATGATGGTGCCACTCAACAATGTTAAAGTGAATGAGAGTCACTAAATCCATTTCATCGTGAATCCCATTAGTACAGTATGTGGGTAAATGGTTTAATAGAGTGAAATATGAAAGTCATGCAATCTGAAATGACATGTGACATTTGTTAAAAAATGTTAATAAAAAACAAAAAATATAATATTATGAAATTGATTAGTTAAGGAAAGACTGCATATAATTACATCGGTGGCTACTAGAATGTTCAACATGAGACAATATGCACCCAAATTGTGCCTTAACATCCTAAAAAAGTGGTGTTCCTGACTCCACATGTAACATACAACATAGAAAGTGATAAATAATAAGAAAATAAATTTAATAACTCATATTATAATTAAAAATATATAAATATTTTTGATCATACCAGTTTCCACACAGAGAATCATACATCACATTTATATGAAGCTCCTAACAACTAACAATAGGGGAGAGGGTAAGGATCCACTCTCATTTCCACATCTAAATAAGGATTTCATATCCCCCAGGATCTATGCGATGTGATTGGAATGTCATTCATAATGATATGTAAGTGTAATCCAACCATGAATATCCCTAGTTTTACCTCTTGTCCTGATCAAAATCCTCCAGTATCCCTAGATACATCATATAAACATTCATACCAGAGTGATCAGTGAATAGGGTCCCTCCAATGAGTCATAAGATATATGCATGGGTGTCACACAGGATAGACTTATCATCAACATTAATGGATTAATATGAAAATTGCATCTCAATCCACCTCATAGATATCGATCTACCATCTATAGCATCATCATCACCCATAATGTCGACACCTACAAATCATTGTACAAGCTCAGGATGTTCTCCATGGATGAGTCCTATAATATCCTTCCCCTAGATAGGAAAAGTAAGCAGAATTTCCCCATCCTCAAGGATGATGGTCATCTCTCCCTCGAGAAAGTGGAATGTGTGTGTATCATATCCCTATCTCTTGATGATCATAGTAAGGATTTGAGGATAAATGAATTTAAAATCAGATACATTAATTCCATAAAATCCATCACAACGTAGGTATGGTATGATGACAGCTGAAGGTGGAATATGATGCTAATGGTGTGCTCTATGAACCTTGATCCATAGAACCTCATGGACCACTAGAACGCCAAGTAAAACATGCCTATATTTCTCAGTGAGTAGCGTATTATCCTCTATTTCTTCATAAAAAATGAAATAATTATTAAGTTTAAAATGTAAGTATAATGTTATGGTCAACATAATGTTATGACTAGTAGAATATAAGACATAACATGTCTATTACCATTATTTTATGATGTTTTTCTAACCAAAAGAAAATGGTATGTCTTCATATTTATCAAATCATATATCTAAAATAGTTCTTGATATTATTTTACATTATAAATTATATTTTTTAAGATATGGTTTTATATATTTATATATATATATATAATTCGTTTTCTAAATTTTTATTAGAAAATAACTTACAGAATATTTTGGAAATTGAGGTAAAAAGAAGATAAAATATCAAATCAATTTATTTCTCCATGATAAAATAAATATTATGGTCATACAAAGTGAAATGGACAAGAAAAAACCCACTAAATAACACATGAATTATTTACAATAAAAAAAATAACTTGACATTTTTCAACTAAATAGAGTTTAGATGAGATGATCCTGAATTCACAATTGAATTAAAATACATCTTATTTTCAAGTGGTATCTTAATAACATCTTCCAAAGGGATTTACTTAAATTATTAATTTTCAAAAGATTTTTTCCTTCTAATGGCAGGCCTCCCTATACGTTGAATATGTCATTAGAAGGTATAAAGATTTTGAAAATTAAAAATTTAACTACATCCCTTTGGAATATGTTATTAAGACTTGAAAATAAGATGGATTTTACATCACTTTTGATGTTAGGATCATATTATCCAAACACTATTCTATTGAAAATTTTCAAGTTATTTCATATCTGTTTTAAAAAATTCATATCTTTTTTAATGGTTTTTTTATTTTCCATTTCACTTTATATGATCATAATTTTCATTTTATATTGGAGAAGTAAATTTATTGGCTTTTTTCTCTTCTTCTTACCTCAGTTTAAAAAACATTTTGTAACTTATTTTTCAATAAACTTTTAGAAAATTAAGACAAAATATTTTTTATAATCCAACACAACCTTATTTTGAATTTAACTGATAAGTTAGATCCAAAATGGTGTTATTTTTAATTTATTTATGATTACTCATGTGATGGTATGTTTCATTATTATTTTTTCACATGCTTTCTTTATGGTTTATCCATTGATAGTTTGATTATGATTTCATATCACCTTAAATTTACTTTTCATATTCCTTATAATGTGAATATGAAAGGATTATTATTATTTATTAGTAAATGTATTCATAAATTTCAAAAAATTATACAAAATGAATGATTTTATATTAACACCATGTGATTAATAATATGAAAATAACACATTGGAGACAATATATCATTATGACTGAGATTGTAAACTCGATCTAGAAATGTTAGGGAATCGTTTCCTATTATGACCTTCTTGATGAAATATACATCATATCAAATGTTTCATTTGTTCTTGAGGCCAGTCCATCTCATTTTGTATATTTTTGGACTTTGGTATCCCTCATTAACATAATCTATTTATATCAAGTATCAATATTGACTAGTCTTCAAGAATTTGGAAATATCGAAACTCACCAATAGGCATCCATGGTGCAGTATAGAAATTAGAAATAGTGTCTAACTGGTAAATTAGATCAACATATGATTCCCATGATATGTTCAAAGAGGCACATGTTGTGATTTAATGTGCCTATGGAAACTGTAATTTCTGAAAGTTTCCACATTGACATTGTCTCACTTATAATAAAACAACCAAGACTTGATCACTGGTATTTCTGATGGGTTATGAACACACTTTCACTTCAAATTGATAAGCTTCTTGGTTGTAAAGGCACACTCAATAAGAAAAATCTTATTTTATGTTATTTTCAATATCTCATTGAAATTTTCTTTCGCACCTTAACCCCTACTGAATCCCACATGAGGATTTTTTATGTCTATCAACTAAGTATTTCATACAATGATAAAATGTCTCCTAAACTAGGCTAGATATAGGTAACTTGTGGATCCCCTTGAAGAAAACATTAATTCACTCTATAATGTTTGTAGTCATGTTTCCATACCTATTCCCCCCATCATATTCCAATGTCCAATTTTCTTTTGGAATTTGCATCATATAATCATACACTCTATCATTACCCTTGCATATTTCTTTGAAACATTGTTCAAACCTTTGTTGATCACGCTCATATTTTACACAAAAGTGATGATCTCATGCGGGACTCAGGTGGGAAAGGTTAGAGAGGCACTCAGTAGGGATACATCACATGGTTTCAGCGTTTTCCTCATGCAGGAGACCTCTAGTGGGATGTGGTGCAGGATAAGGAGCAAGGTGTGACCCCTACTCGGCCGGATCCATGAATTAGAGTCAGAGCCATCTACACCTATAGGGATAAAGTTAGGCCGATGTTCCCCCTCTTGTTGTTTGCATCGGATCATCCGTGAACCCTTCCCCCTGATGTTCCTACTTCGGTTCTTTTTTTACATATTCCCTCGATTCCAATCTCTCATAAGGAACCATTTTAATTTAAAGGATCCCTATAAATTTGTTTATCTGCATCAGATTTTGAGGCTATTATAGCCTTCCACTCCAGGACCCTTGTGTACAGATTTGGGGGAGATTGACCTTTTCCGGAGTTTTTTGAGGGTATCATCAACTCGATGTGGGGTCTTCATTCCCAGGATGCAGTGGGTGCTTTGGATCAACGACATATGAGTACCCACCTTTTTTAATGATTATTTTTCTCGTGCTTGGTTTTCAGAGTCACGCTTGTGTTATAATTGACACTTCTTTCTATTTCATTGGACAGTCAACTTTGATCGTGGTCATTATTGAAAGCACGTGGCGGTGTGGATTCGACTTCCTCATCTTCCACTCACCTTTTAGAAACCATCCATCCTCAAAGGTATTGGTGACAAGATCGGTTGTTTTCTCTAGATTGACGATGATACTCTTTGCATGGAGCAACTCGGTTTTTCTCTTCTTTGTGTTGAGATGGACCTATCAGTGGCTCTCCTGAATCGTCTTTATCTTCGGGTGGAAGGTTTGTTTGATTTTTGGAAATGAATTCATTATGATGAAACTTTTGGTTTTTCTTTACATGGCGGTTGACAAGGTCACTAGACTTCTTTCTATTCTCTACATGGGAGGTTAGGTCGCAAGGGATCAGAGGCTTAGCCTAATGATGCCCTTACTCCCACAGTCCCTCATTTTGCTGTTGGAATGCCTCAGTCTAGTTTTGGGATGAGTCCAAGATCTTCGTCAGGTGGTAATCACTCCCCTTCGGGCATCCAATGGGATCCAGCCACTTCGAGACCTGACTAACCCTCCACACCTACTTCTGGCCTATCAGGTTCTGCCGTTCATGAACCTCCCTTTGTGTCGAAGGTGATCTATCTAGGGGAAACAAGAAAGGTAAGGATATCACTATTGTGGTTTCTCGAAGTGTTGGCCCCTCCTATGTGAATGTTCTTCGTGGTGTGATGGATGCACCTAATGGGAAAATGGGTGACTCAACACTGTAGAGTATCCTTATGGTTTATGAATCCAAAGGGAGTGTCACTGTTTCTATCAGTTTGGCTGGAGAACAAGTGGTGTCCATCTCTATGGTCCACTTGCCTAAGGATGGGATGATTGGTGGCATGGGGATTCAAGCTGGATTGGATGCCTCGGTGGCCATCCATAACCTAGTTTTATATCCTTGGGGATGTTAATAAACCAAAAATATATCCAAAAATATGGGTGATGAAAATATATCTTTTCAATTTGGGTGTTTCCTCATAGTTCATTGGTAGACAGGAGGTGGCAGGTTGGCTCGGTAGGATGCACACCCACTCCATTAGCCGCCAATCTGGTCTCGTGTATGAGGATGCATCCTTTGATTATGAGAGGTAGCATGATTATTTTAAAGGTATATTTGAGGATTATTTTTGGGTTTAACTTAAGGATCTCACTCTACCACAAAAGTGATATTTGTGTTTTTTCTTACTCATGTATGCAATAATGGATCCCCTTGGGCAGGTTGTCTCATATGTTGTTCTTGTACGGTTTCCCACTTTTTCCTTAAAAGTGATTTTGAAAAAAAAATAATAATTTTCATCCAGTTTTAGGTAGTATTGATGATGTTAATTTAGGGGTATTCAGATATCAAGATCTACATTAAATGCCTCATTGATTTCTTGATGATGATCAGATATCAAACAGGCACCTCGAATTCTAGTGAAATGGTTACTGATACATGCACAAAAATAAACAACATGATTCGTATTTTTTCTTCTCCATAATGGAAAATGAAATAAAAATATGTGATCAATAACTATCTTGGGATTCCACAATCAAAAATACTCCCTGGAATTTCTATATATAAATTTTCTATCAATCTGTATGAAATGTTTGAAGAAATGAAATGTGAAAATACAAGGGATGAATAGCCATAAAAATTGATGAAATTGAACATGATATGGATCAATTTGATTATCTTGAGACACATGTTCATTTTTATCGATATGGAACAACACTTGTTCATTGTGTCTCAGTATGGATAGTAATTGTGGAAACACCCGATATGAGTCCTCCCAATCACCAAATACCTTCACAATTTCCTTATTTTTCTCCATCTATTCCTTATTATAGTAAATCGTATAACCAAAAAAAATTATATCCTCTATTTCACAAGGAATATAGGAACATATTGGTAGGTTTTAATCATCTTGATGAAAATATATGACACAAATTCAGCATCTAGTGAAGTATTATCTTGTATCACATTTGGTTGAACGCAAGTATGAGATGCCTCAATCTTCAAAATTCTCTAACCTCCAAATGAAATTTAGGAATATCCCTCAATAGGAATCTATAATAATCCACATATTTATCACAATGTATGATTTATTTTATATGGCTTGATTCTTGAACTAAATATCTATAGTGCATCTCAATATGAAATCTTTTTAGTATGTTTTTTAATGCATCTTTACTTGGAAAACACCTACCAACATATAATGTTTTGTGCATATCAAAAAACCTATACTCTAAAACTCAAATAAAATATATTTTAGATTTGATAACACTCCATTTTAATTTATAAGAACGTTCCATTTCTTCTAAACATTATGTAAAGAGTGGTGGATAATTTTTTGTGGGTCGAGGCTGCTGTACAGCTACTATATTTCTAATAACTTCCTCCTCAACTTTTTCAGCTTCCTCCTCATTAGAACTATTGTCTCCATCCGTTCCATAATTATAAAATTCCTTATTAAAATTTGGATTTATATGTATATCTTATATATCATCTAGGTTATCCTCTTACAGATCATAGGGAATAGCCTCAATTTCTTTGTATGGACCTTCTTCAACCACTCTTTTATGTCTACATCTTCGTACAATTCGACGTTATTATTGTACAATGGAAAAATAAACATATAAATCTATCATGGAACCATCTGAGCATTGGTAAAATAAATTTATTTCTTAGTCCCAGTTCTCATCAGTAGCCATTAGACAAGCTATATTCCATAGTGTAGCTGGGAATTTAAATTCTTCTGTAGATAATAGACTAGATCTCTTGATTGGGTCCCAAATTTAAGATTCTAAGGATTCACTTAGGAAGTTATGTTAGTGTTACACAATAATATGTTTTAACCATTATTGTTGGTTGTATACTATAAGAATATCCTTTCTCAGTTTGAATAACCTTCCCATTGTATTAGATATAGGAAAACATGATTCTTTACATAAAAGATGTTTTTTGATCGAGATTCTGATAGTGTAAATAATATTGAAAATGATTTTTGACCATATAATATTTATGATAACAAAATTTTAGGACATTTTCTTATATCCTAAAAGATGAAAATATGTTTTTTTAGTAAAAATTTTAATCTTCCTAAAGGTATGTTCAGTAGTTTATAAATAAAATATTAATCATCTAATGGATATACCCTAGGAGTGTCAAACTAGGTGTGTAGCAAGGCTCATTTTAATTCACCAGTTCTCGATCGAGTCTAGCTCAATGCAGTGTTTTTGGGTTTTAACCCAAGGTATATCTGTGTCAGAGCCTCATCCACTTGTAGTATCTATACATGGACTTTATTTCTCAAATAACCACATAATCTTTATGATACCAAAATTTTAGAAATTTTTCTTATATCCTAAAATATAACACTAATGTTTCATAGTAAAATTTTCAATTATCCTAAAGGTATATTCAGTGGTTTATAAATAGAATGTGATTTGTCTAAAATATATCCATCGAGAGTAACAAACCAATCTTGCAATAATGTATGAATACACTAAATCATGGTAGTAACAAATCATGTGTGTATTTAAGCCTATTTGTCATCCAGTTATCCATCTTTCATCATATATTAATTCTATGTTAATCCAAAGTAAATCAATAGCTAATCATTAATTAATTATTAGTTAATAATTATTTAATCATTAATTAATACTATATTAATAATTCCTTAATCATTAATTAATAACTATTTAATCATTACTTCATTAATAGATATAAAATAGTTACTTTACATCTAATTATTATTTAATTAACAGTTAATCATTAATTAATTATTAGTGAATCATTATTTAGTCCTTATTTAATCATATGTTATTCACTAGTCAATAATTAGATAATAATTAGCTAATCATTAGACAATCCTACATTAATTGTGTCTTAATCATTCTTTACTCGTTAGTTAATCATTCTTTAATCACTCTTTAATCATTCTTTAATAATTATTTAAGCATTTTTTAATCATTAGTTAAGAATTATTTAATCATTAGTTAATCATTCTTTAATCATTCTTTAATCATTATTTAATCATTAATTAACCATTCTTTAATCATTAGTTAATCATTTGTTAAGAATTATTAAACATTAGTTAATCAATATTTAATCATTATTTAATCAATATTTAATCATTATTTAATCGTTAGTTAAAAAAATTAATCATTACATAATCATTCTTTAATCACTAGTTAACCATTAGTAAATCAATATTCACTCATTAGTTAAACATTATTTAATAACTAGTTAAGAATTATTTAATCATTAGTTAATCGTTCTTTAATCATTAGTTAATCATTCGTTAATCATTCTTTAATAATTAGTTTAACATTATTTAATCATTACTTAATCATTATTTAATCATTATTTAATCATTATTTAATAAATCTTTACTCATTATTTAATCATTCTTTAATAATTAGTTAACCATTCTTTAATGATTAGTTAATAATTATTTAATAATTGGTTAATCATTAGTTAATCATTAGGTAATCATTCTTTAATATTCATTAATCATTATTTAAACATTATTTAATCATTAGTTAATCAATCTTTGATCATTATTTAATCAATATTTAATCATTAGTTATTCATTCTTTAATCATTTATTTAGAATTAATTAATCATTATTTAATCATTTGTTAAGATTTAGTTAATAATTCTTTAATCATTAGTGATTCATTCTTTAATAATTTTTTAAAACTTCTTTAATCATTAGTTAATCATTATTTAATAATTAGTCAAAAATTATTTAATCATTGGTTAATTATTCTTTAATCATTATTTAATCAATAATTATTCATTAGTTAATCATTCTTTAAGCATTAGTTAATTATTCTTTAATCATTAGTAAATCATCCTTTAATCATTCTTTAATCATTATTTAATCATTAGTTAATCATTATTTAATATTTATTTAATCACTATTTAATTATTAGTTAATAAATATTTAATCATTAGTTAATAATTTGATAATAAATACTTAATAATTCTTTAATCATTGTTTAATCATTATTTAATTGTTAGTGAATCATTATTTAATCATTATCCAATCATTCTTTAATCATTAGTCAATCATGCTTTAATAATTATTCAATCATTCTTTGATCATTATTTAATAATTATTTAATCATTATTTAATCATTCTTTAATAATTAGTTAATCATTAGCCAATCATTTTTTAATTATTAGTTAATAAATATTTAATCATTGGTTAATCAATATTTAATCATTAGATAATCATTCTTTAATTATTAGTTAATCAATCATTAATCATTATTTAATCATTATTTAATCATTAGTCAATCAATCTTTAATCATTATTTAATACTTATTTAATCATTATTTAATCATTCATTAATCATTCTTTAACCATTAGTTAATCATTCTTCATTTATTATCTAGTCATTAGTTAAACATTACTTAATCCTTAATTAATTATGCACTTCTCATTATCTAATCATGTGGTATTCATTAGTTAATTATTATTATCAAATAATTATCTAATCATTCTTTAATCCTAAATTATTAATTTTTTAATCTATACTTAATCATTACTAATAATAACTATTGTTTCTAAACTATATCCATCTAACTAAACTAGTAAATAAAAAATTATTTACAATCAACTAAAAAAATAAATTAAATACATAAATTACTTTAAAATAGATAATAAAAAATACCTCTAGATGATTCTTTGCAAAATTTGAAACTCTTTTTAGGCCACTGAAACCACCACGCACAAAGGAAAACCCACTAGGATAATTGTAGAGAGAGAGGGAGTGAAACTTAGAGAGATGAAAGAAATTTGGAGTGAATAGGGGGTGAGTGCCATTTTATAGTCACTTCATGGAAAGGAATCAAGGGTTCTAACACCTTTATCCTTTATTCATGTGAAAGGTGGAATTTTGAAAGCTTTCTTTTACTATACTTTAAGAAAAAGGTGGCATCTCCCATGCCGCCTTTTCCATGTCATCGATCTGCACCATTTATAGGTAAATAATTCATTTGATATTCCCCCTTTAAATTAAAAGAAAATGAGGTAGGGCCTCTTCCACCTTTCCACATTATTTTTCAAAAAAAATAACCAAGACTTATTGAAAAAAAAATTAAAAATGTATATTAAAAAAACTCGACAGGACATGGTTCCCCTAAGTGATGATATTCAAAAAGGTTTTCATAGAAGTACATGGTTCCCCTTGGGTGAATATTTGTTAAAAAGGTTCTGGGATAATATGTGGTTTCCCCAAGGTGATGATCATTCTTGTTCAGATACATCTAGAACTGGATGAAGCAAGTATGGTCAATACTGGGTGTTACCTTATAACCCATGGATCAGCAGTGGTATATTAATTTACACTTAAATTATTCATTCTAGGATATCACTATTAAAACTTGTTTAAAATATATATAATTTAGGTAAAACATTAGTGGTGGCATACTAAGTTATATTCACACCCTGTTTAGAACGTCCTAACACATTCTTGCATGAAAAGACCTCATGGTTTCATGTATATATAGGGTAGAGGCCCGTTGTTGGATGATTATGTTGGATAGAATGGATATATTATAGAGATAGGATGAGGTCCGAACACGGGAAAAAGTTTTGTATTTTTCTAGTTTTTTATATTTTGGTTTATTTTTTATATGATCTAACCATAGGAGATCTTATTACTATCTACTTGAGTAATGTGACATCATAGTTAGTTTATTTGTTTTATTATGTGATATGTTTATTCTATTTGTGGGTTTAGCTGTGATGTTTATTTTATTTTATTTTATATTGTGGAAACATTTTAATGTTAGTTTCACAATTTTTTTACACTCTAATATGAGGTTATAGTCTCCCCATAGTGTTACCATATACCCTCACTACTAATCAGCACCCTCTAGTGTATGGGGAGGTGTTATTGAGGACATGTGGTTCTATGTTCTAGTTACTATAGAGTGAGATAGGTTAGGACATTAAAAAGTGTAATTAGAGATTTTTTTCGATTGTATTGATATTTTAGATATAGTAGAGTAGAGATAGTACTAGTTAGAACATGAGATGGATGTTATGTCATGTGTCTTTCCAGCACTTTTATGAGTTGAAGTCCAACTTATCAGTGGGTTTAGATTGTTGTTCCTACTTTTTAATGGTATAGTTGAGTTTATTCTTTTAAATAAATTATATTTTGGATTTATTGACTTCTATTTTTTTCCTTAGGACAATGAATAAATAGGTGTGAATCCATGCATCATGTCAGGTATAGAGGTTGATTTCTAGTTTCTCCCTTATCACAAGGAATAAAGAGGCATGAATCCATGAATCATATTAGGTACATAGGTTCACATGACATGTGAATTATTAAGTATGATTACGACACTATTTGTGAAAAAGTATATATTGGTTTTGGTTATTTAAAGTTTCAGAAATAATTATTTGTGGTTTTCTTAAATAACTTATTCATGGAATTCTACTTAACCAAACCAAATGATTGGTCAAGAGTGGAGAAGTAAACATATCTCACTACAGGTCAAAGGACTCATTCTCTTCTATATGGGGTGGTGATGTTGGGTTGTGAACACTACATCAGGGAGACACTGGTAATGAACTTTGGATGGATGATGGGTGGTGGGAAGGATGGAAGTGATGAGGGAAGCATGCAGGCATTTTAGTACACTAAATCAAGCACAATGGGAAATCATTTAATTCTTTATTGGTCAATTGGGTTATGTCAAGGTTCCCTATCAAACTATAAAAGTGGGGTTTATCATGAAATAAAAAAATTGTCATTAAAGATGTATGTATGTATGTATCTATGGATGCATGCATGTATGTAAGGATGTATGTACGTACGTACGTACGTACGTAGGTATGTATGTATGTATGTATGTATGTATGTATGTATGTATGAATGAATGTATGAATGAATGTATGTATGTATGTATGTATGTATGTATGTATGTATGTATGTATGTATGTATGTATGTATGTATGTATGTATGTATGTATGTATGTATGTATGTATGTATGTATGTATGTATGTATGTATGTATGTATGTATGTATGTATGTATGTATGTATGTATGTATGTATGTATGTATGTATGTATGTATGTATGTATGTATGTATGTATGTATGTATGTATGTATGTATGTATGTATGTATGTATGTATGTATGTATGTATGTATGTATGTATGTATGTATGTATGTATGTATGTATGTATGTATGTATGTATGTATGTATGTATGTATGTATGTATGTATGTATGTATGTATGTATGTATGTATGTATGTATGTATGTATGTATGTATGTATGTATGTATGTATGTATGTATGTATGTATGTATGTATGTATGTATGTATGTATGTATGTATGTATGTATGTATGTATGTATGTATGTATGTATGTATGTATGTATGTATGTATGTATGTATGTATGTATGTATGTATGTATGTATGTATGTATGTATGTATGTATGTATGTATGTATGTATGTATGTATGTATGTATGTATGTATGTATGTATGTATGTATGTATGTATGTATGTATGTATGTATGTATGTATGTATGTATGTATGTATGTATGTATGTATGTATGTATGTATGTATGTATGTATGTATGTATGTATGTATGTATGTATGTATGTATGTATGTATGTATGTATGTATGTATGTATGTATGTATGTATGTATGTATGTATGTATGTATGTATGTATGTATGTATGTATGTATGTATGTATGTATGTATGTATGTATGTATGTATGTATGTATGTATGTATGTATGTATGTATGTATGTATGTATGTATGTATGTATGTATGTATGTATGTATGTATGTATGTATGTATGTATGTATGTATGTATGTATGTATGTATGTATGTATGTATGTATGTATGTATGTATGTATGTATGTATGTATGTATGTATGTATGTATGTATGTATGTATGTATGTATGTATGTATGTATGTATGTATGTATGTATGTATGTATGTATGTATGTATGTATGTATGTATGTATGTATGTATGTATGTATGTATGTATGTATGTATGTATGTATGTATGTATGTATGTATGTATGTATGTATGTATGTATGTATGTATGTATGTATGTATGTATGTATGTATGTATGTATGTATGTATGTATGTATGTATGTATGTATGTATGTATGTATGTATGTATGTATGTATGTATGTATGTATGTATGTATGTATGTATGTATGTACCTCTAATAGAAGATCATATTGGATGAGCATGTACATCTAATAGCAGATTATAAGTCCCCCATTGGGGTGTCCTGCTAAGATTTATTTCTCACCCCCTGTACGTGCACCTCGGTGTGCATGTAGATCTTGTGTTTTATTTCAGGTTGAGAACAAATACATGATGGATAGGGAAGTTGACCGTAGTTTCATGATTGAGTGGAGCTACTCGTGGGAATTTCTATGATCAAATTGGAGTAGCTTGGATGTGTCTTGGAGACCGTGTATGTGGTTTGAATTAGAGTTAGCAGTGGATCCATGTACTTTTATTTCAGTTTCCTATATGTACTATGGTATGCATGATCAACTTAGTAGGCAATAAGTGACGTATGTATGACATGGATATTCAGGGCTTTACTGAATTTCATTTATTATTACAACCTTGTTATATTTATTGCTTCCTCACTCTTATTAATTACTTATTTTCAAGATATTTTGTTATTTATGCTATTTTTATTACTCTAATATATGGGAATCGTCTCCCCATGAACACAACCCAGACTCTCACTTCTAGTTGGAAGCCTCTGGCGTATGGGGAGTCGGGCTTGAGGCCTTGTGGTGAACTGGATTGGGTCATTGGTTTTATGTAATGAATTGATCTCTCAAGATAGTGGAGGCAGTTCAAGTTTGGATCCAAAGAAAAACCAATCCAAGAGTTAATGGGCGGACTGGTGGAAAGTTGCAACAAGAACCATTTCATTGTTCAAGGTGTTATTTCTCCTAGCTCGAAGATTAGTTTATCTTATACTAGATAAACTAACCATTAGTAAAATATCATGATCATACCACTCTTATTGTTTTATTTCTGTCAAGTTGCATGGATAATTTAATTATGAATATATGTTTTCTGTCACATGAATTAATGGATTAATAATCATGCAAGATAGAAATAAAATAAATTAGATTATGTGTAAACTTTATCCATGATATGGTTAATCACTTAATTAAATTCGCTTAATATTAACAAGCATGTAATAAAGATAAAATGAGAATTTTTTTTCATAAAGATAAAAATACCTCAATTATATATATTCAGATGATATATCCTTCCACTAATTAATTTAAAATAACCATTGTTCAATGTACTTGACCAACCCAAGTTGGAGTGCTTTCAATTATAGGGGAATTCTAACTTGAAGTTTTGAGTCAATTTAACTTATTTCACATTAAGGGTTGACTACCAAAGTAGGACTTGGTGTAACTAAGAGGAAAAGGTTTAGGAAATTCAATTTAAGGTTTTCAGGATTGGAGATTCCACTCAACAGTTCATAGAACTTTGAGTTAATGTAGTTTCTAATTTTATACCCACCTAAAACCCTTCAAATAACTTTTCAGGCCCAAGTCTAGGTTATGAGAAGGGAAATATGGGTCCATTCCACTGGAATGTACAAGAAGCAAGATATTCTGAAGCCAATGGTGAGATCTATTAAGTTTTGATAAAATAGTGGGAGATTAATAAAATATTTATTATCTAATTTTATTATATAAAGTACTAAAAAATTTATCTTCCTATTTATAGAAATGAAAATAAATATGACTCCAACCATATCACTACGATCCATACTTGAGAAGGATAACCTTCTCATTGATACTAATTTTCATGGATGGAAAAGGTGTTTATGAATTATACTATTCTATGAAAGGAAATTATGTGTACTATAAAACCATACTCTTAAAGTGCCTAACCAAGAGGTTAGTGAGGAAGTATTGTCTCTCTATGAGAAACATTCAGATGATGTTGCAAATTCCCAATATTTCATGCTATCATCCATGAACAATGAACTTATAAAGTAACATGAGGATATGGATGTGTATAACATGATATCTCAAATTTATGATGTCTATAAAGATAATATGAGATAATAGAGATATAAGATCTCTAATTATTTGTTTACATGCAATCTTGGAGATTTGACACCATCCAGACCTCATGTAGTTAAGCTTATTAGCTGCATAGCATGCTTAGACATCTTGGGAATTAAATACCTAGATGATATGCACACAAATATCAACCTTTCCTCACTACCCAAGTCTCTATTTAGTTTTATTATTAATTATAACTTGAGTAATAATGAGAAGAGTCTTTCATAACTTCTTAATCTCATTCTCTAAGTTGACAAGGACACGGAGTGTGAAAAACCTACAATCCTTATGGTGAAAAAAAAAGAATAAGGAAAAGAGGCCCAAGACTCATAACAAGTCTAAAGCTTTCAAGCACCATCCTTTCAAGAATAGGAATATCCAAAGGCAAATAAAGGAAAAGGAAGTAGTTTTTTTTCATGAGGAAATCAAGGCCATTGGAAGAGGAACTACATCCAAAAGTAAGGGGAAGCTAAACATGCATTCATTATTGAGTGTAAAATTTTTATATCTACGTATTGGGTATTATATACATCATGTGGTGGTTAAATTTGTATACAAATATAGTAACCAAGTAGATTGTGAAATATTTCTAGAGGAGAGGTAGTTTTTTTGGCTGCCAATGGAATGAGGCTAGATGCTCTATCCATTGGAGACTACCACCTTCCATTGAAAAAAATGATATTGGTTTTCAAAGATTTTTATTATGTACTGATTGTTACCAAAAACATAATTTGAATATCCTTTCTAGAAAAAAATGGTTTTATTTTCAAGTTGGTAAATAAAATATGTTTCTTTTGTAATGACAACATATTTTATGGAATGACACATTTGAATAATAGTATTTATGTATTAAATTAAAAAAACCAAGTATTATAAATTGATAATGAATCATGTTCTCATCAATCATATAACACCCAATTATGGTATCACTATCTTGGTCATGTAGACAAGAAGTGTTTGAAAAAGCTCTATTAAGATGGATATTTAGACTCTTTAGAGCTAAAACCACTTGAAATATGTCATGATTGTTTATAAGAAAAAATAACCAAACTACAATTCAATGGATAAGGTGAAAGGGCTACATAGATTCTAGTATTCGTATGCACTAATGTGTCTAGACCATTTCTAGTAAAATCAATAGGTGGGTATTCTTACTTGATAACTTTTACCGATGACTTGAGTAGATATGGATATGAATACTTGATGTGGTATAAGTCTAAGTACATTGAGAAATTCAAATAATTCAAGAATGAAGTAAAGAATCAACTTAGAAAGAAGATAAATAATTTTTAATCTGATTGAGGTGGTGAATATCTTAACTAAGTGTTTATTGACTTTCTATGGGAGTTTTTGATTTATTTCAACTTGCTCAACCTTACATACCATAGCGAAATGATGTTAGTGAGAGGATGAATTTCACCTTTCTAAACATGGTATGGTTGATGATGAGTCATCCAAATATTCCATTGTCCTTTTAGGGATCTGCATTACAAACTGCAGTATAATCACTAAAAATAGTACCAACTAAAGTAGAAAACAAAATTCCCTTCAAGTAATAGAGTGGAAAGAAACTTGTTTTATCACATAAACATGTATGGGGTTGCGATACATTTATTAAGGTCATCTCATAAAAAAACTAGCAACCTAGGTAAAAAAGTGTATCTTTATATGTTATCCTGAGAAAGCAATAGGGTACTACCTATACAACCCCCCCCCAGACAAAAAATAGACTATTGTTAGACAAGACATATTTCTTGATAGGGAGAACATACTAAAGAAATATAGTTGGAGAAATATCAAATTCAATGTAGTTGATTCTCAATATATAAAAGAGTTGGTACAAGAACAAATTCCACAATACCCCATGGAAGAATTTGTTCCTAAAATGCAAGTATTGTATAGGAGCACCAAAGAGGTCAAAAAAATAGAGAGATATGGTTTTCTAGTTAATAAATATGGTAAATAATTATTGGTTGATAATAATTAAACTCTCTCTTATAAAGAGGTAGTATATAGCTAAGAAGTTTCAATATGGAAAGAAACTATGAATTATTAAATGGATTCTATGTAATAGAACCAGGTTTGGATTCTGGTATATACTCCAATTGATACGAATCTTATTAGGTGAAAATTGGTATTCAAGAGAAAAACTAGACATGGAAGGTAAAGTAACACTTATAAATCAAGTATGGTGGATAAATGGTTTAAACAATGTCAAGGAATTGAATATGATGAAACCTTTTCCCCAGTTGTCATATTTAAATCCATCAGAATTATACTTACTATAGTAACTTACCATGACTATGAAATTTTTAATATGGATGTTAAAATAGATTTCCTTAATGGGACCCTTCAGGAATATGTCTTTATGACACAACCATAAGGGTTTGTGACTCTAGGTTAAGTCAAAAAGATATTTAAGTTATAAAGATCCATTTATTTATTGATTCAAGCATCCAAGTCATGAAGAATTTGGTTCGATGATGATATAAAAGAATTTGGTTTCATTAATAATTAATTTGAGCCATGCGTTTACAAGTGGTTTAGTGGGAAATTTTCCATTATCCTAGTAGTATATGTTCACGAAATATTACTTTTTGGAAAAGATATACTAGTCTTACAGTCTATTATGGGATGGTTAAACAAATGTTTCTTCATGGAAGAATTAGGTGAAGCAACCCAAATTCTAGGGATCAATATCATCTATGATATATCCAAGGGGATTATTTGACTAAGTCAAGGTATATACATTGACTAGATACTAAATAGACTTAGTATGGAACAATCTAAGAGTTTATTGATTATAGTGTCACATGGTATACATCTTTCCAAGAAAATTTGTCCTAAAACATAATAGGAGAAAGAGATAATGAGTAATATCCCATACACATTTTTGATAGAATCAATCATGTATTACATGTTATGTACTTCACTTGATGTTTCCAATGCATTGAACATGATAGGAAAATATCCAGTTGATCTAAGTGAACAACATTCGTATGCTTTTAAGGCCATATTTATGTATCTAAGAAGAACTAAGGATATGTTCATTGTATATGGAGGAGATTATAAGCTAGATATCAGATTCTATACTAACACTAGTTTTGAGATAGATCATAATGATATTATGTACCATTCAATATATGTCTTTAATCTCAATAGAGGAGTTGTGAGCTGGAAAAGTTCAAAGCAGTCGATTTTCACCGATTCTACAGTAGAGTCCAAGTATATAGCGGCTTATGATGCATCCAAAAAAGATATTTGTATATGAAACCCTTTGAAGGATCTTTATGTGGTACCTAGATATAAATACTATATTACATTATATTTTGATAATATCGAAGTCGCGAATCTTGTAAAAGAGCCAAGGTCGCACCAACGGAAAAACACATACATCAAAAGTATCACCTCTTAAGAAATTTTTCTCAGAGGGGTTAAGTTATAATAAGTAGAGTTTCCATGGAAGAAAATGTGGTGGAACCCTTTTCTAAATAATTATATCAGTAGAAGAATGATTATTATATGAGAGACAACAGATTGAAAGTTGTTAACAGTTGGATCTAGTGAAAGTGGAAGTCTATTGGAGTTGGTGCCATAGAGCCAAATTTTATCTACTTTATCACTACTTATATTAATATTTTTAAATATTAATAAACTACTTATGAAATCTTTATTGTTCTTTTTCATGTCATGGTATGTGATAAATTCTTAAGAGTAGTTATTTCACTGAAGGGTCATAGTAGTTCCCCACTATGAAGAGAACCCAGAACTGCCATGAAATTATTCTTAAATATATCTTATATATCCAGATGAAATCATTTTAGGTACATAAATGATATATTCTATCTGTTATGGAGACTTATAGGACTTTGAGTCACCTTATAATGGTATTCATCCTTTTTAATTTCTAGTATAGGAGATTATGAGAATGAGATCCACCATTAGGAAATCCTCATTTATATATGTCATTTGATGTTCCTATATACAGACATGTATATTTATCCTTATACTTTAAGATTATTATTAATAGATATTATTAGTCATGTAATTTGATAAATTTATGAAAACCATGATGACATATGTTCACAGTGAAGCATGATACGTTGGGTTCATCATGAGTTATATTTCATTAATTAATAATACAAGAAAATATTTTTACCTTCTATTATTTAATGGAAGTTGATATCTTAGGCCCTTTGATGCAAATGATATAGCCTAAATAAATCCACGAATATGGTGTTTTTTAGAAAATTTCAATTCTAAAAAGTCAAAGAAAGAGACATCAAGTGCATAGGTTGATGACACCATCATGAAACTTTAGTAAAAAAAGATGTCATGATAAAGGGATTATATTATATTTTAAGCATTTGTATGAGGTTTTATGTCACTAAATCATTAATTTATTTATATATGGGAAACTTTTCATGTTTCTAGACACTAACCTTGGACTTTGGGATACTTCACTTAATGCCACTAAGAAAAAGGGTTAGAGGGTCATACATTAAGTGTATCTAGAACATCAAATAAATAATATTATTAATTATTATTTAACATGTTGATTAAATATTATTATCACATGCGGTTTAATAATTATTAATTTTTTTGTGATCACATATATTTTGTCACTAGTTATTAAAAATAATATTTGGTGATCAGAATACTTAATAAATATTTATTCTCTATTTTGTGAATATAATATTTATTTATTTATTAGTGAATAATGGAGTGATATTTATTTATTAAATAAATAGTTATTATTCAAGGCCTGTTAAATATTGAGGAGGAACAGAGGATTAAGTTTTAGGTCTAGTGAGAAATAACATATTTTAAATATTATTTGAATATATAATATTTAATTAATTTTATAGTTTTTCACATGTCAAGAATTATTATTATTATTATTATTATTATAGAAATGGTGTTCCTTATGGATTTAGGAAGTAATAATGGCTCATGTGAAATTATTATTTTTTAACCTTAGCAATGTTTAAACTGAATTATATTATTTCTTAAGTTGTTTCTATTTTTTGGGTTGTGCACAACAACATCTAAATAATTCTCTCAAATATTTAATGATATTCCTTCCCAATAATGATCTCAATAAAGGAGAGCATTCCTCCTCCACCTCCATTCTCGATTCTAGAGACATAAAGGAGAATCCCTCTTGAAATGATCATTTGGAAAATCAAAGATGAATGTTGAAATTATTCGTATCTACTTCACTAGAGCCTAGATATTCTTACAGTGATGTTAGGAGGTGTGTAGAGCATGTGTGGATCACTGCTTGAGGGAATATACAATTGATTCCTACAACGCAATGATGGTTTAATGGAAAGATGTTTCTATATTCATCAATGAAGAAATAATTAATTATAAGTTAATTCTTAATTTCTTAAATTAATTATAAATAATCATGTGATTATCTTGTGTTTTAGTTTCTCAGATAAATTATTCTTCGATTCAATTCCATCAGTCATGAAATTTATCCTCAATGTATATCTCAGATTAATAATTGATTATGACAAAAATAAAAGTTGTTAATGCACCGTATGATGCTTCTTCTATGGTCAAAACCTTCAGGTTTACTAAACCATGTGACTAAACTGTGTAGCTTAAATAGTTAATAGAAGTAGGCACACTATTGGAACATGATCTTCCAAATCATGTGACAGAAATTAATTAATCCAAAAACTCATTTCAAAACTGGAAACACCTCATGTTAACCCCATTCTTCATTCTAAAAACTTGGTTCTTTACCCAAGGTATTCTTATTAGATATTTTGGATATCCCAACCCTTACAGAGAGAGATTTTTATCTATCGTGAGGTTTTGGATCTAGGAAACTCAAGTAAGTACCTATTCTTCATTATTGTTTGTCATTTTTCTATATATATTCTATGATTCTTGAAAGGAACCATATTTGGGGATGTTGAGGCCAAATATGTGAGTTTTTTCATAATCTAATGGGTTTTATTATAGATCTATTGTGAGAAAGGAAGGTAGAGACTGATTCTATGTTGATCTTTGTGCACTTCATTATGAATTTTCATGGTAAGTAGTTTTCCTTGCTTCCATTGATCTTGAGTTTACTGAATCCAGGTTTATTGATATGGGTTTCATGGTTTATATAACTACTTTTCTCTTGTGAGTCTTAATTCCTCTTGGAATGTGTGGATATTATTCCATTGTTGTAAATTCCAAGTGTTTGAGGTAGGTAGTTTCATGAAAAGAATTTGTTTTATGAACGATGCTTAATTTCTCATTTTAAATTGGTTTTTTAAAATTTTTTAATATCATGATTTATGATTCTATAAATGTGATGGTTTGGGATTATTTTATAAAATGGATTCACCCTTTGTTTTTAATGATGAAAAAAGGATTTTTAATCATGTTTTATTGTGAATTTTGGTAGTTTGATTATTTATTTGTGATATGAACTAAAAGTTTTTGAATTTTGAAAGTGAAGCCTCTAAGTGTGGTCTTTTTGTGAAATTGAAAGCCTCCAAGTGTGGTCTGTGGAACATGGGAACATGGGGTACTTAAGAGGGTGATAGGTTTGGTACAATCATTCTAGTATGGTTTGTTTCTACCAAGAATGGATTTAGGATACAACTCTTATTAAACTATGTTATGATAGGGGGATCACTTGTTGGGGTTTTCTCTTATCCCTAATACCATTATTTAAGGGATTCATGTGCACATTGTTATCTATTCACCATTTGTGAGGATGTTATCTCACCCAAACCTAATATAGCCTTGGGTTTAATTTCCTTGATTCTCCATTTTGAAATGGTTGTTTATACTTAATTTGAAAAATTGATTTTATTTGGTAATTTTTAATAAACTGCAATGAAAGGGCGAATTTCCATGTTTTGTTTTAAACTATGAAAAACAGTATTTACTGTCTTTATTTTATTTAAATGAGGGAAAATAGTTTATTTATTAAAGACTTCTTATGAAGCACTCTGTGAGATCCTACTGAGCTTTCTTTTCTTACACCCTACACATACCTTTGGGCATGTATATATCTTATTTTATCTAATATAGGTAAAGTTAAGTGCCTAATGGAGGCATTGAGTATTCGTATTAGTGATGTGTGGGAGTTTGGTAGTGAAGTAGTGGGATGTTGGCCCTCATATCACACTAAGATGGGTTTTTGTTAGTTTCTGCTACTTTGTTTTACCTATTTTTGATTGGAACTTGTATTTACTTGTACTCTTTGCCTCTCACTATCTTAATTTGTATTAACATGATGTATTTATTTTATATATTCCATATTTTGATCTTTTGGTTTATTGTGGAAAAAATTGTTCCCAAAGGTATTTCTTTATTCCCAGGAAATTTCCTCCAGATTGTGGACATCAGGAATGCCCTTCAGGCCTTTGTATGGTCCAACTCAGATGTTCTATTTATGATTACCTTGTGTTGGTTCATGGAAAATTAGTATCAAAGGAGGTTGTTTGTGCATTTTTTCTTATATTTATATGTTTTGGTAGATAAGAGATAAGATTTTTGGGACTTAAGAATTATGTTATGAGTGAGTTTCTATCCATCTCTCATCGTAATGAGCCTTCATTAACCATGATATATTGGGAAAATGTGTCTTTCACATTGATTTTTTATCTAATATTAGTTCATTTATTATGTTATCTTGGTTCAAACTGAGAATTATTACTTGTTTGATGTTTCATCATATTCATTTTATGTAGTACCATATCAACCATTAGACTACATAGAGTTCCTCAAGAGGGTGATACAGATGATGTTCCATGGGGAAACCTTATAGTCAATTATAATCTTTTTAAAGAGGCAGAGTGAGAAGTACATGCCCTGGAATAGGGTGTTTTCGCTGCCCTAGATAAAGCTAGGGAAGTGAAACTAGGGACTGTATGAGATAAATATCAATCCCAAGAGTTTCTCTACCAAAAACTACCAACCTTCCATAGAGAGAATGACCCCAAAGAAGTAGAGGGATAGTTTTGACTATTTAATTGATTTTAAAATTTATAGAAAATCCAAATAACATTATGGTGAAATTTTCTACCTTTGAACTTGAAGGCCATGAAAGTACATGATGGTAAATGTTATTTTAGGAAAAATAAAATGTTGTTTTAAAATGTAAATAATTCAAGAACTTATTTTTCTATAATTTTTTCCTGAATCATTGAGGATGGATAAGTCTATGGAGTTCATCACCCTTAAACAAGTTGATCATACTATAATAGAACATGCTAACTTCTTTGGAAAACTAGTTTTTTTCTCACCCGATATTGTATCAAATGATAATTTGATATCTCAAAGGTTTTAGATGGGCTTGCGACTAGATATTTGATCTTATATTTTTATACAGAATCTTACCATCTATATAAAGGATGTAGACAAAGCTATGATGGCATAAATTAACATGGAAAGAATTTTGTGGCTAGTTGGGATTCATATTCTACCCAGTGGCGGTTTCAGCAGATCCACTAGAATGAAGAGGAAGTGTAATGATAATTTTGAGGGTGGTGGTAGTGTCTCTCAACAAAAAACTTATACCAAACCTTTGACAATGGCTAGTAGTGGACCTTTTACATACTACTAGTGTGGAAAGGCAGTGCAAACAAGATATACTTAACTCACTCCTCTTAAAATCTATAACTAATGTGGATGTCGATGTCACTTATATAAGTTCTATCAGGCTATTTATAATACACATTATGGAACATGTTCATTAATAACTAAAGGGTATACAATTTAGTGGTATTCTTAAAATACTATAGGTTTCTATCCACAAGCCTCTACAACAAAGTAGTTACTCTTGACTAGGTCCTTGCTGGATCACTTTTCTTTGGTTGTTAGCCTTAAACAAGACAATAAGGCCAAGAAACTTTTCTTATTTTCATATACTTTAGCACAGGAGGAGATATTCATCCAAATAGTTAGTGATTCATAGAGGAAATCTATGAACAACTCTTCATGGTTGGGCCTTTTGTATTGTCTTAAGCATATGAAAAAATACATTTAGGAGTGGGATGAAAAAATGACTAGTTTATCTTCTGGCATTGAAGTGATTAATTCAGATATTCAGAAGCTAGAATTGAATCTTTAGGAGGCATGGTATTATGAGGATTTCATCCTCCTGGACTAAAAAATATATTCTTGGTGAAAGAATGATGGATATTGGGAGAAATTATAGAGAGAGATCAAGGATCTGATAGATTAGAGAGGGGGATTGAAAATATTCCTCCTCTCAATCATGTCTGAAAGAAAAGAACATTTTGAGAAGAATGAATATCAGGTTGTCTAATGGATCCTACATAGATGATGCGAATGTGGTTGGGAATATAGCGGTGGGACATTTTGAAAATATCTTAGCTAGTGGTTCTGAGGTTAGTTGCAATCTAGGTGAGTTTACTGATGAGCACTTCTTTTTGAATATCCCTCTCTTGGTGGATGACTTGGATAACGAGGAAATAAAGGACATTCTAAGGGAGAAGGAAATTTGGAATTCAGTTACCAGCTTGAGTCTCAAAAGTCCTCTAGGCATGAATGGGTTTCCTGGCTCATTCTAAATGTCATCCTAGGATTTCATCAAAGCCCAGGTGGTGGAGGCGGTCTAAGACTTTTTCAAAGGAGGTGAGCTTCCTAGAGAGATGTGTGCTTCAACAGTGGTCTTGATCCCCAAGGTGAAGGATCCAGAGTCTCTCAACCAATATCACCTGATTTTTATTTGAAACTTTTCTTGAAAATTATTGTCAAAAATTATGAATAATATATTGGGAATATTCCAATAAGACTCATTTTTTAGGATAATCACAGTTTTATTCAGGGAAGGATCATACATGGAGTGACTAGGATTTCAAATAAATTGGTAGATGGCATTAAAATTATATATTTTGGATCAAATGTGATGATCAAGGTTGACATTGATAAATATTATGATCACATATAGTGGAGTTTTATTTTTAAGGTGATGATATGCCTTAGATTTTGGTAATGGACTTGTGACTTATTTTTCAGGTGCTTTTCTTCTACTTGGATTACCATTTACTTAATGGGAAAGGGTTTTAGCTTATTAAAAATAGTGTACAAGCTATGGGAAAGTGGTCCTATGTCACCTAGCCTCTTTATTATGGAACAAGATGTTCTCTATAGAAATATGAAGTGTAGTATCAATAGAGAAGATATCTTTCCTTTCAGAGATAGAGTAGAAGAAGGTACAGTGTGTCATCTTATGTTTTTCGATGAAATGTTATTTTTTATTAATGGGAAGAAGAATTATATTAATGGGTTCATCAAACTCATGGGGTAGTATATGTCCCAGGGTGGGAAACACATTAATCATCATAAAATTAGTGTGTATATATCAAAAAAATGTTCAAGGAGGTGTGGTAATGAAATACAAAACCGTCTAAGGATTCAAAAATGTAAACTTTGGATGGAGTACCTAGAATCCCCAATTTTGGATGGAAGAACTAAGATGGTCTTTTTTGAAGGTATTATTAGCAAAATTACTTGGATTCAAAACTAGATTAATAATTTTTATGTATTGGAGGAAGAATTACCCTTGTTAACACTATTATAACCTCCATCCCATGCATACTCTTTCGATGATAAATTCGCCTAATATGACCATCAATTGAATATAAAAAACCATGAATACCTTCATTTGGGATTCCAATAAATCATAAAAATTTCATTAGGCCTCCTGGGAAAGGATGAACATTCCTATTGAAGAGGGGGTATCAATTTTCAGAGTGTTCTAGAATCCATGCAATGCAAGAAAGAAACACATACATGGGACATTGTTGATATAAATTCTTTGTGGGAAAAAATTATGAAAGGCAGATATGGGATGGACTGGAAAGGGTGGAATACTTTATTAGGTTGGAAATCTGGACTTGTGAGTCACATGTTGTCTCACTTGGAAATTCTTAAGGGGAAGATGTGGTGGGTGGTGGGGTGTGGTGACATAAGTTTTTAGAATGATAACTGGGTGGGTGAACCATTGCATTATCCAAGATTTCCAATGCAAAATTTGACTTTTATGAAGCTTTAAAGTACCCAGATATCATTATTTCATTTTTAAGTGAGGATCATAAATCTATTTTTGGGAACATCACCCGACCAGTAGATTGGGACATCTATTCTCTTGCTGAGTCTTTGACTGGATGTCTCCTTTGTTGGTATTATTGTGCATGGATACATGTAGTGAATGGGTGATATAAGTGGCATATCAGGATCTAGTGCAAAGATATTCTATAAAATCTGAATTTCCTTGTCTGGTGGGTAAGGAATAACACTATTTCCATAGATGATAATGTTCAAAGGAAGGGAATTTATCATTTTTCACCTTTCATGTGTTATGATACACCTAATTACGAAATAGTATGGAATCTGTTTTTCAAAGGGGATTGGGCCTACAGGATCTGGGAGTACACTAATCGATGCATGCGATTCTCAGTAAGCAGTGACTCATTGATGGATTTTATGGAGGAATAGTTTCAAGGGGTGTATGGAAATGGAAAGGCGAGAAAAATTCATGGAATGGGTTTTACTGTTGTCTTCTAGGTTATATGGGAGGTCAGTAATAGATAGAGTATTCAGTTGATGCTCGTTCATGTATTTACAAGTATGGGTAATGATTCTGGTGTCTGAATTGGCCTCCTTGTTTCCTACTAGAATGTGTTATGTGTTTCTCAAGGAGATGCTTCTGTGTCATACCATTTCTATTGTGCCATTTCCAGCTGGTTCTATTTGAAGTTGGGTTCTTTGGGTCCCCCCATCTAGTGGTTTTAAATTTAACATTGATGGATCCTATGATGTGGGGGTAATGTGAAAAGTAGGGCGGTTGGGGATGATAGGGGATCAATTCTCTTTTGATTTAATGATTTTTATTGGCTAGGTAATTTTATTAGGGTGGAGGCTTGGTTGTTTTTCAGTGGACTCAGCTTGTGAAACTAGTATGAAATTCTTATTTACATGGTTGAATTTGATTCTAAGTGGATGGTTGATATGATTGGGGGAAAAACAAGAAGTTCATGGGGATTTATTTATTTTATCAAGAAATATAGGTTGATATAGGACTGGGGAATTGAAGTGAGGCATATCTAGAGGGAAGGGAATTTTTCTATGAATTCTCTAGCTAATAAGACTATTTTAAGTAATAGAATTATTATTTATGACTACGTTGGATCCCTACTGTAGGATTGTGAATTATTTTTTCAGGGTGATGCACTCAGTATGAATCACTTCATACCTCCTTAAGGTGCTTTTGTATTTTATCTTTACATAATTTTGGAATAAAAACTCACTTTTTGTCAATCAATATCATGTGGATGTTTATGCAGGCCATGAAATTATGATAGGTATTATCTTTATCGTTTTTTTATTTAGTGATCACTTTATTTGATACTGGTTCTTTTCACTCTTTTATATTGACCCTTTTCAATAACCTTTTAAAACTTAAAATGTAGCTCCTCCCCTTTATCAATGAGTTGACGGAGCCTCTTGTAAATAAGGAGTAGGGTTTTTTATGTCCCTCGTATTCTATTTTTATATAAAAAAATCAAGTTATTTTTGGATTTTTTGGATCTCAACCTAAATCTCTTTGATGTAATCATTAAGATGGATTTTTTGGTGGTATATAAAGTTAAAATTGATCACTATCATCAATGAGTGTTCTTTACTACCTATAATGGTAACTCTTGAGTGTTTTAAGGAGAGTGATACATAAGGTATAATTGAGTGGGAACTCCTATATTGGAATATAGAAAATCAATTTCCTCTTTCATAGATGAACTTGGGGATGAACCTTCAGGTTGTGATCTTCCTTTGGGGGTTAATGGATTTCCTGAATTGTTTCCAAATGATTTATCTGGTCTTCCTCTATATAGGCTGATTGATTTGGTACCTGGAAATAAATTGATACCCATTCCTTCATATCATATGGATCTATAATAATTAAAGGAATTAAATCATTAGTTGGATTATTTGAATGAAAAATGCATCATTTTTTCTAGGGTATCACCTTGGGAAACCCTTGTGATTTTTACCAAAAATGATGATAGGAATTTACTTTTATATGTTGATTAATAGAATCTTACCTAGGTACTAATTAAGAATAAGTATCATTTTCCCTATATTTATGAATTTTTTGATCAATTAAATGGAGAAAAGTGGTTCTAAAATTTCACCCTTTGCTCTGGATATCATTAGCTCGGAATTAAGGAGTTAGATATTCAAAATAGCACCTTCAAGATCAGGTATGAACAATTTGAATATATTGTGATGACATTTGGTTTGAAGAATTCTCTAGATATTTTTATGGACCTGATGAATGAGATTTTACAATGGTACCTTTATTAATTTATCATGGTATTCATGGATAACATTCTGTTTTACTCTAGAACTAAAAAAGATCATGAGTGTCACCTGAATCCATTTTAGGTTTTTTGAGGGATCGCAATATTTATTCTAAGTTATTGGAATTTAATTTTTGGATTCAACAAGTTATGTAATTAGGACATGTGGTTTCATATCATGTAATTTTAGTTGATACTGAGAATGTAAAAACGATCTTGTCATGGGATGGGGCATAAAATATCTTAAAGATTCAAAGATGCTTGGGTTTGGTAGGATATTATTAGTGGTTTATAAATGAAATTTTGAATCTTGCATCTCTATTGACTAATATTACTAAGGAAGGGATAAAATTCATATAGTTTTCTTAGTTTCATAATTCATTTTATGAATTAAAGTGATTTCTAACCTCAACACCTATTTTGATTTTACCAAAAATAGGAAAGGTTCATGTTGTGTTTTGTTATGTTTCATGTGTTAGTTTGGGTTGTGTTCTAATATAATAATTTCATGTAGTGGTGTCAAAATCTCGTTAGATCTGGCCATACGAGAAGAATCACCCACCCATGATTTAGAACTTTCATTATTTATGAATTCTATCAAGAGTTAGAAACATTACCTATTTGGGGAAAAATTCACTACCTATTCTAACCATAAGAGATTAAGTTACATATTTTCTCAAAAGGACCTAATTCTAAAGTAGAGGTGATGGATGTAGTATATTTAATAATTTAACTTTGGGATTACCTATACCTAAAGAAAGGGTAATGTTGTTGTGGACACTCTAAGTTGAAATTTTCATTTTCAAGCAGTGATGCAATTGAAATATTAATATAATATCATGGGACTCTTTTCTTGGATGCACCTGGATATGATAGAGGAAAATACTGGTATTCTTTTATCCTATGTTTAGTAGAATTTTTATCTTCCTGAGTTTATTTTTTAGGAGAAATATAAAGATGAAGAGTTCAAGAGTATCATAAACTATTTATATGGTGGGGAGACCATTGTTGAGTGGTATCTTTCCCAAGAAGGAATTAATTTTTTTAGAAATTGGTGTTTCATTCCTTCATCTATGAGGAAGGAAGGCTATGCTGGAACATTTTCATTATTCTTAGTGGGTTGTTCATCCTAGCATAATAAAGATGTAATATGACATGAAGTTTCAGTTTTGGTGGCTTGGTTTGAAATGTGGCATAACTAGTTTTGTGTCTCATTAATATACCTGTTATTTGATCAAAGATGGAAACTAAAATCCTTATAGATTTCTTTATCCTATCTAGGTATATATCTTGAAATGTGATGAGGTATTTATGGATCTTTTCATTGGGTTACCATAGACTCTCCAAGGTAATAAATCTATATTTATGTTGATTGATCAACTAATCAATTCATCTCACTTTGTTCCAATTTGAGACACTACCAAGGATGAGGATTTGAGAAAGTTGTACATTCAATAGATTATAAAGTTTTATAGGGTGTCTTATGCTATTTTTTTGGATAGGTATCCCTATTTTACCTCTTTATTTTGGAAATTCATCTAGGATGAGATGGGTTCTCTAGTGAAATTAAGCATGAATCTCCATTTTTAGATGAAAAAAATATTGAGAAAGTAATTTAGATCATAGAGGATATGATTTTTTCTTGCTTCATTAACTTTGGAGGATCTTGGGATAACCATTTGGGACTGGTTGATTTTTCTTGTAATAGTATTTATCAATCTTGTATCAAAATGCCTCCCTTTGAGGATTTTTACTGTCAACCTTGTAAATCACCTCTTTTTTGGTCTAAAGTGGGTGAGATTTATCTTTTGGGGCCAAGTCTTGTACATGAGATATTAATGAAGATTCACATTATTAATCAATAATTGGTGAAAAGTTATATTTGAAATAAATATTATGTGGATCATTGGAATCATCCTCTAGATTTTTTGGAAAGTGATTGAGTGTTCTTGAAAGTTTCACCTTAGTTGGGTCACCACCAGCTTGGGAAGTCAGGGAAATTAGCTGCGAGATATGTGAGACACTTTGAGATCATTGAATAGATTATAAAGGTGTCTTATCAATTATATTTACATCCAAGTTTACTTCTATCCACAATGTTTTTCATATATCTCATCTTAAGAAGTATCATCCTGATCCATCTCATGCTCTGATATGGGAAGATCTTGTTTTGGAATTGGATATATCAGTAGTCATATGAAAATTTTTGGTTATTGGTTCTTAGGAAAATATTATACATGGGAAATATTTTTTTTTCTAAGTTTTATAGAAACATTGAATGAATTTTCACAAGATGTGGAAATTAAAATCAATGATAAGGGGGCAATGGCCTCATTTTTTATTTGACTAGTCTTCTTTGGATTGACTTTTTTGGGTAAGAAAGTGATATGGAACGGAATATTGTCACATAATGATGTCAATTTTAAGTACATATATTCAATTTTTGACTATTTTTGTTTTGAACCATTTTCAGGTCATTTTGGGTGATTTTTGGGAAAATTTAGAGTTTTCTAGGTATGTTCAAAAATTTTGCATGATTAGGCCAAATTGTGTGGAATTACTAGGAAACCATGAATCATGTGATGATTTGGGATAGTTTAATTTTGTATAGTTGGATCATAGTTGGACAAACCATGAGACCATACCATATATATTCTCTAGTGAACAAAAATAGGCCTACGGTTGGTGCATGGTTATCCAAACCATGCGATGATAATTAATTAATCGAAATTTTATTTTCAAAACCCTAAATGCCTCATGTTAACCCAATTTCCCCGTAAAACCTGGTCTCAAAAATCTAGGGATATTTCTTCGATATTTTTGAGATCCCAACCCTTATGGAGATCTGTTCCAAAGGATCTTAAAGTGTTGGATCTTGGAAACTCAAGGTAAGAGCATGTTATTCGTTGTTCTTTATCATTTTTCTAGATCTCCTCTATTATTATTGAAAGGTACTATAGATTTAGGATTTTATGAATATATATGTGGGTTATTTCATGATCTAATGGCGTTTTATTGAATAATTATGAGAAAGGAAGGTAGAGACTAGATCTAGTTAGATCTTTGTGTGGTTATTTAGAATTTTTTGTGGTAAGTGGTTTTCCTTATATCTATTAATCTAGAGATCATTTCATCCATGTTTCTTGATATGGGTTTCATGGTTTAGGGATCTCCTTTTATTTAGGAGCCTTCGTTTCTCTTTATGTGTGCGGATCCCATTCAATTGTTCGAAATTCCAAGTGTTTGAGGTAGGTAATTTCATGAAAGCCTTTATTTTATGAACCATGCTTTCTTTATTATTTTAAATTGGTTTCATAAAATTTTTAATGGAATTATTTATGATTATTGAAAATTTAAGGTCTGATATTCTTTTGTCAAAATGGACCCCTTTTTTATGATGAAAAATGGATTTCCAAACTATGAAAGTGAAGCCTCTAATTATAGGCTATTTATGAAATTGAAAGCCCCCAATGTGGGATATGGAACATAGGAACCTGGGGTAAAATATGAGGGGGATAGATTTTGTAAAATCATACTAGGATGTTTTGTGGCTACCTATCCATGATTTATACTATAACTCTAAATCAACTATGTTATGATAGGGGTATCACTTGTTGGGGTGTTCTCTTATTCCTAGGCCCATTGCTGTAGGGATTCATGTGGGCATCGTTATCTATTCACCAAGGTGTGGGGATCCCAGATAACCTGGACCTAATATACCCTAGGATTTATTTTCCATATTGCTCTGTTTTGAAATGGTTATTTATACCCACATTGAAAAAATTGTTTTATTTGGTAATTTTTTATAAACTACTTTGAAAGGATCAATTTCCATGTTTTGTTTTAAATGGTGAAAAACTATATTCCATGACTTTATTTTATTTAAATGAGAATTATTGGTTTATTTGTTAATGAATTCTTATGAAACACTTTGTGGGATAATATTGGGCTTGTTTCTTTCACTCCCTACACATAACTTTGTGTGTGTGGGTTTTATTTTATCTGATACAGGTAAAGGCAAGGCACCTCATTGAGTTAGTGGGTATCCATATTAGTAGGGTGTGGGAGTTTGGTGATGAAATTGTGGAATTGTATCCCTCATATCACATTGATATGGGTTGTTTTTGGTTTCAGCTGCTTTGCTTTACTTGTTTTGGATTGTCACTTATATTTCCTTGTACTCTTTTTCTTCCACCGTCTGACTTTTTATTGGCATGTTGTATTTCTTTTATATATTCCATCTACTAATCATTTGGTTTATTGTCGAAAAAATCATTCCCAAAGGTAGTTATTGATTCCCAGGTGCTTATTTACAGCCCGTAGGGATGGGAATTCCCTTCGTACATTGCCACATGTTTTCTAGGGAATCTGGTTCAGGGATGACCTGAGTTTTTTCATGGTAGAGGGTCTCGGTTGTTAGTAAGGAGAGACTATACACTCATATAAGAGTAAATAAACAATGATAAATAACTATATAAAATTTATAACAATAATCATAGTTTTCAAAATCCAATAAATAAGAATCATTCTATAACAAATCATAATGTGAAATTATACAATCATACATCACAACTACTCACCCATTTTGAAGACCATAAACCCAAAATAAGTAGAAGAAATAAAACAAACAAGAGGCTTCACCACCATCCCCAACCCTCACCTCATCTAAATCTCCATAATCCATCTAAGATATCTTGCTCAATTATGAAACACTTGTACTCTATCCTACCTGAACCTAAAAGTGGTAAAGTTCTCTCGGGTACCAAAGTATCATGGCCACCCAAGCATAGTGTGAGTAAAAATCCATTGGGAACCACCAACGGGGTCTGTAACATAACAAGTAAACATAATGTATACACATGTGACATTATTAGAATAAATAAAATATTGTTTAATTATTAAAAAAATAATCCCCATTGATCTTAGGGTTCTAAAGTGGAACCCAAGATCAATCATACCTACTTTTCTTAGTGATGAAGTGTATTTGAGCATAAAACCATCATCAAGAACCCATAGGCATACACACTCCTTTCTAGGAAACACATAACCTCATCTGTAATATGGTGTGGGAGTTGGTTCCTTTGAACCAAATTCTATATACTTCATGATAACATGTATTCATTATTTTGAATATTAATAGACTTATTATCACATCATGATTATTCTTATATGTGACATTATGTGTGATAATGTTCTAATAGAAACTATCACACCGAATGGTCATAGAAATTCCTAGCCATGATGAGACCCTAGAAGTGCCACAATAATATTATTAAATATATATTCTATAGTAAAATGATATCATTTTATTGGATGAAAATTATATAGAATATCATAAGTAGAGACTCATAGGACTTTGAGGCACTTTCTCATGGTGTACACCCTTTGTATTTTCTAGTTTCAGAGATTATTAGAACACGACATACTAGTAGGAAATCCACATTTATGTGTTTCATTGGACGTTATTATCTAAAAATGATTATATTAGTCCTTAGAATTTTATATTATTATTAATACTTATCATGGGTCACGAACTTTGATGTATTGGAGAAAAGTGTGATGATATATGCTCATGGAAAAGTAGGACACGTTAGGTGCGTCATGAGTGATATTACATTAATGAATAACTTGAGAAAGGATTTATCCCATATATTCTTTAACATAAGTTGATATAATAGGACCTATTAAGGGAATGGATCATCCTAAATAAATTAACAACCACAGTGTTTTATAAGAAGATTTATTTTTATATATTCAAAGAGAGAGACATTGAGAATATTGGTTGATGATACCAACATACAACTTGTTTGATTAGAGATATCATGATAATGGGATTATTATATACATTGATTATTTGTATGATGTTGCATATAATAGAGACATTTATTTCTTTCATTGTGGGTTTCTTTCCATGTTACTAGATGATAACCTTAGACTTTAGGTGTTCCACCCAATTCCATTGAGAAAGGGGCCTATAGGGCCACACGCTAAGTGTATCCAGAATATTAGTTAAATTCTATTATGAATTTAACAAGTTAGAATAAATATTATCCTTGATTTTTGGTTTAATATTTATTTGGGGTTGGTTGATCACCAAGATTTAATCATGAGTTATTTAAAAGAATAAATGTGTAGATTAAATAATAATAAATATTATTCACAAGATTTATTGAATATATTATTTATTATATTTTCAGTGAATAATGCAATAATATTTATTTATTAAATAAATAGTCATTATTTAAGGTTTTTTAATACCAAGGAGGATAGAATAAACAAGTTTAATTTTACTGCTAAAAAAGATATATTAAATATCATTTAAATAAATATTTATTTATTTATTTAACAAATGATGTTTAATTATTAATAAGTATTATGCATGTTAAGTAAATAATAATATTATCTATATTATTATTATTATACATGAGATTTTATAAGGAATTAAGAATTGGATAAGGTATTATGTACAATTACCAACCTAGCCTAGATTTATAAATACCCAATTATATCACTTTTTAGGGTTAGCTACTTGTTGTTCACAAAAAAAAACTTATAGAGAATTATCTTAACCCAAAGAGATAATACTATCAAGAATGTGCTCAAGAATTAGAGCACCCATCCTCCTCCATTATCTCAACCCTTCAATAGAACCTAAATAATATTTCATATATGGAGATATTCTTTCCATGATCAATGATAAATGACATGAGTGATCAGGATTGATCTTTCTATAAATTTACTATTCTATGATGATGTTTTGATACTTTAGAGCACATGTGGATCACTGATAGAGGGATTTTCTCCTTAGATCCTATGAAATAAAAATTATACGACGAGATCATCCAACCAAATTATCAATTAAAAAATAATTACAAGTCAATTAAATTCTAAATTTTTCTATAAATTAATTATAAATTATATATGATAATTCCTCATTTTGGATCCAGCATTCACAAGTCAATTAATATTCGATCTAATTCCATCAGTCATGAATTTTTTCATTATATACATCTCGAATTATTCTTCTATTATGAAAAAAATCTAAGTTGTACATACCCATTAGGTGATTCCATTGAACCTGAAACCTTCAAGTGCTATCAAATAATCCAGATAATTAATTTATAATTATTTATTAATTTTTTATTAGTAATATGAATTTTTAGTTAGGATTACTTATGGGTTATTTTTTCTTTCAATCCAAACATCAAATTCTTCTCTTCCTTTATTCATTATCACTAATATAACTAAGAAAAGGATAAATTAATATAAATAACATCCCAAGACTCTATTGTGAGATACCATGGGTTCTATCAAGATAACAATAGATTACACAATATATTTCTTGAAAGTATACATTGTGTAACCATGTTCAATGCACTAAGATGACTTGTGTTAAAAATGGGTTGTAATGTATCAAATATATATAGAATGAATTTAATTCACATATCGTATTGACCGGGTTAGGTTTTCATGAAATTTATTAGACTGAACACTGTTTAACTATCTGACACACCATGTATTCTATGTGTTTTCATGGCAGAAAACATGGAGGTCCAAACCTTTTCATGTATTTACCACACGAGACAGGGACTAGTGAACCATGCAACATCAAGGTCACATGACATGTAGCTATAATAGATTCCATGTACCTTATACATGTTCATGATCGAAAAACACACCCCATCCCTAGGCATGTCAGGACATGGGAAGAAGAGATCCCATGTCGTATAGCCCAAGTACATTCCATGTAATCTACTGCACCTCATGTGAATAATTTAATGAAAGTAGAATAATTAATTATATAATTAAACCTATTTACATGGGTTTCATGTTTCATTTATTGATTATACATGGAATTTTATAGGATTATTAATTATATATTAAATTAATTTCTGTGTTCAAATATGAACTACAAGATGTGTATGTTCTTTACTTGAAGTGAACTCAGCATGCATTAATAACATCACATGCTGCATAATTTACATATAAACATGTTTCATTTTTTGAAAATAATTTCCTTTTAATTATATTCCATACCATGTATGTCAGATTCCATGTGAATACATGGTACAAGGACCATACTGAGTAGTTTGGATGGGTACATACGATTTTCTCCAAGTACACTTGTGCAGTTTATTAATTTTGAATAAGATTACTTTTTTTAATTTTTTTTTAAAATATGAATGATGGAAATTTTAGGATGGTTTAGATGGAATCAAGATAAACTGAATTAATTAATTAATCAGATTAATTCATTTAATTTTATGTTAATTAAAGAAAAAATTTAAGTGCATGCCTACTACATTGAAAATATATATTTGTTTCATGTGTGTGTATGATCATTGACTTAGTAAAAACCTATGTATCTGATTGGTTTCCCTTTAATTTATTTTATTATTAAATTAAATTTATGGCCTATGTTTCATACCATCCTCTCATTATGTAAGGGTCTACATGCCCAAAATTTCTTTTATGTAACCCCTTTTAACTAATCCTTTGGTTCCCCTCACCTATTTGTGATTAAGGCTTATGTAATGGGTGGATCAATTAGGAGAATGGAGGTAGTTCTTGTTTGTATATGAGGTGAAACCAATCCAAGTGATACATTGGAAGATATGTGGAATGGTGTAGCATGAACCAATTTGTGGTTCAAGGTGTTTTCCCCTTGGGTCTAGGGTTAGTTTATCATCCTCTAGAAAAACTAATCATTATAAAATATCATGATCATTCCACTTTTATTATTTTATTTCTGTCAAGTTTCATTGTTAATTTATTTATTGATTCTTTATCGCGATTACATAAATTTATAAATTAACAAGAATGTAAGATGGAATTAAAATAAATTGGACTGTGCATAAATTTTATCTTATATATGGTTAATCACTTAAGTAAAATCCACTTAATATTAATAAGGATGTAAAAGTTAAAAAGGAAATTTATGCATAAAAGATAAAAACCCTCAAATAAATATATGATTTTGGTATAGAATTCTATTTATTAATTTAAAATCGAATCATAGTTATAAAGTGCTCAACCATCCAAATTTAGGGTGTTTTTCAATTATCATGTAATTTTAGATTGATTTTGGGGTCGACTTGACCTAGTTTACATCAAAATTTGACTATCAAATAATGAATTGGTGTAACTGAGAGGAAATATTTGAGGAAATCCTTATATAATAATTTCAAGATTGGGGATTCCACTCAAAAGATCAAGGAACTACGTGTTAATATACTTGGAAAGTTACACACACCTAAAACCCCTAGAATTGCTTATTGGTCCAAATTATGGGTTATGTTAAGGGGAATATTGATTCTTTCCACTATAATATCTATGAAATGCGATATTATGGAACTAATGGTGAGGGTTATTGGGATTGGACAAAAAATTAGGGGATTAATAAATTTAAAATTTATTTATCTGATTTTGTAATCCAGATAGTGTACTAAAATTCTGATCTTAATTTTTATAGAAATGTAAAACCACATGACTTCGACTATATCATTTCAATCCATACTAGATAAGGATAAAATTATCACATAATCAAATTTCTAGGAATGGTATAGGTGTTTTCATGTTATATCGCACCATGAATGAAAATTATAAGTACTTGAAACCCAATTTCCTGAGTCACTTGATAAAGATTCTAGTGGGGAAGAAGTATCTCTCTACCTAAAACATGTGGAAGATGATAAAAATGTCTACTGTTTCATGATATATTCTATGTCTAGTGAATTTTTAAAGAAACATGAGGATATTGATATGTATGGAATCATATTTCACCTCCATGATCTTTATCAAGAGAAAGAGATCCAAGATAGATATGATATCTATAGTGAACTATTCACTTGAAATCTTGAAGACTCAGTGTCGAATAGGTCTCATGTAGTCAGGATGATTGGCTAAATAGATCACTTAAACAACTTGGGGTTTAAGATCCCTATTGAGATACACATAGATCTCATTATATCATCATTACCTAAGAAATTCTCCAATTTCATTATGAATTATAACATGATAAATAGTGAGAAAAAACATTCATAACTTTTTACTTTAATTCTACACGCTAACAAGGACATGGTGCAGGAAAATCCATGCTCCTTATAGAGAATAAGAAAAGAAGGAGAAAGGTTAACTTCCCTAATACTCACTATACTTTTAAGGCTTCTGAGAATTTTCCTTCTAAGAATAAAAATATCCAACAATAAGAAAAGGAATAAAACATGATATGTTTTGCATGTGGTAAGCTGGGCCACTAGAAGAAGAATTGTACCCAGTTAAAGAAGTAAGGGAAAGATCAAGGTGCATTTTTTAATAAGTGAAATCATTTTATATGTACACATTGGGTATTAAATATAGTTTGCAGTGTTGATATATATATTGAAATGCAAGAACCAAGTATATTCTAAAGATTTCTAGAGTATAGGTGGATCTTTGAACAGAAAATAAAGAGAGAATTATTTCTTTGGCTATAGGATAATACCACCATTAATTTCCAACAAACATGATTTTTGTTATAAAGAACTATTTTTTATACTTAGTGTTACTAAAAAAATCATCTCTATTTCTTACCTTGACATGGATGGTTTTATTTTCAAATTTGGAAATAAATAATGCAAATTTTACAAAAATGGAATTTTTTATGGAATGAAAAAAATGAATAATTGTATTTATGTGTTAAATTAATAAAAAAATATCAATAATTGATAAAAAAATAAAATTCACATGACCCATTTAACACCTAGTTGTAGCTGCACCATCTTGGTCATTAAAATGTGAAGCCTCTAAAACACTGTAAGAACCCGGATCTTCATTCAGGTATGTTTTTACTTTTTTTGGAGTTTTTGAGAAAAAAATGGAGTTTTTGGAAAATTTTGAAGTACATGTCGTGTACTTTCTGAGTACACGTTGTGTACTCTTTTCCCGCTCGAAGCCATGTGATGGTCGTGTTTGGGCCACACACATGGTGTGTAGGGGTGACATGGAGGCTGTTTTTGGCGGAGTATAGAAAGACCTAATACACACCATGTACTCTAAAATTACATGCCATGTACTTTCTTTTTTTTCATTAAATGGACCGGGGTCGCGCCTGTTTCCCTCGGAATTCGGGGATGACTGCCTTGATGGGAGATTCAAACATTCTGATCGGTTTCTAATGGGTTTTTTCATAGAACTGGAAACATCCAATGATTCCACATCCATTTGGACCTACTTTTCAAAGGTAGGCGCTCATTAGTTTGTGGACTGGTGAGGCTTAGGAATTTGCATTGGTCGAGAGGATGGGAGGTCGGACTCATCACACCTTTTTGAGGGGAATTATTTTCTACTCCGGGACTCTCTTTATAGATTTAAGTTATGTCCGTGAATCCTTATTACATTACCAAGTATAAAATGAGCTTTCCTTCAGATTTGATAATCAATTATTAAATATGTAGGAAATTTAGAGAATCGTTTATATGTATTTGAGGTTCTTCATCAATAGAGAATCATCTGTATTTATTTAGAGATTCTTGGTCAATGGTATCCTTCAAAACATTTATATAGAAGTCTCTTGGTCATTATGATGACCAGGATGTTTTTATAGCCACTCAGTGGGGCACTTCAAGTTTATTGTCATTCAGAAGGACATGGATTATTTCAGAGTTGGGATCGAACCTGCAGATGGGCTACCTATGTATCCTTTGTTTATAAAAGGAATCAGAACCCATGTAGTTTGAGTAAGGGAGTATGATGTTTATGATTGATGGCTCAAAGAAGGATGTCATAATTACTTTTACACTCTAAGCTCATGTGAGTCATTCTCGGTGTGAGAAACAAGAGGTATTGGTAAAAATTAGACAATTATTCCATAAAATATGAAATCATAAGAAATAATGTGGGACTTATGTATGTATGACTTCCCAGATAAATGAAGATTAGGATTTACTTCAGGGAATAAATCCAGGAATAGGGTCCATAAAGATATATGTGCTTCATGGATATTTGAATACTATAACTTGGGGCTTACTCCTGAAAAGGAGGGCCAAATTAGGAGAGGACTTATGATTGGGTTTTTACTCCTGAGAAGTAATCCCAGATCAAAGGTAAACTAGGATTGGTTAAGAGGAATTAAGATTGGGTCTTACTCCTGAAAAGGAGGCCCAGGTTAAGAGATTTGAAAAATTAAGGGACTTGGGGCTTACTCCTGAAGAGGATGCCCATATTTGAGACTGGGGATTACTCCTGAAAAGGAGGCCCAGGTTAATGGAGTTATGAATGGGGATTACTCCTAAGAAGGATGCCCATATTTGAGACTGGGGCTTACTCCTGAAAAGGAGGCCCAGGTTAAGAGAATTATGGTTGGGGCTTACTCTTAAAGAGGATTCCCATATTTGAGACTGAGGCTTACTCTTGAAAAGGAGGCCCAGGTTAAGAGAATTATGGTTGGGGCTTACTCCTAAGGAGGATTCCCATATTAGGGGGCTGAGGCTTACTCCTGAAAAGGAGGCCCAAGTTAATGATTTCTCTCATCGTAAAGGATGAGGTTGAATGAATGAAATCTCAATCTTTAGTGACATAAAGATGTGTAAATCACTAGGTTTTGAGATATATTCCACAGAATTACTTTCAGATAAGGAATTCAAATCAAGAAATCATTCCATAAATGGATTTTCAAGAGTTTCTTGAAGACTGAATCTTGAATAGGAGAGGCGGAATGGCTCAATAGGGGTGAAATGGGCAAGAAGGGCACCGAAAAAGGTAAAGGCGCGCAAGTCCTAGCAGGCGCACAGGTACTGCGTGGGCGCTCAAGTCCTGGTCGTGCAGATATACCTGCGCGATAAATGGGTACTTGCGCGATGGTTAACCAGCAGGGTAATACTTGAGCAACTCTTGGTTAAAGCCTTTAGAATCATCTTGAGGTTCTTCCAGAATAGTGGCGCGCAAGTTCTATTGAAGGAGTTAGGCGGCGCACAAGTGTGGCCATTTCCTTTAAGGGCTGTCCACTCAGGCGCGCAAGTGTTGATGAGTTTCAACACTTAGGCCTTTCTCCCCCTCTTTAGATCTTCCATTCTAGGTAATATATTACCTTAGAAGTGTTTTGGAAGATTTGAGAAGAGACTAGGGCACCGGGAGCTCAAATCTGAGTTTCTGGAAAAAAAATCTCTCTAATGGGGGGCCCATAGGGTCTATTTATAGGCTGGAGAAGACCCGGGCGGTTATCACTTAGGTCGCGCAAGTCACTTGCGCGACCACTAGGTGGCGCGCAAGTATACTTGCGCGACCTTGAGGTAACTTGCGCGACCTATGGGCAATGTTCTCCTTGTTCATCCCTTTGTCGATTTTTTTGATGTTTCTTCAAAGGATGAATCAATTTGGACTAAGTTATTTCCATTTTCCAATCTCTAGACTCTGTGACGAAAAGGAGTGTCAATAGCGCCTGACACACAGAAACATCTTCTTTTAGGTCTCGGTCATACGAGAGCACCGAGGATCTACGAATCTTAGATGATCCCCTTCCTCTCTGTCCGTTCTCCGATTTGAGCATCATTGATTGCGTTAGAATCGCAGCAGTGAGTTCTTCCTTCTACCTGAGACTTGTTTTCCAATTCCTCCTCCTTCTCAAGTTATCGTGGTTTATGTGTTTCGGACGTTTTCTCAGATCTACGATGTTATAAGGAGGATCTGTCGTCGTTGTTCACGTATATCGATCTCCTAGGATCGAGGTAGGTATTTTGTGCCTTTATGTAGAAAGTCTTTGAATATTTTGTGAAAATTCCACCAATACCCCTAAATGGGGTATTGCGTGTTTCCTGTTTTTCCATTTTGTTTGCCTGTTTTTCTTGATTTCTTAAGTAGAGGTGATTACTTGTAAATTTGGATAATTTATACTGTGTTCCTGTGCCTTTCCTTGCATGTCTTGCTTATTAGGTGTTTTTTCAATTGCCATGCCTAGTTTTAGGATAGTGGAACTGTTATACTGTTATGTTTTTGTGCCTTAGAATGATAGCCAGGTAGTTCTTGAGGTTTACTTGGGCAATATACGCATGCTGAGCATGTTAATTTCACATAGGACTGTGAGAACCTAATGTAGTAGACCATAGGGAGAATAGACGTAAGGTATTCTCCATAGTGTCTTTTAATATGATGTGAGACCATAGGGGGAATTGATGATGAGTGCTTCCTAAGAGAGTCTGTAGTTCCTCGACACGGTCCACAGGGGGAATGAGACATTTAGTGCTTCTCCAGAGAGCCTTTAGTACGATATGAGACTATAGGGGGAATTTATGGTGAGTGCTTCCTCAGAAAGCCTACTCTTAGCTGAACCAGAGGGGTGAGACTGTGTGTGCCTCCTAGAGGGTTGCTAGTACTTGTAGGTTGAACCATAGGGGTTAGGCTGTGAGAGATACCCATAGGGTTACCTATTTTTCTTCTTGTTGTTGGTTGTTTACTTGTGTACTTTATATGATAGAACTGTGGATTGTAGCTGTTATGTGATTTTCTATTTATTGTTTCCTGCACTTTTACTTTCCTTGTATTCATTGACTATTAGGAAAAAATCTTTGGGTGATTGCCTACTGGGATTGTATCTCACACCCTGTTTGGGCCATGCTTTTGGGCCCAGGCAGACTTTGTTGTTGCAAGTATAGATAAGGGAAAGTGCCCTTCGACTTTCGGTGCTTGATTGATTGGAGATGGAGAGTAAGGGACCAAGCTTAGGCTTCTGATGCTGTTGGGTTGTTGTTGCTTTAGTACTTTGTGTTCAGTTGTATTTCAGCATGATGTTGTGTTTGCTATTTTCCTTAGATACTGTACCTGCTGCATCATTATCATCATTGCTATATATTTATTCTTCCACTATATGGTTCCAGTTATGTATGTTGTTACTACTTCCGTTATTGACTATTGTTTTCCTTACCTTGTATACCTTACCAAATGAGGGCATAGTTTCCCCAATAACTTACCAAGGCCCTAGCTGCTAGTCGGTAGCCTCTGCCGTTTGGGGAAATGCGCTTGAGTTCATGTGGTGAACCGGGCACGGGGCACCAGTGGAGGGGCTCTGGATCCAGGACGTTACAAAGTGGTATCAGAGGAGGTTCTTTTCTCTTGATTTATTGTTTGTAGACTTTATCCAGGGATAGGATGGATTTGGTACTTGGTATTAAGCTATTCTCGGGAGTAGCTAACCCGTGTATCGGGAAAAAGCCATATTACCTCGTTAATTATATTTTGCTGGTTTTGAGGTTCTACGGTTGATATGATTTCACCTAGAGTGATTCACATGCTTTGTGTTGTTATTTCCTTGACGATTGCAGTTCTATTTCTATCGCAACCCGATTAGATGAGGGTATACCATCTCATGCATCATATTGGCACTTGTAGAGATCACATGCCATGCATTCTTGCCATTCCATATAGGGTTCACTAGCGATTGCATGCTGTTGTGATAGACTTTGTGTAGATTATGCATGTTGTTGTGATAGATACTTGATAGAATATCTTTTTCCTTGTTAGAGGATTGTTTGTTTCCTAATTTTCTTAAATGAAAGCGAAATTTTGATTCTTGAGGTGTTATGGTCCCTCATGAATCGGAAATTGGCACCTCCTTGCCTTGTTTTCTGTGTTTTCTGGGCTTCTGTGTAGTTTCTGAGCTACTGCCCAGAAAAACCCAGAATACACGGTGTGTACTTTTTGACTACATGTCGTGTAGTTTTTAGACCATGTCACTAACCGTGTGAGTAGGGACACGTTGTTGTAGAAATAACTTCAGTAACACACCGTGTACAGTAGGTACACGCCGTGTAGTTCGGAGCCGTGTACCCGGCCGTGTCACTAACAACACGGATCGAGGAAGCTCGAGTAGAACACACCGTGTTATAAAGGAACACACTGTGTAGTTTTTTTCAGGTACCCGGCCATGTCACGAACAACACGGGTCGGCATTACCTTCTCTTAGACACACCGTGTGTATTTGTAACACACCGTGTAGTCTTTATCAGGTACCCGTCCATGTCACGAACAACACGGGATGGTGTCACCTTCACCTATACACGTCGTGTTTGTTCGGAACATGCCTTTTAAGGTTTATCCATGTAGACGGTCGTGTGTTTAACAACACGGGTCATTGAAGCCTTGTCTAGTACACGTCGTGTTTGTTCAGAACACGTTGTGTAGTCTCGGGTTAAGTCGGACCGTGTGGGTTAGTCGTGTAAAGAGAATTGGGCAGGGGAGTAGTTTTCAAGTACACTCTGTGTGTGGGGTCAACACGCCGTGTAGTTTGAGGTGTTACACAACCTGTAGGTAAGGGGTACACGCCCATGTCAGTGTCTTAAGAAGACGCACCGTGTAGTTTTTATACACGCAGTGTAGTTGTGTTTTGTAAACTTTTGTTTTTTCCTTTCCCTTTTCCCATTTTGCACTCTTGTGTTCTATTTCCTTGTTTTTCTGATCTAAGGTGTGCTTTTGATCATTCAGAGCTATGCCTCCGAGATTTCCTATGGTTGTACGTCTGTCATCAGGCAGTGATCAGACGCCAGATATGGCTGATCAGGGACTTCCTGTCGATCCTCCAGTCGGGTCAGCCTTGGCACCGGCTGTCATACCAGTTGCAGGCACTGATGCGCAGTTCAGGGAAGGTTTTATGAGGATGATTCAGACCTTTCATGGAGCACCGCCTCCTGCCTCGACTATGTCAGACTTGACATGGGTTTTTCAGTAGCAGTATCCTCCCACTTTCTCGGGGGAAGGAGGACCATAGGCTGCAGAGTCATTGCTGGAATCCATGCTGACTATCTTCGAGCTTCTGGAGACACATCCACAGAGGTAGGTCAATCTCTTTACCTACATGCTATGAGACTCTACCAAGAGGTGGTGGGACATGATCTCACAGGCAGGTCATCATCATTTTATGGCTTGGTAGGAGTTTCAATGTGTCTTTTATGACTACTTCTACCCGGAGACCCTTAGGGATGACCGAGCCCGGGAGTTCATGAGCTTAGAGCAGGGTACTCTTTCTGTCATGGATTATTCCTCTCATTTCACCGAGATGCAGCATTTCAAACCCCTCTGGGATGGGAGTGGGGTGTTCTTAGCAAGGAAGTTCAAGGATGGTCTCAGGCGGGAGATCCGCTCGTAGGTGAATATCTTCCAGTTGACTTCTATCACTTCCATCGTCAATAAAGCACTGATTGTGGAGTGCAATATGAGAGGCTCTGGAGCTGTAAGACAGGGCGGTTCTGTTTCCATAGCTATTTTTCCTCCAGATGAAAGCAAGAAGCGTTGTAGGGAGTCTACGCGCGGTGATCCAAGGAAGTGAGATGCATCGTCAGGCAGCCAGGTGGTATGCTACCAGTGCGGTCGGTCAGGGCACACGAGGCCATAGCGCCAGAGAGACCCCATAGAGTGCCGATCTTGCATCAAGATGGGTCACCTTCAGTGTTTCTTCTAGGTTTTCTCACCAGCAACTGGTGATAGTGGTTCTTCCATGACTCCTCCTTTAGGAGCAGCACCACCAGTTTCTCACCAGTCGGGGAACTGGAGTTCTTCCAATCGTTCGGGCCGAGGTGGAGGTCGAGGTCGTGGCGGTCAGCCACCAGTCCCTCAGCACCAGCAAGGTGGATCATCTTAGAGTGGTCAGCCAGGGGCACAGGGCCGCGGTGCAGGCTAGTCTTTCACCGTGGAGCAGACCTATCAGGAGCAGGATCTCGACCCTTCTACAGTTCGAGGTACGATTTTAGTAGCCTCAGTTTTATCTTCAGCTCTTTTCAATACTGGTGCTACGCATATATTTATCTCTGTTTCTGTCATGGAGAGCCTTAGGCTCTAAATATTTTCTTCTTCTTACTCGTTGACACTAGACACACCTTTGGGAACGAGGACATCTAGTGTACGTCAGTGTAGAGAGTTCCCTCTAGAGGTTACAGGGTATCGTTTCTTATGGGATCTATACGTCATAGAGATGACAGGATATGATTTCATTCTCATGATGGATTGGTTGGTTCCCTTCCAGGCAGTCATCTATTTTTATCACCTTAGGGTGAGTTTCATTTCACTAGAGGGTGAATCTTTTCTTCATAGAGGCGAATGGGATGTTCAGGTGAGTTGAGCAGGACTCGAGCATTATGAGCTAGGAAGGGTGATAGCCCAGATTGCTAGCCTTTATATGGATGATCAGGGGACTTCATAGTTGGACTTTCCTCCAGTGGTGGATCATTTCAGGGATGTCTTTATAGAGGACTTTTCAGGTTTTCCTCTGGAGCGTGAGGTAGAATTCTTGATTGATCTCATGCCAGGAGCGGCACCGATGTCCATTCCTCCTTATAGGATGGATACACCTGAGTTGCAGGAGATCAAGAAGAAGTTGGAGGAGTTAGAGAAAAAGGGTTTCATCCAACCCAGCACTTCTCCTTGGGGTTCTCCTCTCTAGTTTACGAAGAAGGTAGATGGTACCCTTCGGCTTTGTGTGGATTATCAGAAGTTGAACTAGTTGACGGTCAAGAACTGGTATCCCTTGCTAAGGATCTATGACCTCTTTGATCAGCTTCGAGGAGCCCGGGTGTTCTCAAAGATCCATTTGAGGTCCGGTTATCATCAGTTGTGCGTTCGACCATCATATATACCTCTGACGGCCTTCAGGAGCAAGTATGGTCTCTACGAGTATACAGTCATGCTGTTTGGTCTCACAAACGTGCCTGTAGTTTTCATGGCTCTGATGAACTGAGTGTTCCATCCTTACTTGGACTCCTTCGTCGTGGTCTTCATGGATGATATCTTGGTGTACTCTCACACTCGACACGACCATGTCACACATCTTAAGATCGTTCTGAGTACACTGAGAAAGCATCGGCTCTATGCTAAACTCTCAAAGTGCCACTTTTGGACGGACTATATTCACTTCTTGGGTCAAGTCAATCTCAAAGGCAATAGTATATGTGGACCTAGAGAAAGTGAGATTTGTAGTCTCATGGGAGAATCCAAAGAACGTTTTTGAGGTATGGAGTTTCCTAGGGCTGGATGGATACTACAGAAGCTTCATTCAGGACTTTTCACGCCTAGAATCACCTTTGATAGGTCTGACCAAGAAGGGGCGAATTTCTTATGGTCAGAATCTTGCGAGTTATCCATTCAGGAGATGAAGGGAAGGCTGACGTCAGCACCGACACTAGTCTTGCCAGATCCATGCAAGAGCTACACTGTTTATTGTGATGCTTCAGGTATCGAACTAGGCATTGTGCTTATGCAGGGAGATGGATTCGTTGCGTACGGGTCTCGGCAGTTGAGGTCACATGAGAGGAACTACCCGACACACGATCTAGAGTTAGTGGCTATGGTTCATGCCTTACGCTGTTGGAGACACTATCTTCTAGGAGAGCACTTTGTGGTCTTCACCGACCACAAGAGTCTCAAGTATATCTTCACTCAGCAGGATCTGAATCTGAGGCAACGCAGGTGGTTCGAGGATCTTCAGTCTTTTGATTTCGAGCTTTCCTATACGCCAGGAAAGGGCAATGCAGTGGCAGATGCGTTGAGAAGGATAACTCGGATTCAGGTGGTTCGGGAGGACAGAAGTTAGTGGAAGCTGATGGATTTGTACTATGAGATGCATCTGGAGGTGCACGATAGACAGGGACAGAATTTTATATCTTCTGTAGTTGTTACCTCTACATTACTTGATCGGGTACGGATGAGGCAGCTATCAGACTCAGAAGGCTTAGTCCTTCAGGAGAGCATGTTAGGAGAGGACCCTCTTCCTAGATGGACAGTGGGCGAGGATGAGATCTTGAATTTCCAAGGACGTGTATGGGTGCCAACAGACATACGAGAGGAGCTGATGTGGGATTTTCAATCCTCAGTTTGGGCAGTTCATCCTGGCATCACCAAGATGTATCAGGATCTTCATCGCTAGTATTGGTGGCCAAGTATGAAGAGAGATGTTGCTGGTTGCATCATGAGATATTCTACTTGTCAGCAGGTGAAGGCGGAGCATCAACGACCAACAAGACTTTTACAACAGTTACCCATTCCGGAGTGGAAGAGGAATGATGTAGTGATGGAATTTGTGACCGGATTGCCGAGGTCGCCTCAAGGGAACGATATTGTTTGGGTTTTCATCGAAATCCTTACGAAGGTTGCTCACTTCTTTCCGATCAAGGATAACTTCAGTGTTGATGATCTGGGATGACTTTACATCTGAGAGATTGTGCATCTGCATGGAGTTCCACACTCCATTGTTTCAAATAGGGATGGGCTCTTAACCTCTCGGTTCTGGCAGGGATTTCAGAAGGCTTTAGGTACCCAGGTACTTTTTAGTACGGCATACCATCCCCAGACTGATTTTCAGTCCGAGTGCATGATCCAGGTGCTTGAGGATATGCTCCGAGCTTGAATCCTAGACTTTGGTGGTTCTTGGGAGAAGCATATCCCTCTGTTGGAGTTCGTCTACAAGAACAGTTTCTAGGTGATCATTCAGATGGAACCTTTTGAGGCCTTGTACGGTATGCCATGCTGATCACCCTTATGCTGGATGGAGGTAGGAGAAGCATCTTTGCTGGGACCTCGTCTTGTTTAGGAGACTTCAGAGCAGATAGAGCTGATTCGGAAGAGGATGGCTACAGCACAGTCTCAGAAGAAGTCTTATGCTGATCAGCGGAGACAACCTCTGAAATTAGAGGTTGGGGATCATATTTTCTTATGTGTCGGACCGAGGTTGGGACACAAGAGGATTCGGAGGCAGGGTAAGCTTTCACCGTGGTACGTCGGTCTGTTTGAGGTTTTGGAGAGAGTTGGGCCGGTCGCCTATCAGTTGCAGTTACCCTAGAGGTACTGGGCCATGCACGATGTCTTCCACATCTCTCATCTCCGACGTTACTTTTAAGACATGTGTCATGTCTTTCAGCCTGAGGAGGTTGAGCTTGAAGCAGATGCATTGTTTGAGGAGCATCCCATCCAGATTGTCGATCGCAGTACGAAGTTTCTCCATGGGCAGTCTGTCCCTCTTTTATGGGTGCTATGGTAGCATGGGTCAGTACAGGATGAGAGCTGGGAGAGGGAGGCTGATGTACGATCGCAGTGGCCGGAGCTGTTTGGGGTTTCTCCTTCTCCACCTCATTAGGAAAATTTGGGGACAAATTTCTTTAAGAGGGGAAGTTTGTAAGAACTCGGATCTTCATTCAGGTATTTTTTTCCTTTTTCTGGAGTTTTTAAGAAAAAAATGGAGTTTCTGGAAAATTTTGAATTACACGCCGTGTAATCTTTTCTCGCTCGAAGCCGTGTGATGGCCATGTCCGGGCCACACACACGGTGTTTAGGGGTGACGTGGAGGCCGTTTTTGGCAGATTACAGAAAGACCTAGTACACGCTGTTTACTCTAAAAGTACACTCCGTGTACTTTATTTTTTTTCATTAAACGGACCGGGGTAGCGCCTGACGCACAAAAACGTCTTCTTTTAGGTCTCGTTCGTCCAAGAGCACCGAGGATCCACGAATCTTTGACGAGCCCCCACCTATTCGTCCATTCTCCGATTCGATCACTGTGGATTGCATTGGAATCACAACGGTGAGTTATTCCTTCTTCTTGAGCCTTGCTTTCCAATTCCTCCTCCTTCTCAAGTTGTCGTGGTTTATGTGTTTCGGACATCTTCTCATATCTACGACATTCCAAGGAGGATCTGTCGTCTTTGTTCACGTATATCGATCTCCTAGGATTGAGGTAGGTGGTTTGTGACTTTCTGTATAAAGTCTTTGGATATTTTGTGAAAATTCCAAAAATACCCCTAAACGGGGTATTGCGTGTTTCCTGTTTTTCCCTATTGTTTGCCTGCTTTACTTTATTTCTTAAGTAGAGGTGATTGCTTGTAAATTTGGATAATTTATATTGTGTTCTTGTGCCTTTACTTGCATGTCTTGCTTATTAGGCGTTTTTCCAGTTGCCATGCCTAGTTGTAGGATAGTGGAACTATTATACTGTTTTGATGTTGTGCCTTAGAATGATATCCAGGTAGTTCTTGAGGTTTACTTGGGCGATATACGCACGTTGAGCATGTTAATTTCACACAGGACTGTGAGAACCTAGTATAGTAGACCATAGAGAGAATAGACGTAAGGGCTTCTCCAGAGTGTCTTTTAATATGATGTGAGACCTTAGGGGGAATTGATGATGAGTGCTTACTCAGAGAGTCTATGGTTCCTCAACACAGGCCACAGGGGGAATGAGACATTGAGTGATTCCCCAGAGAGCCTTTAGCACGATACGAGACTATAGGGGGAATTGACGGTGAGTGCTTCCTCAGAAAGTCTACTCTTAGCTAAACTAGAGGGGTGAGACTATGTGTGCCTCCTAGAGGGTTTCTAGTACTCGTAGGTTGAAATATAGGGGTTAGGCTGTGAGAGCTACCGAGAGGGTTACCTATTTTTCTTCTTGTTGTTGGTTGTTTACTTGTGTACTTTATGTTCTAGAACTGTGGATTGTAGCTGTTGTGTGATTTTCTGTTTACTGTTTCCTTCACTTTTACTTGCCTTGTATTCATTGACTGTTAGGCACAAATCTTTGGGTGATTGGCTACGGGGATTGTATCTCACACCCTGTTTGGGCCATGATTTTGGGCCCAAGAAGACTTTTTTGTTTCAGGTATAGATAAGGGAAAGCACCCTTCGACTTCCGGTGATTGATTTCTTGGAGCTGGAGAGCAAGGGACCAAGCTTAGGCTTGTGATGCTGTTGGGTTGTTGTTGCTTTAGTACTATGTGTTCAGTTGTATTTCAGCACGATGTTGTGTTTTCTGTTTTCCTTAGATATTGTATCTGCTGCATCATTATCATCATTGCTATATATTTATTCTTCCATTGTATGGTTCCAGTTATGTATATTATTACTGCTTCCTTTATTGAATGTTGTTTTCCTTACCTTGTATACCTTACCAAATGAGGTCATAGTTTTCCCAATAACTTACCAAGGCCCTCGCTTCTAGTCATCAGCCTCTGGTGTTTGGGGAAATGTGCTTGAAGTCATGTGGCGAACCGGGCACGGGGCACCAGTGGAGGGGCTCCGGATCTGGGACGTTACAACACTATATCAAGATTTTTTTAGACTCTTTTGAGAAAAAATTACTTGAAATATTCCATTATTGTTTAAAAGTAAAGATTAAAAAAGAAACATTTGGTGGATAGGGTGAAATATCCACAAATATTCTATAATCGGTACACACTGATGTGTGTAGACCATTTCCAGTAGAAGTTAGAGGTGTAAATTCTTACTACCTTACCTTACTGACAAGGTGAGTTCAATGAAGAGTCATAAAAATATTCCATTATCATATTTGTGATATTAATTACACATTGAAATATATATACTAAAATATATACTGAAAATAGAGACAAAAAATATTCTATTCGAGTTATAGAGTATAAAGAAACTTTTTTATCACATACTCATGTGTGGGAATGTGAGGCATTTGTTAACACTATATCAGAAAAAAAACAAGCACCCTAGGGAATTAAGTTTATCTTTATAGGATATCTCATGGAAACTAAGGGATAATATATATAAAACCACTCAGATTAGAAGGTGAACGTCACAAGATAATCCATTTTTCTTGAGAGGGAGCATATCCTCAAGAAGGATAGTGGGATAAAGATTGATATTGATTAAGTTGATTCTAAATATACACAGGAGTTGGTCAAAAAAATTCCATAGGTCCCTATGTAATATGTTGTTCCTAAAATAAAAGTACTATGCAGGAGCACCAAAGAGGTTAGAGAAGTAAAAAGATTTGTTTTTCTAGTAAATGATTATGGTAACTCATTGTTGATTAACAATGATGATATTCTTTCCTATAAGGAGTAAATAGAGATATTAAAAGTTTCAATATGGTAAGAGGCCATGAATTATGAGATGGATTCTATATATCAAAACCAATTTGGGTTCTAGTCGATCCACCAGTTGATGTAAATCCTGTTAGATGAAAATTGGTATTCAAGAGAAAACCAAACATGGAAGGTAAAGTGAATACCTATAAATCATAACCAGTGCCTAAAGGGTTTAAATATCATCAATTAATTGTCTTATAAAAAACATTTTCTATAGTATAATATCTAAATCTATCAAAATTATAATTACTATCACATTTTTACATGACCATAAAATTTGGTAGATGGATATAGAAATAGCCTTTCTTAATGATAACTTTCAGGAAGATGCATATATGACACAACTGTAGGGGTTTGTGACTCTAGGTAATGCCAAAAAGTTATGAAAGTTACGTAGATCCATTTATAGATTGAATAAATCATCCACATCATGGAATATTTGGTTCAATAAGGCTATAAAATAATTTGTTTTCATTAATAATGAATGATAGCCATGTGTTTATAAACAATTTAATGGGAATGTGATCATTGTTCTAATAGTATATTTCAATAACATATTTCTTATTGGAAATTACATACAAGTCTTACAACTAGTTAAGGACTGGTTGAAATAGTGATCCTCCATAAAGGAATTAGGTAAATCAACCTACATATTTATCATCATGATCATTCATGATAGATCCAAGAGGTTTCTTGGACTAAGTCAAAGTACATACATAAACTAGATACTAAACTGATTTACTATGGAACAATTCAAGAGGGTATTAGTTCCAACGTGATATAGAATACATATCTCTAATAAAATATATCCTCACACATAATAGGAGAGGGAGATAATGAGTAATATCACATATGATTAAACATTAGGATCAATCATGTATTCCATGTTATGTATTAGGATTTATGTTACCGATACATTGATCATGGTAGACAGATATCAAACTAATCCAGGTGAACAATATTGATCTACTGTTAAAATTATCCTTAAGTATCTAAGGTGAAATAAGGATATGATATTGCTATATGGAGGTAATGATAAGTTAATTATCTGGGGTTATATAGATTCTAGATTTTATGTAGATCATAATGATCTAAAGTCGCAGGTAAGATATGTATTTTGTCACAATAGAGGAGCTATGAGCTGGAAGAGTTCAAAGCAACCAATTGTTGCTAATTATATAGTGGAGTATGAATATATAATAGATTTAGATGTATCCAAAGGATCTATTTGTATAAAAAAAAATCAAGATCTTGATGTGGTGCTTAAAAGTAACAACCCTATCACATTATATTATGATAATAATATAGAGGTGGATCTTGCAAAGGAGACAAGGTCACACCAATGGAAAAATCACATACTCCAAAAGTATCACTTATTATGGAATTTTTAATAGGGGTGAAGTTATGGTGAGCATATTTTCCATATAATATAATTTGTTATACCCATTTACTAATTCATCGTCTTAGAAGAATCATGATTATCATGTGAGATAAAATAGACTGAAGGTGGATAACAGTTGGCTCTAGTGAAAGTGGGATTCTGTTGGTGTTAGTTCACTAAAACTAACTTATATATACTTTATGATTAAATTTATTTATTATTTTAAATATTAATAAACATTTTATTACATAATTATTACTCTTATTCATGAAATTGTATTTGAAAGTTTCCTAAGAGTAACCACCATACTGAAAGGTCATAATGGTTCCTTACTATGATGAGAAACTTGAAATGGAAAAATAGTATTATTAAATATATTTTATATATCTATATGATATCATTTGATGGGATATAAATGGTATAGGCTATCAATGTGGGATAATTATAGTACTTTGAGTCACTTTTTCATGGTGCACACCCTTGGTAATTTCTAGTGAAGGAGATCATGAGAACATGACTCGCCAGTAGGAAATCTACATTTATGTATTCTATTGGATGTTACAATCTATGAATATGAGTAATAGTCCTTATAATTTAATATTATTATTAATGAATATCATGATTCACATACTTTGATGCATTTATGAAAACTATGATGACATATTCTCGTAGTGAAGTAAGATACATTGGGTGCATCATGATTGATATTGCATTAATAAATAAGGTGAGAAATGATTTTTTAACTTCTATTCTTTAATTAAATTTGATATATAAAACCTTCTGATGGGAATGTAGTTGCCTAAATAAATTTATTAACATGGTTTTTTTTTGTAAGATTCATTTTTAGTGTGTCAAAGAAAGAGACATTGAGAATATAGGTTGATGACACCAGTGTAAGATCTTGTCTTTTTATAGGTATGTCCCTCTTTGAGTTTTTCATTTGAGCCTTGGTGTCTAAGTATTTTTTGGATATAGAGATAATTTTTTGGGAAAAAAGAACTAAAGTTCTAGGATATTTTTTTTTTGAATTATTGGATTCCAGGTCAACATTTTAAATGGGTTTATGAGGATTTTACATGCTTTGGAATTCTTTAGAGGTGGTTCAGATCCTTTTTTTAGAAACTGGAGTGAAACTATCTCAAGAGAATTTACATGTTAGGTGCATGTTACATGACATGTAACTACTTACAAACACATATTGTGAACTATTATAGGGCATGAAATGATTACACCTCATGTAAACCATTCATGTCATGCAATAGTTCATAAGGATAAATATTAACCCAAGGTGATGAGTTTTTTGGTGTATCCCTCTAAAAAAATACATGACGTGTAATAGAGTTACACGCTATGTAATATCATGACCAATAGTTTTAAACAGTTTTATACATGATATTCTTCTCACTCCTTTGGTGTAGCTTCCTCCTCTTGACATAGGATAGTTTTCCAGGCAATTTTGGAAGCCTTTCCTCCATTCCAGACTTCCCGTTTGTGTGATTCATCCCTGGTAAGTCTTTAGCTTGGGGTTTTCTCCTCCTATTCTATTTTTTTCCATTATGTTAGCGTAATATTTGGACCGAATTTGGTTGTGATATTGACCTAGGTTGTTTTAGGTTCTTCTTGGGATCTTCTTCACTTTCTTCCTCATTGGCATTTCCCTTTGGAAGCGTTATGTTAATCACTAGTTAAAGGTAGGGAGTTTAAACCTAACCCTATGGTTTGTTTAATTACAAGTATATGTAATTATGTGATTTTGATAACCTAATGCACTCTAATTAATATATTTATTGATAAATGGTGAATCATGGATTTAAAAATTTGTTAGATCCATTTAGATTCGATTGTTAATGTGACCTAGCTTTTGGGATACCCATTAGGTGAGAAAACCCTTTATTAAAATTGAATTGACTAATGGATTAAAGTGTGTTTAGAATGACATAATACCTTAGGTGATTACTTGATATATAATACTTAGGTATGGATTTTTATTGATATTGATGTTGATAAATTGAGATATCAATGACAGTGTAATCAAAAGGATAAATGGAAATTTTCATAATTAACCATTGTAGATTATGATGTGATATTGTGATATCCTTACTGTTATGACTTGTTGTGTCATCATGATGAAATTATTATATACCAGGCTATTCTCTAATACATGTTGAATTTCTTATATACTAAGCTATTCTCTAATACTTTCTGAAATTCTTATATATTGGGATATGAAATGAGAGATGCTGAAATGATTATATACCAGGCTATACCCTAACACATGATGAAATGATTATATAGTGGGCTATGATCAGTGAAACATGATAAAATTATTATCTAACGGTCTTGGGCCACATTTTTTTTTAATTTTTCCATGGATATATGGTTATGGTTTACATGGTTATGATAAATTCTCAGAGACATTCTGACATGGTGCCGAAGCAGGTTGATTGTTATATTGTATTAATTGGTCAATTAATATACCTATTTATCAATTATTGAATGTAATTATTATCAGGATAGTTATGTTTATACATGGCGGTGTTAACCTACTAAGTTTTAATCACACCCTATTTAGGACACTATTTGGTACTCAAGAAGATTTCATGGATGTAGGATCAAATAAGGGAAAGAGACCTTACTGTTGAGTTTTTGCTTGATGGATGGACTAGAGTTTGGAGATAGGACTGATATGGGGCTCAATACCGAATACTTTTAAAACTTTATTTGTGTCTTTTAGTCTTTTATTCTCTTTTACTTCAAGCATGACATTTAGTTAGATCTCATCTTATCATTACATGATTCTTTACTATTGGTTTATTTGTTCCTCCTTTTATTTCCCAATGGTATGAGATATTATTTCTGCTTGTCTATTACTCTAATGTTATTATTTATTTTCTTTATTTCTATTTATATGTAACTCCACACTAGGTGTTATAGTCTTCCCACTATACTTATCACACCCTCGTTGCTAGTTGGCAGCCTCTGGAATATGTGGACGTGCGCTTGAGGTCTCATAACCAACCCTTTCTTGCCACATGATAGAGTGTCGGATTGGGGGACATTACCAAGTGGTATCAAAGGATATGGTTGTTAATTTCTATTGAATTTCTATTTGGGAAAGGTAGAAAGTAGATTAGGATGTATCAGGACTTGGTAATTAGCTTGTGCATGAGAGTAGCTAATCCAATTATGGAGGAAAATTCGAGTGTCCCGAGATGGGATTACAGTTTATACTATTCTATTGTTACAATTGATTTTATTTCACATTGGGTGATTCATATGTTGTATGAGGTTATTATTTCATGATTTTATTTTTTCTTGATATTTATACTCATGTAATGGTAAGGTGTGAGATGAGTATGCATGCATCGTGATAGGTACATAGACATATATATTAACATGAATTGTTCATGACTCGTACATAATTATTATATGTGATATATAATTTCCAATATAAAATGTGATATGGGATACTTGTTGTATATGATAAATGAAATAAATGGATAGATATGTCATGATAAAACACTTGTAAACCATGTTTATAGAGACTAGGAGTTAGTGGTTCACTATTTTTGTCACCTATTGAGGTTTACCCTGTTGTTATAGCAAGTGTTCTAAGAACTATGTTTTTATTTTAGAGAAAATTCATCCTCATCATCTTCGAGTTGAGCGTCAAGAGAGTATAAATAGAAACACTACTAACATAACTAAACCAGAGCTTCCTATAGATCATGGGTATAATGTGTGTGTTCATCTTCATGAAATCTTCCTTAGGGTTATGCGATCCATGGAAAGGGAGACTGTTCGTACTGTGCCTTTGATACCTGAGTTAATAAGAGAGTTCTAGCTACAACATATGCCTATATTCATTGGGGAGGGAGGACCCCTAGTAGCTAAGTTCTGGACTGATTCAATCTAGAATATGTTTAAGAATATTGAGACTCCCACAGATTGGAGGGTGAAGCTTACTGTATATATTCTTCATGGACCAGCCAAGAATTGGTGGGACATTTTGAAGAAGGATGGGAAAAAAGAGTAGTTATCTTTGAAGGACTTCAAGATGAAGTTCTTGAGCCAATTCTATCCTACTTTTTGGAGTGATGAGATGGATTGTGAGTTTATAGACCTAACACAGGAGGGAATGTTAGTAAAATACTATAACAGATGCTTCGTTGAACTTCAGTTCTTTGCACCATCTCTAGTAGATGATGATATATTTAGGGAGATATGTTTTCAGGGTGGTCTTTGCTATGATATTGAGTCACAGTTGAAATTTTTCCATCTGATCAGTTCTGAGGATGTGATGAATTAGACACTCATCATGGAAGGTAATCTGAGAGAGACCTTGGGAAGCAACCAAACTATTTAACCACGGTGAACTGAGAGCTCTTCTTTTGGTGGACAGATATGACGCTATGATAGTTTTCTATAAAGAAACAATAAGTAGAGCTGTCAAGGTAGTGGGAATCCATATTAGGATCATATTACATTACAGTTCTATAATTATGGGAATTTGGACCACAAGAGGATTTTGTGTACATACCCCTCTTTGGAGTGTCGTGATTACAATATAATAGGTCACCTACAAAGGATTTATAGGGGAATACGTTAGAAGAGTAGTGGAAGGGGATCAGGAAAGGTACCAAAGTCTAGGAAGGACTCAACTACTACCCAACAAAAATGTAGTTGGAGTTTCATAGGACATTCTGGTAGAGGTAGGGGGAGTGGTACCCCAATGCAGTAACAAAAGTACCAGACAGAGGGAACAATATAGGGGATTCATACTAGAGTCCAGAAAAGTGGGGATAGTCAGTTACATGTTATGTGGACTACTCTGGATAGTGTGGATGTAGGAATGGATATTGTTAGAGGTGAAATTATTGTATCATATACCCTTGATTTCATTTTTTTGATACAAGAGAATCATATTGTTTTTTATATTTCTTTTTTGAAAATACTTTCGACTTGGTGGTGGAGATCTTGGATTGTGATTTAACCTTCGACACACCATTGGGAGTGAAGACAGAGAATATCAAACGATGAAAGGTGTGTTCTCTAGATATTGGTTGTTACCATTTCTTTTGGGAACCATTTTTTCTAGAAATTATAGGATTCAATTTGATTCTTGGTACATATTGACTAGTTCTATACCAGACTCATATTGACTATTACTGGAGGAGAGTTATATTTCTATCTCCATAATTAGGTAGCTATCCTCACTAGGTTGAGTGGGATATTCAGGCCGGTCATGTAGGACCAATTTATTGTATATTGAAATGTCTCATGACTCAAAATAGCCAGTCTTGATACTAGATGATGGTGGGATGAAGCATGATTAATTTTATCAATTGGTAGACCATTTTTAGGATATCTTTCCTTACGAGTTCATAACTTACTTCATGAGAAATTGATCAAGTTCACGATTGATTTGGTGTTAGGATTAGATCTAGTTTCTATCCCGCTTTATATAATGACACCAATATAGTTTAAAGAGTTTAAATTTTAGTTGTAAGATATAAAAAAAAGGATTCATATGGACTAGTACATATTCATGGGGTTCTCTAGTACTTTTCACCAAAAAGGTTTATGGGTATTTATACTTATATATGGATTATTAGATATTGAACTGGATGATGGTTATGAACTGGTATCCCCTTCCTCACATTGACAATCTCTTTGACAAGTTGAGTGGTGATAATATCTTCTCCAAGATTGATTTGATATTAGGATACCATCATTTTAGGGTGAGACTATTGGACATACCTTGAAATTATTTTAGGAGTAGGTATGGCTTGTATGAGTTTGTGGTGATGCTGTTTGAGTTGGAAAATGAATTGGAGGTATTCATGGACTTGATGGATCAGATCTTTCATCATTTTCTGCAATTTTTTGTGGTGTTTTTTTTTTGACAGTATATTAGTTTACTCCCATTTAGTAGACGATCATTCCAAACATCCTGAAATCATCTTGAGTACATTAATAGAGCATCGATGTTTTTCCAAGTTAATCAAATGCAGTTTCTGGATTGATAAAGTACACTTCTTGGGCCATGTCATATCAGAGGCGGGAGTGTTAATAGACCCAGAGAAGGTTACATCCATGGTATCTTAGGAATGACATAATAATGTCTTCGATATTTGGATATTTTTGGGTTTAGTAGGTTATTATCAGTGATCTATCCATAACTTCTTTCATCTGGAAGCACCGATGTCTAGGATGACAAAGAATGGGGTAAAGTTTGTTTGGTCAGAATCTTGTGAGAAATATTTTCAGGAGATGAAAGTCAAGATGATCTGAACACCTATCCCCACTTTACCTATTTTGGGTAAACTATATACCATGTACTATTAATCATATGGAGTTGGACTCAGATTAGTTTTGATACAGAAGGATCAAGTAGTTTCTTTGAATATGGACAGATGAGACCACATGAGAGGAATCACCGTACTCATGATTTAGAGTTGGCTATGTTTGAACATACCCTGAGATATTGGAGAAAATATTTTATGGGAGAGAGGTTTATACATGGACCATAAGAGCCTCAGATACATATTTTATCAGTGAGACCTGAACATTTGGAAAATGAGATGCGTTGAATATCTACAGTCTTTCAACTTTGAGTTGGTTATACATCGGGAAAGAGAAATATTTTTTCTGATGCTTTGAGATGGAAGACATGGATAGAGGTAGTGTGGGAGTCTTGTGTTGAGTGAAGGATGATGAAATTCTTTACATATATGCATATATATGTTCGGGATTATCAAGGATGAGTAACTTTGACATCGACATCTCTTATACCCATACTTTTGGACCAGATCAAGAAATATTAGTTATCTGATCTGAAGAGATTATCTCTTAGAGACAGGTTATAAGATGGGGCGATATCATGAGGATGGACTATTAGAAGTGGCAATTCTATTCTTTTCCATGGGCGAGTATGGGTTCCTATGGGCTTTTGTAAGGATATGATGAGAGAGTTTCGTGATTCTAGATGGGAGGTATATAATGGGTTGAAAAATATGTATCGTGATCAAAGAAGGAGGTGGCAGTCTTTGTGGAAATATGTTTCACTTATCAGTAGGTGAAAGTCGAGCATCATAGACCATCTGGGATTTTGCATCCTTTGTCTATTCCTGAGTGTAAATTGGAGGATGTCACTATGGATTTTGTGACATTATTACCTATTAAAACCTATAATAATGATGTAATATGGGTGATCATGGATCAACTAAAGAAGGTACATCACTTCTTTCCTACCAGGGAGACCTTTATCATCAATGATCTTGGTAATCTTTATGTTTGCAAGATAGTTCAACTTTACGGTGTTATAATGAGTATCTTTTCTAATAGATATCCTAATTCCACATTGTGGTTTTTGGAAGGGTCTTCATAAGGATCTGGCATCATAGGTTATTTTGAGAAAAACATATCATCCTCCAACTGACAGTCAATCTGAGTAGACTATTTGGGTTCTAGAGGATATGTTACAAGCTTGTGTTTTGGATTTCAATGCTTCATGAGAGAATCATATGGAACTTGTGTAGTTTACATACAATAATAGATTCTATGAATCAATCCATATATCACCTTTTGAGTCATTGTATTTTATGTTATGTCGTTCATCTATTTGTTGGTTTAAGGTAGGTACGTCACTGCTTGTTGGGCCTAGTATCATGCAGGAGATGTCTGATCAGGTTTATTTGATCAAGAGGTAGTTGGTAACCATATAGAGTAAGTAAAAATAATTTCTTGACCATCATAGACAACCTCTAGAATTTTAGGTTGGTCATTGTGTTTTCCTTCGGGTGTCACCTAGGTTGGGAAAACTCATTATCAAAAAACATGGAAAGCTAGTTCCCAATTTTTTTGGGTCGTTTGGTTAGTGGATAGAGTCAATCCTATGGAATACTAATTAGAAATTCCAAAATGATATAGTTCCATGCATGATGTTTTTCATGTGTTGTAGCTTTATAAATATTATCCTGATCCTTATCTTGTGGTGGAAATCAAGGACGTAGATCTTTGTGATGATGCATCCTTTGAGAATCATCCAATACAGATTATAGACTATAGTTTGAAGCATCTATAGGGTAGGATTATACCTTTGGTTTGAGTGTATTGGAATCATGGGTGTTTTCAAGAGGATACCGCAAAGAGGGGGTATTATATTTGAGCACAGTGGACAAACTTGTTTTCCAAGACCCTATAGAGATTCTTAGAGAATTCTGGGAAAAGTTGTTATATAGTGAGGAGTTTTTAAGATCCTATATTTTTTCAGGTACGCCCCTCTTTGAGTTTTTTGTTTGAGCCTTGGTAGTTGAGTCTTATTCAGATAAAGAGAGCCTTTATTGGTGAAAATGGCCTAAATTTTAGGGATATATGTTTATTTGAATTAGTGAATTCTGATTAAGTGTGTTAAATGAATTTATGAGGGTTTTCTATGCTTTGGAAGGATTTCGAGGTGGTTCAAGTCCTTTTTGTGGAAACTAGACTGAAAAATGTTTTAAAATCATTTACACACTATGTACATATTACACGATGTGTAACTACCTCTAGAAACATGTCATGAAACTGTACATGGGATTAAATGGTTACACATCGTGTAAATTTTTCATGTCATGTAATAGTCAATTGAGATAAATATTAACCCAAGGTGATGGATTTTTCAGAATATCCCTCTAAAAAGAAATACATGACATGTAAAAGAGTTAAAAATCATGTAATATCATGACCACTAGTTTTAAAAAATGTCCCATGTGATATTTTTACCATTACTTCAGAGAAGATTCCTCCTATCGACCTAGGATGGTTTTCAAGGTGATTTTGGAGTCCTCTCCTATAGCATCCCGCCTTTTTATCACATAAACTTTCATTACATTTTACAAAACTGAGGATCTTTAAGGTTTAGTGTCTTGGAAACCAGGAACTTAAAACATGAAAACATAAAACATTCTTCCTAAACACTTGAAAGGATTCTCCTCATGTTCACCCTAGGTTCATTACTGCATCTCATAACCTGGGGACATACATCAAAAGAAAGGGTGAGCAGAAGGCCCAGTAAGGGAAACAAGAGAAACATTTAACATGTGAACTTGAGATACACCAACTATGTCATGAAAAATAACTTTAAGGCATGAGAAAGAATCATGTGGAATATCATAATAAAAATAACATTTTTTATAACTTGAATATGTGGCTACAACATTTAATATTGACAGTCATTTTGTTTCACCAAGGTCCATCCCCAAGGTGTCATTAAAAATTACCAAGGTTATTCACTAAGGTATCAGTCTAAAAAGTCATCTCTAGAGATTAATTCTTTACCCAATGCATTGGAGAGCTATCTGGGAGCACCCTTGACATGTCTTTATTATCATGTGAGCCACATATATCATCATCAATCATTTCATAAACAACCCATATAGCATAAAATAAATGGGTTTCATTTCATAATCATAACGTTTTAAAAACTGCTTTAAAGACATGATCTTTATGTCACTTTAAACCCACGGAAAGGGAAAGAGGGTTTCACGTATGTAAATCCCAGAATTTAAAATAGAACATTTTAATATATATGTAAATACCCCTATAGAAATAATATCTTTGAGTATTCACTTAATAAAATAAAATATCTTTAGAAAAAAGAGAGAGACATTTTGAGACGAAAATTCTGCAGCATAACGGCTACGTTACAGGGTTTTAGAAAACGTTGAAAAGAGAGGGGACATGGGTCAAACATTCATAAATGACCCATAAAATAGTAGAGGGACAGAATATAAGGGATTTAAGAACATGGTAATGAAATTTGAAAATATACCATATGAAATGAAGAACATGAAAGGAAGACAAAAATAAGATTTTTCTTATGAAAATTCGGCAGCCTAACAGCGTTACATAAACTTCAACCAGAAATGAATTGATGAGATAAAATAGGGTCTCTAATCATATGAAAATAAGAGTCCAGTATGATATATATAGAGATCATACCCCAACATAACAAAAAGGAACTTGAAATAATTGACATGAAAGTAGAACTTCAAAACGAGAAGGGTGAAGAACCACTTAAAAATTCGGTAGCCTAACGGCGCCACTTAAAACTTCAAAATACTGAATTGAAGATATAAAATGGGGTCTCTCATCATATGATCATAAAAGATCAGTATGATAAATTTAGAGATCATACCCCAACATAATAAAAAGTAACTTGAAATACTTTACATGATAATAGATCTTGAAAAATGAGAAGGGAGAAAGAATCCGTTACAAAAATTTCGGCAGCCTAACGGCGCCACTTAAAACTTCATAAAACGAAATAATGAGAGTAAGAGGGGATCTCTCATTATGTGAACATGAAAAGGGAAGTAAGAGGATTATAAAATAACACCCTTTAACATAAGAAAATGGAGCATAAAAGAAATTACATAAAAGAGATTTCTTGAAAAGAAAGAGAGAGATCAGATCCCTTACCTTAAAACATAACTCTTAAAACTCAAAGGTTGGGAACTTGAGGGAATGGGGACATCATGGGAGGACTCCTTGGGAGGTAATGAGACCAGAACTTCGTTGGGGGAGAGTGGGGAGTCGAATGGATGGGAGGATGGCTTGGTATTTATAGGGAAAGTGAGGGGACAAGGCATTAATGGCCAAGGGACACCTCATTAGTGGTTTTGGAAAAACCATGGGCTTTCCCATGGTATTTGCCCATGGTATTGGCCACTTGGGACACCTCATACCTTATATTACTATTCACAAGTCGACCATATTGATTACATACTTAATACATCATTTAATAATGTCATTAAACACCCGTAACTTAAAACCTGTATTTTCACTATTCATCGAAAATTCAACTTTCTCAGAATAATCCCAAAATTTCACCTTAACCAAATATCAACGCTCTGATTAGAAATATGATCTACATTTTATAAAAATAATTTTCTAAATATTTTTAATTTAATTTTTAAATAAAAACACTATTCACCGAAAATTCATTTTTTCAGAAAAAACCCCAAAAATTACCATAGCATAATATCGGTGCTCTGAGTTCAAAAATGAAATCCGTTTTATAAAAATAATTTTCTAAATATTTTTAATTAAATTTTTAATTAAAAAACACTATTCACTCGAAAAAACTAATACTTGAATAATAATTTATGAAACCGTTATTTAACCAATTTATTTAATCACATTACTTAATCAAAGTGCCTAGCTTATTTTAATACTTTCTTTAAGTAAGATTACTAATCCATTTGGTCACATTACTAATCCTAAGAATAAAATCACTATTCATAATTTACTATTCATCAAAAATTAGGTTGACCTCATTAGACTCTAAATTTCGTACTGAACATAATTGTAGAAGACCATTTTTCGAAAATCATTACACATTTTTAATTATTTAAGGTTTACATAACCATTTTTAAAATATCCTTTTTCTAAAATTCATCAAAAATATACATACTATATTTATCCGTTCATTTGAAAATTCATAAACTTCATAGTAAGAAGAAATCAAAATTTTTATTTAAAATAAAGGATTACACAAGGCAGTTACGGTCTCCTTACATAGCCCCTTATCACACCAGCATAGGACCTAAGTGTGAGGTGTGCTAAGGTGAGAGAATCCGAGGGAGGCTCGGCCAACATCGCACGAGTAGTAATTTCTATCAGTTTGAACTTCTCACGAAGGCGATCCCATTCTAGCTTCATATGATGAAGTTCAGCTTGGGTTTGGTCCAGAGCAAAGCCCAGTGGTGCTATCTCCTTCCCAAGTTCTGTTAGATGGGATTCGATCAGTCCAAGACCACTAGGTGAGGCCATCTAATCTTCTTTCTATATTAATTAACCAAGATTACTTGTATTTTAGAGACAATAATCGAAACGTTTAATTTACGGTGGTCATATTGACCAATGGTCAAATAACGGTCAAACCCCAACAGTCTCATTTTAATTATACTTATGTTATCAAATGAAACATTTTTGTTGAGTACAAAAATAAAATAAAATAACATATAAAATTAGGAAACAAGATTTATTCAAAATTTCAGGTCGTTACATATCCTCCATTCAGGATGTCTCGTTTGTGTTATCGATCCTTGGTAAGTATTTGGATTTGGTTTTTCCCTCCTCTTTCATTATTCTCCATTAGGGTGGTGGAAGCTTTGGATTGTTTTTGTTGTGATCTTGGACTGGGTTGTTTTAGGTTCTTCTTGTAATCTTCTACACCTTCTTTCTCATTGGTGTTACCCTATGGAAGCATCACATTAATCACTGGTTAAAGTTAAGGAGTCTAAACCTAAACCTATAGTCAGTTTAATTGAAAGTATATGAAATATTGTGATTCCACTGACCAACTATGTGCTATAAATAATCTATTCATTGATAATTGGTGAATCATGGACTGAAAATAGTTTGGATCCCTTTGGATTTAATTATTTATATGACCTGGATTTTGGGATACCTTTTGGGTGAGAAAACCCTTGATTAAAATTGAATTGGATAATGTATAAAAGTGTATTTAACATGACATTAAACCTTAGGTGATTTCTTTATATAGAATACTTGGGTATGAATTATTTATTGAGATGGTTGTTGATAAATTGAGATATCAATAAAAGTTTAATTGAATGATAAATGATAATTTTCATAATTAACCATTGTGGATTATGATGTTATATTGTTATATCCTCATTGTTATCACTTGTTGTGTTATGATGAAATGATTATATACCAGGCTATGCCCTGATACATGCTAAAATTATTATATACTAGGCTATGCCCTTATACATGCTAAAATTATTATATACCGAGCTATGCCCTGACACATGCTGAAAGGCTTATATACCAAGCTATGTGTTGATACATACTGAAATTCTTATATAGCAGGATGTGTCTAGTGACATATGATAAAATGCTTATATAATGGTCTTGGACCATATTCATGTGATTTTTCCATGGATATACGGTTATGGTTGGCATGGTTCTGATACATGCTTAGAGACATTCCAGTATGGTGAAGAAGTAGGTTGATTGTTATACTGTATTAATTGGTTAATTAATACACCTGTTTATCACTTATTTCATACTCTTATTATCAAGTTTTTTATGTTTAGACATGGTGGTGTCGACTCATTGAGTTTTACTCACTCCTTATTCATGCCTTAATCTGGTATCCAAGTATATTTTGTGGATGTAGGATTGGACAAGGGAAAGAGACCTTGTTGTTGATTGTTTACTTGCTAGATGGGATGATGTTTGGAGATGGGATCAACATAGGGCTTTCTACTGGGGAATTTTGAGTCATTATTTTATTCTTCTAGTATTTTATTTTGTACTACTTCCATCGTGACATTTAGTTACATCTCAACTTGTCATTACATGATTCATCACTATTGGTTTATTTGTTCCTCCTTTTACTTCCCAGAGGTATGGGATATTGTTTTTACTTTTCTATTAATTTGATGATATTATTTATATTGTTTATTTCTACTTCTATGTAACTACATACCAGGGGGTATATTCTCTTCACTAGACTGATCACACCCCTAGCTGCTAGTCAGAAACCTTTAGCATACAGGGAGTCTCGCTTGAGGTCTGGTAACCATCCCTTTCTGGCCACATGAGATTGTGCCAGATTGGGGGACATTACTCCAACATTCAACTTGATTAATTATAGATATCATGATAAAAAGATTATATTATATAATGATCATTCATATAAGTTTTTTATATCATTACAACATTTAATTCTTTCTTTATGGGTGTATTAGTGTATATTTAGATGCTAACATTGAAATTTAGGTGGATCCACCTAATTCTATTAAAAAAGAGGTCTAAAAGGCCACACACTAAGTATATTTGGAATTTAGTTAAATTCTATTATGAATTTAATAAGTTAAAAAAATTATTCTCACTTTGTTGTTTAATAATTATTCTAGGATGTTTCATCATTAATATTTAATCATGAGTTATTTAGAAGAATAAATATGTGAATTAAATAATAAAAAATATTTTTTCACAAGATTTAGTGAATATAATATTCATTATATTTATCATAGAATAATTTGTTAATATTTATTTATTAAATAAATAGTCATTATTCAAGGTTTAGTAAATGATAAAAAGGATAGAAAAAACAAATTTAATGGTCTGGTTAGAAATGATATATTAAATATCATTTAAATAAATATAAGTTAATTTACTTAAAAAATGAAATTTATATATCCACATGTATTGCCCATGTTAATCAAATAATAATATTATTTATATTATTATTAGACATGGTGTTTTCTAAGGAATTGTGAATTAAATAAGGGTCAATATTTAATTACAAACCCTAGCCTATCTTTATAAGTATCCAGTTATATCACTTTCCAGGGTTAATTTATTTTTATGCATAATAAACCTAGTGAGAATTATTTCAAGCTCAAGAGAGAATAATATAATGAATTCTCTCAAGAACTAGAGTTATCATCCTCCTCCATTTTATCAATCCTTCAAGAGAACCTAAATAATCTTTCATCCATGAAGTGATTCTTACTACGATCAATGAAAAATCATTTTAGTGTTCAAGATCAACCCTTCTAGAGCCCAATGATTCAAAAATGATGTATCGTGATTTTAAAGAACATGCAGATCACTTATAGATGGATTATTTCCTTGTATCCTATGACAAATTGACATTACGATTATAATGGTCAACTAAATCATCAATGAAGAAAAAATTTCCAGACAAGGTAATTGGAAATATATCAATAAATTAATTATAATTTATATGTGATGATCCTTCCTTATGGTTACAGTGTTCATAAATAAATTAAAATTTTATTTAATTCCATCAATCATGAATCTAATTTTCATGTACAAATCAAATTATTCATTGATTATGAAAAATACATGAGTTTTCTATGCTATCTAGTCACTTTCATTGCACCCAAGACCTTCACCAGGGGCATAGTCATTCCCTAATTGGAAATAAGTAATTGATCATCTGAAATACTGAGAACAAACTCAATATATTGATAAATACACATAATCTATAAAAACATGGGTAAGACACTCCACTCCGAAGAAAACATATCATACAGAAAATCAGGGGAGCATTCACACCTTATCAGGAAACTAAGTGTCATCATCAATAAACTCAGGGGTGTTCCCACTCCATACCTAAAAAAAGTATCATCCGAAACTCAAGGGAAGACTCTCCTTTTCAGAAAACACATAGATCATTCAGAACTTAGGGGAAGACTTTCCCAACCAGAAAACATATACAAATCATCTAGAACATGGGGCACACACCCTGTCCGTACCCAAAAACATCAATCAAATCACAAATCTTCCTCACGTAGGTTTAACTCATACCTATACCCATAAAATATATCTTATAATTTTATCTTAGTAATTAAACCCATCATGATCACTAAATCTATTCTAGACACACACTATCGAATATCAGGTTCTAAGGTGACACCTGAGATCGATGACACCTGCCTCCCCACACAAACCCTCGCTAGAGTTGAAGTAACACTAGGGTACCCACTAAGGTCCCTTAATCCATATGACAACATGGATACCCTACTTAGGTTCCTCTATCTCATCCTCAACTATTGAGACAATCCCATCACCCATAAGGCATAATATCCCTCAAAAATACCATAGTCACATCATGACCTAAACACCATCATAGGAAAACCATACTATCATCACATTGGAAGGATGAATTAAATCCCATCTCACTTCCCATTTTCATAATAGGTTAGTCCTCTCACCCAACCTATAATAAATCTACCCAGGGTATATCTATTAGGTACCCTCATGCTAGTTCATGAGGAACACTCACCCCACCCACTAATCACCTTGACCAAGGCTCTAAGGGATCTCAAATACCTTCGTAGCCTACTCAAGTTAATTATCCCATTCCAATAATCTCCTCTTCAAGGAGGTTTTTAAGGTCACCCATACCAAATCCACTATATTCTACTTATTTTATTTATACCCCTCTAGGTTCTCTATGTTATAGTACACACTTTTATAGTTATTTCCTTGACCATCAGTGGTCGATGAATCAAATTAGTGTCAATGGTCTATCATGGACCAAAGAACTATCATCCTACTCATGAAATTTCAAGAGGAATAATTCATTTTAAATTTAAATATAATCACCCACTTGTGATGAGACCACATATCACATGACACATATCAATGAAAAACTATAGGGGTATGTTCAAGGAACTACCTACCTCATAAAAAGTCATTCCTCCTTAATCCTATCCCAACAACTATCTCCCAAGATCTTCCAATCCTCAATTTACCTCTAGAGGTCCTAAATTAATACAGAACATCCAATTCAATTAATTATAAAATTTTTTAATTAATATTAAAAATTAATTCAAATATAAATAATTACCTAAAACTTATCAAGCAATATACTCTTTCCAAAACCTTTAGAAATGGGGTGTGATCCACTCTCGACACACACCCAAGACTAGTACACACAAAACCCCAAATAAATCACCTTAATCAATGGATAATTAAATCCAATTTCTCTAAAAATCCAAGAAAATTTCATGGGATGACATAGCTTCATCATAATATATACAATAATATGTGTTCATCATCTCAGGACATCCTTAAGACATGCCGAGAAAAATCCCCATCATATTAGAATGATTACACTATTCTTTTATGTAATCTTCTCAAGAAGACTAACTAGAATAACCCCAAATTAGCAGTCATTTAAGGTGGAGAATAAATGAGTAATATAGGGGCTAAAATCACCTCAAACCACCATAAAATCACACTGAAATCCACCCAAAACCATGGGGGATTGAATGAAAATAATTAGGAGAGGGCCCTTGGCTCTGTCATGCGTAGGGGAGAAGAAGGATGGGGTAGAGGCCTAAAATCACAATGGGGAAATGGTGTTTTTCTCATTTTTAAAGATTTATAGGAATCCACATGGTATGGAAACACATTTTTCTAAACTGTGTGTAAACTATGAAACCTTCAATATCCAACGGTACACAATTCACAAGGTTTAGCCACATGAGTTACTAAACCATGAACCAAATTTGTAGTTAGCACAATCCCACTTGTACCCCCTCCCATGGATTGGACAAATAACTTTGAAAATCATAAACAAACTATCTTGATCCATATAAAAACCAAATTGCAGGTTTTTGTGGTTTTTTTACAACCATGCAAAAAACCATGAACCAACACCCTAAGAAAAACCAATCCACATGGTTTACGCTCATTATTTACCTTAACTGTTTTGTAACTGTGTGTTAAGGTAAAAATATTTCCAAAATGTTAAACTTCAACCTAAAGCTCATGATACTTACCTGATCACCTGAAACACCTCCCGAGCCTTGATCTATATAAAAAAACACCTTGAGATACTCCAACTCATAGAATTCCGATATGAATCCCTATTCTCAAAAGAAACCTTTCTCTAGAGTCAAAAATTTAAATGTACCCTTAATTACACAACTCATTATGATGAGGGTCATTAAAAACTCCCCACCACAATACTTTTTATCCCTAACAAGTCTTAATTATCCTTTATCCATAAATCTTGACCTACCCTGATTGTCAATACATGATCAAATTATTGTGCCATATCCACAAATTCCAAATGAAATTATTCTTTGAAACTCCAAATCAAGGAACACTATTCAACAAAAACTGAGTCACCTTCTCATAATTATCACCAATATAAATAAAACACTCAATGACCCTAGTCTATCTCGAGACACCAATTTGTCATAAATTAATTCGTTCCCCGGTTTAGGTTTCTTCTCACCTTAAATATCTACCCATAAATGATGATCCCGAGCTATAGTGATCTCCACTATTAAGATTTATTTCTGAAAACTATTCCTTAGTGGTCCAATTAAATGCTTGGTATAGTTTCCATTTTACCATACCCAATAAATGGTAGAATACAAGTTAGAATCCCAACATCTGACCTTTCCCAAAAATGATCGACCACACTCATTGATACACTATCTTACCACCTGATCATGATTCTTTAATTCCTGAAGGAATCCTGATATCATCCAAACACCCACAATGAAGTCTAAACCTAAAAAATAGTGTAATGTTATATTTATATCCTCAACCAACTATAATGTCCATCATTCTATCACCTTGAGAATCGACACACCTCAGATCCGACTCACCCTTAGATTACACCAAAATCCATCTGGTGCGCCATTCTAATGAAAACACTTTGTCCAATGAAACATTTTAATCTCAAATACGTTATTTTCTGAGGGAATAGATAAAAATCAATTGAATATACACTAAAATTCTAGTAACTTATTGACCATCTAATGACAGATCTCATCACACTAATGGCTCTACCAATATGGTTTCATACATATATGATCGATAAGACGCTCCCCACCATAGGGGAACCCTTATCGTTTCTCAAATGAACCAAAACAGTTATCTCTATGGCCCATGATTTTTTTATTACCACAAAAAATGACTATATGTTTCCATCCCACTCATACTCGAGTTCCAACATGAAAAATCAATTGATATGCCCTCACTCTCACCAGTAAATTCATCCTTAGCATCTGCAGAAATTTATCCATAATGAGGGTCACACCCTCTAATAACCAATGGTTAATTCCCCACTATATGTATTCCCATGTAACTCTACTCAATATCCAACCCTAAATTATTTCTAACATTACATGCATGTCTCTCCTCCCGATCCACACTCAAACCATCCTGAAAACCCATGTCAAGGAACAAACTTAGACTGGTCATGCCACCATGCCCAATCCATTCCCAATGTCACCTATAATTTATAACAAAAACCTATTTAGCCAATACCATATGAATTTCATCCCAACCATTAGTCATTATACTGCACATGACCATTCATATATCCACAACTCAAAAGTTATAGTGTATACCCAACACGTACCGACTTGATCTCATCCAAACCCAATTGGTGTATGCTCCCATACCACCCAATTGAATAAAAAAAACTCATTCAACTATGAGTTAAATACTATAAATCCTATTCTCACACCCCTAAACCACTAAAAATTATCCTTATGCAAATTGGTTTCATCCATCCTAAATAACCTCAATGCATTTTCCAATAATCCTATGGCATCTCACTCATTCCACAACCAAACACACAATCACTCGCCACCTAGACATTATTCCAAAATCAAAATAATCTAAAAAATACCTAACCATTGTAGATATGACCATCCAAGACCATGATCTACCATCCTATCAATAAGCACACCCAAAATCAATAGGGATAGGAATCCCATAAATATTTCCCTAAAAACCTAACCTTGATACCAAAATCACCCTATGTGCTTTTGATATCAATACCAATTCATAAAATTTACTTTAATAAAACCCATTTGGGTATCCTAATACATGTTTCATATGGAATTCCCATGCCTATACCACATATCAGATAACACCTTCCATGAATCAATCTCAAACACTAATCATCTACCCAAGATTCTAATATCTGAGGCACTCACAAGTCCGGGATAGCCCTTATTTTGGATTACCATTACATATCATAACTCATATCACCAACATAAAGAAAATGACCTACTGATCAATCATAGAACTTAACTCACCAATATCCTAAGATGCATCTCATGGCACTATGATCTCCCATATAGCCTAAAAACCACATCACACATATGTAATAGATCACTTGGAACATCCCTTTTATGTCTCAAATATCACATGAAAACTCACATGTCAAAAAATCCAATCTGGGGTTATCATAAACAAACACACACACACACAGATATATATATATATATATATATATATATATATATATATCAGTCATAACATGCCAATTAATCATCCCAATCTGATCCACTAATGATCACTGGGCATTTTCATAATAGACTACCCCCTTGAGGACCACAGACTCATCTATTGACATATAATAGAACTATCACATGATGATGTATGTCAAGTATATTATAGTCATATAGTTCAGTTAAGTATAATGTCACTAGGAACCTATATGGGAAAACACTATATAGGTAATTTTTTACACTTTAAGTAACCGAACCTACTTTCCTTCCATAATCAATATCATAATTTCCAATAAGGGGTCAATAATCAAGGCGTCTAATTCTTCTACCAACCTACTAAAGGAAACTGCACATACCTTTCATACCGTGTCTCTATATTCATCATCAAGAAATATCCCTTCATAGAATCCACATAACTGATCAGCATAAATATATATATTGTGGTTTAGATGAGTTTAATTCCAATGACAAGTTATATAAGAAACCACCATGTAATTTTTTTTCTTGTATTTATTGATATTAATCCCACACAAGCACACAAATTTCATGTAATTCCTATACACCAAGAATGATACATGTAGATACGCCTCTTTACAATGGGATAAGATCTAAAAACCATAATAATAATCACAAATTCAAACATCATCTTTAAATAAATATCCCAACCATAACAACAAAAACCAATTATAACAATATCATATTCTAGGTAACCTATATGTCCCATCAAAAAAGGTCTTTACAACTTAACAATATGAGGTCCATCATAATCTTTGACACAATACCAAATCACATTTCTACCATCTCCCCAAATAGTAAAATAAAATGAAATGACCTAATATCACTTTTTAATGCCTCGTCCCAGTTCACTCTTCAGTAATTATATTGGAGTTTCATGAAACTTATGGTATGCCTCCCCATATTCCAGAGGATTCCAGATAGAATAGAAGGTCTAGGGTGTTATCATAGGGAAACTATAACATCATATCAGAATGAAAAAACATCAATAAATAACCAAATAACATCCATAACAATAACAATAGTATGAAAAATCTAAAAAATAAGAACCATTCTATAACAAAATTGAATGCGAAATCATAGAGTCATACATCACAACTGGTCACCCAACGGGTTGAATATATTCCCAAAATAAATATAAGAAATAAAATACACAAGATGTTACACCAATATCCTCAAGCCTCACATCATCCAAATCTCCAAACTCTATTCAAACTATCCTACTCAGTCTTGCAACACTAGGCCTCTACCTGACTCGAACCTATGAATAGCAATGTATGATTGGGTACCCAAGTGTTGTGGTCACTTGAGAAGGGTGTGAGTAAAAATTAGTAGGGAACCCCAAATGGGGTCCCTAACATATTCCCATGACATTTCGTTTTGTTTTTTTGTTTCTAACTGATGTATTACTCTTTTTTGTTATAGAGTTCCTATGCTCCAAATTTCCTCCATCCCTCTGAATTTCCTCTGATCCAAAGTTCCTTCATCCCTAAAAAGTTTCTTCATTATTCCTCTATAGTTACTCTAGTCATCCACCATTGTTCCTCCCCCATATTTTCTTCACAGACCCCCCACCTTAACTTCTAAACAAGGGTTTCAGGGCCCCCCATTAGCAAATTGTATCCTATGGTAAAGAAAGAATCTCTAGTGTAAAGGGGTTATAGGTGGTGGTGGGTGGGGTGGGGTGGGGGGTTAGGGTTGGGTGGGGGGAGTAGAGATAACATTGGAGAAAAGGGTTTCCCAAGGGTAATCCAAATAGATTTAACATTGGATAAAAGGGGGGACCAATACACACAGTGTATGTACATGTGATATGATAAGAATAAATAAAACAACGCATAAGTGTAAATAAATAATCCATATAGATTCTTAGGTTCTAACATGATACTAAGGATCAGTCATAATTTCTTTTACCAATGATGGAGTGTCTTCGATCATAAATACATTATCTAGAACCCAAGGGAATACACGCTTCCTACTATGAAGCAAGTAATATCATCTAGAACTATGAGGTGTAGATTCTACCCACCAAGAAACAAATAACTGGTCATTTGGAAGATCAGGGAAAGATTATTCCCATTATAAAACACATATCATCAGGAATCCTGTGGGAAAACATTCCCCACTAAAGAAAACATATCATCCAAAATCTCAAGGGTACTCTCAAACCTTTCTAGGAAACTAAGTATCATAATTTGGAGAATTAGGGGTGTTCCCACAACCTTCTAGGAAATATATATCATCAAGAAATCATGGGTGGAATATCCCTATTTGGAAACAAAGATATTATATAGAACTCATGGGAAGACTCACCCTATCAATAAATACATAAAAATCCTCTAGAAACTAGGGTAACACCTTATTACCTCTAAGAAACATCAATCATGTCATACATAATCTTCAAATTGGTTTTCCTCACACCCAAAACCATTACAATTATCCTAGACTGGCCTCTCAGCAGCACAACCCATCCCAATAACTATAGATATTCTAGGCCCACATCATTGACTCTTGAGTTTTAAGGTGACACGTGATATCAATGAAAATTACCTCCCCAAACTAACAATCACTAATGTCAAAGTAACACCAAGGTACCCACTGTGGTTCCCTTAGTCATTATATATTTCAAACACCCTACTTGAGTTCCTCTATATTATCCTCAACTCTCAATACAAGACCATCACTTAAAGGGAATGAAATACCAAAACACTACTATAATAACATCATGGACTAAATGGACACATATAAAAAACATGCCATCATCACATTGTAGGGATGCATTAAATCCCATCTCACTTACTAAGGTCATCTTAGGTCAGTCCTCTCACCCAACCTATCATAAATATACCCATGGTATATCCACTAGGAACCTTTATTCTAGTGGGGGAGGAACACTTTCTACATTATATAGTCACCCAACCTAAGGATCTAAGGCATCTCGAATCCCATCACAGACTACTTAGGATAATCATTCGAGTCCAACACTCTCCTATACAAGGATGTGTCTAAGGGAACCCATACTGGAGCCACTAAGTTACAATTATTTTATTCATACCCCTTTAATGTCTCTATATTATAAGGCACACTTTTAAAGTCAATCCATCAACCTTTGTCAACTGATCCATCACATTAGTGTTAAGGGTTTATCATTTCCCAACACACAATTGTCCTACTTGCAAGAGTTTAAGAGAAAAAATTCATTTTCAATTTAAGGTTGATTTCACATTCGTGGAGAGGCCTCATATCACATTCCATATATGAAATCATAAACCATAAGGGTGTGTTCAAGGGATCACCTACCTCATACAAAGTCATTATAATTTAATCACAGATTGATGAATCTATCCCATACTCATCCAAACCTCTCATCACCTCTTAAGGATCTAACTCAAGCTAATACATCTAATTCAATTAATTATAAAAATTTATAATTAATTATAAAATTTAATTCAAATAAGAATAATTTCCTAAAAAATTAAAAGTAACACCCACTGAATGAAACCTTGATCAATTAGTAGAGGTCCACTATTAAAATGCATCTATTACTATTTTATAAAAAAACCCAATTTAATAATCCAAATCAATGTACAATTAAACATAATTTCACAAAAATACTAGAAAATTCCAATGTACCTCCATAAAAATGGCATGGATTAGTGTGCATTAATCATCTTGGGATATCCTCTAGCCACTCTAAGAAAAATCTGGATCATATCAAGATGATTATACTATGATCTGGTAGAATCATATCAAGAACCCTAACCATAACTACACCAAATCAGCATGAAAGAATGGATAAAAAGAAAAGTGTAAGATATGGAGAAACTCACCTTAAAATACCATGAAATTGCACAAAAATCCACTCCAAATCATGGGATGTTAAAGGAGAAGGATTGGTGGAGATACCCTATCTCGCTTGAGCATGAGGGAGAGGTAGGAGGAGGGAGGCACCAATAACATCTACTGAGGGAAGATCATATATAAACTATACAAAAATTTATAAAACTATAAAAATGCACAACCTAGTCCTGAGTCCTGAACTGATCCCATTTCATGACTTCATTCAAGCTATCCACCATAATCATCCAATACTGGACCTCTTCACTACTTGTATATATGACCATGAGGTCTACCCAGATACCAATGTGATAAAGTCACCCGATCAAGGTGTGAGTAAAACTTGTCAGGACACCACCAAAGGTGTCTTTAAAATATATCTAGTCTAAAAAAGTGTGCATGCTGATGTTCCACAATGAATAACTAAATCATTAATAAATAAACCACTATCAATCCCTAAGTTCTAAGGTAAAACTTGGGATAAACCATAATTGATCTGTCTAGTGTAGGGTGTATTTGAACATGAATGATATTCACCTAGGTAGAACATCATCCTTCTTCATAACCATTTTAGATATCATTACCCAGGGGAACCACATCCTTCCCCAGAAACCATTTTGAATATCAGCACATAGGGGAGACCATATCATATCCAAGAACCTTTTTGGAATTTCACAACACACGTGAAATCATATCCTTCCTCAAAACCTTTTTAGAATATCATAACCTAGGGGTAACCACATCCTGACCAAGAACCTTTTTAGAATATGGTCACCCAAAGGGAACTATGTCCTGTCCGGGAACATTTTTGAAATATCATTACCTAGGGGAAACCATGTCTTGTCCCAATTTTTTTTGAATATAATCACCCAAGGGAAACCACACCCAACCCGAAAACCTTTTAGAATATCCCCACCTAAGGGGAACCACATTCTTCCCTAGAACCTTTTGAGACTATCATCACCTAGGGGGAGTTGTGTCTTGCCCTAGAACATTTTTATAATATCATCACTAAATAATTTGTCACATTTTATATATTTCATCATTCATTAATAGTTCAAGTCATATCATTTTTTTATCTTGAAATTTTAGTTTTCTTTTTTCAGGGGTCACTCATCCATCCAAGGTATCTACCCATACCCACCTAGGGTTACTACTATAATATCCCATGTTTATCACACAATTCCATCCTATTGACCGTCCTAATGAATCTATACTTAGCTTACTTGATTATAATTCCAATTAGGTCTCTCCTTATATTGTCGCTAATATTTCTCATTTAATTTGAACAAGGCCCACTTCAATTGACATCCAATGATTTAGGATTCACATTTATCAATGGACTTCTTGTGGCTTAAACAACGGGATTTCCAATTAAAACATAAATATAGACCATTTATTAACTTTTAGGTCAAGTTCATGTTAGGTCAGGATGACCGTACATCAAACACACATAGGAAACAATATTAAACTTAAGGATAAATTAGGGACCACCTACCTCATTCAGAGATATTTTCTTTAATATAAGAACATACACCCTCACCTATGTTTATCCAATCCCAATTGGCCACTAGACATTGATACAGGGCCCTAACTCCATTAAAGTCATTAAAATTAAATTATAAAACCCTTATAATTAATTTAAACTTTAAAATAATATTAATTGCATAATTTACACTTCGTTAATAATTAAATAATTACTCATTAGGATATCTATCATAATTAATCCTTGAAAAATAAGGTGTGCACCATCCCCTGTATCCACCTGAACCTATAACACACAAAATACCTAAATTGAAATTTTAACTCATCTATAAATTTCACCCAAAATGATATAAATTTGTAATAATTAAATATTTAAATACCTCAATGATGCATGAAATCTAGTATATTCATCCTCCTAGGATCCCATTTTTTCAAGCCACATCAAATCCCCCTTAATATCGAGACAATTACACCATGCCTTGGTGCAATAATTACCTTTCTTCACCCAAAGACAAAAAAAATCAATGGCTAGAAAAGGTAATAGAAATCAAAGAATAAGAATAAAATAATATTTTAATAATGTTGAAAACCACTATTAATCATGATGAGTAAGGGAGGTTAAAAATATAGAAGAAGGTGGGAAGACGAACTTGGACTCTTCCTATTCCCGTGTCTTTGAAATGAATAATCGAGAAGGGGATTTACAATTATAAATGCTAAATCACCATCCATCCCTTTGATCCTTTTTTTAAACCATTTATTAATATTTAAGAAAAATGGAAAAAGTTCATTAAACTCAATTTTTTACAAAATATGGGACCCTTATATATCACCTTTAAATTCCCTTACATATTTCTCCTAAATAACTCTTACAAACCACCCACAAAAATTCACTAAGTTTGGGACCTTTATGTGTGAGGTATATGACTATTACATATCTCCAATAGTTATAAAAAATGATCTTATGAATCAGGGAATATGACCCTTACATGTCATACTTAGTCACAAAAAATACCCTTATGTATCATATTTAGTCATAGGAAATACCCTTATATATCAGGGAAATGAATCTTACATATCATCTAAGTTACACTTATTTATAAATACCCTTATATATATACTTAGATATTTTTTAATCTATTAAAAGAATTAATCTTATTTATTAAGAGTTTACTTTTATATTCTAAAAATTTACTCTTACATATCTTAAGGATTCAAAAACTTATCCATTTCTACAAGAGTAACTTTACCACATGATGTTCCCAAGACTTATCCATTTACCCCAACTATTTACACATTTACCTTTAGGTTTGAAGTTCATTATACATGGGACTTGGCCATTTTTTACAAGGGACTACCCATATAAAAGAGTAACCTTTTTATATAAAGAATATTATGTGTGTTGTATTAGAAAAATTTCAACCCAAAAATCAGCAACCCCCAAGTCAATCATAACTTATTACTCACACCAGCCGTAACCTATGACTTAGCTTCCAAATTTTCAAGAAAATTTTTGTAACTTCTAAATATATCCAAATTAATCCCAAAAAAAATTATAAACACTTCTCCGATAATATAAAATTTATAAAATATGAATGTATCCAAAAAACCAGTGACCTAAACCCTAAATCTAGAACAATTTTGGAGACTCAATTCCTGACCAACACTAACACCCACAACAATTTAATACTCACCCAAAAAATAAACCATGATATGAAACCCACTAATCATAGAATGAAATGATTTAAGGAGTTGAAGTTATCATTAATTAAATTTGACTCTACTCTAACTCAAGAACCTGAAACAACTCTTGAGCCTATGGGAATATCCAAACACATTTCTTAAAGATGTTACAAAACTTAAAATCCTGATTAGAACCATAATTCTCAAAACTAACCATAATTTTAGACCAAAGATTTAAATTTCCCTTTATTTTACTAACCCATAATGGTGTGGCCATTAGAAACTCCCCACCATAATGCTTCTCTTCCTTAAGAAGTCTCCTCATGCATCCTCTATGAACCATCTCAGTCACTAAGCCCAAATTCATGACCTGAATCCCATGTCTCCCACTGGTTATGGTCATAACGATAATACACCCAATCTAGATAAACTACTCAAAACCTATCCATATCTGGAATTGAAGTGCTGATTATTACCATCAATTTCATGATGATGACCCATTTTGGGTGGAAATTTTAAATTCCCAATTTTATAACGTTACAACCCATTAGTTGGCATTACTGGTTTACAATAGATTGTCTCTCACCTGATATCCCAACCAAGAATCACTTGTATATTCTTATCAGAATTTAAGTTCACCCTTATGAGACTATATCCATAACACAAGGCCCACCATGACAAACATGTTGGTGTTATACCCTCAAACAGTGACAATCCACAAACTTAGTCCTCTATCATCATGTTTCTTGAAATTCACTTCTAATAATGCCACATGATCATCATCTTACATCTAGATGTTATCAGTTATCAAACATACTAAATCAACCCAATTACTATCAACTAACACTAACATATAGGGATTTTCTATTTAACCCACATAACTTGGATGCTTGTATACAATCACCATCACAAAACCATAACTACCTCCTGGTTAGGTCCACTAACATGCTACTCTTGATGTTCACTGAAAACTGGTCAAAATAAGTTCTATAGGCTCATATTATATATGGTTTTCTCAACACTATTGGAATTTACTTATCATCGATCTGTGAACATGATCCTTCTTGATACCCACTATCAACCGAACACTAAGATTCACAATCCCTGCTCATATTCCTTGAATAGGTCTATATTTCAATCCCCTATCAAAGTTTCAATGATACCATGTAACCTCAACCAACTACTTTCCAACTATACTTGTTATCTAAAAATATACACCCAGTCCCGATGGATCTTACCCAATGTCGATGGCCTCTTGGATTCAGTATTCATTTTGCGCCTCACCTCCTGCTCAATTCTGAAGCTTCTGAAATGGTTTTACTTGGTTTCTACCTGATCGGGAAGTGTTGTTGGTTCCGCTTGATTGGTGACTTTGCTGCGACTTTGAAGGTTTTGGGATGGGTGTTAGCGTTGTAGACTCTTGATGGACCGTGCTTCTGGTGATTGGTTTATTCTGCTTTTTTGATGTGTTTTCTTCTACAATGGTGGTGGTTTCAGGAGTGATTCGTATGAATTTCATCCTTTTTTCATTGGTCTCAATGGCTCTATTTGGTCTTGATCTTCTGATTTCTTCACGAGTTCTTGTTTTACTTGTTTTATTTGGTGCGGTGCATCTTTTTGCAGGTGTCGCTGGGTGGGCAGCCTCGAATGAGGGATGGTTGTGTTGAAATTTATCATCCAGCCATTGGTCATCATCTTGATGGACTAATGGGTGCCTTGACATGACTTTTGAAAAGTTTTTTTTGTCTGATCTTGCATCACATAAGGTAACATTGCTTGAATCCTTTTCATGCTTTGTCTGGGAGGGTGGATCTTTTGAGAGAAGGGTGTGCTAGCGCCTTTCATCCGACTCTCCTCCACACTCTTTTGTTGGTTTGAGAGGTGCTTTGACACGTTGTACTGCCATCACAGTTCAACTTCTTGGTAAAGGGGGTGATGAAACCTTTGGACTGATCTCACTGTTGCACAGTCTGGTGAGAGGGGCAATGAGGCTTTTACATGAGCGTGTTGGATGTTTTCTTCCTTTGATATTACATCCCCATTTTGACCTTTGTCTTTTTTTTCCCTTAGGCATTTTTCCCTTATCTGTAATAGGTTCCCTCTTACCTAGTCATAAAATAAGTTCTTTTGTTTTTTTGTTCAATAAAGAGGGCTTGACCCTCAACCTTAAAAAAAACATAGCCCAAATCCTAATGGACACCTAATCATTTAACCATTACACTAAAAAGACCTCATATCACACACTGACCATATTATTATGCACCATTTCCCACCAATCTATCACACACTGACAATCATGATGGTTCCTAACTTATAGTAATTAAGAAACTCTCTTGATTCCTTAGCCATCACTCCGGGTTACTCATCCCCTCTATATTTCATAAGACCCAATGACCATGTCATGGAAACTCACATCCCATAAAAGGCCGCAATTCATTTCTTATATGAGTTGACCATTCAACATAGAAAAAATCCTAATGGACACTTGATCATTTACCCATTACTCTAAAAAGACCTCATCTCACAAACTGACCATATTTTTATGCACTATTTCCCACTAATCTATAACACTCGACCATTCCCAAAGTATCCCTTGCTCAATTCAACATACACCATAGCTTCAAGGATTAACATACTTTCTCATTTCCTTTATTACAAAAAGGTTTATCACAACTTTCCATCACTATCTCACAACCCATTTCCACCCATGAAATCCATGTAGTTGGCAAACTAAGGAGTCCTGACTCCACCATAACAAACTAGAACCTCTCAAGATCCTATAACCAATGCAGGTCTCAATGGACTGAACACATAGATCCCAAAATGGATTATGTACACAATGGGAAGGCATAAAAAAATTACCATATATCTTCACTTGTAATCTTGACCTTACCCCATGAGTCATGTAACTTAACCAAATCAATCTCCATACCTTAGATATTTCCCAAAATATACCCATCAGTAGGTATTGCATGTCATTTATGGAAAATAATTCCAAATCAAACGTTAAGGTTACCTACCTTAGGAAAATATTAGGTAGCACCAATTCATCTATCAGGAAGTTTAAACAATAACTCACTCTCTTAACCCATGACTAAATAGCATACATCTGACTAATCTCACAAAAGTACTCGACATGCCCTATTGGCAAAAGAAATCATACACAAAGCAGCTGTATACCCTAGTGCTACCTTTCCATACCATTCAACATATAGTATCATGAGTCACATTCCATGAATCCTAGGCTCATGCGCCTTAACCACCAGCTTACCACCCATCACATATGTGTTCATCCCATAAATTATAGGATTTATTTCCTAATTAACTAGATGAACATGCCTCTCATACATTTTTAACCTATCACAACACAAGAACTATCCATTCTCTCACCTTTGTAATACCTAATGCGTCTCTATTCCTATATCAAATACTTGAAAACACCTTCCATGCATCAAGCTCAAAAATAGATAATCTACCAATTCTTCTGATCTATGAAGCACTCACAAACTTGGATTAACCCTACTCTCAGTCTACCCTCATACACCACAACTCATCTCTAACAATAGCAAGGAAATGTCCTTTTATTTAATAACAATAACTCACTCACCAATATCCCAAGTCATATCTCAACATAATTAGGCTCTCCCAACTAACCCATAATCCACATCCCACTAGGTTATAGATCACGAAGAAACACCCACACTCCCATCTGAGATTTTAAAAGGTATTTACAAGTCAATACATCCAATCTAGGGTTCTCATACATACATACATACATACATACATACATACATACATACATACATACATACATACATACATACACACAGACATACAGACATACAGACATACATACGTACGTACATACATACAGACATACATATGTACGTACATACATACATACATACATACCTACATTCATACATACATGCATACATACATACATACATACATACCGAACAGTGCCTGTTACAGTGCCTACTACAGTACTGCTACAGTACCCCCAGAAATATGCCTCCACCCGGATTTGATCTCGGGTCTCTTGGATGCACCTAGTGAGTCCTCGCTAACTGGGCTGAGGCTCATGTGCGACATACATACATACATACATACATACATACATACATATAGACATATACACATACATACCTACATACGTACATACGTACATACACACATACACACATACACACATATAGACATACATATATACATGCATACAGACATACAAACATGCAGACATACATTCATACCTACATGCATACACACATACATACACACACACACACACACACACACATACATACACACATACATACATACATACATATATATATACAAACATACATACATACACACACACACATACACACATACACACATACAGACATGCATACAGACATACATACATAAAAGGCTCGGTAGCCCATTACCAGACAATTCTAGTGAGTTTAGTAATGGTGCATCCACCCGACCCTAGGAGTCATCCTAGGTATTGCTTGAGGAGATTGGAATCATCCTCTATAGTATCTCAAATCAACTATGAGGATCTCCATGTCCAAAAACATTTTCACTTAAGTCTCATAAGTTGAATCCTAGGAAGTGCGTCTGAGCATCCTGATAAGGTGGTTGTTAAACAACCAAGCTCAAAAGTCGGATCCCATAAATAATGTCGGGGTATCCCAAATAATAAGTAGGCTCAATAACCAAATCCCAAGAAGTATGAATGGGAATCCTAAATAATAATAAGGCTTAATAGTTGGATCCCAAGAAGTGTTTCTGGGAATCCCAAAAAAGTAATAAACAAATAAAAAGGCTCAGAATCCGGATCCTAGGAATTACCTCTAGGAATCCATGATCAAATATCGCATCGCATTAGGCACATCGGCAAAAAAACAAGAAGAACCTCTGGAAATCATCGATTCATACATAGTAAACAAGTGAATTCATAAATAAAAGAGTGAGGGTGGCCAAATGCCAAAAGCCACCACTACTTACATAGCCTCTTAGGATCATAATTTCAGTATGGGTTCTAAGGTGAAAATCACTACCATCTCTACCCAAACCCCCACTACACAAGCTCAGGGTCATCCAAACATCAGTTCACCCACTAGGTGCCTCATGTCAAAACACTAGAGAGGAATCCTACTTAGGATCCTCAAATACAGTAACAAAGAAGAAGCATATTACATGAGATCCTTGAAAAGAGTAAGTAAATAGATGCATCATACATGGAATCCTATAGGTTGAAACATAAGAGTATGAATCCTATATAGGATCCTTTAAATAAATATATAAGAGGATGCATCCTACATGGGATCCTCTAGGTTGAATCATTAGTAGATGCATCCTACAGGGGATCCTCAGAAACAACTAATCTCATGGTCTCCTGGGTCATAAGGGAACATCTCACAAAGGATATATCCTCAAAGGAAAATCTATGTAATCATCAGTCACGAGAGATGGATCATGGCCCATCTCAGATCAAGGTATAACTCTTAGGAGATAACTGAAAATATTTAATGGAGGAATCACCACTCTAATATAGATTAGTCACCCCAAAAACACCAATTAGGATTCCTTGAATCACCCCAAGTGTTCCCCCATAATGATATACATGTAAAATACTAAATATGGACTAATCATATGTCCAATTATGACTCTAGGGTGTCAAAACACTGAAACCCCCTCAAAATCTTAGAAAGGGAGGAGTACATGGCACATATACTTGAGTACATGGTGTGTACTCTCAAAGCCCCACCTAGGCATCTACTCTAGCCTGTATTGGTGGGTAAAACCCAATTACACTGTGTGTATAATATATACACATCATGTAATCTACATGGGGTACCTTCTTGTGTATCTCACATGGTTTTTTCATCCATATTTTACTATTTTTGTTCTTATACATAGCATGTATTGCACACAGGGGTCTAGCCGTATACTCTACATGGTCATGTGCCTCTACACGGGCTATCTCGCTAGGTGCTCAGCTACATAGACAAGCATCAGTACAATGCATGTGCTCCCAGTACATGGTGTGTACTTATAAAAAAATCATCTTCCCTAAATGGGAATAACACATGGTGTGTGTTCCTAAAATACACACCGTGTGATCAAATTTTCCAAATGGGAAACCCCTATGAATGACCCAAAACCCCGATTTTCTCTACAAAAGCTATAGATCATCCCTCAAGGGGTCCTAAGCAGTCATAATAGGGCCTTAAAACTAAAAAGTGGTAAATATATGGGGATTTATGCTATAAACTTAAAAAATGACTAAATTTGGGTAGAATCCATCAAAGCTTCACATTGATTCATATTCTTCCACTACTGCATGATGATATAGCTCCTCCTGATCTCTACAGTGGTACCTATATTATTCTCTATCTATATCTCTATATCCATTTTCTTTCTCATTCATGAAAAATAATATGCATAAGGAGTAATATATAGTGACCATATCCTTTTACATATAACATTACATGATTTTAAGTATAATTATACATCATAGTACAAGAAAAGGATTGTAAAGTCTAGTGTCTTGGAGTACTAGGTACAAAAAACTAAAAACATGGAACTAAATAAAACATTTCATTATTTAATCTTCAAGTTGAGCTTCTAAATTACATTGTGATAAGACATATTAATAGGGTACTATGGGGAACACATGTACAAGGGGATGAGCTAAATATCCCAGTAAGGGAATAACCATAAGAACAAATCCTTATCACATGGGATAGAAGGCATGATGTGATGATATAAAAAGGCATGTACGTATAGAATCATAACATATAAACATGGAATCATATAAACATGGAGTCATAATAATGTGGAAGAAATATAAAACATGACTTTATCATGAGTCAAGGATAGATTCCAAGATTGTTTCAGATGGTAGCAGAAGCCAAGGAAAATAGTCAAAACCATCACACATGGTAGCACAAGCGAAGGCTAACCGCCAAGACCGTCGCACATAACGTCTCATGAGACTCAAATTTACCCAATGAATTGGAGAATTATTTTGGTGAAACCATCTTAACTTTTCATGAATATGTTTTCCACATAAATAATCACACATAATCAATCTTATATAAACATAAGGGTCACCCATGAAAAGAATTGGGTGCCACAATTATGTCATAAAGCATAAAAAATAGGTGTATCATAAAAGTTTCCATAAAAGAAAATAAATAAAATATACATGGACATTAAAAAGGGGAAATATTAATGTATCATGGTAAGTTATTTCATGTATAATTGGCAACATGTAAGAAAAGTATTTAAGAAATTTTAGCATTAAAACATTTTTGTGTTGTTTTAAGTAAAATATAATAGAGCCTTTAAAATAGAAAAGGGAACAATATTTTATATAAAACCTAAAGTGAACCAAGAAGGTTTTCACAATAAAAAATAATGATTTTATAAAGACAATGGTTACTTAAAACAGAGGATATAGTGCACTTTAAATCATGTAAGAATTTGGGAAGTTCCCTTAAAACACGTTTGCTTATCGGGAAGTATTGAGGAGGGAATCACTTAAAAGCATGTATATCCTCGAAAGAGAATGTGGGATGGATATTGAAACATTATTTTGGATAATATACATATTATTTATAATTTTTAAATAAAAATAAAATACAACTTCATTTGGGTAAAAATAAAGATATAGAAACTCAAAGGAATAAAGGCGGTTCGGGTAGAATCCATTACAGAATATCGACATGGTATCGGGTGTACTTAGAAGGGATTAATGAGAGATAAAGGGATTTATAATAATTTATATATGATGATTTAATTATAGGAAATGTGTGAAATCATAACCCATTATTAGGAATTATATGTAAAATGGCATAACATAGAGGAGATTCTTGAATAAAAGTGAAATAGAGAGGATCCCTTACCTTAAGTCTGATGGTGTTCTCCACTTGATATTAATGACCTGAATAATAAAATTAGGTTCATTAAGTAATAATTAAAAAAGATATTTTACATTTAAATGATTTATTATAACCTTTTTGAGTTCATTTATAACCTTTTTTATTGGTTATGTGGTTCAATTTTATTGTTCAGGTCTGTTTGTTTCCTTGGTTTTAATGATCAGTTCACTTATATTCATGTCTGGAAACACATGTATAATGAAGGTTGTTGTCCATAATTGAACTTATATAAAATTAGTAATCATAAAAAATATTAAATGTTTATAAAATTCATTTGGCTATTTGGATTGAAGTTGAATCATTTTATAAAACATTAATGATAAACGCTTGAAGTGACTTGGCGATTTTGTTCATAATTAAATTTTTCTGTATTATTATTTTACATCAAGTGTGAAAAAGTATTCCAGAACAAAAAAATAAGTTAAAATAAATACTTAATAGTCTGGTTAAACCATAAAAATGGTTTCATGACCAGAATAGAAGATGGTAATAGAAAATGATAAACTGTTCTCCTTGAATGTGTTAAATTAACACATCTCGAACGATGTTTTCGTTTCTTTCGTATAAAAGAAGAGGAAAGGAGAGATGATAATGAATTATCCAATTAGCATAAAAAAATTATAGTACATGTATGTTACTTACAATTTTATTTAACGGATGTGAGGAAAGAAAAAAGAAAAGAAATGAACTTGAATGAAAATAAAAGAATCAGAAAGAGGAATTTACCTCCTGAGTTTATCTCCTTTGAGAACCTCTTAAGAGGAGAGGATTTGGTCTTTTGATGAGACCAAGTGATGATGGACTTGGGGTAGTATCTTGAGAACATAGTTTTCTAGAATTTAAAGAATTCACAATTCTTTATAGGAGTGAAGAGAAGAGGGGAGTGTGGATGGTTTTTATCTTGGAGGGGAGGAGGGTTTTCTTAATATTTTAATCATTAGTTTATTAATTTTTTATAAAAGAATAAATAGTAATGATTATTATGACCAAAAATAGTAATATTTTCATGTGATTTCGAACCAATGGCCTTTTACATTATCCATTAATCAATAATGATTCATAAATTCAAGCTTTAGCAATTATTGTGAATTATCATATTTTACTATTCATTAAAAATTCAAGTATTTTAGAAAAATCCAAAAACTTCACCCTAACCATTTTTTGATGTGTAGAATCCAAAAATGAAATCCATTTTAAAAAATAATTTTCTAAATATTATTTACTTAATTTTTAATTAAAATCATAATTTACTTGAAAAATATAGATTTTAAAACTAAAACTGATTTTATAATGCTTTCAAAAATTAAATAAGGTCTTATAAAAATATCTTAAAACCAGAAGACATAAAATTGATAATTTATGAAAAAAAATTAGAAAAATATATTTTATTTTAAATTAATTAATTAATTTTAATTATTTATTTATGTCTTAAAAATATACCAATACTTTTACAATGGTCATATTATCACTTATAAGATGCCTAATTTTTTTTATAAATTCATGGGAAAGATTACTATTATTTTGGATGATTTACTATTCATAAGGGTCATATTAATATTCATAAGGATAGGTTACTATTCATAGGATTTGGTTACTATTCACCCAAAAATAATTTTATTCCATTAGACTCCAAACATCTTACTAATCACAATCGTGTATGTCAGATTTTTGAAATTCAAAACACAGAAGTGAAAAAATTATGTTTAAAGGTCACATGGTACTTAGTAGTTCATTGTGTTTTGATTTCATGTGATTATAAGACATATTTATAAGAAATTAATTTCCATTGATAAAAAATTGGGTCGTTACAGAATATGTGAGAATACAAGGGGAGGAGAAGAAATAAAATAGGAAAAATAAAAGGAAGAATAAGAAAAGAAAAAAAGAAAAAGGGGATCATGTCTGGGCCTAATACCCAACATGATTATATGAATTTCCTAGGAAAAAATCCTCATTACAGACTCAATAGTAAAGACTGAATCTCAATATGTCACTCCATTCAAAAGATATCATCGAATGAATGTGTGTGAATGAATTAATATTTTATTAGTTAAATATTAATTATTAATTATTCCACAAAAATTTAAATTGTTTATAATTCTACCAAACTCCTTTCCTAGGATAAAAACTCTATTATAGGATCAATATAGTGGTCATAAATATTGTCTAAGATCATATTCTAGGGGAAAATGACAATTTTACCCAATAAAATAATCTGAAATAAAAAATTCAACTTTACGCTCAAATTTCCAGTCCAAAAAAATATTGGTCCTTAAAATATCCCCACCATAAGCTTTATCATCCCGAAAAGGCATTAGTGGTCAAATAGAATACATACTATCATACCGATCATTTGTACATCTATGTTATCTTGACCATCCAATGTCCAATCCCACAACATTAAAAACTCTTCCATAAAGAAAGACTTTTAACCACAACTAATATGGTACTACCTGCTATAGGAATACACTTATGTTTTCCTCACAATAGAGCTCCAATCTCAAAGTCCTGCCCTCCACCCATCTCTAAATGCAATCAATGGAGTGGATAGAAACTACTCATTCTTGAGAATAGTTCCCATGGAAAATTTCATATTTCAACTAAAAATGAGGTTCAAGACCCTCAAATGGACAAAGGTGAACTCCCCGCAATATGGATTTCCATATATCACTCCTCGAGAATAACCTCATTAGTTTTATTCAAAAAATCAGGAAATATATTTGAAAATAAAAAAATCTCGACCTATAACCAATTATCTTTCAACGTACTCAGGACAATGTCAAGATATAGGGCATGCTCACATCTAAACTATGAGTTCATTAAGATTCCATCTATAGGAATGTATAGATATTTTTGAGACATGATCAAATCAATAAAGAATATACTTTCCTTAAACCAACTCTTGACACCATTTCTCCCAATAATGTATGTCTAGGTCTAGCTATGGGTCAACCATATCATGGAACACAGTCTATTCTTGATGTATCCTCAACCATGGAGAGACATTCCTCATTTAATCATAAATCATGGGAAACCATTACTATATAAGGTCTTTGAAACCATTGGTCCTTGTATTTCACATGGCTACTCTCTGATTAATGGTTTAAACAATACCATACACAACCGACGCATGCCATTATCCACCGACTCATGCTCCCGCGAGTCATCCATAATAAGGCCAAGAAGATTGTGCTACATGGAACTTCAGTCTCATAAATATATAATTTTTCTTGGAACTCATCCTTAAAATATATAACTCCATTGGTGCCATTATTTATTCCATGATGTCACGTCCCACGACGTCATTTTTTGAAATTAAAGCCTCAAATGTGCAACTACTATTTAATAGGGATAGGTACTCAAACAATGTGTTCATATAATCCGATATTAAAACATAAGAACCCTAGTTTATTCCTCATAAACTAAAGGCATCAACCTATATATATTGAAAATTTTGAGAACCTCTCATGCATCAATCTCATAACGAGCAAACAAACAAGATCACTGCCTGAAAAGGCATCCATAAACCCAAGCCAAACCCTTTTATATCTTTCCCTTGAACAAACAGAACATCAAATTACTAGGTTATTATTCAAAACTAGATACCTCTATGTCTCCCACAAATCCCTATAGATCAATTCTCATAAAAAGGTCACTAGGTTCGACCACCTAGCCCAGAATTCAAAACCTCTCTAAGGGAGGTAAAAATAATCGACCTTAAAAATTACATAATCTTGAGTTAAGTCAATAATTTTACTTTCTTTCACATTGATAGTGTTTTCAGGTTTAGAGATTTATAGAATTAGTCCATAAATCATACATAAAAAATAATAAAAATACAAAGTGGGAACTTCCAAACAATACCCATTTTTTTCATAAGACAAAAACACTTAAAATGAAACATGGTTTCTTATCATGTTCAGTCATCAAAAAAAAATCATTGATCTCATACTTGTCTCTATTCTCCCTTAAATCATGTGTAAAACATTTTAAAACTGGGAATGAGCATAAAAATCTCAGTAAGAGATACACAAATAAGGAAGAATTTTATTCTTATTAAAACATGTAAACCATGAATACTTAATCATAAATTAATATTTTTCACCTTTAATAAGTAGTAAATACTTTCCTTAAAAATCATTTCTTACCCTTTCTTAATCATAAAATTACCATAAAACCCATACCAAGAATATATAACACATAAAAGTAACATAGGACATAATAATACTTAAATATAATAACCATGAGGTCGACTTCTATACATGTCGCCCTTACAAAATGTAATAATCATACGGCTGACTTCCATACATAATGCATTGGATTTTATAACATAACCACCCATCATTTTTTTATCATGTAACCACCTATAAAATTTCCAAGTACCATTATATAATCATAACACAAAAGATTTTAATTTCAATATTTCACTCATAAAATTTCATTTGCAATAATAAGAAATCATTTCAAGGTATTGAAATAACAAATATATTTACAAAACCATTTTCAATACCAAAATAACCAGAAAATGGTAATAAGATATGTCTTTTTCTTTTAAAAATATTAAGTCTTGTAGATGAATTCAAATATCAAATAATGGTCATGGTGGTAGAGAAGTCGCTGTCGCCATATACATTAAAAAAATAACATTCCTTTTGTCCTTTGTAAAAAAATTCAAAATCTCTATATAGAAAGATTACTTTTGAAAATATTTGAATGAAATTAAAATTAAAAGTGTTTGTTTATACACCTCATAAAATAATGTGGTGTATAATATCAAAATATGTCTTAATGAAAGGATATTGAGATGAAGTCCCTTACCTCGAGTATGATTCATCAAGTATATTATTTATCTTCCTTAATGATAAAATTAATTTAATTATTTACTTTCTTTAGAAAAAATTTCAAGTTTATTATTCCTTTTATATCACTTATCACCATATTATAACAATTACTTAATTATTTAAGTTCACATCGGATGTTTTGATGATATTCGGTACATGAGTCCAAAATAACTCGGTATGATGTTTATAGCCAAAAGTGGTCATTAATCCATCATCTATAGAATAATATTCATGAAATAATAATCACTTTTAAACATTAATTATACTTTTAAATAAAACCATTTATGTATGTTTATGAAAAATGAACAATGTCATAATCATGGAGACGGTGGGTCATACGTACGCATGAGTAACGTTCCCATTTTTCATTGATTGTTATAGAAATAAGGTAAGTTTTATTTTATCTTTATATAATGATCATAACATCATTAATATAATATTAATAATTAAAATATATTTATATATATTATCCAAGTGATGTGGTGATTAAAAATGAATCACATCGCTTTGTGGAGGTGATAGTTCACACGTATGCACTAACGATGTTATCATTTTTATGTACATGGAAAGTAAGAATGTAATTAATATATTATTCTATTATAATAATATGTCATGAATATCACATATAAAAATTAATTTCATCATTATAACCAATATTTATAGATGTTTATGGAAAATTAATTATATTAGTTCGTGGAGGTGATAGTTCACATGTACGCATAAACGATTAATTCTTTTTCCATTTGATGGAATTTGAGATGAATTTAGATGATGATATTAACATAATAACATATAATTATATTAAAAATAATTTATTTATTATATAATCATTTTTCAATAATATTTTAATGAAGTGGATGAAGAAATAAAATAGAATCACTTAAATAAAAATGATACCTTTTCTTTGGATGATCACCTTTGATTAACACCTTAAAATCTCATGGTTTGACTAAAATATGGCATATAAAATTCATGGATGGATTATAGGAAGGTATTTATACAGAAATTTTCTGAAACAAAATGTTTTTTAAGTGTGAAGAAAAGATAATAATGGTTCCCTTTTATAGGAGAGGAGAGGGGAACTCTTGGAATTCTTCAAAATATTAAATTAATATGAATTAATTTTCTATTCCAAAGGGGTAAAAAGTGATTTATTTAAAATTTAGGATGATAATGGGTCTAAATAAAATCATAAAATAAAAATTATACATGTTTTTAATATTTTTTAATCCTTATCTATTTGTTTTAACCCTTTTTAACTCTTACCATTTTCTTAAGTAATTTATTCATTGAGGGTTATTATAATTACCAAAAAATAAAAAACAACCAATAAAAGAGTCATTTATGAAATTATAAGATCTTTAATAATTTTTTTTTCCAAATATTGGATTTTTATAAATTTTATATCATTTAATAAAAAAAATTATTTTAAAATACCATTAGTGTCAATTTTGAAACTATTCATATCTTGACTTTTAAAAAATATCATAACTTTAAGATATAGAAGAACCAATTCTTTGAACATATCACTAACATGTCAAAGTAATCCATAAAATTTGTTTATGAAATAAATTATATCAAATTATATTTATTATAATATTTTTAATATCATTTATTTGATCCTTCCATTAATGAAGGAATTACTGCATCATCATTGTGTCCCCATTTAATTTAATTATTTATTTCTTAAGAATTATAAATAAATTACCATTATGTAGCTAATAATTTTATATTTATAAATACCATTTATAGTAAAATATATCACTTATATAAACCCATATTAAAATAGTTATTATTATGAGATACATGATCATGACATCTTTGTCTTTACTTTAAATAAAATATTATAAATATCATAAACACAACCAAGTGGCTTCAAAAGTCTAAAATTTTGGCCCAATGATTTATTTGGTTGATAATAACTCATCCAATAAAATTAAGACAAGTTTTAGTTTATTTTTATAATATTTATAATATTAATTTTACCTTTAATCACTCAATTTACCCTTAACCATGGTAATAAAATTTATTACTAAAGTTACTATTCATAATGTCCAAAAATAAAAGGGAACTATTTAGATAATTTGGAACTTCTAATTCCAAATTTGGAATCTTTTTTCCAAATTCAAAAAATAGAATTGGTAGAATTTAATTAAAAATTAATCTCATTGACAGAATAAGAAAACGGGTTTTAAAAGTAAAACATTCAAAATTTCACATAGCTTTTATATCCAGTTTCAATGTAAAATTGATTCCAATGACCTGTATTGGATTAATTGATAAACACTTAATTTGACTCCCCTACTATAGAGTTTTCCACTCTTGGTTCCCTCCCCTCAGGTTGTTTTGACATTGTTATAGGTGATGCACTGGGCCTTTATTATTTTAGACCCTTGTGAATGATTGTGTACTCTTATTTCGTGCTTTAATAAAAGTTATTGATTGAATGTCAGTATTTTTTACTATTCATTAATATATGAAATTTATCAGAAAAATATCAAAAATTAAACCAAAGTAAATTTTGATGTCCCTCTTCCAAAGAATAAGTTTATTTTGTAAAATATAATGTATAAAAGTGTCAAAAACTATATTTAAAATGATTTCTCCATCAAAAGGCGGTAAAACTATTTTTTTAGAAAAAAAAAGTTTTTAACCATAAAACTAGATTTATCATATACATCCTTGAATATCATGTCTATTTTAATTACTATCTAATTAATAAATTAAAATTTATTATTTTATCATTATCTAGGTTGTTACATTATTCCCCCTTTTGGAAATTATGTCCTCGCAATTTTATTCACTTATCAAACAATTGGGGGTATTTTTTCCTCATATAATTTTTATATTCCCATGTTGCCTTTTCAACTATATGGTTTTTTCACAAAACCTTAACCTAATGAATAACCTTATTCCAAAACACTTTCTCTATGTGGTCAAAAACCTGGAATTTATTTTCCTCATAAGAAATATTATCTTCCAACTGAACTACTTTTAAACTTAAAACATGAGATGGGACTGGAATATACTTTATTAACATTGAAACATGAAAAAAAATGTGTACCTGGAATAAAATATAAGGTAAATTCACTTGTTATTAAACTGATCCAACTTTCTCTAGGATATCATAGGGTCTAATGAACCTTGGACTCATCTTCCCCTTCTTATTAAAACACATCACAATTTTCCATAGAGAAACTTTGATAAAGACATGATAACCTACCCCAAAAGAAAGATATTTCCTTGAGTTATCCGCATAAATTTTCTTCCTACTCTGGGTTGTCCTCATATGTCTCTTAATCAACTAAAATTTCTATACCATTTCCTCTACCAATTTTGGTCCCATCAACTTCCTTTCACCTACTTCATCCCAGAAAGCTGGAGTTCAAAATCGCTTTCTATATAATGACTCAAATGGTTCCATATATATATTAGAATGAAAACTTTTATTATAAGAAAACTAAAACAAAGAAATATTTTGATTTCAAATCCTCTAACAATATATTGAACACACACGTAGAATATCCTTCAATATCTTAATTGCTCGTTCTGACTGCCCATATGATAGAGGATGAAAGGTTGTACTAAAATTTAATTCAGTACCCAATGATCTGGGAAGGACTTTCCAAAAGTTATAAGTGAACCTAGGATCATGATCACATACAATAGATATGGTAACTCCATTTAACCTTACTATCTCTTTAATATACAACTGAGAAATTTGAACTAGCTACAGAGTGTCTTGAATAAGAAGAAAATGAGCAGATCTGGTCAATCGATCAATAATTACCCAGATCACATTGTCACCTCATGAAGTCATTGGTAATCCCACTATGAAGTCTATAGATACATTTTATCATTTCCACTCTAGAACTAGAAAAGGATTAAGCATCCCTTTCGATAACTTCCACTATATTTTAACCTATTGAAAAGTCAAACATCCCATGATAAAGTCAGCAATATCTCTTTTCATTCAATCCCATCAATAATACTCTCGAAGGTATCTATACATCTTGTTACTTCTCGGATGAACTGAAAATGGAGAACTATGAGCTTCACATAATAACTCTTTCTTCAACTATGAATCACAAGGCACACATATTCTCTTCACAAATCTCAAAACACAATATTTATCAATGTTAAATTTAGAAAAATTACCCTTTTAACCAATTATATCTTTTTCTACAACTCACGGTCTTCCTTCTAATATTTCTTAATTCTATCTAACAGAGACGATTACACTGACACCTGAAACAAAATAGAGTAATTTCCTACACCAATAACTTCCAATCCAAAATTCGTCAATTCTTTAACAAAAGGGTCATTTTCCAAATACATCACGGTAAATGTAGCATTACTTTTATGATTCAATGCATCGGCCACCTTGTTTGATTTTCTAGGATAGTAATGAATCATGAAATAATAATCCTTGATTAGTTCCAACCACCTTCTCTATCTCATGTTTTATTCTTTCTGAGTGAATATATACTTAAAACATTTTTTATCAGTATATATTTCACACTTTACACCATAAAATGATACCTACAAATTTTTAATTCAAAAACAACAACACCTAATTCTAAATCATATGTAGGGTAATATAACTCATGTGGTTTCAAGTGACATGAAAAATAAGCAATTACACAATCATTTTTCATTAGGACACATCCAAGTCCTTTAAATGAAGCATCACTGTAGATGAAAAATTCACCATTTCTGGAAGGCAGGGCCAAAATTGGAGCATTTACCAATCCTTTTTTTGGTTCTTAAAAACAATCATCACATTCTTTTATCCATGTTAACTTAACTCCCTTACATGTTAACTTAGTTAGTGGGATATATATCTAAGAAATTTTTTCAACAAACCCTCGATAATAACCTATTAATCTAATAAAACTATGAATTTTTGTGACATTGGTAGGACTTAGCCATTCTTCAACAACTTTTGTTTTATAATGGTCAATAGTTATGTTATATTTAGAAACAATATGACCAAGAAATGAATTTTTTTTCAAAAAAAAATCACCCTCACTAAACTTTCCATGTCATTTTTTTCTTTTAAGGTTTATAAAACAATCCTTGAGTGACTTATGTTCCTTCTAACTTTTAGAATATATCAAAATATCATCAATAAACACAAACAAAAATGAATCCAAAAACTGATGAAAGAATCCATTCATGATATTCATAATTATAGAAGGTTCATCAGATAACCTAAAGGGAATAACCACAAATTCGTAATTCCCATATCTCATTTGGAACACTATCTTTAGAATTTAATCCCCATTCACCTTCAGTTGATGGTACCAGGACCTTAAATAAATATTTGAAAAATACTAAGCTCCTTAGATCTGATCAAATAAGTCATCAATATGAGGCAAAGCATATTTTTTCTTAATAGTGATTTTATTAAAGGATCTATAATCAATACAAAGTCTCAAGGAACTATCCTTATTTTTCACAAATAAAATATGATCACCCCATGGTGAAGTTCTAGGTTGAATGAAACCTTTCTCAAGAAATTCTTTAAACTATTTTTTAAATTCCACCAGTTATACTTGATCCATTAAATAAGGGGGTTTATAAATAAGCTTAGCATCATTCACTAAATCAATAGTAAATTCAACCTCTTTATTAGGAACAACACCAGGAAATTCATCTGTAAAAAAATTCGTAAATTCATTCACTACTAGAATGTCACTAATCAAAATATTTTCTTTCTTTTCAACAACATGAGCTAGATAACTTTCACTACCATCTTAGATCAATCTCTCAGCTTCTTGGTATGTTATCAAAGGTATTAAATCATTGAATAAAACTTTCATAGATTTTCAATAGATTTTAGCATGATAAACTATAATCCAATCCATACCCAAAATGATATAAAACTCTACTAGGGTAAGTTCAACAAGATTTGTAATAAAGACCATCCCACAAATGATAATAGGAAGATTCCTATAAATCTTGGTTACTTTAATACTTCCCCCCAAATTTTTTACCAAAATCTCTATATCACATTCATAAGGTCATATTTCCAATTTACTTTCAAAGCTTTCATAAATGAAAGAATGTGAAGATCCGGAGTCTAATAGAGTATTATCACATTTTAAAAAACCTATAACATAACTTTCACCACCTCATTTGATGGTCCCACATCAACTTCAGTAGTAGAAAAATATTTTTCCATGCCCTTCTTCTTATGATCTTACTAGTTTTCACCCTAGGTGATCAACTTTGGACACACATTGACATAATGACCTGACTCATTTCAACTAAAACATCTTACCACTATCTTTTCATTGCTTTCCTGGTCATCTTCCTTGTAGTCATGAGTGATATGAACAATCTTACCACAATAAAACTACTTTCTATAATTTGAAATACATTCTCCAGGATTATTTTTACCGCACTTCTCACAATATGGAAATTTATTTTTCTTACCTCCAAACTTCTTTAATGAATTCTTTCCCATTTTATTACAACTGGGTATCTTCTTTTTCTTGCTCTCATAGGACACATTATCATTAAAAACTCCATTTGTACCTTATGAGCACATCATAAAAATTTTTTCATAGCTTTTAAACTCATTAGAATCTAATTCCCTTTGATATCTCAGCATCAATTGTGAGTAAAACTAATTTATATTACTATCAACATCCCGGATAAAATTTGGGACGTACCTTGAAAAAGGGAGAAATTTTATCCATATGTATCCACTGAATATTCCTCCTTTTATCTCAATTCCAAGAATTTCTTTTCCATCCTAAGTTAAACAGACTTAGGAAAATATTTCTCATGGAAGATATTCTTAAATTCATTCAATTCCATGGCATCAATCTTTTTACTGCCTCTTATATTTTTAACCATTTAACACCACCAGTTAGCTTCACCTTCAAAACAATAAATTGAAAGAGTTACCTTTTGGTGATATGAACAACCCATTACGTCGAATATATTTTCTATGGATTTAATCTATCCATCAGCTATAATGGGTTCATATGATCATCTGAATGATGGGGAATGTTTTCTCATAAAATTCTCCTCTATCATCATGTTTCTAATGACCCAAGATTGGCGTACATGGATATTATATCCTTTTTTATTAATAAAAAATACATTACAAAAATTCACACCCAAATACCGTATTAGTTCAGTGTCTTTGGAAACTAGTAAACATAAACAAATGGCTCTTAAAACATCTATATAGTCTCTTGTTTTTCCTTCATAATAGGAACCCCTTTTTGATACATCTTACTTAATACCCTTCTTTATATCCTGGGGAAAATAAACATAAAAAGGGGTTATCTCATATGCTTGGTAAGAGTTAAAAAGGGAGATATCAATCAAATCATAATCATAATACATAAGAACATAACAATTGAAAATCATATCCTGTATATCAAAGATCATGAAATCATGTCATGGAATAAATCAAAATAGTTTATAAAGAAACAATGAACATATTCCCAAAAGTGAATAACATAGGATATGGAATTTGTGGCATACAAATAAGCATATAATATAATTTCATATTAGTCAAGTCTCATTTCCAAGACCATCATGGCGGAAAAATTCCATTACTTAACCAATTTCACTCCTCGTTCCAGCCCTGTATTACTTAATCGAGTTTACTTCTCGTTCCAGCCCTGTATTACTAAACTGATATCATTTATATTTTCAGTACTATATATCTCATTAGATATTAATATTTACCCAATTAATTGGAAGTAGAAATAGGTATCACTCATCTCATAATGAAATCATTATTACTTATTCCACAAAAACATAAACCATAGCATAAGCTGAGGAATAAAATGGGTTTCTTAAACATTATTCCATAATAATATAATCCATGTAAAACAAATGGATTTCATAAATATAATTCTAGCATAAACATAATAAAACCATAAGAATAATAGGGATATTATACTTTAAATATAACCCTATTAAATAATTTACATCTTATATGGAAAATAATTTTGATAGAACACTTGAAATTAATTCTTGAGGAAAATATTCTTTCTTCTTAAAAAACGTTTTATTTTCTCAAAATGCCACGCAATTTTAAAAGAAAAATAATTTATTTGAAAGTAACCTTTAAATATTTTAAAGGAATATTCATGGAAATAAGTAGTTATGAAAATATAAAAATCTTTTCATGTCCTATAAATTAAAAAGAAAACATTTTTCTCGTACTTTTGTTGGATAAGTCAAAAAGCACCACGTATTGAAAATGACAAAATATTCCTTTCATTCCATTTAATAAAATTCACCAATGGGTGAAATTTACTTTAAAAAATTATATAATAATATAAATAATATTTTTTAATACATATTTATTAAACATGTACATGGATGATAAATATACCCTAGTAAATACTTATGTATAAACAATCTCAGATAATAATGAGATTGTGAAATTATCTATTCCCTTAGGTATGATATACTATGTATGTATCTGAACCTCGTGTATAATGATGTAAATAATTTAATTAACTTATTCTAGAATCATATTTATTCTTATGATATCATATATGATCATATTATCATTTGTTTTTTAATAACATTTCATTATTACTTGTTATTAGGGTATTAACTATTTCATTTTCTTATGCATGTTTTGTCAAATAAGTTCTGGTTCTCATTATTAGGTTATAGTTATATAATTTAAAAAATGATATTAATATAATATATATCATATTTATTTATTATATATATTTATATAATCATTCTTTAATGGATATCATGTAGAATGAATTACATCGCATCGTGGAGATAGTAGGTCATACGTACGCACGAGTGGTGATATAATTCCCATAATTTTGAAATGGTATAGAAGTAGATGGTATATATTTTGTTCCGAATTCCATATCAGGTTATAATAATCATATATAGTTATTATTTCCATCATTATACCCATCCAAGTAAGATGGTGGTGAAATATAAATTACACCATGACATGGAGACGATAAGTTGTACGTACGTATGTGTTGTGATTTTGTTTTTCATAGGATGGATAGAAGGTGGAATATGGTTGTTCCATAATCATAATTATATCTCAGTATGTAATTTATATTGTATTTATTACTTTATAATGGAAACAACTCATGAATAGGAAGTATAAGAATAAATAAGTTTGAAAGAATCGGTAGAGGAGATTACCTCTTCTTTGATGAGCTTCCTCTAGATCTCCTCTTAAATACACTAGATTAGGTATTTTTAGAATACCACCACCTCTATAATGTAAATAAGGAAATTGATAATTGAAATTTTTAGGGTATAGACCATATTTAAGGCTAAAATTTAATTAAATAAGTGAGGGAGGAGGTTTCCTCTTATAATTGAGGTGAGGGGCACTTTTAGAATTTCCAAAAATATTAATTTATAATAAAATCAAAACCTATCCAAAAACCTTAAAAATGTAATATTTTATAATATTATATGATATAGTTTTTTAATCTCATCAAAAAAATAGACAAGTTTTTATATCAATTTATACCTTATCATTTTAATTAACCCTTAGTTATTCTATTTTAATTTTAACTAAGGTAACAAATTGTTCAATTTTAAAACAGTGTAATTTTTACTAATTTTATGTGAATTAGACCATAAATGAAACATATAGAATATTTTAGACCATATAATAATTATTTTATATTTTTTAAAATTATTTTATGATTTTTAAATATTTTAATAAAACATTATTTTGACAAAATATCAATACTGTCAATTTTGACACTATTCATTTCTTGGATTTTTTAAAATATCAAGATAAGATGTTAATATAAATAAAATATTTTATTATATCCCTAAGGGGTCAATATTATCTAAAAAAATTCAAATATATTAATTATCAAAAATTGTATTTAATTTAATATTTTTAATTTGATATTTCCATTAATAAAATAATTACTACATCTGTTTTTGTATAATTATTTAATATACTTATTTGTTGGGTAAAAATTAAAAATAAAATATCATGATGAAAATAAATATTCTATATTTCATAGGAATATTTATAGTCAAATATAGCCTCTGTAAAATCCTATATTAAAAAATTTCTATTTATTAAAACATAAATGTGACAACTTTAACATCACTACAAATAAAATATTATAAGTGTAATAATCTTTTCCATATGGATCCAATGTTTAGTTAATAAGGTTTCCTTGTGAATTTTTCATTCCTCTATGTTTTGAAAATCACAAACATATTTTCTTAAGGAAAATTATCTTTCTCTAAGAATTATTTTCTTAAGAAAAATTTTATTTCTCTAAGAAATGATTTATGCTTACCTAATTTTTCAATGCCTTATTCAATGTCTTCTCAAAACCAAGTCTAACCATTTTTTTACAAAGTCAAAAATTTGGATCCTTATCCAAATCCTAGGAATATTTTAGATTCTTGGATATTGAGTCTTTTTATTTTCAAAGTCTGAATTCTCTGAAATTCAGACTTCAAATTATCTAAAATTCAGACTCCAAATTCTCTGAAATTCATACTCTAAATTCTATGAAATTCATACTCTAAATTCTCTAAAATTCAAACTTTGAATTCTCTGAAATTCAAACTCCAAATTCCTCAAAATTCATACTTTGAATTCTTTGAAAAACTGAATCTGAATATCCATGTTTCTAGAATCTGATTGTTTATATGTTTCCACTCTAATTTCCATTTTTCCTTAGAATATGATTATTCATATTTTGTTAAAACACTTAATTTTCCTTAAACATGTTTTTTTTTGCAATTAAATGATGTCATACAATTTGTTTCTAACTAAACATTGGTTGAGTGACACATATATAGGTCCCACCGATATAGAAGTAAAAATAAGAATGAAGGATGAGGGAGCTAACCGTTGAAGTTTTTACTAAAAATAAGAGCTCATTCGAACGAGCTCATTATCCATATATCGATTAATGATCCTAGAGATTTCATGTTGTGAAGTGATTTATAGAGAGATAAATACTCTCTTGCCTTGTGCGTTTTATGAACATCTTGTTCAAATGTGAACATCTTGTTCAAACGTGAACATCTTGTTCAAATGTGAACATATTGTTCATCTTTCTTTATGAAACTCTGATTATTACTGAGTACAATCGAGGTCTTTTGGGGATAGGAAGATAGAGGTGATGACTACCTTAAAGTTTAAGTTCTTCGAGGATAGCAAGATAAACTCTGATATTCTTATCGAGGGCTTACCCTAGTGTGGGTAAGATAGACTTTCTTGAAAGTATAAATCAAGGTACCTTTATCCAAGATTGTTGGATACCCTACTCATTGGTTTAAAATATTTCCTACTTTTTTACTTGATTTTTGTTTCAAGTTTTATTTCCGTGGTATTTTTTTTAAGAAATAAAGTATAACTTTATTATACTTACTTGTACTTTTACTTACTCTGATAAATAAGTTTCTATATGCTTTAAGGTAGAATCAACTGAACTTAAGTTTCTTTTATAGATCCATATTTCCAGACCCTAAGAAAGTTTATTTTATAGTTAAGAACTAAAGAGGGTTTGTGAATTTACCTTGTTTAACTTTGTTAAACATAGTTTTTCCCTTAAGGTTAAAAACAAAAGTTTTTTAAACTTAAAATTCACCCCCCCCCCTCCCTCTTATAATTAAGCAACTATATATACTATTTTGATCCTACAATTGGTATCAGAGGAGGGTCTCTGAAATACTTATACTTACATATAATTTTTCTTGCTCAAGATTTTCCTTGTTCTAAATTTTCTTGCTTAACTTTTCTTATTTAAGTTTAGCTTAAATATTTTTATATTTGTTTATAAATTTTCACTTTTAACAAGTCTTGTGGAAAAGTATTTTCTTATAGAATGGCAGGTATAAATGTTGGTTCCATTGACAACTTAAATCCTACCAGACCACCAATTTTTTATGGTAATGATTATGAGCATTAGAGAGATAGGATGAAGAATTTTTTCATTAACACTAGAATAGATAATTTTGTAATGCTCACTGGGGATTACAAAATTTCATATAAGGAAGTTAGAACCTTTATCAATCAAGAGAAATTAGAATATAAACTAAATTACAAGGTACACATTACTTTTTTGTGTTCTATGACCAAGCATATATATAGTCATATATCTTCTTGTGAAGCTGCCAACTACATTTGGAAGAAACATGAAGTTACACATTTTGGAACTTCTAAAGTGATAGAAACTAGAAGAGCTATGTTAAAAGTTGAATATCACGGATTCTTATTTCCTTATGGAGAACCTATTTGAAAAGTACAACAAAGATTTATGACCATTATCATCAGTCTTAAATCTATGGGATATAAAGGTCTTGATGATGAAGTTCTTATGGATAAGATAATTGATATCATGCCCAATGAGTAGGAATCTAAAAGAATGGTTATTGATGAGAACAAAAAATTATCTAACATTACTCTTGATGAGTTATTTGGAACTCTTCTTCAGTATGAAATAAGAATGAAGAGAGGTGCTTATTTCAACAAAAATAAGAATGGTAATGGAAGTGTAGATTTCACTACTACATCTAATGCCAAGACTCCAGAAAGGGTAACTAGATCTAAAGCTAAGAAAGTTGTTATAATAGAATCCAGTGATAGTGATATTTCTAAAAATTAATTATCCAATCTTGCTCGAATGATGATAAATATTATGGGAAAGAAATATTTTTAGTATAGATATAAGAAGAAAGATAGAAAGGACAAGAAATATTATGAAGTAACCTGTTATAAATGTAAAAGAGATGGACATATCAGACCTGATTTTCCTATGATTAAAAGAAAATATAGGATGGAAAATCATTCTAAAATAAATAGAAAGAAGTATCACAAAAATAAGGCTAATAAAGTCCTAAAAGCAAATGACGCATGGTGTACCAGTGGCGGTGACTCTTCAGATGAATCTTCAGAATATGAATCTTTTGGTCAAAAGAATATTTGTCTTATAAATAGAGTACCTATTGAAAATCACTTTCTTATGGATAAGGTACACAATGCTAAATACTTAACCAATATTTCTTTAAATTCTAATTTTTCTATAAAGAATATTATGAATCTTCATATGAGGAATATTCCTCATCATAATATAATACCTTACCTTCATTTGAAGAAGTTTTTATATTTTCTAAAATACTTGAGAATGAAAATTTTAAGATAAAAAAGAAGTTAGAGAAATAAAATTCTATAATATCTATTTTAACAAAATAATTATCATATATTTCTAAGGATATTTATCAAAAAAGATTTTATTTAGAAAGTTTTTCTAAAAACATTAACGAATTTAATTTTGAGGAGGATAAACTTTCTAAGGATCTTGAAAATTTTATTTCTAGGAAAACTATTTTAGAGAATAACCCAAGTTCTAAAACTAATGAATTTGAGGATAATAATTTAGTCATCAAACTAAAATCTAAAAATTTTTCCTTAAATAAAATTTTGTCAAATTTTACTTCAAGAAGGAAGAAATTTGAAAAAAATTATTCTCAAATTCATCCTATAAGGAAAAGTTCAAGAATTTATTATACTCATTCAAAACCTGTTTTTAGTCATAATTAATTTGTTCCCAAAAGTGATCCCTTTTACTAAATGTCAATGTGGTGGACATTGGGAAAGAAATTGTTCCATAAATAAAACCCAATATTTAGGTTTTCATAAATCTTAATTTTCTAATAAAATATGGATTCCTAAAATTTTACTTTCTAAAATTTCCAGATCCAAGAAAGTTTGGATTTCGAAAGTTCAACTCTTTTGTTTTTAGGAAAATAAAGAAAATACCAACAACAATACATGGTACATGGATAGTGGATGTTCCCATCATAGTACTGGTAAAAACTTCTTTGAAAAGAATATCAAGACAAAAGGGGGAAAAGTAACTTTTAGAGATAATTCTTGGGGAAACAATTTTGGTATAGGTAACATTGTTCTTATTGGAAAAATTTAATTTCAAATGTTTTATTTGTTAAAGTTATTAAGAAAAATCTCATTGTAATAATCCAATTATGTGATGAAAATTAGCCTTGTGAATTTTTGGAATGATAAATGCTTAGTACATAATTCCAAGGAAGAGTTTATTCTTTCTACCTATAGGCATGAGAATGTTTATACACTAAACTTAAAAGACCTTAGGAGTCAAGACCTAACTTGCCTTAGTAAAATGGAAGATCAATCTTGGTTATGGAATAGAAGTCTAGGACATTTTAACCCTAGGAACATATGAAAAATCTAAAAGAAAATACTTGTTAAGTGTCTACCGAAGCTTAGATTTGATTCTTCAAAAGTTTGTGATCCTTGTCAATTTAGAAAGCAACATAAGTCAAGCATTAAATAAATCGGTGAAGTCTCAACTTCTGATGCATTACAGTTAGTGAATATGGATTTTTTGGTCCAATACAAACTAAAAATATTGGATTCAAATATTATGTATTTGTTTTAGTTGATGATTACACCAGATTTACATGGGTCTATTTTCTAGCAAAGAAATCTGAAGCCTTTTCTTATTTTAAAACTTTTAGATCCCAAGTTAAAAATGAGAAAAACCTTCCATTGATAACTATTCATAGTGATCATGGAGGATAATTTCAAAATTCATATTTTGAAACTTTTTGTAATAGAAAATTAATTACTCATAACTTCTCATCCCAAAGAACTACTCAACAGAATGGTGTTGTTGAAATAAGAAATCAAATTCTTCAAGAAATAACTAAAACCATGTTGAGTGAATATTCTATTACTAAACACTTTTGGGATGAATTTTTTAGTACTTCTTGTTATACTATAAATCAAGTTTTAATCAGACCTTTTCTTAATAAAACACCTTATGAACTATGGACTAGTTGAAAACCTTGAATTTATTACTTAAAAATTTTTGAATTTAAAGTATTGATTCTGAATACTAAAGAAAACTTACATAAATTTTCACCTAAATATGATGAAGGAATTTTCTTAGGCTATTCCACTACTTCTAAGGCTTATAAAGTTTTTAACAAAAATACTTGTATTGTTGAAGAAACAATTCATGTTAAATTTGATGAAACTGATCCTTTTGTTTTTAAACAACCCCAACCTAAATATTTTAATGTGTTTTCAAAAACTGATTATCAGCCTTTGATAGAAGATTCTTATAATAAGTAAAATACTCAAGAAAATGTTTCTGAAGTATTTACCTTATGTTGATGAATAGGTTTTACAAAACCCAAATCAGTTTTTTCTTAAGAATAATCCCAGTGATAGTATCATTGGTGATGTAAACCAATTTATAAGGACTATAAGTTCTTTAAGGAATTAAGTATAACATCTATAATTTCTTTCCCAATAAGAAACAAAAAGTACTAATGAACCTTTAGGTAATGATGATTAGATTAAATCCATGCAAGATGAGATAAATGAATTCGAAAGGAACAAAGTCTGGACCTCGGTTGAAAGACCTAAGGAAACTTCAGTAATTAGAGTAAAATGGTTTTTCAGAAATAAATGTTATGAAAATGGAATCATAGTAAGAAATAAAGCTATATTAGTTGCTAGAGACTATAATCAACAAGAATGGATAGATTATGAAGAAACCTATTCTCTATTAGTTATACTTGAATCTATTTTCATTTTACTTTCCTTTGTATCATTTTTTAATTTCAAACTTTTTCAAATGGGCATGAAGTGTGCTTTCCTTAACAGATATGTTCAAGAGGAAGCTTATGTTGAAAAACATCCTATATTTGAAGGCACAAAACATTCTTAACATGTTTTCAAACTTAAGAAATCTTTATATAGACTTAAACAATCCCCTAGATCCTAGTATGATCGACTTGCAGGATTTTTGTTACAAAACAATTATGTTAAGGGAACTGTTGATCCAACTCTTTTTATAAATAAAGATAAGAAAAAAAATTGATTATTCAAATATATGTTGATGAAATTATATTCAGATCAACTTAACAATATTTAACTGATTTGTTTTCAAATCTCATGAAATCTAAGTTTGAGATAAGTATGATGGGTAAGTAAACATTTTTTCTAGGCTTCAAAATATCTCAAAAACCAAAAGGAACTTATATATCTCAACATAATTATATTAAATATCTTATTAAAAAGTATGGATATGACAACACTAAAAGTATAAACACTCCAATTGGTGCCTCAAATTATCTTGATCTTGATGAAGCTGTGAAACCAGTAGATCAGACATCTTTTAGAGGCATGATAGAAAGTTTATTATACTTAATAGCTAGTAATCTAGAATTAATGTTTTTAATATGCTTATGTGAAAGATTTAATATAAAATAATCTCATTTAAAATCAGTAAAAAATAATTTTTCATTATTTAAAGGGAACCATGGATTTAGGAATTTTCTATTCTTCTGGAAATAATTTTGTTTTAAAAAAAATTCAGATGCTGATTTTGGTGGATGTAGAATAGATAGAAAAAGTACAACTAGAACTTTTCATTTCTTAAGAGATTAATTAGTTTCATGTTCATGCAAGAAGCAACACTCAGTACCACTTTCCACTACTAAAGTTGAATATATAGTAGTTGTAATTTGTTATGCTCAAGTGTTGTGGATGCAACACACACTTACAGACTATAGCGTGAGTTTTACCAAAACACAGATATTATGTGATAATTAAAGTGTCATTTACCTAAGAAAAAACCCTACACATCACTCTCATTCAAAACACATAGACATTAGGTATCACTTTATTAGGAATCACACACTCAAAGGAGATATCATTCTTCAATTTATCGAAACGCAAGATCAAATTGCTGATATTTTTATAAAATATTTACACTATGATAGATTTGAATTTATTAAACAAAATTTAGGAATGATAACCGTAAGGTAATATTCCATATTAACTTTTTGTTGAAACATGTCTCCTTATATTAAGAAAATTCTTTTCATAGGGGGAGTACATTTTTTTTCCCAAAAACAAATTTATTTCTTAATCAAATTTTTCAGAACCCAAAAAATTTTCTTACTTAATAAAATTTTTTGGAAGCCAAAATTTTTCTTAATAAAATTTTTCAAAACCCAACATTTTTCTTTCTTAATCAAATTTTTCAGAACCCAAAATTTTTCTTTATTAATCAAATTTTTTATGAAACCAAAATTTTTAAGATTCCAAAATTCCAGATTCAAAAATTTTCTTTCCTTAACAAAAATTTATATAATCTAAGAAGAACCTTTTCATATCTGACAATTATTTCTAATTAGACTAAAAGTTATGTTTCCTTACTTAAATCTTAGTAATTTTATTTTTTACTTATTGGTGTTTTTATATTGTTATAATAAAACTCTATCGGATTCACTTTCCTTAAATCATATTTTTCCTTAAAACCTTAAAAGATCAAAACCTACCAAATACTTTTTTCCAATTCATCTCAATAATCAGATCAGATCATACTTATTTCAATCATTGGATCAAATTGAGAATTCAAACCATCTCCTCTAAGCCTATATAAAGGCCCCCCTAATCCTTGTCCCACATTAGTTTTTCAAGTCTTTGTGCATCGAAGCTCTTCTCCTCTTCAAATTGGTCATTCAGTTTTCCAAGTTTTCTTACACTTAGGATGTCTCTTGAAGCTTCCTCATAGAAACAGATGTATTCAACCAAGGAAATTAAGGATTGTAAAATCTACAAGGAAATTTTGGTTGACCCAAAATTCTTTGCTAAATATAATTCATTAATTACGAAGAATATCAAGATGAATGGATGGGATGGTCTATGTGTAGCTAAGCTGAAGAGTCAGGATCCAGTTTATCCTGAATTTCATATAGAATTCTATGATTCAGTAAGTTTTTATGATCAAGGGTGAAGGGATAAGGTTTTTTTAAGAGCTATGGGAAAACTTATTCTTTTTATTTCAATATGGCAGAAAATATTCTTGGATTTCCGTTTGAAGGTGAGGCAATTTTTTCTCTCACAAGTTACTAGATAAATCATGAAGCTTTGAGAAGGAAAAGGCAATTGACTGTCTTGGACTCAAGGGAGTAAAATCACTAAATATCATCCATTTGTCAACAAATTTCAGGATGTTAGACTTTTAGGTATAGGGTTATCTGATTCTGAGAATAGGAGATAAGGTCTCTCTGAAGAAAAGTGATATTTTTATATTGTATTTTTTGTTTAACCTAAGAAAGGTAAATCTTGTGAAGTACATCCTACTAACAATCACCAACATTAATAATGGAACTCTAAATTCTCATATTAACATATATCTAGTTATCTTTTTGAAGATCATAGTGCTTTGTTTAGAATATTTTAAAATTCCCTGTAGTTATAAACCCAAAACCTTCAAAATCATATTTCTCATTGATGACACCCTTAGAAGAATGAAAGTTGGTTTCAATACCAAAACAGCTGAGTTTTATGTTTTGTATGAAAGTTAAATTCAAGCTTTAGTCTAGAAATGGGAAGTAGGAGAAACTTTCAAGAAAGATCAGAAGAAGAGAAAATAGAAGGAACCGGAAACCAAATAAAAATCTATAGTTCCATAAATCCAGTCAGCTCCACAAAATCTGAAAAAGAAAAAAACATTATCGGATGAAGTGGTAGAAAAATGGAGGGAGCATAAGAAGAAGGAGGAGGAGGGAGATCCAAGCATTGGGTTAGAACCTACTGGGGAAAAAGCCTTGAAAATCCATATAGCTGAAGAACTTGAAAGGAAATAAAAATAGAATAAGTTAAAGAAGAAAATTTCAGAAGATAAAATTATCCAAGCCTTACTCAAAGATACAGAAAAGGCCTCTGAACAGATTCAGGTATCGGAATTCTTTCTCCAAGAATCAGTTCTTTTAGAAACTCTGAGAAAGAAAATTCCAATTCTAGAACCTGTTGTGAAAGAAGTGATAGTTAAAAAAGAAGAATTAGAAGAATAACAATAGGAAGAATAAGACTAAAGTGATGATGTGATTAAGAAAGTGGAAGAATACCATGAAAAGGAAAGTCCTTTAGATAAGATTTCAATCTGAACTTCCTAGGTTGAGTTAGCCAAAAATGTTTCTCAAGTAAAAGAGGATGATGGATAAGAATATGTTGATAAACCTACTAATGATGAGAGTAGAAACCATGATTTCATCCAACCTAATGATTTTAAGGAAGGTGCTGAGAAATAATAGGTTGATGAAGATAAGATAGTCCAACTTTCTGATAGTGATCATGAGTCTCTAAAGGCTAAGAAGGTTATTTCCAAAGTGGATTAAGGAAAATAGGTGGCTGATGATATACCTAAGAAGGTTGTGATTTTAAAAGACAAGAAAGATGTTGGTGGATCATCCAAGAGAAAATTTGAAGAACTAGAAAAATTATCCTCTCCCACAAGGGAATCATACTTTAAAACTTCATCTTAAATGGGTCAGGATTTAGTTATTCAGTCTTTAAAGAAGTTATTTAACACAATACCTTTGATCCCTAGTATTGATTCTAGATGTTAGTTGCTTCAACATTATTTCAATCAGAATTCAGATTCATTAAGCATGCACATGGAAAAGTTTATCAAGCTTGAAGCAGATTTCAAAAAATTTCATATTGGTTATGATGATCATATGAGATCATGAAAGTAAATAAAAATTGGTCTAAAAGAATGATTGAATACATGAGAATATTTTATGACTTCCAAGATTCAGTAAAAGATGATTTTTATAAGTCAGATGATATAATCAAAAATCTTTCAATAAGTTTTTTAGAAAAGATGAATCTTGAGAATGTAGTCTAGAAGAAAGAGGATAAAGATTTTAATGGGAGGTTAAATTCAGTTTCATTAAATTTAAATAGATAAAGAGAGATCAGGTAACTATTGGAAGAAATTTTCAATCATCAAGAAGAGGTAGTAAAGTCTCAGGCAGAAATTTTTAAGACTCGAGAAGAAAATATCAAGGCTCTGGAAAACAAGAGTTAGGATCATGATCTATTTATCAAGAGGTTTGAGGATGATAACAAAGAGATAAAGAAGTTAAAGGCTACCCTAAGAAATATCATACTGAAAGAAAATAAGGATGAATGATTTTTATGTCAATCTAATCCTTTGTTGTATCTTTTCCTTGTAACACTTTTTCTTATCATAATGAAAAGTTTGTTATCCTTCAATTGTTTTGTCTTGTATATCACTAACCTTTCAAGTAAAATTATTTTTTCATTCCTCTATTCCTTTTTTAAAGTTACAAAGTGGGAGAAAAGAATGATCAAAGGAATACAAAGTATAAATAAGATAATTCCCTAAGTAAGGGGGGGTTAAGTAAGAAGGATTATACTTAAAGAAGATTTTATTAAGTAAGAAACAGTTGCTTCTCAAAGAAAGACAAGAATACAGTCCTTAGGGATTTAAAAACCTAAGGGGGAGTTAGTCATATCTATCATGGTTCATAAGTAAAAGGAGATAATTTTTTCTTTTATATATCAAAAAGCAAAACCCTTATTTCTTATATTCTTTTCCAAAAAGGTTTTTTGTTCTTTCCAAAAAGTGGGTGATTGTTGAGTCGATAAGGTTTCCTTATGACTTTTTCATTACTATATGTTTTGAAAATCATAAACATATTTTCTTAAGGAAAATCATCTTTCTTTAAGAATTATTTTCTTAAGTAAAATTTTCTTTCTCTAAGAAAATTTGTATCCTTACCTTCTTTTTCAATGCCTTATTTAGTGTCTTCTCAAAACCAAGTCGAACCATTTTTTTACTAAGTCAAAAAATTGGATCCTTATCAAAATACTCATAATATTATAGTTTCATGGATATCGAGTCTTTATATTTTCAGACTCCGAATTCTTTGAAATTCAGACTCTAAATTCTCTAAAATTCAGACTCCGAATTCTCTGAAATTCAAACTCCGAATTCTCTAAAATTCAGACTCTGAATTCCTCAAAATTTAGACTCTGAATTATTCGAAAAATAGAATCCAAATATCCATGTTTCTAGAATATGATTTTTTATATGTTTAGACCCTGATTTCCATTTTTCCTTAGACCCTGATTATTCAGATTTGGTTAAGATACTTCATTTTCCTTACACATGTTTTTGTTACAATGAAACAATGTCATACAATTTTTTTCTAACTAATCGTTGGTTGAGTGAAACATGTACAGGTCCCTCTGAGATATAAGGAAAAATATGACAATTGGAGGAGGGATCCAACCATTTAAGTTTTGCCTATAAATAGAAGCTCATTCGAACAAGATCATTATCTATCTATCGATTGATGATCCTAGAGATTGCATGCAATGAAGTGATTTCTAGAGAGAGAAAGACTCTCATTACTTGTGCATTTTATGAACATCTTTTCAAAATGTGAACATCTTGTTCAGCTTGCTTCGTGCGACTCTGATTGTTACGGAGTAAAATTGAGGTCTTTTGGGGATAGGAAGATAGAGGTTCCAACTACCTTAAAGTTCAATGGCTTATAGGGATAGCAAGATAGACTCCGATATTCTTATTGATGGCTTACCCTAGTGTGGGTAAGAAAGAATTTCTTGAAAGTATAAATCAAGGGACCTTTATCTAAAGTTGTTGGATACCCTACTCTTTGGGTCAACTGAACTTAAGTTTCTTTTCCGGATCCATATTTCTGAACTCTAAGAAAGTTTGTTTCATAGTTAAGAACTAAATGGGGTTTGTGAATTTACCTTTTTTGACTTTGTTAAACATATTTTTTTCTATAAGGTTAAAAACAAAAGTTTTTTAAACCTACAATTCACCCCCCCCCCCCACTTGTAATTGAGCATCTACATATACTATTTCGATCCAACATCCAAATGGTCAATAACTCAACCCTTGTATTATTATGGTCAAGATATACTCAACCAATAAGATTTGTTCAAGTTTTTTTTCTTTTAATGGTTATTATTATTTTAATTAAAATTATTTTTTTATTTTTCATCAATTAAATAATTTATGCATCATTATTATAAAAGAATTTAAGGTAATTATTTATTTCCTAAAAATTAAAAATAAATTACCATGATAAATAAAAAAAATTAGATTTGAAATGAGTATTCATAGTCTATTTTTTCTTTTATATAACCTTATATTAAAAATGATATAATTATTAAAATTTGGGTAAGATATATTTAACTTTTCTTTAAATAAAATATATTAAATGTTCTAATCTCATCCAAATGGATTTTAAAGGATACCATTTCAACATAAAGATGATTTAGTTCAAAACACACTTATCTAATGATATTAGGACAAGTGTTAGGGTAATTGTATAATATTATTTTTACCCTTAACTGCTTGATTTACCTTTTTACCAAATTAATAAAATTTACTAAAGTTACTATTCATAATGTCCAAAAATAAAATAAATCTATTTGAAAAATTTGGACCCACTAATTAAAAATATGTAATCCATTTTTTAAAATTAAAAAAACATAAGTTTAATTAATGAATTTAAAATTAATTCCATTTTCACAATGAGGAAAAGGGTTTTAAAAGTTAAAACATGTAAAAGATTGAAATGTTTTTACATATAAATTTAGTGTAAAATTAATGTTAATGACCTAAATTGTATTAACTGATAAAAATATAATATATTTATACTTGAAACCCATTCAAATTAATAATTAAAACTATAAATAAATTTGATTAAAAAGTAGTTTTCAATTAAAAGGCATTATTATTTTATTATTCATCAAAATGTGAAACTTATTAGAAAAATACCAAAAATTCCACCAAAGTAAATTTTGATACACCACTTTCAAATAAGATATTTATTTTTTCAAATATAATTTAAAAAGGTGTCAAAACTAGATTTAAAATGGGTGTTCCATCAAAAGGCGGAAAAACTGCATTTTTTGAAAAATAATTCTTTTATCAAAAAAAATGAATTTATTCTTATATCATGTCTATAAAACATATAATATGAGTTTTAAATATTATATTAAATATATATTTCATATATATTTCATTAATAAAATTCATCAAAAGTTATTTTATTATTTTATAAACTCACTTATTTTCATTTAAATTGTTTTTCAGAAAAAAAACATTTCCTTTTATTTAAAAAGGATTTTATTTTCATTTATAATTAATTATTCACAAAATAATTAATTATATATACATGTGTAAAACATATTTTCATAATTCATTTAATACTTTTCATACTCACTATTATAATATCTAGATTATAAGGTAACATAATAATATTTAGTTGTTGCTTAAACTCAGTCTTGCGTGAAATAAAATTTATCAAAAGAACTTGAAATTGTGTGTAACACAAGATAAGTATAGTGTTGTGTATACCTCAAGCTAATCTGGGGTTGTTTGTAGTGAAATCTTATCTTGGTGTATCATACAATACAACACATCAATGAAATTTAAAAAAAATTATCTCATAAAAATCTCAGGGTGTTACATTCTAACCCCCTTAAAATGAATTTTTCCCTCAAAATTTGTCTAGGTTATAAAAGTATTAATACTTGAAAGTTCTTTTCATAGAAACCCGCATCATAAAAATTAATACTATAACATCCTTTTAAAAATAAAGGTTAGAAACATAATATTTTAACAAAGTAACTCATAACTAGGTTTCCACATATGAGAACATTAGTGAAAAGTGAAAACATTTACATAGATGAGAAATCAAACCATCAAGTTCTGATGGAGAGTGATAGAAAACATGGTCTGGAAAAATTTAATAATAAAAAAGCTAAAACTCAAATGGAAATAAAAAAGGTCATTGATATCATCAATAATGATGAAAACATGACAAATTTTTACATCATGATTCATTTCCTAATGTTGAATATTTTTCAAGAGGAGGTGTACTTACTTGATTTCAGCATAATATCACACTTTTTTATGCCTTTATTAATTCCAACTTTATCTCTTATTCCAAGGAATGAAGTTGATATTTTTATTCCTGAAACTTTAGTAGATCATAAATAGAATTATAGGTCAATCACTTTATATTTATCACAACAAAAGGTTATCACAAATTATCAAATATGAATATATCCACCTATGGTGAGATAATTGTTTATTCTAACAAGCTTCATTTGAAGTTTAACTTAAAATTTCTATAAATTTTTAACCTTACAATCCTTCCAAAATATGAAAATATGAAACTTTAGAAATAGGTTCACTAACTCGACATAACATGTATCCCCCATATATCCAAAGTTATATATTATTGGTCATATTCCAAACATGTGAATTCCTTAATCATGTATTTTCTTGAAACATTATAATAACTTGAATTACCATAGAACCTTAGTGAAAACATGCATGCTTTCAAAAATTAACTCTTTCCACATACCATAAATCCCAATAATTAAATATACTCGATCCATGATATCATAAATCACTTTGTCATCATATCAGTCTTGAGGTCATTAATACTATCAAACATCCCTTTGTTTTCTTATCCCAACATGATGCACATATTAAGGGTTATCCTTCCCTTAATGTGTTTTCCAAAAATATTTGAATCACTTTTCATGGTTATCAATACCACTCAACATATACTCTTAAATAAATATATAAAAACCACAGTGGACCAATACATAGATATTTCATTATTCCATTATACCATAAAATTGATTCTACAACATTATTTTGTGATCCCATTATATAAACACTCAATCATTCCACCACTTCATTGTTGTACTCTACATCTCCAATAGTGATTGTTTGTGATTTTCCTTTTTCTTTGGCCTTAAGAGGATGCTAACATCGATCATCATTGATAACCCTTGGATTAGGGAATTAGTTAGCATAATGCCCCATTTCCTTTCACTTGTAGCATTGAAGTGTGGGAGGTGCATTCTTTGTATCCTTTTCTCTATTCACAACATTAGCTATATTTTTTCCATTACTTAGAAACTAAAATGACTGATGACCATAATTTATACACTTAAAACATTTACTAGTCCCTTTAATACAACTTATACCATGCTTCTTTCCACACTTTAAGCATAAGGAAATGCTCATCTTATTTTCACCATGCCAGAATGGCCCGAAGGACTTCTTTTTTATTTTTATTATGGATAATACCCCTTTTAAGGGTTAAAGGGGAACCCGTACATGACCTGTAAACCCAAGGAACAAGGCCCGACTGACCCGCAATACATGACCTGCAGGCCCAATGGCATACCATGCCCAATACATGACCCGTAGGCCCATCCCACTTGAATTTCCCCTCCTCATATTTTGTATCATTGGTCACCTAGCGCCCCACCTTGCATTGCTGATCAGCTAGCATTTCCTCGTACAAAGCTGCACGGTTCCTGGTAATGCTATAATCATACCCTGAAAGTCTTGTAAAATTTTCCTCATATGTACCAACTAATTCATCATCCTTTTTTTAATCTCAAGGAACTCATTTTCCATATTCATATGAAGAATATAAGGAAATTACTTATTGAAAAATAACTTTTTGAACTCATCCCATTCCATGGATTCAATTTCATCTTATTGCCTCATATTCTTGATTAGAGTCTACCATTGGTCTGCTTCGCCTTCTAAATGATAAACATCCAAAATGACTTTTTCATGTTCTGGATATTTATGGACAGAAAATATATTTTTTGTGGTTCTAATAAATTATTCAGATTCAATTGGATCAGAAGACCCACTGAAAGAAGGTATAAATTTCCTCACGAAGGACTCAACAGAATTTTGATCCCTTATCTGCTTATTTGGAAGTCCATAATGATTCATATCTTGTGTAAGTATAGCGATAAGATTTTTCATTCCATATCCCATAAAATTTGGTTGTTTAGGAGGATAATAATTTCATTTCCCATCGTGTTCATAATTAACATGGTTCCTTTGGGTTCTATCCATTGTCTAAAACCCAAAAAGAATAGTATGAGAGGAAAAAATCATACTAGGAAAACAACAAAATCAAGGGGAAGTACTTTCAATATCTAAAATCTTATGTTTAATCCTAGGTTAACCATGATCATTACCAAAATTAAAGGATTTTAATCTATACTTTTACATATTCTTAGGTACATACCGAGACATATCCTTAGAAATATCTCTAGGGATCTCTCTAAAGTTTTTTCAACCTAGTTTTCAAAGATTAACTAAACCTTTGCTCTGATACCAACTATAATGACCCAAGTTTGACGTACATGGATATTATATCATTTTTCAGAATATATAATACATTACACAAACACAAACCCAAATATTGTATTTGTCTAGTGTATTTGGAAACTAGGAAACATAAACAAATGGTTCTTAAAACATCTATATCATCTCCTGCTTTTTCCTTCATAACTAGAACTCTTTTTTGGCACATTTTACCCAATACCCTTCTTCATATCCTAGGGAAAAGAAACATAAAAAAGGGTGAGATAAGATGATAAATAAGGGTAAATAAGGTAGATATCAATCATATCATAATTGTAATATATAAGAACATAACAATTGAAAATTGTATTCTGTATATCAAATATCGTGAAATCATGTCGTGGAATAAATCATAATAGTTCATAAGGAACTAATGAACATATTACCAAAGGGAATAACATAAGATATAGAATTTGTGACATACACATAAGCATATAAAATCATTTCACATTATTCAAGGCTCATTTTCAATACTATCATAATGGAAAAATTCCACTACTGAACCAAGTCCACTCCTTGTTCCAGCCTAGTATTAATAAACTGGTTTTACATCTCGTTTTATCCTTGTGTTACTAAACCAAGATCATTTCCCATTCCAACCCTATCTATCTCATGAGATATAAATCTTTACCCAATTAATTGGACGGAAATATAGGTCTCACCCATATCATAATGAAATCATTCTTACGTGTGCCATAAAACATAAATCATAGCATAACCTGAGGAATTAAATGGGTTTCTTAAACATCATTCTATCATAACATAATCCATGTAAAACAAATGGATTTTATAAATAGAATTCCAGCATAAACATAATAAAAACATAGAAATAATATGGATAGTATACTTGAAACATAACCCTATTAAATAATTTCCATCTTAGATGGAAAATAATTTTGATAGAACGCTTGAAATTAATTCTTGAGGAAAATATCCTTTCTTCTTCAAAAACATTTTATTTTCTAAAAATGCCAAGAAATTTTAAAAGAGAATAATTTATTTGAAAATAAACCTAAAATATTATAAATGAAGCTTCATATAAATAAGGATATATGAAAATGTAAAAATCTGTTCATGCTGCATAAGTTAAAAGAAAACATTCTTCTCATTCTTTTTTCGGATAAGTCAAAAAGTACCTCATATAAAAAACCAAAAAAAAATATTCCTTTCATACCATTTAATAAAATTTATCAATGGGTAAAATTGAATTTAAAAAAATTTAGAAGAATATAAATAATAATTTATAATACAAATTTAGGAAACATGGACATGGATGATAAATATATCATAGTAGATACTTGTGTACAAACAATCTCGAATAATAATGAGATTGTGAAATTATCCCTTACCTTAGGTATGATATCCCTTGTATGTATCCAAACCTCATGTATAATGATTTAAATAATGTCATTAAATTATTCCATAATCATAGTCATTTTTATGATATCATTTATGATCATATTATCATTTATTTTTTAATAACATTTCATTATTACTCATTATTTGGGTATTAACTACTTCATTTTCTTATGCATGTTTTATAAAATAAGTTCTAGTTATCAATATTAGGTTATAGTTATATAATTTAAAAAAATTATATTAATATAATATATATCATATTTATTCATCATATACATTTATGTAATCATACTTTAATGGATATAATGTATAATTAATCACATCCCATTATAGAGACAGTAGGTCGTACGTACACACGAGCGACGATATCATTCTCATAATTGTCAAATGGTATGGAAGTGGATGGTATATATTTTTGTAAGAAAAATAAATATAATGTTATAATAATCATATATAGTTATTATTTCCATAATTATACTCATCCAAGTAAGGTGTTGGTGAAAAACATATTACACCATAGTGTGGAGATGGTAAGTCATGCATACGCACGTGTAGTGATTTCATTTTTCATAGGATGAATAGAAGGTGTAATATTGTTGTTCCATAATCATGATTACATATCATTATATAATTGATACTATATTTATTAATTTATAATGGAAATATATCATAAATAGGAAGTATAAGAATAAATAAGTTTGAAAGAATCGGTGGAGGATATTACCTCTTCTTCGACAAGCTTCCTCTAGATTTTCTATTAAAGGCACTAAAGTTAATATTTTGAGAATACCAGAACCTCTATAATGTAACTAAGTAAGTTGAGAGTGTAAATGGGAAGGTTATAGAAAGATTTAAGTCTTAAATTTAAGTGAATAAGTGATAGAGGAGTTCCTTTTTATAATTGAGGTGAGGGGTGCTTTTGGAATTTCCAGAAATATTAATTTATAATAATATAAAAGCCCATAAAAAACTTCAAAAATTACATATTTTAGAGTATTAAATGAGATAGGGTTGTAATATCATCAAAAAATAAATTTTATACAAGGTTTTATTCCAATTTATACCTTATCATTTTAATTAACCCTTAGTTATTTTATTTTAATTTTAACTAAGGTAACAAATGTTCCAATATTAAAAAAGTGTAATTTTTACTAATTTTATGTTAATTATACCATAAATGAAACATATATAATATTTTCAACCAAATAATTATTATTTTATATTTTTTTTTTAAAAATTATGATTTTTAAATAATTTAATAAAACAATATTTTGATAAAATATCAATAGTGCCAATTTTGACACTATTCATTTCTTGGATTTTTAAAAATATCAAGATAAAATTTTAACCTCGAAAAAAATATTTTATTATATTATTAAGGGTTAAAAATATCTATAAATTTTTTTTATATATTAATTATCTAAAATTATATATAATTTAATGTTTTTAAAAACATTAATTTGATATTTCCATTAATAAAATTATTACTACATTAGTATTGTGTAATTATTTAATATACTTATTTTTTGGGTAAAAATTAAAAATAAAATACCATGATGAAAATAACTCTTATAGATTTTATAGGAGTATTTATATTTGAATATATCTTCTATAAATTCTAATATTAAAAATGTTATATTTATTAAAACATGAATGTGATAACTTTAACATCGCTTCAAATAAAATATTATAAGTGTTATAATCTTTTAAATATGGCTCAAAATGGTCAATAACTTGACCCTTGGATGATTATGGTTGAGATATAATCAACCAATATGATTTGGTCAAGTTTTTTTTGTATTTTATTGGTTATTATTATTTTAATTAAATTTATTTTATTGATTTTTCATCAATTAAATAATTTATGCATCATCATTGTATATGCCTTTAAGGTAATTATTTATTTACTAAAAATTAAAAATAAATTACCATGATAAATAAAAATATTTTATATTTCAAATGAGTATTTATAGTCAAATATATATTCTATATAACCTTATATTAAAAATGATATAGTTATTAAAATTTGATTAAGACATATTTTACTTTTCTTTGAATAAAATATATTAAATGTCCTAATCTCATCCAAGTGGCTTCAAATGGATACCATTTCGACTCAAGGATGATTTAGGTCAAAAAACATCCAATAATATTAGTACAAGTGTTAGGATAATTTTATAGTATTATTTTTACCCTTAATTACTTGATTTATCTTTTTACCGTATTAATAAAATTTACTAATGTTACTATTAATAATTCCCAAAAATAGTAGAAAGATATTTATATAATTTAGACCCACTTATTAAAAATATGGAATCTATTTTTAAAAATTCAAAACATATAATTTTTAGTAATTAATTTAAAATTAATCTTGGTGTAAGAATGAGGAAACGAGTTTTAAAAGTTAAAACATGCAAAAGATTGGAATGTTTTAACATTTAAATTCAATGTAAAATTAATGTAAATGACCTAAATTATATTAAATTATAAAAATATAAACTATTTATAATTTAAAACCATTCAAAAAAATAATTTAACACTATAAATAAATTTTACGAAAAAGTAGTCTTCAATTAAAATGCATTGTTTTTTTACTTTTCATCAAAATGTGTAACTTATCAGAAAAATACCAAAAATTCAACCAATGTAAATTTTGATACTCCTATTTCAAATAAAAAGTTTATTTTTTAAAATATAATATAAAAAAATTTCAAAAATTATATTTAAAAATGGGTTCCCCATCAAAAGGCGGAAAAACTGTATTTTTTGAAAAATACTTCTTTTATATAAAAATTTGAATTTGTTCTTATATAATGTATAGAAAACATATAATATGAATTTTAAACATTATATTGAATATAAATTACATATATATTTCATTAATAAAACCCATAAAGAGTGATTTTATTATTTTATAAACTCACTTATTTTCATTTAAATAGTTTTTCAGAAAAAAAATTCCTTTTATTTAAAAAGGGTTTTATTTTAATTTATAATTAATTATTCAACAAATAATTAATTATATATACATGTGTAAATAATATTTTCATAATTCATTTAATATTGTTCATACTCACCGTTATAATGGATAGGTTATAAGGTAACATAATAATACTTAGTTTTTTGCTTAAACTTGGTCTTATGTGAAATAAAATCTATCAAAAGGAATTGAAATTGTGTGTAACCCAAGACAAGCATACTCTTTCATATACCCTAATCTAAGCCAATGTTTCATTTAGCCTAATATTCTCTTGGTATAGCGTATAACAAAATACATCAATGAAATTGAAAAAAAATATTTCTCATAAAAATCTCGGGGTTTTACAATATTCCTCTGTGGTAGATCAGGTTTCTCTCTTACATAGACAACAACACCATTTATTTCCTGATTCAAATGACCCATCACTACAAAAAACTTCTCGATTCCAATTTTGACCATTTTGGGAGGCTGATTTGAAAGGTTTTTTTCCTCTTGATTCCTTCCCATTACAGCTTCTCTATTTCCTCTACGAAAAACCATTCTGAACAGACATATCTTAGACGAAGAAACGTGGTAATATTAAAATGATATAAAATTTTAAATTTACCATAAAGTAAAATCTGTCAAGGTTAAGTTATTAGTATGACCCTAATCTCTATAGTTATCTAAACCAACCTCTGGTACCAACTATAAAGACCCAGCCTTAAACATTACATAATCTTGATTTTAGTCAAGAATTTTACTTTATTTCACATTGGGGATCTTTTCAAGTTTAGAGCTTTGTAGAATTGTTCCATAACTCATAAATAACAAAACCATAAATATACAAAGTGGATTCCTCCAAATAGTATCCATTTTTTTCATAAAACAAAAACTTTTAAAATGAAACATGGTTTCTTCTCATATTCAATCATCACAATTTTTTCCTTGATCCCATCCTTATATCTATTCTCCATTAAATCCTATGTAAAACATTTTAAAACTTTGTATGAGCGTAAAAAACTTAGTAAGGTATACACAAATAATGAAAATTGTTAGTCTTTTGAAAACATGTAAACCATGAATACTTAATCATAAAGTAATATTTTTCACCATTAAGAAGTAGCAAATACTTTCCTTAAAAAAACTCATTGCTTGACATTTTTTTAATAATAATATTACCATAAAACCCATATAAATAATATATAACACATAAATTTAACTTGGTATATAACTATATTTAAATGGAATAATCATGCGGTCGACTTCCGTACATGTGACCCTTACAAAATGAAATGACCATATGGTCAACTTCCATACCCAATGCATTAGAGGTTATAACGTAACCACCCATCCTTGGTTTATCATGGAACCACTGTCCTTGGTTTATCACATAACCACCCATCAAATTTCTAAGTACCATTATATAATCATAACTCATAAAAAAAATTAATTTTCAAAATTTCACCCATAAAATTTCATTGGCAATCACAAGAAATCATTTCAAGGTATTGAAATAATAAATTCATTTCCAAAAAAATCAATACCAAAATACCCATAAAATGTTAATAAGTGATGTATTATTCTTTTAAAAACATTAAGGCTTGCAGAGGAATCCAAATATCAAATAATGGTCACAGCGGTGGAGAAGTAGTTGTCACCGTATACATTAAAAAAAATAACATTCCTTTTGTCATTTGTAAAGAAATTAAAACACTGAATATAGAAAGATTTATTTTTAAAACCTTTTAATTAAATTAAAAGTAAATTTTTTTGTTTATACGCCTCATAAAATAAGGTGGTGTATAACATAAAAATGTGCCTCAATGAAAGGGATTGAGATGAAGTCCCTTACCTCAAGTCCGATTCATCAAGTATGTTTTTTATCTTCCTAAATAATAAAATTAAGTTAATTATTTACTTGAATGATAAAAATTTTAAATTTTATTATTCCTTTTATATCAATTATTGTCATATTACAACAATTACTTAATTATTTAAGTTCACATCGGATGTTTTGATGATATTCGGTACATGAGTCCAAAATGACTTGGTATGATGTTTATAGATAAAAGTATTCATTATTACATTATCTCTAGAATAATATTATTTAAATAATAATCACTTTTAAACGTTAATTATAATTTTAAATCAAACCATTTATGTGTGGATATGAAAAATGAACAGCGTCATAATCATGGAGACGATAGGTTGTACGTACGCATGAGTAACATTCCCATTTTTCATTGATCAATATAGAAATAACATAAGTATTATTTTATCTTTATATAATGATAATAACATCATTAATGTAATATTAATCATTAAAATATACTTATATATATTATCTAAGTGATGTGGTGATTAAAAACGAATCACATCACTTCATGAAGGTAATAGTTCACACGTACGCACAAATGATGTTATCATTTTTATGTGCATGGAAAGTATGAATGTAATTGATATATTATACTATTATAATGATAAATACATCATGAATATAACATATAAATATTAATTTCATCATTATAACCAGTCTAGAGATATGGTTATGGAAAATGAATTATATTGGTTCGTGGAGGTGATAGTTCACACGTATGTACAAACGATTAATTATTTTCCCATTTGATGGAAGTGGAGATAAATTTAGGTGATGATATTAATGTAATAAAATATAATTATATTTAGGATACTTAATTTATTATATCATCATGGTTGAATAATATTCGAAGGAAGTGGAAGAAGAAATAAAATTGAAACACTCAAATAAAAACAATACCTCTTCTTCAAATGATCACCTTTAATTAAAACATTAATACCTCTAAAGAGGGTGTTATGACTAAACTAAGGCATATAGAATATTTAGGAAGATCATGTCTGAACAAAAATGGTTTTTAAGTGTGAGGAAAAGAGAAGAATGGGTGCCCTTTTATAGGAGAGGAGAGAGGCACTCTTGGAATTCTTCAAAATATTAAATTAATATAAATTAATTTTCTATTTAAAAGGGGTTAAAAGTTATTTATTTAGAATTTAGGATGGGTATAGGTCTAAATTAAATCATAAAATAAAAATTATACAAGTTTTGAATATTTTTTAATCCTTATTTATTAACCCTTTTTAACTCTTACAGTTTTATCAAGTAATTTATACTTTAATGGTTATTATAATTACCATAACATGTCAAACGACCAATAAAAGAGTCATTTATTACATTATAAGAATTATCACAACATTTTGTATGAATATTGGATTTTTATAAATTTTATATCCTTTAATGAAATATTTTATATTTTAAAATACCATTAATGTCAATTTTGACACTATTTATTTCTTAACTTTTTAAAAATATCATAAATTCAAGATATAGTTGAACCAATTCCTTGAACACATCACTAACATTTCAAGGTCATCTAAAAAGTTTTTGGATGGCGTAAATTATATCAAATTATATTTATTATAATATTTATAATATCATTTATTTGTTTCTTCCATTAATGGAGCAATTATTGTGTCATCATTGTGTCACCATTTGATTTAATCATTTATTTCATAAAAATTATAAATAAATTACCATGATGTATTTAATAATTTTATATTTCTAAATACTATTTATAGTCGATGATATCACTTATATCTCCCCATATTAAAATCATTATAGTTATGAGAGACATGATTATGACATCTTTGTCTTTACTTTAAATAAAATATTATAAATGTCATAAACACACCCAAGTGGCTTCCAAATGCCATAAGTTCATTCCAAGGAATTTCTTGGTTAAAAATAACTCATCCAATAAAATTAGGATAGGTATTAAGATAGTTTTATAATATTTATAATATTACTTTTACCTTTAATTACCTGATTTACCATTAATCGTGGTAATAAAATTTATTACTAAAGTTGCTATTCATAAGGTCCAAAAATAAAAAGGATCTATTTACATAATTTTTACCTTATGATTCAAAATATGGAATTTATTTTTCCAAATTAAAAACACATAATTGGTATAATTTAATTAAAAATTAATCTTGTTGACGGAATAAGAAAATGGGTTTTTTAAGTAAAATGTTCAAAAGTTAACATAGTTTTTATATCAAATTTCAATTTTAAATTGATTAAAATGACCTGCATTGGATTAAATGATAAATACTTAATATTATTATACTTTAAAACCAATTAAAAGTATAATCTATCAATATAAATAAATTAGACAAAAAAAAGTAGTTTTGAATTAAAATGTAGTATTTTTCAGTATTCATTAAAATATGAAATTTATCAGAATCAAAAATTAAAACAAAGTAAATTGTGATGTCCCAATTCCAAAGAATAATTTTATTTTTTAAAATAGAACATATAAAAGTTTAAAAAACTATATTTAAAATGGTTTCGCCATCAATAGGTAGTAAAAATATTTTTTTAGAAAAATAAAGTTTTTAACCATAAAACTAGATTTATCATATACATTATTGAACATAGTGTCTATTTTAATTACCATATAATTAATAAATTAAAAGGAATTATTTTATTATTATCTAGGTTGTTACAGGATGTGTAGATAACATCAATCTAAAATGGTCAAAAAATGTCAAGCATCGACCTACTAGAGCCTTGATCCTCACCGAGAATCCTCATAAGGGACTGCCCTCTAGAGTATCATGATATGAATATAGAAAGGATAATGAACTAATCCTAACTAGACATCTATATATGTTAATAAACCCTTGAGTTTTTAGTTTACTAGAAATTTTCAGGTACCTATCAACATCACACTAGAGGATCCAACTAGATAACCATAAATGAAGGTATCAGCTACAAAAATTGACCTACAAGGGTCAACAGTACTCAAACAGATTGGATAAGTTGAATTCCATTCCAATATATATGTTAAAACACTATATATGTTGTTACTAACACTTTAAATAATTGAATATAATAAAAAACTCCTTGTATGGGGTCAAACATATAAGCATCATGTGCCCTAACGGCTTACCAGGGTCACTACACCTCTCATGCATGAGGACTGAGTAATCAGCCTCATCACAAAACATCTCACCATATATCCACATGGTCTTCCATCATAAGAAAATATATATACCCATTTTTTCAATTGATTAGAATGATGCTAAGTACCTATATGGTAAAATACCATTTAGGTGGTTGCAGACACTTTAAAAAAATTCCTTGATTTTCAGTAAAATCACACACTAGTAGGCCTATAATAAGTGGACCCTATGTACCAAATATGATGCATGATACACCTCTTTTCTTTTTCATCCAAGATTCAAAATCAGTCATTATCCTCTTTCCAATGGGTCAAGATCTATAAATCTATAATAAATCATAAACTCCATACAACATGTGTGTTTCTCAAAGAAAAAATCATATACAACTATAACATCATAGGTCAGAATAGTGATCCCACATCCCTAGAAACCAGGACTTATTACCAAAATAGGTTTTCTCAACACACGTGTCCGATATCCATCACAGATTCTGAAACATTTTTAATCCTCCTATCTACCATATCCTATATAGTAATACAATATGAAAGGAATAGCTCTTATACCAATTTTTCAACATCTCATCCTGAATTCCAATAAACTAGTTCCCCAAGACAATTCATCACAAGGCATAAAGCGCACCTCCCCATATGCTATAGGTTGCTGAAAAGTAGTGAGGGCCTAGGGTATGTCCTTGGGGAGACTATGACCTCGTATCAGAGTAAGTAAAAGTGAGAAATAACAAAACATCATCCAAAGTAGTAAGTAATTAGAGTGTGGAAGAAATAAATATAACAAAGATGTAATAATAAATGAAATATATTAAAGTCTCAGATGACCATGTCATACATACAACACTAATCACCCACTCATCTGATCACATATATAGGTGTACATAAAGAAAACTGAAATAAAAGTACATGGATCTACTGTAAACTCTAAGCCAAACCCCATACCTGATCTCTAGGACACTACCAAGCTACTCTATCCTAATCATTGAAATCCACATGAGTGGCTCCACTTGATCATGAAACTCTGGGTCACATCCCTATCCATCATGAATTTGTTCTCAACTTGAAATCATACATAAGATCTTCATGCACATTGAGGTTCATGTGGAGGGAGTGAGAAATAAATCTCAGTAGGCCACCCCCAATAGTGGACCTATAATATATTGTCATAATTTTATGCTCATGAAATATGCTCAGCCTATCTGAGACACAACTAGAATAATAAAGACAAAAGATATATAAATAACCCATATCCAATTCTTGGGTCCATGACCCTGATCAACCATAACTTCTTCGGCCTAAGTTGTAAATGTCTCTAAATAAGTTCCATTATGTATTTACATGTGTGTGAGTGTGTGTTTGGATATATATCCCCATAAATATATATAGATATATATATATATAAGTAAGGAGACAAATAACATGAACCAAACATCAGTTAATCCTTGGGTTTGTAGCCCCGATCACCTAGAAATCATGTGAATAAGGTATTATCCTGGATGTCGTACCACTAAATCCATGTATAATTAAGTCGATCCTTGGTCTTTTAATCTTGATCGATAATTCTTGCTTCATATGACACTAAAAAAATTAGCAAGCTACATCACCATAAGGGGATACATTTCCTAGCCCTGAGTTCACCTATACTCACCTCCAATCATTATTATGGATGATTCTAGGTGATAACCTAAAATTATATAAATGTGGAATTGATATAGATGTTCTTATACTCAACCAATTTAAATCCAATCTGATGTCTAAATCCTTGGTCCTAGTTTGTAGGCAATCATGGCATTACGACTCGGATAATCCCTAAGGGGATTACCCTTAGGCAATCTGTAAAAGTAATTCTCTCCAGATACAATTAAATTCTCGGCATACATTAAAATAAATGGATAGATTTACCACTCCTAAACAATTCTAGTGAGTTTAGTATTAGTTTTCCCACTCGACTATAGGAATTATCATAGGTGTCACTCGAGGAGAGTGGAATCATCCTAGAGAGTATCTCAAATCAATGATGAGGAGTGCCATTTCCAACACCATGGTAATGTAAGGCTCATAAGCCAGATCTCAGAAAGTACGTGCATCCTGATTAGGTAGCATTCAAATAAGTAGGATAAAAATTCAGATCCTAGGAAGTATGTCTGAGAATCCCAAAAAAATAAGTAGGCTTAACTGCTAAATCCCAAGAAGTGCATCTAGGCATCCCAAATATTAAGTATCCTCAACATCTTAATCCTAGGAAGTGCATATGGGAATCCCAATAAGGTAATAAACAAATAAAAAGGATTAGAAGTCAGATCCCAGAAATTACCTCTATAAATCCTTGATCAAATATCTCATTGCATTAAGCACATTGGCCATAAACTAAGAAACACCACTATCAATTATCATTGCATCCAAAGTAAACAATTGAATGCATAAATAATAGGGTGGGGTGGATGAACACATAAACCCACCACTACTTCCAAGCCTCTCAGTCTCACAATTTTGGTATGGGCTCTAAGGTGGCATCCTCTACCATCTTTAACCAAACCCCCAATGCACTAGCTTAGGGTCAATCAAACGTTGAGGCACCCACCGGGTCCCTCATGTCAAAACACTTGAGAGGAATCCTACTCAAAATCCTCAGATATAGTAAGCAAGTATATGCATCCTACATGGTGTCCTTGGAAATAGTAAGTAAACAAATAAATCCTACACAAGATCCTCTAAGTCGAAACATAAGCAAAAGCATCCTACATGGGATCCTTAGAATGAATAGATAAGTGGAGGCATCCTACATGGGATCATAAGGGGATCCTCAAAAGAAACTAATCTCACAGACTCCTAGACCATAAGGGCATATCTTTCAAGGGATACATCCTCAAATAAAAATCTACATAATCATCAGTCAATAGAGATGGCTCATGGACTATCTCTGATCAAGGTCTCTCTCTCAAGAGGTAAATGAAAGTATTTATTAGAGGAATAACCTCGCCATTATAGCTCATCTGTCCCAAAGCACCAATTAGGAATCCTAGAATCGCCTCAAGAGTTCCACCATCATGATCTATGTAGAAAAACGCTCAAAATGGACTACTCATATGTCCAATTATGACTTTAGGGCGTCAAAACAATGAAAACCCCTCAAAAGGGTAGAAAAGGAGGAGTACACAACATATATACCTAAATACATGGAGTGTACTCTTAAAGCCCCACCTAGTCGTGTACTCCAGCCTGACTTAGTGTTTAAAACCCAAGTACACAGCATGTATAACATGTAAATGGAATGTACCCTACATGGGGTACCTTCCCATGTATCTCACATGGCCTGACCGTGTATATTTTCTTGCTCATGTACTTATACATGATGTGTATCCCACATTGGGGGTCTAGTTATGTACTCTAAATAGCCATGTACCCCTACACGGGATGTCTGACCAAGTGCTCGGCTACATGGGAAAGCACCAATACATGGAGTGTACTCCTAGTACACGGTGTGTACTTATAAAAACTTCATATTACCTAAATGGTAAGAACACATAGTGTGTGTTCCTAAACTACATGTCATGTGATCGGGATTTATGAATGGTAAATTCTTACAAATGGACCGAAACCCCAATTTTCTCCAAAAAAGCTATAGATTGACCCTAAAGGAGTCCTAAGAAGTCATAATAGGGACTTAAAACTATAAAGAGGAAAATTTGTGAGTATTTATGACATAAACTTAAAAACAGACTACCTTTGGGAGGAATCTACCAAAGCTTTGCATTGATTCGTATTTCACCATTGTCGTGCGATGATCCGGCTCCTCCCAAGCTCCATGGAAGCAACTCTATTATTTTCACTCTCCATATCTCCCTCTCATATTTCTCTCTTAGTTCCACAATATAGGAGGCCCAAGGGGGAATATGTGAGAATCCATGGGGAGGAGAAGAAATAAAAGAGGAAAAGAAAAGAAAGAAAAAAGAAAAGAAAAGAAAAACAGGGTTTGGGCCTGGCCCCAATGCCCAGTATGAGTTTATGCCTTACTTAAGAATAAGTCCCAATTCCAGAATTAATGGATAAGATGAGATCTCAATATTATAGTCTATTCATAATATATCATCTAATGAACATGTGCAAAGAAATTAATATTTAATTAATTAAATATTAATTATTGTTTATTCTATGAAAATTCAAAATGGTTTAGAATTCTAGAAAACCTATGTCCTTGGGTAAAAATATATTTTGGGACCATCTTAGTGGTCAAAAAATCATTCAAGATCATATTATAGGGTAAAATGTCCATTTTATCCCTTATAAGCATCAGAAAGAAAAAAATCAAATTTCTGCTCAAATTTCTAGTTTGAAAAAACACAGGTTCTTACAATATAAAAGGAAATCGTGGGCATGGAGGACCTTAGATAATGAGAGGAGGGATGAAAAATAGGAAATAAATTTAATTTAATAAAAAATTAAAAGGAAACCAATCACATACAATGTTCTAGTCTATATTTTTTTTATCATCCATATACATGCAACAAATTACACATTTAATAAAAATAGCATTTAATTCTAATCATTTTTATTTAAGATAAATCATGTTTGAATAAATTAATTATCTTCATTAATTAATCAATTATTTTATCTTTATTTTCATCCAAACTTCCTTGAGATTCTCATCCATCATAATTTAAAAAAATATATTTATTTAAAATTAACTATGTGCAAAATATGTACCTTGGTGGAAACATAGTGAGTACCCATCTGAACTACCCAGCATGTATTATATTTGTATATTTTTTACTCATGAAACATATAGACTGGACAACTTATCACATAATTTCATAGTGTGTGCAAGTCAAATGAATGATAAACAGAACACATATTATTTATGTAGTATGTTATATTTCAATGTGCATAGAGTAATGATTGTATTACAACTTATATATGATATAAAGTTTTAAATATCACTTAGAAATCAATTAGATATTAATATATATATATATATAACCCATCATATTTTGTGTACATAGTAAAATAAAAGACACATAGAACATGTTTTTATATGGTTTAAGTAGTATAATAAATTAATTTTTAATTCTGTATAATTTGGTAATATACATGACATGTATAATCCAGCTATATGTCGTGTATAGTTCTCATTGTCTATCTATAGAACATTCCTAGGGACTCAGTGTGTAATAGTTCCCTGAAAATTAATGGATTATATGATGTGTACATGGGATACACATCGTGTGGTCTTTGAGTTACATGGTCACCAGTCATATAGGTCATGTATGAAAATACATGACTTGTCTTTCACTAATAGACTACACATCATGTATGAAAGTTACATGCCATGTAGTTTGTCTAAGCATGTGTCAGTATGGCCCAGCCAACACATGGTGTATTTAAATGCACATCGCATATAATAAATACAAACAGATTGAATTAATTCTGAATTAATTCATGATCTTCCTTGGTGCATTCAACATGGGTACATAGTGTGTACCAATGAGCTACAAAATGCGTACTCTTGTGCTATATTCCTAGAATCCTCGACACCTATAGATGATTTCTTTGAATGTTTTTCATTCATAAAATTAATTTATTTTGATTATATTTGAAATAACATAGTTTATGAAGACCAGATCTCATGATTCATATTAAATAATGATTAAATTGGAATTGAAAACTAATGATAAATTTGTAAATCAATCAATGATCATTAAATAATTATGTGACTTATCTAATACCACTTGAAGGTTATGGATGCAGCGGAAGTGTCGGATAGGGAATTCCCAACTCATCAATTTTCATAATTGATGATTAATTTGAGATGTACATCGATGATAAACGTTGTGAACAGTGGAATTGAATCAAAGATTTATTGATGTGAGAATTCCCGAACCAAAATGTAGGATCATCACATGATTGGTAATAATTAATTTAAGCAATTAAGAATTATATTGTGGTGAATTATTTATTTATTGATTAATATTACAATTTATCTACATTGTATTATCACTTATTTGTAGGAATCAAGTGTAGATTTCTTCCAGCGGTGATCCACATGTGCTCTAAAAACCTATGAACGTCGCCGTAAGAATATCCAGGTGATGGAGTAATAGATCCTAAAACTTGTGTTGTTCATATTTAATTGCCTCAAGAATCGCTTCAAGATGGATTCTCCTTGATATCTATAGAGTTGAGAGTGGAGGTGGAGGAGGATCTCTCTCCATTCTTAAGTGTGTTCTTGGAGAGGGATCTCTCTAGGGATTTGAGAGAATTCTCCGAATGTTGGTGTGCACAACCAAAAAAACTGGAAACCACTTAAGAAATAATATAATTGGATTTAAATAGTGCTAGGGTTAAAAAATAATAATTGAAAATGCTCCCTTATTATTTCCTTAATCCCTACAGAACCCTATTTTTTTAATATTATTATTATTATTATTATTATTATTATTATTATTATTATTATTATTATTATTTCGTGGCTTATGATAAACTAGATAATTAATTAAATGTTATTTATTCAAATAATATTTAATATATATTATTTCTCACTGGACATAAAACTTGGTTATTCATTCTTACACAATATTTATCAAGTCTTGAATAATGAATATTTATTTAATAAATAAATAACACTGCATTATTCACCAATAAATAAATAAATATTATATTCACTAAATAGAAAATAAATTTTTTATTAAATATTCTGCTCACAAAATATTCTCTCAAATAACTAATGATGTAATATATGTAATTAGGAAAACATGAATAATTATTAAACCATGTGTGGGAGAAATATTTATTCAATATGTTAAATAATAAATAATATTATTATTTAATTGAAGTTCTAGATACACTTAGTGTGAAACCCTCTGGGTATCTTTCTCAGTAGCATTAGGCGAAATAACCCAAAGTCCAAGGTTAGCATCTAGAAACATGTCAAGGCACTCATAGAAAAATAAGTTAATTTCACAATGACATAAAATCCCATACAGATGCTTACTATGTAATATAATCCCTTTATCATGATATCTCTTATCAAGCAGGTTGCATGCTGGTGTCATCGACCTATATGTTTAATGTATTATTCATTGACTTACCATAATTGAACTTTCCCACAAAAAACCCTGACCATGAATTTATTTAGGTTTTATAATTTCCATAAAAGGGCCCAACATATCAACTTATATTAAATAATAGAATTAACAAATCCTTTCTCGCATTATTCATTAATGAAATATTACTCATGACGCACCCAACGTATCCTATTTCACCATGAACATATGTAATCATGGTTTTCATCAATACATAAAAGGATGTGACTAATAATATCCATTAATAATAATCTTAAAGTTTACGAATCAATACACATACCTATAGATATGAACCACCAATGACGCATATAAATTTGGATTTCCTACTAGATGGTCTCATTCTCAAAATCTTCTACACTGGAAATTACCAAAGCTGAACACCATGAGAAGGTGCCTCAAATTCCTATGAGCCTCTACCCTTGATAGCCTATATCATTTGTGACCCTAAAATAATTTCATCCAGATATATATCATATATTTAAGAATACATTCATTGAACTTATGGGCTCTCATCATATAGGGGAACTGTTATGACCTTTCAATGTGACAGCAAATCTTAAGACATTCACATACTATGTCACACAAAATAACATTCAATATGTGATAAGTTGTTTATTAATATTCAAAACTATGAATATAGGTAATCATAAAGTACACATAAGTTTGTTCTAAGGATCCAAACCCAACACAATAGTTCACCAACCATGTTAAACACCACTACCCCAAACCATCATAAGTTGTATGGTTTTCGAGGATTGATGCATGATTTAGCCTAACCATGCACATGCCTAGAAAACTCTAAAATTTCCCAAAAATAACCCAGAACGACCAAATGATGATTAAAAAAATTCAAAAAATGAATATATGTGCCTGAAAGTGACATCGTGATGTGACACTTTTTCTACTAGTCGGAAACCAATAGTATATGAGGAAGAATTCATGAGGTCTCAGGGCACTCTGGTCTGATTACTAGATAGTGAACTAGGTCAAGGATTTACACTCCCCTCCTTTTCAGTTAACTACATTATTCATGTGGTCTTCAAGTTATACAGCCACCAGTCATGTAGGTCGTGTTAAAAAATACATGACTCATCTTTGACTAATGAACTACACATCGTGTATGAATGTTACATGTCATATATTTTAGATAACAGTGCGTCGGGTTGGCCCAACCAACACGTGGTGCATTTAAATGCACCCCTTGTGTAACAAATTCACACTACTTGAATTAATTCTAAATTAATTCATAAGTTTCCTTATTTCATTAAACATGGGTACATGGTGTGTACCAACAGGATACAAGGCATGTACTCATGTGCTATCTGGCTAAAATCCTTGACACCTACAGATGAGTTCTTTTAATGTTTTTTTAATATAATTAATTGATTTTGATTATATTTTTGAGAAAAAAGGGAAAAAAGACTATTTGTGCGTGTTAATTATTTATTTTTATTACTTGTAGAGATCGTTTGTTCGTGTTTTCTTTAATTTGATTACATATGATTTTACATTTTTTTAACCCTTTATGATTTTGTTTGATTACATGTAATTTTCTTTTAAAAACATTTCTATATTTTAATGATATATTAAACTAAAGTGTTTAGATTTGTGTTTTTATTATCAAATTGGATAGATAAGATATTTATCTAAATTTCATTATTTTTTGAGGAAGTCTGAGAATTATTTTCTAGTACTCTAAAAATTCAATGAAGTTGCTGCTTCAATTTTAGAAAATTTACAACCTGTAGTTTTAAAATATTTCTGTATTTATTTTACTGAAACTTATAAATTTATCATATTCACATGAAACTTGATTTTATAGAAATATAACATGTTTATCTTGATTTAATTAGTTTACATTAAATTCTAAAAATGTCATTTGTATGGTCTATAAATTTTCTAAAGTTCTGCTTTGATTTTTTAGAAATATAGTTTTTTCAGAATAATGTTTCTTTTGTTTTTTGATAATATTTGGAGTAGTAGATGTCAGATTTATTTTATTCTTCATTATTTGTAAATCAAATAAGTTTTTCTACAAATATTTCTTCTTTACCAAATTCTGATTATGCTATTTAGAGCCCTTAAAAATTCATTGAAATTTTGTTAAAGTGTGTTGTCCATTTTTTCGCAAAGTATGGCTTATACCATACTTTCGCAATAGTGAAAAGTATGGTTCATCAACCCTATGAAACTATTCGTTTCAAATAGTATGGTTCATCAATCCTATGTCATTGTTCATTCTGTACAGTATGGCTCAGCAACCGTATGTTACTATTCATTTCTTATGCTACGTTACTGTTCATACCCTATATTATGTTACTGTTCATTTTCGCAAAGTATGGTTCAGCAACCCTATGTTACTGTTCATTACCTATGCTACATTACTATTCATACCCTATGCTACATTACTATTCATACCCTACATTACTTTTCATTTTCTGATTTTATATTAAAAATTGATTTACTGCATATATATGGATTATTTTTAACGGATTTTCTACTGGATAAATTCACATTAAATCTAAGGATTATGATCGAAGAGTTTTTAATGTTTTTGGTGGAATATTTATAGAGAAAAATTAATAAATTATTTCAATATCTCTTTCTAATAAATCTAGTAGTTTCAATTTTATTTAAATTCAAATATTTGAATTTGCTTTCGATTTCGGATGCTAGTTTTTATTAACTGTTTTGACTAAATTTAAAGAGGTTTGAATGGATTTAAACGGGTGTTTTAAATCATTGAACGTTTCTATTATTATGAATATTTTATTGGAAGACTTATTCAAATTATTTTGAATGCCTTTATTAGAGAGTTATTTTACAGGAATAAAGAGGCAATGGTGCTTTGATTTTTATGGAGATATTTATGATAGCTCTTGAATCAATTTATTTTGAATATCTAAAGGAGTTGGAGCTGCTAAAACTGCTGAATATTTATTATCTATATATATATATATATCATTCTCTCTTTCAGTTGATACATAATTGAAATAAAAAAACATGGTCTAACATATTTGATACTCTATTTTTTAAAAAGAAAGTGTTGTGAATTTTGAACCTATTGTACATTTGTAACATCCTATGATACTCTGTTTCATCACCTGCATGATCTCTCAAGGTCTGAATTTATTCTACTTTAGATTCTGCTACCTTGATGATACAAGATGATCTAATCCTAAACAACTAGTACTTTTGCTTTAATATTTTATCTTCTTATTCGTCTAGTTGTGATTCTGTGACACTTTTTCTCATATCTCACACGCACTCTATCTTTATGTTTATGCTTTTAAACACAAAAACATTATTTGTTATTCTTTTCTTTGAGTTATGACTCCTGGATTCTAAATTAAGGATCTAATGGTTGTGACTCCCTATATTTAAATTCAGGACTGGTCAGGTTGTGACTCCTGGTGTCTAAATTCAGGTTGTAAGGGTTGTGACTCCCCATACAAAATTTAGTTTCGTGGATATCCCTACACTAGAAAATTATTTTGTAATTGGGTTATGATTCTCCCATAAAAATCATTTTTAGTGCGCACATATTTCTCGCTGAGTAGATAGGTATAAGAGTATATTAGACCTACTTTATACCAAAGTACTATAAAAAACATCCTTGTGTTATTTACTTTTTCCACTACTAATTAACCTTAATAATTAACTCTAATAAATCTTTAATTAATTATTTTATTTCTTTAATATTTTTAATCTGGTCTATTCACCCCCTATAGACCATCCTCCATTACCTTTTCCGACCTAACAATTAGTATCAAAGAAAAATCCTTTGTAGAATTGACTATCTCTATTTTTCTCTTTTTGGTACCTTTAAATCTATATCAAAATATTGTTCCTTTTGGAATTATAAAATCCATCTCTAGAGTTTGCTTTGATTTTATTTTTGCTAACATTTTCCTAGACCTCACAATCTAATGAAAATATCTTATAATATGGAAGGATTGAATCCAAATGATGATTAGATTCCTCAAAATCCACCACACTTTGATGGTAATGATTATGGCCACTAGAGATCCCAAATGGAGGCTTATCTCAAATAGTTGAGCATCGAGCACTAGTCTATCATTTCAATATAGTATACACTGCCTAAAGCTGGCCCAGATAATATTACTAGAATTGATCCTACTAGATATGTTTTAAATTATAAAGTTGATAATATTTTATATTATGTTATTAATATAAGTGTTTTTAGTCATGTGTCTACTTGTAAAAAAGATCATGAAATATGGAAGATTCTACAAATTACTCACCTTGGATCTAAAAAACTAATCTGAACCAAGATTTAAATACTTCATGATGAGTACCAAGTCTTCAAGATGGGTGAAGATGAAACAGTAAACCAAATGTTCCACATATTCACAAGCATTTTGAATAGAATTCATTCACTTGGAGAAGCTTTGGAAAACCCATTTCTTGTTGAAATAGTTCTATAGGAATTACAAAAGAAATGGAATGCCAAGAAGGTTGTCATTGATGAAAGAAATAACTTCAAATAATACAACCTTGATGAATTTATTGGATCATTACTTCAATATGAACTCAAACTGAAGAACATAACTAATGAGGAGACAAAAAAATAAAATGTGTAGCTTTTAAATCTATGAATTTTTTTTCTACTGAATCTTATGATTCTGGTCTATAGAATTATGAAAAAGAAGATATGGATCAGATTATGAGTAGAGTTTACAAAATAATGAAAAAGAAAGGATTCAATAATCAGTTTAAAATAAACCCTAAAAAATAAAAATATAAGAGAGATAAGAAAGGTGATATGAATTATAATACTTCAGATGTAACCTATTATGAGTGCAGGAAGAAGGTCATATCAAACCTTGTTTCCCTAAACTAAATAATAAAGACAAATACAAAAGGAAGGACAAAAAGGTATTGACCACTAGTTGGAGTTGTACAGAAGAATCTGATTCCAGTGAATAATCTAGAAATGAAAAGGATTCTACTAACTTGTGTTTCATGGCATAACTAGATAAGGTTAGTAATTCTTATTTTTATTCTGAATATTATGATTCTAAATGTGATTCTAAAAACCCCAATGTTTTTAAATTAAATAAAGAAATTTAAAGATTAAGAAAATATATTTTCAATGATGTTTATTTATATAATAATATCAAAGAAAATAATGAGAAACTTATTTCTAAAAATAAAGTAATTTTATGAGAAAATTAAAAATTAAGAAACACTGCTTCTATTTCTCATTCAAAAGTTTATGAAAATTTGGAATTTTCTCAAGATTTGAATGAAATTTTGAAAAGGAAGTTGAATGTCTTAAACAAATTTTATCTCCTTTTATTCAAGGATGTGAAAAATATTATAAGATGTTGTATTTGACTAAAACTGATAAAAATAAATATGGTTTTAGTTATTATAGGATATTACCCCAAATTTATAAAACTCATTTTATTAAAAGTAAAAATGGTTATACTTCAGTTGTTACTTGTTTTAAATGTGGCATGAAGGTCATTATGAAAATAATTGTTCTCTTAGATTTAAATAATCATTGGTATATACTAAAAGTAATATTTCTAAATCTTCATTATCTATAGTACCTTACAATACATGTTTAAATTCTTTTTGGGTACCTAGAGAATTCATTACAAATCCAATTGGACCCAAAGTATCTTGGGTACCAAAATTGTCAAGTAATTGATTTTTGTTGGAAAAATGCCTTGGATGTCTCAAGAACGACACATGGTACATGGATAGTGGATTCACTATGAATATGACTAGAGTCCCATCAAATTTTACCACTTTCAACACATGTGATGAAGGCACTGTTACTTTTGGAGACAATTCCAATGGAAAAGTAAAAGGTTTTGGTAAAGTTGGTATTTCAAATTATACTTTTATTTTAAAAATTTTATATTTTGAAGGTTAAAAACATAATTTAATTATTATATCACAATTATGTGATGATATAATAGAAGTTAAATTTCAAAATGATAAATGTTTAGTTTTAAAGATGATTATTTATTATTTTATGCTAATCGAAAATATAATATTTATACTATTGATTTTTATGAACTAATTGTTCAACATGTAAAGTGTTTGAATGTTGTGTAGAATGATATCATCCTTTAGCATCTACATTTAGGTCATTTTAATTTTAGAATGTTTCATAAGATCTCAAAACGTGAGAATGTGTTACAGCTTCCTTCTTTAAAGAAATAACATCTTCATTTATGTGATGTTTTTATGAAAGGGAAGTAACACAAAATTTCTTTTAGACTCATCAATCAGATAATCACTAATTGACCTCTATGGTTAGTACATCTTGATTTATTTGGTCCCACTCAAATTTCCATCATTGGTGGAAATAAATATACCTTAGTTATTTTTTATTATTATAGTAGATTTATTTGGGTATACTTTCTTGCTCATAAAAATGATACTTTATCTAGATTTACTAATTTTTGTAAATTAGTTCAAAATGAAAAAGGATGTATGATTATTTCTATTTGTAGTGATAAAGGTGTTGAATTTAATAATTTATATTTTGAAAAATTTTGTAAAAATAATGGTTATTTTCATATCTTTTATATTCCTGGAACACCATAGTAAAATGGTGTTGTAGAATGGAAAAATAGTTTTCTTATCGAAATGGATCAAACTATGTTAAGTGAATATAATTTTCCAAGATATTTTTGGGCTGAGGATATTTTTACTGCATGTTATTTTTCAAATAGAATTCTTATTAGACCTTTCTAAAAGAAAAATACTTATGAATTATTTAAAAATAAAAATTCTAAAGTTGGATACTTTAGAGTTTTTGTTTGTAAAGTTTTTATTTTAAATTCAAAGTATAATTTAGATAAATTTTATGCTAAGAGTGATGAAGGTATTTTTATTAGTTATTCTAATAATAGTAAATCTTATAGAGTTTATAATAAAATAACTATGAATATTTAAGAATTTGTTCATGTTATGTTTGATGAAAATAATTTTAAATTAAATTATGATTCTAATATAATTGATGATGAGTTTAGAGATTTTAATTTCGGTGAATAAATACCTCATGATAATAATGAATCAATTGAGGGGGGAATAATCCTTCTCAACCTAATCCAAAATCATGGAAGATTCAAAAATATCATCCTATTTAAAATGTAATTGGCAATGTTGATTTTGGTGTGAAAACTAAAAAATCTATTTTAAATTATTATGCCAATTTTTCTTTTATTTCTGATTTTGTTCCTTTTAATTTTAGTTATACATTGAAAGATGAAAATGGATTATTTCTATGCATGATGAATTAAATCAGTTTGTTAGAAATAATATTTGGACTTTAGTAGAATTTCTTGAGGATAAGAAGGTAATTGGAACTAAGTGGATATTTAGAAAAAATCTGGATGAATCTAGAAATATTGTTAAAAATAAAGCCAGGATTGTTGCTCAAGGATTATCTCAAGAAGAAGGTATGGACTTTGAAGATTCTTTTTCACCTGTTTCCAGGTTAGAGGCAATTAGATTTTTTTTATTTTTCCTGTTTTCATGGTTTTAAATTATATAAAATGGATGTAAAAAGTGATTTATTAAATGGTTTTATAATTGAAGAAGTTTATGTTTCTCAACCTCCTGGTTTTGAGAGTAAAAAATTTTCTAACTATTTTTTTAAATTTTATAAATCTTTATACGATCTCAAGTAAGCACCTCGTGCTTGGTATGAAAGGTTTTCTTTATTTTTATTAAATAATGATTTTAAGAAAGGAAATATTGATCCAACACTTTTTATTAAAATAACTTTTGATGATATTTTAATTATTAATATTTATGTTGATGATATAGTTTTTGAATCATCTAGTGAAATTATTTGTAATAATTTTTCTTCTTTGATATCTTCTGAATTTGACATGAGTTTAATGGGAGAATTAAAATTCTTTCTTGAACTTCAAATTTTTCAAAGAAAATATGAAATTTTTATTAATCAATCCAAATATTATAAAGAGTTAGTTAAAATATTTAGTCTTGATTCTGCTAAATCTATTAAAAATCCTATGGGTACTAATTGAAAATTAGATATTGATGCATCTGGTAAATCTGTTGATTTTAAAGTTTATAGAGGCATGATAGGTAACTTGTTTTATTGAACTTTATCTAGACCTGATATCATTTTTAGTGTTCGTTTATGTGCTATATTTCAATCATATCCTAAATAAATTCATATTAAAGGAACTATTTATTCTGGTTTATTTTATCCAAAATATAACTGTTTTGATTTAACATATTATTCTGACTCTGATTTTAGAGGATGTAGAATTGACTAAAAAAGAACATCAGGTATGTGTCATTTTTTGGGAAAAAAATTATTTTCCTGGTCATATAAGAAGAAATTGTCAGTTGCTTTATCTACTATAGAAGCTGATTATATCTCTTCTACTGGTAGTTTTACTCAATTTTTATGGATTAATAAAACCTTATGTGAATTTGGTGTTTATCTTGATAAACTACCTATTTATTGTGATAATACTTTTGCAATTTCTATTTCTAAAAACCCCTTACATCATTATAGAACAAAGAATATTAATCTTAGATTTCATTTTATTAAAGATCATGTGGACAAGGTTGATATTGTTTTAGAATTTATACCTTCTAAAAATCAGCATGTAGATATTTTTACAAATCTTTTAGACTCCGCTCAGTTTGAAAAAATTAAATTTGAACTTGCTATGTTGGAATTATAATTTTTTTTATTACTGTATTTTTTAGGGGGAGTTTTTTTCACTTTTTTTTATTTCAAAAAGGGGGAGAAATAATTTGGTTTTAACTATTTTAAAACATTAGTTTTGGGGAGAAATAATTTGGTTTTAACTGTTTTAAAACATTGGTTTTGGGGAGAAATAAATTGATGGTTCGAATGTTTTGGTTTTATAATCAAATAAAAGGGGGGAGATTGTTTGTTCATTTGAATTACTTTGTTTTATTACTTGTTTGTATTGTTTTTTCTTGTTTTCTTTAGTTTCATTACATATTATTTTACATTTTTTAACTCTTTATGATTTTTTTTATTACATATAATTTTATTTTAAAAACCTTTCTATATTTTCATAATATCTTAAACTATAGTGTTTATATTTGTGTGTTTCTTATCACATTGTATATATAATATATTTATCTAAATTTCATTAGTTTATAAGGAAGTCTGAAAATTCTTTTCTAGTACTCTAAGAATTCAATGAAGTGTTTGCTGTAGTTTTAGAAACTTTACAGCTTGTAGTTTTAAAATATTTTAGTATTTATTTTACTGCAACTTCTACAGTTATCATATTCACATGAAACTTGATTTTATAGAAATATAACATGTTTATCTTGATTTCATTAGTTTACATTGAAGTATAAAAATTTCTTTTTGGATGGTCTATAAATTTTCTAAAGTTCTGCTTTGATTTTTTAGAACTGCAGTTTTCCAGAATGATGTTGCTTCTATTTTTTTATTATATTTGGAGAAGTAGATATTGGATTTATTTTATTTTTGATTATTTGTAAAGCTAATAATTTTTTCTAAAAATGAGTCTTTTTACTAAATTATGATTCTACTGTTTAGATACCTTAAAAATCATTGAAATTTTGTTAAAGTATGATGTCCAGTTTTTTAAAAAGTATGGTTTGTACCCTACTTTCACAATAGTGAAAAGTATGGTTCATCAATCCTACATTACAGTTTATTCCAAAAATTATGGTTCATCAACCCTACATTATTGTTCATTTTGAAAAGTATGGTTCAGCAACCCTACATTACTATTCATTCCTTATGCTATGTTATTGTTCATACCATACGTTACATTGTTGTTCATTTTCGCAATGTATGTTTCAGGAACCCTAGGTTACGGTTCATTCCTTATGCTACATTATTTTTCATACCATATTCTATGTTACTGTTCATACCCTATGTTACTGTTCATTTTGTGCTTTTATATTGAAAATTGATTTGTTGCATATATATGGATTATTTTCAATGGTTTTTCTACTAGATAAATTCACATTAAATATAAGGATTATGATTGAATAGTTTTTAATGTTTTTAGTGGAATATTTAAAGATAAAAATTAATAAATTATTTCAACATATCTTTCCAATAAATACAGTGGTTTCGAATTTATTTAAATTCAAATATTTGAATTTACTTTTTATTTTTGCTACTAGTTTTTAGGAACTATTTTGACTAAATTTAAAGAGCTTTGAATGGATATAAATGGGTGTTTTAAATCACTGAACACTACTATTATTCTAGATAATTTATTGGAAGACTTATTCAAATTATTTTCAATTCCTTTATTAGATATTTATTTTACAGGAATAAAGAGGCAATGATGCTGTAATTTTTAAGGAGATATTTATGATAGCTCTTGACTCAATTTATTTTGAATATTTGGAGGAAGCGGAGCTGCTTCAACTGCTGAATATTTATTCTATATATATATATATATATATCATTATCTCTTGTAGGTGATACATAATAGCAATACAAAAAAAGTCACGGGATAACATATTTGATACTCTATTTTTCAAAAAGAAAGTATTGTGAATTTTGAACCTGTTGTGCATTCGCAATGTCCTTCAATACTCTATTTTATCACTTGAGCGATCTCTCAAAGTCTGAATTTATTATGCTTTGACTTATGTTGCCTTGAAGATACAAGAAGATCTAATCCTCCACAACCAATACCTATGCTTTAATATTTTATCTTCTCATTCATCTAGTTATGAGTCTGTAACACTTTTTCTCATCCTCTCACACGCACTCTATTTTTCTGTTTATGCTTTTAAACACAAAAGCATTATTTTTTGTTTTTTTCTTCGAGTTGTGACTCCTAGATTCTAAAGTCAGGATCTAAGGGTTGTGACTCCTTATATTTAAAGCTAGTATTGTTCAGGTTGTGACTCGTAGTGTCTAAAGTCAGGTTGTAAGGATTTTGACTCCCCATACAAAAGTTAGTGTTGTGGTTATCCCTCCACTAGAAAATAATTTTGTAATTGGGTTATTATTCCCCCATAAAAATCATTTTTAGTTCACACGTATCTCTCACCGAGTAGAGATGTAGAGGATAGTAGGCCCACTTTGGACCGAACTACTATAAAAAAACATTCTTGTGTTATTTACATTTTCTACTTCTAATTAACCATAATAATTAACTCTGAAAAATCTTTAATTAATCTTTTTATTTGTTTAATTTTTTTAATCTAGTCTATTCAACTCCTCTAGACCATCTTTCATTACCCTATCTTACCTAAAAAGGACCATATATCATGATTCAGATTAAATAATAATTAAATCATAATTGAAAACTAACGATAAATGCATAAATAAATAAACGATATTTAAATAATTATAAATAATTATGACACCACTTTGATGCCACTTGAAGGTTTTGGGCGAAGCGAAAGCATCGGATGGGGCATGTCCAACTCAACTTTTTGTTGTAATTGATGATTAATCTGAGATGTACATCGATGATAAACATCGTAACCAATGGTATTGAATCAAAGATTAATTGATGCGAGAATGTTAGAACCAAATCATCACATAATTATTTATAATTAATTTAAGAAATTAAGAATTACTTTGTAATGAATTATTTCTTCATTGATGAATCTGACAACATCTCTAAGTCATATCATTGTTTCATTGTAGGGATCAAGTATAGATTCCCTCTAGCGGTGATCCACATGTGCTTCACAAACCTCCAAACATCATTGTAGGAATTTCTAGGTGCTAGAGTGGTAGATCCTAATGCTTGCGTCATATGTCTTTGATCACCTCGAGAATCGCTTCAAGAAGTATTCTCTATGATCTTTCTAGAATCAAGAGTGGAGATGGAAGTGGATCACTCTTCATTTTTGAAAGTGTTCTTGGAGAGGGAGCACTCTAGGGATTTAAGAGAATTCTAGATGTTGTTATACACAACCAAACAAAATGGAAACCACTTAAGGAAATGATATAATTGAGTTTAAATGGTGATAGGGTTCAAAAATAATAATTGAACATGTGCCCTTAATATTTCTTTAATCCCTATGGAACCTCATGTCTATAATAGTATTATTATTGTTATTATTTCTTGACATGCACAAAACTAGAAGATTAATTAAACATTATTTATTCAAATAATATTTAATATATAATATTTCTCATTATATATAAAACTCAGTTCATTCCTCCGTAATATTTATCGATCCTTGAATAATGAATATTTATTTAATAAATAAATATTACTGCATTATTTGTTAATAAATAAATAAATATTATATTCAATAAATAATAAATAAATATTTATTAAATATTCTTCTCATAATAATTATCTTGAATAACTAGTGATGAAGTATATGTAATCAAGTATACATGAATAATTATTAAACCATGTGTGGGAATAATATTTACTCAACATTTTAAATAATAAATAATATTATTATTTAATTGAAGTTTTGGATACACTTAGTGTGTGACCCTCTAGGCCTCTTTCTCAGTTTCATTAGGTGAAACAACCCAAAGTCCAAGTTTAGCATATAACAATACACCAATACACCCATAAAGAAGAAAGTTAATGTCACAATGATATAAAAACTCATACGGATGCTTACTGTGTAATATAATCTTTTTATCATGATATCACTTATCAAACAGGTTTCATTCCGATGTCATCAACCTATGAGCTCGATGTATCTTTCTTTGACATTCTGAAATTTAACTTGCCTAAAGAACGCTATGGCCATGGACTTATTTAGGCTATATCATTTCTATCAAAGATCCTGAGATATCAACTTATGTTAAATAAAATATTGAACAAATATTTTCTCGCATTATTGATTAATGAAATATTACTCATGATGTACCCAACATATCTTACTTCTCCATGAACATATGTTATCATAGTTTTCATCAATACATCAAAGCATGTGACTAATAATATCCATTAATAATAATTTTAAAGTATGAGGATCAATACACACATCACCTATAATGACCAAATTATTCTCATTGGCTTGAGAATATGGTGAATCATTACTTAGACTTAACCAATATCCCCAAGGTGCCAAAGGCTGGCAATAAATGCTGAAGGGTTTCAAATGTAAGTGGGGGATTATTTACCCTTTAATAACTAAAACCATTAACCTAGAAACCATAACCAAACAACTCACTATATGATACATGAATAAATTAAAGGAAAATTAACCACTTCATTTATATCAAAACCATGCCATAGTATACTATAGAAGAATACAGGTAGCTATCAAAGTAAATAAAGAAATATAACTACAAGAAACTCCAAGATAATCACAAGTCTCCATGCTTCATATGCTCTATGATCCAACATCACCAAACATCCAAAGTACCACGAGGTGGTGCTAAATACGTTTGATACTTTACCTTTTCTCATGTATGAAATATAACATCTGCAAAAGAACCAAAGTTCCAAATAAGGGGTGAGTATAAAACTCAGTAAGCTTTCCCCAATGACTTCCCTACTCATGCCATTAGGATAGAAAAGTTAGAAACATTTATATAAAACAATTCTGCAAAATAGTTTATAACTAAATATAAACAAGTTCCAAAAACCATTATAACCAAGAGTAAACAAGTTCTATTTTCAACCAATTTTCCAGAAAGTCACATTTCTAGAAAAACAACCAAAGAAGGCTTTAAAACCATTTCTCAATATCATTTTGGAACAACCATTCCATTTCACTTTTTCACACACCCAACCATGCATGCTTCACTTCAACAGTTCCATACTCATGAGTTATCTCTCGTCGAATTACCTTGTGTCCCACTAACACACACCCGCTATCTAGGGTCACACGCCTTATACCCCAATGGTACACATCCCTTATTCAGGGGCACATCGAACATGAACTCACACATCCCATATATTCCATAACCATTCAAATAAACCAATTCAACCCATTTCAATAAAACCGTTCTTTTATTGAAAACCATTTAACAAACCAATTACAATCAACCATTTAATTTTAATAAAACCATTACTTCTATTGAAAACACTTAAATCAATCCAATTACAATAATTCCAGAAAAATTCCCTTTTTAAATATTCATTTTAAAATCAAGAATCAAAGGACTTTATTCAAGAACCCCAATTTTCCATATTTCCACAAACCATCACTGAAGAGGGTTTATAAAAATCATAAAGTAACCAATTCACAATCAAATCCACACAATTTAATCAATTTGAATGCATTCAAATCAGTTCTACAAATAGTATTTGAGAGTGAATCCACTTACCATGAGTGTTTTGATAAAAACGGTAAACGTATGAAGAACGCTCATGAAACCAGGTAAGAATTCCATGAAACCACCTTAGATCTATTCCTCTATCAACCCCAAAGACAAATACAATCATAAATTTTATCCAAAATCTTATATCTACACACATTGGGTGTAGATCTAAGAAACCAAGAAGAGTGGGGAAGTATATCTAAGAAAATGTGACAAGAATGGTGAAGAAAAAACACTTACTGCAAGAATCGGGCTTCTAAACGCCAAAGGAAGTCTCCTGGTCGATTTCAATTTGATTAGTAGAGGCTCTACAGCCTTAAATGGAGAATAATCCTGAGTTAGGTTTGTAAATAATAAAAAAAATATGGATTTAGAGTCAAAAATATGTGATATCCACTTTTTTAGGATCTCACTTTGACCTCGTGATAAGTGTATTTCATGTATATATTTTAGAGTGTTTAATGTGTTGATTTATGTATTTAATTGATTAATCTTTCCAATTTTGGAATGTGTTTACTTTTTTTATGATTTTTGGTAGGAAAGAAAGAATATTTGGAAAAGGAACAAAAGGGGTGAAATTATGAGCAAAAGGACCCTTCGTGCCGCTTCTCTTAGCTCGCAGTGCGACACCAGATTTTTTGAGATGAAGCAGAGTTGGAAAATGAAGAAAAATGATTACATGATGTGTAATCTAAGTATACATAATGACTTATTTAAATGTGTTAAATCCTCACTATACAAGTCATGATGACGGTACATGTTGTGAACTACAATTACAGATCAGGAGTTGAGCTTTCAGGACGTGACCTGAGTCGAAGTCAGCAAACAAGATTTGTACGGATTCAAAATATGTGGAGGAAAACGTGAGAGATTACATGATGTGAAACCCAAGTACACATCGTGATGATAATGATACGTGAAAAATAAAATTGATGTTGCAAGCCACGCTGACGAATTTGGCTATAAAAAGAGGCCTTCATCCACTATTCCAAGGCATTCTGGGACCAAAGTGTGACACCAATGAAAAATGGAGTGATGATTCGGAGCCCCAATTCACCTTATTTATACTTTATACACCCATACTTCTCGTTCTCACCATGAGTGAGTAGTCTACTTAGTGTTGGGTGATGTGATTGTAGGGGGTTGTGATGTTAGGGATTGTTTCTTTTTATTATTCATGTTTTGGTTTGATGCAAACTTCTTATTAAATTCCAATTCATCTTCTTTTTGAATTACATTATCATTGTCGCGTTCTGAGGTTTTTTATTTAATTGCACCAATTAATTATCCCACTTTTCACATGACCATTATGTAATATTTGATAGTTATGTTTAAATATGGTTTTGGGTCGCTTATCCCTGTGATTGAATCTAGTAGATGATCATTCCAATGGTCCAATCATAGTATTTGTGAAGGATACTTGGACCAAGGATCCCTGTTGACCCAACTCCAACACCAAATCTGAATAAACACACTTTCAATTAAATCCCTAGCACACGAACCTGAAATCACTGAACCTGACATGTCTCCCATATTGAATTTAAACCCAACAATCATTATTTTTATTTCTCTTTTCTTAAACAAATTAAACAATTTCAATTTTTGTTTCCTTAATTAATTTAAAACATACACACTATCTCTATGGTTAAAATCCTGAACATTTCTTATACTACATTTTAATTAATTAAGTAGCATAGTTTGGGTTTTATAAATTTGTTTTTGCATAGTACCATAGAGAAAAGCATGTGGATTAGTTGACGAAAGTGAAGACGAGCCAAAATAGGTGACCTAATGCCATATTTAAACATAAATAACATATATTTCATAATTTCCATGTGAAAATTGGGCTAATTAATTGGTGTAATTAAATAAACAACCTCAGAACACAAGTAATAGTCATGAAATTGCAAAAAAGAGAATGAATTGGAATTGATAATCAGTTTGCATCAATCCAAAACATGAATGATAAAAAGAAACAATCCCTACAATCACATCACCCGACACTAAGAAGACTACTCACTCGTGATTAGAGTTAGCGGCATGGGTACCCGAGTAAGAATAGAGGTGAAGAGGGTCTCTGGATCATCACTCCATTATTTGTTGGTGTCTCACTTGCTCCTGCTGGTCCCAGAGTGTCTTGGAAAGGTGGATGGAGGCCTCTTTTTATAGCCAAAAATTGTCAGCATGGCTTGTAGCATCGGTTTTATTTTTCATGCATCGTCATCGTCACGACGTTTAACTGGGTTACACGTCATGTAATCCTCCATGTTTTCCTCTACATGCATGAATCTCGTTTGCCGACATTGAATCAGGTCATGTCATGAAACAGGGACTCACAACACGTATCTTCATTTCACAGCGTGTCTTCAGGTCACAACTTTTCTGGGAAGCGCAATTTCCTTTTGAACATGTCACGATGTGTAATGGTAGTACATAGTGTGAAATCATTTTGGTCCATTTTCCAGCTCCTCTGCCTTCAAAAAACCGTTGTTGTGCCGCTTCGCTTCACTCACGATGCGAAGCATCTTTAAGCTCATATTCTCTCCTCTTCTCATTCCTTTTTCAAATATATATTGTTTCTTACCATAAATAATAAAACAATTCAATCCATTCCAAAAATTGGAAAGATTATTATATTAAATACAATAATCAATACATAAAACACTCTTAAAATATATGCATGAAATAGACTTATCAAATACCCCCACAATTGAATTAAGCCTTGTGGTCAAGGATGGAATCTCAACATACTACAAATGACGTTTAAATTACCATGCTTCAAATTCAATTTCAATAAAAGCAATTGATCAAATGAAAAATTAAATTTTCAAGAATCACACATGAAAATTTTTCACGCCTCATTTTACAATGAAATAAGCTAACCAAGTATTTTACTTTTCCCATTTGAAATAACCAAGTCTTTTAGATCATCCATTTTTATTTTTCAATCCATTGTCAATATGCATTCCATTTTCAATTTACCTCGCTTTGAATTTTTTCTGCTCATTATCAGGGTACAAATGTGAATAGAATTCAGCACATACCTCAAAAACATGTAACTTACTATAGGCTTGCAAGGCATCTAACATCTCCACCGTGTAAAGATAGAAATCACAATTAATCATGAGGGATTCACCGTTAAGGATAAAATGACTTTGAGGCTTTAGGGTAGGTAGGTAAATAATATAAATAATGTAAGGATCAAAAGGGAGGTTTGACTCTAAAGTGTAATGCATGATATTAATAGATGGTCTCAACAATTATCTCCCTTTGAAAATTTCATCTCTCACTTTCCCCTAAAGAGCTCAAAGTGGTCTCATGATACATGTAATCGCAATGAATGAATCAACCTCTCTTGATTTATATATATATATATATATATATATATATATATTTCCTTTTTCTAAAGGTGTGCTTAGAACAAATCTCACATCCATCACCTAACCACATACGATCAAAAATTATCGGTCTGGAAAATGGTGATTTTTTATCCCCCCAAGACACAACCCATTTTTTTCATTTTTTATTTTTTAACAAGAGAGGTGAATAATAAAATAAAATAAAAGAGTCATGGTCTTTCACCATATCATAGTTAAAATCCCCTAGTAAAATATTCATAGTAATTTGTATCCCAATACACCCAATAATGTTCCTCCCCCACACTTATTATTTTAAATATCATGCAAAACATTTAGAGAAATATATGAATGGATAAATAAGGCTTGTAACATGGATCATTTCCTAAAAAGGTTTTTCATGGATTCTACGAGATTAAAAATGATTAATGCAAGGTGGGTCATAGGATAAGGGCTAACAAAAATAATGCCTCAATAATTTTAAAAGTGATTTTATTCAGTCATATCTTTGATAAAATGCAAAGAAAGTTCTAAAAGAAAACATGCCTGAGTTTCTAAAGAAATATACTATAGAAAGAATATAAAATATTGGATCAATGGATGTATCGGGAATGATATGAATGGTTGGGACAATTACTCATGGCAATGCATATGAACAATTAAATCAATTAATGCTAATATCAGAAATTCAAAACATGGAAAAATCTCAGAAAAAATTTCATTTACAGTGGTCAACATGCTCCCCTAAATCATGATTTGTAAAATCCTAATCCACGTGATTTTCTCTACTAATTATTTTCTCCATTTTTCTCATTAAAACTTATTGAAAAAGAATTTAAAATTCATGGAATGATAATTATATTAAGTAGTTTATGTCTCGTAGTTCAGTTGAGTAAAGCATGAATCAAGTACGGGCATGCAATTGTAGTTAAAGCTCTAAAAATTATATTATGGGAAATACAATAGAAAATTGAAAAATTGAAACTCTTACTTCCCTTTAAATTGACACTTTAAAAATGGGTTGTACAGGTTCTTCTTAAACCCTTTCACGACGTGTTAGTTCCCTTCAAAGCGTGTAATTTGTCTGCAGCTTCTTCTCCTACTGCTTACTTCTGCCTTCCTCCTACCTTAACAATCCTACAAAAATAAAAAATAAAAGTGAAATCACAATCCATAACAATGAAATTTAAAAATATTTGGGAATGAGTGTTTTCTCCTATAAACATACAATAAATAAAGAAAAATACAAAAAACTTGGGTTTCCTCCCAGAAGTGCTTTTGTTTATCGTCGTTGCCTCGACCTTACCTCCCTCATATATAGGTGGTTGATGGTAGGAAAGAGGTTACCTGATCAGGATCTAAAAAATGTTGAATCCTTGATTCATCGGTGTAGATTAGTCCTTTCCCTTTTTCTGAAACTAATTTCACTCTTCTATTATTGAAAACTCTCTCTATCTTCATGGGCCCAATCCAACAGTTCTTGGCCCTTTTTGTAAAATCAAACGGTAGGTCACTGACTACCTAAACTTGTTATCCTTCTTTGAATTCTTCTTCAATTAATGTGCATCCACTATATTTATCTTTTTCTAGAACTTTTTACCTTTCTTTAGCTTCTTCACACTTTCTTCTTCACTTTCTACAGCAGCTACTTATTCTCTTTTTTCATGGAAAACAATTTCCTCTTCTTTCATCAAATTATCTTTTAAAAATTCATCAACTACTTTATCTGGATTCTGCAACGCTCGGTGCAGATTGAACTTCACTTTTGATCCTTCAACTCGTAAACTCAACTCTCCATTGTGAACATCAATTAGTGCCCTTATCATAGCTTGGAATTACCTTCTCTATATTATTGGGAGATTCTCTTCATCAATGTCTATCACCAGAAAATCCAATGGAAAATAGAACTCATCTACTTTGACAATGACATCTTCAATCATTCCTCAAGGACGTCTCACTGTTGTATTAGCTAGTTGAATCATAACTCAAGTTGGTTGTGTCTCCTTCAATCCCAGGCTCTTGAATGTTTCATATGACATGATGTTTACATTGGCACCTAAATCACATAAAGTTCTACTAAAATCATTAGTACCAATAGTAATCGGAATGGAAAAACTACCTAGATCACGTTGTTTCTTTGGTAGTATGGTTGAAACTAATACTAAGATTTCTCATTCCAGTGGAATGGTAGATAATTCTTCAAGCTTCTTTTTGTTCATTGCCAACTCCTTCATGAATTTTTTGTAGACATGCATATTTTCAATTGCCTCAATGAATGGGATGTTGATGTGTATCTTCTTGAAAATATCTAAAAACTTTTTCTTTTTCTCATCAATCTTCACCTACTTTGCCCGATATGGAAATGGTAGTGGCGGTTGGTATGGTGGTGGTGCTTCTTCTTCATCATCATCCTCAGCTTCTTTGTTCTTTTCTTGACTTGCTTTGACTGGTTGTTGTTATTTATGTCCTCCAAATTCAATGTCACTTCATCATGTATTTTTTCCACTTCGAAGTAGTATGTCTTTAACATCTACACGAGGTTATTGCTCTGGGTATCCTGGAAGCTCTTCTATTTTTCTTTCTCTAAGTGTCTTGAAAATCTAACCAACTTGATGTTCTAATTTTTTCATTGTAGCTTGTTGATTTTGTGAGCTGTTTTTTAGTTCCATGATTGCATTTCCATGATCTCTTGAGTATGTTTTCAGTACCTTTAGTTCAACTTCTGTGGTGGTCATGAAATTTGTAAGGGATTCCTCCAGTGAATGAACTTGATTGGTCAGTGAGGGCCCTTGTTGTTGAGGTTGAAAACCTTGTTGCCTCTGTTGAAATCCTTGCCCTTGATTCTAGTTATGTTGTTATGGTTTTTGTGGCCTCCATCCCTACCCATAATTTTGGTTATTATAATCTAAATAATTTCCATCTTCAAAATACATACCTTAGGGATTTTAGTGGGTCATCATCGCATTTATCTTCTTTGTCATAGACTCCATCTGGGTGGCCATTCATCTATTATCCACCATATGTACTCCTTGTGTTCTTCCTTCTTCTAGATACCACTGAAAACTATTGTTGGACATCTCATCCAACAACTCGTAACTCTCCTCTGGTGACTTTCTCATCAGCGAACCTCCTGCTGCAACATCTACAATAGATCGATTCCCCTACGATAACCCTTTATAAAATGTCTGGATTAAAAGCCACATTTTGATGTCATGATGAGCACATCGTCTTATCATACCTTTAAACATTTCCCATGAACTATATAGAAATTATTCATTTAATTTCTCAAAATTCAGAATACTTACCTGTAGATCCATAGATTTTGAAGGCGGGAAAAACCATATCAAAAATTTCCTTAACAGATCTTCCCATGTTGTGATTGAATGCGGGAGAAGACTTTGGATCCACTCTCGTGCTTTGTTTTTCAGTGAGAATCTGAACAATCGTAGCCTTACCACATCATTTGTGAAGTTCTGGAATGGGAACGTGTCACAAATTTCCAAGAAACTTCCAATGTTTGTGGTGGGGTCTTCATGAGGTAGCCCGAAGAATTGCAGTGAATGTGTTATCATTTGAATGATCGTCGGTTTGATATCAAAATGTTGAGAAACCACTGGGGGTATGAGAATGATAGGGTTGACTCTCGTGCTTGAGGGGCTTCCGTAGTTGATTAGTGCTTGCCCTCCTAGATTTGTTCCTAGGACTTGTTGTCCTGCTGGTTGGCCCAGCTCATGCTCAGCTCCTTGAAATTGGCCCCTACCAGCCATGGTGTTTTGTTCTTTCTCAATATCTTCCTTCTCTTTTCTTTGCAGTCGTAGGGACTTTTCTAACTTGGGGTCGAATGCTAGATCTTCTATTTTTCCCTTCCCACGAGTGGAGTAGTCGTACAATGGATTTTTTTTCCTGCAACAACGGCACGACAATACCAAGTATAAAATAAAGAATTAAAATAAAAAAATATCTAAATTTCTAATTAATTTAAGCATAACGGCAATCGTTCCTAAAAACGGCAACAATTTGGAAGCCCTGTAGGATGTCGTTAATTCCCTACGGTACTATGCAAAAACAAATCTATAAAACTCAAACTATGCTACTCAATTAATTAAAATGTAGTATAAAGAAAGTTCGGGATCAAACCCACAGAGAACGTGTGTATGTTTCAAATTAATTAAGGAAACATAAATTGAAATTGTTTAATTCGTTTGAGAAAAGAGAAATAACAGCAGTGATGGTTGGGTTGAAATTCAATATGGGAGACATGTCAGGTTCAGTGATTTCGGGTTCATGTGCTAGGGATTTAATTGAAAGTGTGTTTATTCAGATTTGGTGTCGGAGTTGGATCAACAAGGATCTTTGGTCTTGGTATCCCTCACAAATCCTATGATTGGACCGTTGGAATGGTCATCTACTTGGTTCAATCACATAAATAGGTAACCCAAAACCATATTTAAACATAACTAACCTAGATTGTAGAAAGTGAAGACGGAAGTGTGAAGAAGTTGAAGAAAGGTAATAAAGTGCCGGAAAAAGATGAAGATAATGGACAAACATTCATTAAAGAAGAATTAAAAGAAGGAGAACAAGTTTGGGCAGTCACCGAACTGCAATTTTATTTTACATGAAGGGCCAAGAATCGTTGGATTGGGCCTATGAAGATAGAGAGAGTTCTCAATAATGGAATAGAGAAATGAGTTTCAAAAAAAGGGAGAGGACCAATCTACACCAAGGAATCAAGGCTTTGATATTTTTTAGATCTTGATCAGGTAACCTCTTTCCTACCATTAACCACCTAGAGCTGAGGGGGGTAAGGTTGAGTCAACGATGGTAAACCAAAGCGCTTCCGGGAGGCAACCTGAGTTTTTTGTATTCGTTATTTATTTTCTATTTTTAGGAAAAAACACTCATTCCCGTATATTTTTAAATTTCATTGTTATAGTCTATGCTTTCACTTGTTTATTTTTATTTTTGCAGGACCGTCAAGGCAGGCATAAGGCAGAAGTAAGCAGCAGGAGAAGAAGAAGATGCAGACAAATTACACGCCGTGAAGGGCACTTACACGTCGTGAAAGGGTTCAAGTAGAACTTGTAGGTGCTGTAAAATGGAGAAAAATGATTACACGATGTGTAATCGAACTACACGTCATGACTTCTTTAAATGAGGCAGATCTGCGCTGGACAAGTCGTGACGACGGTACACACTATGAACTGCAATTACACATCGTGAGTTGAGCTTTCACGACGTGACCTGAGTCAATAGTCGACAAAAGAGATTTGTGCGGATTCAAAAGATGCAGAGGAAAGCGTGAGGGATTATAGGATGTGTAACCCAAGTACACGTCGTGACGATGACAATGCGTGAAAAATAAAATCGACGTTTCAAGCCACGTTAACGAATTTGGCTATAAAAAGATGCCTTCATCCACCATTCTAAGACATTTTGGGACCATCAATAGCAAGTGTGACACCAACGGACAATGGAGTGACGATCTGAAGCCCTGCTTCGTCGCTTTTCTACTTCGGGTACCCATATTGCTCATTCTCACCATGAGCGAGTAGTCTACTTGGTGTCGGGTGATGTGATTGTAGGGGGTGTGATGCTATATGAATTGTTTCTTTTTATTATTCATGTTTTGGTTTGTTGCAAACTTCTTATTCAATTCCAATTCATCTTTCTTTTCGTATTGCATAATCATCATTGAGTTGTGAGGTTGTTTATTTAATTGTACCAATTAATTAACCCACTTTGCACATGACTATTATGCAATCTAGGTTAGTTATGTTTAAATATGGTTTTGAGTCACCAATCCCTATGATTGAATATAGTAGATGATCATTCCAACGGTCCAATCATAGGATTTGTGAGGGATACCCTGACCAAGGATCCCTGTTGACCCAACTCCGACACCAAATCTGAATAAACACACTTTCAATTAAATCCCTAACACACGAACCCGAAATCACTAAACCTGGCATGTCTCCCATATTGAATTTCAACCCAACCATCAGTGTTGTTATTTCTCTTCTCTCGAACGAATTAAACAATATCAATTTTTGTTTCCTTAATTAATTTAAAACATGCACACTGTCTATGTGGGTTTGATTCCGAACTTTCTTTATAATACATTTTATTTAATTGAGTAACATAGTTTGAGTTTTATAAAAAAATTTTTACATAGTATTGTAGGGAATTGACGATGTTCTGCGGGGATATCACCCAGCGCATGATTAGTTCACACAGTTAGACAAACTAGGCGCTAACCATGTGTTAGCTACTGTCTGAGCAGACCCTGGCATGACCTCCTGTCGCACAGTCTTCCTAACCATGCGCACACTGTGCCGAAGCTACTATCCTACATCTTCCAAAGTGCACGGTTTCTCCTAGGATTTCTACAGGGTTTAGACAAACTGTGCATAGCCCGTACGCTTCCCCCTTAACCCTGCAAACTCTTTGAAAGTTCCTCAGACTCCCAACATTCACCCTTATACTTTATATACAAAAAACATAAATAAATGGTTACATACCAGAAACCGGGGGTACTATATCACCAGATATTAACATCTAATGAAACATATAAATGTGTATTTACTACTAGGTGGTCTCATTCTCATAATCTCTTATACAGGAAATTACTAAAGGTGAACACCATGATAAAGTGTCTCAAAATCCTATGAGTCTCCACCCCTGGTATCATATATCATTTGTTTCTCTCAAATGATTTCATCTGACTATATAACATATATTTAAGAATACTATCGTGGCAGTTCTGAGTTCTTATCATAGCGAAGAACAACTATGACTTTTCAGTTCAACAACTACTCTTATAACTTTATCACATACTATGTCATGCAAAAAAACAATCAAAATATGATAAGTAGTTTATTAATATTTTAAAACTATAAATACAGATAATCATAAAGTACACAAAAGTTGATTCTAGGCCACCAACTCCAACACAACTGTGCACCATCCGTGTGAAACACCACTGTGCCAAACCACCACAAGTTGCATGGTTTCCTGGGAATGCTGCATGATTTAGCCTGCACATGCCTATAAAACTCCAAAATTTCCCAAAAATCACCAAGAACAACCAAAGAATGATTTAAAACAAAATATGGTCAAAACAAATGAATATATGTACCTGAAAGTGACATCAGGATGTGACATTCTCACTGCTAGTTGACAATCTCCAGCGTATAGGGAGGCATTCATGAGTTCTCGTGGTACTCAAGTCTGATACCTAGATAGTGAATCGGGCTAGGGCGCTACACTCCCCTCTCATTCAGTCACCTAAAAGAGAGGGAGCTCAAGGGGTGTTAAGACCCCCCCTACCACCACCAAGAAAAAATTACCAAAAATCCCCCACATGAAGTAGGGATCAACGGTCACCATTAAACTCTCATTGAACCCCCACTAATAATCTAGTCGGTCACCAAGACCCAGGTGGGGAAGGGGTAGTGAGATTGTCCCACTGCCCAACCCATTGGGCTTCCATTGGGCTACCATCGGGATTCCAATGGGAGTTTTTCACTTCCCACCAAACCCAATTCTCCCACCCATGACAAAATTTTTCTTTTATACTTTTATGTGATCATTACCATGTAAAATAACTCCATTTTAACTCTCAAAGTACTCCAAAATGACCTTCTGGTTCTGATTCCAAAAAATACAAATTCCCTCACGCTATTCCATTGGAGTCTAGTCGTTGTCATCCCTGTATAGAACACATTTTATTTTAAAAAAACAATAAATAACACATTATTTTTTTTATGACATGACATGTATTATATTAATAAAATCAATAAAAACATTTAATATGGTTATATAATCACTTTTATAATAAAAATTTATTAAAAGTATGATAACATGTTTTGTTAAAAAAAATTTAAAAAAATAATATAACTAGTATTTTTTTTTAAAATACGCTACAAAGGCGGCATCTGCGATGCCGCCTTTGCTCCCCCGTGCCGCCTTTGGCCCGGATCGATGACATGGAAAAGGCGGCCGGGAGGAGGCCGCCTTTCGCCTCAGGGTAAGGTGAAAGGGGCATCGCGGAAGCCGCCTTTGGCCATACGCAGAGGCGAAAGGCGGCTTACGCGATGTCGCCTTCGCCTGAACTCCTTATAAAAGGGAGGCCACCCCCACCCCCCCTCTCCTCACTTGTTCATTGCAACTTCATCTCTCCGATTTTCTCTCTCTCTCTCTAAAAAATTCCTTTGCTGTGCGATATTTTACGAAGCTTCATTTAGAGGTATGTTTCTTTATTTAATTTAATGTTTTTATTTAATTAATTTAATTTTGTTTAGTTTTAAATCTTTCATTTGTTAAGCAGTTTAGGTAGTTCTTAATATTTGGTTATTTAGTTTTTGTAATTAGTTATATATAGTTTTAAATAATTATTGTTAGGTAGTATAGATTAAGTATAGATTAACTTAAGATTAAGTATTTAGAAATTTTGGTAGCTTAAAGATTATGTGGTTATCTACGCAATTAAATTCCTGTCTGGATACAAACAAGTGGATGTGGCTCTGGCACAGATGTACATAGGGGTAAAACCCGAAAACACCGCTTCGAGCTAGACTCGAACGGGAACTGGTGCACGATAACGGGCCTTGCTGCATCCTGGTTTGACACTCCCGGGGAATATGCTTAAGATGATTCATATTTTCTTTATAAACTACTAAAATTTATAAGAGAAGAAAAAGCAAATCAGTATATTTATCAATGATAAATGATAAATATAATTTTATAGAATGAAATAAGGACATAAGAGTTAACGAATTAAAGTTATTATTAGTTAATTATAAAATAATAGAATAATTAATGATTAGTTGTTATTAGTTAATTTTAGAATAATTAATAAATAACATAGGATTAAAACATGAATTCATATAATGATTAGCTAACGATACTAATGATCAGTATATTTATCAATGATAAATGATAAATATAATGTTATAGAATCAAATAAGGACATAAGAATTAACAAATTAAAGTTATTATTAGTTAATTATAGAATAATAGAATAATTAACGATTAGTTATTATTAGTTAATTTTAGAATAATTAATAAATAACATAGGATTAAAACATGAATTCATATAATGATTAGCTAACGATACTAATGAACATATAAAGTTAAATGAAGAAGAACAAACAAACTAAATAAAAAGGCGCTCTAAAATTACATTCTAATAAATATCATATCGTCAAACATCAGTAGCATAGTTTATGGTATAGAAAGGCGCAATAAAATTATATTATAATAAACATCATATCGTCAAACATAATTGTTAATATTTTGTTACACTATCATAATTTTGATGAAAGAAAAATTTTTGACGTAGAGAGCCATGTTTGCCTGTGTGTACTGTTATGGGGAGATTATTCAAACTGAGCAAGGAGCTTCTTACAGTACACAACCAATTACGGTGGTTAGTACAGTTGATTGTGTTACCATAAGTGACCTTCAAGAGAGAATTCATGTTTCCTTAAATCTGGGACCCGATCAAGAGATAATGTCTATGAGCTATAGACATTTGCAATTTCCAAAAACACTGTGGCATATAGCTTGTCCATTGGTTGCTGATGCGCGGTGGGTCCAAGCAATTAATTTATTTTCTCAACGGTTAGATGGTACCATGATGGAGTTATACGTTGTTGTTGCTACTGTACAACAACAACGTCCACTTGTACAAAGACGTAGAAATACAAGAGTGGTTGAAGACAATCTACCCCATGACATTGAGCCTATTCCAAATGATGCAGCAGAAGAGGACAACCTAGATGATCTTCCGGATATACATGTCAATCCGACTTCTGATGAGGAGTTTCGTAATGATGGATCAGATGGTGACAACAGTGATGATGAGGAGGGACCAACAAAAGATAGAGAGGAGGTTTTGAGAAATGCAATTGTTGTACATCAACCTCGGTCAATAAATCATCCACCATTATTTTCATCTTGGTCAGAAGCAATGACACGCATGCCTAAATTCGATAATACTGTTCTCACACCGACAACTGAGTTCCCTGGAGTTGTACCAGATAGGTTTAGTGAGGTGGACAAAACCTTATATATTGGAAGGAATTTTCCCAGTAAAGATGCCTTAAAAAGCACGTTAAAGAGATTTCATATTGAGAGAAACTTCAACTATGTAGTTCACGAATCATGCCGTAGTAAATATGTTATACGGTGCGTGAAGTATGGGGATGATTGTAGATTTCGCTTAAGGGCTATTCCAGACATTACATTTGGAGGTTGGAGAATCTCAAGGATTGAGGCGGCTCATACTTGCGTTCAGCCAAGTCTCACACAAGATCATACTTCATTGGATGCAGAATTTGTGTCATCTATTGTTGTTGAGATGATTAGGACATGCCAATATGTTCCAATATCCCTTGTGCAAGAGAGGATTCTACAGACATTCGGTTATAAGATTTCCTATAATAAGGCATGGATGGCGAAACAGAAGGCAATTGTGAAGGTATATGGTGATTGGGATGACTCATATCGAGTATTGCCGCAATTGCTAGAAATAATGAGGCATCATAACCAAGTTGTCTTCCATTTGGATACAAACGAACATGTGTCTCCTGATAATCGACTTGATCCATCTCGTGTTCAATGTCATCGGTTGTTCTGGGCATTCCTTCCTTGTATCTCTGCATTTCGTTTTTGCAAACAATTTATTCAGATTGATGGAACATTTCTGTATGGAAAATACAAGGGCGTATTGTTGATTGCGGCAACCCAAGATGGAAACCGTTCACCTCTTCCGCTTGCCTTTGCCATTGTAGAGAAAGAAAACTATGAATCATGGAGTTGGTTTCTGGCATGTATCAGCAACCATTTCACCAACATTCAGGGAGTTTGTTTGATATCTGATCGCCATCGAGCAATTAATGAGGCAATCAATGCAGATCCTGATACATGGAGATACCCAAATGCACATCATCGGTTCTGCATTAGACACATTGCTAGCAATGTACATAAAAAATTCCACAACGAACCGATGAAGAAGGCAATCACGAGGCTTGGTACGTATTTTATTCATTCTGTTTTACTGTTTCAATATAAATATAAAATCAATTTATGTGAAATATCATCTACGTTTTGTAGCATATGAGTCGGACCAACGACGATTTGAAGAACGTTTTGAACAAATTCTTCAGGCTAATCAAGAAGTTTATGATTATATGATGCAGATTCCAAAAGAGAAATGGACATTGGCATACGACGGGGGAAAGAGGTACGGACACATGACGACAAACATTGTGGAGTGCATCAATGGTATCTTCAAAGGACTTCGCAAGCTACCTATAACCGCATTAGTTCAGGAGACATTATATCGATGCGTGAAGTACTTTGTGGATAGACAAAAACTAGCATCAGACAGAATACATCAAGGGATAAGATATGGAATACACTTTCAACGAGAGATTGAAAAAAATATTTAAGAAGCTTCTGGTTATCACGTATGTCTATTTCGAAGAGAAGACTCCCGATTTGAAGTTCAAGAGCGTTCAGACCCCATCACAAATCACATCGGTGAAAAAATGGTGGTATTACTGGAAACAAGGCAATGCCAATGTGGAAAATTTCAGGCCTTACGGTTTCCATGTACACACGTCATCGCAGCATGTGCCTCTGTGAACATCTCATGGGAAGCATATGTTGATCCAGTGTACCAGATGGATATCATTGCCAACTGTTATGCTGAACCATGGACACCTATTGGGGAGTATCATTATTTCCCAATGCCTGAAGGCCAGCCGATAGTGATACCTGACATGAATCGGTTACGTCCTTGTGGGAGACCAAAGGCGAGTAGGATGCGTAATGAGATGGACTGGCCTCAAGAACAAGGGCAGAGTTTGTGATGCACAATATGTCATAAAGAAGGTCATAACCAGAAGCGATGACCTAACGTTGTTGGGTCGACTTCACGGTCTCATTCATAATGATGTATTGTCTTCATTGTGACATTCCCATATTGTAAACTAAATGTTGTTATCTCTTTTTTATTCCTTGGTTTTCTAAACCCCAAACATCTGAGATAAGTTTTCATATTAATATTCATGCTTTCAAGAAATAACTTTAAATATGAAATAATAGAATTTATTTCAAAACTCTGAAAGCGGAACACTTAACCCATATTGAAAAGTGTATGTCAGTTAACCCATTAACATGTTTCCTGGACGTTAATATTAAAAATTTTAACCCTAAACCCTCCAACCTAAACCCCAATCTAAACATGCAGGATATTTTAGAAAACTGTTCTATAACAAATTTATAGTATCATAATAATTAGCATAAGATATTGAATACATACAATTAGATAAATTCTAAAAACATCATTACTAATTGACATGGTTTATCTTAATCCAATCTATAAGTAGTTAATCACAAAGCTCCCCCAAAATATGTGTAACCAAATTCAAGACTCAATATTTTAGATAACATAACTTATTTCATATTAATATTCATGATTTCAAGAAATAACTTTGAATATGAAATAATAGAATTTATTTCAAAACTCTGAAAGCGGAACACTTAACCCATATTGAAAAGTGTATGTCAGTTAACCCATTAACATGTTTCCTGGACGTTAATATTAAAAATTTTAACCCTAAACCCTCCAACCTAAACCCCAATCTAAACATGAAGGATATTTTAGCAAACTGTTCTATAAAAAATTTATAGTATCATAATAATTATCATAAGATATTGAATACATACAATTAGATAAATTCTAAAAATATCATTACTAATTGACATGGTTTATCTTAATCCAATCCATAAGTAGTTAATCACAAAGCTCCCCCAAAATATGTGTAACCAAATTCAAGACTCAATATTTTAGATAACATAACTTATTTCATATTAATATTCATGCTTTCAAGAAATAACTTTGAATATGAAATAATAGAATTTATTTCAAAACTCCGAAAGCGGAACACTTAACCCATATTGAAAAGTGTATGTCAGTTAACCCATTAACATGTTTCCTGGACGTTAATATTAAAAATTTTAACCCTAAACCCTCCAACCTAAACCCCAATCTAAACATGCAGGATATTTTAGCAAACTGTTCTATAACAAATTTATAGTATCATAATAATTAGCATAAGATATTGAATACATACAATTAGATAAATTCTAAAAACATCATTACTAATTGACATGGTTTATCTTAATCCAATCCATAAGTAGTTAATCACAAAGCTCCCCCAAAATATGTGTAACCAAATTCAAGACTCAATATTTTAGATAACATAACTTATTTCATATTAATATTCATGCTTTCAAGAAATAACTTTGAATATGAAATAATAGAATTTATTTCAAAACTCCGAAAGCGGAACACTTAACCCATATTGAAAAGTGTATGTCAGTTAACCCATTAACATGTTTCCTGGACGTTAATATTAAAAAATTTAACCCTAAACCCTCCAACCTAAACCCCAATCTAAACATGCAGGATATTTTAGCAAACTGTTCTATAACAAATTTATAGTATCATAATAATTAGCATAAGATATTGAATACATACAATTAGATAAATTCTAAAAACATCATTACTAATTGACATGGTTTATCTTAATCCAATCCATAAGTAGTTAATCACAAAGCTCCCCCAAAATATGTGTAACCAAATTCAAGACTCAATATTTTAGATAACATAACTTATTTCATATTAATATTCATGCTTTCAAGAAATAACTTTGAATATGAAATAATAGAATTTATTTCAAAACTCCGAAAGCGGAACACTTAACCCATATTGAAATGTGTATGTCAGTTAACCCATTAACATGTTTCCTGGACGTTAATATTAAAAAATTTAACCCTAAACCCTCCAACCTAAACCCCAATCTAAACATGCAGGATATTTTAGCAAACTGTTCTATAACAAATTTATAGTATCATAATAATTAGCATAAGATATTGAATACATACAATTAGATAAATTCTAAAAACATCATTACTAATTGACATGGTTTATCTTAATCCAATCCATAAGTAGTTAATCACAAAGCTCCCCCAAAATATGTGTAACCAAATTCAAGACTCAATATTTTAGATAACATAACTTATTTCATATTAATATTCATGCTTTCAAGAAATAACTTTGAATATGAAATAATAGAATTTATTTCAAAACTCCGAAAGCGGAACACTTAACCCATATTGAAATGTGTATGTCAGTTAACCCATTAACATATTTCCTGGATGTTAATATTAAAAAATTTAACCCTAAACCCTCCAACCTAAACCCCAATCTAAACATGCAGGATATTTTAGCAAACTGCTCTATAACAAATTTATAGTATCATAATAATTAGCATAAGATATTGAATACATACAATTAGATAAATTCTAAAAACATTATTACTAATTGACATGATTTATCTTAATCCAATCCATAAGTAGTAATCACAAAGCTCCCCCAAAATATGTGTAACCAAATTCAAGACTCAATATTTTAGATAACATAACTTATTTCATATTAATATTCATGCTTTCAAGAAATAACTTTAAATATGAAATAATAGAATTTATTTCAAAACTCTGAAAGCGGAACACTTAACCCATTTTGAAAAGTGTATGTCAGTTAACCCATTAATGTTATATTTACATTTTACACTTACGACTCATTTTCTTTGTTTATATGCAGATGGATGATACCATACTACTCACTCAGCAGCCTACCCATATTTCGCAGGCCGTGTTAGAGGGTCATCCAGATCGATTTGTGAAGGTGCGTCGAGCGCACCATTTTCATCACATGGATCCTCCACATGCCATTAGACCTTACTTGCGCCGTGCTGGCTTCTATGGCCTTGCCGTATCAGATTTCACATTTGTAGATCATTACCTACTTGCTGCCCTCGTTGAGAGATGGAGACCAGAGACACACACATTCTACTTGCCTAAGGGGGAGATGACCATCACCCTCGAGGATGTCACAGTTCTTCTCGGTCTTCCTATCCAGGGGAGACCCGTTATTGGACCCACTCGTGCAGCTTGGCCAGACCTTGCTCAACGCTTGTTAGGCGTTGATATTTTGTCCGACCGTAGGGCTACAGATGGATCGTCCATATCTATGCGTTGGTTGGAGTCGCAGATTCCACATTTACAGGATGATGATGATGAGCAGACCGTCATGCGTTACGCCCGTGCATATATCTTACGACTCATTGGTGGGACCATGTGTACTGATCACTCGGGGATGCACATGCATATGATGTATCTACCCCTACTAGAGGACTTTGATCGGGCTGGGACGTACAGTTGGGGATCAGCCTGCTTGGCATACACGTATAGATCATTATGCAGACTATCCCATAGGGACCGTACAGGTCTTGGAGGATGCGTCATCCTTATTCAGATGTGGGAATGGGAGCGCATCCCATCATTCTGCCCTGACCTTGCTGGTCCACCGGTCGAGATGGAGGTGCTGCATGACGCTCCACGTGGACGCTGGTATGATAAGTCATTTCTATTGGTTTTTTATTCTACTATGAGTTATTGACTATAATTTCTCATTATTTGTCATTATCGTTGTATTTTACAGGTGGTGTCAGCGACACAATTTTGACGTGGTTCCGAGACAGCATTTGGGCGTATATCGGCTACAGTTGGACTGTCTCTTACCTGATCAGGTATGTATATACAATCTATCATTGTCTAACATTTTTAATAATAACATCAATTTTGGTTTTTAGTTGGGTGTTTTTTTGACAAAATCACTTGTCATTTCAGATTTCATGGCTTCCATATTGAAGTATTATGGACCAGTTGCCAGCATACTGCACTGTTGGTCTTGAGGATGCTATGGCTGTAGTGCCCCTCATTCACTTTCATATTATTGAGTGGCAGCAGCCTGACAGGGTCATGCGCCAATTTTTTCATACTCAGCCGATTCCATTACCATCTAGACAGACAGACAAGCTTCATGGGATGAAGCTGACAGGGAGGCAGGATGATGACTGGTCTCAAGTACATGCGAGTTTTATCGACTGCTGGCACAGACGTGCAGAGTTACGTATTAAAGGTATTCCTACAAATCGATTCTCTCTTTCAGAGCAGGTTGACTATGCGCCCTGGTATAGACTAAAGTCTATACTGTATCTTACCCAAGCTGGCATAGAGATGCAGAGGATGGTAAGTTAATAAATTCCTATTACTTTGTTTATTGAATTATTTTCTAATTCCATTTGAATCTATTTACAGGGAAGTCACACAGAGCAGCTTGTTCGCATGAGCGATGAAGAGGAGGAGGGGGTCTTTAGCCGGGCAGCCGTCCATGCTACAGCGCTGGAGGCGAGGGCATCTTTTCATGCGCTTTCTGAGAGCATCTTCACGCGTCTGGCTCGGAGACAGGAGGTTCCTGCCCCAGAGGAACATCCTGCAGCTGCTGCTGGTGCTGAGGAGCCACGACCACGGCGACGTAGACAGCGTCGTGCTGCACGTGAGGCATCGCCCGTTCCACAGGCAGAGGTCGGGCCTCTAGTAGTCCAGGATCAGCCTATTCAGGATGTGCCTCAGGTGGCATGGGATCCGTCTTTCCTGACAGGATATCTGCAGTTCTCTCCATCTTGGGTTCCAGATCCTTCACAGCCTTGGATTCTAGAGCCGTCGTCGTCTTGGGGTATAGCTCCATCACAGGCTTCGTTCCCCTCTGCGATGGAGGCAGGTCCTTCTACCACCCTAGTGGGAGAAGGATCCGAATGGCAGTACGAGATGCAGTTGACAGCTCCTCCAACTGACACACAGATGGAGGATGCGACAGTCGACGTTTCAGTGCCCGAGGATCAGCCTTCTCCAGGTCATCAGACTCCACTGCGCACTCGACGCGGACGTCCTATTCGCAGACCACCATGTGGGACGGAATCTCCTCGCCATAGACATATGCATTGATTGTACATTATTGTTTACATGTTTTATGTGTACTGAAATCAAAATACTATTTTTACTTGTTGGTCAGAGTGGAATCTCAGGAGGGGGTAAATTAGGTTTTATTTATATATATTTATATAACCATACGAACATAATAATAAAACATTAATAATTACTAATTACCTAATTACAAATTATATAATTAATAATTCTATTACTAATTAACTATTTAATTAGTATATAATTAATATTTATATTACGAAATAACTAATTAATTAGTATATAATTTGTAATTTGGTAATTAGTGTTTATTAATCATTAATTATATAATTACTAATTAGTTAATTAGTAATAAAATTATCAATTATATAATACTTAATTATTACATATATAATAAATACTTAGTTAATTAGAAATATAATTAATAATTATAACTAATTAATTAGTAATTGGTAATTATTAATTAGTTAATCAGTAATATAAATATTTATTATAATTATTCATTATAAGAGGGTTTGCCCTGAAAATCATTCTGCATTTTCGATGTGGGATTCAGGTTCTACCTTTACTGTGCAGTAGATTCTGCATTTCCGATGTGGGATTCTGTTTCAAGTACGTGACTATGAAATACAATAAAAGATAAACTATAAGGCCAATATAAATGAAATTTTAAAAATTGATTAAAAATATAATAAATAGTTGAAAACAAAAAGAATTTCCTCAAAAATGTTGATGAAAAATAATCTATAACCTTTCAAAATCGCATACTTGAAACTTAAAATTTTTCAAGTACGTGACTTTGAAAGACCATAAAACATAAAATAGAAGACCAATATAAATGAAACTTAAAACATGGATTAAACATATAAAAAATAGTTTAAAACAAAAGCAATTTACAAAAAAAATGTTCATGAAAAATAATTTATAAGCTTTCAAAACCGCCTACTTGAAACTTAAAAATGTTTCAAGTACGTGACTTTGAAAGACCATAAAATATAAAATAGAAGACCAATATAAATGAAACTTAAAACATGGATTAAACATATAAAAAATAGTTTAAAACAAAAGCAATTTACAAAAAAATATTAATGAAAAATAATTTATAAGCTTTCAAAACCGCCTACTTGAAACTTAAAAATGTTTCAAGTACGTGACTTTGAAAGATTATAATTATATTACTAATTAACTAATTAATTATTATATAATTAATAGTTATATTAATAATTAACTAATTATTTATTATATAAGTAATAATTAATGAGTAATAATTAATAATTAATAATTTAATGAATAGCTATAATTAATATTTATATTACTAATTAACTAATTAATAATTACTAATTACTTATTAATAATTATTAATTACTAATTATAATGAATAATTATAATAAATATTTATATTACTAATTAGCTAATTAATAATTAATAATTACTAATTAATTAGTTATAATTATTAATTGTATTTCTAATTAACTAAATATTTATTATATATGTAATAATTATATTAATAATTAATTATTATATAATTAATGATAATATTACTAATTAACTAATTAATTATGACATATTTAATTATTAATAATTACTAATTAATAATTAAAAATTATAATGAATAAATGTAATTAAAAATTATATTACTAATTTACTAATTAATTGTTATATAATTAATAATTATATAACTAATGAACTAACTAACTATTATATAATTAATTATTAATAATTACTAATTAATAATTATAATGACTAATTATAATTAATATTTATATTACTAATTAACTAATTAATAATTACTAATTACTAATTACTAATTACTAATTACTAATTACTAATTACTAATAATTAGTAAGTGAAACCGAAAGCTTATAAATTATTTTTTATCATCATTTTTTATGATTTTTTTTGTTTTCAACTATTTTTTATATGTTTAATCCATGTTTTAAGTTTCATTTATATTGGCCTTATAGTTTATATTTTATAGTCTTTTAAAGTCACGTACTTGAAAAATTTAAAGTTTCAAGTATGCCGTTTTGAAAGCTTATAAATTACTTTTCATCAACATTTTTTTGTAAATTTCTTTTGTTTTCAACTATTTATTATATGTTTAATCAATGTTTAAAGTTTCAATTATATTCGTTTTATAGTTTATATTTTACAGTCTTTCAAAGTCACGTACTTGAAACATTTTTAAGTTTCAAGTAGGCGGTTTTGAAAGCTTATAAATTATTTTTCATTAACATTTTTTTGTAAATTGCTTTTGTTTTAAACTATTTTTTATATGTTTAATCCATGTTTTAAGTTTCATTTATATTGGTCTTCTATTTTATGTTTTATGGTCTTTCAAAGTCACGTACTTGAAACATTTTTAAGTTTCAAGTAGGTGGTTTTGAAAGCTTATAAATTATTTTTCATTAACATTTTTTTGTAAATTGCTTTTGTTTTAAACTATTTTTTATATGTTTAATCCATGTTTTAAGTTTCATTTATATTGGTCTTCTATTTTATGTTTTATGGTCTTTCAAAGTCACGTACTTGAAAAATTTTAAGTTTCAAGTATGCGATTTTGAAAGCTTATAAATTACTTTTCATCAACATTTTTTTAGAAATTTCATTTGTTTTCAACTATTTATTATATGTTTAATCAATTTTTAAAGTTTTAATTATATTCGTTTTATAGTTTATATTTTACAGTCTTTCAAATTCACTTATTTGAAACATTTTTAAGTTTCAAGTAAGCGGTTTTGAAAGGTTATAGATTATTTTTCATCAACATTTTTGAGGAAATTCTTTTTGTTTTCAACTATTTATTATATGTTTAATCAATGTTTAAAATTTCATTTATATTGGCATATAGTTTATATTTTATTGTATTTCAAAGTCACGTACTTGTAACAGAGTCCCACATCGGAAATGCAGAATCTACTGCACAGTAAAGGTAGAACCTGAATCCCACATCGAAAATGCAGAATGATTTTCAGAGCAAACCCTCTTATAAAAGGGAGGCATGGGTAAGAGTTTCTGTCAGAATCCAGAATGCTGTAATGGCTGTAGCGCTGGATCTTTAATAGCAGAGAAATTCTGCTGAATTTTTTTTTTGTTTAATAAAAATTTAAAAAAATATATTTTTTTTAGGAGAAAGGCGGCATCCGCGATGCCGCCTTTCACCCGCAGCGCAAAGGCGGCATCGCAGATGCCGCCTTGCCCCGAAATGCAAAGGCGGCATCCGGGATGCCGCCTTTGAGGTGCATTTTTAAAAAAAAATTTGCCGGAATCGTTTTCTGGAATTTTTTTTTTTAAAAAACTTAAAAAAAAAAAAAAATCCTTAGAATCTACCTTTGTAATTTAAAATCAAAATCAACTCCGTTTCTCAATTATCATTCGGTCCGTTTTGGTGGTATTTTCAATTTAGTTTCTTATGGTAAATTTTAAAGATGGTTTTTAAATATATTCTTATTTTTAATAAAATTAAAAATAAAAAAAAATAAAAAATATGTCTATCGACTACTCCAACTGAAAAAAGAAACAACATTGTTAGAAAATTAGAAATTTTAAAAACTAGGGCATATTTTAAGCAATAATTTTCATGAACGAATAACTTATAAATTAATTTTTTTTCTAAATCGTTTTTGTATTTCAAAATTTGATGTTCATCACAATTTTATTATTAATTAAGTTGAAAATAAATTTACCGCTTACCCGGGGACGTCAAATTCCATTCTCGAGATTTACCCATATTAATTATCGGGTATTTTTTATTGCGCCGAGTCTGTACTGCCATTTCACGCTTAGTTTTTTAATTGTTTTTATTTACACAAATGGCCATCATTTTGTTTTTAATGACATTCGAACCCCCACTCCCAAGTTTTTTACCCCTTCCCCCGCCCCACCTTCTGGATTTCACCGCCACGCCACCGTCACTCTCAAAGCTTTGATCTCATTTGCAGGACAGCAATGGCGAACCTGGCCGTCCCTGCGGTTTGTCTTGCTTTCTTAGTTTTCGCGTTTCAGTCCTCTCTCGGCGGAGCATCGTCTTCTTCGCTTTCTCTGAACACGGATTTGGAAGGTCTGATGGCGTTTAAGGCCGCTTCCGACGCCGGCAACCTGAAGCTCGGCTCCTGGAACGCAAGTCTCGATCCTTGCTCATGGCCAGGAGTGTGGTGCCTGCGACGGAGAGTCTATCGCCTCGTCCTCGAAAACCTCGACCTCGACGGCGAGATTAAGCCCCTGACGACGCTCACCGAGCTTCGCGTCTTGAGCCTCAAGCTAAACCACTTCGCCGGACCGATCCCCGATCTCTCCAACCTCACCGCCCTGAAAATGCTTTTTCTGTCACACAACCAGTTCTCCGGCGACTTCCCCTACTCCGTTCCCTCGCTTACCAGGCTGTACCGCCTCGATCTGTCCCACAATAACTTTTCCGGTCAGATTCCGGCGCTGCTGAGCCGTTTGGCTCATCTGCTCACGCTCCGCCTGGATGCGAACCGCTTCGCAGGTCCGATCCCGGCTTTCGAGCTCCCGAATCTACAGGAATTCAACGTTTCCGTCAACCTCCTGGCCGGCGAGGTGCCGAAAACCCTAGCCCGGTTTCCCGTATCGGTTTTCGAAGGAAATGTGGCCCTCTGCGGAGCTCCATTGCGCGATTGCTATGATCACGGAGACAACGGAGCTCTGGCGTCTCCAGTGGCCGGTTCCCCGACGACAGTATCGTCGTCTCCAACCCGGATGCCGGAAAAATCATCGCATCGCCGCTCCGGGAACCGGAGGCCCAACGTTTTCGAGGTGGTCGCCATCGTGATCGGCGACGTTCTACTGCTCTGCGTAATCTCCCTGTTTATCTACTGGTATTTCTGGCGGAGCTACGCCGCGGAGGGCGGCAAGGCCTCGCGGCGGCTCGAAGGCGAAAAGATCGGCTTCTCCCCGAGCTCCTTCCCATCGGCACAGCCTGAACGAGGTCGCATGGTGTTCTTCGAGGGCGCGAAGAGGTTCGAGCTGGAGGACCTGCTGCGCGCATCGGCGGAGATGCTGGGAAAGGGCGCGATGGGCACGGCGTACAAAGCCGTGCTCGACGACGGCGCCGTCGTGGCCGTGAAGCGGTTGAGGGACGCTCAGGCAGGCGGCGGCGGAAGTAAGCGGATGGTGGAGCAGCAGATGGACGTGCTGGGGAGGCTGCGGCACCCCAACGTCGTGAGCCTCCGGGCGTACTACTTCGCGAGAGAAGAGAAGCTTCTGGTGTACGATTACATGCCCAGCGGCAGCCTTTTCTGGCTTCTTCACGGCACGTTTCTGTTTATCTTCTTCCCCGTTACTGTTACTTATCGTCTGGTTCTTAATTCTCTGGTCTCGATCTGCCATGTTCAGTGAGATCTGATCCGCTGCAAAATTTACAGGGAACAGGGGTCCCGGAAGAACCCCACTCCACTGGGCGGCGCGGATGAAGATCGCCGTGGGAGCTGCACGAGGCCTGGCCTTCATCCACCGCAGCTCCGGCGGGCCCCTCGGGCTCACCCACGGCAACATCAAGTCCACCAACCTCCTCCTCGACGCCTCCGGTGCCGCCCGTCTCTCCGACTTCGGTCTCGCCGCTTTGGCCCCCACCGCCGCCGCCGTCAGATACAACGGCTACCTGGCCCCCGAGGCGGCCGCATCGCCAGCAGGTAAGGTATCGCACGAGTCCGACGTCTACTCCTTCGGCATCCTCCTCCTTGAGCTCCTCACCGGGAAGTGCCCGTCGGCGGTGGATCCGGCGGCGGTGCAGTGCGGCGGGTTCGGAGCGGTGCCGGCGTCGTCGGTGGATCTGTCGAGGTGGGTGCAGTCGGTGGTGCGGGAGGAGTGGACGGCGGAGGTGTTCGATCTGGAACTGATGCGGGACAAGGACATCGAGGAGGAGATGGTGGGGTTGCTGCAGATCGCCATGAGCTGCACCTCGGTGACGCCTGAACATCGGCCCAAGATGAGCCAGGTGGTGAAGATGATGGAGGAGATCCGCGGCGGGGACGAGGCGTCGCCGTCGCGCGAGACCTTTGGCTCGGTGTCGGACTCGCCGGACGTTTCCGAGGACGCGGTGATTCCCGGAAACCAGTAGGGGTTATTTTGTCAGAAAACGTTAGGCGTAGGGTCTCCACCCTACGAGAGACGCTCCTTCGCGTTTTCTCTTCGGGGGCAATGAAACTACCAAAACATGAAGACCTCTCATATTTTGGAATTTGGGTGATTTTGTTTAAAAATTTATAATCTTTTTGATCATTCATTCGTATTTTATCATATTTTTTTTGTCCCAAACTGACATTAAATGCATATTTTGATTATGAATCATCATTTTCCCTTTCTATTTTTTGCTGATCAGTATGCACAAATTTAATCATTTTTAAAAAATGGATTACTCTTCAATATCATTCTTATATTATCTTTTAAAAAATGAAATCTGCTGTGAAACTGTTAATTATTTTGTAATTAGGACCTTGATTGTAAACAAATTGCAATATAGATCATATTGAATATAGATAAAATGTGAATGTAGATGATGGCAAAATTGATTATACGGTTATTTTTTATTTTTTATTTTATTTTAAGGGGTTGTAATTTTTATTTTTATTTAAGGAAATGAGTGTTGAGTGTTAATTCAATTGGCCCTCTCACAAACACCCTGCCAATTGAATTGACGCTCAACCTTTTTTTTTTTTTTGCTAAATCCCCACCCCATATAAATACAATCACTAAAATAAATATAATAATAATTATATATTTATAATAAACACATAATTATAAATATAATAATAATAATCAATATATAATTATAATCAATATATAATTATAAATATAATAATTTTATAATTATAATAAATATACAATTATAATTACAATAATTATATAATGATAAATATAACAATTATATAATTATCACAATTATATAATTATAATAAAATATAATTATAACATAATTATAATAAATATAAAATTACCAAAAATATATAACTATAACAATTATATAACAGTAATTATAGTAAATATATAATTATAATAATTATACAATTATAATAAATATATAATTATAATAATTATAAATATAATAAATATATAATTATAAATATGATAAATATATAATTATAATAATTGTATATTTATAATAAATATATAATTATAAATATAATAATAATAATAAATATATAATAAATATAATAATTATAAATCTATAATTACAATAATAAATATAATAATTATATAATTATAATCAATATACAACTATAATTACAATAATTATATAATTGTAAATATACTAAATATATAATTATAACAATTATATAATTATAATAAATATATAATTATAAATATAATAATTATATAATTATAATAAATATACAATTACAATAAATATATTCATTATAAATATATTTGTTATATTTATTATATTTATAATTATAATTATATAAATATATATAAGATATATGTATATAAGGTGGGTGAGGGGGTAGCATGGAGATCTTGAAAAAAATAAACCACCCACCGCCAAATCAATTGGCGTTGTGGGTATTTTGTCAAAGCGCCAATTGATTTGACGAAACCCATACACCCAAATAAAAAAAACCATAAACCCCTTAAATTAAAAAATAAAATAAAAGATTGAATTGAGAATTAATATAAGATAACAAAAATTGAAATATAAAAAAGTTAAAATATGAAAGATTGAGTTCGGAATTAATGATCCCTGTTAATGGGAACGATGAAATCCATAAAAAACGTTAATTTACAACACTTTATTGGATGTCATCAATTTTTCATTCAATATTATTTTATTTTTTACTTAAAAAACATTGTAGGAAAAAGCAGTTGGACCTAAAATAATTGAATTCCATAAAAATTTTAAGGTGCCTTGTTAAAAATCTTATCATAAAAACTCAATGAGAAAAACCTAATGAAGAGAAAGTGTGCAACACCCCCAACATCCCCATGATTAAATCATGACAAACTTTCAAGCCTTCACAAACAAATTTTATAAATCAACTTCTTTAAAAGCTGCAATTGATCATGATTTTGTGAATAAATTTGTAAGATTTTCACATGAACTAACTTGATGGATATCTATCTCACCATTTTTTTGAAGCTCGTGCTTAAAAGAAAAACTTTTGGTGAGATGTTTTGTGCTTTCATATTTGATATACCCACTCTTTAATTGCGTTATACAACCCACATTATCTTTATATAAAGAAATGAGAATGTTACCAATTATATTTAATCTATAATTGTTTATGACATGATGAATAACTCATCTCACCGAAACGCGTTCTCAACTTGCTTTATGACTCGCAATCAACTCAACATGATCGGAGGAAGTCACATAAATAGTTTGTTTTACAAATCACATTCAAATAACAGTCCTATCATATGTGAATAAATATCTAGTTTGAGATCATGTTTTATGTGGATCAAAAAAATATCCAATATTGACATAACCAACCAATTTTTGATTCTAAATTTTGGAATAAGCAATCATTTATATCCTTGAAATCTCAATGAATAAGAGAAGAATATTACCATCTATCAAATTTATTATAATAAGACCTCGTATTATTTGCAATGTATATATGCACATGGTGCACAAGAGCCTCATCCCGGTTGGTGAGCACTCGACAAGTGCATCCAAGAGACCCGATATCAAATCCGGGTGGAGACATATTTTCGGGTTATTGTAGCAACACTCTAGCATGTACTGTTCGGTACTATAGCAGCTGGAACTATTCATCTATTTGAGCTTTCGGATCACCAGTTTGGTCCTCAAGTCTTTCGAGGCCTTCAGACCACCCAAGGCCTTTGGGCCAGTAAGGCTTTCGAGCCAACTCAAGGCATTTGGGTCGTCTCAAGACCTTTGGGCCACCTCAAGGCCTTTGAGTCACCTCAAGGCCTTCGGGCCACATGAAATTTTGCTTAAATGGACCAGACATACTCTATAAGGAGTAGACTCCAAATGAGGATTTAGAGCAATGTGCATTCATCAGAGCAGAGCTAACAAATCTGGAAGAATGAGAGAGTATGACAATTTCCGTCAAGACCAACTTGTGCATGCACGAGAAGCCTAGCCGAACAATCATGCGAAGGTGGAGAGCTGACATCATGATGTAGACGTTGGGGAGAGGCAGTTCCAATTAGTTATAGTTTGGATGATTCCTCTAAGACCTTTGGGTCATGTAATGTCATGAAGACTACATGCCATGTAAGGGTTCCCCTTCAACCGTTAAAAGGGGGATTATAAAAAATGAATAAAAAAAGGACTTCAGGCCATTCAAGTATATATGCACATGTATATCATTCAGGGATGAATACAATGTAATTTTATATTTAATCCTTTAGGGAGACATAATTTCTTCTTCATCTCCTCATGTATAAATTATCTCTCTTGGAATCAAGTGATTTAATTATTTATTAAAAGTATTTTCATGAATATGTAAAATCATTCCAGAATTTAGTATCTCATCTTCTGGATAATTAGTTCAAAATACAAAGACATTTCTTATAATTTTATCACCAAACATTCCATTGATTTTGTAAATTCTTTAAGAGTTTTGATGTTATCCAGAACATATGGATTAATACCATTGATTTAAATAAACCATGTGATGATAAAATCAATTTTATATTCTTTCTTATATGAATATATTTTAAGATACATGAAACACATCCTATTTAGTTCACCCATTGTAGTAATTTATTGGATTGGATGAAACTTTCATAATTTTGAATATTCACCAGGCATTCTGAACCCTTTACGGATTCATATATAGATGTTGTAATCATTGTTATCGTATAGACAAATAATGAAATCATTAATTGGAAAAAATCCAAATTTAAATATATAACCAAATTCATAAGAAAGAAAATTTATAATAATAATCTTATATACATTCAATAGAATTTATAGTTTGGATAACTAATCCAAAACTTCATATGTTGAACATAGAAAATATTGCTTCGATAATTCTTTTCGGCAAATTATTTTGATGTTGACATCCCTCAAAATTCATTATTATCGATGTGTTTTGAAAACATTCAAAAATTGAAATACATCATCAACAACAATTAATGAGATCTCATTATTTTTGGTATGAGTGTCACTTCAGAGACAATATCTAAAAAAACACATTGTGACCATTTAAAAGATGTATCCTTCATACAATATTTAAATTGTTCACTGTAAGAGTTGGTGTCCTAGAACCAACTGGTTGTACTTTGATTACATGAATATTTAATGTATTTAAATATTAAACATCTTATTACATATTTTTCATTCTTCTACATGATTATGATGTAATAATGTCATAGAGTATTTGTTTCATTGATAAGGTCATGGCGGTTCCCTACTATGATGAGAACATTGAAATGCTATAACAATATTCTTAAATATAGTTCTACGGTTGGATGACATACTATGAAGGGACACATAGCATGCAAACCGTCAGGTGTGAGTACTCGTAAGCAGATGAATTCCACATGTTTTGGTGTCATCTGATATTTCTATCTGCGAGTGTGTGTAATGATCATTAGACTTTAAGATTATCATTAATACATGTCACGACTCGCACACTTTGATTTACTGACGAAAACCGTCATGCAGACAGTTGGTGGGAAGTAGGGTACGTTGGGTGCGTCACGAGTGACATGATATTAATGGATAAGTCGAGGAAGGATTTGTTCGTTCCATTTATGGAAGTTGATATCTCGACCCTTTGATTGAAATAGAACCGTCGTGTGAAATTCCATGGCCATGGTGTAACGACAAGTTTATTTCAGGTAGTCAAATAACGACGTATCAAACATAAAGGTTGATGACACCATTATGAAACCTGCTTGATGAGATATTGTGACAAATGAATTATATTACACAGTGAGCATTCGTATGTGGATGCCATTGTTGCGACATTATGTTCTTTCTCTTGGGTGCCTTGACCCGTTGTTAGACAATACTCTTGGATTTTAGGCAAACCAGCCTAATGCCAACGAGAAAGAATCCTAGAGGGTCACACACTAAGTGTTTTTTTGTGGTCTTAGTTAAATTCTATTTGAATTTAATTAATGAAATAAATATCATTCTCAAGACCGTGAAATAATTTCATTCAAGTTAAAATGACCGCATAAATTAAATAAAATATATTTATTTATTTTATTGAACATTTAATAAATATTTATTTACTAGTTTGTAAATAAAATATTTATTTAAGAGAATAAATTAATTAATTATTTATTCGGGTGTTCAATAAATGAAAGTGGAGTTCGAGCGGACTAAGGCCAATCTAGTGGTAAAATAATTATTTGCAAGACGGTAAATAATTATTTAACTAGTTGGCACAAGTTAAAATAATAATGATGCTGCTATTATTTTGTGACGCGGAATTTTATTTATAATTCATTTTTGCGCAAATTGGCGCACCATAAATAATGACACAGTATTATTATTATGAGCATGAGTTTTCTCTAAGTTCATGAATGTATTTAATTGATGTTATGCAATTAAATATTGTAACTAAAGTTCCATGCATATAAATAGACAAGTACGCCTATTATGCCAGACACCACGTGACACCGAATCGTACACCTGGTGAATTGGGAATTGTTGAGCTAAACAAATTTTCTCTCAAATCCTTTTCTCACCCCTCTCAAGAACAAGAGACGTTCTTCAAGGCCAAAGAACAAGAGATCAAGAACGACCGACACAAGACACTCGTTTCGCTGCGCTAACACCTGGAGAACGAGCGGTGTCGATCGAAGGCCATTAGAGCACATATGGATCACCGCTAGAGGGATTTTAATTTGGATCCTTACAAGCGCAATGAGATAATCCAGAAGGGTCATTCCGGATGATCAACATCATCAATGAAGAAAAATACCAAAGGTCCAAGTATTATTTTTCTTTATGAAATTAATTAAATTAATTATAAACATGATGCGCAAGATCATCTCTAAAGGTTTTGTGTCTCTTCCTTCTTTATCTAAATCTTTGATTCTATTTCGTGGATACTGGCGTTCATCGTCGTGTTGATCCAAAAAAAATTATTGATCATGGTAAAAATCAAAGTTAGGTTCCGTCCCAACCACGCTTCCATTGTGTCCGAAACCTTCAAATGGTATCAGAGTGGTTACATCATAGTTTATAATTATTTAAATATTTCGTTGATGACTTACGAATTTAATAATTTAGTTGTTTCAATTCAAGTTAATCGTTCTGCAAATCTGAATCTTGAGATCTATTCCTCCTCTTTCATTTCTCATTTACCTTACAAAAACGATCTTTTCCTTTTAATTTTGATTAAAATAAAATAGAGGATCTCATCTGGAGGTGCCAAAGCTTCCTGACCGTACAACACCAGAACACACGACATATATTCGGCAGTACACGCCGTGTAGTCAAGATTCAATGTATCAGACCGATCCGCCAAAACAAGCCATGTGTTGGAGTCTTTTTAAGTATTAAATGACTTCATGTGTTGAACAGGAACATGTGGCATGCAGTTTCTGGATTATACACCATGTAGTCTACTGTACACAACGTGTAGTCCCTTCGGGTTAGGGTTGGACCGTGTACCCCGTACACGGCTTGCCCAGCTGGAAACTGTGTAACATGGATACTACACGGCGTGTGGTCCACTAAACACGTTGTGTACTCTGAAGATTTCTGAAGTACATCTACACGCCATGTCCCCGGGCGTGTACTTCGGATGAACGGTGAAAGATAGTACACGCCGTGTAGTCAAAACTACACGCCGTGTACTCATCCAAGTTACACAAATTTATTAAAATTTATTATTATATTATACAAACCCTTGAGACGTGTACCATAGTGCATGCGTAAAGATGAGGCACAACATGTGATAATTGTTTTATATATATGTGTTTAATTTAACATATGTGTAATGTTCATTTCTACTCATTGGGTAGTTATGAACAGGAATTCACGGGGTTGCCTCCAAGGTACAAGTTACGTACAAAGATAATTTTAAATAAATTTATTTGTTTAAAATTATGATGGATGTGAATCTCAAAGAAATACAGAAATGGGTTTAAGATAAAAAGAATTTATTAATTAAAGATAATTAATTGATTCGAGCATGATTTATCTTAAACAAGAACGATTAAAGAATTGAATGCTAGTTTTATTTATGCATAAATATCATTGCATGTATGGATGATCATGAGCAATACCAAAACCTTTGTATGTGGATGGTTTCTTTTAATTTATTTATTTAAATTAAATTTGTTGGCCTACGAGCCTTCTCCTCATTAATATGTAGGGTCTGCATGCCCAAAGTTTCTTTTATGTAAAACCCCTTTTACCCCTCACCTGCGTCTAAGTTAAAAAAAGGCATATGTAATAGTGGAGGCGGTTCAAGTTGGAGTCAAGATGAAATCAATCCCATGAGATACAGAGATGGACAAGTGGAAAGCTGTAAACACGAACCCAAAAGGTTCAAGGTGTTTCTCACCTAGGTCAGGGTTAGTTTATCAACCTCTAGATAAACTAACCATTAGAAAATATCATGATCATGCCCTTTTATTTATTTTATTTCTGTTAGATGCATGATTTATCATTATGGATGTGTTATCACGATCACATAATTAATGAATTAAACAAGCATTCAACATGAAACTAAAATAAACTAGGCTTATGCGTAAATATTATCAAGATATGGTTAATCACTTAAGTAAGTTCCACTTAATATTAACAAGCATGTGATAATGATCCCTCAAATAAAATATTAATTTAGACCAAGCCTTTTGTTACTTGATTAAGGGAAAAACTCAATAAAACTATGTGTTTGACCAACCCTTGTTGGGACACTTAATTTTATACAGGAAGCCCTTATGAAAGGTTTTGGGTTGACTTAACCATATTACATCAAGAGGAGTATCCCTTGCTAGACTTGGTGTAATATTGGAGGCAAGAGTTGAGGAAATCCAAAGTCATGATTTTAGGATTGGGGAGTCCACTCAACAGATCAAGAATCTACAAGCCCATAGTTGGAAAAGACCTGCCTACCTAAATACCTTCTAATAGCTTGACCAACCCTTATTGGGGTTATGAAAAGGGGAATATGGATCTTTTCCACTAGAATTTCATGGAAACTGGACATTCCGAGTTCAATGGTGATGGCTATTGGGATTTGATAAAATAGTGGGAGACTTAATTTATTATTTCTCATAAAAATGTAATAAAGAAAGTACTAATGATCTACACTTTTAATTGTAGAATAAAAAATGATAAGCTCTTCAACCACACTATCTTTATAATCAATTCTGGATAAAGAAAACATCCTCACCGGTAGTAACTTTCAGGAATGGTTTAGACGCCATCGGGTCATCCTATTCCATGAACAAAAATCTTACATGTTGGAGTCAGCATTACCTGATCTTCCTGCCAAAGAGGTGAGTGATGAGGATTTCATGGTCTATAAGAAACATATGAACGGTGTAGTTGACGTTCAATGTTTGATGCTATCATCAATGTCTATTGAGATCATTAAGTCTCACGAAAACATGGATTCATATAGTATGCTTGAGCACCTACGTGATCTTTAGCAGGAGAGAGCAAGACAAGAAAGGTTTGAGATCACCAAGGTACTCTTTTAGAGTAATCTTGGAGAGGGTGCCCCAGCTAGGCCTCATGTAGTCAAGCTCATTGGATACATTGAGAACCTAGAGGTTCTAGGGTTTAAACTCCCTAAATAATTGGGCACCGATCTCATTCTCGCATCACTCCATCAGAGATTCTCCAGCTTTGTTGTTAATTTTAACATGAACAACATTGATAAGTCTCTATATGATCTTCTTATCCTCATTCACCAAGTGGACAATGATATGAAGCATGAAAAGCCTTCTGTTCTTATAGTGAATAAGAGTAAAGGGAAGGCGAAGAGATTTAAGACCAAAGCTTCTTCATGACCTTACAAGAAAAGGAAGATCAAAGGGGAGGCAAAAGAATAGGAGGATGTTTGTTTCACATGTGGCAAGAAAGGCCACTGGAAGAAGAACTTCACCCAACCTAAGAAGCAAGGGGAATCTTCAGGTGTGTTTGTTATCAAATGCAATCTATCTGTTTCTACAAATTGGGTATTAGATATAGATTTTGGTGCTCACATATGTATCCAAATATAGGAACCAAGTAGATTCAGGAAGATTGACCAAGGGGAGGTAGATCTGCGAGCAGCCAACGGAGTCAGACTTGCTTCTATAACTATCGAGGACTACCACCTCATGTTGTCAAATGGGATGATCTTGGTGCTAAAGGGTTGTTATTATGTGCCATCTATTACTAAAAAAATTATTTATGTATCTAGATTAGATACATATGGTTTTTTTCAAGTTTGGAAATGAAAGTTTCTTCTTTTACAAAGATAACATTTGTTTTGGCAGGGCACATTTATACAATGGTCTTTACATGTTGGATTACATAAACCAAGTAATGAAAATTGATAATAAGGATACCTCACATGACTCATACCACACCCAACTTTGGCATCATCGGCTAGGTCATGTAAACGAGAAATGCTTGACAAAGTTACATCAAGATGGATATTTAGATTCTTTCGAACTAAAACCACTTGGTGTATGTCATGCATATTTACAAGGTAAAATGACTAAAGCCCCATTTAGAGGGAAAGGTTAAAGGTCTAAAGAACTTATTGAATTGGTTCATACTGATGTGTGTGTACCATTTCCAGTTGAAGAAAGGGGAGGGTACTCATACTTCATAACTTTTACTGATGATTTTAGTAGATATGGATATATCTACTTAATGAGGTATAAGTCAGATTCTTTTGATAAGTTCAAAGATCACAAGAATGAAGTTGAGAACCAGCTTGGTAAGAAGATTAAGAAACTACACTCAGACTGAGGTGGAGAATATCTTAATCAAGACTTCATTGATTACTTACGGAAGTTTGGGATCCTATCCCAACTCACTCCTCCTTACACACCCCAGTGGAATGGTGTGAGTGAAAGGAGGAACCGCACCCTGTTGGACATGGTGAGATCAATGATGAGTTATGTGAGTCTTCCATTATCCTTTTGGGGATATGAGTTACAAACAACAACGCACATACTAAACCAAGTACCAACTAAAATGATAAATGGTATTCCATACGAGTTTTGGAGTGTAAAGAAAGTCATGTTATCAAATTTACATGTGTGGGGAAGTAATGCGTTTGTTAAGGCCTCTTTAGGTAACAAACTTTCACCCCAAGTCACAAAGTGTACCTTTATAGGATACCCCAAGGAAACAAGGGTATATTACATATACAAACCCTTATACAAAAGGTTATAGTGGAAAGACATGCCATATTCCCTGAGAGGGAGAACATCTCCAAAAGAGATAGTGGGGGTGAGATAGACTTCGATGAAGTTGATGCTCAAGGTATACAAGAGTTGGTACAGAAGCAGATTCCATAAAGACCCATGGAAGAAAGAGCTATTCTAGAGACACAAGAACTGCGTAGGAGTACAAGATAGGTTAGAGAATCGGAACAATGCAGTTTTCTAGTTACCGAGGATGGTGACTAATTATTAGTTTATAATAATGATCCTCAAACCTACACGGAAGTAGTAAGTGGCACCGATGTTTCCAAGTGGAAAGAAGCCATGAATTCTGAAATGAATTCTATGTACCAAAACCAAGTCTGTATTTTGGTAGATCCTTCAGTTGATGTAAAGCTTGTTCGTTGAAAATGGGTATTAAAGAAGAAAATAGACATGGAAGGACAAGTCAGTACCTATAAGGTACAACTGGTTGCAAAAGGTTTCAAACAACATTAAGGCATTGAATATGACGAAACCTTTTCAATAGTTGCAATGCTGAAATCCATCATAATTCTATTGTCTATTAACGCTTACCATGATTATAAGATTTGAAAAAATGGATGTCAAAATAGACTTCCTTAAAGGGAACCTTTAGAAAGATGTCTACATGAAATAACCTAAAGGATTTATGACTCCAAAGGACGCCAATAAGGTATGAAAGTTTCAAAAATACATTTATGGATTAAAGAAAGCATCCAGGTCATGTAACATTAGTTTTGATGAAGCCATAAAAAATTTTGGTTTTATCAATAATGAATGTGAGCCTTGTGTCTACAAAAGGTTTAGTGGGAGTGTAGTTGTTTTCCTAATAGTATACGTTGATGACATATTACTTATTAGAAATGAGATACCAGTCTTACAGTCTTTTAAGGCATGGTTGAATCAATGCTTCTCCATGAAGGACTCAGGAGAGGCAACATATATTCTTGGGATCAAGATCCATCATGATAGATCCAAGATATTGTTGGGCCTAAGTCAAAGTACATACATTGATAAGATACTAAAGAGATTCAGTATGGAACAATCCAAGAGGGAATTATTGTTAGCATCACCTGACATTAATCTTTCTAATAAAATGTATCCTCAGACACATGAGGAAAGAAAGATAATGGAAAGGAATCCATACACATCAGTGATTGGGTCATTCATGTATGTCATGCTATATACTAGGCTGGATGTCGCCTATGTATTGAGTGCGGTAGTAAGATATCAAGCTGACCCAGGTGACCGCCATTGGATGGCAGTTGAGACTATCCTAAAGTATCTGAGGTGTACTAAGGATATGTTTTTGGTTTATGGAGGAGATGACGAACTAGTCATCAGAGGATATGAAGATGCTAGTTTCTAGACTGATTAAAATGACATGAATTCGCAAACATGATACATCTTCACTTTGAATGAAGATGTAGTGAGCTGGAAGAGCTCAAAGTAGAGTGTGGTAACAAATTCTATAGCAGAGTCTGAGTATATCGCAGCTTCTGAGGAAGCTAAAGAAGCAGTTTGGATGTGAAGCTTTGTACAGGAGCTATATGTGATACTTAGTAGTAAAGACCCCATCACACTATACTGTGATAATACTGAATCAGTGGCTCTCGCAAAAGAGTCAAGATCACATCAACGGACGAAGCACATACTTCAGAAGTATCACCTCTTGAGGGATTTTTCTCAGAGAGGTGAAGTTGCAGTGAGCAATATTTTTATGGAAGACAATGTGGCAGACCCCTTGACTAAATCCTTGACTCAGTAGAAACATGATCACCATGTGAGGTCTAACGGATTGAAAGTCATAGGCAGTTGGATCTAGTCCAAGTGGGAGTTTTTAAGAGTTAGTGTCCTAAAACCAACTGGTTGTACTTTGATTACATGGATATTTAATGTATTTAAATATTAAACATCTTATTACATATTTTTCATTGTTCTTCATGACTATGCTGTAATAATGTCCTAGAGTATTTGTTGCATTGATAAGGTCATGGAAATTCTCCGCTATAATGAGAACCTTGAAATGCTATAACAATATTCTTAAATATAGTTCTACGGTTGGATGACATACTATGAAGGGACACATAGAATGCATGCAGTCAGGTGCGAGTACTCGTAAGCAGATGAGACTTCCTCTCATGAAGTTCTCATTTGGTAATCTCCAAGATAAGAGATTATGAGAATAGACCCACTGGTAGGAATTCCACATGTTTTGGTGTTATCAGATATTTCTATCTATGAGCATGTGTAATGATCCTTGGACTTTAAGATTATCATTAATATGTGTCACGACTCACACACTTTGATTTACTGACGAAAACCGTCACACAGACAGTTGTTGGGAAGTAGGGTATGTTGGGTGTGTCATGAGTGATATGATATTAATGGATAAATTGAGGAAGGGTTTGTCCCTTTTATTTATGGAAGTTTATATCTAGACCCTTTTATTGAAATAGAACCATTGCATGAAATTCCATGGCCATGGTGTAACGATGAGTTTATTTCAGGTAGTCAAAGAACGACGTATCAAGCATAAAGGTTGATGACACTATCATGAAGCCTTCTTGATGATATACTGAGACAAATGGATTATATTACACAATCACTACCACAAAAACAGTTTTTCGCAGCGCCCCCCTTTATCAGCACTAACGAAAAAGCGCTGATAAAGGGTCGGCTTCAATTTTTTTTTTTTAAAAATATATTAATATATTAATATATAAATATAGTTATATTGATATATAAATATAATATATAATTTTTAAATATATTTTAGATAACTATAAATGTACATTTACACTTATTATACATAATATATAAGATATTTAGTGAAAATGGATTTTTAAAAAATTAAAAAAATATTTTTAATTAATAATTTGCTAATCATTATGGAGTAATAGTCATTTAATAACAATTTGAAGACTAAAAAAATTAAAAAAATTAAAAAAAGATCCAAAATATGTTGAAAACGCAACTCAAACTTCAAACGGCCATAACTTTTGATCCGGGTGTCCATTTGAGCTCTACCATATATCAAATTGAAGCCTGCGACGAGCTCTACGTCGTTGTGACCAGAGGGGACCCCGGTCAAGGGATTTTCGAGGCCAAAAGAGGCCTAGAAGGCCTCCAAAACTGAGTTTTTAGTCGGGGTACCCCGATTTTTTAACATTTTGTAGATTTTCACCCTCGTTTAAGGGGGTATTATTGGATTTTTTTGGTGGGGTATGAATTTATTCCAAGGTATTACATTCATATTGATATTATGTCTTTGAAATTTCATCATTTTTTTATAATGCACTGTTATTTATAATCAAATATATAACAATATATTCATATTTTTTAAATATTCACACCTAAAAATTTAATTATAAATATAAATAATAAAATATATTTACATATAAAATATATTAGATTTATCTAAATAATAACTAACATCCATTTTATTTAAAATACAATGAATATTTATATACCTATATATAAATCTAACTATATATATATATTAATCTAACTATATATATATATTAATCTAATAACTATATATATATTAATATAACTACATATATATATATATATATTAGTATTACTATAAATATATATATTAATATCACCATAAATATATATATTAATATCACTATATATATATATTAATATAACTATATAAATATATATTCATATAACTATATATATGTTAATATAATTATATATATGTTAATATAACTATATATATATATATATATTAATATAAATATATATTACTATACGAATAAATATAACTAAATATATATATATATATAGATATAGATATATATTAATACCACTATATATATATATTAATATTACTATATATATTATAATATAACTATATATATATATTATAATATAACTATATATATATATATTAATATAAATATATATTACTATACGAATAAATATAACTAAATATATAAATATATATATATAGAGATATCATGAATTGGAAAACAAATCAAAATAGAGTAGTGGTAAGGGCTTAGGCGCGTAGGGGGGAGGTCTCGAGTTCAAATCCTGGTGGAGGTAGGGGTGTGCGCGCATGAGGAATATTGGAGCAAGCGTTGTTAAAGGGTGGAGGGGGGTGCGTGGGGTGCTTTATAGGGGCCGAAAAGCGCTGTAAAAGGGGGGGTTCAAGCGCTATAAAATCCCCCCCGATTGGTAGTATTTTTTAATTTTTTTTTAAATTTTTTTAACTTTTATCAGCGCTAAAACGAAAGTGCTGATAAAGGGGTACTTTTATCAGCGCTTTTTTTTAGCGCTGATAAAAGTGGTCTTTATCAGCGCTTTTCGGAGCGCTGATAAAGGGGACCCCCCCTTTATCTACACCGGCTTTATCAGCGCTTTTTCTAGCGCTGATAAAGGCCATTTTTAGCGCTGATAAAGACCGTATTTGTAGTAGTGTTAATGAGCATTCTTATGTGAATGTCTTTGTTTCAAAATTGCATTCTTTCTCTTAGGTACCTTGACCCATTTCTAGATAGTACTCTTAGACTTTAGGCAAGCCCGCCTAATGCCAACGAAAAAGAATCTTAGAGGGTCACACACTAAGTGTTTTTTGTGGTCTCGGTTAAATTCTATTTTAATTTAATTAATGAAATAAATATTATTCTCAAGGCAGTGGAATAATTTTATTCAAGTTAAAATGACCGCATAAATTAAATAAAATACATTTATTTATTTTATTGAAAATTTAATAAATATTTATTTACTATTTTTTAAATAAAATATTTATTTAAGAGAATAAATTATTTATTTATTTATTCGGGTGTCTAATAAATGTAAGTGGAGTTCAAGAAGACCAAAGCCGGTCCGATGGTAAAATAATTATTTGCAATACAGTAAATAATTATTTAACAAGTTGGCACAAGTTAAAATAATAATGACGCTGTTATTATTTTGTGATGTGAAATTTTATTTATAATTCGGTTCTGCGCAAGTTGGCGCACCATAAATAATGATGCAATATTATTATTATGAGCATGGGTTTTCTCTAAGTTCACGATTGTATTTAATTATTGTTATGTAATTAAATATTGTAACTAAAGTTCCATGCATATAAATAGACAAGTACGCCTATTATGTCAGACACCACACGACATCGAATCATACACCCAGTGAATTGAGAATTATTGAACTAAACAATTTCTCTCTTGAATCATATTCTCACCCCTCTCAATAATGAGAGATGTTCTTCAAGTCTGAAGAACAAGTGATCAAGAACGACCGACACAAGACACTCGCTTCACCGCACTAGCACCTGGAGAACGAACGGTGTCGATCAGAGTCCATTGGAGCATGTGTGGATCACCGCTAGAGGGATTCTAGTTTGGATCCTTACAAGCACAATGAGATAATCTAAAAGGGTCATTCTGGATGATCAACACCATTAACAAATAAAAATACCAAAGATCCAGGTATTATTTTTCTTTATGAAATTAATTAAATTAATTATAAACATGTTGCGCAAGATCCTCTATAAAGGTTTCAGGCCTCTTCCTTCTTTATCTAAATATTTGATTCTATTTCATGTAGACTAACATTCATCGTCGTATTGATCCTGAAATAATCATTGATCATGGTAAAAATCAAAGTTGGGTTTCATCCCAACCATGCTTCTTCTGCACCCGGAACCTTCATTCACATGGTAGATGGGTGCACCTATATATAAATATATATTTCATAATCAATACTTCATATAAATATTAAAGATTCACTTCTAATATAGTTGGTGTTCATATAAATAATTTTCCAAAAACATGGTAAATCATTATATAAGGGGGAATTTACAATATCTTATAAACAAAATTTAGAAGACATAAATCCATCTTTTAATTAAATTCATGATTCTTCCCTTGGTGGATGTTTACTATTTTTTTGATAAATCAACAATCATGTATATATTTAACAATAACAATGGATCCTGGATGACTTAAATAATTATATCATACAATAAATATGTAATGATCAGTAAACTTCATTTTTACTATATTTGATTTATATATATATATATATATTAAAATAATAAAAATTAAAAGAAAACTTACATGGTTTCCCTAAAGTCAATTATTTATTGAAATTTTGGTACCACCAAGTAGGCATATATTTCCCCTTACAGAGCCTTTAATTAATTTTGAACTACTAATTAATGTACTTACATGAGCATGAATTAACTCTTAAAGAGTTTTGATTAACAATAAACATATATGAGTTCTTTTGAAGAATTTAATTAAAATAATATTTATAAAACCCAAGCATTAAGAAAAACATATATAGAATTGTCAGGATCTTTCATTGGGCACATTTAACCCATTATTGCAATATAATAAAAAGTAAAATACTTACATTTATCATTATAATTTCCAATTTCAATGGTTATCATTAATTAATTAATAAATTCATAATATAATCATGATGGGTTAAACCCATCACCTACCGGATATTATATAATTTCAAACTTTTAGCCCAAATGTTTAAAAATATATCTATTAGGGAGAAAATATCCCAAGTAGTTTAAAGTTGGTTAATCTCATAGCGATAAGAAACATTAAAGAATATTTTAGATTCACAACACACACATCATCACAACCATAATTATAATTCACAGAATATTTTTTATAATGAAATCCATTTCAACAAATGAAGAATAAATCATTTGATCAAATTTTATAACTTTTGAAATATCCATGATAAAAATTCAAATATGAGTAACACAAATTATATCAAATTTCACATGAATAATTTCATTATCTTCAAGAAATTAAATAAAGCAATTAAAATTACATTCACATTGGGAAATTAATTCATTATTTGTTTTTCATAATCCATTAATGATAATTCATTATTTATCAATAATGATATTCTTATACAAAAATACTAATTATTTATCATGATATTCACTGTTTAACCACTTCAGATGGTAAAATTATTTTCATAAATTATATTGGATTATAAAATTTATATAACCCTATCACCTCATCTATAAAATATAAGAATAATAACATCCACTTAAGGGGATAATATTGAATGAATTACACAATATGATACTGATAATTCACAAGAACATGATACACTATAATAAAATCGATATATGGTGACAGTTTAAACCACCACCATATGGTTCTGTGATAGTTTTCAAAAACCACCGTAAAGTTGGAGTCAAAAATTAACTAGTGTTGGTTCCATCCATTTAGTAGTGGTTTTTGGGAACCGTCACATAATGTTTGTTTAGTGGTGTTTTTTTGGGTTTTACTGGCAGTTTCACTTCCCCAAAAATGACTAAAATATAGTGGTGGTTTGAACCAGCGCAATAATTTAGGAATTTTTTGGGAAGTGAAACTGCCGCTAAAACCCAAAAAACTGCCGCTAAACAAAAAAAATGACCCTAAATAGCGGTAGTTTAAACCATCACTAAACAATAATATGTCATATATGGTTTCAGTTTAAACCACTGCTATATATCGATTAAATAAAATACAACTGTAGTTTCTATAGCCCAAAAAACAGCCAAATAAAATCAGATATTCAACTATAACACATCAAGATATCCGACTATAACACATCAATGAGTTTCTAATGTACCACATTAATAAAATTAAGTATGTAAAGTATTTCGGGAAATCCAGTGCAAAAGGCCCTAAGAAATCACCCCTACAAATGAAAATAAAAAAGAAATAGTCAAAATTAATATTGATTGGTGTTCCACATTCACTACTCCATACACCATCCTAATGAACTCTATTTGATACCCTCTTTATCTCCGTCTCCACTTCTTGCTACAAACACTTGCATGATAATTATGTTAAAAATTAAACAGTGTTGTATATTTAAATTTAAACTTAAAACTAATAAAATTTCATGTACTAAATGATTTTGAAGTTGTGTGATTTACCTACTCACTACCAGTCATCGATATAATATCACTAGGGATAGATCCAATCATCTTGTAATATAATTCAACAAACTCTTTTTATAGAGTGATGAACTTTGTATCTTTCATCTTTATATGATACCCCTATTCTTGAATTGTTCTTTTCAGGACAACAAACTCCCTTTAGACAAATAATCCTACGATATAATTCTTCAGGATCCCATAGCAGTCAAATGGGATAACTATCTTCAGTCTGTTCAGATTCCAGATGTAACACCCCAAGCTTCCTTGGTATGTATCCTTTCGAATAATGCAATGGCGTGCATTGTACGCAACTTCGAGATTTTAACACACCATAACCAATCAAACTAGCCGTTATGAATAGTAATACCAACTTTTTAAAATTTTATAAATTCTATCTCTCAAAATGGACTTCATTTTTGGATTCGGAATATTGAAATTAGCCTAGGGTGAAATTTTGGTACTTTTCGGATAACTTTCATATTTTGATGAATAGTAAAAATTACTAAATTTTAATTAAAAACAACTTTTTTAATCAAAATAATTAATAGTGATAAATTATGAATTTGAGTAGTTTTAAAGTATATTTAGAATATATTTTTACCATATAATACAATGTGGGTCATTGAAAAAAATTTCACATTTAAACCAGACTTAAACAAGTGACAATCTTTTGATAGTTATTATCTCTAAAAAACACGCTTTTTGTTTTAACAACGGGAATTAATTTTAAATTAATTTCTGCCAATTATGTGTTTTGAATTTGGAAAAATGGATTCCATATTTGGAATCAGGATGTTCAAATTGTGTAAATAGGTAACTTTTATTTTTAAACATTTTGGATAATTACTCCGGTAAATATTTTATTTACCATGGTTAAAGGGTAAATCCGGTAAACAAGGTTTAAAAAATAATATTATAATAATAATAAATTACCCTAAAACGTGTATTAACCCTATTGGTTGATACATGGTCGACCATGAGAATCTTTGGGTCGATTTTGGGACCCCATGGATCCACTTGTAAGTGATAATGACACTATATTTTAATTAAGTTAAAATAAATACAAAAATGACACAAGCATATATCTTTTAACAAAACAATTGTTACAGAGAGTTATATATGTTGTATTTTAGATTATAAATATTCATTAGAAAGATAAAAAGATTTCATACATAATGGTATTTTATTTATAATTTTTAGAAATTAAATAATTTAATTTATTTATGACACAATGATGATGAATTAATTACTTTAATAGTGCAACATTACAATAATTGATATTATAAATACCCAAATAAATATAATATGAAACTTTTAAGGAATTAAAATAATTTTCTAGGATAATATGACATATTAGGATTGATTTAATTGACTTTGTTCGAAGTAATCAATCTTTTATGAGTTTCACAAAAATCAACTATTGAATAGTGTCAAAATTGACATAAAAGAGTTCTTAAAACAAATATTATATTATTAATTGATATTAAATTCCTAAAAATCTAATGTTCGGCCAAGAGACTTATATCATGATAGTTTCATCATTAATGGACCACTTGGGGGTCGCTTGGATGTATATAGTAAGTTTATTAACCATATAATATAAAAATACAAAGAGACATTGTAAAAGTGAAACTAATTAACTAAGAGTTAATACTTAAAGATAAGGTTAATATAATGACCCAAACCTGTCTAAATTCTATTGGTTGAGTTGTTTTAGACCCATCCCCACCTTAACATTTAAATAATAAACTTTGGAGCCATTATAAACCGAATATTAATTTATTATAAATTAATATTTCTAGCTTTTCCAAAGGTGCCCCTCACCCCTCTTATAAAAGGGCACTCCTCCTTCTCATTTCTTCACACCTTCAAAGCCCTTTGGTTCGGCCAACCCCTTCCCAAATACTATCTCAACTTCCCTCACTACAACCTAGAGGCATTAGTTTGATCATAAAGACAACCTAAGGAGCCCTTTTGATCAAATCAAAAGGAAGAACCCGAAGAAGAGGTAATGTTTTCACCACCCCTTTTCAAGTTCCTTTCTTTTTCCACTTCCTCTTTCTTTGTTATTACCATTATAAAATAATAACTCCAGTATCGTATATATATTGTGATGTTATTATAAATATGGTACAACCATATTCAGTATTCTATCCATACTTTGAATAACATGTCACCATACGTGCGTACGTACGGCTTACCGTCTCCACGTCGTGGTGTAATTGTTATTCATTATATTATTATTTGGATGGGTATAATAATGATGTGTAACTCATGTAAATAATAAATATAACATGATAATGATTCTGTATATATGATATAACATCCAATTATATATTATTTTAATATCAAAAGAATGATATTGTCGCTCGTGCGTATGTACGGACTACCGTCTCCACGAACGCGATGAGATTCATTCTCCATCATATCCATTCAAGTATAATTATAATTTTATGATTTAAAAATAGTATCTAAGGACTTGATATAATTCTGGATATGAATAATATACATCCCATTAATAACGAATATGGCTCACATAACAAAGAATATAAAGTAAAATGAACCCGTTAACACCCGAAATGACGATAATTCTAAGATATTATTAACAAATCAATGTTAAAAGATCATATATGATATCATATTAAAGTAAATGATTCTTGTATAATTCAATAACAATTATTTCACCATTATACAGGAGGTAAACCTACCATCGACCAAGGAAAAAATACAAAGGGATTTTCTTATCTCACTTTCAACTCCGTGAGATTTCCATTTTTCGCCACTAAATTATTGAAAGTGGTGTATTGTGTACTGACATTTGATATATATTCATGATTATATTTATATTCATGTTATTCTGTAAATCATTTGGCGGTTATTAACTTTTGGCCATACGACTCAGTTGATTAACGTGGTAAGGGATTTTCTTATCTCACTTTCAATTCCGTGAGATTTCCATTGTTCGCCACTAAATTATTGAAAGTGGTGTATTGTGTACTACCATTTGATATATATCATCATGATTCTCTTTATATTCATGTTATTCTGTAAATCATTTGGTGGTTATTAACTTTTGGCCATACGACTCAGTTGATTAACGTGGTAAGGGGTTTTCATCTCACTCCTTATTCCCGTGAGATTCATGCCATATTGCCACCACCACCTTTTGTGTGGTATATATACTGCCCATAATTATATTCTTTGTGTAATACACTCTAATTTATGTGTATTTACATATTAATTGTATGATACCTCTTTTATGGGTTGTATGTTTCATAAGTTACCAAATTGGTAAGGGTTATTTCACAATCTCTTCATTATCCGAGGTTGTTTATACGTAATAATCTACTGGGATCTCTTTATCATCCACATCCATGTTTCTTAATAATGTATTTCAAAACATTTTTATTATTTACAAGAATATGGGTTAAAGTCATTTATACCCTTGTTTGACTTTTTATAAGAGTTTTATAAAGGAATCTTTCCGTCATTTTCCAAACAAGGTGCTTTCTAACCTTTTCGACAGAATTAAGGTAAGAATGTTTTTTTTAACTTATACTGTAGGTGCGGTTATTCTCTGCCATTGTTAAACCTTTGAAGTTTCCCTTACACTCTTTTAAGGATATTTTCAAAATAAGGGTTTTCTTTTATAATTATGTGATTTTTAAATGATTTCAAAAAAGAGATATTTCTCTCAAATATATGAAAATCCAGTGCAAATGTATACGTATTTAACGCAAGATTAAAAATGTTTTCAGAAAACCTGACTCTCGAGTTTGGTAGACAGGAAGGGATTGGGAGTGGACCCATCATGGCCTGTAATTATTCGAGCAGTCTTAGAATTAGTTATTTTGTTTTCAGAAGCTTGCATAATGTTTTCGGAAAAACACTGGAGTGTATTTTAGCAATTTTAAACGTAAGTATCTTCTAAAAAAAATTGCATCGGTAGGTCTCATGAGACAAACTAGTGTCTTGGCACAAGGCCTTGACAAAATCTTATTTGTAGTCATGGCACGAGGCCTTGGCTATGTGGTTATGATAGTCTGGAATTATGCATTCCAACATTATGAAAGTGGTTATTGATATTGCATGTGATTATTAGATTAGTAGAATATCCATGTGAACAAGTAAATGGCATTATTTCATTTTACTTTTTCCATACTATGTTTAAGTTAAAGTTTAAAAGGATTTTGTTTTAGTTATACATAGCCTTAAATGTTTATTCTTATTTATGAAAGTTTCCGGTATATTGTTATCCTTACTGGGCATTTTAGCTCACCCCTTTTCTATGTTTTATTTTTCCCAGGAAGAGAAGAAGTAAATTATGAATGACCTGTAGGGATATTATGTGGGGATATGAGTGTGGTTTATGTAGACAATATGTTGTTGTAGTAGTTTTTCATTTTATGATGAATGTAATACTTATGAATATATCTAGTGTTTCCAAGGATACTAAACCAATCGGTCTTTCGAGATTTGATCTTTCTTGTGATCATGCCAATGTTATGTAATAATGCACCGACTCTGGGTAACTAGGGTTGGGGCATTACAGTTGGTATCAGAGGAAGTTTAGTACAAACCTTGGAAGATATATTTAGATAAACTCTGATTAGAGCACGTAGACCTAAGATGAACTTTGAGGATTAGTATAAAAGAACTTCCTAGAATTTTGGTATTGTAGAGATTTTGTGAGTTTTCTGAACAATACATCCCTGTCTGGATACGAGCAGGTAGAGGCAGCTCTGGCACAGATATACCTAGGGATAAAACCCGAAAACACCGCTTTGAGCTAGGCTCGAACGGGAACTGGTGCACGACAACGGGCCTTGCTGCACTCTTGGTTACGACACTCCCGGGGGATATGCTTAGGATAATTTACATTTTCTTTACAAACTGATTTAAGTAATATATATATAATATGAGAGTAAATGACCTTGGTTAATCCTAATATGTTTCAAATTGAGAATATGGTGACATTTTAATCTCTAAATGATTTTAAAACTACTGTTACTCACACAATGCTTTCTGGTTTTAGTCAATGGCTGGATTCCAAGGAAGTCATAGTGACTTTGAGAATGATGTACAAGGTGGGAACGATGGTGGGAATGAGCAACAAAATGGAATGTTGATAGGTGTAAAAGATATCGTCTTTATGCCAAATCAGTTTTCCAAAAATATGATCAACAACATATATATTAACCAAATCCCAGACTCAACAAGGGAGAGAAAGGTGATAAATGATAAGAGCTCCAGCAATGGAGACCATGGAGAAAAGAACCCTCAATTTTCATCATGCAGGAAATGTGGAAAGAGACACCCAGAAAAGTGTCTCAATGGGACAACGAAATGTTTTACGTGTGGGAAGGAAGGACATAAAGTGAAGAATTGCCAAAGAAAAATGAAGAGTACTATGGAAGAAGATAAAAATGGTCCCAAGAGTCCATTTACAGTCATTTGCCGTAAATATAGGGGACCTGGTCATTACCCGAGTGAATTTCCTATTCTATAGGATATTTTCTTGGTCAAAGAAGAAGCTATGTGGAAATAAATGGTTGGAGAAAAATTTAAAAAGTATTAGCACTCCTTGTTGATGGGTTTACTTTGGAATAATTTTCTCTTGTATTTGTAACCCCGCAGTTTTCCATGTGAGAATGATATTTGAGGAAGAATTGTCTCTTCTCTTGTGGATATAGGTATAAATAACCATTTGGTTTTATATGATCATTGGGGTTTGAGAAAATTATAAGTTATTATAATTTGGGATGAAAATGCAAGGTATGATATAACATTTGTGGTTAAATTATGTTATTTTGAGGAATTTATCTCATTTTGGTAATATTATAAAATATAGTTTTTGAAAAAGGACAACACGTAGACCGTGTGACAACCCGTCGTGTCGGACAAAGCTGTGGGAATCGAACCCACAACCAAAGTGCGATTGGGATTTATCGCCTACCACTGGACTACGTAAAGTCCCTGGTTAGTGTGACTATTTTTTTGTTAAATGATTTTATTGATCAATAATAAGATGATTTGGGTTCTTATGTCTTATCAAATGAATACCCTTGCTATAGGAAAATGATTTGGTGATTAAGTGATAAATATTATTTTGGAAGATGTTCGCTTTGTTGGGAACACTATATGCCCAAGGAAAATAGAATAAAATGGGGTTTCATTTGTAGAGTAATGGTGGATTTTTATCTACGTTTTTATTGTGGATTTATAGTGATTTGGGTTATTTATGGAAATGATTAACCTATAACAGAGAATATGTGATGATGTTAATTACTTTTAAGTATGTGACTTTAAGAGTATTTGATGTCATTTGGAGATACAATTTAACATGGGAGACTACATAATCAAATTATTCTATGTTTTGGGTTTCAATATTAGTTTGGATTATATTTAAGGATTTTAAGGACAATTGATTATTGAATGGTATTTATTTTACTTTGGGGTATTGTTGGTTCAAATTTAGAAATTAAGATTAGTGCATATTTATCTCAAGGAATATCCTTTTGGGGGATCATTAGATCATTCACTAACCATTTTGGTTTTGATTAATCTTCAAAGACAATGTAAATATATAGTTTATCCTGCATGGATCATGTGATTCTATAGAAGTTTATTCTAGCTCTTCCAGTGTGACCAAGTCTTCTTGAATACTCATCGTTTAAAAAAAAATTGAGTTAGTGGTGGAAATTTATTAAAGAATGAAACTCTACTTAAAATGTAAGTATATCTCATAATGTTCTTAGTCAATATCATAAATTAATTCCTCGTCCTTATGTAATGTAACTTAAAAAAATGTTGTCTTTTTACTTTCCTACTAGGAGACTAATGGTCGTTTGTCCCAACATAAGTTTGTGGTTTTCTTATTGTTAACTTTCTCCTGATCATGATTTCTATCCCTCTCCATCAGAACTTGACACTTAGTTTATCATCCATATCCATGTTTTCCTACATGGAATCCTAGTATGGTTTATCTTGGATGACCCTTATACCTCTCTTTCTTTCTTTTAAAGTGATAGTTTTATTGACTCTTTTTCCGATGTGGGACTTTCCATTATATTCCCAAGAAAAATTTTAAAAAAATTGCGAGGACTCAATTTATTGAATGAGGGGAGAATGTAACACCCCAAGCTTCCTTGCTATGTATCCTTTCGAATAATACAATGGCGTGCATTGTACGCAACTTCGAGATTTTAACACACCATAACCAATCAAACTAGCCGTTATGAATAGTAATACCTACTTTTTGAAATTTTATAAATTCTATCTCTCAAAATGGACTTTATTTTTGGATTCGGAATATCGAAATTATCCTAGGGTGAAATTTTGGTACTTTTCGGATAACTTTCATATTTTGATGAATAGTGAAAATTACTAAATTTTAATTAAAAAAAACTTTTTTAATCAAAATAATTAATAGTGATAAATTATGAATTTGAGTGGTTTTAAAGTATATTTAGAATATATTTTTACCATATAATACAATGTGGGTCATTGAACAAAATTTCACATTTAAACCAGACTTAAACAAGTGACAATCTTTTGATAGTTATTATCTCTAAAAAACACGCTTTTTGTTTTAACAACGAGAATTAATTTTAAATTAATTTCTGCCACTTCTGTGTTTTGAATTTGGAAAAATGGATTCCATATTTGGAATCAGGATGTTCAAATTATGTAAATAGTTAACTTTTATTTTTAAACATTTTGGATAATTACTCCGGTAAATATTTTATTTACCATGGTTAAAGGGTAAATCCGGTAAACAAGGGTTAAAAAATAATATTATAATAATACTAAATTACCCTAAAACGTGTCTTAACCCTATTGGTTGATACATGGTCGACCATGGGAATATTTGGGTCGATTTTGGGACCCCATGGATCCACTTGTAAGTGATAATGACACTTTATTTTAATTAAGTTAAAATAAATACAAAAATGACACAAGCATATATCTTTTAACAAAACAATTGTTACAGAGGGTTATATATGTTGTATTTTATATTATAAATATTCATTAGAAATATAAAAAGATTTCCTACATAATGGTATTTTATTTATAATTTTTAGAAATTAAATAATTTAATTTATTTATGACACAATGATGATAAATTAATTACTTTAATAGTGAAACATTACAATAATTGATATTATAAATACCCAAATAAATATAATATGAAACTTTTAAGGAATTAAAATAATTTTCTAGGATAATATGACATATTAGGATTGATTTAATTTACTTTTTTCGAAGTAATCAATCTGTTATGAGTTTCACAAAAATCAACTATTGAATAGTGTCAAAATTGACATAAAAGAGTTCTTAAAACAAATATTATATTATTAATTGATATTAAATTCCTAAAAATCTAAGGTTCGTCCAAGAGACTTATATCATGATAGGTTAATCATTAATCGACCACTTGGGGGTCTCTTGGATGTATATAGTAAGTTTATTAACCATATAATATAAAAATATAAATAGACATTGTAAAAGTGAAACTAATTAACTAAGAGTTAATACTTAAAGATAAGGTTAATATAATGACCCAAACCTATCTAAATTCTATTGGTTGAGTTGTTTTCGACCCATACCCACCTTAACAGTTAAATAATAAACTTTTGAGCCATTATAAACCGAATATTAATTTATTATAAATTAATATTTCTAGCTTTTCCAAAGGTGCCCCTCACCCCTCTTATAAAAGGGCACTCCTCCTTCTCATTTCTTCACACCTTCAAAGCCCTTTGGTTCGGCCAAACCCTGCCCAAATACTATATCAACTTTCATCACTACAACCTAGAGGCATTAGTTTGATCAGAGAGCCAACCTAAGGAGCCCTTTTGATCAAATCAAGAGGAAGAACCCGAAGAAGAGGTAATGTTTTCACCACCCCTTTTCAAGTTCCTTTCTTCTTCCACTTCCTCTTTATTTTTTATTACCATTATAAAATAATAAATCCAGTATCGTATATATACTGTGATGTTATTATAAATATGGTACAACCATATTCAGTATTATATCCATCCTTTGAATAACATGTCACCATACGTGCGTACGTACGACTTACCGTCTCCACGTCGTGGTGTAATTGTTATTCAATATATTATTATTTGGATGGGTATAATAATTATGTGTAACTCATGTAAATAATAAATATAACATTATAATGATTCTATATATATGATATAACATCCAATTATATATTATTTTAATATCAAAAGAATGATATTGTCGCTCGTGCGTATGTACGGACTACCGTCTCCACGAACGCGATGAGATTCATTCTCCATCATATCCATTCAAGTATAATTATAATTTGATGATTTAAAAATAGCATCTAAGGACTTGATATAATTCTGGATATGAATAATATACATCCCATTAATAACGAATATGGCTCACATAACAAATAATATAAAGTAAAATGAACCCGTTAACACCCGAAATGACGATAATTCTAAGATATTATTAACAAATCAATATTAAAAGATCATATATGATATCATATTAAAGTAAATAATTCTTGTATAATTCAATAACAATTATTTCACCATTATACAGGAGGTAAACCTACCGTCGACCAAGGAAAAAGTACAAAGTAAGGGATTTTCTTATCTCACTTTCAACTCCGTGAGATTTCTATTTTTCGCCACTAAATTATTGAAAGTGGTGTATTGTGTGCTGCCATTTGATATATATTCATGATTCTATTTATATTCATGTTATTCTGTAAATCATTTGGTGGTTTTTAACTTTTGGCCATACGACTCAGTTGATTAACGTGGTAAGGGATTTTCTTATCTCACTTTCAATTCCGTGAGATTTCCATTGTTCGCCACTAAATTATTGAAAGTGGTGTATTGTGTACTGCCATTTGATATATATTATCATGATTCTCTTTATATTCATGTTTTTCTGTAAATCATTTGGTGGTTATTAACTTTTGGTCATACGACTCAGTTGATTAACGTGGTAAGGGGTTTTCATCTCACTCCTTATTCCCGTGAGATTCATGCCATATTGCCACCACCACCTTTTGTGTGGTATATGTACTGCCCATAATTATATTCTTTGTGTAATACACTCTAATTTATGTGTATTTAAATATTCATTGTATGATACCTCTTTTATGGGTTGTATGTTTCATAAGTTACCAAATTGGTAAGGGTTATTTCACAATCTCTTCATTATCCGAGGTTGTTTATACGTAATAATCTACTGGGATCTCTTTATCATCCACATCCATGTTTCTTAATAATGTATTTCAAAACATTTTTATTATTTACAAGAATATGGGTTAAAGTCATTTATACCCTTTTTTGACTTTTTATAAGAGTTTTATAAAGGAATATTTCCGTCGTTTTCCAAACAAGGTGCTTTCTAACCTTTTTGACAGAATTAAGGTAAGAATGTTTTTTTTAACTTATACTGTAGGTGCGGTTATTCTATGCCATTATTAAACCTTTGAAGTTTCCCTTACACTCTTTTAAGGATATTTTCAAAATAAGGGTTTTCTTTTATAATTATGTGATTTTTAAATGATTTCAAAAAAGAGATATTTCTCTCAAATATATGAAAATACAGTGCAAATGTATACGTATTTAACGCAAGCTTAAAAATGTTTTCAGAAAACCTGACTCTCGAGTTTGGTAGATAGGAAGGGATTGGGAGTGGACCCATCATGGCCTGTAATTAGTCGAGCAGTCTTAGAATTAGTTATTTTGTTTTCAGAAGCTTGCATAATGTTTTCAGAAAAACACTGGAGTGTGTTTTAGCAATTTTAAACGTAAGTATCTTCTAAAAAAAAATTGCATCGGTAGGTCTCATGAGACAAACTAGTGTCTTGGCACAAGGCCTTGACAAAATCTTATTTTTAGTCATGGCACGAGGCCTTGGATATGTGGTTATGATAGTCTGGCATTATGCATTCCAACATTATGAAAGTGGTTATTGATATTGTATGTGATTATTCGATTAGTAGAATATCCATGTGAACAAGTAAATGGCATTATTTCATTTTACTTTTGCCATACTATGTTGAAGTTCAAGTTTAAAAGGCTTTTGTTTTAGTTATACATAGCCTTAAATGTTTATTCTTATTTATAAAAGTTTCCGGTATATTGTTATCCTTACTGGGCATTTGAGCTCACCCCTTTTCTATGTTTTATTTTTCCCAAGAAGTGAAGAAGTAAATTATGAATGACCTGCAGGGATATTATGTGGGGATATGAGTGTGGTTTATGGAGACAATATGTTGTTGTAGTAGTTTTTCATTTTATGATGTAATGTAAGACTTATGAATATATCTAGTGTTTCCAAGGCTACTAAACCAATCGGTCTTTCGAGATTTGATCTTTCTTGTGATCATGCCAATGTTATGTAATAATGCACCGACTCTGGGTAACTAGGGTCGGGGCGTTACAGTTGGTATCAGAGGAATTTTAGTACAAACCTTGGAAGTTAGATTTAGATAAACTCTGATTAGAGCATGTAGACCTAAGATAAACTTTGAGGATTAGTATAAAAGAACTTCCTAGAATTTTGGTATTGTAGAGATTTTGTGAGTTTTCCGAGCAATACATCCCTGTCTGGATACGAGCAGGTAGAGGCGGCTCTGGCACAGATGTACCTAGGGTTAAAACCCGAAAACACCGCTTTGATCTAGACTCGAACGGGAACTGGTGCATGACAACGGGCCTTGCTGCACTCTTGGTTACGACACTCCCGGGGGATATGCTTAGGATAATTTACATTTTCTTTACAAACCGATTTAAGTAATATATATATAAGATGAGAGTAAATGACCTTGGTTAATCCTAATATGTTTCAAATTGAGAATATGGTGACATTTTAATCTCTAAATGATTTTACGACTACTGTTACTCACACAATGCTTTCTGCTTTTAGTCAATGGCTGGATTCCAAGGAATTCATAGTGACTTTGAGAATGATGTACAAGGTGGGAACGATGGTGGCAATGAGCAACAAAATGGAATGTTGATAGGTGTAAAAGATATCGTCTTTATGCCAAATCAGTTTTCCAAAAATATGATCAACAACATATATATTAACCAAATCCCAGACTCAACAAGGAAGAGAAAGGTGATAAATGATAAGAGCTCCAGCAATGGAGACCATGGAGAAAAGAACCCTCAATTTTCATCATGCAGGAAATGTGGAAAGAGACACCCAGGAAAGTGTCTCAATGGGAAAACGAAATATTTTACGTGCGGGAAGGAAGGACATAAAGTGAAGAATTGCCGAAGAAAAATGAAGAGTACTATGGAAGAAGATAAAAATGGTCCCAAGATTCCATTTACAGTCATTTGTCGTAAATGTAGGGGACCTAGCCATTACCCGAGTGAATGTCCTATTCTATAGGATATTTTATTGGTCAAAGAAGAAGCTATGTGGAAATAAATGGTTGGAGAAAAATTTAAAAAGTATTAGCACTCCTTATTGATGGGTTTACTTTGGAATAATTTTCTCTTGTATTTGTAACCCCGCAGTTTTCCATGTGAAAATGATATTTGAGGAAGAATTGTCTCTTCTCTTGTGGATATAGGTATAAATAACCATTTGGTTTTATATGATCATTGGGGTTTGAGAAAATTATAAGTTATTATAATTTGGGATGAAAATGCAAGGTATGATATAAAATTTGTGGTTAAATTATGTTATTTTGAGGAATTTATCTCATTTTGGTAATATTATAAAATATAGTTTTTGAAAAAGGACAACACGTAGACCGTGTGACAACCCGTCGCGTCGGACAAAGCTGTGGGAATCGAACCCACAACCAAAGTGCGATTAGGATTTATCGCCTACCACTGGACTACGTGAAGTCCCTGGTTAGTGTGACTATTTTTTTGTTAAATGATTTTATTGATCAATAATAAGATGATTTGGGTTCTTATGTCTTATCAAATGAATACCCTTGCTATAGGAAAATGATTTGGTGATTAAGTGATAAATATTATTTTGGAAGATGTTCGCTTTGTTGGGAACACTATATGCCCAAGGAAAATAGAATAAAATGGGGTTTCATTTGTAGAGTAATGGTGGATTTTTATCTACGTTTTTATTGTGGATTTATAGTGATTTGGGTTATTTATGGAAATGATTAACCTATAACAGAGAATATGTGATGATGTTAATTACTTTTAAGTATGTGACTTTAAGAGTATTTGATGTTATTTGGAGATACAATTTAACATGGGAGACTACATAATCAAATTATTCTATGTTTTGGGTTTCAATATTAGTTTGGATTATATTGAAGGATTTTAAGGAAAATTGATTATTGAATGGTATTTATTTTACTTTGGGGTATTGTTGGTTCAAATTTAGAAATTAAGATTAGTGCATATTTATCTCAAGGAATATCCTTTTGGGGGATCATTAGATCATTCACTAACCATTTTGGTTTTGATTAATCTTCAAAGACAATGTAAATATATAGTTTATCCTGCATGGATCATGTGATTCTATATAAGTTTATTCTAGCTCTTCCAGTGTGACCAAGTCTTCTTGAATACTCATCGTTTAAAAAAAAATTGATTTAGTGGTGGAAATTTATTAAAGAATGAAACTCTACTTAAAATGTAAGTATATCTCATAATGTTCTTAGTCAATATCATAAATGAATTCCTCCTCCTTATGTAATGTAACTTAAAAAAATGTTGTCTCTTTACTTTCCTACTAGGAGACTAATGGTCATTTGTCCCAACACAAGTTTGTGGTTTTCTTATTATTAACTTTCTCCTGATCATGATTTCTATCCCTCTCCATCAGAACTTGAAACTTAGTTTATCATCCATATCCATGTTTTCCTACATGGAATCCTAGTATGGTTTATCTTGGATGACCCTTATACCTCTCTTTCTTTCTTTTAAAGTGATAGTTTTATTGACTCTTTTTCCGATGTGGGACTTTCCATTATATTCCCAAGAAAAATTTTAAAAAAATTGCGAGGACGCAATTTATTGAAGGAGGGGAGAATGTAACACCCCAAGCTTCCTTGGTATGTATCCTTTCGAATAATGCAATGGCGTGCATTGTACGCAACTTCGAGATTTTAACACACCATAACCAATCAAACTAGCCGTTATGAATAGTAATACCTACTTTTTGAAATTTTATAAATTCTATATCTCAAAATTGACTTCATTTTTGGATTCTGAATATCGAAATTATCCTAGGGTGAAATTTTGGTACTTTTCAGATAACTTTCATATTTTGATGAATAGTGAAAATTACTAAATTTTAATTAAAAACAACTTTTTTAATCAAAATAATTAATAGTGATAAATTATGAATTTGAGTGGTTTTAAAGTATATTTAGAATATATTTTTACCATATAATACAATTTGGGTCATTGAACAAAATTTCACATTTAAACCAGACTTAAACAAGTGACAATCTTTTGATAGTTATTATCTCTAAAAAACACGCTTTTTGTTTTAACAACGGGAATTAATTTTAAATTAATTTCTGCCACTTATGTGTTTTGAATTTGGAAAAATGGATTCCATATTTGGAATTATGATGTTCAAATTGTGTAAATAGGTAACTTTTATTTTTAAATATTTTGGATAATTACTCCGGTAAATATTTTATTTACCATGGTTAAAGGGTAAATCCGGTAAACAAGGGTTAAAAAATAATATTATAATAATACTAAATTACCCTAAAACGTGTCTTAACCCTATTGGTTGATACATGGTCGACCATGGGCATCTTTGGGTCGATTTTGGGACCCCATGGATCCACTTGTAAGTGATAATGACACTTTATTTTAATTAAGTTAAAATAAATACAAAAATGACACAAGCATATATCTTTTAACAAAACAATTGTTACAGAGGGTTATATATGTTGTATTTTAGATTATAAATATTCATTAGAAATATAAAAAGATTTTCTACAAAATGGTATTTTATTTATAATTTTTAGAAATTAAATAATTTAATTTATTGATGACACAATGATGATGAATTAATTACTTTAATAGTGAAACATTACAATAATTGATATTATAAATACCCAAATAAATATAATATGAAACTTTTAAGGAATTAAAATAATTTTCTAGGATAATATGACATATTAGGATTGATTTAATTGACTTTTTTCGAAGTAATCAATCTGTTATGAGTTTCACAAAAATCAACTATTGAATAGTGTCAAAATTGACATAAAAGAGTTCTTAAAACAAATATTATATTATTAATTGATATTAAATTCCTAAAAATCTAAGGTTCGGCCAAGAGACTTATATCATTAAAGGTTCATCATTAATGGACCACTTGGGGGTCGCTTGGATGTATATAGTAAGTTTATTAACCATATAATATAAAAATACAAAGAGACATTGTAAAAGTGAAACTAATTAACTAAGAGTTAATACTTAAAGATAAGGTTAATATAATGACCCAAACCTGTCTAAATTCTATTGGTTGAGTTGTTTTAGACCCATCCCCACCTTAAAATTTAAATAATAAACTTTGGAGCCATTATAAACCGAATATGAATTTATTATAAATTAATATTTCTAGCTTTTCCAAAGGTGCCCCTCACCCCTCTTATAAAAGGGCACTCCTCCTTCTCATTTCTTCACACCTTCAAAGCCCTTTGGTTCGGCCAAACCCTGACCAAATACTATATCAACTTACCTCACTACAACCTAGAGTCATTAGTTTGACCAGAAAGCCAACCTAAGGAGCCCTTTTGATCAAATCAAAAGGAAGAACCCGAAGAAGAGGTAATGTTTTCACCACCCCTTTTCAAGTTCCTTTCTTCTTCCACATCCTCTTTCTTTGTTATTACCATTATAAAATAATAACTCTAGTATCGTATATATACTGTGATGTTATTATAAATATGGTACAACCATATTTAGTATTCTATCCATCCTTTGAATAACATGTCACCATACGTGCGTACGTACGGCTTACCGTCTCCACGTCGTGGTATAATTGTTATTCAATATATTATTATTTGGATGGGTATAATAATGATGTGTAACTCATGTAAATAATAAATATAACATGATAATGATTCTGTATATATTATATAACATCCAATTATATATTATTTTAATATCAAAAGAATGATATTGTCGCTCGTGCGTATGTACGGACTACCGTCTCCACGAACGCGATGGGATTCATTCTCCATCATATCCATTCAAGTATAATTATAATTTGATGATTTAAAAATAGTATCTAAGGACTTGATATAATTCTGGATATGAATAATATACATCCCATTAATAACGAATATGGCTCACATAACAAAGAATATAAAGTAAAATGAACCCGTTAACACCCGAAATGACGATAATTCTAAGATATTATTAACAAATTAATGTTAAAAGATCATATATGATATCATATTAAAGTAAATTATTCTTGTATAATTAAATAACAATTATTTCACCATTATACAGGAGGTAAACCTACCGTCGACCAAGGAAAAAGTACAAAGTAAGGGATTTTCTTATCTCACTTTCAACTCCGTGAGATTTCCATTTTTCGCCACTAAATTATTGAAAGTGGTGTATTGTGTACTGCCATTTGATATATATTCATGATTCTATTTATATTTATGTTATTCTGTAAATCATTTGGTGGTTATTAACTTTTGGCCATACGACTCAGTTGATTAACGTGGTAAGGGATTTTCTTATCTCACTTTCAATTCCGTGAGATTTCCATTGTTCGCCACTAAATTATTGAAAGTGGTGTATTGTGTACTGCCATTTGATATATATTATCATGATTCTATTTATATTCATGTTATTCTGTAAATCATTTGGTGGTTATTAACTTTTTGCCATACGACTCAGTTGATTAACGTGGTAAGGGGTTTTCATCTCACTCCTTATTCCCGTGAGATTCATGCCATATTGCCACCACCACCTTTTGTGTGGTATATGTACTGCCCATAATTATATTCTTTGTGTAATACACTCTAATTTATGTGTATTTACATATTAATTGTATGATACCTCTTTTATGGGTTGTATGTTTCATAAGTTACCAAATTGGTAAGGGTTATTTCACAATCTCTTCATTATCCGAGGTTGTTTATACGTAATAATCTACTGGGATCTCTTTATCATCCACATCCATGTTTCTTAATAATGTATTTCAAAACTTTTTTATTATTTACAAGAATATGGGTTAAAGTCATTTATACCCTTGTTTGACTTTTTATAAGAGTTTTATAAAGGAATCTTTCCGTCATTTTCCAAACAAGGTGCTTTCTAACCTTTTCGACAGAATTAAGGTAAGAATGTTTTTTTTAACTTATACTGTAGGTGCGGTTATTCTCTGCCATTATTAAACCTTTGAAGTTTCCCTTACACTCTTTTAAGGATATTTTCAAAATAAGGGTTTTATTTTATAATTATGTGATTTTTAAATGATTTCAAAAAAGAGATATTTCTCTCAAATATATGAAAATCCAGTGCAAATGTATACGTATTTAACGCAAGCTTAAAAATGTTTTCAGAAAACCTGAATCTTGAGTTTGGTAGACAGGAAGGGATTGGGAGTGGACCCATCATGGCCTGTAATTAGTCGAGCAGTCTTAGAATTAGTTATTTTGTTTTCAGAAGCTTGCATAATGTTTTCAGAAAAACACTGGAGTGTATTTTAGCAATTTTAAACGTAAGTATCTTCTAAAAAAAAATTGCATCGGTAGGTCTCATGAGACAAACTAGTGTCTTGGCACAAGGCCTTGACAAAATCTTATTTGTAGTCATGGCACGGGGCCTTGGCTATGTGGTTATGATAGTCTGGCATTATGCATTCCAACATTATGAAAGTGGTTATTGATATTGCATGTGATTATTCGATTAGTAGAATATCCATGTGAACAAGTAAATGACATTATTTCATTTTACTTTTTCCATACTATGTTGAAGTTCAAGTTTAAAAGGCTTTTGCTTTAGTTATACATAGCCTTAAATGTTTATTCTTATTTATGAAAGCTTCCGGTATATTGTTATCCTTACTGGGCATTTGAGCTCACCCCTTTTCTATGTTTTATTTTTCCCAGGAAGTGAAGAAGTAAATTATGAATGACCTGTAGGGATATTATGTGGGGATATGAGTGTGGTTTATGGAGACAATATGTTTTTGTAGTAGTTTTTCATTTTATGATGTAATGTAAGACTTATGAATATATCTAGTGTTTCCAAGGCTACTAAACCAATCGGTCTTTCGAGATTTGATCTTTCTTGTGATCATGCCAATGTTATGTAATAATGCACCGACTCTGGGTAACTAGGGTCGGGGCGTTACACCAGACATTTGAGTTGTTCATATTTCTCTCTGTAGTAACATTGTTTACATATTTCATGAAAAATAGTTAGTAGTATAATAAAAGTGAAATCACTCTATTTATATTAAATTTTATACTTATAACTATGACCCTCTAATATCCCCATGAGAAACATGAGTGACAACCTACTACTTTGCTACTGAGCCTATTGAATGGGTAGATGTTGTCTCAGTTGTTGATGGGATGCTGACGAAGGGTGTTCCAGAATCTAAAAGAATGGTGGATGTGATAGACAATACAGGGGGGAAGGCGAAGGGTGTCTCAAATTCTGTAGGGATGGTGATCGATGGATCATCATCTATCTGTGTGGTCGAGGGAACATCAACTGAGAGTCAACTAGGATTAGTAAAACACTTCCTCCTTGACATTACTATCATTTAATCAAATAAAATTAACTTTAGAACATATATTTCAAAAAATTTATGTAGAAAAATAAAATTAGAAATGATAACAAATGAATAGTATTGACAAACAAAATATACACAGCTATGATAATGAATGACTGCACATATACATAAGTGCTTGATAAATTAATGGATTACTATACATATAACCAATTTATCTTTTAATCATGTTGTTTTCCTTCCCCATTATTACTTCATCTACTTCATCCAATATTGAAAGACTAATATTTTCAATATCATGATGAAAAAATAAGTTCACTTGTTGCTGTTGATGAGATTCAATTCCATAGGTTAAATCTTCCACTTCATCACCTATATCATACACATCTCTTTGTTTTATGTAAACACCTACACTCCACCCTTCATCCATGACATCTTCCACATAATATACCATTTTTTATTGTGATGATAATATATATGGATCATGTAATTCATGGTCATCGACATCCATTGAGTGAGAGAAGTTCACATGAGTAAATTACAAGGAATATATTTTAATACCCCTGATAATATCAACCCAATTGCATTTGAATAAAACAACTAAAAATGCCTGTGGTAGTTTAATTCTATAATTTCATTCCACTTTCCATAGCGTCCCACTTCAAAAAATTTAAATATACCACTATTCCGTTTTTTCCAACCCTCTTCCTGATCGAATGTATGAAATTTAAAGCCATCCACATTGTAATCATTGAACTTTCTAGCCTGTTTTAGAGGACCTTGAGCCAAAAACTTCCAATTCTTCTGAAAACTAAGCTCGAGTATCAGTATTCATGATCTACAAAATGTAATATACATTATTAAATTTATAAAATATACGTGTAAACCTAATATCTATATTTATTTCAATATTTATGAACTTACATGTCATGTAAACCATTCTACAAGCTCTTTATTAACAACTTTTGTTATATCTTTCTCATTTCGAGTTCAGATTCTCATTCATCTCTTTGTTTCTATCCTAAGCTATTCAATAAATGAATTTAAAATTTCACTATTTAGTAGCACATATCTATGTTCTAGTAATAATTCTATTTCTGTCAGTGTAACATTTTAGCTACTCCCAACTAATCGACCAATTGTAAGAAAGATTTTTGATTTCTCATGTTGTTGAGATTGAACAGACGTGTCATTAACACATCCAAATTGATTGAATATTGTCTCAATATCATCTAAGTATCTAGAATAAAAGAAAATTCACTCCTCTACCAAATAGCCTTCAGAAATAGAGCCTTCATGTTGAGATTTATTTTTCATGTATGATTTCAAATGCCAAAGATATCTATAAAATAAAATAAATAAAACATAATTGCGTATTTAATGAAGTTACAATAATTTCTTACTTAATAAAAAAAATATAAATAAAGTAAATATCAATTGGATACATCCAACAATAATGTATGAGACCTCCAAATTTAGCTTCATTGACCAAATGCACAGTTAAATACATTATGATAGTAAAAAACGATGGAGGAAAGATCATATATATTGAAAAAAGTGTCAATATAAATCTCTACTGAAGGGTTTCAAGATAAAATGGTTTTAGAGTTTTCTCACATAGTTGTCTGAAGAATGTGCAAAATTAGAGTACAACAACAGTAACTTTTTCAGGTAATAGTGTATGCAATGCCAATAGTAGTAAATACTGTTACAAAATATGTGAATCATGACTTTTCAATCCACTACTGAAAAAATGGGCTATACCCACGGTTCAAAACCGTGGGTATATCCCCCAAAACCGTGGGTATAGGCTATACCCACGGTTTTGGGAACCGTGGGCTGGAACGACGTCGGTATAGGTCCCCAGCCTATACCCACGGTTTTCCAAAACCGTGGGTATATGTGTTCTGCCACCGTGACAACAAAACATTCCCAATTTCCACGGTGTCAATGGCTTTTACCCACAGTTTCAAAACCGTGGGTATAAATCCTAAAATAATGCCGCAGGTGGGTTTCGATCCCGCGACCTCTTCGCTGCAATGTACCGCATCTAACCACTACCCTACCATCAATTATGTGTATATATATTTACATTTAGTTAAATATAGTTATATAAACCGTGGTTATAGAGAGAAGAACTGTGGGTATAGGACTCCTGCCAAAAAAAATTCCTTCCCGCGAAAAAAAAAAAAATTCCCGCACACACATATATGTTTTTTATCCCAGACCTATCCCCACAGTTTTCCCCAAAACCGTGGGGATAGGTACCTATATACCCACGATTTTTCAAAACCGTGGGTATAGGTCAATTTTCAAGACCTATCCCCACGGTTTTGGAAAACCGTGGGGATAGACCCCTCTATACCCGCGGTTTTGGAAAACCGTGGGTATAGGTCTTGAAATAGGGGGTACCTATCCCCACGGTTTTGGGGAAAACCATGGGGATAAGTCCATTTTCCAGTAGTGATCCATGTAACCTATGATGATTTAAGTAAACAAACCTTGAAGCATTACTTGAATACCCATCAGATACCTTCAAATGTTTTAAAATTTGAAGGAATGCATCTTTATCCCTATTTTTCATTGAAAAAATTTATGAAACATACTTTCCATTCTCATCTAGCCATAGATTATACTTTATTTTCATTTTTTGTAAGTCCATATGAGCATTGAGATGGTCCTTCGATTTTCCATGCCCATTAAGCAATGTAAAGATCAAATTGTCACAAAAATTCTTCTCAATATGAATAACATCAAGATTATTCCACAAAAAATTAAATCCCCAATACAGAAGTTTTAAGAATATAATTTTTTTTACTTCCATTGCTGCGTTTCGATTTCACTTGATGATATACTTAGAACTCATTTCCCACTATCATTCAAATGATTCACCTTCCCAAATTTTGTTTCCATAGTTCCAAGTTGTGTCAATATTTTAGAACCTATTAACAACTTTGGAGGTGGTTTATGATAAAAAAAGCATTGAATTTTGACTTGTTCAACCAAAATCTATGAGATGCATCGAGAAATCTTAGATGACACAAGAAACACCATTTTTTACTATGAGGTAGTCATTCAGGATCAAAATCAAAGTTACAAACAGAAAAATCCAAACCCCTATAAGTATTCCAACAAGATAAATTCCCAAGTCCAGGGAAGTCACTAATGGTCCACATTAGAGAATCTTTCATTTTGAACATTGTTTTAAAATATACATCATGTGTCTCAACACCATTGCTCCATAATTCATGTAATTATTCAATTATAGGTTGTAAGTATACATTAATATCATTTCCAGGCATTTTTTTCTAGGAATAATCATGGAAATGATAAAATACATTTTTTTCTTACACATCCACATAGGCAGATTATAAGGGATCAAAACAATCGGCCAAATGCTATAACTGGTGATTAAAGTTCCAATTTGGTTGAATCTATCAACCACTAATCCTGATCACACATTCTTAGGATTATATGAGAAATATGGATATAATGAATCAAATTTCTTTCACGATTGTGAATATCTTGGATGTTTCATTAACCCATCATTGTTATTATCTATAGAATGCCACTTCATGTGATTTATGGTTTTCGATTACATGAATAATCTTTACAATCAATGATTTAAAGGAAATTAATGAAAAACCTTTACAGGTGTGTTCATTTTCTTATTTTTCATAGTAGTATATTGATTCAAAATTCCAACATCACCCATTGACTACCATCTAGAAGAAGAACACTTTTTTTAAAATCTTTTATGCTTGAATACTCTCCCCAATAAAGCATACAATCATCGGGACAAGCATATATTTTTGTATAATTCAAACCAAGCTTATTAACAAATTTTTTTATATCATATAAAAGACTCATGGATCTTATCTTTATGAAATGAATCATGCAACAATTCCAATATCATGGATGTCACCTTATTGGTAATTCCACATAGGCATTTGATATGGTACAACTTCAGTAGAAAAGAAACTTTTGAATATTTCAAACATCTACCATACAACTCTTGATTTCCATCGCCAACTAAACCATGAAACACATTTTTCTGATCAGGTAAGTCCTCTCTTAAATTAGTCTCCATAGAATCATAGAAGGATCTAATGATATGTTACAATCTTGATCTGGTTGTCCTATAGTCCAAGAAACATCACTTATCAAGTTACTATTTGTAGCACCCTAAACTGGTTGTTCTGATATGTTTTGATGTTGATGTTGTTTTCTCGAAACGTTGAATGAATCTTTTATAAGGGTTTTCATTTCATTATCCATTTTTGATGAAGTTGGGAGCTCATTCTGTTAATTTACATCAGTGCACAAACTTTCTGTAACACTCAATTCTCTGCGCCAAATCCAAAACAAATATTGAGTTGGGAATTTCTTCAATATCTAGTGTTCATAAACTTAATCTCACTTCAACCATATTCTAAATTTACATTCTGGACATGGAAATATTATTCTACCATCAATAGATCAGTTGAAAATTGCAAAATCTAAAAACTCCTCCAAACCCTTATCATACTGAGGTGTATTCCTTGGTAATGTGATCTATCTTTTATCCATATATATCATAATGTGCCAACACTTTATTAAAAAAAATTAAAATACATAAAAAATATTATTTCATGATTATAAATAATGTAAGATGGATTATAAAAGGTTATAAAAAATAGAGAATTATTTATGTGTAATCAAAACAACTAACTTATAAAAATAATGTAATTATTATTTTTAAACATATACAAACCATATTAATTTTATATTTAAATAAAAAAAGTAAACATTTAAACATGATTCAGAATAAAATATTAGTTTTTATCTCATTCACTACATGCAATTCACCTTCTTTAAACAATTTAATAACCACCTATCAAAATTTTCAAACAATACAACACTTTTAATTTCCCCTATAAAAGAAATTAACATATTTATCAAAACCCACATTATATTTATTCTAGAATTCTCATAATTGAATTAATATCATTAAATAACAAGCTCAATTCCCACTAAATAGTTCACATTAATATTCTCTTTGACAAAAAATCATTAAATGTTAATCAAAATAGTAAAACAAAAAATCCCTAAAAATGAAAACATTGACCTAAAAATTCTAAAATTACGATACTCACATATCATCCAAAAATTAACATGTATAATTTTACTTTTATATTATTATTATAAGGAAATTAATAACATTTTTATCACCATTCACAAAACAAAAATGAATCATTTCACCATGAATTTTAAACTTTTAACATAATACACAATGTTCTATTATTTATCTCTTTTTCATGTCAATATTTTACTTTATCACACTTATCATGAGTCATCATTTAATCCATACAAACATGTTGAAATTAATCATTCAACGCATAGAATAATTCTTATAGAATATATCAAAATTATATATTAAGTCATATAATTTTAAAACTACTAAAATTTGAAGTTTTTAAAAAAATACACATTTCTATTTTTAGAAGCATAAATTTTAAAAAACTTACATAACCAGTTAAAAAAATTAAAATAATATTTAAAAAACAACCTTCAAAAACCTAAACTAATAATATCACATTAACTATGTCAATGTGAAATAATTTTCAATTTTTTTTCTCTAAATTACCAAAAAAAAGTTATAAAACCAGAATTCAATGTGATTATTAATAGAGGTGTCTCGAAGAGTATGGTAAGGGTTCCTTATCTTCCACCTTTATTTCAGAACTATTTAGTTATAATATCATATCAAAAATATATTTATATATTTTAATTATTATAATTACATGGTATTCTCATCCATTGGTTCTATTATTATTGAGATATTATGAATTCACTCTTATCAAGCCCTTTTCATAAGCCATTACTTTTTCAAATAAAATTATTCAAAACCAATGTATTTTCATTTTGATTATCTTCTTTCCCATTATAAAATATAAGTGATCATTAAAAGTAACTATAAGAAAACAATTTAATTATAATATAATTATTTCATCAAATCAAATACATATCAGTTTCTCCTTCTTAAAACACTTTAAAAACATCATTCACCACGGTGGTTATACAATACCTAAGTGAGTGATGATGTTTAATTTTCACATAAACCTTTTATGAATTTTATTAAAAATTGATTTTATTATAGAATATAATATTTATAATAAATTAATATCGTATTTATAATTCCAGAATGGAAATAAATTCCTTATAATAATGATATTAAAAGTAAACAATCTATATCATTTTAATCATTTAAAACAATATTCTGAACAATCACTTTTCTATTTGAAACCCCATTGTGGAATATGTTAAACTATTGAACACTAATAACTATGGAATAAAATGAAAACTAAAACTTGACACTTTTGTAGCTTATAAAACTATTTTATAGCGACTATCAATTATTATCAATGTTCTAGATTTTCATACAACCTAATTAATTTCCAAATTTAAGTAGTTATCCAATTATTAAAGGTGATAAAACTTATTAATTAGATGAAAAAAACTTTAAACAACCTATTTGAATAAATATTTACATAGTAAACTTTCATTGAGGGAATAAATAATGTCAACACAATCCCATATTTCTAAACAACCAATTTTTTATTTTATTTAAGTGATTAACCAATTAGGAGAGGTGATCATAACATCATAATGGAAACAAGAAAAGTTTTTCAAAGAAACAAAATCAACCAAAAAGCTTAAATATTCATAAAATAACATGGAATAAAGTAAATCATATGCGAACCACCCCTTTTCCCTTCAATTTCTTTAAATGGTATATTATCTTTCATTAGATCAATTCAACCATCCACCCAATGAAATAAAAAATGGAGGTAAATAAGCATCAACACACAATTAAATAATAAGATCTATATAATCACATAACTCATTGAACCCTAAAAGTTGATACAATAAAAAAAATAAAGAAATTAAGGATCAAGAAACACCAAATGGGGGGTGTCAGCGAGGTGCAACAGGGGGCGGCGATGAGGTGCAACAGAGGCTAGGGTTAGGCTTGGGCTTGGGTAGAGGGGGGATCAGGGGAGAGAGGGAGGAGTAAATATGGGGAATGAGGAGAGAGGGGTGAGGGTGTGTGGGGGGGGGGGGGGTGACAAGGTGAAATGGGAGTCCGCAGTGAGAGGGAGGAGCGGAGAGCATGAATGGGGGGCGGACAATGACAATAAGGTGCAACAGGCGACGACGACGAGGTGCAACAGGTGGCAGTGAGGTGCAACATGTGGTGGCGAGGGGGGATAGGTCTTGGGGCCAGGGAGAGAGGGGCTTAGGGGAGAGTGGGAGGAGTGAAGTGTGGGGATCATGGAGAGGGTAGGAAGTTCATTTTTTAAAAAAATTCAAAAGATTTAGCCATGTTTTTAAAAAACTGCTGCTAAATATTCGAAAAAAATTAGCGGTGGTTTCATAAACTGCCACTATTACCCTATTTTGTTACAGTGATAAATAATATTTCTTTTGTCAATATTGATGTTACATGATCAAAAATCGATAAACAAAAACGTTCTTCAACATAATATCAAAGTCACTATTTTTATTTCATCTTTCCAAGGCACAATATATTATTAATATTAATAAAATCCACTATGCTGTTTAAATATTTATTTTTATCAAACCACTTATTGTGGTAATATATATTTTTATGGGGGTGGCTTAGGTTTGATTTCTTCTATACTCAAAATTAGTTGGGGGTGTTTGGCATGATGACGGTGGGTTGGACCCAGGGTAGGCGTGGTCTGTACCCACCAATACCTCGTTACCTATATAAAATGTTTGACGCCATGTTGGTGCATGGGTGGTTTGTGTTGGGGGGGGGGGATGGGCAGGTTGTGGGGTCGATTCATCAGGCATATGGATTTTATTACCTTTGTGTTGTGTGTTGCAGGGCTACTGTAATGCACCTAAATTATAATTTTTTATTTTTCTTATTAACAAATAAGACACAATGATCATCATAAAATACCATATTCACCTTGAAAATAATATAAAATAATCGTGTATATTTACATTCACTTCGAGGAATGAAATAGAATTATTCTAATAAACATTATCATTCACTTTAGAGAATAGAATAAAATTATTTGATCGAGTTTTATAATGTCTTCAAAATGATAACATGAATATTCAATTCAATATTTTCATCTATTTTAGAGAATAGATATCAATAATATATATAAATTTTTCTAAATGAATGCTTAATTTCTGTTATATTTTTTTATAAGAAATAAAATGAAAGTGAAAAGAAATAAAACAATACAGTATTTATTATAAAAGTTTTAAAAAATAAATATCATATTTGTAATGAGAATTTATACATAATAATCAAGCTTAACACCTTTAGGGTGTACAAAGAAATAATAGACGATAAATTTTATTATGTCATCATCATGGTTCATTGCATGATTGGTGATATTCACTTCAACCTATGATAAGTATACGATGTTCATAAAGCATACAAAAAGAATAATGTTTGGGAAAACATGAGACATGATTTTTCATGTAATAATTATCTTATGTTAATGATAGTGATAGTGGTAGCATCATCATGATGCATAATGCGGAGAAGGAGATGATGTTGATAACGTGTTATGAAACAGGATAATGACACCAATTTAAACCAGAAGTATTTTGAAATCAGGACCTTGTTGTTGATTTTAAATGAATTGAGATGTTGATTGAAGACAAAACATAATGTTGAATGATGATAAATGATGATGAATGAGTATAGAATGAAATTACAAAGTAAAAGAAGTATAAGTATACAATGGACAAGGAGAAACCATGTAGGCTAACACTACAACAAAACAGACCTTTAACAATGCTAGTAAAAAGCGCTAATAAAAGGTGTCATTTATTAGTGCTTTATTTTTAGCACTGATAAAGGGTAGTCTTTATCGGAGCTTTTTTAGCACTGATAAAGGTCCAGAATAAAATAAAATAATTAAACAAATAACAATTAAAAAATATCAATAATTTTTTAATTAAATAATTATTGATAAAAATGAATAAATTGAATATACATATATATAAAATATAGATATTAATAAATAGAAGATATTAAATATATAGATATGTAAATGAATAAAATGAAACAATTAAACACATAAAAATTAAAAAGGAGTAAATTAAGAAAAATATTAAACATTTTATTAATTAGTTAATTATTAATAAAAATGAATAAATTTAATATATATATATATATATAGATTATAAATATCAATAAATAGTATATATTAAATATATAGACATGTAAAATGAATAAAATGAAATAATTAAACAAATAAAAATAAAAAATGAGTAAATTAAGAAAAATATTAAACATCTTATCAATTAAATATTTATTGATAAAAATAAATAAATTTAACACACACACACACACATATATTATAAATATTAATAAATAGTATATATTAAAAATATATATATAAAATTAATAAATTGAAATAATTAAACAAAAAAATTAAAAATGAATAAATTGTAATAATTAAACAAAAAAATTAAAAATGAATAAATTAAAAAATTTATTAATGAAATAATTATTAATAAAAATGAATAATTTTAATATATATATTAATTATAAATAGTAATAAATAATATATATTAAATATAAATATACAGAAAATGAATAAGATGTAATAATTAAAACATATTAATGTATTATTCATTTTTAACATTGTTTGATTTTTCAATTTAACACATATCAAATGTGTGCTACATTGATTTTACAAACATATACATAATTAATATATTTTTATATGCAACACACAGACAAAAAATACTTATGTAATTAATGAAATCTTATATAGAAACATATACACCTAATATTTATGTAATTTATTTAAATTTTAGTGTATTTTAGAATTTCATTATAACATGAAACATTTAATATATTATATTTTTAATCGGTCAATTTTATTTATTTATTTTTAATATTATTATAGTTAGGTATTATTTATTCATTTTTTTTAATTTAATCATTTTCTATTATATGTATATATATTTATTTATTTACTATGTTTTAGTATTTTCAATACATATTCATATTTAGTACAATATATATCCATATTTTTTCTTAATAATTTATATTTAATTAATAAAACTTATCCATATTTTCAATATTTTTAAAGTATAATCATTTTTAATTATTCAATTTCACTCATTTTTAAAATGCATATATTTAAGATTATATATTCATTAATAATGTTAAACATATATTTTTAAATAAATATTTATAAATAAATATATGTATAAATGTATATTTATTATATTTATAAATTTATATATTTATAATTATTATAAATAAATAAATATTATTTTTTAAAAAAGTACTTATATAATTATAAATAAAAAATTATATATATTTAAATAATTATAAAATTATAATATATTTATTTAAATAATGAATATAATATATTTATATTAAAACATATATTTATTTATTATATATATATATATAATTATATAAATATATATAATGATATAAATATATAAACATTATTTTTTAAAAGTATTCATATATTTATAAATAAATAAATATATATTTAAATAATTATAAAATTATAATAAATATATTTACTATATTTATATTTATATTTATATATATTTATTAAATATATATATAATTATATAAATATGTATAATTATATAAATATATTTATAATTATAAAAAAAAATATTTTTTAAAGCAATTTTGTAATTATACATAAATAATTATATATTTAAATAATTATAAAATTATAATAAATAAATAAATATATAATTATATAAATATATTTACTTTTTTATTTATAATTATAATTATAAATCTTTTATCAATGCTCACGTTTTAACGTCGATAAAAGTTCCTTTTACCAGCACTTATCAATTTAACACTGATAAAAGGTGTCTTTATTAGTGTTTTTTTGCAAGTGATGATAAAAGTGTCCCTAATCTATTAAAAAAACCCTAACCACGAATGATTCAACTACGATTCTCAATCTCTCGTAGAACTCCCCTGCTATGTGTGCTCCTCCTCTACGTTCTCTTGGACAAATCAAGGATAGAATTCAATGTATGTTGTCTTCTCCTTTTCCTTTCTCATTGATTGGTTGTTTGGGTTATGTGGTTTGTGTTTTTGTGGTGTTCTCAACCATGATGAACCCTACTTCTCTTCTCCCATAACTCTAGTCGTGATTGGTCTCTCATTCTTTCTCATTGTTGTCATTATTTTCACCACCTTCACCCATGTATCATGTCATTATTAGCGCTATTGCTGTCACCATAACCACTATCCACATTGCTCCACCGAACATTCCCTTTGATCATTCACCTTATGCTAAATGGTCACTGCATATCATAGATATCATATTGGAAAATAATGGATATTTTAGTGATGGAAAATGGAAATGGGATATGTTCTTCACATTTTTCCAAACATGTTCCTATCACAAAATACAACCAATTAGCCAATTACCTACTTAATATATAGTTCAATGGCATTTATTATAATCATTTGAGTTTCCCTAAAAATATTATAGAACAAAATATGGATTTAAATGTAACACCCCAAGATTTCATAGTGTGTTATTTCTTCAAAATAATACAATAACTTTCACTACACGCAACACCGAGTTCAAGCACACCATGACTTACCAAACAAGCCGTTCAAAAGAGGTTATGAATAGTATTAACTAAATTTTAAACTTTATATAATCCTTATAATTTTAGAATCCATATTATGAGTTTCTTAGACATAATGTAAGAACAAATTCATTTTCAGTATTGCACTTTTACCAACTTTTAATAGTGAACCCTTTTTAAATGCAATATTTTAAACATTTTGACTAAATGGGGACATCAAAAAATTTAAAATGAAACATCCCAAGCTTCCACGGTATGCTTTCCTTTGAATAATACAGTAGCGTGTGTTGTACGCAACTTCGAGTTCTAACACACACCACAACCAATCAAACTAGCCGTTATGAATAGTAATACCTACTTTTTGAAATTATATATATTTTATATTTCAAAATGGACTTCATTTTTGGATTCAGAGTATTGAATTTAGCCTAAGGTGAAATTTTGGTACTTTTCAGATAACTTTAATATTTTGATGAATAGTGAAAATTACTAAATTTTAATTAAAAACAACTTTTTTAATAAAAATAATTAATGGTGATAAATTATGAATTTTAGTGGTTTTAAAGTATAATTAGAATATATTTTTACCATTTTATCCAATGGTGTTCATTATAATTAATTTCACTTCGAAATTGGACCTAAACAATTGTCAATCTTTTGATATATATTGTTTCTTAAAAACACGCTATTTGTTGTGACAGCGGGAATTAATTATAAAATTAATTAATGCAACTTATATGTTTGTAATTTTGTAAAATAGATATCATTTTTGAATTTGGAATATCAATTATAGCTTAGGGCGAAATTTTGGCATTATTCTGAAAAACTTCAATTTTTGATGAATAGTGAAACTACTAAGTGGTAGTTAAAAAAACTGAATTTTTCATAAAACTTAATTTTACCGCTTCTGTGAATGGAATTTCGAAAATCCGAGAGACACGGTTAATATCAAGAAGTAAAATGTGGTTCAATGAGATGAAAATAATTTTTGGTGAATAGTAACTTTTTACTTTTATTTACCACAGTTAAAAGTAAATAGGGTAATTAAGGGTAAGAATGATATTAATATTACCCTAACACATGTCCTAATTCTATTGGACAAGTGTATCTCGACCAAAAACAACCTTAGGAATAAAATATTATCATTTAGGCCCACTTGGATTAGATTATGACATTTATTATTATTTAATTCAAAGAAGAGTTAAAAGAGTTGAAATCAAAGTTTATTTACTAAAACATTTTTAATATAGGGTTATACATAAGATAAATTCGATTGTAAATATTCATTAGAAATATAATAAGATTTCCTACATAATTATATTTTATTTATAATTTTTAGACTTTAAATAATTTAATTTATTTATGACATAATGATGATGCAGTAATTACCATAATTGTGAAAAATTAAAATAATTGATATTATAAATTCCCAAATAAATATAATTTTATCCTTTTAATAAATTAAAATAATTTTCTAGGCTAATATGATATTTTAGGATTGATTTAATTAACTTTGGTCGAAGTAATCATTCTGTTATGAGTTTCACAAAAATCAATTATTGAATAGTGTCAAAATTGACATAAAAGAGTTTTTTAAAACAAATATTATATTATTAATTGATATTAAATTCATAAAAATCTAAGGTTCGGCCAAGAGACTTATATCATGATAGTTTCATCATTAATGGAACACTTGGGGGTCTCTTGAATGTATATAGTAAGTTTATTAACTATATATTATAAAAATACAAAGTGACATGGTAAATGTCAAACTAATTAACTAAGAGTTAAAAATAAAATATAAGGTTAATATAATGACCCAAACCTGTCTAAATTCTATTGGTTGAGTGGTTTTAGACCTATCCCCACCTTAAAATTTAAATAATCAACTTTGGATCCATTAGAAACCGAATATGAATTTATTATAAATTAATATTTCTAGCTTTTCCAAAGGTTCCCCTCACCCCTCTTATAAAAGGGAACTCCTACTTCTCATTTTTTCACACCTTCAAAGCCTTTTGGTTCGGCCAAACTCTGCCCAAATACTCTCCAAAATTCCCTCACTACAACCTAGAGGCCTTATTTTGATCAGAAAGCCAACCTAAGGAGCCCTTTTGATCAAATCAAAAGGAAGAACCCGGAGAAGAGGTAATGTTTTCACCACCCCTTTTCAAGTTCCTTTCTTCTTCCACTTCTTCTTTCTTTGTTATTACCATTCTAAAATAATAACTCTAGTATCTTATATATACTGTGATGTTATTATAAATATGGTACAACAATATTAAGTATTCTATCCACCCTTTGAATAACATGTCACCATACGTGCGTACGTACGGCTTACCGTCTCCACGTCGCGGTGTAATTGTTATTCAATATATTATTATTTGGATGGGTATAATAATGATGTGTAAGTCATGTAAATAATAAATATAACATGTTAATGATTCTTTATATATTATATACCATCCATTTATATATTATTTTAATATCAAAACAATGATATTGTCGCTCGTGCGTACGTATGGACTACCGTCTCCACGAACGCGATGAGATTCATTCTCTATCGTATCCATTAAAGTATAATTATCATTTGATGATTTAAAAATGATGTTTAAGGACTTTATATCATTCTGGATATGAATAAGATACAACCTATCCATAACAAACATGACTTATGTAACAAAACATATAAAAGAAAATGAGTAAGTTAACACCCGAAACGACGATAATTCTAAGATATTATTAACAAATCAATGTTAAAAGATCATATATGATATCATATTAATATATATGATTCTTGTATAATTTAATAACAATTATTTAACCATTATACAGGAGGTTAACCTACCCCAACCAAGTAAAAGTACAAGGTAAGGGTTATTTCACAATCTCTTCATTATCCGAGGTTGTTTATACGTAATAATCTACTGGGATCTCTTTATCATCCACATCCATGTTTCTTAAAAATGTATTTCAAAACATTTTTACTATTTACAAGAATATGGGTTAAAGTCATTTATACCCTTGTTTGACTTTTTATAATAGGTTTATAAAGGAATCTTTCCGTCGTTTTCCAAACAAGGTGCTTTTTAACCTTTTCGACAAAATTAAGGTAAGAATGTTTTTTTAACTTATACGGCGGGTGCGGCTATTTTCCGCCGTTATAAAATAGTCGAAGCTTCCCTTACAAGCTTATAAGAATATTTTCAAAGAAAATGTTTTATTTTATAAATATATGACTCTTAAATGATTTCAAAATAGAAAGAGATATTTCTCTAAAAAGAGTTTTGATTTCATCTATGTAAACATCCTTTGATGGATTTTACGCTTATTTGAAGTTGATTTATTATGATACAAAACTTCTATATTGTATTGAAGGTTTTGTGATATGTTTGACTATGGATGTTCTATTTTTATACCATTCATGGTTTATGGTGAAATTATTGACATTTTGTATGCTAATTTTAATACGAATGTTTATGTTATGTTTAAACCTTTTCATATGGGAATGCATTGGACTTAATATGTGACGGGTGGAGCCCGCTATAGCTCCTCGATGCATCGGTAGGTCTCATGAGACAAACTAGTGTCTTGGCACAAAGCCTTGGAAAAATCTTATTTGTAGTCTTGGCACGAGGCCTTGGCTATGTGGTTATGATAGTCTGACATTATGCATTCCATCATTATGAAAGTGGTTATTGATATTACATGTGATTATTCGATTAGTAGAATATCCATGTGAATAAGTAAATGGAATTATTTAATTTTACTTTTGCCATACTATGTTGAAGTTCAATTTTAAAAGGCTTTTGTTTTAGTTATACATTGCCTTAAATGTTTATTCTTATTTATGAAAGTTTACGCTATATTGTTATCCTTACTGGGCATTTGAGCTCACCCCTTTTATATGTTTTATTTTTCCCAGGAAGTGAAGAAGTAAATTATGAATGACCTACAGGGATATTATGTGGGGATATGAGTGTGGAATATGGAGAAAATATGTTGTTGTAATAGTTTTTCACTTTATGATGTAATGTAAGACTTATGAATATATCTAGTGTTTCCAAGGCTACTAAACCAATCGGTCTTTAGAGATTTGATCTTTCTTGTGATCATGCCAATGTTATGTAATAATGCACCGAATCTGGGTAACTTGGGTCGGGGCGTTACAGTTGGTATGAGAGGAAGTTTAGTACAAACCTTAGAAGCTAGATTTAGATAAACTCTGATTAGAGCACATAGATTTAAGATGGACTTTGAGGATTAGTATAGAAGAACTTCCTAGAATTTTGGTATTGTAGAGATTTTGTGAGTTTTCTGAGCAATACATCCCTGTCTGGATACGAGCAGGTAGAGGCGGCTCTGGCACAGATGTACCTAGGGGTAAAACCCGAAAACACCACTTTGAGCTAGAATCGAATGGGAACTGGTGCACGACAACGGGCCTTGCTGCACTCTTGGTTACGACACTCCCGGGGGATATGCTTAGGATAATTCTCATTTTCTTTACAAACCATTATGAAGGGTTTATGTGGATTTACTTCCTCAAAGGAGAAATTTTTATGATTATGGATTATATCCATAAACTATTTAATTTATGTTATGTGTATTAAAAGTTTGGGATTAGGTATTGTTATTCATAAACTAATCTAGTGCATGCCATTGTTTAGAAATGGCGCCCAGTAGAAGGAATGAGAACTCCGTCAATGCACATGATCCGAAGAGAAAGAAGGATCATATCTTTCATGGTCTTAAGCCAGAATTTATAAGAGAAATAGTCTCCCATGTATTATCATCATATGAAGAAATAATATCATGTGTTGATAAGATAAGTAAAGATTTTACTGAGTCCTATGGCTTTGAAGGGAAGCAAGATAAGAAAAGGATGGAAGAGAGAACGATGGATAAAGGGAAGAGGGAAAATAAGAATTTTCCCATATGTGATAACTGTGGGAAGAAACACCCTGGAACTTTTCTGAAAGGAATGTGAGTTTGTTATAAGTGTGGAGAAAAAGGTCACAAAGTACGTGACTGCAAGGGTAAGAAAATGGTTTCAAATGTACAATGCTTCATTTTCAAGGAGTTTGGACACTACGCGAACCTATGTCCCAGTCATCAGACTATGCCGCAAATGATGCTATTGGATAATAATAAAATTATGATACTACCACAGATAAAGAGGAATTATTAGAGTTCTTATGTTGATTATGTCATTTGAGTGTTGTATCAACAATGTACTTGTTATAATAATTATGGAGTATATAAGGATTGTACTGTAGTACTATTTCATTAAGGACTTGAGATTGTGTGGAACAAAGAAAAGTGACTCAATAGCAGGTTAAATTTTTGGAAAATATATGGTTGAGAGAAAGATAAACCATAATATGGTTCTGATACCGAGGTAGTGATTTTAGAATAATACATGATTGATTTGGATAAATTATATTGGATATTCTTGACTACCTTGAAGCTGATTAATGATTTGTATATTCCATCATTATTGGGGTTTAAATTTTTTTTGGATTGATGAAGTATATCCAGCATTCTATATGGAATAAGGGAGCATGAATGTAATCAATAAGTATTATGGTAATTCGGGATGTTTTAGTGTTTTAAAAGAATACATGATGAAGGTATTCATATGCTATTACGGGGTAAAAAGGATCTACATTAAGTTTACCTTCCTTATAAATATTGGACTGTGAGTTTGGACAGAAGTATTTTGGATAAATTCTGGTTTGAGATTAATTTTTTATTTCCATAAAAGAACAACCCAGAGATCGGGCGGAAAACCGTCACGACCGGCAAGGCCACGAGACTTGAATCCGCAACCGAAGGGCGACAAGGGTGTATCACCTACCACTGGCCCACAAGATGTCCTGGATTAAATAATGTAGTTTTTTTTAAAAGATCTGGTAGATGAATTATAAATTTGTTTATTTTGGAACCCTGTACGAATAGTATAAATATAATTTTTTTTATGAGCGAAAGATGAGTTTGTGGTAGAAATTTATTAATGGATAAAACTCTAATTATAAAGTAATTATATCTCCTTATGATCTTAGCCAATCTCATAAATAAATTCCTCAACATTAAGAAAAGGAACTTAGAACAAAAATGTTTTCCTACATGGTACCTTAAATCATCACTAATTTATGGCTTTGGGATTGTTGGCCTTTTCATAGCCATGTTCTCTACCACTCTCTATCAGATAATTGATGGTTATATTTCTCTTCCATATCAATATTTTCCTACATGGAACCCTAGTATGTGTTATTTTCAGTAATCTTCATACTTTCCACTCTTTATTTTAAATAGAGGCCTCATTAATTCATTTTTCGATGTGGGATTTCAACTAAGATATTTTGAAACGTCAAAAATGTGTTATCCTAATACCTTATGTTTTGTTGAATCTATGGTATTTTAAATCATCGTAGATTGATGAATTTAAGGACCTCAATTTTAAACTTGTTTGTGATTGATGACCTCAATCACTACTTATAAATATTTACGTTTTTGCTCCAATTATATGTCTATAATTGCCACCAATGTTCTCCTAATCAAGATCATAATTTGGTGGTGACCCTTTCATTTCTCTTTTCCTCATATTAAGACTAAATTTTAGTAACCAAATTTCCGATGTGGGTTTTCCCACAAAGATATTTTTTATTTTCAACCTTTTATTTTCGAAGAACAATTTCAAATTGCGAGGACACAATTTATTGAAGGAGGGGAGAATGTAACACCCCAAGATTTCATAGTGTGTTATTTCTTCAAAATAATAAAATAACTTGCACTACACGCAACACCGAGTTCAAGCACACCATGAATTACCAAACAAGCCATTCAAAAGAGGTTATGAATAGTATTAACTAAATTTTAAACTTTATATAATCCTTATAATTTTAGAATCCATATTATGAGTTTCTTAGACATAATGTAAGAACAAATTCATTTTCAGTATTGCACTTTTACCAACTTTTAATAGTGAACCCTTTTTAAATACAATATTTTAAACTTTTTGGCTAAATGGGGACATCAAAAAATTTAAAATGAAACATCCCAAGCTTCCACGGTATGCTTTCCTTTGAATAATACAGTAGCGTGTGTTGTACGCAACTTCGAGTTCTAACACACACCACAACCAATCAAACTAGCCGTTATGAATAGTAATACCTACTTTTTGAAATTATATATATTTTATATTTCAAAATGGACTTCATTTTTGGATTCAGAGTATTGAATTTAGTCTAAGGTGAAATTTTGGTACTTTTCGGATAACTTTAATATTTTGATGAATAGTGAAAATTACTAAATTTTAATTTAAAACAACTTTTTTAATCAAAATAATTAATGGTGATAAATTATTAATTTGAGTGGTTTTAAAGTGTAATTAGAATATATTTTTACCATTTTATCCAATGGTGTTCATTATAATTAATTTCACTTCGAAATTGGACCTAAACAATTGTCAATCTTTTGATATATATTGTTTCTTAAAAACACGCTATTTGTTGTGACAGCGGCAATTAATTATAAAATTAATTAATGAAACTTATATGTTTTTAATTTTTTAAAATAGATATCATTTTTGAATTTGGAATATCAATTATAGCTTAGGGTGAAATTTTGGCATTGTTCTGAAAAACTTCAATTTTTGATGAATAGTGAAACTACTAAGTGGTAGTTAAAAAAACTGAATTTTTCATAAAACTTAATTTTACCGCTTCTGTGAATGGAATTTCTAAAATCCTAGAGACACAGTTAATATCAATAAGTAAAATTTGGTTCAATGAGATGAAAATAATTTTTGGTGAATAATAACTTTTTACTTTTATTTACCACGGTTAAAAGTAAATAGGGTAATTAAAGGTAAGAATGATATTAATATTACCCTAAAACATGTACTAATTCTATTGGACAAGTTTATCTCGACCAAAAACAACCTTAGGAATAAAATATTATCATTTAGGTCCACTTGGATTAGAATAGGACATTTATTATTATTTAATTCAAAGAAGAGTTAAAAGAGTTGAAATCAAAGTTTATTTACTAAAACATTTTTAATATAGGGTTATACATAAGATAAATTCGATTGTAAATATTCATTAGAAATATAATAAGATTTAATACATAATGATATTTTATTTATAATTTTTAGACTTTAAATAATTTAATTTATTTATGACACAATGATGATGCAGTAATTACCATAATTGTGACGAATTAAAATAATTAATATTATAAATTCCCAAATAAATATAATTTGAGCCTTTTAATAAATTAAAATAATTTTCTAGGATAATATTACATGTTAGGATTGATTTAATTAACTTTTGTAGAAGTAATCATTCTGTTATGAGTTTCAGAAAAATCAATTATTGAATAGTGTCAAAATTGACATAAAAGTGTTTTTTAAAACAAATATTATATTATTAATTGATATTAAATTCCTAAAAATCTAAGGTTCGGTCAAGAGACTTATATTATGATAGGTTAATCATTAATGTACCACTTGGGGGTCTCTTGGATGTATATAGTAAGTTTATTAACTATATATTATAAAAATACAAAGTGACATGGTAAATGTCAAACTAATTAACTAAGAGTTAAAACTAAAAGATAAGGTTAATATAATGACCCAAACCTGTCTAAATTCTATTGGTTGAGTGGTTTTAGACCTATACCCACCTTAAAATTTAAATAATAAACTTTGGAGCCATTAGAAACCGAATATGAATTTATTATAAATTAATATTTCTAGCTTTTCCAAAGGTGCCCCTCACCCCTCTTATAAAAGGGCACTCCTACTTCTCATTTCTTCACACCTTAAAAGCCTTTTGGTTCGGCCAAAACCTGCCCAAATACTGTCCCAACTTCCCTCACTACAACCTAGAGGCCTTAGTTTGACCATAAAGCCAACCTAAGGAGCCCTTTTGATCAAATCAAAAGGAAGAACCCGAAGAAGAGGTAATGTTTTCACCACCCCTTTTCAAGTTCCTTTCTTCTTCCACTTCTTCTTTCTTTGTTATTACCATTATAAAATAATAACTCCAGTATCTTATATATACTGTGATGTTATTATAAATATGGTACAACCATATTCAGTATTCTATCCACCCTTTGAATAACATGTCACCATACGTGCGTACGTACGGCTTACCGTCTCCACGTCGTGGTGTAATTGTTATTCAATATATTATTATTTGGATGGGTATAATAATGATGTGTAACTCATGTAAATAATAAATATAACATGTTAATGATTCTGTATATATGATATAACATCCAATTATATATTATTTTAATATCAAAAGAATGATATTGTCGCTCGTGCGTACGTACGGACTACCGTCTCCACGAACGCGATGAGATTCATTCTCTATCGTATCCATTAAAGTATAATTATCATTTGATGATTTAAAAATGATGTTTAAGGACTTGATATAATTTTGGATATGAATAAGATACAACCTATCCATAACAAACATGGCTTATGTAACAAAACATATAAAAGAAAATGAGTAAGTTAACACCCGAAACGACGATAATTCTAAGATATTATTAACAAATCAATGTTAAAAGATCATATATGATATCATATTAATATATATTATTCTTGTATAATTTAATAACAATTATTTCACAATTATACAGGAGGTTAACCTACCCCAACCAAGGAAAATTACAAGGTAAGGGTTATTTCACAATCTCTTCATTATCCGAGGTTGTTTATACGTAATAATCTACTGGGATCTCTTTATCATCCACATCCATGTTTCTTAAAAATGTATTTCAAAACATTTTTACTATTTAAAAGAATATGGGTTAAAGTCATTTATACCCTTTTTTGACTTTTTATAAGAGGTTTATAAAGTAATCTTTTCGTCGTTTTCCAAACAAGGTGCTTTTTAACCTTTTCGACAAAATTAAGGTAAGAATGTTTTTTTTAACTTATACGGCAGGTGCGGCTATTTTCCGCCGTTATAAAATCGTCAAAGCTTCCCTTACAAGCTTATAAGAATATTTTAAAAGAAAATATTTTATTTTATAAATATATTAATCTTAAATTATTTCAAAATAGAAATAGATATTTCTCTAAAAAGAGTTTTGATTTCATCTATATCAACATCCTTTGATGGATTTTACGCTTATTTGAAGTTGATTTATTATGATACAAAACTTCTATATTGTATTGAAGGTTTTGTGATATTTTTGAATGTGGATGTGCTATTTTTATACCATTCATGGTTTATGGTGAAAGTATTGACATTTCCTATGCTAGTTTTAATAAGAATGTTTATGTTATGTTTAAACCTTTTCATATGGGAATGCATTGGACTTAATATGTGACGGGTGGAGCCTGCTATAGCTCCTCGATGCATCGGTAGGTCCCATGAGACAAACTAGTGTCTTGGCACAAGGCCTTGGCAAAATCTTATTTGTAGTCTTGGAACGAGGCCTTGGCTATGTGGTTATGATAGTCTGACATTATGCATTCCATCATTATGAAAGTGGTTATTGATATTACATGTGATTATTCGATTAGTAGAATATCCATGTGAATAAGTAAATGGAATTATTTCATTTTACTTTTGCCATACTACGCTGAAGTTCAAGTTTAAAAGGATTTTGTTTTAGTTATACATTGCCTTAAATGTTTATTATTATTTATGAAAGTTTCCGCTATATTGTTATCCTTACTGGGCATTTGAGCTCACCCCTTTTCTATGTTTTATTTTTCCCAAGAAGTAAAGAAGTAAATTATGAATGACCTGCAGGGATATTATGTGAGGATATGAGTGTGGAATATGGAGACAATATGTTGTTTTAGTAGTTTTTCACTTTATGATGTAATGTAAGACTTATGAATATATCTAGTTTTTCCAAGGATACTAAACCAATCGGTCTTTCGAGATTTGATCTTTCTTGTGATCATGCCAATGTTATGTAATAATGCACTGACTCTGGGTAACTGGGGTCGGGGCGTTACATCAAATATGGTATCTTTAGTTGGAAGGACCAAGGTCTTCATGTATATTTTCTATTTCTTAAGGTCTCTCTGTGATGTCTATTAATGATACAAGAGTCCTAATTCCCTCAAACCTCACTATTATAGGCCACCATGATTTTTATTTTAAATGTTCCTTAATTTTTTCAAAATAATACTACATTGATAGGTATATTTATTTATATACATATATTAATATTATATGCATTTCAATTTAATGTAACGTTTTTAATAAAAACTTTGTTCAAACAATATTTATTATCACTTTCTATTATTTTCTTTTACAGTATTTTTTAAAATATTTTTGTTTTTTTATTAATGTAATAAAAATGAACACTTGTGTTTAGAGAATTATATTTTTGAAACGTAATATGTTTGAATCCATAGTTAAAATTTTATTTAGGATATTTTTTAATATGAGTGGGTTTAGAGTATACATGGGATAAATATATTTTTTAAAAATAATAAGTTCAAGGTTTTATTTTATTTTTGAAACAAATTTGTCTTTAGTTTTTTGTTCTAATTAAATGTAACAAATATTTTCTCATTAAATATATAAATTAATTCATTATTTCCTTTAAGGAGAAGATTATCTATATTAATTTCACAATATTTATATCATGTAGGATATTTAAGAGTTTATAATGTATGTATTTTAGAGTATTTTTTTTTGAAAATAGAGAATTTATTTTTTATTAACCATTAAAATATATTATTCATGATTTAAATAATTCAATAAAAATTAAATAACTCCATTGATAAGGGTTTTATATTGGTTTTTAACATAATCAATGATAGTGAATGGTTTTCATTATGTTAGATTTGTAAAAACATGGGTTATATAGAATCTTGATCAATTATTATGTATTACACATGATATAATATAAATATTTAAGTGATTATCATGTTTTTTTATTTGATTAAGGAATTTGATGTTTATGATACCATATTAGTTATAGTTTTTATATACGTATTTAATATTTTACTTTTTACATGAAATGGTTTATATATATATATATATTTATATATATATATATTGATAGGATAAATATATTCTTCAAATTATTTTACTATAATCATACACAAATATGGTTTTAATAATCTTTATATTGTAAAATGAACCAATGCACATTTATAAATATTTTTTTTAATTGAGGGAACTATATGAATTATTATAAAATGCAACGTGTTTTTTATAGAGATTAGAATTTTAGGAAATGGAAAATTTTTGTTACTTTTATTTAGTAAGTCTTTATTTTTATCTTTGTATACATTTTTACTGATTGTTTGACTAATGTTTTTTGTTTACTTGTCTAACAATTTGTTCACTAGAGTGTTTTTTAAAATTATTTCATTAAACGTAATATGTAACTTTTTTTTTGTTAAATTTTGATAAATTTATCCTTATAATACTTTCTTTGAATAATCACTTGATATTATTTGAAATGATTTTTAATATACCTCTCAATGTATGATTACAATATTTTTCTACAAGATATACATGTATGGATGTGATAAATATAATTTTTATAGTATATTAGAATATGATGGGTATTATGTGAGGTCTAGGTATGGTATGTTAGAATGAGAGTTACTATAGACATGTTAGCGATTCATTAAGGGATAGGGTGAGGGTGAAGTGACATTTGTGTTGTCATTTATTCTTCTTTATGTTTTTTTAGAAATTAGGTTTAACTAATGTATTGTGGATCCCATTGTGTGGTTCTTTCCTAAGTGAAGAGTTCTTTCCTAAGTGAAGAAATTATATTAATACTTCCCATATTTCAAATTCACTTACTAAGAAAAACAGATATGTTCTACCCATTTCATAATTTTGATGAAATAAGTACATGTGATGGTTATCCCTGAGGGATAGTCTTGGATGCTAGGGTTTTGAGGTCTACTCTCATGGTACCTGTTATGTGGTTATTTCTATAGGGAGATAAATAATTTTTGATCATCCTATGATTAAAATATTAATCTCATATTAGTGAAATGATTTGAATGTTAGAAAAAAAACCATGGTATAAACTAATGGCTTGATTAATATAATTCACTAGTATGAAATTAAGTAGGTACATTTGATTATCATGGTATCCTAGTTAGTACACAATTACTTGACTTACATGTGTATTTTGAGTGTTACTACTTTGAACATATAGTCAAATATTTTCATTGTTGTATATTTTAGGGGCATTGTTAGTATTTACTTGTTTATTTTTACTCGCACCCTATACATGAACCTCAGTGGATAAAGAGATCTTATATTTGAGATATAAGTGAGGGAAAAGGAATAATAACATAGATCAGAGTCGGTGCAGCTCAGTGGGGATGAGTTGATGTTCTCACGGTAGTGTTAGGGACCTTTTATCATTTTGAGATGAATTTAGAGGATAACACCTACCATAGTGGTGTAATTATTTTCTTAAATTCAACAACTCATTTCCTTAAAAATGGATGCATGAAAATAATTTTACAAAAGAGTATGAAGATGGAGTTAAATAGTTCATCAAGTTTTCAGTATATCATACACATACCCTTCTCAAATCCTTTTTCCGTGTTTACATTGTTGTTGTTCAAGACAAATTAAATTTTTGACTACTCATGCAGAAAATGTCTTCTACAAATGATGATGTTACCTATCCCGAGGAAGAACATACCATTGATGATGAAACTAAAGAATTATTAGGGGATCAAAAAAATGTTGATGAAAAAAACAACAACAATGATGCATCATCACAATGTTGAATAAAATTATCAAAGCAAGAAGTTATGGTATAAAATTTGAGGTTGGTTGGAATTAATGCGACCAACCTATTGACCCCAAAAATTCAATGTTCATTAGTTATCTTGGGGTTACAATGAAGATGAATGTGTATATTGATATTGATTTATGGTTCCATGTCTAGCTTGTAATGAAGGAAACCCTTTTGAAATATATAATGATAATGTTATGATATACTTTCTCTATTTTATCGAAAAACTATATAGTGAAATTCTGATTTTAATTTTCATTATTCCTTGCAGAGTTCATTTATTTTAGAATATTTCTATAATAAATTTGTCTTAATAGACTTTGGAAGATCTCATAGAGGTTTTCATACTCTTCTTTACCAATTTACATATTAGGGATGATGAGAAGAAAGTAAATCCCCACCCACCAGTTAGTTATGCACACATTATAAAGAAGGAAACATGGAATGCTTTCATCAATCATCGTAATGAGAAATTATTTCAGGTGCTTTGCAATTGATAATATATTATTTGAAATTATTTATTTTATCCAATTTTATTCAAAATTGTTAATTTATGAAACAAAAAAAGAGTGCTGAAAATAAAGAACGTGTGCATTAAAGCCAATGTACTCCTATCACAAAACAAGGATGGGGTATGCTTCACTAGAGAAGAAATTGGTATGTATTTTAAATCAAAAATAAAAGTTTTATGTGATATGAAACAACATATGTTTTTTTGTTTATATGTAGATAGATGAAGTAAAATCTGAATCTATTTCCATCCCACATCATGTGTTATGAAGGAGGCTCACATAAAAAAGGAGGGTAAACTAGTTGATGAAAACTCAAAAGTAGTATGGGAAACATGTGTAAGTATGGAATAATAACAATTCATTGTGATTTATAATAGTATTACATAAAAATATCTATTTATGTTCATATTTTTATATATGGTTTAGACACAAGAATCAACAGTGACCACACTAGAAGAAAAAATATTTTTAATAGCTTTGAAATGGGTGAAACAATATGGCCACATTAGAGGATTAGATTTTAGAGTATCTCCTCAAACATATTTTGAGAAGATAAAATCACATAAAGATACAAATAATATTTTGAAAGTATTGAAGACATAAATAGACAATTTTCAAGATATTATTGTCAATTTTAGTTTGGAAAACCAATGTATAATAATGGATCAAAGAGAACCAGCAGTGAAACAAAGATCTGCACATGAACCAAATAACCCCACTAACTTTGATGATAGTCATTCCAATCAACCACATACCTTAACTGAGGTAATCAATTTTATCATTACACATTATCCTAAATGTGAATCAAACAACTTATGATAACTTTATATTACCAATATTCTATAGGGTATAATTGTATGTGATTTGTATCTATCAAATCCCATGCACCGTCTTGTTGTGAGGGGTGCGATGTAAAATATGCCAGGAGACAAGCTACACCAAAAATACCTCCCAAAAGACCACATGTGACTGGGGATTGAGGTAGCTCATGATCTAACTATTGAGTTTCTTGTTCCACTTAATGATCTAGACATTACAATGGTCAATGATGTTATTGTAACTTTCATAGAATGGCTATATAATCTTATAAATACACACAAGGTATGTATTTAACAAAATTTTTCATATGAAAAACCTATAATAGTTAATGAAAAAGTTCAAAAGTGGGGTATGATATTACATATGGATAAAGTGATAGGTAAATGGAAGGTAGGATCAAGAAAATATTGTGAATCGACCAAGAAATCAAAAAGACTTTCTAGGATTACCTTTTCCATTCCAGTTCTAGAGCAACATTTATTATCATTACAACTTTATACAAAGACCGCATTTAAATATGAAAATATGTATTACATTACATATGAAAAATAAATATATGGAACTTTCATGATAGACGTAATTGGTCTTGAGACTATAAGGTATATTTTCATAATACATCTGTCCAAATAGTGAGCTAATATGTTTATTAAAGTTAATAACTATTCATATTTTCTATAAGTGTTTATATTACTACTATATAAAAGGAAAACCATGCAAAACATGATTTGGATTCATTAATCCTTATATCATTTCTAAAAAAACTTACTTTGAATAAGAAAGAAATTTAGAAGAAAAAAGATGAGCTACTCAAAGCATTTGATAAAAAAATATCAAACAACATTTTCTTTTTGATGCCTACAATGCAGACGTAAAAATATATAATTTAATCACATAAAATATATTTTTAATTTTTGTATTACTTATTTGTTTTTTTAGGCAACATTTGATTTTGATCATAGTCAATTTGGATACCCCAAATATTTATTTTTTTGATCAAATTCATGGATATCCAATAAACCGACCACACATGATGTGAATTGTGAATTTTTAATACACTATAGTCAAATTGTTTTAGATAAAATTTGAATTATATGTTTCGGTTTGTGTTTTAACATGAATTTTGTTATGATAGATAAGTCACTAAATATAGTCTAAATCATGGAATGAAGTTGGTGTATGAATAGATAAATCCGGCGGATTACTATAAATAGAAACAAATTAAGGTATATATAGAAAGATTTAACAATCAAAACATATTTCTGGTCAATGTTTCTACAGTTTTAAAAGAAATATAATGAAAATTATTGTGGGTATTATGTTTGAAAATTTATGAGAGAGATCATAAATCATGAAAAGTACAACATCCCTGAACAAGTAATTTCTGAAGGTAATTACAATTTCATTAAATATATTTATTAATAATTTGTTTTTCTATATTTTCATAGTACTATCAAGATTTCTAAAAACCTTCATACTCAAAAGAATAAGTAATTTTTTTAGAGATGTGTGGGAAATGTGAATGTTGTTAGAATTTTTGTTGATAAAAAATTTAGGTGATTACCTATTATGTTTGTGATCTAGAACAAGCAATTATTTTAGAAAAATATTTGGAATGTGAATCATTAGTGTCATAATTCTTATATATTATTTTTTATCTCTTTATCAGTGACAAGTATAATATAGTAAATCAATTTTTTATAAGCATTTACCTACAAAAAATAAAATTATTGGGAAATAGCAGAGGTGGAAGCAGAGGTGGAGGTGGAGTCGGAGGTGGAGGCAGAGGCAAAGGTGGATTCGGAGTCAAAGAATGAGGTAGAGGAGGTGGTAGAGATAGATATTGAGATGGAGATAAGGTAGATGAGGAGACAAAACACTTGATTTCAAGCAATAAAATTGTTGGTCAATAGAGTAGAATTGGGATCATACCAAGGTTATGTTTGATAACAATTATTGAAAAGTGAGAAAAAAACTTATCACTTAAGATAAGATCCATTGTGAAAGTGTTTCAGGCGTCTTATTGAAATTTTTTTTTCACCAATTGTTTAAGTGATTATATATAGGAATTTAAGTGGAGGAATTTTTTTCAAAAATTAAACAAACACCACTTATATTTTCAAACTGATTATCACAGGCTACAATTTCTATTAGAACATTCAAAGTACTATCAAATATTACTAAAGTGTGAAAGAAACCCCTCACTAAGAAAAAACTGAATAAAAAAATAGATGTAGTTGCTTTCCCATGACTTCTCTACACTACAAAGAAAGGGTCTTAGTAGTGGATCCAATAGTCACTTGAGAGTTATACAACACCAATCCAATCATAAAAAAAATATATAATACAACTAAAATGTTTGAATAAATATGTGTGTAATCAACCACTAAAGCTATAAGATGTATAAGAGAACTATTGGATGATAACCAACATTGAGAGATTGTGTACATCAAGGAGGGTTAGTGTCAAAGTAAACCTGAAATCAAATGAAAATAAACCGCCTTATGAAGAAATCGCCTAAATTGAAAAACCTGCTTCAAATGAAATTATGAAGCATTTAAAATCCAAACGAATATACCTTGTAAAAGTAAGATATTAGCTTGTCCAAACCCTCTAAAAAATTAAATAAATACAAAATTTCATCAACCAAATCATGAATTTTAGGAAAATAACAATACAGTGGTTTCAATTTGGTGGATGGTGTAATCATTTGGGCTATTCAATCATCAATTAAATACATGATATAATATCAAAAATTCTTTTGAAATCTATACAAGTAACATTCATTATGCATTTGCACATTAATTATGTAAAATGATCCATGTTCACAATCTCATTAATAAAAAAACTCATAATCATTGTCAATAAAAAATACACGAGAATAGGGATATTCTAATTTTGATGAAAAAATAATTATGATGTAATGTTAGATTTTATAATCACCCAGAATATTGAAAAGTATATACTAATCCATAGAAAAATCCAAGAATACTTAATGGATTCACTATATTTTAGTGTCATTTGGATGCTATAAAGGGATTTACTGATGTTTAATACTATCAAAAAGGGGTAAAAATTATAATGGAGTTTAGTGTCTTATAAAAATACATAATGGGTCACACTAAGGTTTTTCCATCAAATATGGTAAATGGTTTATCATGGAGTTTTTACTCTCTATGATGGTGAAATGGTAAGATGGATTTTATTATGTTCCATAAAAAATCATTTGTAAATATTTATTTTAGTTTAATAAATGAATTCTAATAGGATTATACTAATGTTAAATGTTTTTTAGGAATAAATGAATTCATCTACAAGGATGATTCAGTACTGTACTATGATCATGCACTCAATAAGGATGATTCACTCATGATGATGCAATTTTCTTTTTATTCTCCGATGCATTCAACATTCTGGGTTATCAAACTGCAATATTGTTAGATGAACCGGAGTGTTGAATGTACTATAAAATAAAAAGACATGGTGGAATCAATTATACCTCAAAGAAATACATGGTGTACCCGATATGACTGAAAATGTATGGTTTCTGTTTAAAATTAATATTTTATTAGTGTATTTCTTCATATTTATGTTTAATTTTTTTTATTTATAGTATTACTAACAAAATAATTGTTTTATTATAATGGTGGATTCTTTTTCTTGAGTTGGGGTGGTTTGTTCAAAGTTGTTCATTCTTGTGAGATATTGGACTTTGAGGCTGCAACTGAGATAAAAACAATAAGGAAATGGGTCAATAATATATACAACCATCATGAAAATGTTATTTCCCACTACTTATTTAGTTAAAATTTTCACCATTTTATCAACTATTTTTAAGTTAATTTTCTTATCATTTTTATATAATATTTTTAATTTTTAACAGATCTTTTGGGAAGTCATATTTTTTCCTTCAATCATCCATAACAATCTAGAAAATATAGAACATGGTGATTTAGGATGGGGCATTTTAGGAAGCATAGTGTAACGTCCCAGTTCCGGGAGCCGCCTAGAGGTGCCCCGTACCCGGTTGGTCACATGGCCTCAAGAACATTTCTTCGAATTCCAGAGGCTGTCAACTAGTAGTGAGGGCCTTATGTGTGATAGTGGGGAAACTATGCCCTCATTGGCATAGTAACACAGTAGAAGTAAAACAGATAATAATAGAAAAATTAGTAAAACATGCAATAAGTAAACAACAGAAGTAATAAACAACTAGAGCACACATATACATATTATTCATGATAAATATTTCTAGGAAATCAGACAAAAAAATTACAATTATGAAATAAATTACTAAACCAAAGTAAAAAAGAAAATCAAGTAAACAGATCCACAACATCGCAAGCCTCAGCTTGGTCCCATGCTCCCCAGCTCCCAACAATCAAGTACCTGAAGTAGAAGGGTGCTTTCCCTTGTCTATACCTACAGCAATATAATCTATTTAGGCCCAAAATCATGACCCATAAAGGGTGTGAGACTAATCCCACTAGTCAAACACCCAAAGATCTATGCCTAATAGTCAGTGAATATATATGGCAGGAAATAAGCAAAAATAGGTAGTAAACAAGGAAGTACTCAAAAGAAAAAACAGTCTTACAGTTTCATTTACAAATATTTACTTTTAAGTATTTAATCAACCAAAAAAAATACAAAAACCTATGGTTAGTTCTCATAGCCTAACCCCTCTAGATCACATTACAAGAGAATATATAACAAAGACTCTCTGAGGAAGCACTTACCGTCAATTCACCCTATAGTCTTGTGTGATCAAAGACTCTCTAAGGAAGCACTCACCGTCAATCCCCCTATAGTCTCTTAATGGTAATCTACAGACACTATGAGGAAACACTCAATGCCAATTCCTCCTGTGGCCTCATAACATAACTATAAACACTCTGAGGTAGCACTTAACGTTAATCCCCCCTATGGTCTCGCAGCGTGATAATTATAACAGTCACTCTGGGAAATCCCTCAACGTCAATTTCCCCTATGGTCTCACTACACTAGGTTCCCGCATCCACGTGTAAGAAATAGTGCACAAACGATAATCAATAGCCAAATTAAACCTCAAGAACTACTTGTCTAAAAAAATGACAACATATCATAACATGTCAAATAATAATCACTCAATCCTAACAATACTAGGCATGGAAAGCAAGTAGTAGCCTAACAGGCAAGGCTAGACCAAATGATCAATAACAAGAAAACATGGGAAAAACATCCATATCATGGCAAGTTTAACCCTATTTACAACAATTAACCTCTATCTAGCAGGAATAAAAAACATAAAGACGCAATACCCCGAACAAGTGTGTTGGGAACTTTTGCACATATAACTAAAATAATATCTACGAAAAGGCACAAACCACCTACCTCGGCATCATGAGATCGATATACGTGAACCTTAGGCCTTGAATCACCCTAAAAAACCATAGATCTACAAAAACTCTTAAAACGTTCAACCAAGGATAAATCGTGAGAGAGGAGAAAACAGAAGATGATGTTCTAGAAGAAGGAAGAACTCACCGTGGTGATTCCAATGCAATCAAAGGTGGTCGATTCAGATAACGGATAGCGAGTTAGGGGATCATAGGAGATCAGTGGCCATACATACACTCCTGGATGAGATAGAAGAAGAAGAAGTGCGTTCTTTCCATCAGACGTGACCCCAATCCGTTTAATGAAAAAATGAAAGTACACGATGTGTTCTTTAAAAGTACACAGTGTGTACTTGACTTTTCCGATCTTTTCTTTAGGCGGTCTCTAGGTCACCACACATGGCCATGTACTCATCCGTTACACAGACAGTACATGGTCACCTGTGGAAACTGGGTACACAACGTGTACTTAAAGTACACAGTGTGTACTCCTGAAATTTCCAAAAACTCTTATTTTTCTCAAAAACAACCAAAAAGTAAAACATACCTGAAAAAAAGATCTAGGATATTACACATAGGGATTATTCTTCCATCCAAATGGAACATTTATTTATTTTTTTTCTCAGTGAACTTTTTTTAAAGAAAAACACACATCACATACTCAATCAGCCACACCTCAATCCGATGCACGATGTGACCAATATGACTCGAACAATATGTTTTTAGTTTATAATTTTCATTTTAGTTTAGAAGACACATCACATACTCAAAACTGAGTAAAAACGTTATTATTATTTTTAAACTTTATAAAAATAATCTATAAGTCATTTGTGACTTGCAGGAATCAACCACACCTCAATCTGATACACGATGTACTTGGTATGACTCAAAATGTCCGTTATTAGTTTAAAATTGATATTTAAGTTCACAAAACATCACTCATTGAAAACTGATAAAATTAGATTGGATTATATTTATAATTTATTAAAATAATTTATATTTTATTTTTGATGTGTAGTAATTAGTCTCACATCAAACCGACACACGATGTGATCGGTATGACTCAAAGTGCATGTTTCCAGTTTAAAATGAAATTTTAGTAAAAAACATAAGTGACATACAAAAAACTGATAAACACATTAGGATTGTTTTAATACTTTAATAAAACCATCCATAAGTCATTTGGGATGTTTATAAATTAGCCTCATCTCAATCCGGCGCATGATGTGATTGGTATGACTCCAAATGTGTCTTTTTATTTAAAGTTTACATTAATTTTACTAAAAAAACAACTAACATACTCAAAACCAATAAAACACATTTATATTATTTTTATACTTTAGAAAAAATATCTATAAGTTATTTGTGATGTGTAGGAATCATCCACACCTCAATCGAATACATGATGTTCTCGGTATGACTCAAAGTGTTCGTTATCAGTTTAAAATTATAATTTTAGTAAAAAAATTGTTACTCAATGAAAACAAATAAAAAATACTTGTATTGTCTTGATAATTTAGTAAAATTATTTATAATTAATTTTTGATGTGTAGAAATCAATCTTACATCAAACCCACACATGATGTGACCGATATGACTCAAAGTGTGTGTTTCTAGTTTAAAATGTTTTTTAGTAAAAAACCCAAGTAGCATACTCAAAACCAAGAAAACACATTATTATTATTTTTATACTTTATTAAAATTATCCATAAGTCATTTTGGATATTTATAAATCAACCTTATCTCAATCTGATGCACGGTGTGACCGGTATGACTCAAATTACATCTTTTTATTTAAAACTGTCATTAATTTTATTAAAAAAACAACTGCCATACTAAAAACAAAGAAAAAGCATTCATATTGTTTTGATAATTGATAAAAATAATCCAAAAGTCATTTGTGACATGTATTAATCAGTCGCACCTCAACTCGATACATGATGTGCCCGGTATGACTCAAAGTGTATGTTATCAGTTTAAAATTGACATTTTAGTACAAAAAGTGTCCCTCACTAAAAACCAAGAAACCATACTCATATTTTATTGATAATTTAGGAAAATTATTCATAATTCATTTGTAATGTGTAGGAATCGGTCTCATATAAATATCACACACTATGTGACCGATATGACTCAAAGTGCATGTTTCCAGTTTAAAATGACATTTTAGTAGAAAATACAAATTTTATACTCAAGACTGAGAAAAAACATTTTAATTATTTTTATACATTAATAAAATAATATATAATTAATTTTATATGTGTATAAATCAGCCTCACCTCAATCTAATGCATAGTGTGACCAGTATGACTCCAAATGTGTCTTTTTATTTAAAATTGATATTAATTTTACTAAAAAAGACAACTGACATACTCAAAACTGAGAAAAAACCTTTGTATTATTTTGATACTTTAGGAAAATTATCCATAAGTCATTTTTATGTGTAGTAATTAGCCTCACTTCAATCCGATACATGATGTGCACGATATGACTCAAAGTGCCCGTTATCAGTTTAAAATCAAAATTTTAGTACAAAAGGTTTTGCTCACTAAAAACTATGAAAACACACTTTTATTATCTTGATAATTTAGTAAAAGTATTCATAATTAATTTGTGATGTGTAGGAATCAGTCTCATGTCAAATTGTCACACGATGTGACCGGTATGACTCAAAGTGCGTGTTTCCAGTTTAAAATGACATTATAGTAAAAAACATAAGTGACATACTCAAGACTAATAAAACACATTCATATTGTTTTGATACTTTAGTAAAATTATCTATAAGTCATTTGTGACATTTATTAATCATTGTCACCACAATATGACGCACAACATGACCGATATAACTCCAAGTGCGTCTTTTTATTTAAAATTGACATTTATTTTACTAAAAAAGACAACTAATATACTCAAAATTGAGAAAAAACATTTATATTGAATGATCCATAAGTCATTTTCAATGTTTAAGAATCATCCTCACCCCAATCTGATACACGATGTGCTTGGTACGACTCAAAGTATCCGTTATCAGTTTAAAACGGACATTTTAGTACAAAAATTGTAACTCACTGAAAACTGCACAAACACACTCATATTGTCTTGATAATTTAATAAAACAATTCATAATTTATTTTTTACATGTAGGAACCAGTCTCACATCAATCCCACACACAATGTGACCGGTATGACTCAAAATGCGTGTTTCTAATTTAAAATGACATTTTAGTAAAAAACAAAAGTGATATACTCAAAAAAATAAAACACATTCATATTGTTTGGATAATTTAGTAAAAATATCCATAAGTCATTTGGGATATGTAGGAATCATTATCACCTCAATCAGACGTACTGTGTGACTGGTATAACTTCAAGTGTGTCTTTTTTTATTATTTAAAATTGACATTAATTTTAGTAAAAAAGACAACTGACATACCCCAAAATAAGAAAACACATTTTGTTTATTTTTATACTTTAGTAAAATTATCCATAATTAATTTTTTATGTTTATTAATCAGCCTCACCTCAATATGATACACTATATGCCTAGTATGACTAAAAGTGTTCGTTATCAATTTAAAATTGACATTTTAGTACAAAAAGTGTCACTAATTGAAAACCAAGAAAATATTCTTGAATTATCTTGATAATTTAAGACAATGATCCATAATTCATTTATGATGTGTAAAAAATGGTCTCATGTAAAACCCATACACCATGTGACCGGTATGACTCAAAGTGTGTTTTTACAGTTTAAAATGACATTTTAGTAAAAAACACAAGTGACATACTCAAAACCAAGGAAACACTTTCATATTAATTTAATACTTAAGGAAAACAATCCATAATTAATTTGGTATGTGTAGGAATCATACGTACCTCATTCTGATGCACAGTGTGAGCATTAAGACTCAAAGTGCATCTTTTCAATATATAAGTGTCATTTTAGTTTAAAACGCACATTACATTGCCAAAACTGAGAAAATAATCTTGGATTGTTTTCTCATCATTTTATCTAATATTACTTAGTTAATTTCCTTATCATTTTTATCTTATACTTATTTTTTTAATTTTCATAGAGATAATTCTTGAAGATGAACATTAAATGGTGTGACATGAAAGAATCAACCCCAACTCAATCTGATACACAGTGTTCCCGGTATGACTCAAAGTTTAGTTTAAAATTAACAATTTCTATTTAATTTATTTCTTTATATTATTACTAACATAAGAATTTTTTTCTTATATAGGTGCATTTTTTTTCTCGAGCTGAGGTGGTTTTTTCTTTTATATAGGTGCATTATTTTTCTATATAATAGAGTTTTTTTCTTGTATTTGTGTTGTAAATTTTATTTCATTTAAATTATGTATTTGTATATAATTTTTCTAATTTATGGTGTTGTTTATAGTATTGTAGTGTGCTATTACAACACATTACAATATGCCATATTTTTGGTGTTGTAGTGTTATGTAACAGCACACTGTAGTATGCCCCTTTATCAGTGCTAAATAAAAGCATTGATAAATGGTGTCTTTTATCAACACTTCTAAAGGAGCTGATAAATGGGTCCTTTATCAACACTTTTTAGCACTAATAAATGACCCATTTATCATCCCTTTTCTAGCACTAATAAAAGACCATGGATTTTAACCACTCTCTAGTAGTCAGCGCTTTTTAGCACTGATAAAGGCCAATTATGTCATCATTAAAGGACTCTTTTGTAGTAGTGTAAAACTCTCATTTCATTACCAAATTATCACATATATATAAGATATATGAGATTAAAATCAATGGTCTAGATTAATCCCCATTTTCCATGTCAAATACAATGGTTAGATTTATCTCAAAGTTAATAAAATATAATGAAAGGTTGGAATATATGATAGTCTATCTTCTAAACTATCAATGATAAATTTATAATCTCCCAAGATATATCATAGTGGCTAACCTTAGGGTTGGTCTCAAGGAAGCAATGTGTTTATCCTAGAGATTCCTCTATTTTTTTATATTTTTTATTCATAATTTAGTAAAAGAAACATTATAAACAAAGTTGGAGGAAGGGAAACAATGATGATGAAAACAAGAAAAGAAATAGAAGTGAAATAGTGAAACAAAAAAAAGATAAAGGAAATAAAGTTAGTGAGAAATAAAATCAGTTCCAAAATGATCAACTCTCTACCACTTATCATTTAAATATAAGATTATACCACCAACACTCACCCTTACTTAGTGTATGCTCAATGTCTCGATAAAAAACACCTATCTATTCAAAAATAGTGAAAAAACATACACAAAATGTATTCTTGTACATAAGTAATCTCTTAAAAGATGAATGAGTCAAAATGTCAAACCACTTTCTCACATAATGTCTTATATGGAAAGGTGGTCATCACACGATCTTAAAAAAACACGAACTCTCTGAAGACACTCAGTTGAATGACTTAGAGAAGAATAGAAAATTGGATAGATAAGAAGAAAGTAGAAAACCATTCTCGCAAATGAGTATACGGTTGCATCTCCTCTATCCACATTCACAATTTACTAAGTGTATAAAAGATATTGACAGTTGAACTGAATATTTGATCTCTAAGAAGCAATGAGATTCACCTCATGGAACTAGCTTCATGACTTATTCCCCCATTTATTAAGGTTATAGATCACAATGAAGAAAGAGAAAAAAAAACAACACTCAATTTTATTTACAAACTAAGAAAGGAAAAAGGGAGAAAGAGGAGAAGTGAAGAGAGAGAGAGAAAGTCAAAATAAAATGTAGAGTGAGTCTATCTTATTTATAGACATAACACCCTATTTTAAATCATAAAGGAAAATTATAATAAAACCACTTGAAATAGATAAAGTTAGATAGAAAAGTCCAAATACTACGAATAAAGATAATTCATTCTATTATATATCCAATTGGCAGAATACACATCATTTAAAAGAAATTAGGTTTAAAAAAGAAAATGCATCTCAAAGAAAGAATTGATATAAAAACCTTACCTTGTTCTAGATTTGTTCTAAGCACACACCTAACATCTTGAATAATCAAATTAAGTTTATTAGATACCTTCTTAGGGAACTTATTCTTTTTCATTTAATTTAATATGTACTACTTTTGATCATGTGCTATTTATTTATTTATTATATAGCTTTCATGTTTATGTTGGTTACTTAAAGTTATTCGATCAATTTTTCTGTAACATCTTATTCTTGTTGGTCATGGTAAAAAGTGTTATAAAATAGTTTCTTAATATATATAATATTAATAGTGTTATGGAAATAATGTTTATATATTAAACAGTTTTTTTAAGTCCAACTAAGATGGGTGGTGATGAAAAATGAAACTTATTTCTCATGGAGGTGATAGTTCATATGTACAAATGATTAATGTTTCCATTTCTCAACAAATAAGAGGGAAATAAGGCACTATAGAGAAAAATGTATTTTTCCATGTTTTTATTTTTTATTTATCCACATTTATAAATGTTGTTAATTAATTTACTCACATTTTGGAAAAACATAGAGAAATGAGGTGTTGGTAAATAGCTCGGTTTACGCAGGTTTATAAAAATGGGCAATCCATTAAACATCACCCATGTTTGTGCTAAAAATGGTTAATGTATCTTCATTTTTTTAATTTTTTTTCATGATATGTGTTTTTTTCTGTATTCATTTTTTTTTTCTAAAATATATTTACCCATCCCCCCATCATGTGTACATGCCCGATACCTACCCAAACTCTACCCATGTTCATCCTGATCCCGCCCCCACCTTGCCCCCACCATGCGCGCATGCCCGCCTACGCTCATGATTGGCCCCCTCCAAGTTTTTTTTATACGGTTTTTTTAAAAAAAAAATTTAAAAAACGGTCAGGTTAATTTTTTTTAAAATACCCCTCAATGGCGGAATCCGCGATGCCGCCTTTGCGTTTTGGGGAAAAGGCGGCATCGCGGATGCCACCTTTCCACTGCCGGTAAAAGGCGGCACCGCAGATGCCACCTTTCGCCTAGATCTTTGACATGGCAGAGGCGGCACCCACGCTTCCACCTTTAGAGATGCGTCATTGGAAAGGCGGCACCGCGCATGCCGCCTTCCGCATGACGTCATCTCGAAAGGTGGCACCGCGGGTGCCGCCTTTGCCCTCTCGCCCTATAAAAGGGCAGCGCCCCCCCCCCCCCTTCTCCTCACTTCCAAACTTCCATTACCTCTCATCTTCTCTCTATAATCTCTGATTTTTCTTATGCGGTGAAGGTTGTGGGCTTTTTTTTCCAAAGCATCATTTAGAGGTATGATTTTATTTAATTTAATGTGTTTTTAGTTGAATTATTTTTAGTTGTAAATATTAAATTTTTTAGTAGATTAGACTGTGTAATTACTTTGTTAGTTTTAAATATGATATTTTGGTAGCATAAAGATTATGTTTTCTAAGCGAAATCCTTGTCTGGATAAAAACAAGTGAATGTGGCTCTAGCATAGATGTACCTAGGGGTAAAACCCGAAAACACCGATTTGAGCTAGACTCGAACGGGAACTGGTGCACAACAACGAGCCTTACTGCATTTTGGTTTGACACTCCCGGGGGATTGCTTAAGAAAGCCATATTTCTTTATAAACTACTAAAATATCTGAGAAAACAAAGATATATTAAAAAAACACACATAGAGTACTATCTTTATAGTTGTTATTATTAGCTTCGTAATGATCTTAATACTTATTATTTAATTAGATTGAATATTTTGAAATTAATAAATAAATAAATGATTAATTAGGATTAAGTAGAAGATAATTAATAAATTAATGATTAAGTAGAAATTAATTAATAAATTAATGATTAAGTAGAAATTAATTAATAAAGTAATGATTAAGTAGAAATTAATTAATAAATTAATGATTAAGTAGAAAATAATTAATAAATTAATGATTAAGTAGAAAATAAATAATAAATTAATTATTAAGTAGAAAATAATTAATAAATTAATGATTAAGTAGAAATTAATTAATAAATTAATGATTAAGTAGAAAATAATTAATAAATTAATGATTAAGTAGAAAATAATTAATAAATTAATGATTAAGTAGAAATTAATTAATAAATTAATGATTAAGTAGAAATTAATTAATATATTAATGATTAAGTAGAAATTAATTAATAAATTAATGATTAAGTAGAAATTAATTAATAAATTAATGATTAAGTAGAAATTAATTAATAAATTAATGATTAAGTAGAAAATAATTAATAAATTAATGATTAAGTAGAAATTAATTAATAAATTAATGATTAAGTATAAAATAATTAATAAATTAATGATTAAGTAGAAATTAATTAATAAATTAATGATTAAGTAGAAATTAATTAATAAATTAATGATTAAGTAGAAATTAATTAATAAATTAATGATTAAGTAGAAAATAATTAATAAATTAATGATTAAGTATAAATTAATTAATAAATTAATGATTAAGTAGAAAATAATTAATAAATTAATGATTAAGTAGAAATTAATTAATAAATTAATGATTAAGTAGAAATTAATTAATAAATTAATGATATGATTAATAAATAAGAGTTAAAAATAACACTAACTCAAAAAACTGAGTGAAACAAAAAATATTAGGAATGATTAATTAGAAATGAATTAAAAAAATAAAGAACATGTTGTGAAAATATAAATAACACAATATTTCGAGTTTCTGGCCTTTATTGCAACAGATTGGATATCAAAATTTCAGAAAACCTGTTCTGAAATTTTGATATCCAATTCATTGCAATAAAGGCCAGAAGCTCAAAATATTGTGTTCTTTATATTTTTACGACATGTTCTTTATTTTTTTACTCTACTAACAAATTATTAATTTTGTAAGAAATAACTAATGATTGAAGAATGATGAAGTGTAGAAATATTCGAGTTTAAGATATAAGATAGTTTAATTAAATATTCACAGTATAAAAACTTTTTATTTTTGAATGTTTTTTGAATATAAAAAATCAATAAACGTATTAAAAATAATTTGGATTAATAATATTATATTGTTAACCATCAATGTCACTTACATTATCAAAATCTTGATCAGAAACCTTTTTTTACGTAGAGCGTAATGTTTTCTTGTGTGTACTGCTATGGGGAGGTTATTCAAACTGAGCAAGGAGCTTCTTACAGTACCCAACCAATAAAAGTGGTTAATACAAGTGATTGTGTAACCCTAAGTGACCTTCAAGACAGAATTAGTGGCTCATTAAATCTAGGACCCGATCAAAAGATCAAGGCAATGAGTTATAGACATTTGCAGTTCCCGTCAACATTGTGGCATATAGCTTGTCCATTGGTTGATGATGCGCACTGGATGCAAGTAATTAATTTGTTTTCTCAACGATCAGATGGTACGATAATGGAGTTATATGTTGATGTTTCTACTGTACAACAACAACATCCGATTGTACATAGACATAGACTTAGAAGGGTCATTGAAGATAGTCCACCTCATGAAGTTGAGACTATTCCAAATGATGAAGAAGAGGAAAACCTACTTGATCTCCCGGATATACATGTTAACCCAACTTCTGATGAGGATCTTCGTAATAACGAAACAGATGATGATAATAGTGGTAATGAGGAAGGAACAACGGAAGTTTTGAGAAATACAGTAGTTGTACAATAGACTCGACCTACAATAAATCATCCACCACTTTTTTCATCTTGGTTAGAAGCAATGACACGTGTGCCTGAATTTGAAGATAATGTTCTTACACCGGCAACAGAGTTTCCTGGAGTTATATGAGATAGGTTTAGTGAGCTTGACAAAACTTTATATGTTGGAAGAAATTTTTCAAGTAAAGATGCATTAAAAAATACGTTAAAGAGATTTCACATTGAGAGGCACTACAACTATGTAGTTTACGAATCAGATCGTAGAAGATATGTAATACGATGTGAGAAATATGGGGATGATTGTATATTTCAATTGAGGGTGATTCCAGACATTGCATTTGGAGGTTGGAGAATCTCTAAGATTGAGGCAATCCATACTTGCGTTCAGCCAAGCCTGACACAAGATCATGCTTCATTGGATGCAGAATTTGTGTCATCCATTGTTGTTGAGATGATTAGGACATGTCAAGATGTTCTGATAGCCCTTGTGCAAGAGAGAATACAACATACATTTAGTTATAAGATTTCGTATAATAAGGCATGGAAGGCGAAACAAAAAGCAATTGTGAAGGTTTATGGTGATTGGGATGACTCATATCGAGTATTTCCGCAATTGCTTGCTATAACGAGTCATCATAACCAAGTTGTATTCCATATTGATACAAACAAATATGTGTCTCATGATAACAGACTTGATCCATATCGTGTTCGATTTTATCTATTGTTTTGGGCATTCCTACCATGTATCTCCGCATTTCGTTTTAGTAAACACTTCATTCAGATTGATGGAACGTTTTTATACGGAAAATACAAGGGTTTATTGTTGATTGCGGCAACCCAAGATAGAAATCGTTCACCTATCCCACTTGCCTTTTCCATTGTAGAGAAAGAAAACTATGAATCATGGAGTTGGTTTTTGGCATGTATCAGTAATCATTTTCCTAACATTCATGGTGTTTGTTTGATATCTGATCGACATCGGGCAATTAATGAGGCAATCAATGTGGATCGTGATACATGGGGTTATCCAAATGCACATCATCAGTTCTATATTAGACATATTGCTAGCAACTTGCATAAGAAATTTCACAACGAACCGATGAAGAAGGCAATCACCAGACTTGGTATGTATTGTATTTGTTTTTTTATATCAACGTAAAAATAAAGTCAAAATATGTGAAATATCATCTATTATGTGTAGCATATGAGTCGGATCAACGAAGGTTTGAAGAAAGTTTCAAACAAATCCGTCAGGTTAATGAAGAAGTTTACGATTATATGATGCAGATTCCAAAAGAAAAATGGACATTGGCATATGATGGGGGGAAGAGGTACCGACACAGGACCACTAACATTGTAGAGTGCATCAATGGTGTCTTCAAAGGGCTGCACAAGCTACCTATAACTTCCCTAGTTCAGGAGACATTATATCGTTGCATGAAGTACTTTGTTGATATACAAAAACTAGCATCAGATGGAATACACCAGGGGCTAACGTACGGAAGACATTTTCAACGAGAGATTGAAAAGAACATTGAAGAAGCTTCTAGTTATCATGTCTGTCTATTTCGGCGAGAAGACTCTAGATTTGAAGTTCAAGAGAAGTCGAACCCCATCACAAATAGCGTTGGTGAAAAAATGGTGGTATTACTAGGAATGAGGCAATGCCAATATGGGAACTTTCAGGATTTACGGTTTCCATGCTCACACGCCATCGCAACATGTGCCTCTATTAACATATCATGGGAATCATATGTTGATCTTGTGTACCGGATGGACACCATTTCTAACTGTTATGCTGCACCATGGACACCTATTTATTATATTTTTAATCAATGTTTAAAGTTTCATTTATATTCTTTTCATAGTTTATATTTTATAGTCTTTTAAAGTCATGTACTTGAACCATTTTTAAGTTTCAAGTAGGCGGTTTTGAAAGCTTATACATTACATTTCACTAACATTTTTCTGGAAATTCCTTTTGTTTTCAACTATTTATTATATTTTTAATCAATGTTTAAAGTTTCATTTATATTCGTTTCATAGTTTATATTTTATAGTCTTTCAAAGTCATGTACTTGAACCATTTTTAAGTTTCAAGTAGGCGGTTTTGAAAGCTTATACATTACTTTTCACTAACATTTTTTTGGAAATTACTTTTGTTTTCAACTATTTATTATATTTTTAACCAATGTTTAAAGTTTCATTTATATTCGTTTCATAGTTTATATTTTATAGTCTTTCAAAGTCACGTACTTGAACCATTTTTATGTTTCAAGTAGGCGGTTTTGAAAACTTATAGATTACTTTTCACTAACATTTTTCTGGAAGTTCCTTTTTTTTTCAACTATTTATTATATGTTTAAACAATGTTTAAAGTTTCATGTATATTCGTTTCATAATTTATATTTTATAGTCTTTCAAAGTCACGTACTTGAACCGTTTTTAAGTTTCAAGTAGGCAGTTTTGAAATCTTATAGATTAATTTTCACTAACGTTTTTTTAAAAATTCATTTTGTTTTCAAATATTTATTATATGTTTAATAAATTTTTAAAGTTTCATGTATATTCGTTTTATAGTTTATATTTTATAGTCTTTCAAAGTCACGTACTTGAACCATTTTTAAGTTTCAAGTAGGCGGTTTTGAAAGCTTATACATTACTTTTCACTAACATTTTTTTGGAAATTACTTTTTTTTTTCAACTATTTATTATATGTTTAACCAATGTTTAAAGTTTAATTTATATTCGTTTCATAGTTTATATTTTATAGTCTTTCAAAGTCACGTACTTGAACCATTTTTAAGTTTCATGTAGGCGCTTTTGAAAGCTTATAGATTAGTTTTCAATAACATTTTTTTGGAAATTCATTTTGTTTTGAACTATTTCTTATATGAATAATCAATGTTTAAAGTTCCAGTTATATTCGTTTCATAGTATATATTTTATAGTCTTTCAAAGTCACGTACCTGAACCATTTTTTAGTTTCAAGTAGGCGCTTTTGAAATCTTATAGATTAGTTTTCAATAACATTTTTTTGGACATTCATTTTGTTTTTAAATATTTATTATATGTTTAATCAATGTTCAAAGTTCCAGTTATATTCGTTTCATAGTATATATTTTATTGTCTTTCAAAATCACGTACTTGAAACACAATCGCACATCAGAAATGCAGAATATAATGCGCAGGAAAGGAAAAACTTGAATTCTGCATCGGAAATGCAGAATGGATTTAGAGCAACCTATCTTATAAAAGGGAGGTCTGAGTGAGGGTTTCTGTCAGAATCTAGACTACTGTAATGGCAGTACCGTTGGATATTTAGTAGCAGAGAAATTCTGCTGAAAAATTTTGTTTTGTTTATATATATATATATATATATAAACAAAAACAAAAACAAAATAAAAATAATTTTTTTAAAAAAAAAATATATAGGGGAAAGGGGGCATCGCGGATGCCGCCTTTCGGGTAAAGGCCAAAGGCGGCACCGCCGATGCCGCCTTTGAGGGGCATTTTGACAAAAAAAATTAACCTGACCGTTTTTTTTAAAAACCGTATAAAAAAAAACTCGCCCCCTCCCTATGTGATCGACCCCACCCCACCACAACCCTCACAAAATTACTGGCCTCAGGTTTCGATCTTGGGACCAAATTCCTGGCGGGAAGGTATCCTTATCAACATTTATAAACATTTCTAATTGATTTCATTATGTTTTGAAAAAACATAGGGAAATGAGGTGTCAGTAAATTGCTCAGTTTACCAGGTTTTTAAACTTAGGTAAAACATGAACCACCACCCACGTTTTTGATAAACATGGGTAATGTATCTTTTTTTCATAATACATGGTTTTTTAAATTTTTTCCCACATTCAATTTTTTATAAAATATATTTACCCAACCACCCCTCCATTGTTCATGCATGCCCAAACCCTACCCCAACCCCACCCGCGTTCACATCGAGCCTACACCTACCACTCACCGCATGTACGTGGGGGGGGGACACATGCATCTTTTATTTTTTATTTTTTTCATAATATATGGTTTTTGTAATTTTTTTAATATTCAATTTTTTTTCTAAAATATATTTACCTAGCCCCCACCATTTTTCATGTGTGCCTGATCCCTTCCCCAACCCTACAAGCGTTTATTCCACGCCCTCCCCCACCCCCACCCCCACCGTCCATTGTGCATGCATGCCCAATCCCTACCCCAACCCCACCCGCGTTCATGCCGAGCTTGCACCTACCACTCACCGCATGTACGTGTCCACCCGCGCTCATGCCTGGCCCCCTCCCCACGTGACTGACCCCACCCCAACCTAACCCTCATGAAATTTATAGCCCTGAGTTTCACTAATTGGAAGAAATTCCTAGTGGGCGGGTGTCTTTATCCACAATTATAAACATTGCTAATTGATTTCTCTGCATTTTAAAAAAACATGGGGAAATGAAGTGTCGGTATATCACTCAGTTTACAGAAGTTTTTAAATGTGGGTAATCCATGAACCATTAGCCATGTTTGTGCTAAACGTGGGTAATGTATCTTTTATATTAATTTTTTTTCATAATATATGGTTTTTGTAATTTTTTTCATATTCAATTTTTTTTCTAAAATATATTTACTTAGCCCCCCTACCATCTTGCATGTGTGCCTAATCCCTTCCCCAACCCTACAAGCATTCATGCCAAGCCCTCCCCCACCCCCACCGCCCACTCATTCCCACTCGCACTAATGCCTAGTTCCCCTCCCTGCGTGATTGACCTCACCCCACCCTAGCCCTTGCGAAAGGGATGGCCAGAGGTTTCGATCCTAGGACCAAATGTCGGGCAAGCGAGTGTCTTTACCACACACCCATATATTTTTTATTCATTTTTTGTATTATTATCTATTTATATACACTTCAATATAATTATATATTAATATATATATATATATAAATTAATTTATAAATTAATTTATATTAGGTATTTAATATTTTATATAAAAAAATATACATATAGTTATATATATATATATTAATATATGTTAGGCATAAATTAATATTTATATACATATAAAAATACATATAAATACATAAATGCACACACACACATAATTTAATATATAAATCAACATATGTTTCATATTTAATATACAAATTAATAAAGTATAATTATATACATACATACATACATACATACTTACTTACATATATATATATATAAATTAATAAATGTTAGGTATTTACATTAATATAATTATATATATATTCATATATAATTTAACATTTATATATAATATAATATATAAGTTAATATATGTTGGGTATTTATATATAAATATATATATGTATATATAGATTAATATATATATATATATTAATATAATTATAATTATAAATTTAAATATTTACACACACACGCAATAATATGTGCGTGTGTTGGGGCACACACGTGTATATGCATGTATGTATATATGTTAATATTATATATATATATATATGTATGTTTGTATGTTAATAAATTTAGATACACACACACATATATATACATTAATACACACACATAATATATATGTATGTATGTATGTTAATATATTTTTGTGTGTGCATATGTGCACATACTTATATATATATAATTTAATATTTTTATGAAAATAAATATATATAATTTAATATATAAATTAACATATGTTTTATTGTTTGTTACATATATATGTGGTGATATATGTTATTACATATTTGTATATAATTTAATATATATGTTATTGTTTCTGACATATATATATATGCTATAATATGTTATTATATATTAATATATGTACACACACACACACATATATCATAAATTAATATGTAAATTAATATATTTGTCAATATATATAAATGTATTAATATATATATATCTAAATTAATCTATATAATTTTAATTTAGCTATGTTTTAAAATGAGGCTAAATTAGCTATGCTTTTCTAGAAATATGGAAAATTTAAATTTTATCACTATTTTAAAATGCAAAAAAAATAAACACGACTGAATTAGATGTGTTTTTTTTGAAACACAGCTAAATTCAAATTTTCAATTCTTTTAAATGCGACTAAAATAAACGTGGTTAAATTATCCATGTTTTCAAAAAAAAAAACACGGTTAAATTAAAATTTAACCCCGATTTTACTAAAACACGGCTAAAAAACGCAGTTAATTTCCATTTTTTTGTAGTGTAATAAATGATAATTTGAAAGTTCAGAATCATAGTTATATTATTTATAAATTTTTTATTTATCAATCAAATCCTTTTTATCATCCATCAACGATGGTGATGAAAAATGAAAGATGTCTCTTTGTGGGACTAGTAGTCCGCACAACGCACTAAAAATACTTTTGTTTTTCTTAGAGGATGGAGAAGAATAAATAATGGATATTACATTAATATAATAAAATATCAGTATAATAATTATATTAATTTAATTACATATTTATGGATATAGTATATTTGCAAGAAAAAAATTAAGGAAAAAAATTTATGAAGAAGGTAATACTTACGTTGGAGACATGATATTTTCTTAGAGATTTCCTTAGAAGTGAAGGCCTTAATATAACATCTAGAGACTAGCGGCTAAAGGATGAGAAAAATACTTTTATGATAGTTATTTTGGGTATATGTTAAAGGAAAATTTTAATGGAAAGTGTAACCATGGAAGGGTGGAAGTGATACCCTTTTATAAGTGAAGAAAATGACACTTTTGGGAAATACCCTTTACCCTTTCAGGATATCAGTACACTATTCCTTGAAAAATGCATCAAAAAATTCATAATAACGGAATGTGTGGTGATATTGGCTCTATAAATTTTCAAACAATATTTTACACACATTTTTATATATGTTTCAAGTCTTTTTCCACAGGTTCAACATTTCTAAATTTTGGATTTTTACCTTGATAACTAGTTTTTTAACTAAGTGGTTTATATTTTATTTTATAAAATATAAGGTAACAAATATTAAAAAAAATTATGTTTTGAACCTAAAATTAATTTAAATTTAATCCAATTTAATTTATAAATATGATAAAATCAACTTTTAAATTAAAATATATAATATAAAAAAAATTGTAGAAAAATGACTTTTATCCATTATGTGTTATTTAATATTATTCAGTATTGATTAACAATTTAATGAAAGTTAATATAGTTATAAATAGTATTAAACATAATATTAGAGTCCTAACTTAAATTAGATCAATTTTATTGATTTAATAAAAAATTACATGATACTAATAAAACAATTATTTAAAAAATAGTTTTACCATTATCGTGGTAATTAACATTAATATTACTAATATGACATGTACGAATAAACATGAAATTGAAAATTTTATCAAATATTTACATGTTTAAATCAAACTAGAAATAATTTCTTTTAATATTTAATTTCTAAAAGTGATAAATTCTAATTTTTATTATAAGCACATAAAAACATTTTTTAGTGTGAAATATTAATTAAGTTTAAAAAATGTTAATCACGCATTTTATAAATTAAACATAGTATTTTAAATTATTTATATTAATTATTATATATATATATTTTTATATAAAAATAGTTTCTTAATCTTTTAAGTATTTCTTATATTATAAAAGTGATAGTTTTTAGCAAAATAAATTTTTTACTATCCATCTAAAAATCAATTATTTCAAAAAAATATCAAACAATAATCTTAGGATAATATTGATATAATTAATTAAAAAATTAATTTTATTTTATAAAATTAAAATTCCAAAATATATATATTTATATTTTTTTTAAATATAAATAATAAATTATCCTACTTTTATTTGAAAATGACGTTTTTAAACAGGATGTATTCTTAATATTATTTTGTATCAAATTATAATTTAAGTGATGTTAATATATATGTTTATATATAACCATATTTCAAGGTATCAATTTAGTTTATTAGGAAAAAATATACAATACTTAATAAAATATTTCTTTGAAAATAAATATTACTTTTATACTAAATACACTTTAACAATTACCATTAATTAATTATTTTCATTCTAAAATTTAATTTTTACTACTCCATTGATATTGAAATATTTATTGGAATTATATATATAACATAACATATTTTAATAATAATAATATTTATGTGTAACTCATAAATATATTTATATTTATAATATTTTAATATCATATTATTATTTCACTGTGAGTTATATTATTTTAAATTTATCACTTAACAATACCCAACTTCAGTATACCTATAGATTATATGACCAATAAACATAATTTAAACGAACATATTTTCGACGACCATATTTGTAACGACCATATTTCATTTCTATATATAGACTTACTGAATCATACATTCATCCCACTCTCACTTTGCAAGGCACAATTCTTATTTTATATTTTTTATAATGCTTTATCCTTTCATAGCGCGCTTCCTCATTATAGGTTTTTTGGCTATTGATAATCCTCAAGGTTGATGATGACCCATGATATTTCTTAGACATGAATATTTTATTGTTTTTTATCTATTTTCCTATATTGACCTTTTCTCTTTTAATATATGTACTTTATCCATGGTGAGTAATAATCCATGTTGTGAAGTACTTAGTTTTATGTGCATTTTTTGTAATGTCCCACTTATGAATGAATAAGGTATATTTAGTTTGGTTCATATCTTATAGGGAACTTTTTATAATCCCATTTCAATCCTTTTGAAATAATATAGAAACATTAATTAAAATTATAGGCATAAATAATAATAATAATAATAATAATAATAATAATAATAATGTCCCCTAAAACCCCATGTGTTACAGTCTCCCCCTTAAATAAAAGGTGACTTTATAATTTCAATTATTACTTACTAAAAAATTTAGCTAAGAGTATCTATAAGGTGACTCAAGATTTAATTTGTAAAGTGATATCAACCTTAAAAACTTAGAAAACATATATTTTTTTCCTTATAATATTATTATCCATAATATTGAGTTTTCTCCAACCATTTGATCCAAGAATATATCATTATTCGGTATCATGGATCACGTTGTATAATTTTATTATAATGGGTGTTCATAATTATCCTTGTATAGACTATCATAGGTTGATATAAAAATGTGATCTCCTTATTCCAAATATTTTTTCCTCTAAGTGGAGAGAACCAACCCATTTCCAAAAATCTCATTAAATTCATCAAGGATGGATAATAATATTTTCATAAGACACTTTCCCATAACATTGATCAACGTGAGTCAGCAGAAGAATTTAGTTTTTGGACATTTTAAAGGAAATAAAAAAAAAATAATTTATTTATTTTAAACATTTCCATAACAAAGCAATGCGTTAACTGGTTTTAAATATCCAGGAACCCAGGGTTAGGCTCATAACCCTGGAAACTTTTCTTGGAATCATCTGGAACTTTATAGAGGATCCACCTCGGAGAATTCCCAAATAAAGATGATGAACGATGATGCATGGATCATTGTGCAGCAAGATCGAATCTTGACTGATGATCGATCTCCCTCTTCGTCGACGATCGAGTTAGGGGTTGTTATTTAAATTCTTCTTTACTCATTCTTGGATTCAAATGATGAACGCAGATCAACCCATGAATAGGTTGACCCGCAGATTGTCGTTCTTACAGGAGGGTCTTTTATCGGGTTTATTTTGGGGAATTAATCCATGTTTAATTTTATTTATGTTTTGATTTGCTCTGTTTTATCCCTCTAATGAGATCTAATCAATGCCATCATGAACGACGACAGTGTTGAGTCAATAAGGTTTTCCTTATGACTTTTACATTCCTTCTTGTTTTGAAAATCACAAACACCTTATCTTTAAGGAAAAATGCTTTCTTAAGGAAAATCGCTTTTATAAGGAAAAATGCTTTCTTAAGGAAAATCGCTTTTATAAGGAAAAATGCTTTCTTAAGGAAAATCGCTTTTATAAGGAAAAATGCTTTCTTAAGGAAAATCGCTTTTATAAGGAAAAATGCTTTCTTAAGGAAAATCGCTTTTATAAGGAAAAATGCTTTCTTAAGGAAAATCGCTTTTATAAGGAAAATTATCCTTATCATATTTTCATCAATATTTTTCTTAAGTATAAGTTTCAGATTCGTTTTCTCGGAGTCATTAAAACTTTGATATAAAAGCATTCTGTTTTAGGGTTCAGATTCTGGACAAGAACTATAAGGAAGTTTCATTCCGAATTCCGGATATGAACTCTAACTAAGTTCTATTCCAGATTCAGGATACGAATTCTAAAGAAGAATTCTCATTACGAATTCTAATGAAGAAATCCCATTCTGAATTCTCCTTACGAATTCCAATGAAGAATTCTCATTACGAATTCTAATGAAGAAATCTCATTCCGAACTCTCATTACGAATTCCAATGAAGAATTCTCATTACGAATTCTAATGAAGAAATCTCATTCTGAAATATCATTACGAATTCTGATGACGAATTCTCATTACGATTTCTGATGACGAATTCCTATTCCGAATTCCTATTCCGAATTCTCATTCTGAATTCACCTATTAAACAGAATCTGATTATCATTGTTTTATACACTCTGAATTTACTCACTCCGAACCATCACTCCGAAGTTTCTATTCCGAACCTTTATGTTAGAGTTTAAAACGATGTCGTACATTCTGTTACACTTACTTTGTTATAAAACGATGTCGTCCATTTTGTTATAAACTAACCGTTTACTAAGTGACACGTGTACAGGTCCCTCCGAACTTTAAGGAAAATGTGACCGTTGGAGAAGGAGCCGACCTTACCTATAAATAGGAGCTCATTTTAAAGAGCTCGAAGCTGTTGAAAAAACAACTGAGTTTTGTGCCTACATGCTGTTGAAGTGATTTCTAGAGAGAGAGTCTCTTATTAACTCTCAAAGCTTCGTGCGACTCCGAATGTTGGTGATTACATTCGAGGGCTTCCGGGGATTGGAAGACAGAGGTGCCGACTACCTTAAAGATCGAGGGATTTCTTGCTGAGAAAGACAGAGGTTGCCAACTACCTTGAAGTTGAGGGCTTGCGGGGATAGCAAGACAGAGACACCGATCTTCGTATCGAGGGCTTACCCTGGTGTGGGTAAGACAGACTTGCTTGAAAGTATAAATCAAGGGACCTTTATCCAAGGTTGTTGGATACCCTTCTCTTTGGGTTAAAAGACTATTATCTTGTTACTAGTAGTTTTACTACTTGTCTTTATTCCGCTGCAATTTGTATCTTAAGGAAAGTATAACTTTCTTATACTTCCTTACTTACTCTGATTAGTTTAGATTCTATACGCTTTAAGGTAGAATCTTATATTGTAACTTTTGTTAAGTTTCAATCTCCGGAATCATATTTCCGGAACCTACTTTTGGAATCCCTTTCCAAGTTCAGTTTGGTGTTAGAGGTGTTGTGAATTTACTTAGTTTAACTTTGTTAAACTTAGCCCTTTCCTTTTCTTAAGGAAACTCTAGTTATTAATAACTAAATTTAAAGGTTCCAAAGGAATTTTTAAAGTATACAATTCACCCACCCTCTTGTATATTGAGCATCTCATATTATATTTCGATCCTACAATTGGTATCAGAGGTTGGAAACCTCTTACTCTATACCATTCTTACATTTGGTATCAGAGCCAAGGTTACTGAAATACTTGTACTCACATACAAGTTTTTCTTGCTCATTTTTCTATTCCGAACTTTGTCATTCCGGATTATCCATTCCGAACTTTTCCCATTCCGAACTTTGTGATTACGATTCTAAGCTACTAACAAGTTTGTGTGCAAAGTTTTTTTAGTATGACAGGAATTAATGTTGGATCAATTGACAATCTGAATCCTACAAGGCCACCAATATTCGATGGTAATGATTATAAGTACTAGAGAGATCGTATGAATACTTTTGTTATCAATACTGGAGTAGACAACTTTGTGATGCTTACTGGTGATTATAAAATTCCTGACAAGGAAGTCAGAACCTTTACTAACCAGGAAAAGCAAGAATATCAACTCAACTATAAGGTACGCAATACTTTATTATGTTCAATGACTAGAAATATATATAGCCAAATTTCTTCTTGTGAAGCAGCTAACTGTATATGGAAGAAGTTAAAGGTTACACATTTTGGGACTTCTAAGGTGATTGAGACTAGAAGAGCTATGCTTAGAGCTGAATATCATGGATTCAATTTTCCTTATGGAGAACCTATCTGTAAAGTTCAACAAAGATTTATGACAATCGTCAACAGTCTACAATCTATGGGAGAAAAAGGTTTAGATGATGAAGCTCTTGTGGACAAGATAATTGATATTATGCCCAATGAGTGGGAATCCAAGAGAACGGCTATAGATGAGAACAGGAAGGTCACTCAAATTACTCTTGATGAATTATTTGGAACTCTTCTACAACATGAGACCAGAATGAAGAGAGATGCTGACAACATCAAGAAGAAGAATGGAAATGGTACTGTTGCTTTTACTACAACTTCAAATCAGATGAAAGCTAAGACTCCTGAGAGAGTAACCAGATCCAAATCGAAGAAAGTCATTTTCCAATCCGAATCTAGTGAAAGTGAAGTTTCAGAAAATGAATTAGCCAATCTTGCTCGAAGGATGAACAAGATAGCTGGACAGAGAAACTTTCAATCCAAGTATAAGAAGAAGGACAGGAAAGAAAAGAAAGAAAGGAAGGAAAGGCATTCAGACAGGAATAGGAAGAAGTATTACAAAGCTAAAGCTAAGAAAGTTTTGAAAGCTAATGACACCTGGAGTGCCAGTGGTGGTGACTCTTCAGATGAATCTTCTGAATATGAGTCTTCAGGACAGAAGAATCTTGGTCTTATAGCCAGATTACCTATTGATAATCATTGTCTTATGGCTAAGGTACGAAATGCTGAATCTTTGACCAATGTATCCTTAAATCCTAATGATAGTAAGTATTATAACTCTTCTGATGAAGAATCATCTTCTGATGAGGAAAATACTTTACCTACTTATGAAGAAGTCTCTAGATTTGCTGAACTTCTTGAGATTGAGAATTCCAAACTCAACAAGAAACTTGATAAGGCAAATTCTAGGAATTCTATTCTTACTAAAGAGATATCAGATCTTTCTAAAGATCTTGATAAGAAAAATGCTGATTTTGAAAGTATTTCAAAAAATCTTGAGGAAGTAAGTTCTGAGAAGAATAAACTTTCTAAAGAATTAGAAAAAGAAATTTCTAAGAAAAATGTTTTCGAGCCTAACTCTAGTTCCAAAACTAATGATTTTGAGGATAAAAACTTGGTTGTAAAACTCAAGTCTGAAATTTTTTCCTTAAAGAAGTGTTTATCAAACTTTACCCATGGTAAAGAAAATTTTGATAAGATGTATTCTCAAATACGACCTTTAAGAAATAAATCCGGATTTGGTTATACCCATGCAAAACCAGTTTTTAGTAACAATTATTTTGTTCCTCAAAGTGCCCCATTTTGTACTAAATGTCAATGTGGTGGTCACTGGGCAAAAAATTGTTCCTTAAACAAAACCCAATCCTTCGGTTTTCATAAAGCTTACTTTTCTAATAAAATATGGATACCTAAAATTTTATTGTCTGGAAATCTCGGATCCAAACAAGTTTGGATTCCGAAAATCTAACTTTGTTCTTAATTTCAGGAAAATAAAGAAAGTTCCAGCAATAATATTTGGTACATGGATAGTGGATGTTCCCGGCACATGACTGGTAACAAAAGCTTTTTTGAAAAGATTATCAAAACGAAAGGAGATATTATTCTTCAGTTTATCAGAACACAAGATCAACTTGCTGACATTTTCACAAAATCCTTGCCTTCTGATAGATTTGAATATATTAAACAGAAGTTAGGAATGATAACCGTAAGGTAATCTTCCTTAATTAACTTTCTGTTGAAAAAATCTCCTTACAGTAATAAACTCCTTTTCATAGGGGGAGTACATTTGATTGTTTATTTAACAAAGTTTTTCAAAATTTGTTATCAAACTTTTCGGAACGAAAATTTCCGGAATGGAACTTCCGGAACTACAATTTTCCAGAAAGGATATTTTCGCACAGAATACTTCTGGAATGGAAGTATTTGTATTGAAAATTTTCGGAATGGAAAACTTTCGTACTGGTATTTTCATAACGGAACTTTCGTACTGAATTTTCCATAACAAGTTTTTCGTATTGACTTTTCGTATTTACTTTTTCGTATTGAGTCTTTCGTAATGACTTTTCGTATTTACTTTTTCGTATTGAGTTTTTCGTATTGACTTTTCGTATTTACTTTTTCGTATTGAGTTTTTCGTAGTCGTCTTTATATTACCCATTACGAATAACTTTCCTAAGCTAATCCGAAAGGTATGACTTCCTTACTGAAGTTTTCGTAATCATATTTTACTTGCTGGAAATTTCTTATAGTTTGTTTTTGGTTTTTGGATTTCTTAATTCTTTACTTTAATAAAACCTCAAAAAGATCGGATTCAAGCTTTCAACCGTTAGATCTGATCTCAGATCGTTCTAAACCGTTAGATCAACCGAGGAAGTTGAACCGTCATCCCATTGCCTATATAAAGGGGACCCTATTTTCTCGTCCCACATCGATTTCAAGCTTTTGCGTGCTGAAGCTCTGACTCTCCGATTTAAGGCCGTTCTGAACCACAGTTTTCTCAGTTCTGAACTTCAGTCTTATCTGTTCCGAATATCTCAGAGGACTTCTAATCCGAATGTCTGCAGAGTTAGCTTCTCAAGAAATGTCTTCAACCAAGCCTATTTCTCAGTGGTTAGTCTACAGAGAGAGGTTAGTTCATCCGAATTTCTTCAGCAACTACGATTCTATTATTTCAAAGAATATCAAGCTGAATGGCTGGGAAGGTGTTGCGGTATCAAAAACCGGCAACCAAGATGAAGTCTACTCTGACTTGCTTGTCGAGTTTTATGAGTCAGTTGCTTTCTTCGAGGAAGATAATAGAGAAAAATTTTCTTTCAAATCGTATGGCAAGACATATAAGCTTTCTTACACCAAGGCTGCATGCTTGGTAGGGCTAAGTTATGAAGGGGAAGCTGAGTTTATTTCCCACGTATTTCCAGACTCTTTGGGTAGTTTCAACAAGGAAAAGGCATTAGAAATTCTCGGATTGGATGATGACAAGGCTCCGAAAATAGCAAGCCTTTCTACAAACTTCCGGATTCTGGAGTTATGGGTGCAAGGGCTTATCGTACCAAGAAAAGGAGATAAGGATAGCCTGAAGAAGAGTGAGATATATATCTTAGATTTCCTGATAAATCTAAGAAAATTCAACTTGATGAAGCATATTCTTCTTAACATTGAAAATTTGAAGAAGGGGAATCTGAGAGCTCAGATCGTGATGTACCCGGCAATATTGTCAAAGCTCATAGTTCGGTGCCTTGAGTCCTTCAAGGTAGCTTGTAGTTCCAAACCAAGGGTGTGCAAGATCATGCTGCTTAGTGATGCCACTCTTAAGAGAATGAATATAGCTTTTGACAAGGAGTCAGGGAAGTTTATTGATCTACCTCCTCAAGTAGAAGTGATTCTGAAAGTGGCTGATCCGGAATCATCCAAGCCAGTAAGGAAGAGGAAGCTGAAAGAAGTGGTAGTCGAAGCTGAGGAACCTAAGTCTAAGGAAGTCCACTCCGCACCTCCTAAGTCTAAGAAGAAGAAAACCTATACTGATGAGGTTGCAGCGAAGTGGAGAGCTGATAAAGAGAAGAGGAAGGAAGGAGATCCGCAGTTCGGATTGGATCCTGCAGAGGCTAAAGCTCTGAAAGAGAAGGATGCTGATGAGCTCGAGAAACAAGCAAAGGAGAAGAAACTGAAGAAGAAAATGTCCGAGGCTGAGGTAGCTCAGGCCTTGTTAAAGTTCAACGAAATGGTTTCAGCAACCATTCCCGTTCCGAGATCTTTCTCTCTGGAATCTCTACCTGAGACTCCAGGAAGAAATCTTGTTACTCCGGAAGAGGCTGTTGCTACTGAGGAAGTAGAGCAAGTGGAAGAAGTTGAAGAATCTGCTGAAGGAAGTGGTGAGACAGGAGATGTGCTCAAACAAGTAGATGAATACAAGGGAACTCCTTCGGAACACCTGTCGCTCCGAACATCTGAAGCTCAATCTTCAAAGCTTGTTACTCCGACTATGGAAGAAGAGAAAGGCGAAGAAGAAGTTTCTTGTCTGAGAGAAGAAGAACATCTTTCACTTGATGCTGCTCAGAAGGAAAATGTAGAAGTTGCTGATGAGGAAGATTATATTGTTCAAGTGTCTGATAGCGAGAAGAAATCCCCGGAACAGGTTTCTATTCCGGAAAAAGATAAGGGGAAACAAATTCTTGCTGATACCCCGAGTTCAGAAAAGAGTATGAGGAAGGAAGCTGGTAGTTCTTCTAAGAGTAAGTTGGAGCTTATTGAGGAAGAAAATTCTCCTAGCAAGATTTCAGATTCGGAGTCATCATCGTTGGTGCACGATTTTTTTGTTCAGTCCTTGAAGAAGTTGGTGGGAACCATTCCAACCTTCTCCAGTATTGACTCTAGATTCCAGATGCTTCAACATGCGCTGAATCAGAAAACCGACTCCGTATCCATGGTAATGGATAAGTGTGTTGAGATTGAAGCTCAGTTCAAAAATTTCTTCGTTGGTTACGAAGCACATAAAAGATATTGCAAGATGATGACAAGCTAGTCTAAGAAAACTGTGGAAGAGATGAGGTTGCTGGATGAGTTTCAGGATAATGTTAAGGATGCATTTGAAACCAAGGACAAGAAGTTTCATAAGCTGACTGCATCATTCGAAGAGAAATTGACAAAGGAAAAGAACATTCGGATTCAGGAAGTGAGAGATCTGAATGGAAAGCTCAACTCCGTTAATCAGAGTTGGAAATTTGAAAGGGATCATCAGATTGATTTTCTAGAAAGAATGAAAGCTCAGGAAGAGAAGATGAAAGCTCAGGAAGAAAAGTTGAAGGCTCAGGAAGAAATCATTGAAGCTCAGTCAGCAAGAATAGTCGTCTTAGAGAAGCAAGCAGAAGAAGATCATAAGGACCTCAAAAAGATCAAGACAATTCTTAAGGGGCTCATGTCGAAGGAGAAAGATCCGAAATGACCAATCCGATCTTTTTGTTGTAATTATTTTGTTGCTGACATTTCAAATCTAATGAGAATTGTGCTTGTTGTTTCGTTTGTTGTCATTACTAATTTTTCAGGTACTTTGTTAAGTTTTTCCATTCCCTCCAATTCTGTTTGAAAATCACAAAGGGGGAGAAGGAAAAGATTCTTAAGAAAAAGAGGAAATCTAATAAGTGCTTATCAAAGGGGGAGAAAGAAAAAATACCCAAGGAAAAAGAACTCTAATAAGAGTTTGTTTAAGGGGGAGTTTTTCTTAAAGAAACATCACTCCGGAAATATGAATACGATCCTTAGAGTTTCAAAGCCTAAGGGGGAGTTAGTCGTATTCATCTATATTCTTAAACCAAGGGAGATAAGCTTTAATGTGTTTCTTTCTTCTTAGAATAGCTTTTTCGTAAGGATGTTTGTGCTTTCCAAAAAGGGGGAGATTGTTGAGTCAATAAGGTTTTCCTTATGACTTTTCCATTCCTTCTTGTTTTGAAAATCACAAACACCTTATCTTTAAGGAAAAATGCTTTCTTAAGGAAAATCGCTTTTATAAGGAAAAATGCTTTCTTAAGGAAAATCGCTTTTATAAGGAAAAATGCTTTCTTAAGGAAAATCGCTTTTATAAGGAAAAATGCTTTCTTAAGGAAAATCGCTTTTATAAGGAAAAATGCTTTCTTAAGGAAAATCGCTTTTATAAGGAAAAATGCTTTCTTAAGGAAAATCGCTTTTATAAGGAAAATTATCCTTATCATATTTTCATCAATATTTTTCTTAAGTATAAGTTTCGGATTCGTTTTCTCGGAGTCATTAAAACTTTGATATAAAAGCATTCTGTTTTAGGGTTCAGATTCTGGACAAGAACTATAAGGAAGTTTCATTCCGAATTCCGGATATGAACTCTAACTAAGTTCTATTCCAGATTCAGGATACGAATTCTAAAGAAGAATTCTCATTACGAATTCTAATGAAGAAATCCCATTCCGAATTCTCATTAAGAATTCCAATGAAGAATTCTCATTACGAATTCTAATGAAGAAATCTCATTCCGAACTCTCATTACGAATTCCAATGAAGAATTCTCATTACGAATTCTAATGAAGAAATCTCATTCCGAAATCTCATTACGAATTCTGATGACGAATTCTCATTACGATTTCTGATGACGAATTCCTATTCTGAATTCCTATTCCGAATTCTCATTCCGAATTCACCTATTAAACAGAATCTGATTATCATTGTTTTATACACTCTGAATTTACTCACTCCGAACCATCACTCCGAAGTTTCTATTCCGAACCTTTATGTTAGAGTTTAAAAAGATGTCGTACATTCTGTTACACTTACTTTGTTATAAAACGATGTCGTCCATTTTGTTATAAACTAACCGTTGTCTAAGTGACACGTGTACAGGTCCCTCCGAACTTTAAGGAAAATATGACCGTTGGAGAAGGAGCCGACCTTACCTATAAATAGGAGCTCATTTGAAAGAGCTCGGAGCTGTTGGAAAAACAACTGAGTTTTGTGCCTACATGCTGTTGAAGTGATTTCTAGAGAGAGAGTCTCTTATTAACTCTCAAAGCTTCGTGCGACTCCGAATGTTGGTGATTACATTCGAGGGCTTCCGGGGATAGGAAGACAGAGGTGCCGACTACCTTAAAGATCGAGGGCTTTCTTGCTGAGAAAGACAGAGGTGCCGACTACCTTAAAGATCGAGGGCTTTCTTGCTGAGAAAGACAGAGGTTGCCAACTACCTTGAAGTTGAGGGCCTGCGGGGATAGCGAGACAGAGACACCGATCTTCGTATCGAGGGCTTACCCTGGTGTGGGTAAGACATACTTGCTTGAAAGTATAAATCAAGGGACCTTTATCCAAGGTTGTTGGATACCCTTCTCTTTGGGTTAAAAGACTATTATCTTGTTACTAGTAGTTTTACTACTTGTCTTTATTCCGCTGCAATTTGTATCTTAAGGAAAGTATAACTTTCTTATACTTCCTTACTTACTCTGATTAGTTTAGATTCTATACGCTTTAAGGTAGAATCTTATATTGTAACTTTTGTTAAGTTTCAATCTCCGGAATCATATTTCCGGAACCTACTTTTGGAATCCCTTTCCAAGTTCAGTTTGGTGTTAGAGGTGTTGTGAATTTACTTAGTTTAACTTTGTTAAACTTAGCCCTTTCCTTTTCTTAAGGAAACTCTAGTTATTCATAACTAACTTTAAAGGTTCCAAAGGAATTTTTAAAGTATACAATTCACCCCCCCTCTTGTATATTGAGCATCTCATATTATATTTCGATCCTACAGACAGAGGTTCATTCCTTGGTTCATTGTCTGATTTTCTTCCCCCTTTTTGACCCCACGTTCTTTGCGTTCTTCATGGGGTTATGAACAACAGATCATTGAGCGTCCATTTTGTAATGCAACGATCCCGAATTAGAGATCTGACATCATGATGACCCAATAGAGGTGTGATGATGATGGTGGCAGATGAATCAATGTGGTTTTATAGAAATCTTCCTTCGGTCATTCTTCACGCGGATAATAAAAATAGGTTTTCGGGGCCGATCGAACACCCAAAACCTACCGATTCAGTGTTACCTTGGCGAGGTGACTCTAGATATTCAATTTCAAGGCAATTAGACAACTGGATTGAATATTGGGGAATCACCCGAGGCGTGTCGGTGAAGAACTGGGTTTCTATAAAATCACAATGAAAACGACATGTAGTTCGGACTACATAGTTTGTGGGCCCCATTGAGTGGCATATAGGGTTTCGAGTGACATAAAGTGATGACACGATGTGTTACAGATGCTACATGGTGTGTGGGTCCTTATGTGGGACTCGGAATGTATCTCATATGATACATGAACACGGGGTGGAGTACATGACATGTACTCTACCACATGATCAGACTAGACCGTTACACGAGTTACCCTGTATACTGGTACACGAGTTGGCATACACAGGTTGAAGCCATGTATGGTCATAGGGATAACATACACGAAGATACCCCCAGATGGTAGTACACACCGTGTTACTCTTATACGCACCGTGTATACCTTTTCTACATGACATGTTCTTCTGAATTGGGCCATTGCACATAGGTAGTACCCGGAGTCAAGAGACACAGCGTGCGACTCTTCTACACACTGTGTAATTTCTTGTACATGGCTTGATCTCCTTGTCCACCGTTCCTTGTACAATTTTCATTTGTGTTAGTGCCCCTTTAATATTCCCCTGAAGGTCAGGTATCATTTTTATCCACATGAGTATGATATTTACATTAGGACTTTCTGGATAGAGTTAGAATCCCTCCGAGAGGCCCGAAGTGAGATCCTATACCCATTCTTGGCTTTACGTAGAGTCAGGTATCAACATGACCAATAATATAGGATGTTGATCCTCTACTTAGCAGGTGATTCTGGATGAGTTGTGATATATTCCATGGCCATGGCAATGATCCTCATATGTGTATCATGATATTTCCCCACTCAGAAGAGAGTTCTCCCAAAATGAGAGCATATGTTCTCTCTTTAGATATATCAGTGCATCTATCTCTCTCGTGACACTTCCCAATGAATGTACTTATCAGAATAACTTCATCAGAGATACTAGAATCATGGAGTGAGTTCTCCCAGATGAGAGCTTTTTGGAATCTTCAAACTTAATCCCTAGCATAGGTATGTGGTCGTTGTGACTCACCTCTAGACTACAGGTATGGGTTTCGAGTATATCTGGATATGTTTCTATTATTATATGTTCTATAGAAATATATTGTGCATAGATGAATTTACCTTTACTTTGTGTATTTATTTGTTGTTTTTGGGGTCCTCTACTGAGTATTCTTATACTCACCCCTATACGGGTTTTTCTCGCACGTGTCATGTCTTGTGGAGATGAGCGAACTTTTGACAGAGTCCAGGGTGGACCAGAACCGAAACAAGCTTTGTAAACTTCCCTACAGGATGATGTGTTCCTATGACTATGAGCAGTAGTCCTAGTACCTATTTCTTTCTTATAGGTTGGACTTTATAGTTTTCATACTTTTCCTTTCAGTGGGATTGTATTTTGGCCCACTTTACTTTCCGCACTTTACTTTCCATTGTACTCTGTTGGTTGGGTTTAGTCATATGCATGCATTTTGTTCCTTAGTGGTTTTTTCATTTTAGAATTTGTGGGATTAGAGATGTGTGTGTGTACAAGTACTTAGGAAATTCTTCCCACATTAGTGATATGCCTACTTGGTGCTAGTCACCAGCCCCTGGCCTATTGGAGGCAGTCTTGGGGAGTTGCAGAATGGGCCCCATTGGGATGGGTTGTGAAAGAGCGGTATCAAAGGTGGTGGTCAGTTCTAACTAAGAATTGAGAGTCAGTGATATTAGTTTGGGCAACAATTTTAAGTGTTTCGGGTTCATATTTCAGGCCAGGGACTCTAGTGTTGGTGCGGGCAGTCGACGTATCCATACACCAGGACTCTGATAACCTGCATTTCAACTCAATACATGAGAAAACTAGTTGCAAGGAATCAATGGAATGGTATATGCATCATATAATAATGAGTTGTGTTTTCCATGTCCTTTTGTGTCAGTTATCTAGATATACTCTTGGACCATGATACATCTTGTTTCCTTATAGGATGCCTCTGCGATGCATAGCCACTAGGATTCAGCAACTCGATCACGAGGATGAACCCCCTTAGTGATGAGGCTTTAATTTAGGGACCAGTTCCCAAAGCATTACCTCCAGGTGGTGCACCTTCTATACCACCACTAGTGGAGTATAACGTGGTACCTACAGTATCGACAAATGAGGAGCGCATGCTAAGTGCTCTCCATGAGTTTCAGAGACAGAAAACCCTGAGGTTTTGAGGTGATCCCGAACCTCAGGTGGTTTAGGATTATCTTGAGGTGGTGACCAGAGTTTTCCATCTAGTGGGGACACCAACAGACTAGATAGTAATCCTAGGAGAAATCCTTCTTCACGGTTCGGTAGGACATTAGTGGAGTTTGACCACACAGACTCACGATGAGGAGAATATTTCATGGACGAAGTTTGAGTGACTCTTCAGGGAGGAGTTCTCTCTGGTTACGCAGAGATAAGTTCATATCTAGAAGATTCTTAATCTCCAACCAGGCAGTTTAATAGTGGATGACTATTCATCAAGTTTCACCAACCTCGCCAGGTACTCGATGAATATGGTCAGGTATCAGTACTTCAAAGTTCAAACCTTTGAGTGAGCTCCGTGATGGTATATTTGAGATAGTGTCATTCCTATATGCATTTAGACTTATGCAGGGGTTCTCGAGTGATATTTGGTTGTTAAGAGCTTCTTGGATGAGTAGAGATAACCAGTGGAATTTAGAAGTAGGCAGAATGGTGCAGAAACCTTGGCAGTAGGGAGATGACATCAAGCATAAGGATCGGGACATGGGAGACGTCACAGGAGGATCCAAGACAGGGGATCTGTGATCCAGGGCTCTCAGGCTGGATCTAGTCAGCCTAGGGATAGGTGATTCTACTCGTACGATTGTAGGGGACATATCGCTAGAGATTTCCCAACTCCTCGAACTGTTGAAAGGGAGGCGATGGATGGACCACTGAGGCAGAGGCAGAGAGTGGAGCAGGAAGACCCGCTAGGTGGCGAATGCGACAGAGGAGAAGGGAGAGCTGCAGGAGGTAAATAATTCTTTGAAATACTTCCACTACCACCCCCAGGAGGTCCAAAATAGGCTCAGAGAGCTGGGGGATAGGGGAAAGGGAAGCTACATGCGTTCGAGGAATATGACCCAGGGACTCGAGGGATGATTTGAGGTATGATCTGTGTCTTTTATACCTTATATACCGTACTTATAAACATAAGTTCCAGTCATTATTTTCTATCCACATGTATTGTATGAAACCTTGATATTTTTGTGGAGCTGTTGAATCAACCCTTACGCTTGGATACACACATGGGAGGAGAATTGATGATCACACATCTTTGCCGAAAATGTGATCTTTCCCTTTTAGGTGAAAGTTTCAGTTGGAACCTCTTGGTGGTAGCATTGAGGCCTTACAAAGACATTCTCGGTATGTATTGGTTATCTTTAGTCCATTCCAAAATTGAATACTTGAGAAAAAGAGTGAGGTGTGTCCACAGAGGTGGAACAAGGTTTTCCTTTTTTGGTGAAAAGGAAACCTAGGAAACACAGAATGGGATCATGCTTAAGAGGGTGCATCTGATCACTCATGAGTTGGCCAGCCTTACCCTTGTAGTAGAATATGTTGTGAGATTCCAGTTCCCAGTAGTAGTGGCAGAGTACGAGGAAATCTTTCCATATGATGTTCTTGGATTACCTCCCTATAAGGAGATCGACTTCCGCATCGAATTACACCCCGAGACAACACTCATATCATCACTAGCATATCAGATGGATCTCGTAGAGCTTTGTGAGTTAAGGGTATAACCAGAGGATCTATAGAGGAAGGGCTTCGTAAGACCCAGTGTTTCACCCTAGGTAGCCCCAATTTTTTTTCCAAGAAGGAAGATGGGAGTTTGATATTGTGTATAGATTACCAGTACCTAAACCAGGTAACAGTGAAGAACAAGTATCCAATGCCAAGGATTGATGACCAATTCGATCAGCTAAGTGGGGCATGATGGTTCTTGATAGTTGAACTTAGACCGGTTTACCACCAGTTATGAGTATGAGATAAGGATATACCAAATACGTATTTCAGATTCTGTAATGATCACTAAGAGTACTTGATGATGCCTTTAGGTATGATAAACACCCCTGTAGTGTTCATGGGACTTATGAACTAGATCTTCTAGCCGTACTTCGACTAGTTCGTAGTGGTCTTCATCAAAGACATCCTTGTGTACTCGACATCAGAGGAGGAGCACACAGGACACTTTAAGATGGTTTTAGACATACTTTGAGATCACCATATTTATGGGAAGCTCTCTAAGTTTCAGTTTTGGATATAGAAGGTGCACTTTGTGGGGCATGTTATCTCAGTAGATGGAGTAGAAATGGAACTGTCCAAGGTCGAGGAAATGTTAGCATGGGAGCCACCCTAGAGTGTGATAGAGGTGTAGACCTTCCTTGGTTTGGTAAGATACTACCATAGATTTATCCCTAATTTCTTCTGGATATCAGTATCTATGATAACCTTGACTTGAAAGGGAAAGCCTTTCGTATGGACAGAGAAGTGCTAGTAGGATTTCTAGTAGTTGAAGTAGAGTTTAATGAGAAAACCAAACTTGAGGTTTACAAAAGAGGGTGTCGAGTACACAGTTTTTTGTGACACATTAGGGACCAATCTTGGATGTGTCCTGATGTAGAGAAAGGTGGTGATTTCTTATGGTTTGCGCCAGCTGAGGCCGCATGAGTAGAACTACATGATCCATGATCTCAAGTTAGCAGTGGTAGTATTTGCGTTGAAGATGTGAAGACACTACTTGATGGGTGATAGGTTTATCATCTACCTTGACCATAATATCATCAAGTACATCTTCTCTCAAAAGGATCTGAATCTGAGGTAGAAGATATGGATAGAGTTCCTCTAGGATTATGACTTTGAGATCATCTATACTTCTAGGAAAGGGAACATAGTAGATGATTATCTTAGTCAGATATTGAGTTCACAGCTACTGAGTGAGCTGTCAGAGCATTTGGCCTTGATACAATTATCCTTTGTGGATAGAGATGATAAAAATTATCTTCAGTCGATGGTTGTCACCCCTCCACTCTTACAAAAAGTTAGGTATGCACAACCAGGGGATGTCAACTGCGATATTGTACATGTTCAGTTATCCACAAGACAAGGTCCTGATGAATATTCTCAAGGTGGGGAAAATGTTGTACTTTTCAGAGGATGCACAGTTGTTCCAATATAATTGTAGGAGTATGTTCTAAGGTATTTTTATACACCCCCCTTGGCGGTACATCTTGGAGTGGAAAAAATGTACTAGGACCTCCGACGTCAGTTCTGGTGGACAGGTATAAAGAAGGCAGTAACAAAGTTCTTTTCTTGATGCCTTGTGCCACTAGGTGAAGGCTGAGCACCAGGTGCCAGTGGGGTTATCTCACCCCTTGGAAGTGCCAGAGTGGAAGTAGTATAGATTATCAAGGGATTTCGTGACGGGCTTACCACAAACGTCCATGGGACACAATTCTGTCTGGGTGATTGTTGACCAACACACAAAGTTGGACCACTTCCTAGATATTAGGGAGCAGAGTTCCATAGAGAGCTTGGGGAACCTCTACATGTAGGAGATAGTTTGGATTCATGGAGTCCCTTCGATGATAGTCTTAGATTGCGATGCTTGTTTCACATCCAGGTTGTGGAAGAGATTATAGGAGGCATTTGGGACCCAGCTACACTTGAGCACAATGTTCCATCCTCGGAAAGATGGTCAGATAGAGATAACCATTAAGGTTTTGGAGGATATGTTGTGGGCCCATATCTTGGAATTTGGTTATAGTTGGGAGGACCACCTACCATTGGTGGAGTTTGCATATAACAACAGCTACCACTCCACCATTGGTATAGAACTGTTTGAGGATTTATATGGGAGACCTTTCTGGTCACTACCTTACTGAACAGATCCCGGAGAGTCAACACTCATTGGTCTAGAGTTGGTGCGAGCTACCACTGAGAGGGTGCATATTATACAAAAGAGGATGAATATTACACAGAGCCAGTAGAATTCATATGATGAAAGATGGAGGAGACCTCTGGAGTTTGAAGAGGGAGACTATGTCTTCCTTTGGGTCTCACCTCAATGAGGGTTGTAGAGATTTGTCCAGGGCGACAAGTTGTCTCTGATGTTCATTGACCCTTTTCAGATACTTCATAGAGTTGATGAGGTGGTGTACCACCTAGATCTACCACCATAGTTGCACTGAGTATATGACATCTTCCACATGTCATAGCTGAGGAGGTACATGCATGACCCATCACATGTCATCGACCAGGGAGTGATAGACATCGAGGGTGAAATGACCTTCATAGAATACCCAGTGGAGATTGAGGATCGACATGAGGGGATCCTTTGTGGGTGAGCGATTCACCTAGTGCATGTCCAGTGGCAACATGAGAATCATCATGAGAGAACGTGGGAGTGAGAGGCTCAGATTTGTGCGTAGTACCCACATCTGTTTGAATAGCCTTTTGTTTTGGATTTTTGAGATGTAAAGACCTAAGGCAGGGAGAATTTAATGTCTTTTATTTTTCATGTATTATTTTTAAATATTTTATGGAATTATTATGAGGCCATGATTTTCTACAGTATGTGATTCCGAGGCCTGGAGTACCTGGAATAAATGTTTGAAATAAATTAAACTTTTATATAGCGGACATGAGAAATTTTCCTAAAAAATTGGAATAACTTTTAAACAGGTTCCCAAATCATAAATTATAGGGAACCTTTGAATTTAGAGAAGCAACTTTACCTTAGGTAAGACCAAACATCGACCGACACAGGTTGACAACAGAAGTTAGTTTTTAGACTTTTTAAAGAAAATAAAATAAATTAATAATTTATTTATTTTAAACGTTACCATAATGTAGTAATGTTTTAATTGGTTTTAAATGATTAGGAGAACATGGTTAGACTCATAACCTTGGAAAATTTCCCTAGAATCCTCTATAACTTTGTAGAGGATCCACCCTGGAGAATTCCCGAAAAACGACGACGAACGACGACGTGTGAATTATTGCGCAGCAAGATCGAATCCATACCAATGACCAATATACATCGTCATCTATGATCAATTTAAGGGTTTTTACTTCAATTATTCTTTACCTATTCTTATATTAAAATTATAAATGTGGATCAACCCACAAATAGGTTGACCCGCGGATCGTTATTCTTATGGGAGGGTCTTCTAGCAATTTTTTTTGGGGAATTAATCCATGTTTAATTTGATTTATATTTTGATTTGATATGTTTGATCCCTATAATAAGAGGATAAATTCCATGAATAATTATGGAAAAGGTTCCTTCCTTGGTTCGTTATTTGATTTTCTTCCCCCTTTTGACTTCGCGTTCTTCACATTCTTTATGGGGTTATGAACAAGAGATCATTTCATGTACATTTTTCAATGAAATGATCCCAAATTAGAGATATGACATCATGATGAACTATTATAGGTGCGGAGACAATGGTGGAGGATGAATCAACATGGTTCAGGAGAAATATTTCTTTGAGTGTTCTTCGTGCGGATAATTGAAACAGGTTTTCAAGACCGATCAAACACTTGAAACCTACAGATTCGATGTTACCATGGCGGGGCAACTCAAGATCTTAAATTTTGAGGTGATCATATATCCATATTGAATATTTTATAATCAACCAAGGTGTGTTGGTGAAGAACTAGGTTTCTGGAAAATCACGACGAACATGGCGTATTGTTCAAACTACACGGAGTGTGGGCCCCGTTGAGTGGCGACTAGGGTTTTGGGAAATAGAAAGGGATGAAATAGTGTGTGATAGATGTCACATGTTACATTGGTCCTTACGTGGGACTCAGAATGTATCTTGGCTGATACACAGACATTTGGTGGAGTACACGACATGTACTCCACCACATGGCCATACCAGATCATTACACGGGTTACCCCGTGTACTGGTACACGGGTTGGAAGACACGGGTTGAATCCATGTATGGGCACATGAAAAGAGTACACATAGAGACCCCAAGATGGTTGTACATAGTGTGTTACTATTCTAAATTCCATTTATACCTTTTCTACATGAACTGTTCTTCTGACTCGGGCCATTGCACACGGGCAGTACCCAGAGTCAAGAGACACGACGTGTGACTCTTCTACACTCTGTGTACTTTCTTGTACATGGCTTGAACTCCTTGTCCACCATTCCTTGGACAAGTTTTGTTTGGGTCAGTACCCCTTTTTCGTTCCCCTGAAGGTCATGTAACATTTCCATCCATAGGAGTATGATCCCTTTAGCATGACTTTCTGGATAGAGTTAGAATCCCTCCGAGAGGCCCAGAGCGAGATCCTATACCCATTTTTATCCCTAGGTAGAGTCAGGTATCGATGTGAACAATCCTACAAGACACCTATACTCTACTTAGAAGATTAATTTGGATGAGTCTTGGTATATGCCAAGGCCCTGACAGTGATCCTTATCCATGTATCGTGATCTTTCCCCACTCAGGAGTGAGTTCTCCTAAAATGAGTGAATATGTTTTCTCTTCAGATCTATCAGTGCATATATCTCTCTCATGACACTTCTTGATGAATGTACTTCTCAAATGAATTTCATCAGAGCTACCAGACTTGTGGAGTGAGTTCTATCAGATGAGTTCTTAGTGAAATCTTCGAACTAAATCCCTTGTGTGGGTATGCGGTTGTTGTGACTTACCTCTAGACTACATGTCTGAGTTTCAAGTATATCTAGACATGTTTCTATTGTTATATGTTCTGTAGACATATATTGTGTAGATATGACTATACCTTTACTTTTTTTATTTCTTTATGGTTTTCAGGGTCCTCTACTGAGTATTGTTATACTCACCCCTACACAGGCTTTTCCTGCATGTATCGCATCTTATGCAGTCAAGCGTCCTTTTGATGGAGTCTAGGGGGGGCCAGGACCGGACCGAGATTTCTGAGCTTCCCTATAGGCCGAGGTATTCCTATGGATATGATCAGTAGTCCCAATACCTATTTCTTGCTTATAGGATAGACTTTGTAGTTTTAATACTTTTTCTTTTAGTGAGCTTTTATTTTGGTCCAGTTTACTTTCCGCACTTTACTTTCCGTTGTACTCTGTTGGTTGGGTTTAGTTGTATGCATGCATTTTTTTCCTTAGTGGTTTTTACATTTCATCATTTGTGGTCTTGGTGATGTGTGCGTGTGTAAAAGTAATTAGAAAATGCCTCCCATGTTAGTGATATGCCTACTCGGTGCTAGTCACCAGCCCCTGGCCTATTGGAGGTGGGCTTGGGGAGTCGCGACTCGGGCCCCATTAGGAAAGGTCGTGACAGTATGATTGGTGTTACTCACTTCACATCATTATCGAAACTCGCTTCCATATTTTTGATTATATGGTCCTTTTCTTATTCCCTTTTCCTTGTAAGTTATTGATACCTATCATCCTTGTTACCCTTCATATTCGGGCATTGACTTAGAAAATGCCTACATTTTCCACACTTAAGACATTAGACCATTAGTGGTGCTTTTAGATGCATGATTTCCACTCCCATCATGATAATAGATCTCTTCATATCCCTATGTAGTTTGATGCTCGATGAACCCTATTACACAAGTAAAGAATTTTACAGTCCCCTTGAGGTAATTTCCTTGGCACTACTTCCCACATTTTTTATGCAAAGGAAATTCAGTATTCTTTCCTTAATCATCTTTATTGCCTAAATTTTCATGAGCCTCCATTCTTCTGTTCTATGGTGCACTTAGGTTTTCAACTATATTTACATTGTTAATAATGATTTGTGATATTTGGTTGGGAATAATCACTAGATTATTAGTCCATCACACATTCTAAGTGATTTATTATTAAGGTAATTATTTCATTGTCCCCCACACCCAAGGTTGACTCAGTACCTTCTGGTTCCAGCCATCGCTAAAACAAAAAGGGTTAACATGATTGGAAAACATTTTATAGGTTCCAGGCGCTGATAAAACATCAGGTGGGACATACCCAAATTTTAATTTTTTCATGATTGATGATTAATCCAAGATATACACTATGATAAGTTACATGATTAATGAAATTGAATCAAATAATATAGATAATGTATAAACACCAGAAACAAAGTGTAGGATCATCACATATTATTTATAATTAATTTAATTAATTAAAAATTACCTTATGAGAAATTCTTTCTTTGTTGATGGATCTAAAAACCTCATAGCATCATTTCATTATAGGAATCAAGAGTATATTCCATCTAGCATTGATCCACATGTGTTCCACGAAACTCTGAACATTGTCATAGGAATCTCTAGGTGTTATCACGACAAATCCTAACGCTTGAATCACTCGCCTTTGATCACCTCAAGAATTGTTTCTAAAGGATTATCATTGACCTATCTATAGACTTGAGAGAGGAAGGTGGAGGAAGATCACTCCCCATTATTGAGAGTGTCACGACCCACCCTTGGGGCCCGTGCCGTGACTACCCCAAGCCCGCCTCCCATAGGCCAGGGGCTGGCGAATAGCACCAAGACGTAATTCCTGATAAAAAGGGAAGGCATTTCCTTTATAAAGTAAACAAACACACAGTGTAAGAAAGCAGAAGTAAACACTAAGTAAAACAGGGTACAATAGTAAGTACGAAAAAGTAAGTGGGCCAGAATACAAACTCAAACTGAAAGTAAAGTACAACTGAAAAAGTGAGTACAAAAACTGAAAAGTAAAGCCGCAACGTCGAGCCGTCCACTGGAAGTCCCACCTGAAGGGTGGGTACATATAGCCTCCACAGCTCCTCGGGTCCAGCCGTCCGCTCCGAGTACATCCCGCCCAGTGGTCCACCTCCAGGTACCGACCTGCTCCGTAAGCCTCAACCATGATCAGCGCTGTCCATCGTCTGCATCCAACACAACGTAGTGCGGGCATAGCCTGTGCAGGGGTGAGTATACGCTACTTATTAGGGACCCCGAGACCCCCGAAGGTCTCCCAGAATCCACAAAGGATAATCCACAAAGGAAAGATACAATCACGAAGTAACATCCGACACTACTTAGGTATATGCCCATACATATACCTAAGTCATCAATTCTCATTCGGCTCCAACATCCGAGCCCAAGTACAACCCAGTCCACATAGGAAAGCAAGTCAATGTTATCGAAGATAAGGATTGAAAGTCAAGACTCAGCTCACACATGAATACTTCTTCGTAAGACGATATAGATGATCAGATGTAGCCACTGATTCATCTAAACCGTCGGAACCACACAAGATCGATAGGTACTAACCCCCGCGATGACCCACACATGATCGATTGGTACTAACCCCCGCGATGACCCACACAAGATCGATAGGTACTAACCCCCGCAATGACCCACACAGGATCGATAGGTACTAACCCCCGCAAAGACCCACACAGGATCGGTATGCGCTGGCCCACACAGGACCACTGAGCGCTGACCCACACAGGATCTGATTCACACAGGATCGGTAGGCACTGATCCACACAGGATCATTGAGTGCTGTAGTCATCGCTGTCGAACCCACTGAGGATTCCCATGCAGTCTTCATTGTTGTTGCAGTCGCAACCAGCTCTAGGGTTCCCACACACAGCAAGCTCGTTTCGGGAGGATCCGCCCCATGAGCTGAGGGGCTGATACATCAACTGACACGAATTCCGGAGTTGATGTTCCGTATCATCAAAAGGAACTCAACGTGACAGACGGCGCGTCAATCGGATGCCCGGTGTGAGAGTTATTGGCTTTTTTGTTCCGGGGGCCCGGTTGGTTTTTAAGTCAAAACCAACCCGGCCGTACTCCAACTGTGTCCAAACCTCGAGCGGAGTAAGCCAAAAGGTCCGTCTCACTAAGAGAAGTCCAACTAAGTCGACGGCACATCAATCAGACGTCCGGAGCTCAAGTTATAAGCGTTTCCGCTCCGAGGGCCCGGTTGGTTTCCTGTTCGAACCAACCCGGCCATACCCTAAGTTCTTCGAAACCTTGAGTGTAATATACCAAAATAGCCGTCTCGATCCCAGGATCACATCTCAACTGACGGTGCGTATTTATGAGGTCCGTAGCCCAAGTTATGGGCAATAGATCGAAAGAAGTCCGTGGATAGGGGTTTCAAGCCCGGTTTGACCCGGCCCGATACCCCCTGGGTCGGCCCGAATCGGGTCGACCCGACCCGGGTCCGGGTCCGGCCCATTAGGGCATGACCCGGCCCGATGGGTGCGGCCCGGCCCAGCCGGAGCGGCCCTGCCCGGCCTGAGCGCGACCCGGCCCGACCTGGGCGCGGCCCGGCCCGGCCCAGCCGGAGCGGCCCTGCCCGGCCTGGGCGCGACCCGGCCCGACCTGGGCGCGGCCCGGCCCGGCCTGGCGCGCTCGGCCTGGCCAGCGTGGCCAGGTGGCTCGGCCAAAATGGCCAAGCAGAAGGGGGGGATGCCCCCTGTTGGTGTAACCGCGGCCCCCATGTAGGGGGATGCTCCTTCGGCCAGCCGGGGGTTACGACCCCGGCCTTATCGATGACCGGCCGACCCGATCCGGTCGGCCGGTTTCTGCTACCGCGGGACCGCCGCGGTCCCGCCCTCGTGCTCCGGCGGCCGGAAGTCGGCCGCCGCTCCCTGCTCCGCCGTGGCCAAAAGTCGTGGCCTTGGTCCGACCGGCGCGGCGCGACGGCGCCGCGCCCCTCCGCCGCGGCCCCGCTCCGGCCGCGGCCTCTTCGAGGTTCTCCGGCGCGGCGCGACGGTGCTGCGCTTCTCCGCCCATTCTTTATTATTTCCGCGCAGTGCAACGACACCGCGCTGCCTTGATCGTGCCGCAACAATTCAAGAATCAAGGGGGGAGGAGAGTCGGCCGTGTTCGTGCGGTCCGACCTCCTCCCGTTATTGCCTTAACAGCCGGTCTAATTTGAAAACGAAGAACGGTGACAGAAGTATTTACGAACAAAAACAATTAATCCCCTACCTCGATGAAATCGTTGAATGAAGGTTTATCGTGGAATTGAACGTCGTAGAAGAAGGCATAACGGAAGGAGAGGGTCATTGGCGTCGCGGTACACAGCGTCGCGTCGTCGATCTCCGAGGAAGGCATCTCTCACCGTCGTCCGTCGTCGGAGGTCGGCGTTCTTTGTCAGCGACGGTGCGTTCTTCGCGTTCCTCAAGGAGGAAGAATGTTCTTCGGAACTTAGAGCTTTCCTCTCCAAATCCTCTCGCACAACGAACTAACCTCTCACGAAAAGACTTAGTCTTATTTAATTAACACACAAGCCAAAATTCATTTGAAATTCAAAATAAATCCAAGAATTAAATATATTGAAACCTACTCAATTAATTAATTAAGAGTTGACTTCAATTAAATGGTGTGCGGGTGGGTTACATAATTAATAGGGGTTGAGGAAGTGGAAAGGGTGGGGATCGTGTGGGCCCCACCCCACTAATATCCTACCTAGTGGAGTAGTTAGGATGTGGGTCCCACTTCAACCACTTAGCTTAGGTTAACACTTCTTAGAATAAAAATAAAATATGTTGCACATTATTTTATTTTATTCTTTAGTTAACCCAATTAATTAAAACTCCACCCGAGCAAATGCAACTTCGGAAAAGATGTTCTTAAGCAATTACCGGCGCTGCGATTCCATCGGTGCCCTCAGATTTTGATTCCGAGCACCGGTTCAAAAGTTAGGAAATCCCGCTCGTTCGTTCACTGAATATACCCGAGCTAAACTTCGGAAAATTATTCCGGGCTCACCGGGCCTCGGAATCAGGTGTCGTCAGAAACTACGTTCTTGTAATATTCCAAAGAAAATTAAGAAAAAAATTCCCTTGAATTTTACGGGTCTTTACAGAGAGCTTTCTCGGATAGGGAGCTCTCTAGGGATTGAGAAGATTCTCTCTAGGTTTTATTGTTCACAAAAAAAATTGAATTATATATTTTAAGAAAATAATATAATTGGGTTTTATACCAATAGGGTTAGAAAATAATTATTTCAGATGTGCCCTTTATCATTTCCATAATTCATATGGAACCCAATGTCTATAATAATAAAAATTTTATTATTATTTATCAACATGCACTAAACTCATGAATTAAATAAAATATTATTTATTCAAATAATATTCAATATATATTATTTCTCACCAGAACATTAAACTCGGTCCTCCATTCCTCCATAATATTTATCTAGCCTTAACTATTTATTTAATAAATAAAAATCACTGCATTATTTGAAAATAAGTAAATTAATATTATATTCCCTAAATAAAAAATAAATATTTATTAAATATTCTACTCATATAATATTCTCTCGAATAACTGGTTACTAAATACATGTGATCAAGAAAACATGGATAATTATTAAACTATGCGTGGGAATTAAAACAAATTAAAGATATTTTTTCATGATAAAATGAGTTATTTTATAAAAATAATGGTGGATTAAAAAAAATTAATTAGTGTACTTGAAAATGGGTAAGAAATCAGGAAGTTCCATTTAATTGAGATTTCTTATGAGAAGGAATTGAAAAGGGAACCCTATAAAACATGTATTTCCCCATCAAAGAAAGAAGAATTGAGCTAAGTATATATTTTTGGAACATAAAAAAATAAATTAGGAGGATTACATAAGAATAAATAATAATTAAATTGGGGTAAAGAGAGAGAAAGGATAACCCAAAGGAAAAATGGTGGTTTAGAGAGAATCCCTTATGTTATGTCTGAAAGTAATATGGAATTGTACTTAAATGTCTTGGATAATGAAATTATATTAATTAATAATATAATTCAGAACCTATTTAACATGTATTTTATTTATTATAATTTTATTAAGTTCATTTATGGCCTTTTTGATGAGTTATAAGATTCAATTTCATCATTCAGGTGTGTTCGTTTCCTTGGTTTTCATGATTGGTTCACTTATTTACACGTATGGAAGATCATGTAAAATGAGAATAATTATCCAGAATTGAAATTATATATTATTAATGAACCTAAAAATTTTTAAATGGTATTATATATATATTTTTCTAGTTATGAGGATGATTCATTAGATAAAATGTTAATGACAATCATTTAGATTAAATTGGTGGTTTTTCGATCATCACGAACTCGTTTTGTTTTATTATTTAATATTATGTATATATGTTAGTTACAGAACATAAAAAGGGTTATAACATAAATTTTAAAATTTATTTCTACCATTATTATGGTTTTATTACCATCCTTGAAGGCGATAATTGAAAATGAAAATTTTTCATCCTTAAAGGTGATAAATCAACACCTCACAGATGATGTTTTTATTTTTAGAAAAAAAGGAGTGAAGAAGTTCTTTGATGATGAATTATTCCATAAAAATAATAACATTAAAGAATATATAAGATAATGGAGTTATCATTCTACTTGGATTTTGTGTGGTGAGGATAAATAATAAAAGAAAAGAAATTGAACAGAAATTAAAAGAAAAAGAAAGAGGTTTTTACCTCATGAATTCTTCATCTTGAGAACCTCCTTAGGAGAATTGGGTTTGGTATTTTTGTTGAGAAAAAAGGATACTAGAAATGGGGGAGATACTTGTGAGAGTATTGGGTATAATTTTAAAATATTCAAGGCTTTGGAGGTGTGAATATAAGGGGTAGTGAGGGGTGGTATTTATAGTGAGAGAAGAGAAGTGTTTTTGATTATTTTATTCATTTGTTTATTATTTTGGCTCAAGAATATAAATAGTGTTTAGTATTATGATTAAGTATAGTAAATATTTCATGTGAGTTATAAATAATGGTTCTTACATCATCCACACATCACCCATGACTCAATAATTTATGTATTTAGCTTATACTATAAATTACCGTATTTCATTATTCACAAAAAATTCAACTATTTTAGAAAAATCCAATAAATTCACCCTAACCATTTTTCTACGTGTAGAATTTAAAAATAGTATTCATTTTATGAAAATAATTTTATAAATATGATAAATTTAATTTTTAATTACATTCATCATTTATTTGGAAAATATCGATTTTAAAATTATAAATGATTTTATAACTCTTTGAAAAATTAATTAAAGTCTCATAGAATTTTCCTATAAGAATAAGAAAAACAAATATTAATTTATGAATCTATTTTTTAAAAATAAAATTTCTTTTAAATCATTATATTAATTATAAAATTGTAAATAAACAATTATATTTAACAAAAATATCAGTACTTAATTTATCATTTTTAAAACATTTATTTACTTATTCCATGAAATAAACATTTCATATTTTCATTTATAAGTTGAATAAATTTTATTTATACTTTCATAGGTGTGGTTAATATTATATTTTTTGGTTTACTATTTCTAATGGTCGCATAACTATTCTAAAGGTCATGTTACTATTCCATCGGTATATGTTCCTTAATTTATATAAATACCTATTATTTCATTCATTATTCATTTATAATGTTTGTATTGTATTATCTATGTAATTTTATGTGATTTATAATATATAACATAATTATAATAATATAATTTCCATTGATAAAAAATTGGGTCGTTACATTATTCCTCCCTTATGAAATTTCACTTTTGAAATTTCATTTTATATTCTAAGTTGAAAACAGGTGGGGGTACTTCTCCTATTTCATGACATTAATTAAAAAAAGGAAAATAAAATTAGTGGTCTTAAATACTTATCTAACACACATATAAAAATGAAACATTGAACAAAAAAGTATAAACTTTTAAATGGAAAGTATATCCTATATTGTGATTCCATAAGTTTCAATCTAAGTTATCCATAGTGATAGAATTATACCTAGGGTTCTTACTAAATTTTTCTAGTGCTAATCTCAAAAAATAACTATAACTTACTCTGATACCAACTATAACAATCCTATCCTTTTACACATATTAATATAATATTTTAATCATAATTAACCATCAATTACAACCAAGGATCATAAATTTTAGTGTCTTTGGAAGATTAGGTACATAATTAAACAACATAAAATCGAAATAAAAAAATATTTTATTTAATATTAATAATGAGCTCCTAAATTCCTTTGAGACCTTAAATTTTCATAGGATAACCTGGGGAAATATATGAACAAAGGGATGAGCTAAAAATCCTTTTAAGGTAATAATAATATGAATAAAGCATAACACATGGGTTAAAAGGCATAACATGGTGACATGAAAAGGCATAGAATATGAATAAACATAAGGAAGCATAACATGTAGATCATAATATAATATAATCATGGAATCATAGGAATGTGGAAACAACATAAAACATGACATAATCATGAGTCAAGGCTAACTACCAAGACCGTTTCACATGTAGGAGCATGAGTCAAGTCTTACAGCCAAGACCATTGCACATGGAAGACCAAGTCTCATAAAGGAATCAAGTTTACTCCCTATCCCAACATGACGTATCATGAGACTACACATTAACCAATGAATTTGAGATCTATCTAGGAACAAACATCATAACATGTTCATGCATATGTGTTCCACATAAATAATCAAACAAAAAAATAATGGTTACCTATAGAAATAAATGAGTATCATAATCATGTCATAAGGCATAAACAATGGGAGTATCATAATGATATCCATGAAAGAATTGATTTAAAACATAAAAATACATTCATAATGTAAAATTGGCACATATAATGATAAATTATGTTCAACTTAAGTGAAAACATGTAAAAAGAGTGTTTAAGAAACCTTATAAATGAGTCTCTTTAGTGCGGTTTAAGGGAAACTTTTAGCGATTCTTTAAAATAGAAATAGAGTAATTATTTATATAAAAATAGAAATGAACCGATATAGTTTTTCCTGATAAAATGAGTGATTTTATAAAAATAATGGTGGATTAAAATAGATTATTAAGTGTACTTTAAAATGGGTAAGAAATCAGGAAGTTCCCTTTAATCGAGCTTGTTTAACAGAAGGAATTGAAAAGGGAACCTTATAAAACATGTATTTCCCATTAATAAAAAGAAGAAATAAGATAGGTAAGTATTTTTGGAACATGAAAAAACAAATTATGAGGACTAAATAAGAATAAATAATAATTATATTGGGGTATATAGAGAGAAAGTGTAACTCGAAGGAAATATTGGGGTTTAAAGAGGATCCCTTTCCTTATGCTCGGAAGTGTTCTTCACTTGTACTTAATATCAAAGATAATGAAATTAGATTCATTAATAATTCAAATTAAAACATATTAAACATGTATATTATTTATTATAGTTTTATTAAGTTCATTTATATCCTTTTTATGAGTTATAAGTTTCAATTTTATCATTCAAGAGTGTTCATTTCTTTGGTTTTCATGATTGGTTCACTTATATATGTGTGTGAAAGATCATGTAAAATGAGAATAACTATCCAGAATTAAAATTATATGTTATTAATGAACTTAAATAAGTTTAAATGGTCTTATATATTATTATTTTTCCATGTATGAGGATAATTTATTAGATAAAATGTTAATGATAATCTGTTAGATTAAATTGGTGGTTTTTCGATCATCACAAACTAGTTTTTATTATTATTTAATATTATGTATATATGTTAGTTCCAGAGCATAAAAAGGGTAATAAAATAAATTTTAAAATATTTTTAGACCATTTAATTGGTTTTATTAAAATCTCTGAATGGGGTAATGAAAAATGAAAATTGGTTGTCCTTAAAGGTGATAAATCAACACCTCACGAACAATGTTTTCATTTTTAGAAAAAAGGAGAGGAGAGGTTTGATGATGGATTATTCCATTAAAATAATAAAAATATAGTATATAAAATATAATGGAGTTATCATACCACTTTGATAAGGGTATTTGAGGAGAGAATAAGAAAATAAAAGAAATTGAAAAGAAATTAAAAGAAAAAGAAAGAGGTTTTTGCCTCTTGAATTCTTCTCCTTGAGAACCTCCTTAGGGGAATTGAATTTGGTATTTTTGTTGATACCAAAGGATCCTAGATATAGGGAAGAGACTTGGGAGAGTATTGGGAAGAATTTTTACAACCTTAAATTCTTTTTAGGTGTGAGGAGAAGGGGTGGTGCGGGGTGGTATTTATAGTGGGAGGAGAGGAGTGTTTTTGATTATTTTATTCATTTATTTATTATTTTGGCTCAAGACTATGAATTGTATTGATTCCTAGGACTAAGTAAAATAACCAGTAAATGTGATTTATAAATAATGGTTCTTACATCATCCATACATCATCCATGACTCAATAATTCATGTCTTTAGCTTATACTGTAAATTACTGTATTTTACTATTCACCAAAAATTCAACTATTTTAGAAAAATCCCAAAAATTAACCCTAACCATTTTTCGATGTATAAAATTCAAAAATGGGATCCATTTTTTAAAAATAATTTTATAAATATGATAAATTTATTTTTTAATTAAAATCATCATTTATTTAGAAAATACCGATTTTAAAATTATAATTGATTTTATAACACTTTGAAAAATTAATTAAGTTCTCATAAAATTATCCTATAATAATAAGTCAAAAAAATATTAATTTATGAATCTATTTTGTGAAAATAAATTTTCTTTTCAATCATTATATCAATTATAAAATTTTAAATAAACATTTAGATTTTACAAAAATATCAATACTTAATTTATCATTTTTAAAACATTTATTTACTTATTCCATGAAATAAATATATCATATTTTCATTTATAAGGTGCCTAAATTTTATTTATACTTTTATAGGTATGGTTACTTTTCTATTGGATGGTTTACTATTCCTAATAGTCACATTACTATTCTAAAGGTCATGTTACTATTCCATCAGTATAAGTTTTTTAATTTCTATAAATACCTATTATTTCATTCATTATTCATTTATAATGCTTGTATTGTTTTCTCTATGTTATTTTATGTGATTTATACTATATAACATAATTATAAAAAGGAAATTTCCTTTGGTAAAAATCTAAGTTTTTACAGGAATAATATTTATTCAACTTGTTAAATAATAAATAATAATATATTATTTAACTGAGATTCTGGATATACTTAGTATGTGACCCTATAGGCCTCTTTCTTAGTGGAATTAGGTTAAGAATCCTAAAGTCCAAGGTTATCATATAGAAACATGTCGAGGCACCAATAGATAAATAATTAAATTCCATAATGACATAATACATCATACAGACCCTTATTGTGTAATATAATCCCTTTATCAAGACATCTCTAACCAAACAGGTTGCATGTAGGTGTCATCAACCTATGTGATCAATATATCTTTCCTTGAATTTATGGAGATCGAACATTCCTATAGAACATCATGTCCATGAATTTATTTAGGTTATATTATTTCTATAAAAAGTCATGATATATAAACTTTCATTAAATAACAAAATGGGCAAATATTTTCTTGCATTATTCATTAATAGAATATTACTCGTGACACACCCAATGTATCATACCTCACTACGAGAATATGAATCATGGTTATCATCAATGCATAAAAGTAGAAAATTTATAATACTCATTAATAATAATCTTAAATTCTAAGGATTAATACACACATCTAGAGATAGGAACACCAAATTACACATATAAATGTTGATTTCCTACTGGAGGGCCTCGTTCTCATAATAACCTATATTGGATATTACCATGGGTGTACACCGTGAGAATGTGCCTCAAAATCCTATGATTCTCCACCTCTGATAGCCTATATTATTTTTCCATATAATTATTTCATCTATCTATAAAACATATATTTAATAATATTATCATGGAACTTATGGGTTCTCATTATACCGGGGAACTGCTATGACCTTTCAGTGCGAAAACTACTCTTAGGAAATTATCACATACTATGTTACACATAGTAATAATCATGATTTGATAAATATTTTATTAATATTAAAAATAGTGAATACAATTTATTATAAAGTATATAAAAATTGGTTCTAGAGAACCAACTCCAATAGTCTCCCACTTGCAAAAGATCCAATTACTAAAAACCTTTAGTCTTCTATCTCTCATATGATACTTATGCTTCTATTAAGATAAGAATTTAGTCAAAGTGTTCTCCATGTTTTTTTCCATGGGAAATTTTCTTACTGAAACTTCAACCCTTAGATAAAAATCCCTCAATAGGTGATACTTCCAGGGAACATGTTTTTTTCATTGGTGCGACCTTAGCTCTTTTGAAGGAGCCACTACTACAGTATTATCACAATACACTATGATAGGGTATTTACTGCTAGGAATCACATCAAGATATTGGAAATATATTTATATCCAAAGGGAATCCTTGGCTGCATCATAAGTCACTATATACTCAGAAACTATTATAGAATCAATGAAAATTGGCTACTTGTAGTTGGGGCTTGGCTTAGTGGCAAGCACCCCTTAATTATACATGAAAAATGGGGGTTCAAAACCCATTTGGAATAGGTATTGTAGCAGTATTGTAGAGTACAATAGCAGCGACGACACTGCAACAACAGTGGCACTGTAGCAACGGCGGGCACTATAGCAGCGACAGGTCACTGTAGTGGCGGCAGAGTACTGTAGCAGCGGTGGGTACTGTAGCAGTACTATTCATAGAATGAGATTTGGGCAAAAAAATGGGCCTACGGGCCATGTAATGAGCTAAATGCCCACTAGGACTTTGGGATATGTAATGAGTCTCCCTCTACCCAGTTAAAGAGGTCTTTTCTTTGATTTAATAATAAATGAGGCTTTGGCCCCAACCTTTAAAAAATGAAAATTGGATACTTTGAACTCTTTTAGATAAAAAATCTTCCATTGAGATAGAAAAATATACCAATTGCAACTTTAGATCATTTTAATCTATTTGAAAACCAACATTAGTATAAACCCTGATGACTAGTTCCTTTTCTCCACCATTCCTTAAAAGATAAATTTTTATTAAACAGGGAAAAGTACCACCAGACAAACATCCAAAAAGATAAAAAGTCCAAAAGATCCAAGAAAATCTACGGGGGCTTAATGTAGTGAAGACCAAGCTCATCGCCTCTAATCAAATTCACCCCTTCAGGTTATCCCTAATAGAAGTATAATGCTATTCTCCTAGACTAGCTTGATATATTCCTACCATGCTCAATGAACATGAAACATCAAGTCTAGTACATATCATGACATAAATGATTGATCATATCACTGAAGCATATGGGATATTACTTATTCTATCTTTCTCATGTTGTTTCTGAGGACACATTATCTTAAAAAGATGTACACCATGTGACACTGTAACCAATCCCCTATTGGACTGTTCCATAGTTAATCACTTTAGTATATGGTCAATGTATGTACTTTGAATTAGTCCAAGTAGCTTCTTAGATCCATCATGAATGATCTTGATCTCTAGAATATAGACTAATCCACCTAATTCCTTCATAGAGAAACACTTGTTTAACCAGTATTTACCAGACTGTAAGACTTGTATTCTCACGAACCAAGATGAGACGCCATCTGACTCAGTGCCCGACCCGGTCTGCAGTATGGCCTGAAGGGCATTCCCGATCCCCATGGGTTGGAAACTAGTGTCGAGCATCCAAAAATACTAGTGGGAATGATTTAGGGCCAAGAAAATACCCAGATAAAATAAATGAAACTGAAAACGCAGATAGCCAACATCTGAATCTCAAACAATAATATAAATAAATTCAATTACAAGATACAACTCAGCATTCTGAAATATAAAATATAGAACTGAAACTAAAGTGAAAAAACTGAACCTCCACCACATGATCTCTATGTGACCTCTTGGTCACATCCAACCACAAGACCAACCATGCTCTAACATCGAGCATCTATTAGGAATCCTAAAAAAAATCTGAACATGCAAAACAACTTGGGTCTACCAAAACTGAGTGGTATAGGTAGGGTGTGAGCTAACATATCATTAGGAAACCACCAAAGGATCCATTCCATTCCTTTCCAAAGAACATTCCATTAATAATAGTTTTAAATACATTTATAAAAATATATTTTTATACACACTTTTCATTTTAAAATAAACAAACATGATCCATTTCCCTCATAATTTAAAATAAGGCACAAGAAGGAAAAAGGGGAGCTTTGAATTCTCTTTCAAATCATCTAGTTAGAAATCCTTTTTAAACCAACGACGCATTCATAGTTTCCAAATAAATACCAAAAATAGGTATAGAGATTAAGATTCCACACTACAAGTAAAAAAGGTATAGTAGTACTTGTAACGAGAGAACATGGGTAAACCTAGGAACTCAGAGGAGAACAAGAACATACTATATATGTGACTCATATTGAAGGCATTCCCTACTCGATGACATCATAATGCCATAACGCCCGACTTTTTCCCTATCTGGCTTAGTCGAGGGGCTCGATCTCATATCAATAAACACAATTATCCACCTTCTATGGGCCACTAGCTAGTACAATAACCTAGACTAGTGCAACAAACGTTCTCATAATTCCTCTTTGCTGTACTAGGTTCCCATGTTATGTTTCACAAGGGGGTGTTCCATACAATTCAAACAACAACTCACATACATGTTACATACACATCACCCAACTAGCACCACCTCGAACACCTCAAGTGTGGTCCCTTACCATCAAACATTCATTATACAAGGGAGGTCCCACACTGAGGACACTACCATCTCATGGATCACTAACTAGGAAAGTGACCTAACCCAAGAAGGGTTTTCAAAATAGTTATTTCAAAATGCCAAACGAGCCTTTAGTTCTACCCATCCAGGGTACATTTACTAAAAAGAAACACCTCAAAATCCATTTCCAACAATATAAAATCCCATTTTCACTATGCCTTTTCCAAACGGCCTTTAAGTTTCAAACACACACCCAAACACGTCACAATTTCCAAAGGATCCTTTTTTTTCAATCCACTATCTCAAAAATAAGTTGAAAACATGCACAATGCACTCAAAGGTGCCAAATGTTCTTTTAACCACTTCAAGAAATGATTTCCTTTTATCAAATACAAAAAAATTCATAACATCCCACAAAATTTTGAAACCACCATAATTCATTTTGGAATCCATGGAACCATTTATCAAAAAGAGGGAGGGAGAAAAGGTAAGAGTTATTTAAAAAAAACCAAGGTTTGAGAAAAGAACCACTCCCAATGTCATCATCATTTAAAGGTCAATCCATGTGTACACCCCATGAACCCATGGATGTTCCCAAATCCAATGGCATTGCACAAGTAGTCTTTCCTAACCATATTTGGAGAAAATACACACACCTTCCACTAACACAATAAACCATTTCATAAAAAACACCAAGTTTTGTAAAGCCAACCCAACACAAGACAAACAAGTTCTATAAAATGTTTCTATAGGAAAATACAATACAAAATATCAAACATAACCATTTGAAAGAAATTTACATTTGTTCAAACCCAATTGGCTAGGCATACACATGGGCATAGATATAAAAACATCTAAAAACCAATTTTTAGTTGAACCTACCAACAAGAAAACACTACCATGAATTAACTATGAATATAATAAAGGTGCAAAACATGTTTTAAGAATTAATTAAGAATTCCCAAGCATCATATAGATTGAAAGTGGAAGAAAAGGCATGGAAACACCTACCGATTGAGTGAGAAAGCAACGAAACTCTTGAAAATGGAAGATTGGGACTCTAAGAACAAACCTACAACCCTTGAATCAAATAAACACAAGAGAACACACAAACAGTAGCATTAGGGTTCGACCAAGAGAGGTATAACCAAAGAAAAACAAAGAAATAGAGGAAGAGAAGAGAGAAATAAGAGAAAACTACCCAAAACCCCTAAAACTCACCTTGGATTTGAAGAAAGAGAACCCTTAGAGGAGGAGGATCTAAGTAAAAGAGGGGTTTGGGACCCCTTCTTGAGCTATAGTCGACCAAGAGTAGAGGGGGGTGAAATAGGGTTGAAAAGGGAGAGGGGTAGAATAGAAATTTTAATTTTTAATTTTTTTGGGCCGACCGCACGGTTTGCCAAACTGTACGGTAACCGTGAGAAGCTCTCTAACCATGGAAGAATTGGTGCATGATTACTTGGGACCTACTACACCGTCGTGTACTTGTCATGGGGTAGGTTCTGTCCGAACTAAAACTTGCTGCACGACCGGCCTGCACGGTTTCTACTAATCGTATGGTAACCGTGCTCCACTTGAAAACCACCTAAAAATTCCAAAAACCAAAATTTTTTACTGGGACTAAAACTCAAACGTTGACCAAAAGACCCCAGAATAATAAAAGGATAAAATAAAAGAGTATTTGAGGTCGGGGTGTGATAATTATCCCACCATGAGAAAAACTATTTTTTACGACGGGAATAAATCTCATCGTCAATAATATTTGTGATAGGACCTATCAAAAATACCTGGCGGTGGTAAATACTATTTGCAATGGGATGTTGTCTCGTCGTAAATAGTGCATCGGCATGTCACTTTTTGTGACGGGACCCGTCGTAAATACCCTTTTTTTAACATCCCAAGTAAGTAATGAATAATAGATTTTCTTATCTATTTCTATTTATGAATTAGATAGTGTTTTAAGAGGCTTAAAATGAGAATAAATCCAATCTTAAGCATAGAATTCTCTAATACTTTTAAAAGATTGTTTTACTTCCTTTTGATGGAAAACCATTTTTAAATCTATCTTTTGAAAATTTTATAAGCTCTATTTTTCAAAATAAACTTATTATTTAATATTGGGACATTGAAATTTACTTTGGATAATTTTTTGGTATTTTTCTGACAATGTTCATTTTTTAATGAATAGTGAAAAATACTGCATTTTACTTCAAAACTGTTTTTTCATATAATTTAATTATATGGTTATATTATCTTTATAATTGGTTTTAAAGTGTAATTAGAATATATTTTTACCATTTAATCCAATGGTGGTCATTATAATTAGTTTGACTTTGAAATTGGACATAAACAATTGTCAAACTTTTCAAAGATATTGTTTCAAAAAAACCCGCTATTTGTTTTGACAACGAGAATTATTTTTAAATTAATTATTGCAATTTTTATGTTTAGAAATTGGTAAAATGGATTCCATATTTGGAATCATAAGGTCCAAATTATGTAATTAAGAATCTTTTGTTTTTGGACATTATGAATAGTAACGACGATAATTATCTTTAATTATCGTGATTAATTAGTAATCGGGTAGTTAAGGATAATAAAATGATATCATAATAATAACAAATGACCCCAAAATGTGTCCTAATGCTACTGTTTGTGTCATGAACGACCATGGGATTCCTTGTGCCAAACTTTGGGACCCCATGGAATCACTTTTGGGTGATAATGACACTTTATCATTTTATTTTTAAAGAAAGGAGAATATCACAAAAGTATGTAACACCTAAGTAAAATAATTTTAATTTTGTCTACATAAATTATCTCTTAGAATATAAATAGTAATTGGAAATCTAAAAATATTTCCTACATCATAGTATTTTTTTTTATAATTTTTAGACATTAAATAAATTAATTTTTTTATGACACCATGATGATGCAGTGATTACCTCATTAATGAATGATTTAAATAAAATGAAAAGATAATGTAAAATCTAAGACTTACACTTGTCAAAAACATATTGGATGAGTATATTTATAACCCTTATCACCTTATCCTCAAAATATATCAATGTGGGACCTTTAAAATCCGAAACTCATTTTAATATAAAGTAACATTTCTTGACTTTCCAAGAGTGCCCCTCCTCCCTCTTATAAAAGGACCCCAACTCTACCTCCTTACCCACACCTCTCAAGCCATTGGCTCAGCCAATCTCTATTCATTTTATCTCTCCACATCCCTCTCTTCATCCTAGAAGCCTTACCTTAGGCAGAAAGCTCTTCAAGAAACCCTTTTGGTTCAAACCAAGAGGAGTTACCCGATTTAAAGGTAATGTCTACACTTGTGTTCTTTTGTTTTATTTTGCTTCTCCAACCCCCTAAAATCTTTTTATTAATTTATTTTATAAAAACACAAATATCTTAAATATACTATGATGTTTTTATGAGAAGTATTCGATCTACACTTACACACACCTCCGTCTAATGGTTAAAGAACATACTGTTTCTGTGGTTAGTGAATTTCTGCCTCACGAAACGATGATTGTTCAATCTTCTTTTAACACCTTTCATGATAACCATTAAGATGTAACTCTATTTATATATTATATATATTCTGTTTATGTTTTCCTTATGCTTCTTTATTTTTTATTTATGGCATACCTTTATGGTTTCCATTATGGGTAAACATGATAATTTCATTTTAGGAAGTGCGGACTACCGCCCCCTCAAAGTGATTTGATTTATTAATGCCATACGTGGGACGTATAAAGGATAGAGTTAATGATATTATATATGATATTATACTGGAATTATAATATAACTTTATATAATTATGATTTTATTCCATTAAATATGAAATATAAATGAAAGTAGCGTTCATGCGTACGTACGACTTACCGTCTCCATGAACGGTGCATTTCATTTCTTACCTCTAAATGTTATGTAATATTATAAATGTATGTATATAATGGATATATAGGATATATATGATATCTAAATCATGAATATAATTCTTTATATAATGGATATTTTACCACATGAACAACTTGTAATTACAAGGAGTTTATTTTTGACTCAAGTACCAATGATCGACAAAACGACCGTTATTAACTTAAATAATTACATAGTGTTCATAACATGGTAATAAGTGATATAAAAGGAATAATGAACTTGAAAAAGGTTATTAAGCAAGTAGAAATTTACTCTATTTTATTATTCAGGAGATTAAAGAACGATCGAGTCAAGTCGGACATGAGGTATGAGACTTTGTCTCAATCTCCTTTCATTGAGGCATATTTTGTTTTATACACAACTTTATTTTATACGGTGTATAAACCCCTTTGACTTTTACTTTTATTCAAAAGGACTGTTTTTTATACGAAGCGTTTTACTAAACGACAAAAGGGAATTTTTTTGTACGTATGCGGCGACAATGACTTCTCCACCGCCGTGACCATTATTTGAGTTTCAGCTTCCTCTACAAGCCATAACTTTTTTTAAATGAAAAATAAATACCATGTTTTACTTTTCTTTTATTTTGGTATAGAAAATGGTTTTGATAATGTTTTTATTATATCAATGTGTTATTGATATCTTGTGATTGAAATGTGGAAATTTTATGTTTCATTTATGCATGTTTTATGTGATACGATTATGTTATGGTTCTTGGGCATTGTTTATGAAGACGGGTGGTTCCGTGATAAACTAAGGGCGGGTGAGCCCGTGATAGGTCTCTAATGCATTGGGTAACGCGAAGGGGTTAAACGCTAAGGTTTCTCCAAAGAGATTTAGGGAATATACTGTGATGGGTATTCCAAACGTAACCACGAGGGTTACTCTCTACGTAAGAATGTTATGAATGCCTCAAGTTACCTTTATGTCTTATGATTTCTATGAGTTATTCATGATTTGATGAGGTATGTTAAAGTGCTTATGTTTTATGAGTAAAGTATGATTTCATCAATTCTTATGTATACATGGACTAAGGTTTTCATTCCGTACTTTTATATCCCTTACCGAGCTTTTTATGCTCATCCCAAGTTTTTGAAATGTTTTTCACAGGTCAAGGGAAAAGTACATGATGTGATGATAGTGTCGAGAAAGTGTCAAGAAAGAATCCATGTTTTATTTTTAAATATGTCTCCTTTGATGAGAAAAATGAATACTGTCTTTTATGTAACCACCTTGTTTAAATGTGGAATGTAATGAATGATTTATGATCTAATTCTCTAAAACTCTAAACCAGAAAAGATCCTCAATGTGTAATCTTGTAATAACTCAAGATTAAGTAATGTTTAAGGCCGGGGCCTTATACTTTTAACCGCCGACAGTAATTAATGCGACCGAAGGTATTTGCGACGGGACCTGTCGCAAATAGTACTATTTGCGATGTGTATCCCATCACAAATATTCTCGTCGCAACTAATTTAACCTATATATACACCCCATCCGTTTTTCCTTTCCCTCAATTTCTACTTTCTCTGTTTCTCTAACTTTAATTTTAGAGTGAAAATTTTTCTTAGTTTTTTTAACGAAAAAGTTGTGAAGCCGTCTACAATTATAAGAGATCAAGTTTAAAGGTATTTATGTTTTTTTTAATTTAGCATTTTCTTTCATTTTTTATATTAATTTTAATTATTGTTGATTAGTTGTAATTAAATTAGTTTGGAATTGTTTTCTTATCAGTATTTATTTGTAATAACAAATTAAAATTATCAGTACTAATTCTTAGTAATTAGTAATAATTAATAATTATTAACGATAATTAGTAATGTATATAAACAATTAGCGGTAATTAGTAATTAGTAGTTGTAATTTGCAGTAATTAATAGTAATTAACGCTAATTAGTAATAATTAGGAAAAAATAGTAATAATTAGGAAAAAATTGTAAGAATTAGGAAAAAAATACTAATAAATATTTGAAATAAGTAATAAATATTTACAATTAGTAATAAATACTAATAATTAGTAATAAATACCAATAATTAGTAATAAATACTAATAATTAGTAATAAATACTAACAATTAGTAATAAATACTAATAATTAGTAATAAATAGTAATAATTATTAAAAAATAGTAATAATTAGAATTAAATAGGAATAAATAGCAAAAAATAGCAAAAAATAGTAATAAATAGTAATAAATAGTAATAATTAGTAATAAATAGTAATAAATAGTAAAAAATAGTAATAAATAGTAATAATTAGTAAAAAATAGTAAAAAATAGTAAAGAATAGTAAAAAATAGTAATAATTAGTAATAATTAGTAATAGTTAGTAATATTTAGTAATAAATAGTAATAAATAGAGATAAATAGTAATAATTATTAAAAAATAGAAATAATTAGTAATAATTATTAATAATTAATAATAATTAGTAATAAATACTAATAATTAGTAATAAATACTAATAATTAGTAATAAATACTAATAATTAGTAATAAATACTAATAATTAGTAATAAATACTAATAATTAGTAATAAATACTAATAATTAGTAATAAAAAGTAATAATTAGTAATAAATAGTAAAAATTAGTCATAAATAGAAATAATTAGTAATAAATAGTAATAATTAGTAATAATTAGAAATAATTAGGAATAATTAGTAATAATTAGTAATAATTAGTAATAATTAGTAATAAACTGTAATAAATAGTAATAAATAGTAATAAATAGTAATAATTGGTAATAATTAGCAATAATTAGGAATAACAAGGAATAATTAGGAATAAATAGGAATAATTAGTAATAATTAGTAATAATTCGTAATAAATAGTAATATATAGTAATAATTAGTAATAATTAGTAATAAATAGTAATAAATAGTAATAAATAGTAATAAAAAGTAATAAATAGTAATAAATAGTTATAAATAGTAATAAATAGTAATAATTAGTATTAATTAGTAATAATTAGTAATAATTAGTAATAATTAGGAATAATTCAAAATAATTAGGAATACTTAGCAATAATTAGCAATAATCAGCAATAATTAGGAATAATTAGGAATAATTAGGAATAATTAGGAATAAATAGGAATAATTAGGAACAATTTGGAATAATTAGTAATAATTAGTCATAAATAGTAATAAATAGTAATAAATAGTAATAAATAGTCATAAATATTAATAAATAGTACAAAATAGTACAAAATAGTAAAAAATAGTAATAAATAGTAATAATTAGGAATAATTAGGAATAATTAGATATAATTAAGAATTATTAGGAATAATCAGGAATAATTAGGAATAATTGGGAATAATTGGGAATAATTAGGAATAAATAGTAATAATTATTATAAATAGTAATAAATAGTAATAAATAGTAATAAATAGTAATTATTAGTAATAATTAGCAATAAATAGCAATAAAAGAGCAATAAAGAGCAATAAATAGTAATAAATAGGAATAAATAGTACTAAATAGTAATAAATAGTAGTAAATATTAATAATTAGTAATAATTAGTAATAATTTGTAATAATTAGTAATAAATAGTAATAAATAGTAATAAATTGTAATAAATATTAATAAATTGTAATAAATAAAAATAATTAGTAATAATTAGTAATAATTAGTAATAATTAGTAATAATTAGTAATAAATAGTGATAAATAATGATAAATAGTGACAAATAGTAAGAAATAGTAAGAAATAGTAATAAATAGTAATAAATAGTAATAATTAGAAATAATTTGGAATAATTAGGAATAATTAATAATAATTAGGAATAATTAGGAATAATTAGGAATAATTAGGAATAATTAGGAATAATTAGTAATAATTAGGAATAATTAGGAATAATTAGGAATAATTAGGAATAATTAGCAATAATTAGTAATAATTAGTAATAAATAGTAATAAATAGTAATAAATAGTAATAAATAGCAATAAATAGTAATAAATAGCAATAAATAGTAATAAAAAGTAATAAATAGTTATAAATACAAATAAATAGTAATAAATAGTAATAAATAGTAATAATTAGTAATAAATAGTAACAAATAGTAACAAATAGTAACAAATAGTATTAAATAGTAATAAATAATAATAAATAGTAATAAATAGTAATAATTAGTAATAATTAGTTATAATTAGTGATAATTAGTAAAAATTAGTAATAATTAGTAATAAATAGTAATAAATAGTAATAAATAGTAATAAATAGTAATAAATAGTAATAATTAGTAATAAATAGGAAAAAACAATAATAAATAGTAATAAATAGTAATAAATAGTAATAATTAGTAATAATTATGAATAATTAGTAATAATTAGGAATAATTAGGAATAATTAGGAATAATTAGGAATAATTAGGAATAATTAGGAATAATTAGAAATAATTAGGAATAATTAGGAATAATTAGGAATAATTAGGAATAATTAGGAATAATTTGAAATAATTTGGAATAATTAGGAATAATTAGCAATAATTAGGAATAATTAGGAATAATTAGCAATAATTAATAATAATTAGCGATAATTAGCAATAATTAGCAATAATTAGCAATAAATAGTAATAAATTGCAATAAATAGTAATAAATAGATATAATTAGCAATAATTAGGAATAATTATCAATAATTATCAATAATTAGCAATAATTAGCAATAATTAGCAAAAATTAGCAATAATTAGCAATAATTAGTAATAATTTGCAATAATTAGCGATAATTTGCAATAATTTGTGATAAATAGAAATAATTAGTAATAAATAGCAATAATTTAGAATAAATAGTAATAATTAGAAATAAGTAGGTATAATTAGGAATAATTAGGAATAATTAGGAATAATTAGGAATAATTAGGAATAATTAGGAATAATTAGGAATAATTAGGAATAATTAAGAATAATTAGGAATAATTAGGAATAATTTGGAATAATTAGGAATAAAATCAATTGTAATAAATTATAATAACTTAGCACAATTTCTAGTGGATTGGAGAAACTCATTTTTCTCAATGACTCTTCTCCTTTCTACTCTCACCAACTCAAAAAATTATGAAAAATATGCTTCTACGTATGCATATCCAATCTCGTATGCACGAGTTTGGATATAAATTCACAGGGCCACATTTTTCATAATGTTTTCAGGCAGTGATAGTTGCAAGAAGATGATTCATCGACAAAAAGGGGGATCTTTTGTCTAACGACTCATTTACTTCCATCTTTCTCACACTGAAATCACAATGAAGAATCTTCTCGGAGGTACACTTACAAATTCTCGTATGCATAAGAATGGATATGCGTACCTCTGAGCAGATTCTTCATTGTAATTTTACTGTGATAAAGTTGCAATTAAACGAGCCGTAAATCCACTAGAAATTGTGTCTCCTTTAATTAATGGTAACTATTAATAAGTAGTTGTAATTATTAATCTTCTTTTTTGGATAGTGTTTTTATAATTTTAAATTATTCAAAAATAGTAATGATTTTATATTTTGTAGAAAGATATGGAACAAGGAATTCGACAATAGTCATTATTAGATGATCGCGCTTGGATAAATCAGCACAGAAATCTAAACAGTTCTGGTTTAAATCCTGTATATATTGAGGGTGTTGAAACTTTTTAATCATTTGCATCATCAAAACTAGAATTTGTTTTAGAAGGCACAATTATGTGTCCTTGTAAAAAAAGTGCTCTGAGAATGTTTGGCACATTTGACAAGGTTGGGGGACATCTCTTGCGTTTTGGTTTTCAAATAGATTATGTTTTTTGGTATCAACATGGTAAACGCAGTTCTATAGAAGATACTAATAATTTGATTTCGGATCCATCATGATTTCAAAATTTAGTACATGATGTTGCACGTCCATCTGTTCAACAAACTGAAACTCAGGATAATATTGATTTTACTCCTGAGTTGGCACCATCCAAATTTTATGAGTTTTTGAGGTCTTATGATGATTCATTATATCATGGTTGCAAGATAAGCAAATTAGAAGCAGTTGAAATATTTATGGCTATTAAATTAGATAATGAAATGTCAAAAAACTGTTTTGATCAGATATTTTCTTTGGTTAAAACACAATTACCTGAAGAAAATGTGTTGCCTACAAATTACTATGAGGGCAAGAGGCTAGTTCGTAATCTGGGCCGTAGTTATCAGAAGATTCATGCATATGCAAATGATTGCATCTTATATTCTGGTGAAAATGAGTTGTTGGATAGTTATCCCACATGTGGAAAATCAAGGTATAAAGAAGATCAACTAGGGAAGTTTGGATCGAATCCTGTAAAACAATTGAGATATTTCCCACTTAATCCCAGGTTTTAGCGTTTATTTATGTCTCAGAACATAGCGTGAATGATATAATGACACAAAACCAATATTTCAACCGGTAAAATCTCGAATCATCAATCGGATGGTGATTCATGGAATCATTTTGAATGATTTCATCGATCTTTTTCTTTAGAAGCCCAGAACATGCGATTGGGTCTTTCTACTGATGGTTTCTGTCCATTTGGTTCTTATGGTAGTCCGTATTCAAGTTGGACTATCTTTACAACTCTGTAAAATTTTCCTCCATAGATATTGATGAAGGATCCCTATATCTTTTTGACCTTATTAGTCCCAGAACATCTGAAAAAATATTTATGTTTATTTGAAAACATTAATTGATGAGTTAAATTCATTGTAGAGTAATGGTGTTAGTGCACATGATGTTATTTTGAAACAAAATTTCATATTAAAATCTTCATTGATGTGGACAATTAGTGACTTCCTGGCATATGTCATGTTATCTGGCTGGAGTACACATGGTCCAAAATCATTTCCTTACTATATGAAAGAAAACAAAACATTTATGCTCTTGAATGAAAAAAAAACCTTACTATTTTTAATGTCATCAGAGATTTTTTTCCAACCGATCATCATTTTTGGAGGAACAAATCTCATTTCAGAAAAGGCACAATTGAATGGAATGGACCTCCAAAAATGATCTCATGTACATATTTAAAATCCGTTGTATTTTCATTACCTCCCATCACATTTGGACCAACAGTAAACTAAAAAAAATTCATGGATTTGGGAAAGAACACAATTGGATAAAACATATCATTTTTTGGGATCTTTGATATTGGTCTGATTTATTGGTCCGCCACATGTTGGATGTCATGCATATTGAAAAGAACTATTTTCATAATTTATTTCATATAGTTTTGGATACACCAGGTAAGATCAAAGATAATGTAAATGAACGATTAGATCTTTCCCAAATTTGTAGGCGATTGGAACTTGAACTGTTTCAAAATGTCAGATCACATAGGTTAATGAAGCCAAAAGCAGTTTATACACTATCCAAAGAGAGCCACTTATTATTTTGTTAGTGGATTGCAGATTTGAGACTTCCATATGGCTATGCTTCCAATTTGGGCAGATGTGTTAAGAATGGTCATATTACCAGATTAAAAAGTCATGATTGTTATGTTATAATGGAAAGAATTTTTCCAATTGGATTCATAGGTTTGTTGAATTATATTATTTGGGATTCGATAACATACATATCATATTTTTTTCAAGAAATTTTTGTGGCGACAATAGACTATGATGCACTAAGAAAACTAGAATAAGATGTCGTTGTAATTATATGTAAACTGGAAAAAATCTTCCCACCGAATTTATTTGACTCAATGGAATATCTGATATTACATTTGTCACATGGATATAAATGTGGAAGTCTGGTACAGTTTCGATGGATGTACCCATTCAAGAGATGCATAAAAAAATTGAAGAAAAAAGTACATAACAAAGCATCAGTTGAAGAATCAATTACTGAAGCTTATTTGCAAGAGGAAATTTCTTTTTTATTCTCTCATTATTTTGAATCTGAATATCCCTCAAAACACAACCACATGGGATGGAACGAGGGGAATATTGATTATGAAATGGACAATCAATTATCACTTTTTAATCAGTCAGATCTTAGCTTCATTGGAGTTCATAAATGGTGGCTTTCAGATGATGAACATCATAGAGCTCATAAATATGTTCTTCTCAACTATTAAGAAATGAAATCATTTGTAATATTAGTGATTCAATAACTTATTCTACAATTTTTGTTATAGTAAGTAAAATTATTTTATTTTTAGGTTATATGATAATCATATCAAGAAACAGCTTCCGCAAATTACAAAAACTGCTTTTCAAGAATGTCAAAAAAAAACTTTTTCTCAATGGTTTAAAAAACTGATAACATAAATTATTAATGGTTTAACATATCAATTCAATTTATTATTTTTTATATTGATAATTATTTAAAAAAATTCTGGTGTCTCAACATACTGATAAAATTGATAAACGACTGTGTATATTGAGTAACCCACCATCCAAAAAGGTTAAATCTTATAGTGCATATGTGTTTAATGGTTTTCAATTTCATACACATGCATATGGGGAATAATAAAAACAAATAATAGTGGAGTTTTCTTGAGAGGATCACATTATAGAGAACCTAAAGTTGACTTTTACGGTATGCTGGATGAAATTATTGAACTGTGTTATCTAGGGAAAAATTACATAACGATATTTAAATATTGGTGGTTGGATACTGAGAGAGGCTTGCATGTTTATCCGATTCATGGAATCATCAGTATTAAATACAAAAGTCTTCTTACTGTAAATGAACCATTTTTACTGGATTAGTAGGCACATCAAATATAGTAAAAAAAGTACTGTGCTACTTCAAGAGACCTAAGTGATTGGTGGAGCATAATAAAAATTAAATCTTGGAAAAATCAGTTTACTCAAACTGAATGTGGTTCTGATAAAGTGAAAGTAATTGAAATTTTTCAAGAGACTACTCAAAATGCATCTTTTTCACAAAGAGACATGAATATCGATAATGACACTCTATAATTAAGGGTCGATGGTAATGATGATGTTAATGATGTTACAAATTAATTTGAAATGGAAAGATATGATGAAGTTGAAACTCATGTGGATATTGATGATGCTAAGGATGAATATGAAGACATTGACATCTTCAGATATAAAGATGTTGATGAAGGTGACCATTGAAACAATTAAATACTAGTTATAATCATAACTAATATATATCTATATGTAAAAGTTATTTTCAACTATATGTTAACAACAATCATTTTTTGTTTCAGATGGACCCTGATCTACTTCATGAGTTACAGGAGGTTGAGATACCTTTGGATGAGGATGATTTGGGATTATCTGACCCTCAGCCTACTGGTAGTTCAGGGGGTATGTGGAGGGGGCACGGTCTTGCATGACTGATGATTCCTGAACCTATATCCGAGTGACGTCCATGTCTTGGATTGGATCCACGTACATGGAGGTATGATAACTTGTGTAGTTTAGTTATCTTTCATTAATTTATTTATATACTAATTGTTTGATTATTTATTCTTTTTTCATAGTTTTGCGCATTTATCTATTGGATAGGGGAGCGCTATCTTGCGCAATTATTTTTCTTATCCATGGATCACATGGGAACAGGTTTCCATTGATATGTAGCTTAGCATGTTCTATCTTTGTCTGGTACGTAAATAAATAATATATATTTTGAAATTTATTTCATTAATAACTTGATATTATAAATTATTTGTAGGGTTTATGGTATCCCATCAATGATAGCATGCATGACGCTATCCACACGGCATGGGAGGTGTCTATGCGTAAACGTTTCCATTAGTTTTTGCACAATTTGAGAAGGACAACCATTAAGAAAGCAAGAGTGATAGTATTTTATGAGTCGTGTAGATCCCACCAACCAGAGTACATTTCATTTCACGTTTGGAATGGATTCTGTTCATGATGGTTGAGTGAGGGATTTCAGAGATCTTTACTGGACTAACAGAACTTGGGGAGACAAGAGGTGACACATCGAGCTAGTAGCTGTACATTCAGTACACATAGAGAGCATATAATAAGTATATATTTTTAAATATTTTATATAATATTAAATATAAATAGTTTATTTTATATTCATATAGGAATTCGAGCATCCTAATATTACAAAGTATGACATTTATCAGAGGATGTATAGTGATCCAGCCACTAGAGATTTTAGAGGTGATCGCTAACATCAGATTATGGTCAGTATTATTTCTTTTTCAGTTCAAAAATTAAATTCATATAATATTTTCAATATTTCAATTTCAAATTAGAACCGAAGGAGTCATATGAGGCCACGACATCTCAGAAACAGGCTGAGAGTCAGGTTGAGACGGTTGATCAGACTAGTGCCCACCATTTTGATGAGGTGACATGGATGCAGGCGACCCAATATGCCTTCGAGAAGAGCTGAGTATTTGGTATCAACTCTCATTTGACTCCTGGGACATATTATGGTATTGCTGCAATGTCGGAATCCAGCTCAAGAGGAGCTTGTAGAGAGGCATCATCTTCTGGCTCACAGTATCAGGAGCAGTTGCGAGCTCAGAATGAGCTTATAGAGAGTTTACAGAAGCAGGAGGAAGAGATGTGTCAGCAACAGCAGCGACAACAGTACGAGGAGAATATGCGTCGATGGTAGCAGTAGCAGTAGTAGCATGAGGAGGAGATGCGTCGATGGCAGCAACAGCAGCACGAGCAGATGTAGTACATGCGCCGTCTGACCCGTAGTTTAGGGATGGAGTTTCCTCCACCATCTCCTCTAGCTCCTCCACCTCCTCTAGAAGACTACCCCCTAATGATTTTTTTGTTATGTTAAAAACATTTGAATTCAAGATTTGTTATAATATGAACTATTTTCAGTTTTTATGTTTTATATTGGTGCAAATATTGCATAATTTATTTATTTATTTATATTTTTTTAATATTTTAATATTTTAATATTTTAATATTTATTATTAGTATTATATTTTTTAATATTTTTTTATTTTAATAATAACAATAATAATAATAATAATAATAATAATAATAACATTTTATGATTTTTTTATATTTTTTTGCGAATATTGAGAATTTTAATATTTTTTATTTTTTTTATTTTAATAATATTAATATTATTTTTTCATTAATCATAATTTTATTAAATAAATATATTTTTATTTTATTCAGTATTTGTGACAAGACCTTTTGCGACGGGACCCCATCGCAAATAGTTTATATATATATTTTTTAAAAAGGTATTTGCGATGGTAAAAGGACCCGTTGAAAATATTTTTTTGTGATGGGATCGTCAAAAAAGCTTTAGGTATATATAACATATATAAACGAAGAACTATTTGTGATGGGATGATGTAAATTTCACAAATACTTTTTCCAATAGGCCTATCGAAACAAGTTTTTATATATAATGTATATACTAGAAGATCTATTTACGATGCTAGTTTCTACAACGAGCTATTTGTGATGGGAACCCGTCACAAAATCTCATTTACGATGGGATCCTATTGCAAATAACCCATTACAAATACCTCAAATTCCAGTAGTATCCCCACCATAAACACTTTCTACCCCCAAAAGTCATCAAGCTGATAGTAAACAAAAACTCAAGTCCATGCCCAACAAAACCAAGGAAAACCATGAATCCTAGGATGACCATACTCTCTATAGGTTACACCCAACCAATCAAGAGGAAACTGAAGCCTGGTATTTAGGGGAGGACACGGGAGGGTTCCCCCCATGAAAAGAATTCCACTAATGTGAGGATCTAAAACCCAAACACACTACCCTGAGGAAGACAGGGTGGGGGAGAAGGGACAATTTGGGAACTCCCAAGATGAACTCATTTAATTCCCCCACATGGGCCGAAAACACCCCTGAGACTTAAATATAAATCTTGATACAAAATGACCCAGCAATTCAAGGCTGATAAATTATCTCAACACCTCCCACAACAACTGAATAAAACCCTCACCACAACCAGGAACTAGGGAATTCTTAGCATGAACTCAACTCACTTCCTCAACGCTAATGGAACAAATCCACCACCACAATTTAAACTATTATCAGGAAATCTGACATACTGAGACACTAGAATAGAGACATCCTCTACAATAATCAAAACCCTCCACACAAGGGTGAATAACAACACTTTCAAAACTATTTAACCCGAACAACTTCTCAACACTAGAGGAAAACTCATAGAAAGAAACCTGAACTAAGGAAGGGCCCAAAAACACCACCCATCAACTCCACAAACCCAAACATTTCCCTAAAAAAACAGCTGAAACTAAACCCAAAACCAGAATGGGTCCTTTAATTAATGGGCCCAAAACCCATAAATTAATACGAACAATTTAAAAGCCACAATTGGAGAAGATAAGGCCCCTTAGATTGTAGCATAATGAGCTCATCGCACCACCCCAACAAGGATGAAATTACAATGAATACAAGAATATAACAAGAAAACTTTGGATATTTCCATCCCAATCGCTTAAAATGAAAACTGAGCCAAGTTTTCACACACCCTTGGCAAATCCTGACCATACACGAGCTTGACCCTTAGACCCGTGGTTGGGGAACTTATGGTTGAAGCATCTTCTACCTCATAGTTAGGAATTTTCATCCTCCAGTCCTAACTCCTTCTCCCTCAAATTCCCCACCTCAAGCATATAAATTTGGGTGAAGGTGGTCTCCAACATTTCTCCATGTCACCCCAACTCGTATTGACGAAGGGGGCACAAATCTCACAGGTCCAAGGTTGGACCCTCAAACAAACCCGAGACAAAACAAAATCTAACAACCCCAGAAGTTCCCAACCACCCGAAGACACGATCTACCTCCAAAAACCACATGACTGCTTATAATGGACATTGATTACCATCATGAATAGGAAAAACTTTATAGGAACCAGAATTGGGTATAGATCATTAACAACCTTTTGAGACTTTTTGGGTGGCACATCCTGAACAACATGAGAAACAAAAACTGAAAATGAAATCAAGCCCAAAACACAATCAAAAGAAACACCATGATCTCAAAAAAAAACCAGATCAGAAGCCAAAAAAACTCAATCACAACCAAAAACATCCTTTAGAAAAATCCCATTTCATATTAATTTTCAAAATCTCTACATTTCCAAGCCACTTTAAAAATAATGAAACCCTCTTTTTAAACCAAATTCAATTCCCAAAATTCATTTCCTTTTTAAAAACCACCACTTCCATTTAAATTTTAAAACTACTTTCTTCCAAGGACAAATCCTAAAATCATCTTCTCATTAAATCCATTTTATAAAAACCAACTCAAACCTTTGATTCCAAAACCCCACCCCTGGAATCCAATAAACTGTTACATACAAGTCCATACATTTCCATCCACATCATACATGAACAAGTACCCCACACACTTTCCATATATACCCTACACACATGCAAACATCCATAAGGAACACCAAGGGTCGCACCCAATCCAAATTCCCAAACCTAGAAAATTTTTAATTTTAAAATACACTTTACCAATTTAAAACCATTTGAAGAAAAACACCTCCATTTTTAAGTATATTATCCATTTCAAAATACACTTTCATTTTCAAAATAAACTTACACCAACCAAAACCAAAACAAAACATAGCCAACAATGAGCTACCTAAATGAGGAACTAGCGCTTATGCCCAACCCAAATACATGGTAGTAGGCCATGCCCTAAGTAAGGAATAACACCAAGAGGACCTTGAACTAAGAACTTGGACTCCACATGGGTCACTACTCCATGTGAGGCCACAACATGACACTGATTCACCTCAATTTTCATCCCTCAATCCAAAACAACCCGAGGAAAAAAACTCAAATCCCATACTACCCCTGGTAAATCAAGGTTCAGTGTGAGTAATGGTTTGTGATGCTATTCCTACACCTACCTCCTGAGTCCCAAAAGTCCTAATATCCTTATATTAGACACCCCAAATAGGGAGAACCTCCCTTCGATACCATTTTTTCACGAACCAAGCTGGGTCTCCATCTGACCCAGCACCCAACCTGGTCCATGGCATAGCCTGAAGGGCGTTTCCGATCCCCATGGGCTGGAAACTAGTGCCGTGCATAAAAAAATACTGGTGGAAATGATTTAGGCCCAAGAAAATACTAGGATGAAATAAATGAAATAGAAAATGAAGATAGAAAACATCTAAATATAAAGAAAAATATAAACAGATTCAGTTACAAGATACAACTCATCATGCTGCAAACTAAAATATAGAACTGAAACTAAAGAGAACAAACTGAACCACCACCACACGATATCCACGTGACTTCTTGGTCACCTCTAACCATAAGACCAACCATTATCTAACAGTGAGAATCTTTTTGAAAACCCAAACAAAAGCTAAACCTATAAAATAGCTCGAGTCTATAGACACCGAGTGGTATAGGTAGGGTGTGAGCTAAAAGCTTAGTAATAAACCACCAAATAATCTATTGCATTCCTTTACCAAAAACATTACATTAATACTAGTTTTAAATACATTTATAAAAATAGAATTTTATACACACGTTTTCATTTTAAAACAAAAAAACATGATCCATAGCCCTTATAATTTAAAACAAGGAAAAAGAAGGAAAAAGGGGAGTTTTGCTTTCTCTTTCAAAACATCTACTTAGAAATACTTTTTAAACCAACCAAACATTCACAGTTTCCAAATAAATACCAAAACCAGGTATAGAGAATAAGATTCCACACAACAAGGGTAATAAGTCTAGTAGTACTCGTAATGGGAGAACACATGAAAACCTAGGAAATCAGAGGAGAACCAGAATATACTATACATGTGACTCATCCCGAAGGAATTACCTACTCAATGAAATCATAATTCCCTAACACCCAACCTTCTCCCTACCCAACCTAGTCGGGGGGCCCGATCCCATATCAATAAACCCAAGTATCCACCTGCTATGGGCCACTAGCTAGTACAATAACCTAGACTAGTGAAACAAACATTCTTATAATTCCTATTTTATATGCTAGTTTTCCATGTTATGTTTCACAAGGGGGTGTTCCATACAATTAAAACAAAAACTTACATACATGCCAAATACACATCACCCAACTGACACCACCCCATCCACCTCAAGGGTGGTCCCTTGCCATCAAACATTCATTACACAAGTGAGGTCCCATACCGAGGACACTCCTATGTCATGGCACAATAAGTAGAAAATGACCTAACCCAAGAAGGGTTTTCAAAATAGCCATTTCAAAATTCCAAATTTTCCTTTAGTTATACCTATCTCGGGTATATTTACCAAACATAAACACCTAAAAATCCATTTCCAACAACATAAAATCCCATTTTCACTTTCCTTTTCCAAACAACCTTTAAGATTCAAACACACACCCAAACACATCACAATTTCCAAACGAGCCTTTATTTTCAATCCAATTTATCTCAAAAATAATTTGAAAACATTCACAATGAAATGATAGGTTTCAAACGGGCTTTCAACCACTTTAAGAAATGATTTACTTTTATCAAACACCATAAAATTCATAACTTCCCACACAATTTTGAAACCACCCTAATCCATTTTGGAAGACATGGAACCATTTATCAAAAATAGGTAGGGAGAGGATGTAAGAATTATTTTTAGAAAAACCAAGGTTTGATAAAATAACCACTACCAATGTCATCATCATTTGAAGGAACATACATGTGTGCACTCCATACACCCCTATATGTGACCACATCCAAGGACATAGAGAAGTGGTATTTCCCAACCATTTTTTGAGAAACTACACACACCTTCCACTAACACAATATACCATTTCATCAAAAACACCAAGTTTCATAAATACAACCCAACCCAAGAAAAACAAGTTCTATACAATGTTTCTATAGGAAAATACCATCCAAAACATCAAAAATAACCATTTGAAAGAAAGTTACATTTTTTCAAACCCAATTGGCCAGGCATACATATGGGCATAGATAAAAAAACATCTAAAAACCAATTTTTAGTCGAACCTACCAACAAGAAAATACTACCATGAATTAACTATAAATGTTATAAAGGTGTGAAACATGTTTTAAGAATTAATTAAAAAATCCCAAGAATCATATGATTTAAAATTATAAGAAAAGGAATGGAAACACCTACTGATCGAGTGTGAAAGTGATAAAACCCTTGAAGATAGAAGATTAGTCCTCTAAAAACAAACCAAAAACCCTAAAATATAAGAAACACAAGACAAAAATCAAACCCTAAAATTAGGGTTTGACCAAGAGAGGGAAAAAAAATATAAATAGATGAAGGAAAGAGAGAAAAGAGAGGGAACTACCCCAAACCCCTAAAACTCACCTTGGATTTGAAGAGGGACCACCCTTAGAGGAGAAGAAGGAAAATAAATGGGGGTTTTGGCACCCATTCATGAGCCATAGTCAACCAAGATAAGAGGGGGAGAAATTGGGTTAAAATGAAAGAGGTGTAGAATAGGAATTTTAAGTTTTAATTTTTCTAGGCTAACCACATGGTTTGGCCGCATGGTTTTCCAAATCGTGTGGTAACCATGCAGATCTCTCTTCCCAATGAATAATTAGAACACAATTACCTAGGACCTACCGCATGGCCATGCGCTAGCCATGTGATAGGTTCTTTTCGAACTCAAACCTACCTTATGAATGAGCTGCACGGTTTCTACTAATCATGCGGTAACCGTTCTCTACTTTAAAACCACCCAAAAATTCCAAAAACCAAAAATTTAAACTGGGACTCAAACCCAAACCTCAACCAAAATACCCAAGACTAATAAAAAGATAAAATAAAGGAGTATCCGAGGTTGGGGTGTGACAGTTATGTCATTTTCAATAAGTAATATGTCATCAACATATATTACTAGGATAATGATCACATTCCCACTAAACCTATTGTAAAAAAATGGATTACATTTATTCTTAATGAAACTAAATTATTTTATAGATTCATCAAATCAAAATTTCCATGAATTGTATTCTTGAATCAATCCATAAATGGATCTCTGTAACTTGAAAATATTTTTGGGATCACCTAGAGTCATAACTCCTTCTGGTTATTTCATATAGACATATTCCTAAAGGTTCCCACTAATAAAAGAAGTTTTTATGCCCATATTACAAATTTCATAGTCATGGTAAGATGATATAACAAGTAGAATTATAATGGATTTAAATATGGGAACTGATGAAAAGATTTCATTATAGTCAATTCCTTGAATCTATTTAAACCCTTTATCCACTAAATTTTATTTATAGGTATTTACCTTACATTCCATGTCAAATTTATCTATTAAATACCCATTTTAACTATAATGGATTTATATCAACTGAAACATTAACCAGAACCCAAGCCTGGTTCTGATACATGGAATCCATTTTAGAATTCACGACTTATTACCATCATGCAGCTTTTAAGCTATCTATTGCCTCTTTTTATGAGAGAGGATTATCATTGTCAACTAATAATGAGTCACTATATTTGGGGACTAGAAAACTATATATCTAGTTCTCTTACCTATCTAGTGATCCTACGTAGCACTTTTGTTTCAGGAACTACTTCTTCCATAGGGACTTGTAGAATCTGTTCGTATACCAAATCTTATGTATATTTATCATAAAATCCATCTAAGTAAATATTTTTACACTATATTTTTTGAGGATGTGATCCCTATCAATAAAGACAACTTGTCTAGAAACAATAAATTTCTTTTCTGAGGGGTTTTATAGGAAATGATCATTTATTTCCTTAATATACCCTATAAAGATTAAATTTGTTCCTCGAGGTGTTACTTTTTTTCCTAAAAAGATCTTAAAAAATGTCTCACAACCCTATACACATGTATGTGAAAAAATGAGTTACTTTCCATTCTATAACTAAAAAGAAATTCAATTATACACTTTAGTTGGTACCCAATTTAGTGTGTATACTACAATTTGTAATGAATATTCTCAAAAGGATAATAGAAGATCTACATGAATCATCATTAACCTTACCATGTCTAATAAAGTACGGTTCCTCCGTTAATTAACATCATTCCAATGTGGTGTGTAAGGTGGAGTGAGTTAAGATAGAATCCCAAATTACTATAACAATTCGATAAACTCTGGGTTAAGATATTCACCATCACAATCCGATAGAATCTTATTTATCTTCTCACCAAGTTGATTCTCTTCTTCATTCTTGAATTATTTGAATTTATCAAAGGACTCAGACTTATACCTCATCAAGTAGACATAGCCATACCTTCTCAATTAATTAGTAAAAGTTATAAAGTAATAATACCCACCTCTATCTTCTACTAGAAATAGTCCACACACATTAGTGTGTACTAATACTAATAGCTCTTTAGCCCTCTCACCCTGTACACTGAATATTGGATTGGTCATTTTTTATAAACAAGAGTGAAATATTTCAAGTGATTTTATCTCAAAAGAGTCTAAATAACCATATTGAAAAAGATTTGTTAAATGATTCTCATTTACATGACCAAGATGAAGACACCATATCTGGGTGTTATATAAGTCGTGTGAAAATGATTCATTATCTACCACCAATACTTGGTTTTCACAATTTAATACATAAACACCATTATTTAAATGTTACATACCATAACATATATTGTCTTTATAAAAGAAAAAAATTCTGTTTCAAAACTTGAAAATAAAACCATATGCATCTAGGAATGATTAATAAATTATGTTCTTGGTAATAGTTGGTACATAAGAACAATACCTTAAAACCAAAATCATTCCTATAGGAAATAAAAGGTGTTAGTCGCAAATGGCTAGATCAGCTAGCCTCATGCCGTTGGTAGCTCAAAAAATCCACATCTCCTTTAGAAATCTTTTAGAATCTACTTTGTTCATATATTTAGATATAAATGTGATCACCACAAGATGTATCTAATATCCAATGTTTATATTTTAAAATATTACACTCGTTAACGAATTCAACTTTATCTTACCCTTAATTATAAGTTCAATTCCTCTTCTAGTGGCCTTTATTTCCATATAAAAAACGCACTACCTCTTTTTACTTACTTTGCCACTGGATATTCCTCTTTTTGGAAGTATGGTTCTTAGGATATTTAGACTTTTTATGAGTCTTAGGACTCTTATCCTTGATATTCCTTTACTTATTCACCATAAGAAACACGAGTTTTTCATGACCCTTGTTCTTATCTACTTGGTGAATCAGAGTAATAATCTTGTAAAGACTCTTCTCATTTTTCCCCTATTATAATTAATAGCAAAGCAGTAGAAAGACTTGGGTAGTGAGGAAGGTATGAGATATGTGCACAAATAATCTATAATTTAATACCTAAGATTTATAAGCATTCAATGTATCTAATAATCTTGACTACATGAGGCCCATTTGGAACCAAATCTGAATCATAGTTGTAAACATAGCATTGGAGATCTTATATCTCACTTGTATCACCTAATCTTGATAGATATCCTGAATATGATACATCATGCTATACACATCCACATCCTCATGTTTCTTCAAAAACTCATTGGTCATGGATGATAACATGAAACACTGAACACATATATAATCTTTCAAATGTTTATCATAGAGAGATAAATATTCCTCATTACTCTCATTACCAGGCACATCAGGAATAGGTTCTTCTATCACATACAATTTCCTTTCACGGAATAATATAACGTGTATGAAAATTTTCCATTCCTTGAAATTTGTGATGGTGAGAAGGTTATCCTTATCAAGTATGGATTGTAGTGATATATTTGAAGTAATTTTTATTGTGATTTCTAAAAATAAGATGAGAAGAGTTTTAGTACTCTATGTGATAAAATTTAGAAAAATAAATAAATATTATATTTATCAATATACCACTATTTTATAAAAACTGAATAGAACTCACCATTAGATTCAAAATATCCTATTTCTTGGACATTATTTTTTAAAGTATTCATATTCCCCTTCTCATCACCCTGATTTTTTCTGTTTAAACAATTGAAGGGTTTTAGTTAGGCATTCCAAATGCCAAATTCATTAACTCACAGTTCCTTGATCTGTTGAGTGGACTCCCCAATTATGAAATCCTTAAATTGGATTCCCTCAACCATTGCCTCTTAGTTACACCAAGTCCTTATATAAGGTCCCATACTTAAACATTACATAATATTGAATTAAGTTAATAATTCACATTGAAGATATTTTCAGGTTTATAGTTTATAAGAATTAGGCCATAACTATTACATTACATATCAAAAATTACAAAGTAGACACTTATACTCAGTATCCATTTTTTTCATAAAATAAAAATTCTTAAAAGAAAAAAATAATTCTTTTCTTGATATGAATCTTCTTGAGTTCTTACTTTCTCTTACCCTACCTTATACCCTATGAAAAACATTTCAAAAACTTGGGATGAGTATAAAAATCTCAGTAAGGGTTATAAAATAGAGAAAGAAAACATTAATTCATCAATACATACGAAACATAATCTCTTTAACATACCTAATGAAATTGAATAACACACAGAAATCATAAATCATAAAGGTAACTTGTGGAATCCATATCAAACTTACATTGTATATTTCACAACTACATAGGGAGTTACACATGGAATACCAATAACAATATATTCCCTAAATCTCTTAGGATAAACATTAACGTTTACCTCTGTCATGTTACCCAATGCATTGGAGAGCTATCTCGGGCTCACCCGCCCAGGGTTTATCACGGAACCACCTGTATACATAAAATATTCCCAATAACCATAACATATTCATAACATAAAAAACATTCATAAAGGAAATATAACATTTACACATCTCAATCACAATATATCATTTCAATATATTAACATAATCAATGCTTTATCAAACCATTTTCAAAACCATTTAAAATATTTAACAAATAGATTTTTGAATCAAAGTGTCTCATACCACTTTGAAGCTTTTGAAAGAAATTTTAATTTCAAAACATTCATGTCCATATAAATAAATCTTTAAAATAATTTTTAAAACATGGACATTAATGAGAAATTTTTAGAAGAATAAATATTTAAAACATTTAAAACGATATTTTAGTTAAAGAGTTCCTAACCAAACGAGAGACGCTTAAATGCTAATATTTGAGGAATAAAATTAATAAAAGCTTATAATATCATGAGAATAAAGAGATTCATGATATAATATGTCAAAGGGTAGTATATACACCATATAAAAGTAAATTGGTGTATAAAAATGAATACGTTTTAATGGAATGTAAATTGAGATAAAGTCCCTTGAAAAGATCATATCCTTATATTACGGACAAATCAATGAAATAATTATGTGTGAAAAATAATAATACACAAAATATAAGTCGAAAATAAGTGTAAAAAAATCATATGTTATTCACACATATTCATAGCATGACATAATCAATAAGTAGAAGTTTAACCCAAAGAATTGAAATTGGATTAAGAAGTTCTCTTACAGAAATTCGATAGCCTAATGGCACCACTCTAAAATTAAGAAAATAATTTGATGAGATAAAAAAAGGTCTATCATCACATGAACATAAAATTTACATTAATAAGGATATAGAAGAAAATATCCCAACATAGAAAAATGGAAATTAAAATACATGACATAAAATAAGTATTTGTCTAAAAGAGTACGGTGGAAGGTTCCCTTACCAATTTGGTAACTTACGAAACATACAACCCGTGATGGAAATATCATAAAAAAAAGATGTAAATAACCATAAATTAAAGTATATTAAAAAAAATAATACAATCATGGGCAGTACATACACCACACAAAAGGAAATAGTTTCAAAGATTGCATGAATCTCATAGGAATAAAAAGTGATATGGAAACCTCTTACCACGTTGTAATCAATCGAGTCATAAGACCAAAAGTTAATAACCACAAAATGAATCACAGAATACCATGAATAAAAATATAATCATGATAATATATATCAAATTGAAGTAAAAAATACACCACATGTAATAAATAAGTGGCAAACAGTGGAAATATCACGAAATTAAAAGTGAGATAAGAAACCCCTTACCTCGTGTCCGAATTGACTCGTATGTTCCATGTTCTTCATGAATAATAAAATTAAGTTAATTTCTACTTCCTTAAAAACATTTTTAAAGTTTACTATTCCTTTTATATCACTTATTACATTGCTATAACAATTAGTTAATTATTTGAGTTCATATTGGACATTTTGTCGATGTTCGGAACTTTAGTTAAAAATGAAATTGTTATAATTACAAATTGTCCATGTGGTCAAAATTCCATTATCTCCAGAATGATATTCATGATTTAGATATCATATATATCATATATATAAAGTGTATATTTATTTATAATATTCCATATCATTTGGAGTTAAGAAATGAAATGCACCGTTCATGGAGACGGTAAGCCGTACATACGCATGAACACTACATTTATTTGTATTTTATATTTAAAGGAATGAAAAATTAACAATACATAGGTATATTATAACTCTAGTATAATATATATGTTATTTAATTTAATTAACTCCATACTTTATACATTCCATGTATGGCATGAATGAGTCATATCACTTTGAGGGGGCGGTAGTCCGAACTTCCTCAAGTGAAATTATCGTATTTACCCATTTTGGAAACCATAAAGGTATGATATAAATGAAAAAAACAGAAGTATAGAGAAAATAAAAATATAATATATATCAGATGTAAATATATTTCCATATTAATATCCACCATAAGAGGTGGTAGGAGGACATTGAACAATCATTGTTTCGTGAGGAAGTAGTTCTTCGTCCACAAAAACAATATGTTATTTACCCATTAGATGGAGGTGTGTGTAAGTTTAGTTCTAATCCTTTTTATATAAAAAACCTAGTATATTTAGGATACTGGTGTTTTTATAAAATAAAGGAATAAAATGATTTTAGGAGGTTGGATAAGTAAAATAAAAGAAAAGAACTTAAGAGAAGACATTACCTTCAAATCAGGTAACTCCCTTTGGTTTGAACCAAAAGGATTTTTTTGAAGTGACTTATACCTAAGGTAAGTCTTCTAAGTAGAAGAGAATGATCTTGAGATCTTATTTGGGTAGAGTTTGGATGAGATAAGGGGCTTGAGAGGTGTGAGTAATGGGTTAGAGGTGAGAGATTTTTATAAGGGGGAGGAGGGGCTCTTTAGGAAAGTTTAAAAATATTATTTTATTATATAATGGTTTTTGGTTTCCAGAGATCTAAAACTTATTAAAGCTGAAGATAAGATGACTCTTGTTCGAAATAAAATCATCCAATTAAAATTAGATAGGTTTTTGATATTGTTTTAATTTTTATAATCTTATTTATTTAAATCATTCATTAATGAGGTAAACACTACATCATTATTGTGTCATAAATAATTTTATTTATTTGATGTTTAAAAATTAAAAATAAAATAACATGATTTAGAAAATATTTTTATATTTCAAATGAATATTTATAGTCGAAGATATATGTTTATGTCATTTTTTTCATTACTTTAAATTAATTAAAATAAAGTGTCATTATCACTCTTAAGTGGCTCAATGGGATCCCAAAATAGACCCAATGGTTTCCATGGTTGGAAATGTTTCAAACAATAGGATTAGGACAAATTTTAGGGTAATTTAATATTATTATAATATTATTTTTACCTTGAATTACAATATTTACCTTTAACTACGGTAAATAAAATTCAAAAGTTACTATTCACCAAAAATTATTTTCATCTTATTGAATCACATTTTACTTACAGATAAAAACCATGTATGTTGTATTTTCTAAATTAAAATCACAGAAGTGGTAAAATTTCATTTAAATGAAAAAGTCGGTTTTTTTATCTACTACTCAGTGTTTTCATTATTCATCAAAAATTGAAGTTTTTCAGAAAAATACCACAAATTCAGCCGAAGAAATATTTTATATTCTGAATTCAAAAATTATATATATTTTACCAAATTAAAAACATAAAAGTTTCATTAATTAATTTAAAATTAATTTCCATTGTCAAAACAAAAATCGTGTTTTTAAGAAATAATAATTATCAAAAGATTGCCACTTGTTTATGTCTAATTTCAAAGTGAAATTACTTCCAATGACCAAAATTGGATTAAATGGTAAAAATATAATCTAATTAAACTTTAAAACCAATTAAAAATATAATATAACGATATAAATAAATTATATTATAAGGCAGTTTTGAATTAAAATACAGTATTTTTCACTATTCATTAAAAAATGAATTTTATCAGAAAAATACCAAAAATTTACCCAAATTAAATTTTTATGTCCCAATTATAAAGAAGAATTTTATTTTGTCAAATAGAACATATAAAAGTGACCAAAACTAGATTTAAAGAGGGTTCTCCATCAAAAGGCGGTAAATCAACCTTTTAAAGAATATTAGAGTATTTATGCTTAAAATTAGATTCATTCACATTTTAAGCCTCTAACTTTTATTGGATAAATGTAAAAACATTTAAGAAACATGTTTAATCATAACATGGTTAGTTCTATTCATTATCACCAATAAAATAGCTAGGCATTAATAACAATTTAAAATAATATTATATTATTATTTTTTAGTATGACCCAATGTTGTGTGCAACATAATTTTTTACAAAAACTTGTTGTTACGTATCGGGTATTCCATCAAACATATAATCCCCTTTAAAGTAAAATTAATATTTAATTCAAAAATATTAATAAATATGAAAAATTATTATTCTTCATTTACTTGGGATGTTACATCCTTCCCTCCTTTATGAAATTGCGTCCTCGCAATTTTAAAATTGGGCTTGGAAACTTTAATAAAAGTCCCACATCAGAAAAAGAATCAATAAAACTATCACTTTAAAAGAAATAAAGATAAGTATAATGGTTACCTGAGATATCCCATACTAGGATTCCATGAAAACATGGATATGGAGGAGAAACTAAATGTAAAGTTCTGATAGAGAGTGATAGAAAACATGATTAGGAGAAAGTTACCCACAAAAAAATCACAAACTTTTGATAGGTTAAACGGTCATTGGTTTCCTAGTAGGAAAAGTAAACAGACAATATTTTTTTTGTTTTAAGTTCCTTTTCATAAAGCTAGATATTTTTTATGAGATTGACTATGGACATAATGAAATATACATACTTTTCAAGTAGAGTTTTTCCCTTTAATAAGTTTCTACCAAAAAATCATATTTTCTCCAAATGATGAGTATTCAAGATGAATTGTTCACATATGAAGTGATAGAATCAAATTCTAGAGAATCACATAATCCACAAAATATGAACTATATATTTTCTCTGTCTTTAGAGATTAACCAAAACCAAAATAGTTAGTACAAGATCAGATAATCCCAAAAATAGATAATCCTTAAAAAAAGAAATATTATTCCTCATCTCCAAAATTCAACAAACAATACACAAAGTTCAACAAAGACCATTCAATAAACAACTGTCCATAAAATTATTCAATGTAAACCAAACTAAGATTGAAACCCAAAACTCAAAAGGATTTAATTACATAGTCTTCCACAATAAATCATAACATTTATCTCCAAATAACATCGACTACTCTTAATGTCTCATACTGAAGTGTAATTATCCTAATCACATATTCTCTATGATAAGTTAATCATTTCCATAAATAACCCAAATATCCATAAAACATAGATTCTTCCAAAATAAAATTTCAACCATTATTCCACAAATGAAATCCCATAGTATTCTATTTTTCTTAGGCATATTGTGTTTCCTCAAAAGAGATAACGTCTTCTAAAATAACCTTTATCACTAAATCACCAAATTATTTTCCTATACTAATGATATCCACTTGGTAAAACATAAGTTACCAAAATCAACTTATTCTTGATCCATAAAATCATTTAACTAAAGGAATAACTCATACTAACTAGGGACTTCACATAGGCTAGTGGTAGGCGATGCGCCCTTTTCACCCTTCGGTTGTGGTTTCAATTCCCATGGCCTTGTTGGACGTGATGGGTTGTCACCCATATTATGGGTTGTCATTTTTATAAAACTCAAAAATAACCCTAATATATTTTAACCACAAAGTTTGTCTTATACCTATCATTTTCATCCCAACTCATTAAGACCTCAACATCTTAATGAAGACTAATATATATTTTCATTTTTTATTTCACCTCCATATTATAAAATAAAACTTTTCCCAAAAGAAAGAACATCATACCTTGACCATGGTGTCCACATGGTTTCATTGTCATCTTATTCACGTAGTTAGAAGGTCCATGCATTGAAAAAATGATTTATATAACCTTCAAAATCATTTTCTTCCATTATCCAAATACACCTTGTACAACATGGGTCATATGGGTGTTCACAAAAAAATGGTTTCGGAAAATAATCATGTATAACATATAATTTCAAAACATCTGATAAAACTTGATTTTTATAAAATAGTTGGAATGAGTTTGAGTTGAAACTTTCAATAAATGGTCATTTTAAAATACCATAATTATGTGATAATAGATGATAATTTAAAAGCAAATATAAATAGGTTGCACAAGGGTATCCTTCTTCAGCACCTTTTTCAAAATCATAATATGCTTCAAAATCTTGTGATAAGGTAAAATATTTGAAAATGCCTTGAAGATATTTACCTTTCTTGAAAATATGAGAATATTATGAAAATAGGATTTTATTAAACACAACCCATGATCCACAATGATATAAAGGTATAGTTGAGGTGTTTGATATCTCAAACAACTTCTTGCAAGTGAGTTGTATGCTAGAAAAAGTTTTACAATCATCTAAAAATGACTTTGCAATAATTATTTCAAGCATGTAATTAGTAAGAGATAAGAATGTTGTTTGAGATCCTCCTCCTTCCATTTGTAACTAAATTTCCTTGATCTGAAAAATTTATAAAACAAGGATTTAACTTAAAGAGTAGACATAGAGACTAACCATGTGTATAAAAAACTCATAATCCCTAAAGTTGTCTAAACCGACCTCTGATACCAACTATAAGGCCCCGGACTTAAACATTACATAATCTTGAATTAAGTTAATAATTCACATTGAGTATCCTTTTAGGTTTAGACTTTTAGAGAATTAGGCCATAACTATTTCATTAAATCTCAAAAATTACAAAGTAGACACTTCTACTCAGTATCCATTTTTTTCATAAAATAAAAATTCTTAAAAGAAAACAATAATTCTTTTCTTGATATAAATCTTATTGAGTTCTTTTTTTCTCTTAACCTACCTTATACCCTGTTAAAAACATTTCAAAAACCTGGGATGAGCATAAAAATCTCAGTAAGGGTTATAAAATAGAGAAAGAAAACATTAGTTTATCAATACATACAAAACATAATCTCTTTAACATACCTGATGAAATCATAAGATTAATGAATAACACATATAAATCATAAATCATAAAGGTAACTTGTGTCATACATATCAAACTTACATTTTATCTTTCACAGTTACATATGGAGTTACACTTGGAATACCTATCACAGTATATTCCCTAAATCTCTTAGGAGAAACATTAACATTTACCTCCGTCACATTACGCAATGCATTGGAGATCTATCTCGGGCTCACCCGCCCAAGGTTTATCATAGAACCACCCATATACATAAATAATTCCCAATAACCATAACATATTCATAACACATAAAACATTCATAAAGGAAAGATAACATTTCCACATCGCAATCACAATACATCATTTCAACATATTGATATATTCAATTATTTATCAAACCATTTTCTAAACCATTTAAAACATTTAATAAAGAGATTTTTGAATCAAAGTGTCCCATACCAATTTGAATCTTTTGAAAGAAATTTTAATTTCAAAACATTCATGTCCATATAAATAAATATTTAAAACCATTTTTAAAACATGGACATTAATGAGAAATATTTATAAGAATAAATATTTAAAACATTTAAAATTATATTTTAGTTAAAGAGTTCCTAACCAAACGAGAGATGCTTGAATACAAATATTTGAGGAATAAAATTAATCAAATATTATAATATCATGAGAATAAGGTGATTTATGATAAAATATTTCAAAGGGTAGTATATACACCATATAAAAGTGAATTTGTGTATAAAAATGAATAAGTCTTAATACAATGCAAATTGAGATAAAGTCCCTTACAAAGATAATTTCCTTAGATTAAGGAAAAATCAATGAAATAATTATGTGTGAAAAATAATAATACACCAAATATAAGTGGAAACTAAGTGTAAAACAATCAGAGGTTATTCACACATATTCATAGCATGTCATAGTCAATAAGTATAAGTTTAACCCAAATAATTGAAATTGGGTTAAGAAGTTCTCTTACAGAAATTCGACAGCCTAATGGCACCACTCTAAAATTAATAAAATAATTTGATGAGATAAAAAAGGGTATCTCATAACATTGACATAAAATTTATAGAAATAAAGATATAGAAGAACATATTTCAACATATAAAAATGTCAATTAAAAGACATGACATAAAAGAAGTCTTTATCTAAAAGAGTATGTTGGAAGGTTCCCTTACCAATTTGGTAACTTAAGAAACATACAACCCATGATGGAAATATCATAAAACAAATATGTAAATACCCATAAATTAAATTATATTAAAAAAAATAATACAATCATGGGCAACACATACACCACACAAAAGGAAATAGTTGCAAAGATAACATGAATCTCATGGGAATAAAAAGTGAGATGAAAACCCCTTACCACGTTGTAATCAATCGAGTCATAAGACCAAAAGTTAATAACCAAAAAATGAATCATAGAATACTATGAATAAAAATACAATCATGATAATATATATCAAATGGAAGTACACAATACACCACATGTAACAAATAAGTGGCAAACAGTGTAAATCTCACAAAATTAAAAGTGAGATAAGAAACCCCTTACCTCGTGTCCGACTTGACTCATATGTTCCATGTTCTTCATGAATAATAAACATAAGTTAATTTCTACTTACTTATTTTTTTTCAAGTTTACTATTCCTTTTATATCACTTATTACCTTGTTATAACAATTAGTTAATTATTTGAGTTTATATGGGACATTTTGTCGATGTTCGGAACATTAGTCAAAAATGAAATTGTTATAATTACAAATTGTCCATGTGGTCAAAATTCCATTATCTCCATAATTATATTCGTGATTTAGATATAATATGTATCATATATATTAGGTGTATATGCATTTATAATATTCCATATCATTTGGAGTTAATAAATGAAACGCACCGTTCAGGGAGATGGTAAGCCGTACATACGCATGAACGCTACATTCATTTATATTTTATATTTAAAGGAATGAAAAATTAATAATACATAGGTATATTATAATTCTATTATAAGATCTATGTTATGTAATTTAATTAACTCCATCCTTTATACGTTCCGCGTATGGCATGAACGAGTCATATCACTTTGAGGGGGCGGTAGTCCACACTCCCTCAAATGAAATTATCGTATTTACCAATTATGAAAACCATAAAAGTATGATATAAATGAAAAATAAATAAGTATAGAGACAATATAAATATAATATATATCACATGTAAATACCTTTCCATCTTAATGGCCACCATAAGAGGTGGTAGGAGAAGATTGAACAATCATCATTTCGTGAGGCAGTAGTTCACCGTCCACAGAAACAATATGCTATTTACCCATTAGACGGAGGTGTGTGTAAGTGTAGTTAGAATAATTCTTATATCAAAAACATAGTATATTTAAGATACTGGTGTTTTTATAAAATAAGGGAATAAAAAGAGTTTAGGGTGTTGGAGAAGTAAAATAAAAGAAAATAACTTAAGAGAAGACATTACCTTTAAATCGGGTAACTCCCTTTGGTTTGAACCAAATGGATTTCTTGAAGTGCGTTCTACCTAAGGTAAGGCTTCTAGGTAAAATAGAGTGATCTTTAGAGATAATTTGTGTTGAGGTTGGACAAGTAAAGTGGCTTTAGAGGTGTGATTAATGGGTTATAGGTGAGGGCTTTTTATAAGGGGGATGGGGGGATCTTTAGGAAAGTTTGAAAATATTATTTTATTATATAATAATTTTTGGTTTATAAAGGTACAAAACTTATTAAAGTAGAAGAAAAGATGAATATTGTTCGAAATAAAATTATCCAATAAGAATTGGACAGGTTTTGGATATTTTTTTAATTTTTATAATCTTATTTATTTAAATTATTCATTAATGAGGTAAACATTGCATCATTATTGTGTCATAAATAATTTTATTTATTTGATATATAAAAATTATAAATAAAATACCATGATGTAGGAAATCTTTTTATAATTCAATGGAATATTTATAGTTGAATATATAACTTATATAACCCCATGTAAGAATTTATTTACTAAAAGATATATGTTTATGTCATTTTTGTCATTACTTTAAATTAATTAATATAGTGTCATTATCACTCTTAAGTGGCTCCATTGGGTCCCAAAATCAACCCAAGGATGCCCATGGTCGGAAATGTATCAACCAATAGGATTAGGACACAATTTAGGGTAATTTAATATTATTATAATATTATTTTTCCTTGAATTACCCTATTTACCTTTAACCGCAGTAAATAAAAGTCAAAAGTTACTATTCACTAAAAATTATTTTCATCTTATTGAACCAAATTTTACTTACTGATAACAACCATGTATGTCAGATTTTCAAAATTCAATTCACAGAAGCGGTAAAATTTCATTTAAATGAAAAAGTTAGTTTTTTTAACAACTACTTAGTGTTTTCACTATTCATCAAAATTGAAGTTTTTTAGAAAAATAAAAAAAATTCAGCCTAAGCTATATTTTATATTCTGAATTCCCAAATTATGTATATTTTACCAATTTAAAAACATAGTAGTTTCATTAATTAATTTAAAATTAATTCCCGTTGTCAAAACAAAAATCTTGTTTTTAAGAAATAATAACTATCAAAAGATTTCTAATTGTTTATGTCTAATTTCAAAGTGAAATTACATATAATGACTAAAATTAAATTAAATGGTAAAAATATAATCTAATTAAACTTTAAAACCAATTAAAAAGATAATCTAACCATATAAATAAATTATATTAAAAAGCAGTTTTGAATTAAAATACAGTATTTTTCACTATTCATTAAAAAATAAATTTTATCAGAAAAATATCAAAAATTTACCCAAAGTAAATTTTGATGTTCCGATTCTAAAAAAGAATTTTATTTTTTCAAATTGAACTTATAAAAGTGACCAAAACTATATTTAAAGAGGGTTCTCAATCAAAAGGCGGTAAATCGACCTTTTTAAGAATATTAGAGTATTTATGCTTAAAATTAGATTCATTCACATTTTAAGCCTCTAACTTTTTTTGGATAAATGTAAAAACATTTAAGAAACATTTTTAATCATAATATAGTTAGTTCTGTTCATTCCCACCAATAAAATGGCTAGGCTTTAACTACCATTTAAAATAATATTATATTATTATTTTTCAGTATGACCCAACATTGTGTGCAATGTAAGATTTCAAAGTAACCCATTGTTACGTATCGGGTACACCATAGAACATTGAATCCCCTTTAAAGTAAAATTAATATTTAATTCACAAGTATTAATAAATATGAAAAAGTATTATTATTTATTTACTTGGGATTTTACACCTTCTTTGGAAGTTAGCCATTGATGTGAACAAAGTTAAGTCAACCCAAAACTTCAAGTTAGAATTCCCTAATAATTGAAAGCAACCCAAATTTGGATGGTCAATAACTTGGAACTATGGCTCGATTTTAATTGAATTAGTGGAAGGATATACCGAATTAATATATATAATTGAGGGATTTTATCTTTTATGTGTAAATTTACAATTATTACCTTTATTTCATGATTTTTAATATTAAGTGGATTTACTTAAGTGATTAATCATGTATTAGATAATATTTATGCATAAGTAAATCTATTATAGTTCTATCAAGTATTCTGTTTAAATGATTAATTAATGTGATTGTGACAAAACATCCATAATTAAATAACTAGCCAACTTGATAGAAATAAAATAATAAAGTGGTATGATCATGTGCTTTTACTAATGGTTAGTTTATCTAGTTTATGATAAACTAAACATCGACTTAGGGGAAAACACTTTGAATAATTTTGGTTCATGTTGAATTTTTCGACCTCTCCACCTATGTATCTCTCTTGGATTGATTTCGGCTTGACTCTAAACTTGAACCGCCTACACTATATTGGGAGGTCCATCCATTACATATGATTTTACTCAAATTTAGGTGAGGGAACCAAAGGATTGGTTATGGGGTTTACATAAAGGAAACCATGGGCACACAAACCCTTACATAATGAGAGGATAGATGACACATAGGCCAAAAATTTAATTTAATAATAAATTAAATGAAACTAATCACAAACAAAGGTCTAGTCTAGACTCATGATCATCTATATGAATTCGATGAATTATGCATTTAATAAAACTAACATTCAATTATAATCATTCTTATTTAAGATAAACCAAGCTCGAATCAATTAATTATCTTCTTTAATTAATTAATTATTTTATCTTAATTCTCATCCAATTTTTCTTAAGAATCTCATCAATAATAATTTTAAATAAATTAAATAAATTTATTTAAAATTAACTATGTAAAAAAATATACCTTGGAGGAAACATAGTGAGTACCCATATAAATTACCCAATGTGTAATATACTCATATACTATTTACTTTTGTGATATGTGGAATATATGAATTATCAAATAATTTCATGGAATATATTATCAACTTAATGATCACACATAACACATGTTATTTACATAGCATGTTATGCTTCAATTTTCATAGATTAATAACTATAATATGACTTATACATGATATACAGATCCGAACATCACATAAAAATTAATTAGACATATATATATATATAAATATAAAACTCATTACATGGAATGTAATATCATCTCAATGACCACATGGAACACATGATGATAAGGTTTTGACAATATAATAAATTTATTTTTAATTCTATGTAAACTGGTAAAAGTACATGGTGTGTACATTTCAATTTACATAGAGTATATTATTCACACCAACAATCCATGGCACATGCCTAGGGACTCAACGTGTAACTATGCCATAGAAAATATTGGAGTACACAATGCATACATGGGATACATGACATGTGGTATCTGAGTTACATGGTCATCAATCATACAGGTAATGTAAGAGGATATACAACCCATATCTGACTAAAGGACTATACATCATGTACAAAAGTTATATGATGTGTACTTTGTCTGACCGTGTGCTAGTTTGGCTCAGTCAACACATAGTGTATAATTGAATTCATCATGTGTAATAAATACACACATATTAAATTAATTATTACTTAATTAAATTTTCATTAAACACTAGTACACGACATGTACCTATGGATTACATGGTGTGTACTCTTATGTTATCCGACCAGACTCCTTGATACCATTGAATGAGATATTTAAATTTGTTTGATTTATAAAATTAATCAATTTGATTATATTTTTGAGATCAAAAAAATATGAATAATTATTAAAACACATGTGGTAATAATATTTATTCAACTTATTAAATAGTAAATAATAATATATTATTTAACTAAGATTCTGCATACACTTAGTGTGTGACTATCCTGGCCTCTTTCTTAGTGGCATTAGGTGAAGCAGCCTAAAGTCCAAGGTTAGAATCTAGAAAAAATCCAAGACACCCATAGAGAAATAATTTAATTCAAAAATGATATAATACCTCATATAGATGATTATCATGTAATATAATACCTTTATCATGATATATCAAATCAAGCAGGTTATATGTTGGTTCCATCAACCTATGTGATCAATGTCTCTTTATTTGACTTTCTGGAGATCAAACATGCCTACAGAACACCATGTCCATGGATTTATTTAGGATATACCATTTACATAAAATGGAATAAGATATAAACTATATAAACCCTATCCTCATACACATATCATTACATGACTTTATGCATAATTAAACATCATATTATAAGCTAATGATTATAAAGTCTAGTATCTTCGAAGACTAGGTACATAAAACTGAAAACATGGGACTAAAAAAACATTTATTTATTTAATATTCATAAAGAGATCCTAACTTCCATAGTGATAATACATATTAATAAGATAACCTGGGGATAACATGAACAAAGGGATGTGCTGAAAAGCCAAGTAAGGGAATAAATAGAAGAATAAAGTTTTAACACATGGGTCAGAAGGCATGACATAATGATATAAAAAGAAATGGAACATGATTGAACATATGAAATAATAACATTTAAAACATGGGATCATATAAATATGTAATCATAGTAATGTGTAAGAAACATAAAACTTAAATTTATCATGATTCAAGGCTCATTACACATAGAGGAGTACGAGTCAAGGTTAACCACCAAGACCGCTGCACATGGAGCATGAGTCAAGGCTAACCACCAAGACCGTTGCATATAACATCTCATGAGACTAAACTTTACCCAATTAATTGGAGTGATATCTGGGTGAACCCATAATAACATGTTCATTAATATTTGTTCCACATTAAGAATCATAAATAATCAATCTAGCATCAATATAAGGGTTACCCATGTTAAGAATTGGGTATCATAACCTTGTTAAAAGGTATAACATAAGGTAATATCACAATAGTGTCCATAAAAGAAAGGATTTAAATAATACATGAAAATTAATAAGGGAAAATAGTAATAGATCATGATAATATATGTCAAACTTAAGTGACAACTTGTAAAAATAGTATTTAAGAAACATTAGAATTAAAACATTTTAGTGTGGTTTAAAGAAAATATTAAAGAGCTTTTAAAACAGAAAATGGAATAGTATTTTATACAAAAAAATAAGTTAACCAATAAGGTTTTTATAATAAAAGGGCGATTTTATAAAAATAATGGCAGCTTAAAACAAATTTTACAGTGCACTTTAAAATGGGTAATAATTTGGGAAGTTTCCTTAAATCGGGCTTGCTTATTAGAAAGAATATAGTAGGGAACCTTTTAAAAACATGTATATACCTGAAAATAAGGAGGGAGAGATCTTGATACATGTTTTTTAAATGTATAAAAATTATTTATTATATTCACATAAAATTAAAAGATAATTTCATTTGGGTAAAAATATAGAGATATTAACCCGAAGAAATAATGGAGGTTTAGGTAGAATCCATTACCTTAAGTCCAAAGGTGTTCTTCACTTGATCTTAATTTCCTGGATAATGAAATTACATTAATTAATTAATAATTCCATAAAAAATTATACATGTAATTTATTTAGTATAATTTTATTAAGTTCATTCATGGCCTTTTTGATGAGTTATAGTGTTCAATTTTATTGTTCGTGAGTGCTCGTTTTCTTAGTTTTCATGATCGGTTCACTTGTATAAGATTATGGAAGTTCATGTAAAATGAGAATGGTTTCCCAAATGTGTAATTATATTATATTAATTAAATTTCATAAGATAAAAAGGTTATATAATTCATTTTATTATGTGGAATGAGGATGAATTATTAGATAAAATTTTAATGATAATCGCTTGGATTAATTTGGCGGTTTTTCGATCACAATGAACTCATTTTGTTTTATAAATTAATATCATGTGTACAAAATGATTCTAGAAAATTAAATAATATATAATAAATAAATTATCATCTAGTTAAAACATAATTTTTTTTCATGACCATATTTAAATATGATAATAGAAATTGAAAACTCGTTGTCCTTGAATGTTATAAATTAACACATCTTAGATGATGTTTTCATTTTTAGTATAAAAGGATAGGGAAGGAGATAATATGATTAATTATTTCATTAGAATAAAAAAATTACAGTATATTTAAATTAATGGACTTATCATACCATTTGGATGAGGTTATGTGAGGAGAGAAAATAAAATAAAGGAACTTGAAAAGAAAATAAAAGAAACGAAAAAAGGAAATCACCTCTTGAATTTATCTTCCTTGAGAGCCTCTTTAGGGAAGATATTTTTTTATCTTTTAATGATACCAAGAGATCCTGGATGTGGGGTAGGGTATTGGGAATATATTTTATCATAATTTGGACAAGGAAAGAGTCTTGAAAATTGTGAGGAGAAGAGGTGGTGAGGGGTGGTTTTTATAGTGGAAGAGAGGGGAGTTTTCTCAATATTTCATTCATTAGTTTATTATTTTGATCAAGATAAGAAATAATGAAAATTATTGAGACTAAAAATTTTAATTAGATCTCGTGAGTTTTAAATAATGGTCCTTACATTAAACATGACTCATGTAATAGTGTATTTAACTTATAATGTTTATATATCAGAAATTACTGTATTTCACTATTCATAAAATTCAAGTATTTCAGAAAAATCCCAAAAATTTACCCTTACCATTTTTTGATTTGTAGAATTCAAAAATTAACTCCATTTTTCAAAAATAATTTTATAAATATGAGAAATTTAATTTTTAATTAAAATCATAATTTACTAGAAAAATAAAAATTTTAAAATTAAAGCTGCTTTTCTAACACTTTGAAAAATTAATTAAGGTATCATAAAATTATCTTATAATAAAAAGACATCACAATATTATTTTATGAATACATTTTATGAAAATAAAATATATTTTAAATTATTAAATTATTCATAAAATTATAATTAAATATTTATGACTTAAAAAAATACTAACACTTAATTAATACTTTTTAAAATATTTATTTATGTATAATATGTTATAATTATATCACATTGTCACTTAAAGATGAATAAATTTTATTTATAATTTCATTGGTGAGGTTACTATTACATTGATCGGTTTACTATTCATAAGGATCACATTACTATTTCAAAGGTTAAGTTACTATTTCATCAATATATGTTCCTTAACTTCTAGAGATACCTTTTATTTCACTAATTATTAATTTATGAAGTTTGTATTGTGTTCTATATACAATCTTATGTGATTATACTGTAAGACATAATTATAAGAAGGTAATTTACATTGATAAAAATTTTGGTTGTTACATTCTTCCCCCCTTATGAAATTTCACCCTAGAAATTTCATTTTACATTCTAATATGAAAATAGGTGTGAGTACTTTTCCTTCATCTCTTTCTCCAGTTCCCATGCTGCCTCTTTATAATTATGGTTCTGCTATAGTACTTTGACCAGGTGAGTAGTCTTGTTATGTAGAACTTTATCTCTATGATTCAAGATCTTCATTGGCTTCTCCTCATAAGAAATATCATTCTCCAACTGTACCACCTATGAAGATCATACACATGAAGGATATGAAATGTACTTAAGAGGAATACATGTAATATATCATGTACTTTAGACATGGTAGGTGGAAGTGCTATTTGATAGGACACAACTCTGACATGATCAAGAATCTCGAAGGGTCCGATATACCTGGGACTTAGCTTTCCTTTCTTCCTAAATCTCATGACCTTATTCCATGAAGATATGCAGAGGAATACCATGCCTCCAAATTTGAAATCAAGGTCCCATTGATGATTTTTTACATAACTCTTTTGTCTACATTGGGATGCCTTGATGTGCTGCTGAATGGTTTTTACCTTCTCCACCATTTCTTCGACCATTTCATTCCATAGAAGCTTATGCTCACCGAATTCATCCCAACATGCTGGTGTTATACACCTTTTCCCATACAAATATTCATATGGATCCATTTGGATAATGGAGTGAAAACTATTACTATAAGAGAATTGAACCAGAGGTAGATGTTGGTCCCAACACCCTTTGAAGTCCATAAAACATGCTCTCAATATGTCTTCCAACTCAGAATAGTTCACTCATATTGTCCATTAGTTTGAGGATGATCGGCTGTAATGAAGTTTAGCTCAGTGCTTAGAGCATGTTGGAGACTTTTCCAGAACGTCGAGGTGAATCTCAGATCTCAATCAGATACAATCGATAGTGGTACTCCATGTAGCCTTACCACTTCTCTGATATATATCCATTCAAGTTGATCCAATGAGAAGTCCTCTCAATTTGTGATAAAGAAAGCTGTATTTGTAAGACGATCCACAATGAACCATATAACATTTTTTTCTCTAGATGTACTTAGAAGTCTAGTGACAAAGTCCATGGTAATGTTCTCCCACTTTCATGTTTGTATGGGTAGTGGTTTCATCAACCCCTTATAATTTTTCCTCTCAGACTTCACTTACTGACATACTAAGAACTTTTATGTATATTCAACTATCTTCTTCTTCATATTGTCCCACTGGTAGTTCTCTTAGAGATATCGATACATCTTTGTGATCCCGAGGTGATTAGAGAAGGTTGATCTATGTGAATCATTCAGAATATCCTTCTTTATCTCTGGATCCGATGGTATAGATAATCATGATCCAAATCTTACAACCCCTTCCTCATCAATATTTAACTCATAGGATTTTCTATTTATGATAGCTTCCACTCTTTTCTAAATTTCTATATCATCTCTTTGAACATCATTTATTTTCTCCACAAGGGACGATTGAGAAATCATTTGAGAAAGAATTGATGATATTCCTCCCTTAATGATTCTCATTTCTATCCTTTGTAAGTCTAAGAATATTGGACCCTTCTCAATTCTCATCATTGATAAAGATGCATGATCCTTTCTACTTAGAGAATCCACCACCTTATTTGACTTACTAGGATGGTATTATATTGAGTAGTTATAATCCTTGATGAGATCTAACCATATTCACTGGTTCATATTAATCTTCTTTTGGGTAAATATATATTTGATACTCTTGTGATCAGTATATATCTCACACTTCTCTCCGTAGAGATAATGCTGCCATATTTTCAACACAAAGATCACTATTTCTAACTACAGATCATGCATGGGATAATTTTACTCATGAATTTTCAGATACCTTGAGGCATAAGCTATCAATTTATCATTTTGAATTAGTAAAAATCCTAATCCTTTCTTTTAATAATCACTGTATACCATAAATATTTCTCCAATTTTTAGGAGTGTGAGTACTAGCGTAGTGATAAGACTCATTTTGAGCTCCTTAAAGCTTTACTCACATTCTTGAGTCTAGAAAAAATTCACTCCCTTCCATGTCATCCTGATCATTGGGTTTAAAATCATGATAAGTTATTTAAAAATCATTGGTAATATCTAACTAGGCCAAGGAAACTACAGATCTTCATTACAGATGTTGGGCTGGGCTACTCTTCAATTGAATTTTTCTTGAAAGGGTCCATAGATATCCCTTTGAGGGTTATAACATGCCCCAAGAATGATACTTACTCTATATAGAACTCACATTTATTGTACTTTTCATATAGTTTCTCCCTTCACAAAGTCTTTAGTACAATATTAAAATTTCCTCCTGTTCCTCCTTTCTCTTAGAGTATATCAGAATATCATCGATAAAGACTACTAAAAATTCGTCGAGGTAATATCTAAAGCCTATATTCATTAAATCCATGAAAATTTATTGAAAATTATCGAGTACTTAGGGAATTACTATGAACTCATATTTTCCATACCTCGTTTGAAAGGCAGTCTTGGGAATATCTTCCTTTCTTACATTTAATTAGTGATATCCTGATGGAAGGTCCACTTTAGAGAAATAACTTCCCCCATAAAGCTGATCAAACAAGTCATTTATTTGAGGCAAGCGAGTTCACGATTATTTATGAAAAGGTACATTGATCCATAATTCTTCTTGATGAAGAGGACTGGCGCACCCCATGGTGAAGCACTCGGGTGTATAAAACCCTTGTCCAGATTCTCTTGTAACTACATCTTCTATTCTTCTAGATCTACAGTGGCCATTATATAATGTGTATTTGATATAGGAAGAGATCCATGAATAAGTTCAATTGATAAATCAACCTCTTGATTAGGAGGAATACTATACAATTCTTTGGGGAATACATTAGTGTAGTCCCTTATAATGGGCATGTCTTCGATCATGATTCTCTCCTTTGTCTCAATCATTTGATCTAGATATTCTTACTCATAAGGTAGTAATACCAATACTTGAGAAAATTATTTTAAAGAAGATTCATCCTCCTCCTTACACTTTTAATGAATTAGAGGATTCCTTGAGATGTGAAGAGTGATCTTCCTTTACCAATAGTTGATGTCAGAATTGTATAAATATAGCCAATACATTCCCCAAATAGATTCAAATTTTACAAGAGGAAGTATGATGGGATTTTATTGGAGGTTCAGTCCACAAACATTAACTTTGGAGAATTTATATAATTTTGATTCAATAATTTCCCCATTTTCTATTCTCATAGATAACTCAATCTCCATATTTTGAGGTGGTGTTTGAATAGTTCTACTAAAATTTCAAGATATGAAAGAGTACATAGAACCAGAATCAAATAGTATGTTTTCTATTCTTTAATGAATAAATAGAATACCTATCACCACATCATTGTTTGGCTCCACCTTAGCAGTAGTGATAGAACAAGACCTTCCTTATTTCCTTGGAGGTTCTTGTTGATTGCCTCAGACAAACCTTGGATTATTGAAATTGTTCGCATAATTCCCATGTTCCTTGCAATTGTAACACCACATTGTAGGCTGAGTGTTGATCTGAACCTTCCTTTATTCTTCCATATTAGTGGGATTCTTCATATCCCTTCAGTAGTTATTAGCCATATGTCCCATTCTTCCACATTTGAAGCAATTCCTAGTTCCCTTTAGTTAGTTCCTTGGACTCTTCTTCCCACAATTTTAACATGTGGGATGTTCGATTTTCTTTTCATCATGGGATTTATTTTTCAAACCACCCATATTAGACTCTATTTTCTGCTTTTTTTCATCGAGCCCATGAGAGTACTTAGAGTCTCTGATCTCTATTTCAACCTTGATGGAACAATAGACAACATCCTCATAACGATTGAAGTCATGAATCACTAATGATTTTTGTAGAATTAGATTTAGTCCACTAAATAAGTGATCCACCTTAATTTCAGTGTCTATGACAAGGTTAGAAATATATCTTGAAATCCTTGAAAAGTTTTCTTTATATGCCCTAATAGACTCATCTTTCTTATACTTAAGTCTAAGGAACTTTATTTCCATCTTGAGATGGAGGATTCAGGGAAAATATTTATTGAAAAATATTTTCTTGAATTCCTCCCAATCCATTGAATCAATTTCCTCCTTAGAATTTGTGTTCTTGATTAGTGACCACCACTGATCAAATTACCCATCAAAACACTAGACCATCAACACAACTTTCTCTTCTTCTGAGCACTAGAGTATAGAGAATATCTTTTAAATGGAGTTAATCCATTGTTCTGTGAGGTGGGGATAAAAAGATCCACTAAACATGGGAGGCCTTTTACATATGAAGGATTCAATGGAAAATTGATCTTTTATTATAGAATGAGTGTGTTCTTCATGATTCATGTTATCATTCATAACATGAGCTAGTTGAACGAGTACAACCATAAAGTTTTGAGCTCCCATTCCCATTATATCTGGTATATCATTAAAGAAATCATCACATTGCCTATCACATTTATTTTTGTCATGTGTTCTTATATTTGTCTCCATTAACTAAGAAAAATAAAGTACAATTAGGGGGATTGAATACTTAGCTAATAAGCATAAAAAGGAAACTTTAAACATAAAATTATAAACTCTTAAACGTAAATTATATCCTAACTTTTGATTTCCTAGGTTTCAATACAGGTTAACCATGATCTATTTCCTAACATATTCTCTTAAGGGATTTTTTATTCCCTTAATAATGGCTCATAATGAGCTTATGAATTTACAAAAGCATATCCCCAAGAGTGTTAAACTAGGTTCATAGTAAGGCTCGTTGTTGTATACCAGGTTACCCCGATTCAGGCCTAGAACACCTTATTGGAATTTCTACTCCTAGGTACATCTATACCAGAACCACATCCACTTATAGTATCTAGACAATGAAGTATTTTCTTGATAAACAACTTACTATATACTTAACAAAATTTTGGGATGTTTTCTTATACTTAGTCTTATCCCAAAGGTTCTTACCAAAGTGCCCTATTCATAATCTCCAAAAATAACTAGACCTTCCTTTGATACCAATTACAGTGACCCTAGAATTTTACACAAATCATTACCTGATTTTGTGCATAATTAAACATCATATTACAATCCCAATATTCTAAAGTCTAATGTCTTGTAAGACCAGGTACATAAATATAACGACCCATACTTTACATACATGGTTATTACATCAGAATTAAATCATACTTATTATAACATATAACAAAACCATGATAGGACCATATAGCTATAGTGTCTATAGAAACTGGGAAACATAAACAACTGGTTCATAAATCATCTACATTGTCTCCCGTTTATTTCATCAAATCTAGAGTCCCTTGCATATCCTACTTAATACCCTTCTTCCTGACCTGGGGAAAATAAAACATACAAAAGGGTGAGCTCAAATTCTCATTAAGGGTAAACAAAATAAATATCAATCATATCATATTCATAATAACATAAAATTTTGAAAATATTAACCTGCAAAAGAGATCATAATATGATAACATGGGATAAATCATAGTAGTGAAATGAAATCCCAATAATCATAACTTAGAAATGAAACTTTGTGGAATACACACATAATCATAGAAAATCATTTCATATTAGTCAAGGCTCTTTGCCAAGACCATCATAGCGGACAAAGTCCATTACTGAACCAAATTCACTCCTCGTTCCAGTCCTGTATCACCGAACCGGATTAACTTACCGTTCCAGCCATGTCTATGTGATGAGATATAAATCTTTACCCAGTTCATTGGAGGGATATATATGTCCCACCCATCTCATAATGATACCATTCTTTTGTGTTCCACAAAATTATAAATCATATATCATAGAATAACCCATGTAATAAAAATGGGATTATTAAACATTATGCCATCATAGCCTAATCCATATAAGATAAAAGGACATCATAAAATTAATTCCATCATTACATAATCAAGTCAATGTATAAATAGAAATAGAAACATAACCATATATTATCTTATATGGAAAATAATTTTGATAAAACACTTGAACTCCATTCTTGAGGAAAATATCCTTTCTACTTTAAAAACATTTTTACTTTCTTAACATGTCATACAATTTTAAACTAAAAGAATTTGATTAAAAATAAAATTGAAAACTTTTAAAGGAAGCTTCATGGAAATAATTTTCTATGAAATCATAAAAATCCATTCATGCCATATAAGTTAAAAAAAACATTCTTCTCGTACATTGGCTGGAAAAGTCAAAAAGTACCTCGTACTAAAAACGACAAAAGATTCCTTTCATATATTTTAATAAAAACTCACCAATGGGTAAAATTGGATTTAAAAAATTGTATTAGGATAGAAATAATATTATATATTGATGAAACATGGATGTGGATGATAAATATTCCCTAGTAAATTCTGAAGTATAAACAATTTCGGATAAAAATGAGATTGCGAGATTTTACCTTACCTTAGGTCTGATTTGCTTCATACATATCAGAACCTCATTTATAATGATTTAAATAATTTCATTGACTTATTAAAGAATCATATTCATTGTTATTATATCATATATGGTCATATTCTTATCTTCTTATTAGTAATATTTCATTGCTACTTGTTATTCGGGTGTTCATTGCTTTATGTTCTTATGCATGTTTTATAGAATAAATTATTATTCATATTTTTAGGTTATAGATACCTCATTTCCAGAATTTTATTAGTGTAATATATATCATATTTATTCATTCAATTCATTTATATAATCATTATTCAATGAAGATCACGTAGAACGAGTCGCATCACATCGTGGAGACGGTAGGCCGTGCGTATGCACGAGCGATGATATCGTTCCCATGATCGTGGAATTGTATTGAAGTGTATGTATACTATTTAAGAATCAATATAAATTTACAATAATCATATATATTTATTCTTTACACCATTATACCCATCCAACTAAGGTGGTGGTGGAAAAATAGATTACACCACGGCGTGGAGACGGTATTCCGTACGTACGCACACACGGTGATTTCGTTTTCCGTAGGATGGATAGAAGGTGAAATTGAGTTCTAACATATCAGTATATTAGTGATACTTATGTTATTACTTTATAATGAAACAATTAAAGAAGAATAATATGAAGAAGAATGAAACTTGAAAGAATCGGTAGAAGAGATTACCTCTTCTTCGACACGCCTCTTTGAAACCTCCTCTTAGAACACTAAAATTGGTCTTTGAAGAAGACCAGGACCTCTAGTATGTTTCTAGGAAAGTTTAGAATGGATTTGGTTAGGGTTTGGACAAGATTTAAGGCGCAAAATTTTGTGATGAGGAGAGGGAGGAGGTTCCTTTTATAAGGGAGGAGAGGGGAACCTTTGAAAAAACTTAAAATATTATTTTATAATAAAGTCATATTTGGTTTATAATAGCTCCAAATTGATTTATTTATAATCTAAAGTGGGAATGGGTCGAAATACTCTCAAAAAATAGGTTTTAGACAAGTTTAGGTTACTATTTTAACCTTATCATTTAGATTTAACTCTAAGTTAAATAATTTAACTTTTACTGTGTCTTCTTGTTTTCTTACACTATATGGTTAATAAACTTACTATAACAAGCCAAAAGAACCCCAAGTGGTTCATTATTAATATATATAACCTTATATAAGTCATTTGGACGAACCTTATATTTTTAGGAATATAATAACAATTAATAATATAATATTTGTTTTAAAAACTATTTTATGTCAATTTTGAAACTATTTGGTAATTGATTTTTGTGAAAATTATAACAACTTTATTAGTTCTAAAAAAGTTAATTAAATTAATACTAACATGTAATATTAACCTATAAAATTAGTTTAATTCATAAAAAGTCTCAAATTACATTTATTTGGGTATTTATAACATCAATTATGTTAATATTTCATTAATAAGGTAATTACTGCATCATCATTGTTTCATAAATAAATTAAATTATTTAATGTCTAAAAATTATAAATAAAATACCATTAGGTAGGAAATAGGTTTATATTTCTAATGAATATTTATAGTCTAATTTATCTTATGTATAACCCTACATTAAAAATGTTTTTAATTATTAAACTTTGATTTTAACTATTTTAACACTTATTTAAATAAAATAATAATAAGTGTCCTAATCTAATCCAGGTGGAACTAAAGGGAAATATTTTATTCCTAAGGTTGTTTTTTGTCTAATTACACTTATCCAATAGAATTAGGACATGTGTTAGGGTAATAATAATATCATTTTTACCCTTAATTACCCTATTTACTTTTAACCGTGGTAAAAAAAGTAAAAAGTTACTATTCACCAAAAATTATTTTTATCTTATTGAACCACATTTTACTCCTTGATATTAACCATGTGTCTCGGATTTTTAAAATTCAACTCACAGAAGTGGTAAAATCAAGTTTTATGTACAATTGCAGATGCTCCTAGGAGGTGGGTAAAAGACGGTGAAAAGTTCAATAAAATTTTTATATATATAAAATTATTATAAAATGACTCAAATTAATTACATTGAACTTATATAGGTATTATGTATCAATTTTGAACTAAAATAAATTTAAATAAAATGAATATTATTTTAAATAAAAAGTTGGTTTTTAAATAGTAACCCAGTGTTTTCACTATTCATCAAAAATTGAAAGTTTTCAGAAAAATTCCAAAATTTTACCCTCGGCTAATTTCGATATTCCAAATCCAAAAATGAAATCCATTTTGAAAGATAAAATTTATAAAATTTCAAAAAGTGGGTATTACTATTCGTAACAGCTAGTTTATATAATATTTTAATAGCATATCGTTGTTTAGTGAAACTCAGCATTACGTACAAAACACGCTATCGTGGAAGGTCGTGATTGCATGTAAAGAAATATAAGCTAGTGTTGTGTGTAGTGAAGGATTCATTTGATGTTGCGTATAACATAAGACAAAAAAGAAAATATACTTCTCATAAAATATCAAGGTGTTACATTCTACCCCCCTTAAAATGAATTTCACCCTCGAAATTCGTCACTTCATAACAAACAGATGAGGATACCTCTCCCTCATAATATCCTCAAGCTCCCATGTATATTCTTCTAATTGGTGGTTACTCCATAAAACTTTCACCAAGCGAGTGGCCTTGTTCCGTAGAACTTTTTTTCTACGATCTAGAATCTCTATCAGTTGTTCTTCATAAGAATGATCTTGCTCCAGCGGTACAACTTCTGAGCTTAGTACATGTGAAGGATCGGGTATGTACTTTCTCAGTAGAGATACATGGAACACATCGTGAACTTGAGAGAGATTCGGTGGAAGCGCCAATCAGTAAGCTACCTTCCCAACATGATCCAGTATTTCGAAAGGACCGATATACCTAGGGCTCAACTTTCCCTTCTTTCAAAATCTCATTACTCTCTTCCAAGGAGATATTCGTAAGAACACTTTATCACCCACTTCAAACTCTAGGTATTTTATTTGGTTGTCGGCATAAATTTTTTGTCGACTCTGAGATGCTCTTATGTGTTGTTGAATAGATCTGACCTTTTCTACCATCTCATCAACAAGATCAGGTCCTAATAGCTTTCTTTCCCCAACTTCATCCTAGCAAGTTGGAGTCTTGAATTTATTTCCATAGAGAGCTTCGTAAGGATCCATCTAAATACTGGAGTGAAATCTATTAATATAAGAAAATTTCACAAAAGATAGGTGTTGATACCAACCACCTTTGAAATCCATAGAGAAAGCTCTTAACATATCTTCTAGAGTTTGAATTGTTCTCTTAGACTGACCGTCTGTATGAGGATGATAAGTAGTGCTGAAACTCAACTCTGTATCTAGAGTATGCTAAAGACTTCGCCAAAATTTCTAGGTAAACCTCGGATCCCGATCAGATATAAGGGAAAGTGGTACTCTATGCAATCTTATCACTTCCTTTACATATATCCTGGCAAGCTGATCTAGAGAGAAATATTCTCTAATAGCAATGAAGTGTTCCAACTTCGTAAAAAGATAAAATATGACCCAGATAGAATTATTTCCTTTGGATGTTATAGGAAGTCTGGTGATAAAGTCCATAGTTATGTTTTCCCATTTCCATTCAGGTATGAGTAATGGTTGTAACATCCCCTTAGACTTCTGTCGCTCAGCCTTAACTTGCTGACAAACCAAGCATCGAGAGACATATTAAGCAACATCTCTTTTCATTCCATCCCACCAGAAATACTCTTTCAGGTCCCAATACATCTTCATGCTTCTAGGATGAATAGAGAATGAAGAACTATGAGCCTCATCCAACAACTCCTTATTTAATTATGGTATGGGAGGAACACAAACCTGATTCCTGAACCTTATTATCTCATCACAATCAAGATTGAATTCAGGAACATTTCTCACCTTCTTTTGTAACTCTACGTCTTCTTTTTTGTTCCTCTTTAATCTTTACATGTATAGATGGTTGAATATTCATTTGAGAAAGATAATATTTTTCCCCTTCCATTATAATTCCAAGATCCATCCTTTGTAAATCCATAAATATTGGATCTTTTTTGATCCTTATCATTGATAAGCTAGCATGGTCTTGTCGACTTAATGCATCTTCCACCTTGTTTGGTTTCCCTGGGTGATAATGAATTGAACAGTCATAATCCTTAATCAGCTCCAACCATCTTCTTTGGTGCATATTCAGCTCCTTTTGTGTGAAAATATACTTTAAATTTTTATGATCAGTATAAATATCACACCTTTCACCATAAAGATAATTCCTCCAAATCTTTAATGAAAAGATTACTATAGCTAACTCCAAATCATGAGTTGGGTATTTTTTCTCATGAATTTTCAACTATCGTGAGGCATAAGCTATCACCATATCATTTTTCATGAGAAAACACCCCAATCCCTTCTTGGATACATCACTATAGATCACAAACCTTTCTCCACTAAAAGTGTAAAGACCCGGAAATTTCAAGAGATTTTTTTCTTAAATAATTTGGAATTTTACGAGTCTGTGGCTTCTGACGGCACTTGATTCCGAGGCCCGGTGTGCTCGAAATCAATTTTCGATGTTTAGCTTGGGTACGTTTAGTAAACAAACGAGCAGGTTTTTCTATCTTTTGAACGGGTGCTCGGAATTGGAATCCGAGGGCACATATGAACTTGCAGCTCCAATATTTACTTAACAGGACTTTTACCATAGATGCATTTGCCTGAGAGAAGGAGTTAAATTTTGTGTTTTAAATAAGTAGTAAATAAAATTGTGTACAATTTTATTTTATTATCCATGGAAGTTAAACTCTCCCATGGGAAGTTGTTGGTGGGGCCCACAACCACCCAGATTCCCATGTGTGGTTATGTGGGAGGTGAGGCCCACACGAGCCCCACCCTTTTCACATTCCATAACCTCTTAATCCCCTTTGAACTCCCATGTTAATTACATGGAAACTCCCCATTAATTTTTGTATCCTTTAAATGTGTAACTCTTCCTCTTCCCTCTCTCCCTCTTTAAAACTTTCCAACCTATCACTTAATTAATTAGACAACTCATGGTTTAATTAATTATGTAAATTAGGATTTGAATTTTGTAAATTTGAATGCATGTCATGATTTAATAAAATAAGAGGAAGCCTTATTTTATTTTGGGTTAGAATTTTTGTGTGAGGAGGAATTGGGAGAACTCTAGTTTTTTTGAAGAACTTCATCCTCTCCGCGAAGAACGTCATCTCTTCAACAAAGAACGCCATCACCACAAAGAGCGACGACGTGCCTTTCCTTATTCTCTCCGTGACTAGTGTGGAGACGTCGTTCCCTCCTTGGACGCACACCAACGTCGTCTACGGAACCTCACCCCGGGAAGCCGTCTTCGGCGACGCCCGACGTTCGACATCGATTATCGAGGTAGGGGTTAAGTTCAATTTTAATGGATTAAAATTTTTCTTTGGTTTTTTGTTGAGCATCTTGTTTACCTCGGCCATTTGCTATCGCTTTACGTGGAGGGCGCGGGCCGAACGAACACGGCCCGATGACCCTCCGTTGAACTTGTTTATTTTAATTAAAATTGGAAAGCAATGGAGGAGGAGGGATGACGCCATCATGCCATGCTGGGAACACGACAAAGGAGGTTGGCGCCGTCGCACCGGTTGTGTGGAAAGAACCGCGGCCCGCTACACAGGCCGCTTCGGCGGAAGAACTGGCCGGCCCGTTGGCCGGCCGGGCGTAGAGGAGCCGTAGAGCCAGAAGGGCACCGTGCAAGAAGACCGACCGGCCCGTCGGTCGGCCGGGCGGAGTTGGACTGAGGCGCCAGGAGGGCGCCGTGCTAAAGAAGCCACGGCCCGCCCTGCGGGCCGCGTGCGCCAGAGGGCCGACCGGTCAAGCCAACTGGTTTGGGGAAGAGCGGTGCCGCCTGGCGCCGCTGGTGCGGAAAACTGGGGGGGCCATACCCCCCACCCTTGGAGCCCGCTCGGCCTTCGGCCCAGCCAGCCGGGCCGCGCGCCCAGCCAGGCCGATCCCAGCCGGGCCGCGCCGGGCTGAGCCCAGCCGGGCCGCGCCGGGCCGGGCCGAGCCGGGCCGCGCCGGGCCGGGCCGAGCCGGGCCGCGCCACTTCGGGCCGGGCCGCGCCCCTTAGGGCTGAGTTGTGTATTTCTTCCGACCGGTCCGACACCCCTGATGGGCCAGACCCATCAAACTGGGTCAACCCGACCCGTCAGCCACTGGGCTAAACGGGTCGGGCCTGTTAAACACTTAAACAGGAATAACTTAAAGACTGGACGTCCGATCGACGCTCCATCTACGGCACTAGGACCCTTTCGACGAGACGGTTCTTTTGTATTACTCTAAGTGAGTTTTGGATGACTAAGGATATCAGCTGGGTTAGAAATTAGCGTATTTCTAACCGGGCCCCTGGAACAGAAAAACCATTATCTCTCAGACCGGGCATCCGATTGACGCACCGTCTGTCGCGTTGAGTTCCTATTGACAACACAGAACTTTCGGATATATCAACTCTGGAATTTCTGAAAGTTGATGTATCGACCCTCTTGGCTCGTGGAGCGGACCCTCCCGGAATCGAGCGTGTTGTGTGCGGGAACCCTAGAGCTAGCTGTGACTGCGACGACGATGACAACTGTACTTGGATCCTATGTGGGTTCGGCAGCAAGGACGACTGTACTTAGATACTCCATATGTTCGGCAACGATGAAGACTGTACTTGGATCCTACGTGGGTTCAGCCGTGATGGTTACTGTACTGGGATCCTATGTGGGTTCAGCAGCGATGAATTCTGTACTTGGATCCTATGTGGGTTCGGAAGGGGAGATGATTCAGAGGCTACACCTATCATCTCCAACCCTCTTCATGAGTAGTATACCTGTTTGAGCTGAGTCTTGATTTTCAATCAATATCATCGATATGATTGACTTACTTTCCTATGTGGACTGGGTTGTGCTTTCCTGTGTGGACTGGGTTGTACTTGGGCTCTTGAGTTGAAGTTGAACTGGAATTGATGACTTAGGTATATGTATGGGCATATAACTAAGTAGATTTGGTTGATACTTCATGTTTATATCTTTCCTTTGTGGATTATGGGAGACCTTGGGAGTCTCGGGGTCCCTACTGAGTATCTTATACTCACCCCTGTAGGGGCTATGCCCGCACTATGTTGTGTTGGATGCAGACGACATACAACACTGATCAAGGTGGAGTCTTGTGGAGCAGGACGGTACCTGGAGGTGGACCACTTGGCAGGACGTACACGGAGCGGATGGCCGGACCCAAGGAGATGAGGAGACCATTTTGTACCCACCCTTTATGTGGGATATCCGGAGGACGACTCTGTGGTTGTAGGTTTACTTTAATGCAGATGTTCTTTGTTTACTGTTGTACTGTACTTTCAGTTGGGTTTGTATTCTGACCCATTTACTTTCCAACACTTACTTTTGTACTCAGTTTACTTAGTGTTTACTTCATCTTGCGTACTCTGTTGTGTTGTTTACTTATATAAAGGCAATGCCTTCCCTTTTTATCTGGACTTACGCCTTTGGTGCTAGTCGCCAGCCCCTGGCCTATGGAAGGCGGGCTTGGGGTAGTCACGACACGGGCCCCGAGGACGGGTTGTGACAAATTGGTATCAGAGGAGTCGGTTCTACCGCATAACTCAGGACTCTGATAATTTTTTTCTGTGAAGCAATAGTGTTAAGAATATTGAGTGTGGTTTTCAGTCTAGGGAGTCCAGTGTTGGTGCAGCGACCGACGTATCCATACACCAAGACCCTGACTTCTGAATTCCGACTTAGTGCTTGAAAACACTGATTGCATGTGTGTTTCAAAATTTTTCTTTGTGATTACTTTGTGTCAGCTCACCAGGTTACTGTATTAACCGTGGCGCACCTGTTTCTTTTCAGGATGGCCCCACGATGGCATCCATCTAGGGTTCCCAGTTACGTTCGAGATGGCAGCCCACCGAGCGATGGGGCCTCAGTGTAGGGCCCCATTACATCGGAGGCACCAACGGTACCTCTACCCGCTGGGCCACCGATACCACCATCCCCAGCAATAGAGAGTGCATTCCGCCTGTGTGCGCTGCATGAGTTTTAGCGATAGAGTCCGGCCAGGTTCCGTAGTGAGACGGACCCTCAGGCAGCTGAGGATTGGCTGGAGGCTATTGTTCGAGTCTTTAGATTGGTAGGGACACCAGAAGATCTTATGGTGATCCTTTCTGCAAGTCTCCTGCACATAGAAATAGGTAGATGGTGGAGTCTGATGCTCCAGGTGCATGATGAGGCATCTCTACTATGGACAGAATTCGAGAGCCTCTTCCGCTCAGAGTTCGTTCTAGCCACCCTCCGTGCGGTGCACATCCAGGAGTTACTACAGCTGTGGTAGGGAAGCATGACAGTAGCCTAGTACTCGGCAAGATTTACCGACCTCTCGTGCTACTCCACGGACATGGTACGAGACCCATTATTCCGGGCTCGGACCTTTGATCAGGGACTGAGGCATGAGATCAGGGATTCGATGATCTCCCTCAACATTTCAACGTAGGCATGAGTACTGGAGCGAGCCCTTCTTGTGGAGAGCTTCCTTGTTGAGCCTACGCTAGCAGCGAGGCCTACCACAGGGCGACATGTAGCGGAGTCTTCTATAGCCGGCAGTAGACAGATGTCGCAGAGGTCCAAGCGGACCAGGCCATCAGGTGGGCGACCTCAGGATACTAGTTCGGAGGTGTGGGGCACATGCAGTAGAGCCAGTCATACAAGAGGCAGATAGTACTATGCATGCGGCGGGCAGGGCCACATGGCTCGTGACTGCCTGACCTGCCATGCAGAGGAGCATCCGACGGTTGGGGGACCATCTAGGCAGAGGAAGAGGTTTGACCATGGCGGTCCACAGGGAGCAGGCAGACAAGGCAGGGGAGTTGGCCGAGTAGCGGGTGGTGGGAGATGCTTGAAGGCTCTACCACCACCACCACCAGGAGGTCCACCCCGAACGCAGGGAGCTGGTGGACAGAGGCAGGCTTAGCTTTAGGCAGTGGAGGCTTACGACCAAGGTGCACCTGAGATGATTTGAGGTACTATTTGTGTCTACTCCACCCTTGCTGTAGTTCTTATAGACACAAGATCAAGTCATTCTTTCATTACCGCTGCCCTTGTTCAGAGCTCGAAGATTACGACAGAGCCATTGGCTAGATCCTTACAGCTAGAGACTCCTACAGGAGAAGACTCGACGATTACACACTGGTGTCAGCAGTGTGAGATTACTCTAGGAGGTGAGAGCTTTGACTGTGATCTTCTTGTAGTGGCGTCGAGGCCTTATGATGTCATCTTGGGAATGGACTGGTTATCTACAGCCCATGCCCAGATTGACTGTATTAGGCGCAAAGTGCGGTGTGTCCGCACAGATGGGAGCAGGTTAACCTTCACCGGCGAGAAGGGAGCCTTTTCAGCGTAGGATGGACTTACGTAGAGGAGAGGGCAGCCGATCAGATATCAGTTGGATAGTCTCATCCTCAGAGCGGTTGATGTGTGGAGTCCGAGTTTTCCTGTTGTGGTGGATCAGTATGCGGACGTTTTTCTTAACGATGTTCCAAGACTACCTCCTTGCAGAGAGGTAGATTTATATATTGACCTGTACCCCGGGACAACCCCGATATCTACTCCATCATATCAGATGGCTCCCGCTGAGCTTCGTGAGCTACGGGTATAGCTGGATGACTTGCAGGGAAAGGGATTCATCCCAACCAGTTTTTCACCCTGGGCTTCTCCGATTTTATTCGCCAAGAAAGAGGATGGGAGCTTACAACTATGTGTCGACTACCGTCACCTAAATCAGGTGACCGTAGAGAACAAGTATCCACTCTCGAGGATTGATGACCTCTTTGATCAGCTCAAGGGAGCACGATGGTTCTCGAAGATTGACCTTTGGTCAGGCTATCATCAGCTCAGAGTTCGAGATGAGGATGTGCAGAAGACGACCTTCAGGTGTTGGTATGGCCACTATGAGTTCTTGGTTATGCCTTTCGGCATAACCAACGCTCCAGCAGTGTTCATGAGTCTCATGAATAAGATCTTCTAGCCTTACCTCGATCGATTTGTCGTAGTCTTCATCGATGACATACTGATTTACTCGACTAGTGAGGAGGAGCACTCCTACCACTTGCGGTTTGTACTGGACACACTCCGAGAGAACCAGCTTTATGGTAAGATCTCAAAGTGTCAGTTATGGATTTGATAGGTCCACTTCTTGGGGCACTTTATCTCTGAGGAGGGAGTTGCGGTGGATCCTGTGAAGATCAAGGAAGTGCTTGCTTGGGAGCCACCTAGGAGTGTGACCGAGGTATGAAGTTTCCTAGGTCTGGATGGGTACTATTAGAGATTTTTTCCAGACTTCTCCAGAGTTACAACACCACTTTCATCTTTGACGAAGTAGGGGAAACCCTTCGTGTGGTCAGATAGATGTCATCAGAGCTTCCAGGAGCTGAGACCGAAATTGACCAGTACACCCATCTTGAGGCTACCAGAGGAGGGCATGGGGTGTGTAGTTTTACTGCGATGCATCAGGGACCAGACTCGGGTGTGTCCTGATGCAGGAGTGGGCAGTGATCGCTTATGGTTCACGACAGTTGAGGAAGCCCGAGAAAAACTATGCTACCCAGGACCTGGAGTTAGTAGTAGTGGTCTTTGCCTTGAAGACGTGGTGACACTATCTGATGGGTGAGCGCTTTACAGTCTACTCTGAAAACCAGAGCCTCAGGTACATCTTCTCGCAGAAGGATCTGAACCTGAGATAGCGGCGATGGCTTGAGTTTCTCCAGGACTATGACTTTGAGGTAGTATATACTCCTAGGAAGGGGAATGTGGTAGCTGATGCTCTTAGCAGGAGATCGGGCATTCAAATACTTAGAGAGGCGATAGAGTATCTAGCCGCGTTGCAGATATCCTTCATGGAAAGAGATGGAATAGCCTTTCTATAGTCACTCACAGTCACCCCTCCACTACTTTAGTGGGTCAGAGAGGCACAACATGGGGACGTTGACTATGAGACGCGACGTGCACAAATATCCACAAGACATGCACCTGATGAATTTTCTGTAGGAGGAGAGCATGTCATCCTCTTCAGGGGACGTACTATGGTGCCAGCTGCATTATAGGAGGAGGTGTTGAGGGATTTTCACACTTCCCCTTTGGCGGTACATCCAGGAGTAGCGAAGATGTACCAGGATCTCAGACGACAGCACTGGTGGCTAGGTATGAGGAAAATTGTGGCAGAGTTTGTTTCACAATGCCTCACCTGCCAGCAGGTGAAGGCAGAGCACCAGGTACCAGCAGGCTTGGTACAACCCTTAGAGGTCCCGGAGTGATAGTGGGGTGGGATATCCATGTATTTTGTGACAGGGCTGCCTCGTACTTCTTGAGGACACGACTCCATCTGGGTGATTGTCGACCGACTCACCAAGTCAGCCCACTTCCTACCTATCAGAGAGCATGGCTCAGTGGAGAGCTTGGGACGCCTCTACGTTCAGGAGATCATACGGCTTCATGGTGTGACATCATCTATCATCTCCAATCGATACACTTGATTTACTTCCCTACTTTGGAAGGGGTTGCAGGAGGATTTTGGGACGCAACTACGCCTGAGCACCACCTTTCACCCTCAGATGGATGGCCACACGGAGAGGAACATTCAGACTCTTGAGGACATGCTCCATGCATGTGTCCTTGACTTTTGTCGAATTTGGGAGGATCACCTAACCTTGGTGGAGTTTGCGTACAACAATAGCTACCACTCCACCATCGAGATGGAACCATACAAGGCATTGTACGAATGACTATGCAGATCACCTCTATGCTGGAATGACCCTGGGGGGTCATCACTCGTAGGACCAGAGATGGTCCAAGATATGACGGAGAAGGTGCAGATTATCTAGGAGCAGATGAGGACTACACAGAGTAGATAGAAGTCCTATGATGATATGAGGTGGAGAACACTAGAGTTTGAGGATGGCGATCACGTTTTCTTACGGGTCTCTCCTCGACGTGGATTACAGAGATTTGGCCGGGGCGGAAAGTTATCTCTGTGCTTCATCGGACCATTCCATGTTCTTAGTAGGGTAGGCGAGGTGACTTATCACCCGACCCTTCCACCTCAGTTGCACCGGGTGCACGACGTCTTCCATGTATCTCAACTGAGGAGATACGTGCATGACCCGACGCAAATCATTGATTGTGGGGAGCTGGGCATCGATGACAGAGCTACATTCTTGGATGTCCCAGTGGAGACCGAGGATCAATAGGAGTGGGTCCTACATGGATGGTCGATTCCTCTTGTGTGCATACTTTGGTAGCACGGGAACCTCCAGGAGAGAACATGGGAGCGGGAGGCTCAGATTCATGCACAATACCTTCATTTGTTTCCTTAGTTTATGATGTAGCTTTATGCGGACGTAAATCCCTGAGGTTGGAGTAATGTAAAGACCCGAAAATTTCAAGGAAATTTTTTCTTCTTAAATACTTTGGAATTTTACAAGTCTGTGGCTTCTGACAGAACTTTATTCCGAGGCCTGGTGTGCTCGGAATCGATTTTTGAAGTTTATCTCGGGTACGTTCAGTAAATGAATGAGCGGGTTTTTCTATCTTTTGAACTGGTGCTCGGAATTAGAATCTGAGGGCACCGATGAACTCGCAGTGCCGATATTTTCTTAAGAGGACTTTTACCTTAGATGAATTTTCATGGGAGAAGGAGTTAAATTTTGGGGTTTAAATAAGAAGTAAATAAAATTGTGTACAATTTTATTTTATTATCCTTTGAAGTTAAACTCTCCCATGGGAAGTTGTTTGTGGGGCCCACAACCACCCAACTTCCCATTTGTGGTTATGTGGGAGGTGGGGCCCAAAAGAGCCCCACCCTTTTCACATTCCATAACCCCTTAATCCCCTTTGAACTCCCATGTTAATGACATGGTAACTCCCCATTAATTTTTGTATCCTTTAAATGTGTAACTCTTCCTCTTCCCTCTCTCCATCTTTAAAACTTCCCAACCTATCACTTAATTAATTAGAAAACTCATGGTTTAATTAATTAAGTGAATTAGGATTTGAATTTTGTAAATTTGAATGCATGGCATGATTTAATAAAATAAGAGGAAGCCTTATTTTATTTTGGGTTAGAATTGTTGTGTGAGGAGGAATTGGGAGAACTCTAGTTTTTTTTGAAGAACTTCATCCTCTCCGTGAAGAACGTCATCTCTTCGATGAAGAACGCCCTCACCACAAAGAGAGACGAAGTGCCTTTCCTTCTTCTCTCCACAACTAGTGTGGAGATGCCGTTCCCTCCTTGGACGCACACCAACATCGTCTACAGAACCTCACCCCGTGACGCCGTCTTCCGCGACGCCCAACGTTTGACATTGATTATCGAGGTAGGGGTTAAGTTCAATTTTAATGGATTAAAATTGTGATTTGGTTTGTCTTTGAGCATCTTGTTTACCTCATCCATTTGATATCCCTTTACGCAGAGGACGTGGGCCGAACGAACATGGCCCGACGACCCTCCGTTGAACTTGTTTATTTTATTTAAAATTGGAAAGCGATGGCGAAGGAGGCATGACAGCATCGTGTCATGCCTTGAACGCGACAAAGGAGGCTGGTTCCATCGCGCCAGTTGTGTGGAAAGAATCACGACCCGCTACACGGGCCGCTTCGGCGGAAGAACCGGCCGGCCTGTCGGTCGGCTGGGCGAAGAGGAGGCACGTCGCCAGGAGGGCGCCACGCAAGAAGACCGGCCGGCCCATCGGCCGGCCGGCCGGATCCAGACCGCGGTGCCAGGAGGGCACCGCACTAAAGAAGCTGAGTCCTTCCGTGCGGGCCGCGTGCGCCAGAGGGCCGGCCGATCAAGCCGGCCGGTTTTGAGAAGGGCGGTGCCGCCGGTGCGGAAAACCACCCCCCTTGGAGCCTACTCGGCCAGACGGCCGAGCCCGCCGGGCCACGCACCCAGCCAGGCCGCGTCGGGCTGGACCGAGCCGGGCCACGCCGGGCCGAGCCCAGCCGGGCTGCGCCATGCTGAGAACAGTCGGGCCACGCCGGGCTGGGCTGAGCCAGGCTGGTCGGAGCCGGGCCGCGCCACTTTGGGCCGGGCCGCGCCCCTTCAGGCTGAGTTGTGTATTTCTTCAGACCGGTCTGACACCCCTACTGGGTCGGACCCATCAAACTGGTTCAACCTGACCAGTCAACCACTAGGCTAAACGGGATGGGCCTGTTAAACACTTAAACGGGAATAACTTAAAGACCGCGCGTCCGATCGACACGCCATCTGCGGCACTAGGACCCTTTCGATGAGATGGTTATTTTGCGTTACTCTAAGTGAGTTTTGGACGACTAAAGATATCATCTGGGTTAGAAACGAGCATATTTCTAACTGGGCCCCTGGAACGGAAAAGCCATTATCTCTCAGAATGGGCGTCCGATTGATGCACCGTCTATCGCGTTGAGTTCCTATTGACAAGACAGAACTTTGGGATACAACAAATCTAGAATTTCTAAAAGTTGATATATCGACCCTCTTGGCTCATGGAGGGGACCCTCCTGGAATCGAGCGTGCTGTGTGCGGGAACCATAGAACTGGCTGCGACTGCGATGACGATGAAGACTATACTTGGATCCTACATGGGTTCGGCAGCGAGGACGAATGTACTTGGATCCTCCGTGGGTTCGGCAGCGATGACGACTGTACTTGGATCTTACGTGGGTTCGGCAATGATGGTTACTGTACTAGGATCTTACGTGGGTTCAACAGCGATGAATTCTATACTTGGATCCTAAGTGGGTTCGGTAGGGGAGATGATTCAGAGGCTACATCTATCATCTCCACCCCTCTTCATGAGTAGTATACCCGTGTGAGCTGAGTCTTGATTTTGAATCAATATCATCGATATGATTGACTTAATTTCCTGTGGGGACTGGGTTGTGCTTTCCTTTGTGGACTGGGTTGTACTTGGGCTCTTGAGTTGTAGCAGAACTGGAATTGATGACTTAGGTATATGTATTGGCATATACCTAAGTAGAGTTGGTTGATACTTCGTGTTTATATCCTTCCTTTGTAGTATATCCTTTGTGGATTCTAGGAGACCTTCGGGAGTCTCGGGGTCCCTACTGAGTATCGTATACTCACCCCTGCACGGGCTATGCCCGCACTACGTTGTGTTGGAAGCAGACAACAGAAAACACTGATCAAGGTGGAGTCTTGTGGAGCGGGACGGTACCTGGAGGTGGACCACTTGGAAGGAAGTAAACGGAGCGGACGACCGGACCCAAGGAGCTGAGGAGACCATTTCGTACCCACCCTTCAGGTGGGATATCCGGAGGACAACTCTATGGTTGCTAGTTTACTTTACTGTAGCTGTTCTTTCTTTACTATTGTACAATACTTTCAGTTGGGTTTGTATTCTAGCCCATTTACTTTCCAGAACTTACTTTTGTACTCAGTTTACTTAGGGTTACTTCATCTTGCATACTCTGTTGTGTTGTTTACTTATATAAAGACAATGCCTTCCCTTTTTATAGGGACTTACACCTTTGGTTCTAGTCTCCAGCTCCTGACCTATGGAAGGTGGGTTTGGGGTAGTCACGGCATGAGCCCCGAGGACGGGTCGTGACAACAAGGCAGTGTGAGCATAGGTGCACTGGATAAACTTCTTTTTAACTCCTTGAAATTCTCTTCACACTCCTCCATCCACATGAAGTTAACTCCTTTTTCGAGTTAACCTGGTGAGTGGATTAGATAATCATGAAAAATATTTCACAAAACATCAATAATATCCAGCTAGACCAAGAAAACTTCGGATCCCAGTTACTGTTGTTGGTCTCGACAATCATTCAATAACCTCTGTTTTTACTGGATCCACATATATCCCCTCTTTTGATATTATGTGACCCAAAAATGAAACTTATTGAAGCCAAAATTCACACTTGGTAAATTTGGCATAAAGCTTCTCCTTTTTAGGGTCTTTAATACAATTCTCAAGTGATCTTCATGTTCTTCCTTGCTCTTTGAATAGACAATAATATCATCTATAAAGACTACCACAAACTGATCAAGATAGTCTCTAAAGACTCTATTCATCAGATCCATGAAGATAACAAGGGCATTAGTAAGACCAAATGGCATCACTATAAATTCATAGTGTCCATACCTTGTACGGAAATCCGTCTTTGGTATATCCTCCCTTTTGACCCTTAATTGATGATACCCTGAATGAAGATCAATCTTGGAAAAGTATGGAGCTCCACATAGTTGATCAAATAAGTCATCAATGCGTGGGAGATGATATTTGTTCTTTATAGTTATCTTGTTAAGTTCTCGATAATCAATGAAGAGTCTCATTGATCCATATTTCTTCTTAACAAACAGAACATGTTCTCCCCAAGGTGATGCACTGGGTCATATGAATCCCTTATCAAGATTCTCTTGGAGTTTCTTCTTCAATTCCTGCAACTCAATTGGGTCCATTCTATAAGGTATCTTTGAAATAGGCATAACACCTGGTATGAGTTCTATTGAAAACTCAACTTCACGATTTGGTGGAAGACCTGGAAATTCTTTCGAAAATACATCATCAAACTCCCTTAAAATGGGAATACTCTTTATCGTGAGTTTCTCTCCAACCATTTGAGATAAATAACCTTAATTTATTGGAATCAAGACCCATAAGTTGGAAGAAAATTACACTGCAAGGTTATATTCATCCTTGCATCAATAGATGATAGTAGATTGATCAGGAATAATAAATGTGATTTCCCTTCTTTGGAAATTTATATGAGCTTCGTATAAAGAAATCCAATCCATGCCAAGAATCATATAAAATTCCACTATAGGAAGGATCACAAGATTTGCAGGAAGAACTTTCCCACAAACTTCAATCAGAGAAGAATTGTAAACTTTTGATGCGACTGTTGTGCCATTAGGGGTTGTCACAACTAACTCAATATCTAACTACTGAGGTAATATGGAGATACCCTTAGAAAATTCTTTAGAAATAAAAGAGTGGGTGGATCCAGAATCAAATAAAACATTTTCTACTTTAGAGTGGATGGTAAGTGTACGTTTCACCACTTCGTTATCATACTCCACATTGCCGATAGAAATTGCATGTGACTTTCATTTGTCTTTGGCCTTAAGAGTTTCTTGATGTCGATCATCCTAAAAAAACCTTAGATTAGGTCACTGATTGGCATAATGCCCCATTTCCTTGCACTTGTAACATTGAAGTGTAGGAGGTGCATTCTGTGTAGCCTTTTCTTTGTTCACATCACTAGACATCTTTTTCCCATCACTATGGCATTCAAATGCCTAATGACCATCCTTTCCACATTTGAAACATTTACTTGTCCCTTTTAGAAAATTCCCTCCATGTTTCTTTCCACACTTTGAGCATAAGGGAAAACTCATCTTCTTTTTAGTGTGGTCTTTAGATTTCCCTTTGAATTCCATTTTCCTCTTCTTATCAAAACCATATGACTGATGGGTTACTCCAATATCCATCTCAACCTTGAGAGCACATAGAACAATTTCTTCGTAGCTATTGAAGTCCCTTATAGATAATTCCCTTCAAAGACTTGGTTTTAAGCCACTAAAGAATCGATCGATTTTACTCTTAGGTTGGATAATAATTCCATAAGCGTACCTTGCAAGTCTTGTAAAATTTGCTTCGTAGGTACCAACAGATTCATCATCCTTTTGCTTTAGTTCAAGAAACTCCTTCTCCATATTTGTTTAAAGAATACGAGGGAAGTACTTATTGAAAAATAAGTTCTTGAACTCGTACCATTCCATGGACTCAATTTCATACCTTTGCCTCGTATTCTTAATAAGATTCCACCATTGATCAGCTTCACCTTCCAAACGATATAATACTAAGATGACTTTATCATGTTCAGAACATTGTAGAACTGGAAATATATTTTCAGTGGTACTGATCCATTGTTCAGCCACTAATGGATCAGAAGACCCGCTTAATGAGGGTGGACTCTACCTCATGAAGGATTCAACAGAATGTTGCTCATTCCTTTGCTCGTTTGGAAGTCCAACATGATTCATAGCTTAAGAAAGTTGTGTGAGAATGACTACAATATTTTTCATTCTAGATCCCATAACATTTGGTTGCTCATGGGGATAATCATTTCATTGCCCGTCGCATTCAGCATTAACACAGTTCCTTCGGGTTCCAGCCATTGACTAAAACCAAGAAGCATAGTGTGAGAAACACTAATCATAATAGGAAAACCACATAATCAAGAATAAAATTTTACACTTAAGTTCTTATCATAGGTTATTAATGGTCTCTTATAAAACACTAATATTGGGTTCTATGCCTAGACATATCCTTAGAGTTCTTACTAAGGCTTTCATATCCTAGTTTCCAAAGGTTGACTATACCTTTGCTTTGATACCAACTATAACGACACATACATTACATACATGGTTATTACATCAAAATTGAAGCATACTTATTACAACATATAACAAAACCATGATAGGACCGTATAGGTATAGTGTCTTTAGAAACTGGGAAACATAAACAACTGGTTCATAAATCATCTACATTGTCTCCTGTTTATTTCATCAAATCTAGAGTCCCTTTCATATCCTACTTAATACCCTTCTTCCTAACCCATGGAAAAGAAAACATACAAAAGGGTGAGCTCAAATTATTAGTAAGGGTAAACAAAAGAAATATCAATCATATCATATTCATAAGAACATAACATTTTGAAAATCATAACCTGTAAAAGAGATCATAATATCATAACATGGGATAAATCATAGTAGTGAAATGCAATCCCAATAATCATAACTTAACACATGAAACTTTGTGGCAGAAACACAAAATCATATAAAATCATTTCATATTAGTCAAGGCTCTTTTCCAAGACCATCATAGAGGAAAAAGTCCATTACTGAACCGAATTCACTCCTCGTTCTAGTCCTATATCACTGAACCGGATTAACTTTCCGTTCCAGCCATGTCTATCTCATGAGATATAAATCTTTACCCAATGCATTGGAGAGAGATATAGGTCCCACCCATCTCATAATGATACCGTTCTTATGTGTGCCACAAAATCATAAACCATATATCATATCATAACCCATGTAATAAAAATAGGATTCTTAAACATCATGCCATCATAACATAATCCATATAAGATAAAAAGACATCAAAAAATTAATTCCATCATAACATAATCAAGTCAATTTATAAATAGGGATAGAAACAGAACCCTATATTATCTTATATGGAAAATAATTTTGATAAAACACTTGAACTCCATTCATGAGGAAAATATCCTTTCTACTTTAAAAACATTTTCCTTTCTTAACATGTTATACAATTTTAAACTAAAAGAAGTTGATTAAAAATAAACTTGAAAACTTGTAATTGAATATTCATGGAAATAATTTTCTATGAAATCATAAAAATCCATTCATGCCATATAAGTTAAAAAAACATCCTTCTCGTACTTTGGCCGGAAAAGTCAAAAAGTACCTCGTACTAAAAACGACAAAAGATTCCTTTCATATCTTTTAATAAAAACTCACCAATTGGTAAAATTGGATTTAAAAAATTGTAGGAGGATAAAAATAATATTACATATTGAGGAAACATGGATGTGGATGATAAATATTCCCCAGTAAATTCTGAAGTATAAACAATCTCGGATAAAAATGAGATTGTGAGATTTTCACTTACCTTAGGTCCGATTTGCTTCGTACATATCTGAAACTCTTGTATAATGATTTAAATAATGTCATTGAATTATTAGAAAATCATATTTATTGTTATGATATCATATATGGTCATATTCTTATCTTCTTATTAGTAATATTTCATTGCTACTTGTTATTCGGGTGTTCATTGCTTTATGTTCTTATGCATGTTTTGTCAAATAAATTCTTATTATTATTTTTTAGGTTATAGATACCTCATTTACAGAATGGTATTAGTGTAATATATATCATATTTATTCATTAAATTCATTTATATAGTCATTATTAAATGAAGATCACGTAGAACGAGTCACATCACACCGTGGAGACGGTAGGCCGTACTTACGCACGAGCAATGATATCATTCCCATGATCATGAAATTGTATTTAAGTGTATGTATACTATTTCAGAATCAATATCACTTTACAATAATCATATATAGTTATTCTTTACACCATTATACCCATCCAAGTAAGGTGGTGGTGGAAAAACAGATTACACCACGACGTGGAGATGGTATTCCGTACGTACGCATGCGTGATGATTTCGTTTTCCGTAGGATAGATAGAAGGTGAAATGGGGTTCTAAAATATCATTATATTAGTGATAATGATGTTATTACTTTATAATTAAACAACTAAAGAAGAATAATATGAAGAATATGAAACTTGAAAGAATCGGTAGAATAGATTACATCTTCTTCGACATGCCTCTTTGAAACCTCCTCTTAGGGCACTAAAATTGGTCTTTGAAGAAGAACAGGACCTCTAGTATGTTTCTAGGAAAGTTGATAAGGGATGTGGTCAGGGGTTGTCTGAGATTTAAGGCTCAAAATTGTGTGAGGAGGAGAGGTAGGAGGTGCCCTTTTATAAGGGAGGAGAGGGGCACCTTTGAAAAAACTTAAAATATTATTTTATAATACAGTCATATTCGGTTTATAATATATCCAAATTGATTTTTTTAGAAGCTAAAGTGGGGATGAGTCGAAATAATCTCAACCAATAGGTTTTAGACAAGTTTATGTTACTATTTTAACCTTATCATTTATATTTAACTCTAAGTTAAATAATTTAACTTTTACCGTGTCTTGTTGTTTTCTTACACTATATGGTTAATAAACTTAATATAACAAGCCAAAAGAACCCCAAGTGATTCATTATTAATATATATAACCTTATCTAAGTCATTTGGCCGAACCTAAAATTTTTAGGAATATAATAACAATTAATAATATAATATTTGTTTTAAAAACTATTTTATGTCAATTTTGAAACTATTTGGTAATTGATTTTTGTGAAAATCATAACAAAATGATTATTTCGAAAAAAGTTAATTAAATCAAAACTAACATGTCATATTAACCTATAAAATTAGTGTAATTCATAAAAAGTCTCAAATTAAATTTATTTGGGTATTTATAACATCAATTATGTTAATATTTCATTAATACGGTAATTACTGCATCATCATTGTGTCATAAATAAATAAATTAATTTATTGTCTAAAAATTATAAATAAAATACAATTAGTTAGGAAATATTTTAATATTTCTAATTAATCTTTATAGTCTAATTTATCTTATGTATAATCCTAAATTAAAAATATTTTTAGTTATTAAACTTTGATTTTAACTATTTTAACACTTCTTTAAATAAAATAATAATAAGTGTCCTAATCTAATCCAAGTGGACTTAAAGGGTAATATTTTATTCCTAAGGTTGTTTTTGGTCCAATTACACTTATACAATATAATTATAACATGTTTTAGGGTAATAATAATATAATTTTTACCCTTAATTACCCTATTTACTTTTAACCGTGGTAAAAAAAAGTAAAAAGTTACTATTCACCAAAAATTATTTTTATCTTATTGAACCAAATTTTACTCCTTGATATTAACCATTTCTCTCAAATTTTTGAAATTCAACTCACGAAAGCGGTAAAATTAAGTTTTATGTACAATTGCAGATGCTCCTAGGAGGTGGGTAAAAGACGGTGAAAAGTTCAATAAATTTTTTATATATCTAAAATTATTATAAAATGACTCAAATGAATTACATTGAACTTATATAGGTATTATGTATCAATTTTTAACTAATATAAATCTAAATAAAATAAATAATTATTTAAATAAAAAGTTAGTTTTTAAATAGTAACCCAGTGTTTTCACTATTCATCAAAAATTGAAAGTTTTCAGAAAAATTCCAAAATTTCACCCTAGGATAATTTAGATATTCCAAATCCAAAAATGAAGTCCATTTTAAAAGATAAAATTTATAAAATTTCAAAAATTGGGTATTACTATTCATAACGGCTAGTTTATATAATATTTTAATAGCATATCGTTGTTTAGTGAAACTCAGTATTGCATACAACACACACTATCTTGGAAGGTATTGATTGAGTGTAAAGCAATCCAAGCTAGTGTTGTGTTTAGTGAAATATTCCTTTTATGTTGCATATGACATAAGACATCAAAAAATATACTTCTTATAAAATATCACGGTGTTACAATAAAACTGAAAACATGGGACTATGAAAACATTTATTTATTTAATATTCATAAAGAGATCCTAAATTCCATTGTGATAATAAATCTTCATAGGATAACTTGGGGATAAAATAAACAAATAGATGAGCTAAAAATCCCACTAAAGGAATAATCATAAGAATAAAGCTTTAGCACATGGGTTAGATGGCATGAAATAATGATATAAAAAGGCATGGAACATGATTGAATATATGGAATCATAACATATAAAACATGGGATCATATAAATATGGAATCATAGTAATGTGGAAGCTACATAAAAAATGTCTTTATTATGAGTCAAGTCCCGTTGCATATAGGGGATCACAAGTCAATGCTAAACACCAAGACCGTTGCACATGGAGCACGAGTCAAGGCTAACCGCCAAGACTGTTGCACATAACATCTCATGAGACTAAAATTTTCGCAAAAAATTGGAGATATATCTAGGTTCACCCATCATAACATTTTAATTAATATGTGTGCCACATTAATAATCATACATAAGGAATCAAGCACCAACATAAGGGTTACCCATGGTAAGAATTGAGTATCATAATCATGTCAAAAGGAATAACATAAGGGAATATCACAATGGTGTCCATGAAATAAAGGGTTTAAATCATACATAGACATTCATAAGATAAAATAAGCATATATCATGATAATATATATCAAAATTAAGTGACAACATGTAAAAATAGTATTTAAAAAACCTTATAATGAAAAAATTTTAGTGCGATTTAAGGAAAATATTAAAGAGATTTTAAAATAAAAAATGACACAGTCTTTTATATAAATCCAAAAGTGAAAAAGAATGTTTTCATAATAAAATGGTTGATTTTATAAAAATAATGGTGGCTCAAAACATATTATAGAGTTCACTTTAAAATGGGTAAGAATTGGGGAAGTTCCCTTAAATTGGGTTTGCTTATCGGGATGAATCGAGTAGGGAACCTTTTAAAAACATGTATATCCATGAAAAGAAGGAGGGAAGGATCTTTATACATGAGCTTGGAACATATAAACATAATTTAGAATATTAAAATAAAATTAAAAGAGAATTTAATTAGGGTAAAGAGAGAGAGAGAGTAAACCGAATGAATAATGGAGGTTCGAGTAGAATCCCTTACCTTAAGTCTGAAGGTGTTTTTCACTTGATCTTAATATCATAGACAATAAAATTAGATTCATTAATTAATAATTCCAAAACCAATTACATGTAATTGATTTAGTATAATTATATTATTTTCATTACAAAAACAATTATACACGCCCATTGGGCCTTAGGGCTATGTAATGGGTCTCCTTCTACCCAGTTAAAAGAGGTCTTTTCTTTTATTTAATAATAAAATGAGGCTTCATCCCCATACTTTAAAAAAAGGAAAAAAGGAGTGCTTGTTTTCTTAGTTTTAATTACCGGTTTTCTTATATGAGAGTATGAAAGTTCATGTAAAATGATAATGGTTTTCATAACCGTTTGGATTAATTTGGCGTTTTTTCGATCATAATGAACTCATTTTGTTTTAAAAATTAATATCATGTGTAAAAAATGGTTCCATAACATTAAATAAGATATAATACATATATTATAATCTTTTTCATCAATAAAAATGGATTCATGACCATATTTTAATATGATAATAGAAATTGAAAACTCATCGTCCTTGAATGTGATAAATTAACACATCTCGGATGGTGTTTTCATTTTTAGTATAAATTGAGGTGAAATGAGATAAGATGACGAATTATTACATTATAATAAAAAAATTCCAATATATGTAAATTACTAGATTTATAATAAAATTTTTATGAGGTGAGGTGAGAATATAAAAGAAAATAAAGGAACTTGAAAAGAAAATAAAAGAAACGAAGAGAGGAATTTACCTATTGAATTTATCTTCCTTGAGCGCCTATTTAGGGAAGTGATTTTGTTCTTTTGATAATACCAAGATATATTGAATGTGGGAGAGGGGGTTGAGAATATATTTTATAAAAATTTGGACAAGGAACAAGGCATGAGAGGTGCGAGGAGAAGAGGTGGTGAGGGGTGGTTTTTATAGTGGAGGAGAGGAGAGTTTTCTCAATATTTAATTCATTAGTTTTTTATTTTTCTCAAAAAAATAAATAGTGATGATTATTGAGAATAAAAATAGTAACTAGATCATTTTATTTTTAACCAGTGGTTATTACATCATCTATGACTCATTGAATAGTGTATTTAACTTATAATGCATATATACTGTAAATTAGTGTATTTCACTATTCATTAAAAATTAAAGTATTTCAGAAAAATACAAAAAATTTACCCTTACCATTTTTTGAAATTTATAATTAAAAAATGAACTCTATTTTTCATAAATAATTTTCTAAATATGTGAAATTTAATTTTTAATTAAAGTCATAATTTACTTGAAAAATACAAATTTCAAAATTAAAACTACTTTTCTAACACTTTGAAAAATTAAATTAGGTCTCATAAAATTATCTTTTAATCATAAGAAATAAAAATATTATTTTATGAACACATTTTATGAAAATAATTTTTCTTTTAATTTATTAAATTATCTATAAAATTATAACTAAATATTTATGACTTATAAAAATACCAACACTTAATTAATAATTTTTAAAATATTTATTTACTTATAGTTTAATATAATTATATCATATTTTCACTTATCAGATGGATAAATTTTATTTATACTTTCATTGATGAGTTTAAAATTTCATTGGTTGGTTTACTATTCATAATGGCCACATTACTATTTCAAAGGTCATGTTACTATTTCATCAGTATAGGTTTCTTAACTTCTAGAGATACATTTTATTTCACTCATTATTCATTTATAAAGTTTGTATTGTGTTTTATATGTAATATTATATGATTATAATATAGTACATAATTATAAGAAGGGAATTTCCATTGATAAAATATTGTGTCATTACATCAACTTCTATTAAATTTTATAAGGGACAAATCCTTTCTCGCATTATTCATTAATAAAGTATTACTCATGACACACCAAAAGTATCATACCTCACCATGAGTATATTTCATCACAATTTTTGTCAATAAATCAAATTAAATGACTTATAATACTCATTAATAATAAAATTAAATTCTAAGGACCAATATACACTTTTGAAGTTAGGAACATCCAATGACACATATAAATGTGAATTTCCTACTAGAGGGTCTCATTCTTATAATATCCTACACTAGATATTATCAAGGGTGTACACCATGAGAAGGTACCTCAAATTCCTATGAGTCTCCATGCCTAATATCCCCTATCATTTATCTCCCTCAAATTATTTCATATAGCTATAGAACATATATTTAAGAATACTGTCATGGAACTTTTGGGTTCACATCATAGCAGGGAATTGATATGACCTTTCAATGTGAAAGATACTCTTATGAAATTTTCACATACTATTTTACACAAAAGAAAAATCATGATATGATAAAAAGTTTATTAATATTCAAAAAAATGAATAAATATTATCATAAAGTACACATAAGTTTGTTATAATCCACAAACTCCAACACATTTAACATCATAGAGGGATTATCATAATCAATAACATAAAGGGCATTCAAACATAAAACCTTTTACCCCTTTACATCATTTTATAAGCCTGTAATTCCTTTAGTTAAACATATATCAATCTTATATGTTACTTTAAGTTGAGTTATATTATAATTCTTAACATAGTCCCTCAAAGTTACTTATAAATAAATTCTTCATTTTAATTTATAAAGATCATATTTTAAAAAAAATAATATCCCTAGGGAGTTACAAACCATGTGGGTAGTTAATACTATTCATCACGCACTAGGTGACAACCGAGTTAATACCTAATACACTATTTTTAGGGTTATTATGCCTATGAACATCTTTTCTTGAGCCTGTATCCACTTGTAATATCCAGAAAAATATATTTTTCTAGAAAATCCACAAACTCTATACATTATAAAAAATATAGTATTTTAACCTTTATTTAGATTCATCCCTTAAACTCTTCTACAAGCTTTCCACTAATTCTATCTAATCTTCTTCTCCAAAAATAACTAGACCTTACTTTGATACCAACTATAATGACCTAAGGATTAAAATATACTTTATTTTATAGATACATTATCTTGTGAATATTAGACATAAAAATACATCATCTTAAACATAAAACAACCATCTTTATTTAAAACATCACATAGTTCTTCTAACCCCCAAATATCTTTTAAAACTACATAGGATATCCTGGGGAAAACACATAAGGAAAAGAGTGAGCTTGAAATCCCAGTAAGGGAGTAATTTTTTTAATAAATTATAATATGATATTCAAAAGTCATAGCATGATATCATAAATAAGATAATTATAAGTATAGAAACATGTAATAAGGAAATAATATCATAAGATCATGGAATCACAAACATGTGTTAGTAATATAAAACATGATATCATAAACATATGTCAAGGGTAACTCCCAAGACCAAAACCATGAAGTGGATAAAGTCCCATGGTGTTGGGTTCACTCTCCATTCCCATAAACATAGCAAACAAAGTCCCATAGTGGATTAGGTTTACTCCCTAACCCCTTAAATAATATCTCATTAGATATAAATATGTACCTAATTCATTGGAGGGTAATATAATTCTTGGAACACTAGTCATATAATTTAAATCATACATATGTGGTCCACATGAGGAAAGGAAACCATACATAAAGTTTAATCATGATTAAACCCATGAGAAGTAAGTGGATTTCATAATTCAAATTCAAGGAATAACAAAAGGATAAATCATAAGGATTGACAAGAGAAGAAGAAAATAATTTATTTAAACTTTCATAATTGAATAAGGGATATAGGTATTAAACATGGATATACAATGTAGAAAATTCATGATAAGGATCTAGGAGAACAAATAATAAAAATGAACCACTTGGGAGGTGCTTTGTGAAATAAGAAAATGATATTTAAAAAAAATAAAAGACCTTATTTTTTTCCATAAAATTAGAATTGAACTAATAGGTTTATCTATAAAATAATTTATTATTTTTTATAATATATTCATTGTTAAAAAACTTTTTATAGGGGTGATTCTCGATGTGAGACAATAAACAGAAAATTTTCCTTAAATTGGGTTTACTTAAACATGAGAATTTTGAAGGGAACTAAAACATGTTTAATCCTGGTAATGAAAAGGATAATTAACTAGGTATATATTTAAGGGAAATATATAAAAAAAATTAAGTGTTAAATGAGAATAATATTTCATAAAATGGAGGAAAATAAAGAGAATATGTAACTAACAAGTCACGAAGGAGGTCTGAAAGATCTGTTACTATGTTTTCAAACACCTTTGTTGAAAAACAAACATCATAAAAATAATAATAAGAAATTATTTTTAAAATAGTAGAAGGTTAATATTAAGTTCACATGAGATAAAAATTAAATAGGTTTTCAATTAAAAGGATAACATTGGTGGGAATGGAAATTATGGATAAGGAGGGGAAATTGTCGTTTAAATGGATGAGACTTATTCTTAACATAATTTCATTTTTGAAAAGGGTTATAACTCACCAGAAAAGAATATTTGAATAAAATTTATCTCCAAAAAAATAAATAGGGTATATCATATGAAATTAATTATGGAAATCAAGGAGAAACTTTATAACTTAAGAAATTAGATTGAGTTATAAAATACCTTTATATTTTAGAGAATACATCAATTGTAATGACCCAATGTTTTATCAATGGAAATTAACTTCTTATAATTATGTTATATAATCATATGAAATCAAAACACAATGAACTAATAACTACTATGTTACCTTTACACATAATATTGTCACTCATGTGATTTGAATTTTGAAAATCTGACATACACTATTGTGATCAGTAAGATGTTTGGAGTTCGATAAGACAAACTTAATTTTTTTAGTGAATAGAAACATACCCTTATGAATAGTAACCCACCCTTATGAATAGTAATATGACCCTTATAAATAGTAAATTATCAAAAAGAATATTAACCTCACCCTTGAATGTATAAATAAAATTTAGGCATCTTATAAGTAATAATATGACCATAATAAAAGTATTGGTATTTTTGTAAGTCATAAATAATTAATTAATTAATTTAAAAGAAAATGAATTTTCCTAAAATGTGTTCATAACTAAAATTTTTTGTCTTCTTGTTTTATTATAATTTTATAAGACCTTATGTAATTTTTGAAAGCATTATGAAATCATTTATAGTTTTTAAATCTGTATTTTTCAAGTAAATTATAAATTTTAATTAAAAATTAAATTAATCATATTTATAAATTTATTTTTGGAAAATGGATTTTATTTTTGGATTCTACATGTCAAAAAATGGTTCGGGTTATTTTTTTGGATTTTTCTAAAATACTTGAATTTTTGATGAATAGTAAAATACGGTAAATTATTGTATATATACATTATATGTTAAACACCATATTAATTGATTCATAGATGATGTAATCACCTTGGGTTCAAACTCACTTGCACATATTACTATTTTTGTTCATGGAATCATCACTATTTCTTGTCTTATGAAAAACTAATAATCTAATGATTAAAATATTAAGAAAACCTTCCTCCCCTCCACTATAAAAAACACCCACACTCTCCTCTTATCTTTACTCCTCTTAAAAATTGTTCCTTCCCTAAATTCTGTCAAAATATCTCCCCAAGATCCTCCCCCACGTCTAATATCCATTGGTCTCCTCAAAATATCAAATCCTCTCCCCTTAAGAGGATCTCAAGGAAGATTAAATCAGGAGGTAAACTCCTCTTTTCTTTTCTTTCATTTTCTTTTCTTGTTCATTTGTTCTCATTTTTTCCTAACCTCTACTCATACTAATGGTATGAAAAATCCAGTACTATACATGTACTAGAATTTTGTTATGCTAATGGGATAATTCATTATCATATCTCCTTTACCCTCTTTTTTAAGAAAGAAATGAAAACACCATCTGAGATGTGTTAATTTATCACATTCAAGGATGACAGGTTATCAATATCTATTACCATATTCAATTCTGGTCTTTATGGGAGATGTTGAAGATCTTTCACTAGGATAAGAGATTTTTTTTTCAAGTTTCCAAATACACTAAACTATTATGGTCCTCAAGAATTTATTTTTGTATTATATCAAATATTCATCCAGAATGATGTAATATACATGTATGTTAAGATTGGGTCCCTATATAACACACATGAAAGAAAATTATATGGGAAGTTATACAAACTTATTTGTCAATAATTCTATAGTATAGAGGGGAATTTAATATTTGTGATGATGTCCAATGAGGTGACACATGCCACACACAGAAAGTGACCTCCACAGAAGAAGTCATGGATCATAGAAAATGTGTTTAGTTCTTCTTTGTGTAACCAATTAAGCTCAAGGAACTCCCCACATTACATATCCTATGAGGAACATGGAACTCTATACCTATTATCATAGATAAAACTGGTATATTCCATGTTTTTTATGGAAAAAAGAACTATCGCATGAAACACGAGTGGAAGCACATTGCTTGGCCATGAGGATTTGATATTTCTATGCAAGGGTCACCTTCCATTCCTCATTCATTCACTGAAAAAAATACCTAAAAAATATTCCATGTAGATACCTAATCAAAATAGTACTAAAGATACCAGTAAATCAAATATAAGACCATGGGTTTATCTTGTGGCGCATGCCGATAAAGGTGGAATCTCTTATTATGTGAATACACTTCACATGAAATGATAAATGTTAAAATAATTGAATGTTTCAAAACCCAAAACCTGGTAATACACTCAAATGGTTTAACACCCTATTGAATTTTCATTTTCACTTGTAAGTGTTTCATTCTTCAAAAAATAGAATGCATCCAAGATGTATATTGTATGCATTTATACTCACAAAATAGTTATAGAAATCTATATTAAGATGAATCTAAATCTTAGTTTGATCATTGAAATTATTAGCTTAAATAACACTGATGTATAGTTCTCTGACTAAGGTTGATGTTGAAGTTGATATGTTGGGTTTATTGGATGAGGAGATCCATTTGACCCTACTACAAGAATTATATGCACAACTTTTTAAATGGCTGAATAGTTATGATTGAATCAAGTCCCACATCAAACTCTACCAAGGATGACGGGAGCCTAATATGTGTACCCATTTCATCACTACTTTGATCCATGAAATAGGGTTCTGTACACAAACACACTTTCACCTAATGGACACACGAGACATGCCTTCCATGTGTTGTCCCACCCGAGCATCCCATGTTTATTATGTGATGCAGATGTACATGTCTATATCCACTCCATATGGGATATATTCTTTCTATTTATCCATCATCCACGGTCAGATAGTTTGGTCGACTTCCTCCCATGTGGTCGACCCAAGGGTATAACATGTGTGGATGAGGTGGTCCCTTATTGGCTGGAATATAGTTGGACATACTTATTGGTTAACAATTAGAAATAATATCTATGCCAAATATGAAAAATTAAAAATAAAAATTCCCACTATACTCTCAAATCCAACATCAAATATTATTCAATAAAATGAATATTTTCCTAGAAATTAAAATAAGATACAATTAATAATAATATATTGCATGGCCTTCTTTTTAATTCCCTTCACAGTGAATCACCTCATGTAATAATAGAGAAATTTAATGGTCTTCGATTAATCAACACGAAAAATATTATTTAACATGGTATTAAACTCTTTTATAGTCCTCCTGAAATAATGTATTATTCCATGACCTTATTATATAACTCCCAATTATATTTTATAAACATAATCTAATCAATAAAACCAATTGGATGGGTCATCTTCCTTTTTCATTGAAGTAGAAAATATTTTTCCCTACATATCTGTAACACTTGTATTTCAAAATTATGATCACTTCAGAAATTGTTAGTATTATAAATTAAATGTCTTCAAAATAACATCATTATGATAATAAGACTTTATTACTTTATTATCCATCCATTTGTCCAAGCTACAACCCATTCATTCATCTAAGCTACATTCACTTTTTTTTATCATTATTGGATATTTTGGATACTTTAGAAACTTCTTTCTTTCTATATTATTCCACATATTTACATCAATGAGATATTATAATTTCATTGAATTCCTTTTAAAACCAATAAAAAACAATGAAAAAAATACAACTCATAAACAATGTGTGTTCTTCAATCTCCCCCTTTGTATTTTTATAAATACCTTCAATGTTCCTTTCAATTGATTGTGTCAATATGTAAATATATCCCATTAAATTTTAAAAACATTAATTTAAATTTACATCCGCATTATTGAAATGAAATAAAAAGTTAGTGGAAAATTTTTATCCATAAATACTTAATAAATGTTTCATTCATAATTACACTCTAAGACTACATGGGCCATGCTTGGTGTTGAAAATAAGAAGATTTTATTTAGAAAACAAAGTTGTATTTTGCCAATTAATTTTGATAATTACTAATATGGGAACTCATAAACATGTATTAAATGGAGATCCATGTTTATTTTAGGATGAATATACTAAATGTGATATGAAACTTTTAAGAACAATCAACCAGAAACTCCTTCACTCACTCAACAAACATATCAAAACTTTCAAGGGTAATAAGAAAGATAAGTGACCATGGGAACTTCCATTTTCTCATGTCATTTATTATTTAAAATACCCACTCTGTGTTATGTTTCTTATTTTTTTTACCAAGGATAACCTATTATTAATATCATACCTTTTATAATGACATGTTCTTTTGGAATGTTCCATACTAATGATATTTGATAGTGATTGAAATAATGATTTTGAAAGAAACATCAAAATTATTAATTTATCACTCCCTCAAGGGAAATAATGCTCAATATATTAATAATTGTGGATCCATTCATGAATCTATTTTATGATGTAATAATTTAGAGAATACATGAATATAGATCTTCAAATTATGACTATCTAGATTTAAAAATATCCACAACTTCACTATGTATTATCTTCTTTAATAAATTTTCTTTAGAATAAAAATATAAAATCATACTTCAATGTATTTTATTTAACATTTTTGTTTAGGATACAAAGGAATAGTCTTAAAAATTATCAAATATGACCCATTATCATATTTTTATTTTATTTACATTAGATAAATCATTCAAGGATGATGACTTCTTAGACTTTTTTATACAAAAATCGATAACACTCGCTACTTCTTAGGTTCTACCCTATTATAACCTAAATTTTTAATGATAATAAAAAACATCATTGATAATAATTTATGATTAGTTTATTTTAAAATCTACCTTTTCAATAAAAATAACATCATAAAATATTTAAAAGATTTTTGTGTAGAAACATATTTAACTTCTTATAATATTCTATGGAATCTTTTCAGTTTTAGGTAGTGAGATATAATGGGATTTCAGGTCCCACATGGCCTGAGAACTAAAATAATAAAAATATTATGTATATTATATTTCACAGACAATATGTTTATAAAAAAATGATATATATCTCAATATGTGTCTCCCATAAGAAATCTGAGACCATCTTTAGGTCTAGGATAAGGAGTTTCCCCTAGGTGTGATATAAAATTTGTGTACATCAGAAGTTTGGTCAGATATCAAGTGAGGATAAATTATTTATATTTAATTATATATTTTTAGGAAAATAATTAAATATATTCCAAAAAGTAAATTTTATGATAAATTCAAGACAACTGTTAGATTTGAGATGCATATTTTACCCTAGGTGGGATATAAAATTTGTGCCCGTCAAGGTTTTGGTTTGATAACACATAATGTTATTTTATTTAATAATAATATTATAATATTATTATTAGTTTTTTTAAAATATTTTTTTAATTCTTATTATACACATTCTAAAACCTCAATTTTTAACATTTTTATTGATCTGAAAACTTTGGATTTCAATTGTTTTGAACCATTCCTATTTTTATTGTCTTAATGGGTATGAATTAGTGACTTAATAATGATTTTTTTTGAATATTGGATTAAATAGGGAGTTTTAAATTAGGTTTTTAGATGATATGATTTTGGGTACTATATAGTGATCAAATCCAGATTTTGATTAACCTGTTCAAGTTTAAATAAACCCGAGTTTCCCTTTCACATGCTTCGTAAGTTCTAGATGATACATTTTGGTTCCATATCAAGGAATCTAATATATCATTCTTCTTCAATGTGTGTGTAACATATGTTTAATGTGGATTGTTTTCCTCTTCTAAATATTAATTTTATTCTTCATTTATTTCTTTCTTAAATTCTAGAAAAAAATAAATTATTTTAATAAATTGATAAAAACCTATTTTTGTCTCAGGATAATTCCACAACATATCACGGATAATTATTAAAATTATAAAATGATAATTATGATATATTCAAATGATAATTATTAAATTTTTCAAAATATAATTGATGTTAATTGTGTTAATTTATCGAAGGTTAATTTATAATAATTTTCAAAAGATAATATTATCAAAACTAGGAAAAGATTATTAGGAAAATTATCAAAAATAATTATCAATAATTATTAATGGATAATTGTATCATATTATCAAAGGATAATTTTTAGAAATGAATTATCATAAGATAATTGAAATGATAATTTTTAAGGAATAATTATTAGAATATAATTATATAAATTATACAAGGATAATTATAAGAAAAATATTATCTAACAAAGATATAAAATTACTGGTAGATAATTATGAAATTGTGAAGGATAATCATATAGTTTTATTAAAGAATAATTATGAGAAATACCACAAGATTTCCTGAATTAATTTTGATACATAATTTTTTTCAATGTGTTATTATTATTATTATTATGCAGTAGATTGCAAGCACCTGACTTGGCTTAAAATGATAATTTAGAAATTATATATGAGGGAGAAAATATCACCACTTTTTATTTGTTAATGATAATTTGGAAATTTTATAAGAGGGTGGGAATATCATCACATGAGTTATTTTATGATAATTTAAAAATTATCCAAGAGAGATAAAGTATCATTGCATGTGACATTTTAATTTATTTTGAAATAAAATAGTTGGATTTTGTTATATGATCCTTTGACGATCCTCAAACGATGAAATTTTGAAAACTATTATAATAAGGTCTTTGAAGAGGTGTTCTAGACTACCGAGTTTTTCACTCTATATTTCTAACTACACTTTGGTGGTTTGTATTTGTTATTGACATTGATGACATTGAGGTTGGAAGTTCCCTAACATTTCAGGCCATGTATATGATGTTAGCATGATATATGATTTATGTTGGACTAACTCATGGTTGTTATGTGATGAATGTTGGTGTGTGTATTTCCATGGGACTTTCTTAATAGACATATTATAATTATGTTTATTGATGTTATTTAGACCAACTGGAGTTTCTCACATGTGTGTATGTATGGATTTACTCAAACTCGGGCTATGTTATGTATGATAATAATATTTAATTGTGATATTATTGGTATATGTTATGATATTGAGTTATGAATAGCACCAATGTGAAAAGTGGGCCCATTGTGACTCGATAGAACTTGAGGTGGAGTGTTTTGAGACACTGCATGTGGCATGATGATGAGACTGAGATAGACTACGGGGAAAGATGTCCTACTGTGTCCTGACATGGGGGTTTGGTGATCATGAGTGATTAGTCCCAAATATGATGATTTTGGGCCCAACGGTCATGAGTGATTAGACCTATGAGGAAACATTGGGGCCTGATGGTCTATATGAATTGAAATGGAGTTGGAGTTAAGGAATTTTGACCAAGTGTGGTTTGACCTGGAGGCCTGGGGCCTGTACAATTATTGAGAAACTTGAAGACGGCTTTAATGCTGAGAAGATTCCATGATTGTTCTTTTGTTTTTGGGAATGATGTTGAAGATATTATTACTGAGGGTTGTGGAAGTTTGGTTAGTGGATGAATGCTAAACATAATTGTGTCCTACGTGAACATTAATTTATTATTATGTTATACACACTTATGAATGTTCACACTTGTTAAGGATGCATTGGTGGTGTCCTAATGAGTCCTATACTCACATAATATTTAGGAATTTTGATGTGTTTGTTGATATCATGAACAAATATTTGAGGAAGGGAAAGGTCCCTATGGTGAATGGGTGAGGAGTGAAGCATGTAGATAGAGAATACCAATACATACAATGGAGTACACCACATAAGTTTTTTTATTTACTTGTCTTGTTTTTACCTATTACTTATACTTTGGATATTATTACCACTTTGGGATCTATATTTATATTTTTGTAACATATTAAAATTTTGAACTATACTATGATTAATTATTAATTATTTTATTATTATCCATTACTATCCTATTTTATGATATGATAAAGAGGGAATTATATCCCCACCATCGGATTTAGACCCTTGATAATAGTTGAAAAAGTATTATGTATGGGGATTCACACATGAGGTCAGGTGACCTTATATATCAGACCCAGTGGTTTGAGTTGATATGTTACAAATTTTTATTAGAGACATGTTTACTAACATGTATTTTCTCCTTCCTTTATTTGGGGGAAGATAGACATTATTTAGGATTTTTGGGACCTGGGCAAGTGAACTATGAAAGTTTTTCTCCAGCACTGTATAGTTGACCTCTAAATTTCCATAAAAGTTACATTTTGTTTCTATTATAGATTATTAAAATTAATTGAGTGATTCATTTGAAGTTGATATGAGATCATGGATGCTTTCATGAATTTTGAAATGGCACATATGTTCACATTACATGTATATACTTATTATTGTTTGAAATATTAGTTCACTAATTGAATGCCTTTATTTGAGATATCTATTTGGGATAGTTTCTATTTGTGCGATATATCTATATTAACATGATGTTGCGATATATATTTATTGAAAGTAATTAGCTAAACTTTTCATTTTTTTGTGATAGTATATATATGATGACTGTGACTAATGTGCAGGGTCGGAGACAAGGATTTGTGGATGGAGGGTTATACCAAGGGTTCATGGTGGATTCCTAGGAAATCCTTTGTGTGATACCATAAACTACTTTGGAACAATAATGTTCCTAATGTTTCTTATTTTTCAGAATATACTACCTCAAAGATGTTTGGTGACACCACCAGCTGATCAGATTGCTCATGATCATATTCAATTACGTACCCCAATTATAAATGAAGTATGTCCACTCCATCTCAGAGTCCTACCACCATGCTCTATGATTTTGTATTCTAGATACTACCAGATTCTACAACCTCCATAATTTCTTGGAATTGGTGGACTTCAGGATGTGATGGATGAGATTTGAACCATTGAGGATGTATCCAATATAATTGAGGCAGTCGAGGTCTGGATAGTGGAACCAGCATTGTTCATGCTACAACAACCCACCATACAGTGGTGGTTTATGGAGAACCTTTTGGGATGACATGAAAGTTTGACTTGGATGAACATAAAACACTTTTCTTTGAAGATTTCTTTCTAGTTAAACTAAATCCATAATGTTCCCATGAAGTCTTGAAACATCAACCGAGCTTAGTTACAATGAATGCCTATGGAACATGAATCACAAAGCTGTTTTAAAAGGCCACGATAAAAAAGAAAATACTATATGGGGATATGGCTGTTGGAATTTACCAGATTATAGTGGAAATTCCCTTGATACTTCAGGAAGAAGTAATAGGAAGGCCGAGTTTACCATAGGTGTGGTGGAAGACAACTGATATAGATGAAGGGTTTACCTACACCTATTGTTACTATGAAAGGTACAATCTTTAACACTTATTTTTTTGACCTTATGACTTGTTTAATATTTATGTATTCCTTAAATCTGTGAGATGTTTCAAGACATGACTTATCGATAGAGTATAATTTCCTTAATATACCATTATTTCAATACTCTTTTGAGAGATGATGTAAAATAATAGTATATAGGAGAGTGGTAGTCAGTGGTTCCATCAGTGAGAGACTAATGAGGTACTTCCATATCACTATATGGGAGGACTTCATGGTGGATTTTTATGGGGTTACCCATGACCTCAAGGATCCATGATTTAGTCTAGTATATTATCAATCAGATAAAAAAAGTTATCCACTTTTTACCGATTAAGGAAAATTACATAGTTATCGAACATGAAAAGCTTTACATCTGTGAGACAATATGATCATGAGGAGTTTTCTTGAGGGTTTTTTGACATATTCACATGTTTTATATTGTGATTTTGGTAGGTATTTTAGAAAACCTAAGGGACATAGTTAATATTGATCACAACATATCATCCTATAACTGAGGGATGATCTGATTGGACTATAAGTATTCAGAAGGATATGAATTGAACTCACATTGTAGACTTCGAAGGAGTATGAAATGATCACCTAGACTTATCACCTCAAGAGCATCTTTATAGTATTCCATGGTGTTCACCTCGATGATAAAACTATGTGGGTGAGGATGCAATTTTGGGGACCAGTTTGGATCGTGATACCTCCAAGAGAGTGTAGTTGATACAGAAGAGGTTGATCACTACTCAGAACATAAATAGATCATATGTTGACCATAAGAGGAGACCTTTGGAATTCTCTGTAGGTGATCTATATTTTCTTATGAGATAATCCACAGTCATGGAAAAAATTTCATAGGAAGTATAGAAAGCTAAAACCATGTTTTGTGGGACCCTTTGAGATCATAGAATAGGTGGGGATAATGGCATATAGTCTGTAAATTCCTCTATGTTTTAGAGACATTCATGTTGTGTTCTACATTTCTTAGCATTAGAGGTACACACATAATTTTGTACATGTTATAGAGTGTGGGGATGTTGAGTTAGAACTAGATTCATAATATGATGATAATATGATGATAATATGATTGGGATATTAGGCCAGAGTGAGAAAGTACTCTAAGGGAAGATAGAACCACTTTTCCAACTTTGGTGGTATCATGAATCGATCCTAGAGGAGACATGGGAGTGTGATTATGATGTTTGATATTTGTTTACTAATTTGTTTTAGAAATATTTCTATAGATAATTATCAGTGATGATAAGTCTATATAGGGAGATAATTTTATTATCCTAAAATTTTAAAGTAAAAAAACCCTCATTGATAATAATTTATGATTATTTTTCTATGATAATGTATATTTTTAATAAAAAAATCATAAATTATTTAGAGGCTTTGTGTTAGAGTAAAATTCAAGTTAAATAACTATAATATTTTATATAATATTTTTATAGCTAGGTGGTATGAAAGAATGATATTATAGGTCTTATGGAGCCTCTAAAATGAAAGAATAAAAATATTAAATATATTATATTACACACACATGATATTTCTGAAAGAAATGTGATATATCTAGAATGGTGTATCATATGAAAAGTATGAGATAACTGTTAGGTCAAAGATGAGGGGTTTAACCTTTGCATGATATAATTTTTTTTCATGGTAGATGTTTGGTTAGGTCACATGTGAGGAAATTTTTTCTAATATTTTTATGATATATTTTTCTTAAAAAATTTAATATCCTAAAAATGGTGAATCATATAATAAATATGAGACCACCATTTGGTCTAAGATGTGGGATTTTCCCTAGGTGATACATAACATTTGTGTGCATCAGTCGTTTAGTAATATGACATGTAATTTTAAGTTATTTGTCATTTTCATTATATAATTATTATTAATTTAATTAAACATTCATTTTTAATTCTTCTTCTTCTACTCACGTGAAAACATCCATTTTTAACCTATGGATTAATCCAAAACCTTTGGGTTTCAACCGTTTTGGACTGTTTTAGTTTACAATGTCTGAATGATAAGGAATTAATGACTCAAAAATTATTTTTCGATTTAATCACTAATAAAATTAGGGGTTTCAAATTAGGGTTTTAATTGATGAAATTTTGGGTTTTATATAGAAATAAAATCTCAATTTTGGTTAACCTGGCTATGTTCAAACAATTCCCGGTCCCCCTTGCACATGATCAGTGTGTCTCATGTGATCTCTTTTGGTTCCATATCATGGTGTTTGATGGATACTTCTTTCCCACTATGCATTTCACTTATGTTAAAGAAGGTTTTCTTACTTTTCTAATTAGATATTTTATTCTCCTTTATTTCATTCTCAAATTCTGGGAAATAAATAATTTTTTAATAAATTGAAAAAATTGTAGTTCTATCTTGAGATAATTCCCAAATTTACGGGGGATAATTATTAAAATTATCAAATGATAATTATTATATTATCAAAGGATAATTATTAAAATTATCAAATGATAAATATGAACTTATAAAAAGTAAAATTTAAATATTATAAAAATACAATTTCATCTACTTATCATTGGTTAATTTATCAAAATTATCAAAATATAAGATTATTGAAATTATCATAGGATTATTAAATGAATTATTGAAACTAATTTTGAAGAATTTTTAAATAATAATTGCATCAAATTATTAATGGATAAGTTGTGGAAACAAATTATCATAAGAAAATTTTTAAATGATAATTTATAAGGAATATTTATTAGAATATAATTACAAAAAATATCTAATGATAACTATAATATAATTATCATGTGACAAAGATATCAAATTATGAGAGGATAATTATACAATTTTTAGAGATAATTTTTTGATTTTAATAAAGAATAATTATAAAGAATAATACATTTGTTCTTGAATTAATTAGTACATGTATTTTTTGCAATGTGGTTTTATAATTATTATTAAGCAGTAGATTGCGAGTACATATTTTGGAATAAAAGGATAATTTTGAAATTATCTAGGAGAGAAAAAAATAATATCTCATGTGAAATTTTAATGATAATTTGGAAATTATTTAGGAGAGATAGAATATCATCACATGTGATATTTTATGACCTTTTGAAAATTATATAGGAGATAGAAATTATTATCTCATGTTCCGTTTTATCTCTTTTTGAAGTAAAATTGTTGGTTTTTGTTTTAGGAGCCTATGAAAAACCTAGAATGATGATATGCCGACTAATATGATAATAAGGTCCGTGAGGAGGTGTTATTGACTTTTGAGTTTTCCACTCTAGCTTTTGAATGACACAATGGTGTTTTATCATTGTTATTTATATCGATGACTTTAAGGTAGAAAGTTTCTTACCATTTTAAGCAATTTTTATTATGTTAATATGATATGTGATTTATGTTGGACTAAATCATTCTTGTTATGTGATTCATGTTGTTTCATGTGTAGAAATAAGGCTTGCTTAATTTATATCTTATTATTATGTGTGTTTATATTATTTATACCATGTTGAGTTAACCACATGTGTGTATGTTTGGATTTTATAACAATGATGATATGTTATGTATGACTCCACTGTTAACTTTTTATATTCTTGGTATATGTAATTTTGTTTTGTTATTCATTGTACCAAAGTGACAGATGGGTCCATTATGGCTCGATAGGCCTTGTGAGAGAGCACGTTTAGATGTTTAATGTGACTTGATGATGAGACAGATATGGATAATGAGGTATGATGGCCTAGTGTGGTTTGACATTATGGAATGATGATCATGAGTGATCATACATGTATGTGATGATGATGAGACATAATGATCTTGAGTGATCTGACATACATAGAAAGAGTGGAGCATGACGATCTATGTGACCAGACCTATAGATAGAACTAGGGCTTGATGACCAAGTGTTCCATGACCCGGAGTCCTGGGCCCTATATAACTATTGAGAAGTTTGAGTCTGGATATGATGTTGAGACATTTCCATGATTGTTCCAATGTTTTTCAGCATGGTTACATAACATGTATAATCGAGGTTTATGGAGGATTGGTTATCTAAAAAACAATCAAAATAATTTTATATTGTGTGCAAATTTATTTATTTATTATTTTATATAGTCCTATTAATGTGCACAATTTTTAAGTAATCCTTTGTGGTGTCCTACTGAGTCTTGTACTCACACCGTACTCTAGAATTTTAGTGTTCTAGTAGATTTCATAACCAAAGATACAGTAAAGGGAAAGGACAGTATGGTGTATGGTTGTGTGGTGGAGCATGTAGAAAGAGAGGATCGGTACATACATCAGAGTACCCCACGAATGTTTATTTATTTACTTATCTTTTTTTACCTACTACTTATAATCTCAAGAGGCATACCGATTTTGGAGATATATTTATATATATGTAACTTATTAAGTTTCCTCATTTTAAAATAATTATTTATTATTGTTCATTATTATCATTCTTGATTACATGATACAAAGGTTATATTCTCCCTACTTTAATATTTAGACCCTTTCTCTTTGTCGGCATCCTCTTGCATATGGAAAGGCACACATGGGTTCATGTGACCTTTCAGATGTGACCCAGTGGTTTGGGTCATGATGTTATATCCCCAAAAAATATGATTCACCACTAATTCCCTAAATTATAGTAACAAATAAAATACAAAAATATTAAGGTAACAAGGTGGATTTTCATTTCTTCATCTACGCGAACAATAAGGTTGATACAATTTTCTCAACAATGTTGCTCCATTTTCTTTACTCTTCAAAGTTTCACATATGGTCTTTAATTTTTATTGAGGATATGTAAATATTGACACATCATTAATTTATTTGTGTGTAAATATTCTTTCATCAATATCTTTTAAATCACTTTTATCACCCATTTCAACTTTTATATTAATAAAAAATATTATTTTTCTGCAATAATTTCATAAAAATTTCTTATAATATGACCATTTTTGTGTTGACTCACACATTGTGAATCCTTTTCTACATATTAAATATCTTCATTGCATTTTACTCAAGCCTTGGGATGAGATCCTTCTATTTTCCTCATTATTTCCAAATCATCTAGAAAAATAATTGTCACGTCATTTAGAACATTTGATGAATGTTTTGATCTTCCACATGGATTATTCAAAGTTATATCCATATTACTAGTTCTTTTAGATGAAGTAATTTTCATTATCCTGTGATATTTTGAATCCAAAGTCTTCTCACCATAATTCTTTCATACTTTCTTAATATAATTTTGTTTATAAAATTTTTATAATTTATTTACAAAGTTACTTATCTTTACTTAACATGATTTAGTGGTATTATGTTCTTATCATCATCTAATACATGTTTAGATGATAATGTCTTGGTATTTTTGCCACTAAAATTTCATGCATCATAGATATTTTCATGTTTTTAATTTTTTTTTAAATATACAAATTTTTCTCCACCTTTTAATGACACTTATTCATCTCTATATTTCTTCACCATGACAAGGGGAATCTTTGTGATTTATCATTTAGAGATTGTACCTACATTCTAGTATCAAAATGACTATATATGTTGTATCACCAACATTGATCCACAATGTTTGATCTTTTGATTTCTTCAATATGATGTTTTTGGGTCTTCTTCATATCTTTTTGGGATATTTTTGAGGAACTAAATTCCACAGTGTTTTTCAAATCCACCTATTTCATGGTGGTATATTTATTATCTCCTTTATTCATCTATACTTGTACAGGTTTTTTTCTAACCTACACTATTTGTTGAAATAGGTTTGAAATCATTATTAAAAGGTGGTATAGTTAGTACCTTTATCTTCTCAAGTTATTGATATTGGTAATTGAATGATGTCATGATCTTCTTATCACATGTTGGAGTTGTTTTATCATTAGATTCCTCCTATGAGAATTGATTAGTAGCATTAATTTTATCCATCTTTTGTAATGTATCAATATGAATCTTCTCAATATTGGACAACTAAACATCCAATTATAGACATTTCATATTGATAACTATTTTCTAATCTTAAATCATAATAATATTCTCTTCACAAACCATCTTCATTCTTTTATCCTCATCTTTATACGATTTAATTTTTTTTGTAATAAAGAGTCATGTTCTCTAATATTATGGAATTTTTATTCCCATTTTAAATACCTTACATCAATACTGTTTTTCAATTTATCTTCATATTCATGGAAATTTTCATCGAGAGCCTCTTTCTCACCAACTTCATTGATCCATTCCGAGGAACTTATATTATGCTCCATCTTTTTTTCTTCAAATTATTTTACCTATTTAGATAGATTTAAACATTCTATAATTTTTTTGTATAATGATATATCCAAATAATCAGATTCCTCTTCAAACTAGATGATATATTCTTTCAAGAATTGAAATACTCCATAAAAAAGGGTGACTGTTTATATGGAAATTAAATGTATAATATTTCATAAACTATGAACTGATATATCCTAAAATTCTAGATTGATTATCATCACCTCTCCTTATAAGATCTTCTTCATAACTGTTTTGAAAAAAGTTAACACATATCTCATTATCAATTCAATGTATTCATTTTTCTAAGGTAGAAATATTTTTCATATCTTTAGTGAAAACCTGACCCGCCAAATATTTAAATTATAGGCCTGATATTTATTCTTTGTTAACCTGGAATAGAGAATCAAATACATCCCCTTCATTTTACAATAGGGGTTTCTTATTCAACTTCATTTTCTCATTCTTTATCCTATTAATCTTGGTCTTCACAGATACAGTCTTCTTATCAAACATAAATGAATCTTCACAAAAAATTCACATAATTGTTAATATATAAAAGAATCTAAAATAATAAAAATAGAATAAATAAAATGTAGATAATCCAATAGAGATGAACTTTGGCTCTCTTACCATTTGATATGACCATTTCGGTATATACTCAACCATGGAGGAGGGGGGTGAATCAGTGTTGGGAATATTTTCACTAATTATAACATTTACACCTTTTACCTCTTACACCTATTATGATCTTGATTCCAATATTCTATTTTTATTATTTTATGGAAGTATATGAATGTAATAAAGGATAACACATGAATTTTTACATGGTTCACTACTTAATAAGAGTTTCTAGTCCTTACCATTTATGGTGATGAACATTACACAGATTCTCCCCTATAATGATATATAAAATTATAGTGTTGTGTCTAGAAGAAAATAATTTTCTAGTGTGGTTCCCTTCACATTAGGATGGGGTAAGGAAACAATTCTTCTTCCATGGACCATTGAGGACCTAGTTCAACTTACAACTTCTTGCTGTTTCTTTATACCACCTATGAAGGTAGTATTCACCTTCATTTTTAAGGTACATTGTAACACCAATAATATATTACACTATATGAGACTAATTCTAGATTAAACAGTTATTATGTATTCTTCCACTAACTTCTTCTTTAAATTATTACATGAAAAATAGTAGGGAATCTACTCTGTTTCTTCTTAATAGTGTAAAACTGAAAGAACAACTTCTACTTATCCTGAATTCAGTCATAAAAATATGAATATGTTATAGACTGATAATCTATGAATTTTTCTTGAAACCAAAATGATACTCATAAAATTTTTCAGTATCCCATTTAACCTATCTTACTCATTCCAATACACTATATGTACGATCTTGTTAGAATCATAAATAACCTTTCTGATTACTAAAAGAATGAAATATCCACTCAAAATCATTACAATAACTTCCTATTATTTGATATAATATAAATTATGAATATAGTATTGGTTCACCAACTATTATTATATATTTTATCACTTACATTAGAAACAAGGATTAGTATTTAGTATCAAATTATCAGTCAATCAAGCACTCTGACAGGTTGTTCTTTCTCATAATAAAATCTTGATCTTAGTTAGTTAACATGATGTTTTTTTCATGTGATGATGAATCAATGTAATTGATTCTTGAAACTCTCATGAAAACCCTAGAACATATAAAGTATGATTTTTTAATATTTTATGTTCTTTTTAATTTGTTATTGGGTAACTTCACATGTGAATATACATTTATATACTTAATGAAATAATGTATGTATGGAAACTATAGTCATAATTTTTATTTCAGTTACCTTTGTAAAACTAGTACATTCACACATTTTCTTGTTATATAACACCTTCATATCATCCCAAGTGGTGTACAATTCAATTTATATTCACAAAAATATTATGTTGGTATATCAACTAAATGCTTCTTCCTTCACATAACACAATAGTGAGTGACAGTTCTCACTATCCATCATGTATCAATAGATTACATCAATGATGTTCTATTCATGTAATAACTTGGAAGTTTAATACTCAATAATTGGTTCATGTGACTATTCTTCATTAAACACTATAAGAATGAGTTAACACAGCTCGAGTTTTTGAATATATTTTTCACACAAGATGTGTACTATTCTTATTTAGGTAACTAGGGAAGTTCATAGAAATCCACTATTTTTATATCCTAGGAGTCACACAAAACAGTCTTCCTCTTCCCATTTATGAAACTAGGAGACTCTATATTTTTATGTAAAAAGAGATATGTCATATGAAAAATGAGTGAAAACACATTTCTTGATCTCGGGGGTTTGATATTTTAGGAAATGGTCACCGCCTCAGCCTCATTCAATCACCCACTCAAATCCCTAAAAAATATGTTGTGTATATACCAGATCATAATAGTATCAAAGATTGTGTTTAACCAAATATACAACCAAAATTTTATATTGATATGTACATAAAAAATGTGGTTTATATTATTATAGGAAGGCACCTCACATGGAATGTTAAATGATCACATTCCTCTACATTTCAAAACTACATGATTACTTATGCACTCAAATGGTTGAACAATCTCCTTTAACCATATTTTTACTCGGAATTTTTAGGTTATTTAAAAAATATAATGCATGAAAGATATAGATTTTGTAAATGTCAACCCACCCCTCATTCTTAAGATCTCGACCATTCTAAAATCTGGATCTTGTTTTGATCTTGTTATCTCTCTGCTTGAAGAACTGTAGTGTAATATTCTCATATGAAGTCTGAGGTTGAAGAAGATATGCATGGTCGATTAGATAAAACATATCCATTTAATCTGGAGGAAAATGTTTTAAGTGTATATTTTTAAATGAATGAAAATTTACAGTTGAATCATGTCCCACATCAATCTTTTCCTTAGTTAAGGGGAACTTAATAAGTTTTTCCATTTCATGGATTCATTATTCCATAAAACTGGGGTAAGAACAAGGACACATAAGCACCACATTACCACACCTGAAGTGCCTAACCTGTATTTTCCCACATAGGAATCTCATGAACACTATGTATTTCCGATGCACACCACTCCTTCTAATCGATGTAGGAGCTATCACGAACTAGGTCGGGTCACCATCCGTCCCGGCGCTCGACCCAGTCCGCGAAATGGACCAAGGGGCATTCTCGATTCCCACAGTCTGTAACAAGTTCTTGGGTATAAAAAATAACACGTGGGAACTATTTACCTAAAATAGTAAACAAAAAACAACTGACAAGATAAATAAACTAAAATAGAAAACAAACAACCAAATAGTACCTTAACGCATTTCTGATTTAAATATATATAACATGAACCAACATCCAAAAAAGAAAAGAAAACAAGGAAAACTAAAACTAAAACTCAAACCTCCAAGCAATAAGAGAGGCCGCATCCCTAGGCCTCCAACACTAACTTGCATGAGAATACCACCAGCAACCTAAACCACCATCACTAAGCATGATGCCTCAACCTGGAATATACAAAGAACAAGGTCTACATACACCCAAAGGTGTATGTAGGGTGTGATCCAAGATCCCAGTAGGATTCCACCCAACAAAAAGGTTCCATGGAACAACATCTAAGAGGTAATTTAATATGGTTATAAATGTCACACCCGAAGTTCGTAGTGAGGTATGTTTTTAACTTTTATTTTTATCTCATAATTCTTATTTAACATTTTAATAATTGTTTACTGGAATGTGGCCTGAGCCCGCCTTGAGTCATGTGCTTCTTGCACTGATAAATGAAGTTGAGTTAGACGCGTGTGGTGCGCCAGTGGTACAAGTGAATAATCCTTGGCTTGACAACGCCCGATGCGCGGGCAGGGCACGAGCGAAGCTGTGCGGCCTGCCCAACGCACGAGCGGACCCCCTTTCTTTTTTTATTATTAGCATTTTAAGCTTGTATTTATTTTTACATCAATAGTGTTTTTTTGTTATCATTATTCTCCATGTTATTATAAATTATCAAAGTTATTTACTCTTTTTTTTCTTTTTTTTTTCTTTCTTTTCTTTTGATCGGTTAATTATTATTATTATTACTATTTTTTTTCCTATTTTTCTCTTTCCCTGCACCCCTTCACTATTTATGCTCTTTTCCCCCTTGCTGTCCGGCGTCGAACCCTAGCAGCCACCATCCTCTTTCCTTGGCCCTCGCTGCACCTCGCCTCGGCCTTCCTCTCCTTCACCTCGCACAGCAGCCGCGTCCCACCTCTTCCTGTGAAGCCGCCGTCCCTCCTTCCCTTCATCAGCGCTCCTCCCTGCTGGCCGCATCCCCTCCTGCATCTTTGGCTGCACCAACTCTCCCTCAGCGCTCGCCTCCTGCTCCCCTTAACAGCAGCATGCCCGGCCTTCCTGCTTGCGCAGCCACCTCGCGCAACACCTCCTGACCTACGCGTACAGACCAACCACAACCCCCCAGGTCGGCCCTCCCGACACAGCAGCCCGACGCCCCGTCGCTCCCCCTGTCCACTCACCGCGGCGACCCTTCCTCCCTCCTGGTGCGGAGAAACCCCAGCAGCACCTCACCGCCCCGTTTTTCCCCCTCCTCTCCAGCGACGAGCATTCCAGCGCCCTCCTACCCGGCTTCTCCCCATCGCACCGTCCGCACCCCGCACCCCTGCAGCGCCCAGCCAACCCGCACCCTGTCCGCCTCGCCTCCGCTGTCCGCAGCACCAGCAGCCGAACCCCCATCCTCCTCTCCTCCCTTGCTCCAGCCCGCATATCACCCCCGATAAGTTTTCTTTTATTTAATTTTATTTATTTTTACTTTTTTTTTATCATTATTAATACTATCATTATCATTATTATTATTATTATTTTTATTTTTATTATTATTCTTATTATTATTTTGTTATTATTATTATTTTTATTATTATTATTGTTATTATTATTTTGTTGTTATCAATATTTATTATTATTATTATTATTATTATTATTGTTATTATTATTATTAGTGTTAATAATATTAATATTATTTTGTTATTATTATTATTATTATTATTATTATTAATGATTAATATTATAAATTTTATTATTATTATTATTATTATTATTATTTTTATTGTTATTATTATTATTATTATTTATTATTATTATTATGATTATTATTAATTTTATTATTATTAGTGTCATTGTTATTATTATTAATACTAATTTTATTATTATTATTATTATTATTATTATTATTATCCTTTTTACTATTATTATTATTACTATTATTTTTCATATTTTTATCATTATTACTACTACTACTACTATTATTATTATGATTCTCATTATTGTTATTATTATTATTATTATTATTAATCTTATTATTGTTAATAATAATAATATTATTATTATTATTCTCGCTTTGGCCTTTTATTTGTTGGGGGTTAACATTTTATGTTTCTTTTGGTAGGATTATTGTTTGAGGACCCGCGCAGGGCGTTTCCAAGTGAGCGCCACCACCGCGCCTTGTTTCCGAGGTTCTGTCGTCACCGCGCTTTAGTTTCAAGGTGAGCGTTTATTCCCGTCGCTTGGTTTCGAATGCTCTAGTGAGTTTTTGTATGTGTCTGAGTCCTCGATATTGTTTATACAGAGTGTTGGACTTTATCACGTGGTTTCGGACACACGTTGTGTCATCGCGCCTTGGTTCCGGGGTTGTTTTGTTGTCGCGCTTGATCTTGAGGTAGGTTCCATTTTCACTGCTTTTAAAATTTAAGTTATATCATTTCATGCTGTTTGCGCACCCTAATTGTTCAAAATCAACATTTTATTAATTGTAATAAACATGAGATAATATACGATAATTAATTTTTAATACAAGAGAGTTAATTTTGAAATGGTCATTTAATGTCAAAAGGAGCCGTTTATTTTATACACGACACATGAAACATCCTTTTGACGAGCGGACACCCAATTTTGAAAGAATGCTCGTTTTTCTTTTAAACATAATTTACAGAATATAAAATAGAGTTTTGGTTTAATGAGAAATGATTTCTTTTGAAGCGTGAACAAGTACTTTGGTTCTTTTAAGAAGTTGTCTGATTGGTTCTTAAAGGTTATTTGGAAAAAATAAAATGTTTTGGTTTGGTTTGGTTTATAAAAATATTGTCAGCCTGTGACGTAGTGTTTTTTTTTTGGGTTTTTTAAATGGTTTTAAACTAGGTTTTGTCTCATAAAGAAGTTGTACCTTTCTTTGAGTAGCGTTTGTGAAATGTATTAAAGGCCCGTTTGGCACTTTATGGAAAGGGATGAAAATGTTTTGATAAAAACCCTCTTAGGACGACTCTCATGCCTTGGTCCCAATTGATTGTTTGGGAGGCCGTGCTTAGTAGCTCCCAGGTACGTGAGTAGTTTAAAGGCATGAGGTTGTTCCACGGAGTGGCTCGGGTGATGCTTGTTGTGCTTTATATATATATGATTGGATGCTCGGTTGGAATCGGTTGGCTCACCCCTTTTTTTTAAACACTTGAGACATGGGAATCTGGCATATTAAGAGAATATTCTAAGAATGATTGCTGCACTGGTAGGTTATGGTACTGAACAGTGGCCCATAGTAGGTGGATATATTGGGTTTATTACTATGGGATTTGCCCTTGACCTTCCTATGAGTGGATGGTCGAGCGTATTGTGCGTTTTCATTTCATCGTGACATGTCGATAAGGATGATTTCTCATGTATTGGTGTCTTCTGGTTTATTCTCGATCTCCTAGGTTCACCCATGTCTATTCAGCCTTTGTTGCTTGCAGTACTGATTATGATGCTCACATGTATACCTACATTTCCCTTGCTGTGTGTTTTACTTTGTGCATTCTGGTGTATTGTTTTCCTTGTAAAGTGATAAATTTCTTTTGATTAGGTTTCTAAAAATTGTTTTCAAATGAAAGTGTTTAATCCCCTTTGTACAAATTTGAAAAAAATGTAAACATCACTTTCCCTTTTCCTGAAATGTCATTGACACTAATGAAGTAAACCCGAATTTGGAAATGGTAAAGGGTAATGGTTCGTACTTTGTTTTTAAGTAAAATGATTAGAAAAACATACTTTTATAAATTATAGTTCAAACTTGAAATGATGTTTCTTTTATTTTAAAGGTAGTGCATTGGGAATAGATATCGGGCTAGCCTACTGAGTTTTAATACTCACGACTATAGTTCTTTTCTGTTTTTAGTGTTTGTGCAGGCTATAGCTTGAGTGCGCTCGCCTAGGGCGATGCTTGATCGTTGAGTCGGAGAGCGACCCGCGAGGTCACACGGAGTTTGTTCGGACGTCGTGTTTGGTTAGTTTGATTCCTGTTTGTTCCTGTTTAGTCACTTTATCTGGTTTATCTTTTCTGCGCTGCTCTGTGTTATTTTCGTTGTCTTATTTATTTATATTGGGTGAAATCATTCCCATAGCCTTTGTTGATGCCCTGGCGCTTGTCGCCAGCCCGGGAGGATCGGGAACGCCTCTCGGGCCATGTCGCGGACCGACTCGGGTGACCGGTTCAGGGTCGACCCAGGTTGGTTCATGACAAAATGGTATCAAAGGGAGGATTCTCTTAGCATACCTCACTTTTCCGAGCGCCCTTTGTTATTTGGGATGTCAAGGTAGATGGGGTAGGATTGTCGGGACTTGAGGGGTAGGTGCGGGAAGAGCGTCGCGAACTCTTTCCCGTACCGATCCTCATGTTTCCAGGGGAAGTCCAGTTTAATTTGTTTGTTTGGGTTTTTATGAAAATGTTTTGCGATTGGGATATGACAAAGGGAGTTTGGTCCATTAGTCCTCCTAACCCGCACGGTCTGGCAAGCCATGCAGAGCTAGGGGCATGGTCCAAGAAGGCTCTCTGTGTCAGTGACGTGTTTGGCATATGGCCGCCAACCATATGGTCAAGTCACCCACTGAAACTGGTCCCCTGTTTGATTTGTTTTGGGTTTCCCTGGATTTTTGAAAGTGGATTGAATAAAAAAAGTTGGTTTTGAAAAATAAAATAAAAAATAAATAAATGTTTTTTGAAATGACATGTTTAATTTGTATATTGTTTTAAAAGAATTGGTATAAATGAATTGTTTTTGGAAAATGAAGTTGCTTTGTTTTGACCTTGGTGTTCTGATGAGTGATCACATGCATTGTGGTATGTTGGAAATGTGGATGGATTTCTGGTATGGTGGATGGATGCCCTGGGTGGCACAGATACATGCATGTGAGTGAGGCTCTAAAGAATACCAATGGCGAAGGTTTAACCCACTAAGCTTGTTCTAAATTTAATATGTTTTCAAAGAGAAAAGTTTTGATGTTATGACAACTTGTTATCTCGGATTTCGATCTTGTCACCTATGAAATGTTTGATTTTGAGGTTTTTATTCATTCGTTGAGTTGGACTTGATTGGGTTTTTGACTTTTCCTTGTCCAACGGTTATCCCTTTGAAGCTTCGATGGGTGATCGTAGTGCGGTTGATCAACCTAAGGATTTTATGCTTGAGTTTCGGAAGTTGGATCCACCTCTCTTCTATGGTCAAGCAGAAACTTCTGTGGCAGAGGAGTGGATGCAGAAGATTGAAAGGGACTTTATCCTCATTGAGTTTCCCGGGTCGTTGAAGGTCAAGTTTGCGACCTTCATGCTTGAAGGTTCACCATAGATGTGGTGGAAGTCGGTGTCTCGGAACAAGCCCCATCAAGATATTACTTGGGAGTTTTTCAAGGCCTCGTTCATTCGCCAGTTTTTCTCTGAGGAAGAAAGGGTGAGAAAGGGGATGGAGATGTGTTGTCTGCAGCAGGGCGACAGATCCGTGTTAGAATATTTCCATCGCTTTATGGAGCTAGTCCCTTATGATTCAGAGTATGCCACGAATGACCCCATGAAGGCTCGACGCTTCGAGGCGGGTATCCGCCCTGATATACAGTCGAAGGTGTCAGAGTCCAACCTAGCTTCTTTTGTCGATCTGGAAAGACAAGAATTTCATGTCGAAGCTGCGATGGTAGGAGTGATCGAAGTAGTTCTCCCTCCTTCGATCCCTATGAGCACTGGTGACGATTCTGGAAAGGAGATGAGTAAGCAAATGGAAGTGGATGGATCAGGCCGTGGAATCAAGAGGCCTCAGGATCTTTCATCAACCTCTTCGGAACGAGAGATTATTGTGTGTTATCAGTGTGGCAAGCGAGGTCACAAGAAGTCATCGTGCCCAAGCACTCCGAAGCCCTGCCAGGCTTGTGGATGCCTGGGTCACTTGTGACGATTTTGCCGGGGTGTTGCAAGGAAGAGTCGCAGAGGAAGTTCTCAGAAGTAATGTGCTGTAGGGTCTTTGTTCAAAGTTTCCAGTGTAAGTTTCCTTTTAGTGTATGTGATCTATTATCGTGGCCTATGTATGGGTGTTGTTTTGGGTTTGAAATGTATGGGAACTTCATGGGTCTTTGGACGAACCTCGACTTTCAATGCTGGTGTGTTTTTAATTTTAAAATCTTGTCCTTTCCTTTTGTTAAATCAAAAGATGTATGTTTCTTGTTGGGATTATCAGAACCTGACTGCGAGGCAGGAGATGCTTCATCCATCAGAGCTCCAGCCAAAAGGTCTCAGAGTGAAGCCGACGCGTAGTCAGGAACCCCCGGGGGAAATTTTAAAGAGTCTGGTTAAAGTTGTGCCTCTATCGTGTGGTGAGATAATTCTGGTGTTGCTGCTCTGGTTTCGCTATCTTTGTAGTTTTAATCTTGTCGCAAAGCGCGCGATGGACTTATCCCTCGTGTAACGTCGGGAATTGTGCCTTTTTGGATGTAAGTTGCTAATCAATGACTTTGCATGGGCCACTGATGTAAATCAGTTGTGGCCCTGGTTTGTCTCCATCTCGAAGTAATGGGTCGTGAGTAGTTGTACATCATAGTTTCAGTGATCCAGTCCTTGGGCCCTCCCTCCCCGCCTGAGGGGTTAGGGTTTTTAGTTTGCACAAAGTATCCATTTATGCTCCTATTCCTTTCGGAAGGGAGTAGGTGGTTTAAAGGTCCTAGCTGTGCTCTTTCTAGCTTGAGTAAGGCCCGGTTCTGGCCTAAGTTGGATCTCTTGTTGGTCACTAAGAGGTCAGTCCTTTTATGGTGGGGAGACCCACCATGAGTCTCGTTGGGTTTTTTCTTAAATAGTTATCGAATTCTAGTGGAGTTCTTATGGTGGGGAGCCCATTCGGGCCTCCCTCAGTTGGTGATTTATTTCGGTCAATGAGGTTCAGTCCCACTGGTAGTCGTTGTGAGGTCCTTGGGTTAAGAGGTTGGATGGTGTTGTGTGGAATCCTCTGGTGTTGATCGATATACTGGATGGTGTTGTGGCTTTCTGAGGGCGGAACGCATTATGGTGGAGAGAATTGTCACACCCGGAGTTCGTAGTGAGGTATGTTTTTAACTTTTATTTTTATCTCATAATTCTTATTTAACATTTTAATAATTGTTTACTGGAATGTGACCTGAGCCCGCCTTGAGTCGTGCGCTTCTTGCGCTGATAAATGAAGTTGAGTCAGACGCGTGTGGTGCGCCAGTGGTACCAGTGAATAATCCTTGGCTTGACAACGCCCGATGCGCGGGCAGGGCATGGGCGAAGCTGTGCGGCCTGCCCAACGCACGAGCGGACCCCCTTTCTTTTTTTATTATTAGCATTTTGAGCTTGTATTTATTTTTACATCAATAGTGTTTTTTTGTTATCATTATTCTCCATGTTAGTATAAATTATCAAAGTTATTTACTCTTTTTTTTATTTTTTTTCTTTCTTTTCTTTTGATCGGTTAATTATTATTATTATTACTATTTTTTTCCTATTTTTCTCTTTCCCCGCACCCCTTCACTATTTATGCTCTTTTCCCCCTTGCTGTCCGGCGTCAAACCCTAGCAGCCGCCATCCTCTTTCCTTGGCCCTCGCTGCACCTCGCCTCGGCCTTCCTCTCCTTCACCTCGCACAACAGCCGCGTCCCAGCTCTTCCTGTGAAGCCGCCGTCCCTCCTTCCCTTCATCAGCGCTCCTCCCTGCTGGACACATCCCCTCCTGCATCTTTGGCCGCACCAACTCTCCCTCAGCGCTCGCCTCCTGCTCCCCTTAACAGCAGCATGCCCAGCCTTCCTGCTTGTGCAGCCACCTCGCGCAACACCTCCTGACCTACGCGTACCGACCAGCCACAACCCCCCGGGTCGGCCCTCCCGACACAGCAGCCCGACGCCTCGTCGCTCCCCCTGTCCACTCGCCGCGGCGACCCTTCCTCCCTCCTGGTGCGGCGAAACCCCAGCAGCACCTCACCGCCCCGTTTTCCCCCTCCTCTCCAGCGACGAGCAGTCCAGCGCCCTCCTACCCAGCTTCTCCCCGTCGCACCGTCCGCACCCCGCACCCCTGCAGTGCCCAGCCAGCCCGCACCCTGTCCGCCTCGCCTCCGCTGTCCGCAGCACCAGCAGCCGAACCCCCCAACCTCCTCTCCTCCCTTGCTCCAGCCCGCATATCACCCCGGTAAGTTTTCTTTTATTTAATTTTATTTATTTTTACTTTTGTTATCATTATTAATACTATAATAATAATAATAATAATAATAATAATAATTATTATTATTATTATTCTTATTATTATTTTGTTATTATTATTATTTTTATTTCTATTATTGTTATTATTATTTTGTTGTTATCATTATTTATTATTATTATTATTATTATTATTATTGTTATTATTATTATTAGTGTTAATAATATTAATATTATTTTTTTATTATTATCATTATTATTATTATTATTATTAATGATTAATATTATTAATTTTATTATTATTATTATTATTGTTGTTGTTATTATTATTATTATTATTATTATTTATTATTATTATGATTATTATTAATTTTATTATTATTAGTGTCATTGTTATTATTATTAATACTAATTTTATAATTATTATTATTATTATTATCCTTTTTACTATTATTATTATTATTACTATTATTTTTCATATTTTTATCATTATTACTACTACTACTACTACTACTATTATTATGATTCTCATTATTGTTATTATTATTATTATAATTATTAATCTTATTATTGTTAATAATAATATTATTATTATTATTATTCTCGCTTTGGCCTTTTATTTGTTGGGGGTTATCATTTTATGTTTCTTTTGGTAGGATTATTGTTTGAGGACCCGCACAGGGCGTTTCCAAGTGAGCGCCACCGCCACACCTTGTTTCCGAGGTTCCGTCGTCGCCACACTTTAGTTTCAAGGTGATCGTTTATTCCCGCCGCTTGGTTTCGAATGCTCTAGTGAGTTTTTGTATGTGTCTGAGTCCTCGATATTGTTTATACAGAGTGTTGGGCTTTATCACGTGGTTTCGGACACACGTTGTGTCATCGCGCCTTGGTTCCAGGGTTGTTTTGTTGTCGCGCTTTATCTTGAGGTAGGTTCCCTTTGCACTGCTTTTAAAATTTAAGTTATATCGTTTCATGCTGTTTGCGCACCCTAATTGTTCAAAATCAACATTTTATTAATTGTAATAAATATGAGATAATATACGATAATTAATTTTTAATATAAGAGAGTTAATTTTGAAATGGTCATTTAATGTCAAAAGGAGCCGTTTATTTTATACACGACACATGAAACATCCTTTTGACGAGCGGACACCCAATTTTGAAAGAATGCTTGTTTGTATTCTAAACATAATTTACGGAATATAAAATAGAGTTCTGGTTTAATGATAAATGATTTCTTTTGAAGCGTGAACAAGTAATTTGGTTCTTTTAAGAAGTTGTCTGATTGGTTCTTAAAGGTTATTTGGAAAAAATAAAATGTTTTGGTTTGGTTTGGTTTATAAAAATATTGTTAGCCTGTGACGTAGTGTTTTTTTTGGGTTCTTTAAATGGTTTTAAACTAGGTTTTGTCTCATAAAGAAGTTGTACCTTTCTTTGAGTAGCGTTTGTGAAATGTATTAAAGGCCCGTTTGGCACTTTATGGAAAGGGATGAAAATGTTTTGATAAAAACCCTCTTAGGACGACTCTCATGCCTTGGTCCCAATTGATTGTTTGGGAGGCCGCGCTTAGTAGCTCCCAGGTACGTGAGTAGTTTAAAGGCATGAGGTTGTTCCACGGAGTGACTCGGGTGATGCTTGTTGTGCTTTATATATATATGATTGGATGCTCGGTTGGCATCGGTTGGCTCACCCCTTTTTTTTAAACACTTGAGACATGGGAATCTGGCATATTGAGAGAATATTCTAAGAATGATTGCTGCACTGGTAGGTTATGGTACTGACCAGTGGCCCATAGTAGGTGGATATATTGGGTTTATTACTATGGGATTTGCCCTTGACCTGCCTGTGAGTGGATGGTCGAGCGTATTGTGCGTTTTGATTTCATCGTGACATGTCGATAAGGATGATTTCTCATGTATTGGTGTCTTCTGGTTTATTCTCGATCTCCTAGGTTCACCCATGTCTATTCAGCCTTTGTTGCTTACAGTACTGATTATGATGCTCACATGTATACCTACATTTCCCTTGCTGTGTGTTTTACTTTATGCATTCTGGTGTATTGTTTTCCTTGGAAAGTGATAAATTGCTTTTGATTAGGTTTCTAAAAATTGTTTTCAAATGAAAGAGTTTAATCCCCTTTGTACAAATTTGAAAATAATGTAAACATCACTTTCCCTTTTCCTGGAATGTCATTGACACTAATAAAGTAAACCCGAATTTGGAAATGGTAAAGGGCAATGGTTCGTACTTTGTTTTTAAGTAAAATGCTTAGAAAAACATAATTTTATAAATTATAGTTCAAACTTGAAATGATGTTTCTTTTATTTTAAAGGTAGTGCATTGGGAATAGATATCGGGCTAGCCTACTAAGTTTTAATACTCACACCTATAGTTCTTTTCTGTTTTTAGTGTTTGTGCAGGATATAGCTTGAGTGCGCTCGCCTAGGGCGACACTTGATCGTTGAGTCGGAGAGCGACCCACGAGGTCGCACAGAGTTTGTTCGGACGTCGTGTTTGGTTAGTTTGATTCCTGTTTGTTCCTGTTTAGTCACTTTATCTGGTTTATCTTTTCTGCGCTGGTCTGTATTATTTTCGCTGTCTTATTTATTTATATTGGGCGAAATCGTTCCCATAGGCTTTGTTGATGCCCTGGCGCTTGTCGCCAGCCCGGGAGGATCGGGAATGCCTCTCGGGCCATGTCGCGGACCGAATCGGGTGACCGGTTCAGGGTCGACCCAGGTTGGTTCGTGACAATAAAAAACATGCTTTTAAAAACTATACTATTAAGGAAAACATTTACAATATGAAAGTAAAAAGGGAAAGAATGTTTGAAGAAAAAACATTTGACAAATACTACTTTAAAGTGGACGAGAAAATACATATGGAAGACACACACACACACACACACTCAAGTGGTCCTCCGTATGATGATGTAAGGCACCACATCATGAATAATAGAGCACTATGGGTAAATCTCTTAAGGTAGCTAGTATGCATTGGGTGCTAGAGACATCGTACCTCAGTGTAAACATGGAATAAGAACCATAATAATCTACGTTCTCATGCACGATCCACTAGTAGGGAAATACATCCATAACCTAGTGGTCTCCAATCATCACAAAACTTTAGTTAGTGTTGTAACATCAATCCTGCTAGACAAAACCAGGATGAAGCACTTACGTATCATCTAGAGTACTAGTCCTAATCTGCCCACCTAGGTAATTAGGGTTCTCTTTTGTGCTCAATCAAGTTCCACATTCACATAATATATCACTTTCACATATCACAAACCAAACAAGACGTTACACACAAAATCCACCACTTTCATACCTAAACATTATTTTAAAAACACATGCACACCAAAACCATTTCACACCATAATTCACATCACTTGTATGACTTGAAAAATTATTTAAACAATTTAAAGAACATTTCTAAACAGCACAACAAGGGTTTTCACATGAAAAATGCTCGGTTTCACATATAAGAGTTCCATTAAAAACTTAACACACATTTAAACCTATCAAATAAATCTCCCACACTCCAAATATAATTTAACAAATGAAGTTAAACAATTTATGAAACACTTAAAATTAGAAATCAAAGGTTTACACAACAAAAACACACCTGATTTCTATTTTAGAAAAAAAAACATTTCTATGCCATAAACATAATGAAACCATTTAAAAAGGGGTTTCAAACTATCCGCACATTTTTATCAAATACATTCGAGGCATAAAACACAAGGACACATGTGCAATACCTGTTGCATATAACCCATTTTCTCAAGGAGTCCATTTCTCAACGCCAAAACACTTTAAACTTTTCCGAACTCAACTCGCACCTTGAAAACAAATCACATGCCCCTTTTTAAAAAACACCACTTCAAAATACACACAAAAAATATAGAAAATTTTCATACAAAATACAAACCAAACACATAAGCACACCAATCCTTCAAAAACATATTTTTCATCTTTCAAAATAATTTCATAATCTACGATAACATTTTATAAAACAACTTCACTAAACGCACCAATGTTTTACACCAAAAGTGCACCCGAAACCCTCCCTAAAATTCAAATGCATGCCTTAACCATATAAAAATGTGTTTTCTACCATAAAAAAATTTAAATAAACTATAAAATAACTTATAAAACACCCTAAAACCATTTACACAATTAAATATGCCTATTCATATAAAGGAACTAGTTTCAAACCAAATTCAGATCCCTATTTTTTTTTCTAAAACTATATTCACACTACTCAAACAATTCATTTAAAACATAAAATTATTTATACAGCCACACACATATAAACGACAATACTATATTATTCAGAAAATCCAAATTTCATCAAACAAGCATGACAAAAAAATTTAAAGCATAGTTCGCACCATGGAATTAAAGCATAGAACATGTTAAAATTAACTAAATAAATAAATTAAATTATCTAAGAAATGTAAGGGCATGGAACCACCTACCTTGTGTGTAGGAAACCTCAAAATTTGTGCAAATTTCATTTTCACGCTAAACACACCACAAGCGAACCCTAAACAGTCAAGATGTAACAAAAAACAACAATATTAAACAAGATTAAACTCTAAATCTAACACCCTACCCACTGAAAACCTAAAAAACTAGTTGTAAATATAATAATTGGAAGAAACTAACCAAACGAATAAGTACACACCTGCAGTGTTGGTGCGGGGTGCTAACCGAGCATGACATAGAGGTGATGGAGGTGCACCGCACTGGGAAATTCTGGCCAGAAAAGGGGAGGTCAGTGCGAGAGGGGTGGATGTGCATGTAGGTTTTTGCAAGAGAGGTAGGGGTGGCACACGACATTCCGATGATGCGTGGATATTCAGTCAGGAAGAGGAAACGCAGCAAAGGTCAGGGCGACGTAGAGGAGCTCGAGAAGTAGGGAGAGGAGGACCACCAAATAGAGTAGGGATCACTGACCAAGGGGGAGGTGCGGCGCGAGCTGGCTGGAAGGGGGAAGTGAACCACCGGATGAAGAAGGGGTCTCCGGCTTTGAACTAGGTGGGGGAGGGGGGGTGGAGAGGCAACTGGGGTGTGCGGGGGCGACGACGTGAGGAGGTAGGGTAGTGGAGGTGTAGCGTGAGCTGGTTTCACTGGACAAAGGTCAGCCAAGGGGAGCAGGGGGCGATGCAGCTTGTAAGGGAGGTGAGAGATGGGAGTGTGGCTGCTTGGGTTTGAAGAGGAGAACCTACAGTGCACCAGGAAGGAAGAATAAATGCACGGGAATAGGGGGAAGGAAATAAGGGGAAGAAGAAAAAGAAAAGAGAAAATAAAAGGAAGAGAAAAAAAATAAAAGTTAATAAATAAACTAAAAAAAATAAAAAAATACCTAAAACCTAAATGTAATAATATTAATAAATTGGTAGTAATAAAATAAAATAAAATGTTCTAACAATTATAACAGTGATAATAATAATAATAATATGATTATAATAAATGTAACAAAGTTAATAAAATTTTTATAATAAACTTAATAATGGTAGTATTATACTTTAAAATAATAATAATATTATCATAATGATTATTTTTAAATAATTTTCTTTTTATTTTATTATCACTTTAATTTTATTTATTCATTTATTTTGAACCTCGGGCAGGTAGTGCGGTGACCTAAGAGAGGTCACGTAGCTTCAACTGTGGTGCGCTGAATGCTGTCAAGGCTAAAATCTGCGTTTTTAAATAAGAACTCAAAAATTTAAGTCGGGCTTCAACTCGAACTACCCGATGCCCAGAAAATTAGTAAAATACATAATTAAAATGTGGAGGGTGTGACAATTCTCCCCACCATAGCACTTTTTGTCCCAAAAAATCCACTACTAAGGCTGAAAATACAAAAGAATAAACTGATACCCCATTAAAGTTCAAAGAGGATCCCTATAGAAAATATTTAAAATGAGGCGAAACACACCGTTCTCAGAGAAAGTGACTTAAATGAAAGCCTCAAGAAACTCATAAAAGACTTTGTGATATGTGTCACCCGCCCCAAATTGCTAGAACACCTTCAATTGATTAATCAAGGATAATAACTCTCTCACCCATAGAAACCAACTTCACAAATCTAAACACCTCGAGCACCAAAGAACAAAAACCACATCATTTGACTGGAATGAAAAAACAAGACCAAGCACGTTGAAGGAACACTCTAATCACCTACCACCAAGTAATCCCTAGAAATAAAACTAAAAGTCCAATATGGGGAAAGCCCAAAGGGGCTCCCCACTATTAGAAAGTTACTGACACCCAAGAAGAAACTGGAAAGCCAATATGAGGAGGCCTGAGCGGACTCCCCACCATTATGAAGAAGGCCAACACCAATTCATTCTGGAGATGTTTGAGCAAGACCTTTCATGGGTCTCCCCACCATTAGAACTGAGGAAAGATATAGAAACTTCAAAAATCTCCTTATAATGACCAAAAACCCACCACAAGGGGCGAGAAGGGAAGGGCCCAACTACTAGGGTGTAAAAAACTATGACCCAAGACAAACCAACATCTCCACATCTCTGGATGATCACCATTTAAATTTGAGACCAATTTACCCAAATAGACCCCATAAGGACCACTAAAAGTGATTACATATGGTAGGATGCAACCCACAGGACTTTAAGGTAACGAGATGACCACACCTCCTCATAGCCATGGGAAACCCCACACACCCAAATGGGTCATTCGGAATGGAACAACCACAGAAAAAAAATTAAATCGCCTCCATCTTCAATAACAATGACAAAAATAAAGTTGGTATCCCGTACACTCTCGGGGTTCCTAACCACGTTCTAGCTTCACTCTCAGGCCTATGGATGGAGCCTTGATGTTTGAAGCATCTCCTGCCTTGCAGTCAAACATTAAAGACTCCCAAACAAAGCTCCTTCTTTCTTGGTGTTGTAAGAAACTATACTGCAATCAAGAAAACACCATCAAACACAACACAACACGACATACAAATAATCCATAATGCCACAGACACCAAAATAAGGGTTTTGATGATACACATGCATCACCTATTCACCTTAAACAAGAAAATTAGAAACGAAAAACACACGACAAACACTCCCCTTTGAATAAAAAAATTAGAACTCCCTTTGAGGAGAACACACTCCCATGAAAACAAGGATTCTTGGAGTGTTATATGAAATCCACCTTTACACATCGAAGATAACTCACAATGTAATATGTCACTAAAAATTACCATTGCGACTGATGAAAGTACTACAAACCTTTCATGACATCGTTCAACACCGATAACTCTGAACTTCATTCACCCTTCCCGGCTGGAATTCCTTTCACCATTCCCAGGGGGCACCTTCAAACACAATGATGTCAAACTTCATACCCAATGACTCATACAACTCAAAGATACCAAAACTCCCTCCAAATATCCTCACATATGTCATCTTGCTGTGTGAGGATCCTCTAAATTGAAAAAGAAAAGGGATAGACATATCACTATCACTCAAAAGATAGAGTCCTTGCTTTAATCAACTATAGGGTCGGCCAATGGAAAATTACCCATAGACGCACTTCAATTGCATGTTAATGATTTATAGGGGCATAAAATAGTCAAGAAAGAAGACCATGGACCCAATAAAACTAGTCTAATGTCCAAGACATACCTAAATAAAACACTAAATGTGTAGGGGGAACCACTATAAGGGCTTCCTAAAGCAATTTTCTAAAGAAACCACTAACCACACGCTTTCACACCAACTTACAAATAACAATTCAAACTCAATAAAAAAATCAGTCAAATGAGATTCTTGGCTTGAAATTCCTCACATCCAACATTTCCAAAACATAAGGACACACCACACAATTACCTGTCATTAAAACACCAAATTTTCCTTTAAGAATTTTTTTTGAAAATAAACAAAGCTGGTGGGTTTCACAAACACCAATGGTGTCCTGTGGGCCTCACACACGCATGTTCCCATGAAACACTGACACCCACCTCATGTACATATAGGCATTCATCCACTCATTCCATTAACAATTTCTCTTTCCATATATACCCATGCATGTGGTTGCCCATGAGAGCACCAAGGATCAAAACTAGACCCTTCCATTTTTCAAAACCAAAATATTCTACCCATACTTTTCAAACCTTACACATAATTTTATTTTTAAAGCGCTTCATTTCAAAACATTTCCAAGAAAAAATCACTTTTACTTAAAAACTAGATTTCCACAAATCCAAAACAAAGAGACGAGAAACGATGCAAGAGGAAACTAGTATCAGCCGGTGACTGAGACATATGGTTGGTGGCTATATGCCATCATGCCACCACCAAGAAAAGTATTCTAGAACAATATCCCCAGCTCTACATGGCTTGCCAAACCCTACAAGCTCACTGGGACCACTAACCTTACTCCCTTTTCATTTCCCCTAAAAAATATTAACGGCAAGGACCAATGACTCAGACAATCCTCAACTTTCCTTGGTAACTTGAGTCCCGCTATGAGGTTTGCTGGACAGACACCTTGATCGTAGCTAGAATGTCAAGTTCTGACACCATTAACTTTGGTCTACCTTGAATCCATCCCAAAAAAACACGAACCAAGACAGAAAACCTCCTTTGATACCTTTGTTTCATGAACCATGCCCGGTTTCCATCCGACCTAGTGCCCGACCTGGTCTGTGAGATGACTCGAGGGGAATTCCCGATCCCCACGGGCTGGAACAAGTGCCTGGGTATCAAAAATAACACATGGGAATGATTTACCCAAAATATTAAACACAAAAAACTAACAAGATAAATAAACTAAAACTGAAAACAAACAACCAAATAGGACCTTAACACATTTTAGATTTAAAGGTCTATAACTTGAACCAACATCCAAAAATAAACAACAAAAAGGAAAACTAAAAATATAATTCAAAACTCCAAGAAATAAGAGAGGCCACATCCCCATGCCTCCAACACCAACCTACACGATAAAACCACCATCAACCTAAACCACCATCAGTAAGCATGATGCCTCAACCTAGAATACACAAAGAATAAGGTCTACATACACCCCAAGGTGTATATAGGGTGTGAGACAAGATCCCAGTAGGATACCACTAAATAAAAAGGTTCCATGACACCACATATAAGAGATAATTTAATATTATTATAAAAAACATGCTTTAAAAAAATACTATTAAGGAAAACATTTACAAGATGAAAGTAAAAAGCAAAAGAATGTTTGAAGAAAAACCATTTAAAAAATATTACTTTAAAGTGGACGAGAGAATACATAAGGAAGACACACACACTCAAGTGGTCCTCCGTATGCCGAAGGAAGGAACCACGTCATGAATAGTAGAGCACTGTGGGTAAATCCACTAAGGTATCTAGTATGCATGGGGCGCTAGAGACAGCGTACCTCGATGTATACGTGGGAAAAGAACCATAATAATCTATGTTCTCATGCATGAGCCACTAGTAGGGAAACACATCCATAACCTAGTGGTCTCCAATCATCACAAACGTTTAGTTAGTGTTGTAACATCAATCCTGCTAGACGAAACTGGGATGAACCACTTATATATCATCTAGCGTACTAGTCATAATCTTCCCACCTAGGTACCTGGGGTTTTCCCTTGTGCTCAATTAAGTTCCACATTCAAATAGTATATCGCTTTCACATATCACAAACCAAACATGACATTACACACAAAGCCACCACTTGCATACCTAAACACCATTTTAAAAACACACTGAGACCAAAACCATTTCACATCATAATTCGCATTACTTTCATGACTTGATAAATTATTTAAACAATTTAAAGAAAATTTCTAAAAAGCACAACAAGGGTTTTCACATGAAAAATTCTTAGTTTCACATATACGAGTTCCTTTAAAAACTTAATGCGCATTTAACCCAATAAAATACTAATCCCCCAATCCACATATAATTTAATTAATCCAATTAAACAATTTATGAAACACTTAAAATTAGCAAGCAAAGTTTTACTAAAGAAAACACACCCTATTTCCATTTTAGAAAAAAAATCTTTCTAAGACATAAACATAACGAAACCATTTAAAAAGGGGTTTCTCACCATCCATATATTTTATAAAATACATTAAAGGTATAAAACACAAGGAAGCATGTGCTAAACCTGATTCATATAACCCATTTTCTCAAGGAGTCCATTTATCAATGCCAAAATACTTTAAACCTTTTTCGAACCTAACTCACACCTTGCAAACAACTCACACGACCCTTTTTAAAAAAACACCACTTCAAAATACACACACACACACACACACAAAATATAGCCATTTTTGTAAAAAATCAAAACCTAACACATAATAATGCCAATATTTTAATAACATATTTTTTTATCTTTCCAAAGAATTTGATAATCCACTATAACAATTTATAAAACAACTTCACTAAATACACCAATGTTTTACACCAAAAGTGCACCTAAAACCATCCTTAAAATTCAATCGCACATATTAACCATATAAAAAAGTGTTTATCACCATCAAAAAAATTTAAATAAACCATTAAATAACTTATAAACCCCCCAAAACCATTTAAACAATTAAATATATCAATTCATATAAAGGAACTAGTTTCCAACCAAATTCGGATCACACTTTTTTTTTTCTAAAACTACATTATCACTACTCAAAAAATTCAATAAACACATCCAAGCATTTATACAACCACACAAATATAAACGACAAGACTATATTATTTATAAATCCAAATTTTATCAAACGATCATGCCAAAAAAATTCTAAAACATAGTTTGCACCACGAAATTAAAGCATATAACATGTTAAAATTAACTAAATAAACAAATTAATTTATCTAAGAAATGTAAGGGCATGGAACCACCTACATCAGGTGTAGGAAACCTCAAAATTGGAGATAATTTCATTTACACACCAAATACACCACAAGATAACCCTAAAAAATCAATATGTAACCAAAAATAACAAGATTAAACAAGATTCAACTCTAAACCTAGAACCCTACCTACTAAAAACCTAAAACCTTAGCTATAAATCTAAAAATTGGAAGAAACTAGAAAAATAATAAGTACACACCTACAATGTGGTTGAAGGGTGCTGACAAAGCATGATAGAGAGGTGTCAGAGGTGTGCCGTGATGAAAAATTCTGGCCAGAAAAGGGGAGGTTAGCGCGAGTGGGAGGGCTGTGCATGCTGGTTTTTGCGAGGGAGGTAGGGGTGGAATGCAGAAGTTAGGTGATCCGTGGATGTCCAGTGAGGAGGAGGACACACTGTGGAGGTTGGGGCGATGAAGAGGAGCTCGAGAGGTAGGGAGAAGAGGATTTACAGATGGAGCAGGGGCCGTCAGCCAAGGGGGAGGTGTGGCAAAAGTTGGTTAGAAGGGGGAAGTGAACCACCAGACAGAGTAGGGGTCACCGACTTCGAACTAGGTGGGGGGCGGGAGGGGGTGGGGTGGAAACTGGGGTGCGCAAGGGAGACAGTGTGAGGAGGTAAGGCAACGGAGGTGCATCATGAGTCGGTGCTGCCGGATGGAGGTCTGCCAAGGGGAGTAAGGGGCGATACAACTTGAAAGGGAGGTGGGATATGGGAGTGTGACTGATAGGGTTTGAAGAAAAGAACTTTAAACACACCAGGGAGAAAGAAAAAATACACAGGAAGAGGGGTAAGTAAATAAGGAGAAGATGAAAAAGAAAAGAGAAGAGAAAAGGAAGAGAAAAAAATAAAAGGGTTGAAATAAAATAAAATAAAATAAAAAATACCTAAAACCTAAATGAAATAAAATTAATAAATTGGTAGTAATAAAATAAAATAAAATGATCTAACAATTATAATAATGATAATAATAATATAATAATAATAATAAACGTATCTAACTTAATAAAATTTTTATAATAAACATAATAATGATAGTATTATACTTCATAATAATAATATTATCATTATGATTATTTTTAAATAATTTTATTTTTATTTTATTCTCACTTTCATTTTATTTATTCATTTATTTTGAACATCATGCATGTAGTGCAGTGACCTATGAGAGTTTGTGCGACCTCAACCGTGGTGCGCTGAATGCTATAAAGGCCAAAACGTGCATTTTTAAATAGAATTCAAAAATCTATGTCAGGATTGGACTTGAACTACCCAATGCCCAGAAAATTAATAAAATACATAATTGAAATGCAGCGGGTGTGATATGAGCTATGATTCTTCTTACTATTTCAACCATGGCTAGTAAGCCTATTCAACTACCTCCCTTGTGGTCAACCCAAGGGTCCCACATGTGTGGTTGAGGGGGTCCAAGTTGGTTGGAAGATGGTTGGACCTATTTTTGGTTAAAACTTAGATATAATCTCTATGTGAAATATGATAAATTCAAAATAAAAATTCCAACTATACTCTCAAATTATTCTTCAAACATTCTTCATGAAAATGAAGATTTTGAAGGACTTAAAAATAAAAAACACAAAATAATGGAATATTTCATGGCCTTATTTATAGTTTCATTTATAATGAATAACCTCATGAAATAATAGAGTTATTTCTTGGTCTTCAATTCATTATAATGGAAAATATTATATATCATGTTTTTAAACACTTTCATGGTTCTTATTTAATAATGAAATATTACATGACATTATTTGATTCATCTCACACATATTTCTTAAACTTCAACCCATCAAGAATCACCATTGGATAGGTCATATTCTCTTTTCATCACAGCAGAAATGCTTCTTGTTCCATATACTAGTAGAACTTTTCATTGATAATTATGTTTAATTTAACAATCATCATTCTTATAAACTCATAGTCTTGAAACAAAATTCCTTAAGATAATAAGACTTGAGTAATGCATTCTTTATCCATTCATCCAAGCTACATTCCATCCATTCATCCAAGATGCAATTAATTTATTTATCAAGCATGGATATTTTTCATACATCACTAACTTATTACTTTATAACTTCTTCAACATATTAACATCAGTGAATTATTCCAATTTAATTTTCTAACATTTGAAACCAATAAAAATCATTGAAAAAAATTACAACTCATAAACAAATTAGTCTCATCTGTAGTAACCAACCCTATAATTTCACTCCCAATTTATCTCTAAAAAAGAAATCATGTGACTCCATTTATGTAAAAAATATCAATCACCTAAATTTAAAGGCACCCAAAAAAATTATCCAATACTTGATCCACTAGTATATTCATTTCCCGTTATGTCATAGTTAACCACCATAGAAGTCAGAAAAATATATAACTCATTGATGTGAATGTAATATTCCACACCTTTACCTTCATAGGATACACTTCATCTCATACTTCTCTACACAACTGAAAACATCCCAAAATTCCAATAAATAAACCAAAATACCAACATTTATATGTTTTACATTTTTTTCTCATCCAACTATGTAATAAAATATCCTTGTGATCCAATTAAAATTTATTTCATCATAGAAAAACATAGAAGACCACCATGGATTTCAAATTGAGATTTTTTCTCTTATCTCCCTCAAGATCCTAACTCATCCTAAAATGAAGGAAACCTATGTTCTTAGTGCACCATGAATAGTTCGTATTTCTGGTCTCAACATGCGACTAGTATACTAATCTCTTTTGGGAATCAATTAAAATAATTTATACTATAAGAAACCTATGATCCAAGGTTAAAGGGACTTATGATACCCATAATTTTATGTAGAAATCTAGTATAGGAATTTCCAAGTATAATTTTTTCACTATATTCCCATGTTAATAAAATATATAAACTATAAATTATGTATAAAGTGATCATGATCCGTGAGGACTGTATATATATATTTTAAATATAAAGGGCTTCCTTTGAGTGAAATCCCAACATCTATATAATTGATAGAAACCACAAAAAATTAGTTTAACCCAATCCACTAAAGGGATACAACCAATTCATTGAGATATATATTACCAATTCCCATAACCAATGGACTAAGGATTGTGTTGAGTCAATTATTAGTGCTTAAACTACCTTTCTCATTGTTCATCAATAGGCCCCAAAAATAATATGTCAATTATATATTCATAACTCCTATTATTACCACTATAATATGTTCATTTTCCAACTACACATTTCCACATGATCTCTAATGAATGTTATGAACTTTTTATATAAGTATCAATGATACTAACTAAGCTTCACATAATTAGTCCTATTTTTTAAAATTTCAACACTTTAGGGTTTTTATTTTGATATGACTATTGAAATTACATAAGAATAACTTTTATCCCACTAGTTCAATTATTTAATGGTTCTAATAATTCCCCTTTCCAATTACTAAGAGATATGTAGTAATTAAATATTGTATTCTATTACAGAGAATTCAATTCATAACTTCATCATGATATTTCATGGACATGATCTTAAAATTCCTATAATCTTGCGTAAGAATCATTCGGTCAATTTAGTCATATATCAGAGAAAACTAAATGTGGAACACATTTTTAAGCAACACATCAAAAATTTTACTATCATATTTCACCTAAAGCATCCTAGTCACATGAAAATTAACTGTAAGACAAAAATTTCCTAGTTTTATGACATTCAAGTGCATGTTAATGGCCTTTGATATCTATTTTTAAAAGGTATAATAATTATCAAGGATTCATGACTATAAATTCACTATAATAGTATTTTTAGATGACCTTAAATGGTATGATGTTCCATTTTATCGGGAACCTAACTATTAAGGTTTTGATTCCATTCATATTGATATGTCAGAAGACACTCTCATGGTCCCAATCCATTAAACACCTCACTGCCTACTGGTGATGAACTATTAAGTTATTAATTTACCATTTAAGACATCATTGATTGATTTTTTTAATATGTTATCTTAAATCCACCAAAATGGATTTTCCCTTAGGTATCCCATTGGTGATGGAATAATGAAAACCTTATTCCCTATTTATGAAGATCCAACAAAGTTATAAATCCTTATTTGTGATGAGGTACTGAATCCTTGCTCATAGAGGTGAAGAGATAATAAAACACATTTTTTCTTTGGTGAAAACCCAATAAATCCATATCTCATTTGATAAGGAGCCAATAGATCAATATAATAGTAGAAATATGAAAAATAAAAACCCCTATTTGTGATGGGACAATATATCAACATTATTAATGATGATCCAGTAAGTCCACAAACCTCACTGGTGAAAAGATTGTGAATCCTCAAACCCTGCAGATGATATGAAAGGATTTCCAAAAATATCACCGGTGATGATATAGTTAACCCTTAAATACTCTTTAGATGAGATAGAAATTCCTCAGTATTAACTGGTGATGTGCCACAAAATCCCCACAACTTACTTGTTATGAGACCGTAATCCCTAAAAAATAATCAGTGAAAAGATAGTAATTCCTAAAATCAGCCAGTGACAAGCTAATAAATCTATTGTTTCACTGGTGGTGATCTATTAATCCCACCCATCTTGGTCCATGATGAGTGTACACATTGAAATTTTCCATGCCTATCTAGATGGGGATACAATCTAGATAAACCTCTTATATAGCTTGAAAATATAGAGTAGTCACATATGTATATTACCTTATAAAATTAGAATAATATACCATATTCTATAAGGAATTTATTTCTTATTTTAATTATAATTATAATTTAATTTCTCAATCAATCAATCCATTCTACAATGAAAATTTTCCCTACAAAGGTGGAAAGTGATGTAAAAAAATTATTCTATTACCATAAAGGGGTTCCAGAATACATAGTTAAATATATAAGAGAGTCATAGAATTGGTTATAATCTCCTCCATGATATTTTACCACCTTCCATCATTTAAAATTTCATTGTGCATCTACTAGAAGGAATCCCCAAACAGTCCCATATAAGGTGAATGTGAATGCATCAGAAATAAAAAAAATGGTAAGACAAAAATTAATGACATAGAATGTAAATATCCACAACATTATAAACATTAAAAAGCAGCATGTATACAGAAATATTTTCTTGTTCATTATCCAGTAATATTATGGAACAATCTAGTTTTAGGTGCGATTGAGAGAAATTATTAAAATGTCATATTTAATACAAAAGTTTTCCAGGGGTAGACTAATTAATGATAGTTATTATAGCTACACTAGTTTTAAGAATCCTATTAAGAATTCATGATTAAACATAATATTTTATCATGAACAACTATTAATATTTTTATATAACAGAAAAATATTTTGAGAGGTTCTTTGAGCATTTTATTAGGATAGACACGTGGCCATTGACTACATTAAAGGAATCAAATAACTGATAATGTATTATAAAGTATAATATTTTGAAAATATTCAAAATATAATAAATCACACTAAATTAAGTAACTAATGAAAATCTAACCATTCATTATAATACAAGGTACATATGATATAATTTTCACACCAAACTAGAAAATTATAAGAAACATACATAAGAATAAATTTCATGAATGCTTAACAGAATACAATGCCTTGTACATGAGATAAAACATCTTAGTAAGAAAATATAACTCTATAAATTTTTTGATAAAATGTAGTTGTCCATTTAAGGGATTTAATCCATTATATATAAATTGTTAATATACCTTTTAACTTCCTGATCTTGATGAAAATTTATAAAAATACCAACAACATCATTGTTTCCCTCAAAATAAGATTATTTTCATTATGAATGAATTATCTTCTGAGGGAGTATCATTTGTAGTCATAAAAAATTGATTGGAAACCAAATTTGGAGAAAAAAGTGATGATACCTAATAAAAATTAGTCCAAAGGAAGAATTGTTTTTAGAAATACCATTCCATCACATCCACTAAGAAATGAGGTCACCAAAACCATGGATTTGTTAAAATAATAAGATACAAGAATCCACTATGATTAATGACACTAGGAACCTGAATATGGGGGAACCATAGAACTGATACCATGCTAGAAACTTGGGTGCTATCACAAATAACTATTTTTATTTTCACTGACATAAATGTTGGATCCTAGTATACTTTTCCAACATGAACATAAAATTCATTATACCATGGATGACCATTGAGCACCATCATGCTCATGTTATGAAGGTCAAGTGTCCATAACTTTACCTTTTCAAGACCCATGTCATCTTCCTCATATCCTATTTATTTAATATATACCAAAACACATATAAAAAAATATAAGGAAAATATAACACCCCATATATCTCAATGGTATGAATGCGAACTAATTATGTATAAAAAATGTGTATTTTAATGGTTTTTGGTTATTGGTGTTATAGGTGGAGACTAGGAGTTAGTGTTTATTGTTTCATCCTAGTTTCAAAATAAAATATCTATTATAATTTCAAGGCAATGACACAAAATAGGGTACTATGTCATGGATAGGGATGCATTAGATTAAAATTCAATATAGCTAGTTGGAAATGAAAAAATGCATATAGGTTTCATTATAAATCATTGACCATGGAGGAAATTACATTTTGATTGATAATCTCACAAAGAAACATGACACTAGGTAGGGGTATGAAGGTTTTCTAGTCCTAACATAGAGAGTTATATTAAACCATGATTTATAGGATCATACTATAATTTAGCCCAAGGAAAAGTTATTACACTATGACCTATGTGGTTATTCCACAAAACAACTTCTCTGTTTTCTTATAAATTTTATTAAAATAATTAATATATAAAAAAATTAATAAAATGACTATTTTTGTTTCCCCTATATGATATACCCATATAGCCCCCTACACTTTGGTTATCCTTCTTTTTCATTGATTTCTTCATTGCTCATGGTTGGATTTAAGGGTTTTGGGTCTTAGGAAACTACTACTGTTAAGGTGATCAATCATTATGTATCTAATCAATGTATTGATCACTTTTTAGATATCCATAATTTTATATCTTATAGTAATTATATCATTTTATCTTTTTTAAATGGAATTATCTAATTATATTTAATATAATGGGATTTACTAAGCTATGATTTGTGGTCCCTATGATTTATTATTGATTTTTTTGAGGTATGAATGTGTCACAAGATATTCAGGAAGAATCTACCATGTGCACACACCCTAGAATTTGTTTTAAATTGGTTCTTCAACTCTAATGGAGGAGGTAAATTGAATAAGGGTTGTCAGTGACCTTATATGATATTTGAAACAATGATATAGTTTCAAATAAACATATACCCCACTCGAGAAGGTAAGGAAGTGTGACATAGAACTCACAACGGGTTTTATTTCCTAATATGTGACCTTATAAGACTTATAGGATCTTCTATACCATTCTATAATGCAAGAATGTGAAAAAATGTATTCTTATAACAGTGATCTTGCCTAGTAATGGACAATTGTGAAGTGTAAGGGGATTTACGAGCCTTGGTATCGGGGTGATGACCTGTTTACTATAATTTTCATGTAGTATAATTTATCATTTAATAAAATTGTTGTGATAGTGGTAACTTAACCACCCTTTGGGATTATGTGTTATTGGTTACATTTCCACCCTCAGAGAACATGCAATGTGAAGGTTTCATTTCTTTCATTTTTATAAGGTATGATGGTGATATGTTTTTACCTAGAGGATGTCTAATATTAATAAATCATTCACCGTAGTGGTATTTTATGGTTTTATATTGTTGATATTAGATAAGATGTGATAGATTTATATTATTCACCTATGTATTATATGATTGTGATATATCATTCACCCATGGATTATGTGATAGTGATACATTTTTCACTACAAAACTTTGCAATGGGGATATATTATTCACCTAAGGACTATGATATGACATCTGATATTTTTATTTTATGGTTCAGTTTATCAATAATTCCGGAATGTTGATGGTGCCACACTCACCAGGTTTCCCTACCTCATAGTGTTATCTTCTTCTTATTCCCCTCAACTTGAATTTTCATTTTCTCACTCCCCCATTGATGAAGCTCCTCTTCTGTGCTTAGCCTCTGTATGTTTCTCTCCCCCCTTCCACAAATGGTTTGTTAGTAGATCTGGTGGTGATGGTTAATATTTTCTAACCTCACTCATATCAACCTCATCTTGGAATTATTGTCCAGATCATACAATTTTTTCATTAATAATTGTGTGTAAGTATCTCATCCATCATTGATTGACCAGATCAGTGGTGGTGGAGTCATATCATCAACATATGTGCATATGATAGAATGAGTTGGATTCATTTGGTCAGAATGGTTAGGATTCAGGTGGAAAAGTTCTTCTTATTACTTCATTCGGTGGAGGCAGTGCATTATCCACTTTGGAGGGAGTTAATAAGTTTGGTAGTAGAGTCCCTTGTTCATGGTGACAACTTCTAGTGTTTTTGATGATGACATCATGCACGATGGATGAAAGGTTGATGTAGGCCATCATGTTGGTGTGGATGAAATTTCATTAATGGAGGAGGGAGACAGGTTTGATGACAACTGTATTTGGGATGGATTAAATTGATGTCTTCTTCAATGGATGGAGAATTGTTTCTGGATTTCTTATTAATGATTGTCATTTTTTTGGTGTAGGGATTGTCTATTTAATAGGATATAGATATATTTTGGATACATGGTTTTTTTATTATTGCATTTAGTAGGTGGTTCGTCTCCCTGTAGGTTCTACCAGTCATCCTGCCTCAAAAGATGGATGGTTGTGATGAAACTTACCATTCATTCATCTATCCTAATTTTTTGATGGATGGATGGGCACACTGTCATTGATTTTTTCACTATGATTATATTCTGATTTTTTAGTGCGTCAGGTTTATAGTGAGAGAGTTCCTCACATGCACTGTTGATTGGGTAGCAGGAAATAGAGATAAGTGTGATGAAAATATCATATGGTCTTCCTCTCTCATGTTAGTGTGGGATGGAGGAGTTCTCTTCCATGTTGGGTTGACTAGAACCTCACAATTTTGGGAATGGGGGCGATATATCATCTTAGACACAAATCACTGTTTCATGGTCTGACATGGGGTGATAATGATTTTAATTGGTTATTGTCAAGAAGTATGTTATCTATTGGGAATTTGGGAATTTATAATATCCTTTGGGTCATGTTTCTATTAGGATATTATGAATATGAGTCCTAAAATTGGTTCCACCTTTTTTGAGTTTCAAAAGGGGTTCTCTTTTTTCATGTTCAATAATGGGGCTAGACCCTAAACCTTTAAAAAACTCTAGGACTATGAGATGATGATGCATTTTAAACCATAGGCTTATGAATTGGTGATGTTTAATTCACGAATAGAATATAGTGTGATGATATAACATTAACTATATGGATATTTAATGGTGATGAATCATTCATATTTATTGTGATAGAATGGGCGATCTTGGTCTTAAGAAAGAAAATTTGACAAATATGATCCTGGAATAAGAAAGGCAAGCCCGTTAGAAATATAGTGTGAAATGGTTGAGTGAGAGTGACAAGAACATTTCTTACTTCCATGCTTTCATCAAATAGAATAAACCCCATACTAGGACAAATATTCCCCAGGATAATATCTCATACAATGATGACCATGAGGTGGTAGGTGGGTTGGATAAATTTCACTTCAAATGCCTAGTTTCTAACCAGAATCCTCACATTAAAGGAGGATAAACAAAGGGGGGTGGATTTTTGATTTCATTCAATGCTTTGTTTCTACTGGAGACAAACAATCCTTGAAGTCTCTTACAAACAAGAAGAAAATTTATATTGTGATGATTTCTCTAAACCCAAAAAGTTAATCAAGTTTGAATGGATTCCATAGAAGTTTTTATGTCTTCTCAAGGGAACTAATTAAGAGGGATATAGTTGAGTTAGTGAAATATTTCTGTCATGCTGGCTAAGTCCCACATTCGGTGAGTGCTACTTATCTAGTTCTCATTCCTAAGGTGAAATATCCCTCTCCTCTCTACCACTTCCGAACAATTAGCATGATAAATTTCTTCTACATGATCCTAGATACTATCTTCAACCAAACAATGTACATGCACTTACCATGATGGATCTCAAAACATAAGGACAACTTCATAAAGGGTATATTGATTTAGGGTTCCATTGGCTTGATTCATGAAATAACACACTAAATTAACCTTAATGTCATTGGTTCGAATATGATTCTCAAGCTAGGTATGGAGAAAGCCTAAGAGAAGATTGATTGGAATTTTATACTCAATATCTTCACTAATATGGGTTTCTCCAACTGGTCCTATGACCTACTGTATATGTGTATTATCATCTTATGGATCTCTATCTCATTCATGGAAAAAACTATGATTTCTTAAAATTAGTGTGTGAGGTCATGAAATGTGATCCATTATCTCCTAGTTTTTTTATTCTCATACAATAAAATCTTAGTCAAATTATCAATAAAAATATTTTTGATGGTAGAATTCTACCCTATCGGTGCAGAAATCAGCTATAGATCATATCCCATATAATGTGTGTAGAAGATACAATCATTTTATTTAATGGTAGTAAGTGATCCTCTCATGGAATAAACAAATTCCGGGAGGAATATATCCACTAGAGTGGTAAAACCATGAATCAAGATAAAATAATCATGTATATTTATACTGGTGCATGGATAGACAAGTCAGTATCCTAGAAATAGACCTAGGTATATATAGGAACACATTCCCAATGTAATATTTTGGTTCTCATATATCCCCAACAAGGATATGAATTCATCATTTCAATAAGGTGTTAGAAAAAATCATCATGTGTATTAACTAATGAAAAAACCATTTTTTATCCTTTATTGGTATAATCGCTTTGCATAACATAGTTGGTACATCCGTCCCCATGCACATTCTATCTACTCTAAGGGTGCTGAAAATCTTGATTAGTGGAATTAAGAAAATTCTACCCTCTATCATTTGGGACACACAATGAGATGAGAAACAAAAATGGGCATCTTGGGCAAGAATAGAGAAACCAGATAAGGAGGGGGTATTAAGATCAGGAGCATCTCTAGGGAAATTCATTTGATCCATGAAAAATTGGCATGAGAAGTGTTAGTGGGTCAGAATCTTCAGGGATGGCTCATAGATAAAAAATATGGGAAAGGAATGGATTCAATTAATAGGTATATACCATCATTATGGATTCTGATCCACCCACATATCTCATTTCTTCTACCGCATACATGCTGGATTGTGGAAGGATGTGAAATAAAATTTTTTGCATGACAATTAGGATGGTTCGACCTTGGACTACCGATGATTCCTCATCCCAAACATGAATTTATTGCATGAAAATGGGTACCCAAGTTTACCCATGTAGTATTAGATGAGTATAAACATGTGTTATTCAATCTCATTAAGTTGAATCCAGATCCAGATAGGTGTATCCTTAATGGATCAATATCTGATGATTTCTCCCATAAGGATTATCAATTCTTAGTGTCACCCGCGACCGAGATGGATAGGTGAGGAGATTTTCTCTGGTGTAGGGACATTCATTTCAAACTAAAAATTATTATCCAGTGAATCATAAGTAATGTGGTTTCCAAAAATGGGAGGATAAAGTGCACTGGCATAAATATTATATCCAGGTGTCGTTGTTGCAGTAATCACTGGGAAGAATTGTCTTCTCACTTATTTTTCAACCTAAAATGGGAACTCATAATATGGAAAACCTTTAGAGATTTCATGGGTATTCTTTCCCATAGGTCCTCTAGTAATTCCTTACTGGACTGATAGTTTCAAGGGGTGGAGAATAAAATCTATGAGTGGAAGTCCATAACTATTATTCTTACAACAGGCTACTGGTTTATTTGGACAACTAAGAATAATTCTCATAATGAGGGTATTATCTCCTCGAATATGTATTTAGTTTCCAAAAATAAAAGTTTACTACTCTACCATTATTGATAATTTAATCATTGGGCCGACACCCCCTCCCTTAGGCCCCTATTGGATACAAGAGTACCTAACCCCTTGGATCCTAGTGTAAAACATGGAAAGTGGATATGACGGTCTCGTCACAACATACGACCCAAACATAAAACTGAAAACTCCTATATTATAGGTATTATACGGGGTTGGGGCATAACTCATGATACCAGGGGTAATGTTTTTTTTCATTGACTGCCTTCTTTGGGAATGGTAACTCCCTTCAGGATGAAGCAATAGTGATGCTAGCTTGTCTCCTTCTCTGTAGATAGAACAACATCACCTTTGTTTCTATGGAAACTAACTCCAATTCCATCCACTACTCCCTCTCTATATATTACCCCACAACATGGAATGTTTCATACATCATACAAAAAATAAAAAGACTCATTAATGACTGCATAAAGGTTCTTCATACTTACTAATATGGGAACAAAGTGGAATATTTTATAGCCTTTAAAGGTACTCATGATAGTTTGAGGACTTTATTTCACAGCTCGAATTCCCTTCCCCCCGATGGTGTGTATTTTTATCAAGGGATTATCCCTGAGGATCCATTACTTTAGATCTCCATAATCTCCATCTTGATTTTTTACTTATTCTAAAATTTAAATAAATAATGATGATGATAATGGATTGGTGAGATTAATGGGTGACATTATGAGAGATATGATCATGTGGGGACCCAGAAACTATTTTCAGTTTCATATATCCATATTTATTTCCTTTTGGATACATTTTATATGGTCTTCCCACCAATTATCATACTTTTGGTGTACATGTTTCTGACAATATAGTATGGTATTTTTTTATAGAATGTAATATTTATTTACCTATAGTCATCACATAACTGTAATATCTATAAAATTCTTGTTATACTAAGATGTCAATTTTCTATATATTTGATATATTATTTGTTATGGTTACCTGTACCAAAGGGTCTTGAATTCAAATATATCATACATTTACCCACACTACTAGTTTATAGCCTCTATCATCTTGGGAGGTTTACTTGAGGTTATGTGGAATCACTCATATTGAAGTCATTTGGGATAACTAGAATGAATATCTTATAAAGTATTATCGAAGTCTTATTTTTTTTAATATATAGACATGTTATCTAATGATATGATGTATTTAGAACATTAGATTTACCTTATACCTATGATTAGCTAACCCAATCATAGATAAAGTCCTTGTTATAAGGTATGGAATTCATGTTTAATATTTTTAAATGTTATGATTTTTTAATTTATAAGAAAAATGATATGTGATTTATAGTTTTTGGTATTCATTTTAGTTTGTGGATGAATGAGGCATGCATTAATGCAACATTTTTCACCCATTGGTCTCATTTGAAATTTTTATGATTGTATGTGGTTATTACTCTGATTAAATTGTAAGGAACACTTATTTAATGTTTCTAAAATAAATTATGTAGATTTTTGGTGTATAACTTCTTGGTGAAACTCAACTTGACTTTCCCTTGGTTTCTGATTTTTTCTTCTGATATACAATGAAGGATCAAGTAGACTTATGTGTATTTATATGTCACCAAAGAATAGGTTTATTATCCTATAATTGATCTAAGGTTGTGGAACCCTTATATCAAAGGATGTGTGTTTATAGTGAAGTAGATCATGTTTTTTTGACACTTATTATCTTAAAATATGATATAGATATTTTTAATAGAAATGTTATGAGATATAAGTTTGTAATTATAGGAAAATTCTACCATGAATGAATCTTATTGTGCACCATGAGGGAGGGTATGAGTATACCCCACAATCCATGTATCCAAATAAACATGTTTCACCTTTATAATATATTTAATATAATTATAGGATAGTTTTCTAGTAGTCTTATAATATATAAAATATGGGATGCTAAGAGTTGTACAATATGCTTCAATGATTTAGATTGATTTTACAAAGGGTATACTTTATGAGATTGATATATATATATGTTGCTGAGAATGAATATTCTAATTGTTATGCTTTTTGGGATAACTAGGTACATATGCGATGTTATTTTTTTAGGATGATCAATATGTAATAATAAAATTAAGAATTTATAGGATCCTTTATTTGGGTTGTTTTTCCATGAGACCACGATAGTAGACATGGCCATGAAATAACTGCATCTTATTGAGGGAGGCATGACAATGGTGGATTACACCTTTTATTTTACTAGTTTTTTACCATGTGATAGGGGAATACACTATTATAGTCATACATTTTAAGAATGGTGTGAGGTATTATATTTTATCATAAGTGATCATTTTTCCCCTAACACCATTTTATGAGGTTTTGAATTAGACCCTCATTGTTAAGAGATACCATATTGAGGGTCATCCATGAAGGAAGGTTTCTTCTTTTTCAATGATCGATAGGGGTTATATAGGATTAAGAAGTTGTGGTATGATGATTCTTACAAAGGATACAATTAGAAATCCCTTAAAGATTAGGGCACAACTATTCCTCTGAGATGGAAGGCCACAGTTGTGTTCTACCAACATGGGAAGCGTGGTTATATTTTTATAGATTATGATAGGAAACCAAAGGAGTTACTCTCATATAGGGAGATGAAGAAAATATAGTGGTTATAAGGAATTGTAACACCCTAAAATTTTATGATATATTTATCATCAAATAAATTTATTTTCTATGATATCTTTCTTTATACACAACACTGAGTTTAAATGAACCGTGATATACTACGAAAATATTATTATTTAATGTGATAAAAATCATCTAGCTACTAGAATAGAGTGTAGGAATAAATCTAACTGAATAATCTAAAATTAATATATGCATAATTATAAAATAAACTTAATAGTTTAAAATTGGTTATAAATAAAAATAAAATCATTTGACGGTAATAAGATAAGTTTTTTCTAAAAAAATTGTTTTTATATAAAAATGTGTTTTAATATTAATAAATTAATTTATTATATGTTTACAAATATTTTTTGTTTAATTTTCATATAATAAATTTAATTAAATATTTTAACATCCATCTAATACTTTTTACGTGGAATATAATGAATGTAAATTCAATTTTATGTTTAAAAATGATTTTTTTTCTAAAAACAGTGTATTGGGTTTTGTGCAATCATTTTAAAATGAAATTCCAGAAAATATAGGAATTGAATCATTTTAATTGGATTACACATTTTTAATCATCAAAATTAATTTTTTATGAATTAAAACATAATTTTTTTCATGTTGAATACAAAAAGAAGTAAAAATTTGTTACCATGATTAAGTTTATAAATTGTTTATCCGAGGGGGAACCTAATAATTAATGTTTTAAAATATCAAAAAAATATATATATTATTATATATTGTTGATATATATAACATATCCTTATTATCTTCAATTATTTAGTATTTTTGATCCACTTCACTTGAGTAAGACATTAATATATTTTAACCTTTTGAAAAATTCCAAGCATGTCATCTCCCTCCCTTATAAAATGAAAACACCTATCCTATTTTCCCCATACATAATAGGATCTCTATGATTTTAAATACCAAACCAAATCATTTTATTAATTACTTTTTCACATCCCATATTTATTGGTTTGGTTAAAATACCATCTTTTTAAGGTGTAAGTTGTAAGACGAAGGAGGTTTCACTTAAACGCGGTATAACTCATAACCGGGCACATTCAACTATGTTTTTTCATTAACCTTCATAAAAAAACTTTTATCTATAATTAAATGATGAATAATATAGAATACCTATTCTAAGATGTTATTATGTCAATGAAGAAACCTTATTTTTATCCTTCTCTATCAAATGGTCAATGAAAGTATCACTTGTTTGTATTTGTGAACTACCACCTTAACATAATAATATTATAGGGACAATGATTTTCATATATTATTATTACATAATTTTAAAGTTGAAAAATATAAAATAATTACACAACCAAGATCCAACATTTTAGTGTCTTGGTAAAATTAGTACAATACAAAACTTTTAAAAAATAAAACATAAACATTTATTTAATTACTTCTTCTTTATCTTATTAGAGGTCTACATGTTCTCATTTCTATAAGTAATCACCTGAGGATGTACATAAAAATGGGGTGAGATAAAATACTTTTAAGAGGATATATATGAACAATAAAAAATATCACATTGGGTGAAAATAATCATTATAATCATAACATAGGCATATGATCATAATCATGAGAGGAAACATTAAGAAAAGGCATGGAAAGTGGCAATGCATAAAAAATGAAACATCATATTTTAGTGGTCAACTACCACACATAGTTGTGAAAAAAACTAGCATCATGTTCACACATATTTCAATTTTATCCAATGATACATTACATTACCCAATTTATTGGATGTCTATATATTTCTAGGTTCATCTATCACATCATAACATTTACATTACACTATATAATTTTAGGTGCATCCGTCACATCATAACATTTACATTATCATGTGTGCCACATAGAATGTATATGAATCATAGAAATAAAATACCCCATGTAAATTAATGGGTTTAAATTAATAAGCATAAATTCATAAAATTTTTGTTCCCAATTTAAATAGGGAATAACATACTTGATATTAGAATCATGAACCTTGAGTGAAGAAGAAACAATCTCAAGAAGTAAAATGCGAGTTTTTTTTGAAAAAAGAGTTCTTTTAGAAAACATTTTACTTGTAATAAACTAAATTAGAAAATATTTATATCCTAGAAAAGGTAATATAATGATGAATAATTTATATTTAAGGAATATCCATACTGAATATGGGGTGAAGGAGAGAATACCCATAGAAAGAGTGTTGGGTTTGAGAATTCCCCTTTCCTTATGTATAGATGATTTGTTCACTTTAAAATCCAATATAATAAAATTATATTAATTAATTAACTAATGAATAACCTTTTATATATTAATTTTATTCATTATAGTTTTATTAATTTCATTTATGGAATTTTATATGTGTTATAGAGTTTAATTTCATCATTTGGTAGCATTCATTTTCATGGTTTTCATGATTGGTTTTCTTGTATACAAGAATGTACATTCGTGTAAATTGATGATAAATATCCAGAATTGTTATTACATGTCATTAATTATATTAAATAAGTTTAAATGATCTTATAAATAATTTGGTTATATGGTATGAGGATGAATCATTAGATAAAAGTTAATGATGATCGTTTTAGTTTAGTTTTGGAGGTTTTTCGATCACAAAAAACTCATTTTGTTTTATCATTTAGTATTATATATATGTGGGTTTCAGAACATAAATTGGGTTGTAACCTAAATTTTAAAATATTTTTCAACATTTATAATGGTTCTATTAACATCATTTAATTCATTAATGGAAAAAGAAAGCGCTTCACCTCGGATATTGGTAACTTGACACATCACAGGTGATGATTTCATTTTTAGAATAAGAGAGAGAGAGAGAGGGAGGATATTGATGATGGATATTAAATTAACATGAAATAATAAAATTATATCAAACATACTAGAGTTCCCATGAATTTTTGATAATATAGGGCAAGTAAAATAGAATAAAATAAATGAAATTAAAAATAAATTAAAGAAAAAGGAATAGGGTTTTACCTCTTGGATTTATCCCCCTTGAGAGCCTCCTTGGGGATAAGTTTTTGGTATTTTGATGAGACCAAGTGATCCTAGACATGTGTAAGGGGATATGGAAGATTATTGGGTAGAATTTGGGCAAGTATCAAATCTTGACAGGTGTGAGGGGAAGAGGGAGTGAGGGGTGGTATTAATAGTGGAGGAGAGGGGAGTTTTCTCATTATTATATTCAATAGTTTATTATTTTGTCTCAAGACTATGAATAGTTTGAGAATTATATATAAATATATTAAAATAATGAAGGAGAGTTATATATTTTGGTCTTACATCAACCTTACATCATCTTTGACTCCATAATTCTTGTATTTATCTTTTATTGTAAATTATAGTATTTTACTATTCCTAAAAAATTTAAGTATTTTAGAAAAATCCCGAAAATTCACCCAAATTATTTTATGAAATGTATAATTAAAAAAGGAACTACATTTTAGGGAAGTTAATATCTATATATGAGTAATTTAATTGTTAATTAAAATCATCATTTACTTGGAAAATACAGATTTTAAAATTACAATTGATTTTATAACACTTTGAAAAATTACTTATAGTATCATAAAATTATCTTGACATCATAAGACATAGAACTATTAATTTATGATTAAATTTTATGAAAATAAATTATATTTTAAATTATTAAATTAATCATAAAATTGTAATTAAATACTTATGACTTACAAAAATACCAACACTTAATTATTATTTTTAAAATATTTACTTACTTATACTATGATATAATTATATCATATGTTCACTTATAATATTACTATTTTTTTAATTTCATGGGTGAGGTTACTATTAAATGGGTTAGTTTACTATTCATAAGGGTCATATTACTATTCCAAAGTTCAAGTTACTATTTCATTAGTATTGGATCCTTTACTTATAGAAATTATTTTTATTTCATTAATTATTCATTTATAAAGTATTTACTATGCTCTATAAGAGATTTTATGTGATTTATATGATATGACATTAGTATAAGAATGTATAAATTCCACTGATAAAAGTTTGTGTCATTACATTCTTCACCCCTTTTGAAATTTCACCCTCGAAATTTCATTTTACAAAAATAGGCGAGGGTTCTTCTCCTTCATCGCCTCCTCCAGTTCCCAAGTTGCTTCTTCATAATTATGGTTACTCCAAAATATTTTGACAAGGTGGGTTGTCTTATTCCATAGAACCATATCTCTCCATTCCAGAATCTTTACTGGTTGCTCTTCATATGAGAGATCATATTCCAGTTGTACCACCTCTATGTTCACTACATATGAGGGATCTGGTATGTACTTCTTTAGGAGTGATACATGAAACACATCATGAACATGAGCCTTATTTTGTAGAAGTTCAAGACAATAGGCCACGACTCCATTGCGATCAAGGATCTCAAAGGGTCCAAAGTACCTTGGTATTAGATTCCCTTTCTTTCTAAATTGCATGAATCTATTCTGTAGTGATATTTTAAGGAAGACTTTATCTCCAACATTAAACTCCATGTCCCTTCGATGGTTTTCAATATATCTCTTTTACTACTATGATAAGATTTGATATTTTGTTAGATGTATTGTACCTTATCTGACATCTCTTGCACAAGATCAGTTCCAAATAGATTTATTTCGTGAACTTAACCCTTGAAGGTTGGAGTTCTACATCGATTTCCATACAGAACTTCATATAGAGCCATCTGAATATTCGAGTTTAAGTTATTTTTGAATGTGAAACAACCAATTGGAGATGTTGATACAATCCACCTTTGAATTTTAAATATCAGGCTCTTAGAAAATCGTCGAGTGTCTGAATAGTCCTTTTATATTGGCCATCTATTTGGGGATGATAATTCAGGATGAAATTTCATTCATTACTCACATCATTTTGAATACTCCTCTAGAATTTAGATGTGTACCTAAGATCAATATTAGGGAGAATAGAGAACGGAACCCCATGCAATCTCACCACTTCCTTCACATATATCTTTGCGTGTTTTAAAGTGAGAGATCTTCCAAAATAGCGATAAAGTGAGAAGTCTTGGTGGGTTGTTCCACCACAACCCATATTGCATTATTTCCTTTATATGTCTTTAGGATACCCATGAAAAAGTCCATAGTAACATTATCTAATTTACACATGGGTATAGGCAATGGTTGCATCATCCCTTTGGAATTCAATCACTCAACATTAACTTTATAATATATCAAACACCATGAGATATACTCCATAATCTAATTCTTCATAATGTACCACCAGAAGTGTTCTTGGAGATCATGATCCACCTTGGTACTCCCAGGATGGATAGATAAAGTTGAGCTATGTGCATTTTACAACATAACCTTCTGTATCCCAGGTGATGAAGGCATACAAAAACTCATTCCAAACTGAATCACACCATCTTCATCGATATAGAACTATTTCATCTTCCCTTCCTTTACTACATTCACCTTATTTTGAAACTTTGGATCATCCCTTTCTGCCTCCTTAATTTTCTCTTACATAGAAAGTTGAGAAATCATTTGGGAAATTTCTGATTAATTCCATTCTTTAATGATCTAGAAATCCATATTTTGCATATCTATGAAGATAAGTTCATTATCAATCCACAAAATATAGAGAGTAGTAGGTTATTTTCTTCTATGAGCATAAACTAATTTATTTTCCTAGACTGGATGGTAGTGAATAGAGAAATCATAGGCTTTGATTAACTCTAACCATCTCATTTGATGCATGCTAAGCTCCTTTTGTGTGAATATATAATTTAGGCTATTATGATCAGTATATATGTTACACTTCTCACCATAGTGGTAGTTCTATTATATTTTCTTAGAAAAAATCACAAGTACTAGCTCTAGTTCATGTGTGAGGTGGTTCTGCTCATGGATATTCAATTTTTGTGAGGCATAGGTTATCACATTATTATTTTTCATGAGTAAAAAACTTAATCCTTTCTTTAAAGAATCAATATATATCACAAAAATTCTACACTTCTCATTAATTTGAGTATATGTGCACTGATCATCCTTCTCTTTATCTCCTTGAATCTTTCCTCACATTCTTTTGTCCAGACATACTTTACCCCTTTCCTGGACGACATAGTTAGTGGTCTTGATAATCATGAGAAATTTCTCAAAAAATGTAGATAGTAACCTTCTAATCCAAGAAAATGTATATTTCTATGATACTATAGGGTCTGGTCCATTCCCCAATCACCTTTGTTTTTGAAGGGTTCACAAAAATTCTCTCACTTGTGATCACATGTCCCATGAATGTGACTTGCTATATCAAAAAGTCACACTTGCTAAATATGGTGTAAAATTTTTTCATCCTTAATGTATCCAACATAAACCTTATATGTTCATAATTTTACTCCTTTGTCTTGGAGTAGATGATAATATCATCAATAAACACTACCAATTTTTTTGAGTTAATATATAAAAACTCTATTAATCAAATCCATGAATATTTCAGGGGAATTAGTAAGTCCTAAGGACATTACCAAAAATGTAAAGTGCCCATACCTTGTACAAAATGCTATTTTCTAAATATATTCCTTCTTAAACAATATATAATGATATAAAAAATGAATATTCACCTTTTAGAAGTATTGATATCCTTACAATTGATCAAACAAGTCATAAATTCATGGAATATGATACTTGTTATTTATGGTAATCTTGTTGAGTTATCGATAATCAATACATAGCCGCATTGATCCATCATTCTTCTTGATAAAGAGAACTAGTTAACCCCAAGGTGATGCATTTGGGAATATAAACCCTTTTTCCAAATGCTCTTGAAGCTAATTTTTTAACTCCTCCAGTTCGATAATAGCCATATTATAGGGACACTTTGAGATAGGAGTAACTTTGGTTATGAGTTCTATTGAGAACTCTACCTCATTATTTGGGGAAGTCTAGGTTACTATTAATGAAATACATCACTGTATTCCCTCATGATTGGAATTTTCCTTTAGTTAATAACTTCTTTTGAATCAACAATTTGAGCATGGTATGCTTATTCACAAGGAATCAACACCCACACCATTGAAGAATTTTTAAAAGGGGATTCATGATATTCATTTCATCTGTAGAGGAGCATGGGATGGTTCTGTATAAGAAAATATATTTCCTTTTACTGAAATTTATGTTATCTATATAACAAGTTTCAATCCATCCCCAGTATAGCATCAAATTCCACCAAGGGAAGTGTTATGAGATTCTCTGGAAAATATTCCAACGTACGCCAATAGGGGAATATTCCAACACATGGGTTACAATGATTAAAACACTAGGTTTTTTTATTGATATCTCTACATTTAGGTTTTGTGTCTTTGATTCAGTAGTTCTTAAAAACTTGTAAGATATAAAGGAATGTGTAAAACATAATCAAATAAGACTTTTTCCATTCTTGAGTGAATAGGAAGTGTACCTTGTATGAATTATTTTTCTTTATCTACTTCAGTAGTAGTGATGGAATAAGCCTTGAATTTATCCTTTGGATATAGTGGCTGCTAATTCTGATTACCCTCAAGGACTCGAGGTTTAGTCTGCTGGCTTGCATAGTTCCCTTGCTACCTCGTGTTGTAGCATTGGACCATGGCTGGTTCACTCCTTTCCTACACCACATTGTCCCCTATCCTCATGTATTTTCAACATTCATGAGCTTTGTGGCCTTCTATCCTCTATAAGAATAATTCCCCCATCCCTTTGAGGTAGTTCCCATGATACTTATTCACACATTTTGGAAATGTGTGTGGTTGAGTTTTCTTTCAACCTTCCTAATGAGATCCTCTAGATTGAAACCCCATCTTTAATTTATTATCACTATAGCCATGGTACCATTCTACAAACTACATCTCCACTTTGATATCACACCGAACAACTTCTTAATAACTCCAAAATTATTGAATTGGTAGATCATTTAGAATGTGTGGTTTTAAACCACTAAAAAATCTATCAATTTTTCTATCATTTTTTATAACAAAACCCGAATCATACCTTGATATCCTGGTAAGATTTTCTCTTTTATCCATGACATATTCTCATTCCTTTCTCTTTAGCTCTATGAGTTCTATCTCTATATTTTTGTTAGTATTTATAGGGAAATACTTGTTAAGAAAAAATATCCCAATGTCTTACCACTTCATGTCCTCAATTTAATCCTTCATATTGGTGTTATTAATCAAAGACCACCATTTATCATCCTCTCTATCTAGATGATAAACCATGAGATTCACCTTATCCATCTTAGAATAGTAAAGAACAAAAAATATATTCTTAATAGATTTTACCTATTATTATATAACTAATGGATCAGAATAACCACTAAACATCAGTGGTCATTGTCACATAAAACACTATACATCCAGTTGCTCCCTCTTAGGTGAAGGCAGATTTCGTATATTATTCAGGTTATTGTTTATAACCTGAGACAGCTGGGTAAGTATCACCATGAAAATTTTAACTACATCTACCAAGAAATTGGGGATGCCATTTGAGCAATCACTGCATTGTCCCTCATATGGGTTTTTGGCTTGGTTAATAATGGTTCCCACAGTTTTCTAAAATATAAAAGGTTAGAATAAAACACAATCCATCAAGTCATGAATAATTTGTTTCACATTGTGAAATTAATTCTAAAGTCATATATTGTTGGATCATTATGATTATCATTTTTAAAACAAATATTATGGGGTGTTTACATATACTTAGTCTCATACTAAAGGTTTATTACTAAGGTTCTCTAATCAAAATTCCCAAATTAACTAAACTGTGCTATGATACCAACTATAGTGACCCTTATTTTCTTACATTATTATTACATCGCTTTAAATATAAACAACATAAAAGAGTTACAAAACTAGGATCCAAAGTATTAGTGTCTTGGGAAAATTATTTCCATACACAACTTTTACAAAATAAAACATGAAAAATTATTTAATTTTTTCTTCTCTAGATTCATAGAGGACTTCACATTCTCCTTAGTACAAGTACTAACCTGAGAATATACATCAAAAAGGGGTGAGATAAATGCCCAATAATATGATAGATAAGAACATGAAAAAAGATAACATGGGGTGAGAATAATCATTATAATCACAACAAAGTCATAGAATCATAATCATGTGAAGAAGAATTATGAAAAGGCTTGGAATGTGGCAATGCATAAAAATGAAACATCATGTCTTAGTGGTCAAATACCACGCATAGTAGTGAACAAAAATACCATCATGTTCATGCATATTTCACTTTTATGCTGAGATAAATCAAATTAAACATTTTATTGGATCACAATATAATTTTGGTCCCACCTGTCACATCATAACATTTACACTGCGCTATATAATTTCTAATGAACCTATCACATCATAACATTTACATTATCATGCAGGCCAAATATAATGTATATAAATCTTGGACATAAAATAAACCATGTAAAGGAATGGGTTTAATTTCATATGAATAAATTCATAAACATTGGTTTCCTAAATTAATTATGGAATAACATACTTGATATAATAATCATCAACATTGAGTGAAAAAGAAACAATCTCATGAAGTAAAATATGTGTTTTTTTGAAAGAAGAGTTATTTTGGAAAAAATCAATTTTTTTCATAAACTCAAGTAGAAAAAATTTATATCACATAAAAGGTATGACAATGATGAATAAATGACATTTTGTGAATATAAATACTAAAAATGGGGTGAAAGAGGTAAAACCCAAAGAAGGAAAGTTGGGTTTGAGAATTCCCCTTAGATTATGTCTGAATGCTTTCATAACTTTAATATCCTCTATATTCACATTATATTGATTTGAAAAAAAAAATAATGAAACTTTTATAAATGAATTTTATTCATTATGGTTTTATTAAGTACATTTTTTCCTTTTAGATGAGTTATAAAGTTTAATTTCATCGTTCTGGAGCATTCATTTTCATAGTTTTCATGATTGTTTTACTTATATACAAGAATGGATGTTTGTGTAAAATGAAGATAAATATACAAAATTATTATTATATGTAATTAATGATATTAAAAAAGTTTAAATTATCTTATAAATTACTTGGTTATATTATACGAGGATGAATCATTAGATAAAAGTTAATGATGATCGTTTTAGGTTAGTTTTGGAATTTTTTCGATCACAATGAACTCGTGTTGTTTTATCATTTAGTATTATGTATATATGTTAGTTCCCGCACAAAAGAGGGTTGTAAAATAAATTTTAAAATATGTTTAAACCATTATTGTGGTTTTATTAAGATTATTGAAGTCTTTAATGGAAAATGAAAGTGTGGGCCATGATGTCGGTAACTTGACACATCATGAGCGGTGATTTAATTTTAAAATAAAAGAGAGAGAGGAAAGATATTGATGATGGATATTCCATTAACATGATATAATACTAGTATATCAAATATACTGGAGTTAACATTCAATTTTTTTAAGATAAGGTGAGGATAAGAGAATAAAAGAAATTAAATTGAAAAGCAATTAAAAGAAAAAAAGGAAGAGGGTTTCACCTATTGTATTTATCCTCCTCGAGAACCTCCTTAGGGAAAAGGTTTTTGTATTTTGATGATACAAAGTGATAATGGACATGTGAATTTGTCTAGGTAAGAGTATTGGATAGAATTTGGGCAAGGATCAATGCTTGAGAGGTGTGAGGAGAAGAGGGGGGGTGAGTTGTGGTATTTATAGTGAATGAAACAGTTGTTTTCTCATTATTATATTCATTACTTTATTATTTTGGTTCAAGAATATTAATAGTTTGAGAATTATCATTAAATATATTAAAATAATCCAGGATATTTCAATATTTTTGTCTTACATCAGTTTTAAATCATCTATGACTCCATAATTCATGTATTTGGATTTTATTGCAAATTATCATATTTTACTATACATAAAAAATTCAAGTTTTTTAGAAAAATAAAAAAAATTCACCCTAACTATTTTTATATTTTAATAATTCCAAAATTAAATCAATTTTATGAAAATATTTTTCTAAATACGAGGAATTTAATTTTTAATTAATATAATCATTTAATTTAAAAATATAGATTTTAGAATTATAACTGATTTAATAAGAATTTGAAAAATTACATAATTTCTCATAAAAATATATCAAAATAAAAAGACATAAAAATATTAATTTATGAATACATTTTAAGAAAAATAATTTATTTTAAATTGTTAAATTAATCATAAAATTGTAATTAAAAATTTATGACTTACAAAAATTCCAACAGTTAATTAATAGTTTTCAACATATTTAATTACTTATAGTACGAAATAATTATATCATATTATCACTTATAATATGACAAAATTTTATTTATACATTCAAGGGTGAGGCTGCTATTCATTTGGCTAGTTTACTATTCATAAGATTCATATTACAATTTCTATGGTCAAGTTACTATTTGATCGGTATTGGATCCTCAACTTTTAGAAATACTTCTTGTTTCATTAATTATTCATTTATAATGTATTTATTATATTCTATAAGTTATTATATGTGATTTATACTATATGAAATTTCCATAATAAGCGATAAAATCCATTGATAAAATTTTGGGCCGTTATAAATAAGATTCATTTTCTATCACTATCATTCTTGGTTGATAAATAAGATGGATTTAATATTTATATATATCATTTAGGAAAAAATTACACTTATATAATTATAATATATTATCAAACTTCTTACCTTCCATCCGTTGTTAAATGATAAGATTTCTCATTCATACGTTTGGACGACCAACTCCATGAAGATATGAGATTAATTAATCATTTCCAATTTTCCTAGATAACAATTAGGATGGAATTAATCAATATATATATATGATATATGTTATATAATACTTATTCTTAAAATGCTAATTTTTTTACCTTTCTTTGGTTCCAACCATCGAAAAGTGAATACATCACTCGTGCGTATGTACAAACTATTGTCTCCACATATTTTTAATTTATCTTTTACAAATACATCATATAAATAAATAGAAAAGTTTATATGAAGAATAAATATGATAATTATTTCATTATTATTGTTTTGGATATAATAAATCCATTACTAATGTCTATTTATAAGAAGTATCGAACAAAAACAATGTCATGAAGTAGCCTGGGTACCCTGGTAACCCGATAACCGAGCTGGTCCTAACAAAGCCCGAAGGGTGTTCCCGATCCCCATGGGTCGGCGACTAGCACTTGGCATCACACAACATGCAAGTGGGAACAATTTTTCCACCAACAATGCAGAAGAAAAGAAACAAGACAGTATGCATAACAAAAAGAAACTCCATTGGGAGTAATGTACCAGAATACAAAGAGGCATAAAAAGCCCAAAGTACTATAACACAACTACTAAAAATGGGAAAACAGCCCAAAGGTCCCTAAGGACTGAACTCACCAAGACCAAAACTCAACAGCTGGATCCACCTCCAAGAGATCCCTTCCCTTTGCTCGAACGTGGAAGAAGAAAGTCTACAAACACCTGAAGGCAAAAGTAGGGTGTGAGCCTAAGCCCAATAGGATACCACCAAATATTCCATAACAAATTCGAAATATAGATTATCCAATGAAAAGCTTCCAATTTTCAAATAAACAGGTTTGTAAATTCAAAAGCATATTTTAACAAAACATGCTATACATTTTCAAATGATGGAAATGAATATTTTAAGTAATGATTTTACAAATGATGGAATATTTCTAAAACAATGTCTTAAATAAAACTTTTATATAAAATAGTTTATATAAATTTAGTAGGCATGTAAAGTAGTTCAAAAGTATTGGCATACATTTGTATCTCAAATATAAATAAACAAGCGAGCAACATTGTCATTTGCAAAAGGTACGATAGTATTAACCAATTATAGGATTCAACACTCTCTATGTGAACTCAGTATAATGTGTATGCACACATCCCTATGACACTGGCCAAAGGAGACTCGTCACCAACCTGTCGAGGATGTGACCCGCGGAAAGTATGTTTTAGAATGTTGTCGTACTGTAGAATGTTGTCGTACTGTAGAGTGTATCCAAATATCTCATGAACTATTTTAAGAATGATTAAAAATACGATCAATCCCATTTTTCCATTTCAAATGTTCCAATTTATTCCCATTTAAAACCAAAATAGGTTTTATTAAAAAACATGCATTTTTCACAAGATAAAACCAATGGGTTTCTATCAAATCATTTTAAGCCATTTTCACCAGTTTGAAATCCAATCAAAACTAATTCCATCATCACACAATTTATTTCCACAATTAAATTCAACAATTTAATTGAAATCATTTCCATCAAATCCAAAATTTAAATTAAACAATTTAAATCATCATATTTCCATAAACACACCCAAGTCAATGGAATTGGGGGTTTTTCTAAATTTTTATGCCAAAACCATTTCAAATACCTCAATTCACTGGAATAAACTTTTTATCAATTTAATTGAAATCAAATTTAAGAAATTGAATTTAAATCAACAACTGAAATAAATCAAGAAAAACAAGGATAATCAATTTGGATAATCAGAATGGAACCACCTACCTTAATTTATTAACAGGATTTAGCCCAACGAGAAACCCCAAAAACCGAGCGGCACAACATTGTCAATCAAGTTCTGGATCTAAATCCTTAAAAAAAAGATCAATTCCAGCAAGATCTTGTAAAACTAGATCTAGATCCACAATTCTAGATCTAGATCTCAACTAATAGGTTTAAATCCACAGAAAATGTTGGAAATATCTCATTAAAAGATCAAGGAAAGATAGAGGAAGGAACGAGAGAAGTAACATGATGAAATATATTTACCAAAAAAAGATTGGATCTTCAATTAGAGCCTTCAATCTTGAGAAAATGTGTTTGGATCACCTTGTAATCTCTCCAAGAGGCTTTGGAAACACCTAGAATTTTCTAAGCTCGAGCCAAGGTAGGAAAATATGGAAGTATCGGGGTTCAGATGGTTTTAAAAAGGATTTTCGGAATTAAAAACCATGCACATGGTTTCCTGGACAGTGGCCCACAATTTTTCAAACCGTGCACAAACCATGCGGACCTCACTGTCCAGATTTGCAAGGTCCGAACAGTTTGGTCGCACGGTTTGTCAAACCGTGCGGAAACCGTGCGTACCTCTCCGTCCAGTTCTACTTTGTTTGCATGGTTTGGTTACACGGTTTTTCAAATCGTGGGAAAACCGTGCACAACCCACTGCCCTTTTGTTTTACTTAAAAGTTCACCCAAACGCACCCCAAGTCACTAATCCAAAACAGAGGTACTTAGAAACATCAAAAGCACCTAAAAATGTAACATGATGTTACAACCTCCCCACCATAAGATCTTTCTGTCCCCTGAGAGCCTATGAAGAAACCTCTACGTCAAAAAGATGAGGCCACTGCTCTCTCATTAGTGCCTCCCTTTCCCACATCTCATGAGAATCAGAACCATGCTACCATAGAACACAGGCCAGAGTTATCATTCTCCCATGAAGTACCTTGGTCTCAGAATCAACAACCCTGACTGGTCGTTCAGTCACAGATAAATATGGTACAATCTCAAGATCACTCCAGATCAAAACATGAGATGGATCAGAGAGATACTTTCATAGTTGTGATACATGGAACACGTTATATATCGACGTCAGCTGTGGTGGTAGAGCTAGACGGTAAGAAACTTTCCCTACATGACCATCAACCTCAAAAGGTCCCACAAAATGAGGATCAAGCTTCCCTTGCCTCCCAAGCCATCGATGACCTAATTGGGGTGAAACTTTCAAGAACACCTAGTCACCGACTGAGAACTCTAAAGGTCTACAGTGACGATCAACATATGGCTTGTACTGACTCTTTTCTGTTAACATTCACTGAAGAATCAACTGGATCTTAGCTGTCATCTCTTAGACCAAACTCGGCCCTACCAAGGAAATTTCACCAATATTCGACCAACATAAAGGAGATTTATAAGGACAACCATACAATTCCTCAAAAGGAGCCATTTTGATCATAGGTTGATAACTGTTGTTATAATAAAACTCAACTATCCCTAGATGATCATCCCAAAACCCTCCAAAGTCAAGAACACATGAGTGGAGCATAACCTCAAGGATCTAAATATCTCTCTCTGTCTGGCCATCTGACTATGGATGATAGGCTGTGATCAAATGGACCTAAGATCCCAGTGCCTCATGAAGGCCTCTCCAAAAGTGAGAAGTAAACCGAGGATCCCTATCAGATACTATAGCAGACAAAACTCCGTGAAAACGAACAATTTCTTTCAGATAGATATTTCCCAAATCCTCAAATTTGGTTGTATCTCGAATAGGTATAAAGTGAGGTGACTTGGTCAGCCTGTCGATCACAACCCATATCGCGTTCTTCTTCCTATGGGTTTGAGGTAACCCAACCATAAAGTCCATAGAGATTTCATCCCACTTCCATGTAGGGACCGGAAGTGGTTGAAGCAAACCTGAAGATTTCTGGTGCTCGACTTTCACCTGTTGGATTGTATAGCAATGAGATACAAACTCAACAATGTATTGTCTCATACCTGGCCACCAGAACTGTCTCCACATGTCATAGAACATCTTCATGGTTCCTGGGTGCACAACCCACTGAGAGTTATGGAAATCCCCTATCACATCCTTCCTTGCCTATAACAGCACAACATAACGGTTTCGATAACACAGAACACCCTCTTTGGAGAATGACCACTGGGTGTCCATATCCCCACCCTAAAGAGAGTCCCTAATGCTATGTAATTCATCATCCATTTGTTTTTCCTGAAGAATTAACTTGAGAAGATCAGATGTCAACTGGACACTAGCTAAATAAACTTCATTCCCATTCCACTAAACTCCAATATGCAACTGAGAAAAAAGAGCCATCAAACTCCACTTTTCTAAAGATTCTTTCACAGCTTGTGATGAAAGTTTCCTTCTTAACGCATCTGAAACTAAATTCCCTTTCCCCGGGGTATAGGCAATGTCGAAGTCGAAATATTGCAGGTACCCCACCCAATGCCTTTGGTGGAGATTCAAATCTTTTTGAGAGAAGATATAACTCAAGCTCTTGTGGTCTGAATACATTGTAAACCTTTCTCTATAAAGGTAATGTCTCCAAAACTTAATTGTGTGCATTAAAGCTGCAAGTTCAAGGTCATGGGTAGGATAGTTATTCTCATGTGTCTTAAGCTAATGAGATCCATAGGCAACAACATGATTACCTTTCATAAGGACACATCCCAAACCTGAACCCGATGCATCACAGAAGACCACGTAACCTATCCCAACATTAGGAAGAGTTAACACCAGTGAATTAGTCAAAAGAAACTTTAGATTAACAAAAGAACTATGAAATTTATCATTCCAAGAAAACTTCACTCCCTTTTGAGTCGAAGCAGTCATTGGAGAAGCTAACTTTGAGAAGTCTTTAACAAATCGACGATAATATCCTGCTAATCCCAAAAAGCTCTGAGTCTCGAAAAAAATTTCGTGGTTGTTCCCAAGTCATAAAAGCTTTCACGTTCTAAGGATCAACAGATATTCCTTGTTCTGACTTGACATGTCCCAATAAATTTACTTCCCAATTCTAGAAATCACACTTTGAAAGCTTGACATAAATTTGGTGATTCCTTAGAAGACTCAGAACTGTTCTCAGATGATGCACATGATCCTCCTCAGACTTGGAGTAGACAAGAATGTCTTCCAGAAATACTACCACAAAATTATCTAGATACTCATGGAAAACATTGTTCATCAAAGCCATTAAAACTTTAGAAGCATTTTTTAGGATGAAGGTTATAACAATGTACTCATAATGGCCATACCTACTCTGAAAAGAGGTATTATGAATGTCAGATTCTTTTATCCTCAACTAATGGTAACCAAATCGAAGATTAATTTTTGAAAAAAACTTTCCCCATTTAAATTGATCAAACAATTCATGAATTTGTGGTAACAGATATTTGTTCTTTATTGTAACTCGATTGAGCTTTCGATAATCAACACATAAGCGAAGATAACCATTGTCCTTCTTGGCGAAGAGAACTGGTGCTGCCCAAGGTGATACAATCGGGCGTATAAAACCTTTCTCAAGAAGATCGTCTTATTGAGACTTCAGTTTTTTTTTTCTGCTGGAGCCATTTAGTAAGAGGGAATAGAAACCAGTTGAGTACCAGACATTAAGTCAATAGAAAAAACAACCTCCCTTATTGGTGGCAAACCAGAGATGTCAGAAGGAAACATGTCGGGAAACTCAGCGAAGACTGGAGGAAGATCACCACACATTGTGTAACACCCCAGGTAAATAAAGAATATGAAATTTTTATATTTATCCATATTTTTGAATAAAATGTTAATATTAATTTAAAGGGAACACTATGCTCTATGGCGTACCCAATACGCAACAACAAGTTTCTTTGAAATCTTACGTTGCACTCTAATAATAAAATAATATTATTTTAAATGGTAGTCAACGCCTAACCATTGTAATGGCGGGAATGAAAAGAACTAACTACAAAATTATTATATATTTTTTTCAAATATTTTTACTTTTATCCAATAAATGTTAGAGGCTTAAAATTCGAATGAATCCAATTTTAAGCGTAAATATTCTAATATTCTTTAAAAGGTCGATTAATCGCCTTTTAAAGGAGAAACCTTTTTAAATCCACTTTTTAACAATTTTATATGTTATATTGTACCAAATAAAGTCCTTTATAATCAGGACATCAAAATTCACTTTGTGTATGTTTTTGTTATTTTTTCGCTAAAGTTCCTTTTTAATGAATAAGTGAAAAATGTTGTATTTTTATTCAAAACCTCATTTTAATCTAATTTATTTATATGATTAGATCACCTTTTGAATTGGTTTTAAAGTGAAATTAGAATATATATTTTTACCATTTAATCCAATGGTGGTCATTGGAATTAATTTCACTTTGAAATTGGACTTAAACTAGTGTCAATATTTTAATAGATATTGTTTCTTAAAAACACGCTATTTGTTTTGACAGCGGGAATTAATTATTAAATTAATTAATGCAACTTTTATGTTTTGAATTTTGTAAAATAGATATAATTTTTGAATTTGGAATATCAAATATAGCTTAGGGTGAATTTTTAGTATTTTTTTTAATTTTTAGACATTAAATAAATTTATTTATTTATGACACCATGATGATGCAACGATTACCTCATTAATTAACGATTTAAATAAAATGAGAAGATAAGGTAAAATCTAAGACTTACACTTGTCAAAAACCTATTGGATGGGTGGATATCGAACCCTTATCACCTTATCCTCGAAATATATAATTGTGGGACCTTTAATATCAGAAGATCATTTTATAATAAAGTAACTTTTCATGACATTCCAAGAGTGACCCTCCTCCCTCTTATAAAAGGCCCCCACCTCTACCCCCTTAACCACACCTCTCAAGCCTTTGGCTCGACTAAAATCTGCTAATTTTATCTCTCCACATACCTCTATTCATCCTAGAAGCCTTACCTTTGGCAGAAAGCTCTTCAAGATACCATTTTGGTTCAAACCAAGAGGATTTACCCGATTTAAAGGTAATATTTTCACTTGTGTTATTTTGTTTTATTTTGCTTCTCAAACCTCCTAAACTATTTTATTAATTTCTTTTGTAACAACACCAGTATCTTAAATATACTAGGATGTTGTAATGTGAAGGATTCATGCTACACTTACACACACCTCTATCTAATGGTTAAAGAACATACTGTTTCTATGGATGGCGAATTACTGCCTTACGAAATGATGATTGTTCAATCTTCTCTTAACACCTTTCATGGTGGAAATTATGATGTCACTATATTTTATATATGATATATACGGTATTTATGTTTTCTATATGCTTCTGTATTTTATATTTAAAACATGCCTTTATTCTTTGCATGTTGTGAAAATGCGATAATTTCATAAGAGGAAGTGTGGACTACCGCCCCCTCAAGTGATGTGACTCGTTCATGAAATACATGGAATGTATAAAGAATGAAATTAATGAACATATGTGACCTATATAACATATATATTATACTGGAATTATAATATATATATCTCTCATTTATTTTTTAATTCCATTAATATGACAAAGAAATGAAAGTAGCGTTCATGCGTACGTACGGCCTACCGTCTCCATGAACGGTGCATTTCATTTATTTTTATCTCCAAATGTTATGGAATAGTATAAAATGAATATGTACTAGATATATATTATATTTAAATCATTAATACTATTCTGGAGATGATTTACTTATAACTACATGGAAAATCATTCTCAAACAAGTTCATTTTTGACTCCTGTACCAAACATTGACAAAAACGTCTGATATGAACTCACATTATTAACCAATTATTATAACATTATAATATATGATATTAATTTAATAATAAAATTTAAATTATGTCCTTAATAAATTATAAATTGACCAAAGTTTATTATTCCGGAATATAAAGAAATGAACAAGACAAGTCGGACTTGAGGTAAGGGATCCTACCTCCCTCTTTCTTTTTAAGTACTATCTTTTATGTTATTTATTTTAAGATCATCTTTCTTATGTTTGAGGATGTTATTTTATATTACTCATTCTGTAAATTTTATGTTCACATTATTAGAGACCCTATTTGATATTATAAATCCATTTTTTGGGAGTTTTAAGTGGCACCGTTAGGCTGCCGAGTTTTCGTAAGGGATTTTTCATCTCACTTTTATTCCCGTGAGATTTATGCTACATTTGCCACCATTTCCTTTGAGTGGTGTATGTACTGCCAATTATTATACTCTTTGTGTAATATAATTTCATTTATGTGTATTTACATCAATTTTTTATGGTTCTTCTTTCATGGGGTGTACGTTTCGAAAGTTACCCAATTCGGTAAGGGAACCTTTCACCCTCCTCTTTTTAAAAGACTTATTCTTGTTAGGTCTTTTAATTTACATATTATTATGAGGGGATATGTTATTCTATATCCTTATTGATATAAATTTTATGTCCAAGTGATGAGATACCATTTTCTCTCTCATCAACTAATTTTATGAATTTTAATGTGACATTGTTAGGCTGTCGAATTTTTGCAAAAAAACTTCTTAACTCAATTTCAATCATGTGGGTTAAACTTGTACTCCTTGAACATGTCATGCTATGAATATGTGTGAATGAATCTGATTGTTTTACACTTAATATCCACTTATATTGGGTGTATTTATATTTTTCACACATAATTATGTCATTGATTTATCCTTAATCTAAGGATACCGTCTTTGTAAGGGACTTCGTCTCAATCTCATTTCATTGAGGCATATTCTGTTTTATACACAACTTACTTTTATACGATGTATAAACCCCTTTGAATTTTAATTTTATTCAAAAGGAATCTTTTTCTACGAAGCGTTTTACTAAATGACAAAAAGGAATGTTTATTTTAACGTACGCGGTGACACCGACCTTTTTCGCCGCCACGAGTATTATTTGGTCTTTGGCTTCCTCAACAAGCCGTAATGTTTTTGAAATGAAATAAATAACATATACTCTTTTATGTATTTTAGTATTGAAAATGGTTTTTATAATGGATTTGTTATGTCGATATATTTAAGTGACATATTGTGATCAGAATGTGGAAATGTTTTATTTCCATTATATTTGTTTTATGTCTTATGATTTTATAATGGTACTTGGACATTTGACAGGTGGTTATGTGATAAACCATATGACAGGTGGTGCCTTGAATACCAGGACGGGTAGTTATGTTATAACCTCCAATGCATTGGGTATGGAATTGGGCCATATGGCTATTCCATTAAGTGATATGTGTGGGAGTCGACCGTATGGTTATTCCATTTAAATATGTTTATGTCCCAAGTTACCTTTATATGTTATGTGTTCTTTATATGGGTTTTATGGTAATATTTTGGTTACAAAAGGGTAAGTAATGATCTTTTATTTAGTGAAGAGTTTTTACTACTTCATAATGGTGAAAAGTATTACTTTGATAAAGTATTCATGGTTTACTTGTTGTTTTGAAAAACTAACAGTTTTCCTTCTTTGTGTATCCTTTACTAGGCTCTTTATGCTCATCCCAATTTTTTTTAAATGTTTTCCTCAGGACTTAAAGATGAATAGGGTCAAGGATGGGATCAAGGAAAGACATGCTATCTAAAACATGGAACTAGACATGTTTCTTTTTAAGAGTTTTTATTTTATGGAAACTTAGTAGAAGTGTCTACTTTGTAATCCTCTGAGATGTAATGGTTATGTCCTTATTCTCTAAAACTCTAAACCTGAAAATATCCTCAAATGTGAATTATTCAACTTAATTCAATATTAAGTAATGTTTTAAGGCCGGGTCCTTATAGTTGGTATTAAAGGTCGGTTTAGATAAATTTAGAGATTAGAGTGTTGTTTAAGCATAAGTGACAAGTTGTGTATAACCACAATGGTTATTATATTAGATAGAGTCATTGTTATTTTTGAATGTTGGAATGAGTTTGAGATAACTTGGATAAGTATATCTTAGTGTTTATCTTCCTCTTTAGTACATGATGATTTTGTTGATATACTCACACTGACCTTTTTGGTTTTAGTAAATGGATGGATCTAGCAGGCACCAAAGTGACAATGGGTTTGAAGGAAACTGTGGTGGTTCTCTGATTAAGAGACTGGATGAAATGGGGGATTCAATGAGAAATCTCGTGGTTATTCTAAACTAACTAGTAGGAGTCATGATCAACCACTTGAACCTTGGATAGTTCTCTAATGCATCTTGTACGAGAGGACCAACTCGATGTGGAAGTTCATGTAATAATTATAAAGGTAACCATTAGGGTTTATATGATCCTTACTTTTGAGGTAATTATGGGTTACTATATGTTATGATGGAAAATGAAATGACTAAGATAAACTTGAGGTTAAAATATGTTATTATTATTTTTGAAGATTTTATCTCGTTTTGGGGAATGTTTTAAGAATTATATAGTTTTGGAAAAAGGAAAACACACAGACCATGTGACAACCCGTCGCGTCAGACAAAGCTGCGAGAATCGAACCCAAAACCAAAGTGCGACTGGTATTTATCATCTACCACTGGAATACGTGAAGTCCCTGGTTAGTTTGACTAATTCTTTTTAGTTAGATGATTTTATGAATCAAGAGTAATTTTATTTTGGGTTATCTATGGAAATTATTAACCTATCATGAAGGATATGTGATTAGGTTAATTACTTTTCAATATGAGACTTTAAGAGCAACTGATGTTATTTGGAGATAAATGTTAATTTCTACCTTGGCAGACTATGTGATTAAATCCTTCAAATATTTGGGTTTCAATATTAGTTTGGTTTACTTTGAATAATTTTATGGACAATTTGTTTATCGAATGGTCTTCGTTGAACTTTGGGTTTTGTTGGACAAATTTTAGAGATTAAGAATATATTTTTTTTTATAAAGGATTATCCTTTTGTGGATTATCTGATCTTGTTATAACAATTTTGGTTTTGGTTAAGGTCTAAAGACATGGTAAATATATAGTTCTCTTTTGTGGATTAGGTTATTCTCTAAAAGTTGATTATATCTCTCTTAATGTGAACAAGTCATCCTAAATACTCATCATTTGGAGAAAATATGAGTTTGTGTAAGAAATCTAGTAGGAGATGAGAGTCTACACGAGAAGTAAGTATGTTTCCTTATGATTTAGTTTGGCTCATAAATAAATTCCTAAATGAAAAGTAACTTAAAAACAAAAATGTTGTCTGTTAACCTTTCCTACTGGGGAACCAAATACCATTTAACCCATCACAAGTTTGTGATTTTCTTGTGGTTAACTTTCTCCTAATCATGTTTTCCAACACTCTCCATCAGAACCTGACCCTTTGTTTTTTCTTCCATATCCATGTTTTCCTACATGGAATCCTAGTATGGGTTAACTCGGGTGACCTTTTCACTTCCCTTTCTTTCTTTTAAAGTGACATTTTAATTTAATCCTTTTCCGATGTGGGGCTTTCAATGAATTTTCCAAGCCCAATTTTAAAAATTGCGAGGACACAATTCTTAAAAGGGGGGAAGGATGTAACACCCCAGGTAAATAAGGAATATGACATTTTTATATTTATCCATATTTGTGAATAAAATGTTAATATTAATTTAAAGGGAACTCTATGCTTGATGGCGTACCCAATAGGCAACAACGAGTTTCTTTGAAATCTTACGTTGCACTCTAATAATAAAATAATATTATTTTAAATGGTAGTCAACGCCTAGCCTTTGTAATGGAGGGAATAAAAAAAATAACTAAAAAATGATTATATATGTTTTTAAAATATTTTTAATTTTATCCAATAAATGTTAGAGGCTTAAAATGCAAATGAATCCAATTTTAAGCATAAATATTCTAATATTCTTTAAAAGGTCGATTAACCGCCTTTTGATGGAGAACCCTTTTTAAATCCACTTTTTGAAAATTTTATATGTTATATTGGACCAAATAAAGTCCTTCTTTAGAATCGAGACATCAAAATTCACTTTGTGTATGTTTTTGTTATTTTTTCGACAAAGTTCATTTTTAATGAATTAGTGAAAAATGTTGTATTTTTATTCAAAACCTATTTTTAATCTAATTTATTTATATGCTTAGATCATATTTAGAATTGGTTTTAAAGTGAAATTAGAATATATTTTTACCATTTAATCCAATGGTGGTCATTGGAATTAATTTCACTTTGAAATTGGACTTAAACTAGTGTCAATATTTCAATAGATATTGTTTCTTAAAAACACGCTATTTGTTTTGACAGTGGGAATTAATTATTAAATTATTTAATTAAACTTTTATGTATTGAATTTTGTAAAATAGAAATCATTTTTGAATTTGTAATATCAAATATATCTTAGGGTGTATTTTTATTATTATTTTTATAATTTTTAGACATTAAATAAATTAATATATTTATGACACCATGATGATGCAACGATTACCTCATTAATTAACGATTTAAATAAAATGAGAAGATAAGGTAAAATATAAGACTTAAACTTGTCAAAAACCTATTGGATGGGTGTATTTTGAACCCTTATCACATTATCATGGAAATATATAATTGTGGGACCTTTAATATCCGAAAATCATTTTATAAAAAAGTAACTTTTCATGACATTCCAAGAGTGACCATCCTCCCTCTTATAAAAGGCCCCCACCTCTACCACCTTACCCACACCTCTCAAGACTTTGACTCAACAAAACTCTACTAATTTTATCTCTCCACATCCCTATATTCATCCTAGAAGCCTTATCTTTGGCAGAAAGCTCTTTAAGAAACCCTTTTGGTTCAAACCAAGAGGATTTACCCGATTTAAAGGTAATGTATTCACTTGTGTTCTTTTGTTTTATTTTGCTTCTAAAACCCCCTAAACTCTTTTATTACTTTATTTTGTAATAACACTAGTATATTAAATATACTAGGATGTTTTTATGTGAAGTATTCGTTCTACACTTACACACACCTCCGTCCAATGGTTAAAGAACGTACTGTTTCTGTGGATGGTGAATTACTGCCTGACGAAATGATGATTGTTCAATCTTCTCTTAACACCTTTAATTGTGGCCATTATGATGTCAATATATTTTATATACAATATATATGATATTTATGTTTTCTATATGCTTCTTTATTTTATATTTAAAACATGCCTTTATTCTTTGCATGTTGTGCAAATGTGATAATTTCATAAGAGGAAGTGTGGACTACCACCCCCTCAAGTGATGTGACTCCTTCATGCAATAAATGGAATGTATAAAGAATAAAATTAATGAAAATATGTGACCTATATAACATATATATTATACTGTAATTATAAAATAGATATCTCTCATTTATTTTTTAATTCCATCAATATGACAAACAAATGAAAGTAGCGTTCATGCGTACGTACGACCTACCATCTCCATGAACCGTGCATTTCATTTATTTTTATCTCCAAATGTTATGGAATAGTATAAAATGAATATTCAATGGATATATATTATATTTAAATCATTAATACTATTTTGGAGATGATTTACTTATAACTACATGGACAATCATTCTCAAACAAGTTCATTTTTGACTCATGTTCCAAACATCAACAAAAACGTCTGATATGGACTCACATTATTAACCAATTATTATAACATGATAATATATGATATTAATTGAATAATAAACTTTAAAGTATTTCTTTATGAAATTATAAATTGACCAAAGTTTATTATTCAGGAATATAAAGAAATGAACAAGACAAGTCAGACTTGAGGTAAGGGATCCTACCTCTCTTTTTCTTTTTAAGTACTCTCTTTTATGTCATTTCTTTTAAGCTCATCTTTCTTGTGTTTGAGGATGTTCTTTTATATTCCTCATTCTATACATTTTATGTTCTCATTATGAGATACCCTATTTTATCTCATAAATCCATTTTTTGGGAGTTTTAAGTGGCGCCGTTAGGCTGTCGAGTTTTCGTAAGGGATTTTTCATCTCACTTTTATTCCCGTGAGATTTATGCTACATTTGCCACCATTTCCTTTGAGTGGTGTATGTACTGCCCATTATTTTAGTCTTTGTGTAATATAATTTTATTTATGGGTATTTACATCAATTTTGTATGGTTCTTCTTTCATGGGGTGTATGTTTCGAAAGTTACCCAAATCGGTAAGGGAACCTTTCACCCTCCTCTTTTTAAAAGACTTATTTTTGTTAGGTTTTATAATTTACATATTATTATGAGTGGATATGTTCTTATATATCCTTATTGATGTAAATTTTATGTCCAAGTGATGAGATACAATTTTCTCTCTCATCGACTAATTTTATGAATTTTAATGTGACGCCGTTAGGCTGTCGAATTTTTGCAAAGGAACTTCTTAACTCAATTTCAATCATTTGGTTTAAACTTGTACTCCTTGAACATGTCATGCTATGAATATGTGTGAATGAATCTGATTGTTTTACACTTAATATCCACTTATATTGGGTGTATTTATATTTTTCACACATAATTATGTCATTGATTTATCCTTAATCTAAGGATACCGTCTTTGTAAGGGTCTTCGTCTTAATCTCCTTTCATTGAGGTATATTTTTTTTATACACAAATTAATTTTATACGGTGTATAAACCACTTTTACTTTTACTTTTATTCAAAATGAATATTTTTCTACGAAGCGTTTTACTAATCGACAAAAGGAATGTTTCTTTTAACGTACGTGATGACAATGACCTTTTTCGCCACCGCGAGTATTATTTGGTATTTGGATTCCTCAACAAGCCGTAATGTTTTTAAAATGAAATAAATACCATATAATCATTTATGTATTTTGGTATCGAAAATGGTTTTTTATAATGGATTTGTTATGTTGATATATTTAAGTGATATATTGTGATCGGAATGTGGAAATGTTTTCTTTCCATTATATTTGTTTTATGTCTTATGATTTTATAATGGTACTTGAACATTTGACGGGTGGTTATGTGATAAAACATATGACAGGTGGTGCCATGAATACTAGGAAGGGTGGTTACGTTATAACCTCCAATGCATTGGGTATGGAATTCGGCCGTATGGCTATTCCATTAAGTAATATGTGTGGAAGTCGACCGTATGGTTATTCCATTTAAATATGTTTATGTCCCAAGTTACCTATATATGTTATGTGTTCGTTATATGGGTTTTATGGTAATATTTTGGTTACAAAAGGGTAAGTAATGATCTTTTATTCAGTGAAGAGTTTTTACTACTTTATAAAGGTGAAAAGTATTACTTTGATAAAGTATTCATGGTTTACTTTTTGTTTTGAAAAACTAACAGTTTTCCTTCTTTGTGTATCATTTACTGGGCTTTTTATGCTCATCCCAAGTTTTTTAAATGTTTTCCACAGGACTTAAATATGATTAGGGTCAAGGATGGGATCACAGAAAGACATGCTATCTAAAACATGGAACTAGACATGTTTCTTTTTAAGAGTTTTTATTTTATGGAAACTTAGTAGAAGTGTCTAATTTGTAATCCTTTGAGATGTAATGGTTATGTCCTAATTATATAAAACTCTAAACTTTAAAAGATCATCAAATGTGAATTATTCAACTTAATTCAATATTAAGTAATGTTTTAAGGCCGGTTCCTTATACATTGAATCTCTCTCTTGATCAAAAATAAACACTGATATAACTTTCCTTAACTCTGGATAAGAGGGCCCAGCTCTGCTTGACCTTGGGTCCCATTCTCCTTGAAAAACAAGAGGTACACCACTGGGTGTAGTAAGGTAGACCCGTCGAAGATAATAATCAATCCGAGCTTTATTAGCAATGAGCCAATCCATCCCAAATATGACGTCAAAAGATTTCATGTCGAGAACCAAAAAACTCCAAGCATGATCAACATCTGATAGAGGGAAGACACAAGCAAGACTATGAAGACCCTTCTCTCTCATTGTACCAAGGGGTGTAGTAATATACATCGTACAAGTTAAATATCCATAGGTAGATTAAGCAGATTAACAATATGGGTTGAAATAAAAGAGTGAGATGAACCCATATCAAAAAGAGCAATCACTAAAGATGAAGCTATAGTAATGGTACCTCTCACAGTTGTAGGACCTGTATCAGATACCTATGGCGACTCTTCCACTATTTGAAGAAGCTTCGTTCTGGATGCCTGTGGATGGAACCCTTTCGTATGTGAATGATTTGATTGCCCCACAGTTTTTGGAGGTGCTGATGATCCTGTTCAACTAAGTGGAGTAGAGAAGTGATGGAAGAATCTCTGTAAGTGCCCTAAATGTCCGCAGGAGCTACAGTTCTTGGGTGTCTCAGTACAAACCCTCTTAGAATGTCCTTGCTTTCCACACTGATAGCAAGTTAATTAAGCCCCTCCTAGTGCTACTGGAGGTCTGGAATGACTCTATTGTAGAGATCTACCATGAGAAACGTTGCACTTCCATTTTACTTTAAAGGAACCAACACTGCCACTAGGAGGGAAAGGAACTTTCTTCAACCCTAACTTTCCTGCTAGGTCCATCTCAACCATCATCACCCTATTCAGCACATCAGCATAAGTGGGTTTCTTCAGTAAGAAAACATGAGAACATATATCTGATCTAAGTTCCAACTCGAATCGTCGAGCCTTCATCTTATCATTAGATACAATCTTAGGAGCAAACTGTACCAACTCATAAAAGCGATTTGAGTACTCAATCACGATTTTTTTGGCCTGCTCAATCTTGAAAAACTACACAGTCTTGGCTAACACCATTGATTCTTGATAGAACTTGTTAGTGAATAGAACCCTAAAGTATTTCCACTCCAAACCCTCATGTTTCCCAGCCATCACTATCATGTACCACCATATCCTACTTGGTCCCTCCAGCACAAAGGTGGAACAATTCTCCTTGATCACATCAGGTGTCTCCAAGAACCCAAACAGACGTTCAATATTACTCAACCATTCCTCAGCATGTTGAGGGTTAGTGGAGCCTTTGAAAACGGATGGCTTTTGGCGTAGGAACTCTTGAGAACGAATTCAGAGAATATAACTATGAGGATCTATAGCTGGAGCCTGAACTGGAACTGGATGTGGTGCCTGTCCCAGAGCTTGGACAGTGCGAATAATCACCTCAACCAGACTCGGATCCACAATAGGACTCGCTTGCGGAGATTGAGAAGCATCCTCTTTTTGGATCCGATTCCCACGTCTTCTCAGAGGCATGATGCTACACAACATAAAAAGACATTAGATTAACACTCAAACAGAGTAACAAGGAAAACTATTCTTAATATAAGGTATAAAAAATATTTGGATTCCAATTTATCCAAATAAAAATAGGGAAATTACTAGAACTAATCCACAAGTCGTATTTCCCTAACCAACCCTGGCGACTTAAGGTTCATTGCGGTGAGAGCTAGTCAGACACTCAATCACAACTAACTCCTAAGTCCCGACAAGAATACTCAAATACATACTGTCATCAAGGCAAGATGTTTAACCTGCCTTTAATACCATTTTATCATGAACCAGCCTGGGTACCCTGGTAACCTGATAAACGAGATGGCCCTGACATAGCCTGAAGGGCGTTCCTGATCCCCACGGGTTGGTGACTAGCACCTGGAATCACACAACATGCAAGTGGGAATGATTTTTTCCACCAACAATGTGGAAGAAAAGAAACAAGACAGTATGCATAACAAAAAGAAACTCCATAGGGAGTAATGTACCAGAATACAAAGAGGTATAAAAATCCAAAAGTACTACAACCCAAGTACTAAAAATGGAAAAATAGCCCCAAGGTCCCTAAGGACACAACTCACCAAGACCAAAACTCAACAGCTGGATCCACCTCTAAGAGATCCCTTCCCTTTGCTCGATCCTGGTAGAAGAATGTTTATAAACACCCGAAGGAAAAAGTAGTGTGTGAGACTAAGCCCAGTAGGATTCCACCAAATATTCCATTACAGATGCCAAATATAAATTATCCAAAGAAAAGCTTTTAATTTTCAAATAAACAGGTTTGGAAATTCAAAAGAATATTTTAACAAAACATGCTATACATTTTCAAATGATGGAAATAAATATTTTAATTAATGATTTTACAAATGATGGAATATTTCTAAAAAAATGGTTAATTTTTTTTATATAAAACAGTTTATGTAAATTTAGCAGGCATGTAAAGCTGTTCAAAAGCATTGTCATACATTTATATCACAAATATAAATAAACAAGCGAGCAACATGGTCATCTGCCAAAAGGTACGATAGTATTAACCAGTAATAGGATTCTACACTCTCTATGTGAACTCAGAAAAATGTGTATACACACATCCCTATGACATTGGCCAAAGGAGACTCGTCACCAACCCATTGGGGATGTGAACCACCACAAGTATGTTTTAAAATGTTGTCGTAGCGTAGAGTGTATCCAAATAACTCACTGACAACCTAAGGCTTGCATGTGCTCTTACATAATGGGTGAACTATTTTAAGAATTCTTAAAAATACAATCAATCCCATTCTTCCATTTCAAATGTTTCAATTTCTTTCCATTTAAAACAAAAATAGGTTTTATTCAAAAACATGAATTTTTCACAAGGTAAAACCAATGGGTTTATATCAAATAATTTTAAGCCATTTTCACCAGTTTGAAATCCAATCAAAACTAATTCCATCATCACACAATTTATTCCCACAATTAAATTCAACAATTTAATTGAAATCATTTCCATCAAATTCACAATTTAAATTAAACAATTTAAATCATCAAATTTCCATAAACACACCCAAGTCAATGTAATTGGGGGGTTTTCCAAATTTTCATGCCAAAACCATTTCAAATACCTCGATTCACTAGAATCAACTTTTTATCAATTTAATTGAAAGAAAATTTGAGCAATTGAATTTAAATATACAATTGAAATAAATCAAGAAAAACAAGGACAATCAATTTGGCTAATAAAAATAGAACCACCTACCTTGATTTATTGACGGGAGTTATCCCAATGAGAAACCCCAAAACCAAGCAGCACAACATTGTCGATAAAGTTCTGGATCTAAATCCTTAAAACCCAAAAAAAGATCAATGGCACCAAGATCTTGTAAAACTAGATCTAGATCCACAATTCTAGATCTAGATCTCAAATAATATATTTAAATCCACGGAAAATGGTTGAAATCTCCATTGAAAAGATCAAGGAAAGATAGAGGAAAGAACAAGAGAAGTAACAGGATGAAATCTACTTAGTGAAATGAGAGTGGATCTTCAATTCGAGCCTTAAATCATTAGAAAAGGTGTTTGGATCACCTTGGAATCTCTCCAAGAGGTTTTTGAAAACACCTAGAAATTTCCAACCTTGAGCCAAGGTCAGAAAATAAGGAAGTCCTGGGGCTCGGGTGGTTTTAAAAAGTATTTTCAGAATTAAAAACCACGTGCATGGTTTTCTGGACAGTGGCGCACAGTTTGTCAAACTGTGCGGACCTCACTGTCCAGATTTGCACGGTACACATGGTTTGGTCGCACATTTTTTTAAACCATGCATAAACCGTGCGTACCTCTCTATCTAGTTATGCTTTGTTGACACAGTTTGGTCGCATGGTTTGTCAAACCAGGCGCAAACCATGCACAACCCACTGCCATTTTGTTTTACTTAAAAGTTCACCCAAACGCACCCTAAGTCACTAATCCAAAAATAGGTACTTAGAAACATCAAAAGTACCTAAAAACGTAACGCGACATTACAAACAAGCCTAGGAAATAGACCAGTTCTCACTCTAATGTTCATTTTAATTACGAAATGGTTAATAAATGGGTAATTTGAAATTATAAAGGAATAATAAATAGTATGTTATGATTTTTTCTATAGAATATATTTTTAATAAATATATATTTATTATACAGTATATTTGAACATGTATACAGAAAGACAAGACTTGAGGTTAGAGATTTATGTTATAACCTCAATTATTTTTATAATTATCTACGATAAATTTATATCAATAGAAATTATATGGATATTATCTATTAAAACCCATATATTTTATAATACCATGGTTCTTCGAATTTTTTTATGCATTAATACCATTTTCCTCTATTTGGTACATAAAATGAACAAGGAAACATTTTTTTTTAAAATCCAATGTTATTTCATTTTATGTTGAAAAATTTTTCCTTCCATGTTCAAGGTATTAAAAAATATTTAATGGAACTTTTTACCTAGTCATTATATGTTTTAAAACTGAATTTCTATTAGAGTTTACTCTATTTATGAAGGATTAAAAATGAATCCTCCTAAATATTTTACAATCAATCCGTTATTATATTTTTACAGAAGCGTGAAAGGAATGTATTCTATTATTGTATATGACATGAACATATTTTCCTGCTATCATGACCATTATTTTATTTGAATATTACTTTATAAATATCCTTTATTATTTTAAAATACAAGGTTTTCTCAATAATATTTTAATTTTTATATAAAATATTATCAAAAGAAATGGATATTTTCTCATGTTTTTAAAGAATGATTTGAATGATCCTTTAAATCTATTTTTTCATCTATCCCATCATCTTTTAAGGATTGTTATTCTTCCATGGGGTAATGATATTTTGTCACAATATAATTTATTTCTATATGGGACATATGGTGATGATGATTTAATGATGATTCTAGGGAACCTATTTATTTTAAATGTGTTTATTAATTTATGATGAAAACTTTTTGAAAATTGTTTCATTTCCATTCATTAAGTTGCGATGAAATTATAAAATATTTATGAAATTTCTCCATTTCTCTGGTTTATGATATGATAATATAATGAATATTTTATATCCTTTTGTAAAACATTTGAATGGTTATAATTATGTTATGGGTGGGACCCAAATTATATATCCCTCCAAATTATTGGTTAATGATGATATATTTGAGAAACCAATAAGATATGTCATAGTTATTAAACTTTAAAGAGATGATGGAGTTAACAAGATAGAAGTTACGCTTAAGTGAATTTTAGAAATGGCTCGGAAGACATTTCCTTTATGGGATATTGTCCACAATGAAATTATTTAAAATAAACCTTGACTAAATAAGTTATTTTATATTATTATTTATATTTCAGAAACATATGTCCTATGATTATGATATTTTCCCAAGGATTATGGTTTTTTATTAAAGATTTTTCACAAACGTGTTTTATGTATTTTTTTATGAAAAAACCATATTCCATTATTTGTTATAAATTATATTTGACTTATTAGGTATGTTTATTCTAAAATTTTATCATGTTATTATATACATAATCTTATCTTATGATTAGTTATGACTATTGATTTAAATCTTTTATGTTTACCCTTATTAGGAATTTGATCTCACCCTTTCTTATGTTCCCCTATCCTGGGTTATAAAGAAAGGTTTTTAGTAGGGTATTATTATGTAGTGTACTATATTAGAAGAACATTATGTGATATTTTAGATATATTTCATGAAATAAGATGATTATTTATATAGTCTCTAATGAATATAAACCTTTATGGTTATAGGGAATTCATTATTATGAAATTTATTGAATATAGATTGAAAACATGTAATATATATGTTTGTTATGCTTGGGATTCCATAGTTTGTATTAGAGTAGGGTTATCGTATTTTTAGATATCAAGATTATAAAATCTTGTTGAAAATCATGATTATAAGTCTAATTATTAAATAACAAACTGAAGCCTCGTTAAAGTAGATATTATATAACTTTTCTTAGAATGATATCCCTATATAAATAATGGGAAATGGATATGGATTTGGAACATTGAAACTTGGGATAATAACTCTAAAAGTTTAGTATTACTTAATAACTCAATCATTTCTGGTGCATGATGAGTGGGAAAAGACTACACTTCTAGATATACACTCCTCATGGATATTATTTGGTAAATTAAAATTTTCTTTATGAACCATAATTATGGTTTTGTATAGATAATGACCATAAGTGAAATAGGTTAAACATAAGGTGTATTATATTGAAAATAATGTGTCTTAATTTAGACATACTATGAATTATATTTTATGATTACACGATTACTCACTATGAATATTGTTACTAACACTTTTTTTGGTCTTATTCAATGGATAAACCCAGGAGGAACCATGTTAACACTAAATGTGATGTGAAATGCAATGAATCTATTCATGAGAAACCAATTTAAATGGGTGATTAGATGAAAAAACTTTTATATTTGATCCCCCGACAATATCAATATTATAATGGAATCATGAATTATAATGATTATCCAAATGGAAAATGTGAGGAAAAAATTATTATTGCCACTTTTATGTGGAAACATCTAGCTTCTTTTACTTTTTTACTCTAATAAAATAATTTTTTAAAAATGAATCAGTACCACTAAATATATATTTTAAATTATCCAGTGTTTGTAATATGACAAATTTTTATAGGTAGAATATCTTTCAGAAGGTGAAGCAAATCAAAAATGGGATCTTATCAAGAATAAGAGGAAAGAGGTAGAAATTGAATCCATGGTATGGTAAATGTTTAACAATGTAAACTTAAGTACGTAATTTCCCTAATCACATCACATGAAATTTGAAAGGGGATTTCCAGAACTAAAATATAAGTATGAAGAATCCATTAGTATATACGTGGAAAATTTCAACAGACATTCATGGTATGCATCTAGTTTTATCATCAATCTTGAAAGTAAAGTTAACCAATTCATTAGTGTATTAATAAAAACTCTATGAAAATAATCATTTATCATAAAATTTGGTATCTATGAATAAATAATTCAATGTTCTATCAAGATAGGAATGGAAATGGAATACTATTAGCGTTATCATGTTTTTGGGAAAAAATATAATGATGTCATTCTGAGAAAATTATATTAATAAAGAACATGGAGAAAAGAAAATTAATCATCCTAAATGTTTTAAGTGTACAAATAATCATGGAGAAAATTTTCTTATAGTGTTTGGAAAACTTTTTACACGTGTAAATGAAGGATTTTGATAAAAAGAATCTTTAAGTGATACGAATAGGCCATTCATTGAAAATAATGTTAAAATAGTTCAACCTAATGTTCCCCCACACTCCAATTATATAATTTTATGGAGTATATAAATTATTCCAATCATTATATAAATTTTATGGTTAATGTTTACTATTGGTGATAGAGACATCCTAACCGTAGAGATAAGGGGAGAACATATGTTAACACAACTGTAGAAGTGGTTCATGAAAATAAAGTGTTGAATGGTACACTAAACATCCACTCTAAAACTAATTTTTTATTTGATTTTGGATCTACCAAATTATTTATCTCTGAATAATTTTCTTTATGTATCATCTCACAAACCTAAATATTAGATTTTTACATAGAATTATAAATTAGTAGTGGTATGATGATAACATTTAAAGTTTATTTCACCACTTCAATATAAGTTTTTTGATATTTTCTTCCTTCAAAACATGTGATTATACATATAGTTAAATTTTATGTTTCTTTTGGAATGTATTGGATATCTATTTATAGATCCCATAACAATTTATGGGGAAAAGAAGTGATATTTTATATTAAAAATAAACATATGATCATATTTGGTTTGGAGGGTAAATATGAAATTCTTATGAATGTTATATCTATTGTATGGATCATACTATTTATTCATGAGGTAAATTTTCATTAAATGGTTAAGGGAGAAACACAACATTTATTATATGCCTATTTTATAGGATTATACTAATGAATTTTCTAAATACAAGAATATTGTTCCCCAAAAATCATTAATTTGTATTTTCAATAGAATTCAAACCCAATTCTACACCCATTTCAAGGAATCCATATAGATTTTCCTCGATTATGTTTTACGAATTGAATAAGAAACTTCAGTATAATCTTGATAAGTGATTAATACAACCTAGTGAATCACAATGGGCTTCACCAGTTCCATTTTTTAATAATAAATATGGTTCAATACATCATTTCATTGATTATAAAGAGCTTAATAATATCACTTTCAAGAGGAAGTATCCCTTAACCCATACTAATGAATTATTTGATCAAGTAAACATACCTCAATACCTCTCCAAGATAGAACTTAATTATTGATATCCCCTATTTAGGGTCAAGAAGGATAATACAAAGAAGAAAACATTCTATTTGAGGTATGGTCATTATAAATTTTTAGTGATGGTATTGGGAATTACCAATACTCCCTGTTTATTAATTGATTTAATGAATAGAATCTATAAAGATTATCTTGATCATTTTATGTAAGCATTTATAGAATATATTCTCTTTTATTCAATGATTATGGAAGATCATGTAGTAAATTTTAATATTGTATCGATTACCTATAGAAATGAGAGATGTATTCTAAATTTACAATGTGATAATTTTGGCTATTGAAAGTCACATTCTTGATTCTTATAATCTCAAGTGATGGTATATCAGTGGATCCTTCAAAGATGAATGTTATTGAAAAATGAACCAAAAAAATTATGGTAATGGAGATCTATAGTGTTATTGTGTTGTATGGATACCACTAGCACATTGTGAAGGAATTCATATGGCTACCTATTTTAGTAAACAAAGTTGAGTCAAAAGGGCGATAAGTTCATTTGGATAGTTGAATGTGTGAAAAATTTCAAGAAGTTAAAAAGGTGGTTGGTCTATGAACCTATACTTATACTACCCTATAATAGAGATAGGTTTTTAGTCATTAGTGATGCATCAATTATGGGAATTAGATGTTTAATTATGTATAAAGATATGGTTATAATTTATTCCTCACACCAAATGAAATTCACGAGTAAAATTTCCCGAATCATAATTTAGAGTTGGAGGTAGTAATTTTTGCACATAAAATAATGAGGCATTATCTTTATGGTGAAAAATATGATATATATACTGATAATTAAATCTAAAATTATATAATATTGTGTAATGTTTTTAAAATGGGTTAAAGGAGATGGTTGGAGGAGATTAATGATTGTAATTGCTTAATACAATACCACCTTAGGATGGAGTACAAGGTGGAAAAATATTTGAGTTGGAAAAACCATGATAGTTTATCCATGATGAAGATTGAAAGATATACAATGTTACAGACTTTTATAATATGAATATTTAACTCACGAGTCAAGGAGATATATTTTATGTTCCTTAGATGAAAGTTTAACAATCCATCAATGTGTGGATTGAAGAGGTATAAAAGGAGGATATTGAACTATATGAGAATATGAGAAATTTTTCTGAGTTCAACCATGATTATAATGGAACTATATGGTTCAAAAATTGACTATATATCCCATAAACATATTACTTGAAAAATAATCAATTGAATGAATCTTATAGTTTATAATTCTCTATTTATCCAAGATGTATGAAAGTTTATATAGATATGAAAGAGTATTTTTGGTGGGATAACATGAAATGTGATATTATAGAGTACATATCTTAATGCTTGGTATATTACCAATTTAATTTTTAAGGATTTAATTTTGAGGGGATGTTATAGAAATTAACCATACTGGAATAGAAATGTGAAACCATTACCATATATTTCTTCATTAGACTCCTCAAAAATATATAAAGGGAAAAATCTATTTAGGTTGTAGTCGATTACCTTATATAATTAGTTCATTCTATTTAGATAAGTGAATATTTATATATTGGTATGATTTAAAGGATATATATTAAGGAAGTGATGATATTTCAAGTAGTACCACATTCTATTATATTTTATCATGATCATATATTTTACTTAAAAACTGCAGAATTATTCAACAATATTTGCAGATAGTGTTGAACTTTATCCCTTTATATAATCCATAGAATGATGTTCATTATAAAAGGACTATTCAAACCCTATACGATATGATGTTATACTATTATATATATTTCATATCATTTAGGGATCAACACCTTCATTTGGTAATATTTTATTACAATAATAACTTCCACTCGAGTATATAGATGGATCTATATGAAGCTCTAAATTATAGGTAATACATAAATATATTATACTGGGATAAAGTTGGAGAAATAATGATATTTTAACTTGAGATAGTTGAGGAAATTACATATATGCTTAGATTTATTTATCAGATATTCAGGGAATCTCAGAGTCAAGAGAAAAGTTATTCTAATAATCATTATTGAAATCTATATTTCAAGGTTAGTGAAAATGTATTTCACTGAATATCTACTTGGAAGAAGGTTATGAGATTTGGAAAGAATGGAAATTTTATCCCTATATATATTGGTCCCTTCTAAATCCTTGATCTTTTGGGGATGGTTGCTTATTATTTGGAACTTACACCGAGTCTCTCTCAAGATCATGATGTGTTCCTCATATCTCTCCTGATGAAGTACATACCTGATTTTTAACATGAATTGAATGGAAATTTCATTACAAATAAGGATCATATATCTTATTAGTAACAACCAATGAATATTATTAGGTGAAGAGAGAAATTTATATGAAAAAAGGCCACTCAACTGGTAAATATTTTGGGGTAAAATAATTAATTTAATGAAGCTATATGGGAATCCAGATATTTTATGAGTCAGAAGTATCCTTAGTTGTTTGTATTAGAGTAATAGAGTTTCAAGATAAAAATTATTATAAGGTATTATAATGATATAACCCTATATTTTATGATATATTTATCCTTAAATAATTTTAATATCATTGATATCTTTGTTTGCACCCAACACCATGTTTAAACGAACCGTGATACACTATTAAAATATTATTATTAAATGTTACCATTATCACTAAGATACTGGATTTATAGGAATTAATAGGAATAAATAAACTATTAAAAATTATTTTTTACCTATGTATAAAATTTATTCATTTTTATAATTTTTTTATATATAAAAATGAAAATATTTAAATGTAAAAAAGTGACTTTTTTTGCAAATATCTATTTTTATAAACACAATGTGTTTTTATCTTAATAAATTAAATTAATGTATATTGATAGATTATTTTTCATGAATTTTTTAGAAAATATATTCAAAAAATATTATATCATTAGTCTAATAGTTTTTACGTTACAACGGATGAAATAAATTCAATTTTATGCTTAAAATTTCAATTTTCTAAAAACGGTTTTGTTATGTTTTGAAAACATATTTTAAAAATAATTTACAACAATTAAATAAATTTAATATTGTAATATAAATTTAATATTCATAATAAGTGTAATAAATATTATTTAATAAGTCCAAATTAATTTATGTTCATAGTGAATAATAAAAATAGTAAAAATTTGACAGTATGGTTAATGATAAAACAAGATTAATTTTGTGTTAACATAAGAGACATGGTTTAAAATATTAAAAAACTATTTAATTTTATTTTTTTATTTTATTTAAACCATATCATTCTTATATTAAATTATTTCCCATAATAGAGCCACTTACCTTGAGTAATACAATAATATATTTTAATCTTTTGAAAAATTCCATGTGTGTCATGTCCCTCCCTTATAAAATAGTACCACCTGTAATCTCTTCAACATACTTCACAAGAATTCTATCTCACCCCATTAATAAAAAAATAATTCCATAACATCCCTAACCGCATACTAGATTATCATATTTATTTACAATACCATCCTTTTAAGGATTAAGGTATAATCCAAAGATGACTTCTCAATAAAGAGGTTTAACTATTAACTGTGTACTTTCAATTTTTTTTCAAACCTCCTTAAAAAAGTTGAATCTATTATAACATGATAATAACTATATTATAATTATTATGATATATTATTATGTTTATAGTGAAACCTTTATTAATATCATTATCCATTAAATGGGAAATGTATAAATCACTCTTGTGTACATGTGGAATACCACATCCAAGTAGTGATATAATTAATTTTCCATCACCATATTTTATGGTCTGATTTGTTGGGGGATTTAATATTTATATATGATATTAATGAAATAATTATACCACTATTGGAAAATGGACCTATCCCCACTGTTTTCCCCAAAACCGTGGGGATAGGTACCCCTATACCCACGGTTTTGGGAAACCGTGGGCATAAGTGACTTTTCATGACCTATACCCACGGTTTTCCAAAACCGTGGGTATAGGGGGGGTCTATCCCCACATTTTTGGAAAACTGTTGGGATAGGTCCTAAAAGATGACCTATACCCATGGTTTCCCAAAACCGTGGGTATAGGGGTACCTATCCCCATGATTTTGGGGAAAACCGTGGGGATAGATCTGGGATAAAACACCTATACCCACGGGTATGAAAAACCGTGGGTATAGGTTTCCCGTGTGTGCGCGGGAAATTTGTTTTTCACGGGAAGGAATTTTTTTGGCGGGAATCCTATACCCACAGTTCTTCCCTCTACACCCACAGTTTTTATAACTATATTTAACTAAATATATATATGTATACATATAAGTGAAGTTAGGTTAGTGGTTATATGCGGTTCTTACAGCGAAGAGGTTGCGGGATCAAAACTCGGAACCGACATTATTTTAGAACCTATACCCACAGTTTTGAAACCATGGGTAAAACCCGTTGACACCATGGAAATTGGCTATGTTTTAGTGACACGGTGGCATGACACATATACCCACGGTTTAGAAAAACTGTGGGTATAGGCTGGGTACCTATACCGACACCGTTCCAGCCCACGGTTCCCAAAACCGTGGTTATAGGATATACCCATGGTTTTGGGGGCTATACCCATGGTTTTGAACCGTGGGTATAGGCCGTTTTTCCAGTAGTGTACTTCTTTAAATATAAAATATTCTTTATATTATTACATTTCAATCAATTTTGAAATGATAATGTCGTTCATGTGTATGTGTGGACCGCCACCTCCCCATAGCGATGTGATTTGTTCTTCATTTCTGTTTTCCATGTATGATAATATTGATGTATTTAATTAATATATGAAATATATATGATATAATAATTATTATTTATATTTTAATTATTTATTACCCTTTTTTAATTCCAACCATAAAATAGGAATCATTACACATGCATATAGACATATTATTGTATCTAAGAAGTGATGTAATTAATTATTTATCACTACTTCATATGAATAATTATAAAAGTTTATATGAGGAATAAATATGAAAAATATATAATAATTAATATTCAATATATGATTAATTAATTACAAAGTTAAAATTACTAGAACCATCAAAATAAACATCTATGGAAAACATATATGTTTTTACAAAAATGTTCAATTTAATGATGAAATTGTTAAGAAAAAGGATAGATAAAAATTATTAAGGAATGATACATAGTAAGTTATGAATATTTTTATTGCATACATGTATAATAATTATAAATTAATTATACAATATATTTTAATGTGTATTATGTAATAAGGGAATTGATTTAAGGGGTTTATGTTATAATCTCATTTCATTTCAAGATTTCCTATGATAAATTTTTGTTGAGGAAAATTATATGGATCATAACCTTTAAACCACATATATTTTCTCATAAAATAATTATTTATATAATTTTTATGTTTTATTTTCCTTTTACACCATTTGGATCTTAAAATTATTAAGAAATTGTTTTTCAAGAAAAGATGGACTTATTTATTTTTTTGGTTGATAATCATTTTATTCCATTTTCTACACTCTTAAAAATTGTTTTATAGACGATTATAAAAATACCTGATATATTTTAAAATAACTATTGTAATTAACCTTTATATTATTTATATTAGTTTTAAATTTTTTATTTATAATTTTTTTCTAAAAAGTATTTCGTTTTATTTTTAAAAAAGTGTGAAAAGAATTTTTTCTTTTAACATATTTGACCTGAACCGATTTTCTCCCCACCATAACAGTTCTTTTATTTGAAGATTACCTTAGATGTTTCCTTGGTTATTTTCAATGTAAATTATTTACTTAATATGTTATTAGTTTTTTAAAAAAAATTTATGAAAAGAAAATTATAATTTCCTATATTTTCAAATAATGGTTGAAATGATATTTTAATGGTATTTTTCATACATGTTAACATCCTTAAAGGAATTATATGTTTCAATTTAGATTTTATCATTTGATACCACATAATTTCTTTCTTTGGATGACTTATGATGATGATGATTTCATAATTATTCTAGGAATCCTATTTTTTTCTTGTGTTAGTTAAGTTATGATGAAACATGTTTCTTTTATACGAGTTATGCTTTGATGAAATAATGAAATATTTATAGAACTATATTTCCTATCCAAAGGGTATTATAGGATGATATGATGAATGTTTAGTGATCTTGTGGAACACATGTGTACGGTTTTTATTATGTGATGTTTGGGCCAAACATTATATATCCCTCCAAAGCATTGGGTATTAATGATAGTGTTGTGAAACTTCTAAGAGATGAAAAAGTTAGAAAACTACTAAGAGGTGATAGACTAAACTAGATGTAAGTTGTTCCTAATATAATGTTGTAAATGTCCATATAGGAATTTACATTGTGGTATTTTCCCCCAATGATTGTCTAGAGAGTGATCCTTCATTAAGGAAGTTAATTTATATGGTTATGTGTATGAAAAAACTTATTTCTTATGTTTATGGTAGGTTATCATGGATCATGGTCAATTATTTATGATTCTGCACAGTTATGAATTATTCATTTTATTATGAAAAAACCTTATTCTATTGTTTTTTATATATGATCTTTGAATTATTATGTATAATTATTATATTTAATGATAATATTATCACACTCTTATTCTTAGCTTATATTCACTTATGATCATTGATTGATATATATTATGTTTACCCTTGGTGATCATTTTATCTCAAACTTTATTATGTTTCCATTACCCATGTTACGATGAATGTTTTTAAGTAGTGTTTTCTAAGAGGTTTTTTATACCAGAATAATTTTGGGGGATATTTTTAGGGTTTAATGAAATATGTTGATTATTTATGTAGACTCTATAAAATGTAAACCTATATGGTTCTTGGGAATATATTATTGGTAATTGTATTTAACTCAATTTGTTGATTATTTATCTAGACTCTATAGAATGTAAACCTATATGTTTCTTTGCAATATATTATTGTTAATTTTATTTAATTTTGATAATAATGGTATAATATATATCTATATTATTCTTGGGTCATCTTAGGTATTGCGCTATCATCAATTAGTGGGTGTGGTTATAGTCAGGTTTGGGTTTTATAATTGGACAGGGGGAACCTCAGTAATTAGGTAGCTGATGTTCCTCTAGTCAATTCTATCATGGAGGAATATGTAGTTCTCAATGGAAGGGTAATTAGTCCAAGTAGGGTGATACCCCTTACGAGAGCTTTGAAACCATATATTAGGGTAGGGACTCAAATTAATTTCCTGAGTTCGTGTAGACACCTTCCAATCAGTGAGTGACTATCGACTATACAAGTTGGTACATAATTTAAAAATATCCTAGAATCTATTTTATTTGACCTAGGTGCACCATACTCATTTTTATCTTCCAAATTTTCCATTGAACTAAGTATAATTATAGAGTATATATATATGATTATGCCTATTTATATACCATTTGCGATGTAATATAATGGTCTTTAGAGATTTTCAATGTAATGAACTATATTGTTATATGTTTATAATTTATGCGAGAATTTTATTTTTTTATGGTTTGGGTTTTTTTGAGAACCGAGACACTAATTGGGATTCTGAGAATTTGGAAATCCAAAATTTATTTTTATATACTTGTTTTGAATCATTGAATGTGTTTCAAGTGTTCCAAATAACATCATATTACTTTATATATGGATAACCTCTAGAAAACTACATTATTAGGTAATTCATAGCATGATGGGTTGGAATTGACACCAAGAAAGATGCTTCATGGGATTATTTTCCTTTCTAAACGGGGTCTTCGATATAGGTGATACTTCCTATGAATATTAAAAATAAACCTATAATTCTTGACATGAATGTATGAAGGAATAGGGTGTCCCCTCTACTTATAATGGTATTCTTGGAATGAAATCCATATTCTTACCACAAATAATAATTTAAACCCATTATTTCAATGTTACATTCAATATTTTTATTAATGATCAAATTATTAGAACCCCTTAGGTTAACTTGGTTTTATCCACTTGAATGGAAGGAGGAGAGCCCCTTTGGATCTCCATTTCTTTATCTATTTCTCTTTTAGATCTAGGTTTTTTATAGGATGTTTGATAAATAAATTTGGGGGAGGTTTATCCACCCTTATACCATGTTATTTTTTTTACCTCTTCTAATTTCAGATCCATCATCAAGAGTTTTTGAGAGATAATTTTCCTAGAGCACGGTATAATCATCCCACTCTTTAAGTATTTTCTGTGAGGCTCATGGTGGATATCATAGGAGGGGAAAATTAATGTGTTATTCATCATTTAACTACATCTATATTTCCGAATGGAATTTTCTTTGTTTTTTGAAAATTTGGGTGAAATTTTCCATTAAATTGTCAGATTAATTTGGGTCTTTTATATTTCTTAGGGTGGTTTTTTTCAGGTGTGAAATACACCATGTTTCTAATTATTTTTACATCATGAGGTCACCCAATGTATTTATTTTTATTTTATCAAATATTGGATTTTTTAATTAATTAGTTAATTATTTTTTTGGAGGTTCATGATCAGATCCGTTATTTTGGACTCATAGGAGGTTGGTAGATGCTTGAGAATGATTTAGGATTGACAATTGGGTAGGGGGACTTGATTTTATTTGAGACTCTTGTTTAATTGGGGACCTTATGTTCATGTGGCAATATTAGGATTATATACCTATATATTTTGTTCCTTGTGTGATTTCACTATAAATTGTGACAGGATCATATCATCCTAATAATCAACATAAACCTCAAGTGTTGTCAAAAAATTAAATAGTGGTTCCTTGGTAGAATAAGTTTCAGTGGCCATCTTTATAGAATTATCGGTGGTGTCAGTTGGTTTTCAAAGAAAAAAGTAGATACTTTTTTAACTGTGTTTAAAAATAGATTTGAATTTAAATAAAATTTAAAAGAAAATAATGATTTTATAAATGGGGATTGGAAGAAGAAATGGGGTTTTCTAAGGGTGTTTTGGTGGGATTTTTCCACGGGATAAGCATGAGTAAGATGACACATGGTGTATTTTTTAAATTATTGTAAATGGATTTTTTTAGTAGTGTAATTCTAGAAGGGATGAGTTCAAAAGTCATTTATTATGTTTGAACATGAATTGTTGATAACCTATTTTCCAAATCATGGTTCATTATTGTTATTCTAAATTGGGATTGGATAAGGGTTTTGTCGATGCATATTAATGAACGATGATGTAGGTTCTGTTTGTAGCATAATTAGAAGTGTTTTTTGGTATGAAAGATGTGGGTTGGTAGGGTTATATGGGAGAGAAACCTTAAAGGTAAGAAATGAGTATTGATATGTGTTAAGGATGCAAGACTAGGTCCTAATATAATAGTGCATAGGTGATGAGTTGTTAAGTTATGTGTTGGGAAACATACCCTATTGGCTATATCATGCAAGTGACAATTTTTTCCAGTTATAAGTGATGAAATCAAATGGGGAGATGGATCCTATTTCTTGAACATTACTTAAATTATAAGATGTGGATTTTGAATTAATACCTTTCCTAGAGTAGGCTTGGGCTATGTTAGTGGACCTTGTCAAGGGTGATCAAGCTTCGATAGAGGACCCCACATGTGAGGACTAGGTCATGATGTTCTATAAGACAAGGATGATGGACAAACCATTATAGACAATATATGGGTTGTGGATATTATAATTATGATCTTAAATTGTTTCTATATATAGTGAGGTGAGTTTTTTGATGACACCATTGCAAGAATATTTGGTTATAGGTTATGATTTTATTTATACTTGATGTGTGACATCCCATGAGTGACTTGCTATAGGTCAGGACAAAGGGACAACCTAAACTAGATGTATGACCCCAAACACATACACCCAAATATAATTCTAAAACCATACAATAAAAAATACATTATTTTATACCAAATAAGGTGACCCAAATTTTGAACATCAATATTTAAAATTTAAAAAATACCATGTCACTTACATCCCAAAGAATAATTTTAGGTCTCATGATTTAGGGAATTATAAAAACTAATACATATTAAAACCCATGTATTTTCCTCAAATATGAATTTTTCCAACTATACCGAAAAAATTATTCTATAATAATTCTTCATCATTTCCCCTAAATTGGTTCTTATGATTAAAATACTATTTTTATTCTTGAAACATTTTCTTTGATCAATATTTTTCAACAAAAACATATTATAACTCATACACATACTTATACCCTTTTATTTGTTTTTAAAATGTGGGATAAGAAAAAATATATCAGGATGGGATAAAAGAATGATGAAAACATGTTAATCCAAATGAAATTAATGAAAAATTATAAGTATATTTCCCATTACTCATAATAAAATTTTAGATTTAAATAATTACTTACTATTTAAATCAAATATTTTTATAAAGTATAAAAACAAAATATCATAAAAAATAAAAAAGAAAAAATCATAATTCACGATGGTTTCTTTTAAGAACTAAATTAATTTACTTAAAAACTATCCTTTTATCCATATATGATCATACAAATTATTTTAAATCGAAGTTTATTTTCATGTCTTATGAAATCCAAATATTTCTATAAAAACTATCAAAAACTTGAACATTAAATATATCTAAGGATAAAAATATAAATAATAAAATTGATAATAATAAAAAATATCATAATGACGGAATTAAAAATGGAATAAATCATAATAATGCCATCGATTCCTTTAGATAATAAATTTTAAACATACCATCAAGTCCTTATGACAATAAATCATAAATAATTTGGCAGTGATACATGTAGTACCAAAGCATGTTTTACTCATGATACATACCAATACATCAAGGGGAAATATATAATTGATAACCACCTTTTAATTATTTTGTATAATGAATTAATTATATGAAATTAATGAATAAAAATAAAATAAATGGTCAAAACAAGCATTTGTATTTAGAAAATAGATGAAAAGGGATCACAGATGGATTTGAGAACACTCAATAGGGGGGGGGTATTATTATAGGATGAATTATGATTTATTAAAAATTTTAAACATTTTTTTCCTCTATTTTTATTTTATTGAAGTTCTCTCCCTCTCTCACTTTATATCATATTTGGTCTGTATGAATACATATGTTGAATAAGAAATCAATATAATAGAACAAAAGTATTTTTTATGAGGTCCACCTCCCAGAGGATGACTACATACCCAATGTATGGTATATGTTATCCCATGAACAAACATCATACTTATTATCAATAATGAAGGTTTGGGAAATTTTATATACTTGAAATCATTATCCAATAACTGACTTAGTACAACGTAAGAGTTTTATTATTGTCCTTTTTTAAAATAGACTAGGATTGTACCTCATTGAAGTAAAATCACTTATGATGACTACAATCTCTATTGAACTGTATGAATTGATTTTCTTCTTCTCTAAAAGCAATGATATGGGATACGTCTATATCCATTATACTTATAAAAAATAGGAGTATTTTGAAGGATGGATGATTTGAAATTTATAATGAGCATGATCAATAGTTTTATACTTCCCACATCATTTTATTCTACTATACTTCTTCAATGAACCTAAAAAAATAATGCCATGCATAACTAGTTCTCATGATTATTCAAATCTAAGAATATGCTTGATAGTTGTAGTGTTGGACACTAATTTTCTTCATCACCTATAAGAATATATATTCATAAAACAATAAATGTGTGTTTTATGCACATTAAATTATATCATATTTAATATGAAAATATATCCTTAATTGTATTCAGTTATATTTTCAATTACACTCTCATAAATATATCCTTTGAAGAATAAATTTATATCCTATAAATACTATTGAAAATATAGTATTCAATTCTCTTTTACTCATAATTAAATATCATATCTATTGAATCTTCGGAATTCCATGTACTAAAATTTTCTGAATACTCATACAGTTTTAATCATTAATTCTATAAACGAACCTGTATACTTAAAATTTAATTTCTTATTATAATTAAATATTATCATAAAATTCCCCCATTTTTTTAAAAAAAATCTCAGGAATAAATTCTTCATCAAAACTCTTTCTATTCATGGATATATGTATTTACAATTTATGCATTCTCCCTTTATTCATTTATTTACCTCACATTAAATTTATGATATATGGATTTATATTTATATTAAAATTTATTAATGAATTTACTAATCATTCCCTCAAATATATAAATCTAACATTAAAACTACATATAATTTTTTTCTTTATATAAATTAAAACATAATACATATTTAAAAATAAATACATGCGTGGTGTAGCCTCTCCATTTACAAAACATTAAAATATTTATCTTAAAGAGAAAAAACTCCTTATAATTATTTATTCTTAATCCATATAAAAAAAATCTTTAAAAAATATGAGTTTAATCTTCATGATTTATGAAACACACATGATAATGGGTCTATATTCCTATCATCATCTTCAATAAAAAAAAACATTTCACACATTTATAGTTTTTCCCTTGATCATATCAACATATTCATGCCACAACAGTTTCAATTTTATCATTTCAATATGATGTTTTTTGGTTGTTCTTGTTCTCACATATATATATAACTAAATTGAAATTCCATATAATTCCTCATATTCTCAGTAAATTAACTATATTCAATTATTACAACAAAATAAAATCGAGCAACGTCATCAACTTACTTAGACAATAATTTGGGTACGTGATTTTCATCAATTCATGAACCTGGTGTCTAAAACCACATTTCTATAATGATAAATTCTACTTGGTATTGTGATTAATTACTCCTTGAAACATCCTCAAAAAGTATCACAGCACTACGATTATTCCTAATTATCATTATAAAGGCATCATCATATTTCTCTTTTTCATTATGTATTCTTATTTTTGTAAAACTACACAGAAACATATTATTTCGAAATTCTTATTTTTAAATTTCATTATTCCTATCCTTATTTGTAACTACATAACTCAAATATTTGAACACTATATTTTTTAGACATAGATTCATATCTCTTGTAAAATATTGAAGGTATCATGGTTGATATGTAATATAATTAATGAATGAATATCATTGTGAAGAAGGTTCCTACAATCCATAATTATTCACACAAAATTTTAAAACTCACATAATATATAATAATTTACTTATGTAATGTCTATGAAGTATATCATAGAAGAACCTTACACTCATAATATAAGCACTTATGGAAGTTACATAGAATCATGTTCCATTGATCTAAGCTCATAGAATATTATTACATTCATAGAAGAGTTGTGTGTTCTTCTTACATAAGGAACATCTTCCATGAGGATACTCAAAGAAGATCCAATTAATCTTGTGTTAGCTTGTATTGATCATGCAATCGATCCTGTTGATAAATCATGGTCGATTGTATTACACTCTTATAAAATAACCTTTCATCTATTTAAGCTCAACTAATAAAATTGATAAAAACACACTTCATGTGACCATTTACATATCATGGTTAATAAAAACCTATATTGAGGTTAATAATATATCCTTAGGTGTGTTTGAATTCAATATTCACATGGTTAATTCAGTGTATCCAGATCCTTGAAGGCCTAATAACTGAATATGATCAACATCACCTAGGTTGAGTTCAAGACCAATAACTGATTGCATAAAATGATTAACTGTAACCCACATTGGGATGTCCCACATCAAACTATTGGTTAGTATTTGCATCCATAATATGCCTTGACCCTTCCTTATGAGGCTATAATTCCATGACACTGGGGATCATCTTTTTAATAGGCCAATCACACACTTGTATACACCACCATTCACCCTTTCTAGTGGTTCCTTATACAAGTGCATTGTTGTGTGCATTATATAAATTCACCTATTTTTCATATCCCTTTGATATGAAACTGCTCGACTAATTAGTTTGGCTGTTGTGGGTTGGCCCCCCAACTAAGTATTGGATGAGCCAGGTCTAAATTTTGGCCCACATAAGCTAATATATTTGATAAATCTAAACATTAATCTCTTATAAATATTCTAAATTTGAAATATAAATACTATTTTAATTCTAATGATACCATTATTCAACTTGATTCTTATTTTAATCATTATCAAAATATTGATTATTCTCCATATGAATTGTATTTTATATTTAAATACATTTACAAATTCAAATAGAATTATCCTTGAATGTATTCTTATGTGTTGTAAACAACGTGAAACTTAAAACTCCATTATAAAAAGTTCATAAGAATTAAATACTAGTTCTACAATCATCATACTTAATTTCATATTTATTTTAATATAATAAAATAGTGTCTTCTCACTTGAAAGCATATGGATGCATCACTTTAAACATATTGACATGTATTTACAAAAAATAAAACACAACACAAAGTGGGATCAATAATCCCTCATTTTTTGTCAATATTAATTCGATAATGTCATGTTAACATGTTCATCCAATTTCAACATATTATTATTTCTTTTCTATCCCTTTTTCATTAACATTTTTTTATCCTCCCCTTGTATTTATAACAAATAAAAATGTTTCTAGGAGAGATGATGGTATCAATCCTTTCTTGAGAAATGTTATATTTCTCATCCCACTCAATGTCCACTTTATCCATGATCGGTGTAGAAAAAATGAGAATTGTTATTATAAAACAAATATTTCTATTATCATGACCCATCCAAAAGGATCCCATACCGCGACTCCCCAATCCCACCTCCAAAAGGCTAGGGGATGGAGACTAGTATTGAAAAGGCATATCACTAACATTGTAGGCCTTATCCTATATAAATGAAAAAATGAAGGAATCTCCATGACTATACAAATATGAAAAGAAAAAACAACTAAACAACCATGAATTCATACATCAAATCCCATAACCAGAGTATGATATGAATTAATGAAAGTAAACAGGGCCAAATACAAGACCACCATAGAGTCTGAAAACACAAGTCTAACCTAAAAGTAATTACTATGACTACTATCAAAAAGTATCAGAAACACACAATGGTTTTTTCAGTCTCAATAAGTACTGTCTGATCTTGTTCCGTTTAAGACTCTATAAAATGGTCAGTCATCTACACAAGACATGAAAAATACAAGAAAATACCATGCATGGGAGAGTATAACAATACTCAGTAAGACACCGCAAAACAAAATTTCATATAACAAAGGAAATATAGTTATATCTATATAGGTATATGTATACAACACATACAACTAGAATATCTTGATATACTCAATAAATACACATAGTTAAGAGGTAAGTTAAAACTATAGTATACCAACCTAGGATTATAACTTGAAGATTACCCAAAGCATTCATCTAGGATAACTGTCTCTTGAGTATGATAACACTGATGACATCCATCTGATAGGTATTTATTGTCAGGTCTCACCATTATAAAGGACACACTGATAGGTCTGAAGAGAATATAATACATATATGAGGATCACTTCTAGGCCCATGGGGTGATAACATAAACTCAATATGGATGAGCTCACTATGTAGAGGATCGACACCCATATATTTTTGGGCACGACAATACCAAGAAAACCACCTAGGGAACAAAGATGAATAGAGGATCTCACTATTCATCTCTTGGAGGTATTCCAACGAATCTACCCAAAAATTTATACTGAAGGGATCATAGTCCTAGGAGTAGAAGACAATTCCATTTCAACCTCTAGTGAATGGATAGGGGGAACAAAACCTAATGAAACATTTCTAAGATACAGAGGATAAGAGACCCAATCCATGTATAATAGAGTACATGACATGTAGTAGGGATCACACACTATGTCCCACAGACCCATTTTCAACCCATGTAAAAGGAATATGTCATCAATCCATGTTCATGTAGTAGTACATTCCATGTAGGCAACCCATCTACTCTACCCATGTTCCAATACACAAATCTGCCCATGTACATGGTCAAACTTGTGTCCATGTGGGGGAGTACACACAATATTAGCAACCCATGAAATCCAACCCATTTCCATGTACTCTTAAAAGTATCTGATGAGTCACCCAGGAGAGATGTCCCACTGTGTGACAGGGGTCACACGTCGTGTGATACTTAACTTTCTCCTGATACCCAAGACACTACTCAGGGGGACCCACATTTTGTACAATCCCAGATTACATGCCTTGTTGATTACTTTTTTCACAAAATCACATTATTCCTTATGTGAATGCATAGGCCACCACTAACTTTGAATCCAACCTCAATATTTTTGGTATTTGTAGATCTACCTTGTTCAAGCATCGTCGTCACCTACCATCATTACGATTCATCTGAAAAATGGATCAAATCACTGTTCTTTGTTGAGCTTCAAAGAACAAAAAATAAAGTGTCCAACATTGTTTGAATTGCTCCATCTTCATTTACACACCTCTTTCATGTCATATTGATCACATATTTACGATATATTATTACTGCACTGATAAATGGGTATGAAACGATCATTAGATCGGGATAAGAAGAGCCACATGACAAACATTGAAGTCCAGTGATGAACAATGAACCGGGGAGAAAAGAAAAAATCAATCAAGATGAATGGGACTCAATCATTGTTTTTTTATCTTGGTTCACTACTGTTAGAACAAAAATATAAATATAAAATAGTCACAATGATATTTCTCCTACTGAATCCCCGTAGAATAAACCCACACCGCATAGTGATCAAACTTGGGATCAATCTTTTCATTGACTGATTCATGTTCATTATAGAAAATAAAAATGGTTAAAAATAAAATCAAAACACATTACCTTACTTGATATGGATTGATCATTGATGACGAATGGGGTTGTGTCGTAGTCATTAGTGATATCCTTTGAATCCGTGGTGCATCAATCATTGATCCAAAATCCTGTCATCATTATCCTGAGATAATACTCCAACCGTCTCTCCAAGGTCTCCAAGGATATGCCTCTAACATTGGAATTCTATCATAACCATCTATTTAAAGACGTGTCAATCATTACATCAACACAAACTGAAATAAAACAATTTATTTTATTATTTTATTCATTTCAATGTCTTTGATGAATTTTCAACAAGCATCCCATGCAGACTAATGTTAAGTCACTCCAAGGGTAAATATCACATAAAGAACTAAACGGTTCCCTTATATTTCTGATCCAAAAACCCATTTTGGATTTATTCCACTATTTCAAAAAAACTACACATGCGTGCTATTTAATATATTTCAGAAATTTTTCTTAGGTACACCGAGACTCATAATCGCATGCCGTATCAGTGCCTAGTATTGAAATTAATCTATATAATATCAATAAATAAGACAAGGATGATCATAGGCATTAAATTATCCCCACCTTGGGACATTATATCACTGAATATCCAAAATAAGGGATACTAAAAAAGATGTGGGTAGTAATCATGAATCTAAGCCTCCCACTCCCATGTGATCTCCTAGAGATTCTCATACTTCTACCGAACATGAACTAAAGGTATCAATCACCCATAGAGGATAATATCTTTATAATCCTTGATAACTACTAGGTTCTCAACAAAATAAGCTCCATATTCGATGTCCAGTTCACCCCAGTTGATAACATGAAATGGTTAATGCATGTACATCCTCAGCTACGACACATGGAAGACTTCGTGTACCCTGTATAATTGATGAGGTATAGGTAAATGATACACCACCTCACCAAATCTATCTCAATTTGATATCCTTATTAGAGAAGATATACTTGAGACTCTTGTGATCAGAGTAGATGATAAACCACTCACCCCTCATTTAGTGTCACCACATCTTTGGAGTGAAGACTACAACTGCTAGCTCAAGATCATGGGTTGTGTAGTTTTTCTCATGTGGCATCAAATTTCATGAACCATATGCTATCAAAAATTTCCTCCACATCAGAACAAAACAAAGCCCTATTTTTGATGCATCATAGAACACTACATGCTCGACACCCTCCTACAGAAATCTCAACATGGGAGATCTTGTCAAGCTCTACCTCAAATTCTGAAAATCCTAATGGCACATCTCTATCCACAAAAAAGTATATCCCTTTTGAGTCAAATTTTTCATGGTGATGATATCCTGGAGAAATAGTGTATGAATAACCGGTAATAGTCTAACAACCTAATGAACTTCCACACCTCCATCACACACTTAGGTGGCTCCCAAGCTAACACTATCTCGACTTTGGCCAGTTACACTACCACTCCATTAGTTGAGATAACATACCATAGAATGTGGACCACAGGTAACCATCAATGACACTTTGAGAGATTTATATAAAGTTAATTCTCTCAAATTACATCCGTAACTATCCTCAAGTGTCTCATGTTCTTCTCCTTGGATGCTAAGTAAACAAGGATACCATCAGTGAATACTACCATGAATAAATCTAAGTATGGCTAAAAGATCTATTTCATGAGTCCCATGAACATCATTGGGGAGTTATTCATGCTAGAGGGAATAATCAAGTACTCATAGTGACTGTATATACATATAAATTTCTTATTTAGTATATCCTCATCCCATACTCGCAACTGGTGATAACCTAATTTGAGGTCAACCGTTGAGAACCATCATTCCCCTCTCAACTAATCAAATAAGTCATCGATCTCTGGTATTGAATAATTTTTCATCATGGTCACCTAGTTCAAGAGCTGGTTGTCCACAAAAAACCTCAAGATCCCATCTACATTCTTAGAAAAAAACTAGGGCTGACCAAAGGTGAAACACAGAGTTAAGAAAATACCTTCCTCTACAAGTCCTCTAAAAAGAACCTCATATCACTAAGTTTTATAGGAGCCATATGATATACTGTAATAGATATTAGTGAAGTCTTGGGGTGTAGATAAATGTATAAGTCTATCTCTTGAATAGGAGGTAAACCTAAAAGAATAATTATACTTTTCCACCACTGTAGGAAACTGGGAATTCATAACATCCACTGCACTAGGGGTTATAATAGCCAACTGATGAGTAATAGGCTACAAACTCCTATGAAAGAGTACATCCTATGCTACTTGGGATTCTTTTCATTGTAAAAGGTGAACCTGGTTCCATAATTACAGACACACCATACCCTTATCCTATAATAATCAATCTGGTCATGGGCCATAGATAACCAATCCATACTAAGAATGATTTCATAAAACTTCGATGCTACTACCAAGAGATTCCATTATAAAATATCACCTGCATAAGTCAGGTCACACTATCAGCACAAGTGTGTGATCAAAGTGTATTCTCCAGTAGGAGCCTCTAAGTGTAAGGGTCAATCCAAAGGTTTAACCACAATCTATATGTATCATACATGGTATGTGGTAAGAATTAAATGATTAGAACACAATTATATCAGTACTACATATAAGGTAAAAAATACATAGAAAGTTCATTGAATAATTCATGGAGCCTCTAGGTCATAAGCTTAGACTACCTTCATCTATCTATGCCCCTATCGCCCAACTCCCTAATTCTAGCATGGATCACCTGGGGGTGGTGGCGGTAACATGTCAAAACTTCAACCACCAAATGTTTCTGACCCAGATCTTTAACCACATACACAATCCTAAAAAAATGACATCTCCTACTGCTGCATTTGCTTCAGCGGCCCATCCACAGTCTCTCTATCAGTTATATGGCAAGTCAAACAACCTCAGGTGTGGTGTCCCCTACCATCACATAAGTATCACCACCTATCTCTAGGCCGACTAGACCAACCCTGTGATCCATGCCTTATAGATAGTCTATCTTAGGACCTCATCACAAAACTTATCACACATCCAAGTCCTTGAGAATGACATTAGATCCCTATTTCCAAGGTCTCTACTCATAATTTCCCACTATGGACAAACACCAAATGTATTTGTTTATCTAAGAAAGTCTCTACCACCAAATATATTTCAAGCACCCCAACATACGTAGAAATGCAAAAAGGGATAACATTGACTCAGATGTATCTATGAATAACTCACTGTAAGGTCTGATCCCTAAATAATTGATCTCATACCATATCCATTGAGGACTTAGAGAGGTTGTAAAATGTTGATGAATACTCAGATATTGTCATACTGCCCTGTTGGAGCTGTAGAAGCTACTGGTTATGTAAAAAAGTCAACATAGTGGGTGAAAAAATGGTCTCTAAAAAGGAACTCTAACTCTTACCATGAAAGAATCTCCTCATCATGATATTGGGTAACTAACCCACAACACCTCCCTACTGATCAATAAAGAAGGATCACTACCAGAACCACCATCTGATTTGATGGTCTTCTAACCAGATTGAAAACTTAGGTCATAGCCTCAGGACAATCATTAGCCACCTATGTGTTGGGCTTAACTTGGATCTTGAGGGGTCTCTATCACTGAAACCCATGAAGCATGCTCTAGCTGCACACCACATCCACTGGTACTGTGGGTACCAAGTTATTTTCTACAGGTGGTTATATGGATGTGCACCACCTGGAGGTTATATCTTGGGAAATGGTCCCTATATCAATGCCTCATCATTGAGGGGATCATCCTCATGATCATCACACCGAATACTAGATGGAATACATCATAGAGGAATGCTAAAATTAAACAAGATGTACCATGATCAACAAGTAGATATAGAGAGATAATTCCAGAAGGACATGGAAATCAAAACCCATTCCTATATGATGAATAAACCATTTTTTTAACAACAAATAGTTTTTTAATGTACCGAGTTTAATGTAAGTGATCAGATTCATGATATATGGATATTTTTACACCTCAACAACACTAGAGTCCCTAACCTGAAAGAGGAACTCAAAACACTTAACAATATTTCCCTAAACCAGTATCATAGACTCTCAGTACTAAATTTGAACTGAACCCTCTGATACCACTCTATCACAAAAAATCCCAAAGGGTCCCATGCTGCGACTCCCCAAGAATGCCTTTAATAGGTCAAGGGAAGGAAACTAGCACCAAGAAGGTATATCAATGACATCGGAGTACTTAGACTAAGTACTTGTTCACATGAACACATCTCAAAGCCTATACAAGACTTAGAAGTAAAATGAACTAAGAAACCATGCTTGAATACATCTAATCCCATAATGAGAGCACAACAAGAAGTATAATAATGTAAACAAATCCAAATACATGCCCACCAAAAATAGTATTAAAACACAAGTCCAACATGAAAGTATGTACTGGTACTTCTATTGAAAATCCATTGGAACAAAAATCGGTCTATAATGTCTGAATAATAACCATATGGTCTAGGTCCCACTAGGACTTTGTAAAAAGGTCCAACATTTGAAAAAAGAGACAACAAGTTTGGGATAATCCTATGCAGGGGTGAGTATAATAATACTTATAGGACACCCCAAAACCACAAAGAAAAGAATAAAGGGAACATAGTTATCTCTAAAAATGTATATGTATACAAAAAATATAATAATAATATAAAGATATACTCAACAAATACACACAATCTAGAGGTTATTCATAACCATAGTGTACCAGCCTAGGATTCCAACTTGAAGATTCTACAAAGAACTCATCTAGGAGAATAAAATCCTATGTCTTATAGAACTAATGATGTCCATTCAAGAGGTACTTCTCTTTGGGTTTCATAATGATAAATCACACATTGATAGTTATGAAGAGAATATGATACATAGATGAGGATCACTGCTAGGTCCATTGGGTGATACCAACAACTAAATATGGATTAACTAACTAAGTACAGGATTAACGCCCGTATAGTGTTGGTCATGATGATATGAAGAAATACAACAAGGGCATAGATATGAATAGATAATATCACTCCTATCCCCTTAGAGATATTCCAAATACTCTATCCAAGAAGTATTTCTAAAGGGTTTGTAGTCCCAGGAGTGGGAGACGATTCTAAACCAACCTATAGGTAAAGGATAAGGGGACAAAACCCTAACAAATATTGTCCAAGAAATGAAGGAAAAGAGATCCAAGCCATGTATAAAAGATACACAGTGTGTACTAGGGGTCACACACTGTTTACATTATCCCTGGGTCCTACCCATGTAAAGGGATCATGTCATCAAGCCATGTACGTGTAGAAACACATGTTGTGCAGGCATCCTGTGTACTCTACCCATGTGCCAATACACGACTCAACCTGTGTACATGGTCCAACCTATATCCATGTGTGGGAGTACACACTATATGGAAACCCACGTACTACACCCCATGATCATGTAATCTCTAAAGTACACACTGATTCACTTAGGAGAGACCATACATTTTGTGGTACAGGTCACAAACTGTGTGATACTTAACATTCTCCTAAAACCCTAGCTACTGCTTGGGGGGGACATCATGTAATCATTTTTTACATACCATGTAGATAAGGGTTTTCCAAAAACCCTATTCTTACTTCTATGTATGCCCACACCACCACCTCCTTGGAATCCAGCCTCAATCGCACCAAGATTCATGCATCTACCTCATATGTTCATCGTCGTTGCCTGTTATCGAATTTTGGATAACCAATTCATTAGTAAAATGGATCAAATAACCATTCTAAATTGAGAATATAAGAATGAGAAATTACATATCCACGTTTATCCGAATCTCACAGTCTTTATTTTCACACCTCCTTTATATCGTGAAAATCCTAAATCTATGATATCTGATCGTTGTGCCAATAAACTTGTGTGAAATGATTGTTTGATTGGGTTAAGTCAAGATGCGATCCAAATGAATAATTCTCATGATGAATGATGAAACAAGGGATAAAATAACTAATAAATAACGAGTAATTGACCTAAATCTATGTTCTTATCAATCTTAATTAATTTCCTATTTAATTATTATAAAAATAATCAATAGCGACAATAAAATTTATCCTGCTAAATAACCACAGAATAAACTGATGCCACATAATGACGAAACCACAGATAAATTTGTTCATTGATTTATTCTATTTCATCATAGGAAACAAGAATGGGAAAATATCAAATAAAAACACACTTGATACCCCAATTTGGTTAGATCATTGATGAATAATAGGGTTGTGGTATTGTTGTTGGAGAGATATTTTGAATCCATGGTGTGTCGATCGCCGATCCGTGATCTCATCATCATTCACCTAAGATAATTTTCCAATGGTATCTCTAAGGTATCTTGGGTTATGCATATAACCCTAGATTTCAAATATTACTATCTATTTAAAGATGCATCAACCACTGATTCGACAAAATCATAAATAAAATAACTAATTTAATTATTTTATTCATTTCCATGCCTATGACGACTTTTATACGAATGACCTATTCTAACTAGTGTTAAGTCATTAATATGGTAATCCTCCTGTAATTAACTTAACGGTTTCCCCCGATTTCTGATCCATGCACCAGTTTATGAGTTATTCTACATTATCTAAAAAAATACATGCACACACTATTGAATATATTTAATATATTTCAAACATTTATTCTGGGCATACTGGGCCTCATAATCACATGCCGTATTAGCTCCTGGTCTAAAAAATGATCCATATAATATCAAAAAATAATAAATTAAATATTTGAGACATTACATATATTAATATTATGATTTTGATACCAACTCATATGCATCACTATTTTTTAAATCTCTTCTTTAGAGAATATTCTTATGTTTTGATGCTGAAAACTATTGATATCAATTAATACAAATATTTTTAAATATTTTAAACATTAATTTAATTTTCAATGAAAAAATGCTAATCAGCTTCCAACGATTCAACATTTTGAAGAGATACAATGTTGTTGAAGCATTTCAATCATCTTCCCCTCAAGATATTTTTTCCTTATTCACCTCATAAAGGAATTTATTTTCTTATTATATTTTTTCAGATACAAATTTATTGATAAATCATGACAATATGAAATAATTTTATGTCTAGAATATTAATTATAACATAGTTATCTTTAGTCCCCCATTTGTGAACTGATGTCACCATCAATTCCGTACATCTTTATCATATAAACACAAATTATTTTAGAAATAAGTTGGAACCTATATTTTCTCATTATAGTGATAAATAAGTTAGGTAAAATCTTCTCAACCATGAAACTCTTGTTTTTTTATCTCCATATTCATTATGATTCGCCATTTTATCTCCTCTAGATTTTATAATAGTCTTAGAAAACATGGAATAATTACTTGTATTTATATGTGAAATATTATTTTTAACATTATCTCTAATGTCACATTTATCTACCGGTGTAACTTTATTTATCTTAAAGATTTATTCTTGGTGTGGAATAATAGTTATATAATCATTCAAGTTGTGTACATCCATCTTGTATCTCCCATAACATTTCTCATGATAATTAAGGTTTTCATCTCATGAAAACCTATCATGAAATTCATATTCATCACTATATAGAATATTTTTATTTCCTTTGGAATTTTAATTCTATTATTACCTTTCCATTTCCAAGTTAGATGAATTAATAACTAAACATTTTTTAGGAATATACATAGAACATTTGAAAGTCCTACATGGTGTATCAAGAATAATTTTCAATATCTGAATTATTATTTTTATTTTATGAACTGGTTTTATTATTTGTTGTATATATATATTTTCATTATTTTTTTATTCCATGACCTTGTTTTAGTAATACATTATGTGGACTCTATTTCCAAAAATAAAGTATCTATTTTTTTAATATTGACATCTTTTTTGAACTTACTCATTAAATTCTTAGGAATGTTCTATTCAATACTTTTAATATAAATCATTATCAAGGGAGAATTTACTTATTTCATTATATTATGAGGTATTTTATTCTCTATTATTCTATTTTTAATCTTTAATTGTTTATATTTTCATTTTTCTTCAATCTTTCCAATTCTATTTCAAATACCATAGAGCTATTTCAAATTTTAAAATCTATTTTACAAAAGTTAGACTCTTATATTCATCACAAGGTATTTGATTTTTCTCCTCTAATTTTCTTCACCATGATATAAAATAAAATTAAACATAACATTTTTATATATTATATCAAAAATAATATAACCTATTCTCAAATATATCACATCACCAACTGTAATACATTTCTTAGATTTCTTCTTTTTCATAATAGTATAGAAATATTTTAGTGCTTGTTTTCTCCAATAAATATTTATATGGGATTTATTTTGTGATCAAAAATATATTATTATATATCTAGACACAATAGATGTTTTTCTGTGCTTCTAACTAATTTTAATTATCTAATTTTTTATAGATATTTTTTTAATCTGCACATTTTATAATGTAGAATTTTATAATATATTATTTATAGATATTTATGGTAAGTTTCTTTTGAAGCTACAATTAATTGATCATAATATGATCTAAATTTATTATTTTTTCAAGAATTGTGTCTTTTAGTATAAGAAATATATTTATATGCTTTCATTTTATATTATTTTCTTTGAAATTTTTATGGGGAAATTTCATGACCTGTTTCAAGATTCTTCAATTTATTTTGATGATCCATAAATTTTATAATGATAATGTATTTTGGATTATCCATAGATTCTAATATGTAATCACAATCATCTATAATTTCCTTAACTTTAATTTCCTGTATTTGTTTCTTTTCAGGCATTGATTATTCATGTTCCTTGACCTGATTGGGCTTTACATCCAGCTCAACATTTTTAACATCAATGATTTTATTTTTATTATTCTCAACTTCATTTATCATTTCATCAATCCTGTAAATCACATAATATTTTTATAAGATATACTAAATATAATCCTTCCCAATGGTGGATAATTATTCTCTAATTTCTGTAATACTAGTAATCTTGTCGTTGCATTACTTGGTGAGATCTATAGTCATCATTCCCTTTTGTTTCAGTGCTTCCTCTCTTTTTATAGATTCTTTTTTAGGGTGGGATATCTCCTTATATAGGATTATAAAATATTAAAAATTAATTCTATATCTCTTGGATAGTTATGGAAAATATCATTTTAAAAAATTGATTAATTTCATGAATCCAATAATATTCGATCTTCCCCATTGGTTCTTGGCTCTTTAAATAGAATTTTTTGGAATATATTTCAGTTACCTATTTTTATATTAGGATGATGAACTATATGAATAATAATTATTTTCAAATTCCTTAGTGTGGGATTCACACAATAGACCTACTTTTTTTATTTTAGATATGTATTTTCATAACTTAAAACATGGGGAAACTGCTTCACCTTCTTCTTTGAATATAAGGGATATCTTATAATAACTTAATAATTTAAGAGATAAATTATTGATAGTAATAATAGAATGAACTCTAATTTTATCTCCTTCCTAAAGAAAATATTCCATATTATATTCTTTAATATATGATCCCTTTTATGTCATCTTTACAACTCTTTTATTTTTATTCTTCATTATTTTCAATGTTTTATCATTCATGGATTCTATAACATGAAACTCACATGCTTATTACAATATAGACATCATTACACCTTTTGAAAGATAATAAATCTTAAAAATATGTCAAAACATGATAATTTTATAAGAATAATAATCTATCACTATGATACCATATGAAAAAGGATCACATTGGAAGGTGACAACACTGAGAGGGGGTGGGTGTGAATCAGTGTGGAATGTATTTTTTTTATTAAAACATATGTACTTTATTAACTACTCACTTATTCGGTGATTTTATTTCCCTATATGTTACTCCCTCTCTCCATATATTAATTTATATTATCTTTGGATAGTGTAAATCATATGTGTAATAGGAAAACAAACCAAGATAACATATCAATTTTTGAAATCGTTCACCTCATCAAGGATAACTATGCTACCACTACATGGTGGTGTTTATCCCAAGCAAACAAGGATTACTCATGATTATAAAAATAGCATGAGAAAGGGCATGGGCTTAATCTCATTGTCCTATCACTGACCTGGTATAAAGAAAGGGTGGGATTGCTATCCATATGAATAACATTTTAGGTCTACACCACCTTAAATATAGATCAATTTTATGAACCTGAGTCCCACCTAGAAAATATGAATTGATATTCTTCTTCTCATGTTACAGTTATATGGATTTTCACAATATTCTTTGGACTTTTAAAATATTGGAATATATTATAGGCTGAATGCTCAGAACTTCTGCCTATGTATGATCAATATAATTATATGGATCTCTTTATATAATTATTCCCTTATTATTCAATGAACATGAAATATTACTATCATGTAGTACTGGTTCTTTAAATTCATTGACTTCAACAAAATTCTTGATAATTGCGGTATCAAACACTATTTTTTTCATCACATGAAAGAATATATATTCCTAAAAGAAGAAATTTTAATATTATTCTCATATTAAATCCCTCATATTCATGTTATATCATATTTAATATGGAATGTTTACTTTCATTATATTCAAATATAATTACATGTAGACTATCATAAATCCCTCATTTTAAGACAAAATTGATGTCATATAAATAATCCTAAAAAATCAATCTTTATTTATCATTTATCTACCATAAAAAACATCCCAATTGAATATCATGGAGACCAAACATTAAAAAATCATCAATACTCCTTCATCATCACTCTTAAATTATATAAATGTTCCTAAAAACTCAAATTTTAATTTATTATAACAATTAAATATTATCATGACAATCAATTATTTATTTATTCTAAATAAATTCAATGAAAATATACTGAATCAAATATATACCTAGGAATTTCTATATACATTAACAATTATAGTTTTTGTCATTTTATTATTGGATTCTACTCACCAATAATTCATGATGTATAAATTTATATTTAAATTATTTCATATGCATGAATTTACTAAACCTTCTATCCAAAATAATTATAAAACATTAACACTTCATAAAAAAGTTTATCAATAGAAATTTATTCATGGACATTCTTCAAAACTGAATATATGTATGTCATATCATTTACATTTGTTAACCTTTAAATGATTCCAATTAAATTCCAAAAACACATAATATTTATTTGTTCTTCATTAAGACAAAAATTATCTAAATCTAATATGATTTCCATATTAATTATTTATAATCCATAATAGATCATGTGTCTCTCTTACTATCTTCACTTTCAATCTCCAAAAAACATTGCATACATTTAATTTTGTTTTAATTGATCATATCCACATATTCATTCCATAATATTTATAGTTTTATCCATTCAGTATGAAGTTCTTGAGTACTTATTATTCTCCCATGTACAATCCTGACATGATAAATTATGTTATTCATCATCTTCTATATGAATTTACTAGAAGTAATTTTTACAATATTATAAATTTTTTTAATTTCATCATCTTGATGTCATGGTTGTTTTGGTACACAATTCACATTAATACATACATCTAGAGTATAGACACAAATTTAAATAATGATCCACTTTTTACTTTTCATCATTGGTAATTAGTCCTCGATATATCCTCAAACTATATCACATCACATTTAATATTCATAAAGATATATAAAAAGGTATCACCAAATTTCCCTTCTTTATCACATATCATAATTTATATCAAAGTATATTGTATCATATTCTCTTGGAACTCTTATTTTTGGTTCACATTCTTAATATCTTCACTTACAACAATATACCACAAAAATTTGAGATTTTTTTTTAAAATCGTAGATTTATCCCTCTCATGGTTGATTAATAATAATATGATCTTCTAATGAAACACCTCACAGAATAAATTCGTTATGTAGATGATCCATGCGAGCATTACTTATTCTCATAAAAGTTCCATGTGCACTTCATATGTAATAGTTTAATCATGTATGGTATATGAAGGTTCTCGTGGATAAAAATTATACTCATGGAAGATCAAAACTTATGGAAGGTACACAAATGATTAGTCGATCAATCTCAATTCACATTAGATCCTTACATTCAATGAAGATTTATGCATTATTCATATAGAAAGTTCATCTTCCATGAGGATTATCTTGTAGGATACACTTCTATTTATAAGAGCTTATATATATCTTTTGGTTGATCTTGTTGATAACTCATGAAATATTTATTATGTTCCTATTAAAGAACCTCGTGATCATTTGAGCTCCAATTCTATAAGAGATAAGAACATACATGATGAGGTGGCTCACAGATCATTATAAGCCAACACCTGTCATAAGTTCTATCACTTTTTCTATGGTGAAAATTTTTCTATCATCATATTGTTGATTTAGCATACTCTAATACTCTAATTACACAAGAATAATGATAATCAAAATTAAATAACACAATTTTGATCCCAATAACCCATAATGTTACAATATTAATAGTACTATACTTTGGGATGTCCCATATAAAATATTAGTTATCATGAAGCTTCTTAATATAATTTATGATTAAAAATGTGGCTCCAAAGACCTATAACTAAAGATCTACTTCTTTAAATAATACGATAACACATATACATTCTATCATGCTACCACACATGGTGGTTCTTTCTCTCTGTGCATGTTTTAAATATGCTATACATCCACCACTGTATCTTATGCATCCATTGTGTAACTGTTCTACCATTTATACAGGCTATTTTTAGCTAAGAAAATACATAATAAATGGATGGTACAAGACATATTTTAGGCCCATGTAGGCCCATATTTTTTATAAATCCAAATATTAAACTCTTAGAAACATTGGTAGTATAAACTAGAAATTCCATATTAGAATTCAAATTCTAGTATTCTTCATCATGATTCATCTTTTAATCAAAATACATTGAGTGATTCTTCAACATAAAAGTTTTCCTTCATCTTTAAATATCTTCAAAAAATTATCTAGATATATCCTTGAATGGTTTCTTAAGCACTATGCAAAATGTGTAACTCCAAACTCCATTAACAAAAGATCAGAAAAATTAAAGACCGGTTCACCAATCCTCATAATAAATTTTATATTAATCAAAATATAATAAAATAATGTATTCTTTATTGAAAAAAATGTGGTTCACTGTGAACATATTTACACATATTGTAAAAAATAAAACATTACACATATTGGGATCAATACTTACATACAAAAGTTCAACATATTTACAAGTCAATAAATTGAAAATCATGATCATAATGCATTAAAATAAATAAGGTTCATGGTATGATTAGAGTATATCCCAAATGAAGCATAAGAATTATCAAAACCTATTTATATAGATTAAAATAACTTTAAAACATTATTTAATCTTTTATTTGAAAACATGATAAAATATCATTTTCTCTTGATAAAATTTTAAGTCTAAAATTTAAAAATATATAAGAAATTAATTTCATTATAAATAAGCCTAAAAAATTATAAATTAAGATTTTGTTCATTGAATTTTAATGATGATGGAAAAATCCATTCATGTCACGAATGATAAAATATATCATTATTTTCATACTTTTTTAAAACATAAAAAGCGATTCATATAAAAACCATTTGAAAAGATTAATTTTAAAATTTTGCAATGAAAGTAAAAATTACCTGATCATGATATTTAAAAAAATTGAAATATAAATAATAATATTATTGAAAAATTTTATGAACATGTACAAGGAGAAATATTTTGAAAGGAAAACAGTCAGACAATGTTGTTAAGGAAAATGCCTTACCACTTAAGTAACATTATAATCAAATTGATATTGAAAAATGGAAATTTAAAAGGTTTCTTAACAAAAATTAATTAAAATTAAATTAATTATAAAATAAATATATATTTAAGAATATAAAATAAATAAAATAAAACATGTGGGGTAATTTGTAAAAGTCACAAATAAAGAAAACTCAGATGAGATATCCCTTACCTCATCTCCTGAATCAATTTGAATGTTTTTTAAATCCTGAATAAAAATATCATATTAGTTTTATAGTTGATTAATAAACCTTTTCTTTTTTTATTCCATTATCACTAAAAATTTTATTTTATTTATTATCCTGAATTATTTAGTTACGATTTCAATTATGTTTACATCAGACGTTTTGAGTATGTTTGGTTCATATTTTCCAAGACAATATTTATTAGATTACTATTTTCAAAATGTTATATTTACATCATATCCATAATTTTAATATTTAAATTATCACACCTCAAGACTATATAATATTTTAATTTTAGAATAAATTTAGTTTTTTCCTATATTTATTTACCCACAACTCCAAGTTAAACATACGCCACACCCAACCTAGGGAATAGTGTGCATGACACACAATATCAAGCGTAGAAAGAAATATAAAATACAAATATATTAATATATATTTATTATTTTAAATAAATATATTATATGGATTGTAATGCATGAAACACTGATTTATATTTCATTACATGTGAGAATGAATTTGTTTGGTAGTTTTCATTACACTAAATAATGACGTTCTTCAATGGCTTGCGTTATATGCAAAGACGAGTTCGATTGAACAATAACGTAATATTAAAATATTAATTATTTATACAACCTAGCCACTAAATTGGTGGTTATTAATATCATTAATGAACTTATAAATATATATATTTTAATTAAATGGTTATAAATTAATTATAAATGAACATGAGAACCAATTTAATACAGAGGGAATGTTTATATAAAAACTATTTTTATTATGAAAAATAGAGTTTTATCTTAATAAATTAAATTAATTACTGTAAGTAGATGATATTAAATAAATATATATATTACATATTAAATCAAATATTTTGGACATTCATTCAATATATTTTATAGAGATAAAATAAAAACAAACCCAAATTTTAAACCTAAAAAGCAATATTATTATAAAGGTAGTTATAACTCATTTTAATGGAGAACACATATTAAGTATAAATATTGGAACTTTAATAATTTTATTAAATATAAATAAACCTAATTTTTTAATTAGAAACATACAAAATAGTTTATGGTGAAGTTTTTTTATTTTTTTGTGATGTTTAATATTTTGATGAATAGTGAACAATACCTAATTTTAGTTCAAAATTTCTTTTTCATCCAATTTATTTATATTTATGATTTAGTTTTAAAGAATAATTATATAAATTTTATATGCTTTAAAACAATTTATTTAATTGTAAACAATTTTAAATTGAATTTAAATATAAAAACTTAGCAAACTTTTGAAAATTTTTACCATACAAACTCGCTTTATCATCCCATATACGTGATTAATTTTAAATTAATTTTTGATGCTTATGTGAATAGAATATGTAAAAATGAAATAAATTTTTGGAATAATCATAATTTATAATTTCTAATAATTTTATTTTTCTGGAGCAAAATGATTAGTGAATGTGATTAAAATTATTTATAGAGATTAAGAGAAAAATTTGCTTAACAAAGGACAAAACCTTAATCTTAAGGCCCAAATCACCAAGACACTTTTCTAAAAAGATATTTTTAGGAAATATTTTGACCCTATCCTACCTTGAAGTGTATTTTTACTATTTTGGAGAAAAGTTTCACTGGAAAACATTGGTTGAGTTCCCTTTTGAAAAATTTATAAGAATAACACTCCTCCAATATAAAAATGTACTGACACCTCCAACGTATTAACACTTATAAAGCCACTTTTTTAGCACAATATATACTAAAATAATCTCCCAAAATACCTAAATATATCATATAACCATTAAATTTTGAAAAAAATCAAACTGTGGAATCCCTTTGGTGAAAACCAAAAGGACTTACCCGATTAATAGGTAACATTTTCCAAGGATCACTTTTCTTTCATTTACTTCTCCACCCCTACAATTTGTTTTATATCATGATCATATAATAAAATAAGTATCTTAAATATACTTAGATGTTTTTATAATAAGAGTTTTATCTAAAATTAAATACACAATTCCATCTAATTGGAAACAAACTTAGAGTTTGTGTACAAAGAATTTAGCGTTCATGTACAATGAACTACCACCTCTCAAAACAATGATTGTTAATTTTTTAATTATCGCTTCACATGGTGGAAATTATGATGGAATATTTTTTTATGATATAAATGATATTTATAATTTATTTATTATTATATTATTATTTTTAATAGATAAATTTATGCACTCTATTTTTTGGGAATACAAAAACATAATTTGTGGAAATGTGGACTATCACCTCCTCAAAGTGATGTGATTATTTAATTCTATACGTGGAATGTATTTAAGATGTTTTATATTAAAATTAATGTGAAATAAATGAAATATATATTATATTTTTGAAATAAATACTTTTATGAAAATATAATATATCAATTTCCTTATGACCCTTTTTACACACTAAAATGTGATAACGTCGGTCGTGGACATGTGAACTACCATCACCTCAACACGATGTGATTAATTTTACATAAAAAGATATATATATATATATATATATAAGTATATATGATTAAATAAAATTTTAATTATGATATAATTATAATTATGTAAATATATAACGTTTCTTACCTTCCCTCCAAAGCGATCCTTGAAAAATGGGAACATTACTCATTTGTATATACGACATACCATCTTAATGATTATAATGCCAATTAACTTTTCATAACCATATTTAATTATTGGTTCTAAAAGTATAAATGATGTATAAATATGATAATTATTTAATTATTTATATTATTGAAATTTTTATATAATGACCCATTTGAACATAGTCGACCTACCATAGTCATTTTTTACACATGAAACAAATTTAATAAAAAACACCCAATGTAAACATAATTGATTAAGAGTTGTATAAATTAATATAATAGGTGATTTAAAATTAATAATAAACTTGAAGAGGGTTATGAAAAAATTAAATAATTAACATAGGATTATTATTTTGGAATTTAAAGACACACATGACAAGTTTGCCATTTGGTAAGGGACCTCATCTCAATTTACATTCAATTGAGACTTGTCTATTATTTTGTGGTGATTCACTTTTATATTCTGTATATAACACCCTTTGACATGTATTATCATGAATATAATTATTCTTATGATATTATAAGTTTTATTTAAATTTATTCCTTTATGGGGATTTTGATTCAAATTTTTTAAAGTTGTATGGGACACTTTGGAGTGTTTAAAGATTATTCTCATCAAGAATGTTTTAATGATATTTTAAATATATTTATATTAATCAATGAACCCTATTATTTTTTCTCTACTTGGGATATGTTTTATTGACACCATCCTTATTAATCTTTTGAACATTTTATGATTTATTTGGCCAAGGATAATAATGAAATTCACTTCCTTGATTCTTTTTTAGTCCCCAGTGATTATTAATTTTCATATGATAATTTTATACTAAATTTACCCTAATATTCAATATCATATATCATATATATGTTTATTTTATAAACTATATATAATTTTTAAATATGGTGTTTACATGGATAGTTATTTGATTATTTAAGTAAAGATTGATTAATCCATACACATTATTCAATATGGATATTTGATAAGGAATATTGTTTATTAATTGAATTGATTTTTATATATTAGAAATGATTTATAATGTTAGTGACAGGTGGGGACCAAAAATTATATATCCAATCAATGCATCCCTAGGTTCTTAAGATATAGATATGTTGGCCAAATTAAATGTATTTCTACCTATAATTTTAATCCTTTTTGTGAAAGGTCATTACGACATTGGTTTTCCAGTGCCTTAGAAATGATGTCCAATAATTAAACATTTACATAATAGATATTTTGGTTATCATTATTGTTATCCATGAGGATTTAATATGATAAAATAAATGGATATATTTAGTTCCTAGTTTATTGTTTAAATGTCATGTGTTTTTAGTTTTTTACCTTGCCATATTGATTTTTCCTTATCCTTTTATTTTAATGGAAAGTGTTATAAGTTATTTATATTTCCATGTTTATTTACCCTCATCAATTAATCATTTCTTCTAATTTACATACCCTTATTGATCATTTTAGATCACCCTTATTTTTGCCTCCTTTCTCTATTTTATTAACAACAAATATTTGAATTAGCTGTCAAGAATGTAGTTCACTTCATTTATGGGTACTGTGTATGTAATATAGTTTTCCAAAACTTATAAACTATTCATTCCCTTTTAATTTTAATCTTGTATATTTTCCAATTAAATAAACTAATTCACTATCTCTAGGAGTCTAGGTTTGGGGTATTATAGTTGGTATCAGAACAGGTTTAGCTGTAACCTTGGAAACTAGATTTTGAAAACATAGATTATAGAACAAAACCCTAAGATAAACATTTAGAGTATGCATAGAAGTACATCATATAATTTTGGTAAGTTAGTGATTATGTTGGTATTACTAGAAATACATGCCAGTCTGGATACTACAAGTAGATGTCGTTTTGAAATAGATGTTTTTAAGGGTAACCACTCTAATAAGGTGCATCAGGCCTAACTTGGAATAACCTGGTACCTCACAATGAGATTTACTGTGCACCAAGTTTGACACTCTTGGGGGATATGCATAAGATAAATCAAATTTTATTTAAAATCCATTAAAAATGGTTTAAAAGTAAAAATTTCCCTAAATAAACCATGTTTATCATTATTAGACTAGCCACTAATAAATATTTCAATTCATGTTATGAATTTTACTAGTTTTAGAATTATCTTCAAGTTTTATAATGATATTAAAAAATTTATTATATATATTAATTAGGAAATGGATCTTTGTAGAAGTAACATGAACCTCACCAATGTATATCATCTATATAGTAAGAAGGATCATGTATTTTATAGACCGTGGACAATATTTATAAGGGAAATAATCTCCCAATCATTCTTATATATGAAAACATAATATCATGTGATAACAAGATGTAAAAATAATTCTCTAAGTCCTATGGATTCAAAGTAAATCAATAAAAGTAGAGGATACTAATTGAAATGGTGTACAATGGTAAGAAGGGAAAGAATTATTTTCCCAAATTTGATAATTGTGGAAAACACACTCTAGTAATTACATTAAGGGAATGCGAGTTTGTTGTAATCATAGAGAATAACTTCTCCATGTAAGTGATTTCAAGGTAAATAATTAAAATTCCAATTTTTAATGCTTACATTATATAGATTTGGGACTCTTTAAAATTAAATATATCTTGAATCAAAAGAATATACCAAAAAAGAGGCTAATGGATCATGGTCTAGACTATACTACTTCCACATAACAAGATGAATGATTAATTTTATTATGTATGTATTCAAGAATTATGTCATTTAATTATTTTATCAATGATTTATTGGTTATAATAATTACAGAATTTATGAGGAATGTACTATAATACTTTATTGTTAAGGATTTGAGATCGTATGATGAATGGTACCATGAAAAGTTATTTAGCCGAAATTAATATTTTTAGAAAACACATGGTTGAGTGAAATATCACCCTTAATATGTTACTAATGTTGAAAATATATTGTTTAGATAAATTAATGATTGATTTGGATATGTGATTAATTCCTTGTAATTGGTTAATGATTTATTGATAATGTAATTTATGCTATTATTGATGGAGTTTAAAACACTTTTGTATTTATGGAATATATCCAAAAACATTTGTTTTTCATAAGTAATAAGGAATAATTCATGTTGCTAATAAACTTTTATGGTAATTCATTTTATTATCATATTTTAAGAGAATACATGATAAATGTGTTCAAATTTTTAGGTATGTGATTTTTAAATAGCTATATCATGTTGATTAATGGGTAATGATAAGTTCATTATATAAATCCAGTGACCTTTATTAAAATGTGTTGGATCATATTATTGTGTACAAGTTAAACTTTTATGAAATGGTTTAATCTGATCTTTAGATGTGGTTAATGAGGTTAATGTATTACATCACCAATTTTTGAAACCTATTCTAAGAAATAAAGTAGAAATAGTTCAAGGAACAACAAAAGGAAATGATTGTGTTTATGAAATAAAAACATATATTTGATTGTATTATTATAGAGTGAAATAATTACTGTACTATAAGAAAAATAGCCTTGAAACAAAAATTATGTATCATTATCATCATTTTTTATGGTATTAATGATACTTTCATAATAGTGGTTTAATGGTTTGTGGTCATCAGCTTTCTTCTGAACATGTTCACTAACACTCTCCGTTATAACATGATTGTTAATTTTTTTCTTCTATATCTATATATCAATTTCCCAACAATGTTCTCCTACTAGGTAAACTAGTTACATGATGATTTTAATTACCTTTCTCTCTTATTAAAAATATGTGATATTTACCCTATTCATGATGTGGGTTTTTTTAATAATAGTTTATTTTAAAATATCAATCCTTTGATTAACAAGATCAAGATTAAATTGAGAAGAAATAATTTTTTTTATATTGGGGAGATTGTAAAACCCAAAAACTATATAATACTTTCCTTTGAGAATACATTTAAATTTTGTTCTTATAATTCTTTTTTCACAACATGCATTTAAACTTACACCATACGCAACATTAAGAATAGCATGTATGGTATAAAAAACCAAGAATATAAATGAATACCAAATCCCAAGACTATAAGATATAATTATTATTTTAAGTAAATTTATTTTATAACTATAAATGAATGCAACCCGGATTTATCTAGGGTTACAAGAAATATTAGCTTTGTTCAGTAGTTTACATCACACACAATAATGACTTTCTTCAATGGCATGTGTTATACACAGGGATGAGTTTTACTAAACAATAATATATTATTAAGAAATAAATTATTTAATAAAAAATATTCATTAAATTGATGGTTATGAATTTGATTTACTAAAATATGAAAATATATGGTTGAATTCATTGGTTAAAAATTAATTATAAAATAATATAAGAACCAGTTAAATATTAAGGGAATGTTTTTATGAAAAATATTTTTAAAATCATAAAAGGCATTTTATATTAATAAATTAAATTAATTAATATTAGTGGATGATTTTAATGTAATATATATATATATTATATTCAAATAAGTATTTTTTACATACATTCAATATATTTTTTAGACCTAAGATAAGAAAAGACCTAATTTTTACACATAAAAGGCCATATTTTTATAAAGGCACTATTACGACCTTGTAATAGAGAAAATATTTTAATTATAAATTTTTAAATTTTTATAAATTTTATATGTCAAAATAAAAATTATTTTTTCTATAGAAACATAAAAATTAGGTTATGGTTATTTTTTCTCATTTTCTTATGAATTTTCATATTACGATGAATAATGAACAACACCAAATTTTAGTTCAAAAATACTTTTTCATCCAATTTATTTATATAGTTAAATTGTATTTTTATTTGTTTTTTATGTATAATTATATAAATTTAATATCATTTAAATTAATTTAGATCATTTAATACAATTTCACATTTAATTTAGAAATAAAATCCTAGCAATCTTTTGACAATTTTACTTTCAAAACCCATATTTCCATCCCATTAGAGAGATTAATGTGATATTAATTTATGCCTCTTATTTAATTGTAATTTTTAAAAATTAATTCCATATTTTTAATCAATATGATATATAATATTTAATAATTTCAAATTATTTTTTTTACCAAAAATATTAGTGAATGCGATTAAAATTAATCATAGAGATTAAGAGAAAAATTAGCTTAGAAAAAGTCTAAACCTTTTCAATAAGGCCAGAAATGACCTAGAAACTTAAAAAAATCTATTGGATTCAAATATATTTACTATATAATCATTTTTAGTTTATTTAGACCATTATTAGAGCTATATTTCATAGGAAAAACAGTGGTGGAATTCCCTTTTCCAAAAATTACAAGAATGCTACTTCTCCTCCGCTATAAAAAGTCACTAACCCTCACAATTATTCACATCTATTATAACCTTTTTATCACCCACTATATACTAAAATAATCTCCCAAAAACCCAACCTTCTTCTTATAATTCCTCCATTGCGCATTAATCAAATCAAATAATCTATTTGGTGAAAAACAAAAGGAGTTACCTGATTAAGAGGTAACATTTTCCACTGATCACTTTTATTTCATTTACTTCTAAAACCATTAATTTTTTTATATAATTGTTAGATAAAAACAAAATTATCCTAAATTTAATTATATATATTTTATTTTAAGTGTTTTATTTACACTTAGATAAAAAATTTTATCTAATGGGTAATGTACTTACTATTTGTGTACAACCAACTACCATCTCCATGATTGAAAAGTTGAATTATTTTTCATAACCTTATTTCATAATTGGTTTTAAAAGTTTAATTTATGTATTAATATTAAAATTATTTCATTATTATTATTCTTTATATGTTTATATAATGATCTTTTTGACCATATTTAACCTACCAAATTTGTTTTTGACACATGAAACAAATTTGGTCATAAACACCCGATGTAAACTTAATTATTTAAGTAGTTGTATAAAACATCATAATAAGTGAATTAAAATTAATAATAAAATTGAAAAATCTTATAAATAAGGCAAATAAATAAAATAAATTTATTATTTAGGAATATAAATACACACATGACAAGTGGACTCAAGGTGAAGGATGTCATTTCAATTTACATTCCTTTAAGACTTATTTATTACTATAAACCAATTCAAATTTATATGATTTATATACTACCCATTGGCATGTTATATAATGAATTAACTTATTAAATGATATTATAAATTTTATTTAATTTTATTAATTCATGTGTATTATGATTCAAATGTTTCAAAGTAGTATGAAACACATTGAATTATTGAAAGATTATTCTCCTCAAGAATGTTTTAATGATATTTCAATGGTATTTCAATTCATTAATGACAAAAACCATTTATTTTTACTCTAATTGAGATATGTTTTATTGAGATCATCTTTATTCTTACTATATATGGTTTATTATTTATTTTTCTAAGTATATTATTGTCATTCACTTTTCTTAATTCCTTTGTTAGTCCCCTTGAAATATTCAATTTCCTATGATCATTAAACATTGATTTTCCCCAATTTATCCACATCATTTAAAATGGATATTTTAATTTCATAAACCGTATATAATTTTTAACTATGGAGTTTTCTTTGGAAGTTATTTTATTATCTAGGGAAATTTTGATAAATCTTTTTACTTTTTTCAATGCAGATATTTGATAATTCATATTGTTTATTGGTTGAATCAATTATTCAATACAAGGAATTATTTGGACCGGAAATGATGGGTGGGTCCCAAAAAATATATATCCCCTCGATGCATTCATAGATTCTCATAATATAAATAAGTTGGCCAAATTAAATAGGTTTCTACATTTAGTTTTAAACCATCTTGTGAAAGGTCTTTATGGAATAGGTTTTCATGTGCCTTAGACTTAATGTCTAATTATAAAGAATTTCCTTCATAGATAGTTCATTTATCATTGTTATTATCCATGAGGTTTTTATATAATCAAATCTATAGATGCATTTCATTCCATGTTTATTGTTTAATGGTCACGTGTTTTCAGTTTCTTATCTTTCCATATTGATTATTCATTATACATTTATTTGAACAAAATGTGTTATGTATTAATTATCATTCCATGTAGATTTACACTAATAAATTCATTATTACATCTGATTTACTTACCCTTACATAGAATTTGAGGTCACCATTTTCCCCCTCCTTTACCTAGGTTATGAAGAATAAATATTTGAGTATTATTTAAAGAATTTAGTTCATTTCATTTTATTATGTTTCATATTTTATTTCCCTTTTCCCAATGTAATATGGGTGTAGACACCATAAAATGTGTTCCATGCACTATTCCATAGAGTGAAGATAAGATTATCACATAGACAAAAAATGTCATGTATGAGTGATGATGTTTTAACCATAAAGGAAGAAGATGAAAACTTGATTTTTAAGTTCCAAAATACTAATCCATACCGATGGATAAGTGGAATGATTCCCCATCCAGGAGTAAGAAGTTTATTCCCAAGATAGATGATGAAAAGGAGTCGATTGATTAAATTTAATTGTCGAGTTTCAACTAAGAAGACTTTCTGTATTTACCATATCAAGAAGTGTAAGACCTTTGATTTGAATGGCCACGGATCCCAAACAGGCTTATAGATCAAAAGTTATGGCACTCGGAATGCGGATAAAATTTCACAAAGGGACCTATGCAAGGGATCTGTGCGTAGGACCTGTATGGAGGACCTGTGTAGAGGACTTGCATGGAATAATAACTTCTATACAACTACGTAGAGGATATACACAGAGTACCTACGTGGAGGACCTGCGCAGAAGAATAACTTATGCACCCCTACGCGGAGGACCTATGCAGAGGACCTACGCGGAGGACCTACTCGGACAAACTCTGTTCGAACAGGTCCTCTCCTTGCCAATAAATAAGACCCTGGGCTCCCCATTTCAAGGACTGAAAAATGTAAAAGACTCTCTGAAGCTCCCATTGCATAGCTCTTTCACCTAGATCCCTCAAATTTTCTCAGGTAGCTCTCTAAACCACAAGAGGAGAGATAATTAAATGGGATAAGCATTCTTTGAAGTTCTTCACATTCTTCAGTCATGATCCTTACCTATGTGGTACAACTTCACGCCATAGCTACATGGTACACCTGTTCTCCATAGCTGCATGATATACCTGCACGACATAGCTACGCGGTATACCTGCGCGATACAAGCAACATGGGGTACCTACGTGGAATAATTGCGCGAAGTACCTACAAAACCAGATCAAGTACCCTATTTTGAAATACATTCATGGTAAGGTATCTCTTTCCTTGGTTCCCTTATCTGAAAGGGACTAAGTTCAAGCCTCCATCAAAACCTCCTGACTTCTCAAACCTTTGGTAAATGCACATCAGCGTGTCTCCTATTTGGGTTTGTATTTCCACAGTCATAGGTTTCCCACATTTGTTTCACAATGGGGTTAGGATTCATGGGATGTTTGGGGGTTTGTATATCCACAGTCACATGGACCTTTCTCCCAGAAATAGTGTTACGAAGTTCCCAGTTTGGAGGAGGGTTGGTTACCGGCCTCGCCCTTCTCAAAAAGGCGACCCGGAACCTCAGGTCTCTAGTAGGGAAGCTACACATCGCACTTGCTATTATGCATAAGTATAGGAGAAGTCTCCCTCCCTTACCAGAACCAATTTTAGGGCAACCATCCTGGTATAAGCCCCTTACCTTCACCCCTTATTCCTTACATTAGACCCTTGTCTAATGTAAAAAGAACAGAGGGAAGTTTCATCACCTTGCCCTCTTCCACGGTCAACGCACCTTCTTCCATCAGCATGGAGGAAAAATTTTAAAGTGTAAAGTGTTATTGTTGAATCTTTCACTTCCTCTTGTTTCTCACACCGATCATGACTCACGTGGGCTTAGATATACATGATGGTTACAACATGTGCAGAAACACTCAACCAAGGAAATTCAAGAACTCTGATTCTTATTCAAATCAGGATACGTAGGAAGCTCTTTCATAGCTTGAGCTTATTGGATATCCTCCTCAAGAATCCAACCCTAATTTAACCAATTTGGGAATCCTCCTTAGGTAATAAGCCCAAAATTCAATCCTCAAATCATTGAGGCATCCTTTTTAGGAAGTAAGACCAAACTACATCGAACTATGTGGGCTTTGATTCCCATCCATATGGGATACGTAGGATGCCTCCTTGAGGTTCAAACCCCACACTTCAAATCAACCCTGTTATCCTTGGGCCATATTCCCAATAGGGTTTGACCCAACTTGGAAACTCATATCCTTTCCAAGTTCCTCGTATTTCTACAGCATAAGTCCCACCCAAAGTTTCAACTAAGCACCTTCCTCTTAGAGGTCCTTATCACATGACCTTAAAAGGAACGATGTTTCATACTAAGCGGCACTGAACTACATGGGTTTTGACTCCTTTCACAAGGATACGTAGTAGGTAGCTAATTTTATGAGCATGATCCCAAGATTAAAAGAAACATTCATCTCCCTGGATGACAATAAATTCTTGAGTGCCCCACTGAGTGGATTCAAAACTAGTATCATAATAATGATGATTAAAATAATCTCAAATCGGTATATTAGAGGATACCACTGATGGAAAACCTTGAATACATACAGATGTTTCCATTTATGAAGTACCTTGAATACATACTGTTGATTCTAAAATTTTACACATGTTAATAAGTGATTGAAAATTTCAATGGATACTTATGATATACTTGGTGAGTTAATAAGTATTCATGAAAATATTTTAATTTTACAAAGTGAGTCCTGGAGCAGACAATAATTCCCCCCAAAAAGGGTGTGATGAGTCCGACCTCCCATCCTCTCGACCAATGCACGTTCTTAAGTTTCGTAAAGTTAAAAACTTAAAGAATGCCTGCCTTTGTAAAGCAGGTACTCTTTTGGATAAATAACTGTTGGAAGTCTCTGGTTCCATGAATAAATCCAATGGAAACCTCCTAGAAAGAGTGATTCTTAAATCTAGAACACAAGTTTCAAGGAACTAAGAAACAAAAAATGGTGAACCTGACATGAATACTTAACCAAGTTAAAAATGTTACCCACATGTTCAGCCCCAATAAATTGATAAAGAAAGGCCATACAATGGAATTAATCACGCATGTATCCATTTTAAAAGATGTTTCTTTAATAATTTTTTTCACTGTTCTCAGTTTTCCACAGAACTCCCTTAAAACAAAAGAATGAATTTATCCAAGACAACATCTGTGAACTTCTCGACTACTGCTCAAGCTGGATATAAATCCACGGGAAGGACGTTATCACCCACCCAGTGTCTTCAACACTAGGTCTCTAATGTGCTGGTGAAGGAATATCTCCAGCATGATACAATCCTGACTTTGGAGGCTACTTGACCGACCCTCTAGGTCAAAAATAATCCTTGATCATCTGGACAAAAACGACCAATGATCAAGAAGCATACAGTTCCAACCACCGTCTCCAACCGTTTTGGGTATTTATCCTCAGAACCCAATAATCAATCTCTCAAATACTATAGAGAGGTGGATCAAGAGGTCACTCAAGGCCTTAATTCAAGAATTAAGGAGTCCTTCCAGAGGACTCCCACTAGCAATCACTGCCAGAATCATGCGGTAGTGTATCCCAAACATGATGGGGGTGTTGCCTCTGGACGTTTGGCCCGGGTCTCTTAGACCCAGGAATACAAGACGAAATTCCAGGGACAATGTCTGGTCAACAGGGAGAAAGTTCTCACCTATGCCTCTTCCTAAGAATTCCATCAACCAAAGTTGATGACAAAAAACGAGTGGGCACATACACCCGTTCGTTCTAATTTTTCTGCTCAGCAGGCTCGTCTGACAGCAACCCACCAATCCCACTAGATAAACCCAGTGGAGTTTCATGAATAGAAACATACACCAGCTCACAAGTTATCAGCTAGTCAGTAGGCTCGTTTGACTAAATTTAAAGAGGCCCGCCAATCTAATATGGTGGCAACTGGTAAACAGAAACATACACATGTTTACAATCACCAATTCTGTTAGTAGTTTCATCTTCCAGTATTGAAGGATGCTCATCAAACATACTTGACGAAAAACATCCAGTAGGAACATACACCTTCCAATGTTCATCAAGCCTTCCAATAGTCTCATTTGGTAGCACCAAAAGAAGTTAGTTGGAAAGATCCGACGAAAAATTTGGGGAAGACCCAACTCTCTGCCCCCATGCGTGAGTACTGTCAATATCCATTGAAAGGAAAAGGAGAACAGAAGCAAGCACATACACCTACTCCAGATACGGAATAGACGTATATTCCCGTTCCAACTGATTAAGTCACTGAAAACATCTTATCAATGGTGAAAGGGAAGACACATATCCTTGCCCATATTCTAGAAGCATTCCAAGATATTTTAACTACTTTTCTAGTATCAGGGGAACAGACATATAAATATGTCCCCACACATGGGATGACACATCGGTATTCCATCCTAGAGAAGATACATACCTCTATTCTAGTCCAGGAGGGTCATTTGGAATTTCCCCCATATCATATGGACAATAGGATCGAGAACATACACCCTTTATAATTGGAGTTACTCGGTCCGTTCTGGTAACTATTTCAAGACAGACACATACACCTGCCCATTATAACCACTTCTCCCAACAGGTTGTCCGAACTAAGTATAAGAGAACATCCAAAAAGAAATCTCACCAAATAACATTGGAAAATCATGATTCAAGCTGTGATTTAGCTTCTCTTAATGATGGAGTTCTTGAAGCCCTCAGACATTTATCTATTGCTGCTCAATATCCTACCCTCTCATTACCAAAATTTGGGAGTGGTAGTAGTAATTCTGAAATTTCTCACCAGACACTTCATCATGGAGGCTTTCTTCATGAAAATTCAGTCAATCCAGAGTGTCTATCTTTGGATGAGAGCCACGACAACCCTCCGTGTGGCCATAAAACCAAGGAGCAAGAAGATTTATCCCTTTCTGTAATCCATCATGGTGATCCTCCCCATGATGGAATTTGCTGTGAAATTCCTCTCCCCAGAAGTATTTCACATTGTCAAAACAATTCCATAATTGACAATGTAGCAACAAGAAAGCCCTCCTATCTCGAGGTACTTGCAATCACAAGGCCATTCATGTCTGATGCCTTGTCATTAATGGGTGAAACACTTTCTCAGTCAAAAGACATCTTAAGGGAATGGTCATTCTCCGAACCTCCCTTGGGTCATTTATCTTTTAATGCAGAGAATCCACTTTGGTCAGACCAAGTGGAGAAACCTCTAGTGAATGATGACAAAGATGTGTTAAACACAAGGAAAAAATTAGCTAAAGGAGAAATACTAGTCATGTTCTGGACTTCAGCAAATTATCAATTTGATATTCCAGATTTGATGACATAATCTTGCATTCATGACATTCATCTCAACTTATGAAAAACTCTTCTTCATTTGAAAACTAAAGTATTACCATATGATGAATATCAAAATCATATAAAGGTAATATAAGGTTACAACTCCAAATTTACTTGGCATATCCTTAAGTTTCCCAACATCCAAGGGTTGAGAAACAATAGAGAACCCTTCAGCACACATGTCTCAATGCTCTAAAGAGGCTACACCAATTAATTTCCAATTCCCCATCTAATGTTCACATCAGGGGATGGGGTGCATATGGATCCTTGCATTTCACTGCACTCTAAAATCATAAAAGTCCTCCAAAAGTGGTCTCATGCAATGTTTTTTCCCACAGTCGGACACCGTCAATAGGTTTTTTATGTAATCAAATGTACACTCAAGAACATGGCTCAACCAGTTCTCATTAGAATCAGTCCCAAAGCAAAGAATTTGTTGAGATACTTCTATATTAATCCTATGAGAATCTTGATAAAGAATCCCATTTAGAGGATGTTAGGAATCAGGGGATGAAAATGTCTAAAATTGAACAACAATCTTCTAAAACAGGTGATTTAAGTAATTATCAGATGATTCACCCAGCTAATGTCTGAACCAAAATCCGAAAAATCAAAAGATCAGTTATAAAAATTTCTGCTTTAGCAGTTCAAGAATCACCCCACCTTGCCAGGATGGGGGCTCATTTAATGCAAACTGAAAATTCATTAAACAATGTTCAAATATTTGAAGAATAAGAACAAGATCAACTCTAGCCTGCAAGGCTGTGGGCTTTTTCGCATCTATAATCCCCTCCTCAATGGAAGTCTGTTTTCTATCGATTAGGGAAGAAGTCACAAAGAAAGTGTACAAATGAACTATCCAATGATTCCCTTCATGTTACTATCCACCAAATAGTTCCAGGTAATTCTTCATATAGGAGAATAAAGTTTCGTGAAAGATAAAAAGTGATTTGATCTACCAGAAACACTGACAGAATGCCATCAATGCATTAAGCGTTAGTGAATGTTATCAATACCATTGTAGAAGATCCTCCAGAAAATAATTACAGTTTAGGGGAATCGAAAGATGAATTTCTTGTCCACAATACGTTATAAACCAAGGCAAATAAAGATGGTGTGCGTACATGAAATTAGAGGCTTACCCAGAATCTAGGTATGCCTTCAAATAACCAACTCCCCCTCTCTAAAAGGCATCTAACAAGGGGAAAGGAAAAATTCATATTGAACCCCACTTTTCCAATGGAGAGGGCCAATCTCTTTCGCTTGAAGGGATATTTTTACAACAATTAGAGGAAATTAAGGAGTTGAAAAGACTAAATATAGAGTTTCTTTTAAACAACATTTCTGCTAGACATACTCCCCATACAAATCCTCAACATGAAAATCTTGTAGGAGCTCCTTAGCAGAGGGGTTTTTTTGTGACTAAAGATGTGGATAATGAATTCCCTCCATTGGGTACACAATCAAGATAGGATCATATACATCCTAATAGACCTATTTCCATGGGTTATCCAAGATAGATATCAGCACGACCATCAGTAGTCTTACTGGTCATTGTACCAGCTCAAGTTCTAGTTGCAATACCTACATAGAATCTAGCTCATTCGGATATTACCCAAATAATTATGAATAAAATTGAGGCATTAAAAACTTGTTTGGAAGCTATGGAGGAACAACGTGCACCAGTTCAGCCGTAAAAGAGAGATTACCCTGAAAGGGTGGAAGCAATTTCTCCTCCACCAAATTTTTTGAAAACCACATTTCTAATTTTTAATGGTTCGGGAGATCCGAAACAAAACTTAACACATTTTGTTTTTCTTTGTGATCCTATGATTGGAACTTCTCAACAATAAGAGGTATTTAAGATTAGGTGTTTTTTGTAGTCATTACAAGGACTAGCTTTTGTCTAGTATACAAGTTTGTAATCTCGATCGATTACTGGGTGGGAAGATCTCCGTCAGAAATTTCTTCTTCAACTTAGCTCAATATTACCAAAGACGATAGTTTATGATCTTACCAATTGTAAAAAAATGGAAAATGAAAGAGTTTTAGATTTCATTGCTCGTTGGAAGGGATTAGCATATTCCTTAAGTTTAGCACCCCTTCAAGAATATTTTCTTCTAATATGTGAGGCAAATCTGTGTGATGAATTATGCACACCATTAATCCCTATGAAATACACAGGAGGGTTTCAAGACCTTACATCAATCACTCACCAGATAGAAGACTATATTATAGAAAATATGGATAAAACTTGTGTAATTCCATCAGTTCCAGGAAGAAGAATAGGAAAGGCAGAAGCTGCTACAGTTACACTCAAATAGGAACCTGTACCTGCTTCTACTTCAAGATCTTCATCATACCGAAGGGCTCCACTTCTTGAGAATCAGCAGTAATGTCCAACTCGTCAAGATGTTCAAAGAGATAAAAGGCCGAAACATTTTGAGTAATTTAAGAATAAAATCTATTCTTTTTGGAATGAGAAAATTCATGGCTACTTCATCTCAGCCTTAGAAAACAATTTGGTTCAGTTTCCAAGGCCGAAGAAGCCAAATAAAGATGGATATGAAGATCGTTTGAATTATTGTCCCTTTCATCAGGTGTTGGGATGCCCCATTCATGAGTGATTTATTTTCAAATACCTTCTGCAAAAGATGGTAGACTCTGGACAAGTGAAATAGAAAAGTTCATCAACTCAAGTGTCATGCGTACTACCACCAATCCAGAGGAAGAGGGAGAATGGAAATAGGTTAAAAGTAAAAATTTGCAAAAATATGATGATTGGATGATCATGAAAATGATCAACCGGACTCATGCTATTTTACGAACACAATTGAAACAACCAATTGTGTCTTCTACCAATACTACCACAGGAAAACCATCTTCATCAAAAGGTCATTCTTCAAAGAAACAAAGTGGTCATAAGGATAAAGAGAAGTCATATAAATATGATCTCGCCTCAAGGACAAATTTGTCCTTAATCCTGGAATATTTTATGCCATATGTTTCAAAATTATGGGCACTGCCCCACCAAACGGTACAACCAGAAGTAATCTATCAGGCAGAATCCTCATTAGACGAAGAATTGATCATTGGTTCCGTTAATGCTATCCATTTAACAGATCCTTATTCCAATGGTGATTCTAATTGTATTGAGCCGAAATTACTTGTACCTAATTGGGGAACTAGAGAAAGAGGCCAAGGTCAAGGATACATGGGAAGGCATGGGAATTCCAGAAACCATCATTTTAACTATATCCCTACTCAAACCATATATGTAGTAGAAACTCATGGAAGAGCCCTTTTGCGAGCTCAACAAGAACAAGGAGTTTCTTCCTGAAAAAATAAGTCTAGTTCTAGCCCAATTATTCTGGAAGATCGATTAGAAGATACACTATATTATTCTCAGCATATGAATAGACTTTGTCTGTCTAATTTACCAAATTCAGTGGTATTTCCCACTTCTATTTCAACACAGAATACATCTACAACAGAAGCATCAACTTCCAAAGCACCTGAAAAACCACATCTCCATGTTGGGAAATGCAGACCATTGGACAAAAAGTATGATGTCTTGAAACAATTGGTCTAAGTATCAGTAAAGTTATCAATTTTGGATGCTTTTAATCTGTCAAAATATCATTGATAGGCACTCATTGAGGCCTTGTTAAGTCCTCAAGAATTTGAAACCGAAGTTTCTGCTGCTGAGGTTTACCGTATAGAGAATGATTATGCAGGATGTCATGAAATCATATCTTTTATAGATGAAGATGAAGGCCTTGTGGTACATGGATACATCAAAACTTTGTATCTCTCTAGAAAGGTCAATTACATGGATATCTGACGAGCCTTAATTGATAATGGCTCCGGGGTCAACCTCATTCCCGTTCATATAATTCATCGATTGGGCCTGACTAATCTAACTTTTCTCCTTCAACTTTAATATTGTAAGGATATGACAAGAATGAACAAGAACCTGGGAGAGAAATTTCACATAGAACTCAGTTTGGTGATCTTGTGTCTAATTCATATTTCATGGTTGTTCGTCAGAGCACAACTTTCAATATTCTACTTGGAAGGTCTTGGTTGCAGCAACATGTAGCCATACCTTCATCATACCACCAATGTTTGAAATAATATTTCAATGGTCAAATAGGAACATTGTATGGTGACAAGGCTCTGTTCAAAACATGTGAATCTCAATACATTGAGGCAGAGTTTTATCACACAAAATGAATAAAGTCAATGACCAAGGATATAACTAGAGTTAATGCCCCAAATGGACTAGAAAAGATTCCAGCAAATCCATTCATGCATTTGAGTACAGATTATGTGTTACCCATCAATCAAGTTGAAAGGATAAAACCAAATCCATGCACTCATCCAATAATTTCCATAATGTCAATTACAAAAATTGAGCCTGATAACATGGGAGAAATTATTGATACACCAAGAAATAATGGAATCTTCAATGGAGATGTTTTTTTCATATTCTAAACTAAAATGATCCTCTACTTAATCAATCAGAATAGAAGAAATTATAGCAATATTAGTGGGATACAAATATGTTGATTCTCAATCGATTAATCCCTCTTTACCATAGGAAGACCCTTATTCATCAGTAGGGTCAGTTATGGTGGATTCTTCTTCGAGATGTTCAAATACTAACTCCTCCCATAAATCTGGGTGTTTTTCCTTGTCATATACCATGAAAATGGAAATAGAATAGGTAACACATAATGAAGAAGAAGAGGAAGATCTCAGGGATGCTCCTCCAGTATTTGAAGAAGGTGTTTATACCACCGTGGATGAACTCAGAGAAATAAATATGGGTATAGGAGAAGATCCATGCCCCACCTTAATTAGTGCGACCATGACATATAAGGAGCAAGAGGTGTATAATTCATTTCTAAAGAAAAATCAAGATATATTTTCATGGAATTATAAGAAAATTCCAGGCCTTAATCTTGATATAGCCACCCGTCATTTGGTTCTTCCAAAAGAACATCATGGGTTCAAGAAAGAAGCAAGGAGAAAACACCCAACCTATGCCTCTAAAATTGAAGATGAAGTTGATAAGATTATAAAGGATAACTTTGTCCGGGAATTTCAGTATCCCAAATGGCTGGCCAATATTTTCCTAGTGAAAAAGAAGAATGGGAAAATTAGATTCTGCATTGATTTTAGATATCTTAAACGGAATTTTCTTAGAGATTATTTTTCAGTCCCGATTACAGAGTTTCTAATTGATGCAATGGCTGGCTATGAAGCTCTTTCCTTCATGGATGGATATTCTGGGTATAATCAAATTTGAATGGCCCTAGAGGATGAAGAATCTACAGCCTTTAGAGCTCCTCAAGGTGTGTTTTGCTATCAGGTAATACCCTTTGGCTTAAAGAATGTAGGCACGACATACCAACGTGCATTGCACCATATCTTCAAACCCTTATTAGGGAAATTTGTTGAATGATATGTGGATGATTTGGTATTCAAATCCAAACAACGTTCCAATCACTTGGCTGATTTGGAAACCATATTTCACAAAATTCGGCAATATAATTTGAAGATGAACCCCTTAAAATGTGATTTTGGAGTAACCTACGGAAAATTCCTTAGCTTAGTTGTACACCATCTTGGTATCGAAGTTGATCTTGAGAAAAAAAAATCAATACTTGGCATGTCACATCCTCGAAATTTGAAATAATTGAGAGGAATTCAAGGACACTTGGCCTATATTCGGCGCTTTATCTCCAATTTGGTAGGAAAATGTTTACCTTTCACCAGATTAATGAAGAAATGATTCACTTATCAATGGACTAAGTATTGATAAGTATCATTTGATATACTCAAGAAATATATCCGGAGTCCACCAGTATTGATGCTACCTGTTGAAGGAATACCACTCATTCTATATGTGAAAACTTTAGAGCGATCAATAGGTGCCTTCCTTGCCCAAAAGAATGATGCTTGAAATGAAAACAACCTTTATTATCTCAGTCGCACAATGCTTGATGCAGAAACTTGATATTAAAGTATTGAGAAGTGATGCCTAGCATTAATCTTTACTGTTCAGAAATTGAGACATTACCTGCAACATCCTTATGCCAAATTGGTATCTTGTAATAACCTGCTCAAATTTATACTTATTCGTCCTATGATTAAAGGAAATCTATTATGGTGGGCAATTATTTTGCAATAGTTTGATATCCAGTTTGTGCCTCAAATGGAAATAAAAGGCCAAGATCTGGATGATTTTTTTTCTAAGAACCCATCTGTAGGAGAAACATCGTTTAATACTGAACTTCTTGATAAATAGGTATTCTCTATTCAAGATAATTCCAAATCATTGAAAATGTATTTTGATGGTGCTTCTAGAATTACAATAGGGAAAAGACTGGAAAATCCTAAACTCAACAAGGTTGGATTCAGAATAGTCCTTATTTCCCTAGAAAAGGCAGTATTGGCTTATTCTTTCCTATTATCAGAAGGTGGTACCAACAATGAAACAAAATATCAAGCTCTCATCGCATGTTTGGAATTGGACCTTTAGGTGCAAATGGATAATTTAAAGGTAAAAGGTGATTCAGAATTGGTAATCAAACAAATAAATTGAGAATATTCTATCAAAAAAAAGAGTTAATCCCTTTGTGTGATTATGTTAGAGAGTTAATGGATGAATTTCCCTTAGATACGACATTGTCCTATGTCCCACGACCACAAAATGACCAAGTAGATGCACTGGATAATGCAGCTACAACCTTTGTAGATCCCAATCGGGATGAGACAGTTATTAGTATAACCCATCGCCGTGTGGTCTTTCATTTTTTTCAAACCAGAAGGGAGGAAATTAATGAAATTTTCCCTATTTCTGAACCATATGGTCATACCATGGGATTTAGAACATCCATCATGAAATATTTTCAAAATGGGGTACTTCCACCAAATAGGGCTGAGAAGGAGCAGATCCGGTGATGAACGACTAATTTTACTCTTCATGATAGTCCAGACCACCAAAAGATCCTTTACAAGCAAGGATTTGATGGACTTATCTTAAGATATATTGATGGTGAAGAGACCGCGACTGTCATGAAATAAGTTCATTCAGGAGCTTGTGGTTCCCACCAATCTAGGCATAGACTTTCCGATCAGATCTGAAGGCTTGGATACTTTTGGAATTCAATAACACAGGATTGTAAAGACTTCACTAAATAATGTCATCCCTATAAAGTGCATGCCAACTTCATTCATCAACCCCAAGAGTCGCTACATATAGCTAAATACTCCTGACCATTTTCCACATGGGGAATGGATGTAGTAGGGCCTTATCCTCCAGCCACAGCTAAGTAGTTCAAGTACATTCTCATTGATACTTATTTCTTCTCTATGTGGGCTGAGGAAATACCTCTCGAGGAAGTCAGATCCAAAAGAATCGTTAGTTTTTTCAAAACTAATATCGTCACCGGATTTGGAATCCCTCATACTATTTTGATGGAAAATGACATGCATTTTTGTTCTGGTGAAGTAAAAAAGTTATATCAGGAATATAATATCAAATCCAACCATTCATCTCGCTATCATGTGGCAGCCAATGGACAGATAAAGTCTTTCAACAAAACCCTATAAAATGTACTCCAGAAGATGGCTGATAAAGATAAGAAGTCATGGCCTGATAATATTTTTAATGATTTATGGGATTATTGGAAAACTACCTGTACTGCTACCCATGAAACTCCTTATTCATTGGTATATGGAACTAAAGCGGTTTTTCTAATTGAAATATAATTTTGTTCACTTAGAGTTGCAATATAAGATCAGTTTTCTACAGATGAAAGACCTCAGAAACGGTTTAATGAGTTGGAACAATTAGATGAGAAATGATTGCATACTTTGCATAATATAAATTCTATCAGAATAGAATAGAGCGAGCTTTTGATAAGAACGTTTAGCTTCATTCATTCCTCCAAGGATAATTGGTATTGGTCCTTAGGACTCAAATGATACCAAGAAAGAAGTCTCCAAAACTTGAACCAAAATGGGAAGGACCTTATTCCATACATAAGGTCTATTCAAATGGAGTCTATACTTTAATCTCAATGGATGGAGAGCTCATTACATCTCCAACCAATGAAATATTTTTGAAGAAATAATTTCTGTAATTACACCCATTAGTCGTCACTGTAAGACTTTAAACTACACAGTGCAATGTCTTTACTGCAAGACTTAAAACTACACAACATACAATATCCTAGTTGCAAGACATTAAACTGCATAAAAAACATAAGCATCCATGCTGTATAACGTTAAAGTGCGTAGTATCTTAGTCCTTATTGCATGAAGTTAAAATGCATGACATCATATGTACAACTAATGTTTTATCTATTTAATGTTAGAAGCTTCCACGAGCAAACATAATTGATGTCATCACTACTTATTTGTAGTACATGAGTCCCTCTCTTTCCTATGTCAGAGTCAGATCTTCATAGAGACCAAGTTTCAAGAACTACTTATGGCTTGATTCCCATTGTCAATGAGATACGTAGAGACGCCTGAATCTCCAATTCTGGGCCCATCCAAAATCACAAAATTTTCTTATTTTTCTTTTCTCCTCCTATATATGAATTAGATCTATACAGAGTGTTTCCTTAAGATATATGATTTAGTCCTTATACCATTTCATGTATTAAGACCTATTGTTTTCTAAGAACTTATCAAAATCCCCATTCCTCATGTCAAACTTAGCACGAGGAATGATTATTTAAAGAACTACATATGGGTTAAATCTCATCTTTTTTGAGATACGTAGAGACGCCTAGTTCTCCAATCTTGGGACCAACCACAATAACCCCCCCTTTATTTCTTGTATAAAAATTAAATCTACATAGATAATGTTTTAAAAACTATGTATGACTTGATTCTTTCCCCAACAAGACATATAGTGACACTTTGGTTTTATCCATTAATCCAGTTACAATATGTCTTTCCTTTCATATCAGTTAACTATATTCCTTAACACATTATGTTACACTGAATGAAAATATAATACCCCTATTATTCATTTTCATCACCTTTGCATTATAAAAGAAACCCTTACTACTACTTGTTTCTCACACCGGGTATAGCTCACGTGGGATTAGGAATTGAGTAAATGGATTCTTTATATAAGGTGTTTTAATTTCTTATGGGGTTAATGATGTACTTACTACATGACTTAAAACTGCACATCATCATATTCATTCAAAGGAAACAAATAAAGTATCCATTTTACATATGAGTCAGATCTATGTAAAGGACATAAAACTCATAAAAAATATTGATTCAAACTTCTCTCATGTGTGTTAAAAAATACCTCATTCCACATTTCACACTCTTAATCTTGAATATTTCCAGATTCTCATAATCTTCCTTACGGTTTCTGGTGCCAAAGTTGCTAATATTTAAAGAGCTTTTTTTCTTGACTATGCAGCATGTGCCCTTAGGTATCCTTGCATAAGTTTCCTACATAATAGGCCTGTCAGCCAAAAGATGCCATTATTTGAATATGCAGCATGTTCCTTAGTTTTCCTTGCATAATATAGCCCCCATAACAGGTTTTTCAAATAATGGTAATTTCATTCTTGGTTATAGAATCTTTTACCCCTTCAAACATTGATGATAATATATAAGAATCTGTATTTTAAAATAGTCATTCAAGTATACTTGTCCCATTATATTTCACATGATCTGCAAATCTTCAAGAATATGATTTACACATTTCCTTAACCATGTGTTTGATGCACTAGGGAATAACCTTGAAATCACTTGTCCATATATCGTATATTTTTTCCATTTCAGGTCCTAGTTGTATGACCTAAAACTACGGACACCATATCTTTTAGATTTGGGTCATATCTTTGTAAAAGTCTTATTCTTCTAATTCTTTGGATAATCTTGTTTGGAAATACCCTTTCCATATTCAGGTAAATTTCTCCATAAGTAAAACTCTATGATTTCGAAAATATGAATTCCTATAAACTTTCTTCAAATTTTAGCAATAGAACGTCTAACATCCGAGAGGTCTTTTCATGACTGTGTAGCACATACCCTTAGGAAGCCTTGCATAAGTTGCCTACATAACAGGCCTTTCAGTCAAAAGATAACACTATTTGTCTATGTAGTATATTCCCTAGTTGGCCCTATATAATACAACCCCCATAACAGGTTTCTAAAGTAATGGTAACTTTGTTCCTAGAAGAGACTTCCCCTAATGCTTCTAGCCCTTTTCCCATACCGTTCCTCGGTTTCAAAAATTCTCAAATCACAGTTTACAATTTTACCTTTCATACCTGAATATGATTGTATATTTAAAAACAAATTATCAAGAAATTGGGAGAGTTTCTTACTTTTGGTCAGAGCTAAAGACTTTAAATTAAAGCCACAGAATGTACTCACTACATGACTTAAAAATGCACAGCACCAATGTCCTCGCTGCATGACTTAAAAATGCATAGTATGATATCATAAATTTCATTTTCTGATAAATTTTTAACCATTACTCATACACTAAATTTTTATAAAAAATGATTTTCCTATTCATGAGTTATGTTGGTCTAAAATAACCCTTTTTCTTTCTTAAAATTCATTTACTTGGAAAAACCACCTACTGTGGTCTTAAGTCACCCAAATCTTATTTCCCTCAATATATCAGTAGAAAATGTTAAATTTCTAAAGAAATCTTTTGCTTGACTATGTAGCACGTTCCCTTAGGCAGCCTTGCATAAGTTTCCTACATAACATGCCTGTCAGTCAAAAGATACCACTATTTGGTTATGCAGCATATGCCCCTGTTGACTCTTCATAACATGAACCCCATAACATATTTGTTAAATAATGGTAACGTCATTCCTAAGAAAGTCACCCCTTATGTTGATACAGGTTTTAGATTTTCGGACCATCAAAATCATGACTCAAGATTCCCCTTCCAAATGTTTAAAGAATATTAAATAAATTCGTAGCCACTGATTCTTGTTTATAATCTAATTAAAAATTTATGGTCAAATCTATTCGACCCTAAATATTAGCTCTTTACAGTCCAACATGAATGACTTTAAACAGCCAGTAAATGAAGACTCGGCACTCATTAGATTGAGAACCTGCAAAGGGAACTCTAAACAAAAGTTGAGTCCCAGCTTAATAAATGTAAATTTTTTATGGTTTAGGTAATAATGTAAGGTTTTCTGTATGACCCTATAAATATTAAAATTATGCTTGCTATGCCTCGTGTCTTAGGAAAAAATTTGAGCATCCTTCCAAACTTGACATAGCTCCAAATCTAACCAAATTACGTGAGAATGCATCAAAGTGACCCAATTTTACCTTAGAACTACATTCTTTTCATTCTGAACGAATCAAATTCTAGGGGGGGGGGCTTCTGTAGACACCATGAAATGTGTTCCATGCACTTTTCCATAGAGTGAAGATATGATTAACACATAGGCAACAAATGTCAATTATGAGTGATGATGTTTTCACCGTAAAGGAAGAAGATGCAAACTTTATTTTTATGTTCAAAAATACTAATCCATACCGATGGATAAGTGGAATGATTCCCCATATAGAAGTAGGAATTTGATTCCCAAGATCGATGATGAAAATGAGTCTATTGATTAAATTCAATTTTTGAGTTTCATCCGAGAAGACTTGTTGTATTTACCATATCAAGAAGTGTATATCTCTTCAAGACCTTTGATTTGAATGGCCACAGAGTCCAAACAGGCTTACAGATCAAATGTTATGGCACTCGAAAGATGGATAAAATTTCTAAAAGGGACCTTCACGAGGGTCTGCACAGAGGACCTACACGGAGGACCTGCATAGAGGACCTGCGCAGAAGAATAACTTCTACACCCCTACGTGGAGGATCTACGTGGAGTAACTGCGTGGAAGAATAACTTCTACACCCCTACGCAGAGGACCTACATGGAGGACCTACGAAGAGGACCTATGCGGACAAACTCCATTCGACCAGGTCCCTTCCTTACCTTGAAATAGGACCCTGGGGCTCCCCATTTTAGGGACTGAAAAAAAGTGAAAGACTCTTTTGAATCTCCCAATGTGTAGCTATTTCACCTAGATCCCTTAAATTGTCTCAGGTAACTCTCTAAACTATGAGAGGAGAGATAATTAAATGGGATAGTCATGTTTTGAAGTTCTTTACATTCTTCAGTCATCATCCTTACCCGCGCGGTACACCGGCGCACCATAGCTGCATGGTACACCTGCGTGGTACACTTGCGCGCCATAGTTGCGCGGTATAACTACATGATACAAGCAACACGAGGTACCTACGTGGAATAATTTTATGAAGTAGTTACGTGAGAAGATCAAGTACCCTCTTTAAAAATCCATTCATGGAAGGGTATCTCTTTCCTTGGTTCCCTTATCAGAAAGGGACTAAGTTGAAGCCTCCACCCAAACATCCTGATTTCTCAAACCTTTGGGAACAACACATCAGCGTGTCTCCTATTTGGGTTTGTATTTCCACAGTTAGAGGTTTCCCACATTTGTTTCACAATGGGGTTATGATTCATGGGATGTTTGTGGGTTTGTATGTCCCCAGTCACATGGACCATTCTCCAAGAAATATTGTTGGGAAATTCTTAGTTTGGAGGAGGGTTGGTTACTGGCCTCTCCCTTCTCAAAAAGGCAACCCAAAACCTCAGGTCTCTGGTAGGGAAGGTACACTTCACACTTGATATTCCACACAAGTAAAGGAGAAGTCTCCCTCCCTTACTAGAACCAATTTCAGGGCAGCTATCCTGGTATAAGCCCCTCACCTTCACCCCTTATTCATTACATTGGACCCTTGTCCAATGTAAATAGAATAGAGGGAATGTTCATCACCTATCCCTCTTCCACGGTCAATGCACCCTCTTCCATCAGCATGGAGGAAATTTTTTAGTGTAAAGCATCTTTGTTGAATCTTTCAATCCTCTTGTTTCTCACACTGAGCATGACTCACATGGGCTTAGAGATACGTGATGGTTACAACATGTGTACAAACACTCAACCAAGGAACTACGAGAACTATGATTCCTATTCAAATTAGGATACGTAGGAAGCTCTTTCTGTAACATCCCAGGTAAATAAAGAATAAAGAATTTTCATATTTATTAATATTTACGAATTAAATATTAATTTTAATTAAAAGGGGTTTTTACGTTCGATAGCGTACTCGGTACGCAACGATGAGTTTCTTTGAGAACTTACGTTGCACACAAGTAATAAAATAATATTATTTTAAATGTTAGTTAACGAGTAGCCGTTGTACTGGAGGGAATGGATATAAATAACTAAAATATGATTATATATGTTTTTAAATGTTTTTACATTTACCCAATAAAAGATAAAGGTTTAAAATGCGGGAAGAGTTCAATTTTAGGCATTTATACCCTAATTTTCACGAAAGGTCCACTTATCACCTTTTGACGGAGAACCGTCATTAAATATAGTTTTGATTGATCTTATAAATTCTATTGGACAAAATATAACTCTTCTTTAGAATCGGGACATCAAAATTTACTTTGTGTAAATTTTTGGTACCTTTCCGATAAAGTTCATTTTTTAATGAATAGTTTAAAATGTTGTATTTTAATTCAAAACCTCTTTTTAATATAATTTATTTATGTGATTAGATAATCTTTTGAATTGGTTTTAAAGTGAAATTAGAAAATATTTTTACCATTAAATCCAATAGTGGTCGTTGGAATTAATTTCACTTTGAAATCGGACTTAAACTAGTGTCAATCTTTTGATACTTATTGTTTCATAAAAACACGCTATTTGCTCTGACAACGGGAATTAATTATTAAATTAATTAATGTGAATTATATGTATTGAATTTTGTAAAATAGACTTCATTTTTTAATTCGTAATATCAAATATAGCTTCGGGTGAATTTTTGGTAATTTTCTGAAAAACTTCAATTTTTGATGAATAGTGAAACCACTAAGTGGTACTTATAAAAATTGATTTTCCGTTTAAATGAAATTTTGCCATCATTGTGTTTTGAATTTCAAAAATCTGACATACATGGTTGTCATTAAGAAGTAAAATGTGGTTCAATGAGAATAAAATAATTTTTTGGTGAATAGTAACTTTTAAGTTTTTAATCGCGATTAGTGGTAATTAGTGTAGTTTAAGGTATAAATAAGGCTTTAATAATATGAAATGACCTAGACACATGTCCCAACCTTATTGGTTGTGTCATGGCCGACCAAGACAAGCCATGGGTCAACTTGGGGACCCCATGGAGACACTTTGGTTGGGAAATGACATAAATAACTTTTTATTTAATGTAAAAGTAAAAATGACACAAACATAATATGTTTTACGAAAACAATTTTTACATGGGGTAATAAAGATCAGATTTTTGATTATAAATAGTAATTGGAAATCTAAAAAGATTTACTACATCATAGTATTTTTTTATAATTTTTAGACATTAAATAAATTAAACTATTTATGACATAATAATGATGCAGCGATGACATCATTATTTGACGATTTAAATAAAATGGAAAGATAATGTAAAATCTATGAACTACACATGTCCAAAACCAATTGTATGAGTGGATTTCGAACTCTTATCACCTTATCCACTAATTATTTCAATGTTGGACCTTTTAAAACCGAAACACATTTTCAAATAAAGTAATATTTCCTTACTTTCCAAAAGTGCCCCTCCTCTCCTCTTATAAAAGGCCCCCACCTCTACCTCATTTCACACACTCCTCAAGCCTTTGGCTCGGCCAACCCCTGCCAATTTACTCTCTCCACATACCTCTCCTCATACTAGAGGATTCCCTTTGGGCAGAATCCTTTCAAAGGAAGCCTTTAGGCTCAAATCAAAAGGATTTACACTTTTAAAGGTAATTCATTCTCTCTTGTTCATTTGTTTTATTTTGCTTATCCAACCCTCTAAACTCCTTTTATTTACATCTTTTGTAACAAAACCAGTATCTTCAATATACTAGGATGTTGTTATAAGATTTATTCGAGATAAACTCTCACACAACTACATCAAATGGTTAAAGAACATACGGTTTCCGTGGATGGCAAAATTCTACCTCCCGAAACGATGATTGTTCAATACTCATTTAACACCTTCAAAGGTGGCCATTATGATGTCACTATTTTTATATATGATATATAATATGTTTATTGTTTTCTTTAAGCTTCTGTATTTTTCATTTTGGGCATACCTTTATGGTTTTCATTATGGGTAAACACGATATCTTCATTTAAGGAAGTGCGGACTACCGCCCCCTCTAAGTGATGTGATTCGTTAATGCCATATGTGGGACGTGTAAAGGATGGATTTAAAGTTATTATATATGATGTTATACTGGAATTATAATATACCTCTATATAATTATTATTTTTTTCCATTAAAGTATGAGATAGAAATGAAAGTAGCGTTCATGCGTACGTACAGATTACCGTCTCCATGAACAGTGCATTTCATTTCTTATCCCCAAATGTAATGTACTATTAAAAGTACATGTATATAATGGATATATATAATTAATGATATATCTAAATGATGAATATAATTCTGGAATTAAAATATACATACCTCTCATTTAGTTTTAATTCCATTAATATGACAAAGAAATGAAAGTAGCGTTCATGCGTACGTACGGCTTACCGTCTCCATGAACGGTGCATTTCATTTCTTACCTCTAAATGATTATGTAATATTATAAATACATGTATATTCTGGATATATATGATATATATGGTATCCAAATCAGGAATGTCATTCTAAATATAAATAACCTTTGACCACACGAACAACATGTAATTGTAAGAAGTCCACTTTCGACTTAAGAACCAAATATTGACAAAACAAACATTATTAACTTAAATGGTTACATAATGTTTATAACATGGAAATAAGTGATATAAAAGGAATAATTAACTTTGAAAAGGTTCTTAATAAAGTATAAATTAAATCACGTTTATTATTCAGGACGTTAAAGAAAGATCGAGTCAAGTCGGATACGAGGTAAGGGACTTCATCTCAATCTCCTTTCATTGAGGAATATTTCATTTTATACACAACTTTCTTTTATATGGTGTATAAACCCCCTTTGAATTTTACTTTTATAGAAAAGGAATCTTTTTCTACGAAGCGTTTTACTAAATGACAAAAAGGAATGTTTTTTTAACGTACGCGGTGACAACGACCTTTTCCGCCGCCGCGAGTATTATTTGGTCTTTGGCTTTCTCAACAAGCCGTAATGTTTTTAGAATAAAATAAATACCATATACTCTTTTATGTATTTTGGTATTGAAAATGGTTTTGAAAAAGTATTCTATTATGTCAATATATTTATGATATATTGTGATTGAAATGTGTAAATGTTATCATTCCTTTATATTGGTTTTATGTTTTATGATTTTATACTGGTACTTGGACATTTTAACAGGTGGTTACGTTATAAACCATATGACGGGTGGTGCCGTGAATACCAGGACGAGTGGTTACGTTATAACCTCCAATGCATTGGGTATAGAAGTCGGCCTTATGGCTATTCCATTAAGTATGTATGGAAATTGGCCGTATGGCTATTCCATTAAGTGATATGTGTGGAAGTCGACCGTATGGTTATTCCACTTAAGTATGTTTATGTCCCAAGTTAACTTTTATATATGTTATGTGTTCTTTTTATGGATTTTATGGTAATCCTTTGGTTACAAAAAGGTAAGTAATGATACTTTATTCAGTGAAGAGTTTTTACTACTTCATGAAGGTGAAGGTATTACTTTGATAGAGTATATATTGTTTATTTGATGTTTGAAAAACTAACAGTTTTCATTCTTTCGGTATCCCTTACTAAGCTTTTTATTCTCACCCCAAGTTTTTTTTGAAATGTTTTCACAGGACTTAATGTGGAATAAGGTCAAGGATGGGATCAAGGGAATGTCATCCTATATAAAACATGGAACTAGACACGTTTCTTTTTAAGAGTTTTTTTTATTATGGAAACTTATTATAAGTGACTACTTTGTAATCTTTTGAGATGTAAAAGTTATGTTATAATTCTCTAAAACTCTAAACCTGAAAAGATCCTCAACGTGAAGTATTCTTTTAATTCAATATTAAGTAAGGTTTAAGGCTGGGGCCTTATAGTTGGTATTAGAGGTCGGTTTAGACAACTTTAGGAGTTAGAAAAGTGTTAAATTATAATATGATTGAAATGATATAGCATTTACGGATTACCATGTTGCTTCGCCTAAGACATTTCTGTGTTCAGAATGGTTTTCCGCAGAGGAAAAAAGTAACTATGTTGGGATGACATCAGGAGGAAGATAACCTTCCAAATCAGCAACCTGAGATGGTCGGAATCGGAACTGAACAGTTTGTTGTAGTGATGGCACAATTGACTCAGGCTATAAATGGTGGTGGTATCCATGCACGAGATCAGCCAGATCAACCGCAGAGGAACATGTCAGTGGTTGAACATTTCATGAGGAAACATCCCCCATCATTCAGAGGATCATCTGACCCTGTGCAAGCTGAAGGGTGGATTAAAGCACTGGAGAAGATTTTTGATGTCATGGGGTGTTCAGAACATCAAAAGGTTAGTCTTGCTGTTTACCGTTTTGAAGGTGAAGCTGATCAGTGGTGGTCGATGGTGAAAAATATAAGGGATAGTGATGAGATTGAGGATCTTCACTGGGACGAATTCAAAGGTATGTTTCTTGAGAAATATTTTCCTAAGGTGGTTCGTCTTAGGATGGAAAAACAGTTCCTAGAATTGAGGCAGGAGGATGATTCAGTGGCTGCTTATGAAGAAAAGTTCACTCGATTGGCAAGGTATGCTCCAAACTTCATACGAGATCTTGATAGTAAAATAAACCGTTTTTACTCAGGGTTAAAGACAAAGTATCGAAGGGATTTAGCTTCTCGTGAGTTCAAAAGTTATGAAAAACTTGTTCGATGTGCGGAGAAGGTAGAAATGGAGTTTGCCGATGATCATGTGTTCTATGACAAACAACAGAATAAGAGGTCTAGTTGGCAGGCAAAGGGGAAGAATTCATCAAAGAAGCAAGGAGGTAAGAAAACCAAATATCCATCCTGTGAGAAGTGTGGTAAAATGCATCCTGGAGAATGTTTATCCAAGTCTGGTAAGTGATTTCGGTGTGGTAAGTATGGTCATATTGCTCGTAACTGTAAGGAAGATGATCAAGCAGGAAATGAAAAGCCAACAGTAAGATGTTTTAAGTGTAATGAAATGGGTCACTATGAAAATGAGTGTCCGGCAAAGAGATTGAGTGATGGGAAGTAGTTAGACTACAAGCAAAAAGGGGTGGTGAAATCCTTTGCAATAACTTTAGTAGATGTTGGGCCATCGAATGAAGTGGTATCAGCTCCAGGGAGCTCAGTATTTTTCGAAGATTGACTTGAGGTCGGGGTACCATCAGTTGAAAGTAAAATAAGAAGATGTTCCGATGACTGCGTTCCGTACTAGATATGGCCATTATGAATTTGTAGTTATGCCTTTTGGGTTAACCAATGCACCTGCTGTATTCATGGACCTTGTGAATAAAATTTTCCATGAGTTCTTGGATAAGTTTGTGTTTGTGTTTTGAGGTTTCGGAAGAGGTTATGTGTGACTTGTGATTCACAGTTGAAGAATGAGTTGTTATGTGAGGCTCATAGTTCTCCGTTTTCAGTTCATCATGGAAGTACTAAGATGTATAGAGATCTGCGGGAGTATTACTGGTGGGATGGAATGAAAAGAGATATTGTTGATTTTACTGTGAAGTGTTTGACATGTCAACAGGTTAAAGCAGAGCGGCAGTTACCGAAAGTGATTATTCAGACTTTACCAGTGCCAGAGTGGAAATGAGAAAACATATCCATGGACTTTGTTGTGGGATTACCGAGGACATCTCGAGGTAATAATGCAATCTGGGTTATTGTTGATCGCTTGACCAAATCTACTCATTTCCTTCCTATACGAGATACTTTCCCTCTAGATCAACTTTCCCGTTTGTATCTTAAAGAGATAGTCAGGTTACATGGAGTTCCTCTCTCCATTTTATCTGATTGTGATCCCAGGTTCACATCTAACTTTTGGAAAGGCCTTCAGAAGTCGTTGGGTACGGAATTAAATTTTAGTACAGCTTTTCATCCTCAATCAGATGGGCAGTCATAACGAACAATTCAGACCTTGGAGGATATGCTACGAGATTTTTCGATGGATTATCCGGGAAGTTGGGACCAACATCTTTCTTTGGTTGAGTTTTCATATAATAACAGTTTTCATTCCAGTATACAGATGGCACCATTTGAGGCATTATATGGGAAGCGGTGTCGAACTCCAGCATTTTGGGATGAAGTGGGTGAATGGAAGCTGATGGGACCAGAATTGGTAGAAGAGATGGCAGAAAAAGTTCAGTTGATTCAGAAGCACATGAGAACAGCTCAGAGCAGGCAGAAGAGTTATACGGATAACCGGAGGAAGGATCTATCTTTCGAGGTAGGTGATCATGTTTTTCTCAAGGTTTCTCCTTGGAAAAGTGTGATGGGATTCGGTAAGAAAGGAAAGATGAGTCCAAGGTTTATTGGACCATATGAAATTCTGGAGAGAGTTGGATCAGTTGCATACCAGGTGGCTTTACCTCCGAGTTTATCTCAGGTACACAATGTTTTTCATGTTTCAATGTTGAGAAAGTATATGCCAGATCCATCTCATGTTTTGAGTCCAGAGGTAGTTCAGCTGGAAGAGAACCTATCTTATGAGGAACCACCGGTCCAGATTCTTGACCACAGGGAGCAGGTGTTACAGAATAAGGTTATTCATCAGGTAAAGGTTTTGTGGAAAAACCATGTGATTGAAGAGGCAACGTGGGAATCTGAAAATGCTATGAGAGATAAATACCCCCACTTATTTTGATAAGTGAATAAAATTGTGAGGACGCAATTCCCAAAAGGGGGGAAGGATGTAACATCCCAGGTAAATAAAGAATAAAGGATTTTCATATTTATTAATATTTACGAATTAAATATTAATTTTAATTAAAAGGGGGTTCTACGTTCGATAGCGTACTCGGTATGCAACGATGAGTTTCTTTGAAAACTTACGTTGCACACAAGTAATAAAATAATATTATTTTAAATGTTAGTTAACGAGTAGCCGTTGTACTGGCGGGAATGGATAGAAATAACTAAAATATGATTATATATGTTTTTAAATGTTTTTAAATTTACCCAACAAAAGATAAAGGCTTAAAATACGGAAAGAGTTCAATTTTAGGCATTTATACCCTAATTTTCATGAAAGGTCCACTTATCACCTTTTGACGGAGAACCGTCATTAAATATAGTTTTGATTGATCTTATAAATTCTATTGGACCAAATATAACTCTTCTTTAGAATCGGGACATCAAAATTTACTTTGTGTAAATTTTTGGTACCTTTCTGATAAAGTTCATTTTTTTAATGAATAGTGTAAAATGTTGTATTTTAATTCAAAACCTCTTTTTAATCTAATTTATTTATGTGATTAGATAATTTTTTGAATTGGTTTTAAAGTGAAATTAGAAAATATTTTTACCATTAAATCCAATAGTGGTCGCTGGAATTAATTTCACTTTGAAATCGGACTTAAACTAGTGTCAATCTTTTGATACTTATTATTTCATAAAAACACGCTATTTGCTCTGACAGCGGGAATTAATTATTAAATTAATTAATGTGACTTATATGTATTGAATTTTGTAAAATAGACTTCATTTTTGAATTCGGAATATCAAATATAGCTTCGGGTGAATTTTTGGTAATTTTCTGAAAAACTTCAATTTTTGATGAATAGTGAAACCACTAAGTGGTACTTATAAAAATTGATTTTCCGTTTAAATGAAATTTTTCCATAATTGTGTTTTGAATTTCAAAAATCCGACATACATGGTTGTCATTAAGAAGTAAAATGTGATTCAATGAGATTAAAATAATTTTTTGGTGAATAGTAACTTATTAAGTTTTTAATCGCGATTAGTGGTAATTAGTGTAGTTTAAGGTATAAATAAGGCTTTAATAATATGAAATGACCTAGACACATGTCCCAACCTTATTGGTTGTGTCATGGCCGACCATGACAAGCCATGGGTAAACTTGGGGACCCCATGGAGACACTTTGGTTGGGAAATGACATAAATAACTTTTTATTTAATGTAAAAGTAAAAATGACACAAACATAATATGTTTTACGAAAACAATTTTTACATGGGGTTATAAAGATCAGATTTTTGATTATAAATAGTCATTGTAAAGCTAAAAATATTTACTAAATCATAGTTTTTTTTATAATTTTTAGACATTAAATAAATTAAACTATTTATGACATAATAATGATGAAGCGATGACATCATTATTTGACGATTTAAATAAAATGGAAAGATAATGTAAAATATATGAACTACACATGTCCAAAACCAATTTTATGAGTGGATTTCGAACTCTTATCACCTTATCCACTAATTATTTCAATGTTGGACCTTTTAAAACCGAAACACATTTTCAAATAAAGTAATATTTCCTTACTTTCCAAAAGTGCCCCTCCTCTCCTCTTATAAAAGGCCCCCACCTCTACCTCATTTCACACACTCCTCAAGACTTTGGCTCGGCCAACCCCTGCCCATTTACTCTCTACACATCCCTCTCCTCATCCTAGAGGATTCCCTTTGGGCATAATCCTTTCAAAGGAATCCTTTAGGCTCAAATCAAAAGGATTTACACTTTTAAAGGTAATTCATTCTCTCTTGTTCATTTGTTTTATTTTGCTTCTCTAACCCTCTAAACTCTTTTTATTTACTTATTTTGTAACAACACCAGTATATTCAATATACTAGGATGTTGTTATAATATTTATTCGAGATAAACTCTCACACAACTACATCAAATGGTTAAAGAACATACGGTTTCCGTGGATGGCGAAATTCTGCCTCCCGAAACGATGATTGTTCGATACTCATTTAACACCTTCAAAGGTGGCCATTATGATGTAACTATTTTTATATATGATATATAATATGTTTATTTTTTTCTTTAAGCTTCTGTATTTTTCATTTTGGGCATACCTTTATGGTTTCCATTATGGGTAAACACGATATCTTCATTTAAGGAAGTGCGGACTACCGCCCCCTCTAAGTGATGTGATTCGTTAATGCCATATGTGGGACGTGTAAAGGATGGATTTAAAGTTATTATATATGATGTTATACTGTAATTATAATATACCTCTATATCATTATTATTTCTTTCCATTAAAGTATGAGATAGAAATGAAAGTAGCGTTCATGCGTACGTACGGCTTACCGTCTCCATGAACGGTGCATTTCATTTCTTATCCTCAAATGTAATGTACTATTAAAAGTACATGTATATAATGGATATATATAATTAATGATATATCTAAATGATTAATATAATTCTGGAATTAAAATATACATACCTCTCATTTAGTTTTAATTCCATTAATATGACAAAGAAATGAAAGTAGCGTTCATGCGTACGTACGGCTTACCGTCTCCATGAACAGTACATTTCATTTCTTACCTCTAAATTATTATGTAATATTATAAATACATGTATATTCTGGATATATATGATATATATGATATCCAAATCAGGAATGTCATTCTAGATATAAATAACCTTTGACCACACGAACAACATGTAATTGTAAGAAGTCCACTTTCGACTTAAGAACCAAATATTGACAAAACAAACATTATTAACTTAAATGGTTACATAATGTTTATAACATGGAAATAAGTGATATAAAAGGAATAATGAACTTTGAAAAGGTTCTTAATAAAGTATAAATTAACTCAAGTTTATTATTCAGGACGTTAAAGAACGACAGAGTCAAGTCGGATACGAGGTAAGGGACTTCGTCTCAATCTCCTTTCATTGAGGCATATTTAATTTTATACACAACTTTCTTTTATACGGTGTATAAACCCCCTTTGACTTTTACTTTTATACAAAAGGAATCTTTTTCTATGAAGCGTTTTACTAAATGACAAAAAGGAATGTTTTTTTAACGTACGCGGTGACAACGACCTTTTCCGCCGCCGCGAGTATTATTTGGTCTTTGGCTTTCTCAACAAGCCGTAATGTTTTTAGAATAAAATAAATACCATATACTCTTTTATGTATTTTGGTATTGAAAATGGTTTTGAAAAAGGATTCTATTATGTCATTATATTTATGATATATTGTGATTGAAATGTGGAAATGTTATCATTCCTTTATATTGGTTTTATATTTTATGATTTTATACTGGTACATTGACATTTTAACGGGTGGTTACGTTATAAACCATATGACGGGTGGTGCCGTGAATACCAGGATGGGTGGTTACGTTATAAACTCCAATTCATTGGGTATGGAAGTCGGCCGTATGGCTATTCCATTAAGTATTTATGGAAATTGGCCGTATGGATATTCCATTAAGTGATATGTGTGGAAGTCGACCGTATGGTTATTCCACTTAAGTATGTTTATGTCCCAAGTTACCTTTATATATGTTATGTGTTCTTTTTATGGATTTTATGGTAATCCTTTGGTTACAAAAAGGTAAGTAATGATACTTTATTAAGTGAAGAGTTTTTACTACTTCATGAAGGTGAAGGTATTACTTTGATAGAGTATATATTGTTTATTTGATGTTTGAAAAACTAATAGTTTTCATTCTTTCTGTATCCCTTACTGAGCTTTTTATGCTCACCCCAAGTTTTTTTTGAAATGTTTTCACAGGACTTAATGTGGAATAAGGTCAAGGATGGGATCAAGGGAATGCCATCCTATATAAAACATGGAACTAGACACGTTTCTTTTTAAGAGTTTTTTTTATTATGGAAACTTATTATAAGTGACTACTTTGTAATCTTTTGAGATGTAAAAGTTATGTCCTAATTCTCTAAAACTCTAAACCTGAAAAGATCCTCAACGTGAATTATTCTTTTAATTCAATATTAAGTAAGGTTTAAGGCTGGGGCCTTATACTTTCAGAGCCTGAGCTCATTGGATATCCTCCTCAGAAATCCAACCCTAATTCCCACAATTTGGACATCCTACTTAGGAAATAAGCCCCAAATTCAATCCTCAAATCATTGAGGCATCCTTTCTAGGAAGTAAGACCAAAATTCATCAAACTACGTGGGATTCGATTCCCATCTATATGGGATACGTAGGAAGCCTCCTTGAGACTCAAACCCAACACTTCAAATCAACCTTGTTCCCCTTGGGACATATTACAAATAGGGTCTAACCATACTTGGAAACTCATATCCTTTCCAAGTTCCTCGGTCTACTTCCGAATAAGTCCCTTACTAAGTTTCAACTGAGAACCTTCTTCTTAGATGTCCTTATCACATGACCTTAAAATTTATGATGTTTCCTACTAAGAGGTACCGAACTACAAGGGTTCTAATTCTTTTCACAAGGATACATAGGTATCTCATTTTATGAGCACGATCCAAAGATTAAAACAAACTTTCATGTCCTTGGATGATAAAAAATTCCAGAGTGCCACACTGAGTGGATTAAAAACTAGTATCATCATAATGATGATCAAAAGAATCTCTAATTGGTATATTAGAGGATACCATCGATGGAAAACCTCGAATACATACATATGTTTCCATTGATGAAGAACCGTGATTGCATACTAATGATTCTAAAATTTTACACATGTTAATAAGTGATTGAAAATTCCAAGGGATACTTATGATATACTTGGTGAATTAATAAGGATTCATGAAAATATTTTAATTTTATGAAAAGAGTACCAGAGGTGACAATAATTCCCCCCAAAAAGGGTGTGATGAGTCTGACCTCCCATCCTCTTGACCAATGAATGTTATTATGTTTTGTAAAGTTCAAAACTTAATGAATTCATGCCTTTGGAAAGCAGGTCCTCTTTTGGATAAAGAACTTTTGTAAGTTTCTGGTTCTATGAATAAATCCAATGGAAACCACCTAGAAATAGTGGTTCTTAAATCTAGAGCATAGGTTTCAAGGAACTATGAAACAATGGGTATTGTGTATGTAATATAGTTTTCCGAAACTTCTAAAATGTTTATTCCCTTTGGATTTGAAACTTTTTTCTAATAAAATATAATAAAAAAATTAATTGGAACCAGGATTCTGGGGTCATAGAATTGAATAAAGAATTATCATTTTTATAAATTAAACAAAATTTTATATCCATTAATATAACACCGACATGAAAAATGAATCAAATCATTTTTCAAAGGTGGTAGTCCAACCATATGTACAATTTTTTTTACCATTTTCCATCGAATTGAAGTGTATGAAGTAATTCATATCATATATTTATATAATCATAATTATTACATTTATATCAATATATTCATTAAATTTATTATGAAAACCATCCTTGTGAGGCGGTGATGAAAAACAAAACACATCACATTTTGGAGGTGGTATTCCACATATATGCACATGCAATGTTTTATTTTCCCATGGGATATTGTTACATAAAAATAATAAACTTTATTTATATTAAATATTATTATATTATCATTTCATAATGGTTATAAAATATTTGTGGGAGTGGGAAGAGTGAAAAATAGTGAAGACAATCGGTTAAAATTTATACCTATTCTTTACAAAACCACCATTGGATAACAACTTCTGTATTCTATGTTGAACTTTTGGTTGGAACATAAAATCTTAGAAATGGGGTAGAAGGTTTGAAAGGTTTTTTAAAGTGATTATTTGATCTCAATGGATCAAGAGGTGTAAGGAAGAGAGTATATGAGGTTCCTATTTATATGTGAAGTGGGTGTCAATGATGAAATCACATGTTACACCCCCATTTTTGTCTTCTTCTTTTATTCTCGAGTATATTTTATTCTTGATTTATTTCTATCATGTTTTGCATGTTACAAATTAAAATTATGAGTTTTAGGATGTTTTTCTTCGGTGGTACGGTTTAGCTGCATGATTAACAAGTAATCATGTGATCTCTGGATGTTGAGTTAATTTTCAATTCATTTTAACCATGAATAGTGCCTAGGCGTCCTAACAATGTAAAATTTTCTTTTCTACCCTCTCATATTTTTAACCCAAACACCCCCTATCTCCCTCTAATAGTTCATGTGACCTTTTGGGAGACCCACCCTTCTCCTCCAAGCCTCATCCTCTATCATAAGGATATATCCATGTGGTTTATTCATGTTTTGGGAAAAAATAATCAAGTCAATCTTTCTCTTTATTATTTATCTTCCTAATTCTTTAATTTTCTCTTGTGTTATTCTTCTTCTATGGTAATGTGGATCTAGTGTTCATATTTATTTGAGTCTAAATTTAGATTTTTTGTCCTATTATAGTATCTCTAGGGTTTTATTTCTTTATGGAACCCTCATGATGTTGTTTCATGTTGCTGTTGTCGAAGCGTGTGTGATTTGAGGCAGGTTTACCTTTTTCAATGGTCCATTGAATTTTTGAATTGTTTATTTTATGTTCTTTATACCTACCTTGGATCTAAATTATTGATTTATGATTTTCTGAATTTTTTTTGATGTGAAATAATTTCTTTTCCTTCTTTTTATAAACAATCGATAATTTTTTTGATAAGTTATGAACACCTTGTGTTTGATAAAATACATGGTTTTATTTTTTAAGTGATTTGTGATTTTTAAGGCATGGTTTTGGCTTGAAAATGTGTATTTTTTACTTAAATGGATTTATATATGGTTGTGGATTAATAAGTGGCTTGTTTTCCACTTATTTAAAATAGAGGTTTGTGGGTTCTAAATTAATTTCTATGTGAAATTGGATTTTTAAATGATGTGTTGCACTTTCCTTTAGAAATTTGTGTTTTCTCAAAGATTATTGAGGTCCATTTGGAACTTTTCAAAATCCGTTCTCTTAAAAAATCTCTTTAGATGATCCAATTTCCATGGTTATATTGAATGGGATGGGAGGTCCTTGGTGTTAGACTCATTTCTTATCTATTATTTAAAATAAATGATATTGATCCTTTGGGTGGTTTGGGGTGATGCTTGTGTGTAATTATTGTGTGTGTTATATATGTATATGTGGTTGATTTCTTGTTTGATTATGATTAGATTAACCAAAATTTTTCTGTGACATGGGAACCTGGAATAGATAACATATTTTTTGTGAAACGTTTATGCACAGGATTAGGATTCCTCTGTAGCTAGTGGCCCTTATTATATGCCTCACTATTCTTAGGGATTGTTCCCCTCAGTTGGGCCAGGTAGGGTAAGAACTGATCATGTGGGAGAAATTGATGTCATCAGGTGAGGAATGCCTATGAGATGAGTCTTATTTTTAGTATGATCATGATTATACACTGATCTCTTAGGTTCTTCCTTATGATTAATCTCTTAGTTGACTATAAATGATGATTGAGATTCCATGTTTGATTGGTTATGTATGATATGTTCCATTCCCTGGAAATGAGATCATTTCTTCTATACTCTTATGTGGTGTTATTCCTTATTAAATGTGATTTTTTTATTTACAAATGATTAGGGAAAATGTTTAAGAATTTATTATACACTTCCTCTCTCCCTTTTTAGAAAACTTCTCTAAAATTTTATTACCTCCACCTTGGGAATGATTATAGTTTTAAATTGAAAAAGGGAAATTTTCCATGTTTTGTTTTAAAGAGGAAATTATGTGAAAACCTATTTTTATATATTATATTTATAATATATAATTTATTTTTATTTTTGTAATGGAAATTCATTGGGAATAGATTGTTCAGGAACACCTACTGGGTTTTAATACTCACGCCTTTAGTTACTTTATTTTTTTAATCTCATGTGATTTTTACATCTTAGTTTCATTCATCAAGGATGATGTTGGATTTGGGATAGGAGAGTGGCCCTTAGGGTCACCTGGAGGCTTAGTGGTTGTCATTTTCGGTTTGGGTTTTGATGTCCAACTTTGTTGTGTTTTAAGTTTATATATAAATGATGTTCAGTTTGAAAATTTGATTTATTTTGGGATGTTATGTTTATTTTTTAAACTTTATTTTATTTATTTTGGACATAATCATTCCCTTGGTTTCTTATTAATTGACTTGGATCATGTTTCTAGGCCATGAGAATTAGTAACACCTCTTGAGCCAAGCCAAAAACTGACTTGGGTGATTGGTTTGGGTTTGACCCGGTTTGGTTTGTGACAAAATGGTATCAATGGAGGTTGGTTCTTTAATTGAAATTGCTTTAAATCACCCTTTTATTATTTGGCATGTCAAGGTATATGGATTAGGATGGTAAACAAATGGGGTGTAGGTACGAGGGAGTGTACAACCAACCCTTTCTATGTCTAACCTTGGGTTTCTAGAGGATGTTGTGTGTTGTTTGGTTTGTTTGGTTCTTGTGGGCTGTTTTGTGTTTGGGTAAGAAATGTTGGTGTTGGGATAGTGATATCGATGAACTTTCAGGGTTTGGAAATCTATGTGGATCTAGATCCATGTTTCTAAACTACTCTCTATGATGATGGTGTGATTGGAATATGGACGGTAACCATATGTCCAAGTCACCCACCGACACCAGTTTATCCCTTCGTGACCTTGCATAAATTCTTCTTTTTTTTCTTCTGGTTTTTTTGAAAAAACTTTTTTCAAATCATGAAAAAACTTAGCACAAGAAGAACTTTTTTGGTTATTAGGATATGGAAAATGATATTTCAAGTTTTTTTCAAGATAAAATCATGTAACATTGATTTTTAATCGTGTGACTTGGTGTAAAATGACATTTTATTTATCAAAACTGGAGTTCTATGATCAGATCCCGGGGTTTATTGAAATTGGTTATTTTAAAAAATAGAAATTAATTATTAAAGGTATAGGTTTTTGGAAAATTTTTAGGGTATTTTTAATTTTTTTTTGAAATTTTAAATGAAAAGTAAATTGAGAAATTTAGAATTTGGAACTTAGGTTTAATGTTTTGTTAAAAAAGTGGAAGTGTTTTTTTGAACATTGGTATTATCATGGGTAATCATATGAATTGATGTGTTTGAGTAATATGATTATTTATGGAATGAGTGGATTGGTCCCTGGGTTGGCATTATAATATATGCATGTGAGGACCCATATAATACCATTGGGGAGGTTGAGACATACCATTTTTTTTCTTTTAAAATGTGTTTTAAGTTGAAAATTATGTTATTTTGAGAACCGATGATTGAGTAGCATGTTTTTGTGTCATTTGGAAATGTTTTCTACATGGTGTTAAAAGTTTGGGTTATTTTTGGTGAATTAGTTTTGATTTATTTGTTGGTTTTCTCATTTATTAGAGTCCACCCATCACCAAAGGCTCGATGGATATTCGAGGGGAAGCTACAGGTGGTTCTATGTTATAAGACCCTCCAATTGATCAACTAGAGTACTTCCTTATTGAGTTTTTGATGTTGAAGCATCTTCTCTTTTATGGTCAAGAGGATCATTTTTAAGTGGAAGATTAGATTCAAAAAATTAAAAGGAACATTGGTTTCTTTGAGATACAAGAGTATTTAAATGTGAAGCTCATGACCTTTATTCTTGAAGGTCCAAGTTACAAGTTGGGGAAGTCGGTGATTCAAACTAAGAATAGAGAATACATCTCTTGGGTGTTCTTTAAGGATTTTTTCATCTGGAAGTATTTCTCTATGGATTTGAATGTGAAGAATGTGATTGATATGTCCTTCCTCCATCAAGGCGATGGTTCAATGTTGTATTTCAACCATGTTTTTGTATATTTGGTTAAATATCTTATGTAGTGGGAATAAGATGATTACATGAATGCTTGATATTTGGAAAATGGCCATTATCCTAATTTTAAGTCAATGTTGTTAGAGTTCATCTTAACTTCAATGACCGAAAAGGTGAGGAAAGTTGTGTGGGTTGAATCTATGTCAATAAAAGTGATTTAGGGATTCAAAATTTCTCCATTCTTTAGGATTGGTGATGGGAATTATAGTATGGGGACCAGGAAGTTGGATGAAGTTGGTTGTTATGGTCAGAGAATTAATAGTGATCCTGATCATTCATCATTTTCTTCTAGGTGTAGGAATCTAGTGTGTCATCAATGCGACGATCCTAGTCACAAAAAGTAATCATGTTCATGTTCTTTGACGACCTATCATACCTTTGTAAACCTAGGAAATTTTCAATGGTTATTTCTACGTGTTTTCAATAAGTGACTTGGATTTAGGTCCACACCTTTATAAAACACACCACCCCATTTGTATGATTAATATACTGGTCTACGTTTAGTTTGAAGGCCCCTTCCATTTGATTGTTCCTTCCATTATAGTAGTTGTATTTTTTAATGTTTTCATTTCCTTATAGTTTCAACAAAACTTGTGTATATTTCTGGAATCTTTTTTTTAATTGAAGCATATTTTATAAATTTTGAATCTTTCCATCTTGGTTGGTTGTGTACCTTATTGTGTGTCTTGATTCTACTATTTATCATTTGGGGTGAAAAGTATTGATGTGTGTGTATCTTTTAAATCCTTTTTTGGGTGGAAGTTTCCTGTTGGAGTGAATAGAGTATAATGGGGCATCGTGTTCATTTGGTTATTCATAGGGGTTATTTATGGTTGTTCCATTTTTGAGTTTTGGATATTGTTATGTGATGTTGTTTGGAAATATGGTTAGAATTGTAAAATGGTGGGGATTTCGTTCAGACCTCCAATATTGGTAATCCAGTTAGGTCACCAGTTTGGCCTTCTAATGTGTGGTTTCCATTAACATTTCCTGATTTTTTGACTTTATATGGAGGTGGGCATTTGTATTTTGGAGTATCCCATGGGTTTTATTTAAGGATAGGTTGTGTGGGTTTTGGTTTTAGTTTTATATCCTTTTTTAAGAAGTGGTTTTGGTTCTCTTGGTTTTTTTAGTAAAAGTGTTAGTTTTTGTTTTTATAGTGGTTGAGGTGCTTTCATGTTTTAGGAATCATATCATGAAAGTGTAGGAATTTTTTTTAATCAATAAAATAAATATGTAGCTGATTTCTAGGGGCAGAAAGCATGATGGTGGGGAGGATTGTCACACCCATATTTCTATTTTCTTATTGTATTTTGGTTTATCTTTTGTTGTTGATTTTGTTATCACATGTTTCAGGTGTTTCAGAGCGGAATTATGAGTTTTCAAATATTTTTATTTAGTTTAAATGTTTATTATCATGGTTAAGGGGTAACCGTGTGGCCTCCTGATGATGAGGTCATTTTTAGTTCATTTTTAAATTTCACGGTTTAAGTTTCACAAGACCTGAATAGTTTGTTCCAAGAAATGTATCTCTTAAGGATAAAACATGTCATTCATTGGGTGTCTCTAGTAGAGAGCACACTTCATGATCAGGGTTTTCCAAAGCATGCAGGAGGCATTCACATGGTTCTTCAAATTTTGACATAATCATGTCTCACAGTTGGTGCGTGGTTTCCCAGACCGTGTAAACAAACTATGTGTGTTCCCAATGTGCATAATAAGGGTGAAATTTTATAATATGGTCTGGTAAACCATGCGACTTAACTATACACAGTTCCTAGGTGTGTTAAAAATGTGAATGTACCTTTATACCCTCTCATATTTATAACCCCCAAAACACACTATCTCCCTCTCTTGGATTGTGGGACATAGGTGGAGCTCCTCACTTCTCCTCCAAGCCTCCTATTCTCTCTAAATGGTAGATCAAAGTGGTTTATTCATGTTTTGGGGATAAAAATGCACGATAATATCCTCCTCTCTTCTTATGTTCCCTCATTCTTTAATTTTCTCTTAAGTTCTTCTTCTTCCTTGGTCTTGTGGATCTGGGGTTCATGTTTTTTGTGGTTAAATTATTTGTTTTTTCTTCTATTATTTTCATGATTCTTGGAACCCTTGGGGTGTTGTTTCATTTGTATTTCTTGAAGTGTTTGTGGTTTGATGTAGGTTTCCTTTTTCACCTGTCGATTAATTTTAAGAACCGTTAATTTATTTTGTTTCACAGGTACCTTAGATGTTAATTAGTGATGAATGACATTTAGAATATTTTTTTAATTTGAAATGAGGTGGTTTACTTTTTTTTTAAAGTTCCTGGAATTTTTTTAATAAGATATGCAGGGAAAGCATTTGATAAAATGCACAGTTGGATTTTTTAATTGATTTATGAGTTATTAGGGAATGGTTTTGGATTTGTAAAAGTGTTCTTTTCTTAAATTGATTTCTGAATGGGTTTAAATTTATAAGTGGCATATTTTACTCTTATTTAGAATGATGTTTTTGTTTTCTGAATTAAATTTCTATATGATATTGTATTTAAAGTTGACGTGTTTTATTTTCATCTAGAAATGGGTGGTTTCTCAAGGATTGTTGAGGCCCTTTTAGCAATTTATAAAATTATTTCTATTGAAAATTTTCCATGGACTATCCTCTTATCTTGGTTATATAGAATGGTATTGGTGTTCTATGGTTCTGGACTCCTTTTTAATCGATTGGTTGAAAGGAAATAGATTGTTCCTTAGGGTTGTTCAGGGTGATGCATGTGTGTGATGAATATGTGGATGACATATATATATATATATATGTTGTTGAATAATTATTTGGTCATGATTGGATCATCCAAAATTAGTCTTGATGTGAGAACTAGGCATAACATGTGGATTTTAGGTGAACAATTGTTGCATTGGATTAGCATTATTCTCTGGATAATGGCCCTCAGTATGTAATTTACTATGATTTGGGATTGTAGCACTTAGTTAGTCCATGTTTAGTGAGAAAAAATCATGTAGTAGAAATTGATTTTATCAGGTGAAGATTTACTATAGGATGAGTCAGATGTTCAATATGTTCTAGATTATCCACTATTCTCCTAGGTTCTACTGTGTGCTTCAACTCTTAGTTGTATATAGAGGATGATTGAAATTCCTTGTTTGGTTTCTTACATATATGTGCTTTTTTTCCATTTCCCATGAGATGTGATCAACTATTATGTTCTATTATGTGGTGTTATTCATTATTAATAGTGCTTTGTGAGTTTAAAAATGTTTATGGAAATGTTTTTGAAAATGTATTACACTTCATCTCTCCATTTTTATAAAATAAATCATCATTATTCTCAAAGATGATAATTAATCCTCCTCTATAAGGAATATATATTTAAATTGAAAAAGGGAAATGGGAAGTGTTTTTTAAATAGTAAAATGTGTGAAACTGTGTTTTAATACTCATGCCTATAGTTCCTTCTTGTTTTTAGTATCAGGTGAAGGTTCAATCTTAGCTTCATTCACTATGGGTGATGTTTGATTTTTGATTAGAGAGTGAACCTTAGGGTCACATAGAGGCTTAGTAGTCATCAATTTCTTTTTGGGTTTTGATGTTGAGATTTTTTATATTTCTAGTTTATGTATAAATGAATTTATATTTAGAATGTTGATTTATTCTAGGCTACTATGTTTATTTTTACTTTTCTATTATATTTATTTTGGCATAAATCATTCCCTTTTATTACTGTTGATTCCCATGGAGGTTTTTGAAAACTTTAGAGGATTGGGAATGCCTCTCGAGCCTTGCGACAGATGGACTCGGGTGACTGGATCAGGGTTGACCCAAGTTGGTTCCTAAAAATATATGAAATATTATAATATAATATATATATATCTCAACTATGTAAAATATCTCTAATGTTCCATATAATTGACTTTAAGGTGAATACTATTCAAATAAAATCATCCAAAATATTTTAGGTAAATTTATGTCGAAGTTTGAACATTCACTCTTATTTTACCCCCTCATAAATCCTTTTAACCATAAATGTTGTAATAATGTTTTCAATTACTAAGGATCATGACTGTAATTTTAAATAAGAAAAGTAAAAAATAAAAGGAAAATTCATGGTATTTTTTAATTTTTTTTATCTATTTGTGTTATTATAATATTTTAATGATTTTATAATGATTAAAAAAATTTAAACATTAAATACCATTTATTTTCATTTTTTGGAAGATTCAAAATTTGAAATTATTCATGTGAATACAAAAATAAAAATAAAATATAAAATCTTTTAAAATAACTTATATACTATATGTATCAAATAAATTCTTTTAACACTAAAATTTGTCAAAAAATTGTTATACTTATTTTTTTTATAAATAACTTAATTTTTTTTCTACTTCTTGCATAAGTGTTACATCGACAATGTGGAAGCATTAAAAGTAATTATACCATTAATAAAAACCAAAAATAAATTTTAATAATAAAAAATATTATTCTTTTAAAAAATATCCATTTATTACCTTTGATAATTAATTTTTTATTACTAGGAAAACATTTTATAGATTTTCAAATATTGAGAGTGACATTTTTAATTGTCCTTTAATAAAAATATTATAAAGTTTATTATAAATGAGCTTAAAAATTTTTAGAGTTAGGATGATGTTGGTTAAAATAAACCCATATAATGAAATAAAGTAAATTTTTATAATGATGTTGAGAACTTTTCCCATAATTTTTAATCTCAATTAACACATTTTACTTTTTATGGGGGTGATAAATTGTTACCATGGATACTATTTACAATGAAAAAAATGAAATTAAAAAATTTAATAAATTTTATCCTTGTAATTAAAGATATAAAATCCATTTTACAAGATTCAATTAGTATTGAGGATGAAATAACTTGTTATATAAGTCCAAAAAACATAATAAATAATAGTTTTTAGAAAAAAATGTTTTAATAATAAAAATGAACTTACACAAAAATATCATATAATGATGATTCATGTGGAATTAATTAGATTATGATTTCTAAAAATAAACTTATATTAATTTCAATAAAATTCAAAATAAAACGAAACATTTAATTTTTTTTATTAAAATTCAAGAAATGATTGCTCTTATAAAAATAGAATTCATCAATATTCACACAAAAAACAACCATTTTAGAAAAATATCAAAAAATTATCTTAATCTTATTTTTCAATTAGTGTTTAAAAGAAATAATTTAATTTTATAAAATAAAATTTATAAATATGGAATAAATTTATCAAAATATATTCACACAGAATAAAATAGAAAACATTTTTGATTAATATGTCTTTTTGAAGTGTAAAATGAATTTATAATTATTTTTTATCCAGTTACCACTATTAGATAAACCTTAATTTATTTTTTAAAAAATATATGATCTATAAATTTAAGTAATAATAATAATATATAGTAATTACCAAAATTGTTTGTTAAAAATACATTGTGAAAAAAAATATTCTTAAAAATAAATCCTTTAACCATATATGATTTTTTTTAAAATTGATTTCATATTTGATGATCAATAAATTTTCATTATGAAAAAATATCTTCATATATTTCATAATTTAGTTCCTTAAATTCATACCCATGAATCCAATAGTTAGTTCATAATGGTCATATTTAAGTAATTATATTTCTTTAGTATATCTTGGATTATTTAATCTCGGTGTTGCGTGTGATTCAAATTATTGAACACAATATTCTTTAAGGGAGATTAAATATTAAAACAATTTGGTGTTATATTCTCCTCATCTTAAAAAAATTACATTCCCAAAATTTGAATTAGAATACATTAAAACTAATTTATCATAAAATAGTTGTAAAATATGAAATTGATTTTATCGTGATTTTTTAGGTATGGACTGTGAAATTATAAATTCATGAACTTCTATAAGACTCATAATAAAAAATGAGTTTCTAAATGAATAACTTGTTATTTAAGTGTTACATTATACATAGGATATGATAGAATTGACAATTTTTTTAATCAACAAGATAGATATTTTAAGAAAATATACATACTTTCTATCCATCCACATTATACATGGAATTTTAACCTTTTTTTATACATCAAATGGTTTCCGTTTCTATCTTATCTCTTACTCGAAGAAATTAACATTCATTTTGAATTTTTCATGCCTAAAGCACTATATTCCCATTCTAACTAATCAAAAGATCCAATAAATAATGGAAATTTATTTCGCATGTTTCTATCTGTTAATGAAACCAAAAAACTATCATCAAACGTTAATACAATACCCCATATGAATAAACCCTCATATGAAGAAATACTAAATTAATCTATAAATATTAAATAATAATACCCAAAATAAAATATAAATCACTCCATAAATCACTAAAAATAAAATTCATCAAAATAATCCAAATCAAGTATAAATCCTCAAAATCAAAAAGATTTGATCCCATATTATTTAGAGATCAATTGAATATTTATTTAAAAAATAATAATCACTCATAAATTCACATACCAAAGATGTATATGACCAAATAATATAATCACCAAAATATGATAATAATCCCCATAAATATCCTAAATCACTATAAATAATAGCAATATAATATATTAATAAAACATATGAAAAAATAATTTATTTATAAAACAAAATTCCATCATAGAAAAAAATATTTCCATTTACATTAATCATATAATGTTCCAAATAAGCCTAACACCATCAAATGTATTATCAATCACTTATTCAACAAATAACTTCTCTATCCTATGGTTATCTATATGATAAACTATGAGTTTACAAAATTTTATAACCCTTTTATCCAATTAAACTTAATTACCATAACATCAATGATTTTATTAACCATAAAGGTGATGAGTACCTTAAAATAGTTGGCTGTAAAATATAAAAGAAGTATTCCTCAAATAACAATTTCACAAAAAAACATACTAAACCAAATGGATTTATTCTAGTAAATTTATCCCAAAAATATTCTTAATCTCCTTAAATTCATATCACATAAAACTTCAAAACCGGTATATATGCCTTTAAACTATTTCCTAACCTTATATTTATTAAACCATGATGGAATCTAAAAATATTAAAATATATTCATCTGAATTGTCATAACCTCTAAATTTATATTAACCATTCCTTTGATAACAATTATAGAATTTTATACCAATACACACATATCTAGTTCTAAAATCATACTCTAAAAAAGTAGGATTTAATACCAACTAATGTGACAATAATTTTAACTTCTATAATCATAAATTAAAAAAAAATTAAGTCACTTAAATACTCATAAATATTTTGAGGTCTGTAGATTTTGATAATTATGGAAACTAATATATATTAAAACTCATTAAATTCCCATTAAATGGGAATTTTTACCATTACACACATATTTTATGTTTCCATAATAAGTATTCAACTTTTACATTAAAATATGTTCTTATGATTAAACTCATGTTTTTTATTCATTAGAATATTTTTATTTCAAGAGGTGTTACTATTGACATTTCTGTAATTCATACACATCCTTAAGAAGTATGAAAAACATATTATAACATAGTATTAGAAAAATAATATTAGAGAGGGGTATATAATATATGTAAACCTATTAATACATTTGAAATTCACAAAAACCTAAAAGGATATTTGAATTTTCTAATGATAAAAATTGAGTTTAAAATAATCACTTAATTACTCTTGAAATGAAAATTTTCCCAATGGTTTTCATAAATTTTTTCAAAAGAATGGATAAAGATGAAATCAAAATTCATGAGGTTTTCCTGAAAAACATGATTTTTTTACTAAAAAAATTCTTTTACCCGTAGAATATTATAAACTTTCTTTTAAATTAGTGCTCATTTTTTATGTTATGAAATTGAAAAATATATATAAAACCATGAAAAATAACAACATGAAATATATAAAATGATAAAAATATAAATAATTATGTGTATAATATTAAATAATCTCATAATCATGGAATTTATAATGATATATATCATAATTAAATCACTTATGATGTGTGCCAAGACAATATAACCGTAGTACTAAGGAATTGTTCCAAGACATCATAAATAATTTGGAAACAATACACTAAATAAAGAAGCCAGTTTGTATAACTTTATCTAATAATGGATTGAGGGGATATGTATAATTAGTATATTCCTATCAATTAACAAGTCCAAATGAATTAAATGAATAACAACACGATACATAATCAAAATCAACATTCATTTTGAAAACTGATGTATGAAATGCTAATATTTTTTCCATCCAATAAATTGAACAACATGATCATATTAGATACAAAGAAATAAGGTAGATGGTTTCATTAGAGTATATCTATATTAAATCCTAAGATATATCAATGGATGTTGACATAAATGAAAATACATTAGAAATACAATTCAAAAATTTATTTTAAAACCTAGGAAAAATATCATTTAGTTTTTAAAAAAGTTTAAATAATAATTTCCAAACTATTGAAGAAATTAATTTATTTAAAAGTTACTATAGAAAAAAATAAAATAATATTAAAATAACGTAATAGTCATTATGTTAGGAATTTTAATTTATGAAATATATGTTGAAAAGGAATATTCTTTTCATAATTGTTTAAATGGTCACAAGTGAGTAATATAGAAAAAATCTGAAAATATTCATTTTAATAATTTATAAATAACATAATTTTTTTTGAAAATTATATTTATAAATATTTGAAAAATATTATGATTTTTTTGAATATTTTAACAAACATGTACATGGATGAGAACCATTTTTGATGGAAAACATTAAAAGGATGTTTTAATGGAAAACCCCTTTCCAATTTAGTAACATCTTAATAAAAATGTATTTAAAGAAGATAATGAAAAAGGATATTAAATCCACAAGAATTTTATTAAATTAATTATATAAGATATGAATATGTTAGTATATACACTATATAGAAAAACATGTGGTGGAAGTTTCATATGTCTCAAAGAATGTATATTGAGATAGGAAATCCCTTACATCATGTCTTGAATCATTTTTTAAATTATCTATATACAAAATATTTTTTTTTGATTTTATGAATTTTATAATATCATTTTCCATGTTTACTATATTATAATGATGGATTATAATTAATTAATTAACATATATTATTTAGTTACCAAATCAGTTATGTTTACATCAAATGTTTTGAGGATGTTCGATTGATAATTTGAGAAAAACTTCTGTCCAATGAAAACGGTCAATCGAGATATGGTAGTTTCATATACATAATATTAATAAGGAATTTGTTATAATTTTTATACATTAAATTCAATTTTTTATCCATTCAAGAAAGGAAGTCCTAAAAAACGAATCACATCTATTCGCATAGGTTGTAGTCCACATGTACACATGAGTTACATTATAATGTTCCAATGGATAACAGGGTAAGAATTTATGTTATATATATTATTTTCATAGTCATAAATATTTTAGAAATATTATATATATTCATTAAATCCATAATAATATCCCACCTTGTGTGGTAGTTTTGAAAAATGATACAGATCACTTTGTGGAGGTGATAACCCACACGTACACACAAGCTATGTTTTCATTTCCCATCGGTTAAAAAAATATTTGAAAATGGGTTGTCCCAAAAAAAATTATTTATCATATCATCTATGTTATAGAATATTCTATGTTTTTAGAAAATAAATAATCATGATTACAATCAGTTAATAGTAATAACTCTTATTATGAAGACCTCATTTGACATACACCTTAATCCTTCTAGGTTGGTATTTTGTTGAGAACATATCTTATCAAAACTGGGTATGATGGTTTGAGTGTATTTAAGAAGATATTCCTCAAGATAAGCGCCTCAATAGGAGTTTGGAAGAAATAATATGAGGTTCTATTTTCAAAGTGTAGTGGGTTGCAGTATTGTAAATACATGAACTATTAATATATTATATGTGTTTAACTCATGTAAAATATATCCAAGGATCATGAAATTAAATGATAAAGGGTATAATTTCAAAATAAATTCAACCAATAAAATATGAAAAATTTGTATGTTTAATTTTTAACCTTATAAATTAATTTTAACCCCTCATTAACTATTTTCAACATAACCATAACCATGGTGAAATATTCAAAATCTAATGGGTAATAATGTAATTTTCAAAATTCAAAGTGGAAAATACATGTACTATTCATTATTAACTCTATAATTTCCTAAAAAATGAGTTACTATAGTATTTTTATGATTTTATAATGATTTAAAAATAAATTTTAAACATTAACTGCCATTTAAGTTCAATTTTAAGATTATTCACAAAATTTGGCATTAAATAAAATCAATAAAATAATGGATTCAGAATTTATCTATTAAATTATTACTTATACATTATAATTATCCAATAAATTCATGTAACATTGTAATTTATCAAAAACATATGACTTTTAATGTTTTTTAAATAATTTTCTTTCTTTCTCAACTAATTCCAGAAACATTATATCAATGTTTCATTAACATTAAATGTAATTAGAAAATCACTAAAAATTAAAAATAATTTAATAAAATAAATTTTTTTTATTCATATCTAAAATAAAAATTTATAAATATTCATAACTTCATTTAATCCCATGAAAAATATATGATTAATATTAAAAGAATGAAAGTGACATTTTGTAATTATCTTTTAGTTAAAATAATTTAAATATCATTATCAATGGAAAATGATACAAAATTACCATAATTTATAAGATATTATGAGATCCATAGAAATAGACACATAAAATTAAATAAAGGGAATGATTAGATTAATTTTAATACTATATACCATTTTTTTAATATAATTAAACTCATTTTACCTTTTTGCATGGTTATTATTAATAATGAACCAAAATGAAATTGACCACATTAATAAGTTTGGAACTTATGTTTCCAAATATTAAATACATTTTCATGTTCCAATTTAAATAATTTCCATAAATTACTTTTAATATAAGCATTAAAAGTGTAATAAAAAATGGGTTTTATAAAAATTATTTTCTAATAATAAAAATAAAGTTACACCAAAATATAATATCATTATGATTAATAAGAAATTATTTAGATTAATTTTCATAAATTGTAAATTATGTGACTTTAAAAAAATTAGAAGACCAGATTGGAAATTTTAATTAATATGATTAGTATTAAACAAATTAATGTTTTTCAAAATTGGTATTTTTCACCATTCACCCAAAAATATCCTTTTCATAAAAATTCCTAAAATTTATCTTAAAATTATTTTTAAAAGGTAATTTTAAAAATTATGACCATTTAAAAAAATACTATTTCAAAATGTTTAATAAATTAATCATAATATTGGGACATAAAATGCAATAAAATTTTTTTTTGAGGAGAATATATTTTTGAAGTATGAAAATAATTTATAATTTTTCTATATATAGAAACCAACATTATGTGAATGTTAATTTATATTATTAAATATATTGTATATATAATGAATAAAAATTTATCTACAGTGATTAAATTAATTTATTTTGATAAAATAATTTTCATATATAAATTCATTTTATGAAAAATATTTTTTTTAATATTAGTTGATTTTATTTAAAATTGAGATCAAATTTCCTCAGGAATATATTTTTATTAAGAAAACTTCACTGCACTTATATCATAAATCGGTTAATCTAATTCATTCCATCCAACCCAATGTCTAGGTTATATTTATCATATTTAAAGAATAATATTTCTATTTTATATCACAATTTGTTTAAAATTGATGATATATGTGGTACATAAAATTAATGATAGTCTTATTCAAGGATGAATTAAATATTGAAATACTAGGATGTTATGTTGAATCTTCGTGTTGTGGTCAAGATTCAGCCTGAAAACCTTTCATTCACTATTGGTTTAGGATGATGAATTTATTATAAAATTTTCAAAAAATCTTTGTTTATAGGTTAGGTTATGGTATATTGATATTTCCTTCCTTCTATAATGGTGTTGAATTAGTTGGGGTTAGATATCATGGAGTCCTTGTTAGCACACAATGACCTAACTTATGGGATTGTATGTGCCTTTTTTGTTATGTTTCTTGGTATTTATACTACATGGACACAAATTTTAACCTTATATAATTATTTCATGAACATCCAATTGATCACAATAATTCTTTGTATTGTTGAGGAAATGGGAATTTCTACTAAGACATTTGAGTTACCACTGCCTTCATTCATGGTATGGGTTTTGATGTATATAGATAGAATTTACAATTTTATATTAGGTCACTTATACTTCAAGGATCAAGACACATGGTAAAGGTCTAGCAGATTGTGGAGGTTGGGGATTCAATATAGTGATTATGTAAATTAGGATAGATTTTGGTGTATTTACTTTTCAAATTTTTTTTGGCATGGGTTCTTATTAGTGTTTCATTTAAAATACCATTATTCCTTATTTATCTATAGGGTTTTTTTAATTTTTCATCATAAATAGAGATTTAATCTTTTCTATTCTCGATTATGGGTGCATATGGGGATCCATTTTTTTTGTCAATAGGTTTTTTTGGATGTCCATTATTAATATTGTCCATGCCAGATATTTAATAGATTTGGGCTTAACCGTTAAGATTTTTTGGAGGTAATGTTTTCCTTGAAAATGTGTTAGGCCTTCATTTCTAGTAAATAAGTTATTCCAAATGGGGAGGTGTTACTAAGGCCACGTAGTGACCCCCACTCAGGCCCCATTTTTGCGTTCTTATCTTGGGATTTATAGTTACCATATACTATCATGATCAGTGCATATATTTTTATCTGAGAATTATTCATAATATAAATTCATGGCTTTGATATGATATTTATAATGGATTAGTTATCTTAAAGTTCAGAACACATAAAATATTATCTTCAGTGGTTATCTATCTTATCCATTGAGGGTGATATAACTTCAATAGACATAAAGATTTTTAGGATGGACATTCAGGTCCAGATCATGGGTAGCATGGGAAAATATCAACCCATATTTCTAGAAAGATTTTTGGATAAGAGAGATTTTATAAGAACACATCCTTAAATATTACAAAATTTAGTGTCTTTATATATGAATTCACATTCTTTCATTTTAAAATCATATTTATGTTTAGTTTTTTATATAATTAGGTCATAACTCTTACATAAAAAACTATATAATAAAAAATACACACATCTAATAAGTATTAATTTCTTCACAATATAAAATTTTAAAAAAACATGTTTTCTCTTCATGAAAAATATTATTTATTTTCAAATTTAATTCTTCTTTTTTTTCTTACTCATCCTTAAACCCTATGATTTTTTTGAAATTTGGGATGAGAAAACAATATCATAGTAATGCATATAGAAGTAAAAAATATATTATCCAAGTGAAAAACATGAAAACATATATCTTTTGTACCTTTATCACTATATTCTTTGAGCGTATGAAATAAATCATATCCACATGAAAAGAACATTTCTACCCAAGGAAAAAATTTAAAAACCATAAAAAGAAAATATATTCTTTTATAGGAATCCTAGATCATTATATTCATACCCCATTTTAGAAATAACTGAATGAAAATTAAATTCAATGGAAAAACCTCGGTTAATTCACACCTTCTTATTTTAAATATAATTAACAATAACCAATGCATTGGAGATCTATATGGGGTCAACTCTCATGTAAGATGTATCAGGATCACCCTTATTATAAGATGTATCAGAATCATCCATAATTATATATAATCTCAATGTACCATATCATTAATAAAACAATTAATTCATGCACTTTTTCATCATAAACCCTTAAAAAATATTTTAAACCAATATTATATGTTATTTTAGAAATCAAAATATCCTTTACTTTTCAAAATCTATTTTAAAAGATTAAATACGAAGAACAAAAAGGAGATAGTATTTTCTTTTAAGAAAACATGGACTATTGTAATTTAATACATATATCAAGTAATATTTCTGGTATTGGTAAAAAACATTGACTTCATATACATTAAAACATAACATTACTTTTTTCCTTTTGAAAATAAAGTCATAACATGTTGTATAAAATACATAATATTATTCCTTATGTAATTCATTGAAAAAAATTAAGAAGAGAAATAAAATTCCCTTTCTAATACATTTATTTCCATATAAACAAATTTTTAATGAAACATTATGAATATGGATATTGAAGAAACATTTTTAAAAAATAAATCTTTAAAACATTTAAAATGAGGATTTAAGGTAAAGTCTCCCTGACCTCGAGTTCGAATCGTCACATATTATCTCCATCTTCATGAACAAAAAACACATGTTAATTATAGACTTGAATGAGACAAATTTTATTTTTTATTTAATTATTATAATATATTTTATATCATTTATGACCATGTTTTTTATTTACTATGTACATTAAGTTTACATCATATGTTTCAGAGACATTTGATTCATAATCCAAAAAATGCTTTGGTAGGATAAACATGGTTAATGAGTTCATCATTATATTACCTATATAAAAATAATTATGAAATAATTATCCTTTTTATTCCTTAACTATATTATAAAATAAACCATTAAATATGGTTATATGAAATAAACTATGTTACAACATGGACATGATAGTCTGTATGTATGCACAAGTAACATTTCCATTTTCAAAGAACATGAGGTAAAGGAGGTAAAAATCATTTTATCTTTCTAGAATTATGAATATATAAAAAATATTATGTTTTATCATTAAATATACTTATTTATACCATCCTTGAGACACAATGATGTAAAAATTAATCGCATCTCTTTATGGAGGTGGTAGTCTATATGTACACATTAATGATATTATCATTTTTCAATGGAAGTAAAGTTTTGAATGTTTCAGGTATCATATCTTTTTATAGTGATAATTACTTCATAAATATTTATTATATTAATCAAATCCATCATAATATCTATCATTTTAGGGTGGTGATGAAAATAGAAACACATCACTTCATGGAGGTGGTAATTCATACCTGTGCATGAACAATATATTCAATTCCAAGTGGAGTTAGAAGGAAATCAAAAATGGATGTTAAATAATTATTGTAATATTTAAATATATTTAAGATACTAATTTTATTTTTACATCATGTTTTAAGGATATTTGAATGATGTATGAGAAGAATTAAACTTAAAATAGGCCGGTTATGACTTATACCTTATCCTTGGAAAACCTATTTAGCTTACACATAAAGCCTTTTAGGGTTTATATATTAGTGATAATTAGACCTCTAGGGAATGGGGATTGAATTTTTGGATAAATTTTTGCTGGAATTTTACAAAATAGAGTGCTCAAAAGGTGCAAGGAAAAGAGGATTTGAGGTTCCCTTTTATAAGTTAGGGGAGGGGTAGTCTTCAAATAACTTAATTTATTAAATTAATATAAATTATCATCTAAATAGTAGTGATAGAAAATTTATATATTTAGAATATATAATGATAATGACCTGAAATATTTTCATCCAATAAAAATTGATTGTTTGTATATTATGTTTTTCCCTTATTTCTTTATTTTAACTCTTATTAACCCTTTTCATGATTACTAATGTTTCAATGTTTTTTACACTCTTAGAGTAGAGAATGTAAAAATAAAAGGAAAAGTGACCCAAAAAGGATAATGGATGATATTATCAACCATATCCCATTACATTGTCCAAATATTATATTTTTACTAATTTTTAATCACTTAATAAAATATTTTTATTATGAAATATCATTAAGGTCATTTTGGGAACTATATAATAAATTTGAGTTTAAATTCATCAAGATAATGATATAATTAATATATAAAAATTTAAAACATACCTAATATATTAAATATATCTATAAAATTATTTTTACTTTATAGATCACCCAAAAAATAATAATTTTAGTGTTTTTAAAATAATTTACATTATTTTTATACAACTTGAACATTCATTGTGTTATTTTTTCATAATATTTTAAGGTAATTAATTACTCACTAGAAATAAAAAATAAATTACCTTGATAAAAAATAATTCTTATTTCAAATAAAAATATTTAACATTAAATAACCCATTTTTATCCAAATGAATTTTTTTAAATATTTCAAAACAAATATATCAATTTGATCCAATAAAAAAGTGGCTTTAACTTCAAATTTTTAAAAAATAGATGTTAAAAAACTAGATTTCTATTTTTTTATTCATGATTTAAAATTATATTAAAGTAAGTATCATATTAAAGTAGATATTTTTGATATTTTATAAAATTTTATGGTCATAGTTGAAATAATATAAAAGAATAAAATAATAATAATTTTTAGGTGGATTTTTAGGCTGTATCAAATTATTTTTAACCCAAATTACAGTGTAAGAATGATTCATACTTAATTAATTAGTTTATTTATAATTAAATTATAACTATTTTACTTTAATATCAAATGGGTCCGTTAAATTACTTTTTTTAATAAAAAGAAATGAAAATTTTACAAAAACCTCATGTTTTTGTAATTTACTAAAAAATCAACCATTTTAGAAAAAATACCAAAATTACACCCAAAGTATTTTTTATTTTCTGTTATAGAAAATAATGTTATTTTTTCTAGATAAAATATCTAAAATTTAGTTATTAATCTTTTAAATAAAACCATATAATATAATAAAAATGTTTAATAATTATAATAATAAAACTATTTCCGTCGTGATTTAAAAATTACATATTATTCTTATAATGAATATAACTATTTAAAATAAAATTCATCAATATTAATAAAGCATAATTTTTTTTTATAATTTACATTACATGGGATATTATATTATTCCCACCTTTTAGAAATTGCATTCTCAAAATTTTATTCATTACTGAAATAAGTGGGGATATTTTTCCATCACATCTTTTTCTGATTCCCATGTTTCTTTTTCAACCATATATTCCTTCCCAAAAACCTAATCTTGTTGAATTAAATTATTTCAAAACACCTTATCTATATTTCTTTGAATTTATTCTTGATATTCATTAAAATAAAAAGTTTATTAAAAATGAACTACTTTAGGGATCAAAACCTAAAATGCATGCAGTTCATATTTTTATAAAAAATAAATATAAAATGCATCATGTTCTTAAGATAAATTCATAAGCATGACCACTAAGTAGGAAACTGATCCAACACTCTCTAGGATTTCATACTTTCCAGTGAACCACAAACACAATTTCCATTTTTATCATAATGAAAAATATATTTCTATTGAGATACTATATGAAAACATTATCACCATCCTTGAAAGAAAGATATTTCCTCCATTTATCTATATAATGTTTCATCATGATTTGAGTAGTCCTTATATACAAAGGAATCTTTTTCATCCTCTCAACCATTTATTATACCAATTTTTGTAACACCAACTTCCTTTCACCTACTCTGTCCCAAAAATATGGATCCCAACACTGCTTTCCATATATTATGTCAAATTATTCCACTTATAAACTAGAATGAAAACTATTATTAAATTAAAATTTAAATAATGAAATACAGTGATCCCAAATTCCTTTATAATCCATTCAATAAGCATAAATAATGTTTTCTAAGGACTGAATCATCCACTTGGACTGTGCATCAAATTGAGGATGAAAAACTATACTAAAAATTAATTCAATTCAAAATGATATATGAGGGACATTCCAAAAATTAAAAGTAAACAAGGGACTTCGATATGAAATAATAAAAGGAGAAACTCCATCCAACTAGTCTATCTCATTAGTATAGAATTGAGAAAACCGATCTACATACATTGTATCAGGAATTAGAAGAAGATGTTTATATTTATTTAATCCTTCAATAATTACCCAAATTACATTTTTACCTAGAGATTTAATTGGTAATATCACAATAAAATCCATGGCTGTTTCTTTGATTTTCCACTTTTATATAACAAATATATTAATTACCCTTTTTAATAATTTTCATTTGGATTTTTTCTATTTAATGGTTAAAAATAACATTATAAAATCTACAAAATCATTTTTCAATCTAACCCACCAATAAAAATCTTTAAGAAATCTATGAATTTAAATACTTCTGGGATGAATAAAAAATGTAGATTTATGAGATTTATTCAAAAATTGTTTTTTAAATAGAGATATTTTAGTAAAAAACATCCTTTTTATTAATATAAAAAAACTTTCCACGTTAATTTTATTTTAAGATAACATACATTTATTTATTAGTTCCACCATTTCTTGATAATTTTGGTCTTCCTTATGAGCTTTAATAATTCTATACGACAATGTTAACGTCACTAAAACCTAAAATAAAATAGGGGAAGTTTCTATATGCACAATTTTTATTCTTTAGAGACTTTACTTTTTCCATGAGAGCCATTGAAATATTTCTAGAAATATTTTCAGATCCAGGAGTTGAGTTGATGCGTAATTTTGATCCCTAGTGATCCTAGTATTGACATGAAAAGAATATTAATATATTTTATAACATATACACTATTTTATAAAAATAATGAAATGAATCCAAAAAAATTTCTCAAATTTTTAATATGAGACCACCATCGAATCCATAATGTAGTTGTAATGCATGGTGTGACGTATCCTTTGTTGACTCTTTGTGTTTTTTTATTATAAAAATCATACAAAAATTAATAATTAAATGTGGTGACCTAATGATTGTCTATAAATATATGGTTATGAAAAATATATAGGATTATCCACATGACCTTGGGATTTGGAGAGGATCCATTGGAGCATAGATAAGCAAACAAAAACATATTAGTGATCATATTCACCAATATATTTTTCGGATCTTGAAAATGATGATGATATGGAATCAATATTTTTTAGTGAACGATCAAAACCTAAAGTAGGGAATTTGTCTTATGTGGGTTGTTTTCCCATGTTGTTTTCCCATGATGAATGTGAATCAAATCCACTAACATACCGATTCATTGTACAATAATATTAATGGGTATGAGATTATTATCTAGGGATTTGTGGAATTAAATTACATTTGATTAATACTGATCAACCTTTTTCATTATAACATAAAAGAATTTTTGAAAATACAAGAAAAATTTAAGGTCTATACCTTATGTTTGTGTTTTGTGAATTTCTATCCCTATTATTCATGTGTTCATCATATATATGAAATTTGGTCAGTGATACAATAAATAACCAATATGTGATCATTGTGAAATCAATATTTGGTGTAATAGATCATTACTATGGGTGATGGATGAATATCTAAGAAATTATTGCAGAGTGCAATGACACGACATCGATCAAGTGAAGATTTAGAGGCTGTATGTAAGGTTTCGGTATAAAGTAATGATATGGAATAAAATGTGTCAATTTTAGAGTGTTCCAATGGTTGGGATCAGATGATAAGTGAAGAAAAAAGCAGGTTTTTTATGGATTGAGGATCTTTGGTGAGAGGTGATAGAATCAGTGGAGGTGAGGCATGTGAAATGGTGATCCCATGGGTTGGGTCATGCAGATGTTTGGTGTACAAATGATTGTATTCAAGTTTACTAACTCCCCTTATTAAAAATGGCTAGTAGAGGCATGACACCACCACCCTTGGTGATAGTGGCAGTGGTTCTCCCACAGGATGACATTGGTGGTAGTCTAGGGAAAGGGTGGTGGTTCCCCCTACGTAAGCACGGAACTCTCCCACACTACATGTTTGGAGAGGAGAAGGGTGTGGGGGGAGAATTTATTATTTTTAATAATAATAATAATAATTTAATAATAATAATAATATTATTATTAATTTTAGTAATAATAATAATAATATTATTAAAACCTTGTTTCGGTCGTAGCTTCTCTATATAAAATTGGATTGATGAGATATCTAAGTAATCATAACCATGATATCGAGGTAGATGTTTTAAGACTGATATTAGGTACCTAATTCAGACTCATAGCTTGGGGCCATGAAGAACCCTTCGTATATGATACTTTAAAAAATAATTTTTCATTAGGAGTCTATTTTGTTCAATTAAATAAACTATATTGAGTGCTATTGTATTATGATATCAATGATTTTATACATTTTTTCCATTCACAGGGATTTATTGTGTCGTTTAAGTGGATTCATGTTTTTGGCTATGAGATCGATAATGAGCCTCACGCATTCATCAATCTTTTTCAAGACACTCACTATTCTCAATGACCAGCCTATCTTGAGAAGATTTCCATGTAAAATGATATGTGGGAATTCATTTCAAAAGAAGAGATTTTATGTGAGGTGATATGATTGTGAGACTTTATTTAGAGACTATTGGCAGATGGAACCGGTCAGCTTGGATCACCAGAGATACTGGGGTTGGTACTCCCTTATCACACTAGGTCACATATCCTGCAAACATTCGACATTGAAACCCCTTATTGAACTAGGTAGTGGGTCCCCCATACTCTTTACATTAGTAGGGTTATTGACCCCTCATACTGAACTGGACATGAGTCCTCTACTTATGGAGTGGTAATCCCCTGTCATCGAGCTCTAGTGGGGAGAGGGTCCTCCACAAGAGTTGTGAATCCATTGAAAGTGGTGTGTAATAGCTTGGAGTAGGACACTCTACAAATATTCATAAGAGGTTACAAGATATTCATGGTTTTGGATTGTACCCCTTGACTATGGAGGGTAGTGGTGAGTCGGAGTCCTTAACATAGTTTATTTTTCAGTTTCACATGATGCTGGTCATCATAGATGGACATTTAGAGTTGTAGGAAGACTCTTCATTCTTATATGGGATTTGGATATAGAGATCCCTTTATCTCTTAATTTGGGATTCTTGGTGAACATATATGGGTTTTTATTATGGTTTTTTATAATATTCTGATTGAAATCCCTTCATTATGATGAGATGACTACTCTCTCATGATTCTTTGTTCTTGGTGATTTTGGGGTGCCCTGCTGGGTATGTATATACTCACCATATCATGAGATTTGATTTTTTGTATTCTGTAGAATGAGGATGGCATAAAAATTATCAGTGAATATGGTTGTCCTAGTGTCACTGGATCTTAGTTGTATGCGGTGACACTAACCATGTTCCGCAGTCAAAGTATGATATTATGAGTTAGGGTATCCCCTTCAATACTATTTATAATTATTTTCATTAATATTTTCCACCTATATTTCTATTTGGACATGAATTTTTCCATACTTAATTTATATTACTCTTCTATATTATGATATATGTATGTTCTATAGGCTATTAAATGCTGTTATTGAATTTTTATGTCTAATATTTATATTATTCGTGTCCAAATTTTTTTGGAGATGGTTGTGAGTGTGCATAGAGGAAGATTAAGAAAAGGCCTCTGATTTCAATATATTTTATCTCAACACTTTTCATCATCCTCAAGCCTATTTAAGAAAGAATTAGTGTCCCAACACTCAATTTTATGATATCTTAAAAAAACCTAATAGTTTTGGTCATGATAGAGTGGTATCATAGGTGGTTCATCCCTGGGTTTAGGTAGAGATGGACCCACGACGAGGATTGGTAAGAAACTTTGGGGAATAATTTTGTGTGTCTTCAGTGAAAAATTTAGGCTAGGAAACCAATGTTGGTGTGGTGTCTGATGTATCCAAACTCCTAGACTCTGAAAAACTTCTTGCCAACTTTACATAATATGAAATTGGTTTCAAGGAACAAATGGTATATGCATCATATAGGATTCAGTCCATTGAATAATTTTTTTGAGATAAATACCCAAATTTTCTATATGACTGTGGTATGTCTTTATAAATTTCATAATGTCCCCATAATGATAGCCAAATAGAATTTTGAAATTTTATCCTGAGGACAAATCTTTTTACTAATGAGGCCACGATCCATTGAACCTTTCTTGAGCCATTTCCTTTAGGCGAGCACCAAGTAGTTCTGCTACAAGTTGAGTATCACATGTATTGACCTCTTGTTGTCTGATAGAATAATTATCTATATGTTGAGAAAAAATAATGCTTAAAAAGAATATGATTGTGATATAAATAAGATATTAAAAATGTGAGACTTCTAATGTTAGAGACTAATATCGTTTCATGATTATCCATACAAGAAAGTGGCGGAGGATTGGCTCAAGGCGGTGGTCTACTTTTTACAATTTATGAGGACCTTAACTGACTATATGGTCATGATGGTGACCATAATTCATCATAGAGTAGAATTTGGATCAATTGTTAATGTAATATGAAACACTTATTCTATGTGAACATCATGAGTTATATAGATAGTGATATCCCATGTTTTGTGGTGGGAAATACCCCCTTCTAAGGTAGTAGAGGACTGGCCTGATCATGTTGTAAGAGAGTCTGTCTTGGATATCAAACCTCATGATGGTGATCCTAGTGAAGTGAATTCTCTAGTTTGAAGTTTTGATTCAGCATAGCCATGTTTCAGTGATGTTTACTATGGTAATGATCACCCAAAAAAGAGAGGAATTTCTCCAATCAATAAATGGTATAGTGATGTGATCAAAAAATGTACGAGCGAGTCGATGCCACCCAAAGAACAAAATGTTGAGGTTTAATGTATTATGTTATTCAATGTTTTTGTTTGAGTTAATTTTAATGCAATAGTTTTTTGGAGAGGGAACTAATTAAGGGTTCGAGTTGGGAAAGGGGAAATATGTATTCAATTATTTGGGGATCATAACCCTGATACTCTTTATGTGATCAAGTTATTACTAATTTATTCTCTTCTGTAGTTGAAAATTTGGTATTCCATCACATTTCACCTTCTATAGATATAGCCCCCTATTCAAGGATTAATAATATTGATGAATACTTTTTGATCGAACCTTGTATTCAGAGGATCCTATCTGGGGATTGGTGATTGTTTAAATTTTCAGACATTGCGACCTAACTCTGTGAGGAGATAGAGAGCCTCAAAATGGAATCTTGTTGTAGTTGGTGGTGAGGCCCTATAATGTTTTCCTCAGTATGGACCAGTTGCTTACTAAACATTTATAGTTCCAGTACCAGTGAGGGTTTCAATGTACCTATGTTAGTTGTAAATTTTTTTTGTTGTTGGATGAGAATGAATTATTGGTATAGAAGGATGCACTCATGTGTTTAAGTATGTAAAAAGTCTTTTTTAGTGGATCTTATAACCCAAGGAGCCGTGGAATCTATAAGATTTATGTTTCTATGATGTGGGAGAGGTATAAGGATGTCTTATAATAGGAGTTTTGAGGTTTACCTCCCAATATAGAGTTTATTTTTGACATGTACGTACACTAGGTATGACCCAACATCTTCACTAGCATATTGGTTGAGCCCATAAATCTTTGAGAGTTGGAGATATGGTTAGAGGATTTATAAGAGAAGTGTCTTGTTAGACATAGTTTACCCACATGGGCAACCTAATGTTTCTCTCATAAGAGGTGGATGATAATCTGAGGTTAGGAATAGATTTAAATCACCTAAATTAGGTGAATTTATAGAGGCAGTATCCAACATTGAGAAGTGATGGATTCTTTGAGTTTTGCTTTACATATAAGTGGTTCTCAAAGTTTGAACATAGGGAAGGATATCAATGGATCTAGGATGGAGAGAAGAATGTACTAAAAACTGATTTCTAATGAGACAATGTTTCTTTGACTACTTTTGATACTTTTTGGTATGTTAAATTCTATAATAGTGTTAATTATGCCTATAAATCTATTCTATAACCCTCCTTGTATCAGTTTATGGTAGTCATATTTATTGAAATTCTAATATACTTGACATCATAGGAAGAGAACATGATACTCTTAAGGATGGTATAGGATATTCTTTAAGAGTAATAAAATTATGGATAGCTCACATAGTGTCAGTTTTGGACTCATTAGGTACAATCCTTATGATATGGCTTCTCGGACATAGGAGTAAAAGTTTACCAAGAAAATATTGAGGTAGTTCTACCTAGATATCCACCCAAAGGTGTGGCCAGGGTAGCAATTCTCATAGTGATTTTTTTCCATTTTCATAGAGTTAGGCGACAGAGTAGTTGTAACCTGTGGCTGAGGATGGTGTGATGTATTTCTGTTGAATGGTTATAAAATCACCTCTTCTTTATTATTTAAGGTAGAATTATCTTAGAGATAAAAAATATGAGATCATGTGTGATGATATATCCACTTGTCACAATCTTGATATATTTTTTTAAGGTTTAATAAATGTCATCCTTGTTTTAGGATGGATGATAACACTAGTAATGAAGTTTAAGGAGGTGTTGATGAGGTTGTTTTCCATTAATAGTGTATCTAGTTGGAGGTAAGGATATATAAAAGTTCTTATAGAATTTGGTTTGGTGGCCATGAATGTTGTATCTCATTAAAGATTTTAACTCTTGTTGTCTCATCAGTCTATTGGGGGAGGCTCGGTTTCTCAGATGAATTTGTAAATGGGAAGGTATATTTGTGGTATTCTTGATTGGGGCTTCTAAGACCAGTGATAGATAATGAGGAAAACTAAGTGATTATGGATTTTATTGAGAAGTTTTCCCACTTACTAACCATATGAAGTCATTTTATAGTTGTAACACCCCTAGATTTTATGAATTGTTTATGAATTAATTTAATATTTTAATATTTTTCATTTCATGACACACTAAATATAGATTTTGTGATACAAAATCAATAAGTGTGGATTGAATCATACAGAACACCAAGTCAATGTTTCACTGCAAAAAACACTTGTATTTGTTTTTGGTAGACACAATAATAGGTTTTTCTTGTATTAAACACAATACTAGGTCCTTTCGATAGCTTATGTTACACTCACAGTTGAGTTTTACCAGACTACAAGATACTAATAATAATATTATTAAAATATTATTATAGCTACAATCTAACCATTAGAATGGAAGTTATGAATAATATTAACTAAATTTTGAAAATACTATTTACACATTTATATAAACTAAATAATTTTTTTTTATCAATTAGTATAAGTGAATGTATGTAATATTTGAAAATAAAGTAATTAATTTTCTAAAAAAACTAATCTTCTATGTAAAAAAAATAATTTCACTAAATTAAGAAAAACAAATTTTGAATTAATTTTTCAATAAAATTTATATATTATATGTTTAATTAATATTTTTTTACTCATCCAATATATTTATATGTATATGATATGAATAAATCTAATTTTATGAAAAAAAGATATATTTTTCTAAAAGGTATTTTTACCTCTTTTTAATGGAGAACCCATTGAAATATATTTTATTAATTTTTTATAAATTTTTATCGAAAAAATAAACTGAATTTTTGAAATAGTAAATTCAAAATTTAATTTTTCTGAATTTTTTATATTTTTATAAGAAGTTTTATTTTTTGATGAATTGTGTAAAAAGAGGATTTTATTTCAACACTACATTTTCATCTAAATTATTTATATAGTTAAATTATGTTTGATTTTTTTAATGTTTATTTATATCAAATTTATATAAATTAGTCCAATTTATTTATTTGGAATCAATTTCACATTGAAACTAGATATATAAAATTTTTTACTATAAAAACCTACATTGTTGTCCTGTCTGTGGGATTAATTATAGATGAATTTTTACCACTTTTATTATTGGAATTTGGAAAAATTGATTAAATATTTGGAATCATAATAATTTATAATATCTAATATGTTCATGTCAGTTTTTCAACAAACATATTATTTAATGTTGTTAAAATTAATTATAACCATCAATAGAAAATTATCTTTACAAAGGACTAAACCTCAATATTAAGGGCCAAAATGACCGATAAACTTGTCGAAAATCCATAAAATGGGAATATTTCTACCATATAATCCCTCTTATAAAATTATTATCATTATTAAGTCCAATTTACATGTAAATAATTAGGATGTAATTCTGTTTTATAAAATTTACAAGAATATCACTCCTCCTCTACTATAAAATGGCACTCACCCCTCCCACATATTCTCACCTCTTGAGATTTTTGTATCTATAAAAATCTGATAAAATAAGATCTAAAATTCCCTCCCTTAATCCTATAATCCTACCTATTAGAAAACATCCAACTAGGGAATCCCTCTGGTGTAAACTAAGAGGAGTTACCTAAAGAAGAGGTAACATCCTTCCTGAAGCAATTTTATATTATTTTAATTCTCCATGACCTAAAAACTTATTATTACATGAATACATAATAAAATAATTATAAAAAACATTATTATATGTTTTTATTATAAGGTTTATACCAAAAATTACACAAACTTTCATATAATAGGTAACTAACATATCATTCTTGTGTACGATGAACTACCGCCACACGAAATGATGTTGCACATTTTTCATTTACCACCAATAATGGTTGGGAATTATGATAAAAATATAATTTTATATGATATATATTATATTTATTATGTATTTATGATTCTATAAATTTTATATAAAATAGAACTTCATGATTTCCATTTTTTAAATGACAACATCGTCTGTGGATGTGTGGACTACGACCTCCTCGATGTGATACGATCCATTCACATTTTACATGGAATGTAATAATGATGGGTTAAGTAAATGTATATTATATATATGAAATAATATTTATAATATTATTATAGTTTATATACATACATATATTCCATTTGTATTCCTCTTTTTGAAATTATAATTATAAAGAAACAATGTTCTTGCGTATGTACGACCTACCGTCTCAATGAAAAATGTATTCCATTTAAAATTTCTATCATTTATCTATTACTATAAAAAATTAATAAATAATATATATGATATTTATATCATTTTTTAAATTTTTTAAATTAATAAATCTTGATCTATATAAGAAGATCACGAATAATAAGTCAAAACATGCAATAAAAACAAAGCGGATATTACTCGAAGCGTAACATTAACATTGAAATGATAATAAGAGGGTAATATATAATTCCATATATGTAGTTATATATAATAATATGGTTCTTTGGAAGGTTTATAATAACTTTATATTTATTATACAGGAGGTTTTAATGAGTATGAATAATATCAAGACTTAAGGTAAGGGTTTTTTCTTCTCACTTCTTATATCTGTGAGATTCATGCCCCATTCACCACTCATTTATTTTGTGTGGTGTATAAAATTTAAATGAGTTTATTCTAAGATTATTTATATTTATATTTATGGGTATTTATAGATCTATTTTATTATCTTTCTTTCATAGGGGTTATGTTTCAAAATTTACCAAATCAATATTGTAATTCTGTCTTAATATTCCTTTTTTGAGACATATGCCATGTTATACCCCTATACTGTTCTATGAGGTTCATATAATTCCTTTTTTATGTTATATCATGGATTAATTATTTTAAATATATTTTAAGCTTCAATTAATGTTATTGTTTCCTTTTTTGTTATGATTCAAGGTTACCAAATTGGAACTGTTTATTGTTATAATATCATCATTGTTTTAGATTGTTTATGACCCATATATCAAGAAAAATCATGAATTATTATTACCCTATGGTTATTAATATTGTATCCAATAAATTTTACCTTTTTAAACTCATTATCACATATGATATTTAATAAAATGTTTTTATAAACATCCAACTTTATTTCTCCTTTAATTGAGAAATATGTGTTCTTTCAAAACTGTGTTTTCAAAAACAATTTTCAAAAACATTTTAATTTTATCTTATGATATTTAAAGAAAATTTTTACCCATGTATTAAATCTCAAAAAAATATTTTTGAAAGGAATATTATTTTATTTTTCTGATCAAGGCACTTTTCTAAACTTTTTGGATGTAAAAGGAATTTTCGGCATGTACAAACTCACCCACCATTATGGCCGTCATTTCATTTATTATTCATTTGTATGTCTACAATATAATCTTTTTTAAAGAAATGTTTTTCCTAATATTTTTTAAATTTATTTATTTAATTTTTTTTTTCAATGAAAAAAGGTTTTCAATTATTTTTGTTAAACAAAGTTTAAAATGATTTTCTAATCTCCTATTATATATTTTCAAAAGGTAAGATTCCAAGAAAAGGATTTCAATTACTCGAATGATTATTTTATAATTTATCAAAGTATTTTAAAAGAAAAAGTTTTTAAAAATATTTTTAGGATTATTTTATATTTTTTCAATGACAATGGATTTACAAATGGTCTGAATCTTCTTTTGTATATTTTCAAGGAAAATGGTTTTCAAAATGTTTTCAAGATTCATTAAGAATTTTTCAATAAAAATAGTTTTAAAAATGTTTTCAATTTTATTTATATGTTTTCAGTGTTATTTTTGAGGAAAATGGTCATCAAAGTTTTTTATGTTAATAAAAATATTTTCAAATCTAATGGATATTTTTGTAAATATTTTTTTAAAAGATATTTTGAAATTATTTTCCATATAAGATGAAATCTTTTGGTGTTAGTAATTAATTTATGGGGGAATGAACTAAATATTCTATTCATATTCTTTATATGAATGGTCTATGTTTGGTTACATGACGTTTATGAAATCCATTATTTTTTCATAGTTTATATATTTATGAATCCCATATATTTTCGTGGGTTATGCTTTGATGAATTGATTATGAAACCTGTATATTCTCCAAAAATTATGATATGATTAATTTTTTATGATAAATATTTAATTTTATGGGTTATTATATGATTTATTATGATATTTTGGAATTGTTTTAATGATTTAATTATGAGGTGGTTGGGACCTATATATCCCTCCAATTCATTGGGTAGTGATTTATATCTCTTGAGATTTTCATGGTTGGGACATGGATTGAACTTGGTTTAGTAAAGGACTTGCTAAGATGATCTTGGGAGTGAAACTTGACTACTTAGATGGTCATGGGACTGAACCATGATTACAAAGATGGCATCGAGAATGAACACATACTACTAAGATGGCCTTATAAGTGACTACTTAACTATAATGGAAATATTTTTATATGTTTATGTATTTTACCCAAATTATATCTCTTATTTATATATTATGGTCTCATAGATTATGCTATTTATTCCCTTATGATTCACATCTTATGGAATACCAATATTTATATCATGACTCATTTGTATGATCATTGATATGTTGTCTATGATATTCTAATTTTATTCTCATTTTGTTAAAACCTTATTTTCATGATTATGCTAACATATCACCTTTTTTTACCCTTATTGATCATTTGAGCTCACCCATTCCTTATGTTTCATTTATACAGGTTATTAATAAAGGTTTTAAGTAGAAGTAAAATTAGGGAAGATATTTATGGAAAATATTGAAGATATTTTACCATGTTTGAATATTTTGTTCCATGTTTTAAAATACACTATACTATTACTATCCTAATGTATGTATTTTTGTAATTTGATGAATATTCATCTAAAATGATGTAATATTCATGTATGTTATGCTTGGGTAACTATAGTTAGTATAAAAGGAAAGGATTTGTCAACCTTTGGAAATTAGTATAAGAAATATTTATTAATATCACTAGGTATATTTCTAAGGATATATCTAGAAATGTCTCTAAGGATAACTATAATGGTGAGTTAATGTTTAGAAAAATTTCCTGGAATTTTGGTAAAGGATATAATGAGTGGTTTCCTAGAAATATATCCCTATCTAGATACTATTAGTGGATGTGAATCTGGAATAGATGTACATATGGGTAACCGAAAAATAGTATATTTATCTATATTCGACTGGGAACTCATTCACATCAACAATCCTTGATACACACCTGATTTGAAACTTCAGATGGATATGATTTAGAAATTCACAAAAATATTTACGAACCATCATGAAGGATTTAAATAGAATAATAATTTTAATAAACCTAGGATAAACCTAAGGTTTAATAGATTAAATTAGTAGGTCTCATTATTTAGATATACTATCAGTAATTTTTCATGATTATATGGTTCTCTATAATAATAATTGTTTCTCTATTTATGCTTTCCGGTGTTAGAAAATAGTAGGAACTGGAAGGAATGTGGTTAACATTTAATTTTTTAGATGTGTAATGTATGGAAATGATACAAATTTATTTATTAAGTGGATATCCCATGAATAGAATCCGGAAAGTGGTACGAGTATTGGTTATACTTATAAATTCAAAGAGACCATAAATGAAATGTGAACGGTTTGGGATGTTCTAATAGTATTGTTTATATTAATCTTAAGGAGCATGATTATATTGAGGTTGAAGAACCATAATACGTGATTTATATTTTATATTATAGGATATGCAGTATTATGGAATAATATATAGAATTCCAATTAATGTTTTAAGAATAAATTTGGATGAATGAACAAATTATGTTTGGAATTCAGTGATTATGTTATATGAATTATAAAATATAAAATTATTTTCAGTATATTTTTTTCAATAAATATTGAAAATGATATGTTGAATGGTTTTGACCAATTAGAAAATTGATTTAATGGAAAGGTGATATTTTTAATTAAGGGAAGGTAACCCTTAATGTGTTCATGATGATGAGACAATTGTGTTTAGCTTGGATAAAGAACAATTGATTTGGATAAAGTAAACTAGGTAGTTTTTATGACCTCAGAACTAATATATGTTTTGTTTAAAAAGTGTTACATGTTATGATGGATGAAGTTTTTAACTTCTTTGATTTGTGGAAAACATATATTAATATTTGAAATAAGGAAGCATGCATGTTTTCTAAAACGATTTTATGTAACTCAGGTTATTACGATGTTTTTAGAGAATAAAAAATTCGAGGATTCACATGTTTAGAATCAGAAAATCGAGAGCTAAATTGTGATATGTGGGAGATAAAGTTTAAGAATATTTAGTAATATTATTTATAAAGTTTTTTATTTTTAAATTTTGGAATTATTATAGGGATAACCATTTATTGAATGTTTTAGTTCTACTTTGGATGCTGTTTGTTAGATTAAAGTATTATCTTACGATTTGAGGATTTATCCATTTTTAATAACATGTGATAACCATTTTTTCCTCATTCTAACTAAAAAAATAAGGAATTACTTATCACCATACCTCATGATATTTTAGTTCGTACAAATTGAAAATTTCACCTTCATTTCTTTTAGTAAGAGATAATGTGGAAATCAAGCATGGTACAACCAAAGGGTGAGATTGTGCATATGAAAATGAATACCAAAATTTAAGAATATTTATTTATATTCATGGACAATAAAAGAATTTATGAACTCTAGGAAAAATATATATAAATATATTTATATGAAATTATTTTTTTTGTTAAACTAATGGTCTTATAAATTATCACATATTTTTAGTTATGATTCCCTTAACTTCCCAATGATCATTCACTTGCTAGTTGTCAAGGATCTTTATCAATATCTATAATTATTTACTATTTTCTTCCATTTAAAATATTCTATTCCCCCCTATATTTTCCTATTCTGAAACCTTTTTATGATTTACTTTGCGTAACCTTCATGTTTCAAACAATCCATTTTTAAATGAAGTTTTAGTATTTATTTTTATAGTGTGGGTTTTTGGAAAGAACATTCAAGAATCAATCTTTTGATAACCCAAAATAATTTTGAGGGTGAACTTTATTTTAATGGGGCGTATAATGTAACACCCTAAGATTTTATGAACAATTAGTTTTTTAATTAATTTAATATTTTTTTATTTTTTATTTCACACAACATTGAAATAGCTATTGTTATATGAAATCACTAAGTCTGGGTTGCATTATACGCAACACCAAATCTAGATTTTGCTACACACAACACTTATATTAGCTTTTGAAACATGAAAATCAATGTTTATATTGTATTACATAGAATACTATGTCCCTTATATATCATATGTTACACACATGGGCATGTTTTACTAGACTACAAGATACTGTTAATATTATTTTTTAAATATTATTATAGCTACCACCCAGTCGTTGGAATGGATGTTATGAATAAATTTAACTAAATTTGGAAAATATTATTTAAAAATGTATATAAATTTAATAATTTGGTTATGAATTGGAATAAGTGAATGAAATAAATATTTAAAAATAAAGAAATTACTTTTCTAAGAAAACTATTTTTCCTTGTGCAAACACAATTCTGCCTCAATAAATTAAATAGACCACTTTTGATTAATTTCTTAAATAAAATTTATATATTTTATATTCATTAAATATTTATGATACTCATCCAATATATTTTATTCGTATAATATATGAATAAATTCAATTGTATGACTAAAAATACGTATTTTTGAAAAAAGTAAATTTTACTGCCTTTTAATAGAAAACCCATTTTAAATATGTTTTTTTAAAATTTTATAATTTTTATTTGAAAAAGTAAATTTTATTTTTTTGAAATGAGAATATTAAAAATTTAATTTGGGTGAAGTTTTGGTATTTTTATGAGAAGTTTCATTTTTTTCATGAATAGTTAAAAACATTGACTTTTAATTTTAAGTAACTTTTTCATATAACTTATTTATATAGTTAAATTATTTTTTAGTTTAGTTTTGAAGGTTAATTAAATTTAATTTTTATAAATAAATTAAATTTAGGTCATTGGAATAAATTTCAAATTGAATTTGGTTATAAAAACATTTGAATCTTTTGAACATTTTTTACATTCAAAACCCGCTTTGTTGTATCTTCTATAGGATTAATTTTAAATTAATTTCTACCCCTTATATTATTATAATTTATAAAAATTGATTCCATGTTTTCAATTAGTATAATTTATAATGTCTAATTAGTTCATCTAATTTTTTGACAAAAAATATAAGTGAAAGTTATTAAAATTAATTATCATAATTAAGGGAAAAATTATCTTTATAAAGGACTAAACCTAAAACCTAAAGGCCAAAATGACCTATAAACATGTCCAAAATCCATTAAATAGCCATATTTAGACCCTATAATACATTTTATATAAGTTTTACCATTACTAGATCCATATTACATGAAAAAAATGTGTATATAATTCTCTTCTAAAAAATTAAATAGAATGCCACTCTGATCCACTATAACACTAGTGAAGAAAACGTTATTTATGTCACCATTTTTTATATCGGTTATATATAACCGACGCGAGAATCTGTGAAACATGGTTTTTTACGTCGGTTATTTTATAACAGATGTAAAAAATGCGTTGAGTAGCTTTTTAACGTCAGTTATTTTAATAACCGATGTTACAAATCGCGCGTGTTCGGTTTTTACGTCAGTTATAAATTAACCGACATTAAAAATCAAAGCACGAGGGTTTTTTTACGTTAGTTATTTGATAACCGACGTAAAAAACGAGATATCTAGGCGTTTCTTACGTTAGTTATTTTATAACCGACGTAAAAAACCAAAGCACGGGGGTTTTTTTACGTCAGTTATAAAATAACCGACGTAAAAAACGAGATATCTACCGGTTTTGTACGTTGTTTATTTTATAACTGACGTAAAAAACGAGATATCTATGAGTTTTTTACGTCGGTTATAAAATAACCGATGTAAAAAACCAAAGCGCTGGGTTTTTTTACATTGGTTATAAAATAACCGACGTAAAAAGTGAGTTATCTACGGGTTTTTTACGTCGGTTATAAAATAACTGACGTAAAAAACCGAAGCGCTGGGGGTTTTTTACGTCGGTTTTAAAATAACCGATGTTATAAATTTAAAAAATATTTTATAACATCGGTTATATAATAACCGATGTTATAAAACATTTAAAAAATTAAAGCACCATGGACTGTCATTTACGATTTTTCGATCGACAGTCCGCCGACTCGTCTCTCTTACGCGGTAAACCCTAATCAGCTCGTCGATCGACCTGCGTTAAACTCATTTTGGCTTTATCGTTTATCATCTTTACTCTCCTCAGATATATCATCTCAACTCGCAACACTCAAGTAAGCCTTCCACAAATTTATTTCATTCGTTTTTTCCCGGATAATCAATATTTATGTTTTGCGATTTTTTTGTTTAAACTAGGTTAGATTCTTCCATTTCGAACCCTATTACATCTTTTTGAATATCGTTGGCACTATAAATTCGTTGTCATCTTGAGTGTCTTGTTTTTGTATTTCTTTATAAAACAAATTTTTATATATTACCTTGCATTTAATGAATCAAAATCCTCCTATGTTGGAAACATATTTGGGGTCATTTATTGAAGGAATATGGCGCGATTAAGGAAAGATTTGGAATATTTCTTGATTTGACCGGTTTTAATTTCATTATCAAAAAGAAATTTGAGGTATGGTTGATTCATCCATTCCTTTTATCGTATATTTCATTTAACGCTCAGGTTCATCTAACAATTTTGTTGTTGGATAACCAATAATGTTTATGTGATTAGAGAATTAAAAAAATTATCATCATATATAGTTAATCAACCTTGTTGAGTGTCTTATCATAGAATAGGAATCAATCATCCATATTGAAGATGTCATTTTTTTAGAAAAGAAGAACCATTAATGTAAACCATTTATCATTCATTAATTGAACTAAAATAAATATTTACACATGAGTTTTAATGGAACATAATAACATAAATATTTATCATTCACCCTCATAGAGTCTATTAAATCTATGAAAACCATTTGTTTTCTTTAATGGAAACAAATTTACTTTTACCCACTTTATATTTTTAGAAGACACTAAACTCCCTTATAATTTCACCCTTCTGGGAAGTATTAAACATCATTATATCCCTATAAAAAATCTAAATGTCACAGAAATATCATGCATCCATTTTGTCTTATAGGACTCTACAATAGATAAGTATACCGTTTTTAATATTATTAGTTATGATAAACTCTATCATAACATCATTAATATATGTTTATAAAAATGGGAATATCACAATTCTCATGATTTTAGTTGAGAATAATGATAATGTTTTTTATTAATGATAATATAGACATGGGTAATTTTACAAAATGAATGTGAAATTGAATAATGAATGTTACTTATATGTATTTCACAAGATTTTTTGATTTTATGTCACAAAACTAATTGATGATCGAATACAACAAATAATTGCACCACCAACCAAAGTGAAACCAGTGTATTGTTCTATTTTAGAAATTCAGGATTCAATCAATGAGATTGTGATTTATTTATTTTTTAGAGTTTCTGAATCAAGATACTAGATTCTATTTCATATGGGTATTTGTTTGTTTTTTGATGTTTCACGATTTTATTTGATGTAGGTTTTTCTTTTTCATGGATTACTTCATAAATTGGTCTCAGTTAATTTGATTTTGTGTTTCCTTTGACACCATCCCCCCTCAATGACTATGATCTCTCATTGCCAGTTTTTCTCTAATTTTCTCTCATTCAACTTTTGGATTTTATGGTTGATTACAAACATATTTATTAAAATATTTAAGCTGGATTATTTGCATTTTTTAGGATTATATTGTTGTTTTATGCCACTTTATTTACTATTCTATTTAATACTAAGACCCTTTCTAGAAAGAAAAATTTCATAAGAAATACGATTGGACTCTTCATCATATTTTATGAAACTTTTTTAATAATGTCATGTTTTTTAAAAAAAAATATGTTATATCAAAGATGTGGAAATGGGTGGTGTTCGGGGGGGTGTCCAAGGGGGTGGGTGGGTGTGAGTGGCTGTCCACGGGGTTGGGGGCCTGTCCAGAGGGTTTTGGGGGTTGTCCGGGGGGGTGGGGGGCTATCCAGAGTGTTGGGGGGGTGTTCAAGGGGTAGGGGTGGGGGGTGGTGTCCAGGAGGGGTGGGGGGTGCTGTCTAGAGGGCTGGGGGGATTTCCGGAGGGTTGGGGGGTGTCTAGGGGTGGTCCAAGGGGGTGGGTGGGTGTGGGGGGCTGTCCAAGGGGGTGGGGGCCTATCCAGAGGGTTTTAGGGGTTGTCCGGGGGGGTGGGGGGTGATTCTCAGGTTTACTCCATTTTCTCCAATTTTCTATCAACTATGTAGGTAGCATGGTTTTCTTTGATTCAATGAAATTTAAAATTGTTATATCTAACTATATTTTGTTTTAAAAATAACATTCATGCATATTTTCTTAAATACCCATAGATTTGTTTTATTTTTTAAATTGTTTTACATTCAAATTATGATTTTTTTTCATATAAACATATATTTGTCTTATCTTAAATATATATATTTTTTGTTGATATTTGTTATAGGTAATAATGAGTCGAAGTTGGATTATGGCACATCGAATGAGAAATGAATTTGAGGAAGGTGTTGATGTCTTTTTGGAATTTGAAAAACGAAATGTTCCAAGTAGTGACATTTTTTTCTGTCCATGCCTGAAATGTTTGAATATGAAGAAGTTGAAAAGTACAGAGATAAAAGATCATCTGATTTGTCATGGTTTTAATCCGAGTTACAGCCCTTTGATTTGGCATGGTGAAACTGGACGGAATGTCCCTGATGATGATGATTCGCAAGATGGTAACTCCGATGGAATTGAAGAAATGATTCGCGATATTATAGCAGAACAAATTGAGATAGAACCGACAGTTGCTCGTCTATATGGTGATGCTGAAAAACCATTATATCCTGGTTGTACAAATTTCACGGTTTTGTCGGCGGTGTTAAGATTGATCAACCTGAAGGCGAAATATGGATGGAGTGACAGAAGTTTTACAGAGCAGCTATAATTGATGAAAGACATTCTTCCAAAAGATAACGATCTTCCATATTCACATTACAAAGCCAAGAAAATATTATGCCCGATGGGATTGGGATACAAGAAAATATATGCCTATCCAAATGACTGCATTATATATAGGAAGGAATATGAATTTCTGTCAGAGTGTCCTAAATGTGGGACATCACGGTATAAGGTGAAAGAAAAATCACAGGCTGGTGTAGAGATTACAAATCTCCCTTCAAAGGTATTTTGGTATCTTCCTATAATTAATCGTTTCAAACGTTTATTTGCTAATTCACATGATGCAAAAAGGTTAAGATGGCATGATGAAGAGCGGGTATGTGATGGAAAAATACGTCATCCAGCTGATTTTCCACAATGAAAGAAAATTGATGCACAGTATTCTACATTTGGAAATGAAATTAGAAATCTCAGACTAGGGTTGTGCACAGATGGAATGAATACATACCGAACCCTCAGTAGCACACATAGTTCATGGCCTATTTTATTGGTAATTTACAACCTCTCTCATGAAGTTTGTATGAAGCACAAATATGTCATGTTGAGTATAATGATATCTAGTCCAAAGCAACCCTGTAATGATATTGATGTTTACTTGTCACCGTTGACTGAGGATTTGAAACTATTATCGGCTGATGGTATTAGGGTGTATGATTCTTATAAAATAGAATATTTTCAACTGTATGCAGTGCTTCGGTTCACTATAAATGACTTCCCAGCGTATGGAAATTTGTCTGGATATAGAGTTAAAGGGAATAAAGCATGTCCATTTTGTGAACAACAGACGTCATATTGTCAATTGCATCATGGGAGGAAAACAGTGTACATGGGTCATCAAAAGTTTTTGCCTATAGAACACCCTTATAGAAGACTAAAAAAGGAATTCAATGGATCACAAGAATTTGATACTGCTCCAAAACCTTTATCCCCTAATCTTTATTTTGAGAGGGTGAGAAACCTTGATGTGACATTGGGAACGACACATAAATATGGTAATGATAGACATATTTGGAAGAAAAAGTCAATTTTTTGAGCTACCATATTAGAGGTATCATGAAGTTAAACATAATATTGATGTCATGCACGTGGAGAAGAATATCTGTGATTCTTTGATTGGAACATTGTTAGATATGAAATTAAAGACTAAAGATGGGTTGAATGCAAGATTAGACTTACTATCAATGGGAATACGTTTGGAGTTAGCTCCCACTCCTAAAGGAAGACGAACATTTCTTCCCCCGTCTTGTCATACATTATCGAAGAGGGAGAAAATTAGCTTCTGTTAGTGTCTTCATGATACCAAAGTGCCTCAAGGTTATTCTTCTAATGTAAAATGTTTTGTCTCATTGAAGGACTTGAAGTTGATAGGTATGAAATGACATGATTGTCACGTCATGATGCAACAAATTCTACCAGTTTCATTGTGTGGAATATTTTCCATTCGTGTCAGGAAGACTATAATGAAGTTGTGTTATTTTTTCAATTCAATTTGTAACAAGGTGATTGATGTGAATGCTTTGAACACTTTGGAAAAGGATGCAATTTTTATAATTAGTCAATTGGAAATGTATTTTCCTCCAACTTTTTTTGATATAATGGTGCATTTAATGATTCATCTAGTTGAGAAATAAAGATTTGTGGACCTGTATATCTTCATTGGATGTATCCTTTTGAATGGTATATGAAAATATTAAAGGGGTATGTTAAAAATATATATCGACCTGAAGCCTCCATTATTGAAAAGTATATTTATGAGGAGGTAGAAGAGTTTTGTACGAGCTACTTGGCTGCGGCGCAACACATAGGTTTGCCTCCATCTCGCCATGAATGAGTTAATAATGAGGGAAAGGGGATTCGCAGCTTGAAAGTCAATTCATTGTCAACTGAACAGATGAAGAATTTAGAGTCATACATCTTGAATAACATAGCTGACGCTCAACTGTATATCACATTGCATATTAATGAGTTGAAACAATGTCATCCAAAGAAGAAAGAAATGTGGATTTTGAATGAGCACAACAAAACTTCTTTGTCATGGAATAAAAATACTTTTCTTGGTAGATCAGATGTATAAGAGACATTAAAATGGATAGTGGGGGGTCCATGTTTAAATGTGATAACATGGTCTGGTTATGACATTAATGGTTATACATTTCATACGAAAGCTCAGGACAACATAAGTGCAGTTCAGAATAGATCTGTATTGGTGTTTGCAGAAGTAATGAATTTTTCGAGTGCTAAGGACAAAAACCCAATTTCTTCATCAATTGCATATTATGGAGTGATTGAAGACATATGGGATGTTGATTAATTTAAAATTAAAGTTCCCGTTTTTAACTGTAAATGGTTTAACGGTAACAACAGTGTCAGACACGATGAATTTGGAATGACACTTGTTAATCTGAATAGATTGGAAGACACAACTGATTCTTTTATAATGGAAAAACATGCAAAACCAATTTTCTATGTAGTAGATCATTCATATATGCAGTGGGATGTTGTTTTACAAGGGAAAAACAATATGTTGGTGAGGATGAAACTGATGAATATGCTGATTTATGTGAGATCCATACTTCCATTGAAAGATTAACAGAACATAATGATGATCATGTTGAAGACATAGTTTGTGCCATAAGGAATTATCACGATGAAGGAATTCGGGAAAACAATCCACTTGTACATTCCTAAAATTACAGGTAACATATGTTTATTTCTTGTTTACATTTATTTTTTCCATTAATGTTAGATATTGTATGTTTTTTATTTATTAAAACATATTTTAAAACAAAATAAGTATATGTTTTTGTTTGTTTTAAGTTTGTTTAGTTTACTTTATCATGTTTATAACCATTACATGAATTATATATCTATTATTTTTGTTCACTGACAATTACTTTACCATGTTTACCATGTTTACCAGGTTTACCATTTTTACTATGTTTACCATCTTGGCCATCTTGACCATCTTTTCCATCTTTACCATCTTTACCATTGTTTAACATGCTTACCATATTACCAATGTTTACTATTATGTAACTTAGTACACTTTTCTATTTTATGATTATAGTAGTATTAAAATATTTGAATTTGTATATTTGTGAACTGACGTTTGTTTTTTCGATTTGAAGGATAATGACAGATCATTCAGATGATCAACCACATGATTCTGGAGAGGAGCATATTGCTGGTCATACCTCCGGGGATGAACATTCACATGCTCCTATTACGAAAAAGAGTTAAAAGGTTGGTAAACATGGGTGCACACTTTTAACAAAATTATCACTTGCCCGTATGTAGGATCAGAGGATAGTCATTGAGTTTGATGATGATGATATTTGTAGAGGTTCGAATTCAAAAGATTTTTAGAGTTTTGTAGAAAATCAGGCTAAGAGCAAAGTAAGCATTCTGTATGATGATTGGAGAAGTGTGGATAAAGAGATTATCTCTCCATTGTGGGAGAAGATTTTGGTAAGATCTTTTGTCATTGTTTGACTATTCTTTTAATGTTTCTAGTATATATAATATGTTTAACCTCTTCTTTATCAGTTGAAATTTGATATTCCTGAAACTGGAGGAGTCAGGAAGAAATGCTTATCGTTGGCTGCCAGGAGATGGAGGGATTTCAAATCAACCCTCTCATCTGATTTCATTTATGGTCATAGGAGTCATGACAATCCATGTCGTATATATCCTTTTATAGATGAAGAAACATGGAGACAATTTTTTGAAAGTAGAATAAAAGAGTCATTTCTGGTAAGGGTAATGTAAAATTTTATAAACTTTCTTATATAAATTATTTTATTAATGTTTTGTTAATGATTTATTATTCTTAAATTACAGAAAACAAGGAAATCTCATTCGGAGATCCAATCTAAAAATGTATACCCTCATAGTTTATCTCGGGGAGGGTATGCATTATTGGAAGAACAAATGATGGCGGAAAAATTTCAACAACTAAGAGCTGAGTCTTCAAGCTCTGGAAAGGTGGCCCCTATATCCCCTCCATCTAGACATGAAAAATGGAAGAGAGCTCGGAAGGGAAAAAAGGGCAATATATTCGGAAGAATCGAGAATCGTAGCTGAGAGGATTGTAAGATATCTATTTTATTTATTTGAGTTAAATATTTTCTTCATATAATTTCAATCATTACAGAAATGTTCAATTAATAAATACAGGACTCTCTTGAGGAGCAGAGTTCAGATGGGACATTTACAACTACTGGGAGGGAAGATATTTTATTTGCATCATTTGGAAGGCCCGAACATCCTGTTCGTGTAAGAGGATATCCGGCAGGTGTATCAGTAAGAAAAGTGGTCCCACGTTCTTCAACTTCTAACATTGAGGGGGTTTATAAAAAAAATATAATACTTGGAGGCTGAAGTTCATAATATTAATGCGACGATGGAGGAAAATATTATAGAGTCGGTGCAGTCTATGTTTGCAGAAATGCAAAGACAATTTCAGACTGCAGCTCCCACTCCTCCACCTCCCCCTGCAGACCCCATTATTTATCCTCCACATTCGCCAGTAGCTCCCACTCCCCCACCTCAGCCTGCATACCCCATTTTTTATCCTACGCCTCCGTGCAGCTTCCTAATTATTGCGAGTTGTATGTTGATGATTCTCAACATCATATAGTAGCATATGGGTTGTTATATTTTATAGGGGATACAATTCATCATAAACAATTAGAGGTAGAGAATCAGAGGGTCACTGTACAGGATATTATAGATAGATCAGCTAGGGTACCAATACCTACAGATGAGGTGGCGACAGTTGGACAGAGTATCGACCATTTTTTAATTTGTCCATCCAGACTTCTTCGACTCATTACCATAGAGGTATGAATGTTATGTCTTTTATTTTATTTTTTTATTAAAGTTGTTTTCTCATTTGAAAACTAATATAATTTTCAATTTTTTTTACAGGAATACTTCAAAGGTAAATAAATACTGTATAGATAACAACAAAGAAAAATGGCTGTGACATCAGATACAGATTCAAATGGTCTTGACAGATTGTCAATATATTCACATTTGTTGTCAGGTTATTATGAGTTTTCAATGGAAGCTCTGTTTGTGGACGTGAAATAAGAGTGGGGATTATAAAAACTCATATCATGGAGCTTGTTACTGGAGATAAGTTGGGCATCAACGTGGTGCAAATTTTTTCCATGTAAGTCTTAACACCTTTTCCCTGCATTATATTTATTAAAAATGTATACTTATGTATGTTTTTTATTAGGTATCTTTATAAAATTTGTGAGAGGAATGAGCTGACAGAAGTATATGGATTCATGGACCCGCAATTGATTTCCCCTGAAGCATGTGCATTGAATGAGGAACAAAGAATGGTTTATATTTCTGAAAGATTTGAAAAGAATATAATCACACAATGTTGGATGATGCATTTTTGTGAGAGGTATGAAACACATTTCTCTCAAAGAGTTAATTATATTTTAACATAAAAAACCACTAATGTCAAATTTCCTTTTATCAGTGATCATTGGATGTTAGGGGTTTTTTCCCAAGGGAGAAAACCCTTTATTGGATATGCTCTGTCCATGGTGATGTGCGGGAAAGTTTTAAGAATATATTAGAAAATTAAGTTTCAATTTCTTAATAGTTTTATATATTATAATGAATTTTAAATTTACCCCATTCGTATTATTTTCTAACAGTTCATGGGCCTACTTTCGAAAAAACACAAAGAAAAGAAGTGAAAAGATCAAATATGTAAATGCGAAGGTAAATATCCATTTATAATTTGTACTTTTTGATTTGTTACATAAAAATAATATATTTAATTTACACTCATTCAAATAGAATTTTCATGAACAACAAGGCCTCATCGAATGAGGATATTATATGTTAAGATTTATGTATGAAATAATAACAACTGGGACAGTTGTGAATTTTGACCTGGTACGATTTCCTCTTAAACTTTTCCATAATATTTCAATTTGATTTATTCATTATACACATTAACTACTTTTTTTTCATTTGTAGCTTTTTGATGAACCTAAACCCTATACTGCTGAAGACATCAAACACTTATAAGTGGAGTGGTCAAATTATTTTACAGATTTGATTGAATTTTAGTTGTTTGTATTGTAAAATGTAATTTTGAATATTGTCATTGTAATTGTGTATTTGGTTGTTGTTTAGGTTGGATTTTTTTTTGAAGTTGACAGTGTAAGTTTTGAATGTTATATAAGTGAATGTTTAATTTTGATCTGCTTCTTGTTTTGATTTACTTATGATGGTTTTTCTGGTATGGATTTGGGTCTGTGGGGGAGGGGTTCCAAGGGTGTGGGGGTGTGTTCAGTGGGGTTGGGGGGTGTCCAGCGGTCTGGGAGGGCTGTCCGGTGGGGTGGGGGGACAGTCCAGGGGGTGGCAGGGCTGTCCAGGGGTGTGGGAAGGCGGTCCAGGGGTGTGGGAGTGCTGTCTAGGGGTGGGGGGGGGGGGGGTATATATGAGGGTGTGTGGGGGGGGGGGGTGTCCAGGGGTGTTTGGGGCTGTCCAGGGGTGTGGTGGGGGCTGTCAAGTGGGGTGAGGGGGTGAGGGGGTGCAGTTGGGTGGGGGGTTGTCGAGGGGTGTTTGGGGCTGTCTGAGGGTCGAAGGGCAGTCCGGGAGTGTGGTGGGGGCTCCAATGGGGTGGGGGAGGGCTGTCCAACGGGTATACATGAGGGTGGGAGCTCCAATGGGGTAGGGGAGGGCTGTCCAGGGGGTATACATGAGGGTGAGGGCTCCAACAGGGTGGGGGAGGGCTGTCCATGGGGTATACATGAGGGTGGGGGCTGTCTAGGGGGTAAGTTTTATATGTTATCAATGTACATGCTTAATTTTGATCTACTTCTTTTTTTGTGGTGCGATTTCTTGATTTTTTTTCTTGTTGATTCTGATAGAGAGCAGATGACTACATTCAATTTAAAAAAAATTGGGTTTATCACGTCGGTTATTTAATAAACGACGTTATAAACCCCCTCCCCCCCGGTTTATCATGGCAGTTATATAATAACCGACGTGATAAACCCCCCTCACCCCGGTTTATCACGACGGTTATATAATAAACGACATGATAAACCCCCTCCCCCCGGTTTATCACGCCGGTTATTAAAAAACCGATGTGATAAACCGCCCGACCCCCGGTTTATCACGTCGGTTGTTTAATAACCAACATGATAAACCCCCCCGGTTTATCACGGAGGTTCTATAATAACCGACGTGATAAACCCCCCGCCCCCCGGTTTATCACGTCGGTTATTTAATAACCGACGTGATAGACCATTTCCCCATCCTTTTATCACATCGGTTTTTTAATAACCAACGTGATAAACCATTTTCCAGGCCTTTTATCACATCGATTGTTAAATAACCGACGTGATAAACACTTCCCATTTTATTTATCACGTCGGTTCTAAAATAACCGATGCCATAAACATCACAATTTTCTGTTTTTGACGTCGGTTTTTGAATAACCGACATCAAAAACGTTATTTATAACATCACCCATATTAATGTCGGCTAGAAACCGGCGTAAAAAATGAAAAATAACCGACGTAAAAAACGTTTTCTGCACTAGTGTAAATAGAAACTCAACCCTACCACTTCTTCATACATATAAATCCATTTGGATCACTCAAACTTTCATAAAATAATCTTAAAATAAACCTAAATTCATCCTATAATCCTCCATTTTGGCATAAATCCAACTATAGAATCCTTTTGGGGGAATCCATGTGGAGTTACCCAAAGAAGATGCGAAATCCTTCCTCAAGCTCTTTTTTTATATTTTAATTCTCCACCCCATTAACTCTTATTATTACATGACTATCTAATAACCTAAATATAATAAATATTCTGATATGTTGTAATTATAAGGGATCTACCAATACTTACCCACACTTCCATCTAATTGGAAATGAACTTCCTATTGTTATGTATGGTGAACAACCGCGTCATGAAATGATATTGTTCATTTTTCCCTTCACTATCTCTCATGGTTGGGAATTATGATGGAAAATAATTTTTTTATGATATATATGATATTTATTTTGTATTTAAGTTTACTTTATTGTTATATAAAAAATACTATCATGATTTCCATTTTTCTAAAAATTCAAACTTCATTTGTGGATGTGTGGACTACCGCCCCCTCAAAGTGATATGATTCATTAACAAATTAAACATATCATATTAGCAATAGGTTTAGTAAAATTATATGATATATTTAAAAAAAATAATTCTATTATAATGATAATATATATATATCCCATTTACTTTATTTCAAAACATCAATTAAACGATAATAGTGTTCATGCGTACGTATGACCTACAGTCTCCATGAACGGTGTATTCTATTTTATATTTATATAATACATAGTTTATTAAAAAAAATTATACATAATATATATGATATTTATATCATTTTTACATTCTTTAACTAAGTAAATCAGGATCTATGTAAGAGTATCATAGTTTACAAGTCAAAACATGTACGAAAGACAAAGAGGATATTACCCAAAGTGCAACAGTGACACTAAATTATTAATAAAATTGTAATATAAAACCATATTTGGTATTATATATAATAATATGAATACTTTGTATATTTATAGAAAACTTATATTTATTATAAAGTAGTTTTTAACATGTACGAAGATGTTAAAGACTTAAGAAAAAGGTTTTATCATGTTACTTATTATATAAGCGAAATACATGCCATATTCAACAATCATTTCAACTGTTTGGTGTATATACTACTCATAGATGTATCATATTATTATTATTATAATTAAATTTATTTTAATTTACATTTCAATTTTATGATACTTCATTGATGGGTTTTATGCTTCAAAAGTTACCAAATTAGTAATTTAAACCAGTCTCAATTTTCCTCCTTTGAGACACATACCATACTATGAAACTATATATTTATAAGAGGTGTATATACTACCTTTTACATTTTATATCATGAATTTACTTATTTTCATGATTTTTAAGCTTCATGTAATGTTATTATTTCAAATTTATTATGATTCAATGTTACCAAATTGGTAACTATTTATTCCTACAATCTCAACATTTTTCAAGATTCTTTATGATCCATCTCTCAAGAAATCTCATTAATTTTATAACCATATAGTTATTCATGTAATATTCAAGTAATGGTAAAATTTTCCACTCATTGGTACTTAATATAATTAGGAAATTATTTTATAAAAATATAACATATTTTGTTTGAAATATGGGTTCTTTAAAAACCATGTTTTATAAAAATGTTTTCTAAAATGATTTAATATTATCCTATAATGTGTGAAGGAATTTTTTTCCCATGAATTACCTTTTTATATTTTAAAGGAATATTCTTTCATTTTTTAAATCAAGGAAATTTTCTAAACTTTTATAGTGTAAATGGAATTTTTAGCTTATACGGACTCACCTGCTACCATTATCGTTATTTCCATGATGCTTCTTTTTAATGTTACTAGTTTTTTTAATTAAACTTTTTTCTTAATATTCTTGATATTTTTTTGTTTTATAATGGATTTAATTTAAATGGGTATTCATAAATTGTTTTATGTTAAAAAATTCGTTAAATGATTCCGAAATCTCCCATTATAGGTTTTTAAAATTTTGTTTTCAAAGAATAGTATTTCAATGATCTCAAAGATTCTTTTATATGTTTTTAGAATATTTTTAAAGAAATAATTATTCAATATATTTTTAATATTAATTTATATGTTATCAAGGAAAAGGTTCCCAAAATTAATTCATGTTTATTTTATGTTTTGTAAAGGAAAAGGTGTTGAAAATATCTTTAAAAATATTTATAAGTTTTCAAGTTTATATTCCAGGAAACTGGTCTTCAATTTTTTTTTAAAAAATTTCACAATGTAAAGGATATTTTCCTCAATAAATTTTGTTAAAAAACATTTCAAAATTATTTTCCATCTAATATGACATCTATTGGTGATACTCATGACTTTGTAGAGAAATTATTCAATGTTTCCATTCATATTATTTCTATTAATGGTTTATGTCTGGATGACATGATGATTGTGAAAGCAATTTACTTTTAATGAGTTATATTTTTATGAAATACACTTCATTTCTTAGTTTATGATTTGATTAAATGATTATGAAACCAATATATTTTCCATAGGTTATGATATGATTATATTTTTTTTGATACCCATCTCATTTCATGGTATTTCATATGATTTCTTATGATCTTATGGAACAAATATGTATTTTTTCATTATGAGATGGGTGAGATATATATATATCCATACAAGGAATTGGGTAAATATATATATCTCACGATACCTACATCAATAGAACAGGGAGTAAATTCAGTTCTTAAATGGACTTTGTCCTCTAAGATGATACTAGGATTGAACCGTTACTACTAATATGGTCATTGAAGTAAACCATGACTTCCAAGATGGTATGGGTAGTGGACCCATACTACTAATATGGCCTAGCCAACGATGCATTGACTACTATGGAAATCATTTTATATGATCACGTGAATGCCACAAATTTTATGTCTTATTTCTATATTGTGGTCTCATGGATTATGATCTTGATTCCTTTATGATTATTGTCTCATGAACTATCAATATTTTTGTCATGACTCCTGTGAATGATTTTTGATATGTAAGATATGATCTTATAATGTTATGTTTATGTTCTCATTCCATTAAGTTCATGATTATGCTTACATATCTTTTTTATTTACCATTACCGAGCATTTAATGTCACCCATTATCATGTTTAGTTCCTTAGGTTATAAATATGGTTTTAGGTATATTTACTAATGGGGGAGATCTTTATGGGAGACACTGAAGATCTTTTACCATGTTAGATGATTTTTTTCTATGTTTCCAAATGTAATAAACTATTATAGTCCAAGGGAATGTATTTTTGAATTTTTTTGAATTATAATCCAAAATGATTTAATATCTAGGTATGTTAATATCAATTTGCTATAATAGTAGAGATTTTTGTTTGTAGCTGCATGACAAAGGTAGTCTAGATTCGTGGAATTCCCTCAATAACCATTTCATACCATGAAACTCACTTTATTTCATGATTATAGAGAGGATATAGAAGACCCTTTGGGACATTGTTGGATTTAAAACCATGTTTCTACCCAAAGTAGATGGAAAAGTTATTAAGATAATTCATGTTTTGGAGAAAATGATTTTGGTTAGCCTGTTATTTTTGAGACATTGCCTGGAGGATCACATAACATCATTGGGCGTTACATATAAATACATTTATAACTATCTAATTTGTGTAGCACCATTCATGGATGTGTATGGTAAACATTTAGGACCACTTCTATACTGGTTGGAGCTATTTAGAGATAGTGATTGTGGGACAAAATTTGGTGAGAGATATTATTGTAATGGGTTTAGTTCATCCAGGGGTGAATGAGGACATCCATAACCCATCAAGAGTCTCTTTTGGATTGACTATGGTTTCCTTTAGTGTTCGAGGAGGATACTTCATGTTCATATTTTTTTCCATTAATGTGGGTTATATATTTTTGACCAGGATAACAAACTACCTTTAGGATTGATAAGATATTTTCTATGTAATTTTGTTGGGTTAGCGAGGTTGTGTACCATTTGACCATATTACCATAGTTTGATCGGGTGTTGGTTTTGGATATGTGTCGTTGCTGAGGATACATGAGCACAAATCATTAGATGATATGGATATTAATGCGATTGAAATTGAGGATAGAGTTTCCTTTTCAAGGATCCAGCTGAATTTGATAAATTACTAGAAATAACCCTTCAAGTGAAATTATTTTCCTTGGGTACATGATTTTTGATATCTTGAGAACCATCAAGAGAGATCATGGGGGTGCAAACCCTAATTAAGAGGTTTACATTCTCCCTTGTTTTTTGGATGTTTTTCATTTTGGGATGAAATTTAGTAACTTAGTGAGAATTGAGGGACTGTTTTTTCTATGTAAGAGTTAATTTTTCTAGGAATATTTTCATATGTAGGAGTTAAGATTGTGTGAAATTATAGGTCTTGATGATACAGGTATCAAAAAAAATAAAAATATTACATATATTACATCACATGAACACATATTTTATTAAATAATGGAATAATTCATGAATGGGGTCTCATATTAGAAATATGATAGCACCATAGAATCTGTAGTGAAGATTTCACACTAGGTGTGGAATAAACCTTTTCAGTGTTGGGTGTTTTATTCAAGTGAAACCATGGGTGAATTTAATAATTCAATAAATGAACTTATTTTTTTACTATTATTTTATGTAGCTTCCTTTTGATCCTATATAAATATATGGTCATTCCAAATCCCTAGTTTTAGACACATAAACATGGGATTGAGAGATGAGTAGTTAGAGGATAACTTGGAGAACAACAACATATCGGGGATCATATTCACTAATAGTTGTTGTTGATCTCTCCAAAGATGACTACATGGGATCATTCATTACCAATGAAAGATACAAGATCATGGTAGGTTTTTTTGTCTTTCGTGGTTTATTTTCCCAACTATTTGATCCAATTATTAGTATAAATAAAATTAAATAAAATATTGATTCACAATTTGATTTTTTTTGGGTATGTGTTTATTACCCATTGATTTGGGGAATGAAATATTTATTTTTTAATTTTGATCATTATTCATATTTATAAAGGTAATGTTTCAAGTAAAACATGAACATTATCTAAGAACCACCCCATATGTTTTTTTGGTGCATTTTTATCCTTATTCTTGGTGCGTTCATCATAGATAATTGTTTTGGTTTGTAATTTTAAAAATACCCAAGGGTGATCATTGTTTAATCGACCATTGACCCAAAAAGTCATTATCCTAGCTTTTAGAAGGATATCATAGAAACATTTTGATGTGTAATGACATGGTTTTGATCGAGTGTGGATTTGGAGGTCGATGGTTGTGTTTTGACATGCGGCAGTGATAGAGATTGATGAGAGCCTATTGTAGAGTGGATCAAAAAAGAACATGATGATCAATAACATAAAGGCTTGATTGGCCATAGATCCACGATCTATAGATAGATGGGAAGATGAAGAAGTAGTGACGGGGTGTGGAATATAGTGATCCCATGGGATGGACCATACTGTATTGATATTTCTAGATTAGACATGTGGTGGTTCTTATTGCAAACAATAACCTATGATCGATGAAACCCATCTTCAAACAACAAATGACTATAGAGGTAACCCCTTCCCTACCTTAGTTATGGTGGCAGTGGTGGTATAGGGTGATGGAGGTAGTGGAGTTCTATGGAAAAGATGGCAACAACCCCTCTAGTGGCATAGAAACCTCACACCATGCACATTTTTATAGAATAAGGGGGTTGGGGAGGAATTTATTATTTATAATAATAATTATAATTACAAAAAAATTATAATATTACTATTAATGATAGTAATAAAAATAATAATAATAGTAACAATAATAATAATATTATTATTATTATTAAGAAAAGCTTATTTTAGTTGTGACTTGTCTATATGATACGATATTGAAAAGTTGTTTATGGAATCTTGACCATAATATTGAGGAGGATATCTGATGAACAATATTATATACTTAATTCAAGCATCTGGCTCGACCCATGACGCGACCTTGGTATGTCATATGGTGAAATGTATTTTTTTTCATTGTGCACCTTTTTTGGGAAAATAAGTAGCATATACAAATTTTTTTTTCAGATGAGGATAAAAAAATAATGATTTGATTGTCCATTTGGGTATTTGTTCAATGACATATAAGTGGATTAATGTTTTATTCTACCAAAAAATTGACGAGCCTCATGCATTTGTCTAGTTTTTATTGATTTAGTTTTTCCCCACAAGCAGCCTATCGTATTTTGTTTTTTCACATAGAATTTTATGGTTTCCTATGTTACAGTAGTATATATGTGACATGAGGTTATAAAATTGTGACAATTTATTCATACATTCATGAATGATGGTAGTGGTCGAGTTGGATCACCTAAAATGTCAGTATCGATACTCCCCACTCACACTAGGAAATGGGTCACCCTTACTCTATACACTTGTAGCAGTGATATAATGTGATATTCCGAGAGTTACTATGGTTGGAAACCCTCTATCATACCAGGGTGAGGTTCCACCATATTTATTAAATAGATAGTGTTGGAAAACTCACATACAACACTGGGTGGGTCCTCTACATATGAAGTTTTAGTCCTCTGTCATCGATCTCTTGTGGGGAGAAGGCCATCCATGAGAGTTGTGTCTCCCTAAATTGTAGAGGACACATACAAGGAGTTTTTCCCTGCACTATAATTTTTTTAGGTTACATGAGATACATGTTTTGATATTGCACCCCCTAGACTTTGGACAATAGGGGTGAGGTATAGGTCATCCACTCGGTTTCTTATGCAGATGACATAAAGTTGGGAATCAGAGATATAAAATTGGATCTAAATATAGGTTTATAATTCTTATATGGAAAGTGGATAGAAATATCCCCTTTCTCTCTTTGTCTGGGCTTCTTATTGAGAATATCTAGGTTATTATGGTGGACATTTTCTAATAATCTAACTGAAATGACTTTGTTGTGATGAGAAGACCACTATATCTTGATGCTTCGTTTGTAATGATTATGGGGTTTCCTACTGAGTACATATATACTAACCCCTACATGGTATTTTCCATAATTTATTATGTCTTATTAAAGTGAAATATTTTTTTTAGTGACTATGGTGGAACTAGTATTAGTGGATCTTAGTAGTATGTTGTGACCCTAACTATGTTCGATGGTTAGAATTTGGGATCCTGATCTAGGATCTCCCATTCTATACACATTATAGTTATTGGCCATTCGATTCCCCCCCTATTTTTTTCTTTGGAAAATTATTTTTTCCTTTCCTCATTTTTATTATTCTAATATACTTAGATATATGTTTTTTCAAGAGGTGATTACATGATTAATTTATAGTATTGTTGTTTAAAATTTATATTATTCCTCTACAAATTTTCATGGAGGTGGTTATATGTGTGTGCATATAGGTACATTAGAAAAGGCCTTATATATATATATATTAATTCTAGGTGCTTGTCACCATAAAATATAAATTTTGATGTATTATTGGGGTTATAACACTCAATTTAGCACAATCAAGGTAGGCTATAGTGGATTGGGTCTTAACATAGGCCATCATTCAGTAAATCATGTACCAAAGTATCATGTTCCAAATTTTTCATGGTTTATGATGAATTATACTTTTGTCTCAACGAATTAGTTACATGGTTTTATTTTCATGGATGGAAATGAATCTTGAAATCATAATCCTTAATCAACTCAATTCATCTTATCTTTCTCATGTTCAACTATCTCTGAGTGAATATATATATCAAAATTTAATGATCAGTATGTATTTCACATTTTATTACACATAAATGGTGTCAATATATTTGTAAAACCAAAAAAATTAGATTCTAGTTCTAGATCATATGTATTTTATTTTATCTCCTTTGGTTACAAATTACATGAAGTATAAATAATTACATAATCATTCCCCAACATAACATAAATAATTCCCATCAAAGACGCACTGATGAATTTGAAAACTTCACCATTTATAAAGTGATATTACAAAACTATAGTAATCACCATTTTCTTTTTAATTCCTAAAAACAATCACCACTCTCTTTTGTTAGGAATAATTTAACTTCTTTTTGAGATAACATAGTCATTGGTGTAGATAACCTGGAAAATATTTTTATAAAAAAGTTGTGGTAACCTATTAAAATAATAAAAATAGAAATTACAACAAAATTTATAGGTCTTTTCCAATCATAAAAAACATTAGATTTATTAGAGTTAATAATTATTATATCTTTAAATATGATATTCCAGAGGAAAGAAATGAACTACGATGAAATTATAACTTAATAAACATTTTTATAAGTAGTTTTATTTTATGGTTTAAAAAATGATCCTTAGGTGTCTTTCAAGATCCTCAAGACATTTAGAATATAAATATATATTATCAAGAATTATAACCCAAAAATTATCTAAATATTCATGAAAAAAAACTATATATAATATATATGAATACAAATGGGGCACTAGACATATGATAAGGATTTAACAAAAACACATAATTCCCATATCTATTCTGAATCACCATCTTAGATATACCTTCATACTCTACCATCATCTAAATTTACCAAGACTTGAGATAAATATTTTATAAGACTTACACTCCTTGTGTAACATCTTGACCCGACTGACCACTAATTCAGTAGAAGGATTGGTGGATTTCAAGGTGTCAAGCCCATCTCCCCGTATGGCATAGGTTACCAAATAATAGTGAGGGTCTCATGAGGTAATAATAGGGAGACTATAACCTCTTATGAGAGTAGAAGATCAATACAATAAATATTAAACAACATAAAATTATGTAATTCGTAAATAAATGAATGAAAATAAGTGGAAGAAGAATATATACTTAAACTAGAAGAAATTAACAACGCCAATACATATAATTCCCGAATGTTTAAATGATGTGAAATGATCAAAATAAAAAATATATATCATGTTTCAAGATACAGTGTATAAAAATAAATTAAATAAAATAGAATACATAATGATGATCTCCATGAGAATCCCAATCTCATGCTTTGTCCTGTGATCCTAACTCCCAGGTAATAGCTAAACAAAAAAATATTAAAGCAAGTTCCTACAATATAAGGTCTAATCGGCTACCTCAGTATAATAGAGGCATGAGAAGGGTGTGAGGTAACTATTCCAATAGGTTCCCACCGATGGTGTATAATACTAAATCCAATCCATGAAATATGACATAAATAAGTGTTAAAGTATAAGATGAAAGACAAACAAAATGAGTTGAATAATTAAACAACAACCCACCCAGGTTCCTAAGGGACACCTGGTGACTATACCTTCTCCGACACATAACCGGAATAAATGTTTGACTAGTAACCATACATATATAGTAATAATATATATGTATATAATTTAGTTTTATATTTAATCTACATATATGAACTAAGTGTATGGGGATGTCTCATGGACATATTCATAGAATACTATATGCTGGATAGACTGGTGCCTAACTTAGACATCCATAACCAATATAAAAGAGCCTATAAGCCCATTTAATAGGGTATATTACCTACATACCAATAGGGCGAGATAATTCATGCAACAACTATTTGTATGGTGAGTGAGCCCCCATGGAAACACTCTATTATGGAACATAGTGCCTCAACCCAATAAACATATCGTATCACTTGAGTGAGTTTTCATGCACAACCCCCAATATAAGGGAGTGTAATTTCCCTCCTAGATCAACACCCCTTACCATCATACACAACCTATATAAAAGTGTGATAATATTTATAATTAATGTCTATTAGGTAATTCCTATAATGACTTACATTTATGATGCACATATAAAGGTATCATTACATCTATAATATGAGACATGAGACAATACCTCTCATGAATTGATTTTAAATAGCCCATTATAATCAAGTTCATTCCATTTTTAACAATTCAATTCAGTCATTCATTAATGGAGTAACCTTTATACCCATTATATTTCATTTCATTTATCATATTAAAATGTTTTATGTTTTGAAAACCAATATTTTCAAGACATAACACTTGAAAAAGCCAAGGAAATATAATAAATTATGATTAAGTTATTCTATTCAATTCAACCCATTCCATTTGTTACAAAAAAATAAATTTAATTCATATTTATCTAAGGATAATATAGAAGATGAGTTGATCATAGCTAGAAACTAACTATGATGTAAATTCCAAGTATAAGTGGGTCCAATCACTTCGAGCGTATTGAGGTTCGACTAACCATTTAACTAAGGAGGGACACTCCATTAAGCAATATGAATTAATTACGTGGAATAACATTCCATAGATCAAATAAGACATTTCAACATAGATATAAACCATTGAAAAAAGCTCAGTATTATTAATATCACTAATCGATGCTTGTTGGTTTATAATACAATGCTCCCCCATCAATGGGTTCTATTATAAAAACATGATATTGTTCATAAATAGTTCATATAACATTATGAATCACATTTAAAGAATTCATATTTAAATTAATATAAAGAAAACATTTTAGAAAACTATATTACATGGAAATTCAATTACACACAACTAAACATGGCACCTGAGAGGTTTCATTTCCATTGGGACTAATATATACAGGGGGAAAAGGACTATTAATCCAATAAGAATACATAGAAGGAGTTATGGGAATTTAATAATTTAATTTTAATGATCCATTCATGCCTACATGCCCGTGTGATATAAATATATGAAGTTCAAGTTCACTGAACTACCAAAAAAAATTATATGGAGTGTATCTAGGTGGGATGATCCCATTGATATGAATAACCCAATACTTAGGAGATGCTTGAAAAATGACCGGTGTGAGGCACAATAGAAAAAGTCACATTTTAATGGTTTTTTTTGGAAAAAGGAATATACCACCACCCATATATATAGGAAGACCTAATCATTGAATATAAAGTTTTACTTTGATCCAATTTCGAAGAAATTAAAGAAATAGTCCCTCACCCTAAAAATAGGGTGAATGTGTGATAAAACACTATTTTATTGAATATTTTATTGATAATAAATGATATAATTCCCTCACATTGTGTTAAATATGTTTAATTAGAAAGTATTTGGGATTAGATCATTCATTTGAATATTTGATGAAAATTCCAGTTATACCCTTTATAATTCACTGTAGTATTTCGAAGCTAAATATTTTTATATTTATTATTTGAATTTGAAATTTTGTAACTGTGTTCCTGACATAAGTATATACAACTTTTATTCATTACACTAAAGCTAAAGAGTGCATTTGGTTGTTGAAAATGGGCCATTAAATCAAAGTTGGGCTGGACTCGCCAGAATGGAGAAGCTTCTATATTTCGGCCATAAATCCTTCATCTGGGACTGGATTAAGCCCCAATTTTTATAGGAGATATAGGACCTATATCCACACATATTATCCATCTGGAAGGCCGGAAAGTTCACGCGTTTTGGTAGTCAAATGGGCGGTGCAATGTGCATTAAAATATTTGGCCGAATTTCCACATTCACACTTGAAACCACTTGTAACCTCTCCTACCCTCCCCTCTATAAATTAGAGTTTTTCTCATTTGGTAGGGTTGGGAAGTGCTTTGGGAATTTTAGGGCAGAGGAGAAGTGGATCCACTCCAATTCTCTAACCATTTCAATAAGGGTATCTCTTGAAGCAAGGATCCCTTCGACGAAGCCTTCTTCTCCTTCATGTTGTAATGATTTTGTTTATGTAATAAACTTATTTATTCTTCTTTTATTTCTTCTATTTTCTTCTGTTTTGTTTAAATTTCTTCTTCTCTTAATCTTCCTCTTTGGGCTGTAATTCTTGAGTAGAAGCGTTATTGTGTTATTCCCATTATAAACCTTTGCACATGCAAAACGCTTCAACGATGATTACGCCACCCATGGAAGAGTAGTATTTTAGTAATCGATCTATCTTCTACCCTATTCATTTAATTATTTTGAATCAATGAGATACTTTAATTAACACAATATGATCCATGAATTGTGTTTTTAAATTACAAGAAACTAAGCAAGCAATTGAACAATTAATACAAAAACACGCGAGGTCGGGATTTTGTGTAAATTTTGAGAGCGTAATCTTAATCGGTAATACAAGACCACACGGGATAAATTTGTAGAGTTAAAATATAATCCCTATATAAAATTCATCCTCATTTATAGAATGTATATGTGCTCTAATTAACCACTGGCCATAATCTATCCTTAGAACAACAATCAAAGCAGGGTGCTGCGATTGCGTGTTCTGAAGCTAGCCTAGGGTTTAAGTAATTTTATCTTTGTGGTTAAGTTAACTCTCATAGGGTTCGAGGGATAAAAAATTAGGGGACCATAATTAAGTGGATATTGATTTAAATGATAATTATTAATAAGTGAATGAAGAGGTAGAGTTAGATCGACTAGTCCTTTTAAAATAGATTTCTAAAAAAACATCTTCTTGTTGTGTCATTTTAATCGAAACTTCATTTCAAAATTAAAAACAAAAAAAATGCAATCTTCTTCCAGCAAACTTATTCTAGATTTATAAAATATAAACAACCACCCCCATACATTCATGTAGTGTTTTTATTCTATTTTATTTTATTTCTATAATACCTCTGAAAAGTTGTTTTAATTCACTTCCTCCTTTGAGAGACAACCTTGGTCAGCCACTCTACTGCACCTAAGTACCCCAAAATCACATTAATCATTTGAGGGTTCCCACGAAAGCACTCTATCAAATTGGTGCCATTTCCGGGGAGGCAAGTAATTATTTCTACCAATTAGAGGTATTTATTTTATTTTACATTTTATTCTCTTCCTCTCTTCTTTCTTCCTTCTTTACCCAATCTGATTTTTCTTCTTCTTCTTTTATTTTCTTCTACTTCTTTTTGGACCATCAACTCAAACTTCTCATTTTTATTTTACTATGGTCCACTTTCTTTCTATTTATTTTTATTTTATTTATGACATGAAATAATCCCGAAGATCTCTTAGATCTTGACCCTGAGATTGAACGCAGCCTTAGGGCATGGATCAAACATTCTCAATCTACGAGAAGTTTCAATATTCAACCAATTGGTGAATTACTCTCTTCTGGAAACATTGAAATTGGAAGCAATTCAAATTCAAACATAAAAAAGGAACCAATGGCTGTAAATAATGGAAATTAACTTAATAGAACCATTCGATAATTGGCTGCACCTCATATTAACTATCAACCAAATTGTATTACATACCCAAATCTCGAATTGGACATTGAATTGAAATCTGGATTATTTCACCTTCTTCAAAAGTTTCATGGATTATCTGGTGAGGATCCCAACAAACACCTTAAGGAATTTAATGTGGTTTTCTCAACTTTAAAACCAAGAAATGTTTCTGAAGATCAAATTAAATTACGAGAATTATCATTCTCACTTGATGGAGCTGCAAAAGATTGGATGTATTATTTGCAACCTGAAGATGTAACATGTTGGAATAATTTGAAATGTCTTTTCTTGCAAAGATTTTTCCAGCATCAAGGACAACATCCATTCAAAAGGAGATGTCGGGGATCAAGCAAGCACAAGGGGAGTCAATGTATGAGTATTGGGATCGATTCAAGAAGTTGTGTGCAAGCTGCCCACATCACCAAATCAGTGAGAAATTAATCATTCAGTACTTTTATGAAGGACTCACACCTATGGAGAGAAACATGGTGGATGCTGCAGATGGAGGAGCATTGGTGAAAAAGACACCAGCAGCCGCACGTGCATTGATCGACTAGATGGCCCAAGACTCCCAACAATTTGGTGATCGAGGTACACCACATATCAGGGGAGTACATCAGGTAAGTACTACTTCTCTTGAGAGTCATTTCATTGATACCAAGTTAGAATAATTGAAAAATATGGTGAGGCAAATTTATTTGGCACAAAAGACATCTCTACCCCATCCTTCAAGGCCTTATGGAATTTTCACTGAGACAATCCACCCAACTGACTGTTGCCCACAACTACGAGAGACAGAGGATTGCGCAGAAATATTCCCAGGGAGACCATTTCAGCAGCAACAACAACCATATACCCAAAAGAAGTTTGATTCATTTTCTCCAACATACAACCAAGGGTGCAAAGATCAACCGGACATGAGGTATGGCTCTGGACAACAAAAAAGTCCCCCTTTTCAACCAAACTTCCAACAGCCTCCACCTTACCAACAGGGTTTCCAACAACCCCAAAGGAGATTTGAAGCTCAAATATCAACAAGTCAGCAACAAGGGAATCCTACACCAAAGGTAGATTCTAATACTGATGATCTTTTGAAGCAAATTTTTCTTAATCAACAGAATTAGCTGAAGAGTCAAAGTTCGGAGCTGAGGGAGTTGAAGACTAAAATGAGCCAGATTTCCACCGCCCTCCATGAACTTGTGAGTAAGAATTCTGGAAATCTACCTTCCCAACCCACTCCAAATCCAAAGGGGAATGTCAGTGCCATCACATTGAGAAGTGGGAAGAAAATGAACAATACATCTGTACCTACCATTCCACCGGGATTCACCTCAACTCCGGAGAAGCTGCATTCCAAACCAACTGATGAGAAATCCAAGGAGAAAGATAAAGGTAATAAAAATATTGATGATGTTCCTCCCAAACCCCTTCTTTTTCCAAACAGGGTTGTTCAAAACAAGAAGATGGCTGAAGAAGCAATGAAAAAGGAGGTTTTGGACACATTCAAGCGTGTGGAGATCAACATTCCTCTACTTGAAGCCATTAAGCAAATCCCAATGTATGCCAAATTCTTAAAAGAAATCTACACCAGTCGAAGAGGGCTCAAGGGAAATGAGAGGATCAACCTTGGAAGGAATGTCTCGGCACTCATTACACCAACTCTAGCAATTCCAAAAAAGTGCAAGGATCCTGGGACATTCACCATCCCATGTACTATAGGGGAGTTTCACTTCTCTGATTCTCTTTGTGATTTAGGAGCTTCAATAAATGTGATGCCTCACTCTGTATTCTCTTCCTTGAAGGTTGGTGAGTTGAAGCCAACAAGAGTAGTGGTGCAATTGGCGAATAGAGCCACGGCATATCCAGTGGGAGTCCTTGAGGATGTACTTGTCCATGTAAGAGACATGATCTTCCCAGTAGACTTCTATGTTCTTAACATGGAGGATGATCAGGTAAGTTCTCATGCACCCATTAATTAGGTAGGCCATTCCTCAAAACTGCAAAAACTATCATAAATGTCAATGAGGGTACACTTTCCATGGAATTTGGAGATGAAGTTGTGATATTTAATGTTATGGATTCCATGAAGTACCCCTCAGAGGATGATTCTGCTTTTGTTATCTCCCATTTTGAACCACCAAGTAAAAACACCATGGAATTGGATTGTCCTATTCTTAGGGAGATAATGAGTATTGGTTCTAGTTTGATGTCTAAGAGTACTTATACACCCATTTTTAAGGAACAATACTCTCTAAGATTTGATTTTGAAATGGAATCATATTCTGATTTTGATCATGTGAACTCTGATTATGACATGGCTATTGAGTATGCTGATGGATTTGGTGCTTTATTCTCTGATTTTGATGATGTATATTCTGATACTGATGCTCTTTGTGCACATATTTCAGTTCCTTCAATGTCTCCATCCATACTACACCCTCCTTCATTAGAACTCAATACATTTCCACCAAATATGAAATTCTCATACTTGTTGAGTGGCGAGAGATTACCTGTTATCATTTCTAAAAATATCCCTTTTGAACATGAAGAAAAGCTTTTGAATATTTTGAGGGAGAACATCAGGGCGATTGGGTGGACCTTGGCTGACATATTAGGTATTAGCCCCTCCATTTGCATGAATATGATTCTCTTGGAGGATGGGGCTAAACCGGTGAGACAACCACAAAGGAGACTCAATCCCACCCTCCGGGAAGTTGTTAAAAATGAAGTTGAGAAATTGCTCGAGGCAGGTATAATCTTTCCCATTTCAGATTCTCAGTGGGTAAGTCCTATTCAGGTTGTGCCTAAGAAAATTGGTGTTACTGTTGTTAAAAATGAGAGAGATGAATTAGTTCCAATGAGGGTACAAAACAGTTGGCGTGTGTGTATTGTTTATAGGAAACTAAATCATTACACTCACAAGGACCATTTCCCCCTCCTATTTATTGATCAAATGCTTGAGAGACTAGCTGGAAAAACACACTATTGTTTCTTGGATGGATTTTATGGATATTTTCAGATTCTTATAGCTCCAGAGGATCAAGAGAAGACTACATTAACCTGTCCCTTTGTCACATTTGCGTATCAGAGGATGCCATTTGGACTTTTCAATGCCCCAGGTACCTTACAGAGATGCATGGTGAGTATTTTTTCAGATTTTATTGAGACTTGGATGGAGGTATTTATGGATGATTTTACAGTGTATGGGTCTTAATTTGATGAATGTCTAAGTAGTTTGGGAAAGGTGTTGAATCATTTTATTGAGAAGAATCTGGTCCTGAACTTTGAAAAGTGTCATTTTATGGTAGAGCATGGCATTGTCTTAGGGAATGTAGTGTCAAAACATGGGATAGAGGTTGATAGATCTAAGGTAGACATTATTTCATCCTTACCCTATCCTTCATGTGTGCGTGATGTTAGATCATTCCTAGGGCATGCAAGATTTTATCGGCGCTTCATCAAATATTTTAGTAAGATCGCTCTTCCAATGTCATGATTACTTCAAAAAGATTCTGATTTTGTGTTTGATGATTCTTGTAGGACTTCCTTTGATGAGATAAAGAAGTGTCTATCCACTCCACCTATCATACATCCCCCACAGTGGGAGATTCCTTTTGAGCTTATGTGTGATGCCTCCAACTTCGCGGTTGGAGCTGTCTTATCTCAAAGGGTGGAAGGACGTTCACATGTGATTGCCTATGCATCAAGGACACTGGATTCAGCCCAATAAAATTACACAACCACCGAAAAGGAGTTTCTTGCTGTCATATTTGCTTTAGATAAATTCCGTTCATATTTATTGGGATCTAAAGTAGTTGTTTTTTCTGACCATGCAGCTTTGAGGTACCTCCTAAAGAAGCCAAATGCAAAGCCACGACTTATCTGTTGGATGCTCCTTCTTCAGGAATTTGATATTGAGATAAAGGACAAGAAGGGATCAGAGAATTTGGAGGCAGAACACATGAGTAGGATTACTCACACACTAGAGGATGACACCTTGGACCAGGTACCACTTCGGGACACTTTCCTCGATGAGCATCTCTATACCATCTCAGTTACACATCCTTGGTATGATGATTTAGTTAATTACATTGTTTCCTCTGAAATCCCAGCAAATTTGAAGAATCATCAAGTTAAAAAATTAAAAAGTGAGTCTAAGTATTATGTGTGGGATCATCCTTACCTCTGGCGCAAGTGTAGTGACCAAGTCATTAGGAGGTGTGTTCCCGATCACGAGTTTGAGTCTGTTTTGCATTTCTGTCATACACTTGCTTGTGGTGGACACTTTGGACCCCAACGGACAGCTAGGAAGGTTTTGGACTCTGGATTATATTGTCCTAGCTTGTTCCATGATGCCCATGTGTTTTGTAAGTCATGCTCTCATTGCCAAAACACTGGGAATATTTCTAGAAGACATGAGAGCCCCAACAACCCATAATATTCTGTGATATTTTTGATGTAGGGGGAATTGATTTTATAGGTCCTTTTCCTAGTTCATTTGGATTTTTGTATATTTTGGTTGCTGTTGATTATGTTAGTAAATGGGTGGAGGCCAAGGCCACCAGGACTGACGATTCTCATGTTGTTGTCGACTTTGTCAAAGCACAGATTTTTTTGCAAGTTTGGAGTACCAAAGGACATCATCAGTGACCAAGGGACACACTTTTTCAAAAGGAATTTTTCTTTCCTCCTTCAGAAGTATGGGGTGACACACAAAACATCAACACTATACCACCCCTAAACAAATGGCCAGGCTGAGGTTTCAAATCGTGAGCTGAAACAAATATTAGAGAAAACCATGTAGCCAAATAGGAAGGATTGGAGCAAGCGCTTGGATGATGCATTGTGGGCTTATAGGACAACATACAAGACACCCATTGGTATGTACCCATTTAGGATTGTTTTTGGGAAATCATGTCATCTCCCAGTGGAAGTCGAGCATCGGGCATATTGGGCTATAAAGAAATTCAACATGGATTTGGCCGAAGCTGGAATTCAAAGGAAGTTGCAAATTCAAGAGCTTGAGGAGATTAGACTGTCATCATATGAGAACTCAAGGCTCTAAAAGGAAAGATCAAAAGCATCTCATGACAAAATGATCCAACAAAGGGAGTTTCTTGTTAGATAGAAAGTCCTTCTCTATAGTTCACGACTCAAGCTGATTCCTGGTAAGTTGCGTTCCAGATGGTTAGGTCCTTATATTGTGACTAATGTTTTTCCTTATGGTGCAGTGGAGATCACACAAGAGGACACTAGAAGGAGCTTTAAATTCAATGGGCAATGTTTGAAGAGATACATTGAGGGGCTTCCTACTGATGTAGTGGATTTTATCACACTGCATGACCCCATCATCACTTGAGCACATCAGGCTTTTCCTAACCCTTTCACTTTTATATTAGTTGTCCTATTTAAATTTTTTTCATTTCGTGTGCATATATCATCTCATGGGTTCACATTGAGGATAATGAAATATTTTAAGTGTGGGGGAGGGAACCTTTTAGTTTAGTAATTTAAATTGTTTTCCTTTTAATAAAAAAAACGAAAAATAATTGTGTGTTTTTCAAATTTTGTGTGTTTATTTTACAATTTTCTGTTTTTTTTGAAACTTTTGAGCTAAAATGATTCTCATCACCATTTTTAAATCCATATCTATGAGTGAAATAATTTATCCCAATAAACTGAGCTTAAATGAATGCTGAAATGACTTTGTTTCAAGTTCAAATATTTAATAATTTAATGAAAAGTACGCTGAATTTTGAATCCCATGCCACATCTCACTGTCTTTATATTTGAAATCACTTTCCCGTGAGGCTTCTAAACCATTATTTTCATATTCTTTACATTCACCTCACTTCTTGAGAGAACCAAACCATGCTTGATTTAACCAGAATTTGATTTATTCCTGTCAAAACTTGAGGGTTTGAGGTACTTATGTTTAAATGATTGAGGAATTTGTTTGGTATTAAAGCCCCTATTTCAAAGAATCCTTTTTTTATAATAGCCTACCTTGAATATTTAATCCTTGCAGCCCTTAGAAGCCATGCACAGCCTATTAGTTTAGCCACATTAGAAGCCAATTTTCCCTATCCAACCAACTCTTGAAGTGAAATTGCATAATCAAGTTGAGCTTAAGTGTGGGGGAAGCTATGTTGTGTTGTGCTACCACATTTTGTGAAACTTTGGGTGGAAAATTAAATTCTAAAGAGATGTGTTTGCTGACGAAGAAATCAATTATATTGAAATATGTGCCTTTTCTGGATCTTTCAAGACAAGTGATGCTCTGCCTATTCTGGAGCTTCTAATTGAGGTGGAAAGCTGTGCCTATCTGGAGCTTTGAAGAAAATCATGTTTGAGAAGATTGACATTTTTGATGCTAAAATGATGAATGATGTAACATTTTCATGACTTTTCATGATGATGGAGCTGAATTGATTCTATGGGGATTAATGAGGAGACCATATTTAAGAAAAAATTATATTAATGCAATTTTGCTTCAAAAAGAGTCAAGCCCTCCTTATTCAGCCTCAGAATTTTTCACATCTAAATCCTACCAACCGAAAGCCACAGAATAACCCTGAAAAGTCCTCATGATAAAAATATGTCCTTGACTCACATCGAGTAGTGATGTAGTAATCTATCAAGCCTATGGTGACCCTTGTATGAGTTTGGATGAGAAATACATTGCAAAAAAAAATTGATATTTGAGTGATGAGAGAAAATTCAAGCAAGGTAAGTGTTTTGTGCATGGGAGGATAAATGAAGTGGAAATATATTGAATGATATAAATGAAGAACTTGAAATAATGGTTTTTTATGAGGCATGATTTCTTTTGTTTCTTAGTGTGTAATTTTTTGATCTCAAGTATATGTGTTTTGAAATTGGTTTTGATTTGATATTGATGTTTACTTGATATGAGGTTTTGCTCAGGAGTGAAAAAGGGTAAGTGTAGGGGAGTTGATAAACCACTATTTTATTGAATATTTTATTGATAATAAATGATATAATTTCCTCACATTGTGTTAAATATGTTTAATTAGAAAGTATTTGGGATTAGATCATTCATTTGAATATTTGATGAAAATTCTAGTTTTACACTTTATAGTTCAATGTAGTATTTCGAAGTTAAATATTTTTATATTTATTATTTGAATTTGAAATTTTGTAACAGTGTTCTTGACATAATTATCTACAACTTTTATTCATGACACTAAAGCTAAAGAGTGCATATGTTTGTTTAAAGTGGGCCATGAAGGAAAAGTCGGGCTGGGCTCTCCAGAATGGATAAGCTTCTGTATTTCGGCTATAATGCCTTCATATAGGCCTGGATTAAGCCCAAATGTTTATATGAAATAGAGGAACCATATACACACATATTATCTTTCTGTATGTCCGGAAAATCCATGCGTTTTGGTTGTAAAATGGGCAGTGCAATTTGCATTAAAATATTTGGCCGAATTTCCACATTCACACTTGAAACCACTTGTAACCTCTCCTCCCCTCCCCTATATAAATTAGAGTTTTTCTCTTTTGGTGGGGTTGGGAAGTTCTTTGGGAAGTTTAGGGAAGAGGAGAAGTGGATCCACTCCAATTATCCAACCATTTCAATAAGGGTAGCTCTTGAAGCAAGGATCCCTTCGACGAAGACTTCTTATTCTCCTTCATGTTGTAATGATTTTATTTGTGTAATAAACCTATTTGTTCTTCTTTTATTTCTTCTATTTTCTTCTGTTTTGTTTAAATTTCTTCTTCTCTTAATCTTCCTATTTGGTCTGGAATTCATGAGTAGAAGCGTTATTGGGTTATACCCATTATAAACCTTTGCACATGCAAAACGGTTCTACGATGATTACGCCACCCATGGAAGAGTAGTCTTTTAGTAATCGATCTATCTTATACCCTCTTCATTTAATTATTTTGAATCAATGATATACTGTAATTCACATAATATGATCCATGAATTTTGTTTTTAAATTACAAGAAACTAATCAAGCAATTGAACAATTAACACAAAAACACGCGAGGTCGGGATTTTGTGTAAATTGTGAGAGCGTAATCTTAATCGGTAATACAAGACCACACGGGTTAAATTTGTAGAGTTCAAATATAATCCCTAAATACAATTCAAACACATTTCTAGAATGGATATGTGCTATAATTAACCACTGACCATAAGCTATCTTTAGAACAACAATCAAAGCAGGGTGCTGCGATTGCGTGTTCCGAAGCTAGCCTAGGGTTTAAGTAATTTTATCTTTGTGGTTAAGTTAACTCCCGTAGGGGTCGAGGGAAACAAAATTAGGGGGTAATAATTAAGTGGATATTGATTTAAATGATAATTATTAATAAGTGAATTAAGAGGTAGAGTTAGATTGATTATGCCTTTTAAAATAGATTTCTAAAAAAACATCTTCTTGTTGTGTCATTTTAATCAAAACTTAATTTCAAAATTAAAAACAAAAAAATGCAATCTTCTTCCAGAAAAGTTCATCTAGATTTATAAAATATAAACAACCACCCCATACTTTCAAGTAGTGTTTTTATTCTCTTTTATTTTATTTCTAGAATACCTCCAAAAAGTTGTTTTAATTCACTTCCTCCTTTGAGAGAAGACCTTGGTCAGCCACTCTGCTGCACCTAAGTACCCCAAAATCACATTAATCATTTGAGGGCACCCATGACAGCACTCTATCAATGAGCTCACACCAAAATAACACAATAGATGGAATTAAGAACTTGAAATACATTTTTGGGTATCATAGATATTATTGATATAGATCATTAGAGGATAATGAGGATAAATTTTGACTTCATACAAAGGAAAAACATTGAATCCATGAATAGGCTTGGAAAAAACCCACTACACTAAAGGGGAGGAGATCACACACTAGAATAAGGAGAAATAAAAAACTAAGTTTATTAAAAAAATATTAATTTAAAATCGGTAATTTCCCCAAAAAATCTGGGTCACATGATTTGGTCGCATGACGTTGAAAGACTATGAACCAACCATGAGTCACCCCCTACTTAAGAAACCTGATTTCATGGTTTATTCCACATCATTACGCAAACTGTGGACCAACCATGTGATGAATTGTTCTTAGGTACTTCCCAAAAAGACACTATCCATGTGAGTTAGGAACATAGTTTGGTTAATTTGTGTGTATCCCCTGTGGTTCACATTTTCCCACCTGTTGTAGGTCACACGATTTGCTACCAAGGGACACAAAGTTTATGAAAAAAATTGTTCCCTATTATGAAGACCCAATTTTTTTTATTTCCAGCCCTGGTGCTCCAAAAACTCCATGAGACACCCCGAAAAACCACTTAGGCCTTCCCCCATGACCAGAAACAACACATTGAAGTGTTCTAACTCTTAGAATTTTGTTCCAAAGCTCAGTTTTAAAAACATTATATCTAGTAAGAGAAAAAGTTTAAATTCCCTTTGAATTTAACCTTGGTTCAAAACAAAAGATGTTAAAACCTCACAACTATATAAATTATCATCCCCAAAATGCATTCAGGAATAGTGAAATCATTCACCCACTTATAAGTTTCATGAATATTCATTCAAATAGTCACTTTTCATTTTATAAAATCCTAATGCACCTCTAAGAATTAATTTAAGTACAAAAAACTTATTCCATCAAAACGTAAGCCAAATCTTGTTTTCTAACTGAAGCATTGAGACAAAACATAACTGAGCATTTTTATATAGATACATGATCACATCGTCATCAAATTTAGCCTTTAGATGATGGTTATTTCCACCATTGTTCTTAACGTTATAAAGGAAAAATTCTGAACCATGGTATTCTCCACCATTATAATTTCATTAGATAACACCTTCAAATAATTCTAATGATTCTCTAGTTGTGTTTTTATTAACATTGAAAACACTATTACATCCTCAGTCACAACAGAGACCTCAATGAAAGAAATGGTCAAATAACATTTCACAAAAATACATGGGTTTTGATTTCCATCACCGAGATATATAGGAATCCCCTTTCGTGGGACCAAAATAAATAATTCCTCTCATCCCCTAGTAACAAGATAACAATGAATTCTATAAACCATTAGGACATATAAGATTTCTTGAAATAACAACCGACAATTTATTATCTTCCTAAATGGAAACATACCTCTCATGTATTCTACTAGTGATGAGTTAGAAAGTATCATAAGAGTAGTTAATTAATATCCAGTTATCTCTAAATCACCACTATTGAAAATCTAGTGAATCCTTAATCTCAATAGTGATGAGCCAACCAAACCCATATTTATACTAGAGGTAAGTTGACAAACCAATACCTATTATGGTCATTGTCCAATTGATTAATCTAATAGTGGTGAGTGGGATTACCCACACCCCTATTGGTGATGAACTGATAGACTATAAAACTGCTGGAAATTGAATAACCCATATATCAATTATAGAAAATCTAATGGAACAATATTACTGTTATTGAGCAAGTGTATCCTCAAAATATATTGGCACTAGGCCAGTCTTTATAAAATTCATATTAGGAGTGAGCCAATGATTCTTCAAATTCAACTGGTGAAGATCCAATTAATCTTATTATACATTGGTGGAGATAATGTAAACCCATGTTTCTCAATACATGATGATCATACACAATAAATAATCCCATTCTTCCCTATATGGGATTAAATTTTAGATTTCCCACCTCTATGGATTTGATCTATAAATTAATCACATATATACGCAAACTTATAAAATGTGCATTATATTACATGTGTTATGAGTGAATGATGATTTTCTATTTCTACCTCTAATCAATGTATCTATCAATAAAACAATTTTTAATGGGTTTTCACTATACGTGTTTTAAAAAAAATGTGAACTATATAGTATTATTATGAGAAAAAATTTCAGGAACCTATGATTGAACCTATTAGAGATTCCTAGACATTGAAACAAGATGAGTTGACCTATCATACAATAGATTTTTATGTGAATCACCTAAAAGGAAAAAAATACTATCATTTATAAAAAAATAAGAAAAGGTAGAGATTCTTGGGTATGACACTAACAAAGTGGTAGTAATTTTAAATATAGATTTTGGATGAGACTTCATGTCTCTTTAATTGAGTTTTATTTTATATTATTCATAATGATTTATATATTTTATATTTTAGGGTTTATATGGGTTTTATAATCTTATTTTTCATTATAATATGGTATGAAAATAATTAATTTTTGTATTCATTGGAATCAAAGTTCAATTTCTTATATTATGGATTTTTAGACAATTTTAACAGGTGAATTGATTCATATTGAGACAATTCTTCTTATTTTATGTCGATTACTCTATTCTGTTTGTTGTCCCCTAGCTTAGTTAATAGAGACTAACAAATATTACTTATAGATAGTTTTAAATATTGATTTAATATTAAATTTTTATTTGAATTTTTTGTATTAAAATATAAAATGTGGACTTTAGGATGGTTTTGGTGGCATGAATAGTTTACATCATTATTTGGATAACCATAATCAGTGGGGTAGAAATTTCAAAAACAAATGTGTAAATTGGGTCTATAGATGACATACACTTATCCACACCATTTTATAATTATGTGAGATAACTAGTAATCATTTTAAAATCTTCTATAGATACTTTATATTTACCTAAAACATCAAAAAATCACCTCAATTTCATACAACTAAATGGAATACCTAACTAGAGTTCCTCTATGGGTGATTTTTGTAGTTTATTATCATCTATATATCTTCTCTCTCCATTCATAAGGTGTTTGAGTATTAGATTACTGGTATTTTACTCCCAAATATTCCTTCTTTTAGCATTTTCCTATTTACTCTTTTAAAAAAACTAATGATGGGGGTTTTGTTAAATCCATCCTCTGATATGTGATGATTTTGCGATTCAATATTTATGATTTAATTAAATTTTTGGATAGGATATAATATCATTAAACAATCTTGGCTTCCCCCATGTAGATTATTTGTGGTCATTGGATTCACTACATTACCATATTTTCGATAAATATTATTTCGATTTTGTGTTGGATTATTTTTAAAACACAATATTTTTTTTAAAATTTAATATATAAATTTATTGAATTATGTTGGATATTTGATTTGGATTTGGTGTTTGGTGTGTGTTTGTAACGTCCTAGACCCAGATACCTGAATAATACTAAAACTAGGTCATTACATACCCTAATATCATTCCCCAATACCCACAGGATAGTGAATAGTGCTATTAGTCTAGTATTATCATTGGGGAATGTTTAAAACACTAATATAAAAAATAAGTCATTATATCATTGTATTTAAAACATATAATTACTCATTCATAATTTGTGTGACTCAAAAAATAAATATACTACATTATATTCTTACTGAATAACCTATGTTGTGTCGATATATAGTAGAAAAAATAATAATACAAAAAATATATAAATATGGATGTATTTAGAAAATAAAAAAAATCCAAAAAATCTTTCACATTCCATGAACATAATAATAAACTAAGAGGCTCAAAATGAACTAAGAAACTAGAATGACATTCTAACACATCCTCCTACCACTATTAGCCTATTGTTATCCAATACCATATTAGATATTGAACCCACTCATATAAAATCCCAGAAAAGAATGGTCATGATATAAAAAAAATATATCAATATAATTTTTAGATAACAAAATGAAAAAATTTAAGCATAATGCCCACTTAAGTACACATGTGTAGTTTGAGCCTCTAGACTAGGTAAGACCAAAACATATATTTTCACCCCCTTCATGAATATCCATGTGTATTTTAATAACTTGTCTAAAAATATACATATAATAAAGAAAAAACTTTAACCATTTATATATAAATAATGTAATAGAATAAACTAGTCGTAAAAAAACCCAGAATTAGTATTACCCATACAAAAAAACTCTCCAAACCCAGAGGGTCTATTCTAGGGAAAACTAGTTTCGAGTCTATCATAGAGTCTATAGAAAATTAATTAAATAATATTATGGTATAATACCTATCCAATTGGAATGTGAATATTTTATACCATGTTAGGGTCATATTATAGTCTCCCATCCTAGAAATTGAAAGGTGTATAAAAAATCCTAAAACTCTTATAGTCCATCACATTTCCTGAAACCAATGCATCATTGAATTTTATATAAACTAAAATAGTTAATAAAAATAATATAACACTTTACTCCTGATCATTGTAACCAAGAAACAATTTCTCATGTGAGTAAAACCAGAAATATTTCTTGTATGATATAATTTAATGCTACATGTAAATATTATATCACTAATAAATATATCCAAATATAAACTACAATATAATGAACAATTAATATTATTCATATCAAGTAAACTAGGTACAAAATATGACACGATTAATACTTTTTACATCATCATGAAAATCTAAATTAATAATTATATATGTTATACCAATAAAATAGTATGAAATATGTAAGGTAGTAAGTAAACCACAACAAATAAATTATGTTTCCATAATTATTACTTTGTTACATTAAAATTTGGTTTCAGAACCACTTTTTTCAAAAGTTTATTACCACTATCATTCTATCAATTTATGATATAGTTTAAATACCAAGTTGGTATTCCACATGTTGTCAAATAAATTTTAATATTGTGTTCTTAATAGAAAAATTGTACATTAAAACCATTTACACACTTAATGATATTAAAAAATATTACCAATACATGTAAATCTAAAATTAATAATAGAAACATGAACTTTGAAAATAAAATTAATGAAAAATAAAAATTTATACAATTTTAGATTAAGAAAAAAAATTCAATGTCTTTATATAAAATCATTTACATTCTTAATCCTCTAGAAAAAATAAAAGCATTAACTTATATAATGTCTTATTTTTATTTTGAAATAAAAATTAGACTAATAACTAAACCATTAATTATTACTTTGCTAACCTGGCCATTACCTCATCACGGATTAATTCTCCTATCCTTGGTAAGTATTAATTATGGACTTTTAATTCATCTAGGTTATAGTGAGAATAATTTGTTTATCTAATGGAACTTGATAAAGGGAACACAGATTTATTCTTAAACAATTCACAGTTATACCGTTCAAGATGTTGGTTAAGAAAATATTCATTTATAATAAGAGGAATGAAAATAATATAATACATATATGAGTCAAACATTTAATTTATCGACTCAAAATTTAATTCTAGGAATAAAATGGATTATGTGGAAGAACCCAAACCGTAGACAAACATCCTCTTATTCAATGATTAAAAAATATAATGGCATTCTAAATAATTAAATATTCAATCCTCTATAAATAAAAACATTTCAATAGATAAATTTCACTTGGGAATATTTTATTTCCTTTAAAAATAAAATCTAAAATAATAAAACAAGTTTTTTGAACTTTATTAACCCCAAAATTTTATATTTTATCATAAAAGAATATGAATAACAAACAATATAAAAAAACCATAAATATTATTGAATAGACATCGTCAAATTTAACATTAATAATCTCAAAACATTTAATATATATAATTTAAATTGAATATGAATTAATTATATTTTTTAAAACCAAACTATCCACATCATTATAAATCAATTTTTTTAAAAAATATTGGAAAAAAACTCTACAAAGGTTAATATAAATTTTTATTGAAAATTTTTTACTTGATATATCAAAATAATAATGAAGATATTCAATTTATAATTACAAGACAAATTTTTAGGCTTTATTAAAAAATTTAAGATAATTCGAATACATATCCCAAGAAGAACCCAATTAACCAAAAGGATGGTTGATACCACCCACCATAATAAATCCTTTAAGATATCTTTATAATATAACTACCAATAATTAGTATCCAAAAATTCTAATTCAATTTACAATAATTATTTTATCTAATTTAAATAAACTCTATAAGTAAAAATTTCTAAAACCAAAATAAAATAATTGTGAAAAATTCTAACATATAATTAATTTTTCATTGAAAAAAATACACAATTTAACTAATCTAAAAATTATCCTATTTCAACCCAAAATCACAATATACCTAAAATAATGATCATTTTAATTTATTATATAAAAAAATATCAACAAAATCTAAAAAAACCTTTTAATATACTTTTAATTAAGATATTTGGAATGTCCATGCTTTGAGGTGGTTTTAAATTTCATTGTTGAAATGAAATTCAAAATACATAACATCTTATATTTAAAAAAACTGAAAAATAAATATATTAGATGAGATGGTTATAAAAATTTTAACTTATATTTAGTGTTATAAGACTCAATGGTTCAGTCTTGAGTAATGGGGCAAGAATTATATAAATAAGAGAGAAAATTAGAGGTCTCTTCAAGTGCTAGACATGATAGGGTTATTTAAGGGTTGCTAAAAATGAATTTAAAGTTAAAATAATTAAGGGGTGACCATTATAAAAAACTAAATTAGAAAATTAAAATACTCTATTAGGTAAAATGTATTTTATAACAAGTTATTTGGTCTATACATTGGAGCTGGCCCACTGGATTTGTTACTAGGTAACTAGTGACAAAAGGCTTTGTAGCTGATGTTCACTTTCTACCACGACTAATAAAATTGACCTCTAAAAAAACCAAGGATGAGGACTTCTAGACATTATAAATTTCATAAAATAATTTAATAATCACTTTTAACATTTTATATAATAAAAAATGATCACTCTCTCGATCAAAAAACAAATATTCATACAAGCCAATGTTTTTATCACAAAAATTCATAAATTAAATTTATATCAACCCCTTCAAATAAATCACAAAGAAACACATAACTAAAGTGTTGGTTTTATTTATATTACATTTTTATATTTCTTATTGTGTTTATTTTAGTTGAAAGGGTAGTTTTATAAGTGTTGTTTTAAAAATGGTTGTTTTTAGTTAATTGAAATGAAAAAAGGATTTTCAGTTTTGATATGGAAATCTATTTGAGGTTATAATATTGTTAATTTTATTCCGAGTCTATTATCATGGTACCTTTTTTCAGATGAACATTTGGTTAATTAATTTTATCAAAGATCTATGACATGGGGATGGGGGTTGTACTTCACCTGTGTATATAGTTTCCAATAAAAGGGCTCATATTTAAAATGATATCACTCAAATTTTCATTGTAAAATGTGTGTGTGAGATGGTTTCTCTTCATGTTTGTGGTTTTAGTTTTTCATTTTATTGATTAAATAAAAAATCATATGATTGGGTATTTTCTAAATTTTATATTTTTGGTTGTATAAGTTATAATTATCTAGGCATGTTTTCTTAAGCACATATTGGCTTCATTATATTTCACATGCATCAATATTTAAAGGGGTGTCATTTTTTGAGAAAACATATCGAGCTTAATTACTCACCCCTATATGCACACATTAGTGACCATTTTGGTTTTTCTGATATGATAGGGGTAAAGGTAGGATTTACAACATCACTAGTATGGAATATAGACACTTTAGTTAGATTATTATGGTGATATAATATTATATCCGTTCTTTTATTTAGTATGGCAGTTTTGGTGATGTGGATGGATTATAGTTTCCCTTAATTTTTTATCAGTATATAATTAAAATATTAGACTCCCATTTTAAGATTTTAGGATCATCTAACTTGGCATAACATATGCTATTTTTGTTCCACCTATTACTTACATTACATGTTTTGGAAATATATCACATGTTTTATATAGTGGAAAATGATTAAACTGTTATATATGGTCCATCTGTTTGAGAAAATTTAAAATTTTTAGGTTTTTGATAAGTCTAAATTATATAATTTAGAAGAAAAATTATAGGAAGAAAATTATGGGAAGAGAACATATCGTCATGATGGAAAACCATAACCTAATTGTATTTTATAGTCTCTATGAACTTGTTAATAGTTAGTAATTTTTAGGGATGCACCTATAGAACATTAATTATAATACTCTATTAAAATAGTATTTGAGTCACTTGATTATCCTAAGAAATTACAAATTAATTGGAGGGAGTATGTGATAATTCACATTCACATGGATTTTTAGTCTATAATGTAGTTTTTTATGCTGGATGAGTTACCCTTCATGATTTATTCGTCAAATATGTCATGTGATTTTGTAATTCTCATTAACTAATGTTTAATATATTAGTCTAATGGTAGTTCCTTTAACATTATAGAGATATATATTTACAAATACCCTATAAAAATATATAAGATACGATTACTAAGAATTCCCTATATAATGATCCACTCTATAATAAACAATTTTATAAGAGCTTTGTAATTTTTTTTGATTGTAAATAGAGAATTGAAAATGTAAAAACATCCTCAAGTTTAATAGTTTATTAATATTTAAATTATAAAATCTCTAATATATCAACATGATATGAAACATAAGAATATGAATGAGTGGTCAAGTATAATTAAATTCATTTTAAATATTCTAGATACCTCTGAGATATACATAGTCCAATTAGATTAATATATAATTGTGTGACTTGAAATTAAATGGTGTGATTTAGTAATACCTGTTATATTTCAGGAATATCCATCATAGTAAGTCTTTCAAAAATCAATCAATATGATTTTTTCCCTTATAAATTTTTTTATTCTAAAACTATAGAGTTTTTTCACCTCTAAAAATACACTATCAATGTCATGGAGTACACTTCTTATTTTACTAGTCATATTTTGTTTTTACCCAATATATAAGTGAGTGAATCTTTTAAGGATCAATGTTTTAATTCTAGGATTTGACATTAAATTAGATCCATAGTGGTATAAAAAGAGATAGGTGTGGAGATATACAATTAACTATGATTTTACTCTTTATTTTCCTTAAATAAATATTGGGTTCTATAGCTTTCTTAAGACAAAACATAAAACAAAAAATGAACAAAAAAAATTTATATAACTATTGAAATATAGACAATGAATTTGTATATAAATATAAATTTAATATAACTTTTAAATATATATATAAATAAAAAAATGGTCACTATTTTAATACTAATGAATTGATAATGCTCAATTTCTGTATCTATATAAATAATAAAATCATTTTATGAATGAAATATGTTTTCTTAAAAATTTAAATTTTCATGTTCTATGAATACAATTATATTATAGTTAAATAATGATTTAAATGGAATGAAATGATAATGTATATACAATAAAATAAGTTAATATCCATATAATAGTTATTACCAGGAATGTAATAAATATACTAGAGAAGATAAATGTTTTATAAACTTGTTTTTTTTCATTTATATATATTTTTTATTAATTTTATTAATTGAATCATGTAAAATAAATTTATTATTTTTAATCTTCGTGTTTAAATTAGGTAATAATATATTTTTCATTTTTAGGCATAAAATTATGTTTCTAAGATAAATATCATGTTAAAATACTTATTTTTCAAGGAATAATACCTTTCTAAATATTGAAATTTTGAACTAAATTGATCTATTTTTAAATATTATTTATAATTAATTTTAAAAAATATATAAAATTAAGTTAACAACAATTTAATTAGTAATGAATATTAAATAACATTAAAATCACTTACTAATTAAAAATAAGTTTCTATAAAAACATTTTTTACACATAATATCTTTTAATTAAAAAGATTTATTTCTCATATTTTGACATTGAATTCAATTAATTGGAATGAAAATTTGGATTTAACACCAAAATATATGGTTATAAGGTTAAGCTAAAATTTTTATTGATAAAATAATTACAATTGTAGAATTTTAATAATGATTAATAAGTGTTAAATTTGGTAATCTAATGTGACTAAAAGTTTTGTAAATATATTTGACACTTAGAACTTGTAAAATTCATTTATAAGGTAATAATTTCATACCTAAATGTCTCAATAAAATTTTTTCCTATCTCACCTAACTATAATGAATTTACATTCTAATCCATTACCTAATATTATATTATAAATATTTTCCCTTTTTTGTCTATTAACAAAGATAAATTACACCCTCTTCTAGCCACAGGTCGTATAACAACTTATAACATAAAAAACGTTAATTACATGATTTATAAAAGTGGATTCACTTTCATACCTTTTAAAGATATTTTTTTGATATTTTTTTAATTTGGAAAAAACATTACATTATATTGATATAACTAAAACACAATGTCTATTTTTTCCATAAAATAGGATCATTAAATTTAAAGTCATGTTTCATTGAAAACGCGTATTCATATTTTATAATGATTAACTATAGTAGAAAGATTGACCTTGCTATATTTCATAAATATCCTTAGATCCTGTGAAATTTTTTTTGAAACATGGTATGATAAAAAAAATATAAGGTATGTAAAAATAAATATATCCTTTTAGTCATATGAAAAACATGAAAACCAATTATAATGTTTAAATTTTTAAAAGTAAAAAAATTCACCACATAATTAAAAAATATTCATATTAAAAAACAAAACTATTCTCAAAGAAAATAATTTAACCCAATTTTAGATCTTAGGAAGCCCAAGAAATCATCATGAAAGTGTTTCATTGATAAAGATACATTTCAACTTCAAAAGTTAGCATGTTTTCCCTATCTTATGAAATCAATGGTTTTCAATAAAAATGATATTTGAAAGAAAAATATATATATCCTCAAAATCTTTGTTTAATTGTGTTTAACTAATTCTAGAATAACTGAATTCTAGTTAATTCAATAAGATCAACCATTTTGGTCACATCCCCCATTTTTACCTTTGAATACTATTCCTTAACCAATGCATTAGAGAGCTATGTCGAGTTCACTAATTATCATGAGAAATATTGTGATCACTAATCATCATGTATAATAATAAAGTACTTGAACACTGATAAAAAAATTTGTAACCATTCAATTATTTATTATAAAACTTATGAAAAACTAATTTGATCCCTTATGAAAAATAAATTTCCATTTTTATATTAAAACAATAAATAAATATCCATTTATTTCTAAAACCATTTAAATAAATCCAAAATAAAATAGAATTGAATTGAAATTATAAATATTTGAAAACATGGATGGTATGATTCATAATTATGAATGTAAATTAAGGGGGGAAATTCTTCTAATATTTTATATGTTTAAAAAAATTCTTTTTTCATAGGTGTAAAAAACTAGAAAACGATCTGTATGGTATATGTTAAAAATACTTTTCTCCTCAAAATTATAATGAAGGTAATATTAGTTGAAATGTTAATTCAACAATAATATATATATATATATATATAATAATAATTTACTTGGAACATTTTGAGTAACATGGAAATAGGTAAAAAATAAATATTAAATGTATACTTTAAAATATTGTTTTAATAAAACACCCCTTATGAAATTAGTATCTTTTTTATCAAAAGAAAGTTGTAGGGGGAAACATCATAAGGAATTGTAAAAAACTTTAATTTTAGTAAATTAATTATATAATATATCTATATGTAATTTTATACCCCACAAAAAATAAAATGTATGGTGAATATAAAATTTCTCTCAACGAATGGAAATTGACACAATAAATATCCTCACCTCAAGTCCAACACACAATGTAAACTATTTAACACATTTATAATCAAATTATATTAATTATTTTTTAAAGGAGATTTTTAAATTTTTATTAACCTATAAAAATTAAATTTATTCACTTTATTACCATGTATTATATAGTTACTAGATTGATTAAGTTCAAATGGAATTTTTTGAGGACATCTGGTTTATAATTCCCACAGAATTTCTGTCAGTTAACGATAAAAAAGGGGAAATTGTTTAATCATCTCTAAAATAAAAATCATGAAATAACTGTAATATTTTTAAATTATAATATTTTATATGTATCGATGAAATTTGGTCTTGGAAAATGAAATATGTCATTTCATGGATATTCTAGTTTGTACGTATGCATGAACAAAATTTTCTTTTTTCTATTAGGTAAAAAATAAATAAATTAGATGATACTTTTATTTTTCATAATTAAAAATATTGTATACATGTTATATTTATTCATTAATTAAATACTTATGACCACTAATGTGAGGTGGTGATAAAAAATGCATCACATCGTTTAATAGAGGTGGTAGTCCAGAATAATTCATGAGAGACGTTATCAATTTACAACAGATGAATTTTTACGATGGTAATTAAAATATTATTCATATAGAATCATTATTATGTTATAAATTTTTGATATATTCATTTTATCTATATTTTTAAACATCCATGAAAGTCATTGATATAAAACCAAACACATCTCTTTGTGGAGCTGGTAGTCCACATGTATGCACGAATGATATTTTCAATTCCCACAAGTTGAAAAATATATGAATGATATTTTTGAAATTAAAATAATAAATTTATATATATTTTATATAATTATTTAATTATCTCATCATGGTTATATAATATTTTAAATAGGTGGAAGATTACGTAAAATGAAAGAACCCAGTTAAGAGTTATAACACTTCTTTGAAAAACATCATTTTTATTACTGTTTAATCCTTATAGGATTTGTCACTTGAGAAGAAAAGAATATATAAGAAATGCATATGAAGGTTTGAAATATTTTTTTTCTGGATTTCTTATGCTATAGTTCTCAAAATGTGTTAGGAATGTAGGGAAGGAGATTCCCTTTTATAAGTGAGGTGGGTGGAAAACATTTAAATACTTCAAATATAAATATATAATATGTGTATAACTATAGAAAAATTGTTCCATAATACATATTATTCGAATAAAATGAGTATTAGTTCAACATATTACCAACCAATAAATTTTAGACATGTTTAGGGATCATTTATAACATTATATTTTGGTTTAACACCCATGTTAACCATGTGTAATCTTAATTGTGGTAACACATTTTACACTCATTATGGGTGATGAAATTAATTTAAAAAATGAAAATTTAAAAATAACAAATAAATTTTTTTCATAAATATAATTTAGTGAATATAGTTTTTTTATATTTTCAAAATGAATAGAAAATTAAGTATATTATTTAAAATCACCCTTCCAATTTAGTCAATATAGTTTTTTTATAATTTTAAAATGAATTAGAAATATTTTTTAAATAACAAGTAACATTTAAAGTAATTTTTGAAGTTATTAATATATCATACCATTAATAGAATCTTTATAAAAATGAAATTATATTATAAACTCCATAACCATAATCTATAAATTATAATTATCAATTAAATTTGAGTGAAATAATAATTCAAAAAAATATAATACTATTAGCGTTATTAAAATCATTAATTTAATTTTTTCTACTACTTTCACAAGACCTTCATTGACTTTGTTTAAGCATACTTGGAAATTATACTATTTATAAAATTTAAAAATACATTAATATGACAAAAATACTTTATTAAAATTAAAAATAAATATTTATAATCATTCATATCAACTTTCTATCCCTATGAAAAAATATTTGGGATATTAAAAGAGAGAGAGATGGAGGGTGATATTTTGTAATTATTTATAGTTTGAAATAATATATAGGTCATAATAAAATTGAAGTGGGAAAATTTTTATTATTATATAATACAGAAAGATATTGGTCTAATTCACTCATAAAAGTAAATAATTATAATATTTTTGGTGGATTTGGGACGTTATCCCATAGTTTAATCCTTAATATACCCATTATACCTATTATCGTGGGGATAAACTTTTACCATAGTTAATATTTTCTATTAAAAAAATTATATTAACCTATAAAAAAATGAACCTATTGATACCAATTTTTTTTTTAAAGTTTAAAATTTTAGAAGAATCATAAATGAAGTTTAAAATTAGTGCGCAAAACAAAATGATTTTTTTATAAAAATGGGACGTTAAGCATAAAAATTATTTTATATAAAATAAAAAATAATGGTTATTATTATGAAATTAATTTGATTATATTTAATATAAGTGATATGATATTATTTTAATATCAAATCTAAAACATAGTGATACTTTTAAATTACTTGATTTAATAAAAATGAAATGATTGTTTTGGGAAAATCTACATTTTTCATAGTTCACTGAAAAATAAATATTTTTAGAAAATAAATGATAATTAATATTTATCAAATTATAAAGTATTTATTTCAAAAATTATATCAATTTTATAAAAATTAATTTTTTAAAAGAGGTATAAATTAATTATAATATCAGCTGAAAAAATGCAATAAAACCATTTTTAAGTAAAATGTATTTTAGCTAAAAAAGGGAATTACTCCCATTTCAAGTATAATAAGAAAAATTAAGTTATTTATAATTAATTAAATTGGATATATATATTATTTTTTTCATTATAATATTTTATCAATCCAGAAAAAATGAATCTTTTATGATCAAAATAAATTACACAATAAAAACTATTTTATGAAAAATATATCTTTTTCCTTCATTTTTTTCTTCATTTCCACCCTAATGAAAATAAATTTATTATTTATTATAAAATTTATAAAAAATAAAATAGATTTAATTATATGGTTATTCCAATATATACCATCCCAACCTACACCTATGTCTTACTGATCATATCTAAATAATTGTATATCGTAAATCATTTATGATCTGTGTTGGGTATACCACTGACTATAAAATATATTACTTAAATAAAATAAATTTTAAAATCTTGTGGTGTTTCATTATACCCCCTTAAACAAATTTCAATCTCACAATTTTATCTCGTGTCTAATTAAATTGGTTTAAGAACATTTTTAAATAAATTCCATGGAATATAAGATAAATCGTATGGTCATGAAGGGGATTTTTTTAATATATAGAAATCACTTGTTCGAAAATAGAAATCATTAATTTTTTTTAATAAAACATCCTTTCAATAATAAGATATTTGAAATATGGAGGTCACCTAAAATGAAACACAATTATGTTCCCACATATAGAGAACATTAACCAGAAGTAAAAATATAGGCATAGTAGAAAAAATAATATCCAAATAATAATATAGTGTAATAGGGAACATGATCATTAAAATGATAGTGGCCACAAACCCATAAATTATTATGGGATTAATATTAAAATAAATTCATGAAAAATTAAGGTAATAGGATAATTGTTTTTTTCATGATACATTTCATAGAGTTGAGGGATTATTTTACCCTCAAGATAATGAACATAAGATAATATACTTACTTGATTTATTTCAATTGGTTAAGAAAACATTCATTATTTTTTTGTTCATAAATCAATTGATAATTATATATAATCTATTAATCTTATAAATGAATAATTAAAAAAATTTCTCATGCCTTAGGAAATAAAAATATATTTTAACTAATCATAAGATCCATATAAAGATAATATATTATTCCTCCTATATTTATAAATTAAACAAAAATATAATGGTTAAAATAAAATAAAATAATATCTAATATGATAAAAAATTCATATATATAAAAAGTCATTAATCTATAAATAAAAGTCATGAACACCAATAATAAAACATAAATCATTCCTTAAATAAAAAATCTAAAACACATCAAAATATTCTTGACCATGTTCAAAAAACAAAAATTAGAAATATTTGATCACATACACTTCCAAGAGAATCAAAAAATTTATCTCTAAATAATATCAATCAATCATAAATTGAATGAGAAAAAATTTGTATTACATAATCATATAATATCTAAAATATTATAATATTTTTAATAAATTACCTGATTTACCATGTCACGAACCAGCCCGAGTCGACCCTGAACTGGTCACCCAGGACAGCACGCGACAAGTCCTGAGAGGCATTCCCGATCCTCACGGGATGGTGGAAAGTACCAAGGAAATAAATAGAGTACACAAGGGGACGATTTCACCCATATATAAACAATCAAACAAACAACAGAAATAAATGGACAACCCAAAATGAATTTATATAAATATTAAACTAAATATTATTTGTACAAGAAACTAAAAGCAGAAAAAAAACCAACAACTCAACTGAACAATCCCAATGACCAACTTAATCCATGTGACACTTCTGGTCACTCTCCAACACAATGATCAAACACCCAAGGTGATCGAACTAAACATGAAACCTCCACAAGGGCTAAAAAAATAAGAAGACTATAGGCGTGAGTATTAAAACTCAGTAGGTTAGCCAGATATTCTATTCCCAATGCACATTCCTTTAAAATAAAAGAAACATTAATTTATAGTTTTAAATTGAAGATATTAAAGTATGGTTTTCAAATGAGGTTCCATGCTATAATAATTATGAGACAAAAACTTGCATGTTTAATAAAAAAATGCAAGTAACAATTTTTTTTCAAAGAGGTGCAACTTAAAAATAAAAATGGTTTTCAATAGGGCTACTTTAAAGAATTTTAACTTTTAAATAGACAACACATAATATTGAATTTAAAAACCAAACACACCGTATGCCGACGGTGAGTACAAAATAGCCAATGAGCACTATTCACGGGAACACCCCTAGGCACTAGTTAGTTATGACCCCCGGGTACCTCGTATCTCGATGAAAGTAACCATAATAAATATCCGTTCTCGTGCACGAGCCACTAGTAGGGAACATACCCATAACCTTGTGGTCCCCAATAATCATCATCATCATAGTTTTTTAGTGTTGTCATCGTCAAACATTCTACATGAAACAGAGGCCAACCCCCATAGAATCACTAGCATACTAATACACATCCACCCACCTAGATACTCGGGATTCCCTTTAGTGCTAAATCAAGTTACACATATTATCAAATAGACATTTCACATCCACATTCCATTCAAAAACCATAAAAACACAAACAGTCCATAATCTTTCTTCACATTTCTTACATGAATCAACAAACTGCTAAATATTTTGGTCAAACAATTTCATGAATTGTATTGAGGCTTTGAACATGAAACTCATTCAAAAACACTCTTTCAATTATAAAAACACATCAAAAACAAAAAAAATAACATTTGGAATCCCTATAAACATTTAATAAAATCATTTAATGGACCATAAAACTATCCCAATTTCACAACTTGGTATACACAAGTAAAACACTACTTCATTTATAGGAAATGCCAAACGGGCCTTTAAACATTTTCTCAAAACTAACGTTTGACGAAGGTATGCATTTTTTTAAGGATGTGTATAAAAACCATTTACAGAAGCAAACCAAATTCATAAATCTCTTATAATACTTAGGTTACATATTCAAAACACAACCATTTTCATAAAGATGTGAAACAGTCCATTTTTGGGAAAGTCGGGCCAAAATATTTTGTAAACCAGAAACCCACTTGTTTGTAAAAACAAATCCAAATTGGAAATCCATATAAGGACCCAAAATTACCATTTATCATTCTACCAATTCCTTTATAAACCCAAACAGATAACTTTTAAATCACTCATCACACATAAAAGCCAACCAGGCAATTTACCGAACACATGACATGCCCTTTTTAAACAAAAAAAATTATTTTAAGTACGTGTAAAGGAATAAAACACCAATTTAATGTCATATTTTCATTCAAGATACTGTAAAATGTTAAAAATATCATAAAAAAGATTATAAACCTCACAAAATATTTTCAAAAGATAACGGAACAATTAAACAAACACTTGTTGTGCACTTTCCTGACAAAACAACACTACCTTTCACAAAACAATGATTAAACACCCACTTTGCACACCAAGAAAATTATAAAAAGGATTAAAAACAATAATGAACATTTATATCAGTTTATTAGAATATTAAAATTATGAAACTTGAATGATAATGACATGTGAAAGGGATATCCTACCTCAAATCCTTGGCGTAATTGAAACGCACACCCGAAATCACCCACCGCGGGTTTATAAACCCTAAAAATATAAAGAACAGACCTAAACAAACATAAAACCCATCAAAAAAACATTTTATAACAAAACCCTAGGTTTATCAATACTAAGGGACAATATAAATCCCAGAAATAATGAAAGGAGGGGGAAGATGAAGGAGAAAGGAGAAGGAATCTCACCTTTCACCCTAGAAAACTCTTCGTCTTCCATTAGATATGCAACACTAGAGAGAAGGTAATGTCTTGAAACTTCTTGGAGACACTCCCAAGATCTTTAAGAACCAATTAATTAATATTGGTGTCCAAACTAGTACTAATTGATTGATTTATGAATGATACAATTTACCTTGTCAATTCTGGACGATTTGAGTTATCATGAGAATTTTTGCCCTAATCCGCGACGCATATGAGCTCCAAAGAGGTAAAATAGATTATGAGGGTTAGTATAGGGTTATTGTCTTCTAGGGGGAGGTGGAATCACCAAAAAATATTAAAAAGTGAAAATGATATAAATGAAACGAATTATTTTTTTAAAACAGGAAATGGGCCCCTGGGATGGCCCAATTCCTAAATAAGTAACCCAAATTCACCCTTCTTATAAATTTCTAATGTGTCCAAAAGGATAAATAAGTTTTAATATATCAGTATAGGACAAGTGGTAAGTTGAATGGGTGAAAAGGGATGAAAAAAATATTTATAAAAGAAACACATTCAGTTTTTAAAACTGGGAATGAGATCACGGTTGGCCCAAATCATGAAGTAACCACCCTTTCTTCAAAAACTACAAAACAAACAATGGGGATCCCAAATTAGGGTGGTTAGACATATATGAAACTTCAAAACTCAGGATTCAACTCACTAAATACCCATGAAAAGGATCGAGATTTTTAACGGACCAGATCAATACAAAGACAAAAAAAACTGTGTGTCACAATTCTCCCCAACATTAAAGATTTCCGCCCCCAGAAATCCATAACACTTTCCAGCTGAAAAAAAACAACACCTAAGGATTCCATAACAACATAATCCAGCCTCTAAAGATAAGGAAATATCAATAACCAAAAATTCAACTTAATACTCTTTCCCACACAAAACAAAACTCACAACCACGTTTGGAGAATCAACGGAAAGATGAAGCCACCACCTCCACAACCAAGCCAAGAACCCGATTGTTGGGCCTTCTCTCAATGAACCCAACCATCACCCAAACCAAAGACAACTCAAAAAAACCAAATATTCCAGGGGAGTCAAGACTGGACTCCCCACCATTAAGAATCAACTAGCTCTATAAATGTTCTTAGGATGAAAATCCAGGAGACCCATGGTGGGTCTCCCCACTATTAGAAACCAACTAGCAACGAACAGACAAGAATTCAACATGATCTAGAATTGGGACTCACTCACACAAGCCCAAAAAAACCCTCCTACAAAAACCTACTATACCAAGTTTATAGGGTTACAAAATGAACATATAAACCAACCACTCCCGAACGGAGGGGACAAGAACTTGGCCAACACATTCAGCACAGTTCTGGACCCCCGCCACTTGGGGATGGGAGGGAAGGGGACCCAATAATTTGGCCACTGAAACCACAAAAGAAACGAAGAAACTACCAAAACTCTCCACCTATGAATAGGTAACACCAAGACTGCACCTGATTTTTACAGGTGGTTCACACAGGGACATTGATTAAAAACCCACATCCATGAAGGAATAACCACAGACACTGTGTGAGGGGTTAAGTCCACCACGCTTGTTGCGACAAAGGGAAATTCACAGAAATGAGGAACCAAAACATTGACATAGAAACTAACTTACCAAAATAGAGGAGTAAGGATCCTAATTGAGCACTCCCCACCTCTGTCGATTTCCTGACTGCGTGAAAAGCTTCACTACGAGGCCTATGGCTAGATCCCTGATTCTTGAAGCATTTGCTGCACTGCAGTCAGGTGATAAGGATCACACCACTCAAAAATATACCTCACTTGATCACCAAACAAAAACCTTAATATAAATAATAAATCATAGATACATATCAAAATTCTATCTCACTCCAAACGAGGGGAATAATGGACAAGGAATATGACGAAACACATCAACATAACCGAACAAAACTGCTCTGTCCAAAAGAATTATCACGACCAAGAAGCACTTTTAATAGATCCCAAACAGACCTCTATTCCAAAAAACAGGTTGAGGCATCATAAAAATATGTGTATTTAAAATTTTAAAGGAATCCTTAAGTTGATCATCAAGAAATATTTCCAACGGAGAACTATCAATGGCCACATCACAACATCAAACACATCTTTAGAAACCCAATAAAAATTACTCCAAAACCGAGCCACCAACATGATCTCATCTCTAGATATAACAAGAGTATGAATTATAGATCACATGGAAGCTAACAAAATAAACAACCCTTCTAAGACATAGAAAAATCAAGCCACACAACCATTGGTTTTAAAAAAGACCATAATTTTCAGCTCAAAACAATTTTGAAAAAACAAACTAACTTGGTGGGTTTCCACATTCACCAATGGTGTTTCATCAAGTTTCACCCACATGCACATTTCCATGACACCCCAGGCACCCAACCACCATACCATATAGGAAATCCTTCCAGATATAAATAAAACCATGAATGTGAGCACCCATGAAAACACCAAAGGCTAAAACAAAACAAAATCATTCCAAAAAAAAATTACCATTATAAGGAACACCAACCACCAATTCAAAAAAACCTTTTCATATTTCACAAAAAAAACCACAATTAATTAAGAACCATTTTCTTAAAAACCTACCCATTTTCATTTTAAAAACTTTTTAAATAACCAAGCCACTCCAAACAACCCCTTCCTTTTTTAAAAAAAAATTCAGCAATGTATATTTTCATAATCAAAGGTCCATTGAGACCAATACCGTTTCTAGTAAAACACCAACCGATCAAAACCAATTGCCAAAACTAATTTATCCAATTCAAAAACTTTTTAACATCCCAAAATACCTCATTTAAAACAAAGATCCAGAATCACCTTAAAATGATTCACAATTTCAAAACATTTTATTTCAACAAACCACAAGTTTAGATTATGGATTATCCAATTCCTATAAATCATTTCCACTTCCCTCCATTTTTTCACACAAACACAACCTTCCAAAACCATTATTATATTTAATTTTTGAAAAGCCCCTTTTTAACTTTTCAAAATCTAATCCTTACTTTAAAACCCATTTCCACAATTCTCATACAAGGATTTTAAAATCAAATATTCAGAATTCAAGAAAGGTTCAAGAGACCCAAAAAAGGGGAACTAGTGTTGGTGGGTGATTTAACCATATGGTTGGAAGCCATATGACAAACACAACACCAAAACAGAGAGACTTATTAGGACCATTCTCCAGCTCCACATGGCTTTCCATGACCTGTGAGCTCATGGAGGCCATTAGTCAGACTCCCTTTGTCATATCCCAACACCAAAAAATCAACCAGAACAAAGGACACTAATAAAACCGGACTTCCATGTAAACCCGTGGATTATAACAAGAAAGAGTTCACGACGCTCTTCTTGAACTTACCCCTAAATTCCCAAAAATACTACTCCATCTACCTTGACATCCCCAAAATAACAAGGGCGCTCTAAAAATAAAGGTTTGCTAAGATCCGACCTCCTCTGATACCATTTTGTCACGAACCAGCCCGAGTCAACCCTGAACCAGTCACCCAGGACAGCCCACGAAAAGTCCCGAGAGGCATTCCCGATCCTCCCGGGATGGTGGAAAGCACCAAGGGAATAAATATAGTACACAAGGGGACGATTTCGCCCACATATAAACAATCAAACAAACAACAGAAATAAACGGACAACCCAAAATGAATTTATATAAATATTGAACTAAATATTATTTGTACAAGAAACTAAAAGTAGAACAAAACCAACAACTCAAATAAACAATACTGATGACCAAATAACTCCATGTTACACTTATGGCCACTCTCCAACACAATTATCAAATGTCACCCAATGTGATCGAACTAAAGATGAAACCTGCAAAAGGGCTAAAAAAAGAATAAGACTATAGGCGTGAGTCTTAAAACTCAGTAGGTTAGCCCGATATTCTATTCTCAATGCACATTCCTTTAAAATAAAATAAAAATCAATTTATAGTTTTAAATTTAATATATGAAAGTATGTTTTTAAAACGAGGTTCCATGCTATAATAATTATCAGACAAAAACATGCATGTCTAATAAACAAAAATGCAGGTAACAATTTTTTTTCAAAGAGGTGAAACTTCAAAATGAAAATAGTTTTCAAGAGGGATGCTTTAAAGAGTTTTAAATTTTAAATAAATAACACATAATATTGAATTTACCAACAAAACACACCGTATATCGACAGTGAGTACAAAATAGCCAATGAGCACTAGTCACAGGAACACCCCTAGGCATTAGTTACTTGTGAGCCCCATGTACCTCGTATCTCAGTGAAAGTAACCATAATAAATATCTATTCTCGTGCACGAGCCACTAGTAGGGAACATACCCATAACCTAGTGGTCCCCAATAATCATCATAATCATAGTTTTGTTATGTTTTCATCATCAAACATTCTACGTGAAACGGAGGCCAACCCCCACAGAATCACTAGCATACTAGTACACATCCACCCACCTAGATACCCGGGATTCCCTTTAGTGCTCCATCAAGTTACACATATTATCAAATACACATTTCACATCCACATTCCATTCACAAACCATAAAAACAGAAACATCCCATATTCTTTTTTCACATTTCTTACATGAATCAACAAACTGCTAAATATTTTGGTAAAACAATTTCATGAAATGAATTGAGGCTTTGCACATAAAACTCATTCAAAAACACTCTTTCAATTATAAGAACACATCAAAACCAAACCACATAATATTTGGAATCCCTAGAAACATTTAATAAAATAATTTAATGGACCATAAAGTAATCCCAATTGCACAACTTTGTATACACAAGTAAAACACTCCTTCTTTTCTAGGAAATGCCAAACGGGCCTTTAAACATTTTCTTAAAACTAACGTTTGATGAGGGTATGCATTTTTTTAAGGATGTGTATAAAGACCATTTACAGTAGAAAACCACATTCATAAATCTCTTATAATACTCAGGTTACATATTCAAAACACAACCATTTTCATAAAGATGTGAAACGGTCCATTTTTGGGAAACTCGGGCGAAAATATGTTTAAACCAAAAACCCACTTGTTTGTAAAAGAAAATCCAAATTGGAAATCCATATAAGAACCCAAAAATACCATTTATCATTCTTCTAATTCCTTTATAAATCCAAACAAATAACTTTTAAATCACACAACACACATAAAAGCCAGCCGGGAAATTTACCGAACACATGTCATGCCCTTTTTAAACAAAAAAATTTATTTTAAGTACGTGTAAAGGAATGAAACACCAATTGAATGTCATATTTTCATTCAAGATACAGTAAAATTTTAAAAATACCATAAAATAGATTATAAACCTCACAAAATATTTGCAAAAGATAACGGAACATTTAAACAAACACTTGTTGAGCACATTCATGACAAAACAACACTACGTTTCACAAAACAATGATTAAACAACCACTTTGCACACCAAGAAAATTATCACAAGGCTTAAAAACAATAATAAACATTTATATTAGTTTATGAGAATATTAAAATGATGAAACTTTAATGATAATGACATGTTCAAGGGATTTCCTACCTCAAATCCTTGGCGCAATTGAAATGCACACCCGAAATCACCCGCCGTGGGTTTATAAACCCTAAAACTATAAATACCAGACCTAAACAAACAGAAACACCATAAAAAACATTTTATAACAAAACCCTATGTCGATAAATACTAGGGGACAATATAAATCCAAGAAATAATGAATGGAGGGGGAAGAGGAAGGAGAAAGGAGAAGGAATCTCACCTTTCACCCTAGAAAAATCATCGTCTTCCATTAGATCTGAAACCATAGGGATAAGGGAATGGATTGAAACTTCTTGGAGACACTCCCGAGATCTTTAAGAACCAAGTAATGAATATTGGTGTCCAAAAGAGTACTAATTTATTGATTTATGAATGATACAATTTACCTTGTCAATTCTGGACGATTTGAGCTATCCTGAGAATATTCTCCCTAATCCGCGTCCCATATGAGCTTGAAAGAGGTAAAACCGATTATGAGGGTTAGTATAGGGTTATCGACTTCGAGGGGGAGGTGGAATAACCTAAAATATTAAAAAGGAAAAATGATATAAATGAAACGAATTATTTTTTTAAAATAGGAAATGGGCCCATGGGCTGGCCCAATACCTAAATAAGTAACCCAAATTCACCCTTATTATGAATTTCTAATGGGACCAAAAGGATAAATAAGGTTTAATATATCAGTATAGGACAAGTGCGAAGTTGAATGGGTGAAAAGGGATGAAAAAAAATATTTATAAAAGAAACACATTCGGTTTTTAAAACTGGGAATGGGCACACAGTTGGCCCAAATCATGAAGTAACCACCATTTCTTCAAAAACTACTAAAAAAACATTGGGGATACAAAATTAGGGTGGTTAGACATATATGAAACTTCAAAATTCAGAATTCTTCTCACAAAATACCCATGAAAAGGATTGGGATTTTTAATGGACCGGATCAATACAAAGACAAAAACAAAACTGTGTGTGACATACCATAAATCCATAAAATCATATCTTTATCCAAATGATAATTTATACTTTATTTATCTTATAATATCCAATAATATAGAGTAATATTTATATTTAATTTAAATATATAATGTTATAAATATATTTATCTTCTTAAAATATAAATTTAATCACTATGTTACTAAATAACCTTTTAATCCCATGGTTATCTACATAATTAATCATATGTTCCCATAATGGAATAACCCAATTATACAAACTAACCATAATTACCTCAACTTAAATGATCATCATAACCCTAAATTTTATCCGTACCATTTAATTTATGAAAAAAAATAAAAGAATTCCTTCTAAAATTTCACTACAATATAAGTTAATATCACGGGTTACATATATATCAAAAATTCATCAAAACGAAATAAATTTTTCCAAAATTACTCAAATCACATAAAACCTCATAAAGGGTATCTATTAATTTAATATTATGATCAAGAATATACTTAGTAACCCATTTTTGGTATCTAAAAATATTAAAAAATCATCATATAAGTTATATTAACCACAAAAGTTGTCTAAACCATTCCATTGATACAAACTATAATACCCTGTAAAATAAAAAACCCATAATTAAATTTTTTAAATTAAGAGTTTAACTTGTTTTGATTACTTTTGATGTTTAGATTATTATATAATTGTGAGAAAAAGATACATTAAATAGTTAACAATAATTTTTTTTCCATTATTTCTCAAAAAATAGGATTCTTAAATTTAAACTACTATTTCATTAAAATCATTTCTTCTTATTTTATGATGAGTCACAAAATAGAAAAAATCTACCATGTAACAGTTCCTAAACATCCTTATATCCAATGAAAAACATTAAAAAATGTGGCATGAAAACAAATTATAGTAAGTGATATAAAAATAATGTAAACCTGTTAGACTAGTTTAAAACATGAAAACCCATGCTAATGTTTAACTTTTTCACAAAACAATTGAGCAAAAAAAATATCCACATGATAAAATTAAAACTTTATCAAAGATATCACTTTAATCTGATTATAATGTTAACAAATCCATGAAAGAGTCATGAAAAAATTTCTTTGAAAAAAAAACAAATCAATGTTAAAATATTAAAACTTTTTATATCTTATTAAATGAATGTATTTCCATAAAAACCATTTCTGATGAATAATATAGTAGTCTTATAGAATCATATTCATAAACATTTTTTGACTCATGTTTAACGCATATTCCAGTAAATGAAGAACAATTAATTTCATTCATGTTAGCCACATGGTTATCACTAATTTTTTTTTCTTACGTACTCTATTAAATACCCAATTCATTGGAGTGATATTTTGGGCACACACATCTTCATGAGAAATATAGGGCTCCCCTTTCATCATCTATAATACTAAAATACAATTTCATGATATTTTTTTTTGTAATTTTTCAATTTTTAATATAAAACCCTTAAAAAACCATTTAATCCAATAAATAGAATAAAATTAATAGTAATATCAGTTTCTTTTGAAAATTATTTCAAAAATCAACTAAAATAATGGGAATTTAATTTAATTTTTTTAAAAATAAAAACATTACTGGTAATCATTGTAATGAATAATGGTCATGAAATTAGGAACTTTTTCTCAGAATGTATATGATTTTAAAAAAGTATTTTTTCAATTCTGTTAAAAAATCAAAATGACTCATATGGTAAATGTTAAAAACATTCCATTTTAAAACATTTCCATAAGAAAGTAGAAATTCATTAGAAATTAGTTGTAACAATAATTTAATTTTAAATAATGAAATACTTGGATAATATTTTTGAACATAGACATAGAAGAAAATTAGTTTAAAGTAATAGCTTAAATTTTTTTCAAAGAAAAATCTGTTATAACTTAAAATATTATTTTAATGAAAAATACCTTATTAATTTTTTTTATAATAACATATATTAACTATTGAGTTTATTAAGATATTTTTTATTTTTTAATTGACATGATACCTTTTATTTTATTTATTATCATGCACTTTATAGTTAATAAATCGATTAAAATAACATTTGATGTTTTTAGATTGGTAAATTCATAATCACAAAAAAATCTGTAGGTTGACTTAGGTAAAATGATTCATTATTCCATACACTAAAAAATATTAATCATGAAATTAATAAAATTGTTATAAATTAAATAATATTACTATCCCTGTATGGAGGTAATGAAAAATAATTTACATCATTTATTGTAGTTGGTAAATCATACAAACTCATTTACGAGGCTTTCATTTTTCTACTGGGTATAAATGAAAAATAGTAGATAATTTTTTTTTAAATAATAATAAATATTTTATAATTTTAATATTTATTCATTAGTTCCATCCTTATAACCATCCTTGTGAGGTGGTAATGAAATATGAATCAAATTTTTTCATGGAGGTGGTAGTCCACAAGTACACATAATAGACATTATAATTTTCATATGCATGGAAGGGTATTAAGTAAATTAATATATTATCTATGTAAAATAATAATTATGTTATAAATTAGATATATATTAATATTTTAAATCATTTTATCCATATAATAAAGGCTTATATGTAAAACCAGACACATTTATTCATGGGGGTGGTGGCCTACAAGTACACATGAATGATGCTTTGATTTATCATACGATTGAGAAGGAGATGAATAAGATTTATGTCATCAATAAAGAATAATTTTATTATAAATAATATAATGATTTAGTTACATCATCATGGTTATATAATATTTAGATATTATGAAAGAAGAAATAATATTAATGAACTTGTTAAATAGTTATACCTCTTCTTTGCAAAACCTACTTTGTATTCCACCTTAATCTTTTTAGGATTTGTCCTCTGGTAAGACCATGACCTATAGAAAATTGGTAAGAGGGTTAGGGAGTGATTTTTTATGATATTTTACCTGTAATATCAATAAAAAAGGACTGAGTAAGATAGGAAAAGATATTTCCTTTAATAATTGAGGTAAATAAATGGTCTTTCCCAAATTTACCCAAGTTTTTAGGGTTAAGTGGTCGCTTATAGTATACCTTAGGTTGTCAAATCCTCAGAGACTTAAGAAGAAACATACATACATGTACATTCTAGGGAATTTTTTTTATAAATTTTCTAACATTGGGTTGATTTTAAATGGGTTTATGGGATCACTAATATATCTAAGTGAATTCAAAATAATATAATGATTTAATCTGAGGTTATCACTTGGGGTGGATTGGATGCACTTCTATTTCAACTATTTAGATTTCTTATATTTGAGATGAGTTCATTTAAGAAGATAAAAACACATCATAACTTACTAGTTTAATACCAACACACCATAGTAATAATCACCTATACACTTAAAGCATCAATGTGTTGATCACTTCAAGGTAAATGTTCGTATTAGCACTTGAAGTGTGTGGCCTCAAATTCAACAAGGTCGAAGGAGTTTAAAGCTCTTCAAAAAATTACCAAATAAAATAAGTGATTATAAATTAATGGAGTGAGAAATAAAATCCAATACAGCCCCTTTCTACTCACTTTGATCAACCCATAAGCGAGTTAACCCTCTATTGATGATATGGTTTCTATAGAAGCGGGAATTAGACTCATGAGGGAAGAATTGAGGAAGTAAAAAAAAAGACAATTAAATAACGATCACTCCACTATTGTGTCATAATTTTACAGTGTTTGGTGTGAATAAATTAATACGTTGAACCAATGGTATAAAATTTATATGAATAAGAACATAATAAGAGTATATGAAGAACTTTTATTAAGAAACTAAGATGAATTAGAACAACTTACATGTAAAAGACAAACTTAAGACCACAAAATCAGAGAATAACATTAAAATGAGAGAAAACACCAAAGGTAATAAAAGTATCCTCCACCATTAATTCAAATAAAAATTTCAAGAGCCTTGGGTTGATCTCCCAAAATTTCAAGTCTTCTCACTTGAGTATGGTTGGCCTAGGGTGGTGGAAAGTTTCTTGAATTTAGACATTTCCACCATCACCAGAAATGATATCCATCTTTCATATATAAAAAGAGGTGAATAAATGAGCTAATATATGGCCGAATTGGAGTGTCCAATAGAAACATAAAATGGATATCCAGATGTCCCCTAACTATCTATAAAGTTTAATCCCTAAATAGTTAATGGTTTACGAGATATGTGTAAAATTATGGGATGTTTTTCTAGGTTGTAGAATCTGGCCCAGAATTTTATCTCCAACCCTTAAAACATCCTAATTCACTATTTTCACTATTAAATGAAATGTTATCCATGATTACATCTATCTTAAGATAATTTTTTAGAATCATTTGCCTTGTATCTTTGCCACTGTAGTCTCATTATTGGGTTGTTGTCCAGTTTACTTTTTCTAGAATTTGTTAGCATGAAATCCCATTTTGGTCGTCTTCTTATGTGAATATTAAAGTACCTGAAATAAATTAATTGTTAGAAATGTAATTAAAAACCTAAAAATTTAATATAAAAATAAAATCAAGAACATTGGTAATTTTATATGGTGTTCAAAAATGTACCATGTAATAGTGCATTTTAAGAAGGACTTACAATCATAAGGGGAGATGATGTTCAAAGTGTAAAATGCACTAAAATTGTGTTTATGAATAATAAAGCACATTAATATTATATATATTAAAAATTAATATTATCCTCATTCAGTGGCTAATCACACCCCAACTTGAGTTTTCCTAGTCCCGAGAAAAACATATCTCAGAAATGTGAAATTCAAATTACCTTTTCAAAAACATTTTAATACCCAATGATAACCAAGAAACCTTATACCAAACAACAATTAAACCCATAAAAATATTTTAATACAAGATATTTTCAAAATCATATCCCAATCCCAAGTCTGTTCCTTCATTCATATTTATATCCACATTTCATCCAATATCAATTAATCATATTGTTGTGTTTTGTATCATAATAGATGTGGAGGTTGATATTTATTCAAGGGGGAAATGATGGAAGTGATAAGTGGAATCACATTTCAATATTAATTTGAGTATTCAATTATATATATATATCTTTCTTATTATTATTTATTTTGTTTTTTTCAATTTTTCCACGGTTATTTGAAATTGCACTCAACATAGTCAACCCAGGTGAGGAGACTTTTTCCAATGACTCCCAGGATCAAATACCATAGGGAACCTAGTGAATACCACATAATATGGCACCATCTTGAGTTAAATTAGTTGAAAACAAATTCAAATTTACACAAATAGAGATAAAACTTTTTACTCATGGCCAACCAACTATGTAGTCACGATCCCTAAGTGTCGACAGTCACCCATTTGATCATTTCATTGCTATACTCACAATTTATAGTTTTTATCATTTTTAATAAATAATCATATTAAAACTAAAATGATCACCAAACCAATTCTATTTATTTGGGGGACCCTATAAAATCAAACTAATACCCCACAATCCCGAGGGTGTACATTTTGTTTTTTATTATTAAATGGATTAAAATATAAATGGTGAAAAATCACATTGGATAACCACACTTTCCAAAATCTATTCACATGAACTTAAAAATCAATTAAAATTAGAATCAATTCATGAAAAATTATTTGATATTCAATTTCAAAGTGTGAAATGTGTATTATCATGTTCAATGTTAAAGTAACTTTTCATTCCATTAAGGCACACATTTTTTCAAATCATTTTTTAACACAATTTTTTTATTTTATCTCTCCCAACACAAAATAACACTATACCTAGTGTTTTAAGGAAATAAATATTATTAGGGGTTATAGGAATAGAATGGGAGTTCAAAAATGAAATTTAAAATGAGGGTCAAGGAATAAAGTCACCTGGTGGTTGAAGTTGAAGTTCTTCCTGCCCCTTTTAATCCTTTGATCTCCATGTCACTGGAAGAAGCCTCACCAATGATGTTAGTTTGTGTTTTTATATCTATTATTTTTCTAAAAAAATCCATCAACTCAGCATCCCCTGAATCTTATACACCAACACAATTGGAGCACAATGGAAACCCATTGATGCCCCTTTAAATAAACAACAACAAAAAGAAAGGCGAAAAACACACTGTTTATTTAAGTATATCAAAGACCGATACTAGGAACATGTAAAAATTAGAATAATATATATATATATATATGTGTGTGTGTGTGTGGAGATAAAAATTTTAAAATCTAAGTCTATATATAAATAAAATAGTAGAATGAAACACTGTAAGCCATAGTTTAGTGGTAGGCACACTCCTCTGTCTCCCTTCGGTCTCGGGTTCGAGTCCCCGTGCTTCACCGATTGTGACTGGTTTTTCCCCATGACCAACGACGTGTCCTTTTAATTTTTCTAATAATAATAATTATTTTTATATATTTATTTTGACCTAAAAATTCATAAAAATAAAATAAACTGATGATACATTTTCTTCTTTTTAAATTTATGGGTAAGGTATTTCTCAAGGATCACACCATGTGACATAGATGAATATGAATATCCCCTTTAATACACATCCATACTCATAATAAATGAACAAGTCAACAGTCTAAGGTACTATCATATTCAGAGTTGATTAATTAAGTATATTTTTAAATATAAAAAACAATTCATTAATCCTATTTGAAAAATAAATATGACCCACAATGATTGGAAACATAAAAACAATAGTTTTCCTCACGTGCATATCTTTTGTTTAACACTGTTATCCTGACGTGGATCCTGAATCTATAAATTTTTCCTAGTTTATAGGTTTGATTAGTTAACTCAACCTCTATTACTTGTTTATTGAATTATTCAATGAATGGTTTTAACCTATGACCATTGACCTTGAAAATATGAACACTTGTGTGATCTTGATTCTCTACTTCCCCATGGGGGTACACATGATGCACTATGAATGGACCAAACCATCTAGACCTTAAATTTCTGGGGTGTAAACGACGTTTAGAACTATATAAGTGCATGGAATTTCCCAGTTCAAAGTTTTTACCATTGAGATTCCTAGATTGGTAGGCTTGAAATCTAGCTTTATTTATCTTTGAATTTCTATTGCCCACCATCCTAAGTTCTCAAGTTTATTAATATCTAATTTCCTCTTTTCTTCGGCTAAATAAATGTCACAGTTCTTTTTTTTGATTTCTTAAAAGGCCTTATGATCAATTTCAATATGTAAATGACATACTTTTCCATAAACCAACCTATATGGTGACATTCCTAGGATGGTTTTGAATGCTGTAAGATATCCCCAAAGGGAATCCAAGAGTTTCTCGAACCAAACTTTGCTAGAGGGATTGACAGTTTTTCAATAATTTTCTTAATATCCCTATTTGATAACTCTACTTGACCATTGGTTTGAGTATAGTACATAGTGGAAAATTTATAAAAAATACCGTACTTATACATGAGTGAAGAGAATGGGTGGTTGCAGAAATGGGTTCCTCGATCATGGATTACAGCCTTAGGAATTCCAAATCACAAAAATACGCGCTCTTTCAAAAATAAGATCACAACATGATTTCCATTGGACTCAGTGGGAATGGACTCAACCCATTTTGATACATAATGAATAGTTATTTGGATGTATAGGTATCCCCTAGAGTTTGGTAAGGGTCTCATGAAATAAATTCCCTAACAATAAATGATTTCAATAACCAGAATGGGAGTGAAGAGAATTTGATTCCTTTTGGTAATGGATCCTAATTGTTAACACTATGGACAACCTTTGCAGAATTGGAAGGAATAATTAGTGAGGTTAATCTAGTAAAAACAACTTTGGAGGACCTTTGAAGTGGCTTTCTTTGTGGAAAAGTGGCCTCTACAGGCCTCTACATGACAAATTTTTTGAATGGACTCTTTCTCAGACTAAGAAACACATCTCCTAATGATTTGATTAGGATAGAACATGAAGAGGTAAGGATCACCAAACAAATAGCGTTTGACAGTAGAAAATAATTTACTCTTATATTAGGTCCCTAGGAAGTTTGGAATGTTACCCATCACCAAATGGTTTTCTATGTTAGCATACCATGCAAAATCACTCATAGAATAGAGGTGCTCATAGAGAAATAAATTAGACACAAAAAGGAGATGTGATTTGTCTTTTAATTATATCCTATAGAGGTAATCAGATACAACATTTTCAACACCCTTTTTATCCTTAATGGTCAAATATAACTCTTGATGAAGAAGTACATACCTAATCAATCTATCATTGGCATCTTTTTTTTTATGAAAATGGTATTTCAGGGATGAATGGTCGGTGAAGAAAATTATGGGTTATCCTAAGAGATAGGACCTAAATTTATCTAAGGAAAATACAATAACAATCAAATATTTCTCAGTGGTGGTATATTTTATTTGTTTGTCATTTAATTATTTGCTTGCATAAGCAATGAAACAACGAGTTTTCTCACGCCGTTGTCCTTAGACTGCTCCTACAACGAAGTCACTTGAATCACACATGAACTCAAAAGAAATTTTCCAATTTGGATATTACATTATAGATAGATAGATAAGATCTTAATTTAGTGTAGGGAGTTATTCCTCACACCTTTATGTCTATAAAAATTGGAGAATCGTTAACAAATAAAGCACAAAGTGCTCGAGAAATAGAGTGGGAATGACTAACAAACCTTTTATAGAAACCCACCTATCCTAATAAGAACCTCAATTCCTTAATATTTTTATTAGATGGAAGGTGATGAATGATGACGACCTTAGATTTATCAACTTCAATCCCTTTACCAGAGACCATATGGAATAGAACAAGTCCTTCCTTCACTATGAAATGACGTTTTTCTCAATTTAAAATGAGATTACTATCCTCGCATCTTGAAAAAACCATTTCACCATTCTGAAGGAATCCCTCAAAAGTATCCCAAAAGCTGGAGAAGTCATCCATGAAGACCTCTAAACAATACCCCCTTATCCGAGAATATTTCCATCATGCACCACTAGAAGGAATTGGGGGCATTACATAACCCAAAGGGAATGTGCTTGAAAATAAAAAGTTCCTAATAGACCAATGAAGATTTTTTTCCTAGATCCTATAAGTATACCTTGATTTGATTATATCCTGAGAATCCATTTAAGAAGAAATTGTATTGATTACCCTCTACTCGCTCAAGGTATTGATCAATAAAGAGAAAGGGGAAATGGTCTTTCTTGGTACAAGATTTGAGCTTCCTATATTCAATACAGACTCTCCATCCACTATTGAACCTTTTGGGGAGAAGGTCACCATACATATTGGTGATCATAGTGATTCCATATTTCTTTGGTACAACTTTAATTGGTCTTACCCACTCACTCTTACCAATGGGGTAGATGACACCCACTTTAAAAAAATAGAAGTTCTTTCCTCACCCCATCCAAAATATTTGGATTGAGTCACCACTATGTTTGAGTACATGGATTGGATTCATATTCAAGTATAATTATGTGAGTTCCAATGAGTGGTCTAATCCTAGTAATATTAGAAAGGGTCCATCCAATTTCTTTCTTATGTTTTCTTAGGACATCCAGAAGCAACATCTCTTGATTTGATTCAAGAGAGGAAGAAATGAAAACAAGAAAGGCTCAATTTTCCCCTAAGAACACATACTTTAGTTATGAAGGTAGGACCATAAATTTGAGATCATATTGGTTATCACTTTCCAAGAAAGGATGGTAATTTGTATTGAACTCAGTTTCTTTGTTCATATTCCCTGACTAAATTGGTTCCTTGTGAACAAAATTTTCATCCACTAAATTAGCTAGATCTGTGTCATGAATGGGTGTGAACTCAATGTTATTGATTTTACCAATGGTATCATTGATTTTTGATTCAAGAAAATCATCGATAGAGACATCTAAAAGAGATTCAATCCAAAGAGACAAATTTTCCTCACGTGAATAAAAAAATCAAACTCTTGTTGACTGAAGCATAGTTCAGTAATCCCTTGATGTTCCTTGAGATCAATATCAACATTACAATCCTATTAACCTCATAGATCTCTTCATCATCACCAATTTTGGAGTTTTCATTATATATGTTCAAGTATGGACTCATGTTTCTAAAGGTGATGGTCATGTTCCCATTTCGGACTCAGATAATAGAGTTTATTGTTGCAAGGAAGGGATGAACAAGGATGATTGGGGTTTGCTCCATAAAACCTATGATTGGGTGATTTTCAAGGATAATGAATTCAACTGGGTAAATTAAATTTTCAACTTTCAGAAAAACATCATTTAAGACACCCATAAGAACTCAAAAACTATGATCATCAAGTAGAAGAGTGATAGATGTGGGTTGGAGTAATTCAAGCCCTAACTGACAATACCTGAAATAAAGAATGATATTCACACTAGCTACCAAATCACAAAGATCCTTTACAACTTTGTTCACTCCTAACTCAACATTGATGTATGGACATCCTGGGTCTTTCAAATTCGGAGGAATAGTCCCTTGAATAGTGGTACTCACATTAGCAGCTCAAAGGACTGAGTTTTTATGTAAAAATTTTCTTTTAAAAGTGCACAAGTTCTTAAGATACTTTCAGTATGTAGGAATGGTTTGGATTTTATATATAAGGAGAATGTTCAACTTAACCATAGAGAAGATTTCCCTCAAAGTATCATTCAGTTCTAGGTTAGTTTTTCTTCTTATGCATTGAGGGAAGGAAGTGGGTTGTTTGATTGTTTGGTGTGGTTGTAGTTCCTTTAAATTATCATTGGGGTTTTCAGAATATGTGGGTGGTTATTCATTATTTTAGTTTGTGTTTTCAGAATCTATGAGTGTTTATTCATCATTTTCATTAATTGTTGAAGCTTTTAATGGTTCTAGAATGGTTTTTTTAGTTTTCCCAATGGATTTCCCATTTCTTAAAACAATAACTGCTTTGAGTTATTCATGAGAGGTTCGTGTGTAACAGGATTCTACCCTTAAATTTGAGGATGGTAATTCCTAAGTAGGCATGTGTCCCATCCCAATTTTTATGGTTTGTAGTTTATGTTTAAGGGATGAGACTTATGAGTTCATTTTATCCATTTGTTTACACAACGGTTCACGGATTGGTATAGGGACAAATTGGGTAGGGGTTGTTTTGGTTGGTTTATCCCAGGAGGATAATTTGGTTGTTGGATTGGTTGTTTCATGGGTTTCTGGATGGGTTGGTGGTGTTGGATAGAAGGGTGTTGGTATTGGAGTAGTTTTGGTTGGAACTGGTTATGGTTTTAAAAATTTTGTGGAGGGTAGGGGTTTGGTCCTTGTGGCTGACTAGATTATTCTTTGGGTTGTTGGTTATCTTTCCAAAAGAATCTTGGATGGTCATTTTACTTTATATTGAAAGTGTTTTGATACTGTGGATTTTTAAAGTTTAGAGCATTGACTTCCACGGATGATCCTCTTAAAAGAACATCTTTAATGGAAGAGATGGTTGGGTAGTTATCGGTCTTTTGGTAATTTTTGTCACAAATTGTCCAAAGAGGGTCAACGATTTGAATTTCATGGACCCTCATAATATTTATTTCCTCAACCTTCCTAGTGAGTGTAGAAAGTTTCTACATAAGGATTTACTCCTCCCTGAGTGTATGAATTCTACCAGATTTGGTTGGCTTCTCATAGTAAGGTGATGTACCTCATGTTTTGTTTGGTTTGGCCAGTCCTTTTAGATACTCATAATCATCATTTGGGGATTTGTTTTTAAATGATTCATTACACATCATGTCAATGAATTGTTTGTTTCAAGGACCCAAAACTTCATATAAAATTCAAAAATGTTTTGGGATTGAAAATACATGGTGAGGTACCATGTTTATTGTGTCTTTGAACGTTTCCCATGTTTCATAAAATGACTCCCCTTCATTTTCAAAGAAGTTTTTTATGCTCTTTTTAAGTGAAATTGTTTTGTGGCGGGGAAAGTATTTTTGGTTTAATTTTATTTGTAATTGGTCACAACAGTTTATAGATGATGATTTCAAATTGTTTAGTCATTTTTAGCTGGATCCTTTAGTGAGAAGGGAAGGAGCCTCATCTTAACTGACTCAAGTTGACATGGTGGGCACATGGTTTCAAAAATGTCGTTGAACTCTTTGACATGAAGGTGTAGAATTTCCGACTCCATATCAAGGAAGGTTTGAAGGTGGTTAAAACATTAGGTTTGAAGACATAGTGAGATTATACTAGGGTATCATGCCTAATACAAGAGGGTTCATTGGTCCAGGAAGGTGTGAGGTGGTCATTCATGGTTTGATCGACTGCATTCCCCAAGTTTGGGGCTGCCTCATTTAAATTTCCATTTTGGTTCCCACCTGGGTTTATGAGTTGGTTTCGTTGAAGGAATTCCATTTAAATGTACTAAATTTTAGAATCTCAAGTATTAATAAGATTAGGATATAATGTAAATAATTCACATGGTGTACTAGACTCCCTTACCCCAGGACTATCCACCCTAACTAGACAGTTTGATTGGTCACATGTTTTGGGGGACATGCACCAAGAAAAGGGAAAAACAAAAGAAAGGGGAAAATATAAGAGAATTTTAGGTGAGAAAATATAAATGTGGAAAAATTGAATGGGTGTTGAGATTAATTACTTGGGTCCCTATCTAAACCGCCAAAATTTGGTCTTGCTCAAATTTACCCAGGTTTTTAGGGTTAAGCTCTCCATTTTAGTGTAGCTTGGGTTTTTAAATCCTCAGAGACCTAAGAAGAAACCTAGAAACATGTAAATTCTATGGATTATTTTTGGATATTAAGTTCCCAAATTTGGTTGATTTTTGATGTTTTTCAAGGATCACTAACAAATCTAATTGAATTCAAATTAATATAATGAGTTTATCCTTGGTTATCACTTGGGGTGGATTAGATGCATTTCGTTTCAACTATTTCAATTTCTTATATTTGATATGGGTTCATTTAAGAAGATCTAACAAAATCATCAATTACTAGTTTAATACCAAATAACCTTAATAATAACCCCTTATACCCTTGAATAATCAAAGTTTTGATCACTCTAAGTTAAGGTTAGTATTATCACTTGAAGCGTGTGGCCTTAAATTCAAAAAGGATGAAGGAGATTAAATATCTTCAGAGAAATTCTCAATTAAAAGAAGTGATTATACATTAATGGAGTGAGAAATAATATCCAATCCAGACCCTTTATACTCACTTGGATCAAAAAATAATTGGTTTATCCCTCCATTGATGCTATGGTTTCAATGGAAGCGGGATGCTGACTCATGAGGGAGGAATTGAAGAAGTAAAAATAGAAAATGAAATAACGATCACTGCACTATTATGTGATAATTTAACTAGGTTTGGTGGTCTTCCTATGTGAATATTAAAGTACTCCGAAAGTATAAATCCTTACCAATGTAATTAGAATCCTAAAAATTAAATATGAAAATAAAATCAAGACCATTGGGTATTTTATATAGTGTTAAAAAAAGTTCCATGTGATACTAAATTTTAAGAAGGACTTATAATCATAATATAAAAGGATGTTCAAAGTGTAAAATTAACTAAAATGGAATTTAAGAATAATATAGCACATGAATATTATATATATTAACAATGAATATTTTCCTCATTCAGTGGATAATCAGTAAACATATAAATACTTGAAATATTACAATATAATATGTGTATAAATCATAATAATGGATTCAAACATCTATATATTAAAATATAAGGTGGGTAAGGTCCAAATATAATAATAAAATTAACATTATAAATGTTTACATGTCATTTTATGATATATATATTGGTTTAACCCCAGATAAACCTCTTTAACATTAACCAATGAAACACATTATTTACTCTTCTAGGATCATTAAAGTAATTTTAAAAGATACAAGAGGAAAATAAATAAATTATGAATTATATAATAAACAATTTAACCAAAACATGAATAAATATAGTATTTTTATAAGTTTATAATTATTTAAATATAAAATATCAACATTAATAAAATTTATAGTCTTTTTATGGCTATTAATATATCATAAATTAAAAGGAATCAATATAACAGTTTAAATAAAATTTAAACTATTAAATAATAACTATTAAATTATATCTATCCATGAAGTCAAGTGACACCATAATTCATAAAAATGTATATTACTTTTTTTAATTATTTTTTTAATTTTTTCTACTTCTTTCAGAGTATTGCGCAAACTTTGTGTCAGAGTTCAATGGAATTTTGAATATTTAATAATTCAGCATAATTTACTATAAAAAAATTTAACATATTCACATTCACACTAAAAAATTATATTCTTTAATTTATTTATTTTATCTCTATGAGAACATATTATAGATATTAAAAGAGAGAGATTGTGTGACATTTTTTTAATTTTCATAATATAGTTTTAACCATAATTAACCTATTTTACAAAATACCCGGATGATAACCATTAATCTTGGTTACTATTCACTTAGACTAAAACTAAAATTCATATATTTACCAAATTTGAAGATTATTATTTCAAAAATGAAATAAATTTTCCAAGATTCAATTATTTTATATGTAGAATACATAAATATTAATATATGTGTGTAAACCACAACATAAAAAATACACTTTTGAATAATGTGTTTTTAAGCATATAAATGAGTTTATTCAAAATTAATTATTATAAAAATAATTTATATTTAATTGATTATATTTTATTTAATAAATGAGACATTATATTACCTTAAAAATAATCCAAAATATAACTGTAATTTTATAATAACTTATTTAAATACAATTAATTGTTGTTTTAAAAAATCGTCATTTTCTTCCTGGTCACTCAAATATAAAAAATTAATACATAGACAATTTGGACATGGTTATTTCAAAAATTATATCCATTTTTTTAAAACAAATTTATAAAATTTATAGAAATTAATTATAATATCCCACAAAAAATATAATAAAAATAATTTTTGATGAAAATATATTTTTGACGAAAAAATGAATTTATTATCCTCTTCATATAAGTATAATTAAACGAACATAAATTCATCAAATTAGATATATAATCTAATTATATCATTTTAATCATTTATATATAGAGGATAATTTAATATTTTGATATCAAAATACAATTAATGAATTAAAATAGTTTTATGAAAAAATAAATTTTACATTCAAAAGATTTTATATTCATTCCCAACCAATGAATAATCACTGTATAATTGATTGGAAAATTTATTCATAAAAAATCATAATAATATTTCTCCAATCCAAACCCTCCAATAGAATAGTTAGTTCATCATTAACATTTTTAAACTATAACATATTGTGGTCTATTTAAGAATAGATTTTTTCACAACACATACTGTAGAATATATTACATAATGAGAATAAATTCTAATATCATGGGGTTTAACAAATATACATCTAAATTTAAATGAAAATAAACTTAATTAAATTATTCAAGTGTCATATTTTGGTAATATCATCCTCTATCCTCAATAAAGATCTTCATGTTCTTCATTTCTAAAGGATACTTATTAAGAAGATCTAAATTATCATAATAAGTATTACATTATATTTTACTTCCATTCATTAACCATTTCATCCACCACTGCAAAAAATTATAAACATATGTATGTATTACATTAGGGTAAATAATAAAGTATTTTTTTTATATATTTATTGAATAACCATTAACAATTCCCCTCCAATTCAATCAAAAAATTGAAAATGTTTGACACGTGAGTGTTCGAACTAACGCCTTCATGAATGACACATTTCATTTTTCATAAACTACAATCAAGTGTTATTATATAAATTATTTTTGAGAATAGATATATTATTTATGAAATTATTTAATTTTTTTAAATATAAATTATTCCTTATATAATTAATTTTTTCGATAAGTAATCATTGTAAAACAAACCAATGAAAACGAACACACCCCTAAGAAAAGAGAATTATTTATTAGTGAAAAATTATTTTCCATTTATAATAAAACTAAATTGTTCTATTTTATCACCTTAATAAATTATAAATAATTTCATAATACTTATGTACTAATGTTATTATAATAAAAAAATCACTTCTATATCCATTCTCAAACATATATTGTTGTATGTTTTTGTTCTGTCATTTTAACCACCTATATGAAAAATGATAAAAATTTCAACGAAGGATGGATTGTGAAAAATAATATTGGATATTAATAACTAAATAATTATTATTAATTTATATTTAATGGAAATATATTAATTTTACACATTAATTATGAAAAAAAATTATATTCATTATAAATTATGAAAACAACTCATCACCGACATCGTTGTCAAGAATATGTACTAAAATATATATAACATGAAACTAGATAATTATAAATAATTAAAATGAATAAATTAAGTTAAATTTTATGATATTTTAATAGATAATATTTTATGAATAATGAATAACAACAATGCTATTATGAAACAAGTAAAAGATGATCAATATTACTCTTACTCGATATTCAAAATAGATAATATCTAAATAATATACATGTAAAATATTATTATTACTGAATTTTATAAAAGGTTATGAAAATGATAAAGGTTATAAAATAGTTAACTATTATATTTATGTTTGTTATATAGGATCTTAGATTGTATTTGTCTAATTTTAGAAAAAATAGAACAAGTTTCTTATCTCAATTTTACACCTCTGGGGACATATTATATAGTATACACCATGTTTTCTTTGGAATGGAGAATATAATATCCCTTTAATATTTCGATAATTATCCTAGAATTATTTATGGTAATTAATGTTTCAATTGAAATTTTATATTCAAGGGGGTTTGAATCAAATGTTTGTAAGGTTTTAAGGGTTTCTTGGCTTCATATAAAAATTTATTGAGTATGGAAATCCATACCCTAGTATCCTGGAGCCAGTGTTTTCTTTATTATAATGGTAAAAGATACAAGGAATGGAATCTGGAAATACCTAATAGTTTAGTATTCTTGGTAAACTATATACATAAATGATTCTATAAATAAATTTGAATTTAAAAATTAATCAAGATTGTTTTTGAGATTAAAATTATATCCTTTAGCATATCCTTAAATATCAATCATAGAAACATTTGTAGAATTTAGGGGGAGGTAAAATAAATAAGGGTAACCTTAAATTCTAAGTAAGTGTTAAGCACATTAATAAATATCATCAATCAATAATAAATATAAAAATGGATAGGTAAATAATGAAACACATAGTCCATTTAATCAATATCATGACTATTATAACTGGATAAGGCACAATCAGTATGTAAATGTAAATAATTGAAAACATGTGAAATTTAATAAATAAACATAAATTAAATTCATATATAGATAACTTCATAGTGTAAATATCATTAATAATAATATTAACAAATTTCATAATTAAGAAAATGATTAATTATTAGATTTCTTGTCTTAGGTACATGGAAACCTCTACTATTAAGACCATTCACAAGATGGTTTGAAACTAGAGGTACAAACCCATTTAATTTGGGAAACTAATTTGTCTCATGATACCTATAGATGAATATAATGAATATATAAAATCTGATACCCACTCTTTTCTGTATATAAAAATAATTTCTCATATTTAAAATAATCTTTATATTTAATGAACATTATTTTTTATCATTAAAATTTTTTTACTGAGTAATAGATAGGGATTAATAAATACTTTCCCTGTAAATCAAATAACATTCAAAGAATACATCATATGTTAAAATGATATATGATTGATAAAATAATAATATCTACAAACAATTATGTAGATATTAAATATAAATTTAATTTAAAATAAAAAACAGTCATAATAAAGTGATTGTTTTAAGGGAAAGATAAAAATTAGAAAAGAAAGTGGGATTCTACAATAACTTTTACCACTTTTTAAATTTTATATCAAATCCTCTAGAATGAAATGATTTATTATGAAACATAAAATACAATTAAGTATGAATGAATCATTATATTATACGACCAAAGTGGAACTATGTACACTACATAAAAGTGAATTGGTTCATAATTAAAAACAAGCCTTAATGGAATGTAAATTGAGATGAAATCCTTTACCACATTCATTACTTTAGTTAAACATGATGTGACCTCATGAATAATGGTTTTAGGAAGGTTATTAATTTATAACAAAAAAATATTCATATTTATAATAAAATACATGATCCTTTTATAACATTTTACTACCCTTTTATTAATAATATTTTATTATTTTCATTGTTTTATGTGTTATTCGCATTGTTTTATCCTTATTCCTTTTTTATGAATGTTATGATTATTATGCATATTATATAGTTCCATAACCACATAAATAATAATCATGAAATAATTATCACATTTTTACAAAAATTATACTATTAATACCAATCCTAAAATATAGTTATGAAAAATTAAATAAGTTATGATCATAGAGATGGTAAGTCATATATATATATGAGTAACCTCTCTATTTTCAGTGATATTTATGGAAATAAGATAAGTAATATATTATCATTATATAATGAAAAATATTTCATTAGTGACAAAATTATGTCATGTATATTACACATATTGATTAACATTAGCCTTATTATATTCCATGTATAGAGTTAGTGAAAGATGAATCACATTGCTTCATGAGGTGGTAGTCCATCATACACACGAGCGATGTTATTATATTCCCTATGTAATAGAAATTAAAAAAAATCTATATATGATAAAATTAATATATAAGTATAAAATTGTTATAAATATCATATTTAAACATTATATCTATCAATATACCCAATCTTGAGAGGTTGTAATGGAAAAATGAATGACATCAGTTCATGAGGTTGTAGTCTACCGTACACACAAATGATAATTTTGTAACACATTTGATAGGAGTGGTGATGGTTGTAAGAAATTATCCTAACAAAAAGAACATCTCATTATACAGAATATACTTAGGTTATTATATGATCGGTGTTTAATAATAATTGAAGGATGTTGAGGTAGAAATAAAAAAAATCCTTGTTGAAGAACATTGCATATAATTTTGGTATCCACCTTTGGATTCCACCAAATCCTTCATAGGTTAGATTTAATACCAAAATAAGGATTATAATATGAGATAAGGGTTGTTTTTAAGTTATTTGTGTAGGTTTAGGTTGATCCAAATTTATGGGAAGGTCCGAAGAAGTTACGGGAGTGATTTCCCTTTTATAATTGAAGAGGGGTGGCATTTTGGTAAATACCAAAAAGTATTCAATATTAGGGGTAATTATTAACCCATGTGCCTCCAAAATAGATCAATAATTTATTATAGAGATTATTTTTTTGAGACATACATACACTATATAAAATAAACTTATTCCATTAGTATTTTATTCCTTGGTAATTATGTTTACTCAATTTTACCCATTTAGTTTTTTTACCACTACAATATATCTTTGCAACCTAGTTAATTTATCATTTAAGTATAAAAAACAATACCTAAAAGATTATTTTGAAACAATAATTATAAATATTAATTCCAGTTTATCAAATAAGAATACAATTTGTATTGACAATTAATTTTTACACCAACGCATGTAACATGAAAAAATTAATGTTTTAACCTTAACCGCGCTAATAGAGTTTTTTCTATTTAGCAGTAAATATAGTCATTATACATGAGATATTAGTCCATGAATGGGAAACAATTTATATTTTTTAGTATTTACAAATAACATGAATTAATATAGGATTTTTTGTAATTTTATATCATTTAATAATGTTCCAATAATTTTAAAATAATGTAATTTTACTTTTGATATGATTTATTTAATTTTAATTTTAAAATATAAATAAAAATATGAAATTAAAAAAATATTATTTTCACACATATATCACATGATATAATGTTATAAAATAGTGATGGACCATGATTATTCATTCAATTTACTTTAATTTTAATATTTTTAGTATTATTTATTTTATTAAATTATTAACTAAATAATTCATGTGTTGGCTTTTCTTAAGATTTTAAAGTGATTATTTCACCTCTAAATAAATTAAAATAAATTATAGTGATAAAAAAGATCATTTATATTTCAAAATAATATTTATTCAAACATATTTTTTTTCTTTATCCTAGATCTTTATAGATATTAAAGGCAAGGAAGGTTCATTGTTTGTCTTTTTCATTACTTACTGTATAGGACACTTCATGGAGAAGTGTAAAAAATACTCATAAAAATAAATTTTAAGGTGATAGAGGTATAGATATATATCCATATAATGGGTTTTTATATGTTTTTAGGCCATTAATCTCCTTATCTATTATGTTTATCCTTCAGTAAACTTGTTTTTACCTTAATCACAATGATTAATTTTTAATGATTTCACTAATAAAAATGATCAACAATTATGTGTAACATATTAGATACTATAAATTATAGTGATTATAAATATGAAATACATTTTTCCATATTCAATTTATAGAATTGGGATAAGTAAATATAAAATTAATCTAGCAGTTGTGATTAGAAAGTGGTTTTTAAGAGAAAATGTTTAAAATTTTAGTATGTTTTTATATCCAAATTCAGTATGAAAATGATTACAATGACCCAAATAGGATTAATTAAAAAAACTAACTGTTTATACTATAAAAAAAATATTTTTTAGAAATATAAATAATATAAATGAAAAGGATGTTTTCAATTACAACTCAGTAATTTGCAGTATTCATCAAAAATTAAAATTTCATGGAAAAATTCCAAAAATTAATCCTAAGATAATTTTGACATGTATATTATATAGAAAGTAGGTTATTTCATAAAATATGTTTTCTAAAACTTAAAAAAATTAATTTTAAATCTGGTTTGAAAATATTAATTAAACCATTTTTTAGAAAAATTCAAGTTTTCAGAAAAGTTTCATTTTGATTTTAAATTATTATTATTTTATTTCTAATGAATATTTAAAAAATAAAAATTTATAACATATGTATTTTAATAATTTTTTTAATCAAATATTTACCCACTATTCTAAGGAATATGTGATAACTATAACATTAAATATTTATATATTAATAATATGTTACATTTATTTTAAACTCATTGTTGCATGTATTGCAGTCTAAACTCACTATTACAAGCAATATAAGATAAATTCAGTGTTTTTTGTGACACAAGATAAAAACAATATTACATGTAATAAATGATATTTAATAATTTAAATTTATTTAAAAATAAATACATCATAAATTCCCTATATGTTATATTCCCATGTATACTTAATGTTGGAAGTAATGTATGTTATCACATATAATGTTATCATTTTATTATTTTCAGTTTATAAATTTTATCCATATTAAATAATTTTTCTCTTGTAATTTAAAATTGATCTCATTAATCATGGTTTTGATATTTGAAAAATATATTGTTGAGAATCCACATCGTAAAAAGTGTAAATAAAATATCTTATTAGTTAGAGATGAAGGGGATTACAATAATCATATAGAATAACACATAACTAGCTTTATACACAAGATAAATTGATGACAAGTGTATATATGTTCATTTAATAAAATCATAAATAATTATAGAGAGTGATTGAGGTCATTGATCACAAAAAATAAGTTATCAATGGAAGGTTGAGGGCCTAAAAACAAAAAATATGTGATGATTTAAACAACTATATAATTTATCAGAAATGAATGTAATCAGATAATTTTTTTCATCATGATCCACTTACTAAAGTTAAGAAAATATCTTACTATCTATGAATATGAGGAAATATATATACAATGTATGTTTCGATTTTATAAGAATAATTTTATTCTTTGGATATGCTTCGATCAATTTTTAGATAATCCCTTACTTCAATAAATGAATATCCAAAAGTGAAATTTTTATGCCCGATGAACTAAAAATAACTTTTATCCATTCATAAGATCAAAATATGTTTGAAATGTCTTCCTTCCAATCTCTATCTATTTTCCAAAACCAATATAGTTAGAACAAGTTATAAAATATGCATAAATATCCATATAATTAAGTAATATAGTAATATGTAAAACCTCATTTAAAGTTCAACTTAAACAATTTGATAAATGGTAAACCTTATGAACCTTCCAAAAGTTTCAGATCCAAAACATTTGAAAGTTGGTCACTGTATTTCAATAATTAACTTTTCATTAATACCGTAACAAAATTTAGTAACTCTTAATTGTCGCATTAAAAAATTTAATAAATTCATCATGTATTCTCTTAAAACATGGAAATAACCATAATTTCCATAAAAAATTAGTGAATACATTCATTATTATTTATTAATTATGTAATACATAGATTATTGGATATATTATTGAAATCCAAAAATGTTGTATACTTTGTCAAGAACAATCTACTTTTTCAACAAATAATTAATTAGTACCAAGGTAGTAAGTACTATCCAATTTACATTATCAATATCAATTTATATTATTCCAAAATAATTATGACAACATCATAAACATATTAAGTGTTACATTTCCCTAAATCATGTGTTTCCCATGAATTTTTACTTTACGCTAAATCATTTTCCTTGCTTATCTATACCGATAAACATATTCTATAAAATCCTAAATTAAAAAGTACATCCATACAATCTATATATATTTCATAAATATTATAACTGGGATATCATTGGAAAAAATCTCAAATTAAATAAATATTGAGTCCAAACATAAGAAAATTAATCATTCCTCTATGTCTATATTAATATTTTATGATTTACCTTGATCAATTAGCTTTTGTTAAGGTATATTCTATTAATGTTGTAGATATTGATATGCATAGTGTCTCATCTTATTACAATTGATGGAATGTAATTTTTAATCTTTTATAATTCCCTTCAAATCACAAGAATAATGGAATTTCTCTCCACACTTGTAGAAAACTCCCATTCCTTTTAAGAAAAACCTTTGATCTTTCTTTCCATAATTATGAAATTTTGGAAAATCCTTATTTCCATTCTTTACTATATCTATCCTTTTACCTATAAACCCCATCATCTATTTATTCCTATAAAATACATATTACAAAGAGATATATTTATCTATTTTTTTATCATAAGATAATATATCCACATATGATTATAATGTTTAGGAGACTTGTTTCCTTCATGATATTGGATAAAACCCATAAAATAAATGATCATTACTACTCCTTGGATTACGTGAATTTATGTAGTTCCCATTCCTTCACATAAGAACCATTTCCAAATGATGGAATACACTGGTTTGTATGTTATTATTATAAAACATAATGTATAATCCCAAAATAAGTGATATATTTAACATTAATTGAAAAAATTATGCATAACCAATATCAAAATAATAAACATGGGTTCATTGGGGATATCTCTATTCCAAATACATCATAGTTTTTTGTAATGAAAGTGTGAATTATAATAAGAATATCCCTCAGAGTATCAAACCATGTGCATAGTATGGCCCATTTTCATGCACTGGGTAATGATAGGGTCGATCCAAATGCATCTTTTTCAAATTTATTTCATAGGGGTACTGTTATTCTAGAACCAAATCGACCTATAGTATCCATACATGGATGTATCAAAAGAAAAAACCACAAGATATATTTCCTACCAAAACATTAATCGGAAATTCTATAATTATACACAATGTTAATCATAGGGTTATCTATGTTTTCCTAAATCTAGTTCTCAGGTTTTCTACTAGAATTCATCTGATGCCAAATATAGCGACCTCGACCCCAGTAGCCAAAAGCTACTATCTACTTTATTAAATTGGCATAATATATATGTAATAACATCCCAAAGGACTGAATAGTTTAGTATTCATGGTAAACAATATTCATACACAATCCTTGAATTAAATTTGAATATAAAAATTATGAAGCATTTTTTTGAAAATAAAATTATTTCCTCTCTCATATCTTCTCATATCAATCACAATAAACATCATTTAATCATGGAGAAAGGGAAAAAAATAATTGTTAGCTCAAATTCTCAACAAGGGCTAGGTTTAGAGAAATATATCATGAATCAATAATCATAATAAACTTGTGTTAGACTCACCTGTTTTGATAATCTCAAATAATGTTTAAATACTGATCATGATATATTAAGTCATTTTCTAATCCTTTTTAATCTGTATTTATATTATTTATCTTGAATAGTCTATATTTTTAGTCTCATGACTTTGTTGAATTAGCTTACAGTTTACATTTATATAAGTACAAGTTCACTATTAAAGGCTACTGGTAAGAGCCTTCTGTTCAAGGTCACTATCATTGCTCACTGTCACTCTAATTCACTATTGCTAAAAGGTCACCGCTGAAGATATACAGTCACTGTTATAAGATACCGTTACAAGGTCACCATCACAAGTCTACCGTTTCTCTGCTTATCAAAGCTTACAGACAAAGTGTCACCATTACAAGGTCACTGTTGTGAAAAGGCTTCTGTTAGAAGTCCACTTTCAGACTCTTTCTCAAGTCTTCTGTTAAGAGCTTCACAGTTCAAGTCCACAATTGTACATGTCTACCGTTAGTAGAATTCTACCACTAGACAACTCCTATTGTCAATGTAGTCCACTATTGCTCAAGTATACTGTTAGTAGAAGTCTGCTGATAGAAAAATGCCACCGTTGATGAAGTCAACTATTAAGACAATATACCATTGGAAAGGTCACTTTTGAAGTAGGCTGATGTTACAGAGCTACCGTTAGCATTTCACTGATTAAAGTCTATCACTGATCAAGATTACTGACTGAATCCTACTGTTAAAGGTATACTATGAGCCTACCAATGAAGTCCACAGTTGAAGAGCCAACTGTCAAAATCTACCGTGTGACATGCATCTGCTACCGGTCTAATGATAACCTATTCTTTACTTTACCAATTTTATTAATACTATCATAACGGTCATGTCTAGAAAATTTAATGCACTTGACATTATTTAATGACATTTTCAAGTATATCAGGAGAAAGTACGAGGTACGAGGAAGACCACACGTGGTTCAATCACTTCTCTTGTCGGCCCCTGCTGAACCAAATGAGAAAAAGCTGAGCTGTAAAAGTGTATGTATATATGAGTAGAGACAGAAATCAAAATATTGAGTATACAGAATACACACACATAATAGTGACATGTACAGTACCTCAAATGCGAAGAAAGAAGAAGAGCACTCAAGCTCTTATTTTGAGGATTGTGGAGCTTTACAAAGATCTGTTGAAATTTTTTTTTTCAAAAGCTATGGTGGTGTGCTACAAAGAGCTTCTGAACCAAGAAGCTGATCATCTCTACATATGGAAGTCAGAACCTGGAAGTTGCGACACTCTGTTTTAGAGGCAACTTGCTGAGAAGGACCAAAACTTCATTCCCTTCATTTCAAGGAGTCCAGAGCTAGTCTGCCAACACACAGAGCATTCTAAACTTCTTCCTAATATCTTTAGCTCCACTGTGTTTAAGTATTTTACATATGTGAGTAGTGTGTATGTCCTACACACACTGACTCTTGTGCTTGAACTGATGGATAGTGAAAATCCCCATACCAAAATCTCTTTACATTTGTTTCCCACGCATAACTGTGGAAGAATCCTAGTGTGGATTGGTAGTTTATTTTCCCACGTATAATTGTGGTAGAGGTTGCCAGACCTAGACAGTTTGAAAAATGTTGTAAAGCCAATACATGTTGTGTATCATTATTTAAATATAACTGCTTGGTGGATGGTGATCACCAATTAGAGAGGATTAGGTCTTGGCTTAAGACTGGACGTCTTTTTTAAATTTTTGTGTTCAAACTTTAAATTACCCTGTTTTAAATTTATCCTTTTCTTATATTTTCAAAGACAGAAATCTATTTTTGTATTCACTCTTATAGTTAGTTTTGGTTAGTGTGTATATGTGATTCTTTTAGTAAACTTGTTTCAAAAGTTTAATTAGTACTCATACTGATTCAACTGAGGATTAATCAACCTTTGAGAAACATGTTGAACAATAAGTCACTTATATCTCTACTGCCTTAATTAACTAAGCTGTTTTTATTTGGGGGATTTAATCCTAAAAGATTTTAACAGAAATTTTAATTGGAAATCAATTCACCTTCCTCTTGAGTATCCAATCCGACCAACATTTGGTATCAGAGGTTTTCTTTATTCATACCATCAAACCAGTTTTTCAAGATTTTCAATTTCATTTCAACTGTGATTTTAGTTTTTTATTAATTATCTCTAAATTTCTGTTATATCTAAATTTCCAGTTCTTTAATCTTTTAGTTTTTTTGGATAACCGAGTTGAGGGTGCTGCTTCCAATAGGCCGCCATTCTCTAATGGTACAAATTATGCTCAGTGGAAGCTTAAAATGAAAATTCATTTAGAGAGTAATGGATTTGATATCTAGATTGCTATAGAAACTCAATATAAGATTCCAGAAATTGAAAGAACTACTTAGGATAAGCCTATTAAAACTACTTACAACAATAACTATAAAGAAATAAATGGAATGTACTGTGCTTTAGGGATGAAGAATTTAATTGCAGATTTGCTTGTAAAACTGCTTATGAAATCTCAGACACTTTGGCTGTTTCCCATGAGGGAACACCCGTTGTTAAGGATATGAGATTGTATACCTATACTATTAAGTATGATAATTTTAAAATGAAGCCTGATGAATCCATTTCTGACATGTATCTCAGGTTCAATGAGATTATCAACATTATGATCTCATTTGGAAATTCTGTTCCTGCAAAAGAACAGATCATGAGAATATTAAGATGTTTTCCAGATAGATGAAGTGGCACTTATGTATCAATCTGAGAATCATGTGACAAAAGCAAGATACCTGTAAAGGAGATAATTGGAAAACTAATGATGTATGAAAGGTGAATCAAGAAATGGAAGAAGAACCAAGAAAAGAAGTCAGTAGAATTCATGAGTTCTGCCTCAAAAAGAAAAGACAAAGAAAAGGTTCAAGTACCTGTAGACAGTTCTACAAGTGAAGAGTCAAATTCAGACATTGATGAGAAGATGGAAAAACATTCTAGAAGATTGAAAAGGTTCTATTAAAAGAATAAATTCTTTAGGAAGTCAAATTTCAAAAGAAAGTGTGATCATAAAGGACAATGGAAGAAAGATAGGAAGTGGAATGAGAATACAAGTGAAATAGTGTGCTATAAATGTAAATGAAAAGGTTATGTGAAAGAAGATTGCCCCAAGTTGAAATTCAAAAGAAAATATAAGGATAAGGGAAAAGGATATAAAAAGGATATGAAAGAAACTTGGAGTAATTTAGAAGGTAGTTTGAGTGGATCTGATGCTTTATACTTAGAAAAAAACAAACAATCCAATCTATGCTTTATAACAAAGACATCCGAGGTAACAAATAATTCCCCTGAGCATAATACTTATTATAACAGTGACTCTCACGATGATGAAGATATAAGTAAAGAAGAATTATTTGAATATTTTGAAATTATTGAGGATACTTTTAATGAACTCAAGGACAAATATAAGTCATTAAAAAGAGGCCATGCTTTAAATGCTAATTACAAGTAAAATCTGGATATTGAAAAAGAGAAATTTTCTAAATTGCTAAAGAAAAATATAGAGTTCAAATTATGTAATGAATAATTAAGAAAGGATCTTGAGAAGTTAACTACTGGTAGGGATACCTTGAATCATTTTCTAGGAAAAAATATTGCTCCAAAGTATACAACTGGTCTAGGATATCAGCCCGGACAGAGACAAATTAGCAAAACCAAATTTGTTCCAAGAACTGGACAGTTCGCTGCTAGTTCTAGTTCTGGACCATCTTTTGAGAAACAATTTTCTAAAGGAACTAACAAGGTATTTATGTCTCCAAATGTGTTTGTTGATTTTAGAAAACCCATAAAGAAAATATGGGTTCCCAAAGTTTTACTTTCTAACCTCTCTGGACCTAAGAAGATCTGGGTACCAAAATTACCCCATGTTTAATCTGTTTTGTAGGAAAGTTGTTTAAAGAGTTCCTGTAAGACCTTATGGTACTTGTATAGTAGATTTTCAAGACATATGACATGAGACTATTCATGCTTCAAGATTTTAATTAAAGTTGATGGTGTGCATGTCGCCTTTAGTGATAATGCAAAAGGAAAAATTGTCAGCTTAGGCCAGATTGGTAACCCTGATACAATATTAATTTCTAAAGTACTTTTTGTTGATGGATTAAAGTACAATTTACTTAGAATATCTTAGTTATGTGATGACGGATTTAATGTTAAGTTTGAAAATGATGCATGAAATTTTTTTAACTCAAAAAATGATTTAGTTTTCATTCCATTTAGAAATGAGAATGTATGTGCTGTTGATCTAGATTTCCTAGCCAAAGAAAATGTTTCTTGCTTAAATGCTTTTCATAAAGAGTCTTGGTTGTGGCATAAAAGGTTAGGACACTGCAATGTACACTCACTTAGGAAGCTATCTAATAAAAGTTTAGTTAGAGACTTACCTAAATTAGAATTCCCACTTAACAAAGTGTGTAATCCCTGTCAAAAGGGAAAAAACACAAAGTTTCTTTCAAATCAAGGAGAGAAGTTTCAACTTCTCAACCAATTGAGTTGGTTCACATGGATTTGTTTGGAACATCAAGAGTTTCAAGTTTAAATGGGAAACACTGTGTTTATGTTCTTTTAGATGACTTTTCTAGGTATACATGGGTATACTTTCTAGCTCACAAAAGTGAATCTTGTTCCTATTTTATCAAATATTCCAGGTCTTTAGAAAATCTAAGTGGATCTAGAATTAAGAACCTGGGAAGTGATCATGGTCATGAGTTTGAAAATCATGAGTTTGATTCCTACTGCTCACATAATGGCTATAGTCACAACATTCTTTCTCTCAGGACACCTCAATAAAATGGAGTTGTAGAAAGAAGAAATTGGACCCATCAAGAAATTTCTAGAACAATGGTTAATGAGTATGATTTACCTGTTTATTTTTGGGATGAAGTTGTAAATACAGATTGTTACATTATAAATAGAGTTTTAATTAGACATGTTCTATAGAAGACACCTTATGAGCTTTGGAACAATAGGAAGCCTAAGGTTAATTACTTTAGAGTTTTTGGTTGCAAAGTCTTTATTCTTAATACTAAAGAAAATCTTGAAAATTTTCTCCCAAAAGTGATGAAGCAATTGTCCTGGGTTATTCTATCTCAAGTAAAGACTATAGAGTGTTAAATAAGAAACCAAATATATGGAAGACTCAGTTCATATCAAATTCGATGAGACTGATCCACAAGATCCTAAAACCTCTTTTTAACACCTTGAGGAAGATTTGTCAATTCTGGACCTCAATAGTGAATCCCCTATGAAAGTGTCCAGTTCTGAAATTTTTTCAAAAATTGCACCTGCTGATTCTGAACCAACAGACAACAGTGAAAAATCTAGTTCAATCCTGCCTAGAGGCATTAGGACTCTTAAGAATCATCCTCTAGATGCTGTTGTAGGTGATTTAAATAGAGGAACACAAACAAGAGCTTCTCTAAGAAACCAGGTTTAACATCAAGCTCTTCTTTCATAGCTTGAACCCAAGACTATTAATGATGCTATCAATGATGAGTTTTGGGTAATGGCTATGCAAGAAGAATTAAATTAGTTCCAAAGAAACAGAGTCTGGGAATTAGTGGAAATAACTAAGGACACCTTGACAATAGACACAAAATGGGTTCTTAGGAACAAAGTTGACGAGTCTAGAAATATTATTAGAAATAAGGCTAGGTTAGTTGCAAAAGGATATAGTCAAGAGGAAGAAATAGACAATTAGGAGACCTTTTCACCTGTAGCTAGACTAGAAGCCATTAGGTTACTACTTGCTTAGGTAGCTCATCTTAATTTTAAACTTTATCAGATGGATGTTAAATGTGATTTTTCTGAATGGTTATATAGTTTAGGATGTATTTGTTGAACAACCCCATGGTTTTACAAATACCCATTTTTAAACCATGTTTTTAAACTTTCTAAAGCTTTATATGGTTTAAAACAAGCTCCAAGAGCATGGTAGTATAGGATCAACTCTTTTCTTATTTCAAAAGGTTTTACCAAAGGGATAGCTGATCCTAATCTTTTTATTAAATGGATTTATAAAGATGTTTTCATAGTATAAATTTATGTAGATGATATTATTTTTTGATCTTCTAAAAATTCTTTATGTATTTATTTTAAAAAAATGATGCAAAATGAGTTTGAAATGAGTTTAATGGGAGAAATCACATTTTTTCCTGGATTTAAGATCTTTCAAAATTAAAATGGAATTATTTTTAATCAAAGTAAATATATTAAGGATTTTTTAAAACATTTTACTTTGGATGGTATTAAAGGCAGTCACACACCTATGAGTACCACTTGTAAGTTGGATGCTGATGAAGCTCGAGAACTAGTGGATCAAACCAACTACAGAGGTATGATAGGGAGTCTGCTCTATCTTACAGCTAGTAGACCTGGAATTATTTTTAGTGTATGTATGTGTGCTCGCTTTTAAGAAATTCCAAAAGTGTCTCATTATACACTACTGAAGCTGAATACATAGCTGCTGGTAGTTTTTGTGCTCAAATTCTATGGATGAAACACACTTTACTAGACTATAGATATCAATTCAAACATGTATCTATAATTTTTGACAATACAAGTGCTATTCACATTTCCAAAAATCTGGTATCTCATGCTAGACAAATAATATTGATGTGAGGCATCACTTTTTGAGGGATCATTATCAAAAGGGTGATATCACTCTTGAATTCATTGGTACTGAACATCAATTGGCTGATATATTCACAAATCCTTTAAATTCTGAGAGGTTAAATTACATCAAACATGAGTTAGGTATGATTAATTTCAGTATAGGACACCTCACCATTGGACCTTATTGATACACCTCACCATTTTACCTCACTGATACACCTCGCCGTTGGACCTCACTGATACACTTCACCCTTGGACCTCACTGATAAACCTCATCGTTGGACCTCACTAATACACCTCAATGTTGGAACTCACTGATACACCTCACCATTGGACCTCACTGATACACCTCACCGTTGGACCTCACTAATACACCTCACCATTGGACCTCACTGATACACCTCACTGTTGTATACCTCACTGTTTGATTTTTACCATTTATTTTATGCGGGAATCCGAACCGTTTTTATTCCTATTCATTATTTCTATATTATTTTGTTTTAATCCCTAAATGATAAAACTAAAGGCTATGAAAATATCTCAATCCACCTTCTTTCCTCAATCTTGAACCTTAACTCTTGAAATCCCTAAACCATAACTCTCCATTTGAACTCTCAAATCCCCTTCAATCTCCATGGATAGAACAAAGAACCCCCCGACTGTCAATGAAGATATGCTAAGGCCAAAGAGGACTCGATCTGAATCTAGTGGTACCAGTAGTACCCTGACGGGACATGTCAACCCGCATCTGACCAAGAGAGAAATCTCTGCTGAGAAGGAGATGAGTGAAGAATGGATGCTATCGAGAAAGTCATTAGTGCTGGAAGCACTATAAGAAAAAGGATGGGCCGAATGTTTTTCCAACAACAATGGGACATACTAACCGATTCTTGTGAAGGAATTATATTAATACTTAAAGTTCGAAGAGGAAGATGATGTGCATAGGCTGGTATGTAGAGTCAATGGAAATGAAGTCAGTTTTTCATCTGCTGAGTGGGCTGCCTGTTTGAGAGTTCCTCATGAAGGAGTTTATGATTACTATTCTGGATTGGCTCCTCTAGATAGTGAAATTTTTTAGTATGAAAAATATCTGGTAGAGCTGACAGGAAATGGAAAATCAAGGAATATTATTGTAGCTGAGATGAATAGAGAAGATATGCTATTGTGTAAATTCATTCAGCATGTGATTAGTCCAAGGATAATGGATTTTTCAATGCTTAAGTATCAGGATATATTCCTGATTTACTTGATAAATCATGGAGAGAAGATTAACCTATGTAGGTTACTGATGGAACAATTGGAGGATATGACTAAGGCATGATCAAAGTACAATGACCATTTCCATGCCAAGCTAATTTCAGTAATGCTAAAGGTAAAGGGTGTGGATGTAAATAAAGAGGAAATGATAGTGGCTAAGAACAATGTTTGTATCTCGAGGGTTATTTCCAAATTCATGAAAATTAGAAGGAATCGTTGGAAGTAGGAATGGGTAAATGATGAAGGAAAAGTGTATTAAAAGTTTGACCCTACTACTCACCCATCTATGCCAAAAGACAAGAGAGGTCCAGGCCTCAAGCTTGATGAGCTAGAAACAACTTATTCAGATGATGAGGAGGAAATTTATGGAGCTGTGGAACTTGAAATAGAGAAAACTCCCATTAATGATAGGAGTGATCCTGATTTACCTAACAATTCTATCAGGACAGTAGCTTTCGGAGCACCTAGCCCTCCAAAATAATTGCCAAGAATAGAGATTGTTCTAAGAGACAGTGATACTGAGACCAGTGAAGAAGAAGAAGTATCTCATAACATTGTCAAAGACACCTCTGAAGAGGATGAGGCTACTGAATCAGACCATTCTGCTCATATGGAAAAGGAGGATAGTGATAAGGATGAAGGAAAGGAGGCTGCTGTTGCTGAAGTTGATGATGAGGACAATGAAGAGGAGGAGCTTAGTTTGAGCCCTATGATAGATAATACAGATGGGACAATGTCTGATCAATAAACATGAGTGGAATCTACTACCATTGAAATAGAAGTCATTGATGACTCAGTGGAGGCTGTGAATCACCCCACTATTGAACCAACAGAGCAGACAGAGGTTGAATCTTCTGAAGTTGAAGAGGAGGTTGTGGAATTACCTAGAGAAGAACCGGCAGAGGAGAATACTCAAGAGAGAGCTCCAAGTGAGGGGGAGCATCTTGGTTCTGTATCTATTCTTAATGACATTGAAGAATGGTCAGAAGACCCTAGATACTTAGTACTTGGGCTGGATTATGGTGATTCGGATTGTGATATGTCAAGCAAAATACACCCTCTACCTGCTGTTTTATAACCTGCAGCAGTGCCTCTAGTGGTTACCATTACTGAGAACCTTGCCACTAAGGATGATCTGGAATCACTGAAAATAGATCTGCACTAGATGTTTGATAACATGGCCTTTGAAATGGAAAAGTCAATGGGCTTAATTCAAGAAATTATTGCCTCTGATATGGCTAGAGTTCAGTCTTCCATTCAAGATAGTTTTTACCGTGAAATATCTCAATGCCAGAATCAACTCAAGGATGTGTCTCAGTCTGTGAAACTTCTAAGACAATCAGTAGTGAGCTTGACTACTCTAATGGCTTCTAGGGGCCAATCATACAAATAAATTCACTACATCAGAAGTGTAGTGCAACAGATGGTTGTAGTATTTGAAAGTTTTAAGGAATCCATGAAAGATCATGTGAAGGGACATGATGAAGATGTGAAGAATCTCATAAGTGGTTTGACCAAGTCTTTTAGGGAAACTGTTGCTTTATCTATCAAACCTTTGATTGCCCCTGCCTCTGATTCAACCTTCACTGCACCACATGTGGACTTGTCATCATTTCGGGTGGTGGACAGTGAAGAGTTTGTAAATATTTCTGGTGCCAGTGCACCTTACTCTCAATCTGTGACTCAGATTATCTCCAATACCAATGAAGTTTAGAAGGTAGTTAGTGACTTAATAAGAGAGGATTCACAGGACCAGAATAGAATTAAGGAACAAATTAATATATATTTTAAAAGGATTTACTCGAAGCATCAGATGGATGCTCATTTCAATCTTCTATTGGAAAACCTCAAGATTCCACCAGTCACCAGAGGCTTCAAGGAACAAGTCACTCAGTTGGGCCAGTTGACTCCAACCTTAGAGAAATTTATGGAGAACAAGAATGATTTCATATCCACTATGGAAAGAGGAGGAAGAATTATTATGGACTTCAGAAACCCTCTCCTACCCTTTATTCATGTGGACTGTACCCCTGTCATAATCCCTCCTGCCTTACTTACATCTCAACCCAGTAGTTCTTCCATGATGTCTCCTGATGAGGACATTAGAAGCCTTACTCCACTGATACCTTAGAGAGCTACCCACTACAGATCCACTGGATCTTCTGTTGCTGCCCCTCTAGTCATTCTTTTAGCAATTCCTAAACTTGCAGATCCACCAGCTCATCCTCCGTATTTTTCTTCCAAAGGGAAAGAAAACTTGCCAATAGATTATGTGGATTGAGTTTGTTTATGTCTTTTGATTGGGATTGTGTATTCTATTTGGGTCATGTAATGTAGTTCCATTAATACAATATCTATATATTTTCTCTATTTGTGTTTCTTTTTTTATAATCACAAAGTAGGAGAAATGGTACCAAATGTTGTGAATTTATTACTCCTTAATGGACCTTTTCTTATTTTCTCTATGATACCATGTACCAATATCCTCTGATTTTACACTCTTATTAATCTCTGATACTTGAGAAACTTAAACTGAACTAAGGTTCACTTAGGATCTCTATTTAGTAACTGTACTATATGCTTATCTGTGATACCTATAATTAATACACACTGGCATAATTTTTGATTATCAAAAAGGGGGAGATTGTTGGACTCACCTGTTTTGATAATCTCAAATCATGTTTAAATACTAATCATGATATATTAAGTCATTTTATAATCCTTTTTAATCTGTATTTATATTATTTATCCTGTTCAATCTATATTTTTAGTCTCATGATTTTTTTTGCATCAGCTTACAGTTTACATTTATCTAAGTACAAGTTCACTCTTAAAGGCTACTGGTAAGAGCCTTCTGTTCAAGGTCACTGTTATAGCTCACTATCACTCTGGGTCACTATTTATGAAAGGTCACCGTTGAAGATCTATGGCCACTATTATAAGCTACTAGTACAAGGTCACTATCAAAAGTCTACCGTTGCTCTGCTTATCAAAGCTTACAGACAATTTTTCACCGTTACAAGGTCACTATTGTGACAACGCTTCTGTTAGAAGTCCACTGTTGGACTCTTTATCATGTCTTATGTTAAGAGATTCACAGTTCAAGTCTACCATTGAAAATTTCTACCGTTATTATAAGTATACCGCTAGAAAAATCCTACTGTCGATGTAGTCCACTGTTGTTCAAGTCTACTGTTAGTAGAAGTCTGCTGATAGACAAACTCCACCATTGATGAAGTCAACTATTAAGACAGTCTACCACTGGAAAGGTCACTGTTGAAGTAGTCTGATGTTACAAAGCTACCGTTAGAAGTTCACTGATTAAATTCTACCGTTGATCAAGCTTACTAACCGAAGCCTACTCTTAAAGGTCTACTATGATCCAACTGATGAAGTCCACAGTTGAAGAGCCTACTATCAATGTCTACCGTGTGACATGCATCTGCTACCAGTTTAATGATAACCTATTCTTTACATTACCAATTTTATTAATACTATCATAACGGTCATGTCTTGACAATTTAATGCACTTGACATTATTTAATGATATTTGCAGGCATATCAAAAGATAGTACAAGGTACGAGGAAAACCACACTTGGTTGAATCATTTCTCTTGTTGGCCCCTGCTGAACCAAATGATAAAAAGATGAAGTATAAAAGTGTATATATATATATGAGTAGAGATAGAAATCAAGATATTGAGTATATTGAATATACACACATAAGAGAGACATATACAGTACCTCAAATACGAAGAAAGAAGAAGATCACTCAAGCACTTATTCTAAGTATCCTGAAGCTTCACAAAGATCTGTCGAAAAGACCATTTTCAAAAGCTGTAGTGGTGTGCTACAAAGATCTTCTGACCCAATAAGATGATCATCTTTACATCTGGAAGTCAGAACCAAGAAGTTACGACACTATGTTTTAGAGGCAACTTGCAGAGAAGGAACAAAACTTCATTTTTTTCATTTCAAGGAGTCCAGAGCTGATCTGCCAACACACAGAGAATTCTAAACTTCTTCCTAATATATTTAGCTCTACTGTGTTTAATTATTTTACATCTGTGAGCAGTGTGTATGTCCTACACACATTGACTCTTGTGCTTGAACTGAGGGATTCTGAAAATCCCAATACCAAACTCTCTTTACATTTGTTTCCCATGCATAACTATGGAAGAAGCCTAGTGTGACTTGGTAGTTTATTTTCCCATGTATAAATGTGGTAGAGGTTTCCAAACCTAGACAGTTTGAAAACTATTTTAAAGCCGATACAAGCTGTGTATTATTCTTTAAATATAACTTCTTGGTGGTAGGTGATCACCAAGTGGAGAGGATTAGGTCTTGGATTAAGACTGAACATCTTGTTTAAATTGTTGTCTTCAAACTTTCAATTACTCTATTTTACATTTTTCCGCTGCTTATATTTTCAAAGACATAAATCTATTTTTACATTCACTCTGATAGTTAGTTTTGGTTAGTGTGTATATGTGACTCTTTTAGTAAACTTGTTTCAAAATTCTAATTAGTACTCATACTGATTCAACTGAGGATTAATAAACCTTTGAGAAATGTGTTGAACAATAAGTCAGTTATATCTCTACTTCCTTAATTAACTGGGCTGTTTTTATTTGGAGGATTTAATCCAAAATGATTTTAACAGAAATTTTAATTGGAACTCAATTCAACCCTCTTGAGTATCCACTCTGACCAACAACTTGTAATGTTATATAACTAAGCACCTATTCCATTTTATATATAGGTTTAATATCATAACTGGATAAGTCTTAATTAATATGGAAAGGTAAATAAATAAAAAAACATTCCATTTAATCAATAAAATGAAAATGAATTGCATATGAAGATAATTTAACTTTGAAAATATTTGGGAAAAATTATAAATGAATTATTAATGAATGAAATGATTTAGTATCTCAAGTCATGTCTCAGTCACATGAAAATATCCATTGTCACGAGCTTTCAGAAAATTATTCAAAACTTAAGGTAGAAACCCATTTAATTTGGTGAACTAGTTTGTCTCATGAGACCCGTTAAGGTTTCAAGGGGATATATAATTTTTGTTAACCACACATCAATCTAGGTCCAAATAATTACTCATATATCAAATATTTTCTTAATTCATGAATAATATTCCTTATCATCAAATATCTGTATTTAGTAAAGGATACAGATTTATCAATATATCCTCAATAATTCAAACTAATTTCAATGTATACACTATGTAAAAATATGGTATATATCTTAGGAAATAATTATATATTTATTAAAAATATTTATATTTAATATAAACATAATGACCAATGAAAAATGATCATAAGAAAGTGATTTTTTATGATAAAGATAACAATCATAAAATAAATTGAGATTGTAGAATAGTTTTCACCACTTGGTAATTCTCAAGTAAAATCCAATTGGATGAAAATATTCAAAGTGAAAGTTAATTTACCATGATATATGAACAAATCATGATATTAAATGAAAAAGGTGATGTATATACACAACTAAAATTTGAATTGGGGAAAAATAAAAAATAAGTCGAAAAGAAATATAAATGGACACGTAATCCATTACTTCATAAATTATATTATTTTAATTATTTTAACCTCATGTGTAATGGATTTAAGAATATTATTAATTTATAAAAGAACCATAATTTTATTTATAATTCCATATATGACCCTATTATAACATTTCACCACTAGTTTGTGGATAATAGTTTACTATTTTCATTTTTTCATGTGTTAATCACCTTATTTTCTCATTCTTAATTTGTTATAAAATTATTGGTTCTTGGGCATATTTTATAGATAAATAACCTCTAAAATAATTATCATGAATTAATAATAATTTTTAAACAAATTTTACTTTTAAAACCAATCATTAAATATGGTTATGAAAAATAAAGTACATTACGATCATGGAGATGGTAGGTCATACGTCCACATGAGTAACCTTTCCATTGTCCAATGATCATTTTGGAATAAAGGTAAACCATATATTTTATTTACATATCGAAAAATATTTCATGAATATAATAATTATTTAATGTATATAATATATATTGACTAAACTAAACATTATTACATTCCATGTAATGAATTAGAGAAAGATGATTGGCAACGCTTTGGAAGGCGGTAGTCTACCATACAAATAAGTGACATTATAGTACCCCACCTAAGGAATGAAATATAAAAAAGATATATATTATATAATTACTATAGAGGTATATTTATTTTATCAATATCATATATTTACTTTATATCCATTATCACATCCAACCATTAGAGGTGGTAATAGGATAAATAATGACATCAATTCATGAGGTGGCAGTCTGCCACACACATGAGTGATGATTTCATAACCCATTTGATGGAAGTGGAGATGGTTTTAACTCCTTAAATTAACATTACAGAATCTCAGTATATGGAAGATAATAATGTAATTATATAATCATGGATTTATAATAATTGAAAGAGGTAGATGAATAAATAAAATAAAAATACTCGTTGAAGAACATTACCTCTTCTTCAAGTATCCTCTATATTTTCACCAAATCCTTCCTAGGATAGATTTATAATAAAAATAAAGATTTTTGGATGATATGAGGGAATTTGGGATGTTATATGGTCTTGAGTTTGTTATTCTAGATGGCCTAGGTGGAGTTATGAAATTAGTGGAGTGAGTTCCCATTTATAATTGTTGAGGGGTAGAATTTTTTTAATATAAAAAAACATTCACTATTGGGAAGTCACACTTTCCTCATGTGTAACGATCCAATATTTCTTCAATGGAAATTAATTTCTTATAAATATTTAATAATCACATGAAATCACAACATAATGAACTACTAAGTTCTATGCGACCCTTAAACATAAGTTTGTCACTTCTGTGATGTGAATTTCGAAAATTCGACATACATGGTTGCGATTAGTATGTTATTTGGAGTCTGATGTGGAAAAATTATTTTTTGGTGAATAGTAACATACCCTAATAAATATTAACATACCATTATGAGTAGTGATATACCTTAATGAATATTAACCTTACCTATGATAGTATATAAATAATATTGAAGTTGAAATACAATATACATATGTTTTGGAATAAGTAAATAAACGTTTTAAAATTGTTTTTTGACTAAATTATGATTTTAATTAAATATTAAATTAATCATATTTATAAAATTATTTTTCAAAAATGGACTTGATTTTTCAATTCTACACATCGAATAATGGTTGAAGTTCATTTTTTGGATTTTTGGAAATACTTGAATTTTTTATGAATAGTGAAATACCATAATTTAAAAAATAAGTTAAATACACTAATTATAGAGTTATTTATGATATTATGCTAATGTAATCCCAACTGAATCGGATTACTATTATAAAATTACTATTCTTGGTCATTGAATACCAACTATTCCTTGTCTTGTGGAGAAATAATAAATTAATGAATATAATATTGTGAAATCCCTTCTCCCCTCCACTATAAAAACCCACCATCACTCCCTATTCTCTTCACTCTTAAAAGCCATGAAGACCCTAAAAGTTCTTCCCAAATAGGATTTCCTAGTCACTCTACACATCCTGAAAACTCTTGGTCTTTCCAAAATACACAAATCCCTTCCCATAAAGAGGTTCTCAAGGAGGTTATTTCAAGAGGTAAAGCACCTCTCTTTTTCATTTAGTCTCGTTTCAATTTATCTTCTTTTGTTATCCTCTACCCACCTCTTATATCCAAATAACCATGATAAATATAGTATTATCTATATACTATAATTATATCATGTGAATGGAATAACCATCAAGAATATTCTTACTCTCTCCCTTTTATTTTATAAATGAAATCAACGTCCATGAGGTTCCAATTTGTAACGTTCGTGGACGATGAAGTTTTGTTCTTCAATTTCTCCTTCATTACTGGACATGAAAACATTTTGATGGTTGAAATAGACTATAATATATGTATAATAACCTAATTAATATTCTGTAACCAGTATACATGCATATTATTATATCGTCTGACCAAAATAGTTCCTAATAATCCAATTACCGCTAAAGTAATTTAAGTGAATGTCATTAATATTTAATATAATGATATTTATTATTTATATGTAATAAAATGTTCTAAATTACCATTAAAAATTAGGTATTTTCATAAATAATATTTAATTTCAATTATTTATATTTACAACCATTCCACATGAAGTCCATTACTTAAAAACAAGTGAACCGATTATGAAAATAAAGAAAACAAACACTCTAGAACGGCAGAAATAAATATAATAACGTCTCAATAAGGGAATAAATAAACTAAAGAAATTATGATAACTAAATAAATGTTTAATATGTTCTGAAATAAGTTATTAATAAGTATCATTTCATATTCCATGATCTAAAGTTCAAGCGAGGAACACGTTCAGATTTAAGTTAAGGGATTTCTCACCCGAACATCCATTTTTATTAGGGTTACTTTTATTGTCTAATTACCTCAACTAAATTATTTTATATTATTATTTAATTCTTATGAAATATGTGTGATTATTATATATATGTTTACCAACACAAAACATTCCTTATTTTGTAAATAGTTACATGTTTTAAAAGGGACTTTCAAAATTATTTTCGAAATAAAAGCTCGTTTCAAGGGAGTTTCTCAATTTCTTACCTATTTTCAAGGGCATTATATAATCTATTTTTGAAAAACATAATATTTATAAAATAACTCATTTTATTATGAAAATTATATATTACTTCACTTCTAGTTTTATAAAAACATTTTCTAAAAGAACTCTTCTTTTTCAAAGTAAAAGGGGTATTTATCTCATGAATGACTCAAAGATTTTATTAGAGTATCTTCATCAATTTCAACACTCTTGTTCATTATTATGTATTATTTGCATTAATATTTTATGGTAACATCTACCATATTTAATTAATGGTTTATAATTATTTTTTCTGTGGATATTCAATATTGAAATCCTTAATTAGTTTACTCTGAATGGTTAGTGTTTATGCTTAATGTTTGGGGAGATTTATTTAGATTTCATATATTAGTTAAATATGAAAGTATATGTTGTGTTTATTTATCCCTATTCATATGAGTAATTCTTTGGACATAGAAAGTGTCAGGTGGGTCCCACTATAGCTGCTCGGTGCATCGGTAGGTCTTATGAGACAAACTACAGTCTTAGCACAAGGCCTTGACAAGATGATTATTTATGGTCTTGGCATGAGGCCTTGACAGTATGGTTATGTTGTCCCGCATTATGCATTCCATCATTATGAAAATATTATTGATGGTTCATGTGGTTATTCGACTAGTAGAATTACCATGATTATGTTATGTTAGGGAAATATTTACTCAGCTTATATTTTTTCCATATTGGTGTGAGAGCGCTCCCCTCTCGGGAGCGCTCCCCCTAACCTCCCGACATTCGCTCTCCTCCACAGTGACCTCCCGACATTCGATTTCCTCTGTGGTGTTCTCTGGAGCGGTCTCCCTGGTTATTGGGTTTCATCCCCTCTCGGTGGCGGATCTGTCCACCCCCATTTTTCTCTGGTTTTCTCTCTGGAGCGTCCTCCATTATCCTAGGGTTCCATCCCCAAGTCGGTTCTACCTAGGGTTCCATCCCGATTTTTGTCCCTTCCCTGTTCCTTCTTCTGATTGTGTTTTATTTCTTCCCCGAACTCCTCACCTTGTTCTGACTCACATTCCAATGCTCCTCTCTGGTTCGGAGATGGAGCGACGGATTCTCAAAGGTTATGGGCTTCTTGGTTTGGTGACCACAGGGCTTTCCGACCCTATTCATTTTCTCCCTGTTTTTCTCTTTCCCATTTCCTTTATCTATTTTCACTGTTTGAGTCACTCTGGTCTCTGTTCTCTGATGAAGTTTCTACGTCGGTGTGTTTCGGTGAGGTTGTGGGTGCCTGCTCGGCTTCAGCCTGCATTGGTGGTCTCTTCCCTTGTACCCCCTCTGGCCTCCAGTCCCTCCTCTCCCTTCCAAGTCGGTCGGGTGGATTGGGATATAAGGAGCTTTGGGTCATGTGGTACGATGGGGAGGATATCCAAGGTAGCTCGGCCGGTTCAGGCATTGGTTGTAATGTTTCCAATGTTCATACTCAATGGGAAGCGTTGGGGATCTCTTTGGTGTCTTGGTGTCGGTTGCTTCCTAGTGGTACTAGTGGCGTGACGTGGATGTCTGCGGTGAGGGCTCTCTGGGCGGTCTGCTGGTTTTTCATTTCATGCTGGTTTGGTGGGTTCCGGCAGTTGACGTCACTGGCGTTTTTTTGGTTTGGGGCTGAGGTGATCGGCACTTCAGTGCTTGCTGCCCGTGGAGGTTATCTATCCAACATGTGATTTCGGTCGCCTTGGTGGTACACCGACTCTGGATTTTGAATAACAATGATATTTCCCAATGGTGAGGTTGCTGGTTTTTCTCGATGAGGACAGATCTCTGGTTCTCATGGGTGACGATGATGTGTTGTTCGACGACGGTGGTGATGGCGGTGATGCGATGTTGGAGATGATAGTGTTTGGTTGGAAATGTGATTATGGAAACAAGGTAACGTGGATGGCTGATGGTCCTTTGAAATTCAAATTTTGGAAATTTGCGTCGGGAGCAGTTTTTGGCTCGTACATGATGCTGCTGGCTGGTTCGTGGGATGTGCCATGTTGGTATTTTTGTTTGAAATTTTTGAATTTTGAAATATGTATGGTGAAATTTACTTTTGGAAGGATATGTATTATACTCTTTGAATGTTTCTGTATTGTTCCCACTATTCCTCAAACTGGCCTTTTAATAAAATAAAAAATGAATTTGGAGGTTATTTATGCCATATTAAGTTCAAGTTTATTTTTAAAGGCATGTTTTTTGAATTATTCACCATGTCTAATATTTATGTTATCTTCCGATATATTTCTTACCCTTACTGATCATTTGATCTCATCCCTTTCTTATGTTTCAATTTCTCAGGACACGAAGAATTTTATTTTGAATGACATACTGAAATAACCTTGGAGTTATGGAAGTGTCTAAAGAGTTTCTATGTTGTTTTTAATTTCTATTTGTAACATTGAACTTATGTATGTATCTTGTTTTTAATAATACTAAACATATTGGCCCTTCAGGATGATTATTACTTGTTTGTATGCCAATGTAATCAATTAAGGCACCAGCTTCGGGCAACTGGATTGGGTCATTACATCATATCCCTCCACAATAGATCAATAATGTACTGGAGGGATTATGTGGTCTATAAATTCCTCCACCACATAAAATAAACATATTTTTATTATTTATTCCACATTCATTAGATTTAATCAATTTTACCCTTTTAGTTATTTTACCACAATAACTAATATTTTAAACCTAGTTAATTTATACTGTTAGTATGAAATAAAATATCATAATTAAATAAATTTTACCTAATAATTATAAATATGAAATTAAATTTACAAAATAAAAATTCTACATGTGTTGAAAATTAACTTTAATATAAGACAATATAACATGAAAAAATATTGTTTTATCCTTTACCGCACGAGAAACATTTTTACTATTTAGGAGTCAATATAGTCATCATAAAAGAAAAATCAGTCAATGGGTGAATATTAGTTTATATATATTTAAATTTTAAAATATCTTGGAATTAGTTAGTTATTTTATTAATCTTAATTCATTTAATAAAATATCAAATATTTTAATATGAAATTAATATTAATTTTTATGTTATTTATTAAATTTGAATTTAAAAGTATTAATAAAACAATGGAATTTAAATATAATATGTTCAAACATATGAAAAATTATATACCCATATACAATATTAATGTAACATAATAATTTATACAATTTAGTTTACCTTTAATATATTTAGTATTATTTATTTTATTTATATATTAAATAAATAATTCTTGTGTTCTCCTTTCTTAAGAATTTAAAATAATTATTTTATATCTAAAAAATAAAACAAATTATCATGATATTTTTTTCATTAAAATTAATATTTATAAACGAACATATGAAGTTTTTTCATATCATATAGCTTTGTATATATTAAAGGAAAAAAGTTTCTTTTTTGTATTTTTCATTACATTACATATTATATAGGTCACTTTCATGGAAAAAAAGCCCAAAAACTCATATGATTGAGAATAATGTGATAAGTGTACATATATGGACATAAATTTTAGTTTCACAAGTTTTTTGGTCATTTTAACCCTTATATATTAATTTAGACCCTTGGTAAGCTTGTGTTTAGCTTAATCGCATTAATTAATTTTAACTATTTTCACTGATTCATATATTCAAAAACAATGTTTAACTTATTAAATAAATTATTATAATTATATATATGGAATAAATTTTTTCAAATTAAATTCATTAAATTTTAAAATTTTAATTTAAAATTAGTCTCCCATACATGATGAGAAAGTTTGTTTTTTTTAAAGAGAAGTTGTTCAAAATTTTACTTTGTTTCCTATGAAAATTACACATGAAAATGATTAAAATTACATAAATTGTAATAATTGATATATATTTTAACGAATTATACATTAAAAACAATTCAAAATATAATTTTACAATATAAATAATTTAAACAAAAATGCATTTTTTAATTAAAATTCATTATTTTTCACTATTCATGCAATTATTAAATTTCTCAAAAAAATCACAAAAATTTACCCAATGATAATTTTGAAATTTATATTTTTAAAATTAAGCTTATTTTTTCAGTTAAATTTCTATATGTGGAAGAAATTAATTTTAAATTATGCACTCATAGCGCAATTAAACTATCTTTTAGAAAAATATAGTCTTTCAGAAAACATTTTTTTATTTCAAATGATTCTTATTTTATTTGTAATTAATAATTATTATATAAGGATTTATAAAATATATATTTCTATAAATTATTTAATAATTTTTCTCTCTTTCATTATATTAGATGGGTGATAACTATTTCATTAAATAATAATATTTTTATAATATATTGGATTTCATTTAAAATCAGTGATGTGTGTAACACAAGATAAGCTCAATGTTGCGTTTAAATAAACATAAACTCCTTATTGAATTTAATGGAATCTAAAATCAGTATTATATGTAATGAAACCAATTTAATAAATTGATTTTTTTTAAAATAAATATATCATAAATTCATGGAATGTAATATTCTTTTTTATGCTTCATGTTCCATTTTACATATGATATCGAATAAAATGTTCTTATTTTACAATTTTGGTGTGTTAAATTATAACCACCTTAAATAAATATAATGGTTATAATTTTATCTTGATATAGGTAATCAATGTTTTGATATTTTAAAATTATTTAGCTGAAAAACCAAATTAGAAAAATAATTCAAAAAATATCTTCTTAATATGAGAGGAAGATAAGTAAAATGATCATATGGAAGAAAACATTACTAGGTTTGTATGTAGGATAAATTAGTGGATGTGAAGATATAGATAGATAAGAAAAGGGTAAATAATCATATAGAGTGATTGAGGTCATTGATCACAATCAAGAGAATGATCATGGTAAAGATAAATGCCTGAAAACCATAAATGTGCTTGGATTTAAATGAATATCTGATTTATTGGATATTAATGTAATTAGAAAATTCTTTTTCAAGATACTTTTCTTAATGTCGAGTAATTATTTTACCATATTTAAATATAATAATATATAATTTTATTATATGCTACTATTTCATAAGAACAATTTCAACATCTCATTGTTCTTCAATCAATTTTCTATTCACCCCTTACTTCTATAAATGAATATCCAAATATGAATTTTTTTATACAGAACTAAAATTCTCTTTTAATGGATCATAAGATCCATAAAATAATGAAAAGTATTTTCATAAGTCTCTAACTATTTTCCAAAACTAATATGGTTTTCACAAGTTATCCAATATGAATAAGTCCTTATATAGTTATGTAATATAGTAATAACTAAAACCTCATCTGATGTTCATATTAAAGCATTTGATAAAGGGTTGAATTTATGAACCAGTAATAAGGTTAAGATCCATGAATTTGGAAAGAAGGTCACTAAATTTAAAAATTTTCATTATCATTAATCCCATAAACAACATGAAGTATCTCTTAATAATCACATAAAAAATATGGGAATACCATCATCATGTAATGTATTAAAACATGGTAATATCCCAAATTAGAAAAAAACTTTTTTTGCAAACATACATGATTGAAAAATCATTATGTAAATCAAAAAATATTGGATATTTTTGTTTATTACAAAAATGTTAAAAACTCTATAAACCCTAAGGTACTTTTTCCAGAAATCATTATTAAATTATAAGGTAGTTGTTACTATCCATTTTCTTTTATCCATATCAATCATAACTTATATCATCATTGTTATCTCAACATCTGTAACATATTAATGGATATCCTTACCTCGTTCACGTGTCTTCCAAGAAGTTCTACTTTCTACTAAATATACTCTCAAAAATTTAATGAAAAAGTATTGTTGTACAATAATTATATATTTCATAATTATTATAAATATGTTATCATTGATAAAATACTCAAATGAAATAATTATTTAATCCAAATACAATAAAATTAATCATTCATCTTTATATATGTTAATATAATAATATTTACCGTGATCCATTAGCTTCTCTTGAGGTATATTCCATTGAAACTTGAGACATTGATTTGTATAGTCCCACATGCTTGTATAGTTAATGCATCGTACAATAGAAACTATTTTTTGAAACTTACATCCACAATCATGGTGGCTTTTCTCCCCATATTTGAATCAAAATTAGAATACTTTTAAGAATAAACCAGGATGTTTCCTCCCACAACTATAACATGTTATTAAATCCTTCCCCCTTTACCTTTGTCTATATTTTTCCTTTCTGAACTCTTATTCTATTTCTTCCCTTGAAATCCATAATACTTATTTAATTATTTCTCTATATTTTTATCACATGATTTTCTTTCATTATATGAAGATAAATTCTGGGAGACTAGGTTCCTTTGAAATATTGGTTTAAACCCATTAATGAAATGCTCATTATCTCCATTTTGATTATATGTATGGATGTTGTTTATATTAATTCTTCTAGGAACCATTTATAAATAATTAAGCATATTAGATTAGATACTTTCATTATGAAACATAATTTATAATCCCAAAAAATTGTAATATTTATCATAAATTGATTGATACATAGATAATATCATAATCATAAACACTCTTCAGAGATATCACTATTTTAAAATACTTTATAGTGATTTTTAAGGAAAATATGAATTATTCTAAGAATATCCATGAGGGGTGTCAAACCTACAGCACAGTAAGGCATGTTTCCATGCACCAGGGAATGTTGGGGTCATGACCAATTCAACCATTTGGAATTTATTACCCTTAAGTACCTCTATTACTTACCTCAACCACTTATAGTATGCATATGATGGCGTATTGAATAGAAAAAAATAGAATCAATTCCTTACTATAACATTAGGATGTTATTATAATTATTTCATATGGTTTTATATATTTTTTCTAAATATAGTTCACAATGTTTCTACTAATCTTATCTTATACCAACTATAGAAACCTCGAACCTGGTATCCTAGAGACGATGTATACTTTTTTACATTGTCATATGATACAAGGAATAATATCTAGAATTAATCAATAGTTTAGTTGTCTTGACGAAATAGATAAATAAATGTGTCTCAAACTATATTTTAATATAAAAATTATGACACATTTTTTTAGAATAACATTATTCCCTATAGAATATCTTTTTATATTTGTCATAGTAATCTTCATGAAATCCTATAGAAATGAAACAAAATAAGGAAGATATCAAATACCCAATAAGTGTTAATTATATCTAAATGTACCATGAATAAATAAGAATAATAAATATAAAAAGGTAAATAACTAAAAAAACACTCCATTTATTAATTACCATTACAATCACAACTAGATATGGAATAATCAATATGACAAGGTAAATGACTAAAAACACATTCCATTTAATAAAGGAACTTAAAATTAAATGAATTAAAAGATAATATAATTGTGAAAATACCATGGATAATAATAAAAAATGAATTTTAAATGAAGTAAATGATCAATTATCAGAGATCATGTCTCAGTAAAATCAAACCATCTATTATAAATTCCTTTTCCCAAAATGTTTAATACTATATGGAGAAACCCATTTAATTTTTCCATGACATTTTTCTCATGAAACCTATTGATGAATTGAGGTGATATTTAAAATCTATGAACCAAAAATAAATTAATTTTAAATTTATTTCTCAAATATTGAATAACTTATTTTATTCATGAACAATATGCCTTATAATCAAATATATGCATTGAGTAAATGATAAAAATATATCAATATATCCTTAGTAAGTCAAATAAATTTCAAAGTATAAAAAATATGTTAAAATTGTATACAATTTATAAAATAAACATATCCTTCAAAAAGTAATATGGATATTTAATTTAAATTTAATTTCCAATGAAAAAATAATAATAGAATGTGATTGTTTCAAGATAAAGTTAATAATCACAGAATAATGTGATATTGTGCAAAAACTTTTACCATTTAATAGTTTTTATATCTAATAATATTAGATTAAATGACTCAAAGGTTACCATAAAATACCATGAAGTTTTTATGAATCATGTTATTAAATGTAAAAATATGAAATATATACACCATATAAAATTTAATTGGTGTATAATAATGATCAAGTCTCAATGGGATGTAATTTGAGATGACATCCATTACCCCAAACATTTATTTAGATGAATGTGCTTAGAAATGATTAATAACAGTATTAATCATTTTATTAATGTATAGAATAACCATATTCATATTTATAATACCATTTATGATTCCCTTATAATATTTTACCCCCATTTACTGATAATATTTTATTATTTTCATTGTTTTAGGTGTTAATTGCCTTATTGTCCCATTCATTGTTTCTTATCAATGTCTAATTTCTTGTGTATATTATATAGTTACATCACCTCCAGAATAATTATAATGACATAATTTTCTTTTTTATACTTAAATTTACTTTTGAAACCAATCATGATATATGGTAATGTAAATTTAATAATTTTATGATCATAGAGATGGTAAGCCACAAGTACGGATAAAAAATGTTTTCATTTTCCAATGATCCTTTTGGAAAGAAGGTAATTAATATATCTTATTTATATACTAATAAATAATTCATTAATATCATAATTATTTCATATAATTCACATATATTGGTTAAATTATCCTTTCTTACATTCCACGTTAAGAGTTAGTGAAAGAGTAACTTCAGCGCATTCTGAGGTGGTAGTCGGCTGTACACATGAGCGACATTATCATATTCTATACGAAATAGAAAGAACACATATATATATATAAATGATATAATCAATATAGAGGTAATATTATTTTACAAATATCATATAAATATATATATACTTTATATCAATCATCAAATCCAACTGTTAGATGTGGTAATGAAAAAATAACATTTATTCCCGATGTGACAGTCCTCCTTACACATGAATGATAATTTTGTAACCCATTTGATGGAAGTAGAGATGGTTATAAGTCATTAAAATAATAGAAAACATATCTTCATATATAATATATTTAATTTTTTGTATAATATTTTTTTAAAAATAATTTAAGGAGGTGGATAATGAAAAAATATAAAAATTATTATTAAAGAACATTACATATTCTTCGGGAATCCTCATTAGGATTTCAATAAATCCTTCATAGATTGGATTTATTATAAAAATTAGAATTATAGGATGATATTATAAAATTTAGAAGTGATTTGTGAGTGTTTTGGTCAAATTCAAATATCTTGGTAGGTTTGAAGAATTGAGAGGAGTGAGTTCTCTTTTATAATTGAGGAGGGGTGACATTTTTGAAAACACCCAAAAATATTCACCATTAGGAGGTCAATCTTTCCTCATGTGCTTCCAAAATAGATAAATAATTGATTGATGGGATGATTTCATTTTCAAAATACTCTAAGACATAAAACAAAAATATTTTTTATTATTTTATTAATTTTCCATTAGTTAACTCAATTTTAAAATTTTAGTTTTTTACCATAGTATCTAAGATTTTTAACCGAGTTAATTAATCATTTGAAAATAAAATGTAATGATATATATTAGATAATTTGGACTCACTAATTATAAATATGAAATGAAATTTATCAACTAAAAAACCTATGTATATTGGAAATTTATTTTAACACAAACACATGTATCATGAAAAGAATATCTTTTTAACCTTAATCACGCTTAGAGAGTTCTTACTATTTAGCAGTCAATATGTTAATTATAAAAGATTATTTTTTCCATGAATATAACATAGTTGATATTTTTTAACGTTTATAAATCACTTTTTAAAATATAATATTTTTACTAATTTTATATCATTTAGTAAAATATCATTTAATATAAAATAAGATTGACATAAATGTTAACATTATTCATATCATTTAAATTAAAAAATATCCAGAAAATGATGGAATTAAAATATATTATATTGAAACCTCTATAACAAGATTTAATAATCTAAAATATTAATTTAATACAATAATTCATTCAATTTACTTCATTGTTATTATTTTTAGTATTATATAATTTTTAAAAATATTAACTAAACAATTCATGTGTTTTTTTCTTAATCATTTAATATAATTATTTAATGACTTTAAATTTAAAATAAATTATCATGAAAAAAAATAATTTTTATTTCAAAATAATATTTATAACTGAATAGATGATTTTTCCCTATCCTAAAGCATTATAGTTATTAATGTTAAGTAAGGTATATTTGTGTTTTTCCTTACATAACTTATTATATTTAAAATTTTAATGAAACGTGTCCCAAAAATCATAAAAATACAAAATAAGATGATAGTGGTTGTTATTTGGCAATAAAATGGGTGTTGGACATGTTCCCTAATCTATTAAGTTTAAACTATGGTAAACTTGTTTTTACATTAATCGTGGTATTTAATTTTAACAGTCTTCACTAATCATTATTTTTAAAAACAATTTGAGGTAATTCGATAATATAATTTTTTATACCAGAAATATAATAAAAATTTTAAATTCATTTCATACAATTCATATAATTTAATTTAAAACGTAACCTGAAAACGTGATGAGAAATTAATTTTTTGAAAAGAAAATTTTCAAATGTTTACAATGTTTTTATATCGAAATTCAATATGTAAATTATTGCAATGACCTATATTTGATTTATTTTCATGAAATTGAACAATTTTTATTCAAAAAAAATATAATTTAACATTATCAATAAATGAAATAAAAAATATATATTTTCAATTAAAATTCAGTATTTTTCACGATTAATAAAAAAAAACCTTTCTCTGAAAAATTCAAAAAAATTACCCTACAATAATTTTGTGATGTAGATTTGAAAAATAATATTTATTATTTACAATGAATTTTCTAAAAGTGGTAGAAATTAATATTAAATTATCTATATAAAGAACTATTAAACCATATTATAGAAAAATATAGTCTTTGAGATAACATTTATATTCATTTTAAATTATTCTTATTCTTTTCTAATCAATAAATAACAAGTGATAATTTGAAAACTATATTTTTTTAATAATTTATTTAATGTTATTCATACCTACCTTTATAATGGTTATGTGATTACTATAACAACAAATAATAATATTTTAATAATATGATACATTTCAATTAATCTAGATTTAGCATCTAACACAAGATAAACAAAATATTTCATGTAATACAAGGAAACTCATTATTTTCTATAACTCAAGATAAACATATGGTTTTATGTAACAAAATATATTTAATATATTAAATTTATTTAAAAAATTATATATCGTAAAGTCTTTGGATGTTATATTCCCATTTATAATTGGTCTTGCGAGTCACATAAAATAAAATATTCTGGTTATTTTTCATCTTATATGGTGAAAAATTACCTTTAAATTTAGTTTTTTACCTCGATAAATTTTAATTCCAAAAATTTTATCCTTAATGAGATTAATTCCAATAAAATGATGATAATTTCCCTTCCTCTTCTATAAATTACATTCCCTCTAATTTTATCCTTTTTAATCGAATAAAAATTAAGTGATATCTTATTTGTCATATATATTTTCTGTATCCTATTCTAAGAAGGATTTTTTGTTGTTATTTTTACAATGAATATTTTCAAAAAATATATTCAAAAACATTAAAGTTATTTTACAACATTTCAAAGAAAACGTGTTATCATCCACCCCACATTTCCTTTTATAACTAATATATATTTCAATGATATATTATTATTACATTTTAGAAGGAAATGGTTACTAAATGTATTCATATAAACATATGATACTAAAATTTGAAGTTGAACCATACTTTTATAATTTTATTAATAAATTATAAAATGTGTTTTTATTTTGTTTTAGGAGAACAAAACTTTTCCTCACATTTTACATTTTATTTGAAACATTATCCCTATTTTTTTAGGGTTTTAAATGATATTTATTTTTAACTAGATTTATGAAATATTTTTAAAAATTTATTTTAAAAGATAAAATATATTTTTTATTTCCAATGATATTTTTCTAAAACTCCTCAAATAAAATTTTAGACTATTTCATTGTTCCTTGAAATATATGTTACATGATTAAGTAGCATCTAAAAACTATTTCATCCATTTTATTTTCTTATATGTCTGATATAATAACTTTCTCTTTAGAAGAATAACAAATGACTCCCTTTTTCTTTCATAATAATCCACTATATATAAGTATGAGATATCTAATAGTGTTTTTCATCGATGAAAACTATTTATTTCCTTTCATTGAATAAATGAGGGTAACCAAGATATCATATATTTGTTTATTAGTGGAAATTATTAAAATAAATGTATATCCTTTTTTAATAAGTAAATACTATATCATTTATAATATTTATTGATTGGTATTTACATTCAATGTTACATAAGAACATTAGATTCCCATTTATTTTCCAAAAATTTATCATGTTATGATTTATTTATATAAATCCATTTAAAAAGTATATGAAACACTTGTTATTTATTTTGGATTTTTATCCTATAAAAAGTCAATTATTTTCATTTGAATGTATTATGATACCCATTTTATTTATACGGGATATATATTATGTGATAATAGAATTCTTTTAAGTAAACTCATATGTGTGGCTGATGATGGGTGAGGTTATATATCACAGTAAAATTCTTTAGTTAAAAGATTTAATCTCATTATATTTTTATTCCTGATTTTTTGTTAATCTCAAGAATGGGTGAATTATTTTGACTCATGTTTCCAATCACATTTAATGAATGCCTTTTGTTATGAACATCATCATTCCATTTGTTATGATCTATACTATATTAAGTATAAATTTTATATATATTTTTTTATTTTCATATATTCATTTCATTATCACATATGATTTGTGATTATTGTCTCTTATTAATACCCTTTCTCCTCATATGTTCTCACCCCTTTCGTATTTTCACACTCCATATGTTATGAAGACCATTATGAATTTTGATAATTATTGAAGGAGTCTAGTGTGGCTCAATTATGGATAAAGTTTCTCAAGTATTGTAAAAAAATTACATATGTATCGAGAACTCAAAGTCACTAAACCTTATATTCATTGGATTTTGAGTTTAATTTTTTGAGAAGTAATTGTTTCCATATAGAAATTTTGTAAAATAATGAAAATTTTGTCATGGGCCACATCAGTTTTTATTTGATAAGACATAGTAATATTTTTAGGTTTTTTTAGTTATTTTGGGGAGTAGAATTAGATATATCTAGTTGTAACATTAAGGTTATGTCTGAGGTGTAATTATTTGTATCAAAAAATGCTATGATGTTTTGGTAAAGTAGTTATTGTGTGATTTTTATAGAATTTAAATTCATTCTAATTAAATATGAAGTGGATAAATTTGCCTCATAATAAACATAAGGGTAATCACATAGATTTTGACTTGGTGAGTGTTGAATCGATCATCACCAGGTGTACGATGAGTGGGCCTCAAACAATACACATTCCTAAACACTCCTAGGGGATATCGTTTGGAAAATAAAAATTTCATTAAAATACATTATGAATGATTTATTATTTGAAGGAATTATGTTATATAATATGAGAGAACCAAAAATAATGAAACATAAATTGAACCTAGAGTGTTTTAGGAGGAAATTAAAGTTAGTGTAATAGTTACAAAGAGTAAGATATTTAGAGGTAAAATTTTTAATGTAATTATCTTAATATAAATTATCTTATGGTGTTTATCCCTCATCTTAACTCTATTTGGTTTTAGTAATGGATTAATACCAAATTGGTCATGTTAAAAATGTACAGAATAAAAATGTGGATATTTTCTCAATAAGAAACATAACAGGGTAAGAGATAAATGGATAAATCATATAATTATGGGAAATCCTTTAAAAAATCACGATTAACGATATATAATAAGTTGAGTTTCTAGAAAAACTAAATAAAATAGGTATTAAGTCTCATAGAATTTATAATTATGAAGATGTTTAAGGAATAATGATTTAATTTCATTCATGTAAACAATGTGGTAAGAAAAATCAATTGTAATGCATTAATGGAAATATGTAATATTTTATATATGTAAAAGGAGTTCATATAAAAGCTAATTTTTAAGTAAAATTGAATACCTTAGTGCAAATGGTAAAATTAAATAGTATCCATTTAGATGTACCAATAATAGGTCAATGTTATAAATATGGGAAATATGGAAACTACCCAAATCAAATCCATAATCCATGGGATAATATGGATGTCATACATCAAAAATTTACTAGACTAAGGGATCAATGGAAAGATTCTACATATATAACAACTAAAGTATGTTCTAAAAATTATGTAGAGTGAAATATATTGATAATAAATTTAATAATTGAGATCATTGTTATTATGGCATGTTCAACCCCCTCCATTATTCATAGTATGTTTTCTAATATCATCATATTGACACACTAATGAGTTGATGTCAAATTGTTAACAAAAAACTTATAGTGGTTTTATTTTTTAATCCTAGTATATAACTCTACTCTAATTTATGTTTGTAGAAATTTTCTTAATAAAAAATATTTTATCCTTGTTTTATCAAGATTTGATGTCATATTTGGATTTTAATAGTATGCTTTATAGGATAACTTTTAATATGGAAATTAAAATCTAAAAATAAACACAAGATCATCTATTAATATAAGGACAAATTAAAATTTCCTATGAAAAATTAAACATATTATATTTGTAATACCCCAATATTTTATGATATAGTTTTTTAATCTTTTTCATTAATATCATGAGCTACATGAAACATCCAGTTAAAAAAACATGATATATTATTAAAATATTTTTAAATAATGTGATAGTTATTTCCTACCTGTAATAATGGGGGAGGGGAGAGTATAATTAGGAATAAAAACATTATGAAACATATATTATGGTCTTAATAAAAAAATTATTGATTAATTTTTAGGAAATTAGAAATCATTTTTTAGTAAAGTTATACTATGCTTAAAAAAATATGTTTCCTTTAAAAATGTTTTTTACTTCTTTTTGGGAGAAAATACTATTTTTAAGTATATATAGTTAAGGAAATTTTATTTTATATAAATAACATAATTTTTTAAAATATAATATCAAAATTATAATAGGGTGTCATTTTGTGTTCTATTAGAATACATTTATCTTCTAGTGAATTCTGAAAAATAATGTTTTTTATTAAAAAAGGTGTTTTAGATAAAAACATGTAAAAATACAATTTGGGGTTAAAATGGTTAATACCTAAAATTTGTAATATTATATTATTAATAATGAAATTATGTTCATTAGAATTAATTTTAAGGGTTTATTTTTTATTAAAAGAATTTATACTTAAAAATTTTGGATTTTGAAAAATGGTTGGTCATTATGTTTTCTGATAATATATTAAATTAATTTATTTAAATTTAAGAGATTTAATATTGTATATATGGATACATAATTATAATTAGTGGGCTCAAAATTTTGAAATAATCCATGGTTATTTTTGGTCAACAATAATAGTAACCATAATGATTTTTTCTCACCATTCTATGGGTAAAACTAGAAAAATTGGGTTAAGACATGGGGATAAGGAATTAAAATTTATTTATAAGCTTACTTTGTCATATTTTATTATTTTATTTCCCCAATTTCTATCTATTTCTTGAATATATTGTCAGTTTCTTCCATACTTATATGATTATGACCTTTATATTAATTAAATAAAACAATAAATACAAAATGTCACTCTATCAAATTTAGTATTTTTAAAATTTTTACTTTAGGATAAAAAGAGAATAAGTTTGGTTATTGATTTTATTTTAAATATAAACAATTTATTTGATCATAATAATTAATATATTATTTATTATCATAACAATATCTTTAAATTCATGCACAATCCTAACACAATATTTATTCAATTAATTGAAACTTAAAATAAATGAATTTTAAAATAATAAAACTAATTTATTGTAAGTGAATTATTATGATACCTTAATTTATTATATAACTATTAATTATTATGGATATATTAAATTATTATGTTTGAATTAAATTTCTATTAAATTTATTTAAAGTAACATTAAATGAATAACTCCAAAAATGATACTATTGGTATATTACGAGGGATAATAATTTGTTAAATGATTTGAAATTCAAAAAATATATATTTTATTTTGTAAGGTGGTTGCAATACTATTTAATATATTATCCATTGTCCAATTATAATTCACTTATCTATCTTTGGTAACATTATAAACCCTTTAAGATTGAAAATGGTTTTAATGTAGTTAAAATCTAAATTTTTTTAACGAAGGTGATAATAGGAAGGATAAGGTTTTTGATGGATCCAAAAATATATAAATGTCAATTTATGGTGTTATTTAGACCGTAAAATATTCTAATTTAAATTAATTTACATTTAGAATAATTTTTATTGAGAATTACTTTATGATATTTTAATAATTTAAGAAATTAGAACTTTCTCATCTCCCACTATTATAAAAGGACACCACATTTCAATTTTTTACACCGAAATGATCCCTCTATACAAAACAACCCCAAAAAATACACATATAAAATTCCTTATCGATATTATTGAGGGTTTTTTTCACACCAAAATACCATCACTGGGTTCATTAATATAATATCTAAAAGTGTTCTTTTAAAGAAGAAGTAATTGCCTAAAACAATAACATGTTTTACTTATTATTTATATCCCATAAATATATATTATTTTTTCTAAAATAATAAATTAATTTTCCTAAATATAAAAAAATATTAATATTATTTTTAAAGCTCTATTATCTTTCTTTGTTCCCATCAAATGTGAATTGAATGTATCACTCATTCATAGGTAAAACATACTGTCTTCATGTAGATAAATGATTCATTTTCCATAACCAAATTTTATATACGAGTTTTATGTTGTGTTTAATGTTTATATGTTATATTTATGACATATTTACAAATATGTAATGACAATATAATTCCTTATTTATTACCTTCAAATTCTTTGGAAAGGATGAATGTTTCTCGAGTGTATATGTGGACTGCCTCCTCCACTAAGTGATGTGATTTATTTTTCATTTCCACTTTACATGGATGGTATTAAAGATAGATTTTATGAATATATTTTATTAATATGATATAATAATTATTCTATAATTTTTAATTATTATTTACTTTTCATTCTTTCCATCATTCAAAACGTGACAACTTCAGTCATGCGTACATACAACCTAATGTCAACATGTCTAGTGAAACTAATTTCTCTATATTTAATTCTATTGAAGAATCCAAATATTTATATATATTTAATATATATAAAATTTATATCTTTATTAAAATTTTATACTTTGTTGAACCATGATCAAAATTCAATAACAAAAAAATATTGATCATAAACATACATGAAAAAAAAATAAGTTGTCACCACGAATAAATATATTAATAAATAATTATAAATAAATAGGTGATGAAAGGAAATATATGTAAATATTATTTGTAATTATGTGTATTTTTATGATTCTATAAGATGTTTATAACAATTATATATTAATTATACTTGAGGAAAAATTACATACAAAGAAGTCAATCTTGAAGTAAGGGTTTTATTTTAATAATCTATTTTTTTATTAAAATAATTTATCTGTAAGTTTCCAATGATGAAATCATATGATTAACCTATGAAAAAACTGATTAATTTTTGTCTCATATGGTTATTTATTTAGATTTTTTTTATTTCCCTCAATTTGTGTATTCAAGAGAATAAAATAATTATTTCAATGGAAATTGATATTATTTATCTCTTCAGTTAAATAAGATTTTCCTTAATATCAATGATTTCTAAGAATTTTTCCTTGAATGTTTTTAATAGTATCATATGATTTTATAAATATTCTTTTACACATGATTAAATTTTATATAATTTTTTTAAAAGTAATATTCATGTCACTTTCAAAAAGAGGTATTTTTGACATTTTTTACAAAACCATGAAAGGAATGATTTTTTAAAAATATAAGACATAAAAAAATTTCCCCCTATTATAAATAATCAATGATTTGAAGCTTCCATTACAAGTTACTAAGGTTCAATTCAAATAAATTGTTTTCCTTATTATTTTTAAAATTTTATGCAATTTAATTAATTTATTTCAATGGTAAAATTTTATTTTCCCCATGAAATGATCCATGTAATATATTAAATAAATTTTTTTCATTTATGATGACATCCTTTGATGTTAGTTATGATTTAATAGTGTTATGATGCAAAGATACCATCATTATTGTATCTCTAGATTGTTTATGATTATTATGAGATGTTTTTTTATGAAACCTATTATTTTCCATGGGATATTATATTCTTTAATATTTATGAAACCCATTTCTTTTTTATGGGTTATGATATGATGAATGATCGATGATCTTGTGGTACACATATGTCTAGTTTTTATTACCAGATGGGTGGGCCTAGAATTAAATTGACCTCTAATCCATTGGGTAATTATGTTTATCTTTTGACATAAAGAGGTTTAAAATGTGGGGTGTACCTAGTTTAGTAACAAAAATGTTCCACTATGATAAGATTGAGAGTGAACCATGATTACTATGATTATTTGGGGAGTGAAACCAATAATTTATGATAGTCTTTCTAGAGAGCCTTTCATGCTAAGGTAATGATTTTATATTTTTATTTTTATACCACAAATCTATTTCTTATTTCAATGTCAGGACCTCATAACCCATGTTATTTGATTCCATTATTGTTTATGAGGTATGAAATTCCAAGAATTATTCTATGATTAAAGAAAACTATATATGATATGAAGGGTATTATTTTTCAAATTCCATGATAATGTTATCATACCCTTATGTTAATTTTATATTTATATATCATTTTTTACCCTTACTAAGCATCTGAGGTGACCACTTGGTTTATTTTATTACAAAGTGTATGAAGAATGTTATTAAATATGATATGTATATAAAGGGTTTTAGTTATGAAGAACACAGTGGGAGATGATTTATTTTACTTATAACCCCATTTTTTATATATCCCTGTTTCCTAGATACTTTACCTATATGTTTCTAGTGTGTATTATTTTGTAAAATAATTAATACTCATATAATAATCTGAAATGTCAATACATTGAAAGTATACTTCAATATAGTTAGTATTAGGGAGTGGTTTCTCTACCTATGAGAACTAGGATTTGAAAACATTAGTGTAAACACTTATGATAAGTCTATATAAAGGATAACATCCTAAAATTTTGTTAATGAACACAAATGACCTAGGTTAAACCCAATGTATCATATATAAAAACAAAGATGAATTTATTTATACAGCCAATAAATGATAGTTTCATTAATATTTAGTTTTCTACAATGATTTTTTCCCACGCAATGATTTTTTATTTTAGTTGATGGCTTGATACTGAAGGAATAATGAAAAGATGGAATGTGATGGATAATGAAATGATTATACCCTTGAAAAACAAGATTTTATGGGATCTATAATGAGAAATATATTTTCAATACTCGCACAAAATTGACAAGAAATGACTTTATTGAGATTCAAAATGTGTAATGAGGGAAAATGTTCACATAATTCCAAGATGAGGAGAGATCAACCATCATTTAGAGTCTCTGGTAGTCCACTTGTTTATAAATAGAGTATTAATATAAATAAAATGATATTTTAATTTCTCTAGTGTTAATAATATGATATTTTTTATTATATTTATCATTTGGAAGGTAAAACAAATCATTGGTGCACTATTTTCAAGAACAAAAGTAAATATGGAAAAAACTGACACCATAGAGTGCTATGATTTTAAGATATTATTTTTGAATAAGTACATTAATATTTTTAAAATTATGAAAATGGATAAGGAATTATTTATTTAAATAATACGTATGTTGAATCTGTTAGCACCTATATGGAAAATTTCACAATACTTGTGAGGTACACTTATGAAATTATCATCCAACATAATAGTAAGGTTGATCAATTATTTAGTGTCTGAAAACCAGTTATTTGAAGAGAGTTATCCAAGAAAGGCATTGATAGCTATGAAGAAACTTGACTATATTCAATCAAGGTGGAAATGGATATTGGTCTTTCTCATCAATATCATGCATTTGTTAAGAAAATAATGATAGAATTAAAAGTAAATTCTTTAAACCATGGGGATAAGAATATTTTATTTTTTATATGATCAATGTGTCGAACTAAATACATTTGAAATTATTTTAAGTGAATTGGTAAAATTTTTATGTGTGTAAAGGAAATCCATTAGACATTTGATCGTCATAGTGATGGGTAGAAGTTAGGCAATGATGGAGGATAAGAAACAAAAAATGTTCCACCCAAACTCCAGAGTTTCACAAGCATGGAGTATTTGAATTATTCAAAAAAGTTATCAAACATTATTTTTAATGATAATGATTACTATTGTAAACCTCTTAATCCAATAGAAAAATAAAAATACCATTTGATCACAATTTAGGTTTAGGGGTATGATAATGATGTGATAAAAACTACAAATATAGTCCACTCTAGATTTTTCAACGTCTTATTTTATATTTTATCTAACCAATATTTTATATCAAATTTTTTTAATGGTATCAAAATACCAAATCATTGTATATATGTTGAATTATTATTAAAAACCCTTTGTGGTATGATTATCTCACTATAATTCTATGATTCCTCTCTAATTGATGTTTGTGGGAATGTGCTTCCAAAAAATATTTTTATTATCCCTCTAGTTAAATTCAATATTATTTGGGGCATGGATTAGATTTCATGAACTAATGATACCATTAATTAGAAAATAATTGAAGTCACATATTATATTCAAAACCAATCTACATCCATCTATTAGTGTTGTGATAAATATTAACTTACAATGTAAATTTAATCTGTTGAATGTTTCTTTATTCTTATTAAAAAAGTGTGTTTATCTGATATGGTTTGATAATAACTCAAAATTGATTATATTCATATTTTATAAGAGTTTATTGATTTATTTTTAGAAGAGTATATTAGTCCTCCCATGGTGTATGAAGTTGATTTATGAATACATTTAATACATGGTGCTACACCGATTCCAAATAATCCCTATAGAATATAACCCATAGAGTTACATGAAATGAAAAAGAAACATGAGGATAATCATCAAAATGGATTTATTCATCCATGCTAATAACATTAGGAGAAAATTTTTCTTTTTTATTAGAATTAAATCATGATCAATGCGACACCATTTTTATTACCAATTACTTAACAAGATCAAAATCAATAATAAGTATCCTCTTCCTTTTATTGATGACTTGTATGTTTAACTATGAGGGACTCAATATTTTTCCAAGAATGATGTTAATATTGGATATCGTTAATTAATGGTTAATATAGAATACATACCCAAGACATCATATTGTACAAGGTATGGAAACTATGAACATATAGTGATGCCATTTAGAAATACTAATAATCCAACTATCATCATGGTTTTAATAAATATTGTGTTTATAGATTACCTTGATTAGTATTATATAGAAATTACTAATAACATTTACTTATATTCAAAGTGAATAGAAGAGAATGAATATCACTATATAATTGAGGTGAAGAACCTAAGTATGGAGAAGATATATAAAAAATTCAAAAAGTATGAATTTTCAAAATAAAAAAGTTTCAATTTTTGAGTAATATAATCTTTAGAGAGAGTATATATGTGGATCCCTTAGTGATTGATGTTATTTAATGCTTTCTTAAAACAACCATTGTGATTGAGATTCACAGTTTTTTTTTGGTTTGGATGGATATTATTGATCCTTGGTGTATAATTTCTTGTGGATGTATAATATTCTGAGTAAGTTACCTTTGAAGGGAGACAAGTTCCATTATATAACTATATTTGAGGAAAATTCCAAGGAACTAATGAGAATGTGTGTCTTTTAACTTGTAAATAAATTTTCCAATAATATTGAAGGGTTTTTATTGAATGGTGATTCATTTATGAAGGGACTATGATGTGTTATCATGTAGAATGTTATAATGATGGATTATTCCTTAAGAAAAATGAAGGTTCATGATTTTTTTTACAACTAATGGTTTGGGGTTCAATCATAAACCAGATCGGATACTATAGTACAGTAATATCCATGTTGGTCATGATATAAGAAAATGGGAATTCTTTATCCACTTTGGTTGGAGACTATAACTAGGAATCATTAAAAAATATAAAAGGAATGATTTATCTACAAAAAAATAGAATAGAAATGATAAGAGCTTGTGTTTTGACACTACTAAATGAGAAAGTACTGGAATAAAATATGTAAAACAAAAACCAAATGGTATAACAACCAATAAAGGTTATTAAATTTCCAAGATACTACTTATAAAAAATATGAAACAAATTGATCAAAACTATAACAATCACCATCATCACTCCATGTCCCATGAATCAAACACATCATAAACCTCCAAGCGGATTATTCCAATTCACTGGGCATTGTATAAGATAATCTAAATTTTCATGAAGTAAAAGGTATGGTGTATGTGAAACAGCCCAGTGGGGTATCACCAAGTGTTATATGAGAACTCCCATAAAAAACCATTTTTAATTTCAATTTAAATGAAGAAATGAATGACATAAAAATTACATATTTGAAATAAAATACTTTCAAATATAAAAAATGGAATATATATTAATACATTTATAAATGAAAAATTTATATAATGAATTTATATAAAATAATTAAAATGAATAATATAGTTCTATATTTAATGGAATTTCTATTCAAGTAAAAAATCCATGCTAATAAGATTTGTGTTTTGTTTATTTTATGAAAAACATATTATCACACATCTCAGTCATGATCATAGATCACGATAGGTCTTCACACCCACATATAGATCAAAAGAGGGGATCTGTTAGAAGAAATCAATCTAAACCTTATTAGGGAACCAAATGTGTGAATTCTTTCTTGAAGTGGTTTAGTTAATGTTGTTATTGTCAATCAATTTCCAAGGAGTCAGAGTCCTTGAGTGATTTTCTTAATTATATAATGAAAACAAAGTATCACATGTGCATAAATAAATCCATCAATAAGTAATTGGAAAGTAAATCATTTATAAAAATTTACTCATTAATAATTCATTTTCATAAATTCAATTTTCTACAAGCCATTTGATTTAAAAAAAACCATATTTTTTCATCAAATTCAAGAATTTTAAAATTTTCATTCATTTTAGGATTTTTTTTCCAATAATAATAATAAATCTATTTAATTCAATCAACTTTCATTTCAATAAATTCTTTTTCTAAAAATCAACCCAATTATTATAATTCCATTTAATTTTTTGGTTTTTTTACAATTTCATTCCCTTTACAAAAAAATTAAATCAACTCAAATCCTTGTTTCAAGTAAATTAAAAACGTATTTAAAATAAATAAAGAAATGTAGTGTTTAGATTATACAATAAAGACTTATGGAACCACCTACATTTAATCATGTGATCAAACCAACCCTTACAATAGTAATACTAATAATAATAGTGATGATGGAGCTTAATAAACCAGATCTAGAATCAAGATAAATAAAAGTATAGATTTGATCTATAAATAAAATGATGATCTATCAATCTCCAGGAGGGAGAGAATATGAGATAAAGAGAAACTAAATTGGAAGATATGTAGCTACAATAAGAGGATAAGATATTCTATTTTCACTTCTATTTACAAGGTAAGAGGATTTGAAATTCATGGAATCCTCTTGGTAACCACCTAGTGAAAAAGAAATGGATTAAGATCAAGAAGGGTGTTTTAGGAATTTTAAGATGATGTACCTGGATTTTAATTAAATATTCATCGCGTTAAAACCTGCAACAATGGTTTTTTGGGTATGGTTTTATTATTTTTAGTAATTATAAACCTGTATTGGAATTCTGTATATGATACATGGTTTTGATACGTGGCTAGTTTATCAATGTTTCAACCTGGAAAACACTCACTATCCAAGGGTGAACTATTTGGAGGGGTGGATACACTATTTATAAAAATCTTGATCCTACTATGAACCACCTCCTAATCCCTCCCAACATAGCATGTTGATTGTTGTTTCAATTTGTACGGATTTACATAACTGTGACACATGCATGGATATCCCCACAGGCTTCCAATTTTTTTCTAAATTCACCCAAAACTACATGATAAAATTCATAAACAATGTATGATCAAAATAAGGATTGAAAAGTAATTGAATGAAGGTAACATGATGTTACAATCTCCCCCACAATAATGAAATTTTTTCCCTAGAGATCCTGTCAATAATATCCCATAACAATGAGATCAGGACACCACTCTCTCATAAGTTACTCACACTTCTAAGTCTCATCAAAATCGAACCAATACTGCTAGAACACATGGACCAGAGTAATCGTCTTACCACAAAAAAATTGTCTCATAATAAATTATCCAGACTAGATTCTATATCATTGATATTTTTTTTGACATCATGATCATCCAAAATCAGGATATATTATATATAAGAAAGATACTTCTACACTTTAATACATGAGCCATGTTTTAGATTGATGTAAACTATCGAGGAAGTTCAAAACAATAATCCACCATCTTCACCTCATAATAAATCTCAAAAGGACCCAAAAACCTAGGAAAAATCATTCCATATTTCCCAATACATTGGGGGCCCAAAAATGGTAAAAATATCCAGAACACCAAGTTACCAATTGAAATCTCCAATGGTTTCCTATAATGATCATCATAAGATTTATAATAGCTCTGCATCACCATTATTTATTGAGGAATCCATTGAATCATCACCATTGTTTCTTGGACCAAACTTGATAAAACCTAGGAAGCTTCACCAAACTACCAATATGATGGATATTTACATGGATGTACACAAAAGGCATCAAAATGATTCATTGTGATGGAGGGATGGTAACAATTATTATTATAGGAAAGCTCAACTAGTCCCAAATAGATCTCACATTATCCACAAATGTAAAGAATACAAGAACATAATATGTCACCAAAAATATGTATATCTTGATATATCTGGAAATTATTTTTTAGTTTATAAACTAAGATCAAGAATAAATGGGATCCTATTTCTTCAATCAAGACTCTGCATAAAATGGGAAGTGAAATTGGTATAAAGTGAGAAGATCTGGTCAACCTATCAATCAAAACCCTTTTATAATTTTTTGTTCAATGGGTACATGGAATCCCATTCACAATTTACATAAATATCTCATACCACATCCTATTCAGCAATGAAAGTGGATGAAGAAAACCTGTAAAACACTTATTCTCATCTTTCAGTAGTAGGTGGGTATAATAATGTGAAATAATGTAAGAAATATCTAATATCATACCTAGACACCAGAATTATCATCATATAACATAAAAATTCTATTTGGTTATGGGTTACAACTTCCATTTGGAATTATGGAAATACCCTAACACATCCTTTATGACAGGAAAAATAATAATGAAGTAATTCTAGGAAAAAGGATTTTCTCTAAATAGAGTGACAAAACACCAATGGTATCATCACGATAAATAGAGTCTTACATCCATGTAATTCATCTTCAGGTTGAAAATAATGATGAATCTCCTTGAGAAGAGTATAGGTGAACTAAAATATTTCCATAAATGATCTCAATTCCATCTTATAGGTCTCTGAAATGAAACTGAGAAAAGGGAACCATCAAATTATATTGTTTTGATGATTATTTCATATCATAGGATGGATGTATTACTACCACAAAACTGGGCAAGGCCAGCACCACCCTTTATCAGCGCTAACGAAAAAGCGCTGATAAAGGGGGTACCTTTATCAGGGCTAAAAAAAGTTATAATAAATGTACCAACTTTAACAGTTCTTTTTTAGCGTTGTTAAAGGGTACCCCTTTATCAGCGCTTTTTTTAGTAGCGCTGATAAAGGGGGGTCTTTATCAGCGCTTTTTTTAAAAGCGCTGATAAAGGGTCTACTTCCAAAAAAATTATTAAAAAATATATATTAATATTTAAATATATAGATATAGTTATATTGATATAAATATAATATTTATTTTTTAAAAATAATTTTAAATATATTTTAGATAAGTATAAATATACAGTTACACTTAATATATAAGATATTTAGTGAAACATTCTTATAAAAAAACTTAAAAATTATTTTTAATTTATAATTTGATAATTATTATGGAGTAATAGTCATTTAATAACAATTTGAAGACTAAAAAAATTAAAAAATTAAAAAAAGATCCAAAATATGTTGAAAACGCAACTCAAACTTAAAACGACCATAACTTTTGATCCGGGTGTCCGTTTGAGCTATACCATATATCAAATCGAATCCTGCGACGAGCTCTACACTGATATGCCTAGGGAAACCAGAATCAAGGTTTTTTCTAGGCCAAAAGGCCCAAAAGGCTTCCAAAACTGAGTTTTTAGTCGGGGTCCCTTGATTTTTTAACATTTTGTGGATTTTCAGCCTCGTTTAAAGGGGTATTATTGGCTTTTTTTGGTGGGGACTAAATTTATTCCAAGGTATTACATTTATATTGATATTATAACTTTCAAATTTTATCGTTTTTTATAATGTACTGCTATTTATAATCAAATATATAACTATATGTACATATTTCTTATATATTCACACTTAAAAATTTAATTATAAATATAAATAAAAAAATATATTTAAATATAAAATATATTATCTTTATCTAAATAATAACTAAAATCTATTTTATTTAAAATAAAAATATATGAATATTTATATACCTATATATTAATCTAACTATATATATATACATTAATATAACTATATATATATATTATTATAACTATAAATATATATATTAATATCACTATAAATATATATTTATTAGTATAACAATATATTTATATTAATATAGCTATATATATATATTAATATAAATATATATTACAATATGAATAAATATAACTAAATATATATATAAATAAATAGATATATCACTAATACGAGAACAAATCAATATAGGGGAGTGGAAAAGGCTTCAGGTGCGTAGGGGGGAGGTCTCGAGATCAAATCCAGGTAGAGGGAGGGACGCGCGCGCATGGGTGAATCTGGGGCTGGCGGGGATAAAGGGTTGAGGGGTGTGTGTGGGCACTGGAGGGGTGCGTGTGGGCACTGGAGGGGGGCAGAAAAGCACTGTAAAAGGGGGGGGGGGGTCAAGTTCTATAAAAGCCCCCAATTGGTATGAGTTTTTTAATTTTTTTAATTTTTTAATTTTTTAACCTTTATCAGCGCTTTTAAAAAAGCTCTGATATAAGGGGTATTTTATCAGCACTAAAATGAAAGCTCTGATAAAGGCCCTTTTATCAGTGGTTTGTTTTAGTGCTGATAAAAGACCTCTTTTATCAGTGCTTTTTTTGAGCATTGATAAAAGGGGTATTTATCAACGCTTTTTGGAGCGCTAATAAATGGGACCCCCTTTATATTTACTGGCATTAATAATGCTTTTCTAGCTCTATTAATGGCCATTTTTTTCACTAATAAAAGACGTATTTATAGTAGTGTTTCCTTATTAATGCATAAGTGGCGACATTCCCCTTACTTGGGGTACATGTACTATAAATATAAAAGAGAAATATATACCCCACCCATTAAATATTTTATAGATCCAAATAGCTTTTGAGAAAATACATAACTCATTATTTTATGGTCAGAATAGAAGGTAAGTTCCATGACCCCCTCCCCCCAACTATTCCCCTCATAATCTTGCAAAGGAGAAAGAGAGAGAAAATACCCCTAAGTCCCACCCCCAGTAGGCCCCGGGGTGGAGACCACTACAAAGGGTATACCAATATTGAAAAATGGGATTCATTACCCATTTGTAGTAACCATGGTTGGGAGATAATATGCATCAACCACAAAAAAAAATCCAAGACATTTGTAAAAGAAATCCAAAATCCTTCCCAGATACATGTTTAAAAATATATATATTACAAAACATGTGTCTCCAATGTAAATATTGAAAACATGGCTATATAGTGACATAGAAATTGACCCAAAGTGTGAGATAGTATTGAATTTAATGGTCCTAGTAGTCCTCTTAGAGGCCTGAAATCAATTTCATACATGAAGGGTGATCATACAAGACCACTCAGTAGGGAAAAGCAAAGTCTCTCGTGCACAAGTTAAAAAGAATACGAATGCCCCCACGAGAAACAACAAAAACCAAAATAACCTAATAAGGTATATTATCGACCCCAAAATAACCAAATAACACCAATCAAGTAAAGTAATATAGTAATAACATTGATGATATGGTACCCTATACCATTTTCCCACTAATTAGCCTCTATCGCACCCTAACAAAAAATATCATGGTGCTCCCACCTCTTCCGAAATTACTATATCATACCCACCCACAAACACCTGTTACATATACCGCATCACATCATTCCCACACAGACCTGTGGCTCAAAACTACATCTCACCCCACCTATACACACAAAGTCCTCACAACTACATCTCAACCCAACCATAGACACATGGGCCACAAACCACACCACATCCCTAAGAAACCTGGGAACCACACCACATCTCTTCTTAAAGACACACGGGAAGCACAATTCACCCGTACACACCCAGGCCTCACAACCCACATTCTACCCAAATAGTCTTGGGCTATCACCACCTAGAAGAGGGATAAGGGAAGAGAGGGTGGGAAATATTCCATCCCCCCACTTGGATGTTTGGGAAATACACCCTCCCATATAAAAATGGTGGTGTTATGCATGTTGTTCTCAAATAGGGTAGGGTGTATATTCAATCAAATGAAATTAACTTATATATATATATATATATATAGGTACCAAACAAAAATCCTAACCTATGGGTTCAAAATAAAACAGCCACCCCATTATATAGTGACCCTATCCTTTTATACATTACATTACATGATATTAAGCATAATAAAAAATCATATTACATGCCAATTATCGTAAAGTCTTCTGTCTTAGAAGACTAGGTTCATAAAACTAAAAACATGAAACTAAATGAAACATTACTTTATTTAATATTCATAAGAGATCATAAATTACATTGTTCTCATAAATCTAAATAGGAAAACGTGGTAATAACATGAAAAATGAGATGAGCTAAAATTTCCATTTAGGGAATAAAAATAAGAATAAATCTTTAGCACATTGGTCAGGAAATAATGATATAAAAAGGCATGATACATTATTGAACATATGAAATCATGAAATATAAAACCTGGGATTATATAAACATGGGGTCATTTTAATTTGGAAGCAACATAAAATTTGACTTTAGCATTAGTCAAGGCTCGTTACACATGGAGTAGCACAATTCATCATTAACCACCAATGTCATTGCAGATGGTAGCACAATTCTAGGCCAACCGCCAAGACCGTTGCACATAAAATCTTATGAGACTCATATTTACCAAATTAATTAGATAATTATATATTTTCACCCATAATAACATGTTTGTGAATTTTTTTTCCAATTATATAACTATATACAATCAATCATATATAAACATAAGTGTTACCCATGGTAAGTATTGGGTGTCCTAATCAGGCCATAAATTATAAAAAATAGAAGAGTCATAAAAATGTATATGAATGAAAAGAATTAGTTAATTCATGGAAAATAATATGGTACAATAGGTATATATCATGAAATGTGGCTTCAACATTATGTAATAACATGTAAAAAGAGTACCCCAAAAACGTTATTATTAATACATTTTATTGCGGTAAAAAGAAAATATAAAAGGCCATTTTAAAGATAAAAGTGAATAATTTTTTATATAAAACAAGAATATAACCAAGAAGGTTATAATAATTAAAATTTTGGTTTTATAAATATTATGGTGTCTTAAAAATAAATTATATAGTGTACTTGAAAATGGGTTTGAATTTGGGAAGTTCCCCTAAAACGGGTTTTCTTATCAAGAAGTATTGAAGAGGGAATCATTTAAAAAAATGTATATCTCAGAATGAGAATGATGAATGGATATTGATGCATTATTTTTGAGCATATAAAATTAAATTTTAAGGTGTACATAAAAGGTAATGATAACTTCATTTGGGTAAAAATAATGATAGAGCAACCCAAAGGAATAAAGGAGAGGTTGGTGTAGAATCCCTTACCTTAAGTCTGAAGGTGTTCTTCCCTTGATATTAATATCTCATATATCCAAATTAATATCATTAATTAATATTTCAAAAACTTATTATACATGTAATTGATTTATTATAACCTTATTAAGTTCAATCATGACCTTTTTGATGTGTTAATAGGTCCGATTTCGTTGTTTGGGATAATTTTTTCCTTAGTTTTGATCATTGGTTTACTAATATATATGTGAGGATAAAAATGTAAAATGAGAATGGTTTTATAGAACTAGAGTTATATGTTATTAGTCAACATCCAAAATATATAGGGTTATAAAATTCATTTGGTTATTAGGAGTGAAGATGACTCATTATATAAAACGTTAACGATATCTGTTTTGTTTAATTGAAGGTTTTGATCACAACACAGTCATTTTATTTATAAATTAATATAATGTGTAAAAAAGATTCCAAAATCATAAATAATTCATTATAAATATATTATAGTCTCTCTAAACTATAAAAATGGTTTCATTACTAGAATTGAATACAGTAAAATAAATTGATAACACATCGTCCATGAATATGATAAACTAACACATCTCCGATGGTGTTTTCATTTCCAATATAAAAGGTAAGGAAATGAGATATGATGATGAATTATTACTTTATGAGAAAACATTATAGTATATCTAAGTTATTGGGGTTATCATAACATTTGAGTGAATGTAGGTGATGATAGAAAAGGAACATGAAATGGAAAATAAAAGAAATGAAAAGAGGAATTTACCTCTTGAATTTATCTTCCTTGAGACCCTTTTCAGGGGAGAGTTTTTGAAATTTTTATGATACCAGGGGATAATTAATGTGGGGGGGGGGGATCTTGTAAAGTGATTTCAGTAGAATTTGGACAAGGAAAAAGTCTTGAGAGGAGTAAAGATACTAGGGTGGTGATGGTGGTTTTTATAGTGGAGGAGAGGAGGGGTTTCACATTATTTTAATCATTAGTTTAATATTTTTTCTCAATATTGTGAATATTATTGATTATTATGACCCAAAATAGTAAATATTTCATGTGAATTCTAACCAAGGGTACTTACATAATCCATTATGTTTGGAGTAGAGTATTTAACTCATAACGTAAATATACAGAATGTTATCATATTTCACTATTCATAAAAAAATTCAAGTATTTCAGAAAAATCTCAAAAAATAACAAAATTTTAATTAAATATACATGAAATACTTAATCAACAATTTATAAAATATTTATTTACTTATACTAAGATAAGATTATACCTTTTTTAGAATATATAATTACACCAAATTGTCAATTATAAGATGGATAAATATTATATATGCTTTTATTGGTAAAGTTACTATTACATTAATTAAATTACTATTCATAAGGGTCACATTACTATTCCAAAGTTCAAGTGACTATTTCACATTACTATTTCACTCAAAAAATTTTCTTAAGGTTTTTATTGTTTTTATACGTAATATTATGTGATTTTGGTCTAAGAAATAAATATAAGAATGGAATTACATTAATAAAACATTGATTTTTTACATTCTTCCCCCATATAAAATTTCACTGTCGAAATTTTGTTATACATTTTAGATCATAATATTGTTTGTGTACTTTTCCTTCATTGACTCCTCTAGATACCATATTTCCTCTTCATATATATGGTTCCCCCTAGTACTTTGACTAGTTGAGTAGTCTTATTACATTGAACTTTATCTCAACAATCTTAGATCTTCACTATCTTCCCCTCGTAAGAAAGATAATTCTTCAACTCTACCAAATATTTAGAGAGTACACATGGAGAATATGGTAACTACTTCCTCAATAATGATATGTGAAACAAATCGTTTACTTTAGACATATTAGGTGGAAGTGCTATTTTATAGGCCAAAACACTAACATGATCAAGAATCTCGAAGGGGATGATGTACCTCAAACTTAGATTTCCTTTCTTCCGAAACCACATGACCTTATTCTGTAGAGATATGATGAGGAATAAAATCCCTCCACCATTGAACTCAAGGTATCGTTGATGATTGTATGTATAACTCTTTTGTTGACTTTGGGCTACCTTGATGTTCTGGTGAATGGTTTTCACCTTCTCAACCATTTTTTCAACCATTTCAGGTCATATAAGCTTATTCTCACCTACTTCATCCCAACATGCCGATGTCCTTCACCATTTCCCATAAAGGTCTTCATATGGGGATACTCAGATTCTAGAGTAGAAACTATTATTGTAATATAATTTTATTAGTGGGATATTTTGGTCATAACCTCCTTTTACGTACATAGAACATTGTCTCAACACATCTTCTAATGTCCAAATAGTTCATTAAATTGTCCATAATTTTTGGGGATGATATGTCATGCTGAAGTTCAACTCAATTCTTAGAGCATGTTGGAGACTTTTCCATAACTTCGCGGTGAATCTTGGATCTCGATTGGATACAATAGATAGTGGTACTCCATGTTGAATTACCACCTATATGATATATATCTGTGCAATTTTATGCAGTGATATTTTTCCTCAAATTTAAATAAAGTGATCTATATTTGTAAGACGATCCACAATGACCCATATTGCATTGTTTCACCTAGATGTACTTGAATGTCCAGTGACAATGTCAATGGTAATGTCCTACTACTTCCATGTTGGTATGGATAATGGTTGCATCATCCACTTAGTCTTTTCTTATTTAGCCATCAATTTTTGACATACCAGACACTTTGATTTTTATTCATTAACCCCATTCTCCATATTGTACCACTAAATGCTCTCTTAGAGATCTCAATACATCTTTGTGCTCCCTAGGTGAATAGAGAAGGATGAGATATCTATGTCATTCAAAAGATCATTCTTTATCCCTAGATTATATGGTAAACATATTCATGAAAAAAATATTACAACTCCTTATTGATCAACCTTGAATTCATCAGATTTCTTATTTCAAATTGATTCCACTCGTTTCATAATTTCTACATCTTTTCTTTGAGCATCTTTTATTTTCTCCATGAGGGATGGTTGAGAAACATTTTTGAGAAATGATTTATAATTTTACTAACTTAATTATTCCCATGTCCATCATCTTTAAATATAATAATATTAGATTCTTCTCAACTCTCATCATTGATAAGGATCCATGATGCTTTCTACTAATAGCATATGCCACCTTATTTTCCTTAACAGGATGATAGTGGATTGAGACGTCATAATACTTGATGAGATCTAACCATATTCATGGGATTATATTAATATCTTTCTTTTTGAATATATATTTGAGACTCTTGTGATAAGTATATATCTCAAACATCTCCCCATATAGATAATTCTGCCAGATTTTCAAAGAAAAGATATCAACTCCCAACTCCAAATCCTATACAGGATAGTCTTTCTATTGGGTTTTTAGCTTTCTTGAGGTATAGGCTATCACTTTATCATTTTTCATTAGTACACAACCAAATCATTTCTCTAAAGAATCATTATACACTAGAAAGATTTTTCCACTTATTGGGTATGTGACATAATTCCCCAATAATGATAATTCCTCCACCAAGAACTCACATTTACTATAATTTTCATATGTTTTCTCTATTTGAAAAGTCTTTATCACAATATTCAAATGCTCCCTATATTCCTCCATGATCTTGTATTATATCAGAATATCATCGATAAATACTACCACAAATTTGTTGAGGTAATATATAAATACTCTATTCATTAGATCCATGAAAACAACTGGAAAATTAGTGAGTCCAAAAAGAATTAGTATGAACTCATAGTGTCCATAACTCGTTAGAAAGGAAGTCTTGGGAATACTTTCTTCCTCACCTTTAATTAGAGATATCCTGACCGAAGGTCCACCTTAGGGAAATAATTGGCCCTGAAAAATCTAATCAAACAAGTCATCTTTCTAAGGTAGGGTATAATTTTTATTTATTATAATTTTATTAAGCTCATGATAATAAATGCATAGGATCATTGAACCATTCTTATTCTTGACAATGAAGACTGGTTCTCCCTAAGGTGAAACACTCAGGCATATAAAACCCTGGTCTAGATTCTTTTGTAACTACTTCTTTATCTATTATAACTCTATGGTGTTCATTCAATAATGTTTCATTGATATAGGTAGATATCCATGAATCAGTTCAATTGAGAACTCAACCTCTTGATCAGGAAGAAGATCAGAAAATTATTCAGGAAATACATTAGTGCAGTCCCTTAGCATGGGCATGTATTTGAGCATGATCCTCTCCCTTGACTTAACTATTTGTGCTATACATGCTTTCTCATAAGGTAGTTATATCCACACATGAGGCAATGATTCTAAATGAGATTCATCTTCCTCCTTAAAATTATAAAGTATTAGAGGATGCTTTAGGATTTGAAGAGTGATATACCTTTCCCAATAGTTGACATTGGCTTTGTATAAAGATATTCGATCCATGAACAAGATATGATAAAAATCCACTAATGGAAGTATGATGTGATTTTATATTAGTTTTAGTCCACAAACGTTAAATGTGGAGGATTTATAAACATTGTATGAAAAAATTTCCCATCTTATGTTCTCACAAATTTCTCAATATCCAAATTTTGAATAGGTTTTTGAATAGTTCTACTAATCATGAAAGATATAAATGAATGCGTAGCACCAAAATCAAATAGTATTTTCACTATTATTGAATGAATAACTAGCATACCTATCTCCAAATCGTTGTTCGGATCCACCTTAGCAGTAATGATAACATAATCCCTTCCCTATTTCCTTGGAGGTTGGTATTGATTTCCTTCTACAATCCTTGGATTTGGGTAATTTTTTTCATAATTTCCATGTTCTTTATAGTTGAAACACTACACTTCGAGATGAGTATTGATATGAAACTTCCTTTATTATTCTATATTAGTGGAATTCTTCATATCCCTTTGGAAGTTCTTATCTAGATGTCCCATTCTTCCACATTTGAATAAATTTATGTTTCCCTTTTGATAGTTCCCAAGATTCTTCTTCCCATAATTTTGACACATGGGATGTACAATATTATTTCCATTATGGGATTTATTTTCCAAACCACCCATATTGGACTCTATTTTCCCTATTTTTCACTAGTCCTAAAAGATGACTAAGAGTCTCTAATATATATATCAACCTTGAGAGCACAATGGAAAATATCTTTATAACTCTCAAAGTATTAAATTTACATCGCTTAATAGACTCATCTTTAGTCTGAAAAAGAAGTGATCCACCTTTATTTCAGTGATCATGACAAAGGAGAAGGTGTATCTTGCAAGCCTTGTGAATTTCTCTTCATATGAACCAATGGACCCATCTTCCTTATGCTTAAGTCCATGAAACTCTATTTCTATATTGATATGGAGGGTTTGGGGAAAATATTTATTGAAAAACATCATCTTGAATTCCTCCCAATCCCTGGAATCACTTTCCTCTTGGGACTTCATATTCTTGATCAGTGTCCATCACTGATCATCTTCCCCAATAAAATGATAGACCGTCAGCACGAATTTCACTTCTTTTGAGAATTGGAGGACATAATATATATTCTCAATGGATTTAATCCACTGTTATATGAGGATGGGATCAGAAGATCCAGTAAATATGGGAGGCCTTTGCTGTATGAAGGATTTGACAAAAACTTTCTCTTTCCTTAGAGGAGGAGGGCATTACACTTGATTTAAGTTTTAATTTATAACCTGATCCAACTAATAAAGTAATGTCATAATATTTTTACCACCCATTCCCATCATATCAAGCATATAATTTGGTAATTTTTCACATTCCCTATCACATTGATTGTTGGAACATGGTCTTCTATTTCTCTCTATTAACTAAGATAAAGAACGCACAATTAGAGGGCTTGAATACTTATCCATTACACATAAAAATGAAACTTTTAACATAAAAGGATAAACTATTAAAGGAAAAGTATATCCAAAATTATGATTCCCTAGGTTTCAATCTAGGTTACCCATGATTTATTTCATCACATTTATTCTTAGGTGTTTTTGGTTCCCTTAATAATGGTTCGTACTGGGATTATGAATTTACCAAAGCATATCCCATGAGAGTGTCAAACCAGGAGTAAATTAAGGCCCGTTTTCATGCACCCATTACTATTTGAGTCTAGCTCAAAGTATTGTTTTCAGGTTTTACCCATATATAAATTTGTGACAGAGACACATGAACTTGTTTGTATCTATACAGGAATTCATTTTCTTGATGACCCACATAACATATACTTAAAAATATTTAGGGATGTTATATTTTACTTAGGATTATAGCTAAGGTTCTTACTATAGTGATCTATTCCTAATCTCCAAAAATAACTAGACCTTGGATCTGATACCAACAATAGTGACCCTATCCTTTTAATCATATCATAACATGATTTTAAGCATAATAAAGCATCATATTATAATCTATGAATCATAATGTCTAGTGTCTTGAAATAATTGGAATGTAAAACTAAGAATGTGAAACTAAATGAAACATTTATGTATTCAATCTTCATATGAGATCCTAAATTCCATTGTGCTTATACATCTATATAGGATAACCTGGGGATAATATGAAAAAAGGGATGAGATAAATATTCTTATAAGGTAACAAACATAAGAATAAAGTTTTACCACATGGGTTATTATATAATGATATAAAAAGGTGTGGAACATGATTGAACATATGGAATAATAACATATAAAAAATGGGAACACATAAACATGGACTTATAGTAATGTGTAAGAAACATAATAAATGTATATAGCATGATTCATGGATCATTTCATATATAGGAGAACAAGTCAAGGTTAACCATTCAGAACATTTCACATGGTAGCATGAGTCTAGGCTAACCGCTAAGACTATTGCACATAATGTCTCATGAAACTCATATTTTTCCAAATAATTGGAGTGATATCTAGATTCACCCATCATAAAATGTTCATGAATATGAATTCCACTTATATAATCATACATAATCAATCATATATAAAAATAAGGGTTACCCATGGTATGAATTGGGTATCCTAATAATGTCACAAAGCATAAAAATTGGAGTAACATAAAAATGTACATGAAGGAATGGAATTATATCATTGATGGACAATAATAGGGTATAATATTCATATATCATGAATAGTGATGCCAACAGGAAGTAATAACATGTAAAGTGAGTACTCAAGAAACATTAGAATTAAAAGATTTTAGCGAGGTTAAAGGAAAATATCAAAGGTCATTTAAAACATAAAAGGTAATAAATTTTCATATAAAAATTGAAGTGAAACAAGAATTTCATCATGATAAAAAAGTTTAATAAAAATAATGGTGGCTTAAAAACATATTATATAGTGTACTTGAAAATGGGTATGAATTCAGGAAGTTCCCCATAAAACAGGTTTTCTTATCAGTAAGTATTGAGAAGGGAATCATTTAAAAACATATATAAACCTGAAAGAGAATAATGAATATATACCGATACATGATTTAGGATCATAAAAAAATTTATAATATGTAAATAAAAATTAAAGAAATCTTAATTTGGGTGAAAATAATGATAGAGAAACCCGAAGGAATAAAGGAGGTTCAGTTAGAATCCCATACCTTAAGTCTGAAGGTCTTATTCCATTGAACATAATGTAATATATAACCAAATTAAATTAATCAATTAATATTTATATAACCCATTATACCTGTAATTGATTTATTATAACAATATTATGTTCATTCAGGGCCTTTTTGATGGGTTAAGAGGTTCGATTTATTTGTTTGGGAGTATTTTTTTTGGTTTTCATGATTAATTTACTAATATACATGTAAGGGTAGACATGTAATATGATAATGGTTTTCCCAAAATGAAGATATATGTTATTAGTGAACCTAGAGAATATTACATGGTTGTAAATTTCAATTGGTTATTTGGAGGGAATATGAATCATTATATAAAACCTTAATGATAACTCTGTTAGTTAATTGGTGGTTTTTTTATCACAACACACTCATTTTTCTTTATAAATTAATATCATGTGTAAAAAAGATCACAAAACTTTACATAATAAATATTACATATATTATAGTATGTTCCAACCATATGAATGGTTTCATGATTGAAATTGAAGAAAGTAAGAGAAATTGAAAACTTGTTGTCCTTGAATGTGATAAATTGACACATCTCAGATGGTGTTTTCATTTTAGTATAAAAGGTGATAAAAAGAGAGATGATGATTAATTATTCAATTATCATAAAAATATTATATTACATGCATGGTTCTGGATTTATCATAACATTTGTATGAAAGGAGGTGAGGATAGAAAAGGAACATGAAAAGGAAAATAAAATAATTTAAAAGAGGAATTTAAATGTTGAATTTATCTTCCTTGAGGGACTATTTGGGGTGAGGTTTTGGATATTTTATAAGACCAATGGATTTTGGACATGGGGTAGTATCCTGGGAAGATATTTGAGCAGAATTTGGGAGCCTCTTTAGGGAGAGGTTTTGGAAATTTTATATTATGTGATTATACTACAAGAAATAATTATTAGAAGGTAATTCTATTGATAAAACATTGGTTCATCACACATAACACTACCACCTCTACTGATACCTCTAAATAAACATATCAGGATGAACCACATTCACTTAAAATGTTGATAAATTAAATCCTCTTAACACCCAATCATTTTGAAGTAATGAATAATTTACTAGTTATTTCATCCCTACCTGAGAAAATAACAACCATAGCATAAAGAAAACATCCAAATCTAGCCAAACAGAGGAAGAAAACTTTGATAAAACACAACACATCACACTTTATTCCCACTTAGCACACAAGAAAACCACTTCCATTATCATTATTCAATGTAATTACATCCTGAGGAAAAAACCAACAAAACACAATAGGACCCTCCAACATATCACGTCACAAAAATATTTGGAAGCCCTACTATATATCCACTCCATGCCTTGAAAGAAAAATAAAACACAACCCGATTGTAATCCCACTAATTAACACCACTCACCCTGTAACATAATAATAGAACAACCCGAACCAAATACCCCACTACTCAACCACTTATCTCCCATTCCAGAATCAATAAATTTATAAAAATGATATTATATTACACAGTAAAACCATCCACACGCATCACTATAATCTCAACAGCAGCCCCACACTACCAGTATAAATCAGAAGACATAAAAGATCCACACAAAACATACAACCACACCAAACAAGGAAAGGTGTATTAATATTTAACACTCTCTCTCTTTAATTCCACTTTGATAAATCGAGGGTTATCATAGAATAAGTTTGATCCTAGGTAATCTATTTAATTAACCAGATATATTTGATTAATAATGTTTTCATGTTCACAGTTGTTCAAGAGAATATTAACAATAAGTTTTCATGAGTTAGGTGTGTTGATAGAGACCACCAACGACCATGATTTTCAGAAGGCATATAACCAACACAATTCACATCATGGATCAAAGATAATAGATAAAACAAAACCAACGTTATGATCATCTTCCACACTTCCCATTTTTTTTCTAAAGTAACATGTGTGATTATCTTTGTTATCATCATCTTCTTCCACTCATTTATTACTTTGTTTAAAATGGATCAAAAAATATTCATAATAATACTTCAGTATACCCACCCTGAATGTTACACAATTAAAATAGAGATGAAAAAATCCCTACTTAGAACAACTACTGATCAACAATTCCTCATTATACCAAAAATATGGGGTGTTCATGTAGTAGAAAGGATTGGAAAACTAGATCCGAAGGCTACAAAAAAACACATTACTCCACAGGGAAGAAATTACCGGGCGTACCAAGAGAAAATATGAAGGGTTCAAGGAAAATATGATCTCTGATTTAAGGAAAGATCCTATATAAATGGAAGGGATATGATTTCAACTTACAAAAATTTGGGATATTTCCCGGACCATGCATCTTGGGCATTGAAAGTCTTTGGGGTGTTAAGATAATAAATATATAAATAATATTCATTGAAACTAATTCAGAAATGGTCAAATTAGGTCTTAAACTCTATTTATGACAAATAAAATGAAATAGGGGTGGAATTTGAAAAACTGGGAAAATATAGGATTGGTGCACCATTGGGTGAGTCACTGACGTGAGTCACTAAAGGGGCTCACCAACACCACACACTGAAGCCACCTATTGACTTCACTCACCAACACTAATCAATGAAATCTAGTAACTGATGCAGCCCACCTATGTGACCTACAAATAGAGAGTCACAGAAACAACCTATCTTTGTGAACTAGCGATGCCAATCTACCGACGCCACCTTCTGACACACCTACCGATTCCAACCTACCAATTCCAACATACCAATTCCAACCTATAGATTCCAAACTACCAATTCCAACCTACTGATGCCAACCCATTGACGCCACCTACCGACACCACCTACCAATGTCAACCAACCAATGCTAACCTACCAACGACACCTACTGACTCACCTACTGATGCCAACCTACCGATGCCAACTTATCTATGGAGAAACTAATTTTTTGGAAAAACTCTTGAAATGATCTATCGTTCCCTCCCAGAACATCCCAAACACTAAGTTTTTACAATGGAATGGACAAGAGGGGTATGATACATTACACTAGACACCTCTTAAAATATTCTCACCCTAGATAATTGAAAACTAAACCCAATAGAAAGAGTGGTCCAAACAACCACCTCGTGAGATACATCTCAAGGATCTTGTTGTACTTGAAATACTGCTAACAACCAAACACATCAAAGCTCAATGATAATCCACCCTATGATGTTTGAAAGATAGAGTGAAACACAACTATCCATGAACACCTCCTATGACATATGATAATCCAAAAAACTACAAGATACCCCATATAAGAACCAATTATCTAGACACATAAGTTAGGGAATTCCTTCCTCCATGTCAAGATACTATTCACTCTGGGTAGCATTGACTCACCCGCATAGGTTTAATCACATCTCAATTAATGTATCTTGACTAGGAATCCAGTCTTCCCCATTTCACATGTCAAGACTTTATCAATCATCACATAATAAAGACCCAAGTCATCTCATAACAAACAAATTCCAAACATCACAATACAAATAAAAACATCCTAAGGTATAACTCAAAACAAATCTATGTACTGGGCATGAATATGGGATTCTCACTCTACATTACTCTCCTCTAGTCCACCATGCCTCCACAACACATGATTCGAATGAATGGTCTATCCATGCATCACCTTCTTCTGATGATAATGGATAATCACTAGACATTCCATGAACATCGAATCATCCTCAATATCCAAATCTCCCCAGTCAATTACATTGGAGTCATCATTAGGATACCAAAAAGGATGGGATATATGAAAGATGACATGGATCCTCTCCAAATATAGTGACAATGCAAACTAGTATGCCAAATCTCCAACTCACACCAACACCTCAAAGGGTTTAATTAACCTCATAGAAAGTTTTTTCTCTCTGCCAGACCTCTACTGCCCACGTCGAGGGGAAACCTTTAATAACAGGTGGTCCCAAACCTCATACTCCAAGGGCCTCCTCCTATGATTGATGAATGACTTCTTCTGAACATATTATTACTTCATCCTCTCACAAACAAGTTCCACCTTCTTGGTCATACTCTGCACCATGTCCATACCATGAATAGCTGCCTCCCCAACTTCTATCCAGCACAAAAGTGAACGAAGAAGTCCCCCATACGTGGCTTCAAAAAGATCCCTACCAATGGAATGGTGATAAAAATTATTTTAAGAAAACACTAACAAGGGAGGCTGTCATACCCAAGATCCACCAAAGTCCAAGACACATGCCTACAAAATGTCCTCCAATGTTTATATGGCTCACTCTATCTTCCAATCTATCTGAGGGTGGAAGGTAGTGTTGAGCCACAACTGGGTTCTAAATTTATGCTGCAATACCCTCCCGACTAGGGAGGTAAAACATATATCCTGATATGATATGATGGATCTAATAACTCTATGAAACCACACCACCTCATCTATGTACCTTTGTTCAAAGGAATCCACCATGATTTACTCCTTGATCACTAAGAAGTGAGATGATTTCATCAGCCGATCCACCACTACACATACTACATCAAAGGATACCTGAAACCTGAGTAATCCTTTGATAAAATCCATCAATATTTCATCCCAAATTCACTATGGAAAATATAAGGGATGAGAAAAACCATTAGGAACACAGTGCTCAGCCTTCACCTGATTGCACAAAAAGTACTTCGCCAGATAATCCATCACATCCAACTTCATCTTAGGCCACCAAAACTATTCCCTTAAGCCATGGTACATATTGGAAGATTCTAGGTGTACCGATAAATTCACAATGTGAAACTCACATTGAACCCCCTCATGCATTTCCACTGGAACAAATAGATTCCCACAAAACAACATCTGATTTCAACCATCCTCATACCATCCTTCCAGAGCAAAACCATTGTCAACGCGATCGCGCATCACCACTGCCTTAGAGTCTCCCCACTAAGACTCCACCTACTTAGTCAGGGTAGACTATACTATCATATGAAATAGATATACTCTTCCACCATCTATTCTTGTATCAAAGTTCAAGGAAAACAAATCCTCCATCGCCTTCTAAGCATCCATAGATTCTCGGACTACTTCCTTATACGACTTCCAGCTCAATTCCTAGGCCACAACATTCCCCTTTCCTATGGTTTAGGGGATCTAAAAAATTTTATCTTGAATAAACACCATACAAATCTACTGTCACAAGTTCATATCTCACTATGAAAATATATTACTCAATCTCTTGTGATCTATGAATAACACGAATCACTCCCAAATAATGTAATGTCACCACAACTTTAGTGAAAAAAATGACAACTTCTAGATCTAGATCATGTGTGTAATAGTTACATTCATGGGAACATAAATTATTAGAACTATAAGAGATCACTCCCCACTATTGTGCCGAAACACATCTAATCCTGGATGGGAAGCCTCACCAATCACTTTGAACATCACCCCTTCCTATGGAAACCAGATCCCTGGAGAACTGAATAAATTCCTATGAAAGTAGCTAAAAATAGCCCGACACTACCCACTCCACACAAAGGCCTGTTCCATTCTAGTCAGAGCCAATGCCGTAGCTATAACTTGAGAGAAATTGGGTTAAAATCTCTAATAATATCCCACTAGACCGAGAGAACTACAATCCTCTACCACATTCTTGTAAGAGTTGGTATCCTAGAACCAACTAGTTGTACTTTGATTACATTGAAATTTAATGTATTTAAATATTAAAAATCTTATTACATATTGTTCATTTTTCTTCATTACTATGATGTAATAATGTCATAGAGTATTTGTTGCATTGATAAGGTCATGGCAGTTCTCCACTATGATGAGAACCTTGAAATTATATAAAAATATTCTTAAATATAGTTATACAGTTGAATGACATACTATGACAAGACACATAACATGTAGACCGTTAGGTGTGAGTACTTGTTAGTAGATGAGACTTCCTCTTATGAAGTTCATACTTGGTAATCTCTAAGATAAGAGATTATTAGAACAAACATGCCTGTAGAAATTTGGCATGTTTTTGTATCATCAAATATTTCTATCTACAAGCATGTGTAATTATCCATATACATTAATATTATCATTTATACATGTCATGACTCACTCACTTTGATTTACGAATGAAAACCATCACACAAATAGTTGGCGGGAAGTAGGGTACATTAGGTGTGTCATGAGTGGCATGTTATTAATGGATAAGTTGGGGAAGGATTTGTCCCTTCCATTTATTTAAGTTGATATCACGAACCTTAAATTGAAACAGAACCACCATGATAAATTCCATTTCCATGGTGTAACGATGAGTTAATTTCAGGTAGTCAAAGAATGACGTATATAGCCTAAAAGTTGATGACACTATCATGAAACCTGCTTGATGAGATATTGTGACAAATAGATTATATTACATAGTGATCATTTGTATGTGGATGTAGTTATTATGGATTAACATTATTTCACTTTTGTTCCTTGACCCGTTGCTATATAGTACTCTTGAACTTTAGGCTTGTCCTCCAAATTCCAACGAGAGAGAATCCTAGAGGGTCACACACTAAATGTTTTTGGTGGTCTTGGTTAAATTCTATTTGAATTTAATTAGAGAAATAAATATTATTCTCAAGAACATGGAATAATTTTATTCTAGTTAAGATGATCACATAAAATAAATAAAATTTATTTATTTATTTTATTGAACATTTAATAAATATTTATTTTCTAGTTTGTCAATAAAATATTTATTTAAGAGAATAAATTATTATTTTTATTTATTTGGGTGTCTAATAAATGGCAGTGGAGTTGGAGCAGACCAATTCCAGTCTGGTAGTAAAATAATTATTTGAAAGATGGTAAATAATTATTAGTTTGCATAAGTTAAAATAATAATGACACTATGATAATTTTGTGACAGGGAATTTTATTCATAATTTTTTTTTTCACAAGTTGGTGCACCATAAATAATGACACAGTAATATTATTATGAGCATGGGTTTTCTCTGTGTTCATGAATGTATTTAATTGCTGTTATGCTATTAAATATTGTAACTGAAGTTCCATGAATATAAATAGACAAGTATGTATATTGTGCCACTGTGAACACACCACACATAATGTAAATTCAGAATTGTGGAGTTAAAAAATTTCTCTCTAGAATTATCTTCCCACTCCTCTTAAGAATGAGAGACGTTCTTTAAGGATAAAGAACAAGCAATCAAGAATGACTATTGCAAGACACTTGCTTCATCGTGCTATCACCCAGAGAACAAGTGGTGTCGAGCAGAGTCCATCAGAGCACGTGTGGATCACTGCTAGAGGGATTCTAGTTTGGATCCCTGCAAGCACAACAAGATAATTCGAAGGGTCTTTCCAAGTGATCAACATCATCATCTAATAAAATAACAATGATCCATTTATTATTTTCACTATGAAATTAATTAATTTAATTATAATCATGATGTGAAATTATCTCTGTAAAGGTTTTTTGCCTCTTCCTTCTTTATCTAAGTCTTTGATTCTATTCCATGGAGACTGGAATTCATCATCGTATTGATCCTGAAATAATCATTGATCAAGGTAAAAATCAAATTTGGGTTCCATACCCACCATGGTTTCACTATGCCTGGAACCTACAAGTTGTATTAGAGTGGTTACATCATAGTTTATAATTATATAAATATTTCGATGATGATTTGCACATTTAATAATTTAGTTGTTTCAATTAAAGTTAATCAATCTGCAAATATGAATATTGAGATCTGTTCATCCTCTTTTGTTTATTTTTTACCTTATAGAAATGATATTTTATTTTGATTTTGATTAATATAAAATAGAGGATCTCATCTGGAGGAGTCAAAGATTCCTAGACACACAACCCCAGAACACACGACATGTATTTAGATGTATACGTAGTGTTGTCAATATTGAATGGATCAGAATAGTTTTCCAAACCAAACCATGTGTTGGGGTCTTTCTAAGTCTTAAATGAATCCATGTGTTGACCAATAACATGTAGCTTGTGGTTTTTGGATCACACGTCGTGTAGTCCAATGGACACGGTGTGTATTCCCTTCGAGTTAGTGTTGGACCGTGTACCCCATACACGACCTGCCGGTTGGAAATTGTGTAACACAGATACTACATGGTGTGTGGCCCACTGAACAATCTGTGTACTCTGAGTATTTATAAAGTACATCTACATGCCATGTCCCCAGTCGTGTATTTCAGATGGATGGTGAACGATAGTACACACCATGTAATCGGAACTACATCCTGTGTACACATATAAATTATGCATATTTATTAAATTTTTTATTATATTATACAAAAACATGATACTTGTACCATAGTGCATTTGTAAATATGATGCACAACACATGATGGGTGTTTTATATATATGTGTTTAATTTAACATCTGCTTAATGTTCATTTCTACTCATTGGGTAATTATGAATGGGAATTCACCGGGTTTCCTCCATGGTACAAGTTACATACACAGATAATTTTAAATGATTTTTTTAAATTATTATGGATGATAATCATAAGGAAATTCAGAAAATGGTTTAAGATAAAAGGATTGATTAATTAAAGATGATAATTAATTGATTCGAGCGTGATTTATCTTAAACAAGAATGATTAATGAAATGAATGCTAGTTTTATTTATGCATAAATATCATCGCATGTATGGATGATCATGAGCTAGACCAAGACATTTGTATGTGGATGGTTTTTTTTTCATTAATTTATATTAATTAAATTTGTTGGCCTCCAAGCCTTATCCCTAGTAATGTGTAGGGCCTACATTCCCAAAGTTTTTATATAAAACCCCTTTTTTAACCCTCACTTGCATATGAGTTTATAAAATGTAATTAGTAATGGATGGAACTCCCAATCTAGTGGATGCAGTTCAAGAAAGAGATGAGATGCAACCAATCCATGGAGATACAGAGGTGGACAATTGGAAAACTGTAAACACGAACCCAAAAGGTTCAAGATGTTTCTCCCCTAGGTCAGGTTTAGTCTATCAATATCTAGATAAAATAACCATTATAAAATCTCATGATCATGCCCTTAATTTTATTTTTGTCAGTTTCATGGTTTATCATTATGGATGGGTTGTCAGGATCACATAATTAATGAATTAAACAAGCATGCAAGATGGAACTAAAATAAACCAGACTTATGTGTAAATATTATCAATACATGGTTAATCAATTAAGTAAATTCCACTCAACATTAACAAGCATGTGATATTGATAATAAGAAATTCACTCATAAGAGATAAAAATCCCTCAAATAAAATATTAAATCAGACAAAGCCTTCCGTTACTTGATTAAGGAAAAAACTCAATAAAACTATGTGTTTGACCAACCCTTGTTGGGACACTTACTTTTATACAGGAATCCCTTTTGAAAGGTTTCAGGTTGAATTAACCATATTATATAAAGAGTAGTAGCCCTTGCTAGACTTGGTGTAATATTGGAGGCAATAGTTAAGGAAATCCAAAATTCATGATTTCCGGATTGGGGAGTCCACTCGATAGATAAAGGAGTCATAAGGCCATAGTTATAAAAACATAACTTCCTAAACACCTTCTTATAGCTTGAACAACCCTTTAGTTGGTTATATGAAGGGGAATATGGATCATTTCCACTAGAATGTCATGGAAACTAGACATTCTGAGTTCAATGGTGATGGCCATTGTGTCTTGATAAAATACTAGTAGACTTAATAAAAATTTATAATTTATCATTAAATTTAATCAAGAAAGTACTAATGATCTTCACTTTTATTTTTAGAATAAAAATTAAAAACTCATCAAGCACACTATACCTGTGATCAATTCTGGATAAAGATAACATCCTCACTAACAGTAACATCTAGGAATGTTTTAGTGCCTTCAGGTTATCCTACACCATGAACAAAAGTATTATATGATGGATTCAGTATTCCTGATCCGCCTTCCAAAGTGGCGAGTGATATGGATTTCCTGGTCTATGAGAAAAATATGAATGACACGGTCGACGTTCAATGTTTGATTCTATCATAAATGTCTAGTGAGGTCATGAAGTCTTATGAAAACATGGATTCTTATTGCATGCTCAAGCACCTCTATAGTATTTACCATGAGAGAGTAAGAAAAGAAAGGTTTGAGATCTCTAAGGCACTCTATCAGAGTAATCTTGGAGAAGGTTCCCCAACTGGGCCTCATGTAGTCTAGCTCATTGGGTACATTGAAAAACTAGAGGTTCTAGGTTTTGAACTCCCTGAAGAATTGGACACTGATCTCATTATCGCATCACTCCCTCAGAGCTTATCTAACTTTGTTGTTAATTTCAATATGAACAACATTGAGAAGTCTCTATCTAATATTCTTATCCTTATTCTCCAAGTGGACAAGGATACGAAGAGTGAAAATAATTCTATCCTTATGGTGAATAATAGGAAAGGGAAAGTGAAGATATTTAAGCCCAAATATTCTTCACAACCTTCCAAGAAAAGGAAGATCAAAGGGGAGGCAATGTAATATGAGGTTTTTTGTTTCGCATGTGGAAATGAGGGCTACTAGAAGAAGAACTACACCCAACCTAAGAAGAAAGGGGAAGCTTCATGTGAGTTTTTTGTTGAATGCAATCTATCTATGTCCATAAATTGGGTATGAGATACAACTTGTGGTGCTTACATATGTATCCCAATACTAGAGAAAATTAGATTCAGGAAGATTGAATGAGGGGAGGTAGATATTTGAGCAGCCAATGGAGCCAGACTTGCTGTTGTAGTTGTCAGGGAATACCGCCTAACGTTACCAACTAGGATGATCTTGGTGTTAAAAGGATGTTATTTTGTGCCTTTTGTTACTAAGAAATTTTTTTATGTATCAATATTAGATGTATATGGATTTTTTTTCAAGTTTGTAAATGAATATTACTTCTTTTAAAAAGATAGAATTTGTTTTCGTAGGTCACATTTATACAACGGTCATTATGTATTGGATAACATGAATCATGTAATGAAAATATATAACAAATATACTTCACATGAATCATACCACACCCAACCTTGGCATCACCAGAAAGGTCATTTAAATGAGAAATGATTGACAAAGTTACATCAAGATGGATGTTTAGATTCTTTCGAACTAAAAAAACATGGTGTATGTCCGGAATGTTTACATGGAAAAATGACCAAATCCCCATTTAGTGGGAATGGTGAAAGGTCTAAAGAACTTCTTTAATTGGTTCATACTGATGTGTGTGGAACAATTCTAGTTGAATTAAGGGGAGGGTACTCATAATTCATAACATTAACTGATGATTTTACTAGATTTGGATATATCTACTTAATGAGGTATAAGTTAGATTATTTTTATAATTTCAAAGAAAAAAAGAATGAAGTTGAGAACCAGCTTGGTAAAACATTTAAGAAAATCCACTCAGAACGAGGTGCATAATATCTTAATCAAGACATCATTGATTACTTACAAGAGTTTGGGATCCTATCCCAACTCACTCCTCCAGAAACGCCCTAGTGGAATGGTGTGAGTGAAAGGAGGAACCACACCTTGTTGAACATGGTGAGATCAATGATGAGTCATGTTAGTCTTACATTATCCTTTTGGGGATATGTGTTACAAACAACAATGCACATACTAAACCTAGTACCTACTAAATCAATAAATGGTATTCCATATGAGTTTTGGAGTAGAAAGAAATCCATATTAGTGAATTTACATGTGTGGGGAAGCGATGCTTTTGTTAAGGCCTCTTCTAGTAAAAAACTTACACCCCAAAGAAAAAAGTGCAACTTTATAGGATACCCCAAGGAAACAAGGGATAATTACCTATACAACCCTTCATACAAAAAGGTTATAGTGTCAAGAGACATCATATTCCTTGAGAGGGAGTACATATCCAAAATGATATAGTGGGATTGAGATAGAATTCGATGAAGTTGTGGCTCAAGGTTCAAAAGAGCTGTCATAGGAACAGATTCCACAAATCCCTATGGAAGAAAGAACTCTTCCAGAGACACAAGAGCTTCCTAGGAGTACGAGGGAGGTTATATGACCATAATTGTATGTTTTTCTAGTTACTGAGGATGGTGACTCACTATTAGTTGATAATAGTGATCCTTTAACCTACAAGGAAGCTGTAAGTGGCACAGATGTTTCCAAGTGGAAAGAAGCCATGAATTCTTAAATGGATTCCATGTACCAAAACCAAGTCTAGATTTTGGTAGATCCTCTAGTTGATGTAAAGCCTGTTGGTTGCAAATGGGTATTCAAGATGAAACTAGACATGGAAGGACAAGTCAACACATATACGACACAACTTATTACAAAAGGGTTCAAATGACGTCAAAGTATTTACTATGAAGAAACCTCTTCACTAGTTGCAATGCTGAAATCCATCAGAATTATATTTTCGATTACCAATTACCATGACTATGAGATTTGGAAAATAGATTTCAAAATAGTCTTCCTTAATGAGAACCTTCAAGAAGATGTCTACATGACACAAACAGAAGGGTTTATGACCCTAAAGGATGAAAATAAGTTATCCAAGTTGCAGATATCCATTTATGGATTAAAGAAATAATCCAGGTCATTGAACCTTTGTTTTTGATAAATCCATAATGAAATTTGGTTTTATCAAGAACGAATGAGAGCCTTGTGTCTATAAATGGTTTAGTGGGAGAACAATCATTTTCCTAATAGTATATGTTGATGACATATTACTTATTGGTAATGAGATACCAGTCTTATAGTCTATTAAGGCATGGTTGGATCAATGATTCTCTATGAAGGACTTGGGAAATGGAGAATATATTCTTGGTATCAAGATCCATCGTGATAGATTCCAGAGATTGTTGGGACTAAGTCAAAGTACAGACATTGATAAGATACTAAAGTTTTTATTATGGAACAATTCAAGAGGGGATTGGTTCCAGAATCACATGGCATTCATCTTTCCAAGAAACTGTGTCCCGAGACACATGAGGAAAGAATGATAATGGAAAGGACTCCATATGCATCAATGATTGGGTTAGTCATGTATTCCATACTATGTAATATGTTGGATGTCGCCTATGCATTGAGTGTGGTAGGTAGATATAAATCTGACCCAGGTGATCGCCATTGGTTGGCAGTCAATACTATCCTAAATTATCTGAGTCATATTAAGGATATGTTCCTAGTTTATGGAGGAGATGAAGAACTAGTCTTCAGAGGATATGCAGATTCTAGTTTCTAGACTGATCAAGATGACATGAAGTTGAAAACATGATACATCTTCACTTTGAATGGAGGTGTAATGAGATGGAAGAGATAAAATCAGAGTGTGGTTGCAGATTCTAGAGCAGAGTCCAAGTATATCACAGCTTCTGAGGCATCTAAAAAGCATTTTGGATGTAAAGCTTCTTTCATGGAGCTGGATGTGATACCTAGCAGTAAAGATTTCATCACACTGTACTGTGGTAATACTATAGTGGTGGATCTTGCAAAAGATCTAAGGTCACATCAGTACATGAAGAAAATACTTCATAAGTATCATATATTGAGGGATTTTTCTCAAGGAGGTGAAGTTTAAGTGAGTAGTATTTCCACATAAGACAATGTGGCAGACCCTTTGACGAAAGTATTCACTTAGAAGAAACATGATAACCGTGTGTGGTCTATCAGAATGAAAGTCGTAGGCATTTGGCTATAGTCCAAGTGGGAGATTGTAAGAGTTGGTGTCATGAAACCAACTATTTTTACTTTTATTAAATGTAAATTTAATTTATTTAAATATTAAACATCATATTAAATATTTTTCATTATTCTACATGACTATGATGTAATAATGTCCTAGAGTATTTATTTGCATTGATAAGGTCATATAAATTCCTCGCTATGAAGAGAAACATGAAATTATGTTACAATATTCTTAAATATAATTCTAAGGTTGGATGATATAATATGATGGAAAACATAGCATACAGATCGTTACGTGTGAGTACTTGTAAGAAGATGAGACTTCCTCTCAAGAAGTTTTCACTTGGTAATCTCCATCCATCCAATGGCTTAAAGGCCTTCATTATTTATTTATTTATTGAAAATCCACCTTTCAAGGGGTGAGGTGTAACCCTTAAAATCCCATAGGTGTATGTATTATATGGCATGTAGGACTTAGAGGAATTCACTGCCTGTAGGATCCAACCATTACATACAACTCAGACTAACTACTTGGAACTGCTCCTCCCCAGCATCTTCATCCTGAATCATCTCTCCACCTTCGCATGGCTATTCGGCTAGGCTATCCCATGCATGCACTGGCTTCCCCGGATGGTAGGTGCCATACCCTCTCATTCTTGCAATCTGTGTAGCTTTTACTGCGGTGAAAGCTCCTTTCTCATCCTCCTTTATAGAGCCCGTTCCTTGTAGGTTGTCTGGTTTTCATCTGCACTTAAGGTGGCCCAAAGGCCTTGAGGTGGCCCGAAGGCCTTACTAACCCAACGTCTTGAGTGTCCTGAAGGCCTTAAAGGACTCAGGGACCAAATCGGTTGCCCGAAGGCCCAAACGGGGGAAAATTCCCAGCTGCTACTATGCCAAACAGTGCCTACTATAGTTCCCGCTACAGTACCTGCTACAGTACTTTATAGTTCCCATTACAGTGCCTGCTACAGTCTTCTACTATACTATTATAGTAACCTGGAAATTATTCCTCTGCATGGATTTGATCCCAGGTCACCTGGATACACATGGTAATCTCCAAGACAAGAGATTATGAGAATAGACCCTCTAGTAAGAATTCCTCTGGTTTTGGTATCATCATATATTTATATCTGTGAGCATGTGTAATGATCCTTAGAATTTGAGATTATCATTAATACATGTCACGACTGACGCACTTTGATTTTCTAATGAAAACAATCACGCAGACACTTGGCGGGAAGTAGGATATGTTGGTTGCATCATGAGTGGCATGTTATTAATGGATAAGTCGAGGAAGGATTTTTACCTTCCATTTATGGAAGCTGATATCTCGGCCCTTTTATTGAAATTGAACCAGCGTGCGAAATTACATGGCCAAGGTGTTATGATGAGTTTATTTCAGGTAGTCAAATAATGATGTATCAAGTATAAAAGTTGATGACACTATCATGAAACCATCTTGATGAGATATTGTAAAAAGGGATTATATTACATAGTGAGAGTTTGTATGTGGACGTCATTGTTGCGACATTATGTTATTTCTCTTGGGTGCCTTAACTCATTTCTAGATAGTACTCTTGGACTTTAGGCAATTCCTCTTATTTCTAACGAGAAAGAACCCTAGAGGGTCACCCACTATGTGTTTTTGGTGGTCTCGGTTAAATTCTATTTGAATTTAATTAATGAAATAAATATTATTCTCAAGATCGTGGAATAATTTTATTCAATTTAAGATTATCACATAAATTAAATAAAATATATTAATTTTTTTATTGAACATTTAATAAATATTTATTTTATAGTTTGTAAATAAAATATTTATTTAAGAGAATAATTTATTTATTTATTTATTTGGGTGTCAATAAATGTAAGTGGAGTTTGAGCGGACCAATGCTAGTCCGGTAGTAAAATAATTATATGAATGACAGTAAATAATTATTAGTTTTCACAAGTTAAAATAATAATGATGCTACTATTATTTTGTGACGCATAATTTTATTCATAATTTTGTTTTTGTGCAAGATGGCGCACCATTAATAATGACATAGTATTATTGTTATGAGAATGGGTTTTCTCAATGATCATGAATGTATTTAATTGATATTATGAAATAAAACATTGTAACTAAAGTTCCATGCATATAAATAGACAAGTACGTCTATTGTCCCATTGTGAACACACTGCATGCTTGGTGAATTAAGAATTTTTGAGCTAAGAAATTTCTCTCTCGAATCCTCTTCCCGCATCTCTCAAGAATGAGAGATGTTCTTCAAGGATGTAGAACAAGCGATCAAGAATAACCAACACAAGATACTCACTTCGCTGCACAAGCACCTGGATAATGAGTGGTGTCAATCATAGGCCATCAGACCACATGCAGATCACCACTAGAGGGATGACAGTTTGGATCCTCACATGCAAAATGAGATAATCTGGAAGGTTCAATCTGAATGATCAACATCATCAATGAAGAAAATACAGAAGATCTGGGAATTATTTTATTTATGAAATTAATTAAATTAATTATAAACAATAAGTGAAAGATTATATATAATGGTTTCATGCCTCTACCTTCATTATCTAAATATTTGATTCTATTACATAGAGACCGACATTCGTTGTCATATTGATCCCAGAGTAATCATTGATCATGGTCAAAATAAAAGTTGTGTTCCATCCCAATCACGTTTTTGTTGCGCCCGATGCCGACAATTATTTGGTTGTATCCAAGAAATAACTCCTTATACCATCGATAGGTCCACTTATACACCCTATTTTTACACCACATGTCCATGGAAATTCACCTCTCACATTCATAAATTACACTTGGACAACTTCACGTAGAGCTGGTGGCATCAAAGGACTTTCAAGAGAGTCCTAAGATGCTCAGTATGGTCATCCTATGACTTTGAGTAGATCAGTATATCATCAATTAATATGAAAATGGACCAGTCTAGGAACTCATGAATGATAGAGTTACTAATCCCCATGAAAATAGTTGGTGCGATAGTAACACCGAATAACATAACCAAAAAACATAAAGTTTACATACCTGCACCTAAAAGAAGTCTTTGGGATGTCACCCTCCTTCACCCACAACTGGTGACACTGACACCGTAGACCAATCTTAGTAAAAAAACTTGCTCCCCTCATATTGAAAAAAGATCATCTATCCTTAGGAGAGGGTAAAAGTTCTTGACCATCACATGATTCAACCTTCGGTTGTCTATGGATAGTCCCACACCACCATCTGAATTCTTTGCGAACAAGACTGGAGCACTCCATGGTGATGCACTAGGCTAGAAAATTCCCTTATTCATCATGTTTTGAATCTAAATCCATAGTTTCCACATCTCAGAAGGTTCCTTCTGATATAGAACCATCAAAATTAGAGAACCACTGAGATGAAAGTATATCCCAAAGTCAACATGATGTCAATAGGGTAGAGTCACAACCTCCTCGAGGAAGACATCTTATAATTCCACAAAAACACCAGGAACCTCCTATTTCTCATCATCCACCAATTTCACTAACATCTCGGCCAACAAGGAAATAAGGGGCCTCATACGTTGACTACCCATATGATAACTCTTCTCACCAAAGAATTCACACTCTGGCCATTAACATATAAAAATATGACTCTTCTACTGAATTAGTTGATAACAACATGCACATCGTACAACTAGTCAATTCCAAGGATAAAATTGTATGGTTTCATTTGTAATATAAAATTATCCAAATGGGACTGATGTAGCACCATCATTAGTCTACATCACTGAAACACATCAAACAAGCTAGTATGACCTTCGACTGGCGTAATAAATACCAGGGGTATGATAATCCTCTATACGTATAGTCCTAGAGCATGGTCTAGACTTGGTGATACAAAAGAGTTTGAAGATCATGAATCAAATAAAGTGTAAGCAAGAGTACTGAACAATTTGATTATACCTTGAATAATCTACGAACCAACTTAAACTACTGCCTTTACGACATGCTACTGACCAAGCCAAGCTCCTCTTCCCCTTTGATGATAATCACCAAGGGAACAAAATACCTTTTAGAAGCATGGATTAGGATAATGAAGATATCAATATCTTTATGACAGCTCTCTGTATTGATTTATGAGACACTTCCCTCATATATTCCCATGTTCTGTCACTGGAAAGACCATAAAATTCTCTGCCACTGTTTGTCCTCCTCCTCTAGATCAACACTCCACCTATCAGCTGGATCGACCTACTGAGCCTCCACTACCTAAGCCACTCATGGATGACGACCGAGTGCCATAGTTGAAATGTAATCAAGGAACTCATAAGCCCGAGTAGTACCTAATTTTGTTTTAGATTCATTTTAACTCGTTATTTATTTAAATTTCCCAAAATACCCAATTCAAAAAAAAACAAGTCATTATGATGCATGTACCTCTCCAAGGGGATCTACCCATAAAATAGTTTATCCTCACATGGTCATTCGGTAATTTTAGATTCCTTACATCAAATCACGGGGGACCTAAAATCTTGTGTCCTAAGCAGTCTTCCTTGGAATATTTCATGCACTAAGGTCTCTTATCACTATTTCCATACCAACCCATGAAATCCCTATTATTCCTAACCCCAAACTCCATCTTATCTATCAACCATCACCTCTAATACAATTCTATCAGGAAGCCCTTCATCAAAAAATTCCCCTCCTGAGCTGGAAATGGATATTGAGAGATAATTCCCCCTGAGCCCCGCATATAGTAGGCCACAGGGTGGAGATCAACACCAAGGGTATACAAATATTTCAAAATGGGAGGAATTACCCTTTTATAGTAATCAATATTGCTAGAAAAGATATATCAAACAAAAAAAACTCTAAAACATATATATAAAAGAAATAAAAAATCCATCCACATGCATATTTAAAAATATTACTGTTACAAAACAAGTGTCACCAAAGTATATACCAAAAACAAGGATAAGCAGTGACAGAACAACTATCCCAAAGTACAAGCTAGTAAATCCTGATATGGGCCCTATATCCCTCATTGAAATATGAAAATATTTTTATATATGTAGTGTGAAAATACATGTACACTCATTAGGGAAATCCAAAGTATCTCATACACATGTAGAGAAGCATACTAATTCCCCCGTGAGAAACACAATAAACCAAAAGCACATAACAAGGTATACTAGACACCCTAACCTCACCAAATGCACGCTCACTAAATAACACAAGTCAAGCAATGTAATATAGTAAGATCATAGATGATAGGGTACCCCTCACCACTTTCCCACTGAATAGATGCTCTCACACCTTAATGAAAAATGTATTGGTGCTACCACCTCTTCTGAAAGAACCATGTCACAACCCGCCTGCACACACCTGTGCCACATACCTCATGAAATTCTACCTGATAACACATGGTCCCAGCAACTACATCTCATCCCGCCCACACACACATGGTCCTCAAAACTACATCTCATCCCGCCCGTAGAAACCTAGGCCACAAACCACACCACATCTCGAAGACACCTAGGAACCAAGACTCATCTCATCCCAAAGACACATGGGAAGCACAAATCTCCCGCACACACCTGGGCCTCAAAAACTACAACCTAACCAAGAATTATTAGGCTATCACTTCCTGGAAGATGGATTTGGGAAGTATGGTTGGCCATCCATCCATCCTCCCACATGAATGTTTGTGAAATACACCCTCCCCTGTAAAAATGTGGGTATTTAGAACGTAGTACTCTACTAGGGTGGGGTGCGTATAGAATCACAAGAAAGTAAAATTATATATATAGGAAGAAAACACTCTAGCCAACCTATGGGTACTCAAGAAAACAACCACCCCATAACATTTCCACCTTTACTACTACCTCTAAATGCATGTATCAGGACACACTATGGTCATGTCTGAAGATGATAATAAAAATCCACTTAACACCCAATAATTTTTACGTTATTAAGTATTTATGAGTTATTCCATCCCTAATAAGGCAACTAAAAACACATAACCCAACCATCCTCACAACCAAGCTAAATATAGGAAGAAAATTATGATAAAACAAACCACTCCACACTTCCTCCCAACTTAACACCCAAGCCAAAAATTTCAATTACCATTCTTCAAAGTAATGCCAACCAACCCAAGGGAAAAACCCCCAAATCAAAACAAAACCCTCCAAAATATCAGGTGAAAACCATATTTGGAATCCCTGCTGGATAACCACACCATTCCCATAAAAAACACAACCTAGTTCCAGTACCACTACACAACACCACTCACCCAGTAACATAATCATAGAACAACCCAAAACCATAGCCCCACAACTAAATAACTACCCACCCATCCCAAAATCAATCAATATCTCAACCTGATATTCCATTACTCCCTCAAACCATCCACACACTCCATCATTCTCTCAATAACATCACCACAAAATCCATACAAATAACAAGACAGAAAATATCAACACACATCACAAATCCACACCAAACAAAGAAAGGTGTCTTTAGATTTAGAACACTCATTATTTAATTCCACTTTGATAAATCATGGGTTTTCACATAACAAGTTTTATTGTGGGGAATCAGTTTAATTTATTGGATATACATGATTAATCATGTTTTTATCTTCAAAGCCATTCAACAGATGACTAAAAACAAGTAGTCATGAGTTTGGCGCGAAAATAGAGACCAACAAAAAGCATGATTTCCAAAAGGCATACGACCAACACAATTCACAACATGGATAAAAGATACTAGATAAAACAAAACAAACTTCATCATCATAATCCCCATAACTCTTTTATTATTAATGTAACATTTCCTATTACCTTTGTTATCACCATCTTCCTCCCCTAATTTATTGTTTCATTTAAAATAGGCCTAACCGTATTCACAAGAATAAATCAGTATACCAAGTCCTCATGATACAGAATTAAGAGAGGTGAAAGAATATATAACTAGAACAACAAAAAATCAAAAAATCATCATTGTGCAAAAAATAGGGGGTACACGAGCAGTAGAACGGAAGGGAAAACTGGATTTGCAAGCCACAACACAACATAAAACTCTAAGGGTAATAAAGGTTCTAGTTGTACTGAATGAAAATGGATGGTTTTAAGGATGAAAGGATATGATATTTAGAAAAGGAAAAATCCTATATCAATCGAAGGGAGACGATTTCAATGTATTTAAAAGTCGGGTCATGTACAAGACCACATGGCTTGTCCATTTCAAAGTATCGTGGGAGTTAGGATATTAAATAAATATGTAATATCCATCGGAACTAATTCAAAAACGAAAAAACAAGTTTTTAAACTCAATTTACATCAAATAAAACATATGAGGGTCAAAAATAGAAAAACTGGGAAAATATGGAAATGACTCCGAATTGGTTGGGTCTCCAATGTGACTCATAGACACAACTCACCGCCGCTACTCATCAATGCCACTCATTGATTCCACCTATTGATTCCAATCAATGATTCCACTCATCTACATTGAGTCACCAACATGACCCACTGACATGACCTACCGATAGTGAGTAACTGACACGACCTACTGAAATGACCTACCAAAAACAACATTTCGAGAGACCTACCAAAAACAACCTACCGATGATAACCTACCGATTCCACTCACCGACACCAACCTGCTGACACCACTTACAGAAGCCAACCCACTGATGTGAACCTACCAACCACACCTAATGATGCACTTAACAACACAAACCAACCAATGCCAACCTACCGATGAAAAAATTTTATTTTTGGAAAACTCTGAAAATGAGATACCGTTTCCTACCAAAATGCCCCAAATAGTATGTTTTCACAAAATAATGGACCATATGGGTCTGGTCCATTACAGTATACCAGTCTCTAAAAATTTAATACTTCTGAATATTACTAGAATGTATAATTGTAATGAGTTAAATATTATTGGTTGAATTGTTATTCTAATGTTTCCAATGTTTCATGGAGCTATAAGATAGCATGTGATCACTCTAAATATGGATACAACAAAAACAAAAACCATATTTTTTACAAAATACCACATAGTTCTACCTATCGTCTAGAGTAGTAAACACTAGTTCATAATTCAATAGACACTTCAAATATTATAAGTAATTCTGATATTTCACATAGAAGATGAATTTCAATTCTTTTTGAGTGACATTGGTCATTGGTGAATAAAACTTCAATTAATTATTAAAAAACCATTGCTAATACCCCCATCCCAAGAAGCTCTATATCTTTAAAACATTATGTGGTTACTCCCATATCAAAATATATTTCACCTTATTTGGATTAACCAAAAAAACACGTTCTGAGACCACATTTACTAAGAAATTTACTCCTCAAATCCAAAATCTACATTTTAAATGCTTCATGTAAATTCATTGATTTCTCAACAAATTTAAAAAATTCTCTAAAATTATTCATGTGATCATACATGATTTTGAAGTAAATCAATATATATTCCATAAATACTAATAATAATCATTCAAGTTACTCAAGGAATATACTATCCAAAACATAATGAACACTATAGGAACATTTTCTAGAATAAAGGCATAATAAGATACATGTAATGTCCATACCAACTTCTAAAGGCAGTCTCCTAAAAGAAAGATTAATTAATTATTATCTTTTTATAACAAAATCAAATATAATTATTCGATAACCAATATTCCCATTTGAATTAGTCAATAAAATCATCAATATGTGGAAAAATATATTTATTATTTACTATTAATAAATTGAGTTTTTGATAATGAACACATAGGCGAAGTGTCACATCATATTTCTTCACAATGAGAACAAACATCACCCAAGGTTATTCTCTAAGGCTTATAAATACTTTTTATATCTGATCATCCAATTAGGGAATCAACTCCTTCAGTTCAGAGTGTTCTCTATTGTAAAAAGGAATAATAACTGGATGAGTAAAAAGTAATAAATAAATAGAGAAATCCACCTACATTATTGGTGGGAAATCATATAAATTTTATGGAATCTTATCCTGAAACTCAATGAAAACTATAGGGATACCACCACTTAAATATTATCCCGATAAGTTAAAAACCACTAATACTACAATATCCAAACTAGGAAAAGATAGTTTAGCTCTACTAGACCTCGATACATACTATCCTAGAAAATTAAAACACACCCCAATAGGCATAATAAAGGATATACACTAAATATAAAAATCAATCTTTTCCTAATGAGAAATAATCTAATCCCTCCCAAAAATGAAATCTAGATGTTTCATGTTGAGAACCAGAACATTATAGGTAGCTCAAATTCTATTAGGGAGAAAAAAATAGGGATAATAAATACATTTCTCTATCTTCATTCTTTGGGTCATAGAAATATCAATAATGTAAGCCAAAAGCATCATATCAATATTATCATGTTCACAATAATAGTCGTTATAGATTAGTTTGGTGCACAAATATCAAATAAATTAGTCAATAAATATGATTATATAGGGATGGTACCTATCATAGTCATTAGACCCACATCAGCTTCCTCAATAGACTATTCAATTGTGTGAAGGATATTTGTTACCAATTACTATAGATATAACTCCATAGTTTTTGAAGCATCTAATTCCACCATGTAATTTAAAAGTAATGATTATCCCCTGCCCTGACATGGAGGAGAAAAAAAAGATAGAACATCTATAGGATACTTGATCATTTGAAAAAAAAATTAGATCTTGGGTGTCTCAATGAAAACCCATTTTGATTGAAAGACCTAAACACACTAAAAAAAACCCATAAATCCTATAACTAGAACTGAATAAGATCTATATAACTCAATCTATCAAGTTCCACTGTAAGAATCATCAAGATTACTACTTCTATTGATGGACCTAGCTGAACTTCCACAGGAGGAAAACCAAACTCCAATCAGCACTGAATTACCTCTGAAGTCAAGATCAACAATAAACACTCTATTGATTATGTCAGTATAAGAAGTGATATTCAACATGAAATCCTGGGATAAAATGTCAGATCGAACACACATATCAAATATTCGATCCTTTAGTTTCTCATTGGTTACTACCCTAGGAGAAAACTGAACAAGATCATCCAAATGGTTTGTATTCTATGTCATGGGTCTCTCACCCAATTAGTGGTTAAGAAAATCCAAGGATTTTTTTTCAAAACTATTGACTCTCGATAAAAACGATCCATGTAATGAAAACAAATTTCCTTCAACTCAAGGAACTCACGTTTCTTCATTGTAAATTTTGAATCCCACTATAATATGTTTGGTCTCTAAAGCTTTATGGTAGCAAAAATCATATTTAGAGCCTCTATATTTAAAAGAAATCAAAAAATAGATCTATATTTTCCAAAAAATACCTATGAATATTGATGATAATTATAGAACTAGAAATATAGTGTCTTTTGGAGAAGAAACTATTGAACACAATTTCTAGATTAATCCCTTTGAGGATCTACTATCAGTATCTAAACACGAATTGATGTAGGTGACTATCCTTGGGTATTGAAAATATGCACCTCTACATCAATATGATTATAGTCCAATAGAATATTTTCTTATTGATCTTCTAAAATGAATTATTCTTTTGGTATATTCAAATGTTTCCTTAGAGGCATGAGGCTAAAAAACATCAATAATCACCACTAAAACATCATAAAATATAGTTAGATCAACAAAATAATAAGGGATACATGAAAATAAATTCTTTGAATTCAATACTTGACTAGGATTTAAATATACTCAGAACAAAGTTAATAAAATGTCAAGAATCAAATTAAAATATTCCAAAGTGGAAATTTTCCTAAACATTCATGGTGACTTAAGGATCATTATGCTGAGAGTTCAACAACCACTTCCTTGAAACCACCTCCTATGTCAGAAAAATACAAACTCATATCTTGCTATGAAATCACAAAACTATATAACTATATCCATAAATGATTCAAAACCTACTTTTATTTTTTTAATGAACCAGCATGGATACCCTGATACAAAGATACCCAAGACAGTATTGACATAGCCTAAAGGGAATTGCTGATCCAAACAGATTGGAGACTATCAACAGTAATTATAAATGAATAAAAAGGGAATGGTTTTGTTACAAAATAGTAGAAGATAAACCATAAAAGTTAGTATATCAACACACCTCAAAGTTAAATTGAAAAAAAAGAAAAAAACCTAAATAGTAAAACAACCAAAAAATGTCATAATGTTTGTGATACAATGTTCATAAACCATAAAAAACAATTTTCTCATAATTCTAATGCTTCACATCATCACTCCAAGTCCCATTTATCAAGTACATCCACCACCTCAATGTATAGAATTCCATTTTTATTGATCTCTCAATAGAAAAAAACAAAAACTCATGATGGAAATGGTAGTTTTAGGTAAATTGTCCATTAGACTCTCACCAAGTTTTTCATATGAAATTACCTAATAGTAAAGGATTTATTTTTTTTAAATTTTAATGAAAAAATAATGGAATTAAAGTTACATATTTTCAATAAAATATTATTTATAATAAATAATATGGAAGATATATCAAAATATGATGAAATAAAAAATTTATATAAAAAATTATATTCAACAAGTGGAATAAATAAAGATGTTCTATAATCAATGGAATATATGAAAAACTCAAATACAACAATGCACCATGCTAATAATCCCTACGTTACATTAGTTTCTAGAAAAAGGATCCCCACACATCTCACTAATGATAAAGGATCATGATAGGTGTGGACATTTTCATATACACCCAATTGGGGTACTGATTATAGGAAATCAATCTACACATCATTAGGTTACCTATTATGGGATATCATTCCATACTCGGTTTAGTTAGTTTTTTCATAACCAATCATTATATAGGGAGTCGGAGTCCTAGTGTCACTCTCATAATTACCCATTAACTCCCTAGACTCTCATGTGATTCAAATAGACAATCAATAAATCATGAGAAAATGAATCATTTAAAATAATTTTCTCATTCATAATTCAATTTCCCAAATTCGGTTTCCAACATTCCTTTTTATTTCAAAACTAAATCCTATGTTTTCATAAAATTTATCCTTTTTCAAAACATATTTCATTTTAATACAATTTTCTAAACAATCAATATCAAAAAATTTCATCATATGAACTTTAAATTTAGCCATAAATTTACTCAAAATCCTCCCCCAAATTTCAATTCCATTAAAATTTTGGGTCTTCACACATCCATTCCCTTTTGAAATAAAAAATTAAATCATATTAAATAATTTTTTAAAAAAATTTACAACTAATTTCGAATAAATCATGAAACACACGGTTTAAATTGTTGGGTAAAGCCTAATAGAACCACCTATCATTAATCAAATAATAAAAACCACACCATTATCAGGAAAACCAATGAGAATAAAGGATAATGAGATCAATAAACAAAACCTAGAATCAATATCCATTAATAGAATGATTGTCTATCACTGCCTATAAAATATATAAGAGGATATCGAGATAAGAAAATTTATAGGAGATACACTTATCAAAAATGGATTAGGTCTTCCATAATATTATTGATTCACAAGAGTATAGGTTTTTAGATCCAAGGAATCACAAAGAGATCCCACAATAGAAAAGTAACACAATTAGATTAGGAAAGTAGATGATGGAATATTTAATAGGGGTCCTGAAATATTTAATTAAAATTTTGCGGAGAAAAATATTATTCTCATAATTTTCTGTGTAGGGAAGAATGGTTAGTAGAAACTAGAGACTCTAACTATGTTTTCCTACTCAACTTCTGAATGGGGTTCTTTTTTTTTCCACATGGTAAGTCCAAACATGTTCCAAACTTGTACATCCTCACTCTGAATGGGTAAGAGGTTTAAAGAAGTGGATGTAGAGTTCGGACAAACCATCCACCAACCGTACGTCACCATATAGACCCTCACAACAGGGTGCATTGTTTTTTGGTCCACACCACACAGTTTGAACTAGCAGTATACTAACTTTTTACATCCCCATGGGATTCAAAAAAAATCCATACATCACCCTAAACAACCTGACACATGACCAAATTAATGTATGATCAATACAGGGTTCATGAAGTACCTAGAGGAAGTTAATGTGATGTTACGTGTTAGATTCAATAGTTTTTTAAATAACTATATTTCAGATTAATTATTATGGTGAAGTTTTTTATATATATATTGACCATAAGAGTTTAATGTATATATATTCTAACATAAAGGGTTTAATACACTTAATAGGATATGTTGGATATGTTTAAAGATTATGAATTATCAAAATCTTACATCCTAGGGAAAGAAAATAAAGTGGTGAATTTTTTCCGTCAAAATGATCTTTCATTATTATACATGATGAGGATCCAAAAAATAGAGATTATTTATAGATTTTATATGTATATATATATAAATCATGAAAGGTGGGGATAAATATAATATTTCTCAAATTAGTGTTCATCTATATATCCATGTGAGGATTAAAGTGACATATATGGATGATGTGGAAATATATAGGCAGGTAAAAAAATATTCCAAAATTAAAATATGATTATGATGTAATGAAAAGTTTTTTTAGTTGTGTTTTTATTCCTTACTTTCCATATTTTAAGGAGATGCTGTTGAATTATGCGGATAATTCATCATTATCTATTCATCTTGGAAGTATGAAGATGTACATAGATCTAAAATTTTATTTTAGGTGAGATAGCATAAGGGGGATATTGTAGAGTATGTATCTTGGTTCTTGGTTAGAAATAATGTTAAGGATAAGAGATAAAACTATATTGTGATATTATAATAATTTCACATAAAAAAATGGAAATGGGAAAACATTATCCTGGATTTTTTCATCGGACTACAGAAAACCTCAAAAGACAATAATGCTTTATGGGTTGTTGTAGATCACCTTAAAAAATATGAAGATTAAAGTTTTATGAGAGATTATTTCTCCCTATATTGTCTTTATTTAATATAAAGTTATGATGTGGTAAGTTTTCATGGTGTAACACATTTTATTGTATGTAGTCAGAATATGAGGATTACCTAAAAATTCAGGAGAAGTGTTCAGATGGTTCTAGATATAAAGTTGAGTTTTATTATGGAATATCATCCTCTAAAAAATGGATAGATTGAGTGGATTATTTAAAACTAAAATTGTATATTGATATGTTTTTATAAATTTTAAAGGTTGTTAGGACCAAAACCTTCTTCTTTTCATGTTTTGTTACATCAATATTATTCACTCAAGGAATTAGATAGATTCTTATTAATCCATTTAGGGAAAGAAGTTCTAAAATTGAAATTTAATGGGATGAAGTTGGAGAAATAAATCTACTGAGTCTTGATATATATGAATAAATAGTAAATAAATATAGTTCCACTCAACAACAAATCAATAAGGTTTAGGTTAAACAGAAATGTAAGGCTTATAATTATCAGAGATATATGGAGATCATAGTTAGTTAGAAGGTGTTTTTATGAATTTATAAATATTAGAAAGTTATGAGATTACTAAATAATTGAATTAATATATCTTTGTTGATTGGAACATGTTAGATTCTTGATCAAGTAGTGGTGGTATCCTATATCTCTCACTTCCAACTAGCCTCTTGAAAGTTGATGACATGTTCCATATATCTCCATTGAAGAAATAAATAAACGATCCTTAAAATATACTAAATTCAGTGGTCATACCATGGGAGAGTGATATTTATTTTAAATAACAACCATTATAAATCCTATATCATAGAGTTAAATATCTATAGTAAAATACTACTCTCCTTGTTAAAGTTATATGAAGAAATTATAACATCTAAGTTTATCCTTTAGTTATTTCACTTTATTCAAAGTATAAGTAAAATTTATTTATCATTATAATTTATTTAAAGTTTTTAGTACTTTATTAATTAAATTAAATTCCATTTCAACACAAAAAAAGTATTTATTCAATGAATAGAAAAATATAAAAAATATTTTAAAAATATAAAAAATAAATTAATTAACTAAATTATTATATTCCATGATTATTTTAGATAAATAGTACATTTTAGGGATGTGTGAAAATTTACATTCTAATTCCATAGTGTCATTAAAGATAAATTATATAAATATTTAGAAAAGTGATATTAATGATATTGAATAATAAATAATATTTTCTAAGATAATTTAAAATTAAAAAATATTTCATCACCCACAAAGTGAATTTAATATCATTTAACTTATCAACTGTGGACCATTTATGATTCACTTTTCCATTTATGGTAACATTATCAACCCATTATGATTGAAATAGTTTTTTCCATGGTGAATGTCAAAAATGGTAAAAGGTTGGGTTAATAAAAAAGATAAGGTTTAAAATGAAACCAAAACCTATCTAAATATTATTTTCTAATGTTTTTTATACCATATAATTTTTTTATTTTAAATCATGTCCATTTGGATGAATTTGGATTGAAAATTATTTTATTATATTTTAATCTTTTATGAAATTCCAATTACTTCCTCTTTGTCCCCTATAAAAGGGAACTTATCCTTTCTATCCATTACAACACATTAACATTTCTTGCTTGAGAATTCATTGGAGTTTTCAATTATGAACTTACTTTTCCATGTTTTAAAGGTGATGGCGTATGATCCTATATTTTCCAGGTATATCCCTCTTTGAGGTTTTGGTAGAATATTTTATTTTGGTTGAAGACAATTTTGACAAATGACCTAAATTTCATGGATGTTTGTTTTCATAAAATAATAAACTCTAGGTATAAATGTAAATATGGATGAAAAGGGTTTCTCCTCTTACTCAAGTGGAGTTATGGGTTTTCATTATTTTCTATAAAAAATCCACTAACAGCTGCATTCAAGACATATTCAAATTGTGTAGGAAAATCACAACATGAATATATTGCTCGAAGGATACCATGAAACAAAATCAAAAAATAAATTTTATACATATCATGAATTCATTTATTTTCATGAAAATTTTGATCAGTGTATTTTTAACCCAAGATAATGTATTTCCACATACGTGGAATTCATACTATGAAAGGGGTTCACAGCATTAATTCATCGAGACTAGTGGTTTTAAATTCTTCTGCACACCCGACTCATGCCTATTTTTTTATATACTACTATCTCATACCCTAGGGTGAATCTAAGTTATATTTATGAAATTTATTCAAATCTAGAAGTCTTTTTCTAGCATTTGGTCTGTGGTGAGTTCCTTCTCTTTACTTTTCTCCTTTCTTCTCATATCCACCGTTATAGCAATGTGATCTCATGACCACTATCTAATATGGATTTGATCATGATGTTTGTGTGAAATAGGTTTTATTTATTGATATCATTCAGATTTGTTATTAATTTCAATTCCATACTTCTAGTGTTTCATTAACCATATGAGAATGGTAGGTGGTATAGAACAAATACCCATAGTCTCTTTCTATTTGTTTAAGTGTGAGGAATATTATGAGATCTCACAAACACAACATGTGTGTTAAATAATTGTATAATGTATGATAATTATCATATGACTAAACCACACCTCATATTCCCTTAGATCAAACTCTTTTGAGACTTGTATTTCATCCACCCATAGGTTACACCAACCATTGAATGACAATGAACTGGCTATTAGCGCGAACATGATTTAACAGGTTATGAGATATTGGGAGACTTCTTTTGTTATGATTTCTTTGGAAAATATCAAACTTTTTTATTTAAATGATTGGTGATAATTTAATATTAGATTGGTGTGAAGACTGGAATGATAACATCTTTAGACTGAACATGATGAATGAAATTGTAATTGAAATAAAAAAGGTAATTGGTTGAATTGAACTTTCTATCTTATAACGTTATGTGGTGTTATTTTCACTATTATGGAATGTGTTATCTATTATGATGAAATTATTATATTATGGGATTGTCTTAGTTCAGATGAAATTATTATATAGAGGTCTTATCCCTGTTATAGTGATATACTTATATTGTGGTCTTATCCTGAATGTGCTAAAATTCTTATGTATAGGGCATGAATCGATAATGTTGAAATTATTATATAGAGATCTTGGCCCGGTTATGTTGAAATTCCTATTTAGATGGATTTTCTTGGTTATGTGTTGATTTATAGACTTCTGGTCCCATTTGGCATGGTGGTGATACATTCTTAGAGATATCCAATAATGGTCCCGAAGTAGGGAAATGCTTATGTTGTGTGAATTTATTAATTAATACACTATTATCACTTTATTATATAGACCTACTATTAGATTGGTTTTAATAACATATGGTGGTGTCAAACTTATGATTTTACACACACCTTATTCATGTTTCCATTTGGTACATTATAAGATTACATGAATGTAGATTTGGAAAAGGGTAAAGGACCTTGTTGTTGATTACTACTTACTGGATGGTTTGGATATTGGAGATGGTGCTGACATGGAGATCTAGACCGGGATTTATGGTGTCTTCTTTATGTTATATTATTTTTCATCTATATAACATCAAAATTAAAAAAATTCTACACGGACCATGTCATTAAATTATTTTTTTTCTTGTTAGATTGATCATTTTCCTTCATTATTTGGATTATATTCTGTTATTGTACTATTTATACCATTTATATTATTCTAATATTATTTCCATAATTATAAAAAATATATACTTGGTCCAATAGTCTCCCAAATTTTTCCGTTACACCACCAATTATTTTTTGGGTACCTTTGGCATATGGGTAGGTGTTCCTGATTTATAGAAACTAACACTATTTCCCATGTGATAAAGTTCATGATTAGGGAATATTATAAAGTGGTATCTGAGCCTCAACATTTTATTTTCTATTAAATTACTATTTGTAAAAGGTTCAAGGGTGTGTAAGGCTGTGTTGGGGCCTGGTAATGATTTATCTCCTGGGAGAATCTAAACCATGTCTGAAAAAACAACTGAGTAAATGTGGATGAGATTGTATTTCGTGATGTTTAGTTGTTACAGTTGATATTATTTCACCATGGGTGATTGACATGTTGTTTCATGTTATTATTTCTTGAAATTTATATACATGGATTAGTATAGAGATAGATGAGTATTCATGGATCATTATAGAAATAAAAAGAAATGATTTTACATTCACCGTTAAAGATAAGTACATATTTATTTCATTTGATATATTTTAATGTAAGAATTGTGAAATATGATACCTATTATAACAGATGAAAAAGGATGAAAACGGACTATTTTTTCATGCCAATTCAATTATTATGAGGAATTTAGTGAGGCCATGAGCCATTGGTTCTTTAATATTTCCACTTTTTTTAGGTTTACCTTTATGTTTATCCAGTATTCCCTGGAGTGTATTTTTCTTATAGATACAATTATTATTCCTCATATTCTAATTGAGTATCCAGAGAGTGAAAATTAGTACCCTCCTAAAATAACTAAACTAGAGATTCCTATTTCTCTTAAGAAATATATTGATGTTCATATTCATGGAATCTTCTTGAGGGTCATGTGGTCTATTGAATGGGATATTGTTCACACTATACCTTTTATGGTTGAGTTTATGAAATAGTTTCACATGCAGTTTCCACCTATAGTCAATGGGGAGGGTGGCCCCTAGGTAGTCAACCTAGGGAACGAGTTAGTCTAGAAAATATTTTTCCCCTTAATACACTGACATATAGAAGTTTTAAGATTGATAAATACATAATTTATGGGCCTTCTAAGAATTAGTGAAACACTCTAGAGCAAGATTCCCAACAAGAGGAGTTATCCTTGATAGGCATTAAGATGACAATCTTGATCCACATCTACCTAGAAATGATGAGTGATGAGAATGATCATGAGATCATACAGTAACATAGTGAGAACTCCAGTGCTGGATTGTGCTAGACATTCCACTTACTTGCAATAATTTTCACCATCTTTAGTAGATGATGATATTTTCAAGGTGAACCATTCCAGAATGATATTATCTATGATATCAGGCCAAATATTAACATATTTTTTTTATTATCATTTCATATGTGATCAATCAGGAACTCATCAGAGTAGGGAATCTAAGGTTTACACCTAACAACATCCATGGTATTTTATCATGGAGAAATGAGAGATTCCCTTTTACTTAAAATAACCACTATTAAAATAATTATTTGCAATCCAGATACAAGAAAAGCATCCAGGGATGTGGGTATCCATCTTAGGACTATGTTTTTTTATAGAACTACTAGTGAGGAAAGTGTAGAAAAAATAAACTCAGTATTTTTACCTAGAATTATAGTGTTGTTCTTGTGGTAGTATATGAAACTTGTTAAGGTTTTGTAGGTACATGTATTAGTAGAGAATTAGCTGGGGATCATGGTAGGTACCATAGTCTAGGAAGGACTCTGCAACACCTCAGGAGACTAGTAGCGAATTATCCACAGGATGTTCAGGTCAAGGTAGGGTATGTGGTAGCCCACTGAAAGATTGGAACTATAATCTAGAGGGACTAACATTGGAGAGCCATACTAGAGCCCATGGTAGAGTTGAATGTTAGATGCATGATATATAGTCCACTTTGGCATGTTTTGAAGTATGAGCTTCAACATTCAGAGGTATTATTAGTGTATAATATACCCCTACCTATGGTTTTTTGATACAAGAGAATCAACTTAATTTATATTTGATCCTTTTGAAAAAATTATTGTGCTTGGTTATGTAAGTATTGGATGGTGTCTTGACTATATAAACACAATTGGGAGTATGGTTAGAGAATATAAAATATTATGGGGAATGTTATTTAGAAATTGATTAGTACTATTTCATTTGGGAATTGTTTTTCCTATAAATAATAGGATACAATTTGATTATGTGTATATTTTGGTCAGATCTGTTCAAAGTTCACATAAAATATTAACAAAAGACGTTCAACAATCTATATCCAGACAGAGTGATCTATTTTTACAAGGGGTATTGGGATCTTCAGTGGTTGTGCAAGACCGATTTAGTGAATATTAGATTGTCTCATGGTTTAAATAGTTGTTCTTACTCTAGATTATGGTGGAATATTGTAGGATACTTTTCAACTAGTGGTTGACCATTTTTTGGATGTTTTTTATGAAGAGTTATTTGAATTACCAACATATAAAATGATCAAGTTCATGATCGAGTTGGTGTCGTGAGGAGATCATATTTCAAGTCCTCCTTACAGGATGGTACTTATTGTTCTTCAGGAATTGAATGTTCAGTTTGATGATCCAGAATCTAAGGGTTTCATATGACCCAGTACATCAACTTGGGGTTCTCACATTACTATTTACATGAAGGATAATGGAACTTTTTGCATTTCTATGGACTATTGGATATTGAACCAGATGATAGTAAAGAACTGGTCACCCCTTTAGTGTAACGCCCTGACCCTAGAAACTCAGAGTCGGTGCATTATTACGTATCATTGGAATGATAAAAATAGTTCAAGTCTTGAAAGACCGATTAGTTTAGTAGCATTGGAAGTACTATATGGATTCATATGGTTTACATTACATCATAAAATGGATAACTACAACAACATTGTTTCCATAGACAACACTGAGATCCCATAGAATATCCCTGCGGGTCAGTCATAATATACCTTTTCGCATCCTAGAAAAAATAAAACATAGAAAAGGGGGGAGCTCAGATGCTCAGTAAGGATAAAAATATAGTGGAAAATTTGATAAATAAGCACAAACATTTAAGGAAATGTATAAGACTAAAACAAAAGCCTTTTAAACTAGAACTTCAGCATAATATGGAAAATATAAAATCAAATAATGCCATTTACTTAGTAAAATGGATATTCTATTAATCGAATAATCACATGCAATATCAATAGCCACTTTCATAATGATAGAATGCATAACACCAGACTTTCATAAGCACATAGTCAAGGCATTGTGTGGAGACTACAAATAATATTTAGTCAAGGCCTTGTGCCAAGAAACTAGTTTGTCTCATGAGACCTACCGATCCATTGAGGAGCAATAGAGGGCTCCACCCGTCACTTACTAAGTCCAATGAATTCATAATATGAAAGGGTTGAAACATAATCTTAACATTCAGACTAAAACTATCCTACGAAATGTCAATATTTTAACAACAAACCATAAATGATATAAAAATATCACATCCACAGTCAAACTTAACTCATTCAATACAATATGGGAGATTGTGTTATAATATAACAACATCAATAGAGAATAATGAATGATAATGACATAGATGAAAACAATCATCAAAACTATTTGAGAGAAATATCCCCCTTTTTCTTGAAAACATTTAAAAGTATCACTATTTATCAAGATTTAGTTTAGAATAGATTTTTGAATCAAAGTTTCCCATACCACTTTGAAACTTTTAAAAGGAATTTTAATTTTAAAACTTTAATGTCCATATAAATAAATCCTTAAAAACCATTTTTAAAAACATGGACATTAATGAGAAAGATTTAGAATAATAAATCGTTAAAACATTTTAAAATGATATTTTAGTTAGAGTTACTAACCAAAAAAGAGGCACTTGAATACAAATAATTGAGGAAATAAAAAATTTATAATATCATGGGAATAAATGGATTCATGATAAACTATGTCAAAGTACATTACATACACCATATAAAAGTGAATTGGCTTATAACAACAAAGAAGTCTCAATGGAATGTAAATTGAGATGAAGTCTCTTATAAAAATGGTATCCTTAGGTTAAGGATAAATAAATGACATAATTATGTGTGAAAAATATAAATAAACTCAATATTATTTTATATTTAGTGTAAATAAATCAGTTTAAATTAACACATATTCTTGTAAAAACAACACCAATGAATTGGATGTTTAACTCAATAGATGGAGATTGAGTTAAAATTACTCAAATCAAGTTCATATCGATGACTTGAGAATTTATCAATGGAGTGATTATGTGTATCAAATGTATTTCCACTGAAATTAGAGTGTAAATTACTACACAAATAATAAATAGTGATTCCACACATAATCATGGAGTAAAATAATCAATGAAGTATGCGTAAAGCCGAATGAGTGGAAATTGAAATTTAAAATTCCCTTACAAATTTGGTAACTTACGAAAAATACATCCCGTGAAAGATTGATCATAAAATGAAGATGTAATTACTCATAAATTAATTTATAATAAACAAATAGTACAATCATTGGGCATTATATACACCACACAAAAGGAAATAGTGGCAGTATGACATGAATCTCACAGAAATAGGAAGTGAGATGAAAACCCTTACTTCGTTGTAATCAATGGATTAATATGGAAAAAAAGTCAATTAAAACCAAATGAATCATAGAATACCATGAATATAAAGATAATCATGATAATATATATATCAAATTACCATACACAACACACCACATTTAATAAATAAGTGGCGAACAATGGAAATATCACGGAATTAAAAGTGAGATAAGAAACCCCTTACTTTGTACTTTTCCTTGGTCGAGGGTAGGTTAAACTCCTTTATAATTGTGAAATAATTGTTATTAAATTATAAAATAATCATATACATTAATATGATATCATATATGATCTTCTAAAATTGATTTGTTAGTAATATTTTAGTATTATCGTCGTTTTGGGTGTTAACTGATTCGTTTTCCTCTATATGCTTTGTTTCATAAGTCGTGTTTGTTATGAATAGGATGTATATTATTAATATTCAAAATGCTATTAAGTCTTCAAAAATTATTTTTAATCATCTAATAAAAATTAGTCTTGAATGGATTACAATGGGGAATGAATCTCTTGTTTGTGGAGACGGTAATCCATACATACGCACGAGCGACAATATCATACTTTTGTTATTAAAGTAATATATAATTAGATGGTATATCATATATACAGAATCATTATAATGTTATATTTTTTATTAACATCAATTACACATCATTATTATACCCATCCAAAAAATAATGTATTGAATAACAATTACACCACGACGTGGAAACGGTAAGCCATACATACACACGTATGGTGACATGTCATTCAAAGGATGGATAGAATAATGAATATGGTTGTACCATATTTATAATAACATCACATTATATATAATATATTGGAGTTATTATTTTAGAATTGAAACAACAATGAAAGAGGAAGTGTAAGAAGAAATGAACTTGAAAGAGGTGATGTAATATTTACCTCTTCTTCAGGTTCTTCCATTTGATTTGATCAAAAGGGCTCCTTAACATGGATGTATGAATAAAGGAAGGCCTCTGGGATGAAGGGAGTAAAATTTAGAGGGTATTTGGGCAGAGTTTTTTCGAGACAAAAGGCTTTGAAGGTTTTAATTTTATGGAAGGGGCAGTGCCCTTTTATAAGAGGGGTGAGGGGCACCTTAGGAAAAGATAGAAATATTATTTTATAATAAAATCAATTTTGGTTTATAATGGCTCCAAAATGAATTATTTAATGGATAATATGGGTATGGTTCAAAAATCACTCAACCAATAGGTTTTATACAGGCTTGGAGAACTATATTAACCTTATCTTTTATATTTAACTCTTAGTTAAATAGTTTGACATTTACCATGTCACTTTGTATTTTTCTATTATATGGTTAATAAACTTACTATATACTTCCAAGAGATCCCCAAGTGGTTCATTAATGATACTACTATAATTATATAAGTCTTTAAGCCGAACTTTAGATTTCTAGGAATAGAATATAAATTAATAATATAATATTTGTTTTAAACTCTCTTTTATGTCAATTTTGACACTATTTGATATTTTGTTTTTTCTAAATTCATAAGTTCATTATTACTTCTAAAAAAACCCATATAACCAACCATAACATGTAATATTAACCTATAAAATTATTGGCAGTCAAAAAAAGTTTCAAATTACATTTATTTGGATATTTATAATATCAAATATTTTAATATTTTATTAATTAGGTAATTACTGCATCATCATTGTGTCATAGATAAATTAAATTATTTAATGTCTAAAAAATAAAATTGAAAGACAATTATGTAGGAAATATTTTTATCTTTATATTTAATATTTATAATCTATTTTATCTTATTTATAACCCTATATTAAAAATGGTTTAGTTATTAAGCTTTGAATTTCATACTTTTAACTCTTCTTTGAAATAAATAATAATAAATGTCCTAATCTAATCCAAGTGGACCTGAAGGATCCTATATTATTCCTAAGGTTGTTTTTGGTCGAATTTAACTTATCCAATAGTATTAGGACATGTTTTAGGGTAATAATAATATCATTTTTATCCTTAATTACCCTATTTACTTTTAAGCCTGGTAAATAAAAGTCAAAAGTTACTATTCACCAAAAATTATTTTTATCTTATTGAACCACATTTTACTTACTAATATCAATTGTGTCTCTCTGATTTTTTAAATTCAATTCACAGAAGTGGTAAAATTAATTTTTATTCAAATTTTCAAATGATCATAGGAGGTTTGTAAAAGACGGTTAAAAAGTTCAATAAAATTTTTATATATCTAAACTTATTATAAACTGACCCCAATGAATTAAATTGAATTTATATAGGTTTTATTTATCTATTTTTACCTGAAACAAATTTAAATAAAACAAATAATTATTTAAATAAAAATTCGATTTTATACTATAACTTAGTGTTTTTCACTATTCATCAAAAATTGAATGTTATCAGAAAAATACCAAAAATTCACCCTAAGGTAATTTCAATATTCCGAATCCAAAAATGTATTCCATTTTTAAAGATAAAATTTATAAAATTTCAAAAAGTGGGTAGTACTATTCATAACGTCTAATTTGATTGGTCGCGGTGCATTATAATCTCGAAGCTATGTACAATGCAAGATATTACATTATTCAAAGGGAAATGTACCGTGAAATCTTGGGGTGTAAAATTCTTCCCCCCTTTTGGAAATTGCGTCCTAGAAATTTTTAAAATTGGGCTCGGGTACATAATTGAAAGTCCCACATTGGAAAAAGAGTTAATAAAACTATCACTTTAAAAGAAATAAAGATAAGTACAAAGGTCACCCTAGATAACCCATACTTGGATTCCATGTAGAAAAACATGGATATGGATGATAAACTAAGTTCCATGTTCTGATGGAGAGGGATAAAAAACATGATTAGGAGAAAGTTAACAACAAGAAAACCACAAACTTGTGATGAGAGAAATAATCATTAATTTCCCAGTAGGAAAAGTAAATTGACAACGTATTTTTTATGTTTCATTTCATAAAGATGAGGAATTTTTTTATGAGATTGACTAAGAACAAAAAGAGATATACTTACTTTTTATAGATAGTTTCATTATTTATTAAATTTATATAACTAACTCATTTTTTTCAAATGATGAGTATTCAAGATGACTTGGTCACACTAGAAGAGCTAGAATCAACTTCTTGAGAATCACATCATCCACAAAGTATAAACCATATATTCACCTTGTGTTTAGAGAGTAATCAAAACCAAAATGGTTAGTACCAGATCAGATGATCCCCCAAATGGATATTCCTTTAGAAAAAGAAACACTAATCTTAATTTCTAAAATTTTACCAACAATACCCCAATGTTAAATAAATACCATTCAATAAACAGTTGTCCTTAAAATCCTTCAATATAATACAAACTAATATTGAAACCCAAAACAAAGAAGAATTTGGCTATGTAGTCTTCCACATTAAATTGTATCTTCAAATGACATCGACTACTCTTAATTTCACATACTTAAAAGTAATTAACCTAATTAAACATTCTCTATTATAGGTTTATCATTTCCATAAATAACACAAATCACTATAAATCCACAATAAAAACATAGTTAAAAATCCACCATTACTCCTCAAATGAAATCCCATAGTATTCTATTTTCCTTAAGAATATAGTGTTCCCAACAGAGTGAACGTCTTCCAAAATAACATTTATCACTTAATCACCAAATCATTTTCCTATACTAAGGGTATTCATTTGATAAGACATAAGATCCAAAATCAACTCATTACTAATCAATAAAATAATTTAACTAAAAACAATTAGTCACACTGACTTGGGACGACACGTAGTCCAGTGGTAGGTGATAAATCCCAATCGCACTCTAGTTGTGGGTTCGATTCCAACAACTTTGTCTGATGTGATGGGTTGTCACATGGTCTACGTGTTGTCCTTTTTAAAAAAATATATTTTATAACCTGACCAAAATGAGATAAATTCCTCAAAATAACTATAACATATTTTATCCACAAATGATATCTCATACCTTACATTTTCATCCCAAAATTTAATAACTTGTAATGGCCTCAAACCAAAGGATAATATAAAACCAAATGGTTATTTATAGCAATACCCACAAGAGAAAAGAGAATTCTTCCTCAAATATCATTTCATATGAAAAAATGTAGAGTTACAAATACAAGAGAAAATTATTCCAAAGTAATCCCATCAATAAGGAGCACTAATACATTTAAACATTTTCCAACCATTTATTTCCACATAGATTCTTCTTTGACCAAGAAAATATCCTATAGAATAGGGAATTCACTCGAGTAATGGCCAGGGCCCCTACATTTACGGAAAATGACAGTAAATGGATTCTTGGGACCTTTTTTCTTTTATTCTATAGTACTCTTCATTTTTTCGTGGAAATTCTTTACTTTATATTCTTCTTTCCCACCTGTAAAGAATTTAATTCTTCCATTGAGACACTTTCTTGGGGGTCTCCTTCCACATTTCCTTCATGATGGAAATTGAGGATTCTTTTCTCCATGTTCTCCACTACTGGATATCTTATAATTCATCACCATTCTCTCCTTTGTTGAGTTTGGGAGTTGGTTTATATATATATTGTTGATCATATTTTCGAAAAAATGATTTGGCATGAATACAATATCTTTTATGCCTATCAAAATTCCATTTTTTTCTCATTTCCACCACCATTCTCACCTTGTACATCATTCTCAAAGTTACTATGACTTCCTTGGAATCCAGCCGTTGACAAAAACCAGAAAGCATTGTGTGAGTAACAGTAGTCATAAAATCATTTAGAGAATATCATGACAATATATTTTCAATTTGAAACACCTTAGGATTAACCAAGGTCGTTTATTCTCATCTTATATTAAAATCCTTCAAATTGGTTTGATAAGAAAATGTAAATTATCCTAAGCATACCCCCCCTGGGAGTGTCATAACCAATAGTGCATCAAGGTTCATTGTCATGAACCAGTTCCCGTTTTAGTCTAGCTTAAAGCGGTGTTTTCAGGTTTTAACCCTAGGTACATCTGTTCCAGATCCGCCTCTACCTGCTCCTATCTAGACATGGATTCATTGCTTGGAAAACTCACGAAATCTCTACAATACCAAAATTTTAGGAATTTGTCTATATTAATCCTTAAACTCTATCTGAGGGCTATGTGATCTAATCAGAGTTTATCTAAATCTTGTTTCCAAGGTTTGTACTAAATATTCTCTAATACCAACGGAAACGCCCTGACCCCAGAAACCCAGAGTCGGTGAATTATTACGTATCATTGGAATGATCACAAAAGATCAAGTCTCGAAAGACCAATTAGTTTATTAGCCTTAGATGTACAAGATACATTCCTATGGTTTACATTACATCATAAAATGGAAAACTACAACAAAATTGTTTCCATAGACAACACTGAGATCTCATAGACTATCCATACAGGTCAGTCATAATATACTTCTTCACATCTAGGGAAAAATAAAACATAGAAAAGGGGTGAGCTCAGATGCCCAGTAAGTATAAAAATATAGTGGAAACTTTCACAAATAAGCATAAACATTTAAGGCAATGTATAAGACTAAAACAAAAGCCTTTTAAACTTGAAATTCAGAATAATATGGAAAAGATAAAATCAAATAATTCCATTTACTTAGTCAAATAGATATTATACTAGTCTAATAATCACATGCAATATCAATAGCCACTTTCATAATGATGGAATGCATAATGCCAGACTTTCATAACCACATAGTCAAGGCCTTGTGCCAAAAAGTCTCAATGGAATGTAAATTGAGATGAAATATCTTATAAAAACCATATCCTTAGGTTAAGGATAAATAAATGACATAATTATGTCTGAAATGTATAAATACAGTCAATATTATTGGATATTCATTGTAAATAAATCAGAGGACATTCACACATATTCTTGTAAAAACAACACCAATGAATTGGATGTTTAACTCAATAAATGGAGATTGAATTAAAATTACTCTAATCCAGTTCATATCGATGACTTGAGAATTTATCAAAGGAGTGATTATGTGTATAAAAATTATATCCACAGAAAGGAGAGTGGAAATTACTACAAAAATATTAAATAGTTATTCTACACATAATCATGGATTAAAACAATCAATGAAGTATGCGTAAAGCCGAATGAGTGGAAATTGAAATTTGAAATTCCCTTACCAATTTGGTAACTTACGAAACATACATCCCATGAAATATGGATCATAAAATTAAGATGTAATTACTCATAAATTAAATTATATTACACAAATAATACAATCATTGGGCAGTACATACACCACACAAAAAGAAATAGTGGTAGTATGACATGAATCTCACGGAAATATGAAGTGAGATGAAAACCCTTACTTCATTGTAATCAATGGAGTCATATGGAAACAAGTTAAAAACAACCAAATGAATTAAAAAATACCATGAATATAAATAGAATCATGATAATATATATATATATCAAATGACAGTACACAATATACCACATTTAATAAATAAGTGGCGAACAATGGAAATCTCACGAAATTAAAATTGAGATAAGAAACCCATTACTTTTTAATTTTCCTTGGTCGAGGGTAGGTTAACCTCCTCTATAATGGTGAAATAATTGTTATTAAATTATACAAGAATAATATACATTAATATGATATCATATATGATCTTTTAATATTGCTTTGTTAATAATATTTTAGTATTATTATCGTTTCGGGTGTTAACTGATTCGTTTTCCTTTATATGCTTCGTTTTGTAAGTAGTGTTCATTATGAATAAGATGTGTCTTATTCATATTCAGAATGATATTAAGTCTTTAAATGTCATGACCCTACCCAATGGGGATCAAGACACGACTCCCCAGGCCCGCCTCCAATAGGCCAGGGGCTGGCGTCTAGCACCGAGTAGGCTATCACACACAAGAGAGGCATTAGCCTAAAGTACCTGTAAACACACACCCACATACACCTCCATGAAATAGTACAGAGATATATAAAGTTGAAAAAAAATGAATGCATAAAACTATCCCAAACCAGAGTGCAATAATAGTACAAAAAAAGGAAAAAAAGGGCCCACCAAAGGAAAACTATAAAAGCGTCCAACCTGCTCGGAAGAAGGGGAAACACTGCCAAAAATACATGTCGGTAATCTCCTCAGCATAGATCTGGTAAAAACCCTGGTAAAACCCTCTCACTAAGCTCCGCCTTCTCCGGGTCCTCCTACAACTCCATCAAAAGGCCTATGGTCTGCACAACACACAAACATGTGCAGGCAAAGCCCGTGTAGGGGTGAGTATAACAATACTCATAAGGCACCCTAAAAACCCAAAACAAAAGAGAGAAACTGAATGGAAACAGTCTACTCATCCCATCTATAGGGAACCGAGACAAGAGAGAAAATCCACCTTGTGACCATACTCGGCTGAACCCAACTAGTTAGCTCAATCCAGGTGAATGCCCATACATGCACCTTGAACATCCAGATATACTCAACTCAGGCACCAAGCCGCATAAGGTACCATTCTCATCACCAGCAACTATAAAAAACTAGGAGAACTCACTCCATGATCATTTTCATCCTAGATGACACTCGTTCGAGAGAGACACTCTATCAGGTCCCACAAAAACATCTCAGACTCTCACCCGAGAGATCACGCTTTTCAGACACCGGCACTGAGGTAACTTCGTTGAAATAATATAAACACAAAACTCCTCGGATAGGGGATCGCTACTTGGGTCCTCTAGGGAATACCAGAACCCACACTGATATAATAAGATCTCATTGATAGGGGATCACTCCCAGGGTCCGCTGGGGGATACCACAACCCGATCTGGCACTCGTAGATCTCATAGATAGGGGATCACTCCTAGGATCCACTGGGGGATACCACAACATGATCTGGTGATCGAAAAAAACACGTCACTCATATATGGGATCGTCGCCCTTATAAAGGTGGTCACAATGATAAAAGAACCATATCTTGTATAAATTGCATTGTAGGCGATCGAACCGACGATGCACCAACCCTACAGGAACCACACGCTGAGTAAGGGATCATATAACCAATGATACCACAACCCTACTATAATTTTCATGATGAAAAGGGGATCGTATACCCGATGATTCCACCACCCTACTGAGCACGGCCCATTGCATAGGGTATCATAATCACGATGATGCCAAAAACCCTACGGGGTTAACCAGCTAGATAGGGGATCTCCACATGTGGATAAGCGGTCACAACGATACCAAGAACCCGATCAAGGGAAAAAATTCTAGAGGATCCCACTCCAGGACCACCGGAGGGATGCCACAACTCTAACAGATTAAAGAACCCATCAAGAGGATCAAAAACCTATACTAAGGTTGTGATGTCGTACGAACCCTCGTTGGAACTAACCAAGGGAGTACCCTCAACCACTTCTACTCCAAATGTCGCTAACCCGAGCAACCCGACACAACACCACCCTGCGCACCTCCAAGGCCGACACTAAGGACACCATCACGATCCATGCGAAAAAACCAGTAGGATAGGCTGTTTACCCGCCTTAAACGGAAAACTAGTGAAAAAGGCCCTATTCACCATAGGTAGCCCATGCAGGGCCCACACAATGATCCCGAAACTAATCAAGTGGATCATAAAACTGCGATCCCCTCGAAAAAACACAAGGGATCCACTACTCGTTCATCCCAAAGGGACCCCCGGTGAAAAAGGCACTATTCACCGAAGCCATATCGGGTGGGGCCCATGCCTTGATTTTGAAACACATCGAATGGATCACACCGTTGCGATCCTCTCAAAATTACACACAGGTTCGACTATTCATCCGCCAAAATCGGACTACTGGTGAGAAAGGTGCGTTTCTCCGAAAACGCCCAAACCCGGCCTCATGAGGCCCACACCCCAAACATAGTCACATCACCAAGAAACCATCAAGAAAGTTCCGCCGTATCATCATGGTCTGAATTCCACTAAAAACACGTCAATCAGACGCTCCGGGTAGAAGATACAATGACCTGAAGTCGAATTATAATAAAATATTATTATTTTATTCGATGTTTCAAGCTCTCGGGGCTCGATCCCTAAACACAAAACTCTTGAACCCACATTGAAGAGTTCATCTCGTCTCTAGGGTCACGTCACCGTAGACGACATGTGAAACGGACTTTCAGGGAGCAAGAGACGGGGGTTTTAAAACCCCCTTGTATTAAAAGAGGGCCGGACCGGCCTGAACCGGCCAGCCCGAGCCGGCCCGTGCCTGCCATCCTGGCCGCCGCCGCCATCGTCCCGCCCTGGCCGCCACCCCCCCCCCCCCCAAAAGTGGCACCCTGCGCCGTCGCCCCGGGTGGCCGGCCAACAGGCTCGGCCGCGTTTCCGTCGACACCGGCGACGCCGTGCCGGTACCGTGCCGACGAAACTTCTGCGGACCACCGAGGGCACCCCGGTGGTCCGTTTTTTGATCCGCAACCTCCTGAACGACCCTTGAGACCTGATCTTCCCTACTAAAACAAAAAAAATAAATTTTAAGAAAAAATGGGTTCAGGAATTAAAACTCAAACCACCTATCTTGCGGGCAAAACGCCGAAGATTCGGATGCAGAAAGACACCCGCAACGCCCTGAAGATCGATCCACTGACGATCGCCGCTAAAAACAGACGGTTGGAGTTCCAATCGGAAAAAACAGAGGGAGAGGGGAGGGTGTTTTTCTTCCTATGTGTGGGAGGAAATGGGGGGGGGGGGAGGTGATTGATTTTCATTTTATTAATTTTTTAAATAAAACTTCATTTCATATCCCCGCTAACCCGGATCCGACCCGGCACCCGGCGCCGACCTATATTATGTCTCACCTCGGGTAAAACCGATCTTATGAACGCAAAGGATACTTCATATTTTCGATCCGAGACTTCTTTCAGAAGTTATTCAAGACGACACTCGTAAATAAACTTTTCCATTTATTTACAAAAACGCCCCTAGTGGGTTTTCTCACAGCAAGCCCGCGCCCGCAAAGTTTACACCCCGCCTAGGGTAAACGCCACATTCTGGACGCAACCGTGCCTCATATTATCATTATGAGCTACCTTTCATGAGATAACACAACCCCTCCACATGCATAGTATGAAAAAACATAATATTTTTATAAAATTAATTCCGGGCACACCGGGCCTCAGAATCGCATGCCGTCTTCTCTCCTAGATCTGAAATGATTCGTAGGAATATTCCAAAGTCTTATAGGGAAAAAAATAGAGTCTCAGCATCTGGTATCCCCTAATGGACCCTAGGAGTGATCCCCTATCCAAGGAGTTTGGTTTTTATGTTGTTTCAGTGAAGTTTCCTCAGTGACGGTATCCAACGAGCGTGATCTCTCATGTGAGCGTTTGAGGTGTTTGTGTGGGACCCGATGGATTGTATCTCTCAGACAGGTGTCATCTAGGATGACAATGATCATGGAGTGTGTTCTCCTAGTTGTGGATAGTTTCTGGTGATGACGTCGGTACCTCATGTGGCTTAGTGCATGACCTGAGTATATCTGGATATTCAAGGTGCATGTATGGGCATACACCTGGATTGAGATGACTAGTTGTCTTTAGCTGAGGATGGTCATGAGGTGGAGCTTCTCTCTCATCTAGGTTCCCTCTGGCTGGGTTGAGCGGAGCGTTTCCTTTTAGTTACTCTCTTTTGTTTTGGGTTTTTTGGGTGCCTACTGAGTATTGTTATACTCACCCCTGCACGGGATTTGCCCGCACATGTTTGTGTCTTGTACAGACCATAGGCATTTCGACGGAGTTTCAGGAGGACCTAGAGTAGGTGGAGCATAGTGAGTGGGTTTTACCATGGTGTTTATCGAAGCTGTGCTGAGGAGCTTACCGATAGGTGTTTTTTGGCAGTGCTTCCCCTTCTTCAGAGCAGGTTGGACGCTTTTGTAGTTTTCCTTTGGTGGTCCCTATTATTCCTTTTTTTGTAATGTTGTTGCACTTTGGTTTGGGATAGTTGTATGCATGAATTTTCTTTTCAGCTTTATATATCTCTACACTGTTGCATGAAGGTGTATGTGGGTGCGTGTGTATAGGTACCTTTGGATAATGACTCCCTTGTGTGTGATATCCTACTCGGTGCTAGATGTCAGCCCCTGGCCTATTGAAGGCGGGCCTGGGGAGTCGCGGCTTGAGCCCCGTTTGGTCGGGTCATGATAGATTGGTATCATAGTTGGTTCCACCTTTGGGATCTCAGAGTGTAGCTGGTCTAGCTGTGAGTTTGGTTTTGGTTTCATAGCGGCAGTGTTATGATGTTTCGAGTTCAGCTTTCAGGCCATGGACTCCAGTGTTGGTACGGCGGCCAACGTATCCATTCATCAAAACTCTGACAACCTATTTTTCGACTCGGGATGTCCGTACATCGGTCATAGGGTAAAACAATGGGATTTGCATCATATTAGACTAGGTTTTTGGTTTTTCCTTATCCTTCTCGAGTCAGCTCTCCAGATATAGTCTTTGACCACGGTGCATCATGAGTGTATTTTAGGATGCCTCCACGATGAAAGCCAGTGAGGGTTCCACAGCGGGATTGTGGTGACGATCTGCCTTGTCTAGAGGCTGTCGACCAGGGTGGAGGTTCTAAGGCTGGACCTCCAGGTGGTCCGCCAGTTGAGCCACCACCTATCAAGCAGCTGGTTGTGCCGGCAGTGCGGGATGAGGTTGTGCGCAGGCTGACTGCGCTGCACGAGTTCCAGAGGCAGCGACCTCTGAGGTTCTGGGGTGATCTATTCTCTCAGGCAGCTGATGACTGGCTCAAAGCAGTCACCTGTGTTTTCCTCCTAGTTTGGACACCTTCAGATTAGATGGTGGTCCTAGCAGCGAGCCTTCTACATGGTTCGACCGGGAGATGATGGAGTTTGGTGATGCAGTACCATGACGAGGAGATGATCACGTGGGCAGAGTTTGAGTATCTCTTCAAGGAAGAGTTTTATCCTGTGACACTGAGGTCAGTGTGGATTCATGAGATTCAGCAGCTTCGATAGGAGGGAATGACTGTGTCGGAGTACTTATTGAGGTTTACATACCAGTCGTGCTACTCTCTGGATATGGTTCGAGACCCATTCTTTAGGGGTCGGACCTTCGAGTAGGGCCTACGCAGGGACATCTGGGCAGGTGTGGTTTCCTTGTGTCTGCCCACCTATGCTGGAGTGCTAGAGTGAGCCTTGGTGGTGGAGAGATTTCTGGCCGTGCAGATCCCACCGTTTAGTGCTGGGCATGCGAGAGCTGAGAATTCGTCAGTCGGACCGACATCTAGTAGCCGATGACAGACTCAGGGGCCTGGACATGGGCGATGTTTTAGGAGGTGACCCCAAGATAGAGGATCTGAGGCTCAGGGCTCGCAGGCCAGTTTTGGTCAGCCACATGAGATTTGAAGTTATGCTTGCAAAGGTCGGGGAAATCTTGCTAGAGATTGTCCAACTCGTCGTGCTGCTGAGGGGGGAGTCGGTCGACATACCGCCTTGGTAGAGGCAGCAGCTCGAGCAAGGAGGTCTGTAGGGAGCCCGACGTGACGATGGAGCTAGTGCAGCAGAAGGATGTGTTAGGCGGTATCAGTTTCCACCACCCCCACCCCAGGCGGTCCACGCCAACCTCAGGGAGCTGGTGGCCTAGGACGAGGACAGCTACATGCCCTAGAGGATATTGACCCAGAGGCTCCGCAGATGGATAGAGGTATGCCTTGTGTCCTTTCTACATTCTGATGTAGTTTGATAGACACGATTTAGAGGTACTCTTTCCTTTTCGTTGCTTGCTCGAGTTTTGTTCTGGGCATTAGTAAGACCCTGTGTGGGTTTTGTTCGGTGTGCTTCGAAATCATGAGGAAGAGGGATCTATCCCCCACCAATATGTGTTTCTGTGACGTGATTAGAACCATGGGGGAGAGTTAGTGCCACCAAAATTGAATATTCTTGTGATGTGTTGGATGAGTCCCTCTGACTTATGTGTTCAGGAATTGGTGGTTGTTGGCAAACTCGCTGGCGTGGGAGACCCAGTTGATAGTCTAGTTTCTCTCCTTTTACTTATAGATTTTCAGGGATGAAAAGTTCTAGGGGGGAGGATCTAGAGACTCACGTTTTGGGCATGTCAGACTTTGGAATATTCCTTCGGATAATACCAAATCTAAGCATGAAGGCGGCGTGCAATTCCGAGGCCCGGTGTGCCCAAAATTAATTTTATAAAAATATTAAGTTTTTTATACTATGCACATGGCGGGGGTGTGTTATCTTCTAAAAAATAGCTCTGAACGGGTATCTGAGGGCACAATTGTGTCTGAAACGTTCCGTTTACCCTAGGCGGGGTGTAAACATTGCAGGTGCGAGCCTGTTGTGAGAAAAGCCACAAGGGGCATATTCGTAAATTAATGGAAAAGTTTATTTACGAGTGTCCGCTCGAATAACTTCTGAACGGAGTCTCGGATAAAAAATCTGAGTCTGTCGTTGTGTTCAAAACACCATTTTTACCCTAGGTGCAACATAATTTAGGTCGGCGCCAGGTGTCGGGTCCGAGGCGGGTTGGCGGGGAGATGAAATGAATTTTTATTTAAAAAAAATAAAATGAAAATCCATCACCTCCCCCTCCCATTTCCTCCTACGCATAGGGGGAGCGACACCCTCCCCTCTGCCTCTGTTCTTCGCCGATTCAAGCTACAACCGTCCATTTTTTGCACCGATCGTCAGCGGATCGAGCTTCAGGACGTCGCGGACGACGTTTTGCACCCGAAGCTTCGACGTTTCTCCTGCAAGGTAGGCAGTTTGAGTTTTAATTCTCCGAACCTATTTTTTCTTCTAATTGTTTCGTTTTGTTGTTGTAGCAGGAAAGATCAGGTCCCGAGGGTCGTGCAGGAGGTCATAGTTGCAAAACGGACCGTCGGGGTGCCCCCGGTGGTATGTGGATGTTCCGCCGGCGCGACTGCGCCTGCGCCGGTAGACCTGCTGTGGTCCGCGAATGAGCGTGGCGAACGGCCGGTTCAAGCCAGTTCGGCCCTCTATTAATACACGGGGGTTTGAAAACCCCTGTATCTTGCACCCTGAAAGTCCGTTTCGTGTGCCTTCTACGACGACGTGACCCTGGAGACGAGAAGAACTCTTTGGTGTGGGTAAGGGAGTTTTAAGTATCGAGATCGTGGCCCAGGAGCTTGAAACGTCAAATAAAATAATAATATTTTTTTTATTATTCGACTTCGGGTCGTTGTATCTTCTACCCGGAGCATCTGATTGATGTGCCGTCAGTGGAGTTGAGACCGTGATGATACAGTGGAATTTTCTTGATGGTTTCTGGATGTTGGGACCAAGTTTGGAGTGTGGGCCTCACGAGGCTGGGTATGGGCGTTTTCGAAGAAACACAACTTTCTCACCAGGAGTCGGATTTTGGCAGATGAATTGTCGATCCTATGTGTTTTTTCGAGAGAATCACAATGGTGTGATCTATTTGATGATTTTTGGGATCATGGCGTGGACCCCACCCGTGCTGGCTTCGGTGAATAGTTCCTTTTCACTGGGGGTCTATTTGGGAGGAACGAGTAGTGGATGCCGTGTGTTTTTCTAAGGGGATCGCAGTGGTATGATCCTTATGATGAGTTTCAAGATCGTTGTGTGGGCCCTGTATGGGTTAGCTACGGTGAATAGTGCCTTTTTCAACAGTTGTCCATTTCGGGCGAGTAAACAGCCTATCTTGCATGTTTTTCTATGTGGATCACGATGGTAGCATCGGTATTAGCCTTGGATGTGCACGAGGTGGTGTTGTGGTGGGTCTTTCGGGTTAGCAATGTTTGGACCACCAGTGGTTGAGGGTACTCCCTTGGTTAGTTCTACGCGGGTTCCCACGACATCACAACCTTAGTATAGGTTTGTGATCCTCTCGATGGGATGTTTAAACTGTTAGAGTTGTGGCATCCCTCCAGTGGGCCCAGAGCTGGATCCTCTAGCATTTGTTTCCTAGATCGGGTTCTAGTTATCGCTGTGACCGCTTATCCATGGGAAGTGATCCCTTATCTAGCTGGTTAACCATGCAGGGTTTGTGGAATCATCAGGATTATGATCCCCTATGCAGTGGGCCATGATCAGTAGGGTTGTGGCATCATTGGGTATACGATCCCCTATACAACATGAAGATTATAATAGGGTTGCAGTATCGTTGGTTATACGATCCCCTACTCAGCATGTGGTTTTGGTAGGGTTGGTGCATCGTTAGTTCGATCCCCTACTTCACGAGTTATACTAGATAGGGTTCTGGTACCATCGTGACCACCTTTATGTGGGCAAAGATACCCTATCTGAGTGACGTGTTTCTGTCGAGCTCTAGATCAGGTTGTGGTATCTCCCAGCAGATCCTGGGAGTGATCCCCTATCTGTGAGATCTATGAATGCCAGATCAGGTTGTGGTATCCCCCAGTGGACCCTAGGAGTGATCCCCTATTTGTGAGATCTTTGTAGACCGGTGTGGGTTCTGGTATCCCCTAACAGACCCTAGGAGTGATCCCATATCTGAGGGGTTTTGTGTTTCTGTTGTTTCAGTGATGTTTACTCAGTGACTGTACCCGATGATCGTGATCTCTCGGCTGAGCATATGAGATGTTTGTGTGGGACCCGATGGAATGTATCTCTTAGACGGGTGTCATCTGGGATGATAGTGATCATGGAGTGTGTTCTCATGGTTGTGGACCGTTGCTGGTGATGAGGTCGGTACCTCATGTGGCTTGGTGCATGAGCTGAGTATATCTGGATGTTCAAGGTGCATGTATGGGCATACACCTGGATTTAGCTGACTAGTTGTGTTTAGCCGAGGATGGTCATGATATGGAGTTTCTCTCCCATCTGGGTTCTCTCTGGATGGGATGAGCCGAATATTTCCTTTCAGTTTCTCTCTTTTGTTTTGTATTTTTGAGGTGCCTTCTGAGTATTGTTATACTCACCCCTGCACGGGCTTTCTCTGCACATGTTTGTGTCTTGTGCATACCATGGGCCTTTCGACGGTGTTCCAGGAGGACCAGGAGCAGGCAGAGATTAGTGAAAGGGTTTTACCGGGGTGTTTACCAGAGCTGTGCCGAGGAGCATACTGACATGTGTTTTTGGCAGTGTTTCCCCTTCTTCCAAGCAGGTTGGATGCTTTTGTAGTTTTCCTTTGGTGGGCACCATTCTGATATTTTATGCACTGCTGTTCCACTCTAGTTTGGGATAGTTGTATGCATGCATTTACTTTTCAGGTTTATATATCTCTACACTGTTGCATGGAGGTGTATGTCAGTGCGTGTGTACAGGTAACTTAGGATAATGCCTCTCTTGTGTGTGATAGCCTACTCGACACTAGACGCCAGCCCCTGTCCTATTGGAGGTGGGCCTGGGGAGTCGTGGCTTGAGCCCCGTTGGGTCGGGTCAAATTTTAATAAAATTAATTCCGGGCACACCGGGCCTCGGAATCGCAGGCCATCTTCGGGCCTAGATCTGGAATTATCCGTAGGAATCTTCCAAAGTCTAAAAAGGCCAAAACCCAAGTTGCTACATTAAACATTATTTTTAATCATCTAATGAAAATTAATCTTGAATGGATTATGATATGGAATGAATCTCATCTCGTTCGTGGAGATGGTAATCCGTACGTACGCACAAGCGACAATATCATACTTTTGATATTAAAATAATATATAATTGGATGGTATATCATATATACAAAATTAGTATCATGTTATATTTATTATTTACATCAATTAGACATCATTATTATACCCATCCAAAAAATAATGTATTGAATAACAATTACACCACGATGTGGAGACAGTAAGCCGTACGTACGCACGTACGATGACATGTCATTCAAAGGATGGATAGAATAATGAAAATGGTTGTACGATATTTATAATAACATATAATTATAATTAAGATACTAGATTTATTATTTTAGAATGTAAACGACAAAGAAATAGGAAGTGGAAGAAGAAAGGAACTTGAAAGAGGTGATGAAATATTTACCTCTTCTTCGGGTTCTTCCTTTTGATTTGATCAAAAGGGTTCATTAGGTTGGATTTAAGACTAAAAGAAGACCTATAGGATGAATGTAGGACAGTTGAGATGGTATTTTGGAAGAGGTTGGCCGATCCAAAAGGCTTTGAAGGTGTGAATTTGAGGGAAGGGGGAGTTCCATTTTATAAGAGGGGTGAGGGGCACCTTAGGAAAACCTAGAAATATTATTTAATAATAAAATAATTTTCGTTTTCTAATGGCTCCAAAATAAATTATTTAAATTATAAGGTGGGGATGGGTCTAAAATCACTCAACCAATAGGTTTTAGATAGGCTTGGTTCACTATATTAAACTTATCTTTTAAATTTAACTCTTAGTTAAATAGTTTGACAACTACCATGTCTCTTTGTATTTTTATATTATATGGTCAATAAACATACTATATAGTTCAAAGAAAACCTCAAGTGGTTCATTAATGATACTCATATCATTATATAAGTCTTTCGGTCAAAATTTATATTTTTAGGAAGAAAATATCAATTAATAATATAATATTTGTTTTAAACACTCTTTTATGTCAATTTTGACACTATTTGGTATTTTATTTTTTCTAAATTCATAACAGCATTATTACTTTGAAAAAAACTCATCTAACCAACTCTAATATGTCATATTAACATATAAAATTATTTTAATTCATAACAAATGTCAAATTACATTTATTTTAATATTTATAATATCAAATATTTTAATATTTCATTAATTAGGTAATTACTGCATCATCATTGTGTCTTAAATAAATTAAATTATCTAATGACTAAAAAATATAAATAAAATACCATTATGTAGGAAATCATTTTATATTTCTAATTAATATTTATAATTGAATTTATCTTATTTATAACCCTATATTAAAAATGTTTTTGTTATAAATATTTGAATTTAACACTTTTAACTCCTCTTTGAATTAAAAAAAAATAAATGTCCTATTCTAATCCAAGTGGACCTAAAGGATCATATTTTATTCCTATGGTTTTTTGGTCAAATTAAAATTATCCAATAGAATTAGGAAATGTGTTAGGGTAATAATAATATCATTTTTGTTCTTAATTACCCTATTTACTTTTAATTTTGGTAAATAAAAGTCAAAATTTATTATTAACCAAAAATTATTTTTATTTTATTGAGCCACATTTTACTTATTGTCTCTATAATTTTTGAAATTCAATTAACAAAAGTGGTAAAATTAAGATTTATTCAAATTTTTAAATGCTACTAGGAGGTGGGAAAAAGACAGCTAAAAGTTCAATAAAATTTTTATATATCTAAAATTATTATAACTGACTACAATGAATTAAATTGAACTTATATATGTATTATGTACTAGTTTTGACATAAAATAATTTTAAATAAAATAAATAATTATTTAAATAAAAATTTGGTTTTAAACTATAAATTAGTGTTTTTCACTATTCATCAGAAATTCAAAGTTTTCAGAAAAATACAAAAAATTCACCATAAGCTAATTTCGATATTACTAATCCAAAAATGAAGTCCATTTTGAAAGATAAAATTTATAAAATTTATAAATGTTGGTATTACTATTTATAATGGCTAGTTTGATTGGTTTCAGTGTGTTATAATCTCAAAGTTGCGTACAATGCAAGCTATTAAATTATTCAAAGGGAAATGTACAGTGCAAGCTTGGGGTGTTACATTCATCCCCCATTTCGGAAATTTCAACATTTCAATTTTTAAAATTGGGCTTGGGTACATAATTGAAAGTCACACATCGGAAAAAGAGTCAATAAAACTATCATTTTTAAAGAAAGAAAGAGAAGTACAAAGGTCACCCGTGATAACCCAAACTAGGATTCCATGTATAAAAACATGGATTTGGATGATAAAGTAAGTGTCAAGTTCTGATGGATAGGGAGAGAAAACATGATCAGGAGAAACTTAACAACAACAAAATCACAAACTTCTGATGGGAAAAATGATCATTACTTTCCCAGTATTAGAAGTAAACTAACAACATTTTTTAAAGTTTCATTTGATAAAGATGAGGAATTTATTTATGAAATTTAATAAGAACATAAAGAGAAATAATTTATTTTTAAGTAGAGTTTCATTATTTAATAAATTTCTACCACTAACTCTTTTTTTTCAAACGATGAGTATTCAAGATGGCTTGGTCACACCGGAAGAGCTGGAATCAACATCTAGAGAATCACATGATCCACAAAGGATAAAGTATATATTTACCTTGTATTTAGAGATTAATCAAAACCAAAATGGTTAGTACAAGATCAGATGATCCCTCAAAAGGATATTCCTTTAGAAAAAGAAATAGTAATCTTAATTTCTAAAATTAAACCAACAATACCCCAAAGTCAAATAAATACAATTAAATAAACAATTGTTCTTAAAATCCTTCAATATAATCCAAACTAATATTGAAATCCAAAACTTATATGAATTCAGATATGTAGTATTCCACATTAAATTGTATCTTCAAATGACATAAACTAATCTTAATGTCATAAACATAAAATTAATTAACCTAATCACATATTCTCTATTATAGGTTAATCATTTCCATAAATAACCCAAATCACTATAAATCCACACTAAAAATACACCATTACACCTCAAATGAAATCCCACAGTTTTCTATTCTTCTTAGGCATAAAGTGTGCCCAATAGAGTGAACATCTTCGAAAATAACATTTATCACTAAATCACCAAATAATTTTCCTATACTAAGGGTATTCATTTAATAAGACATAAGATCCCAAATCAACTTATTATTGATCAATAGAATCATTTAACTAAAAAAAATTAGTCACACTAATTAGGGACTTCACGTAGTCCAGTGGTAGGTGATAAATCCCAATCGCACACTAGTTGTGGGTTCGATTCACACATCTTTTTCCAACGCGATGGGTTTTCACACGATCTATACGTCTTATGTTTTCAAAAACTATATTTTATAACATTAAAAAAATGTGATATATTACTCAAAATAACCATAATATATTTTATCCAAAAAATTTCTCTCATACCTTGCATTTTCATCCCAAAATATAATAAATTGTAATTGCCACAAACCAAATGATAAAATAAACCCAAATGGTTATTTTTAAATATATCCACAAGAGAAAAGATAATTCTTCCTCAAATATCATTTACACATGACAAAATTAATGGTTACAAATACAAGTTAAAATTATTCCAAAAGTAATCCCATCAACAAGGAGCACTAATACTTTTAAACATTTTTCCAACCATTTATTTCCATATACCTTCTTCTTTGACAAAGAAAATATCCTATAGAATCAGTTATTCAATTGGGTAATGGCTAGGTCTCCTATATTTATGGTAAATTACTGTAAATGGATTCTTAGGACCATTTTTATTTTCTTCCATAGTACTCTTCATTTTTCCTCGGCAATTATTTAATTTATGTCCTTATTTCCCACACGTAAAGCATTTTATTATTCCATTGAGACACATTCCTGGGTGTCTCCTTCCATATTTCCTACATGATGGAAATTGAGGATTCTTTTCTCCATGGTCTTCCCTACTGGAGCTCTTATCATTCATCACCTTTCTCTTCTTTGTTGAGTCTGGGAGTTAGTTAATATATATGTTGTTGATCATATTTTTGGAAAACTGATTTGGAATAGACACGATATCTTTTACGCCTATCAAAATTCCATTTTATTTCTCATTTCTACCACTATTCCCACCTTGAACATCATGCTCAAAGTTTCTATGACTTCCTTTGAATCCAGCCATTGACTAAAACCAGAAAGCATTGTGTGAGTAACAATAGTCATAAAATCATTTAGAGAATATCATGACACCATATTTTCAATTTGAAACACCGTTGGATTTACCAAGGTCATTTATTATCATCTTATATTAAAATCCTTCAAATAGGTTTGTTAAGAAAATGTAAATTTTCCTAAGAATATCCCCTTGGAGTGTCGTAACCAAGAGTGCAACAAGGTTCGTTGTCGTGCACTAGTTTCCATTCAAGTCTTGCTCAAAGCGGTGTTTTCATGTTTTACCCCTAGGTACATCTGTACCAGAGCTACCTCTACCTTCTTCTATCCAGACAGGGATGTATTGCTTGGAAAACTCAAAAAATATCTACAATAAACAAATTTTAGGAAGTTATTCTATACTAATCCTAAAAGTATATCCTAGGGCTATGTTCTCTAATCATGGTTCATCAAAATCTAGTTTCCAAAGTTTGTACTAAACTTCCTCAGATACCAACTGTAACGCCCCGACCCCAGAAACACAGAGTCGGTGCATTATTATGTATCATTGTCATGATCAAAAAAGATATAGTCTCGAAATACCGATTAGTTTAGTAGCCTTGGAAGTACTAGATACATTCATATGGATTACATTACATCATAAAATGGAAAAATACAACAACATTGTTTCCACGGAAAACACTGAGATCCCATAGACTATCCCTCTAGGTCAGTCATAATATATTTCTTCAAATCCGGGAAAAAAATAAAACATAGAAAACGGGTGATCTCATATTCTCAATAAGGATAAAAATATAGTGGAAACTTTCATAAATAAGTATAAAAATTTATGGAAATGTATAAGACTAAAACAAAAGCCTTTTAAACTTGAACTTCAGCATAATATGGAAAATTTAAAATCAAATAATTCCATTTACTTAGTCACATGGATATTCTTCTAGTCGAATAATCACATGAAATATCAATAGCCACTTTCATAATGATGGAATGCATAATTCCAAACATTCATAACCACATAGTCAAGGCCTTATTCCAAGACACTAGTTAGTCTCATTAGTCCTACTGATGCATCGAGGAGCTATAGAGGGCTCCACCCATCACTTAATAAGTCCAATTTATTCTTCATATGAAAAGGTTGAAACATAATATGAACATTCGTATTAAAACTAGCATACAAAATGTCAATATTTTAACCACAAACCATAAATGATATAAAAATAGCACATCAATAGTCCAACATAACTCATTAAATATAATATGGAATATTTTATTATGATATATCAACCTTAGTAGAGAATAATGAATGATATTGACATAGATGAAAATAATCATCAAAACAATTTGAGCGAAATATCCCCCCTTTTCTTGAAAACATTTAAAAGTCTCACTATTTTTCAAGAAGCCGTTTAAAATAGATTTTTGAATCAAAGTATCCCATACCACTTTGACACTTTTAAAATGAATTTTAATTTTTAAACTTTAATTTCCATATCAATAAATCTTTAAAACCATTTTAAAAAACATGGACATTAATGAGAATGATTAAAAATAATAAATCTTTAAAACATTTTTAAATGTTATTTTAGTTAGAGTTCCTTACCAAATAAGAGGCACTTGAATAAAAATAATTGAGGTAATAAAAACTTTATAATATCATGGGAATAAGGGGATTCATGATATACTATGTCAAAATACATTATATACACCATATAAAAGTGAATTGGAGTATAATAACAAAGTTGTCTCAATGGAATGTAAATTATGATGAAATCTCTTATAATGACTGTATCCTTAGTTTAAGGATAAATCAACAACATAATTTTGTGTGAAAAATATAAATACACTCAATATTATTTGATATTCAGTGTAAATCAATCAGAGGACATTCACACATATTCTTGTAAAAACAACACCAATTAATTGGATGTTTAACTCAATAAATAGAGATTGAGTTAAAATTAATCTTATCAAGTTCATATAAATGACTTGAGAATTTATCAATGGAGTGATTATGTGTATCAAATTTATATCCACAAAAAGGATAGTGGATATTACTACACAAATAATAAATAGTGATTCCACACATAATCATGGAGTAAAATAATCAATGAATTATGTGTAAAGCCGAATGAGTGGAAATTGAAATTTAAAATTCCCTTACCAATTTTGTAACTTACGAAACATAAATCCCATGAAAGATGGATCATAAAATAAAGATGTAATTACTCATAAATTAAAGTATATTACACCAATAATACAATCATTGGGTAGTACATACACCACATAGAAGGAAATAGTGGCAGTATGACATGAATCTCACTGAAATAGGAAGTGAGATGAAAACCCTTACTTCGTTGTAATGAATCTAGTCGTATGGCCAAAAGTTAAGAACAAAAAAATTAATCACAAAATACCATGAATAAAAAGAGAATCATCATAATATATATATCAATTTACTGTACACAATACACCACATTTAATAAATTAGTGGCGAACAATGGAAATATCACGGAATTAAAAGTGAGATAAGAAACCTCACACTTTGTACCTTTACTTGGTAAAGGGTAGGTTAAACTCATGTATAATGGTGAAATAATTGTTATTAAATTATACAAGAATAATATACATTAATATGATATCATATATGATCTTTTAATATTGCTTTGGTAATAATATTTAAGTATTATCGTCGTTTCGGGTGTTAACTGATTCATTTTCCATTATATGATTTATTTCATAAGTAGTGTTTTTTATCAATAGGATGTATATTATTAATATTAATAATGATATTAAGTATTTAAAAATTATTTTAAATCATCTAATGAAAATTAGTCTTGAAGGGATTACGATGGGGAATATATCTCATCGCGTTTGTGGAGATGGTAATCCGTACGTACACACGGGCTAAAATATCATTCTTTTGATAATAAAATAATATATAATTGGATGGTATATCATATATAAATAATTATTATCATGTTATATTTATTATTTACATCAATTACACATCATTATTATACCCATCCAAATAATAATGTATTGAATAACAATTACACCATGACGTGGAGACGATAGGCCGTACGTACGCATGTATGACGACATATCGTTCAAAAGATGGATATAATAATGAATATGGTTGTAACATATTTATAATAACATCACATAACATATAATATACTGTGTTATTATTTTACAATGAAAAAAAAAATAAAGAGGAAGTGGAAGAAGAAAGGAACCTGAAAGAGGTGATGAAATATTTACCTCTTCTTCGGGTTCTTCCTTTTGATTTGATCAAAAGAGCTCCCTAGGTTGGATTTATGACTAAAGTAAGGAATCTAGGATGAAGGTAGGATAGTTGAGATGGTATTTGAGAAGATTATTTCAGATCCAATAGGCTTTGATGGTGTGAAGTTTAGCGAAGGGGGAGTTCCGTTTTATAAGAGGGGTGAGGGGCATCTTAGGAAAAGCTAGAAATGCTATTTTATAATAAAGTCATTTTCGGTTTATAATGGATCCAAAATGAATAATTTAAAGGATAAGGTAGGGATGGGTCTAAAACCACTCAAACAATAGGTTTTAGACAGGTTTGGGTCACTATATTAACCTTATCCTTTAGATTTAACTCTTAGTTAAATAGTTTGACATTTACCATGTCTCTTTGTATTTTTGTATTATATGGTTAATAAACTTACTATATACTTACAAGAGAAACCCAAGTGGTTCATTAATGATACTAATATAATTATATAAGCCTTTTGTCCAAACATTAGATTTTTGGGAATAGAATATCAATTAATAATATAATATTTGTTTTAAACACTCTTTTATGTCAATTTTGACACTATTTGGTATTTGGTTTTTTCTAAATTCATAGAAGCATTATTACTTCAAAAAAACTCATATAACCAAAACTAACATGTCATATTAACATATAAAATTAGTGAAATTCATAAAAACTGCCAAATTACATTTATTTGGATATTTATAATATCCAATATTTTAATATTTCATTAATTAGGTAATTACCGCATCATCATTGTGTCATAAATAAATTAAATTATTTAATATTTAAAAAATATAAATAAAATACCATTATGTAAGAAATATTTTTATATTTATTATTAATATTTATTATCGAATTTATCTTATGTATAAAGCTATATTAAAAATTGTTTAGTTATTAAGCTTTGAATTTTACACTTTTAACTCTTCTTTGAATTAAATAATAATAAATGTCCTAATCTATTCCAAGTGGACCTAAAGGAACATATTTTATTCCTAAGGTTGTTTTTTGTCGAATTACACTTATCCAATAGAATTAAGACATGTGTTAGGGTAATAATAATATCATTTTTATCCATAATTTCCCTATTTACTTTTAACAATGGTAAATAAAAGTCAAAAGTTACTATTCACCAAAAATTATTTTTATCTTATTGAACCACATTTTACTTACTGATATCAACTGTGTGTCTCGGATTTTTGAAATTCAATTCACAGAAGCGGTAAAATTATGTTTTATTCAGATTTTCAAATGCTCCTAAGAAGTGGGTAAAAGACAGTTAAAAAGTTCAATAAAATTTTTATATATCTAAAATTATTATAAACTGACTCCAATGAATTACATTGAACTTATATAGGTATTATGTATCAATTTTTACCTAAAATAAATTTAAATGAAATAAAAAATTATTTTAATAAAGATTCGGTTTTAAACTATAACTTAGTGTTTTTTACTATTCATCCAAAATTGAAGGTTTTCAAAAAAATACGAAAAATTTACCCTAAGATAATTTCGATATTGAGAATCTAATAATGAATTCCATTTTGAAAGATAAAATTTATAAAATTCCAAAAAGTGTGTATTACTATTCATAGCAGCTAGTTTGATTGGTCGCGGTGTGTTAGAATCTCGATGTTGCGTACAATGCAAGGTATGACATCATTTAAAGAGAAATGTACCGTGGAAGCTTGAGGTGTTACATTTAGCACATAAATGACCAATTTGATCAATTAAGTGGTTCTTGTATTTTATCTAATATTGAATTGATACCAAGATAACATATGTTAAGATGGATATCATATGACATACCATAGACTAATTTTAGAATTAGGAATGGATTATATGTGCTCATGGTGATGATGATCGATCTAAAAATGGGAAGGTGATATTCATGGAGAAGATGAACCTTATTTTCCTATATTTTCATAGACCAGTTTGAGATGGTTTTCTTCAATCACATCATAGTGTAATCCCATTCTATAGAATATCATTCCAAATATATTGAAAAAATGTAGATTATATTTAGAGAGAATCAACTTTATACCAAGATAACCTAATGAAATTTATATATTGATATTATTCACTTCTTAGGTCATGTTATATCAGATGTAGAATTGGTAGTAGACCTTGAGAAGGTTGTATCTGTAGTATCATAGGAAGGAACCAAGAATATCTTTGAGATTCAGAGTTTTCTTATTCTATCAATGGTTTATCTATGTTTTATCTGGGACTTATTCCATTTGGTAGCATTGAATACCTAACTTATAATGACCTTGTATTGTAATACATGGATATTAAAACATTTTAGATTGATATTCATCACATTACACTGACATATGCATGAGGATAATGATTTTTTAGTACTATTGGAAACATGGAACATAATCTTCTAATCTGGTAAAAGATATTCAATGTTTCCCCCAATGATATTCAAATTTAGTGATCTAAATATACATACCCTATATAAAACCTTTCTTCCTAATCATAGGAAGGAAATATAATAATGGGTGAGATCAGATGTCTAGTAAGGGTAAAAAACTAAAATACATAAACATGAAATGAGAATAATCATATGAGAACATGACTACAACATATGAATACCATTCCACGCATATGAAAGATCAAAATCCTATTCTTTGAAATAAATATTGAAAGTTCATAAGACATGAATCATGAGGAAATCAAAGAACATGATTCATGAGTGAATAAAATTGGAATAAGACATAAAATTGTTGTGTAAGGATAAATATAGAAAATCCATTACTCAGTAGTCGTGGATCTAAAACAAGACTTATTGGAGAACTCCATGGGTGACTACACCTCCTGCACGACAGACACCACCATTATTAGTGGCCACCCTTTCCTCATAGTGGAAGAGGTTCACTCCCCAAACCATCATAATAATCATAGTTCACTACTATGAAAATCCAACTAGAAAAAGTACCTTAATTGTCCGGGTTCACTTACAATTCTAGTCATGTTCATCTCATTAGATATAAATCTTTTTAAAATACACTGTACAGAGTTATGGTTACCACCTCACATTAGTTATAATATAACCACTATCCTTAGTTATAATATAACCACCATCCTTAGTTATAAAGTATCCAATATCACATAATGAGAATCACACATATGTATATGATAAAAACATAAAATATGTTTCCTATAATAACCCATGAAATTAAATGGGTTCCAAAAATATTTCATAATATCATAACATGTGGAAAATATACATGTTTCATAATCATTTCATCATAGCATAATCCCTGAAAAGAAATGGGTTTATAGGATTTCTACTATAGTATAGCTCATGGAAGAGGAATATGTTTCATAAACATCATTTAATCATATCAATAAACCATTAATAGAAAGAATAATAATGGTATCCTAGGTTTATAACCCCAGTAACGCATAAATTATATCAAAGGATCTTATATTATATGGGTAAAGATTTTGAATGATCAGTTGAAACATTTTTAAAGGAAAATGACATTTCTTTGAAAATTCATATTTAAACAGAAGGAATTTTCCAAATTCATTTTCATTGAAAATAATATGTAAAACTTATCAATGAATCTTTGAAAATAGTGTAAAACATTTCTTGAAGAGAATGTACTTTCTTCTTTAAAAACACATTTATAAAACATTTTCAAAATAATTTTTACACTGAAATATTTTCAAAATATAAAATTTTTAAAATACAATGGAAAAAAATATCTTGAAGAGAACATTGAAAACTTGTAAGGGAATGTTAGAATAATTGAGAGGTTATAACAGTGAGAATTACTATTCACATTATTCATGATGAAACTAATAATTCTTTTCAAATTTCTAGAAAAAGAAAAAGGGGATTTTTTTTCAAAAATAAAATTATGATTCATTTAATTAGACTTTTTAAAAATTAAAATAGTGTGTAAAAGTTTCTTTAATAAATCATTTTAATCAATGTTAATAATCTTTTTAAAAATATATAAGGAAACAATGTTTTAGAAGAAAATAGTTTTTTGACCGAAAAGATGACTTTTCTGAAAAAAATTCATTTGAACATTTGATTACATAAAGAGATGAAATTTAATGGAGAACATGTATTATCTTGAAATAACGATATGAGAAGAAAATACATGAGTTTATAGAGAGATAGATCATAATATTTCATTATTGGATTCACACTTTGGAGTAATCTAAAAAATGATGAGATTCGAAGATGACACCATTACTGCTTTGGTAACATAGAATTATAAACCCCATGAATGAAAAATCATAACATGGATATGTAATTAAAAATAATTTTCATTAAATTCACCATGAAATACAATCATATGTACAATGAAAATCGTTTAAATGAAATTAGCGTTGAATGTGGGATTTTTCTCACAGAAGTAATAAGTTTGAAAACAATCACTTACCATAAGTCATGACTTCCTCCACACTTGTTCAAACCTCCTAAATAATAAATATACGTTTATTATACATATATTACCAATATAAACATACATATATCGTACAATTTATTTTTTATTTATGTTTTTAATTCCATTTTGCTAACAATTCCATGATAAATATATGTTTTAGATAACAACCACTTTGATTCTTCTATATGCCTTGATTTTTTATTTTTGGTTATCTTAATTTGATTATGGTTAAATCATACATAGAATGTTAAAATTTTTATAAATATAATATATATTTATTATATATTTAATTATAGTAATCTATAAATGATAGATATGGAAAATGAAAACACAGTTTTTGGAGACAGTAGGTTGTATGTACGCATGAAAAAGGTTTCCATTTTCTCAATGTATTGAAATAAATAAATGTAGATGATATATTATAATTAAATATTAATTTTTACATGATAAAAATAAAATATTTTCATTAAACCCAACCTTATTAAATTTAATGTTAGGATTTAGAAAATCACATCTCTTTGTGAGGGGGTAGTTCACTGTACACACAAGTGACGTTATCTTATTCCCAAGAAAATGTAAAGAAAGAATGAATGTGTGATATAATAATTCCATAATAATTATAATATCACAAATATAATATATATACCATTAATAAAATATTTAGACATTAAATATATCATTATTTCTAACTTTTATAGGTGGTAATGGATAAATGAATGACATTAATTCATGAGGCACTAGTCCAACATACATAGAAATGATGATTTCAGGTCCCATTTGAATGAGGTGGAGATGGTTGTTTTCATAACCACTAAATTAAAAATGTTAGTATATGGAATATATTGAGGTTATTATATCTTTATTTTAAAGTAAAAATTTAATATGGTAGATAATTAAATAAAATAATAATCCTCGTTGAGAAACATTACTTGTTTTTCAGGTATCATCCATATGTTTGAACCAAAAGCCTTTCTAGGTCATATTTTATGCCATAAAAGTATCCTAAGATGATATGAGGGAAATTGGGAAGTTATATTTTATGTTATTGATGTAAATAAAGGGGTTATAAGGTGTGAATAATAGAGAATAGGTTGTGGAATTTTATAAGTGGGGGTGAGGACACATTTGATATTTTTGAAATAAATTGTGTGATCCCACATTTTTTATATGAAGTTGGGTTAAAAATGGGTAATTATAAAACCTAGACGAGTAATATTATAAATATGTACATCCAATTGTTTTTATGCTTGTTTATAGGGTGTCTTTATCCTCATCTTTTTTTACTTTAACCTACAGTAAACCTATTTTTCTTCAACTATAGTAAATAATTTTTACTATTTTAACAATTCATTTTGGTAAAAAATTACATTGAAATAATTAGATATTATTAACTACTATGATTCCAAATATGGAATCCATTCATCTATGTTCAATTCATATAGGTTGAAATTTTTTATTTAAAATTAATCCTATAGACGCGACGAGAAAGATGGTTTTAAAACAATATTCAAAAGTTTTTAATGTTTTTACATACAATTCCAACATTAAATTGATTTAATTGAAATAAATTTTATTAAGAGATATATAATTCAAATAATTTCACTTTTATACCAATATAAATTATAATTTATCTTTATAAATAATTTAAACAGAAATATAGCTTTCAATAAAAATTCTATATTGTCACTATTCATAATTTTTTTTTCAAAATTTATAAAAAATTCACACTAATATATTTTTCAAGTAATGATATAATAAATTAGTTTTTATTATAATATATTTTATTAGATGTGGAACAATTAAATTTCAAACAAAAACTATAGAAGTGATATTAAAGTAGGTTTTGAAGAAGTGTATTTTTTAAAACAAAATATTATTTTGAATTAAATATTTTTATATTAATAACAATTATAGGAATATAATTTATCATTTTTTAAAATATAATATATAAATTTCATGTAAATATTATTCATTAGGTATTATTATAATTAATTAAAATGGATAAACATTATACACTTTAAATTAGTTTTTAAGAAGACATTTTTTAAATACAAAACTAAAATCACAACAAAAATCCAATATAATATTGATTCAAAAGTAATTAAGTGATTTAAATATAACTATTGAATACTTATGTTATATTAATTAATATTTGGGTGATTTAAATTACTTATTTTATTGAAAATAAATGATACCATTACAAAAAAACAGTATTTCTCACTATTCACAAACAAATCAACATTTTTTGAAAAAATCCCAAAACATCACCACATGTTAATTTTGATAAAATGATTCCAAATATTCATTTAATTTAATAAAAAATATAAAAAATCTATAAATTAATTCTAATATTTTTTGTTAAAAATAATAAAAATCATTTCTGAGGGAAACATATTTAAAAAAAATATAATTACATTACTAAAAATGAATGATTATATAATAAGACTTTAGAAATAAATTTCTATTTATTACTAAAATTATATGTATATTTTCTAATGTAGTTAATAATATTTATACCCTTATATTTAACATATAAGTTATAAGGGTAATATTTAAAATATTACTACCTCATTTTTCATTGAATCTTAGTGTCAGGTGTCTTTCACATTTTTGTTTTTGAATGTAATATAAGATAAAGTTGGCATTGTGTGTATTGTAAGAAAAATTATATATTATGTGTAACACAAGATAAAAATTGTGTTTCTCATAATGAAAAAAAATTCAATTTAATTGAAAAAATATGCCTCAAAATCTAACTGTGTTGCATTCTAACCCCCTAAAAATTAATTTCTCCCATAAGTTCATCTCAGCCATAAAAGGTTTAAAATTTGGAAAATACATCACAAAAACCAACATCATACAAATGAATAATAAAAATTCCATTAAAAATGTAATATTGGAAACATAAGGTTATGTAAAGTGACATATAACTAGGATCCCATAATGGAAAACATAGATTGGAAGTGATGATTAATACATAGAAGAAATGTGTAGATAATTATAGTGTGTGATGGTTATCATTGATCATTAGAAAGTAGGTGATCTAATAAAGGATAATGAAAAAAACCCTAACCCAAATTTGATCAAAACACATTATTTATTTGACCAATAATGATGATAACAAGACATTTTTTTATTTCAAGATCATTTTCATAAAGTTGAATAATTTTCATGATAAAATAAAAATACTTGATTTCATTCCATTTCATAAGAACAATCTCTTCCATCGGTTGCACCTTAGTAAATTTCAGCTTTATCGGTTAATCCAATAAATAAAGGTGGATTAGTTTCCCTTGAAGTATTAATATATCATAATATCTATAAATATAATGATAAGTCATTATGTCAATCATTAGTCATCCTAAAAAAAGGGTTACATCAAGTTGTCTAATAAGGATAAATCTTCAACCAGTGAAGTAATACATTAAAATCTAAATCCTCACCAAAATTTATACTTAAAAAATTTAATAATGTATTATCCTTATAACCCTTCCAAAATATTAAATTAAAAACACTAGAAATAATGTCACTAAATTTATCATAATCAACTTTAGATAACCCCTATATATCATAAAACATATCTTTTTTTGGTCACATACAGAAAATTTGAATATCTTTATTATATATTCTTCTTAAGCATGGTAATAACAAGAATTACCATTAAACCTCAATGAAAACATGAATTTCTTCCCATTAATTTTATAAATATCTAGATTACTGAACATATTCTATATATCTAATAATGTTCAAAATTCCATCAGTTTTAACATAAACCATGTTTTCGACAAATCCTTTAATATTTCTGAGGTCATCAATACTATCCAATTAAACATACACATAAAAATAAACTCTTTATTAAAACTAAACATACTTTTTTAACATTAATAACATATTAAGGTTTACCTTCCTATAATCAAAAAATTACATTTCCATTAAATTACATTTCTACACCTTCATTACCATTTGACATATTCTTGAAACTCCTTAACAAAAAACTACTGTGGAACAATCCATTAATGTTTCATGAATATAATATAAAAAATAACGATAATAAATATTTGATTCTTTGAATCCCAATACATATATATCAATCATTACCCTTTATTAAAAAACCATTAACTAGGCTTCATCGTCTTATTCTTTTATACTTATTCGTTTCATATGTCATTTGTAGTTTCTTAATCATAGTAAAATCACTTTTACCTTTAAAACCTTACTAATTTTCTTCATGAGGTTTTTTTAGATGTCGATTTTGATATTTCCCATAATTTTTTCATTTAAAATGGTATCATCAGTCGATGATACCTTAGGGATACAAATATTATAATCGATTTTAGTAACTAAAAAAATTCATTTTTCGTTTATATTTATTTTCTTTGTGTCATTATTTTCCACACCAAAAGTATCTTCTCATCCCTATAAGACGTTCTGTTGAGTGATTTTTCCTACACTCATTATGTAAAGGAAAGTGAATCTTCATTCCTCCATGGTATCTATAACCCAAACTCTTAGAAAACTATATCCTTATCATCCTTAGTGAGTCTGAAAGTTGGTTATGGTATACATTGGAAATAATGTTCCATGAAAACTAATAAGGAATAATCAAAAAATAATTTACTCAAGTAATCATCCAATTTGTATGGTCATCAAAAAATGTTCCATTGAATTTCATTTTAATCCATTTCCTTTTAGATATCACCATTGACTAAAACTATTAATCTTATTGTTATCAACAATAATCATATTGAGAAAAATATTAATAATAAAATCACTTATAGGTTTCCTAAATCATGAAACATTATTTTCAATCTATGACACCATAGGTTTATCCTAGTTCATTCAAATTCATTATCATTTTAAATCTTTTAGCATGATTCATACAATGTTTTTTAATTTCAAAAGCAGATCCCCCAGTAGTTTCAAACCTGGTGTTTCGCAATTATTATTGTCATGCACCAAGTGAAGACCACATAGAACTCAATACACACTTTTCAAACACACACCTAATAACTATATTAGTCATGGAACTCTATTAGTGGCTACACCTCCTGTGTGGGACACACCACTAACCCCAATGGCATCCCTTTCCTTATAAAAGGTTGGTTTCACTACCCAAACCATCAATGTAGTCATGATTCTCTCCCAAGACTATCATATATATCAAATTACCTTATTGAAATAAGTTCACAACCCATTCTTGTCTTATCTATCTAATGAAATATAAATCATTACCCAATGAATTGGAGTGAGATATAGGTCCACCCATATTTGGTTATAACATAACCTCCACAGTCCTGACCTGTCCCCCGGGGCCTGTGTTGTGACTACCTCAAGCCTGCATTCCATTGACCAGGGGCTGGTGACTAGCACTGGAATGGAATATCGCAAAAAGGGAAGTCATTGTCTTTAAACCTGTACACACACAGATAGGGAATACCACACAAAGAAAACAACAAGGGAAATAAAGAATTAAAACCTCCACAAAGTAACACTATTGAGAGTAAAGTGTGTAAACTGAAAGTAAAGGGTCCAAAATACAAGCCCAACTTAAAAAAAGTACAGAAAAATAAGTACAAGCTCTGGAGATCACTTGCCAAGGGTCCTACCTAAAGGGTACGTACAAATCTCTGTCGGATGCCACTACAACACCACACGTTTAATGATCCACCTCTAAGCACCGTCTAGTCCTGGCTTCCTAAGGCTCCAGTCAAATCTGTCAATTGTCTGCAAAAGACACAATAGGTGTGGGAGATTCCTATGAGGGGTGGATATAAAAATACTCAGCAGGGACCCCGAGACCCACGAAGGTCTCTCAGTAATCCACGAAAGAAACTACCACAATGAAAGATCTAAAAAAATAGCATAAGGTAAAAGGCACAGCTCACACAAGGTATAACATAAGTATAGAAACAAATATGATTAGTCATAATGTTAGACCATCTAATTCTATCGAGAGGCTCTACTACTGACCCGCACATGGTTTCTAGGTGCTGACCCATAGAGGATCACTAGGTGCTAACCCACAGAGTATTTCTAGGTGCTGACCCATAGAGGATTGATAGGTGATGACCCACAGAGGATCGCTAGGTGCTGACCCACACAGGATCACTAAGGGATGACCCACTCAGGATCTCTAGTTGATGTCCCACACAAGATCATTATTCTTTCTTCATGTCACATCTAGTCATTGGATTCCTGCAATTAGCATGCTTGATTTTCAGAGGACTTTCTTCTCCTCAAGCCATTTGTCGTACCTCAAATTCCATGAAGTATCACATAGAGTAACCTTAAAGGACCACCTCTTCGTAAGGGTCCCAACACAAGAGACAATGCATCGATCAGATTCATAGTCTGTAAGTTAAGAGCTTTTTAGTAAAAAGGGTCCACTTGGATTCAAGTCCAATCTAACCCAAACATTCTTCAAATTACCCCAAAACTAAAGTGAGCTACTTAAAAAGGACCACCCCATCGTAAGGGTCCCAATACCACTTGATACATATCAATCTGATGCGCAGTTAGTAAGATACATGCGTTAAAGTTAACATGGATCCAGTTGTATCTAGGCCTGGTTTGTTCCGGTTGGACAGACCCGACCAACCCTGCATGAGGGTCCCCAAATACCCCCATTTAATTATACAGACTCGACTTGACCCGGTTTGGGTTTGGTTTAGTCTGGTACGGCCTGGCCAGCGGGCTAGGCTTAATGGGACTCGCTGGACTCGTCCTGGTTTGGCAAAAGGTCCATCCCACTGAGTCCCCCGATGACTCCGTCTTATCCGTCCTAGACCAAAGGGTGCGGGTATGGCTTGTCAGTGTGGATTCGGCCCCCCAACATGGGTCCAGCCCACCAGGGCAAGTTCTGACTGCCGATACAGGTCTGTATCGCTGGGTCATCGGTCCAGCTAGTTGGCTCGGGGCGCGACCCCCCAGCCCGAAGCCCGACTGCTCATTGCAGACAGGTGTGCACCATCTAGCGAGGACATGACAGCTTCATTACATTTGGAATCTTCTTGCCTCATAGAGGCTGGGCCTCCTCCATCCGCTATTGACATACCATGGATAAGTACATCCATGTGGCCCAAACGTGGTCCACCCCCTTCATGCAACTCCCAGTGCAGCATCTCCTCACAATAGCGACCGTCTGGCCGTGGATTCCTGCCCTTACAGTGCACTGATGAGCATGTCGCTACCCTATGCCTGCGGAAATCACCATGGGCCGCCAAGTGCCTCCACCAGCCAAGGTCGTCGGTGCACCTTCATTACCTTATACTAGCCACTAGAGTTTCTCTGGTGGTTTGTTTTTGGAGCTGTCTGAACCTACAGTCTCTATAGGGAACCACTATCAATGCGAAGCCTTCAAATTTTCCTTTCTACTAAGTTGACTGGTTGAATTCAAAGAACCCACGATGAAAAAATATAGAGGAGGGACCGGGCCTAGTTCGGGTCAGCCTGCGCCCTCAACGTTAGAGTTTAAGCATGCAGGAATGTATTAATCCACACAGTAAGAGTAAACCCCTATTCAAACCCCTTAACAAAATCCACCTTTAAGAATGAGCGATTCTCGGATCAACCCATTTGTCGGTTGATTTTCATTCATTGTTAATTTTCATAAATGTTGAAGAAATCATCACATAATTAAGATGCATAGACCACTAACTCATTGATGTTCGATGCCGAAACATTTGACCTCGAGGTTTCAGGATGTCGACATCACTTCTGGTTCCTCTCTTAGAGCCATGTTGAAGATGGTGATGATCCGACATCACGTTGTTCTCCAGTCTTCATTGGAGTGGGATTCCACCGGCAGTTCGTCAGAGATTTCTCCACATTTGTTATTTCCCCAAACTCTAACAGATTGGATTATTAAAAGATATAAAAATCATAATGACTTTGCATCCATTAATGATGCTCATTAAATGAGCGAAATTTAATAAACCCATTTAATCAGTCATTAAGATAATAGCGTCATGGTTTCAAAGTAGCCATTATTAACCCTCCATTAATGCGCCTAATCGTTACACCACAACGTTATCGTCTACCAATAAAAGTGAGAAAATAAAATAAAATAATTATTCTAATTCATTTTATTATTTTCTCGAAATGTCTTAAAAATAACTTTTCTACTCGGCCCTTGTTAGCCGAAGTTAAGTAATTTCTATGCGAATCCTGGTGATCCATGTTCAATGATGCCCTCAGATTTTGGATCTAAGAACCGGTTCAAAAGTTAGAAATTCCACTCGTACGTTTACTGAACGTACCTTGAAAAAGTTCAAAATTCTAGTCCAGGACCTCCGGGCCTCATAATCACATTCCATCAGAGCGTGCGATCTCAGAATAATTCAATATAATTAAAAACATATACATGGAATATCAAAGACATTAACTTCTCCCCAGCTTTGGGCTTTACGTCCCCAAAATAAAAAACAAGGGCTAACAAAAAAAGTGGAGTTACTGAGCCTAAATATGAGCCTCCTGCTCCCATGTTATCTCCTATAGATTACTATGATGACACTAAACACGCACCAAAGGAATCGACTAACCATGTAGAACCCACTCCTTTCATTTCACTATCTCCACTGGAAACTCTACAAATTCCACCCCATCGTCAATGTCCATCTTTCCCTAGTAGATGACGTGAGATGGATCACGTATCTCCTCATATGAAACACATGGAAAACATTATTCACCTGATGCATCTGTTGGGGAAGTTCTAGGAGGTATGCCACCTTGCCAACTCTGCTCAGGATCTGATTATGTCTGATAAACCTCGGAGATAGATTTCTGCCCCGGCCAAATATCTATAATCTTCGTTGGGGTGAGACCTAAGGGAATACTTGATCTACCTCATAAAACTCTAAGGGTCTCCATATCCATTCAGAATAAGACTTCTGATTACTCTATGGAGTCCTCATCCACTCCTAGATGAATTGTACCTTCTTGGTGGTTGCCCGTACCAACTCCGGAGCCAAGAGTGAAGACTCCCCTGGGTCTGTCCAATATTGGGGTGATATGCCAGACCGATCATACAAGGCCTCAAATGGTTCCATGAAAATGGTGGAGAGATATATTTTATTGTATTATAACACCACCAGTGGCAATTGGTCCTCCAAACTGTGACCAAAATCCAAGACACAAGCACAAATCATGTCCTCCAAGGTCTATATTGTCTGATCCATCTAACAATCCATATGGGGATGAAAATATGTACTCAAATAAAGCCAAATCCAAAATTCCTCCTGTCATCCCCTCCATAGCCAGGATTCAGAGCGAGTGTCATGATATAAGATGATCATCTAAGTTACACCGTGAAGCCTCACTATCTTTTGGATGTAGAGGCATCCCAATCCGCTTACCAGTCTCTGCTACCTGATGGGTAGAAAGTGAGCATACTTGGTTGAGTTGGTCAATGATCTCCCATATGGAATCATGGACCATGGATGTACATGGTAACCCAGTCACAAGGTCCATAGAGATGACATACCACTTCCACTCCAGTACCTCTTGTTGTTGGGCCAGGTCTGCTGGAAATTGATGCTTGGCCTTCACTTGCTGACAAGTCAGGCATCGCGAAACAAACTCAGCCACCACTTTCTTCATCCCTAGCCACCAGTATTGACGTCAGAGGTCTTGGTACATCTTTTCCACTCCAGGATGAACCACCAAAGGGGAATTATGGAACTCCATCAACACCTCCTCCTGCAACATCACTGTTACAAAGGTTACCCTCTGAAAATGATGATGTGCACCCCACCTATCAAAAATCTATCAGGAGCCAGTCCAGAGAATAACCGATCACGTCTGGCCTCGTAGTCATCATTGAAAAGTTGTTCCCCCATAAATTGTTGATATATTGGGGGAGTGATAGTCATATACCATAGGTAAGCTGCTCCATCACTATCCACGAAGGATATCTGCAACGTGGCTAGCTGCTCCATCACCTCACTCAGTTGATGAAAACTAGACCTCCTGCTGAGTGTGTCTTCCACCACATTCACATTCTTAGGAGTATAGAATATCTAAAATTTACAGTCTCGAAGGAACTCTATCAATAATTTCCATCTCAGGTATGGGTATTTCTGGGATAATATACACCTAAGACTCTTGTGATTGGAGTAGACAATAAACCATTCACCCATCAAGTAGTTCTGGCACATCTTCAAGGTAAAGACCACTACTGCTAACACCAAGTCATGGGTCACATAGTTCTTCTCATGTTGCCTCAACATTCATGAAATTTATGAGATCACTACTCCCTCCTACATCGAGACACAACCCAGTCTAGTCCCTGATGCATCACATTAAACTACATACCCAACACCCTCCTCTAGTAGTCTCAAGATGGGGGAACTAGTTCTTCTTGATCACAGTTCCTAGAAACACTACAAAAATATCTCTATCCACATGAAGGGATGTACATTCTTTTTCAAAGTCTATAAGGGAGAGTTTACTCTAAAAAAGTTGGGTATGAACCTCTTTTAGTAACCATCCCACCCTAGAAAACTCCGCACCTCGGTCACGCTCCGCGGTGGCTCCCAAGTTAGCACTTCCTCCATCTTTTCTGGATCCAATGCGACTCCATCCTCTAAGATGACATGTATTATAAATTGAAAATCCAAAATCCATAACTAGAACTTCGCAAGATTACCATAAAGCTGGTTCTCTCAAAGTTCTTCTAGGACTATCCACAGGTGGCTAGCATGCCCCTCCTCTGACGCTGAGTACACCAATATGTCATCAATAAATAACACTATGAAACGATCAAGGTATGGCTGGAAGATCATGTTCTTGAGTCTCATGAACACTGTTGGGGTGTTGGTCATACCGAAGGGCGTAAACAAGATCCTGTAGTGGCCATACCTGCATATAAAGGCTGTCTTTAATACATATTTGTCCCATACCCGATGCTGATGACAGCTTGATCCAACATCGTTCTTCGATAACAACCTTGCTCCATTCGTATGATAGAAAAGGTCATCAATCCTTGGTAGTGGATACTTGTTCTTCATGGTCACCTGGTTCAGGCGTTGGGAGTCCACACAAAGCCTCAAGCTCCCATATACCTTATTGGAAAACAACATTGGGGATCCCCATGAAAAATGTTAGGCCTTACAAACCCCTTCATTTTCCAGTCCTCCAGCTGTACCCTCAACACACAGAGCGTTGTGAGAGCCATTGGATATGTAGGTGCAGATATTTGTGCCATCACTAGGACAAGTCAATGCAGACGTCTACCTTTATGGGAGGAGGTATTATTGGGAAATCTTCTGGAAATACATCTTCAAACTCATCCTCCTCTACAGGAAAGCTCAGACTCCCCTCGTCCACCATACCAAGGGTGAGGCTATCCAACTGGTGAGTAGTCAACTGCAACCTCCTTCGAGAATGTCCATCCTTTGCTACAAAGGATACCTTCTCACCAGTAATGGAAAACTCAGTACCATCCTAACAGACACACCACACTTTGCACCAAAAACGGTTAATATGAGAATGGACTATGGATAACTAGTATATTCCCAAGATGATATCATAAGGCCTCGACGCTACTACTAGGATATCCCATCCAATGATATCACCTCCTAGAGAAATATCACACTGCTGGAACGATTGTGTAATCATCAAATACCCTCATATAGGATTCTTTAATTGTTAGGATCGAGCTAATGGATCCACCAGAATCTTCGATCTCCGAACGAGAGCCATGGAACAGAAGGAGTTACTAATACCTATGTATATAATAACTGCAACTATGGTGGGGTAGATAGAGATAATACCTCTAATAATCTCTGGAGAGTCGTGGACATAGGCCTCCATCACCTGAAGCTAGACCCTCCCTTGTCCACTTGCTCCCAAAGCTTGTGGTGGACCTCATAGGGGTGGTAGAGGTAGTGCCTGAAATAGTATACGACTGCCTGCCACTTGTCCTACTCCCATTCAACATCCACTTCCCTATGGAACTCCATGCTCAAACCACTATCACTATCTCAGTGGCCCATCGACCTCCTGCTGGTCATCTGTGCAGGGAGTCAGAAAGTTGTGAGGCATGTGCCCCTATCCACCACAATAGTAACAAACTCCTCATATGACTTCCTCTACCTCACGAGCTCTACACCTCTGACCCTATTTCATGGGGTCATCCTATATAAGGTTTGGCCCATTTTGGCCACTGAATTTTCTCTATTTCCTAATGTAGATGACTTATCCACCTGTCATCCAGTGGTGGTTCTCATCGTTGGTGCCTACTCGGATATGATTCTCTCTACCGGTAGGGATCGCTCTAGAACTCCATCCTTCATTGGGATTGTGAATGAAATCATTGACACCCTATTCTCCAATTGGAGTCCCTGATCAATGGTCTGGGCCCTAAAGAAAGGGTCTCATACCATATTGGGGGATTAGTAGGATAGGTCGATAAACCTTGATATGTACTGGGCCACAGTTTGGCTGCCCTGCTCTAGGTGTTGTATCTTCTGTATATGAAATGTGCATAGTGTTACTTCTATGAAATCTGCCCTGAAGAGGCTCTTGAAGTCCTACAAGATAATGGATGCCCCCTCATGTGTTTGGAGCATCAATCTCCACCACCTCCCTACCACGCCCTTAAAAAGGCTACCATATAGAACTACCATCTGGTCTTGAGGTGTCTATACTAGTAAAACACCCATGTAACTTCCTCCCTCCAATCCTCAGCTACATGAGGATCCCTCTCGCCTTGAAACCTCAGAGGCCTTTATCTCTAGAACTCGTGTATCACACTTAGTTGTATTTCACTATCTGTTGGTGGGCTGGTAGCAAATGATACTCTCAAGGTGGTGGTTTTCCCGGTACACCACGAGAAGGTGCTAGCACTGTAAGAAGTCCCTTCATCGATGTCGCATCGATGATTGGACCATCATCGCGATATCTCCCTCGAATCCTGGTTGGCTATCTTTGTGGAGGAATCCTATAGAGAAATAGATGTTCCACATTCCATAAGTTATAACTGGTGATCTGACTCAAAAGATATCTAGATAAAAACATTCCCAAAACACATGAAACCAGTGTATTCATGTATCGAGTGGGAAAATAGAATTCAGGGTCCTGGTGTGTGGATACGTCAGCTGCTGTATTAACAATGGACTCCATGGTCTGAAATCTGAATATAAAACAATTAACACTATTTCCTCATTAAAAAAATATAATCTTAGTTCTTACGGTATAACCGACTTCCCTATAATACAAATTTTTCTCAAACCATCCCCTAGGGCCTGTTCTGTGACTACCCCATACCCAGCTTCCATAGGAAAGGGGTTGGTGAATAGCACCGGAAAGGGATATCACAAAAAGGGTAGGCATTGGCTTTAAAACTGTACACACACAGATAGAGAATACCACACAAAGAAAACCACAAAGTAAAGAAAGAAGTACAACCTCTAAAAATTAACACTACTAAGAGTGAACTGGGTAAACTGAATGTAAAGGGGCCAGAATACAAGCCCAACTAAAAGGAAAGTATAGAAAAAGAATTTCAAGATCTGGAGGTCGCTTTCCAAGGATCCTACCTGAAGGGTAGTTACAAATCTCTGTCGAATGTCACTGCAACACACCGCATCTATCGATCCACCTCCGAGCACCATCTAGTCCTGACTCCGAAAGGCTCCAGTTAAAGTTGTCCATCATCTGTACAAGACACAACCTGTTCAGGTGAAGCTCGTACATGGGTCATTATAACAATACTCAGTAGGGACCTAAAGACCCTCTAAGGTATCTTAGTAATCCAAAATGGAGAACACCACAAATAATGATCTCAAACACATAGCTAAAGGTAAAACTCGCAGCTCACACAAGGTATAACTTAAGTATAGAAATAAAGGCAATTAATCGTAAAGATATATCTTCTTATTCTATCGAGAGGATCTGCTTCTGACTAGCACATGGTTGTTAGGTTTTGACCCACAGAGGATCGCTTGGTTCTAAACCACAAAGGACTACTAGGTGATGACCCATAGGGGATCGATACGTACTGACCCACATTGGATCGCTAGGTGATGACCCACTCAGGTTCCCTAGGTGATTACCCATGATGGGTGGCTATTTCTTCCTCACATCATTGCCTACAATTAGATTCCCAGACATAGCATGCTTGATTTCTGGAGGATCAAATCCTCAATCCATCATTTGTACCTCAACCTCCAAGAATTAACACATAGAGTAACACCAAAGGACCGTCTCGTCATAAGGGTCCCAATGCAACAGAAGACGCATTGATCAGATGCCCAGTCTGTACATTATAGGTTTTTTAGTAAAAAAGAGATTAGTCTCATTAAAGTCCTATAAAACCCTAAATTACTCCAAACTCTGCAAAAACATTGGTCAGGTATCTAAAAAGTACCTCTAGGTCACAAGGGTCCCAAATCCAGTGACGTCGCATCAATCAGACACACAGTTTTCAAGATATGGACATTTTAGTAAACATGGGGTCAGTTGTGTCTGGGCTCAATCTATCCTGGTCGGACCGACCCAACCAACCCAGCTTGGGGGTCCCCAAATACCCCAGTTCAATTATACAGGCTCGACTTGACCTGGTCTGGGTTGGGGTCGGTCTGGTCCGGAATGGCTAGTGGGCTAAGCCTAATGGGCCTCTCTTGACCCGACCTGGTTTGGTCGAGTGTCCAGCCCACCGGGTGGCCCGGTGACCCGGTCTCATCCGACCTATCCCAAAGGGTGTGGTTTTGGCCAAATGACACTAGTCTAGCCTACTGATGTGGGTCTGGATCTTTGGGCACGGAACCTGTCAGCGGGGTCATGGGTCCGGCCCGCCGGTGCAGGACCGCCCCCCTAGTTAGGGGCACAACCCGCCTTCCCAAAGCCCGACTGCTCTATGTGGTTGGGGATCCACTATCTAGCTAGGACGTGGTAGCCACATTGAGTTTAGCTCCTGATTTCCCCACGTTTGCGTGGAATCCTCCAGAAATGGTCAACAGAATGTGTCTTAGTGCATTTGGATGGCCCCGATGCGGGTCACCCCTTCATATGACACCCAGAGCTACATCTCCTCACCGACACAACATGATGACGGGAGTGATGTTCCCCTCTACCCGTGGCCACCCCCGTGGGGAACCTCCCCCAATGGTACCTTCAATAGGCCAATAGAGTGGCTATGGTGATCCATTTTTTGGAGTCGTCTATGCTTACGACCTCCGTAAGGGTCCACCATCACCGCCAAGCCTTCAAATTTTCCTGGATGACAGGTTGACCGGTCAGCTTTGAAGAATGCAGTAAGAAAAACTATGGAGGAGGGTCCGAGACATTTTTGGGATAGCCCGCACCCTCTGAATTAGAGTTTATTCTTAGAGTAAAGTATTGATCCACACACCAAGAGAAAAACCCAAATTCAAACCCCCGCACAAAATCCACCCGCAAGAACGAGTGATTCACAGATCGACCCATTAGTCAGTTGATCCACAGTCATTATTAATTTTCAATAATGAGGAAGAAATAACCATATAATTAGTACACATAAACCCCTACCTCATTGATAATTGATGCCAAACCAAAGATTTCTTACTTGAGGTTTCAGGATGTCGAAGTCACTTCATGCTCCTTATTTGAGGCACGTTGAAGCTGGTGATGATCCATTGGTGTGTCGTTCTTTATTCTTCATTGGAGAGGGATTCTGTTGGTGGTTATTTAGATACTTATACAAGCTTTTTATTTCCCCAAACTCCAACATATTGTATTGTTAAATGAAATAAAAAGAACAACAATGTTGCGTCCATTTATGATGCTCATTATATAAGGCAAATTTAATAAGAAACATTTAATTAGTCATTAAGATAACAGTGTCACAGTTTCAAATGAGCCATTATTGACCCTCCATTAATGCACCTCATCACTACCTCATAGCTGTACTGAAGTGTCACTATCCGCCACTCAATTTTGAGAAATGAAATTAAATAATTGTTTTAAATTATTTTTTTTATTTTCCATTAAAATTCAAAAAAATAACTTTTCCACTCGGCCCTTGGTTGCCAATGTTATGTCATTTCTAGGAAAATCTTAGTGATCAGAGTTCAACGGTGCCCTCAGATCTTTGATCTGAGCACCAGTTCAATAGTTATAAAATCCCTCTCGCACGTTTACTGAACGTATCTTAAAAAAGTTCCAAATTATGTTATGAGCTTTCTGGGCCTCATAATCACTTTCCATCAGAGGGCACAGTATCAAAATAATTCCATAAAATTTTAAAAAAAGTTACATAGAATTTCAATGAAATTACAACCACCCATGATTATAATGTAACCACCATTATTGGTTTGAAATTAACACGATTACATAATGGAAATCAAACATACTTCTTCGACAAGATAATAAAACAATAATCATATCATAACCAATAAAATGTAAAGGGTGTCATAAAAATTTCATCATATCACAACCTACTGAAAATATAATGTATTCTTAATCATTTCATCATTTGATCATAATATAACCTTCTAAATGAAAAAGGTTTCATAAAATTTATATCATGGTATTACCCCTGAAAAATAGAAAGGTTTTATAAATATCTTGTCATCATGAACATAAACCACTCACATAAATAATAATAATGGTATCCTTTATTTAGATCCCTTGTAATGAAAAAATTATATCAAATGATGTCATCTTAGATGGAGAGGGATTTTGAAAGATAACTTGGAATAATTCTTAACTAAATTAACTATTATTTGAAAATAAAAATTTTAAACATTAGGAATTTTGAAAATCCATTTATTTGAAAATAACATTTAATATTGTTAATGGAAGCTTTAAAAATAATTAATATATTTCTTAAGGAAAATATCCTTTTTTGTTTTGGAAAAACCTTTTAAAACAATTTTCAATTTTTTTTTAATTTAAGATCAATTAAAACTAGAAAAAATTTCCAAATAATATAAAAAACAATTTATTTTAAAATATATTTGAAAAATTGTTAGGGAATATTTAAATTGTTAAGCTTTAATGATAATAAGAAATATTTTTCAAGTGAAGCATCTTAAGGAAAATTATTCTTTTCAAATTTTTTGTAAAATCCCAACAGGCATATTTTTGGAAAATGAAAATAATATTCCATTAAAAAAATTAAAAATATTAACAAAGGGTAAAATGGTCTTTAATAAATCATTTTAATAAATCTAAAAACATTTTTGATTTTTTTATGAAACATGGTTTTAGAAGAAAAAGTTTTTCTAACTGAAGAGAAGACTTTTCTATAATAGTTTCTTTTGAAATCATGAGTACATAAATAGGTAAAGTTTAAGGGAGAGGATGTATCACCTAAAAATAAAAATATTATAATAAAATATAAGAGTTTATTGATAGATATATCATAATATTTCATCATTGGAATCATAATCATGAATAATCTCACTGAACAATGAGATTGTAACATAACACCATTACCACTTTGGTAACATTGAATTATGAGACCCATAAAAGAAAGATCCAAAATTTATATTTAATTAAAAATAATTTTCATGAGAATAATCGTAAAATAAACTCATGTAATGTATACATAAAACTTAAATGAAATGAGTGGTGAATATAATGTGTGGATCACATAAGTAAAATGTACGAGGGAAAACCCCTAATGTAAGTCTTGAATTCCATCAAACTCGTTAGAAAATATATAAGATAAATATATATTTAAAATTAATTTATTATATGTATATATATAGTACCATATATGATTTAATTATGACATTTTATTACCATTTTACTAACAATTCCATGTTAATGCCACATTTTGGTTAATAACCACTTTGTTGTTTGTGTATTCCTTGATTTTATATTTTTGGTCTTCTTGAATTGATCATGGTTCTATAATATTCAAAATGTTTAAAGTTACATAAATACAATATATTTTTAGTATATAATTTTTTTATTATAATTTATAAAATATAGAGATAGAAAATGAAATACAATATTCATGGAGACAGTAGGCAGTACGTACTCAAAATTGTTGTTTCCATTTTCTCAATTTATTGAAATAAATAAAATTAAATAATATATTATAAATAAAAATTAATTTTTATGTAATATATATAAAAAAGATTCATTAAATAAGTCTTTATTTTCATCCATGTAATTCATGAATGAATCTCATCACTTCGTGAGAAGTAGTCACCCAATACATGAACGACATTATCGAAATCCCAAAATAAAATAAATGAATGTATATGTTATATATAAACCCCAAACACAAAATAATATCATAAATATTATATATTATTAAAATAAATACATCATTATTTATAAACTTTAGAGGTGATAATTAAAAAATGAATGTCAATGGTTCGTGATGCAGTAGTCCACCGTACATAGGAATGCCGATTTCATATCTCATTTGATGGTTTTGGAGATGATTGTAGTTAATTAACTTCAAATAAAAAAATATAATTATACTTAATATAATCTTTTAATTACATAAATATGGTAATATAATAATTTTATTGGATAGAGGATGAAATAAAACAGAAATGCTCTTTAAGGAACGTTACCTCTTCTATGAGTATTCCCATTAGGTCTGCACCAAAATCCGTATTGGGATTAATTTGTGAAAAAAATAAGTCTTCTAGTATGAGGGTTGGGAATTTAGTATTTTATTTGGTCCATTATTGGTAGAACCAAAGGGTTCTGAAGGTGTGAATAATAGAAGAGTGAGCACGACCTTTTATAAGTGAGGGAGAGGATACACTTTGTATTTTTGAATATAATTTATCACTCCCAAATTTTTTATTTGTAAAAATGGTATTTAATGATATATTATCAACACATGTAGGTTTAATTGGAGAAATATGTCCATAAATGAGATTTTAGACAAGTTTAGTGGTCAGTTTTACCCTAATCTTTTATGTTTAACCTCAGGGTAAACACACTTTTACCTTAACCAAGATAAATAATTTGTACCTTTTTAACTATTCATTTTGATAAAAAATTAAGATAAAATTATTAGTTAATATAAATTATTATTATTGAAAATATGAAATCCTTTTTTTTAAAATCAATTCAATGAATTGGAAAAAGATGATTTAAAATTAATCTCGTAAATGTGAAGAGAAAACATGTTTTCAAAGGGAGAATGATGAGAAGTTTACAATTGATTTACATCCCTATTCCATATGAAATTGATTGAAATACAAAAAATTGGACTAATAGATATATAATATAAAAAATTTACTATGTAACCAATTTAAAACATAATTCAACTTTAAAAATAATTTAAACGAAAATGAATTTTTAATTAAAATTCAGTAATATTCACAATTTATTAAAAAAATTATTACTTAAAAAAATTTCACAATAATTCAAACAAATATTATTTTGAAATTATGATTTTAAGATATTAAATTTATTTTTTAATTTCTTTTATTAAATTGTAAAATAAAAATTTCAAATGGAACCTACTAACATGATGAAAATTCCGGTTTTCAAAAAAGTGTGTTTTTCAACCTTAAGATGATTTTATTTTAACTATTTGTATAATAATAATGATAGTATTAATATAAATTAAAATTCATTGATATATAATATAAAAAATTCTTTTAAAAAATTCATCATTAATGAATTTTATTATATATTATGTTAGAGAAACATAAAAAGATTAAAATAGTTCTAGAAAAGTCTTTTTTTAAACCCTAAAAAAATTTATTCCAAAATACAATATAAATTTGATTTAAAAGTAATTATGCGTATTAAATATTACTAAATAATACATATGTTACTTGAAAACAAAATTTTTTTCATTTAAATTGCTTAATTTATTTAAAAGAATTTATTGTTTTCAAATCATCAATATTTTTCTCTATTCAATGAAAAATTAATATTTTATGAAAAAAATCAAAAAATGTAACCATTTATCAATATTTATATTTTTATTCCAAAAATAATTTTCTATTAAATAAATTTTATAACATCACTCTAAATTATATAACTTATTCGCTCATAAAATTTAATTAAATTAATTTGTGAGGAAAATATAATTTTTTTAATGATATAATTACTTTACTTAAAATTGATTGATTATTTACTAATAATTTTCAATTAAATTTATATTGAGTAGTAATGTTATATATATATATATACATATATTTAATAAATTAGTTAATACTATTCATATCCACCCATTTAAATGACAGATTATAAAGGTCCTGTTTAAAATATGACAACATCACAGATCACTAATGCTTAGAGTCGTGTGTCATAAACACTATCACAGTTCTTATAAAAAAAATTGGTGTTAATTATAGTGAAAAATGCTTCACATACTTGGATATTACATAATTTTAGATGAATATTCAGTATATCAAAAAAAATACATGACCGGGGACTATAATAGTTTAGTATCATTGGAAGCATGGAAAAAATCCTATATCTTGGTGAAATATCATACAAACTCCCATAAATATCTCCAATTTTAGTAATTATACCAAAAAATATAAAAACCCAGATCTTCTTTTCAGGTATCTTTTACTTTTCTGGTTGTTTTGAGAAAAAGAGGAGTTTCTTGAAATTTCAGGAGTTCACGCCGTGTACTTGGTTACCGCGGGTGACTGTGTACTGGCCGTGTAACAGACGAGTACATGGACGTGTGTGGTGACCAGGAGAGTGCCTAAAGAGGAGGCCAGAAAAGGAAAGTACACATTGTGTACTTTTAATGAAAGTTCCATGTACTTTCTTTTTTCCATTAAATGGACAGATGTTGCATCTAGAAGACAGAACACACATCTTATCAAAATATTTTTTCCAGGAGCATTCGTACAACCGCATATCTTCTCCAAGGCACCAACTCTTCCTCCGTTCTATGAATTGACCAACGTCAATTGCGTTGGAATCACATTAGTGAGTTCTCCTTTCTCATTGAACATCATATCTTGATTTCTCCTCTCTCATTAGTTGTCCATGGTTGAATGTTTTTAATGTTTTTGTAGATCTACATTGTTCTAGGGAGATTCAAGGCCTGAGGTTCATGTATATCAATATCACGATGACGAGGTAGGTGGTTTGTACCTTTCCATAGATAGTCTTTGAGTTTTATTTGAAAAACTGCCCAATACCCGAGAACGGGGTATTGCTTGTTTATGGTTTTCAGCCCTGTTATTGCCTGATATTCCTTTTTGGTTTGGATAGTGGTTAATTGTTTATGAATAGGGTTAAATCTTCCATTCTATAGAGGTTTTCCCATGTTTTCTTATTTTGACAGTTTTGTCTAGCTTTGCAGTTAGGATGCTTTGATTCCCATGCCTAGTACTATTATGATGGAGTGATTATTATCTAACATTCTTATGCTGTAGATTGTTTAGACAAGTAGTCATTGAGGTTTACTTTGGTTGCCACATATTGTTTTTGCACGACTGACTTACACAGGGTCGCGAGAACCTGGGGTAGTAGACCATAGAGAGGATGGATATTGAGGGACTCTCCAGAGTGTTTGTTTATTGTTATGTTGTGAGACCATAGGGGGATGGACATTGTGCTCCCTTAGAGTGTATGTAGTTTCCTCGATATGGGCCACAGGGGTAATTGGACATTGAGAGCTTGTTTAGAGTGCCAATTAGTTACCAATATGAGACCACAGGGGGAATTGATAGTGAGTGCTTCCTCAGAGTGTCTTTGCTAAAGTTTAACCAGATGTGTTAGACAATGTGTACTTACTAGTGGGTTGCTTGTGTTTGTTTGGTTAAACCAGAGGGGTTAGGCTGTGAGTACATCCTAGAGGGTTACATGATTTTGATTAGCTGCTTACTTGATATATAAAAATTAATGCAATTGAATTTGTAGGATTGTTACTATGTGTACTTCCTTATTTACTGGTTCATTTTGTTTATTGTCTGCCATATATATTCACTGACTGTTAGACATAGATATTTGGGTGGTTTCCTATTGATATTTGTATCACACCCTGTTTGGGACATGCTTTTGGACCCAACCAGATTATATTGTTACTGGTCTAGACAAGGGAAAGAGCCCTTCTACATTAGGTACATGATTGCTATGGAGTTGGGGAGTATGGGAACAAGATGAGGCTATAAATTCTATGAAGTTGTTTACTACTTTTATTTTGTAATTTGGTTTAGTACTGTATTCCCGCATTGTTATTTGTTTGGATGCCTCCCTTGACATATGTATCATGTGTCATTTATATATGTGTTTCCCAGTTGATTATTTCTTCAGTCTCCGACAGTTTACTTATTTCATTATTTTACTGCTTCCGCTATTGTATATCTATTATTTCAACTATGTTACTCTGCCAACGAGGGAATAGTTTTCTCAGTATCACACCTAAGTATCTCGTTTCTAGTCGGCAGCCACTGGCGTTCAGGGAAATGCACTTGAGGCCATGTGACCAACTAGGTACGGGGTGCCTATGGGTGGCTTCCAGAACTGGGATGTTATAAAGTTATATCATAGAGAATTATTTTCTTCTTGAATTACTATTTGGAGCCAATAACCTGGTATAGGAATTAATAGGTACTTCGTAATAAGCTGTGACTGGGATTAGCTAACCCGTGTAGAGGGAAAACCCAATTTACCTCATTATTGCAATTTTCCTGGTTCTGCAATTTTACAGTTGATTTTATTTCACCATTGGGTGACTCACATGTATTTTGATGTTATCGTTGATGTTATTGAGGTTCTATATATGTTGTAACTTGATGAGATAAGGGTATGACATCTCATGCATCATATAGGTAGTTGCTAGAGATCACATGTCATGCATTCTTATCGTTCCATTTCGGATGAATTAGTGATTTCATGTTGTTGGGATATATGTTTTTCTAGATATTCATGTTGTTTTGATAGATTCCATGATTGAATACATTTTTTGATAAGGTATTGGTTTGTGTATGGTTTTTTTTTGAATGGACGCGAAACATTGGTTCTTGAGGTGTTTTGATCCTTCATGGTCAGAATTTGGTAGATCATTGAATTTTTTTCCCTTGAATATAACATGTATTAGATTCCAAGACTTGATTCACGGGGAGTATTGGCCCTCACTGATTGGAATTTGTAAATTTAATGTTTTTTTCATTGTTTTTTTTGCTTCTGGAGTATTTTTTGAGGCTTACTGTTTAGAAAAACCCAGAATACATGGCGTGTAATGATTAAAACACACCATGTGTCCTTTTCTTCAGGAAGGAACTGATTTTCTTAAGTACACATTGTGTTATATATGTACACATTGTGTAGTCTCTAACCGTGTCACTGGATGTGCAGGTAGAGACACGGGGTTGGGAAATCTTGGTGGGACATGCCCTGTACTGGATGTACAAGACGTTTTGTGTAGACCATGTGTCTACCCGTGTGACCAATGACATAGATGGATAAAACTTAAGTTATACACACCATGTAAATCTTGAACATTCCGTGTAGTGTAACCCATATATATGGCCATGTAGAGAACTAAACAGGTCGTTGAAATCCTTCTAGTACACGCAGTGTCCATCTTGAACATGCCGTGTAGAGTTAGTCTTGTAACCGACCGTGTGACGAACAACATGGGTCGTTGAAGTTCATCTAGTACACACTGTTTCATCACCAACACACCATGTAGTATTATTATAGGGAAACTGTGTGGCCTTTCCATGTTGAAGAAATCGGCTAGGGAAAGAGGATTAAAGTACATGTCATGTGTTATGACAACATGCCCATTGTTTGAGGCATTACACAACCTGGGATAAAAAAAGTACACACCCATGTGAAGGCTTAAGGGAACACAGCGTGTAAGAATTTTACACGCCATATATCTATGTTTTGAAAAAATTGAATGCTTTCTTTCTCATGTTCCCTTATAACACTTATAAATTTCAGTCCCAGTTAATCTTGATATAAGGTTTGTGCTTAACCTTATAGAGTCTTGCCACCGAGACATCCTCCGGTTGTCTGCCAGTTACAAGGAAGTGATCAGACATCGAATATGGATGATCAGGGACAACCAATAGATCCTCCAGTTGTGCCAGTCTTGGAACAAGACACCATTCTGGACACAAGTGCATACACACAGTTCCAAGAGGGCTTTATGTGGTTTATGCAGACCTTCTGAATAGTACCGCATCCTACTCCTTTTATGGCAGAGTTGACATGGGTTTTCCAACAGAAGCATCCTCCCACATTCACAAGGGAAGGAGGACCTTAGGCTGCAGAGTCATGGTTATATGCCATGATTTATATCTTCAATCATCTAGAGACGCCTCTTGAGAGGAGGGTAAATCTCTCTATATATATGCTTTGGGATTCCACCAAGAGATGGTGGAATGTGATCTCACAGGCAGGACACCTATAGATTATGGCTTGGGATGAGTTCTAGTGTGCTTTTTATGACTACTTATACTCGGAGACTTTGAGGGCCGATCGAGAGAGAGAGTGCATGAGTCTGGGGTAGGCTACTATTCCTATTATGGATTATTCTTCTCGCTTCACAGAGCTGAAACACTACACAACTATTCAAGGAGGTGATGAGTTATTTCTGGAAATGAAGATTGAGGATGGTCTCAGGCATGACATCCGACGTCAAGTGAACATCTTCATGCTGACTTCCATCACTTCTATAGACAATCGGGTGCTAATAATAGAGAGAAATATAAGTGATTCTAGAGTTGTGAGCTAGGGCGGCTTGATATATAGAGTTTGTATCCCTCCTACTGATAGTAGGAAGCACTATAGGGATTTTAACCGCAGATATCTAAGGAGACACGATATATATTTTGGTAGCTATATGGTGTGATACTAGTGCATGAAGAGTGGGAATACGAGGCCACATTTCCAGAGAGACCCAATGGAGTTACGATCATGCATCAATATGGTTAATCTTTCGCGCTTCTATCAGATCATCTCACCATCAGTTGGTGATAAGGGTTCTTCTATTTCTCCTTGTTTTGGATCAGCACCACCAGTTCCTTACTAGTATGGGAACTATAGTTCTTCTGGCCGTTCATTCCAAGGTGGAGGTCGTGTCCATGGTAGCAAATCTCCAGGATTTCATTAAAAAGGGTTGATCAGCTCAGAGTGGTTAGGCTAGGTTACAAGGCCACGATGAAAGTTAGACTTTTGCAGTGGAGAAGAACCAGTAGGAGAAAGATCCCAGACCGTCTTCAGTTTGAGGTACAATCCTAGTTTCCTCAATTTTAGCTTCTGCTCTTTTCGATAGTGGGGCTTCCCATTGCTTTATATCTATTTCTATTGTGGAGAGCATTGGGCTCTATATCTTTTCTTCTACTGATATCTTGACTTTAGACACACCGTTGGGGACAACAATAGCTAGTATACGTCAGTTCAAGGTGTGCCATCTGAAGGTTGGTGGGTGTCACTTTCTATGGGACCTTTATGTCCTAGAGATGACATGTTATTATTTCATTCTTAGAATGGACTAGTTAATTCCCTTTCACGAATTTATCTATTTCTATCACAGTAGGGTGAGTTTCAAGTCACCAGAGGGTTGATCGTTTATTCATAAGGGAAAATGGGATGTCCAGGAGAGAAGAGTTGGACTCGAGTGTCATGGGTCGGGAGGAGTTACAACCCAGATTGCTAGTCTATATCTGGATGACCAGGAGAATTCACAGATGGAATTTCTGCTAGTAGTGTATTGTTTTAGGGATGTCTTTCCAAAAGAATTTTCAGGTTTGACTCCAAAGAAAGAGGTGTACATTTCTATTTAGCTTGTGTCTGGAGAGGAACCCTTATACATTACTCTTTATAGGATGGATACACATGAGTTTCAAGTGCTCAAGAAGTAGTTGGAGGAGTTATAGGAAAAGGGTTTCATACATCTCAGTTCTTCTCCTTGGGGTTCGCCTATCGTGTTTGAGATGAAGGAGGACAGTACCCCAAGACATTGTGTGGATTATCAGAAGTTGAACCTGTTGATAGTCAAGAATTGATATCCCTTGTTGAGGATTGATGATATCTTTCATCATCTTTGAGGAGCCTGGGGGTTCTCAATTATTTACTTGAGGTCTGGTTACCATCAGTTGTGTGTTAGACCATCAAATGTACCTCTTATAGCCTTCCAGAGCATGTATTTTCTATACGAGTACGTGGTAATGCAGTTAGGTCTCATGAACGTGCCTGCAGTCTTCATGGAACCCATGAACCGAGTGTTCCATCCATACATGGATTCTTTCATGATAGTCTTTGTGGACGATATCTTGGTGTTCTCTCGACACGACCATGGCACACATCTTGAGATCGTTTTGAATACACTGAGAGAGCACCAGTTATATGCTAAGCACTCAAAATGACACTTTTGGATGGACCAAATCCACTTCTTGGGTCATGTTATCTCTAAGACTATAGTATCTATGGACCTGGAGAAAGTGAGATCAGTAGTTTCCTGGGAGTATCTGAAGAACATCTTTTGGATTCAGAGTATTTTAGGGGTGGCTAGTTACTATAGATGTTTTATATTGGACTTGTGATGCTTAGTAGTGCAACTAACGGGCCTGAATAAGAAGTGTGTGAAGTAATTTTGTTCATATTATTGTGAGTCATCCTTTCAGGAGCTGAAAGGGAGGTTTAATTCAGCACCAATACTTGTAATATTCAGATCCTCGCAAGAGATGTACTGTTTATTGTGATGCATTAGGTATCGGGCTGGGAGCAGTGCTTATGCAGGGAGAAGGGATCGTTGCGTATGGGCCTCGGCAGTTGAGGCCACATGAGAGGAACTACCTGACACACGATCTTGAGCTAGCTGAAGTTGTTCATGCTTTACGCTATTGGAGATATTATTTTCTGGGATATCATTTTGTGGTTTTCTCTAACCCAAAAGTATCAATTATATCTTCAATCAGTGTGGCATGAAATTGGGATAGTGAAGGTGGGTTGAGTACCTTCAGTCTTTTTACTTGGAGCTTGCCAACACGCCTGGGAAGGGCAACATAGTGGCTGATGCCTTGAGCAGGAGGACTCAGGTACAGGCAGTTCAGAAGGCTAACAATGAGTTGCAGCTTATGGATATGTTCTCTGAGTTTCATTTGCAGATGTAGGACAGACAGGGGTATACTTTTCTATCTTCTATAGTTGTTACCTCTACTCTTCTTGATCGAGTGTGAATAAGGAAGCTATTATATTCATAAGGCCTAGTCCTATGGGAGAGTGTGTCAGGATAAGACCCTATTCCTGTATGGATAGTATTGGAGGATTATATATTGAATTTTCTTGGATACGTGTGGATGCCAGTAGACATACGTGAGGAGATGATGTCAAAAATTCATTCCTCAGTTAAGGAAGTTCATCCTGGTGTCATCAAGATGTATCGAGATCTACACTGTAAGTATTGGTGGCAGGTATAAAGGGAGATGTTTCTGGTTTGGTAATGAGGTGTTCCACCTATCAGCAGGTGATGACAGAGCATCAGCAACCAGAAAGGCTTTTATAGCAGTTACTCATTCCTGAGTGGAAGTGGAATGACGTCACAATGGATTTCACAACATGTATTTTGAGTTCACCTCGAGGGAATGATGCAGTATGGGTGGTCATTGAAAGAGTCACGAAGGTTTCTAACTTCTGACTGACCAAGGATACCTTCAGTTTCAATGAGTTGGGAAGGTTATAAATCAGATAGATTCATTGTTTTCAAGTAGTTACACACTCCATTGTTTCAGATAGGGATGAAAATTTTACTTCTCAGGTCTGGCGGGGACTTCAGAGGGCTTTGGGTGCACAGGTACTTCTGAGTAAAACTTATCACACCCTGAAATATGACCAATATGAGAGTACGATTCAGGTGCTTTAAAATTTTCTTTGATCATGTATCCTAGATTTTAGAGGTTCTTGGGAGAATCACATACCTCTTGTGGAGTTTTCCATTAATAATAGTTTTCAAGAAAATATTCTTATGGAACCTTTTGAGGATTTATACGGTATGCCATGCCGATCACCCTTATGTTGGCTAGATGTAGGAGAGGCAGCTATTCTGGGACCTTGTCTTGTCTAGGATACCACAGAGTAGATATAGTTGATTTAGAAGAGGATGGCTATTGTACAGTCACGACATAAGTCTTATGCTGATCAAAATAGATGACCTCTAGAGTTAGAGGTTGGAGATCAGGTTTTCCAACATGTCACACTGAGTTTGGGACATAAGAGGATTAAGAAATAGGGAATGCTTTCACCAAGGTACGTCGGGCCATTTGAGATTTTATAGAGAGTCAGTCCAGTTGACTATTGGCTGTAGTTACCTTAGAGGTACCATGCTATGCATGATGTCTTCCACGTTTCTTAGCTCTGACATTACTTCTCTGACCCGTCTCATGTTTTCCAACCCAAGGAGGTCAAGATTGAGGTGGACACCTTGTTCAAGGAGAATCCGATCCAAATTGTTGATCGAAGTGTAAAGGCTCTCCATGGATAGTCTGTTCCTTTGGTATGAGTGCTATTGAAGCACATGCAAGTACAAGACGTGACTTGGGAGAGGGAGGTCGATGTACAATTGGAGTGGATAGAGCTGTTCGAGGTTTCTTATTCTTATCCACTATTCTAAGGAAATTCATGGACTAATTTATTTGGGGGGGGAGTTTGTAAGAACTAAAATCTTCTTTTCTAGTATGTTTTAATTTTGTAGTAGTGTTTGAGAAAAATAGGAGTTTCTGGAAATTTCTGGAGTACATGCCGTGTACTTTATGTACACACCGTCTACTCAGTTACCACAGGTGACTGTGTATTGGCCATGTAACTGCTGAGTACATGGCCGTGTGTGGGGACTAGGAGCCTGCCAAAAGCGAAGGTTGTAAAAGGCAAGTACACGCTGCGTGCTTTTAAAGAACATGCCATGTACTTTTTTTCATTAAATGGACTGGGGTCACGTCTAGTGGAATGAACGCACTTCTTCTTGACCTATTTCATCCTAGAGCATCCGTACGACCATAGATCTTCTCTGATCCCCAGACTCACCATCCGTTCTCTGAATCTACTATCGTTGATTGCATTGGAATTGCATCGGTGAGTTCTCCTTTCTTCTTGAACATCATCTCTTGAATTCTCCTCTCTCGCGAGTTATCCTCAGGTGAAAGATTTTAACATTTTGTAGATATATGACATTATAGGGTGATTCAAGGCCTAAGGTTCACATATATAGATCTCATGACACTGAGGTAGGTGTCCTGTGCCTTTCCATATATAGTCTTTGAATTTTATGTGCAAAATTTCCCAATACCCATGAATGGGGTATTGCATGTTTATGTTTTTTACCCTTATTATTTCCTTCTATGCCTTTTTTATTAGGATAGAGGTTAATTGTTTGATAATATGTTGAACTTTTCTATGTCGTGGAGGTTTTTCCCATGTTTTCTTTTTTTGACCGTGTGGTCTAGCTTACCTGTTAGGCTACTTTGATTATCACCCCTAGTAATTTCAGGATGAAGTTATTATTATCTAACAAGCTATGATATGATGTATATTGTTTATCCAAGTAGTTATTGAGGTTTACATGGGATTCCACATATCGTTTTTTTCATGACTGACTTACATAGGGCCGTGATAACCTGGTGTACTAGACAATAGAGAGAATTGACATTGAGGGCTTCTCCAGGGTGTTTGTTTATTGTTACGTTGCGAGACCATAGGGGGGGTGGAATTTTTTATCCCTCAGAGTGTCTGTAGTTTTATCAATATGGGCCACATGGGAAATTGGACGTTGAGTTCTTCATTAGAGTTCATATTAGTTAGAGATACGAGACCACATGGGGAATTGACGGTGGGTGCTTCCTCATGTTGAAAGTGGGTTCCCTAAACCCAACATGTTCTGTACACTGATTAGCTCTACATGTATTAAGTTTTTTATAATACATGTTTTTATCTTGCCATAATAATGTATATACTTAGGCATTAACTTTTTTTATGGGAATGTTCCTAGATTTCCAGTCGCATCAAATGGTTATAGTAGATTCCAGGCTATAATGAGAACCTTGAGATGCCATGAAAGTAATATGAATGTAACGTCCTATGGTCCAGACACATCATTCTGAAAGGACACAGAAGATTTGGGACAATCAGGTGTTGGGGACTCATAAGCATTGAGACTTATTCTCAATATGTTCAAACTTGATGATCTCTAGTAGTTGAGATCATGAGGACATACCCATATAGTAGGAACACCACATGTTTTAGGTATCATTGGTCATTCCTATCTACAGAAATGTGTAATGGCCTTTAGACTTGAGATCACTATCAATGGATGTCATTTAATTATGTACATTTGATACAAGGTGAAAACCATGGTGAAAAACTTGTGGTGAGGTAGTTTGTGTTGGGTACGTCATTAATGGAATGACATTGATTGAATGATTGAGAAAGGATTTGTCGCTTCCGAGTTTAGGAAGAGATACCTTGGGCCTGGTTGATAAGGATGGTTGCACCTTTATTAAATCCATGGCAATGGTAGTGGATGGTAAGACCGTCTGGACAAGTCAACAAATAAAATAAATCAAGATAATGAATGATGAAACTAGTGTGCATTTTTATTTATTGAGATATCGATGATGAAGAGATTATATTACACCTACCATGTTTATTGGAAGGTAGTCGGTGCTCTAAATTTACCTTGTCTCTATAGGGGCCTCGATGGGTTGCTAAACCCCAATCTTGGTTGGTGGATATTATTCACTAAAATTGAGATAAGGACCTGGAGGGTAACACACAATAGCGCTATGAGAATATACCATATTCTGGGAATAAGAATATAGAACTTTGTGGGCCCCACCAAAGGGTCTGAGTACTATCCAAGTTTTATTGATCACAAAAGAATAAATAAATTCATTAATTATTCATGTTTACAATAATTTTTTGAATTTATTTATAACATGTATTTACAAGTTATATATTTAATACAAGTATTAATTTTATTCAAAGGGATTTTAATATCCTAGGTTCGTTTAATATTAGAAAGAGGTTTGAGTCGAGTTAAAGACTAAAATTTATCACGTAATATATTATGAGTTTGTGATAAATTATAAATATTATTTATGGAATAATTTTATTTGTCAGAAATAATTATTTATAACACTTATATAGTAGGCGTCTATTACACAGGGTCGGGAATCCATACCGCATGTTTTAAACATTCACTATATAAGTTAGAGAGAGGCTTCTCCCATGTAACTATTCATGGGTTGGGATTGAGATATTATCTCTCCTCTAGGAATCATGAGAGAGTGTCTCTCAATTGAAGGAAGATATTCAAGTTCATCCATCTCAGATTAAAGAATCTTACCTTGTGGTGATCATCGCTGCGCTGAAGTGAGCGTTGATGATCCGCGCTAGCACCCGGATCTCGACGAACGACCCGTGAGCATATTCATGATGCGTGTGTGGACGATATAGAGGGATACAACATTAGAGTCTTCGAGAAACTATCTCCAGTGACCTGTGGTGGACTTGCACAAGACAGAACCAAACTGGGTACATGATCAATTTACTTGTGCTCTATTTAAAACCTAGCGTGATCCTCGGACCGAACTGGGACAAGATCACCAGATTCGACAGAGTTATGTCACTCTAGTGATGTAGAAAATTTTAAATTCCTGGCCCACCAGCTTCAATTGCTCCATCCCGGTACCTTACATTGGTATCAGAGGGATCAAAAGTTTTTTCTGAGTTTAAAAAATTAAGATTCATTAAATTTAAGTGCGGGGTTTTAAAACGGTTCATTTGGATATGACCGCGCATCGTTTTTTTTCAAGTGATCATGCTATGGTCATTTAAAAAAAATTAATCGGATCGAAGTCATTGTTTTTTAATTCATCTAATGTTAATCTCAATCATTATTGAGATAAAATTAAATGTAATATTTTATTATAATAAAATATAATATAATATTTTCTTATAAAACATTTTCCAAAGTAAAGAGGTGTGGAAAAATATTTTCCAAAAACGGGTTGTGGAATATATTTTCCACATTGTTTATAAAAAAAAGTAGGGGTGACCAAGATGCCGTTTTGGGGCCTTCCTCCTTTTAATTTTTTTTAAAAGGGCACATGGAGGTGGAATATTTGCCTAAGGACAAATTTAATTTTTTTAGAAGACAAAAAGAGGGTCTTCTTCTTCACGCGGAGGCTGCACCCCCTGAGGGAAGAAACCCTAGATAGCCTCCCTATCTGCTGGACCTCCACCTCATGCTGCCCTCCTCCTTATGATATGCCGGACCGCCACCCCAAGAGCTGCCCATGAATATACTTCCCTGCTCAGAACGAGGCCCACCGGACCGCTGCACCACGCCGCTCACCCCCCGGCCATCGCTCCTTATCGAGAAGGTCGAGCCCCACACCAGTCGCCGCTAGTCCCGGCTGCACCGGACGAGGCCATCGCGAGTCCCGGCCATGCCGGACTGAGACGCCGCCCCACCAGCTGGCCGGAGCAGTGGGATTTCGGAAAAGTAGCTGGCCGGAATGTTGCCCCACCTCCTCCCACTCCCTTCACTCCGGACAGGAAGATGTTTCCCCGCGGATGTCACTGGACTGGGCCATCACGCCGTGGTCACACTGCGGTCACGTTGCGGTCACGCCGTGGTCAAGTTGCGGTCATGCCACAATCACGTCGCGGTCACGCCGCGATAATGCCATGATTTGGCCCTGCTCCAGGACGACACCCCACAGCGGTTTGCAGTCCTACCAGACTCCTCCCCATCTAGAGGTAACCCCATCTTAAATCAATTATAATTTATTTAGTTTTAAAATTAAATTAATTTGAATTAATTTGGGGGTTTAAATTTATTTTAATCTGAAATTTTAATTTAATTTAACATTAAAATTAAATTAATGGTTTAATTTATTTTTTGAAATAAAAATTAAATTTAATAAATGGAACAGAAAAATAAATTATTTGAATTTTTTTTAAATTCATTTAATTTATTATAACACCCTTTTACTATTTAAATTTACTGTAATTTAATTTTATTGCTCATTTTAACCCCGACTGGTATTGAGCTAGAGGCTGACGTGTGCATGTCTGGATTTATTTAAATAATTATTTATTCAATGTGTGTGATGATTGTTATATTTAATTAGATAAATGATGGTATTCAAATCGTCTTTTAATTCCAATATGTATAAGGGCTTGTGCGTCTGTTTCACTATTTGTATTTTGTACCCCAGACCCCCTTGTTTGCGTGTGAGTATATTTGTAATTATACAGCGACGATCCGAGATGCATACACCGCCGTGTCGAGGCGGTAGTCCAGACACGAGTAGAGTGCTTTTCACTGGGGCCAATAGCGACACGAGTCACGTTTCAACTCAGGTATTGATTCCCCTAGGTAATGATTGATCATTTATGGATCTATCATTATAGAATGCTCAAGACCAGTCATCATTCATGATTTAATTTGTGCATAGTTTATTATTTTATTCATCTTCATGATTATTTCATGATCACATAGAATATTAAACAAGATAAAATGTATAAAGATGCAATGAATTATATTCCATTTAATGTTCAGTTGTGAGCGCGATAACCCAATTTGAACATAATAAATTGAAAAGGATTATATTCCTTAATAAATATTAAAAATCTCTCAAAGATATATTAATTCCGATAAATGCCTTCCATTTCTCACATCTAAACAAAACATACTGATTGGGGTACTCATCAACCATAGTTGAGAGTGCCTCTTACTACTGTGGTGTTTTCATGCAAGAACTGGGTCGACTTAACTAAAGCGAGTAGTCAAGGATTTGCCTTAGCTAACTTGATATTACTTTAGAGGCAAGAGGTTGAGGGAATCAAGTTTGGATTCCAAAAGTTGGGACTCTACTCAACAACACAAGGAACCACAAGCCAAGTGGTTGTCCAGCCTAGAGCCTACCTTGAAACCCTCCAAGTAGTGGCCTAACCCTAGATTGTAGACTATAAGGGAGGTTTGGAGGATCCTTTCCACTAGAATACTCAACCGATAGAGTATTCTGAATCTAATAGTGGGGGCTATTAAAGTTCCATTAAATAGCAGAAGACATTAAAATGATATAATAATTTTTTAAACATAAATTTCAAAAGGTAATCTAGACAAAGTACTAACTTCTAAATGTTTATCTGATGTAGATTCAAAATAGAAATCACCAAAACCACAAGTACTTTATCACTGTGATCGATTTTGGATAAAGAAAATATCATGACCAGCAATAACTTCCAAGAGTGGTATAGGTTCTTGGGCATAGTACTACACCAAGAAAAGAAGTTATATGTGCTGGAATCCCCAATTCCTGCTGAGCCTCCTCAGGGAGCAAGAAAGATAGAAAAAGATAAGTGGAGAAAGCATGTAGATGATGCACTTGATGTACAATGCAATATGTTGTCATCCATGTCCAACCAATTGAAAAAAATGCATGAGGATGAAGATTCCTACAAGATGCTTTCAAATCTCCAATAACTATATCAGGAGAGGCCCAGACAAGAAAGGTATGAGATCACAAGTGTTCTTTTTAAGTGCAGGCTAGTATAAGGGCACCAAGATGGTCCTCACATACTAAAGATGATGGGATATATTGAGAGGCTTCATGTAGCACCCCAATCTTCCATGGTACATTTACCTTTTAATAATGAAATAGCTTGCATTGTACGCAACTTCAAGATTTTAACACACCACGACCAATCAAAATAGCTGTTATGTATAATAATAACCACTTTTTGAATTTTTTTAAATTTTATCCTTCAAACTAGACTTAATTTTTGGATTTGGAATATCGAAACTAGCTTAGGATGAATTTTTGGTATTTTTTGGAAAACTTTTAATTTTTGATTAATAGTAAAAACACTAAGTTATAGTTTAAAACAGATTTTTTATTTAAATAATTATTTATTTTATTTAAATTTATTTTAGGTAAAAATAGATACATAATACCTATATAAGTTTAATTTAATTTATTAGAGTCAGTTTATAATAATTTTAGATATATAAAAATTTTATTGAACATTTTAACCATCTTTTACCCACCTCCTAGGAGCATTTTCAAATTTGAATAAACCTTAATTTTATCGCTTCTATGAATTAAATTTCAAATATTTGAGAGACACAGTTGATATCAGTAAGTAAAAATTGGTTCAATAAGATAAAAATAATTTTTGGTGAATAGTTACTTTTGACTTTTATTTACCACAATTAAACATTAATAGGGTATTTAAGGAAAAAATTTATATTATTATTACCCTATCACATGTCATAATTCTATTGGATAAGTTTAATTCGACCAAAAAAAACCGTAGGAATAAAATATGATCCTTTAGGTCCACTTGGATTAGATTAGGACATTTATTATTGTTTAATTCAAAGAAGAGTTAAAAGTGTTAAATTCAAAGCTTAATAACTAAAACATTTTTAATATAGGTTTATACATAATATAAATTCGATAATAAATATTAATTATAAAGATAAAAATATTTCCTACATAATGGTATTTTATTTATATTTTTTAGACTTTAAATAATTTAATTTATTTATGACACAATGATGATGGAGTAATTACTTAATTAATGAAATATTAAAATATTTGATATTATAAATATCCAAATAAATGTAATTTAAAAATTTTTATAATGAATTTCACTATTTTTTTAGGTTAACATGACATGTTAGGGTTGGTTAGATGAGTTTTGTACGAAGTAATAATGCTTTTATGAATTTAGAAAAAACAAAATACCAATTAGTGTCAAAATTGACATAAAAGAGTGTTTAAAACAAATATTATATTATTAATTGATATTATATTCTTAAAAATCTAAAGTTCAGCCAAAAGACTTATACAATTATAGGAGTATCATTAATTAACCACTTGGGTTCTTCTTGGAAGTATATAGTAATTTTATTAAACATATAATATTAAAATACAAAGAGACATGGTAAATGTCAAACTATTTAACTAAGAGTTAAATCTAAATGACAAGGTTAATATAGTGACCCAAACCTGTCTAAATACTATTGTTTGAGTGGTTTTCTACACATCCCCACCTTATCTTTTAAATAATTCATTTTGGAGCCATTAGAAACCGAAAATGATTTTATTATAAAATCATATTTCTAGCTTTTCCTAAGGTACCCCTCACCCCTCTTATAAAAGGGAACTCACCCTTCCCTAAAATTAACACCTTCAAAGCCTTTTGGATCGTCAATATCTTCCCAAATACCCTCTCAACTTTCCTCCCTTCACTCCTGAGGAATTAATTTAGTCAGAAATCCAACCTACGGATCCCTTTTGTTCAAATCAAAAGGAAGAACCCGAAGAAGAGGTAAATATTTTATCACCTCTTTCAAGTTCCTTTTTTCTTCCACTTCCACTTTGTTTGTTGTTTCCATTCTAAAATAATAAATCTATTATCTTCTATATAATATTATGTTATTATAAATTTGGTACAACCATATTCATTATTCTATCCATCCTTTGAATGACATGTCACCATACGTGCATATGTACGACTTATCGTCTCCTCGTCGTGGTGTAATTGTTATTCAATACATTATTATTTGGATGGGTATAATAATAGTGTTTAATTGATGAAAATAATAAATATAACTTGATAATGATTATGTATATATGATATACCATCCAATTAAATATTATTTTAATATCAAAAGAATGATATTGTCGCTCGTGCCTACGTACGGATTACTGTCTCCACGAACGCGATGAGATTCACTCCCCATCGTAATCCATTCTAGAATAATTTTCATTAGATGATTAAAAATAATGTTTAAAGACTTAATATCATTCTGAATAATAATAAGATACATCTTATTCATAACAAACACTACTTACGAAACAAATCATATAATGGAAAACAAATCAGATGACACCCGAAATGACGATAATAATAAAATATTATTAACGAAGCAATATTAAAAGATCATATATGATATCATATTAATGTATATGATTCTTGTATAATTTAATAACAATTATTTAACCATTATACCGGAGGTTAAACTACCCTTGACCAAGGAAACTTACAATGTAAGGGGTCTCTTATCTCACTTTCAATTCCGAGATATTTCCATTGTTCACCACTTATTTATTAAATGTGGTGTATTGTGTACTGCCATTTGATATATATATATATATATATATTATCATGATTCTATTTATATTCATGTTATTCTGTTATTAATTTGGTTGTTATTATCTTTTGACCAAACGACTCGATTGATTTCAACGATGTAAGGGTTTTCATCTCACTTCCTATTTCTGTGAGATTCATGTCACACTGCCACTATTTCCTTTTCTGTTGTGTATGTACTTCCCAATGATTGTATTCTTTGTGTAATATACTATAATTTATGAGTAATTACGTAACAATTTTATGATCCATCTTTCATGGGATGTATTTTTCTTATGTTACGAAATTGGTAAGGGAATTTCAAATTTCAATTTCCACTCATTCAGGTTTACACATACTTCATTGATTATTTTACTCCATGATTAAGTGTGGAATCACTATTTATTATTTTTTTAGTGATTTCCAGTATCCTTTCTATGGATATACTTTAGATACACATAATCACTCCATTTATAAATTCTCATGTCATCGATAAAAACTTGATATGAGTAATTTTAACTCAATCTCCATTTATTGAGTTAAACATCCAATTCACTGGTGTTGTTTTTACAAGAATATGTGTGAATTTACTCTGATTAATTTTCACTGAATATACAATAATATTGAGTGTATTTATGTTTTTCATACATAATTATGTCATTGATTTATCCTTAACCTAAGGATACGGTCTTTATAAGATATTTCATCTCAATTTACATTCCATTGAGACTTATTTGTTGTTATATGCCAATTCAATTTTATATGGTTTATATAATGTACTTTTACACAGTATATCATGAATCCGTTTATTATCATGATATTATAAAGTTTTTATTACCTCAATTATTTGTATTCAAGTGTCTCTCTTTTGGTTAGGAACTGTAACTAAAATATCATTTTGAAATGTTTTAAAGATTTAATATTCTAATTCTTTGTCATTAATGTCCATGTTTTTAAAATTGGTTTTAAGGATTTATTTATGTGGACATTAAAATTTTAAAATTAAAATTCCTTTTAAAAGTTTCAAAGTGGTATGGGAAACTTTGATTCCAAAATCTATTTTAAACAGCTTCTTGATAAATAGTGAGACTTTTAGATGTTTTCAAGAAAAATGGGGATATTTCTCTCAAACAGTTTTGATGATTATTTTCGTCTATGTCAATATCATTAATTATTCTTTATTTTGGTTGATCTATTTTATTAAAATATTCCATATTGTATTGAATGAGTTATGTTTGACTGTGTATATGCTATTTTATACCATTTATGGTTTGTGGTTAAAATATTGACATTTAATGTGCTAGTTTTAATAAGAATGTTATGATTATGTTTCAACCTTTTCATATAAGGAATGAATTAGACTTAGTAAGTGACGGGTGGAGCCCACTATAGCTCCTCAATGCATCGGTAGGTCTCATGAGACAAACTAGTGTCTTGGAATAAGGCCTTAACAAAAATCTTATTTGTAGTCTTAGAACAAGGCCTTGACTATGTGGTTATGAAAGTCTATCATTATGCAATACATCATTATGAAAGTGGATATTGATATTGCATGTGATTATTCTACTAGTAGAATATCCTATGACTAAGTAAATGTAATTATTTTATTTTACCTTTTCCATATTATGACGAAGTTCAATTTTAAAATGCTTTTGTTTTAGTCTTATACATTGCCTTAAATGTTTATGCTTATTTTTGAAAGTTTCCACTATATTTTTATCCTTACTGTGCATTTGATCTCACCCCTTTTCTATGTTTTATTTTTCTTAGGATGCGAAAAAGAATATTATGACTGACCTGTATGGATAGTCTATGGGATCTCAGTGTTTTCTATGGAAACAATGTTATTGTAGTTTTCAATTTTATAATGTAATGTAAACCATATGAATGTATCTAGTACTAACTAGACTACTAAACTAATAGGTCTTTCAAGAATTGATCTTTTGTGATCATTCCAAAGATATGTAATAATGCACTGACTCGGGGTTTCTGGGGTCAGGGCGTTATAATTGGTATTATAGGGATTTTAGTACAAACCTTGGAAACTAGATTTAGATAAACTCTGATTAGATCACATAGCCCTAATATAGAGTTTGATGATTAGTATAGAAGAACTTCCTAAAATATTGGTATTGTAGAGATTTTGTGAGTTTTGCAACAAATACAACTCGTTCAGGATACGAGTTGGTAGAGGTGGCTCTAGAATAGATGTACCTAGGGGTAAACCCTGAAAACACTACTTTGAGCTAGACTCAAATGAGAACTGGTGCACGACAACGAGCCTTTCTGCACTCTTGGTTATGAAACTCCCAAGGGATATGCTTAGTATAATTTAAATTTTCTTAACAAAACGATTTAAAGGATTTTAATATAAGATGAGAATAAATGACCTTGGTTAATACTAAGGTGTTTCAAATTGAAAATATGGTGTCATGATATTCTCTATATGATTTTATGACAACTGTTACTCACAAAATGCTTTCTGGATTTAGTTAATGGATGGATTTCAAGGAAGTCATAGTAATTTTGAACGTGATTTACAAGGAGGGAATGATGGTGGAAATGAGCAACAAAATGGAATGTTTATAGGAGTAAAATATATTGTGTTCATGCCGAATCCATTTTCCAAAAATATGATGAACAAAAAATATATTAACCAAATCTTGGACTCAACAAAATAGAGAAAGGTGATTAATGATAAGATCTCCAGTAGTGGAGACCATGGAGAAAAGAATCCTCAATTTTAATCATGTAGGAAATGTGGAAGTAGACACCCTAGAAAGTGTCTCAATGGAACAAAGAAATTCTTTACGTGTGGGAAAGAAGGACATAAAGTAAAGAATTGCTGAGGAAAAATGAAGAGTACTATGGAAGAAAATAAAAATGGTCCCAAGAATCCATTTATAGTCATTTTCCGTAAATGTTGGGGACCTAACCATTACCCGAGTGAATTCCCTATCCTATAGGATATTTTCTTGGTCAAAGAAGAAGCTATGTGGAAATAAATGGTTGGAGAAATGTTTAAAATTATTAGTGCTCCTTGTTGATGGGATTACTTTAGAATAATTTCTCCTGTATTTATAACCCTGCAGTCTATCATATGAAAATGATATTTGAGGAAGAATAGTCTTTTCTCTTGTGGATATAGTTATAAATAACCATTTGGATTTATATGTTCATTTGGTACGAGGAAATTACAAGTTATTAAATTTAGGGATGAAAATGCAAGGTATGAGATAACATTTGTGGATAAAATATGTTATCATTATTTTGAGGAATTTATCTCATTTTGGTAATGTTATAAAATATAGTTTTTGTAAAAGGACAACACGAATACCATGTGACAACCCGTCACGTCAGACAAAGCTGTGGGAATCAAACCGACAACTAGAGTGCGATTGGGATTTATCGCCTACCACTAGACTATGTGAAGTCCCTGGTTAATGTAACTAATTGTTTTTAGTTAAATTATTTTATTGATCAATAATAAGTTGATTTGGGATCTTATTTCTTATCAAATGAATACCCTTAGTATAGGAAAATGATTTGGTGATTAAGTGATAAATGTTATTTTGGAAGACTTTCACTCTATTGGGAAAACTATTTGCCTAAGGAAAATAGAATACTATGGGATGTCATTTGAGGAGTAATGGTGAATTTTTATCTATGTTTTTATTGTGGATTTATAGTGATTTGGGTTATTTATGTAAATGATTAACCTATAATAGAGAATACGTGATTAGGTTAATTACTTTTAATTATGTGACATTAAGAGTATTCGATGTCATTTGGAGATAAAATTTAACATGGAAGACTACATAACCAAATTCTTCTATGTTTTGGTTTTCAATATTAGTTTGGATTATATTGAAGGATTTTAAGGACAATTTTTTATTGAATGTTATTTATTTAACTTTGAGGTATTGTTGGTTTAATTTTAGAAATTAAGATTAGTGTTTCTTTTTTCTAAAGGAATATACTTTTGGGGGATCATCTGATCTTGTACTAACCATTTTTTTTATTAATCTCTAAAGACAAGGTAAATATATAGTTTATCCTTTGTGGATCATGTGATTCTATAGAAGTTGATTCTAGCTCTTCCGTGTGACCAAGTCATCTTGAATACTCATCATTCGAAAACAAAATGAGTTAGTGGTAGAATTTTTTTAAAGAATGAAACTTTACTTGAAAAGAAATTATATCTCTTCATGTTCTTAGTCAATCTCAAAAATAAATTCCTTATCATTATGAAATGAAACTTAAAAAATCGTTTTCCGTTAACTTTTCCTAGTGGGAAACTAATGACCATTTATCCAATCACAAGTCTATGGTTTTATTGTTGTTAACTTTCTCCTGATCATGTTTTCTATCCCTCTCCATAAGAACTTGAAACTTAGTTTATCGTACATATCCATGTTTTTCTACATGGAATCCTAGTGTGGGTTATCTCGAGTGACCTTTGTACTTCTCTTTTTTCTTTTAAAGTGATAGTTTTATTGACTCTTTTTACTATGTGGGACTTTCAATTATGTACCCAAGCCTAATTTTAAAAATTTTGAGGACACAATTTCAAAAATGGGGGAAGAATTTAACACCCTAAGCTTCCACAGTACATTTCCCTTTGAATAATGTAATATCTTTCATTGTACGCAACTTTGAGAATCTAACACACCACAACCAATCAAACTAGCTGTTATGAATAGTAATACCCTATTTTTAAAATTTTACAAATTTTATCTTTCAAAATGGACTTAATTTTTGGATTAAGAATATCGAAAATAGCTTAGGGTGAATTTTTGGTATTTTTCTGAAAACTTTCAATTTTTGATGAATAGTGAAAAATACTAAGTTATAGTTTTAAATCGATTTTTTATTTAATTAATTGATTATTTTTTTAAAATTTATTTTAGGTCAAAATAGATAAATAATACATATATAAGTTCAATTTAATTCATTGGAGTCGGTTTATAATAATTTTTGATATATAAAAATTTTATTGAACTTTTTAACCGTCTTTTACCCACCTACTAGAAGCATTTGTAAATTTGAATAAAACTTAATTATACCATTTCTGTGAATTGAATTTCAAAAAACCAACAGACACAGCTGATATCAGTATGTATTTTTTTTTCAATAAGATAAAAAATAATTTTTGGTGAATAGTAACTTTTGACTTTTATTTACCATAGTTAAAAGTAAATAGGGTAATTAAAGATAAAAATGATATTATTATTACCATAACACATGTCATAATTCTATTGGATAAGTTTAATTCTAAAAAAACTTTAGGAATAAAATATTATCCTTTAGGTCCACTTGGATTAGATTAAGTCATTTATTATTATTTAATTCAAAGAAGAGTTAAAAGTGTTAAATTCAAATCTTAATAACTAAACCATTTTTAATATAGGGTTATACATAAGATAAATTCGATTATAAATATTAATTATAAAGATAAAAATATTTCCTATATAATGGTATTTTATTTTTATTTTTTAGACATTAAGTAATTTAATTTATTTATGACACAATGATGATGCAGTAATTACATAATTAATGAAATATTAAAATATTTGATATTATAAATATCCAAATAAATGTAATTTCACACTTTTTATGAATTCAACTAACTTTATAGGTTAATATGACATGTTAGGGTTGGTTAGATGATTTTTTTTAGAAGTAATAATGCTGTTATGAATTTAGAAAAAACAAAATACCAAATAGTGTTAAAATTGACATAAAAGAATGTTTCAAACAAATATTATATGATTAATTGATATTTTATTCCTAAAAATATAAAGTTCTGCCAAAAAACTTATATAATAACAATAGTTTAATTAATGAACCAATTTGGGTTCTCTTGGAAGTATATAGTAAGTTTATTGACCATATAATATAAAAATACAAAGATACATGGTAAATGTCAAACTATTTAACTAAGAGTTAATTCTAAAAGATAAGGTTAATATAGTGACCCAAACCTATCTAAAACCTTTTTGTTGAGTGTTTTTCGACCCATAACCACCTTATCCTTTATATAATTCATTTTGGATCCATTAGAAACCAAAAATGATTTTATTATAAAATCATATTTCTAGCTTTTCCTAAGGTGCCCATCACCCCTCTTATAAAAGGGAACTCCCCCTTCCCTCAAATTAACACCTTAAAAGCCTTTTGTATCAACCAAAATCTACCCAAATACCCTCTCAACTGTCCTCCATTCATCATATAGGCCTTCATTTAGTCAGAATCCAACCTATGGAGTCCTTTTGATCAAATAAAAATGAAGAACCCAGAGATGAGGTAAATATTTCATCACCTCTTTCAAGTTCCTTTCTTCTTCCACTTTCTCTTTCATTGTTTTTTGAATTCTAAAATAACAACTCCAATATCATATATATATATTGTGATGTTATTATAAATATGGTACAACAATATTCATTATTCTATCCATTCTTTGAATGACATGTCACTATACTTTCATACGTTCGACTTACCGTCTCCACGTCGTGGTGTAATTGTTATTCAATACATTATTATTTGGATGTGTATAATAATGATGTGTAATTGATGTAAATAATAAATATAACATTATAATTATTCTTTATATATGATATAACATCCAATTATATATTATTTTAATAATAAAATAATGATATTGTCGCTCGTGCGTACGTACGGATTACCGTCTCCACGAACGCGATGAAAATAATTCCCCATCATAATCCATTCAAGACTAATTTTCATTAGATGATTATAAATAATCTTTAAATACTTAATATAATTCTGAATATGAAAAATATACATCCTATTCATAACAAACACTACTTATGAAACAAAGCATATAAATTAAAACGAATCATTTAACACCCGAAACAACAATAGTACTAAAATATTATTAGCAAAGAAATATTAAAAGATCATATATGATATCATATTAATGTATATTATTCTTTAATAATTTAATAAAAATTATTTTACCATTATATAGGAGGTTAAGCTACCCTTAACCAAGGAAAAGTACAAAGTAAGGGATTTCTTATCTCACTTTTAATTCTGTAATATTTCCATTGTTCTCCACTTATTTATTAAATGTGGTGTATTGTGTACTATCATTTGATATATATATATATATATTATAATTATTATATTTATATTCATGGTATTGTTTGATTCATTTTATTTTTATTAAATTTTTTCCATACGACTCTATTTATTACAACGAAGTAAGGGTTTTCATCTCACTTCCTATTTCCGTGAGATTCATGCCATACTATCACTATTTAATTTTGTGTGGTGTATGTACTGCCCAATTATTGTATTATATATGAATAGAATTTAATTTATAAGTAACTAAATTTTCATTTTATGATCCATCTTTCATGGGATGTATGTTTCGTATGTTACAAAATTGGTAAGGGAATTTCAAATTTCAATTTCCACTCATTCGGGTTTACACATACTTCATTGATTATTTTACTACATGATTATGTGCGGAATCAATATTTATTATTTGTTTAGTTATTTACACTCTCCTTTATGTTGATATAATTTTGATATACATAATCACTCCATTGATAAATTCTCAAGTCATCGATATGAACTTGATAAGTGTAATTTTAACTCAATCTCCATTTATTGCGTTAAACATCCAATTCATTGGTGTTGTTTTTAAAAGAATATATGTGAATGTACTCTAATTTATTTACACTTGATATCCAATTATATTGAGTGTATTTATACTTTTCACACATAATTATGTCGTTGATTTATCCTTAACCTAAGCATACAGACTTTATAAGTGATTTTATATCAATTTACATTCTATTGAGACTTTTTTGTTGTTATACGCCAATTCACTTTTATATGGTGTATATAATTTACACTGACATAGTATATCATGAACCCCTTTATTCACATTATATTATAACGTTTTTATTACCTAAATTATTTGTATTCAAGTGTCTCTATTTTGGTTAGGAACTCAAACTAAAATATAATTTTAAATTTTTTTAAAGATTTATTATTCTAAATATTTCGCATTAATGTCCATGTTTTCGAAAATGGTTTTATGTATTTATTATATGGACATTAAAGTTTTAAAATTAAGATTCCTTTTAAATGTTTAAAAGTGGTATGGGACACTTGGATTCAAAAATCTATTTTAAATGACTTCTTGATTAATAGTGAGACTTTTAAATTTTTTTCATGAAAAAGGGGTATATTTCTATCAAATGGTTTTGATGATTATTTTCATCTATGTTAATATCATTAATTATTCTCTATTGTGGTTGATCTATTATAATAAAATCTTCCATATTGTGTTTAATGAGTTATGTTTGAATGTGGATTTTCTATTTTTATACCATTTATGGTTTGTGGTTAAAATATTGACATTTCATATGCTAGTTTTAATACGAATGTTCAGAATATGTTTCAACCTTTTCATATAAGGAATTAATTGGACTTGGTAAGTGATGGGTGGAGCCCGCTATGGCTCCTCGATGCATCGGTTGGTCTCATGAGACAAACTAGTGTCTTGGTACAAGGTCTTTACTATGTGGTTAGGAAAGTCTGGCATTCTGAATTCCATCATTATGAAAGTGGATATTGATATTGAATGTGATTATTCTACAAATATAATATCCATGTGACTAAGTAAATGGAATTATTTGATTTTATCTTTCCCATATTATGCTGAAGTTCAAATTTAAAAGGTTTTTGTTTTATTCTTATACATTGCCTTAAATTTTTATGATTATTTATGAAAGTTTCCACTATATTGTTATCCTTACTGTGTATCTGATCTCACCCCTTTAAATGTTTTATTTTTCCCAGGATATGAAGATGTATATTATGACTGACCCGCGGGTATAGTCTATGGGATTTCCGTGTTGTCTATGGAAACAATGTATTTGTAGTTTTCCATTTTATGATGTAATGTAAACCATATGAATGTATCTTGTACTTCCAAGTCTACTAAACTAATCTGTATTTCAAGACTTGATCTTTTTTGATAATGCCAATGATACGTAATAATGCACCAAATCCGGGTTTCTGGGGTCGGGGCATTACACTTGAATCCCTTGGGTTCATACTGAACCAAGAACTAAAAGTGGATCTCATTCTTGCCTCTTTACCATCAAGCTTCTTGAAATTTATTGTCAATTATAATATGAATGATATTAAAAAGTCACTCCCGGAACTTTTGGATTTAGTTCTCCAAGATGATAAGGATATAAAATATACCAATTCATATATCCTTATGGTAAAAAAGAAAAAAAGGGTTATAAGGCCAAGTCAAGGCCAACGACACCAATGCATCATTCTACAAAGAATCCAAAGATTCAGGGGAAAAGAAATGAGCAGGAATCTATCTTCTTTGGATGTGAAAATAATTTCCATTGGAAGAAGAATAGCATAGTTGAGAAGAAGAAGCAAACTGATGCTTCTACTTCAGGTATTTTTGTCATTGAATGCAATATATCTTTATCTACAAGTTGGGTATTGGATACGACATGTGGCTCACACATTTATATTCATATATAGGAACCAAATATGTTTAAGAAGATTTCAAAAGGTCAAGTGGATCTTCAAGATGCAAATGGTGCAAGACTGGAAGCCTTTGAAGTGATATACTATCACTTAACCTTGCCAACTGGTTTGGTTCTAGTTTTAAACAATTTATATTATTTACCTTAAGTTACTAGAAACATTATCTCTGTGTCAAGTCTAGAAACTATGGGTTTATTTCATGTTTGGAAATAAATGTTGTCTCTTTTATATGGGTAACATATGTTATGGTATGGAACATATTAACAATGGTTTATATATGTTAAAACCAGAGAATTCAGTAAAGGAAATCAATGAGAAAAACAACCAACATGACTCAAATATCACCCACCTATGGCACTTCAAGATTGTTCATGTAAATGAGAAGTGATTAGAAAGATTGCATCAAGAAGGGTATCTAGACTTGGTACAGTTAGAACCCTTAGATGTATGTCAAGAATGTTTACAATGCAAGATGACCAAACCACCTTTCTTAGGAAATGGGGAAAGAGCCAATGCAGTGCTAGAATTAATACATACTGATGTATGTGGTCCATTTCTTGTATAGGCAAGGGGTGGTTTTATATACTTCAATACTTCTACCAATGACTATAATAGGTATGGCTATATCTACTTAATGCAGTATAAGTCAGATTCCTTTCAAATTTTTATGGAATACCAAAATGATGTGGAAAACGATATTGGTAAGAAGATAAAATCACTCCGCTCAGATCGATGTGGAGAATATTTTAACCAAGCTTTCATTTATCACTTGAAGGAGTGTGGGATAATATCACAACTCACTCCTCCTTATACACCATAATGGAATGGTGTTCGTGAAAGGAGGAATAGGACCTTGCTTGACATGGTCAGATCAATAATGAGTCATGAAACACTTCCATTATCCTTCGGGGGATACGCCTTGCAGATAGAAGCATATACCCTTAACCGAGTACCAACTAAAGCTACATATAGGATTCCATATCAGTTATGGTATGGAAAGAAACCCAACCTAACACACATACATGTATGGGGGTGTCAGGCATTTGTCAAGACTTTACCTGATGAAAAATTATCATCCAAAAGCACTAAGTGCATCTTTATAGTTTACCCAAAGGAAACTAGAGGATACTACCTATATAACCCTTTAGATATAAAAGTCATTGTGGAAAGATACACCACATTTATAGAAATTTAACACAATTCTATTGTAAATAGTGGGAGAAATATTTACTTCTATGAAGTCAATACTCTAGATGCACAAGAGTTGGTAGAGGAACAATCTCCACAAGAACAAGTTGAAGAAGAATTTGTTCCTAAGACACAGATACTACATAGGTCTACACAAGAGGTTAGAGTACCAGGGTGTTATGGTTTTCTTGTCACTGAGTTAGGTTACACATTAGTCCATGAGGATGATGAACCTTTAACCCACAAGGAAGAAGTATAAAGTGAAGAAGCTACTAAATTGAATGAAGCCCGGAATTCTGGGATAGAGTCCATGTACCAAAATCATGTTTTGATTTTGGTAGACCCTCCAACTGATGTAAATCCCCTTGGATGAAAATGGGTATTAAAGAAGAAGCTGGAAATGAATGGTGAGGTTAATTCCTTTAAAGTAATATTGGTTACAAATGGTTTATGGAAACGTCAATGCATTGACTATGATGAAACCTTGTCACCATTAGCAATGCTAAAATCCATCAGAATATTTCTTGCAATAGCACCCTTTCATGATTATGAAATTTGGTAAATGGATGTCAAAACTAATTTTTTAAATGGGAAGTTGGTTGAAGACATCTATAGGACTCAACCTAAAGGGTTTGTCAAGTCAAAGAATGCCAATAAAGTATGCAAGATTCATAGATCCATTTATGGATTGAATCAGGCATCAAGATCATGGAATGTTTGTTTTGATGAGGCCATAAGAGATTTTTTCTTTGTCAAAAATGAAAGCAAGCCTTGTGTCTATAAGAAGGTTGAAGGTAATTCCATAGTTTTCCTAGTATTATATGTTGATGAAATATTAATTATGGGAAACAAGGTACAAGTCTTAGAGTCAGTTAAGACTTGGTTAAATGAATGCTTCTCCATAATAGACTCAGGTGAAGTAGCCTACATTATAGGGATCAATATCTATAGAGATAGATCTCAAGGGATGCTTGGGATATGTTAAAGTACATATATTGAAAAGGTACCCAAAATTTATAGTATGGAACAATCCAAGAGAGGATTGTTACCTATGTCACATGGTGTAAATATCTCTAAGAAAATGTGTCCTCAAACACATGAGGAGATTTACAGAATGAGTAGAGTCACTTATGATTCGATAGTGGGTTATATCATGTATGCCATGCTATGTACTAGGTTTGATGTCGACTTTGCTTTAAGCCTGGTGGGTAGATATCAAGCCAATCCAAGAGAGCTGCATTGGACAACTGTTAAAACAATCCAAAAGAACATGAGGTGTACTAAGGATATGATCCTGGTGTATGGAAGAGATGAAGAACTTTTTGTGAGGGGATACCTTGATGATAGTTTCCAAACAGATAATGATGATATGAAATCATACGCAGGTTACATATTTTGCCTAAATGGTGGTGCAGTGTGCTGGAGAAGGTCGAAGCAAGTTGTGGTTGCTGATTCTACAACAAAGTCCGAATATATTGCAGCTTCTAATGGAGCAAAGGAAGTAGTCTGGATACACATCTTTATCTCATACATTGGTGTTTTACCTAGCAGTGCAGACCCTATTCCAGTATATTGTGATAATACTACTGCAATGGTGCTTTCCAAGGAGCCCAGGTCTCACTAGAGGACAAAACATATTCTTCTGAAGTTTCATCTATTTAGGGATTTTACTCAAATAGGTGAAGTGACAGTTAGTAGAGTAGCCATAGAAGACAACGTGGTAGACACCCTGACTAAATCCATTTCTCACTAGAAGCATGATTGACATGTGAGACCTAGTGGATTGGAACCTGTTAGTAGTTTGATCTAGTAAAATTGGAAGTATTGAAAGTGGGTTCCCTAGACCCAACTTGTTTTTTACTTTGATTACCGCTACATGTATTCAGTTTGTTATAATACATGTGTTTATCTTTCCATAATAGTGTAGGTACTTCTGCATCCAATTTTTTTATGGAAATGTCCCTAGATTACTTGTTGCATCAAAGGGTTATAGTAGATCCCAGGCTATAATGAGCACTTTGAGATGCCATGACAGTAATCTTAAAGTAACATCCTATGGTCCAATTAAATCATTCTGAAAGGAAACAGATGATGTGTGACCATCAGGTGTTGGGGTCTCATAAGAATTGAGACATATTCTCATGAAGTTCGCAGTTGATGATCTATAGTAGTTTAGATCATGAGGACATACCTGTATAATAGGAACACCACATGTTTCAGGTGTCATTGGACGTTCCTATCTACAAACATGTGTATTGGTCTTTAGACTTGAGATCATTCTCAATGGATTTTATTTAATTATGTACATTTTATGCAAGGGGAAAACCATGGCAACAAAGTCATGGAATGGTAGTTTGTGTCGGGTACATCATTAATGCCATGGCATTGATTGAATGATTTAGAAAGGATTTATCGCTTCCGAGTTCAGGAAGAGATATCTCGGGCCTCGTTGATTAGGATGGTTACACCTTCATTAAATCCATGTCCATGATAGTGGAAGGTAAGACCATCTAGAAAAATCAACAAATAAAATAAACCAAAATAAAAAATGATGACACTAGTGTGCATTCTTCTTTATTGAGATATCGATGGTGAAGTGAATATATTTCACAGACCATGTTCGTAGGAAGGTTTCCAATGTTCTGAATTTACCTTGTCTCTATAGGGCCTCGATGGGTTGCTAGACCCTGCTCTTGGTTGGTGGATATTATTCCCTTCTGTTGTGATAAGGACCTAGAGGGTCACACACAATAGCGCTTTGATAATCTTCTCTATTCTGGGAATAGGAATATAGAACTTGGTGGGACCTACCAAAGGGTCCAAGTACTATCTAAGTTCGTTTGATCACCAAAGAATAAATGAATTCATTAATTATTCATGTTTAGAATAATTCACTGAATTTATTTATAACATGTATTTACAAGTTATATATTTAATACAAGTATTAATATTATTCAAATTGATATTAATGTCCAAGGTTCGTTTAATATTAGCAGGAGGTGTGAGTCAAGTTAAAGACTAAAATTTATCATGTAATATATTACAAGTAAGTGATAAATTATAAATATTATTTATGGAATAATTTTATTGGTCATATATAATTATTTATAAGACTTATATAGAATATGTTTATTAAATCAGGGCTAGGAATCCATACTGTGTGTTTTAAACATTCCCTATATAAGTTAGAGAGAGGCTTCTCCCATGTAACTATTCATGTCTTGGGATTGAGATCTTCTCTATCCTCTAGGAATCTAGGGAGAGAGTCTCTCAAGAGAAGTAATATCTTCATGTTTATCCACATCGGATTGAAGGATGTTGCCTTGTGGTGATCATCGCTGCACTGAAGTGAGTATTAAAGAACCACACTAGCACCCAGATCTTGACAAATAGCACGCGAGTAGATTCATGAGGCGTGTGTGGACGATCTAGTGGGATTCGACATCAGAGTCTTCGAGCAATGATCACCAGTGACCAACAGTGGAATTGCACACGACAAAACCAAACTGGGTACAAGGTCAATTTATTTGTGCTCTTTTTAAAGCCTTGTGTGATCCTTGGACTGAATCGGTACAAGATCATTGGACTTTATAGGGTTATGTCACTCCGGTGATGCAGAAAATTTTAAATTCCCAGCCCACCGGCTTCTCTTGCACCATCTCGGTACCTTAAACATTAGAGTGTCTTTTCTAAAGCAGAACCTGAGGGGTTAGACTATGTGTACTTCCCTGAGTATTTCTTATGATTGTTTGGTTGAACTAGAGGGTTTAGGCTATGAGTACTTCCCAGATGGTTACCATATTTTGATTTATTATTACCAGATATATAAAAATGAATGCAATTGAATTTTTTGGATTGTTACTATGTGTACTTTCTTGTTTACTGCTTCATTTAGTTTTTTGCTTTCCATATATATTCATTGACTCTTAGGCATAGATATTTGGGTGATTTCCTAATGGTATTCAACTCACACTCTATTTGGGTCATACTTTTGGGCCCAAACAGATTATATTATTGCAGGTCTGGATAAGGGAAAGTGCCTTTCTACTTCAAGTACATGATTGTTGTGGAGCTGGGGAGCATGGGACAAAGTTGAGGCTTGCAATGCTGAAGATATATTTACTAATTATCTTTTTTAGTTTGGTTTAGTACTATATTCTGGTATTATGATTTGTTTGGATTCTTTCTTAGACATATGTATCATGCATCATTTATATATGTGTGCTCTAGTTGTTTATTTCATCAGTCTCCCATTGTTTACATATTGCATGCTTTTACTGCATTCGCTATTGTATATATGTTATTTCCACTCTGTTACTCTGCCAATGAGGGAATAGATTTCCCACTATCACACCCAAGGACCTCTCTTCTAGTCAGCAGCCTCTGGCGTTTGGGGAAGCACACTTGAGGCCACGTGACCAACCGGGTATGGGGCACCTCTGGGCGGATTCCTGAATCAGGACGTTACAAAGTGGTATCATAGAGAATTATTTTCTTCTTGAATTAATGTTTGGATCCAATAGAATGGGATATGAAGGATTAGATACTTGGCAATAAGTTTTACTTGGGAGTAGATAACCCGTGTATAGGGAAATTCCAATTTACCTCGTTATTGCAATTTTTGTGGTTTTTCAATTTTACAGTTGATTTTATTTCACCATTGGGTGATTCACATGTATTGTGTTGTTATCGTTGATGTTATTGAGGTTCTATTTCTATTGGAACCCGATGAGATGAGGTTATGCCATCTCATGCATCATATAGGCACTTGTTAGAGATCACATGTCATGTATTCTTGCCATGCCATTTAGGGTGAATTATTGATTGCATGTTGTTGTGATAAATGTTGGGCTAGATATGCATGCTGTTATGAAAGATTCATTGATAGAATACTTTCTTTTTGATAGGGTATTGTTTTTTATAAGGTTTTATTTGAATGGATCCCAAACAATGGTTTTTGAGGTGTTATGGGCCCTCATGGATCAGAATTTGGTGGATAATTGTATTGTTTTTCCTTGAATATGACATGCATAAGATGAAAATTGTTTATTTGAGGGGTGTATGGGCCCTCAAAGATTGGAATTTGTAACTTTAATGTTCATTTCATTGTTTTTCTAGGATTACTATTCTGAAAAACCCATAATACATGGCGTGTAATGACTAATATATGCCATGTGTCCTTCTATTCGGGAAGGAACAGTTTTTCTTATGTAAATGCCGTGTTCTATATGTACATGCCATGTAGTCTCAAACCATGTCACTATCTATGTGGGAAGAGACATGGGGTTGGTAAATCTTGGTGGGACACGCTGTGTATTGGATGTACATGTCGTGTTATGTAGGCCATGTGTCCACCCATGTGACCAACGTCACAGATCAATAAAACTTAAGTTACACACCGTGTAGTGTTACCAATGTATCCGGCCGTGTAGCGAACAACACAGGTCAGTGAAATCATTATTGTACATGCTGGATATATTTGGAACATGCCGCATTGAGTGAGCCATGTAACCGATCGTACGATGAACTACACATGTCATTGAAGTTCATCTAGTACACACCGTGCCTGAAACTAACACACTATGTAGTCTTCTTCTAGGGAAACTGTGTGGCTTAGTCGTGTAGAATAACTTGGGAAGGAAAGGTGGATTATAGTACACTACATGTGTGGGGAAAACACGATGTGTGTTTGGGGTGCTACATGGCCTGGGTTGGGAAAATTACACGCCCATGTGAAGTCTTAAGGGAACACGTCGTGTAGGCATTTTACACACCTTGTACCCTTGTTTTGAAAAATTTGAATGCTTTCTTTACCTTATTCATTTCTTAGAATTATTTGTTTCAGTCCCTATTAATCTTGATCTCAGGTTTGCGCATGAACTTACAGAGTCTTGCCACTAAGACGTCCTCTGGTTGTCTACCAGTTACAGGTCTGTGATCAAACACTGGATATGGATGATTAGGGACTACCAGTAGATCCTCCAGTTGTGCCAGTCTTGGAACCAGCAATCATTCTGGACATAGGTTATGATTCATAGTTTCGAGAGGGACTTATGTGGTTTATGGAAACCTTCTGAGGAGTACCTCATCCTTCCCCTTCGATGGCAGAGTTGACACCAGTTTTCCAGTAGCAACATCCTTCCACCTTTATAGGGTAAGGAGGACCTCAGGCAGTAGAGTCATGGTTAGAAGCCATTCTCTCTATCTTCGAGCATCTGTATATGCTTCCAGAGAGGATGGTGAAGCTTTCTACATATATGATTTGGGATTCGACCAAGAGATAGTGGGATTTGACCTCACAGGTGGGACGCCAATATGTTATGTCTTTGGATGAGTTCCAGCGTGCCTTTTAGGACTAATTGTACACATATACTTTGAGGGATGATTGAGCCCAATAGTTCATGAGTCTGAATCAAGGTAATATTTCTGTTATAGAGTATTCTTCTTAATTCATAGAGCTGAAATGCTTCATACCTATTCTAGGAGGTGATGAGTTATTTTTAGCAAGGATGTTTGAGGATGCTATCAGACACGATATCTGATATCAGGTGAACATCTTTAGGCTGACTTCTATAACACTTATAGTCCACAGGTGCTTATCACAGAGCGAAATATAAGGGATTCTAGAGTTATGAGCTAGGGTTACTCGACATTTGAAGTTAGTATCCCTTATACTGACAGCAGGAATCCCCATATGGAGTCTACACGCGGAGATCTAAGGAGACAAGAGACATCTTCTGGTATCTAGGTGGTGTGCTACCAGTACGGGAAGAGTGGGCATATGGGGCCACATTTCTATAGAGACCCAGTGGAGTGACGATCATGCTTCAAGATGGGCTATCTTCAGTGCTTCTGTCAGATCATTCACCTGAAGCTGGTGATAGGGGTTCTTCTATAACTCCATGTTCGGAAGCAGAACCACCATTTTCTCACCATTCTGATAACTGGAGTTCTTCTGGATGTTCAGGCAGAGGTGGATGTTGTGTGAATTGTATCCAATTTCTAGAATTTCAGTGACAACAAGGTGGATCGGATCAGAGTGGTCAGGCAGGGTAACAAGACCGTAGTGCATGTTAGACTTTTGCAGTAGAGCAGACCCAGCAAGAGCAGGATCCCGAACCCTCTACAGGTCGAGGTAAAATCCTAGTTGCCTTAGTTTTATCTTCTACTATTTTCGATACAGGGGATTCCCATATCTTTATATCTGTTGCTGTTGTAAAGTTCCTTGGGATCTATATCATTTATTCTAATGATATCTTCACTATAGACACACCATTGGGGACAAGAACTAGTATATTTCAATGGAAGGAGTTCCCTCTCTAGGTTGGGGGGTGTCACTTACTATGAGACCTTTATTCCCTAGATATGATAGGCTATGATTTCATTCTTGAAAAGGACTGGTTAGTTCCCTTCCAATAAGTTGTCAATTGCTATCACAGTAGGGTGAGTTTCACATCACCAGAGGGAAGATCGTTTCTTCATAAAGGAATGTGGGATGTCTAGGTGAGCAGATCAGGAACCAAGCATCATGGGTTGGGAGGAGTTTCAGCCCATATTTCTAGTCAATATCTAAATAAATAGAGGACTTCATAGATGAAATTTCTTCCAATGATTAATTGTTTTAGGGATGTCTTTCCAGAGGACATTTCAGGTTTTCCTCTAGAGATAGAGGTGGACTTTTCTATTGAGCTTGTTTCAGGAGAGGAACCGATGTCCATTCCCCCTTATAGGATGGATACACCTGAGTTTGAGGAGCTCAAGAAGCAGTTGGAGGAGTTGTAGTAAAAGGGTTTCATTTGACCTAGTACTTCTCCTTGGGGTTCACCAATCCTGTTTACGAAGAAGGCAGATGGTAGCCTTAGAATTAGTGTGGATTATCAGAATTTGAACTAGTAGATAGTCAAGAATCGATATCACTTTACGGGGATTGATGATATCTTTGATTAACTTCGAGGTTCCCAGGTGTTCTCTAAGATTTACTTGAGGTTCAGTTACCATCAGTTGTGTGTTAGACCATCAGATGTACCTCTTATAGCATTCCAAAGTAGGTTTGTTCTATACGAGAATGTGGTTATGCTGTTCGTTCTCACAAATGCACTAGAAATATTCATGGCACTGATGAACCGAGTGTTCTATCCATACTTGGATTCTTTCATGGTTATCTTCATGGATGATATCTTGGTGTGCTCTCACACTCGACACGACCATGCCACACATCTTGAGATCATATTGAGTACATTGAGAGAGCATCAGTTTTACACTAAGCTCTCAAAATGACACTTTTGTATGGACCAAATCCACTTCTTCGGTGTTGCTATATCAAATAAAAGAGTATCAGTAGACCTAAATAAAGTGAGAGCTATAGTTTTTTGGGTGTAACCAAAGAACGTATTTGTGATGTGGAATTTTCTAGGGCTGGAGGGTTACTATAGACATTTCATATATAACTTCCCACGCTTAGCACTGCCACAGATGGGCCTGACTAAGAAGGGTACAAAGTTCTTGTGGTCATATTCTTTTGAGTCAGTATTTCAGGAGCTAAAAGAAAGGTTTAATTCAACACCGATACTAGTATTTCTAGATCTGATCAAGATCTATAATGTGTACTATGATGCATTAGGTATCAGGCTGGGATCAATGCTTATACAGGGAGAAGGGGTCGTTTCATATTGGTCTTGGTAGTTGAGGCCACATGAAAGGAACTAATCAATTCATGATCTCGAGATGACAGCAGTTGTTCATTATTTATGCTATTGGAGACATTATCTTCTGGGAGAGAATTATGGGGTTTTTACCGACCACAAATGTATCAAGTATATCTTTACTCAGTGTGGCCTAAATTTGAGACAGTGAAGGTGGGTTGAGTATCTATAGTCTTTTGACTTGGAACTTTCCTAAACCCCTGGGAAGGGAAACACAGTGGTTGATGCGTTGAGTAGGAGAACACATGTACATGCGGTTCAAGAGGTCAGTAGTGAGTGCCACCTTATGCCTTTGTTCTCTAAGATGCATTTGGAGGTGCAAAAAATACAGGGGAAGGCATTTCTATCTTTAGTAGTTGTTACATATACTATTTTTGATTGAGTTCGAATGAGAAAACTATTAGATTCAGTAGGCCTAGTACTATGAGAGAGTGTTTCAGGAGACAACCCTATTCCTAGATGGATAGTAGGCGAGGATGAGATCTTGCATTTTCATGGACACATGTGGGTGCAAGAAGACATATGTGAGGAGCTGATGCGAGACATACATTCCTCAGTTTGGGCGGTTAATCCTGGTGTCACCAATATGTATCAAGATCTACACTATTAGTATTGGTGGCTAGGTATGAAGGGAGGTGTTTCTGGTTTTTTCATGAGGTGTTCCACATGTCATCAGGTGAAGGTGGAGCGTGAGCAACCATTAGGGTTTTTATAGTAGATACCCATTTCCGACTGGAAGTGTAATGATGTCGTGATATATTTTATTAATGGTTTTCCGAGGTCGCCTTAAGGGAATGATGCAGTATGGGATGTCATTGATAGACTCACGAAGGTTTCTAACTTCTTTTCGATCAAGGGGACCTTCAGTATTGTTGAGTTGGGAAGGTTTTACATCTGATAAATTGTACGTTTGCATGGATTTATAGACTACATTGTTTCATATAGGGACACACGTTATAATTATCATTTTTGGCAGGGATTTCAATGGGCTTTGGGTACACAGGTACTTCTGAGTACAGGTTTGCACCCCCATATATATGGCTTGTCCGAGCATAAAATTATGGTTCATGAGGACACGCTTTGAGATTGCATCCTAGATTTTAGAGGTTCATGGTGGAAAAAAATACCTATTATGGAGTTTTCCTACAACAATAGAGTTCAAAAAACTATTCATATGGATCCTTTTGAGGATTTGTATGGTAGGCCATGACGATCACCCTTATGCAGGCTAGAAGTAGGAGAGGCAGCTATACTAGGATATTGTCTTGTCCAGGAGACCACGAAGCAGATAGACTTGATTCACAAGAATATGGATACTGCAAATTCACAAAATAAGTCTTATACTAACCGACAGAGATGACCTATAGAGTTCTAGGTCACAGATTAGATTTTCTTTCCTGTCACGCCGAGGTTGGTACATATTGGGATTAGGATATTGGGTATGATTTTGCTGAGGTATGTCGGGCCATTTGAGATTTGGGAGAGAGTGAAACCGGTTTCCTATTGGATGTAGTTACCTTAGAGGTACTGAGCTATGCATGATGTATTCCACATTTCTTAGCTTTGATGTTACTTCTCAGACCCATCTCATGTTTTCCAACCTGAGGAGGTTGAGCTCAATGTGAAAGCCTCATTCGAGGATCGTTCTATCTAGATTTTTGATCGAAGTGAGAAGGCTATTTGTGGCTAATATATTCCTTTGGTACAGGTGTTATGGAAACACATGTGAGTATAGAATGTGACCTGGGAGAGGGAGGTTGATGTACGTTTGTAGTGGCTAGAGTTGTTCGATATTTCTTCTTCTACACCACCTTGCTAGGAAAATTTTGGGAAGAATTTTTTATGGGGGGAAGTTTGTAAGAACCCAAATCTATTTTTATGGAATATTTTACTTTTTTGGTTGTTTTTGAGAAAAAAGAGGAGTTTCTGAAAATTTTAGGAGTACTATCCATGTACTATAAGTACACATTATGTACCCAGTTACCACTGGTGAATTTGTACTGGCCATGTAAAGGCCGAGTACATGGCTGTGTGTGGTGACTAGGAGATCACCTAAAGCGGATGCTGGAAAAAGAAATTACATGCCGTGAACTTTTAATGAACGTTACATGTACTTTTTTTTCATTAAACGGACTAGGGTCACATCTGGCGGAAAGAATGCACTTCTTCTTGACCTATCTCATACTAGAGAATTCATATTACCACCTATATTCTATGATCCCCCAACTCTCCATCCGTTCTCTGAATCGACCATCATCGATTACATTGTAATAAAATCAATGAGTTCTTCTTTCTTCTTGAACATCATCTCTTGATTTTACCTCTCTCTCAAATTATCCTCGGTTGAATGTTTTTATATTTTTTGTAAATATATGGAATTATATGGTGATTCCAAGCCCGTGGATCACATATATCGATCTCATGATGCCGAGTTATATGTTTTGTGCCTTTCAGTATACTGTCTTTTAATTTTATGTGAAAAAGTGCCCAATACCCATGAAAGGGGTATTGCATGTTTATGGTGTTTAGCCATGTTATTTCCTGATATTATTATTTTTGGTTTGGATAGAGTTTAATTGTTTATGAATAGGGTTAGCTTTTCCATGATATGGAGGTTTTTCCCATGTTTTCTTGTTCTGACCATTTGGTCTAGCTTGCCTGTTAGGCTGCTTTGATTCCCATGCCTAGTACTGTTAGGATGGAGTAATTATTATCTGACATGCTATGATATTCTATATATTGTATATCCATGTTGTTATTGAGGTTTACTTTGGCTACCACATATCGTTTGTGCATGAATGACTTACACAGGGCCATGAGAACCTGGTGCTGTAGACCATAGGGATAATAGACATTGAGGGCTTCTCCAGATTGTCTGTTTATTGTAACGTTGAGAGACCATAGGGGGTATGAACATTGTGCTTCATTAGAGTGTCTGTAGATTCCTCGATATGGGCCACAAGGGGAATTGTATTTTGAGTGCTTCCTCAGAGTGCCTATTAGTTACTGATACGAGACCAAAGGTGGAATTGATGGTGAGTGCTTCCTCAGAGTGTATTTTCTAAAGCTGAACCAGAGGGGTTAGACTATGTGGACTTCCCATAGGGTTTTTGTGTTTTTCTTTGTTTAACCAGAGGGGTTAGACTGTGAGTACTTCCCAAAGGGTTACCTGTTTTTGATTAGATGCTTACTTGATATATGAAAATTAATGAAATTGAATTTGAAGGATTGTTATTATGTGTTCTTCCTTTTTTACTTCTTCATTTTGTTTATTGCCTGCTATATATATTCACAGACTGTTAGGAATAGATCTTTAGGTGGTTGCCTATTGGGATTCGTCTCACAAACTGTTTGGGTAATGCTTTTGGGCCCAAATAGATTATATTGTTGCAGGTATAGAAAATGGAAAGCGCCCTTATACTTCAGGTGCATGAATGTTGTGGATCTGGGGAGCATGGGACCAAGCTGAGGCTTGAAATGATGTGGAGTTGTTTTCTATTTTTCATATGTACTTTGTTTTAGTACTGTATTCCAGCTTTGTGACTTTTTTTGCTTTCTTCCTAGACATATGTATCATGCATCATTTATATATGTGTTCTCCAGTTGTTTATTTCTTCTGCCTCCCACTGTTTACTTATTGTATGATTTTATTTCTTCTGCTATTGTATATATGTTATTTTCATTATGTTACTCATCCAATGAGGGAATAGTTTTCCACTATCACACCCAAGTCCCTCACTGCTAGTTGGCAGCCTCTGGAGTTCTAGGAAATGCACTTGAGGGCATGTGACCAACCGGGCATGGGGCACATTTGGGTGGCTTTTGGATCCAAGACGTTACAAAAATGTTTCTTTATAACCTAGGAAATGGAAACACAAGTGTGGAGTGATCTCATGTGGTCAGGAAGAGTAAATAGAGGAAATTAATAATTATAATATGTATAAAAGTTTATAGAAATTGAGCATAAATTTTATAGATCATACCCTACATATCAGAGATCATAATAATTATTGATAGTTAATAAGACATAGGTCATTATACAATTAAGAGAAATATTCATGAAAACATAACATAATAATAAGACATGAAATTTTGATAAACACTTAATCATATAATATTATTTCCAAAGTAGCCAAGGCATCGCTACCAAGAACATCTTAGTAGTATGAGTTCACTCCCCACACCATATTGTTAGTCATGATTCACTCCCCTGGCCATCTTAGTAGCATGAGTTTCTTCCTTACACCATCTTTGTAGTCATGGTTCACTTTCATGTCCATCTTAGTACCCTAAATTCACTCCTCATACTATCTTAGTAGTCATTGTTAACTCCCATAGCCATCTTAGTTGATAAGGTTTTTTTCCCAAGACCAACTTAGTTTATCTCATGAGATATAAATCTTTACCTAATATATTGGATGGAGATATAGGTCTCTCCCATATCATAATGAAGTAATACATACACATGCTATAATATTAGAAGAAATAATGTCATAAAACAAGAAATGGGTATCATAAATCTATAAACACATCATAACTAGTGGAAAAAGATACAGGTTTCATAACCATTTAAATCAATAACATAACTCAGGAAAGTGAAATGGATTTCCTAAATATATAACCCATGAAATAGAAATAGATTTTATAAACACCATGAAATTAATAATAACTTATTCATAAAAATAATATTAATGAAAACTTTAGGTCTTTTCCTATAAGGAAATTTGTAACATCACCAAATCTCATCTTATAAGAAAAATAAAATTTTAATATCTTTTAAAAATGCATCTTGTGGAAAATATTCTTTTCTTCTACAAAAAATATTTAAAAAATATTTCATAATAATTTTCTTATAATACACCTAGAAAAAAATAAATAAGACTTGAAATAATTTTAAAAACCGTTTCCTTAAAAACATATAAAATAAGATTTAAAATAGTTTGAAAACCATTTTCATTGAAAGCAATTTGAAAAATTATAAAGAAATCTGGAAAATTGTTTGATACACATTTTCTTTAAAAAATATGAAATAATATTTAAAATGTTTTTAAAACCATCTTTTTGAAAGTACATTGAATAGTTATAAATATGGCATGAATTTGTTTTTTAAAAAATTTTATGATAACATATTAAAAATTCCAAGAAACATTATGAAAACATTTTACATGAAAATTAATTTAGAAATATTGGTCAAAAAATTAGCCACTTAAAAGAGAAAATAAATCTTCTAAAAAATGATGGTGGGTAAGTCCATATATGTCATACGATGTTAAAATGGCATTCTATTTTCACAGTAAAAGGGATAAAACAATTCCTTATTTGGATAGAGAAAATAATATTCCATTTAAAATAATGGTAAAAGAAAAAAAGAGGAAAAATCACTTTAAAATATTATATAATAATGGTAATATATTTTAAAAAGCCATATTTAGAAAACATTGTTTTGATGGATCATATACTTCCAACTGAAGAGAGGGTAATGATGATAAACCTTAAAAACACTTTCTTAACGACCTTTTGTATCCAAGAGTTTAAAAATGGTACTAATACATTAATATATAATGAATAACCATAGGATAAGAAAATAAATGAATTTTCTTTAGGGACGGGTTATAATATTTCATTAATGGAGTCATAAACATAAACAATCATAAAAAGTGATGAGATTGTTTTAGAAAAACTATTTTCACTTGGTAACTTGGGATCATTATCTACATTTAAGAAAAGGAAATTAAATTAATCTTATAGTATGATAAATATAGTATTATTCATGATATATAATGTGAAATGGAAGTATATACACCTCAAAATTAATTTTGGCTCATAAGAAAACATGAGTCTCAAAGAAGTCAAATTGAGACAAAACCATTTTACCGATTTGGTAAACTTTCAACATAAAACCGATGAGATAAAGGTAATAAAATTTATTTGTAAATACCAATAAATTTTAATATATTAATCATTTAATAAATCCATTGTTATTATATACACAACACAAATGGAATGGGTGGTGAATAAAGCATGTATCTAACAAAAATAAAAAGTCGGATGAAAACCCTTTACCTTGGGTCTTGAATCTCGTCATACCCACTCAAAACACCTATATAATAAATGAAAATTTATTATAAATATATTAGATAACCATATTATTATATCAAGTACCAAATATTATTTTATTATGTCCTTATTTTACTATCCTGTTAACCATCCCATGTTAAGGTTTCACTTTAGGTATTATTCACTTTGTTCTTTGTATGTGCCTTAATTTGTTATATTTTTGATCAATATACATATATAGTGATTTAATAATGTAAAAAAATTTATAAATATCATGTATATTGATTATATTTTTATTATAATAATCTATATAATATAGAAGTATGAAATGGAATACACCGTACATGGAGACGGTAAGCCGTATGTATGTATGAATAATGTTTCTATTTAATTGTCGTGCTGAAAGAAAGTAATTAATGGAAATTTATGTATATATATGTATATATATAAATTATTATATTAGATTTATGATATCTTATATATCATATATATTTACTAAAACCATCCTTTTTACATTCCATGTAGTGTATGAACGAATCATATCACTTTGAGGGGGCGATAGTCCACACTTCCCCAAATGAAAATATCGTATTAACAGAAAATGGAATGTGAAAAGGAATGTGATGTAAAAAGTAATAAATAATCATAAATACATAATAAATATATTTTATAACATATATAAATGGATTTTCCATCCTAATTTCCACCAAGAGAGGCGGTTAATGAAAAATGAACAATCATTGTTTAGTGAGCAGGTAGTTCACCCTACACATTAATAGTCTGTTCATTTCTCATTAGATGGAGTTGTGTGTTATATTAGGTATAAAACATATAATAGAAAATAATTTTATATTTAGGATACTGTTGTTTTTATACAATCATTGAATAAAGAGAGTGGAGGGAGTGGATATAGATAATCAATGTAAGGAGCTTGAGATAAGGCGTTACCGCTTAACCGATTAATTACTTTTGGATTGTTCCAAAATTATACATTGGATTACTTATTTAAAAAATGGATGATAAATTAATAAGGGAGGGATTTTTTGAAAATATTTTGGTAGATTTTTTTTGAGCCAATGTGTCTTTAATTTTATATGGAAGGGGTAGAGTAGTGACCTTTTTATAGTGGAGCGGGAGTTGTACTCTTGTAAATACCAAAAGGTATTCAATAATATGAGGTATCCTTTAGAAAATGTCACATAAAAATGAAACAATAATGTATTTATGTGAAATTATGGTAAAAAAATATAAAACACACGAAAATGTGTTTTTTATTAATTTGGTCACAAAAATTCCATGATTCTCCAATTTTTTATGTTGATTTTTAGTGAAGCATTTAGTTTTATTTCCAAATTAATCTAACCATTAAGTCTAAAATAAAGTGAAATTTATTATATAATATATAGCCACTTAATTATAACTATTATTACTAATTTTAAAAAAAATCTCATTTTTTTGGAAATTCATTTTCAAAACAAGCGCATGTGATGCATAAAACACTACTTAAACCCGAACCATGCTGACAATATTTTTAAAATATATGGGACACGATGATAATTATAAAAGATAAATTTGTCCATTAATATACCATATTTAATATTTTTTATCCTTTAAAATCACTTTTCATAATATTTTATTTTATTAATTTTAAATCATTATTTAAAATATCATTTACTATAAAATAACACTATGGTCAATTTTGACGTTATTTAGTTATTTATTATATTGAAATATCAAAAAATTGTAATTAAAATAAATTAATTTTCAAGATTTAAAAAATGATATATTAATCTTCCAAAAATAATAAAATTAAACAATTCAATCAATTCACTTCACTTTTAACATTTATAGTATCGATTATTTTAGTTAATTATTAACTGAATAATCACTACGTTGGTGTTTCATAAGAATTTTAAGGAACTAAGTTATCTAAAAAAATTATTGATAAATTATTATTTAATAATAAGACATTTATATTTTTAAATTTAATGTATATCCTTGTATATAATTATTTTAATAATCTCAATGTTTTATAAATGTTAAATGTTAGGAAAGTTCTATTTTTGTCTCTTTCCTTATTTATCCTTTTATATGGGGATATTCCATTTAATAATATCCCAATAACTTATAAAATTATAAAAAAATAGGTTATATGGTCAAATTATTGGAATAAAATGGATTTTGGACAAGTTTACCAGTCATTTTGGTCCTTAAGATTAAGTTTTAGTCCCCAATTAAGCTTAATATTACCTTAATCACTCTGATTAATTATAATCACTTTCTATAATCTATTTGGTAAAAATTAAATATGATCTTATTAGAATAAAATATTCATATTAATTAAAACTTTTTATGTCTGTTTATCAAATTTCAAATCACATAAGTGGTAATGTTGAAATTAACACTAACACAGAAATGCAGAGAAAAAACAAGTTTTTATTATAAAAACGTTCAAAACATCAATAAGTATTTTATCTAATATCATTATAAATATTAATCCAATGACCTAAAATGTATTCATATATTCATAATTTATATATTTTCACTTTATAAACTAATATAAAATATAATGTAACAATAAACATTATTTAAACAAAAAGGTTGTTTTTGACTAAATTACAATAATTTATACTATTCATCCTAAAATGAAGTTTCATGGGAAAATACCAAAAATTCACCCTAAGATAATTTGAACTTTATAAATTAAAAAATGATTTTTATTTTATAAAATTAAATTTCTTTTATTATATAAAATTAATAATTTTATTGTTCATAGATGGACATAAAAAAGAGTTTCTTTATGAAAATATTATTTTAAAACATATAAAGACATTAAAAAAATTATATATTTCATTATAAACATGTTTTATTAATGTGAAAGCATATAAATAATATATTAAATTTGATTATTACTTTTCATATTGCTATGTTTAACTTCTAGGTTATAATTATCTCATTTATATTTTTATAACAATAAAATGATGTTTCATAGAAACTCATTGTTTTGTATAACACATGAAAATTTAGTGATGAATTTAGCACAAGCCATGTCTCTTCCATGTGAAAGGAATATTTTATATAACTAAATGTAATACATAAATGAATAATAATTCAATCAAAGTAAAGGAAAAATATTCAAAAAATATTGGGGCATCACGTTCTATACCCTTAAAATGAATTTCACCCCCGAGATTCTACTAGGCTATCAAAGGTCCAATACTTGAAAGTTTTAATAAAATAAACCCACATTGTAAAAATCAATACTAAAAATTCCTTAAAAAGGAAAAGTTGAAACCTAAAGGTTACCGAAAGTAACTCCTAGTGAGATTCCCACATAAGAGAACATTAGGGGGAATTTTGAACTATGACATGGAATATAAATCTTACCAGCATGTTTCGATGGAGAGGGATAGAGAACAAGGTTAAAAGAAAGATAATAATCAGAACTCCATAAATTTACAACGAACTAAAGTACCATCTAATCAATTCTAAACATAGTTACTATGATAAAATTTTATTTATAGGTATTTTTACTAAAACTGATGAATTTTCATGAAAAGATATACTTGAATGATTACAAGAAAACTTCACCCTTTGTTATTAGTTGATTCACTTCCCCACTTTCTCTCAAAAGGTTGGTCAATTTTTCATTCATGATTTACTAACAGATAAAGATAACCATGACATTCCATCGAATAAGTTATCATCTGGACAAAATAATTTGAATACAATATTCAATATGCATAAATGATATTATTTAGAGATAAGACTTTTATCTTAATTAATTTATCTAAAGTATAACTTAAAAATTATGTAAATGGTTAAAATTATATCCCTTATGAAAGATTAAAACCCAAATCTTAAAAAATTTCATGAAATCATATTAACATTGAACCCTTGTATATCATAATGTTTTTCTAGGTTGTCACATTCTAAATATGTGAATACCTTAATATTATACTCCCTTTGAACATGGTAATAACCAAAATTACCAAAAAACCTTTTGTAAAACATGCATGATATTTTATTCCAATAATTATTTGATATGTTCTTCAAATCCAATAAATTTTAAACTTCACCCTTGAAAAAATTGTCTAATTTCTCAATAATCATTTACATGGTAATCATTATCTTCTAATTTACTTATTCATGTCTAAAATATAATTATTCAAAAATAATTTTCTGAACATAATCCATTAATTAGGGGTTACAATGCCTCAATCAAAATATCACCTTTCAAAGGAATCTCCCTTAAACATATCCTTTTCATTCCACAATAAAATCATATAAAAAATAATTATATATTTCATAATTCATATAATATAATATTTGAATCAAAAAACATAAATAATTCATTAATCCAACCACATTATTAAAACATTACTCAGACTCCATCATCTTAGTACTTAATACCTATTTCATAGAATATGAAATATGAATCATTCTTAAGTTTCCTCAACCTCAATATAACCATGCTTGTTTTGTTTAATTTAAACAATAATAGAATAAAATCAACTAAATTTCACATGTTATTTTCAGTGTCATTATCTTGAGAAGTATAACCATACTCATAAAAACTTCCAGATTCTCTCTATGAGATTTCCACTTGGGGAACTAATTAACATAATACCCATGATTTCCACATATGAATCATTAAATGTTTACCATGTTTCTTTTATTTTTATTTGTTGAATAAAACTATAAATCATAGTGTGATAAACACTTATCATATTGGGATACCATTTAATCCTGAAAAATTACTTATGAGGATCCTAAATCATATCTCTAACATCTTTAATCTATGAAACCTTAGGTTTATTCTATGTTATTCATAGTCATACTCTATATAAATCCTTCATGATAGTTCCTGATGAGTTTGTGAATTACCAAAGTATATCTCCTAGGATTGTCAAACTAGGTGTGTAATAAGGCCCATTGTTGTGTACCATATTACCCAGAGTCAGGACCAAAAATTCTTGTCAATGTTTTTAACCCTAGGTACATATGTACCAGAGCCACATCCACTTATAGTATCCAAAAAGTGATGTATTTTTAGGAAACCACTCATTATATCCTTTACCAAAATTCCAAGAAATTTTCCTAAATGTTGAATCATCCTTATAGTTATCCTTAGTGACATTCCTAGACCTATCCATAGAAATATACCTAGGAATCTCACTAATGTTTCCTCATCCCATTTTTTAAAGGTATATAAAAATTTCATTTGATACCAACTATCATGACCTAGACATTAAATATGTGGATATTACAACATTTTAGATGAATATTTAGTAAATTAAAAGAAATACATGACCAAGGACGGTAATAGTTTAGTATATTTGGAAACATGGAAACATAATATTATATCCTCATGAATATCTTCAACATATACCATAAATATATCCACCTTTAGTAATTCTACATAAAATGTTCTTTCATAACCTAGGGAACATGAACATAAGAATGGGGTGAGGTTTGATGCTCGGTAAGGGTAAATAAAGAAAATGAGTAATCATAACATGGAGAAAAGTGTATGGAACTTGAGAATAACATTTTAAGATCATACCCTACACATCATAGATCACTATAAATATTGGAAGTTCATAAGAGAAAGATCATAAGAAAATTAATATCATAATACATGAAATCATAATTTAGGAATAAGACATGGAGTTGTGGAAGACATATAAGCATATAATAGGATTTCCATTGTAGCTAAGGAATATTTTCCATGAACATTTTTGTATTATGGGTTCACTCCCCATACCATCTTTGCAGTCATGGTTCACTCTCATTTCCATCTTAGTAGCACGATTTTACTCCTCATAACATATTGGTAGTCACAGTTCACTCCCATGGCCATCTTAGTAGCATGAGATCACTCCTCATACCATATCAGTAATCATGGTTCACTCCCATGGCCATATTAGTAGTCAAGGTTTACTCCAATAACCATCATTATCTATCTCATGAGATATAAATTCTTATCCAATTCATTTGAGGGATATATATTTCCCACCAATCTCATAATGAAATCATACATACATGTGCCATAATATCATAAACAATCATATCATAACCCATGAAATTAAATGGGTGTTATAAACATGTAAACATATCATAACCAATGAAAAAAGATACAATTTTCAAAAACATTTCATCAAAATCATAACCCATGAAAGAGAAACAGATTTCATAAACATATAATATGTGAAGGAGAAACTCATTTCCAAAACACCATGACATTAATCATAACCCATTCATATAAAGAATATGAATAGAATCTTTATATCATTCCCTATAAGGTAACGATTAACATAAACAGTTATAATCTTAGATGGAAAATAACTTTTGAATTATAATCCAAAAAAATTTCTTGAGTAAAATATCCTTTATTCAATGAAAAACGCCTTTTAAAACATAAAACCTTTTGAAAGTCATTTTAAAATAAAATAACTTGGAAACCATTAAAGAAGAATTGAAATTATTTTCAAAACATTTTCCTTAAAAAAAATAAAATAATATTCAAAGTATTATAAAAATATTTTCCTAGGAAAACACATTCAAAACATATAAAGATGCATGAAAATTTTTTGAAAACCTTTTTATTTCAAAATAATTTAAACATTTATATAGAAATATTGAAAATGTTTTGAAAACCATTTTTTTGGAAATTATTTGAAAACATATAAATAATTTTTGAAAACATTTGAAGTTTTTTCCTGGAAAACATAAAAAAGAAACTTGAAAACATTTTGAAAGAAATTTTTCATGGAAATTAATTTTATAAACATTTTATTAAAAATTACCCATTTAAAAATGAAAAGGAAGTTCCAATGAAATGATGGCGGGTAAATTATTACATGTCGGATGATTTAAAAATAAAATTCATTTTTTACGGAAAAAAGATAGAAAAATTCCTTTCTAATAAATAGACAAGAATATTCCTTGGAAAACATTAGTAAAAGAAAAAATGGAAAGAATTTACATTAAATATTGTATAAATATGGTATAATATTCTTGGAAACCCTTTTTTGAATACATGGTTTTTAATGAACCTATATTTCTAACCAAAGAGAGGGTAAAGTCGTGCTTCCTTAAAACCACTTTATTAACTATCTTATGTACCAATCAGTAAAAAATAGTACCAATAAATTAATATATCCTATATTAACATATGAGAAGATAATTAATGAATGTTCTTGAGAGGTGGGTAAAAATATTTATCAATGGAAGAATAAACATAAACAATCTTGAAAGGTGATGAGATAATTTCAATAAACTATTATCAGTTGGTATCTTGGAATCATACTCTCCATATAAGAAATGGAAATTACCTAAATCTTATAATACCATGAAAATATATATATTCATGATATAGAATGTAAAATTGAAGTATATAGTCCTCAGAATGAATTCAGATGCATAATAAAACATTATTATTAAAGAAGGAAAAATGAGACAAAAACTATTTTACCGATTTGGTATATTTTGAAACATAGACTATAAGGACCCAACGTTAAAGAATACACAATCATGAGTCTTAGTCAAGAATTTACATTATTTTACATTGAGGATCCCTTAAGGTTCTGACCATTAGAAAAATAGTACATAATTTATACATATGATCCCATAAGTATAAAAAGTGGATACTGCTAAATCAAAAACCATTTTTTCATAATACAAGTTTTTTTAATAAATACATGAAACATATACATTAAAATTATTCAAAATATTCATCTTGTGCTCTGATTTTCTATTACACATCCTTAAACCCTATGATAAACATTTTAAAACTTGGGATGAGCCTAAAAATTTTAGTAAGGGACATTAAAAGAAGGAGAGAAGTCGTTAGTACATGAACACTTATAAAGATACAAAATCCTTCTCACAAAGACATAATTCTCAACCAATATGTGTCATATAGTTACGTTGTAAAAACTGGAGATTTTTTTAGGATGTAAAAGAACATAAATAAACCATATAGGTTATGTGGTTAATTAATTACTTAAGATTGTATGACATGACCCGTCCCCCAGGGCCTGTGACATGACTACCCCAAGCCCGCCTTCCATAGGACAAGGGTTGACGACTATAACCAAAGGTGTAATTCCCGAAAACTGGGAAAGAATTGCCTTTATAACCTATAAACACACACAACATAGCACAATATTAAAATAAGACACTAAATAAAACTGTATAACAAAAGTGTGGTTAAAGTAAAAGGGGCCGAAAATACAAGACCAACAATAAAGTACAAGAAACTGAAAGTACAACTAAAGAAAATAAAAACTGCCACTGGGTCATCCTAAAAGGTTCCTACCTGAAGGGTAGGTACAAATCGACTCCTCAGCACTCCAGTTTCGTCCGTCTCCTCTGTGTACCGTCACGCCATAAGGTCCATCTCGGGTACCTTCCTGTCCTGGTACTCTCAACCTCGGTCAGCGTTGTCTGTCTTCTGCATCCAACATAATGAGGTGCGGGTGTAGCTCATGCAGGGGTGGGTATAACGATACTTGGTAGGGACCCCGAGACCCTCAAGGTCTCACAAAATCCAACAAGGATAAACTAAAAAATGTGAAATTAGCAGATAACCCCACATAGGTATATGACCATACATATACCTATGTTATCAAATAATCCATCTCAATCATGAGGAAAAAGACAAAATTTATTGACTCAGCTCAACCGGTATTTTTATTCATATCATCGAAACCACAACTGCTAGATAACTCCTCCTCTTTCTAGTACAGTGGGCCTGCGGTGACACGAATTCTCTTCCCACTAACCTTAGACTATTGAGGTACTCCTCCTATCGAGTACCGTGGGTCTGCTGCATCACCAAGGCACTCCCCACCGTGGGTCTACTGCCACTACCAGGAACTCCCCCTAATAGCTTGCAGAGGTAATCCTCATGTTGAGTACCGCGGGTCTTCCGCCACAACCAGGTGCTCCTCCACCGTGGGTCTGCCGCCACAACCAAGTGCACCCCACTAGGCTAGTCGAGTCACTCTGTGTCAATCGGTCAACAGTCATCAAGTCTCAGCTAGCTACTAGGTCTCCACACTCTATCCGCTGGTCTCTCGAAGGATCCACTCCACAATCCACTGTTCGATAATCCAATTGTCAAGAAGTCCCACAAAGATGTATCTCAAAGGTTCGCAAACATCATAGAGGTCTCCACGCAACAGACGACGCGTCAATAGAACGCCCGGTCGGTGAGTTATTAGCCTTTTAGTCCCGGGGGCCCGTTTGGATTCGTGCACAATCCAACCTAACCGTATCTCAACTATAACCCAAACTCTAGTGGGGTATACTCAAGAGGACCGTCATGCTTCAAGATTACAAGGTCGATTGACAGTTCGTCAAATGGACGCCCAGTGCCAAAGATATGGACAAAAGAAGGTAAAGGGTCGTATTGGGCTTGGGTCTGGTCCGAACCTATTGGCCATCCCGACCCAATCCAATCTGAGCTGATCCGGTAAGGGTCGACCCAACCAGACCCGTTAGGCGGGCCATCCCATTAGGTTCAGCTCGACCCAACCCAGTTGGTCGAGAGGGGTCGCGGAGGGCCGCGAGAGCGCGGACTGATCGCAAGGGCACAGACCGGCTGTGGGTCAAAACGAGGGTGGCTCATCCCGAAGGGCATGGACTGGTTTGGATGAAGTGCCGCAAGGGGAGCGAGAGGCCGGATTAGCTGAGGTTCCGCGAGAAGCGCGGGATGCCAGCTCGGCTGGGGCACCGTGAGGGCGCAGTTTGGCCGGGGGCTTGGGAGTCCAACTCGACCGGGAGCCCATTCGTCCGGGAGGCGCAGGTGGCTGGGAGGGAAATAGCGGGCGGGATGGAGCATGAGGCTAGGAGGGCGCCCAGTTTGGGAAGGCTCCACGGGCCGCAGGGAGGCGAGTGCAGTTGGGAGGTCATCGTGGTTCAGCCTGGGGTGGTGGAGCCGGTTCAGCCGGTGGACGGGGTGGCTGGGGCTGGTTCAACCTGTTCGGTCGGGCGGAGGGCATGACCAAGGCATCACGGCCGAGGTGCGGCATGATCGAGGTCGGTTCAGCTAGGGCATGGTGTGGCTCGGATCGGTGGGTTGCGTGGCCGACGGGTGGCATAGGTCGCGGAGGCCGTGGGTAGTGCGACTATTGCCTTCGTCGCATTCGTCGTCTCATCACCTCGTCGCCATTACAAAGAACATCACAAACAAGAACGTCAGATGGGTCGAGCCAAGATGGTTTGGCCTGCACCATCCGCGTTTAGGGTGGTAGCAATCAAATTAATTCTTTCTTAAATTTCAAACAATTAAAAAGAAAATAATATAGAATAAAAATCAACCCAACACCCAACATCTTCCCGTAAAAACAATTCTCAATCCACAAGGAAAAACATCCACAACGATTCATTGCTTTAGAAGGGAAGAATTAAAAGAATAATATCATATTCAAATAACTTCCCTACTTGTTCGTTGTTCGTCGACGTTGACATGAGAAGGTGGATGTCAATTCGTTGTAGACGATCTCGTCCTACATCGAAGGAGGTTCCGAGGAAGAATGTCGAAGTCGTTCTTCATCGGTATAGCATTCTTCATCAGGAGATGAAGTTCTTTGTTGGAGGCCTTCTTTCAAGCTCTCTCCCGTGTTCCACAAAAATGAAAGTGAGCCAATAAAAAATAATAGATTTAACTTATCTATTATTTAGTTGTTGGCAGAAAATTCAACATGATTTAAATTGATTAATTGATGTGCTCAATTAATGAATGTGGAGGATTTGGCACATTAATGGAAAGGGAATTGGTAGAATTAATTGGGTAGAGGAGGTCAAGAGGCTCCCCCTCGTTAAAGATGGGAGTGGAGAGGTTTTCCACAATAAAAAATGGGGGGTTTTTCCCGGGTGGTCCTCACCACCGTAACCTCTCGCGGGAGGTTAGGTTCGAGTGGACCCCACCACCATAACCTTTCATGGGAGGTTATGGTCGGGTGGTCCCCACACTTAAACTCCCACAAGGAGGTTTAGTTCTGTGGACCCCACCTCCAACTTTCACATGGTGGCTCAAAAATAAAATAAAGTATAGTCCATTTTATATTATTATTTTCCACGAAATACCCAAAAACAATATTTTAATCTCAACCAACTGTCGTCGAGGTGAAAGTCTCCTTAAGTGAATACCGGCACTGAGAGTTCAACGGTGTCCTCAGATTTCAATTTTGAGCACTGGTTCAAAATTTATAAAAACCCACTCGTATGTTTACTGAATATACCCAAAGAAAACTTCAGAAATTTATTACGAGAACTCCGAGCCTCGGAATCGTGTACCGTCAAGTTTCGCGGACTCGTAAAATTTCCATTTAATTAAAAAAATTACATGGAAATTCTAAGTCTTTACATTCTCCCCAACTCAGGGATTTATGTCCCCATAATCTATAACTCATAACTAAGGGAACAAGTGGGGGTACTGAGCACGCATCTGAGTCTCTCGCTCCCATGTTCTCCCTTGGAAGTTCTTGTGTTACCAGCGAACGCACACCAGAGGTATCGACCATCCACGAAGGACCCACTCCTGTAAATACTCAATCTCTACCAGAACCTTCATAAAAGTCTCACCATCTACAATGCCCATCTCACCATGGTCGATGATGTGGGAAGGGTCGTGCAAGTATCTTCTCAACTGGGATACGTGGAAGAAGTCATGCACCCGATGCAATTGAGGTGGAAGAGCTAAGTAGTAAGCCACCTCACCAACTCTGTTGAAGATCAGAAAACGTATGATGAATCTCGGAGATAACATGCTGCCTTGGCCAAATCCTTATAGACCTCACCGAGGTGAGACCCGTAGAAAGATGTGGTTGCCATCTTCGAACTCCAGAGGTCTCTGTCTCTAGTTTTCATATGACTTATACCTACTCTTTGCAGTCTTCATCCACTACTGGATGATCTAATCCTTCTCTGTGGTAGTTCGTACCATCTTTGGTCCCACCAGTGCCGACTCCCCTGGGTCATCCCAGCACAAAGGTGATCTGCAAGGTCGCCCGTACAACACCTCAAAAGGTGCCAACCCTATGGTGGAGTGATAACTGTTGTTGTATGAAAACTCCACCAAAAATAAGTGATTCTATCAGCTGTGATGAAATTCGAGGAAAAACGAACGCAGCATGTCCTTCAGGGTCTGATTGGTCTACTCAGTATGGCCATCCGTTTGAGGATGGAAGGCGGTGCTCAAACAAAGCTGCATCCTGAAAGCCTCCCGAAACCCCTTCCATAGTAGTAAATTAAAACGATCATCTCGATCAGAGATAATCATTGAGGGTACTCCATGTAAACATACAATCTTCTGCACATGGAGGCGTCCCAAGATCTCTACTAAACCCTGCTCTCTGATCGGTAGGATGTGGTTCGACTTGGGGATTCGTTCGACGATCACCTAGATCAAGTCCTGAACTCCGGATGAACATGGAAGTCCAGTCACGAAATCCATGGATATCCCATCCCACTTCCACTCTGGAAACTCTAAAGGCTGAACCAAGCCTGCTGGTACTTAATGATCCGCCTTCACTTGCTGACAAGTGAGGCACCAAGAAACAAACTATGCAACTGTTTTCTTCATTCCCGGCCACCAGTGTTGTCGTCGGAGGTCCTGGTAAATCTTTTCCACTCTTGGATGTACCGCTAGAGGAGATGTGTGGAAATCCCTCAACTATTCCTCCTGAAATGACATTGGCACTACAGTATATCCTCTGAAGAGGATTTCATTCTCTCCACCTTTAGAAAATCTATCAGGTGCCTGCCCTATGGATATCTGAGCGCATCATGTCTCGTAGTCAGTGTCCCCATGCTGCGCCTCCCTAACTCGCTAAAGAATTTCGGGAGTGACTGTTAGAGACTGAAGGAAGGTTACTCCATCTCTATCCAAAAAGGATATTTGCAATGCAGCCATCTTCTCTGTTGCCTTGCCTAGTAGCTATATACTAGATCTCCTACTAAGTGTATCTGCAACAATGTTCCCCTTCCCAAGAGTATAGAATATCTCGAAGTCATAGTCCTAGAGTAACTCAAGACAGCATGACTACCTCACGTTTTGTTCGCTCAAAGAGAAGATATACCTGAGACTCTTATGATCAGAGTACACGATGAAATGTTCACCCATCAGATATTGTCACCACATATTCATGGTGAAGACCAATGCTGCTAAATTCAGGTCATGGGTAGCATAGTTCTTCTCATGCTATTTTAGCCTACGATAGCCATATGTGATCACCGCTCACTTCTGCATCAGGAAAAATCTGATTCCGGTACCTGATGAGTCGCATTATACTACATACCCTACGACTTCCTCTGGAAGCCTCAACATGGGGGCACTAGTCTGACTCTGCCTCAGCTCCTGAAAGCTCTACTAGCATCTCTCTAACCACACAAAGGGTTTCCCCTTCTTCTTCAAGGCTGATAGTGGTGCTGCAACACTTGAGAAGTCTAGCTCAAACCTCCGGTAGTATCCATCCAAACATAGAAAACTCCATACCTCCGTCACACTCCTATGTGGCTCCCATGTAAGTACCACCGCAATATTCGCTGGATCTATAGAAACTCTATCCATCGAGATGACATGTCCCAGAAAGTGAACCTCTTAGATCTAGAACTAGTACTTTGAGATCTTACCATAAAGGTGGTTCTCTCGGAGTGTGTCTAGTACTACCTGCAAGTGATAGGCATGCTCCTCCTCAGTAGCTGAGTAGATCATAATGTTGTTGATGAAGACTACGACAAAGAGATCGATGTATGGCTGAAAGATCATGTTTATGTGTCCCATGAACACTGCTGGAGTGTTGGTTATTCTGAATGGCATAACCAAGAACTCATAGTGGCCGTAACAACATATGAAGGCCGTATTCTGTATATCCTCATCTCGAACTCTAAGCTGTTGATAGCCTGACCTGACGTCTATCTTCGAGAACCACCATGCTCCCTTCAGCTGATCAAAGAGGTCGTCAATCCTCGGGGGAGAGTAATTTTTCTTCACGGTCACCTGGTTCAGGCGCCGGTAGTCAACACAAAGCCTCAAGCTCCCGTCCGCCTTCTTGGCGAACAAAATCGGGGCTTCCCATGGTGAAACATTGGGCCAGATGAATCCCTTCCCATGTGTGTCCTCTAGTTGTACATGTAGCTCGCGAAGCTCCATGGGAGCCATCTGATACACTGGTGTAGTTATCACTACCATCCCGGGGTACAAGTCAATGTAAAAGTCTACCTCCCTATGAGGGGGTAGACCTAAAAAATCATTAGGGAAAACATCTGTGTACTTGTACACCACTACATAATAGCTCGGACTCTCCACATCAACTGCTCCGAGGGTAAGGCAAGCCAACTGATGAGTGATCGACTGCACTCTCCTCCGAGAAAGTCCATCCTGCGCTGAAAAGGCTCCCTTCATACCGGTGAAGATAAAACTAGTCCCATCCGTGCGGACACACCAAACTTTGAGCCTAATATAATCAATCTCGGCATGGACTATAGATAACCATTCCATACCCAAGATGCCGTTGTAAGGCCTCGACGCCGCTACTAGGAGTTCCCAGCCGAAGCTCTTGCCTCCTAGACTAAGATCACACTGCCAACACCAGTGCTTAATCATTGAGTCTTCTCCTGTAAGAGTCTCTAGACGTAAGGATCGAGCCAACGGCCCCATCGGAATCTCCGAGCTCCGAACGAGGGCAGTGGAAATGAATGAGTGACTAGCACTTGTGTCTATAAGAACTGCATCTAAGGTGGAATAGACATAGATGGTACCTCGTATCATCTCCGGAGCACCATGATCATTGGCCTCAGCATCCTAGAGGTGAGATCTCCTCTGTCCACCTACTCTCTACGGTCGGGGTGGACCTCTTGGTTTTGGTGGCTGTAGCACCTCGAATCGTCATCCACCAGCAGCTGCACGGCCAGCTCCTCTACCATGTCCGCCTTCTCCCTGCAGACTGCCTTGATCAAATCTTTTTCTCTGCCTGGGCGGTCCTTCGACCGTTAGCTAATCATCCAAATAGTGGGTCAGATAGTCATTAGCCATCTGACCCTGCCCGCCGTATGTGAAACACTGCCCACTCCTGGCATGTATGTCTCTACTCCGGGTGCCCCGCTCAACCGATCCTGAGTCAGGCGGTCGTCCACCTGTAGGTCTGGTCCTCTTGGACCTCTATGACATCTGTCTTCTACCAGCTGTATAAGACTCTGCTACGTGTCGACTGGTGGTGGATCTCGCTGCAAGAGACTGCTCAGAAAGGAAACTCTCCACTACGAGGGATCTCTCTAACACCCCTGCTGGCGTCGGGATGCTGAGTGAGATCACTGAAGCCCTGATCTCCCATCCGAGTCCCTGCTCAAAGGTCCGAACACTGAATAATGGGTCTCGTACCATATTGGTGGCGTAGCGTGAGAGGTCTATGAACCTCGCTGAGTACTAATCTACAGTCATGCAGCTCTGCGGTAGACGAAGTAGCTCTTGTATGTGCACTTCGCGAAGAGTCACTGAGACAAACTCTGCTCGGAACATGATCTTGAAGTCTTCCTAGAGAAGCGTCATCTTGTCGTGAACCTGGAGCCTCAAGACCCACCATCTACCTACTTCTAACTATAAATGTTTGGAAGAAAGTATCACCATGAGGTCAGCTGGTGCCCCTACCAGTAAAAAAACTATCACCATAGCCTCCTGCTAATCCTTAGCTGCCTGGGGTCTGTCTGTCACGACCCGTCCTTGGGGCCCGTGCCGTGACTACCCCAAGCCCGCCTTCTATAGGCCAGGGGCTGGAAACTAACACCAAAGGCGTAAATCCCGATAACTGGGAAGGCATTGCCTTTATAAAAGTAAACAAAACACCATAGAGCACAAGCGGAAGCAAAACACTAAGTACAAAAGAAAGTGTTGAAAGGTAAATGGGCCAAAATACAAACCCAAATGAAAGTACAACTACAACTGAACAAGGTACAATAGAAAAAGACAACTACTGGAAGAAAGGAAGTAGCTCCTGGGTCGTCCTCGTCGGATCCTACCTGAAGGGTAGGTACAGATGGCGCAGCTCCTGGTCGTCCACCACGAATCCTACCTGAAGGGTAGGTACATATAGCCTCCTCAACGCCCTAGCCCATCAACCTCATCCGTGTGTCATCTCATCGTGTAGTCCACCTCCGGGTACTGACTCGTCGTGTAGTCCACCTCCGGGTACCGTCCAGTCCTCGAACACTCGGCCTCCGTCAGCACTACCCGTCGTCTGCAACCAGCACAACGAGGTGCGGGCATAGCCCGTGCAGGGGTGAGTATAACGATACTCAGTAGGGACCCTGAGACCCTCAAGGTCTCACTAAAACCAACAAGGATAACCACAAAGAATATCTCAACAGATAACCTCTACTCAGGTATATGCTCATACATATACCTAAGTTATCAAGTAACCCATCTCAATCCTGAGGAAACACAAGGATTTAGAAAAAAAATGGATAACCACTACCCAGGTATATGCCCATACATATACCAAAGTTATCAAGTAACTCATCTCAAACATGAGGTAAACACAAGGTCAAAAGTCTCAGCTCAAACAAGGATTTTCATTATCGAAACTGCAACTGCTGAAGAGCCCCGTCTCTGGAGTGTACAGTGGTCCTGTCATGACTCTGAGGTACTATTCACTAACCTAAGACTACTGAGGTACTCCTCCTGTCGAGTGCTGTGGGCCTGCTGCTACAACCAAGCGCTTCCCACCCATAGCCTCAAGAGGTACTCCTTCTGTTGAGTACCGCGGGTCTGCCGCTACAACCAAGCGCTCCTCCGCCGTGGGTCGGTCGCTACAACCAAGCGCTCCCCCTCACAGCCTCCAGAGGTACTCCTTCTGTTGAGTACCGCAGGTCTGCCGCTAAAACCAAGCGCTCCTCCTCCGTGGGTCTGCCGCTACAACCAAGAGCTCCCCACTGGGCTATCTGAAACACACCGAATCGATCAGTCAAGCAGTCGTCAGGTCTCAGCCAGCTACACGGTCTCCGTATTCCGCACGATCATCTCCGGGAGGGTCCGCTCCATGAGCTGCGGGTCGATACTACAAGTATCACAAGGTTCCACGAAGAAGTATCTCAAAGTACCGCCTCGTCACAGGGGTCTCAACACAACAGACGGCGTGTCAATCGGACGTCCGGTCTGTGAGTTACTAGCCCTTTCATCCTTGGGGCCCGGTTGGATTTCGGGTACAATCCAACCCGGTCACTATCCAACAACAACAAAAACTCGGGAGAAGTATGCCAAAAGTTCCGTCTCTTTAGGAGGAATTCAACGAGACAGACGGCGCGTCAATCGGACGCCCGGTCTATGAGTCATTGGCTTTTTCGTTCCAGGGGCCCGGTTGGTTTCGTGAGCGAACCAACACGGCCGCACTCCGACGGAATCCAAACCTCGAGCGGAGTAAGCCAAAAGATCCGCCTCACTTAGAGGAATCCAACAATATCAACGGCACGTCAATCGGACGTCCGGAGCTCAAGATATAAGTGTTTCCGCTCTGAGAGCCCGGTTGGTTTCGTGTACGAACCAACCCCGCCGAACCCAGAGTATTCCGAAACTTTGAGTGCGATATACCAAAACGACCGTCTTGATCCAAGGATCGCATCGCCGCTGACGGAGCATCGTTCGGAGGCCCGTAGCTCATGTTACGGGAAAAAGACCGAAAACGGTCCGAGGACGGGGGGTCTTGGCCCGGGCCGACCCGGCCCGACCCCCCCTGGGTCGGCCGAACCGGGTCGACCAGGTCCGACCCGGCTGGACCCGGCCCGGCCCACGTGACAATCCCGTGGCCCCCGCGGGGGGCCGCCCTGGTCAACGGACGCGGCGATGCCGCGTCCCAAGTGCGTCGGACACGCGCCGCCGGTGGCTTCCGCAGGCCACCGGAGTTGCTCCGGTGGTCCGATTCCCTTCCCGCCTGTGCCGCTATTCATCCCGAGATCTGTTCTTCACTGCGGAATCATCAAAATGCCTCTGCGGCACGCTTTGTCATCTCCCTCCAAATCCGCACAACAACGAAGAATGGTGGAGGGTTGTCGTGTCGTGTTTGTTGGGCCCGCACCCTCCACGTTAGATGATAACAGTCGGGAGAAATAATCAACACATAGAGAACATATCAATTTTTTTTTATTAAATTAAAAATTTTTCTTGTGAACCGGGTTCTTAATTTTGAAAGAAAAAATCACGAGAATATAAATTATATCACAAACAAGCCCCTACCGATTTCCCGCAATCAAGAATACTCATCCCATAACCAAACTTCCCGCGGATCAACTTAATATTGAGTTGATCCGCGTTCTTTATTTTCAAAAGGAAACATCCAAGGAAAAAGGGGAATTATTATCCTCAATTAAAAACCCTACCTCAACGTCGTCGAACGAGAGTTCTTCGCGGAATCAGCCGTCACAGAACAAGAGGATCGTTGCGTTGCAGAAGGGCGTAGCGTCGTCGCGGAAAGGCGTCGCGTCGACAATCTCGAATGGATGTTCGAAGATTTGCTGCGGAAGAAGGAACGTCGCAGAAGAATGTCGCAGGAGGAGAGTCGTCGGCGTCAAGTGGTCGATCTCCGGGGGGTTTGGCGTTCTTCGTCTCCCTTCGTCGGAGGCCGGCGTTCTTCGCGTTCTTCGCGTTCTTCGCGAAGGAGGATGAAGATCTTTAGAGATTCTCCAAAGGATAACACAACAACTAGATAATAAAATAAGTCCTCATCTTATTTTATTATCAACTAAATAATTTGAAAAACCAAGGTAAGTAACGAACAATTAATTCAAAGAATTAATTGTAAAACCTAAATGCCCAATTAAATAGAGGCGTTAAGAAAATAAGGTAACGTGTCGGTTGACTTCGTTTAATAGGGGGTGCAGGTGCGTTACATAAGAAGAAAAGAAACGGTGGGGCTCGTGTGGGTCCCAACTCACAAATATCCTACCAAGTGGGTAGGATATTTTGAATTGCACCCTATCCGCTTTGACCCAGCTTAAGTAGCTTAAAGTGGTCTTTAAGCAGCTTTAAGTGAAATGAAATAAAATTGTCGTACAACTTTATTTTATTTCTTAACTTAAACCCCAAAAAATTTAAAACCACAACCGAGCAAACGCAACTCCGGAAGAGGCATTTCTAAGAAAATACCAGCACTGTGATTCCATCGGTGCCCTCAGAATTCGATTCTCAGCACCTATTCAAAAGTTAGAAAAACCCGCTCGTTCGTTCACTGAATGTACCCGATCCAAACTTCGGAAATTGATTCCGGGCACACCGGGCTTCGGAATCAGGCGCCGTCAGAAACTGCGCTCTTGTAAAATTCCAAAGAAAATTTTGAAAAAAAATTTCCTTGAAATTTATGGGTCTTTACATCACTCCCACCTCAGGGCTTTACGTCCTCGTAAAGCTTTAACACAAACTAGGGTTACAAAAGAGGTACTGAGCTCGCATTTGAGCCTTCCGCTCCCATGTGCTCACCTGGAGGTTCCCGTGCTGCCAAAGAAAGTGCACAAGAGGAATCGACCGTCCTCCTAAGATCATCTCCTGTCGATCCTCGATCCCCACAGGAACCTTCGTAGAAGTCACCTCATCGCCATCGTCCAGCTCCTCATGGTCGATGATATGTGAAGGGTCGAGCACGTATCTCCTCAGTTGAGATACGTGGATGTCGTCGTGCACCTGGTGCAACTGAGGTGGATGGGTCAGCGGTAAACCACTCCACCTACCCAGCTGAGGACCTAGAAAGGTCCGTTGAACCTTGGAGATAACTTGCCGCCTCGGCCACATCTCCGTAAACCTCGTCGAGGTGAGACCCGTATAAGGACGTGATCGTCATCCTCGAACTGCAGAGGTTTCCAATTCTTGTTAGAACTGAAACTCAAAACGACTGCTTCCACAAGGGTAAGGTTGACCGACTCAAGAGTGATCGGTCACACCCTCCTATGAAAGAGTTTATCCAGTGCTGCATGGGGTTTCCTTTTCGCCGACCAAGGAAAACCCATCCCGACGTTGTAGTTGAACCACAACCTTTTTTCCTAATACCGTCAATTTGTGTATGAACTGTGATTGCTCAGTCCATACTCAAACCAACGTTGTAAGGCCTCGACGCTGCCACCAAGAGATTCCAACTGAAACTCTCGCCTCGAGGGTCTGACCACACTGTAGGACTAAGTGTGATTATCGAGTCTCCTCCCAAGGTATCTCCAGACATGAGGGTCAAGTCCACGGCTTACCTGAAACTCTAGGTCTGGGACAAGATTTGTGAAAGCGAGGAATGATTCATATCGATGTCTATTACTACAACAGCTAGTAGTGGAAACAGACTGTCCCTTGAATCATTTTTAGTTCAATTAGGTCACACTCCTTGACCGCATGCAGCCGTACTCTTCCTCCGACCTCGAGCTCCCTGAGCCTGGCGGGGATAACTAAGGCGGGTGGTTGTAGCATGTTAATATGTACACCACCTCATGCTGCTCTCCTAGCTCTGCCTCCACGTCTTCCACTTCGCAGACTCATCTCTCTTTAAAGCTTCCTCTTCTTGAAAACATTAAACACGCCCAAGTCTCTAAGACTGGCACTGGTTTCCTGTTTCTTACTACACTGTGCAGTCTTCATCCACTCCTAGATGATCTGCACCTTCTTTGCCTATGATCTGGAAGAGCTGCTAAAATTTCCCTTTTTGCCGAAAAGAGAAACCCGGTCTCATCCCCCCTGGATGAACCATGCCCATTGCCTAATACAGTCAATCCTGACATGAATGATGCATTCATGACATGGATGACGTCGTAAGGCCTCGACGTAACTACTAAGAGATCCAACTGTCACTCTCGCCTCCAAGGGTCGAGTCACACTGTCGGCATCAGTGTGAGGTCACTGGGTCTCCTCCAGTAGAAATCTCGAAAGTGAGGGTCAAGTCAACAGTTTAACTGGACCACTCAGTATCAACCCAACAAAAAGGACTGGAAAGCAGACAAAGATAAGTGTCTTTTTATTATTGCAGCTCATAGTACAAAGACACGAATACAACAGAAAAATGGAACTAGAGTACAAGTGACGTATCCACTAGTTCTTCTCCTGTCCACCTGCTCCCGGAGCTCTACTGCCTTGTCCACTGCTCGGCTGTTTCTCAAGCACCCGCGCTGCTTCTGCCTCGGTGGCTCCTCCAAAGCCTGCAGATCAATTGCACAAGGAGTCGGACAGTCACGTGTTAGGTGACCCTTTCCGCCGCATTCATAACACTTCCTACTCCTCGTACGACTGGCTCTGGCCCTCTTGGACCTCGACATCATATGTCTACTTCCCACAGATGACTCAACTACTGATTGAAAAACACGCGTCAAAGGCAGCAACTCCTGAACACGCTCGGCGTGTAGAGCTACTGGCACAAACTCCACCCTGAAGAAGGCCTCGAAGTCTTCCCATGTGAAGGCCATCCTGTCGCAAAACTGGAACAAGTGGCTCCACCACCTGCCTGCTGCTGCCTGAAGAAGGCTGGCAGCAAAGATCACCATGAGGTCTGCCGGCGTCCCCACTAGCCTGAAGACTCTCACCACAACCTCTATCCAATCCTCAGCCGCCTGTGGGTCCTTCTCTCCCCAGAACCTGGGTGGTCTCTGGCGCTGGAACTCGTGAAGCGCGCGCATGTGGCGTGCATCGCCTACTGCTGGGGCTGGTGGCATCGGTGGCCCAACGTATGGTAGTACCACTGGTGCCTCCGCTGGTGCCTCAACTGCAAGAGGGCCCTGTACCGAAGCCTCGTCGCTCGGAAAGCTGTCAGTACGCACGTCCCTCTAGGCTCTAGCTGGTCGTCCGTGAAAAGGCATCCTGAAAGAAACAACGTGACATGGTCAAATGATTATACCTGGTGAGCTGACCTGGTTTGAGCTGACATTTAAAAAAACTTCTGGAAACACACACACAATTAGTTTTTTCGTGCACAGAGTCAGAAATTAGTTGTCAGGGTCCTGGTGTATGGATACGTCAACCTCCCACACCAACACTGGACTCCCTGAACTGAAAACCACACTCGGTACTCTTAACACTATTGATTCACAGAAAGGGAAAAAAGATCAGAGACCCAAGTTCTGCGGTAGAACCGAACTCCTCTGATACCAATTTGTCACAACCCGTCCTCGGGGCCCGTGCCGTGACTACCCCAAGCCCGCCTTCCATAGGCCAGGGGCTGGCGACTAGCACCAAAGGCATAAATCCCGATAACTGGGAAGGCATTGCCTTTATAAAAGTAAACAAAACACCACAGAGCACAAGCAGAAGAAAAACACTAAGTAAAAAAGAAAGTGTTGAAAGGTAAATGGTCCAGAATACAAACCCAAATGAACGTACAACTACAACTGAACAAGGTACAACAGAAAAAGACAACAGCTGGAAGAAAGGAAGCAGCTCCTGGGTCATCCTCCTCGGATCCTACCTGAAGGGTAGGTACAGATGGCGCAGCTCCTGGTCGTCCACCAGGAATCCTACCTGAAGGGTAGGTACAGATAGCCTCCTCAACGCTCTCACCTGTCAACCACCTCTGTGTGTAGTCTCGTCCTATAGTCCACCTCCGGGTACAGACTCGTCGTGTAGTCCACCTCCGGGTACCGTCCAGTCCTCGAACACTCGGCCTCTGTCAGCACTGCCCGTCGTCTGCAACCAACACAACGAGGTGAGGGCATAGCCCGTGCAGGGGTGAGTATAACGATACTCATTAGGGACCCCGAGACCCTCAAGGTCTCACTAAAACCAACAAGGATAACCACAAATAAGATCTCAACAGATAACCTCTACTTAGGTATATGCCCATACATATAACTAAGTTATCAAGTAACCCATCTCAATCCTGAGGAAACCCAAGGATTTAGAAAACAACGGATAACCACTACCCAGGTATATGCCCATACATATACCTAAGTTATCAAGTAACGCATCTCAAACATGAGGTAAACACAAGGTCAAAAGTCTCAGCTGAAACCAGGATTTTTATTATCGAAACCGCAACTGCTGAAGAGCCCCGTCTCTGGAGTGTACAGTGGTCCTGTCATGACTCTGAGGTACTGCTCACTAACCTAAGAATGATGAGGTACTCCTCCTGTCGAGTGATGTGGTCCTGCTACTACAACAAAGCGCTTCCCACCCATAGCCTCAAGAGGTACTCCTTCTGTTGAGTACCGCGGGTCTGCCGCTACAACCAAGCGCTCCTCCGCCGTGGGTCTCCCGCTACAACCAAGAGCTCCCCCTCATAGCCACCAGAGGTACTCTTTCTGTTGAGTACCGCAGGTCTGCCGCTACAACCCAGTGCTCCTTCTCCGTGGGTCTGCCGCTACAACCAAGCGCTCCCCACTGGGCTATCCGAAACACACCGAGTCGATCGGTCAAGCAGTGGTCATGTCTCATCCGGCTACACGGTCTCCGTATTCTGCACGCTCGTATCCGGGAGGGTCCGCTCCACGAGCTGCTGGTCGATACTACAAGTATCACAAGGTTCCATGAAGAAGTATTTCAAAGGACCGCCTCGTCATAGGGGTCTCAACACAACAGACGGCGCGTCAATCGGACGCCCGGTCTGTGAGTTACTAGCCTTTTCGTCCCAGGGGCCCGGTTGGATTTCAGGTACAATCCAACCCGGCCACTATCCAACATCAACCAAAACTCGGGTGAAGTATTCCAAAATTTTTGTCTCTTCAAGAGGAATTCAACGAGACAGACGGCGCGTCAATCGGACGCCCGGTCTGTGAGTCATTGGCCTTTTTGTTCCAGGGGCCCGGTTGGTTTCGTGAGCGAACCAACCTGACCGCACTCCGAAGGAATCCAAACCTCAAGAGGAGTAAGCCAAAAGATCCGTCTCACTTATAGGAATCCAACAAAATCGACGACATGTCAATCCGACGTCCGGAGCTCAAGATATAAGCGTTTCCGCTCCGAGGGCCCGGTTGGTTTTGGGTACGAACCAAATCGGCCGAACCCAAAATATTTCGAAACTTTAAGTGCGATATACCGAAACGACCGTCTCGATCCAATGATTGCGTTGCCGCTGAAGGAACATCGTTCAGAGGCCCGTAGCTCAGGTTACGGGCAAAATATCGAAAACGGTCCGAGGACGGGGGGGTCTGGGCCCGGGCCGACCCGGACCGACCCCCCCTGGGTCGGCCGAACCGGGTCGACCTGACCCGGTCCGGCCAGGGCGCAGCCCGGCCGGCCCGGCTCGGCTCAGCCGTGCGGCCGAGCAAAACACGGGGGGCATGCTGCCCCCGCGTGACAACCCCGCGGCCCCCGCGGGGGGCCGCCCTTGTCAACGGATGCGGCGATGCCGCGTCCCGAGTGCGCCGGACCAGCGCGGCTTATTCCAGCGGCACATCGGGGCGCCGCCGGTGGATTCCGCGGGCCACCAGAGTTGCTCCGGTGGTCCGATTCCCTTCCCGCCTGCGCCGCTGTTCATCCCGGGATCCGTTCTTCACTGCGGAATCATCAAAACGCCTCTGCGACATGCTTTGTCATCGCCCGCCAAATCCGCACAACAACGAAGAACGGCGGAGGGTTGTCGGTCCGTGTTTGTTGGGCCCGCACCCTCCGCGTTAGATGATAACAGTCGGGAGAAAAAATCAACACATAGAGAACATATCAATTTTTTTTTATTAAATTAAAAATTGTTCTTATGAACTGGGTTCTTCATTTTGAAAGAAACAATCACGGGAATATAAATTATTTCACAAACAAACCCCTACCGATTTCCCGCAATCAAGAATACTCATCCCATAACCAAACATCCTGCATATCAACTTAATATTGAGTTGATCCGCGTTCTTTATTTTCAAAAGGAAACATCCGAGGAAAAAGGGGTATTATTATCCTCAATTAAAAACCCTACCTCAACGTCGTCGAACAAGAGTTCTTCGCGGAATCGGCCATCGCGGAACAAGAGGATCGTTGCGTTGCGGAATGGCGTCGCGTCGTCACGGAAAGGCGTCGTGTCGACGATCTCGAACGGATGTTCGAAGATTTTCTGCGGAAGAAGGAACGTCGTAGAAGAACGTTGTGGGAGGAGAGTCGTCGGCGTCACGTCGTCGATCTCTGGGGGGTTTGGCGTTCTTCATCGCCCTTCGTCAGAGGCCGGCGTTCTTCGCGTTTTCGTGTTCTTCGCGATGGAGGATGAAGATCTTTAGAGATTCTCCAAAGGTTAACACAACAACCAGATAATAAAATAAGTCCTCATCTTATTTTATTATAAACTAAAGAATTTGAAAAACCAAGGTAAGTAACGAACAATTAATTCAAAGAATTAATTGTAAAACATAACTGCCCAATTAAATAGAGGCGTTAAGAAAATAAGGTAACGCGTCGGTTGACTTCGTTTAATAGGGGGTGCGGGTGCGTTACTTAAGAAGAAAAGAAACGGTGGGGCTCGTGTGGGTCCCACCTCAAAAATATCCTACCAAGTGGGTATGTTATTTTAAATTGCACCTATCCGCTTCAACCCAGCTTACGTATCTTGAAGTGGTCTTTAAGCGGCTTTAAGTGAAATTAAATAAAATTGTCGTACAACTTTATTTTATTTCTTAACTTAAACCCCAAAAAATTTAAAACCACAACCGAGCAAACGCAACTCCGGAAGAGGCGTTTCTAAGCAAATACCGATGCCACGATTCCATCGGTGCCCTCAAAATTCGATTCCGAGCACTGGTTCAAAATTTAGAAAAACCTTCTCTTTCGTTCACTGAACGTACCCGAGCCAAACTTCCGAAATTTATTCCGGGCACACCGGGCCTCGGAATTAGGCGCCGTCAGAAACTGCGCTCTTGTAAAATTCCAAAGAAAATTTAGAAAAAAAATTCCTTGAAATTTATGGGTCTTTACACTGTCTCTCCCCGGAACCTGGGTGGCCTATGGCGCTAGAACTCATGAAACATGCTCAAGCGGCATGCATCATCTGCTGCTGGGGCTGGTGGAATCAGTAGGCTAACGGGAAGTGGTACCACTGGTGCCTCTGCTGGAAAAGGGACCTGCACTAAGGCCTTGTCGCTCGGTGGGCTATCTGTGCTTACAACTCTCGGAACTCTAGCTAGTCGTCCATGGGGAGGCATCATAAAAGAAACAGATTGGACGAGGTCAAAATTTTATACATGTTGAGATGACCTGTTTCAGCTGAAATAAAGTCAATTTTTGAAAACACACATGCAATCAGTGATTTCATGCACTGAGTTGGAAATCAGAAGTTAGGGTCCCGGTGTATGGATACGTCAGCATCCGCACCAACACTGGACTCCCTGAACAGAGAACCACACTCACTACACTTAACAATATTACTTCATATAAAAGAAATATCGGAGTCTTATGTTATGCAGTGGAACCGAATCCCCTGATACCAATTTTTCACGACCCGTCCCCCGGGGCCCTTGCTATGACTACCCCAAGTCCACCTTCCATAGGATTGGGGCTGGTGACTATCACCAAAGGTGTAATTACCTAAAAATGGGAAGGAATTGCCTTTATAACCTGTAAAGACACACAACTGAGCACAAGATGGAAACAAAACATTAAATAAAACTGTATAACAAAAGTGCGCTGCAAGTAAAGGGGGCCAAAAATACAAGCTCAATAGTAAAGTACAAGGAACTAAAAGTACAACTGAAGAAAAGAAAAACTACCACTGGGTCATCCTCCGAGGTTCCTACCTAAAGGGTAGGTACATATAGCCTCTTTAGCACTCTAGGTCCGTCTGTCTCCTCTGTGTACCGTCACACCATACGGTCCATCCCAAACACCGTCCAGTCCTGGTAATCTCAGGCTCGGTCAACACTATCCGTCATCTGCATCCAACACAATGAGGTGCGGGCATAACCCTTGGAGGGGTGAGTATAATGATACTCAGTATGGACCCCGAGACAATTAAGGTCTCACAAAATCAAACAATGAAAAGCCACTAAGTATGAAATCAATAGACAACCCCACTTAGGTATATGCCCATACATATAACTAAGTTATCAAGTAATCCATCTCAGTAATTAGGAAAACAAAAAAGTTATTGACTCAGCTCAACCAGGAATTTTATTCACATTATCGAAACCATGACTACTTGAGAACTCCTCCTCTGTCGAGTACAGTGGGCCTGCCGTGACACCAAGGTGCTTCCCACTAACCTTGGATTGCTGATGTACTCCTCCTGTCGAGTACCGTGGGTCTGCTGCGTCACCAAGGCGCTCCCCACCGTGGGTCTGCCGCCACAACTAGGTGCTCCCATTTATAGCATGCAGAGGTACTTCTCCTGTCGAGTACTATGGGTCTGCCATCACAACCAGGCACTCCTCTGTCGTGGGTCTTCCTCCAGAACTGGGTGCTCCCCAATGGGCTAGTCAAGTCACTCCGAGTCAATCGGTCAGCAGTCGTCAAGTATCAGCCAACTACTAGGTATCTGCACTCTATTCGCTCGTCTCTAGAAGGATCTGCTCCATGATCTACTGGTCAATACTCCAACTGTCAAGAAGTCCCACAAAAAAATATCTCAAAGGTCTGCCATTTCATAGCGGTCTCAACACAGCAGACTTCGCATCAATCAGACGCCTGATCTGTGAGTTATTAGCCTTTTAGTCTAGGGGGCCCGATTGGATTTGTGCAGGATCCAACCTGACCGTATCTCAACTATAATCCAAACTATTATGGGGTATAATCAAAGGGACCTTCATGCTCAAAGATTACCACACCCGGTGAAAGTTCATCAAACGGACGCCCGGTGCCAAATATATGGCCAAAAGAAAGTAAAGGGTCGTATGGGGCCCAAGTCTGGTCTGACCCTATCAGACCGACCCGACCCAACCCAGTCTGTTTCGACCCGGTCTTGGTCGACCCGTCCTGACCCGTTAGGTGGGCCATCCCATTGGATTCTTCTCAGCCCACCGAGCGAAGCCCGACCTACCGCGAGGTGTCCCGGAGGGTCGTGAGAGTGTGGACCAGTCGGGAGGGCGTGGACCGGCCACGGGTCGACGCTAGGGCGGTTCGGCCCAGAGGGCGTCTTGTGGATGCATGCCAGTTTAGATGAAGCGCCACGAGGGGCACGGGAGACCGGCTTGGCCGTGGATCCTCGAGGGGCACAGGAGGCCTCCTCGGTCGTGGTGCCGCAAGGGTGCGGTTCGGCCAGGGGCTTGGGAGGCCGGCTCGGCCGGGACCCGGTTCGGCCGGGAGGTGCAGGTGGATGGGAGGGCGCATGGGAAAGGAGGGTGCGGGCGGCCAGGAGGCGTGGCGGCTGGGAGGCGCGTGTGGCCAAGAGGGCACCGCTGTTCGGGAGGCACATGTGACCGAGAGGGCACCCCGGTTCGGGAGGGCGTCTTGGGCGGGTGGAAGGTGCGGGCAGCTGGGAGGGCACTGCAGTTTGGCCCGAGGTGGCGGAGCCGGTTCGACTAGTGGATGGGGTGGCCAGGTCTGGTTCAGCCAGTTCCGTTGGGTGGAGGGGGTAGCTAGGGTGGCACGAACGGGGTGCGGCGCAGCCGAGGCTGGTTCGGCCGGGGCGCGGTGCAGCTTGAGTCGGTTCAGCCGGCGGGGGGCGCTATTGACGGGCGACAGGGGCGCAGAGGCCATGGGTAGCTCGACCGTTTCTTTCGTCACATTTGTAGTCTCATAACCTCATCTCCATTCTGAAGAACATCACAAACAAGAACGACCGAGGGCTCGAGCCATGTTGGTTTGGCCCGCACCCTCCGTGTTTAGGGTGGTAGCAAGTGGATCAATTCTTTCTTGAATTTCAAAGAATTAACAAGAAAAGGAGATTGAATAAAAATCAATCTGAAACCCCACATCTTCCCACAAAAACAATTCCCAATCCACAAGGAAAAACATCCACAATGATTCTTTGCATTGGAAGGGAATAATTAAAGGAATAATATCATATTCAAATAAGTTCCCTACTTGTTTGTTGTTCGTCGACATTGGCGTGAGAAGGTGGACGTTGATTCATTGTAGACGAGCACATCCTATATCAATGGAGGTTCCGAGGAATAAAGTTGAAGTTGTTCTTCATTGGTGGAGCGTTCTTCGTCGGGAGATGAAGTTTTTCGTTGGATGCCTTCTCCTAAGCTCTCTCCAAGTTCCACCAAAATAAAAGTGAGCCAAGAAAAAATAATAGATTTAAGTTATCTATTATTTAGTTTTAGGATCAAAATTCAAAAATATTTAAATTAATTAATTGATGTTCTCAATTAAATAATGGGGAGGATTTGGCACATTAATGGAAAGTGAGTTGGCAGAATTAATTGGGTAGAGGAGGTCAAGAGGCTCCCCCTCATTAAATAGGGGGGTTGAGATGTTTTCCACAATTAAGAATGGGGGTTTAGTCCTAGGTGGTCCCCACCACCATAACCTCTCACGGTAGGTTAGGTTCCAGTGGGGGCCACCACCATAACCTCTCATGGGAGGTTATGGTCGGGTGGTCCCCACACTTCAACTCCCACAAGGAGGTTTAGTTCTATGGACCCCACCTCCAACTTCCACATGGTGGCTCAAAAATAATATAAAGAGTAGTCTATTTCATTTTATTATTTTCCATGAAAAACCCAAAAACTATGTTTTATTCTTGACCCACTGACGTCGAGGTGAATGTCTCCTTAAGAGAATACCGGCACTGAGAGTTCAACTTTGCCTTCAGATTTCAATTCCGAGCACCAGTTCAAAAGTTATAAAAACCCGCTCGTACATTTATTGAACGTACCCGAAAAAAACTTCAGAAATTGATTCCAGGAACTCTGTGCCTCTGAATCACGTGCCATCAATGTAACGACCCAATGTTTCTTTAATGGAAATCCCTCTTTGTCACGACCCGTCCTTGGGGCCCGTGTCGTGACTACCCCAAGCCCACCTTCCATAGGCCAAGGGCCGGTGACTAGCACCAAGGCGTGATTCCCGATAAAAAGGGAAGGCATTGCCTTTGTAAAGTGAACAAACACAAAGAGTAAGCAAGCAGAAGTAAACACTAAGTAAAAACTAGGTACAATAGTAAGTGTGGAAAAGTAAGTGGGCCAGAATACAAACCCAAAATGGTAGTAAAGTACAACTGAAAAAGGGAGTACAACAACTGAAAAGTAAAGCCGCAACGGAAAGCCGTCCACTGGAAGTCCCACCTGAAGGGTGGGTACAGATAGCCTCCACAGCTCCTCGGGTCCAGTCGTCCGCTCCGAGTACGTCCCGCCCAGTGGTCCACCTCCAAGTAACGACCTGCTCCGCAAGCCTCAACCACGATCAGCGCTGTCCATCCTCTGCAACCAACACAACGTAGTGCGGGCATAGCCCATACAGGGGTGAGTATACGCTACTCAGTAGGGACCCCGAGACCCCCGAAGGTCTCCCAGAATCCACAAAGGATAATCCACAAAGAAAATATACAATCACGATGTAACAACCGACACTACTTAGGTATATGCCCATACATATACCTAAGTCATCAATTCTCGTTCGGCTCCAACATCCGAGCTCACGTACAACCCAGTCCACACAGGAAAACACAACCTGATCCACACAGTAAAGCATAACGTAATCCACACAGGATATCAAGTCAATCTTATCGAAGAAAAGGATTGAAAGTCAAGACTCAGCTCAAACCAGGATTTAATCATGATGTCGAAACCATAGCTGTTGGGGAAACTCCTCTATCGAGTACAGTGGGTCTGCCTCTATAACCAAGCGCCTCCCAATAACCTTGGACTGCTATAGTACTCCACCTGTCGAGTACTCTGGGCCTACTGCAACAACCAAGAGCTTCCCACCATGGGTCTGCTGCTACAACCAAGCGCTCCCCCTCATAGCCTCCAGAGGTACTCCTTCTGTTGAGTACCGCGGGTCTGCCGCTACAACCAAGCACTCATCCGCTGTGGGTCTGCCGCTAGAACCAAGCGCTCATGCGCCGTGGGTCTGCCGCTATAACCAAGCGCTCCCCCTCATAGCCTCCAGAGGTACTCCTTCTGTTGAGTACCGCGGGTCTACCGATACAACCAAGCGCTCCTCCGCCACGGGTCTGCCGCTACAACCAAGCGCTCCCCACTGGGCTATCCGAAACACACCGAGTCGATCGATCAACAGTCGTTTAGTCTCAGCCAGCTCTAGGGTTTCCGCACACAGCATGCTCATTCTGGGAGTGTAACACCCGATACTTTTATGTGAAATGTTTTGTTTTTATGTTATATAAATCAAAGAAATATTTCACTAACACGGGCTTGGCTTGCTTTACACGCAACCACGACCTACCTCGATAGCTTGCGTCAGACACAATACCGAGTTTCACTAAACAATGATATGCTATTAAAATATTATTAAAACTAGCCATTATGAATAGTAATAACCACCTTTTGAAATATTATAAATTTTATTTTTCAAAATGGACTTCATTTTTGGATTCGGAATATCGAAATTAACCTAGGGTGAAATTTTGGTATTTTTCTGAAAAATTTCAATTTTTGATGAATAGTGAAACCACTAAGTGGTAGTTAAAAAAACTGAATTTTTCATAAAAATTAATTTTACCGCTTTTGTGAGTGGAATTTCGAAAATCCGAGAGACACGGTTGATGTCAGTAAGTAAAATGTGGTTCAATGAGATGAAAATAATTTTTTGGTGAAGAGTAACTTTTTACTTTTTTTTACCACGGTTAAAAGTAAATAGGGTAATTAAGGGTAAAATGATATTATTATTACCCTAAAACATGTCCCAATTCTATTGGACAAGTGTAATTCGACCAAAAACAACCTTAGGAATAAAATATGACCATTTAGGTTCACTTGGAATAGATTAGGACATTTATTATTAATTTATTTAAAGAAGGGTTAAAATTGTTAAAATCAAAGTTTAATAAGTAAATAATTTTTAATATGGGGTTATACATAAGATAAATTTGACTATAAATATTAATTATAAATCTAAAAATATTTCCTACATAATGGTATTTTATTTGTAATTTTTAGATATTAAATAATTTAATTTATTTTTGACACAATGATGATGTAGTAATTATCTTATTAATGAAATATTGACATAATTGATGTTATAAATACCCAAATAAATGTAATTTGAGACTTTTTATGAATTAAACTAATTTTATAGGTTCATATGACATGTTAGTATTTATTTAAGTAACTTGGTTCGAACTAATCATTCTGTTATTATTTTCATAAAAATCAATTACTAAATAGTGTCAAAATTGACATAAAATAGTTTTGAAAAAAAGTATTATATTAGTAATTGTTATTTTATTCATAAAAATCTAATGTTCGGCCAAATGACTTAGATAAGGTTATATATATTAAAAATAAACAACTTGGGGTTCTTTTTGATTGATATGGTAAGTTTATTAACCTTATAGTGTAAGAAAACAAGAAGACACGGTAAAAGTTAAATTATCTAACTTAAAGTTAAATCTAAATGATAAGGTTAAAATTGATACCTAAACTTGTCTAAATTCTATTGTATGAGAGTATTTCAACCCCTACCCACCTTATCTTCGAAATATATCAATTTGGAGCTATTAAAAACCGAATTTGAGTTTATAATAAAATAATATTTTTTCTTATTCCAAAGGTGCCCCTCTCCTCCCTTATAAAAGGGAACCTCCTCCCCCTCTTCCTCACACAAATTTGAGCCTTCAAGCTCGAAAAACCCCTACAACTTTATCCTCTCCACTTCCCTAGAAACATCCTAGAGGTTCTGGTCTTCTTCAAATATCTATTTTAGTGCCCTAAAAGGAGGTCTCAAAGAAGCACTTCCAAGAAGAGGTAATGTCTGTTACCGATTCTTTCATCTTTATTTCTTCTTCCACTTATTATTATTTTGTTGTTTCATTATGAAGTAATAACATCAGTATCACTCACATACTGATACGTTATTATAAGTATGAAACAACCCTATTTCACCATCTATCCATCCTACGGAAAAAGAAATCACCGCGCGTGCGTACGTACGAAATACCGTCTCCACGTCGTGGTGTAATCTATTTTCCACCACCACCTTACATGGATGGGTATAATGGTGTAAATAATGACTATATATGACTATTATAAAGTTATATTGATTCTGAAATAGTATACATACACTCCAATACAATTCCATGATCATAGGAATGATATCATCATTCGTGCGTACGTATGGAATACCGTCTCCACAATGTGATGCAACTCGTTCTACATGATCTTCATTTAATAATGATTATATAAATGAATTGAATGAATTAATATGATATATATTACACTAATACCATTCTGTAAATGAGGTATCTATAACCTAATGAGAAGAGTAAGAATTTATTCGACAAAACACGCATAAGAACAAAAAGTAATAAACACCCGAATAACAAGTAGTAATGAAATATTACTAATAAGAAGCTAAGAATATGACCATATATGATATCATAACAATAAGTATGATTCTGTAATAATTCAATAATATTATTTAAATCATTATACAGGATTTTTGGACACTTACGAAGCAAATCAGACCTAAGGTAAGGGAAATATCACAATCTCATTTTTATCCGAGATTAATTACACTTTGGAATTTACTGGGGTTTATTTTATCATCCACATCCATGTTTCCTCAACATGTAATATTATTTCCATACACCTACAATTGTTTAAATCCAATTTTATCCTTCAGTGAGTTTTTAGTAAAAGATATGAAAGGAATCTTTTGTCGTTTTTCGTACGATGTACTTTTTGACTTTTCCGACAAAAGTACGAGAAGAATGTTTTTTTTAAATTATACGGCATGAATGGATTTTTAAAACATTATTTCGAAGAAAATTCCTTTACAAGTTTTCAAGATTATTTTTAATCAACTTTATTTAGTTTAAAATTGTATGACATGTTAAGAAATGAAAAATGTTTTTGAAGTAGAAAGGATATTTTCTTCAAGAATGGAGTTCAAGTGTTTTATCAAAATTATTTTCAATCTAAGATAATATAGGGTTCTGTTTCTATCCCTATTTTTACATTGATTTGATTATGTTATGATGGAGTTATTTTTATGATGTCCTTTTATCTTATATGGATTATGTTATGATGGAATGATGTTTAAGAATCCCATTTTTATTACTTGGGTTATGCAATGATGTATGATTTATGATTTTGTGGCACACATAAGAATAGTATCATTATGAGATGGGTGGGACCTATATGTCCCTCCAATGAATTGGGTAAAGATTTTATATCTCATGAGATAGACATGGCTGGAACGATAGGTTATACCGGTTCAGTGAAACAGGACTGAAACGTGGAGTGAACTCAGTTCAGAAATGGAATTTGTCCACTAAGATAGTGTTGGAAATGAGTCTTGACTAATAAGAAATGATTCTCTATGATTATGTGTGTATGACACAAAGTTTCATGTTTTATGTTATGATTATTGGGATTCCATTTCACTACTATGATTTATCCCATGTTATGAAATTATGCTCTCTTTTGCAGGTTAAGATTTCCAAAAGTTGTGTTCTTATGAATATGATGTGATTGATATTTATTTTGTTTACCCTTACTGAGAATTTGAGCTCACCCTTTTGTATGTTTTCTTTCCCCAGGTCAGGAAGAAGGTTATTAAGTAAGATATGCCAAAAGGGACTATAGATATGATGAAATATATGGGAGACAGTGTAGACGCTTTATGAACCAGTTGTTTATGTTTCCCAGTTTCTAAAGACACTATACCTATACGGTCATTTCATGGTTTTGTTATATGTTGTAATAAGTATGCTTCAATTTTGATGTATTAACAATGTATGTAATGTATGGGTTGTTATAGTTGGTATCAGAGGAAAGGTATAGTCAACCTTTGGAAACTAGGATGTGAAAGCCTTAGTAAGAACCCTAAGGATAATTCTATGCATAGAACACAATCTTAGTGTTCTAGAAATGGCCATGAATAAACTAGGATAAGACCTTAAGTGTGAAATTTTATTCTCGATTATGTGGTTTTCCTATTATAATTAGTGTTGCTCACACTATTCTTCTTGGTTTTAGTCAATGGCTGGAACCCGAAGGAACCGTGTTAATGCGGAATGCGACAGGCAATGCAATGATTGTCCCCATGAGTAACCAAACGTTATGGGAGCTAGAATGCAAAATCTTGTAGCCATGCTCACACAACTTTCTCAAGCTATGAATCATGCAGGACTTCCAAACGAGAAAAGGAAGGAGCAACATTCTGTTGAATCCTTCATGAGACAACGTCCACCTTCATTCAGCAGGTCTACTGATCCATTAGTTGATGAACAATGGATTAGTACAACTAAAAAGATATTTTCAGTTCTTCAATGTTCTGAGCATGATAAAGTCATCTTAGCAGTGTATCGTTTGGAAGGTGATGTTGATCAATGGTGGAATCTTAATAAGAATATGAGGCAAAGGGATGAAATTGAGTCCATGGAATGGGAAGAGTTCAAGAACTTATTTTTCAATAAGTACTTCCCTAGTATTCTCCGAACAAAGATAGAGAAAGAGTTTCTTGAACTGAAGCAAGAGGATGATGAATCTGTTGGTACGTATGAAGCAAATTTTACAAGACTTGCAAGGTACGCTTCTGGTATTATTATCCAACCTGAGAGTAAGATCGATCGATTCTTTAGTGGCTTACAACCAAGTCTTCGAAGGGCGTTAGCCATAAGGGACTTCAATAGCTACGAGGAAATCATTCGATGTGCTCTCAAAGCCGAGATGGAGATTGGAGTAACCCATCAGTCATATGGGTTTGATAAGAAGAGGAAAATGGAATTCAAAGGAAAATCTAAAGAGCACACTGAAAATAAGATGAGCTTTCCCTTATGCTCAAAGTGTGGAAAGAAACATGCAGGGAGTTGTCTTAAAGGGACAAGTAAATGTTTCAAATGTGGAAAGGAAGGTCATCGGGCATTTGAATGCCGCGATGATGGGAAGAATATGTCTAATGATGCAAACAAAGGAAGGGATACACAGAATGAACCTACTACACTTCAATGTTTCAAGTGCAAGGATATGGGACATTATGCCAATAAATACCCTAATCCAAGGGTTGATGATGATGGCCGACATCAGCAAACTCTTAAGGCTAAAGACAAAGGAAAGTCACATGCAATTTCTATCAGCGATGTGGAGTACGATAACGATGTGGTGAAAGGTACACTTACCATCCACTCTAAAGTAGAAAATGTTTTATTTGATTCTGGATCCACCCACTCTTTTATTTCTAAAGAATTTTCTAAGGGTATCACCGTATTACCTCAACAATTAGATGTTGAGTTAGCTGTGACAACACCTAATGGCACAACAGTCACATCAAAAGTTTATAATTCTTCTCCGATCGAAGTTTGTGGGAAAGTGCTTCCTGTAAATCATGGGATCCTTCCTATAGTGGAATTTGATGTGATTCTTGGCATGGATTGGCTTTCTTTATATGGAGCTCATATCAATTTCCAAATAAGGGAAGTCACATTTCATATTCCAGATCAATCTATGATCGTCTATCAATGCTAGGATGAACATAACCTTCCAGTGGAAATTCCTTCTACCTTATGGGTCTTGATTCCACTAAATGAAGGTTATTTATCTCAAATGGTTGGTGAGAAACTCACGATTAAGAATATTCCCATTGTACGGGAGTTTGATGATGTCTTTCCGGAGGAATTACCGGGTCTTCCACCAAATCATGAAGTTGAGTTTTCAATAGAACTCGTACCGGGTGCTTTGCCTATTTCAAAGACACCTTATATAATGACCCCAATTGAGTTACAGGAATTGAAGAAGCAACTCTAAGAGAATCTTGGTAAGGGGTTCATACGCCCTAGTGCGTCACCTTGGGGAGCACCTGTTCTATTTGTTAAGAAGAAAGGTGGATTAATGAGGCTCTGCATTGATTATCGAGAACTTAACAAGATCAATATCAGGAAAAAATATCCTCTCCCATGCATTGATGACTTATTGGACCAACTATGCGGAGCTCAATACTTTTCCAAGATTGATCTTCGTTCAGGGTATCATCAATTAAGGGTCAAAAGGGAGGATATACCAAAGACGGTTTTCTGTACAAGGTATGGACACTGAATTTATAGTGATGACATTTGGTCTTACTAATTCCCCTGCTATCTTCATAGATCTGATGAATAGAGTCTTTTGAGACTATCTTGATCAATTTTTGGTAGTCTTTATAGACAATATTCTTGTCTATTCAAAGTGAAAGGAAGAACATGAAGATCACTTGAGAATTATATTGAAGACCCTGAGAAAGGAGAAGCTTTATGCCAAATTTACCAAGTGTGAATTTTGGCTTCAAAAAGTTTCATTTTTGGGTCACATAATCTCAAAAGAGGGGATATCTGTGGATCCAGAAAAAACAGAGGTTATCCAAAGATGGTCGAGACCAAAAACAGTAACTGAGATCCAAAGTTTTCTTGGTTTGGCTGGATATTATCAACGTTTTGTAAAAGAATTTTCACGATTATCTAATCCACTCACCAAGTTGACTCGGAAAGGAGTTAAGTTTTTTTGGACGGAAGAATGTGAAGTGAATTTCAAGGAGTTGAAAAGAAGGTTATCCAGTGCACCTATGCTCACACTGCCTTGTAGTGGAGAAAGGTTTGTGATCTATAGTGATGCATCCAAGAAGGGATTTGGGTGTGTTCTTATGCAAAATTATATGGTGATAGCTTATGCCTCACGACAGTTGAAAATCCATGAGCAAAATTACCTAACACATTATTCGGAGTTAGCTGCGGTAATCTTTGAATTAAAGATTTGGAGGCATTATCTTTATGGAGAATGGTGTGACATTTATACTGATCATAAAAGTTTAAAGTATATTTTCACACAAAAGGAGCTGAATATGCGTTAAAGAAGATGGTTGGAGCTGATTAATGATTATGACTACTCAATCCATTACCACCCTAGGAAAGAAAACAAGGTGGCAGATGCATTAAGTCGACAAGACCATGCCAGTTTATCCATGATGGGGATTACAAAAGATCCAATATTTATGGATTTACAAAGTATGGATCTTGGAATTATAATGGAAGGGGAAAAATATTATCTTTATCCAATGAATGTTCAACCATCTATACATGTGATGATTAAAGAGGAACAGAAAGAAGATGTCGAGTTACAAAAAAAAGGTGAGAAATGTTCCTGAATTCAACCTTGATTGCGATGGAATAATAAAGTTCAAGAATAGGGTTTGTGTTCCTCCCATCCCAGAATTAAAGAAGGAACTACTGGATGAGGCTCATAGTTCTTCATTCTCTATTCATCCTGGATGCACGAAGATGTATAGGGACCTGAAAGAGTACTTCTGGTGGGATGGCATGAAAAGAGATGTTGCTGAATATGCCTCGCGATGCTTGGTTTGTTAGCAAGTTAAAGCAGAGAGACAGAAGTCTAAGGGGATGTTACAACCATTACCCATACCCGAATGGAAATGGGAAAACATCACTATGGACTTTGTCACAGGACTTCCTAAAACATCCAAAGGCAATAATGTTATCTGGGTCATAGTTGATCATCTTACCAAGTCTGCACACTTCATTGCTATTAGAGAGGATTTCTCTCTGGATCAGCTTGCCAGGATATATGTAAAGGAAGTGGTAAGATTGCATGGAGTACCACTTTCTATTATATCTGATCGGGATCCGAGATTTACCTCGAATTTCTGGTGAAGTCTGCAGCATACTCTGGATACAGAGTTAAGTTTCAGCACTTCTTATCATCCTCAGACAGACGTTCAGTCTGAGAGAAAAATTCAAACCCTAGAAGATATGTTGAGAGCTTGATCTATGGATTTCAAAGGTGGTTGGGATAAACACCTACCTTTGGTGGAATTTTCTTATAATAATAGATTTCACTCTAGTATTCAGATGGATCTTTATGAAGCTCTCAATGGAAAGAAATGCAGGACTCCAACTTTCTGGGATGAAGTTGGGGAAAGAAAGCTATTAGGACCTGATCTCATTGATGAAATGGCAGAAAAGGTCAGATCTATTCAACAATACATAAGAGAAGCTCATAGTCAACAGAAAATTTATGCTGACAACCGAAGAAAAGACCTAGAGTTTGAAGTGGGTGATAAAGTGTTCTTACGAATATCTCCCTGGAATAGAGTCATGAGATTTGGAAAGAAGGGGAAGTTGAGCCCTAGATATATCGGTCCTTTCGAAATACTAGACCGTGTTGGGAAGGTATGTTAACGATTGGCGCTTCCACCGAATCTCTCTCAAGTTCACGATGTGTTCCATGTATCTCTCCTGAGAATGTACATACCTGATCCTTCACACGTACTTAGCTCAGAAGTTGTACCGCTGGAGCAAGATCATTCTTATGAAGAACATCCGATAAAGATTCTAGATCGTAGCGAAAAAGTCCTACGAAGCAAGACCACTCGATTGGTGAAAGTTTTATGGAGGAACCACCAATTAGAAGAAGCTACATGGGAGCTTGAGGATATGATGAGGGAGAGGTATCCTCATCTATTTGTTACAAAGTGAAGAATTTCGAGGGCGAAATTCATTTTAAGGGGGGAAGAATGTAACACCCGAGACTTTTATGTGAAATATTTTTTTTATGTTATATAAATCAAAGGAATCATCCACTAAAACTGGCTTGGCTTCCTTTACACGCAACCGCAGCCTTCCTCGATAGCTTGCGCCGTACGCAATACCGAGTTTCACTAAACAATGATATGCTATTAAAATATTATTAAAACAAGCCGTTATGAATAGTAATAAACACTTTTTGAAATTTTATAAATTTTATTTTTCAAAATGAACTTCATTTTTGGATTCGGAATATCGAAATTAGCCGAGGGTGAAATTTTGGTATTTTTCTGAGAACTTTCAATTTTTGATGAATAGTGAAACCACTAAGTGGTAGTTAAAAAAACTGAATTTTTCATAAAACTTAATTTTACCGCTTCTGTGAGTGTAATTTCAAAAATCCGAGAGACACGGTTGATGTCAGTAAGTAAAATGTGGTTCAATGAGATGAAAATAATTTTTTGGTGAATAATAACTTTTTACTTTTTTTTACCACGGTTAAAAGTAAATAGGGTAATTAAGGGTAAAAATGATATTACTATTACCCTAACACGTGTCCTAATTCTATTGGACAAGTGTAATTCGACCAAAAGAAACCTTAGGAATAAAATATGACCATTTAGGCCCACTTGGATTAGATTAGGACATTTATTATTAATTTATTTAAAGAAGGGTTAAAATAGTTAAAATCAAAGTTTAATAAGTAAATCATTTTTAATATGGGGTTATACATAAGATAAATTCGACTATAAATATTAATTATAAGGATAAAAATATTTCCTACATAATCGTATTTTATTTGTAATTTTTAGACATTAAATAAGTTAAGTTATTTATGACACAATGATGATGCAGTAATTATCTTATTAATCAAATATTGACATAATTGATGTTATAAATACCCAAATAAATGTAATTTGAGACTTTTTATGAATTAAACTAATTTTATAGGTTAATATGACATGTTATTATTGATTTAAGTAACTTTTTTCGAACTAATCATTCTGTTATGATTTTCACAAAAATCAATTACTAAATAGTGTCAAAATTGACATAAAATTGTTTTTAAAAAAAATATTATATTACTAATTGTTATTTTATTCCTAAAAATCTAAGTTTAGGCCAAATAACTTAGATAAGGTTATATATATTAATAATAAAAAACTTGGGGTTTTTTTGGCTTGATATGGTAAGTTTATTAACCTTATAGTGTAAAAAAACAAGAAGACACGGTAAAAGATAAATTATCTAACTTAAAGTTAAATCTAAATGATAATGTTACAATTGATACCTAAACTTGTATAAATTCTATTGGATGAGAGTATTTCGACCCCTACCAACCTTATCTTCGAAATATATAAAATTGGAGCTATTAAAACCGAATTTGACTTTATAATAAAATAATATTTTTAGTTATATAAAAGGTGCCCCTATCCTCCATTATAAAAGGGCACCTCCTCCCCCTCTTACTCACACCACTTTGAGCCTTCAAGCTAGGCCAAACCCTGCCAATTTCTCCTCTCCACTTCCCTAGGAACATCCTAGTGGTTCTGGTCTTCTTCAAAGACCTATTTTAGTGCCCTAAAAGGAGGTCTCAAAGAAGAACTTCAAAGAAGAGGTAATGTCCGTTACCGATTCTTTCATCTTTATTTCTTCCTCCACTTCTTATTCTTTAGTTGTTTCATTATTAAGTAATAACATCAGTATCAATAACATACTGATATGTTATTCTAAGTATGAAACAACCCTATTTCACCATCTATCCATCCTACGGAAAAAGAAATCACCGCGCGTGCGTACGTACGGAATACCGTCTCCACGCCGTGGTGTAATCTATCTTCCACCACCACCTTACTTGGATGGGTATAATGGTGTAAATAATGACTATATATGAATATTATAAAGTGATATTTATTCTAAAATAGTATACATACACTCCAATACAATGCCACGATCATAGGAACGATATCATCACTCGTGCGTACGTACAGAATACCGTCTCCACGATGTGATGCGACTCATTCTACATGATCTTCATTTAATAATGATTATATAAATGAATTAAATGAATTAATATGATATATATTACACTAATACCATTCTGGAAATGAGGTATCTATAACCTAAAGAGAAGAATAAGAATTTATTCGACAAAACACACATAAGAACAAAAAGTAATAAACACCGGAATAACAAATAGTAATGAAATATTACTAATAAAAAGCTAAGAATATGACCATATATGATATCATAACAATAAGTATGATTCTGGAATAATTAAATAACATTATTTAAATTATTATACAGGAGTTTCAGACACTTACGAAGCAAATCGGACCTAAGGTAAGGGAAATATCACAATCTCATTTTTATCCGAGATTGTTTATAATTTGGAATTTACTGGGGTGTATTTTATCATCCACATCTATGTTTCCTCAATATGTAATATTATTTCCATCCACATACAACTGTTTAAATCCAATTTTACCCTTCGGTAAGTTTTTAGTAAAAGATATGAAATGAATCTTTTGTCATTTTTCGTACGATGTACTTGTTGACTTTTCCGACAAAAGTACGAGAATAATGTTTTTTTAACTTATACGGCTTGAATGGATTTTTAAAACATTATTTCCAAAAAGATTCCTTTACAAGTTTTCAAGTTTATTTTTAATCAACTTCTTTTAGTTTAAAATTGTATGACATATTAAGAAAGGAAAAATGTGTTTAAGTAGAAAGGATATTTTCCTCAAGAATGGAGTTCAAGTGTTTTATCAAAATTATTTTCTATATAAGATAATATAAGGTTCTTTTTCTATCCCTATTTTTACATTGATTTGATTATGTTATGATGGAATTATTTTTATTATGTCCTTTTATCTTATATGGATTATGTTATGATGGAATGATGTTTAAGAATCCCATTTTTATTACATGGGTTATGCAATGATGTATGATTTATGATTTTGTGGCACACATAAGAATAGTATCATTATGAGATGGGTGGGACCTATATCTCCCTCAAATTCATTGGGTAAATATTTTATATCTCATGAGATAGACATGGCTGGAACGGTAGGTTATACCGGTTCAGTGAAACAGGCCTGAAACGAGGAGTGAACTCGGTTCAGAAATGGACTTTTTCCACTAAGATAGTCTTGGCAACGAGTCTTGACTAATAAGAAATGATTCTCTATGATTATGTGTGTATGCCACAAATTTTCATGTTTTATGTTATGATTATTTGGATTCCATTTCACTACTATGATTTATCCCATGTTATGAAATTATGCTCTCTTTTGCAGGTTAAGATTTCCAAAAGTTATGTTCTTATGAATATGATGTGATTGATATTTCTTTTGTTTACCCTTACTGTGCATTTGAGCTCACCCTTTTGTATGTTTTCTTTCCCCAGTTCAGGAAGAAGGTTATTAAGTAAGATATTCCAAAAGGGACTATAGATATGATGAAATATATGGGAGACAGTGTAGACGCTTTATGAACCAGTTGTTTATGTTTCCCAGTTTCTAAAGACACTATACCTATATGGTCATTTCGTGGTTTTGTTATATGTTGTAATAAGTATGCTTCAATTTTGAAGTATTAACAATGTATGTAATGTATGGGTCGTTATAGGGAGGGTCCACTCCATGATCCAAGAGGTCGATACTCCAAGTATCACAAAGTTCCACGAAGAAGTATCTCAAATTACTTCCAAATCATAGGGGTCTCAACGCAATAGACGGCGCGTCAATCGGACTCCCGGTCTGTGAGTTATTATCGTTTTCGTCCAAGGGGCCCGGTTGGTTTCGTGTGTGAACCAACTCGGTCGTATCTCAACTGTACCCCGAACTCTTATAGGTTATACTCATAGGGTCTGTTTCTCAACGTGATCACCAACGCCGCTGACGGTTCGTCAAACGGACGTCCGGTCTGTAAGTTATTAGCATTTCCGTTCCAGGGGCCCGGTTGGATTTTGGGTTCAATCCAACCCGGCCACTATCCAACTGCATCCAAAACTCAGGAAAAGTATGCCAAAAGTTCCGTCTCATCAAGAGGAATCCAACAAAGTCGACGACACGTCAATTAGACGTCCGGAGCTCAAGTTATAAGTGTTTCCGCTCCGAGGGCCCAGTTGGTTTTGTGTACGAACCAACCCGGCCGAACCCAAAGTTCTTCGAAACCTTGACTGTAATATACCGAAACGACCAACTCGATCCAAGGATCGCATCGCAGCTGATAGTGCATCGATCGGAGGTCTGCAGCCCATGTTATGGGAAAAAGACCAAAAGAGGTCCGGAATTAGGGGGTTCAGGCCCGGTCCGACCCGGCCCGATACCCTCTGGGTCAGCACGAACCGAGTCGACCCGACCCGGGTCCGGGTCCGGCCCGCTTGGGCGCGGCCCAGCTTGGCTGGCGCGGCCCGGCCTATCCTGCACAGCCCGGGCCGGCCTGGGCGCGGCTCGGCCGAAACGGCCGAGCGAGGGGGGGGGGGGGCGCTGCCCCCTTGTTGTGAACCGCAGCCCCCATGTGGGGGGGCCGCTCCTGCTGGCCAGCTGGGGGTTACGACCCCCGGATCTTCCCCATGACCGGACAGCCCGCACCGGCTGGTCGGCTGCTGTCGCCACGGGACCGGGGCAGTCCCGTCCCCCTGCTCCGACACCAGCGGCCGGAAACCGGCTGCCATTCCCTACTCCACCACGGCTTATGGCCGCGGCCTAGGTCCGTCCGGCGCGGCGTGACGGCGCCGCGCCCCTCCGCCGCGGCCCCGCTCCGGCTGTGGTGCCTTTGTGGTTCTCCGGCGCGGCGCGACGGCGCCGCGGTTTAGTTCGTCTTCAACGGTGTGGCACGATGGTTCCTCGCTTCTTCACCCTTCCTTTAATATTTCCCGCGCGGTGTTTCGGCACTGCGTTGCCTTGATCGTGCCGCAAACAATATCAAACAACGAAGGGGAGAGGGGTGTCGGCCGTGTTCATGCGGTCCGACCTCCTCCCGTTATTGCGATAACAGGCGGCCCAATTTGAAATGAATAATGGCGGCGGAATTAATCACGAAAAAACAATTAAAATAATCCCCTACCTCGAGCGTAGTCGTCGAACGAGGTTTGTCTTGGAAAGGGATGTCGCGGAAGAAGGCTCCGTACACGTTGACGGAGATCGTCTGAGGAGGAACAATGTCTCCCTTCCTTTGATGCGGGAAGAAGGAACGAAAGGATGCACATCGGGTCGTTGATCTCCGAGGAAGGCATCTCTCACCGTCGTCTGTTGTCGGAGGTCGGCGTTCTTCATCGGTGGTGGTGCGTTCTTCGCATTCTTCGTGTTTTTCGACGAAGAGGAATAACTTCAAGGCTTAGATCTTTTTCTACCAATCCTCTCACAACCCAACAACTCTAATAAAATAAGAGTTTGCCTTATTTTATTTTTCAAGCCAAGCATTTTTAAATTCAAAAACGAATCAAACAATTAGTTGAATTAATTGCAACGTTTAAACCGCCCAATTAATAGAGGCGTTTAATATTTAATTAAACGCACGAGTTGACTTCACTTAAAAAGGGGGGGTGCTGGTGCGTTACCTTAATTAATAGGGGTTGAGGAAGTTGAAAGGGTGGGGCTCTTGTTGGCGCCACCCCACTAATATCCTACATAGTGGATTAGTTAGGATGTGGGTCCCACTCAACCACTTAGGTTAGGTTAACACTTCCTTTAATAAAAATAAAATATATAGCGCAATATTTTATTTTATTAATTAGTTAAACCAATTAAGTAAAACTCCACCCGAGAAAATGCAACTCCGAAAAAGGTGTTTTTAAGCAATTATCGGTGTTGCGATTCCATCGGTGTCCTCAGATTTCGATTCCGAGCCCTGGTTCAAAAGTTAGGAAAAACCCGCTCGTTCGTTCACTGAACGTACCCGAGCTAAAATTCGAAAAATGATTCCGGGCACACCGGGCCTTGGAATCAGGTGCCGTAAGAAACTGTGTTCTTGTAAAATCCCAAAGAAAATTAAGAAAAAATTTCCCTTGATTTTTATGGGTCTTTACATTACTCCCACCTCAGGGATTTACGTCCCCGTAAAGATACATCATAAACTAGGGGAACAAATGTGGGTACTGAGCACGCATCTGAGCCTCCCACTCCCAAGTGCTCTCCTGGAGGTTCCTGTGCTACCATCTGATGCACATTAGAGGAATCAACCATCCACGTAGGACCCGCTCCTGTCGATCCTCAATCTCCACCGGGACCTCCGCAAAAGTTTCCCCATCATCAATGTCCAGCTCCCCATGGTCGATGATATGCGTCGGGTCGTGCACGTATCTCCTCAGCTAAGATACGTGGATTAAGTCGTGCACCCGGTGCAACTGAGGTAGTAGAGCCAGGTGATAAGCCACCTCTCCAATCCTCCTACGGACTTGGAATGGTCCGATGAAGCGTGGAGACAACTTTCCCGCCTCGGCCAAATCTCCGTAATCCCCATTGAGGTGAGACCTGCAAGAAGATGTGGTTTCCATCGTCGAACTCTAGTGGCTTCTGCCTCCTGTCAGCACAAGACTTTTGCCGGCTCTGAGCTGTCCTCATCTTCTCTTGGATGGCTTGGACCTTTTCTGGTCCTACAAGAGCTGCTGAGATTTCTTCTTTGCCGATAAGAGAAATCCGGTCTCATCCCCTGGATGAACCATGTTCTTCACCTAATACAGTCAATCCCGACATGGATGATACTAATCTATACCAAGGATGACATCGTAAGGCCTCAATGCTACTACCAAGAGATCCAACCATTACTCTCACCTCCAAGGGTTGAGTCACACTATCGTCATCAGTGTGTGGCCACTGGGTCTCCTCCAGTAGGTATCTCAAAGTGAGGGTCAAGTCAACAGTTTTTAAACTGGAACCTCTTAGTAACAACATAAAGAGAGGACAGGAAGTTAAATGCCTCAAGAAAGGTGTCTTTTATTACTGCAGCTCAAATTATAAAGACACAAAGCATCTACAAACAAACATCAACAATGCTAGAAGAAACATGAACAAAAGTCTCCAGGTCTGGAGCTAGTCCCGCTCCTGTCCATCTACTCATGGAGCTCCATGATCATAGGCCTCAACTGCCTAAAGCTAAGCTCTCCCATGTCCACATGTTCCCTGCGGTCGGGGTGGACCCCCTGGTGGTGGTGGTGGAAACACCTCGAAGCATCGTCCACCTCCATCTGCACGACCAGCTCCCCTGCCATGGTCTCTTTCTCCATGCGGTCTTCCTCGATCGAACCTCTGCCTCTGCCTGGGAGGTCCTTCATTTATCTGCTGATCATCTGTATGGTGGGTTGGAAAGTCACGAGCCATGTGACCAACCCCGCCGTAGGAGTAACACTGTCTCCTCATGGTAAGTCGTTCTCCTCACCGGGTGCCTCACACAAATGATCCTGTGTCATGCGATCGACCACCTGTAGCTCTAGTCCTTTTGGACCTCTACGACATCTGTCTACTGCCCACTGCAGAAAACTCTGCCGCATGTCGGCTAGTGGTGGGTCATGCTGTTGGATACTGCTCAGTAAGGAAACTCTCCACTAGGAGGGATCTCTCCAACACCCTTTTCTGCGTCGGGATGCTGTGAGAAACAACAGAAGTTCTGATCTCTCTCCTGAGACCCTGCTCGAAGGTTCGGGCCCTGAAGAATGGGTCTTGTATCATTTCTGTGGAATAGCATGAGAGATCAATAAAACTCGCCGAGTACTGGTCAACGGTCATGCTGCCCTGCCGCAGCTGTAGTAGCTCCTGGATGCGCACTGAACGGAGGGTGGCTGGGACGAACTCCGAGCAGAAGATGTTCTCAAAGTTCGTCGAGAGGATAGATGCCTCTTTGTTCACCTGGAGCATCAAGCTCTACCATCTTCCTGCTACCGCATGCAGGAGGCTCGCTGCGAGGATCATCATGAGGTCAGCTGGTGTCCCCACTAACCTGAAAAATCACACAACTGCCTCCAGCCAATCCTATGCTGCCTCAGGGTCCATCTCCCCACGGAACCTGGGTGGTCGCTGACGCTGAAACTCGTGTAGTGCACCAAGATGACGTGCACTCTCATCAGCTGGGGTTGGTAGCATCGGTGGTTCGGAGTGTAGTGGTAGCGCCGATGCCTCCACCGAAAAAGGGCCTAACACCGAGGCCTCGTCGCTCGGTGGGCTGTCGTCTCACTCAAAGATCGGAGCCCTAGATGGCTGTCATCTTGGGGACATCCTGAAATGAAACCGGTGTGCCACGGTCAAAACAGAATACCTGTTGAGATAACACAAATTAATCACAAAGAAATCCTTTGAAACACACATGAAATCAATGTTTTCGTGTACTGAGTCAGAAATCAGAAGTCAGGGTCCTGGTGTATGGATACGTCGGTCGCCGCACCAGCACTGGACTCCCTGGACTGATAACCGCACTCAAATACCCTTAACACTATTTCTTCACTTAGAGAAATATCAGAGTCCTATGTTCTGCAGTAGAACCGAACTCCTTTGATACCAATTTCTCACGAACCGTCCTCAGGGCCCGTGTCGTGACTACCCCAAGCCCGCCTTCCATAGGCCAGGGGATGGAGACTAGCACCAAGGCGTGATTCCCGATAAAAAGGGAAGGCATTTCCTTTGTAAAGTGAACAAACACATAGAGTAAGAAAGAAGAAGTAAACACTAAGTAAAAAATGGGTACAATAGTAAGTGCGGAGAAGTAAGTGGGCCAGAATACAAACCCAAAATGGAAGTAAAGTACAACTGAAAAAGTGAGTACAACAACTGAAAAGTAAAGCCGCAACGGCGAGCCGTCCACTAGAAGTCCCACCTGAAGGGTGTGTACAGATAGCCTCAACAGCTCCTCGGGTCCAGTCGTCTGCTCCGAGTACGTCCCGCCCAGTGTTCCACCTCCAGGTACCGACATGCTCTCCAAGCCTCAACCATGATCAGTGATGTCCGTCATCTGCAACCAACACAATGTAGTGCGGGCATAGCCCGTGCAGGGGTGAGTATACGCTACTCAGTAGGGACCCCGAGACCCTCTAAGATCTCCCAGAATCCACAATGGATAATCCACAAAGGAAATATACAATCACGAAGTAACAACCGACACTACTTAGGTATATTCCCATACATATACCTAAGTCATCAATTCTCGCTCGGCTCCAACATCCGAGCTCAAGTACAACCTAGTCCACACAGGAAAACACAACCCAATCCACACAGAAAAGCATAACGTAATCCACACAGGATATCAAGTCAATCTTATTGAAGATAAGGATTGAAAGTCAAGACTCAGCTCAAACCAAGATTTAATCATGATGTCGAAACCATAGCTTCTGGGGAAACTCCTCCTCTATTGAGTACAGTGGGTCTGCCGCTACACCCAAGCACCTCCCAATAACCTTGGACTACTGTAGTACTCCACCTGTCAAGTACTATGGGTCTGCTGCTACAACCAAGCGCTTCCCACCATGGGTTTGCCGCTACAACCAAGCGTTCCCCCTCATAGCCTCCAGAGGTACTCCTTCTGTTGAGTACCGCGGGTCTGCCGCTACAACCAAGCGGTCATCCGCTGTGGGTCTGCGGCTACAACCAAGCGCTCATCCACCGTGGGTCTGCCGCTACAACCAAGCGCTCCCCCTCATAGCCTCCAGAGGTACTCCTTCTGTTGACTACCGTGGGTCTGCCGCTACAACCAAGCACTCCTCTGCCGTGGGTCTCCCGCTAAAACCAAGCGCTCCCTATTGAGCTATCCAAAACACATCGAGTCGATCGATCAGCATTCGTCAAGTCTCAACCAGCTCTAGGGTTTCCGCACACAGCATGCTCATTCCGGGAGGGTCCACACCACGATCCAAGAGGTCGATACTCCAATTATCACAACATTCCACGAATAAGTATCTCAAAGGACCACCTCGTCATAGGGGTCTCAACGCAACAGACGGCACGTCAATCAGACGCCCGGTCTGTGAGTTATTATCCTTTTCGTCCCAGGGGCCCGATTGGTTTTGTGTGCGAACCAACCGGGCCATATCTCAACTGTACCCCGAACACTCATAGGGTATACTCATAAAGACCATTTCTCAACGTGATCACTAATGCTGCTGACGGTTTGTCAAACGGACGTCTGGTCTGTAAGTTATTAGCTTTTCCGTTCTAGGGGATCGGTTGATTTCGGGTTCAATCCAACCTGGACACTATTCAACTGCATCAAAAACTCGGGCAAAGTATGCAAAAAGTTCTGTCTCATTAAAAGAAATCCAACAGATTCAACGGCACATCAATCGGACGTCTGGAGCTCAAGTTATAAGCGTTTCCGCTCTGAGGGCCCAATTGGTTTTGTGTACGAACCAACCCGGCCGAACCCAAAGTTCTCTGAAACCTTGAGTGTAATATACCGAAACGACCATCTCGATCCAAGGATCACATTGAATCTGATGGTGCGTCGATTGGATGTCCACATCCCATGTTATAGGCAAAAGACCAAAAGAGGTCCGGAATTAGGGGGTTCAGGCCCGGTCCGACCCGGCCCGCTTGGGCGCGGCCCAGCTTGTGCAGCCCGGCCCCTCCGCCGTGGCCCCACTCTGGCCGCAGTGCCTTTGTGGTTCTCTGGTGTGGTGCGACGACGCCGCGGTTTAGTTCGTCTTCAACGGCGCCGCGCGACAGCGCCGCGCTTCTCCACCCTTCCTTTAATATTTCCCGCGCGGTGCTTCGGCACCGCGTTGCCTTCCTCGTGCCGCAAACAATATCAAACAACCAAGGGGAGAGGAGGGTCGGCCGTGTTCATGCGGTCCGACCTCCTCCCATTATTGCGATAACAGGCGGCCCAATTGGAAATGAAGAATGGCGGTGGAAGTAATCATGAACAAACAATTAAAATAATCCCCTACCTCGACCGTAGTCATCGAATGCGGTTTGTCGCGGAAAGGGACGTCGCGGAAGAAGGCTCCGTACACATCGACGGAGATCGTCCAAGGAGGAACGGTGTTTAACATCCTTTGACGTGGGAAGAAGGAATGAAAGGATGCGCGTCGGGTCGTCGATCTCCGAGGAAGGCGTCTCTCACCGTCATTTGTTGTTGGAGGTCGACATTCTTCATCGGCGGCGGTGCGTTCTTCAAGATCTTCCTGTTCTTCGACGAAGAGGAAGAACTTCAAGGCTTAGAGCTTTTTCTCCCAATCCTCTAACAACCCAACAAATCTAATAAAATAAGTGTTTTTCTTATTTTATTTCTCAATCCAAGCATTTTGAAATTCAAAAACGAATCAAACAATTAATTGAATTCATTGCAATGTTTAAACCGCCCAATTAATAGAGGCGTTTAATATTTAATTAAACGCACGAGTTGACGTCACTTAAAAAGAGGGGTGCGGGTGCGTTACCTTAATTAATAGGGGTTGAAGAAGTTGAAAGGGTGGGGCTCGTGTGGGCCCCACCCCACTAATATCCTACATAGTGGATTAGTTAGGATGTGGGTCCCACTCAACCACTTAGCTTAGGTTAACACTTCCTTGAATAAAAATAAAATATGTAGTGCAATATTTTATTTTATTCATTAGTTAACCTAGTTAAGTAAAACCCCACCCAAGAAAATGCAACTCCGGAAAAGGTGTTTTTAAGCAATTACCGGCACTGCGATTCCATCGGTGTCCTCAAATTTCGATTCCGAGCACCGATTCAAAAGTTAGGAAAAACCCGCTCGTTCGTTCACTGAACGAACCCGAGCTAAACTTCGGAAAATGATTCCGGGCTCACCGGGCCTCGGAATCAGGTTCTGTCAGAAACTGCGTTCTTGTAAAATCCCAAAGAAAATTAAGAAAAAATTTTCCTTGAATTTTATGGGTCTTTAAATTTGATCTAATTAAATATCTCTGTATGTAAAACATTTATATAAAATGTCAACTTCTTTGGTTTTATGTTAAGAATTGTGACCGTTACTTTTATAGTCGTTGAAAAATGATCACATGATTAGTATAAATATAAGGCTTTTACAAACCCAATTTACTCAGACAAAAGAAGCGATGACCTCATCCAGTAGAATTTATCCATACGAAGCCCATTTGTCGGAGCTTAGAAAAGAGGTTGCTTCCTTGGGATTCTCTCTTGACCAAGCCCAAGCTGAGCTATATCATGTCAAGCACAAACGAGACCGTCTACAGGAAAAGTGGAAGTTGACAGAGATTACTACTCAAGCGATGTTATTTGAGCCACCCCAAGAGTATGTCACCATCGCACACCTTAACCTTAGGTATTATGTAGATATTTTAAGGGGTTATGTAACAAATTGCTAGTACTATGTTCATGTACATTATTTTTGTATATAATAATGAATATACTTTCTTGTCATCATTGATACATTTTAAATAGCTTTTAAAGTACAAATAGTGTTTTAGTTATTATTTAGATAAGAATTCTATTTTAATAAATTAAGTGATTTTTGAATTAAATATATTTTAATAAAATATTATTATTATTATTAAATTAATTTTTATTAAATATAAATGATCTTATAATTATATGAATGCGATTGTAATTTTTATTACGGTTTGAAATCCGTTTTTTTCAAAACCCATGAATTTTCAATAAATGTCGTTTTTATTTTAAAAAGTGATAATTAAAATATTTAGAAAATTATATAGATGAAATAAAAGTTATTTCTGAAATTAGGACGTCGAAATTATCCAACGGTGAATTTTTCATAATTTTCTGAAACAGTCACATTTTTGGGTAAAAATTAAATACCGTTTAAATATATAATGTGTCTTATGACATAATAATGACCCAATAGTGATGTAATAAAATACTATAAGCTTTATTTTCGGCCAATATATGTTTTACCATTAAAATAATTTGATTTTGGGTTTGTTTGACTTATTTTACAATGCATTAATGGACCCCTCAAGACTTATTAAACATCTTGTCTTTTTATATTATTTTCCATGGGAGTGTGACTCACCTCCACATAAGAAAACCCATTATTTTTTGAATTTATGACTTTTGAATTATAAAATATTGTTTTCCTCTCCCCTTTTCCAAAAACCATGGGCAAAAACCATGATCTGATTTGTGGTTTGGATTAGTTTAATGTAAGGGGTCCCAAACCGAAATAAGAAAGAATTCACACACCTTTCCTATATAAACCCACCCAAGCTCCCACTTCCTCCTCACTCAAAACCTTTGGAGTTGGTCCAACCTCTTCCCTACTCTCTGTAGAATTCTCCCAAGGGACCCCAAGCTCCCAGTTAGCCTCTCTAAAGCCTGTCTCAAGCCTTTAGAAGCACACTTCCAAGTAAGGGTTTTTTTCTTCCTTTCTCATTTTTTCCAATTTTCTTTAAGTTGTTTTTCCCTTTTAATTTCAATTATGAATGTTGGGGTACGGTTTATAACCTCCCTCATACTGACCTATTTATTTTTTAATGATGGGAGACCCCTTTCTCTCTCATTAAATGCCTCCCATGTACACCCGTTACTATGCCGAAATTCCGAAAGGAACTTCTCTCTCCTCATTTACTTTCAAGAAATACTTTTGTTTCATGAATATAAATTACATTACAATTGTTGGGACATGTATCTATATGCCCTCCTTACTTTCCATTTCATGTAAATATGATGAGGGACCCCTTTCTCTCTCATCAACTGTTTTTATGAATTCTTATGTCACGCCGTTATGCTGCCGAAATCACACCGATTTTCTAAGCCAATGCCATTGTATAGTGAATACCATGCCCATTTCTCCATCAAGGGTATTCACATTTATGCACATTTATTTATTGATTATAAAGTTTAATGTATGAATTCCACATTCCTTTATCATGGAATAAATCATTATGTTTTATGAATCCATGTTTTATGATCCATGTGGCACACTTATGCATGAAATGAAATGTTTAAGAAGGGTGCACACTTATAGCGCTCCAATGCATTGGGTAAAGTATAGTATCATGATACGTCATGTGCAATGAGTGTTGACTCATGATAATTAAAGTGCAATTAGGGTTTACTCATGCTTCATTTTCAATGAGAATTTACTCATGCTCCATGTGCAATGAGCCTTGGCTCATGCTAATTCCATGTTAAGCGTTGTTGCCACATTTCCATGTTATGATTATCATGTTTTATCATGACTTTATGTTCATGTTTCTCTTGTGATCTATTTATATGCCTATTTTCTAACATATATTGTACTCCTCATGTATTCTATGTTTATTCCCTTACTGGGCTTTATAGCTCACCCCTTTTCTTATGCATGTCCTCAGGTTATCCCATGCAATGCTAAGTACGAGGGAATGTAATGGTCATGTAAAGGAAGTTTTCAATAAAGATGTTGTGTTTAATGTTTTAATCTATTATTTAATGATCCTAATCCCCAAAGACACTAGACCTCTCGATCTTCCATGTTGTATCAAGTGAATAGTTTATGTAATAAATCATGTTTAGGTTTGTAATAAAAGTAGGGTTGTCATAGTTGGTATCAGAGGATAGGTTTAGTTATTTTTGGGATTAGGATTAGAAAACCCCAATAAAGCCTTAGAGATAAGTCTAAGTATAATAAAAACATCCCTAAGTTTTGGTAAGTACTGAGTGAGTGATTTATCAAGAAAATACATCCCTTTATGGATACGAGCCGGTAGAGGCGACTCTGGAACAGATGTATCCTAGGGGTAAAACCCGAAAACACCACTTTGAGATAGACTCGAACGGGAACTGGTACACGACAACGGGCCTTGCCGCACTCTTGGTTATGACACTCCCAGGGGATATGTTTTGATAAATTCACAAGCATAGTATGAACCCTTATTAAGGGAATTAAAAAAAATGCCCCTAAGACTATATGATAGAAAGTAGATCATGAAAAACCTAGATTGAAGCCTATAGACTCATGAGTTAAGAAAATAAAAGTTTATTTATAATTCATCGACTTTTGTCTTTGGAATACCATTTATGTGTTACCCCATAATTTTCCTCTTATTCCAGCCAGTGGTCGGTAATAGGAGGACTCGGGCTAACAACCGATGTGAAGATCAGTGTGATGACTGTACTAATGAGATGCCCAATCCAATGGGAGTGGGAATCGCGAACTTTGTAACGCTTCTCTCTCAGCTAACTCAAGATTTTAATTGAATCACCTATCAAGAGGAACGTCCAAACCCCCTAAGAAGGAATAAGTCGCTATCAAGAGCTTCATGAGACAAAGGCCTCCTACATTTAGTGGATCATCCGATCCCATGATCCCTAAACAATGGATCAACTCCATTGAAAAGATCTTCTCCATCCTCTAATATTCTAAACAAGAGAAGGTTCTCCTGGAAGCTTATTGTATGGAGGGTGAAGCTGATCAATGGTGGACATTGATAAAAAATACGAAGCCTGAGGTGGAGATCGAAGCATTGGAATGGAAGGATTTCTGGAAGATGTTTTTCGATAAATGTTTTACGTGCACCCTCCGGCTTAATATTGAATGGGAATTTCTTTCCCTCAAGAAAAAAGATGAATAATCTGTTGGAGCGTATGAGGAAAACTTCACAAGGCTTGCACGATACGCTTCCGGCTTTGTCGTTACCCCCGAATGCAATGTTGATCGCTTCTTTGGTGGGCTAAAGCCTAGCCTACATAAATCATTAGCGATCCGTGACTTCGACAGCTATGAGAAAATTGTCCGATGTGCCCTCATGGTCGAAATGGAGATCAGGGAATCATAGGGGTATCATTGGGACAAGAAGCATAAGTTGGAATTCAATGCGGGAAGTCCGATGGATAAATCCGACGGTGCTAAGAAGATCTAGCACCCCACTTGCCAAAAGTGCGGAAAGAAGCACCCTATAAATTTCCTCAAGGGGATGAGGAGATGCTTTATGTGTGGAAGAGAAGGTCACCTAGGTATTAACTGTCAGCAAGAAAGACCCACGACTGTGACAGAGGAGAGGAACGCTCTGTTCGAACCTCAATGCATTGTTCATTTCTACAACTAAAAATAATCGGGGCATTTTTCAAATCAGTGCCCTAATCCAAGGGTTTTTGGAGGCAACCAACAACCTCCAAGGCGGCAAGGAAGAGCTTTTTCCATCACTTGTACCGAAGTGAACCCCGGAAATGAAGTGGTGACAGGTATGCTAGTTATTTATTCAAGAATAGAGAATGTACTTTTTGATTCAGGTTTTAAGAATTCTTTTATATCTCTAAAGTTTAGTTGAATAATCCCATCACCACCACAAATCATGGAAGTGAAGATGCTGGTGAGTACGAAAAATGGGGCAATCATTGAATCCCATGAATATAACTCCTCCCCTGTCATAATATGTGGATTTAATTTCCCGGTGAACCTCGTCATACTCCCTCTAGTGGAATTTGATGCAATTCTTGGCATGGATTGGCTTTTCTTATATAGAGACAACATAAATTATCGGGATAGGGAAATCACACTCTATATAGAGAATCGACCCCTGATTCTTTTTAAGTGTAAGGAGGAAGATGAATCTCCTTTAGCCTCATCATCTTAATAATGGATATTAATTCCCTATGAGAGTGCGTATCTGGCTCAGATGATTGAGTCCAAGGAAGAAACCAACCTTGAAGAAATGCCTATTGTGAGGGAATTCGCTGAAGTGCTTCCCGAGGAACTGCCTGGTCTTCCTCCTATAAGAGATGTTGAATTCTCAATTGAACTTATACCAGGGTCTCTACCAATATCCAAGAATCCATATAGAATGGCTATCATAGAGCTTGAAGAGCTAAAGAAACAACTACATGAGAATCTGGATAAAGGGTTTATACGCCCAAGTACTTCACCATGGCGTGCACCAGTCTTCTTCGTTAAGAAGAAGGATGGGTCAATGTGCCTGTGCATCAATTATCGTGAGCTCAAAAAAATCACGATAAAGAACAAGTACCCTCTCCCACGAATTGATGACTTGTTTGATCAGCTGTGGGGAACACAATACTTCTCCAAGGCAGATTTTCGGTCGAGATATTATCAAGTAAGGGTGAAGAAGGAAGATGTCCCCAAGGCTGCTTTTCGTACAAGATACAGGCACTATGAATTCATAGTAATGCCTTTTGAACTGACTAATGCCTCAAAAATCTTCATGAACAAGATGAATAGAGTCTTTAGAGATTACCTCGACAAATATTTGGTAGTCTTTATAGATGATATTCTAATATACTCCAAAACCAAGGAGGATCATGAGGAGAATTTAAGAACTGTACTAGAGACTTTGCGCAAGGAGAAGCTCTATGCACATTACAGTAAGTGTGAGTTCTGGTTGAAGGAGGTCTCATTATTGGGCCATATCATCACAAGAAATGAGATATTTGTGGATCCCTCCAAAACAGATGCAATTGAGGGATGGTAGAGGCCATTATCGGGAACGAATATCCCTAGATTCTTGGGGTTAGCTTGATATTATCGACGATTTGTCATAAATTTATCACGATTGTCCAACCCTCTTACCAAGATAACTTGAAAGGGATTAAAGTTTTCTTGGAGTGATGAATGTGAAGAAAGATTCAAGGAGTTGAAAAGGAGGCCTATCACTGCGCCCGTGCTCACTTTACCCACAAGTGGGGAACCTTTTGTGATATTCAGTGATGCTTTGAAGAAAGGATTAGGCTTTGTGCTAATGCAGAATGATAAAGTGATATCCTATTCCTGAAGGAAGTTGAAAATCCATGAGTGAAACTATACAACACATGATCTGGAGTTGGCGGCGGTGATCTTTTCCTTGAAAATCTGGTGGCATTATCTATATGCGGAGATATTTGAGATATATACTGACCACAAGAGTCTTAAATATATATTAACACAGAGAGAGATTAATTTGCTCCAGAGAAGATGGATAGATCTCATCAAGGATTATAACTGTTCAATACATTACCACCCTGGGAAAGCAAACAAGGTGGCAGATTCCCTAAGTAGAAAAGCCTCAACGATTCTATCATTGATGAGAATTGAGAAGGATCCAATCATCTCAATCTTGATGAAGCTGGACATGGGAATAATAAAGAAGGGAACATCATCAATCCTTTCACAAATTATTGCTCTACCATCCCTTTTTGAAAGTTTAAAGGATTCTAAAAAGGATGATGTGGGAATTCAGGAAAAAGTGGAAGCTATCGAAAAAGGGAAATCCTTGGAGTTTAATGTTAATGAAGAAGGAATTGTGTGATTTGGGAATAGACAATGTGTTACATCAAGTCCGGAGCTGAAGAAGGAAATTTTGGATGATGCACATAGTTCAAATTTCTTTATTCACCTAAGGAGTAGAAAGATGTATCGAGATCTCTGAGAAAAGTTTTGGTGAGATAATATGAAAAAGGAGATCGCTGAATAAACATCAAAGTGCCTGGTGTGCCAGCAAGTGAAGGCAGAGAGACAGAAGTCTAAGGGGTTGAGGCAACCATTTCCTATACCAGAATGGAAATGGGAGAAGATCACCATGGAATTTGTCACCGGACTTCCAAGGAAATCCAAAGGTAACAATGAAATCTGGGTTGTGGTGGATCGTCTTACAAAGACTACACACTTCATTGTTATTCAGGAGGATTTATCATTGGATCAGATGGCACAGATATATATCAGGGAAGTGGTAAGGCTGCATCGAGTGCCACAATCTATTATGTCTCACCGAGATCTAGGATTCACCTCTATGTTTTGGAAGAGTCTTCAACATGCTCTGAATACTGAACTGAACTTTAGTATGGCCTCTCGTCCTCAAACTGATGGTCAATCCAAGCGGCCTATCCAAACACTTGAGGACATGTTGATAGAGTGCTCAATGGACTTTAAAAGAGTATGGGATCAACATATTCCCCTGGTTGAGTTCTCTTATAATAACAGTTTCCACCCGAGCATCCAAATGGCAACTTATGAAGCCCTGTATGGGAAAAGGTGCAGAACACCAGTATGTTGGGATGAGGTCGGTGAACGTAAGCTCCTTGGACTAGAAATGGTCAATGAAATGGTGAAGGTAAAAACCATTCAACAGCATATCAAGGCAGCCTAGAGTTGACAGAATTGTTATGCAGATAATCATCGATGAGACCTTGAGTTTAAAGTTGGAGACATGGTTTTTCTACACATATCTCCATGGAAGAAGGTCACGAGGTTTGGAAATAAAGGGAATTTAAGTCCAATGTACATCGGCCCCTTCAAGATTCTTGATTGTGTCAGGGCTGTGGCCAATCGACTAGCACTTCCACCTACCATGGCCAAAGTACATGATGTATTTCATGTATCCCTCTTAAAAAGTATATACAAGACCCTTTACATGTACTCTCTTCTGAGGTGGTACAGTTGGAGGATGATCTTTCATATGAGGAGAAACTAGGGAAGATCTTAGATCATAGAGAAACAGTTTAATGAAATAAGACAATTCCCCTCGTCAAGGTGCTGTGGAAAAACCACAAGTTTGAATATGTGACTTGGGAATCAGAGGAAATGATGAAGTTGAGTTACCCACATCTATTTTAGTGTGGGAAAAAGAAATTTCAAGGGCGAAATTTCTTAAGGGGGGAATATTGTAACGAACCAAAGTTTCATTAATGGAAATCCATCTTGATCTAATTAAATGTCTGTTTATGTAAAACATTTTTATAAAATGTCATATTCTTTGGTTTTATGATAAGAATTGTGATGATTACTTTTATATCCATTGAACACTGATCACGTGATTAGTATAAATATAAGGCTTTTACGAACCCAATTTACTTAGACCAAAGAAGCGATGGCCTCATCTAGTAGAATTGCTCCATACAAAGCCCATTTGTCAGAGCTCGAAAAAGTGGTGGTGTCCTTGGGCTTCACTCTTGACCAAGCCCAATCTGAGCTTCATCAGGTCAATATCTAAGGGGACCGCCTACTGGAAATGTGGAAGTTGATAGAGATTACCACTCGAGCGATGTTATCTGAGCCACCCCAAGATTCTGTCACCATCGCACACCTTACCCTTAGGTCTTATACTGCTTTTTTAAGGGGTTACATAACAAATCACTAGTACTATGTTCATGTGCATTATTTTTGTATATAATAATGAATATACTTTCATGTCATCATTGATACATTGTAAATAGTTTTTAAAGTACAAATAGTGTTTTTAGTTATTATTTAATTAAGAATTATATTTTATTAAATTAAGGGATTTTTGAATTAAATAATATTTTAATAAAATATTATTATAAATATTAAATTATTTTTTATTAAATATAAATGATCTTATAATTTTATGAATGCAATTGTAATTTTTATTAAGGTTTGAAAGCCGTTTTTGTTAAAACCCGTGAATTTTCGATAAATGTCTTTTTTATTTTAAAAAGTGAAAATTAACATATTTATAAATTTATTTAGATAAAATAAATGTTATTTCTAGAATCAAGACATTGAAATTACCCAACGGTGAATTTTTCATAATTATATGAGACAATCAAATTTTGGGGTAAAAATTAAAAATACCATTTAAATATATAATGTGTTTTATGACATCATAATGACCCAATAGTGATGTAATAAAATACTATAAGATTTATGTTCGGCCAATATATGTTTTACCATTAAAATAATTTAATTTTGGGTTTGTTTGACTTATTTTACAAAGCATTAATGGACCCCTCAAGACTTATTAAACATCTTGTCCTTTTAAATTATTTTCCATGGGAGTGTGACTCACCTCCACATAAGAAACCCCATTATTTTAAGAAGTTTTGACTTTTGAATTATAAAATATTTTTTTCCTCTCCCCTTTTCCAAAAACCATGGGCAAAAACCATGAGCTTATTTGTGGTTTGGATTAGTTTAATGTAAGGGGTCCCAAACCGAAATAATAAATAATTCACTCACCTTTCCTATATAAACCCACCCAAGCCCCCAATTAATCCTCACTCAAAGCCTTTGAAGTTCGTCCAAACTCTGCCCTACTCTCTCTAGAATCATCCCAAGGTGCCCCAAGATCCCAAGACGCCTCTCTCAAGCATCTCTCAATCCTTTGGAAGCACAATTTCATGTAAGGGGTTTTTTCTTCCTTTCTCATTTTTATCCAATTTTCTTTATGTTGTTTTTCCCTTTTAATTTCAATTATGAATGTTGGGGTATGGCTTCTCCCCTCCCTCATACTTACCTCTTTATGTTTTAATTATGGGAGACCCCTTTCTATCTCATTAAATGCCTCCCAGGTAAACCCGTTACTATGCCGAAATTCCTAAAGGAACTTCTCTCTCCTCATTTACATTCAAGCAATAATTTTGTATCATGAATATAAATTCCATTAAAATTGCTGGGACATGTATCTATATGAACTCCTTACTGTCAATTACATTTAGATATGACTAGGAACCCTGTTCTCTCTCACCAACCGTTTTTATGAATTCTTATGTCACGCCGTTACGCTGCCGAAATCGCACTGATTTTCTAAGCCAATGCATTGTGTAGTGAATACCATGCCAATTTATCCATCAATGGTATTCAACTTTATTCAAATTTACTTATTGATTATAAAGTTTCATGTATTAATTCCACATTCCTTTATTTTCGAATAAATGATTATGTTTTATGAATCCATGTTTTATGATCCATGTGGCACACTTATGCATGAAATGAAATGTTCAAGAAGGGCGTGCCCTTATAGCGCTTCAATGCATTGGGTAAAGTATAGTATCATGATACTCCATGTGCAATGAGTGTTGAATCATGATAATTAAAGTACAATGAGGGTTTACTTGTGCTTCATGTGCAATTAGAATTTACTCATGCTCTATGTGCAATGGGCCTTGGCTCATGCTAATTCTATGTTAAGTGTTGTTGCCACATTTCCATGTTATGATTATCATGCTTTATCATGCCTTTATGTTCATGTTTCTCTTGTTATCTATTGATATGCCTATTTTCAAACATGTATTTTACTCCTCATGTATTCCATTTTTATTCCCTTACTGGGCTCTATAGCTCACCCATTTTCTTATGCATGTCCTCAGGTTATCCCATACAATGATAAGTACAAGAGAATGTAGTGGAAATGTAAAGGATGTTTTCAATAAAGATGATTTGTTTCATGTTTTAAGCTATTATGTAATGATCCTAAGCCCCAAAGACACTAGACCTCTCGTTCTTCCATGTTTTATCAAGTGAGTAGTTTGTGTAATAAATCATGTTTAGGTTTGTAATAAAAGCAGGGTTGTTATAGTTGGTATCAGAGGATAGGTTTAGTTATTTTTGGGATTAGGATTAGAAAACCCCAGTAAAGCCTTAGAGATAAGACTAAGTATAATAAAACATCGCTAAGTTTTGGTAAGTACTGAGTGAGTGATTTATCAAGAAAATACATACCTGTCTGGATACGAGCAGGTAGAGGTGGATCTGGCACAGATGTATCCTAGGGGTAAAACTTGAAAACACCGATTTGAGCTAGACTCGAATAGGAACTGGTGCATGACAACGGGTCTTGCTGCACTCTCGGTTACAACACCCCTAGGGGATATGTTTTTATAGATTCACAAGCTTTGTATGAACCCTTATTAAGGGAATTAAAAAAATGACCCTAAGAATATATATTAGAAAGTATATCATGAAGAGCCTAGATTGAAGCCTATAGACTCATGAGTTAAGGAAATAAAAGTTTATTTATAAGTCATCAACTTTTGTCTTTGGATTACCCTTTATGTGTTACCCCCTAATTTTCCTTTTATTCCAGCCAATAGCCGATAATAGGAGGACTCAGGCTAACAACTGATGTAAAGATCAGTGTGATGACTGTACTAATGAGATGATGAATCCAATGGGAGAAGGAATCACAAACTTTGTCACGATTCTCTCTCAGCTAACACAAGATTTGAATAGAACCATGGGTCAATAGGAACGTCCAAACCCCCCAAAGAAGGAACAAGTCGCTATCAAGAGCTTTATGAGACAAATACCTCCTACTTTTAGTGGATCATCCGACCCCACGATCACTAAACAATGGATCAAATCCATTGAAAATATCTTCTCCATCCTTCTATGTTTTGAACAAGAGAAGGTTCTCCTAGCGGCTTATCGTATGGAGGGTGAAGCTGATCAATGGTGGAAGTTGATCAAAAATATGAAGCCTGAGGAGGAGATCGAGGCGTTGGACTGGAAGGATTTCTGGAAGCTGTTTTTTGATAAATATTTTCCGCACACCCTCCGGCTTAAGATGGAAAGGGACTTCTTTTCCCTTAAGAAAAAAGACGAAGAATCTATTGGAGCGTATGAGGAATAATTCATAAGGCTTGCACGATACGCTTCCAGCTTTGTCGTTACCCCAGAATGCAATGTTGACCGCTTCTTTGGTGGGCTGAAACCTAGCCTAAAGAAAGCATTAGCTATCCGTGACTTTGACAGTTATGAGGAAATTGTCTGATGTTCCCTCAAGGTCAAAATAGAGATCCGGGAATCACAGGGGTATCATGGGGACAAGAAGCATATGGTGGACTTCAATGCTAGCGGTCCGATGGATAAATCCAATGGTGCTAAGAAGATCCAGCACCCCACTGGCCAAAATTTTGGAAAAAATCACCTTGGAAATTGCCTCAAGGGGAGGAGGAGATGCATTATGTGTAGAAGAGAAGGGAACATAGCTGTTAACTGTCGGAAAGAAAGACCCACGGCTGCGACGGAGGAGAGGAACGCTCTGTTCAAACCTCAACGGGTTGTTCATTTCTACATCTGCAATGAACCGGGGCATTTTGCAAATCAATGACCTAATCCAAGGGTTTTCGGAGGCAACCAACATCCTCCAAGGTATCAAGGAAGATATTTTTCAATCACTTCTACCGAAGTCAACTCCGACAATGAAGTCGTGAAAGGTACGCTAGTTATTAATTCAAGAATAGGGAATGTACTTTTTGATTCAGGTTCTACGCATTCTTTTATATCTCGAAAGTTTAGTAGAACAATCGAAGCACCACCACAAATCATGGAAGTGAAGATGTCAGCGAGTATAGAAAATGGGGCAATAATTTCATCCCATGAATATAACTCCTCCCCTGTCATAATATGTGGATTGAATTTCCCGGAGAACCTCATCATATTCCCTCTAGTGGGAATTGATGCAATTCTTGGCATGAATTTGCTTTCCTTATATAGATCCAACATAAATTTCCGAGAGAGGTAAATCACACTACATATAGAGAATCAACCCTCGATTCTTTACCAGTGTAAGGAGGAAGATGAATCTCCTTTAGCTCTATCATCTCAAGAATGGATATTACTGCCCTATGATAACGCGTATCTGGCTCAGATAATTGAGTCCAAGGAAGAAACCACCCTTGAAGAATTGCCAATTGTTAGGGAATTCGAAGAAGTGTTTCCTGAGGAACTGCCTGGTCTTCATCCTATAAGAGATGTTGAATTATCAATTGAACTTATACCAGGGGCTCTAACAATATACAAGACTCCATATAGAATGGTTGTCATGGAGCTTGAAGAGCTAAAGAAACAACTATATGAGAATTTGGATAAAGGGTTTTTAGGCCCAAGTGCTTCCCAAGGGGATGCACCAGTCCTCTTCATCAAGAAGAAGGATGGGTCAATGTTCCTGTGCATCGATTATCATGAGGTCAACAAAATCACGATAAAGAACAAGTAACCTCCCACATGAATTGATGACTTGTTTGATCAGCTGTGTGGAGCACAATACTTCTCCAAGGTAGATTTGTAGTCGGGATATTATCAAGTAAGGGTGAAGAAGGAAGATGTACCCAAGACTGCTTTTCATACAAGATACGAGCACAATGAATTCATAGTAATTCCTTTCAGACTCACTAATTCCCCAGAAATCTTCATGGACTTGATTAATAAAGTCCTTAAAGATTACCTTGACAAATTTGTGGTAGTATTTATAGATGATATTCTAATATACTCCAAAACCAAGGAGGATCATGAAGTGCATTTAAGAACTATACTTGAGACTTTGCTCAAGGAGAAGATCTATGCACAGTAGGGAAATTTTGAGTTCTGGTTGAAGGAGGTCTCATTCTTGGGACATATAATCCAAGAAATGGAATATCTGTGGATCCCTCCAAAACAGATGTAATTGAGGGATGGTCGAGGCCAACATCGGTAACAGATATCCATAGCTTCTTGGGGTTAACTGGATATTATCAACGATTTGTGAGAAATTTATCACAATTGTCCAACCCTCTTACCAAGCTAACTCGAAAGGGAGTAAAGTTTTCTTGGAGTGATGAATGCAAATAAAGCTTCAAGGAGTTGAAAAGGAGGCTTATCACTGCGCCCGTACTCACTTTACCCACAAGTGGGGAACCTTTTGTGATATTCATTGATGCTTCAAAGAAAGGATTAGGTTGTGTGCTGATTCAGAATGATAAAGTGATATCCTATGCGTCAAGACAGTTGAAAATCCATGAGCGAAACTATGAAACACATGATCTGGAGTTGGTGGCAGTGATCTTTTCCTTGAAAATCTAGCGGCATTACCTCTATGGGTTGAAATGTGAGATATATACTGACCACCAGAGTCTTAAATATATATTCACACAGAAAGAGCTTAATATGCGCCAGAGAACATAGATAGAGCTCATCAATGATTATGACTATTCAATAAATTACCACCCTGGGAAAGAAAACAAGGTGGAAGATGCCCTAAGTAGAAAGGACCCAGTGATTCTATCAATGATGAGAATTGAGAAGGATACAATCTTCATATACTTGATGAATGTGGACATGGGAATCATAAAGAAGGGAACATCATCAATCCTTTCACAAATTATTTCTCAACCGTCCGTCTTGGAAAGGTTAAAGGATGCTCATAAGGATGATGTGAGAATCTAGGAAAAAGTGGAAGCTATCCAAAAAGGGAAATCCTCGGATTTTAATGTTAATGAAGAAGGAATTGGGAAATTTGTTAAAAGACTATGTGTTCCATCAAGTCCGGATCTAAAGAAGGATCTTTTGGATGATGCACATAGTTCAAATTTCTCCATTCACCCAGGGAGCACAAAGATGTATCGAGATCTCTGAGAAAACTTTTGGTGGGATAATATGAAAAAGGAGATTGTTGAATATACATCAAAGTGCCCGATGTTCCAGCAAGTGAAGGCAGAGGGGCAGAAAGTCTAAGGGGATGATGCAACCATTTTCCATACCAGAATGGAAATGGGAGAACATTGCCATGGACTTTGTCACCGGACTTCTGAGGACATCAAAAGGAAACAATGCAGTCTGGGTTGTGGTGGATCTTCTTACAAAGACTTCACACTTTATTTCTATTTGGGAGGATTTATCTTTGGATAAACTGGCACAGATATATATCAGGGAAGTGGTAAGGCTGCATGGAGTACCACTATCTATTGTGTCTGACTGAGATCCAAGATTCACCTCTAAGTTTTGGAAGAGTCTCGAACATGCTCTGAATACTGAACTAAACCTTAGTACGGACTATCATCCTCAAACTGATGGCCAATCCGAGAGGACTATCCAAAAATTTGAGGACATGTTGAGAGCGTTCTCAATGGACTTTAAAGGAGTATGGTATCCACATCTTCCTCTGGTTGAGTTCTCTTATAATAACAGTTTCCACTCGAGCATCCAAATGGCACCTTATGAAGCCCTGTATGGGAAAATGTGCATAACATCGACATGTTGGGATGAGGTTAGTGAACGTAAGCTGGTTGGACCAGAAATGGTCGAGAAGGTAAAAACCATTCAACAACATATTAAGGAAGCCCAGAGTCAATAGAAGAGTTATGTAGATAATCGTCAATGAGACCTTTAGTTTAAAGTTAAAGACATGGTTTTTCTACACATATCTCCATGGAATAAGGTCATGAGGTTTGGAAATAAAGGGAAGTTAAGTCCAAGGTACATCATCCCCTTCAAGATTTTAGATCGTGTCGGGGATGTGTCCAATCGACTAGCACTTCCACCTACCATGGCCAAAGTACATGATGTATTTCATGTAACCCTCTTAAGGAAGTACATACTAGACCCTTCACATGTACTCTCTTCTGAGGTGGTACTGTTGGAGGATGATCTTTCTTATGAGGAGAAACCATTGAAGATCTTAGATCATAGAGAAAAAGTTCTACGAAATAAGACGATGCCCCTCGTCAAGGTGTTGTGGCGAAACCACAAGTTTGAAGAAGCGACTTGGGAATCAGAGGAAATGATGAAGCTGAGTTACCCACATCTATTTTAGTGTGGGAAAAGGAAAATTCAAGGTCAAAATTTCTTAGGGGGGGAATATTGTAATGACCCAATGTTTCATTAATGGAAATCCCTCTTGATCTAATTAAATGCCTCTTTATGTAAAACGTTTATATAAAATTCAAATTCTTTGGTTTTATGTTAAGAATTGTGACCGTTACTTTTATAGTCGTCGAAGAGTGATCACATGATTAGTATAAATATAAGGCTTTTAAAAACCCAATTTACATAGACAAAAGAAGCGATGGCCTCATCCAGTAGAATTTATCCATACGAAGCCCATTTGTCGGAGCTTTGAAAATAGGTGGAATCCTTGGGATTCTCTCTTGACCAAGCCCAAGCTGAGCTTCATCATGTCAATCTTGAATAGGACCGTCTACGGGAAAATTGTATGTTTATAGAGATTACCAAACGAGCGATGTTATCTGAGCCACCCCAAGAGTCTGTCACCATCACACACCTTAACCTTAGGTCTTATGTGGCTATTTTAAGGGGTTATGTAATAAATCACTAGTACTATGTTCATGTACATTATTTTTGTATATAATAATGAATATACTTTCTTGTCATCATTGATACATTGTAAATAGTTTTTAAAGTACAAATAGTGTTTTTAGTTATTATTTAATTAAGAAATATATTTTATTAAATTAAGGGATTTTTGAATTAAATAATATTTTAATAAAATATTATTATTATTATTAAATTAATTTTTACTAAATATAAATGATCTTATAATTGTATGAATGCAATTGTAATTTTTATTAAGGTTTGAAAGCCGTTTTTGTCAAAACCCATGAATTTTCGATAAATATCGTTTTTATTTTAAAAGTGAAAATTAACATATTTAGAAAATTATTTAGATAATATAAATGTTATTTCTAGAATCAGGACGTCGAAATTATCCATCAGGGAATTTTTCTAAATTTTTTAAGACATTCAAATTTTTGGGTAAAAATTAAATAGCCTTTAAATATATAATGTGTTTTATGACATAATAATGACCCAATAGTGATGTAATAAAATACTATAAGCTTTATTATAGGAAAATATATGATTTAACATTAAAATAATGTGATTTTGGGTTTGTTTGACTTATTTTACAAAGCACTAATGGACCCCTCAAGACTTATTAAACATCTTGTCTTTTTAAATTATTTTCCATGGGAGTGTGACTCACCTCCACATAAGAAAACCAATTATTTTCAGAAGTTCGGACTTTGGACTTATAAAATATTTTTTCCCTCTCCCCTTTTCCAAAAACAATGGGCATAAACCATGATCTGATTTGTGGTTTGGATTAGTTTAATGTAAGGGGTCCCAAACCGAAATAATAAATAATTCACTCACCTTTTCTATATAAACCCACCCAATCTCGCACATCCTACTCACTCAAAGCCTTTTTGTTTGACCAAAATCTGCCCTAATCTCTCTAGAATCCACCCAAGGTGCCCCAAGCTCCCAAGAATCCTCTCTCTAGCCTCTCTAAAGCCTTGGAAGCACACTTCCAAGTAAGGGTTTTTTTCTTCCTTTCTCATTTTTGTCCAATTTTCTTTAAGTTGTTTTTCCCTTTTAATTTCAATTATTAATGTTGAGGTATGGCTTAGAACCTCCCTCATACTGCCCTATTTAAGTTTTAATTATGGGAGACCCCTTTCTCTCTCATTAAATTCCTCCAATGTACACCCGTTACTATGCCGAAATTCCGAAAGGAACTTCTCTCTCCTCATTTGCATTCAAGTAATACTTTTGTATCATGAATATAAATTATATTACTATTGTTGGGACATGTATCTATATGACCTACTTACTGTCCATTACATGTAAATTTGATGAGGAATCCCTTTCTCTCTCATCAACTGTTTTTAGGAATTCTTATGTCACGCCGTTACATTGCCGAATTCGCACCGATTTTCTAAGCCAATGACATTATGTAGTGAATACCATGCCCATTTCTCAATCAAGGGTATTAAACTTTTGAAAATTAAATTATTTATTATAAAGTTTCATGTATTAATTACACATTACTTTATCGTGGAATAAATTATTACGTTTTATGAATCCATGTTTTATGATCCATGTGGCACACTTATGCATGAAATGAAATGTTTAAGAAGGGTGCACCCTTATAGCGCTCCAATGCATTGGGTAAAGTATAGTTACATGATACGTCAGGTGCAATGAGTGTTGACTCATGATAATTCAAGTACAATGATGGTTTACTCATGTTTCATGTGCAATGAGAATTTACTCATGCTCCATGTGCAATGAGCCTTGGCTCATGCTAATTCCATGTTAAGTGTTGTTGCCACATTTCCATGTTATGATTATCATGATTTATCATGAATTTATGTTCATGTTTCTTTTGTGCCCTATTGATATGCATATTGTCTAACATGTATTTTACTCCTCATGTTTTCAATGTTTATTCCCTTACTGGGCTTTATAGCTTACCCCTTTTCTTATGCATGTCCGCAGGTTATCCCATGCAATGATAAGTACGAGAGAATGTAGTGGTCATGTAAAGGAAGTTTTAAATAAAGATGTTGTATTTCATGTTTTAAGCTGTTATTTAATGATCCTAAGCCCCAAAGACACTAGACCTATCGATCTTCCATGTTGAATCAAGTGAATAGCATATGCAATAAATCATGTTTATGTTTGTAATAAATGCAGGGTTGTCATAGTTGGTATCAGAGGATAGGATTAGTTATTATTGGGATTAGGATTAGAAAACCCAAATAAATCCTTAGAGATAAGACTATGTATAATAAAAACATCCCTATGTTTTTTAAGTATTGAGTGAGTGATTTATCAAGAAAATACATCCCTATATGGATACGAGCAGGTAGAGGCGGCTCTGGAACATATGTATCCTTGGGGTAAAACCTGAAAACACCCCTTTGAGCTAGACTCGAACGAGAACTGGTGCACGAAAATGGGGCTTGCTGGACTCTTGGTTATGAAACTCCTGGGGGATATGTTTTGATAAATTCACAAGCTTAGTATGAACCCTTATTAAGGGAATTAAAAAAAATTCCCCTAAGAATATATGTTAGAAAGTAGATCATGAAAAGCCTAGATTGAAGCCTCTAGACTCATTATTTAACGAAATAAAAGTTTATTTATAAGTCATAAACTTTTGTCTTTGGATTACCCTTTATGTGTTACCCTCTAATTTTCCTTTTATTACAGCCAATGGCCGGTAATAGGAGGACTTGGGCTAACAACCGATGTGAAGAGCAGTGTGATGACTGTACTAATGAGATGCTCAATCTAATGGGAGAGGGAATCACGAACTTTATCACACCTCTCTATCAACTAACTCAAACTTTGAATAGAAACACGGGTCAAGAGGAACGTTCAATCCCCTTAATAAGGAACAAGTCACTATAGAGAGCTTCATGAGACAAAGGCCTCCTACTTTTAGTGGATCATCCGATCCCACGATCTCTAAACAATGGATCAACTCTATTGAAGATATCTTCTCTGTCCTTCAATGTTCAAAACAAGAGATGGTTCTCCTAGAGGCTTATCATTTGAATGCTGATGCTGATCAATGGTAGACGTTGATCAAAAATACGAATGTTGAGGAGGACATCGAGGCATTGGAATGGAAAGATTTCTGGAAGATGTTTTCCGATAAATATTTTCCGCGCACCCTCCGACTTAAGATGGAAAGAGACTTCCTTTCCCTCAAGAAAAAAGATGAAGAATCTATTGGAGCATTCAAGGAAAACTTCACAAGGCTTGCAAGATACGCTTACAGCTTTTTCGTTACCCCCAAATGAAAAGTTGACCACTTCTTTGGTGGGTTGAAGCCTAGCCTATGGAAAGAATTAGCGATACATGACTTTGACAGCTATGAGGAAATTTTTTGATGTGCCCTCATGGTCAAAATGGAGATCGAGGAATCACATGGGTATCATGGGGACAAGAATCGTAAGGTGGACTTCAATGCTGGTAGTTCGATGGATAAATCCAACGGTGCTAAGAAGATTCATCACCCCACTTTCCAAAAGTGCAGAAAGAAGCACGAAAATTGCCTCAAGGGGACGAGGAGATGCTTTATGTGTGGAAGAGAAGGGAACCTAGCTGTTAAATATTGGAAAGAAAGACCCATGGATGAGACAGAGAAGAGTAACACTCCATTAGAACCTCAACGCGTTGTTCATTTCTACAACTGCAAAGAAAAGGGGCATTTTGAAAATCAGTGCCCTAATCCAACGGTTTTTGGAGGCAACCAACAACCTCCAAGGCAGCGAGGAAGAGCTTTTTCCGTCACTTCTGCCGAAGTAAAACCCGACAACAATGTGGTGAAAGGTATGATAGTTATTCATTAAAGAATAGAGAATGTACTTTTTGATTCAGGTTCCACGCATTCTTTTATATCTCGAATGTTTAGTAGAACAATCCCAGCACCACCACAAATCATGGAAGTGAAGATGTTGGTGAGTACGACAAATTGGGCAATCATTGCATCCCATGAATATAACTCCTCCCCTGTCATAATATGTGAATTGAATTTTCCACCCAACCTCGTCATACTCCCTCTAGTGGAATTTTATGCAATTCTTGCCATGGATTGGATTTCCTTATATAGAGCCAACATAAATTGTAATGAGAGGGAAATCACACTCCATATAGAGAATCGACCCCCCGATTCTTTACAAGTGTAAGGAGAAATATGAATCTCCTTTAGCTCCATCATCTCTAGCATGGATATTAATGGCCTGTGAGAACACGTATCTGGCTCAGATGATTGAGTCCAAGGAAGAAACCACCCTTGAATAAATTCCTATTGTGAGGGAATTTGCTGAAGTGTCTCCCAAGGAACTGCCTGGTCTTCCTCCTAAAAGAGATATTGAATTCTCAATTGAACTTTTATCGGGGGATCTACCAATATCCAAGACTCCATATAGAATGGCTGTCATGGTGCTTGAAGAGCTAAAGAAACAACTACAGGAGAATCTGGATAAAGGGTTTATACACCCAAGTGCTTCACCATGGGGTGCACCAGTCCTCTTCTTCAAGAAGAAGGATGAGTCAATGTGCCTGTGCATCGATTATCGTGAGATCAACAAAATCACGATAAAGAACAAGTATACTCTACCATTAATTGATGACTTGTTTTATCAGCTGTGTGGAGCAAAACACTTCTCCAAGGTAGATTTGCGGTCGGGATATTATCAAGTAAGGGTGAAAAATGAAGATGTCCCCCAAACTACTTTTCGTATAATATACGGGCACAATGAATTCATAGTAATGCCTTTCAGACTCACTAATGCTCCAGAAATCTTCATGGACTTGATGAATAGAGTATTTAGAGATTACTTCGACAAATTTTTGGTAGTCCTTATAGATTATATTCTATTATACTCCTAAACCAAGGAGGATCATGAGGAGAATTTAAGAACTGTACCAGAGACTTTGTGTAAGGAGAAGCTCTATGCATAGTACAACAAGTGTGAGTTCTAGTTTAATGAGGTCTCATTCATGGGCCATATCATCACAAGAAATGTGATATCTTTGGATCCCTCCAAAACAGATGCAATTGAGGGATGGCCGAGGCCAACATCAGTAATAGATATCCATAGCTTCATGGGGTTAGCTGGATATTATTGATGAATTGTGATAATTTTTTCACGATTTTCCAACCCTCTTACCAAGATAAATAGAAAGGGAGTAAAGTTTTCTTGGAGTGATGAATGTGAAGAAAGCTTCAAGGAGTTGAAAAGGAGGCTTATCATTGCGCCCATGCTCACTTTACCCACAAGTGGGGATCCTTTTTTGATATTCGGTGATGCTTCGAAGAATGGCTTAGGCTATGTTCGGATTCATAATGATAAAGTGATATCCTATGCCTCAAGGCAGTTGAAAATTACATGACTAAAACTATCCAACACATGATCTGGAGTTGGCGACGGTGATCTTTTCCATGAAAATCTGGCGGCATTATCTCTAAGGGGAGAAATGTGAGATATATACTGACCACAAGAGTCTTAAATATATATTCACACAGAAAGAGCTTAATGTGCACCAGATAATATGGATAGATCTCATCAAGGATTTTGAATTTTCAATACATTACCACCCTGGGAAAGAAAACAAGGTGGCAGATTCCCTGAGTAGAAAAGACCCAATGATTCTATCAATGATGAGAATCTAGAAGGATCCAATCTTCTTAGACTTGATGAAGATGGAAATGGGAATCATAAAAAAGGGAACATCATCAATCCTTTCACAAATGATTGCTCAACCATCCCTTTTGGAAAGGTTAAAGGATGCTCAAAAGGATGATGTGGGAATTCAGGAAAAAGTGGAAGCTATCAAAAAAGGGAAATCCTCGGTGTTTAATGTTAATGAAGATGGAATTGTCCGATTTGGGAAAGGACTATGTTTTGCACAAGTCTGGAGCTGAAGAAGGAACTTTTGGATGATGCACATAGTTCAAATTTCTCTATTCACCTAGGGAGCACAAAGATGTATCGAGATCTCTGAGAAAACTTTTGGTGGGATAATACGAAAAAGGAGATCGCTGAATATACATCAAAGTGCCTAGTGTTCCAGCAAGTGAAGACCGAGAGGCATAAGTCTAAGGAGATGATACAACCATTGCCCATACCAAAATGGAAATGGGAGAACATCACCATGGACTTTGTCACCGGACTTCTGAGGACATCCAAAGGAAATAATGCAATCTGGGTTGTGGTGGATCGTCTTACAAAGACTACACACTTCATTGCTATTCGGGAGGATTTCTCACTGGATCAACAGGAACAGATATATATCAGGGAAGTGGTAAGGCTACATGGAGTGCCACTATCTATTGTGTCTGACCGAGATCCAGGATTCACCTCTACGTTTTGGAAGAGTCTTCAACATGCTCTGAATACTAAAATGAACTTCAGTACGGCCTATCATCCTCAAACGGATGGCCAATCCGAGCGGACTATCCAAACACTTGAGGACATGTTGAGAGCGTTCTCAATGGACATTAAAGGAAGATGGGATCAACATCTTCCTCTGGTTGAGTTCTCTTATAATAACAGTTTCCACTCGAGTTTCCAAATGTCACCTTATGAAGCCCTATATGGGAAAAGGTACATAACACCAGCATGCTGGGATGAGGTCGGTGAACGTAAGCTTCTTGGACCGAAAATGGTCGAAGAAATGGTGGAGAAGGTAAAAACCATTCAACAGCATATCAAGGCAGCCTTGAGTCGACAGAAGAGTTATGCAGATAAGTGTCGATGAGACATTGAGTTTAAAGTTGGAGACATGGTTTTTCTACACATATCTTTGTGGAAGAAGGTTATGAGGTTTGGAAAGAAAGGGAAGTTAATTCCAAGGTACATCGGCCCCTTCGAGATTCTGGATCGTGTCGGGGATGTGGCCTATCGACTAGCACTTCTACCTACCATGGCCAAAGTATATGATGTCTTTCATGTATCCCTCTTAAGGAAGTACATACTGAACCCTTCACATGTACTCTCTTATGAGGTGGTACAGTTGGAGGATGATCTTTCTTATGAGGATAAACCAGTGAATATATTAGATTGTAGAGAAAAAGTTCTATGAAATAAGACAATGCCCCTCATCAAGGTGTTGTGTGGAAACCACAAGTTTCAAGAAGTGACTTGGGAATCCAAGGAAATGATGAAGATGAGTTACCCGAATCTGTTTTAGTGTGGGAAAAGGAAAATTCGAAGGTGAAATTTCATAAGGGGGGTATTTTGTAACAACCCAAAGTTTCATTAATGTAAATCCCTCTTGATATAATTAAATGTCTCTTTATGTAAAACGTTTATATGAAATGTCAAATTATTTGGTTTTATGTTAAGAATTGTGACCATTACTTTTATAGCCGTTGAACAGTGATCACATGTTTAGTATAAATATAAGGCTTTTACAAACCCAATTTACTCAGACAAAATAAGCGATGACCACATAGAGTATAATTGCACCATACGAAGCCCATTTGTCTAAGCTCGAAAATGAGGTGGCGTCCTTGGGCTTCGCTCTTGACCAAGCCCAAGATGAGCTTCATCATGTTAAGGTCGAATGGGAACATCTATAGGAAAAGTTGATGTTTATAGAGATTACCACATGTATCATATTATTTGTAAACCTCATGACTATCTTACAGTGTAACCCCCAAAACTACCTTATAGTGTAACTATCACAATTAAACATGGAGTAATTGTACAAATGACCTCAAACTTAAACGTACCAAATTTAATGGATGTAGATATTGGTCCCACCCTTCATCATAAAAAATTTCTATGAACCAGCTAAATTTTAAAAAATAACAACAAAAGCATTAAAAATCCCTTTTGATTTTTTTAAATAATAGAAGTATAAAAGATAATTTTAAAAGGAAAGTCCATTAAAAATCTATATAATAGAAGTGAGAATTAATAGTACATAAGGAATATTTATTTACACTATAAATACACATAATAGAATATAATACAAAAAATTTCATGACAAAAATAATCTTAGTACCACATAATTAATGAAGTATAAGTTTTTCCCAAATATTGGAAAGTGGGTTAAGAATTCCCTTACCTCAGGATAATTTTTACATAAAAAGTGTTTAACCCTCCAGTATAATGGATAAAAGTTAGTTAATAATATTTTATAGAAAAATATTAATTTTCATAAAACCTTATATGAAAATTTTATAACATAATTCCACACGTTTATTTGTATTATTTTGTTATTTCCATTATTTTGGGTGTGCTATTTACTTGGTTTCCATGGTCAGTTCGTAACATATTTTTATTTGGAAATGAATAAAAACACAAGGAGTGTAACAAAATAGTATTAATATGATTCCAAAATATTAAATGATATCATAAATAATTTTTTTAGATATGATGATGGATCATTAGATAAAACATTAATGATATTTTTTAAGATTATTTTGGAAGTTCTTCAATAATCACAAACTAGTTTCATTATATAATTTAAAATTATGTATATAAGTTAATAATAGAATATAAAAAAGGTTATATCATAATATTTAAAATCTAATTCAACCATTAAAATTGTTTTATTAAAATCCATGATGTAAGTAATTTAAATTTACAACACATCATTAATGATGTTTCTAAATCGATACATCATGGGTGGTGTTTTTTTAGAATAAAAGGGATAGGAGAAGAAGTTTGATGATTAATTTTCAAATAAACATAAAAACAATTCCAGTATATATAAGATTATATTGTTTTAATTCCACTTGGATAAGGGGAAGTGATTAGAGTATAAGAATATAAAAATAATTAAAAATAAAATAAATGAAAAATGGAAGAGGATTTTTACCTGTTGTATTCAATTCCTTGATAACCTCTTTAAGGCCTTTGGTTTTGGACTTATGGTTATACAATAAGGTCTTGGTCTTGGGGAAGAGGATTCAAAAGAATCATGGGTAGAAATTAAAAAATTCTCAAAGCATTAAAGGTATGTGGAGAAGAGGGGGTGAGGGGTCATATTTATAGTAGTGGAGAAGAGGGGTTTCCATTATTTTAATCATTATTTTATTATTTTTCTAAAGAAAACAAATAGTGTTGGTTCTTGTGACCAAAAATAGTAATTATTTCATGTGTTTTCAATCCAAGGGGGCTTAAATCTGAAAAAAAATCATCCATGACTCAATAATTCCATTATTTTGATTATTTTATAAATTATCGTATTTCACTATACACAAAAAATTCATGTATTTTAGAAAAATCAAAAAAATTTCTCCTAAACCATTTTTCGACATGTATAATTAAAAAACAAACTAATTTTTCAAAAAATAATTTTTTAAATACGAGGAATTTTAATTAAAATAATAATTTATTGAAAAAATACATGTTTTAAAAATATAACGGATTTTACCACATAGTGAAAAATCAACTACGATCTCATATAATTATCTTATAAGAGTTGGAAAATAAAATATTAATTAATGGATCTATTTTTAAAAAATATATTTTCTTCAATTTTGTTATTAATTATAAAATTGTACAAAAATATTAATGTTTTACAAAAAACCAATAGTTAATCTATCATTTTGAAAGTATTATTTTACTCATTCCAAGATATAAATATATCATATATTCTCATATAAGATACATAAAAGTTATTTATACTTTCATAGTTGTGGTTAATCTCTTATTGACCTATTTACTATAAATACGGGTCGAATTACTATTCCTAAGGTCATGTAACTATTCCATTAGAATATATTCCATAAAATACCACTTATTTCATTAAACATTTGTAATAGATTTAACTATTAAAAAAGAAACAATTTATTCTATAATTAACTATGTTGTTAAATTCTTTCCTCTTTTTATAAATTGTATCCTCAGAATTTTTATTCTCTTGTTAAAAAAGTGAGGGTACATTTTCCTCATAGAATTTTTAGATTCTCATGTTACTTATTCACACATGTGGTTTACTCAAGAAACCTTAACCTAGTGAAATACCTTATTCTTCAATACTTGTTCTCTATGATCAAGATTCTGTATATTTTTCTATTCAAATGAATGTTTCTCTTATAATATAACTACTTCTAGGCTCAAAACATTAGATGAATCTAGAAAATACCTTCAAAACATCGAAAAATGAAAAAAAATTGGGTGCCTGAGATAAACATTAAGGCAATGGTACTTGATAAAAAACTGGTAGAATTTTCTCCGGGATTTTAAAAGGTCTGATGAATCATGGACTTAATATTAATTTATTACCAAATCACATAATGATTTTCTAGGGTGAGATTCAAAGAAAAACATGATCACCTACCTCAAGAGATAAGTCTTTCCTCCTGTTATCTGTATAACTTTTCTGCATTCTATGAGATTTCCTCATGTGTTGTTGTATCATCTTCACTTTCTTAGCCAATTCCTCTACTATTTATGGTCCCATCAACTACCAATTCCTGACTTCATCCCAAAAATATAGAGTCCATAAAAACATTAAATATAATCCCAAAAAGGTTACATCTGTATATTGGAATATAAACTATAATTATAAGAAAACAATACTAAAGAAATATGTTGATCCCAACTTCCAGGGTTATATAATGAACAAGCTCTAAGCATATCCTCCAAGTTCTGAATTTCTAACTCATTATGTCAATCAGATTGAGGTTAAAAATCAGTGATGAAGTTTAATTCTCTTCCCAATGACTTTAGAAGGACTTTCCAAAAGTTATATGTTATATTGGGATTACGATCAGATACAATAGAGAGAGGAAATCTATAAAACGTAGAAATTAATTTGAGGTATAATCGAGAAAGTTGGTCTATATAAATAGTGTATCTAATAAGAAGGAAATGTGAACATATAGTCAGATAATAAATAATAATTCAGTTCACATTTTTTACTCGATATGTATTTGGTATTAACACCACGAAATCCACAGATATATTTTCCTATTTTCACTATGTCTCTAGTGAAGGCTGAAGCATCCCCTTCAACAACTGTCGCTCTGTTTTAACCTATTGACAAGGAAAACATTTAATGGTAAAATCAACAATATATATTTTAATTCCATCCCACTACTAATACCTAGTATGTTATTTTTATATATTTGTACTGTCAGGATGAAGTGAAAATGGAGAATTATGAGCCTCACATAACAATTCATTCTTCAGTTGAGAATCACAAGGAACAAATATTCTCTTCCCAAATACTAAAACACAATTTTTACCCATGTTAAATTATATCAATTTACCATTCTTAACCAATTATACATTTTTCTAAAAGTCATAGTCTTCCTTCTGTTCTTTTTTAATTCTATCTAATAGAGATGACTGCACTGACACCTGAAACCAAATAGAGGAATTTCCTGTACCAACAAATTCCAAACCGAAATTCATCCAATAATTAATCTAGGTGTCTTGTTCCATTCGTAAAATGGTTAACGATGGATGATGTTTTGACTCAAGGAATGTAACAAATGTATTCTTTTATAGGATGGTAATTGATCATGAAATCATAATCCTTTATTAGTTAAATCCATCTTCTTAGCCTCATGATTAATTCTTTCTGAGGGAATATATACATCAGACATTAATGTTCAGTATATATTTAAAATTTGGATCAGTATAAGTGATGACTCTAAATTTTAAAAGAAAAAATAATATCTTCAAATTACAAATCACTTGTGGTATAATTTAACTCATGAGGTCTCAATTGCCTTGAATAATAAGAAATTACCTGATTATTCTACATCAAAACAAAACCAAGTCCATTCCATGAAGAATCACTGTATATTCCAAACTCACCATTTCTACGAGGCATGGCCTAAACTAGAGCATTCCAAAATCTCTTCTTTAGTTCATGAAAACAAAAATCACATTCTTCTATACAAATAAATCTAACCCTTTTCATGTTAACTTACTTATCGAAAAAGATAACCTTGAAATGTATTTAAAAACTGTCACTAATAACATGGTGATCCAAGAAAACTATACATCTCTATAACATTTAAAGGTCTTATCCATTAATAATCCACTTTTTTTTGGAGGGATCATCTATTTTTTCATCCTTATAAACAAAGTTCCTAAGAAAATAAATATATTTCAAACAAAAATAACATTCTCTAATTTTTTTGAATAAATTCATTTCATTTGGAGTTTTCAATACAATCATTAATTGTATTTCATTATCCTCAAAAAAATTTTAAATGAAAAAAATATCATCAATAAATACCACAAACTAATCAAAAATATTCATGTAATATTATCTTCATAATATCCATGTATACAGTATGATCATTTGTAAATCCAAAAGGAATCACAAAAAACTCATAATACTCATATCAAGTATGAAGAGATATTTTTATAATGTCATCCTCCTTCACCTTCATTGGATGGTACCGGAATCCCATGTCAATCATGTAAATATTCTGAGCTCTACAGAGTTTATCAAATAGGTAATTTTTATGAGTAAAAGGATACTTATTTTTTATATTACTATTATTAAAATATATACAATCAATGAAATTTCTCATAGAACCATATATATTTTTAGCAAACAAAATAGAAGCACCCTAGGGTGAATTTCTAGGACAGCTGAATCCTTTATCAAGTTACTCCTGCAACTGATTTTTCAATTTAAGAAGTTCCACCTGATACATTCGATAAGGGTTTTTTGAAATTATCATAGCATAGGGAACTAAGTCAATGGAAATTTAGACTTCTTAATAAGGTATAACACCAGGAAACTCATTGAAAAAAATATCCAAGAATTCATTTACCACTATCACATCATTTATCTAAACAGTTCCGTTTTTTCAATAATAATTGAAATATTACATTAATTTCATTATTTTAATATTTTATTAGCTTTCTGATATGTTATAATTTTTATAGGTTCATTCTTGTATAAAACCTGAAACCCTTTCAGAAAAAAAAAATCTTGAGCTCTATAATCATTATTAGCATGATAAAAAGAAATTCAATCCATACTAAGAATGACATCAAAATCTACTCAGGGTAAAACAACAAGGTTTGCAAGTAATGTATTTTTAATGAAAACAACATAAATGTTATTATAATGCCTTTTTTATTTAATTTTTTTCGGTGTTTTAAATATATCTTATCATCTCATTTCTTGAGGTGAAATTTTCAATTTACTAAATAAATTATTAGAAATAAAGGAATGTGTAGACCCTATATAAAACAAGACATTAGAAAAATTTGAGAAAACAAACAATGTACCTGATACCAGTTAATTGGAATGCCTGACATCTACTGATGTAGTTACAAGGGATTTCACTATACCTTTTTACCTATAATCTGATTGGTTTCTAACATTATGAAATTTTTAGGTATATATTTTCATAATGACCCATCTCATCACATTTAAAATTCCTTAACGATTCCTTATCATAATTAATCTTAATTTCATTTTTATTAAAATATTGGGCCATATTTCTGAAATTACCACACCGAAAATACTTCCTAGTCTTGTTAAGGAATTCCCTTGTGGTATTTTTACCATACTTTTCACAAACTGGAAACTGGACATTCTTTCCTTCAGATTTCTTTGATTGATTATTACCCATCACTTTCCATCTTGGCCTCTTCTTATTCTTGTTTTCAAAGTAAACATTATCATTAGTAAACTCCATTTATACCATATCAACACATTGGAAAAGTTTCTTATAACATTTTAATTTATAGGAAGCTAATACCCTTCTATATCATGGCCTTTATCTTGAGTAAAAATGATTTTTTATATGAAGATACTGAATTAGATTTGGAGGGTAACATGCCAATTGGGTGAATTTTTCTTCATAAATTGCCACTGAATCCTCATAAATTTTCTTGAATTAAAGGAATTTATTTTCCATCATATGTTGAAAAACCATAGGAAAATGTTTTTCAAGGAATTTGTTTAAATTCATCCAATTATGATGCACCAATATTCTCATTATCCATGATATTCTTGACCGATGACCACTATTTTTCATAATCACCTTCAAAATTATAAATGTTAAGACTAAATATTTTATTATCCAAACAACCCATGACAATATAATAACATTTCATGGGATTTAATCAATCATTCATCCACCCCTGGGTTAGAATATCCACTGAGTGATAGATGGTGTTGCCTCAAAAATTTTTCCACTATTATCATGATCATTCTTGGTATTTTTTTTGTGTATTGATTCCAAAACCATTTATTGTCTATGTTAGCTAATACATTATAATCACAAACTGTTATGCTCCAATTCCCACCATTCTAGGCAGCATATTCTAATAGATGTCAGCCTCTTGGTTCCTTACCACTTCAGCTTCCCTATTTCTTCTGTGGAAAACCATTTTGTACAGACATATCTAAGACAAAGAAGCATTGTAATGTTAAAATTATATATCCTTTCAACATAAAATAAGGTACGAATAATTTATGGTACATTCTTAATACCATCATAACCCCTAATATTATATAAACCCTCCTATAATACCAACTATAATGACCCTATCTTAAACATTACATAATATTGAGTTTTAGTCAAGAACTTAATTTCTTTTACATTGAGGTGTTTTAAGGTTTATATATTTAGAAAACTGGGACATAATTCAAACATATCAAACCATAATCATACAAATTTGATAATATTATATCAATATCCATTTTTTCATAATTCAAAAGTCTTTAATAAAAACATGAAACCTATACATAAAATGTCTTAAAAAAATTCATCTTAGCTTCTCATTTTCTCTTACCCATCCTTAAACACTATGAGAAAATTATAAAACATGGCATTAATAGAAAACTATTAGTAAGAAATATAAAAACAAGGAGAGAAATTGTAAATACTAGAACACTTATAAATATATGAAATTATTTTCACAAAGACATACTTCTCACCCAATATGTATCGTATATTTAATTTGTGAAAAAATGAGAGTTACATGAAAAATAGAAAACATAAATAAACCATATAGGTTACTCAGGTAATTAATTACTTAATATTGTAACCAGCATGGCTACCATATGATTTTTAACCCTCATTGTCACCATATAATGTAACCCTCACAAATACCATATGGTGTAACCATCCTAGTTACCCTTGGAGTAACCATACAATCATCCTCCAACATAAAAATATCCAATGAATTAGAGGGAGATATATGTCTCACCTATCATCAATAAAAATTCCCTGAACAATAACATAATCATAAAATAATAACAGTTACATAAAACATCCCTTTTTAATTAAAAAATAAATAGAAGTTTAAAAGAGGATTTTAAAAGAAAATCCCCTGACAAAGACGATATAATAGAAGTGATAATTAATATAACAAAAATAATATGTTTATACACTATAAATACACATTATAGAACATAATATAAACAAAATTCATCAAAAAATAATAATAATCTTAGTACCACATAACCAATGAATAATAAGGTTAACCAATAAAAATGAAATTGGGTTAAGAATTCCCTTACCTCGAGTTCATCTTGCTTCATAGGTTTTTCAAACTCCAGTAAAACGATTAAAAGTGTGTTATAAATATTTTATAGGAACATATTAATTTTTATAACACTATATATGATCATTTTATAACAACATTACCTGCATTTATTAATAATATTTTGTTATTTTCATTATTTTGAGAGCATTCCTTACAAGTTTTCCATGGTCTGTTTGTAATGGATTTTCCTGTAGAATAGAATAAAAACTACATAAGTGGAATGAAATAGTATTAATATGTTTTCATAATATATAATAATATCATAAATCATTTTTTTAGATATGGCGATGATTCATTTGATGAAACATTAATGATATTTGTTTAGAACATTTTGGTGGTTTATTGATAATCACTAACTAGTTTCATTATATAATTTAATATTATATATATGTGTTAATTAAAAAACATAAAAGATTATATATAATAAAATTTTAAATCTTTTCCATTTAGTTTAATGGATTTATGACCATCCAAGAAGGATTTAATAGAAATTGAAAACACATCTCCCATGATGTCGGTAAGTCGTCACATTACGAACAATGTTTTTATTTTTAAAATAAAATAGAGAGGAGAAGAAGTATGATGGTGAATTATTACATAATCATGAAAAAATTATATTATATATAAGATAATTTAGTTTTAATTCCTCTATTATAAGGTTATTTGAAGAGATTATAAGAAAAGAAAATAAATTTAAAAGAAAATAAAAAAAATGAAAGAGGTTTTTTACCTCTTGAATTCTCTTCCTTTAGAACCTCTTAATAGACTTCAGTTTTGGACTTTTGGTGAGACTAGAATGTCTTGGACATGGGGAAGAGGATTGGAAATAATATGGTATAGAAATTGGGCAAGTCTCAAATATTGAGAATTGTGATGATAAGAGAGGGTGAGGAGTGGTAATTATAGTAGAGGATAGGTGAGTTTTTCCATTAGTTTAATCATTATTTTATTGTTGTATTCCAGAAAATAAATAGTGTTGGTTTTTGTGGACAAAAAAAATAGTTCATGTGAGTTAAAAAAAGTTTTATTATCTTAGTAGAACATCATTCATGACTCAAAAATTTATGTATTTAGCTTATTTGGTAAATTATCTGATTTCACTATTCACTAAAAATTCAAGTATTTCAGAAAAATCCCAAAAAATCACATCAGCCATTTTCAATATGTAGAATTTAAAAATGAGCTTAATTTTCTAAAAATAATTTTCTAAATATGATAAATTTATTTTTTACTTCAAATAATAATTTATTCTAAAAAATACAGGTTTTAAAACTATAACTGATATTACAACACTTTTAAAAACTAGTTAAGTTCTCATAAAATTATCATATAATAATACAATAACATATTATTTCATGGATATATTTTATAAAAATATATTTTATTTTAAATAATTTTATTAATTATAAAATTATAAATAAATATTTCTATTTTACAATCAAACTAAAAGATAATCTATTATTTTGAAAACATTTATTTCATCATTACAAAATATAAATATATCATATTTCCACAAAAAAAAGATACATAAATTTTATCTATAAATTAATAGGCGTGGTTACGATTCTGTTGGATATTTTACTATTCATAAGGGTTATATTACAATTCATAAGGTGATGTTACCAGTCCACCAAGAAAGATTACTTCAAATACCACTTTTTTCATTATACATTTATAATAGATTTAAAACGAAAGATAATTAATTTATAAGTACCTCATTTTTTACAAAAAACCCATAAAATAGAGCTCATAGAATCAACTTGTAAATACCCATAAATTTGACTATTATAATCATCAAATACATCCCTGTTTAGTATACAGACCACACAAAGAGAATGAGTTGGGAATTAAGAATGTATCTCATAGAAATATAAAGAGAGACAATGTCCCCTTACCTTATGTCTTGACTCTCATCATACTCATCTAAACCACCTATATAATTAACATAAATTTTTATACATATTCTATATAACCATATTATTATATATAAAACCATATATGGTTTGATTAAGACCTTACATTACCTTCTAGTTAACCATCATTTGTTAAGGTTTCACTTCAGGTAATATTGGCTTGGTTCTTCGTACATGTCTTAATTTGTTATATTGTTGTTCCTTATACATATATAATGATTAAATAATGAAAAAATCATATAAAAATAATTTATATATTATATATGTGTATAATAATAATCTAAAGAATATAGATTTATGAAATATAATACATCATTCATGGAGACTGTAAGTCATACATATGCATGAACGTAGTTTCCCTTTAATTGTCATTTTGAAAGAATGTAAAAGGAATTTATTTATATATATTACTTTATTTAACTTTATTACAGTATATTTATGATATATTACATATAATATATATTCACTAAACCCATCCCTAATACATTCCATGTAGTGTATGAACAAATCACATCGCTTTAAGGGGAAGTAGTCCACACTTTTTAAAAAGAAATAATCATATTAACAAAAAATAAAAAGTTAATGGATATGTGTCAAAAAAATTATATAAAATATTAAAGGAATAATAAATATAATATATAACATATATGAATATATTTTCCATCATAATGTGCAACATGATAGGTAGTAAAATTGATATAGACAATCTTTGATTAGTGAGGTGATAGTTCACCGTACACATAAACAATATGTTCATTACCCATTAGATGGAGGTCTTTGTAAGTGTAGGTTGAAAAGTTTTCATAAAAACATCATAGTATATTGAGGATAATAGTTTTTATACAATTATTTAATAATTAGTGGAGGGGTGGAGAAGAAAAATAGAAGAAAGGAGTTTGAGAGAAGCTGTTACCTCTTAATAGGGTAGCCCCTTTCGGTTTCTGACAAATGAATAATCAAATTGATTACTTCCCAAAGATATGATAAGATTATTAAATTATGGGTTTTGGGAGACTATTTGGGTAGAGGATTATTGATCCAATGTTTCTTTAATTTTGTGAGGATGGGTAGATTGTTTTCCTTTTTATAGTGGAGTGGGAGTGTCACTCTTGTAAATTACAAATGGTATTCAATAATGAGAGGTATCATTTACCAAATATCCCTTTAATATTAAAAAATAATGATTTAATGTTACGTTATGTTTGAACCAAATCAACACAACACAAAATTATGTTCATTTTCTTAATATTGTTCATTAACTTCAATGATTCCCCCATTTTATTTTTTTTGGTTTTTATTAAATCATTTATTTGCCTAAACTATGTAATTTAACCACAAAAACTCAAATAATGTGAGATTTATTGTATAATATATATCCAATTAATTAAAAATATTATACCTAATTTTAAAAAATAAAAATATCATGTGTTTTGGAAATTAATTTTTAAAACAAGCGCATGCGATGGAAAAAACAATACGTAAACCCGAACCACGGTTACAATATTTTTTTAAAATCAATGGGTGAATATGCTAATTCTAAAAGATCAACAAGTCCATTAATAGACCATATTTAATCTTTTTTAACCCATAAAAATCACTTTGAAGAATATATTATTTTGTTAATTTTAAATCATATAATTAGTTATCATTTATTGTAAAATGACAGTAATGTCAATTTTGACCTTATTTATTTAATTTTTAACATAAAATATCAAAATAATATTTTAATTAAAATAAATTTAATTTATGGAAGTTAAGAATTATATATTAATATTCATGAAATAATTAAAGGCTATAAATCAATCAATTCATTTAACTTTTAACATTTATAGTATCATTTATTTTAGTTAATTATTAACTAAATAGCCATTACTTTGGTGTTTCATATGAATTTTAAGAATCTAAATTATATCTAAAATTATTGGTAAATTATTATGATAAAAATAATCCAATTATATTTCAAAATGATATACATAACATAAAATATAATGTTTTTTATATATTTCAAAGTTTTATAAAAGTTAACGGTATGACAAGTTCTATTTTTTTCTTTTTCCGTACATATCCTTTTATATAGGGAACTTTCATATAATAATATCCAAATAACCAATAAAATTATAAAAAAGTGGTCCTATGTTCATATTATTGGTATCTAATGGCTTTTGGTCATGTTTCCAGGTTATTTAGGTCCATAAGATTATGGTTAAGGCTATAATTAAGCTTAATCTCACAATAATCACTCTGATTAATTTTACTAAGAAATCATTTTGGTCAAAAATGAATTTTATCTTATTAGACTTAAAATATCATACTGATTAAAACTGTTTACGTCTATTTTTTAAAATTCAAATCACCTAAGTGGGAATATTATGATTATCTTTAATTCGTAGATGTTGCGAGAAAGTGGATTTTTATAGCAAAAAATTTCATAAGGTCAATAATCTTTTATATCTAATTTCAATATAAAAAATAAATACAATGACATAAATTGGATTAATTAATTCATAATTTTCGTATTGTAACATTAAAATTAAATTTAAAATATTATGCAACAAAAATCATTATTTAAAATAAAAGGCTTTTTAACTAAATTTTAGTAATTTTTACTATTCACCTAGAAATGACGTTTCTCAGAAAAATCATAGTAATTCAGCCGAAGCTAATTTCAAAATTAGGAATTAAAAAATTATTTTTATTTTATAAAATTTAATTTATATTATTGCCTAAAATTAATTTTACTATTGTTCGTATGACATTCAAGAATTTTTTTTATGAAAATATTATTTTAAATCATATAAATTTTTTTTACAACATTATATATTTAATTATAAATATGTTTTATTTATGAGAACCCATTATAAATAATATATGGGATATATTTATTACTATTAATATTACGTTTTTTAACGTCTTGGTTATAATTAGCTCATTTATATTATTATAATAATAAAATGGCATTTTTTAGAAACTCAATGTTGTGTATAATAAATGAAAATATAGTCTTACCTATAGGTAAATCTATGTCGATTCCTTTTGAAAATAATATTTGAATTATTGAAATAAAATACATCAATGAAAACTAATTCATTTAACGAGTAAGGGAAGAATTTAACAAAATCTTAGGGTGTTACATTCATGTAATTAATAATAAAATCAGTGCCTCTTTAATGGAAGCTAAACGTTGTTTTTTCAACAATGAAAAATATAAAAATTAACTAATTTAATTGAAAATGATATGGAACAATATCTTAGGGTGTTATAGGGATGACCAATAAAGGGGTGGAGTTTTATTGGTAAGATTCTTATGAGAGACTTTTTCTAGAGATGAAGAGAAGTATGACTTCCACAACAACTCTCATATTGACTATGTTGGGAAATGAATTTAGCATATACTATGACATATCCAAAGATAGATTGGGAGATTTTCAATGCTAATGTATTGAGTGGTTTCTTATAGCTCCAGCCAACTATGACCATAGGAGAGGAATTACCCTACTCATGATTTGGATTCCACTGTAGTAATAGATGCCCTATGATACAATAGACACTATCTTTTAGGTGAGAAGTTTTTGGTGTAGATAGACCACAGGATACTCAGGTACATGTTTTCTCAAAATGACCTAAACCTTGGGTAGAAGAGGATGTTAGAGTATAATAAATTTTTCGACTTTAAGCTATCTTATACACTGGGAAAATTATCATTGTTTATGATTACATAAGATATAAGACATAGATAGAGTCTCTGTGGGAGTCTTGTGATTATTGGATGATGTTGAAAATCTTTTAAGATATGCATCTAGATTATTATGCACCATAGGCATGATGAAAACAATACTCGACATCTAATTTACCCATTATTTTAGACAAGATCGTGACTGAACAATTATATTATCCAGAGGTTTTAACTATTAAGGAAAGATTTTATGGTGGGAAACCACCTTTAGAATGGTATATTGGAAGATAAAATTACATTCTTTTACATGTCTATGTATGGGTTCCTATAAAATTGCATGTGGAGATGATGAGTGATTCTCATGCTCCAAGATTGGTGGTACAAACTGATCTAAAAAAGTTGTATCATGATATCCATAGACAACAATGGTGGCTAGGAATAAATAATGTGATATAGGGATTCATGTATAGATGATGCATCTTTTATCAAGTGATGGTTAGGCATCAATGGAATGTTGGTATATTGTAGACTCTTCCCATTCTTGAATGGATATTGGATGATGTCACTATGAACAACATAACGAGATTACCCAAGTAACCTCCTGGAGAGGTATGTGTTATGTGTTATCGTAGATCGAATGAAAAAGGTAACCCACTTATTTCCCATTAGGGATATATTCACTATTGATGATCTGGGTATTCATTATGTGCGGGAGATGGATGAACTACATAGTGATTCTAGGAATTTCATTTTTGATAGAGATAATTGGTTCAAATGTCGATCATATAAGGAACGTTATAAGGATCCGAGATTGAATTTTTTCATATTTCATCCAATCATTCTCAAACTAATTGCCAATATAAATTGATGATATATATTTTGGATGATATGTTATGAGATGGTATACTCTATTTTTTTGGGTTTAGAAGAATATCATAAAAAAATCATAGAGTTATCATTAAATAATTTATTTTAAGAATTGATCTAGATGGTAAACATTGTGGAATTGTGCGAAAGTATATTTTGTTCAAGTAGTTTATAGTTAGAGTACGGCGAGTCAGCACTTACATGGCCTAGTCTCTTGTTAGATACTTCTGAGAAGATTCATTTGATCAGGATGTGGTTGGTGACCATGTAGAGAATGAAAAAATATAACACTTACTTGTGAAGGTGGCCTCTAGAATTTTCAATGTCCAATCATGTTTTCTAATGGATGTTTACTAGTATGGGTATGTTCTATATCAGGAAACAAGGAATACTATCACCTAGGTTTTTTAGGTCACTTTTTATAATGGAAAGGGTTTATCAAATGGGATACTGATTATCCCATACACAATCCTATAGTTCCATGCATGATATGTTTCATGTGTCATAAATTCTGCAATATCAACCAATGAATTTTTTCATTATAGAAATTAATGACATCAATCTTGGTGTAGATGTGTCCTTTAAGGAGTATCTGACACAAATTGTAGATCATAGTTAGAAAAATCTCTAGGGAAATATCATACATTTAGTGTAAGAGTAATGGAATCAGGGGCTTGATGAAGAGGAGTCCTTTGAGAGGGGGACCAATATATGAACATAGTGGCCAGATTTGTTCAGTGATAACCCACAATGATGCATAGAGAAACTTGTTAACGAGATGTTATATTGTGGTGTGGTTATAAGATCCACTATTTTCTAGGTACATCCCTCATGGTGTTTTTTATTTTACGTTTTAGGTCATATAGATATTTTTTGGGGAAAATGATATAATGTTGGGGGATGTATCATTGTTTTAATTATTTTTTTTAGGGTATAATGTTTTATAAGGTATAAAGGGGTTCCATCGATATCATGTAGAGTTAAGGCCATTTGGGATTTTTTCCTAAAACATTTCATGATTACTTCCTAAAATAAATATTCACTTAATATAACTAATTATATAAGTGAATCCATCACTTGAAAGATGCAATTAAATATTTTTAGGATGTGACTTTTATAAATTACATGAATTTTATATACACAATGAAAAGTTTGATCGATGTATTTTTCATCCAAGACGATATGTTTTTATGTTTCTTTGGAATTCATGTCATGAAAGGGATTCAAGATGTAGATTTATCAGGACTAGTGGTTTTAAAACAAGATGCATTCCCAAATCTTTCCTATTTCATAGTGAAACCACCTATTTAGAAACCTAGGGCTAGTCCAAGGCATTTTTGGGTAATTCTTTCCCATTCAGACATCTCGGTCTAGCATTTGGTCTCCGTTGAGGTACCTTTCTTTGGTTTTATTCTTTCTTCAACCATCCCCTGTTATAGTGGTGTGATCTATCAAGAATTATTGAAATGGGGATTGATATTGATGCATGTGTCATCTATATTTTCATTGACGATCCCATTTTTTATTTTTATTTATTAGCGTTGTAGAGGGTGTTTCATTTATCTCCCGCTAAACTTAGGTTGTCTAGATGAAATCCCTATAAGATATTTCTATTTGATTATGTTTGTGAAATAGTATTATATTTCACTAAAACAACATTGTTTTTAACTATTGTTTCAATGGGTGATGATAATAATGTTCATGAACCAACCCATGGATCCCCTTTGATCGAACAATATTAATACATGGATTTCGACCACCCCTAGGGTGAGCCTACCCCTGAATGATATTGAACTAGATATTATCTTAAAATATTAATTAGAATAAAATGAGACCTTATGTGATTTATTATGATAGGATCATCTTGGAAAATGGATTACTTGTGTATTGAAATGATAGGGAAACTTTGATATGAGATGGGTGTATACACTTACATGATAACAAATTAATACATAACTTGATGAATGAATGTATAATTGAAGAACAAAAGGATATTAGTTGAATTGAACTTTATAAAATATGATTTTATGTTTCATTATTCCCACCATCATGAATTTCATTGTATATTATGTTGAAATTACTATAAAGAGTGTTTTTCCTAGTTAGGTTAAAATGCTTATATAGAGAAATGCAGATATATATAAATATATAGGGCTTGGACTTATTATCGTAAAATTATTATATTGAGGGATTTTCCATGTTATAATGAAATGAATATATATTGGGATTGACTATGTTATATAGAAATGATTATATAGAGGGCATGACCTGGTGATAATGAAATACGTATATTGAGGGATTTTCCCAGTTATGGTAAAATTCTTATAAAGAAGGCTTGGCTCAGTTATATTTTTCATGGAGACTATATATTTTTTGAGAAATCTATGTTGGGTTGGGTTATACCAAATACACACAAAAGGGGGGGTGAATTGTGGCTTATAAAAATTCATCACAAATAGTGATGACGACCGACTCTATCCTTTTATCTTTATCATATTGTTTATGCAGTAGAAAATAAATACTTTAGGAACCCAAAGATGTTTAGTGGTTCAGGGAACAAAAATGATCCTAGTCCACTCCACCAACACTCTACTCCATGAGCTTGGTGATTTTCACTATCTAGACCTCTTATCAACAGACCATCCACAACTGAGTGTAGACAGTTGACACATTTAAATGTTAAAGATAAAAATAGACCCTTCTAGATAATATAGAGAACTAAACACTCAGCTTAGTACAAGAAGCCAGTTACTCAAAATAAAAAGAGTATTTTTCTTGAAATACATTCAAGTTGATCTTCAGAGTTCCAATAGCACGCAACTGGATGTAGATATATCATCATCTTCTGAAAAGATGTTCTTCAAATAAGGACAGTTCTGAGTCGATACAGTTGTAATAGATATAGAAATAAATTTAGAAACTCCAACTAAAATGGATTCATGAAAGATATTTGATGTAGAAATGATGAATCTTCAACGTGTTTCTTCTTCTTCTTCTTCTTCTTCAGAAAAATAGAGTTAGATAGATATTGAGAGCAGCAGATCTATAAATCTCGAATGAATATATTAAACTGTAGTCATAATGAACTCAAGATCTTGTTATATATTTTCTTGATGATTCATCCACATTTTTAATAAAAAATATCACAGATATATATATAATAATGATGAGTGTTTTCCTTAAAAATTTAGATCCAAAAAATCCACCTTTAGAATTGTGATATTTGAATGTTTGAATAACAGAGCAGTCGTAACTCCCCTGAATATTAAGCATGAAAAGCACCTATTAAATAGATCCTTTGAATAAAAAATAAATGGATTTGATTCAGTCAAATATTTTCTTTTAAATCTTGAATTGGATTTGGCATGAAATCATTTTAATAATCTACAAAAAGACCGTTTCTCAATAAAGTTGTAATTTAAATCTCCGACGCCAAACGTAGGGTTGAACTGGATGGAATTATTTCCTTGAAAATAAGGTTCACAATGTAAGGTTGATAATGTATGGTTCACAATGTAAGGTTTATAAACCATACTTTTCTCTTCAACTATCAATCGTACGGTACAAGATCCACACTTTCCTTTTTAGAAAAACATAAGATACATGAACTATAAGGTTCATTATAAAAGTAAGGTTGATGATCCAAACTTCTTTATAAAATATAAGGTTGTTTTTAAAAGTATTCTTTATGAACTATAGTTTTAGGAAACAAACATACCATTCCATACTAATGTAGGGTTATTATTCCAAACTTTTCTTGATATCTCGAACGTAATGTTACTTCCAAAAAAGGATTCTTCTTACATAATTTGGTCTATAACATATGGTTTATTAACCATAATTTTAGGATATGCCATAAAATAAATGATAGATTCCATCCTTACCCTACTCTCCTCAATGTAGGTTATGAACAGTGTTTCCAGAACACGCGAAAGTGATTTCCGAACACGTAGAGCATGAGCAGTGTTTCCAGAACATACTAAAATGATTTTCAAAAACTTTGACAAATATTACACATAGATTAAATTATTTAATATTATTCCAAAATAAATTAATAAAGAATATTAATTTCTTGAAATATATTCAATGTAAAATCACTAGAATAATAAATAAGTGTTTTTGGGAACATCAAAATCATCATAATGAGATAGAATATTGTTCTCAACCATCTCCCCTTAATAAAATAGAGTGTTGTTGAATAAAAAAGTTTCTCAATAATCTCCCCCTATTTGATGATCACAAAACCTATGAAATAACCCATGAAATTATCTTATAAAATTAATTGTATATAGTTTTGAATTTTGTATAGATAAAAACCATATTAAATTTTAACAAAATTAATTCATAATTTATACATTTTCTCCCCATTTATAAAGTAAAATAATATCACTTCCTTTATAAATGAAGAAAATGAAATTTTGTATTTATCCAAATGTTTATTCTTAAAAAAAACTTTATGAAATTTATCCCCTTAAAATGAAATTTTTTATTTTCACCCTCTAAGTAAAATATTTATATAAAATAAAAAATATTGTGTTTATCAATATTTATCCCTAAAAAATTTATGTTGTGTTTATCCATTTTTTCTCCCCCTGTAAAATATGTTGTGTTTATCCATATTTCTCCCTCTTTTTGTGATATCAAAATGAATGATAGAAGAAATAATATAACATATTTTAATATAGCACTAAACTTTAAATAAATGTTATGATAAACTATTTATCAATATTTGAAACTGGATTACTGGCATTTTAACATAGTAAGTATAGTAAAACAAATAAAAACATAAGAGAATGAGATGAAAGTATAATTTTTTGAACATATAATTACATGTACAGTAATGAAAATGAGAATAAAGGTTGGGATAAAAAGAATTGGGAAACAAGTTTCAGTGCCTCTGAATGACTTCTTTGAGCTCTAACATTTGTAGTCACAACCTTTTCATCAGTCCATTACCTGAATGGACTATGAGATCTCGTCCTTCCTGAGTCATATGGATATCCTCAATTAAATTGACTGTAAAAAACTCATGTAACCTCTCTTCCTTCTCTATAAACTGATTTAGCTTCTCTGTGAATCTGTTTAATAGAACTCTAATCCCTGGTTCATCTGAGGTAAGCTGGTCAATATGGTTCTTTTAAGTATCAAGAAGAACATATAATAGAGAACTGTTACACTGTAAGTCCTGCAATCTTTCATTCATATTGCTAATTTCTACAGTAATGTCCTAAAATCTCCTTATCAGATTAGGTGAGGTAATAGAGGTACCTTCTAGACAATTCCTGACAATTGAAAATTTTTTCTCCATGAAAATCTTAAAATCATCCATATCTGGTTTCATTACCAACTCAAATTTCAAATTTGCAACATCAGCCAACATATCCTTCTTAAAAACTTCAACTTCTTGTTTTGAAATAGAACCGGATTTCAATTTCTATAATCTTTGATTTTACTTCTCCAATAATATTTTTAAATAAACATTTTCTGATCGAACTCTGGTTAAATTTATATATATCTCCCCAACTTCTTCATTTATAGAATCAATGGAACCTTGTTCAAGATTCTCAGTCTAATCTTCCAATAGTTTTAACAAAACTAAAGGTAGATATTCAGCATCCGATTTCTCTTCATCTTTACTTTAAACTATCTTCTAAACTAATTCTTCCTTAGAGTCCTTCCCAGACTCTTCCACAGAAAAACCCTTAATAAGAAATTCACTATGAATCTTAGAAGGATTCTATTCTGAATTTAAAACAGTAGGATGTTGCTATTTCAGAGTATCTTCTTCATTGGGTTCCTCCTAAAATGGATTCTCTAAAATAGGTTCTTCTTGAGTTAATTCCACTTGAATAATCTCAGGTCTAGCCCCTTTTTCTTTTTCAGTCATTTCAAAAGTTTGAGGCACAATTTAATTTTCTACCTGAGGACTTTCCACAATTTGGGAAATTTTCGGTAGTTCAATTTGTTGTACTGTAGGTTATCTAATAAATATGTAGCTCACAATAGGTTTAGTTGTAGTAGCAGTATCTTGAACAGGCTCCTCACTAGTTAGAGCTAATCGATGTATTTTCCTCTGAAGTCCCTATTTACTTTCCTCATCATTAGATGGATCAACAACTTCAAATCTCAGTCTTCTTGAGGTCCCACTTGCTCTTCATTCAACCATGCCTTCCTTAGACGTAGTAGGTTTCTCCCCCTAAGCTGATTCCTAGTATTCCTCACCTCTAAAAGGAATAATATTTCCTTTCACAGTACCCTAGAAGAATCCAATCTTCCTTAGATTTCCAGCATTAAAAATATTTCAGTGATGACATCTTACTCTGGAATCTATTAATCTTACCACTTCAGACATAAACAGTAATTTTGAATTGAACCTTCCATATGGATAGAAGATCATTCTAGCCTCTAGTTGATAAAATTAGTTGAGATATCTTAAAATATATCTAGGAAAATTCAACTTGATTTCACTCATAAGAAAAAACATTATGTACATGTTAGGAAACAAAATATTCTCCATCTCTGACATCCTCAGTGCAATCCCTGTTTGCACAAAGTTAGCAAGAATCTTCTGATCAGGTTTCAGATCCTTCACAAGAATATTTTTATACTTGTAGATACAAATAAAAATGGAATAATTCCATATGACTTATGTACATCATATGCAATATTTTTTAAGTCAAAATTATAAACTCCCTAATGGGGAAAGTTTAAGATTCTAGATTTTTCAACAGATGAAATTAAAAAAAATCCGATCTTCAATTTTTGTAACTATAGTGTTCTCTGTATCTCTAATACTAAACTAAAAGGATTTGAAAAAGTGATGAAGCTATACCTCATATAAAAACTCTGATTTTTTTCCATTGAATGTTTGATCGAGATTCTTAAAAGAGAAGGCCTGCTATAGCATGAGATCCGTTTGATACAACCATTCTAAGTCGATTACTTTTCCCTGTGGAATTTTTCTTCCCACTCTATGTGGACGTTTATAATTACTAGCTTCCCTTTCTTCAATTCTCCGCATCTTGAAAATTTCTATTTTAATGTTATGAAGGCTCTAAGGATTAGTGTTTCAAAGGTTTAGCCAAAGGTAGACGATGGCAGTTAAGGTTTTTGGTGTTTCGAAAGTTTTTACGAAAATGAACGGGTTTGGAATGTGAAATGGTTTCTGAAATCCTTGATTCCTTTGTCATTTACTTACAAAATAATCATTACATTATGAAATAAAACAAAACTTATGCATCAAATAATAAGAAAGAAATTGTAAATTATTATAGAGGAAAATAATTAAATTATTTAAAACAGTGAAGATAATAATAAATAAAAAAACCCGTAAAAATTAAAATTAAAATTTCATTTAAAATTAAATAAAACTATCTCCCCCTTGATAAAATCAAACCTCACAGTGGTGTGTGGTTTAGTAAAAATATCAGCTTATTGAATTGTAGTACTTACAAATTCTAGGAATATATCCTTTTTAAGAACATGATCTCTATGACGATGATGTCTCATATCAATATGCTTAGTTCTAGAATTATTAATAGGGGTTTTTGAAATATTTATAGCACTTGTATTATCCCATAAAATATGTGTGTTATAAAAATTTATTACAAAGTCCCTTAGAGTTTTCTTCATCTACAACACTTGTACACAATAACTGCCTGCAAATACATATTCTGCCTTGGTTGTTAACAAGGAAACTGAGTATTGTTTCTTTCTAGACCACAACACAAATGATTTTCCTAAAAAGTGAAAATTTCCTGATGGGATTTTTCTATATAATCTACAACTTCCAAAGTCATAATCTGAATATTAAATTAAATTAAAATAAGAAGTTTTTGGATAGAGAAGAGATTGATAAATATATCTTTTTAAATATCTAAAAATTCATTTCACAACACTTAATTGAGTTTCTTTAGGATCAGATTGAAATATTGCACATTGACATATTGAATATATTATATCTATCCTACTATCTATAAGATATAATAAACTACCAATCATACCTCTATATAAATTTTTTTCAACTGATTTTCTAGTTTCATCCAAATCAAGTTTTATATTAGAACACATAGGAGTTCTATATGTCTTGCTGTTTTCAAGTCCAAATTTCCTTAGTAAATCAGTAATGTATTTTCTGTGATCTAAAACATTTCCAAAATACTTTTTTTAAATTTTATTTCCTAAAAATAAATTTAATTATCCCATAATACTCATTTTAAATTCTTTTTGCATTAAATTTGAAAACTCATGAATTTTTTTTGTTTGTTGAACCAAAAATTACATCATCAAAATAAATTTGAACAAATAAAATATTAGAGTTAATAGTTTTCTTAAAAAATATTGGATCTCCTATCCCAATAGTAAAATAAATTTTCAAAAGGAAAAACATAATCTTTCATACCAAGATCTAGGTGCTTGTTTAAGGCCATAACGTGATTTAGTATGTTTAGAAACAAAATCTTGTGTTTGTGAATTTTCAAAACTAGAAGGTTGCTCAACATAAAAATCCTTAAATATGTAACCATTTAAAAAGACAGAATTAACATCCATCTAAAATAATTTAATGTTTATATGATATACAAAGGTTAACAAGACTATAATAGCTTTTTATCTAGCTACAGGTGCAATTACCTCATTATAATCTATACCTTCTTCCAGGTTATATCGTTTAGAAACTAGTCTTTATTTATTTCTAGTTATTATTACCTAATCACATTGTGTTTAATACTCATATTCTACAAAAAGGAAATAAATTCCAGATTCTCAAATTCTCCACCATGATCACTTCTTAATGAAATTATTTTAAAACCTTTTTTATTTTGTACAGCTTTGCAAAAAAGCTTCATTTTTATATTTTAGAAAATAAATCTAATAAAATATAGAATATTCATCAACTAAAATATATAAATATAATTTACTATCGAATCTTTATATTCTTTAAGGTCGAAACAAATCCATATGGATAAGTTCTAAAGGTTTAGATGTAGAAACGTTGTTAACAAATTTGAAGGGTGATTTGTGCTGCTTTCCAAGTTGACATGCATCACATAATTTATCACTTTCAAATTTGAGACTAGGAAAATACGATACTAGTTGTCTCTTAGATCACATATTTAAAGAATATACATTGAAATTTCCAAGTCTTCTACATCCACGATTTATTTATCTTAGCAATTAAGCAGTATAGTTTTTATTTACACAAGTAATTTAAGGTAAGAGTATAAACATTATCAATTCTGGGTGCTCTAAATTTATGAAATTTATCTTTTAAAAGAGAAAAAAAATTGTTAAAAAAATCAACAAAATAACCATCATCATAGAGTTGAGAGATACTTATCAGGTTGTGTTTCAATCCTTGTACATATAGTACTTTATTAATTGAGAAAAATTATGGCTCTCCAATTGTTCTAATACAAATTATATGACATTTGGAATTGTCAAAAAATGTGACTAATCTTACGTCCTTTTGTGTTAATGTTTTAAAATTTGATGAATTCCCACTCATATGCCTTTAGCAGCCACTGTCCATATGCCATATTTTAGTTTGGCTTCTATGACCTGCTACCTACAACAACATTTAAACAAAAGTTTGTTTTGGTACTCATATTTTGTTGGGTCCAGCAGTGTTATCCATCAAGGATCTTGGATTTTAGACTTGCTGTGTTTTTCTATAATGAATAGATTAATATAAACTGCTTTCAAAAAAGGCTTTATTAATCCCACTTATTTGTGGTCGCCTTAAATAAAAATTTTTAGATATGTTTCCTTTGGTTCCATAGTAGTTGTAATTTCTACCATTTGTACTTGGAACAAAATATTTCTTATATAGTTTTATGTTCTCAAATTTACTATCTATTCCATACCTTTTCTTTTTAATCACATTCCTTCCAAGAATTTCATTTAGTGTTTTTTCTCCTATTGTAAAAACAAGAGCTGCACTTTTGTATGTTTTTACGTCTATTTATAGTGTTTTTATTTTAGTTTAATTATATTTATTGTTTATGTCTGGTGGTTTATATTTTTTAATTAGCTCATGATGTTGTTTTAGAAGAGTGTCACTTTCTCCTAAAACAATAGTGTGAATATTTTTCAGTGATTTATGTTTCTTAAATAAGGAATCATATTTTTCTTCCAGCATGTTGTAGTTGGTTGATTATTTATTATTTGAACAATTAGAACTAGGATCAGAATCAGATGAGTAATAAGATTGTACCTTATTAGTATCTGTTATAAAGCACATATTTTCTTTTATATTTAATTCTTATTTTTCTGAGTTAGACTTTGATGAGCTACTAGAGTCTTCAGAAACAATCCAAGTAGCTTTCATTTCTCTTTTCTCTTTCTCCTCATAGTCATTATTTTTGAAAAATTTATTTTTCTTTTCTTACTTTAATTGAGGACAATCAGGTCTAATGTGACCCATCTTCTGGCATTCATAGCATATAACTTCCCTTATTTCTTTTTCATCCTTTTTGATTGATTTACTAAATCCCTTCTTCTTTTTGTAGAATATACTGAACTTTCTAGCTAGCTGTGCCAGTTCCACATCTAAATTAGATGAATCAGAATTCTCTAATTTCATTCTAATTTCATTCATCATCTTTCTACTCTTATTTTGGAATGTTACTTTCAAATCAGTATTTTCTCTCATGATCAAGACATTATTCTCATTTTCATCATCCTTAATCTCAACTTCATACATCATAAGAGTTCCAATTAACTATATAATTGTAAGATCTTTGATTGGTGGTGATTGTATAATAGCTACTGACATCCCATTCCCTCTAGGTGGTTGTACTCTCAGTACTTTTAGGGATTGATCTACTTGTTTGATAGGATCTCCCAAGGCAGTGATTTTATTTACAATTTTTGTAAGCCTTATATTCATCTGGGTTTTTCTTTCTCCTTCAAACATTCTGAATGTGTCGAATTTCAATTTTTCTATGGCATAACTCATTTTTTTGAAATTGTCAGTTCCTTCAAAAGCAATAGCAATTATCTGCCAAATTGCATAAGCAGACAGGAACTGAGATACTCTGTTGAATTCATCTGTTCCAAGACCATAGATGGTTCATTAAGAACTTTTGAGTTTATGTCATACTCTACTTTTGTATTAGCACTCCAAGTTTCAGGTTTCTCTGGAATCACATGGGGAGATCGGATTTTCAAGTAGACTTTGTATCCAAGGATATTTACGTAATTGACCATCCTTGATTTACAGCATCCATAATTTTCATCATTGTAGTAAAGATCTAGAACCATTGAAAATATCACTCATGTATCATCCATTGTGCTCTGTATAATCCAAAAACCTTTATCTTGTTATAGGTTTGACAAAACTCCACCTTTGATACCAATTGTTGGATCAGGCTATACCAAATACAAACAAGAGGGGCATGGGATGAACTGTGACTTTTATAAATTCATTACGAATAGCGATGATGATCGAGTCTGTCCTTTTATCATTATTATATTTTTTATGCAGTGGAAAATAAATAGTTAAATAACTCAAGGATGTATAGTGGTTCGGGTAACAGAAGTCCCCTAGTCCACTCCACCAACACTCTACTCCATGAGCATTGTGATTTTAACTATCTAGTTCTCTTATCAACAGACCACCCATAACTGAGTGCAGGAATTTGACACCTTTACAAGTTAAGGAAAAAAGAAGAGCCTTATGGTTCATACACAAAACTGAATACACATCTGAGTATGAGAAGCTTATTACTCAAAATAAAAAGAGTATTTGTCTTTAAATACTTTCCACTTGACCTTCACATTTTCAACCGCATGCAACTGACAGTAGATATATCATTGTCTTCAGAAAAGATGTGTTTTGGATAAGGGAAGTTTTGAGTCGATCCAGTTGCAATAGATATAGAAATAAATTCAGAAACTCCAATAATAATGGATTCAAGAAATATCATCAACGTATAAATGATGAATCTTCAACTAGTTTCTTCTTCTTCTTCAGAAAAATATACATGGATAGATATTTATAACAACAGATCTACAAATCTTGAATGAATCAATAAAACTGTAGTCGTGATGAACTCAAGAGCTTGTTATATATTTTACTGATGACTCGTCCTCTTTTTTAATACAACATATCACCGATATATATAGAATAATGACGATCATTTTTATTAAATATTTTGATACACAAAAATCACCTTTAGAATTGAAATATTCAAATGTTTGAATAACAGAGCATTCATAACTCCCCTGAATATTCAGCATGAAAATATTTTCTTAAATTGATACTTTGAATCACAAATAAACAAATTTTAATAGTCAAAGACATGATATTAAATCGGGCGTTGAATTTATCTTGAAATCCGCATAATAATCTGCAAAAGGATCGTTGCTCAATAAAGTCGTAATTTAAATTTCTATTGCAAAATATAGAGTTGAAGTACACGAAATTCTTTCTCTGAACATAAGGTTCATAAATTATGGTTGATAACATAAGGTTCACAATGTAATGTTGATAAACCATACTTTTCTCTTCAACTCTCAAAAGTACGATATAATATCCATACTTTTCTTTTTAGCGAAACATAAGATACATGATCCATATGGTTTATTATAAAATTAATGTTGATGATCCATACCTTTTGATAAAATGTAAGTCTATTTTCAAAAGTAATATTGATAAACTATACTTTTTAGAAACCAAAATAACATTCCATACTAACATTGGGTTCTTCTTCCATAATTTTCTGATACCCTGAATGTATGGTTCCTTATAAACATAGGGTTATTCTTACAAACTTTTGTCTATAACATGTGGTTGTTTAACCATAATTTTCTGATATGCCATAAAGTAAATGACAGATTCCATCCTTACGCTACACTCCTCAACATTGGGTATGAACAGTGTTTCTAGAACACGTGAATGTGAATTCCGAACCCGTAGAGCATGAAAAATGTTTCCAAACACTTTTTCAAATATTCCACATGGATTGAATGATTTAATATTATTACAAAATATAGAAATAAAGAATATAAATATCCTAAAATATAGCGAATGTAAAATCATTAGAATAGAAAATAAGGGTATTTTTGCTATCAAAATCATCATAAAGAGATAGAGTATTTTTATTAATGATCTCCCCCTGATAAAATAGAGTGTTGTTGAAAGAAAAACTTTCTCTAAAATCTCAACATGGTTTAAATTAAATTTAAGGGTTGTGTTTTACCAATTGATTAATTAATAACCTCTTATCACTTTATTACATGAACTCACTATCATAAATCTTTTTTTATTCACTTTGGTGTTTACTATTGGTTTTTACTGAAACCTTATTTGGGATACCATTTGGTAACTGATAATATTATCTAGATATAGGTTTTGAAATGGTCAAAAGGACTTGTAGTTGATGTTCACTTACTAGATGGTTTGAGGCTTGGAGATGAGACCAATGTTTTGATTGATAATAGAGATTTTGGTTCATCATTGAGTTATCTTATTATTCATATGTATTACATATTACTTGGCACTTATGCACATTATATAATGTCATTAAATTATTATTTTTATTTTTTTATTGATTAATGTCCTTAAATATTGGGTTTATAAACTATTGTTATTTTTTTGTCTATTTCCATTACATTTCTATTTATTCTATGGTTATTAAAACTCTATACCGTAGGGCATAGTCTCCAAATTATGTTCTTACACTGTCACTGGTAATTAGTATCCCCTAGTGTATGAGGAGTTTCACTTTAGGTCTAGTGACCAACTCATTTTTTACACATGATATTGTTTTATATCAGGGGATACAATTTCTGTTGTCCCCAAAATTGAAACCCGAGATTTCAAAAGGGGAGATACAAAGGTTCTATTTCAAAGACGAGGTAATCACCTTAACTGATCTTAATATTTATTATTATTATTATTATTATTATTATTATATTCTAAATATAATGTAATTATCTTAAAATAAAAAAATTAGTATCCTAAATATTCTTAAATGTTAATATGATTATAGAAAAACAATTATCCACCTTTTTCTTTTAAATGGGAAGTGAAAGAATCACTCTTGTATACGCATGACTTATCATCTCCACATAGAGATATCATTCATTTTTCATTACCATATATTACTGATGGAAAATATGATTGGTTTAATTCTTATATGATATTTTTGAAATAATTATACTTATTTAATGATAATTTCATATCTACAATCTTACATTCTAATTCGTTTGAAAATCGTAACGATTCTTGTGTGTATGTGTGGACTACCACCTCTATGAAGTGATGTGATTTGTTTTTATTTATTCATAAAAAAGATGTTAATAAGGATAAATATGATATATATATATAACATATATGATATAATAATGATTCTATAAATATAAATTATTATTTACCTTTATTTTGTTCCATCTATCAAAAAGTGAAAAAACTGTTTAGGGGTACGTATAACCTACCGTCTATGTGAATAATTTTTTTCATTTTTCTATCTCTAAATTGATGGATAAATATAAATATATATAATTATTTAATATATATGAGAATTATAATTACTAAAGTATTTGTTATAATTGATCCATGATTATAATAAAATATTAAAATCTACTAAACCAAAACATACAAAAAAACCGAAGAATTTATAACTCAAAAAAATGATCTTAACTAATAATTATTAATAAATTGGTGATAAATGGATTCTGTTAGATCATATAAGATATGTAATATATATTTATGATTCTATAAAAATATTTAAAATAAATATATTTTTATGTAGGAGGTTGTAACATGTACCAAGGAAGTGAGACCCACGGTTAGAATATTATGTTAATAGTCTAACTATTAATCTGCATTATTTATGGTTAAGTGTATGATGGTGAAATATTGCACGATAACTATAAATAAACTCATAATGTATATTATCCAATGATATTTTATTAAGAATTAAATTTTCACATTAATTTTACTCACATTATGTACTCAATATTCTGAAATAATATTTTTAAGGAAAACTGATTAATTCTTTCTTCAACTAAAAAACATTTTTCATCCAAGTTCATATTTTATAAATAAGTTGTTAATAATGTTTTTTTAATATTATTCTATTATTTTTAATTTAATTATTTCTCATGATTTATTTTTAAAAGGAGTCATATTTTTATTTTACAAATGAGTTAGTTTTTTCATTTTTTATAAATTGTGGATGTAATGTTTTCTTAAAAATTATATGACATGAAATGAATTTTCTGCCATATTGAAAACGTATTTTTTAATGTTTATATTACATGTTTATAAATTTTCTCAAATAAATTTTGTTACCCAGTATAAGGTAAAATTTTTAAACATTAAATATGTGGTTTTAAAGAGAAAATGAGTTTTTCCACAATAAAATTTCAAAGTATTTTTTAAGAATAATTTCAATTATGATAACATCCATTAATGTTAATTATTATTTATTGGGTATATGATATATGGAAACCAACCATATTGTTTATTTTTATGGTAATTATTATGATGAAAAAATTCTTATGAAATATGTTATTTTTCATGGGTTAATTTATGATAAAATTTTTATGAAACCCATTTTTTATGGTTAATGATAGCATAAATGATTTATAATATTGTTGGAAAAATATGTATGGTTTAGATTTATTTACAGTTTATCCTAAATTTATATTGACCTCAAATGCATTGGGTAAATATGGATATCCTATGAGATAAACAAAAATGAGAATGGGGAGTGAACCGAGTTCAGTAAGGGGCCTTGTCCATAATTATAGACTTCAGAATGAACTTTGAATACTAAGATGGGTTGGGGAGTAATTCTAGTCTAATATCATAGTCTTAGAAGTGATACTTGACTAAAAAGTAAATGTTTTTCATTATTTATATGGTTTCCACAAACTAATATATTATGTTACAGTTATTTTCTTATAGATCATGTCCTTTTATGTCATTATGATTCATGTATTATGATCTATCATGCGTTATTCCATGATTCTAGATTATTATCTATGTTATACAGGGTATGGTCATTCAAATTTTATACTCATGTTCTCATACCATTATGTTACTTTTTATTTTGATATCTCTATTGTTTACCATTATTGAGAATCTAATATAATCCTTTATTAGGTTTCTTTTCCACAGGTAATAATGAAGGGTATCAAATATTATATTTCTAAGAATTGATCTGGTTATGAAGAACATAGTGGGAGATGATGTAGTACACTTTTGAACTAGCTATTAATGTATCAATGTTTCCAAATATACACGAAATATACATTTTAGTTGTGGATACTTATTTTATTTAATGAATATTCATTTAATAATATTTAAAATTTATGTATGAAATGTTTTGGTTTATATTATATGGGTATTTTGGAAAAAAGTTCACCCTTGAACTAATAAATAGTTATATTTGTATAAAAATGGAAAAAATAATTTTATTATTCAAACCAAGGAAAATAAGAATGAATCGCCATTATAATTTTAAATAAATATTAGTGTCTATCTTATACACACTTAAATATTTCATTAATTATAAATAAATATAATATTTACAACATATATTAATTAGGGGGAAATGAAACAACAAAATATTTTACAATGTATTTGTATAAAAGAAATATTGTGTTCAATAACATTCTTCACTTGAAACACCAAAGAAAAATTATATAATTCATTAATTTTTCCTATTGAATTATTTGGTAAATATATTTTTAACCAAATTATGAAATTTTTATAAATGAAAATAATTTCAATTTTTTTAATACTAATTTCTTTATAAAACTATATTAATTATACCTTTATAAAAACTAAAATTTTGTTATGTGTAAAATATATTTTGTAAAAATAATTTCAACTTTCATGTACAATGAACATTATTACATTATTGTTAAATAATTGTGTAAGAGAAATATATTGATAATATATAATAGAAAATAAGTTTACTTTCTTGAAATAGTAATTACTAGGCCTGAGATAATTTTATTTTATAAGATACATGTTTCATAAATTTTTTTATGTGTGTATATTAAAATTGTTTTTTTCAATTACAGAAATTGAATCATATATATTTATTAGAAAAAATTTAATAATAATTATAAAATTGGATAAATTTTTGAATTTCATATTTATGAAAAAATTGTGTTACCAAGATAAATATTTGTTACTATAGTAAAACAATTGTTTTTCGAGGAATGGTATATTTCTAAATATTGTGGTTTAAAATTAAATTATTCTATGATAAAATAAAGACTCTAATATTATGTCTCAAAATGATTAAATAAAAATTTATCCACACTTAATTCGTAATCAATGTTTAAAAATATCAATCACACTAAATGATTAAGATGAATTTTTCTACAAAAAATTACCAACACCTTATATGTTTTAATTTAAAAGTAAATATTTTCATATATATGAATGGAAATAGATAAAATAGTGTCCAAATTATTATTTATCACATAAATATTATTATTAAGGGTCTTATTATACATTTAGTGACAATGTTAAAAATGTGGTTAAATTTTAATCAATATTAATACATGTTAAAATTGGTAATCTAATATGGATCAAATTTTACTCTATCAATTTTCCAAGTAGCCCTTATAGAATAAATGTTTTTTGGTTGTAACATCAAACCTTCATGAATAACCATATTTGTATCACCTAAATCACTAATCTATCAAGGAATTAAATAGTTATCCCTATCTTTACATTCCTACCTGATGATTTATACCTCTTTTCTCACCTACAAGAGGATCTCACTTCCATCCACATCAATACATACAAATAGTTATAATTTACCACAAAACATTTCCAAATTTACTTAATATAGAACCCATATAAAATTTTTTCTTCCTTTTTCCACTAAAATATCCATAATTCCATCATTTGCAGAGGATATGTGAATAGAGCATCTGAATTCTCAATGTAAGTATTACAAACGCTTTTACATACATTATTTATTCTTATCATTCACCATCATTAAAATAATTCATAAGGTATTTATATAATTTAATAATTATGATAAATATTTTGAAAAGTTATTATAGTTATCTAAAAACTATCATCTATTCCCATCTAATTCAATCAACAAAAAATAAAACCTTTGTTTTTTCATGGGTGAAAAATTCCACTTTCTTGAATAGAACCTTTTTTTCTTCATCACCAGCTTTCAATGATGGTTTTATAAATAACCTTATTTAATAGGTATGTTAATTATTTCATTATTAATTTTATTGAAATATAATGTATTATTTTTGTAAGTATTATTATCTAAAAGTGATCATTGTAAAAATAAGTGCCTAAAATGAGCATATCTAGAGTAAAATTGATTTAGTTATTTTTGAAACCATATTATTAATTTTACTTATTATTATTACTTGTAAAAATTATTCATTATCACCTTAATAAAATATAAATAATTTCATGATACTTTTTTAATAATGATATTATAACAATAATCACTTTCATAGATATACTCACACATAGATTGCAGTATATCCTTATTAGGTCGACTTAACAACCAATATGACCATGAATATAAATATATATATAAAATTTAATTAGAAATATAATATTGTATATTAATAGGTAAATAATTAATATTTTTATATATTTAATGGGGAAAATAACTTTTTAATCATTAATTAAGAATATAACTTCTATTCCTTTTAAATTACAGTAACAATATCATCATAGAATTCATCCTCAAAAATAATATCCAAAATAATTATTAAGGGTTATTAAGGATTTTTAAATAATTATAAAGAATAAATTAAAATACCTTTTATAAGATGGGAATTCTTAAATTTGGTAGAATAATTAATTTGTACACAACTATTATGTAACAAGTTCAAAATAATCTTGTTTACTCGCACCTGATAATGAAAATAGATAACAATTTACAAATATGAATATAAATAATAGTTATAAATGATGTTTATAAAGGGTAATGTTTATTAAATGTTTTCTAAAATATATGATTATATAATTAATATTTTTATATAGGATCCTAGAGTTCATTCTTCTTAGAGGTGAAACAAGGTATTATTTTCTTATCGAAAAGATTCACCCCTTGAGACTTATTTCTTATTATACATTAATGCTGAATTTGGAATAGTGTATCTATTAAAGAATTAATAATTTTTCTTCGTGATCCTATAATTATTCATGATATTTTATTTTGTTTTAATCAGAATAATTTTATTTAAGCAGTTTTTAGTCAAGAGTTTCTAATGTTTTAAGTGGTTCTTTTTCTCAAATTTAAATTTCTTGAGACATGTTTTTTATTAAAAACTATAATTTTATTTTATATTTCATTAAATTTGATATTTTTAAAAAATAATGAAAATATTTCATCTCATGATATTTTAGTGTCTTATTAATTGTAACTCTATATCATGTCATTTTGATTCTTATGTAATGATTTTGGTAAGGATTTTTGTTAACACAACTCCCTTTATTGTGAAAAAATGCTTCATCTTGAAATTATTTCTTTCAAGATTGGTATATTAAACAATTATATTTTATTTAATTGTTCATTATCACATTTTATAGTTAAAAATAACATTTTAATTAAGATATTTTACATTGATGAATTTTTATTCTAAAAATTTATTCGATTGTTGAGAATAATTCCAATCGCCTTTATTTCTAGTTTCAAATCCTTTTACATAAATTCAATTTCAAAATTTTCTTCCATATAATAGGTCACCGACTAATTTTTTGTCTAATTTGACCTCTAAATTTTCATTATATAATTTTAAAAAGAAATTTTTTACTCTTTTTACAAGGTTAATTTTCAACAATGATATTTTAAAACAATAATTTTTTATCCTTCTAGATAAATTGTTTTATCTCCTCCCAAATTTATTTTCACAACCAATAATTTCAATGATCTATTATTGATGTTTATTTTTAAAAGGTAAATTTTTATCAATAGTTTCACTTCAATTTTGGGAAGTAACTATTAAATGTGTCAGGTAATTTCATATTTTTTTTGAATTTCTTCTATAATCACATTTTATTTCTTTTCCACATGAACAAATCATTCCACTTACTTTTCCATTTTTTTGGAAACATATATCTAATTTTTATTATTATATATAAAAAATAATCTTCTCTTATATTTATAAAATAATTTAGTTTAAATTATTTATAAAGATTAATAATATTTTATTATTTAAAAAGTGATTTTAATAAAACTCCAAACAATAATTTTTCATCTAAGTCATTGTTTATAGAAATATGTTTCAATTTATCAAAGAAAATCATAATACCGTAGCATAAAAATTATTTATATAGATATATTAAGTAATATCCATATCATTAAGAGTAATTTTTAATCACTAGATTTGTCTTTCCAAAATATTTATTATGTACAAATATGAGGTGTCGTTCAATGTTTTTCCTCTAGAAAACTCATAATTTATTTATTCTAATTAAAGGTAGTTCACTTAGATTATATATGTTAACATATTGATGAAATTAATTAATTAGTTATATACACTTCATCCACATGGTGTAAATTCCATATATTTTGTTATCCTGATTGAATGATATTTATCTAGAAAGTTACTATCTATAATTGGATTCTCCATTATTTTCCATGGTACAATCTTGTAATGATTTATTTATGTAATTCCTTTTGAAAATAACACGAAAACCATTTTCATTCTATGAGATCATTATTAAATAAAAAGGATTAATTTTCATTTTAATTATTGTTAAAACCTATTATATTTCTGTGGGTTCCTTATAACAATATAAGTGAATGATATTAAAATGGAACTAAAAAGAATCGATGATGAAGGGTGGGGTATTATATTTCCATCCAATGTATGTGTTAAAAGTATAAATATCACGATATATTTATAAATGGAAACAATTTAATTATTCCGAAACATGGGGGAAAGTTTTTAAATTGAAAAGAAGATGTATAAGACTCTATAATTACATTAATTTACTAGAATGGGTGAATTAATGTGACTCGTGAATGTAAGATTTCATTATAATAATATTTCTTCCATATTTTAAATATGTTCTGCATTCATATCTTGTACTATTATGGATTATAATTATTGACTCATGTTTCTACAATATTTTTATTCATTACTTATGTTATGTCATCGCATATTCCATGATGCATGATCCATTATTTTTTGGGAAAAAGTTTCTTATATATTTTGATTATACCAATATGTTAATCTTATATTCACTTAGGATTTTTCTTTTTTATCACTAGCATTTAAACTTACTAAGAATATGATCTTAACCCATTCTTACTATACCTTTTCTGATGTTTTGAATATGTATAAAACTTATAACAAGTATATAAGAATTCTAGTGTGGCTCAATTATAGATAATATTCCAAAATCATCGTAAAATAAATTAATTATGTAGCTAGTCCTAAAAGTAACAAAAACATCCATTCATTATATTGTGAGATTATTTTTCTCAGATGTAGTATTTACCAAATGAAAAATTTGTAAATTACAAATGTTTTTTTCATGGTATTATTTAGTTGTTTTAAATTTATGGCTTATTTATTTTTAGTACATGTGTATTTATTTTGTGGAATAGGATAAGAGATCATTTTCGAAAACAGACAGGATAAGTCTAATTATTTGATGAAAATTTAATGTTTATTTAAATTACAGATTATGTGATTTTCAAATAAATTACAACCCATTCTAGATACTGTAATGTGGATGTTATTTTAGAATAAATTCATTTGGTGTAATAACCCATTTTTTTGTTAGTCATTGGATCGATCTTCACTCTGGTGTATAAAGAGTGGGCATATGGATGCACACATAGATAAAAACACCAAGAGGACATACTCTAGTTAATAAAATTCTCTTCATAATCTATTATTAGTTTTTTATTATGATATTGATTTAGGTTATGAAATATGAGATAACCTAATATGATAAAAAATAAATATTGAACCAAGAGTGATTTGGGTTGAACTAATATATAGTGTAATAATTTTGAATAGTAGGACACATTGAGTTTTAATTTTCTTTAATTACCATAAAATAAATTTTATTATTGTTTTCATCACTCATTTTAATTCATTTTTGTTTTAGTGGTGGAATAATCCCAAAAAATCATTTTAACTATAGATACCATGGACAATATGAAGATTGACACAACAAGTAACCAAGAAAGATAAGAGTTAGAGTGAGAAAGTATGCGATTATTCTAAACTATCTATTAAGACCCATGATTTTATAAATAGAAATAGTTATTTTTGAAACACACAAAATAATATATGAATCGAGTTCCATTAATTTTAAACTAAAGAAGATGACAAAAAAATGAATATTTAAGTTCGATCATGTCAAAAATATTGTAAGAGTCACCAAGGGGGTGTATTAAAGAAAATATGAGATGATTTATTTGGGGGAAAAGGGGTATATAGAGGTACTAATTATTCTGAAAAAGGTGAATATTTTGGTGGGGAATATGAAAGGAAATATTATTGTTCTAGTGGTACTAGTAACAATTCAATTTCATCAATGTGGGGAAAATAGAAACTACAAAAATCAATTCCCTAATCCGAGGGATAATGAGGATAATAGGAATAAAAAATTTATAAGAAAAAGTGAAGAAGTGAAATACTATGAATCTAAATCTACTGATTTATTTTTCAAAAATGGTGTGAAGTGAAGGAAACCAAAAATCTATTAAGGAATAATCAATGTTACATTTGCGTCTTGTTTAACCTACCCCTTTGTACCAATATATTTTATAAGAAAATAAAATCTCCAACCTGATGAATATAAGTCATATTATTAATAAAAACATATAGTGGGATGTATATTGTATCCCATATATAAAACCACAATCTTGAATATGCTTATATTAATGTTCTTTCACATTAACATTAGCATCATTTTTAGCCATGTTTTATTTGATATTACGCAAGGATTGTAAGATAGGGGAATCATATATAAAAATAATCCCATAATCACCTATTAATATAATAATGATGAAAAACTCCGAATGAAAAATTAAACCTAATATAATTATAACATCCCATAACCCTCACTCCCAGAATTGCTGTTGAAATCAAAAAAAAATTATTTCTGAAATTGATTTTGATAACCAGGATCAAATTTTTTTCAACAAAACCTTAAAATAGTAAAAGGAAAAAATGGATCACTTTTAAACTCTAAGTCCTTTAAGTTTTATAGTCACATAGAATTAGAAAAAACTCTTACATAAAAAATTCACATGAATTTAAATAAGAATTTTTATAACTTTTCCCAGTTTTTCGTTTTCACATTTTGATATCATCATTATCCATAAGAAATATTTTTTAGGCATAATTAATTCAACCAAATTCATTATAACCAGAAGAAATGGAAATATATGAGGGGTGATATAAATGTATCTTTAAGGGACAATATATGCATTAAAAAATTAATTTCATCAGTGATCTTAAGAAGATAATAACGGTATGATGGAAAAAAAAGTGTATGTGTATAACATATGAATATTAATACCCATGAATACATAAATAATCAGATGAGGAAACAAGGGAAAGGAATTAAAAAAATGAAAATTATATAAGATTAAATAATCTTGTTCTATATGACATCAATCATGATAAAATGAGAAATCATAAACCCATAGAAATTATAGATATAAAATATTGGTATATTTGAACATCATCCCATAAAACACTTTAAAAATCCTTATAGAACACTCACAATTTTTATTGACAATACCTCCAACTTGCAAAATAATTCTTAGGAGAACATAATCATTACCCAATGCATTGTAGAAATAAATGTGCACAACCATAATATAGTTAATTATGATATCAACCTATTCTATCTTTGAGAATCAATCATTAATAATGCCCAAGAAAAAATGAATATAGAACATAGAGAGTTGATTTCCTCATAAGTCAATGAGAAAAACATTATTCTGTTCCTAGCATGATTAACCCATGGAAAAGAATCAGCTTCTATTATAGTATCTTTAAAAAATTATCAAACCATTTAAAATAAATGGGTTCTATAATAATAACTGTGATGAAATCACAATCCATCAATATAAATAATGAGGATGGTATCTATAAAGAAAATCCATGTTGGAGTATAGGTAACAATAAGGTTTATTGATGTTGATGAATAGAAACACCACTAAATATCAATAATTTTTTTTGAGGAATATGTCATTTTCATTTAAAAAAAACTTTTTAAAATATATATTAATTTAATGTTCTTTTGTTTGATAATTTTTGTAAAAAGAAACCAATAATTTACAAATTATTAATATTTTTTTTTAAAATAAAATTATAAACATTCAATGGAATCCTCAAATAAATGATGGTAATGTTGGTGGGTAATTCTACACATTCAATAATAAATGTACCTTTTACATGATAAAGAGGTTAGAAATGTTCCTTGATCAGAAAAAGATAAGAATATTCCTTTGGAACCATTTTTAAAGGAATAATTAGTTAAAATTTATATAAAAACACATTTAAAAAAATTATATTCCTTTTTATTTATTTTAAATATGGTTTTGGAAGAAAACAAATTTCCATCCTAAGAGATAAACAAATTTGAATTATCTTAAAAACGTTTTCCTAATTATTTTAAGTACTAAATAGGTGGAAAATGGTACTATTTTATAAAAATAACAAAATTAAACATAAGATAATAAAATTAAAAAGAATTATAAAATTCCAACATCATATTTTTAATCATAAAAAATCCTGATAAATAATGATATTTTAACAAAATAATCTTACCCCATTGGTAACTTTAATCATAATCCACATAGTGAAATATAATTAAATGGAACTTATAATATAATTAAATTATGTACTTTAATAATATAACACATAAATTGGGATATATATAGACCTAAAAAAATGAATATAGGTACACAATAAAACATAAGTCTTATAGAAGCCAAATTAGGAAATAAAATATTACTTCTTAGGTAACCTAGAAACTGTAAACCCTATAAAAGGGAGATACTGAAATGGATATTTAAATCCTCATAAATTTAAGGATATGAAAAATAAAATACATTAATAGGTATTATATACACCAAATAATAAAAAACACATGGTGAATATATTTCATATGTCATAAAAATGAATTTTAGAGGATAAAACCCCTTATATTGAGTCACATGCATCATTCTTGTATTTTATAATCCGAAATAATATAATTAAGTTAATTATTTGTTTTTTATAACCTTTTAATATTTTATTATTACTTTTATTTCAGTTATGAAAATATTATATATATTTAGTTTATTGATTATGTTTAAGTCCTTTTTTGACCATATTTTTCATATGTATCAACAAATGACATGAAATCTTATTTATACATAAATTACTATTTTAAAACAAATCTCGAAATATGGTTATTAGAAATGATCTAATGATAGGATCAATTAGACGGTTGGCCATACATACACATGATTAACGTTTCTATTTTTTAATGATCATTATGAAAAAAATTAAGTAATATTCTATATTTAATGAATTCAAATTATATAGTAAATACCATTATATTTAATTATATATACTTATTTATATAAATCTTGTGATGTGAAATGAATCACATCACTTCAAGGAGGCGGTAGTCCACACATCCACTAAGGATGTTATCACTTTTTCATGATGTGAAAAGGTAATAAAGAATATGATATATTTTATTTCTAGAAAATTATTATGACATTAATATCATATAAATTCATTGTGTTTACATAATGACCATCTATGTAATTCCTCCTGGAGAAATGATTCACATTGCTTTGTAAGGAAGTACTTTTATCATACACACATGTGACATTATCATATCCCCTATGGTATGGAATTTAGGAAGGGTATATATGATATTTAACTTCAGTGGAATAATTATGTTGTGAATATAATATATAATATTTAATTCCATCACTATTCACTACCTTGGGAGGTGGTAATGGAAGAATAATGACAATTTTTTCATGAGGTGATAGTTCTCTATACACGTGAATGATGATTTCATAACCAATTTGGTGGAAGTGTTTGTTGTTGTAGTTTATACCCTTAACATTAAAACATGTAAATATATAAGTTATTTATTTATTATATAATAATGTTATATGTATAATTTAATGGGGATGGACAATGAAATAAAAAAAATGTCTATTGATGAATGTTACCTCTTCTTCAGGTAACTTTTTTTGGTTTGAACAAAAGTATGTCCTTGGTTTGTTTTTTTCCCAATTGAGGCTTATTGGATTAGAAGGGGGAAATTTATAAGTTATTTGGGTATATTTTTATTTATAAAAATGTCTTGATATGTGTGAATAATCGAGTGGAGTGATTTTCCATTAATAGATGAAGAGTAGTGATGATGTTCTAAATACTAAAAATTATTCCGTACTAAGAGGTCAAAAATACCGAAAGTGGATCCAAATATTATAATTAAAGGTGGTGTGGGATTTTTTGGTTTATAAAATCCTCTGCCCCTAAATGGAACACATGTCTGAAATATTTTTTTCTATAACACATATGTTTCCTTGTTTATTCATTTTGGTTTTTAATTAAGGTAACTAGTTTCCTAACATAACTAATGTATCCATTAAAACCAAATTTAAATGATAAATTTTATAAATTTTATACAAAATTATTATAAATATGAAATAAAAATCATATAATAAAAATCAAATGCATTATGGAAATTAATTTTAATAGAATTGCACATAATGCACAAAAACACTAAATCAACCCTATCTGTGCTAACAATGCTTTTACTATTGAATAATTAACATGCCATTATAAAAAATATATTATTACATTAATGAACCATATTTGATATTTATTATAATTTAAAAATAAATTTTCATAATATAGGACATTTAGTAATTTTAAATCATTTAATAAAATATAATTTATTATATAATAACATTAATGTCCATTTAGACATTATTTATTTAATTTAAATTTAAAAATATCATGAAAAATATGTAATTTGAATATATTAAGTTCACACCTATTTAAAATTATATATTAGTCTAAAATTATAATGGAATAAAATAATTCACCCAATTTACATCACTTTTAATATTTTTTATTATCATTTATTTATTTAATTATTAGCTATATAATTACTACGTTGGCATTTTTTAAGAATTTTAAGTAATCATTTCATATCTAAAATCTAATGAAAAAATATAATCGTAAAAAAACTCATTTTATTTCAAAATAAAATACGTATCCAAACATATGTTATTCTTACCCATCCCAAGGATTTATATAAATGAAAAGGAAAAACGATTTAGTTATGTATTTTACTTCAATTAACTTATTATATTGTTCAACTTCAAAGAAAAGTGTCCCAAAAATAATAAAAATAGATAAATATAAATAAGGGTCCATATATTTCTAACCAATGAGTTATAGATATGTTTCTAGATCATTTTTTCACTCTATCATAATGTTTTCCCATGGTAAACTCATTTTTTCCTTAATCATTATAATTAAATTTAAAAAATTCCCCTAATCATTGTCTTCAAAAATCAAGTTTGAATTGTTTGAAATTATAAAATAATTAGATTAAAAATATTTAATCAATTTTTCCATATTGAATTCCCGTTAGTGAAAATTTTTATTTTACTATTAATCTTGTAGATGCGGCGAGACCGTGATTTTTTTTAAGAATGGTATTTTTTTGAGAAAAAATGATTCAATATTAAACTAACTGAATAGTAATAATAATTGAAAGAAAATAAATAATTATTTAATGATATAAAATATATGAATTTCATTAAAAAAATTCTCATAGGGGATTATTTTTAATAATTAAAATTGAGAAAGAATTATAATTTTAATTGTTTTTTGAAAAATACCCCTTTTTAAACCCAAAAAAACTTATTCGAAAGGCCAATATAAAGCTAACTTAAAAGTAATTAATTCAACAAAAATTCACTACATAATTCCTAGTCTAATTAAAAAATATTCAAAACAAATTGGGAATTTTAAATTAGTTAATTTATTGAAAATAAAAGACCATTTTCAAATATCTGTATTTTTCTCTATTCACCGAAATATCAATATTTTTAGAAAAATAAAATAATTTATCCTAAAGTAAATTTTTATATTATAATTCACTAAATTAAGTTAATTTTATAAATTAAATTTTCTTAATTTTGAAAAATTTATTATAATTTTTTACATGAAAATTAATAAAAATCATTTTTGAGGAAAATATATTTTTGAATTAAAAAATAACTTTTAAAAAAATTTGCTTGATTATTTACAAAATATTTATCAGTAACTTATATTTATTGAGATTATATATACTTATATTTCATAATGTAGTTATTTTATTCATATTCACCAATTTAATGGCTTTGTTTTAATAATAATATATATCATGGGATATTTATGTTTGCTGTTGCATATTGAATATACTATCAAACAAAAAAATACTTGGGTTTCATGTAACAGAAGATAAACTAAGTATTGACTGTAATGAAATATAAAATTTGGGTTGTGTTTTCTTTCCATAATCAAATATATATTTTTTATTTTAAAATCTCTTGGTGTTACATCCTCCCCTATTAATAAATTTTGGCATCACAATTTGTTCTTTATCTCTCAAATCAATGGATGGAAGTTTGAAAATATTTTTTTGAAAACCCACATCATTAAAAGGTTCAATAAAAAATCACATTAATTTTTTAAAGGTATGTACAAAGGTCATATGGAATAACATATAACTAGGTTTCCAAATAGTATAACATAGCTTCTGGACTTGAGGAATTGCGTAAATAATTAAAATGAGTGATTGAGGTTATAGATAAAAAATAAGTGAATTCTAAATTGAACATTAAGGGCATGAAAAACATAAATCTATGATGATCTAAAATACGATAGGTTGATCATAAATTAAATTACTATGATAAAATTTTTGTTTCAAAATCCCGTTCCTAGAGTTAAGGAATTATCTTACCATATAGACTAAAAGAATACAAATATATACTTTCTTGATGTATATAATATCAACAATTAATAAATTTCCACAATAAAAATAATATATTTCTCCAAATTATGAGTACTCAAGATGAATTTTATTAACCCAGAAGAAAAAAAAATTTAACAGACTATATTACTATAATATGGATATCGTGTTATTCCTCCGGTCTTAAGATGATAACCAAAACCAAATTGTTATCACATGGAAATATAATTTGTAAAATGAAAAAACATTTACATGATACATTAATCATCAAAATTCAACTATAATACCAAAATTTCTATCAAAATCCTTCCATAGATAACGATCCCATGAATTTATCAAACATTTCCTAGTGATGTTCAAAACCCAAAGATTGGATGGATTTGATCATATATTTCTACAAGATAAGTCAAATATTATTAATCTAATAAAATCACATAAGGTTCAAAAATAAACATCTTATTTACCTTTAAAAATGTCATACTATCCATGGCATCACATTGGCCTGTGGTAGGTGATAATCCCTTGTCAACCCTTCAGTTGTGTATCCAAGCCCCACGACCTTACCATATGCGACTTTTCTCTACCCGACCTTTGTGTTGTCCAATTATTTTAAACATAAAAAACATCTCCTAACTAAATAAAACTTCAAGCTGATACTAGGGGTTACAAATACCCCGATCGAATAAAATGTCTACCAAAATGCTATCATTATCCTAAAAAATTTCACTACTTAAAATCCCGAAATGAAATTTCTAAGACATTGAACATATGATCAACATTAATCCTATAGGACTTTAAAGATATCCATAACTATTATGATAATATTCACACGATAACATCCTAATAAGAAAAATTATATAATCTGACCTTTCATACCAACAATAATATGCATGAAACCACACTCGCAAAATTTAGTGTTGAAATCATAAATTTTACATTTTAGACTTTGATTCCAATAACTATAACCCAATTTTTTTACCCAAAACATACAAAATTAAAAGAAAAAATTGGATCACTAACAACCTTGATGTAATTTTAGGTTTATAGTTTTAGAGAATCAGAAAAACTCTTATATAAACAATTCTCATGACTTTAAATAAGCATTTATCCAACTTAAGAAATATTTTACTTTTCATATAAATACATCATCACCATCCATATAAAATCCATTCTAGATATAATTAGTTTATTCAATTTTTCTATAACCTTTATAAATGGTTACATAAGTGGGGTGAGCTCAAATTACTAATAAGGGGAAATGTAAGCATTACCAAATATATGTCATCAGTGGGCATAAGAATAATTCAAGAATATAATGAAAAATAAATGTGTATGAGTATAACAAAATAATAATCATACCAATCAATAATTGATCATAAAAAAGGGATACATAACAAAAAGTCAATTACAATGGAAAAATACATCAGAATCAATAATCATGTTCCTTGTGACATAAATCTTGATCAAATGAAACATCATAAATCCATTGAAATTATTGACAAAACGTATTTGTATCCTAAAACATTATACCATAGAACCATTACATAAACCTTAAAATTGGAATAACCATTCGACTGAATTTTAATATAATATTTTTAATTATATAATAATTAACCAATTAATTAGATCACAATCCAATAACACCCATAATATAAGATATAATGGTCTCACCCAACACTATCTTATGGAATCCATCATTTATAATTTATAATAAATGAATAATGATTAAAATATTTAAAGAATTAATTTTATCATAACTCTTTTAAAGATCATTTATTCTTTTTTAAAAAATTATGAACCCAAGGAAAAGAGATAATTTCCATAGAAATATCATTGAAACATTATTAAAAGATGGAAATGATTTATTTTTCATAAAAGTCTCTTTGAAACAAGAATAGTCCATCTATAGAAAGAATGAATATGTTATTAATATAAAATATACATACTTGAGGATAATTTAAAATAAGTATTTTTGTCATTGATGAATGGAAATGCCATTAAATGATCATTAAAATCATTCTTTAGTAAAGTATGATATTCATTTTAATAATAAAATTTAAAATAAAAATAAAAAACTAGAATTGTTTTTATTTGAAAATATAAAAAAAACATATAATTTATAGAATATTATGAAAAAAATTTCCTTTAAAATCACATTATAATCATTCAAAATATTCTTCTATCAAATGGAGTTCATGTTATAGAGTAATTCGATACATTCTACAAAGAATAATCCTTTTCCATTGTAAATAGTTTAGAAAATTGAATTTAATGTAATTTAGCATGAATATTCTTTAAAAAAAATTGATTAAAAATTTCATTAACAAATAATTTTTAAAATGTTATTTTTTTTAGAAAATACTCATAGAAAACATAGATTTGAAATAGAAAGACTTTGGACTAAAGAGAGAATCAAAGTAAGAATTTATTAAAAACATTTTCCATATTTTTAAGTATAAAAGTGTGGATAAAGTATAATATTACATGAAAAAAGAACATCTAGCGAATAATATAATTCATAATAATTATAATATTTCAACATTGGAGACATAATAATACACAATACTAATAAATGATGAGATTTTAACAAATGGCATATTCCACTTTGGTAACATGAATCATAATAACCATGAAGGAATAACATTAAAATAAAGATTAAATATAATGATAATACATATATTAATTATATAACATGTCAATGTGGGTGTACATACACCTCATAAAAGAATATAGTTTCATAACATTACATAACTATCAAAGAAGAAAAAATGTGACTAAAATCCATTAATGATTTGGTAACATTGAAACTATAAACTGCATGAAAGATAGATCCCAAAATGAATATATAAATCCAAATAAATTTATGCATAAGAAACATAAAATAGGGTCAAAGGATGTATATTCCCCATAATAAAAAATAAGTGTTTAATATGGTATGTATCTCACAGAAATAGTTTTGAGACAAGAAAAAAACTTACATTGAGTCCGATTCATCACAATTGTTCATTATATTCCTGAATAATATACAAATTTAAATTATTTAACATCATGAGAATATTTCAAATGTTTATTTTTAATATTATTTAACCTATAGATATGTTACAGATAATTACTTAATAAATTATTTTTAGTTCAGATTTATGACAATATTTTTCTTATGTGTCAAAAATGAATTGGTATGCTGAATATGGTCAAAATATAAAATTAAATAATCATATCCAGAATAATAGTAATGAAATAATTATAATAATTATAAATTAATTATTATATTGAATGAAATCCTCAATGAATGTTATGAAAAGTGAACTAACGTCATGATCCGAGGTACGATAGGTCATACATACACTTGGAAAACCTTTCAACCTTTCAATGATCATTATGGAAAGATTATAATTTGTATATTATGTTTATGTAATGATAATAATATCATAAATACCGTTATATATAATTATATAAAGTTATATATATCATTCTTTAAATGGAAAATGAATAACATTGTTTTGAGTCGGAGGTAGTCCACATATCCACAATCGATGTTATCACATTTATAAGGTATGAAAATTTAAAAAATAAAATGACATATTATATTTATAGAAATATAATTATGTCATTAATATCATAATAACATAATTTATATCATATATATTCATTTATGTTACCCTTATTACCTTCCTTGTTACACGTTATTCAAAATTGATTCACATCGCTTCGTGAGGTGGTAGTCCACCATACACATGAGCGACATTGTTGTATCTAGTATATAATGGAATTTTAAAAGAGTATATATGATATAATAACTTGATATGTATAAATATGTTATAATTATAATATATAAACTTCATATCAATCATTATTTCCAACCGTGAGAGGTGTTAAAAGAAAAATGAACGACATCGATCTGTGTGGTGACTATCTGCCATACAGAGGAAATTTTTTTTCAAAAGCCTCTTGATGGATCTGCCTATGGATTTAAGTTTAACCATTAAAATAAATAAGTAAATTTGTATTTAATATATTTATGTTACTATATAATCATGTTATAATAAGAATTTGTGGTGTTGGAGAATGAAATTATACAAAAAATGTCTGTTTATGAACGTTAACTCCTCTTTAGGTTAATCCTTTTGGTTTGAACAAAAAGACTCTATTGGTTTTATTTCATAAAAAATTGAGGATTATAATAAAATATTATAAAATTTTATAAGTGATTTTTAATGGGTAATATTGTACAAAAGGATTTAGTAGTGTGATGAAGTTAGGGGAGTGAGTGTCCTTTTATTGTTGAGGAGGAGTGGGTGTCTTGTAAGTACTCAAAAGTATTAACTATTTAGAGGTTAGGATTACCTAATGTTTCTCCAAAATTTGTAATTACAGGTGGGTAGTGATTATTTGTTCTATTAAAAATTCTGCCAAAATATGGAACACTTTTTTTAAAATTATTTTTCTTTTACTCCAAAGTTTCCTTTTTTATTTTGGGTTTTTATTAAGGAAACTAGTTTTCACTGGCGTTGAGATGCTCTCGGGCGTCGGTGGTGGCTGGTTCTGGTCCACGGGTGTAAGACTGGTCTTGGTGATGGAATACTCTCTGGAGTGCCCATGGATCAGATCTCAGCAGTTGTCTGTTGTCCGGTGGGGTTTTATTCGCGTTTGAGGGCCGCGCTCACGCCGCAGCGGCTCTTCTACCTCCTCCCAGGTGAGTTCGCTGGGATTTCCCTATGGTTTACATGGTTGGTTTTTCTGGTTGCGGTGGGTTCTTTCGTTCCTTGGGGGTTTTCTGTGTTTTTGTGTTGTGTTTTGTGGCTGGATCTGGTGGTTTTGGGCCGAGGGTTTCTACATCGCTGATACCAATGACGAGGGTTTCTGCCTCGTTGAAATCAGTGAAGGGTTCTACCGGCGGTGATGTGCTATTTCTCATCGCCGGCGCGGGTGATTGTGTGTTGATGGGCGTCGGTGAAGCTCACCGGCGTTCTGGTGTTGGGATGATGTCTGAATGGTGTAGATCCATTGTTGTTTTGACGACGTAGATGGATGAAGACGACCAGGTTCTCTCGCCGGCGACATGCTGTTTTCTTGGTGAAGTTTCCAAGGGACGACCACGATGGTCGCCGATGATGACGACGACAGGAGCCTGTGCATCTCACCGGTGTTCCGGTGAATGTGTGTCACATGAAGGTGGTTCTATTTGCGTGCGGGCTATTGGATTGACGTGCGGTGCACGGCGCGAGGTATGTCAGTGCTGTCGCGGGATTTGTTGACATGATTGATACGATCATTGGCGCGTGTGGATGATATGGGTTCGAAGATCGAGGCGGCTGGCGGTGACCTGATTTTGAAATTTGAAATGTGTTTTTCATCTGGATGTGGAGAAGTGGTTTAAGGGATGTATGTGTACCAGAAACCCCTTAAACCGGCTTTAGAAAATGAAAAAAATTATTTCCCGGAACATTAACATCAATTTGACATTATTTATTTAATTTTTATTTAAAAATGTAAATAAAAAGATGAAATTTGTACATATTAAGTTAATACCAATGAAACATGAAACATATATCACTAAAGATAATGGAAGATAATAACTCTTTCAATTTTATTGACTTTTATGATTTGTAGTTTCATTTATTTTTGTTAAATTTTAATTAAATAATTACTACATTGGCATTTCATAATCATTTGAAGTAAGTATTTTATCTATAAAAATCCACAATAAATTATAATTATAAAAAAACCTACTTATATTTCAAAAGGATATATATAACTCAACATATTTTTCCCTATCCCATGTCTGTAGAGAATTTAAAATAATAAAGGTTTCTTTTTTACTTTTTTATTACTTTTAGTTATTATATGGTTCAATTTCATGGAAAAGTGACCCAAAAGTGAATAAAAATGTAATTAGGTCATAAGGGTCCAAATAAGTCATGAAATTTGTTTTGGAAAAGTTTCTAGGTCATTTTCCCTTTATGTTTAAAGATCAATACCTTAGTAAACTCATTTAAGCCTTAATCATTATATATCAATTTTACTATTTTCACTAATCACTTTTATAAAATATTATGTTGAACTTATTATTAATTATAAATAATTTCATTCCAAATATGGAACCCATTTTTTATTATTCAATTCATTTGAGGGGAAATGTTTAATTTATTATTAATCCTGAATATGCGACAATACAAATGGTTTTTAAAAATAGTATTTTTCATGAAAAATATGAAAATCCATTAACTCAATCACTAATAATAAAAATTTTCTGAAAATAAATTAATATTTAATTATATATAATCTGTAAATTTCATTGAAATTTTTTTTCGTTAGGTATTATTTTAATTAATTAATATTTAGAAACATTATGCATTTTAAAACACTTTTTAGAAAACACTATTTTTAAAACCAAAAACAATCTTCTACAAAATGTATGTATAAATTTAATTTAAAATTAATTATATGGATTAAATATACATAATAATTTTTGGGTTATTTTAAAAAAAATATTCTTAACACATTTGGACTTATAAATTCAATAATTTTTTGGAAGGAAAATACTTTTAACAAAAATCAATGTTTTTAATTTTCACTGAAAAATCAATATTTTTTTGAAAAATTTACAAAAATTTACCAAAAGTAAATGATGATATTATTTTTCAAAAAATAATTTCATTTTATAATATAAATTTTCTCAAAGTCCAAAAAATTATTATAATATTTATTTCATGAATATCAATGGAAATAGTTTTTGAAGAAGACATATATTTGAAGAATAAAACTACTTAGTTAAAAATATTTTGATTATTTAGTAAACCTTTATAAAAAATTTATTTTCTGAGATGTGTATAAATATATATATATATATATATATATATATATTATAATGTAGTTTATACTACTCATACCTACCAATTTAGAAGCTAGGTTATAATAGTAATAAATATATATATAATGAGTCTCTTATGTTTAGTGTTTTTTTTGAATACTATGTTGAAAATAATGAACACGTAGATGTGTGTAATGTAAGATAATATTTGTCTTTCAGGTAACTAAATATTAAATTAATATTTTTTTTCCTTTAATCTATCAAATATAAATCCCTTCTTTTAAAATACCAGGGTGTAACAATTTTGGGTTATTTAGGCTAAAATGGTTTTTAGAAGGTCAACAATATTAATATTACTATTATGAGGGAAATAATAGTCCTCTAGTAAATCCCAGGAATGTGAGGATGAAACCTCATTTTAAATTCCAATATAGATCCATCTCAATCTTATATAAATGCATAACTTTTTCAATGGTTGTGAATAATTAATATTTCAAGGATGAAATTTATTTAGGTTGTATAATGGAAAGTCCTTCTACCAAATGGTGTATTTACCTTAAATTTTGAAGTTCTAGACCTGAGTTCTGCTCTGTAGTGCCCCAAACCTATTTAAACACATGGCCTCAAGTGAACCTCCCAATATTCCAATGGTTGCTGACTAACATTGATGGCCTTGGGTGTTTCTATGGGAAGACAATGTCCTCATGTAAGAGTAGAGCACAAAAAATAATTAATATGAAATAAATACCGGATGAATTTGTAAATAGATAAAAAATAGAAGGAAGGAATGTAACAACAAGACTAGAAACCCACTGTAGAAAAAGTAGAAATATACATATAAGAGTCTAATATTAATAATTGAAGATGAAACTAAATGATCCAAGCATCCCAAGATCTAACCGAGTCATATTCTACTAAGATTAATCCTAATCACGCAAAGAAGATCATGTGGGGAAAGAGAGACACTTTCCTTTACCAACCCATACATACCTATAGTTTGGTGTCGTACCAATGGTGGAGAAAATTTGTTGTGATATAAATCTCATTATACCACCACTAATGACCTCAATACCCTCCATTATGGGATTATAAATTGACAGTGTGTAGGTATATATAAAAATAAATAAATTCTAAAAAGATAAATAATATCTGGTTCAACCTCAGCTGGTAATGTCTCGAAAAATTCAATCATTTAATTAATTCATTTTAGTTAAATTTTTTATAAATAAGTCACATAAGGTATAACAAAATCGACAATTTATCATGATTTTAATAATAACAAAGAATTCAATTTGTAATAAGGAATTATGTGATGATGATAATAGTAAAGGTGATCTCAGGTAATAACTAATGCTTTATTGACCTCATTTGTCGATCCAACTAACTAATAAAACGTTTCCTTATTATAAGAGATTTGAGTGTAATCCAAGTGGAATCACCATAGGTATTCCATTGAAAAAAAATTAAATTGAGTCCAATGATCGCATCCAAGGTAAAATAGGCTAAGTTTTATTATCCCCAATGGGGTCAATAATTGGTTCCATGTGTCCAAAGACATGACACTAGATTCATGGATTGTATGAATGAAATCCTAAAATCCAAAATATATTGAAGGGATCCTATGGTGTCCTGAAGGGCATCCTCTAGGAGAAAATTAACATGTTCCAAAGTTGGTAGGTCCCTTGGAAACTCTCTACTTTAACTAAAATGAAATCCTATGATCACTCAAGGAATTATCTTGGGGATCCAAGTATGGCTCAAGTATAATGACACATATAAAGATGAAAAGGTCCATATTCAATAGGAATATTTTACTTATCATTATTTAATTATTCCATATAATACTCTTTCTTTTTAATAATTAATTCGGTTCATTCCATTGCCTTTCATAATATGTGACAAGGCTAAAAGGAAATTCAACCATTTATTACATTAATTACATATTAAATTATTATATTCATTTTGTTACCTTTAATAGTTATGACTAGCTGGCTAAGGACATGTAAACAATTACTGTATCAATTATAATTAACAAATCTAACTGATATCTATGAATATAACATCAATTTAGAATTTTGAGGGTTCATAAATTAATTAGAACACATAACTTATAAGGGTAAATTTACATCTATGATATAAAAGTGTTGATCATTTAGAAGTTTATAATTCATTTAGTTTTGAGGGATTACTATAGGTAGGGTCAAGCCATAGACATGAATAATGTCATAGTTATACCAACATGGGTAACCAAGGCCTAATTAATAAAAATAATCTACATGGGGTGGTCTCAATTGAATCCATAAACTCCAATGAAGAAGAACATGTAAGTAAGGATCTCTAGAATATTATCAATATGACTATAAGAAAGGAATATAATGTTAAAAGAAAATTCTTGATGAAAATGGCATACACACAATGATAAATGTTTATAAAATGAAAATCCATGAAGGATGAGCCACAAACCACTTAACCTAACACCATAACACACTCATGTTCTATTAACAACCCCTAGTTTTCCCTAGATTGTGGGAAATATATAAAAAATATCAACCACTTGAAAAAGGGAAATGATCCTGGAACAAAATAAAATCACTATGAGGAATAAAAATAATGAACATAGCTAAATGATCGAATACATTACCTGGAGGAATCTAGAGAGATTAGCAGTGCATCGACCGAACATTATAGAGAATATATATCAAGTTACCTAGGTGGAACTTCAATAAAGATCATCAGGAGGAGAAGAAATACCCTCGGTCTCTAGAATGATGAAATTAGTATGGGGTGGGGTAAAAATAAATTTATTGTAAAATGGTGTTTTACAATTTTTTTTCATGGTTTGGTTTCATTGTTGTCTACCCCATGCACCAACCATGCCAAATGGAACTAACCCATGAAGGACCCTACATGCTTAGGATTCATGGTTTGAGAAACGTGCCTGAAACATGTAATTCATCTCTACGAAAAAAATATACATTTTTCATAAGACTAAATCCATAGATACATGTTTTACTCTATCTATGTAGCCTAATTATCCAACATATATTTCCCCATATAGTTAGGGGTTACTATAAAACTTTTCCCCCACAATTTCTACCAACCATGAAACCTTTTGGTTTGTTCCAAAAAGAGGGGATCTGGGGTTCGAAAAAGCCCCAGAAACCCGCAATAAAATTGTGACTTTATTTATAATAATTAAATACCCTAAAATAAGTCGGTATAATAAATTTAAAAGGATAATTAATTTATAAAAAATTATGTTCTTACATTTTCCCCCTTTAGAAGGAATTATCCCCAAATTCACCTTCGAAAAGCGATAAAACAAAATCTAAGAACAACTCTAGCTACTGAGCATGTACATCTACCTCCCACTCCCAAGACTCATTATATATGTGTCCATGTTTCCATACCCAAATTTCAGATTAATATAGTAACCTAGTAGAGCATTCATGATTTGGTCAAGGATTTATATGGGATTCTCCTCAAAATAAGCATCGGCAAGAAGTTCAACCTTCCCAAGATAAAAAATATGAGATTGATAGACTCGATAGTGGTAATGTTATGAAATGTGGATGATATAATCTATGTAATGGTACCTATGAGGTAGTAAAAGATGATTTTTGTCATCCCAACTCTATCTATAATCTCGAATGGCTCGACATAACAAGGTGGCATCTTCCCTTTCCTATGAATCTGTCATTCCCTAAGCCTTTAATCTACCCATAAGAAAAAAACATTCAACCCTATAGATATTGAAGTTGTTAATGACGATCAGAAAAATAATTCTATCTATATTGAGATATATATATATACATTATGATCCCATGAACCTTCTCTGGAGTCTCCTATATGAGATAATTACCTATTAACTTTTCCTATGATATATCTAGCTAGAGCAGGGATCAATGGTACAACCTACCATATAATGGATTATAAGTATCCATATGAATCAATAACTGAATGTTTTTATTGTAGAAAATATTTATGATAGGGATATTATTTCCCATTAAAAACCTAAGTAAATGATTATTTCTTGATGAATGTCCTCTAAAACCTGTTTCACACCCTCTGATTGGCCATTTGTTTTGGGGTGAATGAATCTGTACGCATTGATCTATTTAATCACTTTCAGAACCATGATGTGAAATGAGAATCGCAATCTAAAATTATTGTGTAAGGGTCTCGAAGTAGCAATATGATATCACAGTAATATATTCTTCCTAGATGAACAACTAAGAAAGTCTCCCATATAGGAATTAAGTGGGATAGTTTCATTATTCTATCAACAACTACCCAAACTATGTCTCTACCTTCAATAGACCTTAGTAAAATGAATACAAATTCAATTGAAAAATCTTCCCATTTCCATCACAGGACTTGAAATGGTTGAGAAAATATAACAGGGAACTGATTTTGTACCTTCACCTACTTATAAGTAAAAAAACTAGTGACAAAACATTTTATATACCATTTCATCCCAGTTCAAAAATACGGGAATCTCATATCTCGATAAATCTACGAGACACCTGGATGACCTTCCCATTGAGAATCATTGGACTCTAAAATCATTTAATCTATCATATTAGTGATAACCTAGACATTTCCATGTATATTTAGGGTGCCATATCTATAAACAGACTAATTGGAAGGCAAGTTATCACCATATATACTCTCTTGAAGATCCAAGACTTCCAGGTCTGAAAACGGCATGATCTTTAACCACTCTAGGAGTAAAGGGAATACAACCAAGACTATAATATAAAACTAATCACGAATCTCATGATAGTATAGATGCATCTCACAAATAATGACCCTCAATTTCAATCCCTCCATAGATTCTTATATAGAATGTGACTGATTTTTATGACACTATGAATTAGAAATACCTTTCATTTTTAATGAATATAGGCAATCTCAAACTTAAAGGATTGAAGATAATCAACTCATATTCATTGTCACATATTTAATTAATTCAATGTAAATATATAAATTAGTATATTTTTGTCTATATACACCACAAAGTGCTCCCCCATCAGATAGTGTCTCCAATAGCATAAGGCTTCTACAATGGCTACTAGCTCAAGGTCATGTAATAGGTAGTTTATATCAAGAGGCCTCCAATTATGAGATAAATATATAATTATTATATCTTGTAGGATCAAAAGGATAGCCATCTCAACTCTTAATGCATCAAAAAAACTTTATAGCATCTGCTAGGATCTAGATGAATAAGTATTGTTCTCATGTCAAGCCTTCCTTCCATCTCTTGAAATGATTTCTAGTACACTTTTGACCAGATTAAATTCACACAATTATTTTTAAGATATGTTAGTGGTTCAGTATGGTGTGATAAGTCTTGTATAAAATACTTATAATATCTTTACATGCCTAAAAAACATTTTATATAAATAAAATTATTTGGATTCTCCCAAGAAACCACATCAGTCAACTTATATGGCTTAAGCCAACGAGCCTGTACCCAAGTGGTAAGGGATCCTTCTTGGCATCCAAGATAACCGGGTTCAAAACCAAGTGGAGGATAATTTCCGGGGTAATGTAGAAGTACTGTAGCAGTATTGTAGCAGTCACTGTAGAAGTTACTGTTAGGTATTGTAGCAGCCAGAACTATTCACCCGATTTGGGCTTTCGGGGCACTAGTTTGGGCCTACGGGCCTCCAGGGCCTTCAGGTCATCAAAAGCCTTCGGGCCACAGGGCCTTCGGGTCATGTAAACCATGGAGTAGCCCAGTTCACACATAATAGGCCCCAGAAGAGGATTAGAGCAACATGAGTAGCTGACACCAGATGTAGAGCTAACTGGATAGGAAGAATGAGAGGATATGGTAGCCGCCATCAGGACTAGGCACCGTGCAGCTTTGTATGGGGAAATGCTAGCCGATCAGCAATGCAAGGTGGGGAGCTAGGTGATCAATTATACAGAAAGTTGGGGAGGGGCATTTCAAGTGGGCTGGTACTACGAGTCATGTATTGGGCTTGGTATGCCTCTGGGCCTTCGGGTCATGTATTGCAGGTTTGTCGGGCCATGTGCCTTGGGACTACGTGTCATGTAAGGGTTCCCCTTAAACCCTTAAAAGGGGATTATCCACAATAAAAATAAAAAAAGTCCTTCAGGCCATTCGGGAAACTCATATGGCTTAATAGATACCTCTTATTCAAGGATAATATGACCCAATAAGTTTACTTTTTTGATCAATAAGTGGAACTTATGAAGATCAGAAGAAACCTAATTCTCTTTCAGTGTACCAAAAATAATCTCCAGATGTCTAGAATCATTTATAAGAGTATGTGAACGCAGTTATATTTCATACATGAAGACTATGAAAAATCCTCACAGGGATGGGAAATTCTATCTATAAAAGCCATAAAATCAGCAGACAGATTTGTAAGACCAAATAAAAATAAGAGATAATAATTCAGAGAGTACTAACTTTGGAAATATTTATGTGGTATATATGAAGGCCTTACTTACACCTGATTAAACCCCTATCTTAGTTCAATCATATGGAATACCCTTGCTCCTTAGAGATGGACAAAAAATATTCTATTCAAGGTATTAGATATCAAAATTGTCATTATATGTTGGTTAGACCTTCAATAGTCCACAAAAAGAATGAGTTTTTCATCTTCATTCATGAAGAAAGCATGGGTGAACCCCAATAAAGAGTGTTGGTTATGATACAACCATTAGAATCTATGTCTTTCAACTGTCTATTGAGCTCTAGGAGAATTTTATGTGCCACCCTGTATTAGGGAATAGACATTGAAGCTACTCCTTGATCAAGATCAATCATAAAATATACCTCTTTCTCTCTCTCATGAGGTATTCTTGAAAAATAATCATGGAATACATCCCTGAATCAATGTACTATGGGAAGAAAATAAATCAGATGTATTCCATATGACACCTAGAAGATACTAGAAATCTAATTGGTCGCTCCACCAAGCCAGTGATGATATATTCTAGCTATAGCATCCAAGACATTCCCCTCTCCCTTTTGGAGATAAATTCTTTTATCTGGTGATGTAAAATATATCTTATGGTGATAGAAGTCCATGAAGTAATGATAGGGAAATAACTGATACATTACGAGAATGAATTAAAAACCCATCTTCATGAGGATTAAGAGGTCCCATAAGAAGGGATAACTACCTAACAATGGGAAAAGTCACTTCATTGGCGTATTTCATACAAACTCACCCATAATAGTGTGTCATGGGTCATCACCCCATAATAATAATGAATTTCCAATCCAACAAATTCCATCATTGATATTGATATAAAAGATAGAGACTCACCTATATCAAATAATATTGATATGAAAATGGATACTATTGGAATAATACCTTGAACTATATATGGTCTGACACTGTAATCCTCTAGGATGAGCTATAAGGTAATAAATTGACCTAAACCATGACCATGTTCTTTTACTAGACTACCCCAAGTAGGCCCAATCTACAGGCGCTGATAATATATATTCTGGATACCATGGCCATGAACTCCTTCTTGGCCAGTCCTTCTAGTGATATTGTAACTCCCTACATGATGTAGTATAATATATATTTCCCATAAAGGTGTATATGGTGCAGATAAACATAAAATGGGAGAATATGGAATGATATGATAGAATATCTAAAGATTCCCCATACAACTACAAGCATAGAACTCCATTATGTCTCTATAACACTATGTATTCAGATTCTAGTTTTGTTCACATGGATGGAACATAATATATCTTCTAATGCATATACTTTGTCCGCAATAACTCTAATGAAAATCCTTGGGGGAAGTATTATTGATATCGGAAGAACTACAACAATGTCTTGGAACTAAACCTCTTTTCATAGAACTTTCTCCTTCCCTCAGGGAATTCATAGTGATAAGATCCCAATTAACTATATTTGAAATGGTTAGTAAGTATAGTAGGTTCAATTGAGTACTAATGGAATACATAATCCAATCCTTGAAGAATCTATCACTTGAAAGATCATGACCTGATGAAAGCGCTGAAAAGAATTGAATGATAGTAGAACATGTTGAATATTCCATGAATGACCTATTACCCTACTCAAAGTGGATAAACTCTCTATCTCGGTCATATATTAGTTCCTCGGGAAATATATACTCATAGAAGACAGTCTGCAAGTCATCCTATACCATACCATGATGACTAATAGCCTAGGTAATCCCATCTCACTAGAACATGGCCGAATCATGAATCATATAAGAGGAAATATTGACCCTCCTCTCTAAAGGAATCTATATATTCTCAAATTTGATAGAGTGGAATCTTTCCAAGCTTCAATATCCTTTGGACTATCATCCCATGAAAATATTGGAAGTTGGTGCTATTTAAACTCATTATTCAGATCATCCATCGTATTTATAAGTTTTGGAGCACTATGAATTGACCACATCAGGTGTAGAAAATTGTCTCAAAGATGAGTATCAGTGACTAGTTCAAGTACAATAGGTAGTTACCCAAGTGGATATCCTCACAGAAATACTAGAATATTAGGGCCCACTATCTCTCGAGTGTGGTCATCGCTTCCCTCCTGGAACACATCTCAAGGATTTAATAGTTTCATAGATCAATAAAATTCGAAACAAATTCCTTATAATTAGGCATAGATTAAATTTGAGAACTATCAAAAGCATATCACAAGAATAAGGTCTCACTTCCCAATCTAATAAACCAACTACCTACATAAAAGGATAAATTATCAATATGTGATCATATTTCATTTACAGAGGTTCTAGTAGATTAATGGTTAACTATGTTGTACCAATTTAGTTACTAGAATCCATTTCATTTTATAAGTAATATGTTGTATTTAAGTTTTCAATTTCATATGAACATATTTTAAGTTCTGATTAAAATTGATCTAAATTACTAATAAATAAGGTCCCATACACCTTATCACTGAAAGCAATACCCATTTATTTTCTATTTTAACCTATATACATTTGGTCTCATAATCTAACAAGTTATATATAATTGGTAAACTTGTTAAATTACTCACTCCCATCCATAAGGGACCATACACCTCATGAATTTAAATTAGTGATCAATCAATCAAAACCAAAGTGTATCTCATGTAATCAAGGTGACATATTTGACATGATTAGAAAACAGATATCTATGATTCCACCATCATCCTATAAATAAAGAAAACATTTTTGATTGATGTTGAAGCTCAAAATAACCAATTCACTACCCCACATATTTTTTTAATCATAGGAATAAATATAACCTTGTCTTACTCAATTATCATAAGAAATATAAGAAATTAAACCAGTAAAATGAACCTATATGGAATATAATATCAATGGAATGTGAGTCTTACGTACCTTTAAAGATGCACGATTGAGGATTTCTTTCCCTCATCTCCTCCGAAAAGGATTTATAGAAATTTTCAACCATAACAACATTAATAACTATCACATAGATAGTGTTTCATCTAACTATGAAAGGATATCAACTATAACAAGTGAAATATATAACATGAATTCTCATTTTAGATAACTAATTATTTACCCAAAACATTGGATAGATACACCCAAACATGACTTATAAACAAGTTCCAAATCATTCTTAATATTCTTTTCATTTTCTCAAAAAATAAATGGAAGGGAAGAAACCTCTAATAAGACATTATAACTTCCCATACCCATGCTCCACTCAGTGGTGCCCCAGGCTCAGTTTTCCACATTGCCTCAAGGGCGCCTCCCCAAATTATATAGGCTCATGACTAATAGTAAGGGTTGAGGGTGTTTCCATGGGGATACTATTACCTCTTATCAGAGTAGAGAATACTGGATAAGTAATAATAGAAATATAGTTAAAGAATATGTAAACATATGAAAAAAAATAAATAGACACTATAAGAATAAGACCAGTAACCTTCCATATAGGATAGAGACATAGAAATATATGAAATTGATAATGATACTCAAAGATGAAATTTTATCATAGAAAAAAATGATAATGTATTTAATGTGTCTAGAAAAATAAAAAAATGGATATAAGGTAACATGAAATACATCCTATAAAAAAAGTAAAAAAGGATAAAAAAATATCCAAGAATCGTGAGCTCTTTCCCAATCATCTGCTACTAATCTCTATCCTAAGACAGCAACCAAGACCAAATTTCTAAAATGGGACACTTCCCCTTATCAACCCTATATATATATAGTCTTCATGGGAAAAAATGGAGTCTTATATTGGGAGTGAGATAAGTCTCAATAGGCCATGACCAAAGGCATATATACTATCCAGTCTGTAATTACAAACTGACAGTGTGAAGGTATATATAAAAATAATGCTATTCTATAAAGATAATCATTACTTGATTTAGCCTTAGTTGGAAATTTCTATAAACAATAAATAATTTAATTAATTCATTTTAGTTTAGTTTATTTACATATGTTAGGTTAGATATAAAAACACTAAAAATGAATCATCATATTAATTATAACAAAGGATCCTAGGGGGAAAACTCATCATATAATGATGTAAATTATAAAGTGGATACTGGGTAATAACTAAGGAATCCAAGACCTTATGGGTTTTAAAAACTCATTAATAAACTGAATCCTATCTATATGGGGTATAAGTAAAATACATGGGCCATAACCCAAGATATTCCACCATAAATGACTCTATATAAGTAAAAGGATCTTGGAAAATATAAAATTTGCTAAGACTGAATATACCTAATGGGGTGAATCAATTATGACATGTGTATGAAGATATCAATATAGATCCAAGTTTTTTCTTAAGGAATCATAATATCTTTAATATATTTGTAGGGATCCTATAATGTCATGTCGCGAATCCTATTATAGACAAGGACCATGTTCTGAGGTGTGTATCTCTCTTGGAAACTAGATCCATGAATAAAAATAACAACCAATGATTTACCAAGTAGTTCCCATGGGAATCAAAATTTAGTTCAAGTATAACCACTCCTATTAAGATTAAATGATACATACGTAATATTTATATTATACATATCATTAACTTATTTGGCCATGTAATACTCAATACTTTTAGTAAGTCAATTGATTCATTCCACTACCTTTAATACTATGTTAAAAGGATAAAAATACATGTAACTATTTATTACATTAATTATGTGTTCAATTTTTAGGGTCATTCATTTACCTTTCATAGTCATGACAAGGAGAGATAAGGATATGCTACCAATTAACATTAAAATTATAATTAACTAGTCCTAATGATATCTATGAATATAATTTATATTTAAAATTTTATGTTTTAAAAAAATAGTTGGAAAACATACCTTAAAAGGGCCTTGTGACATGTATGACATACAACTTCTAGTCATTTCATAGTTGATAATTCATTAAGTATAATAAGGATTACCATAAGTTGGGTCAAAACACACACCAGAACGGTGTCATAGATATACTCACATGGATTATCGCGGCATAATTATAGAAAATACCCTACTTGGGGTGGTCAGAATTGATTTACTAACATCCAATGATGAATAACATATATTTATGGGGCTCAAAAATATAAGAATGATGATAAAAAGCATGAAATATATCTTTAATAGGAAACTACATATGAATATATCACGAAAATAAAAATGAATGTTTATAAAAAAGAGGGACAAGAGGGATTATTCATAGAGCACCTACCTTAAGCCTATAAAAATACCATCATCTAGTATCTACCATGAGTTTGTCTTGGATCAGAAGACATATAAATAATAGATCAGTACCCTGAAAACATGTCAAAAGAGACTACATCAAAATTTCATTTTCATGAGAAAGAAAAATGAAAAATTGAGCTAAATGATTAAAGATCTTTCTTGGAGGAATATAAAGAGATGAACAATGATTCAATTAGACACTTTATTGAAGAGAAATCAAGTTAGCTAACTTGTTCTTTGAAGGAGCTAAAAAAAGAAGAAGATAAAACCCTAGCTGATGGAATGAAAAAATAAGGATGGGGTGAGAATAAAAGAAATTTGTGGTCAAAGTGGTCATTTTACCCAAAAAACATAGTCTCATTGTTGAAAAAACCATGATCCAATAGTGTACATGGAACATCCTTAAGCCCCCCACATGGTTAGGCCACAAAGGTTGATAAAACATGTGCCAACTGTGCAATTCAAATATGATAAAAATTGTAGACATTTTCCATGGATTTGTTCCCCAATATATATGGTTAATACATACTGTACAACCTCTTACTCCCCTTTATCCATCCTCATACGACTAGGGGTAACTGTGTGACCGATCATGTATGGTTTCTCCTAATAATGAGTCTTATCCATTTTTTTCAAAAAACTAGGGCCCTATTCTCTAAAAAATACATAGACACCCTCAATACAATTTTGAACTAATTAGAAATCCATTTAAGGTCAAAAATAAAATATTAGACAGAATTTAAAAGGATCTCAACCTAATAAAAAATCATTTTCCTAAAAAAATAACATGTTGGATAGTATTCTAGAGAAGTAACATCGAAACAAAATGAATTTTGTGACATCATATAACCATTGAAAAGTGGCAGTTGAATTGGAATGTAAATATAGAAGGAAAAAAATAAAAAACAGACGTAAAAATAATAATAATTTTATTTTTTTAAAATCAAATTCATTGATAAAATTCAATTAGTAAAACTTAATAAAATATAAAATCATCTTATGCATATAATATATTTTTTTAAAATTATATTTCTTGTTCTCTAAATCTTCATATATTCTCCTTAAATTATGGATTTAATTTAAATTATTAATATTATATAAAATAAAATATGTTTAAATTCATCTAATAGTTATTACTATGAAAATATTAAAATTATTTTTGAATATTCATCTTTCTTATAATTCGGTTTATGTGGTTATATTAATTTTTTTTTATAAATTTTAGAAATTGAATCATATAAATTGATTTTAATAATGGTGATAATCTTTTTTAAAATATTTAAGGGTATCAATTTCGTTTTAAGGCATAAAATTAATTTTCTAAAATATTTTTTAGGTATTAAGATAAAAAAATTATTCTACATGGAGTTAAACTATTCTAAATATCATGATTTTAAATTAAAATGAGCCATTTAAAAAAATAATTTAATTTGTTTATTATAGATATATATAAATAAATCATTAATCACTTATTTGGCAATAAATTTCAAATAATATTAATAACACTTGTTGATTAAAACTGTTATTTTTACAAAAAAGGGCTTCAACACATTATATATTTTAATTTAAAATTTCATTTTCTATCATTTTAAAATTTAATTTTAATAAATAGAGTCCAAATTCAGATTTATCACTTTTAATTTTGGTATTAAGGGTCAAAATATTTTTTTTGTGATAAAATAATTACCATTTTTAAATTATATTAAGGATTAATAAGTGTTAAAAAGGGTTATAAAAGGTGGATCCAATTTTAATAAATCAATATGAAACATATACATTCTAAAATATTTTTTTTGGATTGGAATTTCATCCATACAAATATCACCAAAAATCCCTCATCTAAAACCCCTTAAAATTAGTTCAGAATATTTTGCAAACATTCTATTTAAAAGATCACTTTTCCATAAATAAAAGGATCTCTCATCCACAAACATCAAGATATACCTCTAGGGTAAAATTCTAATGAAACGTTTCTCAATTTTCATCTTCTATATCCACTATACATTCTTCCTAGATAATATCCTCAAAAAACTAGATAATGTACTTTAATTATAATAGATATATCAAAAGAAGATCCAAATTCACTACATAAGTTTTACCTGCACATTTACTTTATTTATTCCTCCCATGCACCATCCTATAAACCATTCTTTTATATATATAGGTAATTTTATGAAAAAGAATATTCATGTATTATTAAAATAATTAATTATACTTTATAGAGCTATATTAATTATAGGAATGTTTTTTAATTTTTATTCCCAAGAGAAAATAAATATTTTTAACAAAATTAATTATTCAATAATATATTGATTTATTTAGAAAATTTATTTTAAAATTATAAAACATTATTTTTTACAAATTAACTTTTATTATTAAATTCTGGATGCCAAAATCAGTTTCTGATGTTGTTTTTTTAATTTTTTAAAATTTTATTTCTCAATGAATAATAGAAAATATTATTTTTTATTGTAAACCCTATTGTTTTTCATGTATTTACAAAGTATCATTTTTGTTGGATTATCTATAAAATTGAAATATATAATTAGCATTAAAAATCCATTTTTTTATTTTTAATGAATTTAATAAATGAATTTGGTATGAAAACATTTTAATACTTAAAAATAATTTTTCAGAAAAATATATATTTCATCACCTTTTGTGGGATTAATATAAAATTAAATCATAACTATTTTTTAAATTTGATTTGATAAAGTGAAATACCAAATAATAATAATAATTAATATATCTTAATTTTGTAAAGACAATTTTTTCATATGGAAAAGTAAAAATAGTAAAAATATGTTACAGCGGTTAAGGTCAAAATAGGAAGAAACTTGGTTAATCTTAAGTGATCATGGTTAAAATTACATAGAAAATTGTTTAAGCTATATTGTATGGAAATAATTTTACCATATATAATCTATTATTTGGAAAGGTTTTATTTTTTTATCGATTTTTCTTGAGTAATACATTATTATATTTTAATATTTTTAAAAATTCAAGGTGTACCCTTTATCACTCTTATAAAATAAAACCACCACTCATCTCTTCTCCATACTTCAAGAACTAATTTATTCATCCAAGATATTCTAAAATACCTAAATTACATCCCTAACGACATCTTAATGTCTATAGAATGGCCCTAAAACCAACCTAAGAAGGATTTAGGTATAAATATAAAGTGGATTTATAAAGAAGTGGTATAGTTCTTAATCTATTGTTTTTTTTATTTCATTTTCTACCTCCTTCCAATATTCATCAACTATCTTATAAATTTCTGTATCCTCTTCTCATTTCATGAACCAATTTCTTCCTACCATACCCTACAATAATACCTTTCATACGTCAATCCCTAGTCATAGTGTCCATGGTTTGATCAAAAAAGTGTCCAAGGAATTCTTTTTGTGTAAGCCTTAAGACGTTTCCTGAAGAAGTCCTATTTTCTTCAAATAAAAATTTTCATTTTATTTCTTCTTCTTCCACTTTTAAACCTTATTCAAACATTATGAAATAATTACACAGCTATCTTTCAGGTGCAAATATTTTTTATGTGTATTGAATGACCTATTTATATCATTTCATCTATCAAATGAAAAACATAACCATCTTTCATGTGTAAGAAGGACAATTATCTTGAAAAAAGATTAACTTAATTTTCAATCAGTACCTTTAAAAGATAGTTATAATGATAAGTTCAATATATATATGACTTTAAAAACATATTTATACTTACTCAAAAGTAATTTTTAATCTATATATATATAATTTCATCCACTAAGAAATCGTAATACACTTTTTGCATACATGTGGACTCTAACCTACACAAAGAAATGTAATTCATTTTTATCATAAAATTAATTTAATGATATATATAATAATATACAAGGTATAATATGATATTTTTAATATTAATAACTGTATTTAAAGATAAAATATTACTTACTATAGCACCATGATATTTTAGTAGATGAAAATTATGTATGATATCATATTTGATATGAAACACTAGGAATAAATGTCGGGTGATATATATTATTTAATTTTTACCATTATAAAATAATCCATAATTTTTTGTATATAAGTATGACAAACTAAATTATGAAAATTATATTTATACGCCTACAAGAAATAAATTCAATGTTTATCAATTTATTATAAATGAATATATAAATCATTTGAAAGTAAAATAAATATCAAAACTAGAAAAATAGTTTTTAAGCGCACAATATATTTATGTTAATAAAATAATTTAGAAAATATTATTTAATGATTTTAATGAGGTTTATACATTATATATTGTATTGAAAATTTTATACTAATTGTAATTTTTTTTCTAGTCATGAGATACAAATTAATATAATTTTGTGCTTAAAAATAGAATTTTACTCAAATGGTGTGTCCCCGTGTTTACGAAAGTTATAAAAAAATTAATTTCTTAACATTTGGAAAATTTATTTTAAAGAATAGAACATATTTTTTTCATAATTAGGTAAAAATTATCTTTTTACGAATTTTTTATAATTTTATGAAAATATTATTTTTTTCATTAAATAGAGATAATTGATGATTTTTATTGAGATTTTTTTTCAGTTAAAGAATTTTAAAAGTAAATTTTTTAATATTTATTAAATGAAAAATTAGTTCCATAATAATAAAATTTATCTAATTTATAGAATTTAAATCAATTACATGATTAATTTTGATATAATTCTTTTTCTAATTTTGAATTTGTTATTTAGGAAAACATTTTTTTCATCGCTTTTTGGGGTTTAATTTCAATTATTTTTAAAAAATTGAATTTAATTTTTAAAAAGGGTTATATTTTTTTAATAATCATAATTAATATTATTGATTAATTTTCTCTAAAATTTTAGTTATAATGAAAATTAAAAGAAGAAAAAATGTGTCATCACATTATGGTTAAAGTAGGGTTACCTAGTATTAGACAATGAAGTTAAAGAATAAAATAACCTAAAATATCTCAAATTACAATTATATTGAAATATTTGTACCTTAAATCATATAATGTTTTATAAAAATTAAATTTTAATTCCTTTTGGAATGTAAAAAGTGTGGGGATAACTTATTGTTTTAAAAAATTCCAACCATGTCCTTACACAAACGTATAAATAGACAACCATATCCACTATACTTCACACATAAAATTCCTCTAATTCCTCCCAAATCTACCTAAATGAATTAATTAAATTCTCAAACTTTTCATTGAGTCCATATTTCATTCATAAAACCAATCTAGGAAATAATTAGGTATAAAATTTAAGAGGTTATCCAAAGAATATATATGTTTCTTAACTAAGTGTTTTCTATTTAATTATTAATTTATCATCTCAAATATTCATAAAATATGATAATAGAATAAAAGTATTGTATATGATATAATTAAATGTTATTAATTTAATTTAATAACATATAACAATCTCCACTTATAGTAAATGGAAAAAACCATCGATTGTGTGAATGGATAACTACCGCCTCATGAATCGATGTATGTTGTTTTCCATCACAATAACTAAAGAATGAATAAAATTAAAGAGTGAATGTATATGTATTAATTTTATGACAAAATTGATATTTTTAATTTTTAAAATCTCAACTTACTTTTTAACATCCAATCCATTGGAAAATGATAATGTCTCTTGTGTGTTCATGTGTAACACCACCTCCGCAAGGTTACGTGTTATGTTTTTCATTTTATTTTTACATAGATGATAAAAAAATAGAAATAATTCTTATATATATAAATATATATATATGATATATATGATATACTAATTTTTATAAAATGGTGAAGTATTATTTACCTATATTTCATTGCATCTATTGAAAAATAAAAGTAGGTTTTGGGTGCATATAAAGCTTACAATCTCCAAGAATTGTGTATCTCATTTTTATATCTCTAATTTTTATAGACTATTTTGAATAATTATATAAGGTGTATATGTATATGATATTTATATCATGGGTACCATTCTAGATCTTTTTGAAAAATGTTCAACATACAGTAAAATAAGCTACCAAAGTAAAAACTATGTGAAAACGAAGCAGTTATCACCAGAAAAAGTTTTTTAATATAAATGTAATAATAAAATCGGGATAAAGGTTATAAAAAAATAATATATGTTATTATATATATGGTTATGTTTCTTTTATATATTTATAATAAAGATGGCGAAGTAGGGTTTATGAGGGGGAGAACCCTACACATGCCGAGTGGAAAATTAGTGAGAATACTGAATCGGTTTGGAAGGAAGGAGTACCAACTCAGCTAGATAAATATATGAGCCATAGAGATCTCTTCTACCATGCATCCAAGAAAGAAGACATGTCAATTCATCCGCAAATCGATGCCTAGAAAAGGAACTTCATGGATATCATGAAGGCTGCGGTTGACTTTTCTTTCACTGATTTAGATTTACCTTCTATTGGGAGAGTTATCAAGAAAGGGAGGGAGGAACATGTCTTGGAAAATCAAGATACAGTGGAGGAAATAATCAAATTATGAAAATATTCAATTATCGTATGGGTTTTGACACCAAAGGGTGAGTGATTATGGAAATTCAGTGACTTAACCAAATGTATTGTAGAGTTAAGGTGCTTTAATGAGTGAAGGATGACTTTTAAGAGAATATTATTTTATCATGTTATCTTTCCCTCAGATGAATGTAAGTGGCGTGCGTGGAGCATGGGGTCAATCTCTCTAAAACAAGGTTTCCTATGAGTACAAGAATGTGACAGGAAATTTTATCCCAATGATGTCCGGAACACACAAGCACATATTTGGGTACATATCTATAATCTTAATTAGTTATATTGGCACCCAAGGATCTTATGGGATATTGCTTATTCGGTGGGAAACCCAATTAGATTGGATAAACAAACTCAAAACCCTCTATTTGTACATTATGGCAGAGTTTCTGTAGAGGTTGATATGTCTAAAAACTTTTTTGAAGAAGTTGTTTTGAAAACAAGAGATGATAGAATGAGGTTAAATATTTATTATGGGAGAAGCCCAAGTTCTATTATAGTTGCAGGTACTTTGGACATCTTCATACTGATTGCAACATGGAAAAAGAATACGGTTTTTGTAATGTTAGAGGACATGGAAATGCTATATATCGATGGAAGAATGGGAAAGATATGACATCAGTGAACTTGATGGATAATTTGGTCTCCGGTCAGCCTGGGAAGAGGGCTAAGGTGAAAGATTCTTCTTTGAAAGAGTGTGGAGAGCATGCTGATGTTGGAGGTTCTTGGGAAATTTTGGGCATCACTGAAGAGCCCAATTAATTCCCCAATCAAACCCAGTTGGTTATTATAGCATCATAATTGATCCTAGGAATCCCTCAACCTACTGCATCTAGTCCTGGATAGACTGGGAGTCTGGACCTACCTTGTCCCGTGGGGCTAGAGGTGGGAGATTTCGTCCCCAACTCTGTGCATGGGGAGGACTACGCACAGTCCCTCTCACTTGAAGAGCTTACTATCAACAACTTGCCTACTGGAAATGGGACCACTCCTTAACCTCCAGTGTTCATTCTAGTAGGGTCAACAGGGAATGTCCAGATTTCAGAAAAAGAGGCATCCAATTTTTATTTTTTTATAGTTTAGACGCTCTTCTACTGGTGCTATTCAAGGTCAAGATGGATGCCTTGAGGATCCATTTTTTCAGGTTCCTCATGACAAGGATTCCAAGAAGGTTTCTCCAGTAAAAGAAACCTTTGAGCACACAAAGTCCAGTAATAAGTTTACCACCCTTAGTGGTACTTTTAGGTCATATGAACCTGATGATTCCCACACCCCTAAACAAGCTTCATGTCGGAAAAAGGGTCAGATTATTCCTAAACCTATTAAACCAACCAAGTTGGTTTCTTCAGCTATGAATGAGGTTATGGGAAGCTCAGGGAAAAATGAGGGCAATTGATGGAAAGGTAAGGGAGACTATGATGTTACATGGGGCCAGGGGACATAGACATGGAGAAAACCTCCCCCCCCCCAATGAAGGTTTTTTTATTGTAATTTCGAAGGGCTTGGGAACTCCCCAATGGTCAGAGACCAGAGACATTTTCATATGGTCCAATAACTGATGATTATTGGCATTGTAGAGCCTAAAATTCTCTTTAGAAAGTGGAAAGGATTTAAATGGGCCTCTCTTGGATACAATTTTTTTCTCACAACCTTCATGACACACGCATGGACCATCTCTGGTTCTTCAGGGATAACAGACTATGAATCTCTTTAGTTAGTTACAAGCAGCAATGCATCCCAGTCTCCCTTGATGTACAATGTTTCAGTCCCTTGGTTACTTTTTCCTATGCGGTGAATTTGTACATAAAAATAAGGGAGTTATGTAACGTACTTGTAGAGATATCTGGGTCACTATTCCATAAATAGATGCTCTTGGGGGACTTTAATGTTGTTTTAAGGCCAAAAGAGAAAATGGAATGGCCTTAAACTGTGTTTCCTCCACTGATTTCTCTTCTTGTATTGACCAGTGTAATTTTGTTGAAGTTCTAATTGTTGGTGCATGGTTCACATCGACCAGATACACTCTGAATGGGAGACAAGCTAGCAAGAATGATCACTTCATTATTTACATGGATGATATGAATGATTACACAAGAATATCTTGACATACTTTTCCAAAACACCACTCTAACCACAATACGATAATTCTGGAAATAACCAGCCTAATTGCAAGGTCACCCCCTTACCTTTTCACTTCAATAATGGATGGATCATCATTCTAGGGTGTAGGAAGATTATTATCCAGGCCTGTAAAATGGATTTTTAAAGAATCCCACAACATATATTTGCGGAGAAGCTACAGAATGTCAAAAGAATTATAAATTAATGGAGAAAGAGATCTTTTTTCTAACCTGGATCGTGAGATTCAGATTACTTAAGAAAGACTCGCAAGCTTCTAAATTAGTAATCAGCAGAATGATATCCCTTATAGGGATGAAATTTAGGCACTTTCAAGGCTTGATGTCCTGATGAATGTCAAATAGAGGCTTAACCACAATAAATTAAATGTTTAGTGGTTGAAAGAGTGTGATATAAACTCAAGGTTTTTTATAGACTGTGTAAGGAAATTAATGTTTGGGCAGGGCTGAAAGAAATTAGTGTTTCTGGGTTTCTCCAAACCTTGGAAAGCGAAATTTCTAGTGCAGTGATGCATTACTTTGAGAATCTATATTCTGAAGATGGTATTGATAACACATATAAAATGGTTGACAACATTTTCACTTGTAATGATGAGAATCAGAACCATCTCTTCATAATGGTCCCTTTGAAGGTGGAGATTAAGGAGGCAATGTTCTCGCTTAACATGGAATGTGCCGCTGAACCAGATGGGCTATCCAACATATTTTTCATGTTTTGCTGAGATCTTCTCCATGATGACATGGATGCTACAATGACATAGTTTTTTAGATATTCCTCTCTCCCTCATGGATGCAACTCGTATTTTATTGTACATATAATTATGAAAGATAATGTAGTAGATATTAGGGACTTTATGCCAATGGCTCTTGGGAACATAATTCCCAATGTTTGTAGCATGATTTTGGTGAACATATTGGGTCAGATTATTAAAGTCCATATTACCCCTAAACAGTTTGGGTTTATTCCAGGTCGAAGCATTCAAAATTGTTTAGTTAATTTTTCTAAAGGTATCATTTCTTTGAAGAGAACCTCACCGAAAGGGAGGTTTTCCCTCAAGATTTATATATCTAAATATTTTGACACTGTCTAATGGTGTTTTTTTAATTCCTTAAGATGTATGGTTTTTCCAGTGACTTTATTAATTTTATTTCAACCATTCTCAACTCTATGTGTCTATCCATTCTAATTAATGGTTCCCTAAGGGGCTACTTCCCATGCACTAGGGGTGTTCGTTAAGGGGACCCTGTCTCGGGCCTCTAATTTTATCTGGATGAGGAATACATGAGAAGATGATTCTTTGAGCTCACTCTTCTTGGGATTTATAAACAAGTGAAATTTGGTCAGAATAATATTATTCCCTCTCACTTGCTTTATACCGATGATATTCTCTTGTTTGGGAACCCTTCCAAGACCACTATTAGTTACATTAAATCTTTCTTTAATCACTACGAAGAAGTTTCCGGACATTCCATTAGTTGTGGTAAGTTCTTTATCATTTTTTCAAATGGTCTCATTATTGGGAGGAAAAATTGAATTTCTAAAACACTTGGCACGTGTGTGGTCTCTCTCCCCTCTACATACCTTGGGGTTCCCATATTCTAGGGAAATTTAAAATGCGACTACCTAGATAATATTTATTCCTGAGTCATCAATCAGCTTTCTAGATGGAAGGGCATGACCATGTCACATGCTGGGAGGACTTGCCTAATAAACTCGATCATTACTTCTAAGCTTGTGTTTTTATTTTCTCTTTATCGATGGCTCAAAAGTATGTTGGATGATCTTCAATGTATGGTCAGAAACTTCTTATGGGAAGGCTCAGTGCATAGGAGGAAACTCGTAACTATTTCTTGGAGGGACTATTGTGAACCTTTGGAGATTGGAGTCCTAGGGGTCAAGGATATCAAAACCTTCAATGATAGCTTGATTAACAAGTTCACATGGATCATGTTGTCTTCTAGTGAGTCTTATTATGATTAATTTTATCCTGGAGGTTCAAAAAACATATATTTAGTGGATATTGGTACATTCTTATTTCCCCTATATAGACCTCTCTTTGGCACTTCTTTCAGGACATTATTCAGCACTCGAAGTGGCTGGTTAGAGAAGACTCCATGCTTAATTTCTGGAAAACCTCTTGTCTAGACAACCCTATTGATATCACTACTATCAAGTCGACCATGGATTTGATGACTATGGATAACATCACGAGCCAATGTCTTTCTCTTTCAGATATTATTTCCATCAGGCTATGTTGGAAATCTAGAATTATGTATACATGGATAAGGATACCTTGATCTGGAATCCAAATTCACATGGTTGTTTTTCCACACCAAAGAGTATTATACTATGAACTTCGTGGGATCTCAAAGACCATCTGGGTGGATTCTTCAATTACGGACCCTTTTTTCAACCATCTAGAATGGTTCTTCTTTGGATTCCTTGGAGGAACCAAGTCCCAACACATGATCAACTGCAAAAAGAGGGGCACCATCTTGCCTCTGCCTGCCCTTGATGTACGTGGGTTGAAGAATCTGTCCAACACCTCTTCCTAGACTGTTTTTATGCAAGGTGTTTTGGAAATATATTGGTTCTGTATTCGCTTTTTATTTTTATCATTGCAAGAATCTTGAGAAGATCATGTCAAAACTCTGTGAAGATAGTAAGAGTGCACTGGTACAAAATCTACACATTGTGGCTAATGCATCGACCAATAATGTTATTTGGTCTGCATGTAACCATGTGTTCTTTGGGAGTCAAACTTATTGTTTCCATGCTGATTCCCTTTCTATATGTAGAGATATTCACGGTAATGATGGTGTGCAATCTGGAATGATGTAGAATTCTATTGAGGACCTTCAGACTTTTCGGTTACTTGGAGTGGCAGGGTAGCCGAAGTAGCTTCTTGAATTAAGGTTTTTCATATGGATTCCACCGATCCATCTTGGAATTAAAGTTAACATTGATGGTGCTACTTCTGGCTCGCCTGGACCTTTAGGATGTGGAGGTATGTTCCGTACTTATCGTGGTTTTATCAAAGGTTTCTTCTACCACTTTATTGGCCAAGGTATTACGTATGAAGATGAACTTTGGGATGTGATCTATGCAATCAAAGATGATTCCTATCACAAATGGTCACCTCTATGGATTGAATCAGACCTAAAACTTGATGTGAAGGATTTTATAACATGTACTAGAGATGTGACTTGACAACTCCTTTCCCATTGGATCTCTTGTCTCACTTAGTCCGGCCACCTTCAGATGTTCAGATCTCATGTTTACAGGGAGGCGATTCAGATTGCAGATGCCCTCTCAAAGAGGGTCATTGTGAAGTTGAGCTCCATGTGGTCATTAAATATCTCTGATGTTTGCGGTATCATTGTGAATGTAGATATGCAGGGTGTGACATATTCCTGTTCTGGTATTGCCCCTGTAAGGCCTAATTTCTTATACTTTACTTTTTATTTAATAAATTTAGTGCTGGATTTGTTAGGCCCTAGATCTTCATTGTTATATTTATAAAAAATATATATTTTTTATACATGAGGTTTGAACAGTTATGAGAGAAATGAGACCTCTTGTAAGGGATTTCAGAACTCAATTTCCTTTCATTAGGATACACTTAAACATTACTGTTTATATTATTCCATAATTATGTATGAAATTAAATATTATTTTTATGTCTTATTTTCATATGAATTTTTTATTTAAATTTGTCAAAAAATCACTTCATTGATTTATTCTCACTTCAATGATACAATATTTGTAAGGGATTTTGCCTCAATTTACACACTATTGATACATATTCATATTTATGATCCAATTAAATTTTATATGGTGTATATTCTTCCGGTTTACATTTTATATAATGAATCATTAATTTTTCTTATAATTTTACATTTTTATTAAAATTATTTTATCCAAGGAAATTTGTCTCCAAGGATACCAAGTGGTAAGTAATTTTGTAACTCATATATTTTATTGGGCTATATTTGTTAGCAATTTTTGTTGATATTCTATGATAATGTGTGTAATGACAGTTGATTATATTATTTTTTACTTCCACCTGTTTTATGTGTATTTAAATTTTCTACACATAATAAATTCAGTTGTTATTTTTCTTTTTAACGGTATGATCTTTGAAATAAGTTTCATATTTATAGATAAATATTTGGTAATATGAACCTAATTATTATTATGTGTTTTATATACTAACCCATTGATATTTTTCATTAATATATTTATATACAAATTATTTAATTTTTCATTTTACATTATTTCTAGTATCGTTTGTATGATTCAAAAGTTACAAAAGTGGTAAGGGTTTATGCTTCAATATCATTTTAATTAGTATTGGTTATGAAAGAATATTCTATGAATAAAATTATTATTTTTTTCTTATTAAACCCCTTTAATTTTTTATATTCTGTTTATTCATTAAATTTTGACGAAATAATACATTTTTCCCTCTTCAGTACTTAAATAATATATATTTTTTTTAATAAAGGTCAACATTATATCAATTTTGGGTAGAAAATCCTCTTTCTTCCATATCTATGATTTACAAAAATGTTTTAAGAATTTTATTCTAAAATATCCAAAGGATTTACTATAGACATTTTTACCCATGTAGGAACATTTATAAAAATGGTTTGAAAGTAATCCTCCTATAAGTTTCGGAATGCATTACATTTTACCGCATTAAAAAATAATTAAAGGATTGTTTTTAACTTATTCAACATGTACACAATTACACTCCATTATAAACCATCACTTATTAAAATATTACTTTACAAGTTTAATAATGTTATTTTTAATCACAACTTCATTCCTAATACTCTATTACTTTTTTGGGTTTAAATTTAATTTTAAAAGTGAAAATGATAATTTCCCAAATAATGTTTCTAATAGAATTTTTAGGTTATTTTTATTTATAAAAAACAATGAACCTCATATTAATTATAATCTATTGGGATTATATTGTAATTTTAAAATCCTCATTATTTTTATAGATTTATTATAAACAATATGACATGTGATTCAGTATTTTTAAACAATTTTCCTTATGCACTATGTGGTTAATGACTATATTCAATGATTGGGGAAATTCTTAAAATTTTTTGTGGTAGTTTCCAATATAATTGCTTATATTTATTGGAGAAATTATTAACATTTATTAATTTATTTTATTAATATGAATATTTATGTAATTATGCTTCTCCCCTTTCATATGAGTAATTAATTAGACTTAGAATGTTATGTGTGGGTCCCACTATAGTCCCCAGTTACATTCTTAGGTCTATTAAGACAAAATTGTTTTTATATTCAGTGGAGGACATAACAAATTAAAAATGGTGTCTTAGAATGGGGTCTTGAAGGCATGATTATGTTGTTCGATATTAAGTATTTGATCGTTACAGGATTAGTAATTAATGTCCACGTGAGTATATCAATAGTTAGAATATATATGGATAAGTTTTAATCTTATGTTATTATTTATAATCAATCATTTGGTTATAATGTATTCCTACCATATTAATTTTATTAATTAATGTAATGTTTTTTAGTTATTGATGTTGTCATATTTTTTATGAATTATTTATTCATGATTGTGTCTTCTATATGCATACCCATAATTATAATTTATGCTCACACCTTTCTTAGGTTTTCTTTCCCCGTTATGCTTGGAAGTGTGTTTTTATTGATATATAGGGATAATCTAAATTGAATAATGTCATTTTTAATTATTATATTATTTCATATTTTATGTTTAAAAACATAATGAGAGTATAATGTTTGTGTCCAGTTTACCATGTCTTTTGAACTATTTTATCATTTGGTACGTGATTTCAATTATTTATGAACAATATTATAAGTCAGAATGTAACACCGTGCTACTGGGGTCAGGGTCATTACATTAAGAATTAGAGAATGTTTATCTGAAATAATTTAAACTAGAGTTATGAAAATAATTATTAGAGTACATAACCCTAGGAATAACATAGAGGATATTCTTATTTATAGGATAAAATCCAATTTTTTTGGCACGTTAGAGATTGTGTTGTTTTCGGAGCAATAAATACCTTCCTAGGCAGTGCAAGTTCATGTAGCTCGGGTAAAGTTTTAGTGTGGTGTAATAACTCTAAAAAATTTAACATTGGTATTAGATTTAATAATGGAATTTTGGTTGATGATAGGATATGATACACATATGGTTTGACATGCCTGGGGGATATTCTAGGGTTAATTCGAATTGTCATTACAAACCATTATGAAGGATGTTAATATATGATGAAATAAATGACCTAGGTTAAAACTATAATTCTTTGGATTGAAAATATGGTTATATGATTTATAAATCTTATAAATGATTATGAATTTTTTTTTCTATTATGACAATTTGTTTCCTCAAAGTTTGATTTTGGGTTTTAATAAATATATAGAACTTGGAATAATCCCATTAACACTAGATTTTATGTATATTATAGTGATTATTAGGAACCAAATTTGATGACTCTTAGAGAGAAATATTTTTTTAGTATTAACAATTATTAATGAATATATATGACTAAAACATTTCTCCTTATTGAACTCTTAGGCTCATAGAATATGAGAATGATGGGTTTTTCAAAGAGCGTGACTGGTGAAGATAATGGGGAAAGAAGGCCCAATTTTAACCTTACCAAAAATGTTAATAGATACACCCTGGATAATGTCTAAGAGGATTAATATAATGATTTATATATGGAAATGTAGTATACATAACATCAAATTGATAATGAAAAGTGAAGTGTTAAATTTAGAGAAATAAATTTCATTTTAAAGATACATTTATAGTTCATTGTCTTTAATATGAGGAACCTAAAAATTATTCGATTCAATGAATTATTTTAATAATTAAATCCTAGAACAAGGTAGAAAACAAGTTATATCAATCATTTATGTAAAAGGTTTTTGGTATTTGTGAATTTATATTCAAGAGTTATACTGTAGAGAATTTTTATCAGTTGTATTTTGGTTTTAAGAATCATAAAACATCTATGGATTTTTTAAATTATTGGAGGAATATATTTATTTTCCTAAGGATTGAATAAGAGTTTCGAATTCCATAATTTGGTTATACATTAATGGTTTACTATAACTTATTTTTTTTATTCAAAACCTTTGAGATTTTAAGTAATGTAAGTAAAAGATGATTACCTATAGTTTAGTATAAATTTAGGGTAATATAACCCTTGGGATTAATATGACCAATATATATTTGAGGAAAAATGAATTTAAATTTTTTTAGATATTTTTAAAGGTATTAAAAACCATTATGATTAATATAAACATTTATGTTATGTTAATCATACTCAATTATGTTTTTTTAATTTTATGGGAAAAATATTTTATATAAAAACTATAGTGGTAAAAATGCGATTTAATGAATAATTTTATTTTTGAGGTTGTTTATAAATTTTTTGAAATATTTAATGAATTATAATAATAATTATTTATAAAATAATAATATTTATTATCAGTGAAATACCATCCCATTAAACATGGTCATAGGGATTAAACCAATATTTGAAGAGAGACATGGGTAGAGTGCCTACCATTGGCCTATATGATATTCTAGTTAATGTAACAAATTTTTTAAATAAATATATAGATGGATAAGTATTATGATGATTTTTAGAAAAAATTTTATTAGATAAAATATTTTTGATTTTGAGATGTTTAATGATATTTAGGGATATGATTAATTTGGTTAAGGAATACATAAATATTAGGTTTATCAAAAATTATTATTTTGCATGAATTATACTATGAATTTTAATGTATAAGATGATGGGTGTGAGATAACCATTGGCGAAGAAACAATCATTAATACATATATTATTATGGTTAATTGGTATGTAGGGTTTTTTATTTAAATAATTAGAAATGTCAAAACATAATTTTTATTACTGAATTTTAGAGATTAATGTATAAATATTTTAGATGATGTTTTATTCATTTTGGGTATTGTCTTACACAATTACATTCATTTATATTTTATTAAATACATGAGATATATATTTTTATTTTATTGTGTATTATATGACATGTTATAAGTTAATTTTTGTGCTTTAGGAATAAAAAAGTCATCTTTGATAGTAATTTCAGAGAAAAATGATGTGAAGTTGATTGATTCATGACCAATGAAAAAAAATCTTACATAACCAAAAATTATTGAATAAGAATATTTCATGGTGTTCGTTATATTGATATTAAATGATTCCTTAACTTTAGGAATTAGGTAACCAAATAAAAATTTCATAGAGTCACTATCATTTCTAATGAATCAATGAACTTTTGACCCATCAATAATGTATAGCCTTTTGGTTTATTAACATTATATCGATCATTAAAATTTTGTTATCAATGTTCTCAACCAATATCCATAATTATTTCTAATTTTCTTCTATTTCAATATTTTTAATAAAAAAAATGATTTTGTACTTGGAAACCTAGATATGAATTGTTTTAAGATCACTTATATGTTTTTAACCCTTCTTATGATTTGGATTTTCCACAAAGGTCTTTTAAAACATCAAACCCTTGATTTAGGAGTACAAGATAAAATTTATAAAATTTATTATGGGTGGGAAGAATATAAAACCTCAATATTTTAGAAGAACATTATTATGGTAGATAAAATATACGACACACGTCAACAAGTGTAAAAGAAAAGTGAAATAAAATATTTAAATTTGACTGTTATACCCTAAATATTAAATTACTGGATATTAATAGGAAAAAATATTTTTTGAAAACTAATTATTTTACATTTTTAAAATAAATTCCTCGACAATTAATTTTTTGTAAATGAAAATAAAAATCATTATAATTTAAATGAAATATCATTTTTGAAAACTATTTTTATGCATAGAATGTGGTTTAATTTTCATAAATTAATTTAATCACTATTAGTGATTGATTTTAATGATATATATGAATTATATATTCAATAAAATGATTTATAATTCATCTAATAGTTTTTCTAGGCTTGGGATATGAATGAATACAACCTTATGCTTAAAGTACTAAATTTTTCTAAAACATTATTTAGTCATGTTTTCCAAAATTATTTTGAAATTAATTTATTTTTAAAAGAATTAATAATTATTTATAAAAATTGTCCCAATATTTGAAATCATTGTTCAAAAGTTATCTTATAGAGATTTTTTATTAAATTCATAAAACGATAAATTTTCTCATAAATAATGAAAAATAATTTTTTTATTTCAAACTACATTTTCATTTAAATCATTTAAAAATATAAATTTTGTTTTTCAATAATTTAAATGTAAATTATATTCAAATATATTATTAATAATCCAATTTAGATCATTTTAATTAATTTAATATTCATTTTTTATATGAAACTTTTTCATACCTTTGAATTAATTTTCTAGAAAACCATTTTTCATCGCATCTAACAATTTAAATTTTAATTAAATTCCACCAATTTATATTAATTTTTTTTTGGAAAATAGACTAAGTATTAAAAAATAATATTTATAAATATTTATAATAAATTGAAATATAATTTATATTCATAATGAATAATAAAAATTGAAAAAATTAATTACCAGAGTTAATGTTTAAAGATGATTAAAAGAGGATTAATCTAAAAAGACAGATTTAAAAATGACATAATATCTAGTCAAAATGAAAGTGTTAATAAATATTTCATCTTTATATCATCTAAGGTAAGATAATGAGCCAGTATTCAACTGTTTTGATCGTGATAAACGTGGTTACAATGTAATCTTTTCACAAATTTGAATGGTGTCTTTCCCCCACATATTAAAGGCCACCCCATATACTATCCACTTCATACAAAAAAATCCCTTTTTCGATATTCCATGACCTACCCAAATAATATCTACACATCCATAACTATGAACTATAGAAATTTTTAGATTATAAAACCAAACTACTATGACATTACTTAAAATCAGAAAGTGGTTGTTTTTAAAAGATGTATAGTTCATAAAAATACATTTTCATTTTATTTCATCATTAAATTATTTTTAATCTCTATAAAAATAATAAAATAATAACAAAAGTATCTCCCACATATTAAAACAATATAATATTAATGTAAAAACCTATATCCATCTCATTTTCCATCAAATGAGATAATATACACATGATATTGTATATGACAGACTACCACCCCGTGAAGTAATATTATTTATTTTCCGTAACTGCCTCAAATAGATGGATATAATGATATAGTTAATATACATATATGATATTTATTATATAATTATTCTTTAGAAATAATAATATCATAGTTTATATGTAAATAAAAACACTTTTAATGCATTTATATTACATATTAATTAACTATAATTTATTATATAAAAAAATTATACTTGATAAATCATATATGTAAAGTGCCTTTAGAAACATGGAAACTTAAACAAATTTTTCATATGAGTTATGAGTCTTCCCCCACATAGTTTCTCATTACTATAAAACTTCATTGAAATATCACACAGAATACCGTTTTTCACCACCAATGGAAGGCGATCATATATAATGATAATTTCATATGCCCAGTAAGGGTAAATAATGTAGATATAAATGATCACATAACAAAAACATCAGAAATTTGATATTAGAACATGAAAATAACTTTTGAAAACAATATGCTCCAAATCATATATAATAATATTGATTCATGGAATTAAAATTTGAATTACATATGACATGATTAATAAAATATTTAATGAAAAAAATCAATGAAAGAATAATATTATCAAAATATGTAGCATTGTGGAATTCAAATAATCATAAATTCTTATTTACTTTGTAGTAAAGGCCTACTTATAAGGAATGATAGTGGAAATGGTTCACTACCCAACCCATCAAGGTTGTTAAGAGTCACATCAAGGACTATCATAATTGAAAAATTCCGTTACTATACTGCATTAATTCCCCATTCTAATCCTATATATCTCTTTATATATCAATCATTACCCCGTTCATTATAGGGAGATATTGTTCCCAACCATCCTTGGTCATGACCTAAACACCGTCCTTCATAATAATGTATACATAATCAAATAATAGGAATTATACATATGTATAATGTAATATTAAAATTAATTCATCGTATTAGAACCAATGAATATAAATGGGTTTCATCAATATTTCGTTATATCATAACTTTTTTAAATATAATGGGTTTCCTAAAAATTAAATCATTTCATCATACCATAACCCATGGAAAAAAGGGACATGTTTTATAATTATCTTGTCATCATAAAGATAAACCATCTAGAGAAATAATTTGGATGGAATCCTGGGATTAAATTCCCTTTAATTATTTAGTAACATAAAATGATGTCATCATATATAAATATTGATTTTGAGATATCTAAAGATTATTTCATGAGGAAAATAACCCTTCCACCTTGAAATTATAATTTTATAAAATATAATTTCACATAACATTTTGTAAATAAATTAATTTGAAAATATCATTGCAAAGATATAATGGTAACTTCAAAAAACGGGTCGTCTATGATGGAATAAAATATATTTTATTTCATAAATTTGTAATAATTTTTTTTCTCATATTTTTTGAAAAATTTAGAAGCACCTCATTTGGAAAATGAAAAGACTCTTCTATTAAAACCATTTAAAAAAAATTAAAACATGGATAATAAATTACATTAATCAATATTTAATGAATATTAAAACCATCTATTATTATTTTTAGAAATCATGGACTTGAATGATCAGCAGATTTCTGACTAAAGTGATAAATAAGGTCAATTTTCATAAAAACATTATATTCATATATTGAGTACATAAATAGAGGAAAATGAATGTAAAACATGTAATTTACAAAAATGACTATATTTTTGTAAAATTAATGTGTTTAGTTTGAGGTATATAATAATATTCATTCAAAGTAAATCCAATCATAATTAATCATAATAAATAACAAGGTTGTAACATAAATAATTTACCACTCATTAGCCTTTGAATCATAATCCACATGGAATAATAAAATTTTGATCAATATTTATATATCATATTTTTTTTGAGAATAATTGTAAATGACATTGAGGTGTAAATTATAATTCATATTGAATAAACATGGTATAATATGTCTTGTGTCCTATATTAATAAAGGTGAGAAAAATATTTTACCATATGTCTCAACTACCTTCGTACACATTTGAAAAGCCATTATAATAAATATAGGTTTATTATAATTATATCATAGAAACATAATCATACATATAATTTAATATATGATTTACTTATGAACTTTTTATTATCCATTTATAAACAATTATTTTTTAAAATATCTTTTTATGAAATTACTACATCATTTTCCATGCATGATTTGGTTGGGTATTTTTAGTCCATTTACCTTTATAATTTTTTAATAATCTTATAAAATTTAACCATGATATAAATAATATAATTATTCATTATATATGTATTTATAGTTATGCATTAAATTTATTTATATAAAATTAATTATATAATTCATGGAGACTGTAGGTCGCATGTTCTTATAAAATGTGTATCCATTTTCTAAAAAGAAGTGACAAAAGTATGATAAAATTTATATCAAATTTATAGAGAGATTATGATTTCATTTATATCACATATATTACTTAAAATTTTATTTATTATCTTCCATGTAAACTGAAAGTGATAGACAAATCACATTTCCTCACAAGGTAGTAGTTCAACGTACACAAGAGAGATGTTATCATATTCTAAAAGAAAGGAAAGTAAGATGATATATGTGATATAATAATTAAAAAATTATAATAATTTAAAAAATATAATATATATTTATATATGTATTTTAAATCTTTCAATATATCCAATCATGATTGCTGATGAAGGAAAATGGTTTACATTAGTGTGCTAGGTAGTAGTCTGTTGTACATATGATCTATGATTTTTTTTACTATTACACAGAAGGGTAGATACATGTAGTTCATTTCATTAACATAATAACATATCATTGTATAATAGACACATATGTTATTATATCAACATTTTTTTGGAATTTTTGATTTATTTAAATGATGAAATTAAATGTAAATTCATAGTGATTGAATATACCATTTCTTCGGATAACCCCTTTAGGTTTACACCAAATACTACATTAGTAGTGTTTCATAATAAACTATATAATCTAGGATGTGTTTAGGGATTGAAATAATGTATTTTGGTAGGTCTTGAATGAAAAATGGGATTAATAATCTAAATATGAGAGAATTGAGGTAGCCTTTTATAAGTAGGGGAGGCGACACAATTTAAAATTTTTTAAATAAAAAGGTCTAAAATTGTTATTAAAATTACACAAGTTTAACACACCGAGATTTTATAGTTTGTATCTTTTTATGTTTAACTTCTTCAATAGCATATGTTCCATGAAATACTTAGCTTAAATATACCACAAAATATTATTAATATTATTGTTTAAATGTTATCATCATAATCGAGCCATTAGAATGACAAGTATGAACAACATTAATCAAATTATAATTTTTATTTATAAAATAATATTATTCATTGACCAAATAATTATAAATGAATGTCAACCCCTTTTTAAATTAAAAGGAAATGTTATTTTTGAAAAATTATTTAAATGTGAACAAGTGTGTTTATAAAATAATAAAATCACTTTCATTGGATTCTAATAATGATATATATATGTATATTTATAATATTCAACATTATATTTATTATTAATTTTATATGGTTTCTATACATGATATGAAAATAAATTCAATTTTATGAATAAAAGTAGTAATTTTCAAAAAATGTAGTTTTGTCACCTTTTGACGACATAGATGTTTTAAATCTATTTTTTACACATTTATAAATTTTGATTGAAAAAATAAATCTTTTTTTGAAATTGTATTATAAAAATTTACTTTGAGGTTTTGATATTTTTCTGAAATGTTTCATGTCTTGATGAGTAGTGAAAAATACTTGAATTTAATTAGAAACAAGTTTTAAGTCTAAAAAATTATAATTTCTAAATTATAATTTTTATTTTTATAAAATTATAATTATCTCAACCTTATATCATATAATTAAATTCGGGTCATTGGAATAAATTTCACATTGAATTTGGACAAGAAAACAAGCTTATCTTTTGAACTTTTTCAGTTTAAAAGCCCATTTTCTCATTTTGACAACAAGGTTTGTTTTAAATTAATTACTAAAACATATCTATTTTAAGTGGTTATCAAATAAAAACATCATTTTTATGAAATTATATCCTTTTAAAGCCACTTGGATGAGAGTGAAAAATTTATAATATTTTATTTAAATGAAAGTTAAATATGTCATACTCATGTTTCTAGTAATTGTTACATATTTTATATATGTATCTTCAGAAGATATATTCAACTATAAATATTAAATTTCAATAAAATGTTTTTTACTAATCATTATAGTTTATTTTAATTTTTTTTTGGAACAAATAATTATATTAATGGATTGCATAATGATAATGAGGTAATTGTTAAATTAATGGACATATCGAATAAATGTTACTCAATATATTAAAATAAATTTTATTTGATATAATTAATGTAATTCATGAATTTTAGAGACACATTTGACATATTACAGATGTATTAATGTTTTTGGTTCAAATTTATATTTTGTTTATGATATATCTTAAAATTAATGTAATAAATAGTGTCAAAATTGAAATTAATCTTATATTAAAATAAATAACATTTTATTAAATGATATAAAAATCATAAGAATCTATAATTTGGTAGACTGATTGTAGTATGTTTAAAATTTTTATAAAGGATACATTTATGGTTATTTTTACATTTTATAGTAACAATATTAACACTTAATGATTAAAAATCCAAGTTGACACGGTAATAGATAAATGGATTAAACGAGGGTTAAAACCAACAGGTAATGGTAATCATTTGAGCTAAACTTTTATAAAAAATTTTGAATGGGAGGATTTAGACCTATCATAATATTAGGAATTAAATAAATCATTTTGGTTCCATTTTTAATTAAAAAATAATTTATATTTATTTAATATTTTGGGATTTTATTAAAGTGCCCCTCGACTCAATTATAACAGGGAACCTCCTTCATCACTTTTTAACACCAATTTTGGCCTTCTAATCAACAAAGAGCTACCCAATTATTCTACCTACATATATATATAGGCTATATATGTCCAATTATTCAAAGAATTAAAATCCTAGATCCCATAAGAAGATATAAAAAGGACTTCCACCGAAGAACAAGTAGTCATTTTTACGAAATCATACAAGTTCATTCCTTCTTTTACTTCCTCTTTAGGTGTTTTCTACATGATAAAATAAAAAAAGTTACATATCTATTATTATATGTTATTAGGGTTATGGTATAAACATATTCAATGAAATTAACCATCCTATTAAAAATAAAATCATCGTGCACGTGTACAAATAACTTACCGTCTCTATGTCATGGTGTAATTTGTTTTTCATCACCACTTTACTTGGAAGGGTATAATCATGGAAATAATATATATATATTATAATTATCAAATAATATTTATTCTTGTAATTATTAATATACCATCCAATACCCTACTCTTTCGCCATTAATAGAATGATATCGTCCCTCGTGCCTACAAAGGACCCACCATCTCCACAACATGATGTGATTTATTTTTCATGTTAATAATTAAATAATGATTATAAAATATATATCATGAATAAATATGATATATATTAATTCAATATAATTCTATCAATTAATGAAATAAATAATATGAAAAATAACTACAGGATTCATGAAAAAACACGCATTGGAAAAGCAGCTAACACCTAAAACAAGGGTAATAATGAAATATTTTAAACAAAAATGTGATAAAAATAATATAATAAGATCATATATGATAACATATATATGATTGAGTTTTGGATATAAGTTAATAAAATTATTAAAACCAGTATACAGGATGGGAATGTAGGTTCAACTAAATGATGTGCAAGGTAAGGGACTTCTTCTCAATCTCTATTCATTAAGGCATAATTTTAGGTTATACACCCACCTTCATTTATGAGGTGTATATATTGACCATTGGACTTATTGTGTCATTATTTTTTTACTATCGTATTATTTAATATTTTTTAAAATTTGATTTTTCTTGGGGATTATGATTTAAATATCCAATGTGGCATACACCACTTTTAAAGTTTAAAGATTTAATAATCACATATTTTTATCCATGAAAATATTATTGTTATTAATTTTGTTAGTTATTTATATGTATATTAAATGATTATAAAATAAATTTGATATATATTTATAAATTTATTTAATGGTTTTCAAAGTATCATTTTTTAAATCTTTTATACAAAATGTTTTTACAATTGAAAAATGGTATATTCTATTTTTAACCTATATATTGACAACGAATTTACCACCTTAGTGTCTATTATTTAATTTATAACTTCTATTTCAAGCAGAAATATTTTATTAAAATAAGAAAAATATTCCCATATTTTTTGGATATATGGTTTAGAAAATGATTATACTTAAATTAAATTAATATTATTATACTAAAGTGTATTTTATTTGGGTTTAATACATTTTTTCATTGAAAAAGATTAAATGATTTAATTATAGTGTTTTTCTCTATATAAACAACCATTGTTGAATTTTAGTATTACAGTTGGTTGATCTATTATGATATAATTTACCATATTGTTTTTAGTGGTTTATGATTTAGTTTGACTATGGATATACTATTTTGATATTATTCATGGTTTATGGTTAAAGTTTTCACATTTTATATGCTCGTTTTTAATATGAATGTTTATGTATCTTATGAATCAACACTTTCATATGAGTAAATTAGTAGACATCTTATGTGATGGGTGGGGCCTTCTATATCCACTATAAGGTATTTCTCCTAAGATAAACTATTTTTGGTATTAGGTGAGGCCTTACTAACTTATGTACGGTGTCTTGTTAAAAGCCTTGTCGGTATGTTTGTTTTCTCTATAATTATGCATTACCTCATTATTATATTAGTTATTGATATTCCATGTGATTAGTCAAATAGTAAAATATTAATGGTTATGTTTTATTCTCATATGAATATTTATATGACATTATTTGTTTATATTTTATTATGGAAATATTATGACGAGGTTATTGATTAAATCAAATGTATTCAAATTAATTACCATGAAATAATTGTTTATGGTTATTCATGATAGCTTCCTCTATATGTATATATCTAATTTACTATGACTAATAATAGATTATATATTTTGGTATGTGATTCTATTTATCTTATTCTAATAAAATAAATCATCCCTGACTCTGGGAAACTAAAATGAATGTACTTACTATTGGTATCATATGATGTTAATTAGAAACCTTGCACACTAGATTTAGTATTGAAATAAATTGGGGAACACAAAAAAAAAATTTAGTTTGTGTGACGATTTTATTTAAGGAATAATTACTTTTTCATTCTATGGAAGTTTGTTTAATGGTAAGGATAACCTTAAGGGTTTATTTGATCCCTGTCAGTAAGGTAATTATGGGTTATTATATTATTAGATAAATTTTGTGGTTAATACAATTATTTATTGTATAATATATTATGGTTATTTTGGACTATTTTTATCACATTTTTAGATAATATTAATATAGTTTTAGAAAAAGGACCACACATAGGATGGGTGACCACCCATCACATCCAAAAAGACTATGGGGTTTGAACACCCAACTAAAGGGTAGAAAAAGTGAATGACCTACTAGTAGCCTTTGTGATGTCATGGTTAGCATGATTTATTTTGTAAACTATCTAATGGATAAATTTTATTTTGATTTTAGGAAAATTATTTTAGAAAATAGATAACTTTGGTTTTATAAATTGATTTGGTTATTAAATTATTAATGTTTTTTTGAAAAGGATGAGGGTTAATCCCACTTTATTTAACATATTAAGAAACCCCTTATGAGACTGCGAAAATATGGAACCCATTACATGAACATATGAAAAATCGTCTTTTAAAAACAAGACAAAAAATGTTGATTTGAATTATTTAGGAATGAAAAAATAATCTTAAATACTCATCATTTGGAGAAAAGGATGAGTTTGTGGAGGAAATTTATTAAAGGATGAAACTCTACTTTTAATGTAAATGTGTTTCCTTTAGTTCATATTCCTGGATGTAAATAAATTCATTAACCTTTAGAAAATTATTTTGAAACAAAAATGTTATCATTTTTTACTTTTCTTACTATGATATCATTGGCCTTTTAACACGTCAGTAATTTATGGTTTTGTGATTATTAAAATTATTATTACCATGTTCTCTATCACTATCCATCAAAAATTGGTAGTCATATTTTTCATCTATTCTCTTGTTTTCTTACATGAAACCCTAGTTTGTGTTATCTTAGTGACCTTCGTACTTATCATTCTTTCTATAAAATTGGATTTTTTATCAACCCTTGTTTTTGTGTGGGATTTCAATAAAGATAATTTGAAATGTAAAAACCCCTAGTTTTAGATCATGAGTTAATATTATAATGAAAAAATTTAATTGAGGATGGGATAATGTAACAACCCAAAATTTTATGGTATTTATCTTATTAAATTTATATTCTTCAATAACTTATGTTGTATGAAACACTGAGCTTAAAAGAACAACACTATAATGTTAATATTATTATTTAAATGTTATAGTTATAACCTAACCATTAAAATGGTGGGTATGAATAGGATTAACTGAATTTTAAAAATATAGTTTACACGTATATATTATTCATTGACCATTTAATTATAAATTAATTTATAACCTATTTTAAAATAAAAGAAATGTTTTTTTGAACAAAATATTTAAATCTGAAAAATATTTTTTATAATATAATAAAATAACTCTCAATGGATTATATTAATGAACTAAATATATATATATATATATAATATTAAACATAATATTTAACATTCATTTTATAAGTTTTCTTTGACATTATATATAAATAAATTAAAATTTAAACAGAATAGAAGTATTTTCCAAAATAGTAATTTTGTCACTTTTTGATGGAGGACATGTTTTAAATATATATATTGAAAAATTTATATGTTTTATTTGAAAAAATAAAATTCTTCTTGAAAATAATAATATCAAAATGTACTTTGGTTGGTGTTTTCATAATTTTCTGATAAATTTCATGTTTTGATGAGTAGTGAAAAATTCTAGATTTTTATTGAAAAGATCCTTTATTTTAAATAATTTAAATTGTTAAATTATATTTTTGATTTTTTAAGTATAATTATGTCGAATTTATATAATGCAATCCAATTTAAGTCATTTAAATCAATTTTGTATTGAATTAAAATAAAAAAAATTTCAATCTTTTGAATTTTTTCATTTTAAAACCCAACTTTCTTATATCATTATTATGATTAATTTTAAATTAAATACTCTAAAATATTGGTTTTTAGTTTTTAAAAATGTATTTCATATTATGAATTATTGGGTCAAAATTATGAAAAATATGACTCTTTTTTTGGACATTGTGAATAGTGACTTCAATTGTTTTTTATTTACACAGTTAAGGGTAAATCGAGAAATTAGGTATAAAAATAATATTATAAATATTATAAAATTATTATTAATGTGGTAAAAATATCATTGTATTAGTGGTTATAAACAATAATCATCATTTTAATGAGACTATAACATTTGGATGCCACTTGTATGAGAGGATTATATTTATCATATTTCATTTAAAAAATTCAAATATATCATACTCATGTATTTAATAAGTGTTACAATTTTTATGTATGGTAATTCAGAATATATATTCAAATATAAATATAAAATTGAAATATAAAATTTTTATCCCAATTTGGGTAATTTGTTTATAAGTTTTATGGAAAAAATTATTAAATTAAAGGCTTACACCAATATAATGTGGTAATCGTTCAATTAATGGTCATATAATATAAATGTTATTGATTTTATTAAAAATAAATTTATTTTTATAAAATTAAGGTAATCCAAAAAAATTATTTATGAAATGACATATTAGTTATTTATTAATGTTTTTTTTCAAGTTTATATTTTATAATGATAGTTTTTAAAAGTATTTTAAAAAATAGAGTGAAATTGTCAGTAATCTTATATTAAAAAAATATTATTTTATTAAATTATATAAAATTCATTAACATATAAAATTATTCCACCGAATTTGGATATTATTTAAAATATTATAAATGATATATTTATGGTTATTTTTTCATTTTATAGTCACTATATTAATACTTAATGGGTAAAAATCCAACTTATTGAAGTAAGTGTTAATGGGTTTAAATAAAGATTTAAAACAAAATACATGTGTAAGAGTATGACCTACACATATCCAAAAATTATTATATTAGATTATTTAAACTCATTTGAATTTTTTCTTCTAAATAACACATTTTTAATCCATTTTGAATTTAAAATTAATTTATATCAATTTAATATTTTAAGAGTTTCCTAATGTTTCCCTCACCTAAATTATTAAAGGAATCCTCCTCTCTCATTTACTCACACAAGTTTGAGCCTTATAGCTTGATAAATCCTTATAAATTTCTCCTAAAAACATACTTATACATGTTTATAAGGTGACAGTCTTCCAAAAATGACAAACTTGGATCCCATAAGAAGAGATCTAAAGGATGTCCAACAAAGAAGAGTTAATCATTTTTTCTGAGTAACCTACGTTAATTTCTTCTTATACATGTTCCTTAAGATCTTTTTACATGATAAAGTAAAAATTGTAGTTTTATCACTATAATTATATTTTATTAAAATTATGGGATAATCATATTTGATGATTTATACATCCTATTAATAATGAAATCACTACGCCTGTGTACGTACCCTTATCATATCGTTTCCACAGTGTAATGATATTTTCATCACTACTCTATATGGATGGGTATACGTATTTAAATAATTGGTAAATATGATAATTATGACATGATATTATTTTTTTAAATGATTAATATATGTCTCCTTCCTTCCCCTTTCACTATTAAATAAATGATATAGTTTCCTGTGCGTATGTATGGCCTACCATCTCCATACTGCAAAGTGATTCATTTATCATGTTAACCATACATGAATTATTATATATATAATGAATAAATATGATATCTATGAACTCAATATAATTTTTCAGTTGAAATAAATATATCATATGTAAAAGAATCAACAGATTGATGAAAAAATATATATAAGAAAATGTAGTAGTTAACACCCGAAACAAGGGTAACAATGAAATATTATTTACAAATGCGTGATGAAATAATATAATAAGATCATACACAATATAATAAATTTTAATAAGGTTATAATATATGTTAATAAAATTATTAAAACCATTATACAGGATGTGAAATCATGTTTGACTTAATAAAGCTTGTGGTAAGGCAATTTGACTCAAGATCCTTTCATTGAGACATAGTTTTTTGTTATAAACCCAACTACTTTTATAAGTTTTATATAAAACCCCAATGAATTATCTTGTAATTAATTTTTCTATTATCATGTTATTTAATTTTCTCTTAAATTTTATTCTTTAATGGGGCTTATGATTTAAATGTTCAATGTGGTATGTGATAACTTGAATGTAAAAGGATATAATTACCACCAATTTTTTCTATGTTAATATTCTGGATATTATTTTATATATTGTTTATATGGATATTAAATGATTATAAAGAAAATTTTATGTCTATTTTAAGTTTCATTCAATGGTTTTCAAAGGATTGTTTTTATTTTTTTGATATGGAATTTTTTGACAAACGAAAAAAGGAATGTTCAATTTTTAACTTATAGTGTGGAAATGACTTCCCCACCACTCTAACAATTATTCAATTTATAGATTCCTTTTCAAGATTAAATATTTTATAAAATGAAAACCCCTTTAACCATATTTTTGCGATATTTGGTATTGAAAATGTTTATTTTTAAAAGAAAAATGTATTTTTACCCTAATGTGTATTTCATATGGGTTCAATACATTCTTTTCATCAATAAATTTTCAATGATTTTATTATAGTGTACTCATCAATGTCATCACCCTTTGATGAATCATAGGATTAATTTATATTTATATCTTATGATATCATTTAAATTATTTTATAAAATTCATTATGATGTATTTAGAATATGGATGTTAAATTTTGATACCATCATTGTTTATGCTTTTAATATTCACATTTATTAAGCTATTTTTTCAATACGAATATTTATGTTCATTGTGTTTCTCGCTATTCATGTGATGAATGTATTAGCCTTTTTTGTGATGGGTATAACAACCCAATCTAGATTTACATGGATATTAAATATTTTTTTTGGAATAAAATATACATTAAAAAATTAATTCCAAAATTCCCTTCTAGTTTAGTGACTTTTGAATATTGGAACACAATATTATAGTATAATAAAAGAAATTCAATGTTTCCCTTAAAGATCATCCCCTTTAGTACTATGACATAAAACCATTCAATATAACCTATTGAAATAAGAACAAAATAAAAGGGTGATCTAGAATGCTCAGTAAGGATAACCAAGGGAGATATGAATCAGAACATAAACCTAGTGGTAAGATAATTTAAATATTATACCCTTAATGTCAAATATCATAACCAGAAGTCATATGATAAAACATATAAATTCATATGGCATGAATCATAAAATAAAATCTTTGGAATAAAACATATAATTGTGGAAGACACATAAGAAAATGAAATCATTTACATATTAGTCAAGGATTATTACCGATATCATAATAGTAGAGAATGTCTTTTACTGAACCGGGTTCACTCCCTTTCTATCCTTGTATTATAAAACCAAGATTATTCTCATCCCAATATTATATTACTAAAAAAAGTTCACATATCATTTAATTGATGTATTTATAATGTGATATAAATATTCAATCAATGATTTGGAGGGAGATATATTTTAAACCCATCATGTAATTAGTACTATTCATATGTGTTCTATAAGAACAAAACTCATTCTTTATATCAGATCCCATAAAAGGAGATGAATTTCACAAAAAATTATCAATCATAACAGATCCCATGGAAATGAATGGATTTTTTAAAACCATTACATATTAAAAATAAGTAAACTATAAAAATAATTGGGATATCATCCTTGAAAAATATATCCTCTAAAATATAAGATACATTTGAACTATCACTTGAAAATAACTCTTGGAAAAATATCCTGTATTTTTTGAAAACCTTTTCTTCTCTTAAAATGTTGAATTTTTTTATAGAAATAATTTTCATTCAAAATAACATTATAATATTTTTTGGAATAATCATGTTATTAAGGTATTATGACAACATTAAAATATTTTTGTGTCATATAATTAAAAAAACATTCCTTTCATATTTTTTTCTTAAAATTAATAACGTAACTCATTTGGAAAAAGAAAACAAAATGTTTTTTAAACCATTTAATAAGAAGACTAAAATGGGTAAATATTAATTTAACAATCCATAATATAATAACAAAAAATATTGAAATTTTTTTGAGAAAAAATGCACATGGATGATAAATATGACCCATTGGAGACTTAAGACCAAACAATCCCATATATTGAAAAGATTTAGAAATAAATATTCATTAATTTATAATCAATATAATCATATTCCATAGGAATAAAAGAAATTTATAAGAATATTAATGTACCATAATATTAGGGATAATACTTAGAAAAGACATTCATGGGAAGTATACACACCACATAGAAGAAACAACCAGGGTATAAGGCATGTGTCTCACAGAAATAATGGTGAGACAAAAACCCCTTATAATATGTCTGATTTACCTAAAATGTATCCAAAAATATTGTATAATGTTTTAAATAATTTTATTAACTTATTTCAGAACCATATTCATATTTATTATATCATATATTATCATTTTATCACCCATTTGTTAATCACATTTCACTATTACTATTTTTCCAGGTGTTCACTACTTCATTTTTCTATGTAGGTTTTGTCATATAGGTCTCGGTTCTTGTGAATAACATATATTTATTTCATTAAATGAATTATATTAAGGTAAAAGGTAACATTTTAATTAATTATATATATATATTTATATAATAATTTTGTAATGGTGATCATGGAGAATGAATCACATCACATTGTGGAGACAGAAGGCCATACGTGTGCAAGAGAGATGATATCATTCCCTTAATTGTTAAATGGTATGGAATTGGATGGAGTATATATATTTTCCAGAATCAATATTGTGTAATTATAATCATATATAGTTATTTTTTCCATCAATATGACCATACAAGTAATGTGGCTTCAGAAAAGAGACTTCACCACAACGTGGAGATGGTATGTCTTATGTACGTACATGTAGTGATTTCATTGTTCATATGATTGATAGATAGTGGAATATGGTTATTCCATAATTATATTATCATATCAGAATATTAGTGATACTAGAGTGGTAACTTTATAATTTAAACTACTCAGAAAGAGGAATTATAAGAAGAAATGATCTTATAGGAGTTGGTATGGTAAATTACCTCATCTTTGGCGAGCTCCCTCAAGATATCCTCTTTGGGACACCAAATTTTGTCTTCAATGAAGACCAAAATCTCTAAAATATAGATAGATATATTGATAATTAAAATGGTAAAGTTATTTATGATCTTTAATTCCCAATGTAATATGAATAAATGAGGGAATAATTGAACTTTTATAATTGAGGTGTAGGCACCTTTGTAATTTCTAATTTTTTTTTTTATATTAAATTCAAATTCATTCTTAATACCAAAAAATGAAATATATTCATATATTATAGGAGATAAAGTTATATAATCATCAAAAAATATATTTTAGATAAGGCTTTATTAAATTTAAACCTTATCATTTCAATTAACCATTTATTAGTCGATTTTAATTTTAACTAAGGTAGTAAAATTTTCAATATTTAAAGTCTTAAAATTTTAAAAATGATATATCAGTTAGACCATAAATTAAAACATTAAAATAATTATGAATATATTATAATTTTTTTGTTAATTTTCTTAAAAAAAATTATGAATTTTAACGAATTTAATATATCATTATTTTGATGAAATATCAATAGTGTAATTTTTAACACTACACACGCACTAGATTTTTAAAAATTTCACTATAAAAACTTAACAGAAAAAAAAGTATTTTATTTATATCTCTAACGAATCTTGTTAATATATAAAATTATTTCATTATATTAATTAACTCAAATGACGTTACTATTAGTTTATTTAAAATCATTAATTATATATATTCATTAATTAAAGAATTACTGCATCATCATTGTTAATCAACTAAAGTAATTATTTGTTCCATATAATTCATAAATAAATTTACATGGACAATATAAATTTATTATTTTTCAAACTAATATTCATGTTTGAAGAAAAAGTTTTGGAAGGTCATATATTAAAATAATATATTAATTAAAAACCCATAGTCTGAACTACTTGACTTTCTTTTAAATACAATATTATAAGGGTCTTATTTATATCCAAGTGGCTCCAAATAGTCCTTAATTTTACCATTGGACTATAATATCCAATATATAAACAAAAAAGTTTGTATTCATGTTTTGGGTCATTTAATAGTTCTTATAATTTTAATTATAATCATTTTATTTTATTCTTATTCTACTTAAACAAGCACTACATCCGAATTTTATTTGCCTTTAAGGTAATTATTTATTTCCATAAAATTTAAAAAAATAAAAAAACCTATAAATAAATATTATCTTTCCAATGAATATTTATATTTGAACTCATCTATTGTATAAATCTATTTCAAAAATGGGTTTGTATTAAAATACGAGTATTACATCTTTAAATTTTTCATTAAATAAAATATAATAAACATATTACTCTCATCCAAGTGGCCTAAAAAGGGAAAAAGTTTGGTCCAAGGATGATTTTTGTCTAAGCCCACTCATCCAATTAAAATATGACAAGTGTTATGGTAATTTCATAATATTTATAATATTATTTTTTACACTTAATTATCTGAATTACCTCTAACTGTGTTTATAATCAATATCTAAAGTTACTATTTACAATGAAAAAAATAAAAGAAACATATTTACATAATTTGGACCCATTTAATACAAAAATAGAATCCATTTTTCAAAATTCAATAGCAATATGTTTCAATAATTAATTAAAAACTAATCCTGGAGAAGAGGTGAGAAAACCGTTTATTAAAGTTAAAACAAGGAAAAGATTTGAATGATTATATATATAAATTCAATGTAAAATTTATGCTAATGACCTAAATTAGATTTAATGGTTAAAAATTTATCTAGTTATACTTTAAAATTAATAAAATTAATAACTTATAACTATAAATTATTTTGATGAAAAAATTGGTTGTCAATTAAAATTTTGTATTTTTTTACTTTTCATAAAAACATGAATCTTTTTAGAAATATAAAAAAAATTCAACTAAAGTATCCTTTTATATTAAAAATTAATATTGAAATATTTTATATCAAATAGAATATATAAAAGTTCCAAATTGTTTATTTAATATGGGTGCTCTAATAAAAGGTTATTAAATTTCCCTTTAGAAAAATATAGGTTTTTATAAAAAAATTAGGTTAGTTCTTATCTTATTCCTATAAAATATATTTTATGAATATCATAAATATTTTAAAGAATATATAAAATATATATTTCATTAATATAATTTAATAGTTTTAATTAATTAAATTTATTAATACAAAAATAACTTTGGGATTATAAACAAATATCGTTTATATTCAATTAGAATATATTTTTGTTTAAACTTTTCTGGTAACCAATTAATTCATCATATAAACCAATTATTTTAATATATTAGTTAATGATATTTATAATTTATAATTTAATGGTTAGGTTTCATCTTATTATATTAAATAATATTATTTTAATACTATATTGTTGTTCGGTAAAACTCAGTCTTTCAAGAAACACAAGCTATATGAGGAACCTGACATTATGTATAACACAATCCAAACATAGTGTTGCATATAAAAAAACTAAGATATTTTTCCATGTAGTTAAATAATATCTTGGTGTAGTGTGTAACACAAAACATTAATGAAATCAAATTGTTAAAAAATCATTCATATTTAAATCTATAGGTGTTAAATTCCACCACCCTTAAAATAAAATTTCACAGCAAAATTCTTCCGTGTTATTAAAGAGTTATTATGTAACACCCCAGGTAAATAAAGAATATGAAATTTTCATATTTATCCATATTTCTGAATAAAATATTAATATGACTTTAAAGGGGACGCTATGCTCGATGGCGTACCCAACACGCAACAACGAGTTTCTTGGGAATCTTACATTGCACTCTAATAATAAAATAATATTATTTTAAATAGTAGTTAACATGTAGCCATTGTAATGGTGGGAATGGATAGAAATAACTAAAATATGATTATATATGTTTTTAAATGTGTTTACATTTATCCAATAAAAGATAATGGCTTAAAATACGGAAAGAATTCAATTTTAGGCTTTTATACGCTAATTTTCACTAAAGGTTCACTTATCACCTTTTGATGGAGAACTGTAATTAAATATAGTTTTGATCACTCTTATACATTATTTTGGACCAAATAAAACTCTTCTTTAGAATTGGGACATCAAAATTTACTTTGTGTAAATTTTTGGTATCTTTCCGATAAAGTTCATTTTTTTCAATGAATAGTGTAAAATGTTGTATTTTAATTCAAAACCTCTTTTTAATCGAATTTATTTATATGATTAGATTATCTTTTGAATTGGTTTTAAAGTTAAATTAGAATATATTTTTACCATTAAATCCAATAGTGGTCGTTGGAATTAATTTCACTTTGAAATCAGACTTAAACTAGTGTCAATCTTTTGATACTTATTGTTTCATAAAAACACGCTATTTGCTTTGACAGAGGGAATTAATTATTAAATTAATTAATCTGAGTTATATGTTTTGAATTTTGTAAAATAGACTTCATTTTTGAATTCGGAATATCAAATATAGCTTATGGTGAATTTTTGGGATTTTTCTGAAAAACTTCAATTTTTGATGAATAGTGAAACCACTAAGTGGTACTTATAAAAACTGTTTTTTCCGTTTAAATGAATTTTTTCCATATTTGTGTTTTGAATTTCAAAAATCTGACATACATGGTTGTCATTAAGAAGTAAAATGTGGTTCAATGGGATAAAAATAATTTTTTGGTGAATAGTAACTTATTAAGTTTTAATCGCGATTAGTGGTAATTAGTGTAGTTTAAGGTAAAAATAATGCTTTAATAAAATGAGATGAGCTTGACACATGTCCTACCCTCCTTTTTTGTGTCATGTCCGACCAAGAAAATCCATGGGTCAACTTGGGGACCCCATGGATCCACTTTTGTTGGGAAATGATATAAATAACTTTTTATTTAATGTAAAAGTAAAAATGACACAAACATGATATGTTTTACTAAAACAATTTTTAAGTGGGGTTATACAAGTCATATTTTTTATTATAAATAGTCATTGGAAAGATAAAAGGATTTCCTACATCATAGTATTTTGTTTTATAATTTTTAGACTTTAAATAAAATAAATTATTTATGACATCATGATGATGCAGCGATGACATCTTTATTTAACGATTTAAATAAAATGGAATGATAATTTACAATATAAGACCTACACATGTACAAAACCAATTGGATGAGTGGATTTCGAAGCCTTATCACCTTATCCACGAATTATATCAATGTGGGGACTTTTAAAACAAAAACACATTTTCAAATAAAGTAATATTTCTTTACTTTCCAAAACTGCCCCTCCTCTCCTCTTATAAAAGGCCCCCACCTCTACCTCATTTTACTCACTCCTAAAGCCTTTGGCTCGGACAACCCCTGCCCATTTACTCTCTACACATACCTATCCTCATCCTAGAGGATTCCCTTTGGGCATAATCCTTTCAAAGGAAGCCTTTAGGCTCAAATCAAAAGGAGTTACACTTTTAAAGGTAATTCATTCTCTCATGTTCATTTGTTTTATTTTGCTTCTCCAACCCCCTAAACTATTTTTATTTACTTATTTTGTAAAAACAACAGTATATTCAATATAATAGGATGTTGTTATAAGATTTATTCGAGCTACACTCTCACACAACTACATCAAATGGTTAAAGAACATACGGTTTCCGTGGATGGAGAAATTCTGCCTCCTGAAACGATGATTGTTCAATACTCATTTAAAACCTTAAAAGGTGGCCATTATGATGTCACTATTTTTATATATGATATATAATATTTTTATGTTTTACTTATGCTTCTGTATTTTTTCATTTGTGTCTTACCTTTATGGCTTCCATTATGGGTATACGCGATATCTTCATTTTAGGAAGTGCGGACTACCGCCCCCTCAAAGTGATTTGATTCGTTAAATACCATATGTGGGACGTATAAAGGATGGAACTATGATATTATATATGATATTATACTATAAGTATAATATACCTTTATATCAGTATTATTCCATTCTATAAAATACGAAATATAAATGAAATTAGCGTTCATACATACGTACGGCTTGCCGTCTCCATGAACGGTGCATTTCATTTCTTACCTCAAAATGATTATGTAACGTTATAAATTCATGAATTTATTGGATATATATGAAATATATGATATCTAAATCATGAATACAATTCTGGATATAAAAAACATTTGGCCACATGAACAACATGTAATTGTAAGAAGTCCACTTTCGACTTAGGAACCAAATATCGGAAAAACAAATATTATTAACTTAAATGATTACATAATGTTTATGACATGGTAATAAGTGATATAAAATGAATAATGAACTTGAAAAAGGTTCTTAAGGAATTATAAATTAACTCAAGTTTATTATTCACAAGATTAAAGAACGATCGAGCCAAGTCGGACCCGAGGTAAGGGATCCTACAACTCTCTTTCTTTATAAGTACACTCTTTTATGTCATTTCTTTTCATCTCATATTTCTTATGATTGGGATGTTCTTTTAAATTACTCCTACTGTAATTTTTATGTTCATGTGATGATAGAACCTATTCTCTCTCATCAATCCATTTTGGAAGTTTTGGGAGGCGCCGTTAGGCTGCCGAACTTTCGTAAGAGATCTAACCTCTCTCTTTCTTCTTAAGTACTTTCCTTTATGTCACATCTTTTAAGCTCCAATTTGTTATGATGGGGGATGTTATTTCATATTCCTCTTGCTGTACATTTTGTTGTAATGTGATGAGATACCTTATTTGATCTCATCAATCCATTTTTGGATGTTTTATGTGGCGCCGTTAGGCTGCCGAGTTTTCATAAGGGATTTTTCATCTCACATTTATTCCCGTGAGATTTATGCTACATTTTCCACAATTTTCTTTGAGTGGTGTATGTACTGCCATTATTCTAATCTTTGTGTAATATAATTTCGTTTATGAGTATTTACATCAATGATCTATTGTCCTTCATTCATGGGGTGTATTTTTTGAAAGATACCCAAGTGTGTAAGGGAACCTTTCACCCTCCTCCTTTGTAAAGGACTTCTTTTGTTGGGTCTTTTAATTTACATATTGTTATGTTGGGATATGTTCTCATATGTCCTTGTTGATGTAAATTTTATGTCCAAGTGATGAGATACACTTTTTATCTCTCATCAACTCATTTTGATGTGATGCCGTTAGGCTGTCAAGGGAACTTTTTACCCCAATTTCGATTTCTTTGGGTTCAACATGTAATCATTGAATATGTCATCCATTGAATATGTGTGAATGACCTTTTATTGTTTTACACTTAATATCCACTTATATTGGGTGTATTTATATTTGTCACACATATTTTTGAGATTGATTTGTCCTTAATTTAAGGATACCTTCTTTATAAGGGATTTCATCACATTTGACATTTCTATTGAGGGTTCATTGTTGTTATGAACCAATTCACTCTTATATGGTGTATATACTGTCCTTTGGAGTATTATATCATGAATCCATTTATTCTCATGATATTATAAAGTTCTGACTAAATTTTATTCCTCAATTATTGTATTCAAGTGTCTCTAATTTTGGTAAAACCCCTTTAACCAAAATATCGTTTTAAATGTTTTAATTATTTGTTCTTATTAATATCCATGTTTTCAAAATGGTTTTAAGGATTTATTTATATGGATATTAATGGTTTAAAATTTTATGCTTCAAGGTGGTATTGGACACTTTTATTCAAAAATCTCTTTATTAAATGTTTTAAATGGTTTTGGAAATGGTTTCTTTTTGAATGGATTCATTATTTCAATATACTAAAATGTTATATTGTGATTGAAATGTGGAAATGTTATGTTTCCTTTATGCATGTTTTATGTGATACATTTATGTTATGGTTCTTGGGCATTGTTATGAAAATGGGTGGTTCCGTGATAAACTTAGGGTGGGTGAGCCCGATATAGCTCTCCAATGCATTGGGTAACACGAAGGAGTGAAACGTTAAGGTTTCTCCGAAGAGATTTAGGGAATATACTGTGATGGGTATTCCAAACGTAACCAAGAGGGTTACTCCCTACGTAAGAATGTTACAAATGCCTCAAGTTACTTTTATGTCTTATGATTTCTATGATTTATTCATGATTTGATATGCCTATGTTTTATGGGTAAAGTATGATTTCATTATTATGTATACATGTACTCATGTTTCCTTTCCATATTTTTATATCCCTTACTGAGATTTTTATGCTCATCCCAAGTTTTTGAAATGTTTTTCACAGGTCAAGGGAAAGGAACATGATGTGATGATAGTGTCAAGGATTTGTCAAGAAATAATCCATGTTTTATTTTAAATATGTTTCCATTGATGGGAAGAATGAATACTCTCTTTTATGTAACCACTTTGTTTAAATGTGGAATGTAATGCAAGTTTCATGATCTAATTCTCTAAAACTCTAAACCTGAAAAGATCCTCAATGTGTAATCTTGTAATAACTCAAGATTAAGTAAGGTTTAAGGCTGGGGCCTTATAGTTGGTATCAGAGGTCGGTTTAGATAACTTTAGAGGTTAGGGTATTCTTTAAGCATAAGTGACATTACCATAATGGTTAGGATTTCAGAAAGAGTCCTAATTTTAGATAAAGTGAATGAGTAAGTATATCTTAGTCTTTACCTTCCTCATTAGTACATGATGGTTTTGTTGATATACTCACACTAAACTTTTTGGTTTTAGTAAATGGGTGGATCTAGCAGGCACCAAAGTGACAATGGGTTTGAAGGAAACTGTGGTGGTTCTCTGATTAAGATATTGGATGAGATGGGGGATTCAATGAGGAATCTCATAGTTGTTCTAAACCAACTACCAAGGAGTCATGATAAATCACTTCAACCTTGGTGAGTTCTCTAATGCATCATGTACGAGATGGCCAACTCGATGTTGAAATTCAGGTAATAATTATTAAGGTAACCATTAGGGTTTATAAGATCCTTACTTTTGAGGTAATTATGGGTTATTATATGATATGATGGAAAATGAAGGGCATGAGATAAACTTGAGGTTAAAACATGTTATGATTATTCTTGAATATTTTATCTCATTTTGGGGAATGTTTTAAGAATTATATAGTTTTGGAAAGAGGACAACACGCAGACCGTGTGACATCCCGTCGCGTCGGAAAAAGCTGCGGGAATCGAACCCACAACAAAAGTGCGACTGGTATTTATCGCCTACCACTGGACTACGTGAAGTCCCTGGTAAGTTTGACCGATTATTTCTAGTTATATGATTTTATTAATTAAGAGTAAGTTGATTTTGGGTGGTTTCTGAAAATGATTAACCTATCATGTAGGATATGTGATTAGGTTAATTACTTTTCAATACGAGACTTTAGGAGCAATTGATGTTGTTTGGAGATAAATGTTACGATTTAACTTGGAAGACTATGTGACTAAATCCTTCAAATATTTGGGTTTCAATATTAGTTTGGTTTACTTTGAAGAATTTTATGGACAAATTGATTATAGAATGGTCCTCGTTGAACTTTGGGTTTTGTTGGACCAATTTTGGAGGTTAAGAATAGATTTTCTTTTTATAAAGGGTTATACTTTTCTGGATTATCTGATCTTGTAATAACCTTTTTGGTTTTGGTTAAAGTCTAAAGACATGGGAAGTATATAGTTCTATTTTGTTGATTAGGTGATTCTCTAGAAGTTGATTATAATACTCTTAATGTGAACAAGTCTTCCCAAATACTCGTCTTTTGAAGAAAATATGAGTTTGTGTAAGGAATATAATAAAAGTTGAAAGTCAATATGATAAGTGATTATGTTTCCTTATGAATAAATTCCTCAATAAAAAGTAACATAAAAAAAAAATTTCAATTAACTTTTCCTACTGGGGAATCGAATACCGTTTAACGCATCACAAGTTTGTGATTTTCTCGTGGTTAACTTTCTCCTAAACATGTTTTCTATCACTCTCCATCAGAACATGACCCTTTGTTTTTTCCTCCATGTCCATATTTTCATACTTGGAATCCTAGTATGGGTTAACTCGGGTGACCTTTGTAATTATCTTTCTTTATTTTAAAGTGTTTGTTTTACCGACTTTTGTTCCGATGTGGGACTTTCAAGGATGTTTCCAAGCTCAGTTTTAAAAACTGTGAGGACGCAATTCCCAAAAGGGGGGAAGGATGTAACAACCCAGGTAAATAAAGAATATGAAATTTTCATATTTATCCATATTCGTGAATAAAATATTAATATGACTTTAAAGGGGACGCTATGCTCGATGGCGTACCCAACACACAACAACGAGTTTCTTGGGAATCTTACGTTGCACTCTAATAATAAAATAATATTATTTTAAATATTAGTTAACATGTAGCCATTGTAATGGCGGGAATGGATAGAAATAACTAAAATATGATTATATATGTTTTTAAATGTGTTTACATTTATCCAATAAAAGATAATGGCTTAAAATACGGAAAGAATTCAATTTTAGGCTTTTATACCCTAATTTTCACTAAAGGTTCACTTATCACCTTTTGATGGAGAACTGTCATTAAATATAGTTTTGATCACTCTTATACATTATTTTGGACCAAATAAAACTCTTCTTTAGAATTGGGATATCAAAATTTACTTTGTGTAAATTTTTTGGTATCTTTCCGATAAAGTTCATTTTTTTCAATGAATAGTGTAAAATGTTGTATTTTAATTCAAAACCTCTTTTTAATCGAATTTATTTATATGATTAGATTATCTTTTGAATTGGTTTTAAAATTAAATTAGAATATATTTTTACCATTAAATCCAATAATGGTCGTTGTAATTAATTTCACTTTGAAATCAGACTTAAACTAGTGTCAATCTTTTGATACTTATTGTTTCATAAAAACACGCTATTTGCTTTGACAGCGGGAATTAATTATTAAATTAATTAATCTGACTTATATGTTTTGAATTTTTTAAAATAGACATCATTTTTGAATTCGGAATATCAAATATAGCTTATGGTGAATTTTTGGGATTTTTCTGAAAAACTTCAATTTTGGATGAATAGTGAAACCACTAAGTGGTACTTATAAAAACTAATTTTTCCATTTAAATGAAATTTTGCCATCTTTGTGTTTTGAATTTCAAAAATCTGACATACATGGTTGTCATTAAGAAGTAAAATGTGGTTCAATGGGATAAAAATAATTTTTTGGTGAATAGTAACTTATTAAGTTTTAATCGCGATTAGTGGTAATTAGTGTAGTTTAAGGTAAAAATAATGCTTTAATAAAATGAGATGAGCTTGACACATGTCCTAACCTCATTGGTTGTATCATGGCCGACCAAGACAAGCCATGAGTCAACTTGGGGACCCCATGGATCCACTTTGGTTGGGAAATGACATAAATAACTTTTTATTTAATGTAAAAGTAAAAATGACACAAACATGATATGATTTACTAAAACAATTTTTAAGTGGGGTTATACAAGTCATATTTTTGATTATAAATAGTAAATGGAAAGATAAAAGGATTTCCTACATCATAGTATTTTTTTTTATAATTTTTATACTTTAAATAAAATAAATTATTTATGACATGATGATGATGCAGCGATGACATCTTTATTTAACGATTTAAATACAATGGAATGATAATGTAAAATATAAGACCTAAACATGTACAAAACCAATTGGATGAGTGTATTTAGAAGCCTTATCACCTTATACACGAATTATATCAATGTGGGACCTTTTAAAACCGAAACACATTTTCAAATAAAGTAATATTTCTTTACTTTCCAAAAGTGCCCCTCCTCTCCTCTTATAAAAGGCCCCCACCTCTACCTCATTTCACACACTCCTCAAGCCTTTGGCTCGGCCGAAACCTGCCCATTTACTCTCTCCACATAACTCTCCTCATCCTAAAGGATTCCCTTTGGGCATAATCCTTTCAAATGAAGCCTTTAGGCTCAAATCAAAAGGAGTTACACTTTTAAAGGTAATTCATTCTCTCATGTTCATTTGTTTTATTTTTCTTCTCCAACCCCCTAAACACTTTTTATTTACATATTTTGTAACAACACCAGTATATTCAATATACTAGGATGTTGTTATAAGATTTATTCAAGCTACACTCTCACACAACTACATCAAATGGTTAAAGAACATACAGTTTCCGTGGATGGCGAAATTCTGCCTCCCGAAACGATGATTGTTCAATAGTCATTTAACACGTTAAAAGGTGGCCATTATGATGTCACTATTTTTATATATGATATATAATATGTTTATTTTTTTACTTATGCTTCTGTATTTTTTCATTTGTGTATTACCTTTATGGCTTTCATTATGGGTATACGCGATATCTTCATTTTAGGAAGTGCGGACTACCACCCCCTCAAAGTGATTTGATTCGTTAAATACCATATGTGGGATGTATAAAGGATGGAACTATGATATTATATATGATATTATACTGGAATTATAATATACCTTTATATCATTATTATTCCATTCTATAAAATACGAAATATAAATGAAAGTAGCGTTCATGCGTACGTACGGCTTACCGTCTCCATGAACGGTGCATTTCATTTCTTACCTCTAAATGATTATGTAACGTTATAAATTCATGAATTTACTGGATATATATGAAATATATGATATCTAAATCATGAATACAATTCTGTATATAACAAACATTTGTCCACACGAACAACATGTAATTGTAAGAAGTCCACTTTCGACTTAGGAACCAAATATCGGAAAAACAAATATTATTAACTTAAATGATTACATAATGTTTATGACATGGTAATAAGTGATATAAAAGGAATAATGAACTTGAAAAAGGTTCTTAAGGAAGTATAAATTAACTCAAGTTTATTATTCATGAGATTAAAGAACGATCGAGTCAAGTCGGACCCGAGGTAAGGGATCCTACAACTCTCTTTCTTTATAAGTACACTCTTTTATGTCATTTCTTTTCAGCTCATATTTCTTATGATTAGGATGTTCTTTTATATTACTCCTACTGTAATTTTTATGTTGATGTGATGAGAGACCCTATTCTATCTCATAAATCCATTTTGGAAGTTTTGGGAGGCGCCGTTAGGCTGCCGAACTTTCGTAAGAGATCTAACCTCTCTCTTTCTTCTTAAGTACTATCCTGTATGTCACTTCTTTTAAGCTCCAATTTGTTATGATGGGGGATGTTCTTTCATATTCCTCTTTCTATAAATTTTGTTTTAATGTGATGAGATACCCTATTTGATCTCATCAATCCATTTTTGGATGTTTTATGTGGCGCTGTTAGGCTGCCGAGTTTTTGTAAGGGATTTTTCATCTCACATTTATTCCCCTGATATTTATTCTACATTTTCCACAATTTCCTTTCAGTGGTGTATGTACTGCCATTATTATACTCTTTGTGTAATATACTTTCGTTTATGAGTATTTACATCAATGATCTATTGTCCTTCTTTCATGGGGTGTATTTTTTGAAAGATACCCAAGTCGGTAAGGGAACCTTTCACCCTCCTCCTTTTTAAAAGACTTCTTTTGTTGGGTCTTTTAATTTACATATTGTTATGTTGGGATATGTTCTCATATATCCTTATTGATGTAAATTTTATGTCCAAGTGATGAGTTACACTTTTTATCTCTCATCAACTCATTTTGATGTGATGCCATTAGGCTGTCAAGGGAACTTTTTAACCCAATTTCGATTTCTTTGGGTTCAACATGTAGTCATTGAATATGTCATCCATTGAATATGTGTGAATGACCTTTTATTGTTTTACACTTAATATCCACTTATATTGGGTGCATTTATATTTTTCACACATATTTTTGAGATTTATTTGTCCTTAATTTAAGGATACCTTCTTTATAAGGGATTTCATCACATTTGACATTTCTATTGAGGGTTCATTGTTGTTATGCACCAATTCACTCTTATATGGTGTATATACTGTCCTTTGGAGTATTATATCATGAATCCATTTATTCTCATGATATTATAAAGTTCTGACTAAATGTTATTCCTCAATTATTGTATTCAAGTGTCTCTAATTTTGGTAAAACCCCTTTAACCAAAATATCGTTTTAAATGTTTTAATTATTTGTTCTTATTAATATACATGTTTTCAAAATGGTTTTAAGGATTTATTTATATGGATATTAATGGTTTAAAATTTTAAGCTTCAAGGTGGTATTGGACACTTTGATTCAAAAATATCTTTATTAAATGTTTTAAATGGTTTTGGAAATGGTTTCTTTTTGAATGGATTCATTATTTCAATATACTAAAATGTTATATTGTGATTGAAATGTGGAAATGTTATGTTTCCTTAATGCATGTTTTATGTGATACATTTATGTTATGGTTGTTGGGCATTGTTATGAAAACAGGTGGTTACGTGATAAACTAAGGGCGAGTGAGCCCGATATAGCTATCCAATGCATTGGGTAACGCGAAGGAGTGAAACGTTAAGGTTTCTCCGAAGAGATTTAGGGAATATACTGTGATGGGTATTCCAAACGTAACCAAGAGGGTTACTCCCTACGTAAGAATGTTACGAATGCCTCAAGTTACTTTTATGTCTTATAATTTCTATGATTTATTCATGATTTGATATGCCTATGTTTTATGGGTAAAGTATGATTTCATTATTATGTATACATGTACTCATGTTTCCTTTCCATATTTTTATATCCCTTACTGAGCTTTTTATGCTCATCCCATGTTTTTGAAATGTTTTTCACAGGTCTAGGGAAAGGAACATGATGTGATGATAGTGTCAAGGATGTGTCAGGAAAGAATCCATGTTTTATTTTAAATATGTTTCCGTTGATGGGAAGAATGAATACTGTCTTTTTTGTAACCACTTTGTTTAAATGTGTAATGTAATGCAAGTTTCATGATCTAATTCTCTAAAACTCTAAACCTGAAAAGATCCTCAATGTGTAATATTGTAATAACTCAAGATTAAGTAAGGTTTAAGGCTGGGGCCTTATATAGTACATGAAAATTTTATTTAGAGGAACCCAAATTATAAAAATGAGTACAAAAAAATCCATTAAAAATGAATGTTAGAAACATAATATTTACCAAAAGTAACTCATTATAGGATTTCAACAAAGGATAACATTGGTTGAAAGTGAAAACATGGACCCATAAGATAAATCTAACTATCATGTTCTGATAGAGAATTATAGAGAACATGGTGAGAAGAAAGATAACCATAAAAAACACTTGAATCTATGATTATGTAAGGGGGTATTTTAATCATCTTAAAATAAGTTACTAAGATAAATTTTTTGTTTCAAGATCCTTTCTTGAGAGTTAAAAAAATTGTGAGAAGAAATACTTAATTCCTTATTCATAATAGAATCCCTTCATCGTTAATTCATCAATTTACACTCATTATCTTATTTTAAAAAATGAAGTTGAATATTTCATTCCTAAAGTACCAACAACTCATGATATCCATACACAGTTTGATTAGTCATTCCATATATCTTCATTTATTGTCATAGAAAAATGGTTAGCACTTGTTATTAAATATTCATAAATACTCATATAGAAAGATAATAAATTAATATCTAAAACATAATCTTATTATAAACAAAAAAATTCCATAAATTGTTGACCTTATAATTCATCTAAACTCAAAAAATTAAGAACATTATAAATAATTTCACTAAATTTCTCAAAATATGTTCAACATTGTTCTCTCAGATATCGTATTGTCACTCATAATTATTACATTCCATTCTTGTGGAATCTGTTATCGTGTATTCTATTGAAACATTTTAATAACCTATATTACAATAAAAACATATTTAAAATTAGCATGATTTAAAAAATTAACTCTTTCAATATTTTCATCATATTGAACCCATGGATTTTAATACTATTAAACATCTCATTGTTTAATTATCGCAACATTATACCCATATTAAGGGTTTTACTCACCTTCATCACCTTAATACCTTAGTAAATATCCAATGATACTAAAACCATGCAATAAATACTTTAAAATACACAAGAAAAAACTATAGTGTAACAATCATTAGTTGTTTCATTAATTCATACTATCATAACACTATTCTTCAATTCCAATACATAAATAAGAAATCATTAAAATTTCATCTTAAATCCTTAACCAAGATTCATACATTGTTTACTTAAATCTTTAATGTCATATGTCATTAGTAGTCTCTTCATATTCATAAATATAATAATTAATCATTTGACCATTCAGATTCAATTCATGAGATTTCCCCATAGGGTATATATTTTTATAATACCCAGACATTCAATATATAAAACATTTAAATATTTTTGATGCCTTGGAAATACCATATTCCTTGTCCATTGTGTTACCTGAACCTTTTCATTTCAAATTAATTTATTTGTGTACTTTTCCACACCCAATGCATCTTCCAGTTCCTTTAAAAAGTTCTCCTTGAATACTATTCCATCATTATTGACATGAAGAAAATTGAACATTATTTCCTATGTAGTCTATATAAAACACCCACTGTCACTTATTGGATGGGTCACTATTCTCACAAAATATGTGGTTATTGGTCATATTATATGATTGAAGATTTTGAATAATGTCAATATTTTTCTTTCCAAACCCGCTTTCATTAGTATTATCATGAGGATGACCATTACATTGTCCAACATATTCTTTATTAACATTAATACTACAAGTTTCAACTATTTTATAAATCCCAAAAGAATAGCGTGAGAAGAAAAACCCAGGCTAGGGAAACCCCATAATCAATGAGAAGTACATTTAATATCCAATATCATAGGTTTAATCCTAGTTTATCCCTTATAATTACCCAAATTATAGGATTATAAACACTACATAAACGTCTCCTTTGTGAAATCCCTAGACATGTCCTTTAAAATATTTCTAGGGATATCACTAATGTTTTTACATCCAAGTTTCTAAAGGGAAACTAATCCCTTTCTCTAATACCAACTATAATGAAACAAGATTTATATACATGGATATTAAATTAATTATATGTAATACATAATACACTACAAAGACACATGCCCAATGAACATATAAGTCTAGTGCCTTTGGAAATATGGAACAGAAACTTATATTCTAATGAAAGATATTCAATGTTTCCCACAAAGACTTTCCCCTTCAGTACTCTTACCTAAAACCATTCTTTATTAATTAGGGAAAATAAAATGTATTAAAATGGATATAAAAAATGCTGATTAATGGTAATAAACACATATGTGAATCATCAAATATATATATGAATATAATAATTTGAACATTATACACTATATGTCAGAGAACATAATATTGAGTTGTAGAATAAATCATAAAAATTCATAAGACATGAATCATAAAAGAGTATCATTTTAAAAAAAATGTTGAAAAATCCTATGAAAGGGAAATATTTTAAATATTATTCTAGTATTTTTTTGAAGACAATAATAGTGGAAAATTTTATTAATAGAACGAAGGTCCCTCCTAGTTATAACCCTATCTTACTAAATCAATATTACTCTTATTCATGTCTTGTATTACTTAATTTATTTCTCTTCCCATTTTAGTCATGTATTTCTCATGAGATATAAATCTTTACCAAATTTATTATAAGAACATAATCATTCTTTATATCATGACCCATAAAAAAAATAGGTTTCAAAAAACATTCAATCACAAGATAACACAATTAAAGGAATGTGTTTCATAAATATCACTATATATTTATCAAAATGTAACCATATAAGTAATAAGGATATCATCAATGAAAAATATATCATTTAGCACATAAGTTACATTCTAAATATCAATTGAAAATAATTTTTGAGGAAAAATCCATTCTTCATTGAAAAAATTTTATTTTTTAAAAATTATGCCTAATTTTTAAAGAAAAATGTTTATTTAAAAATAATATCATAATATAGTAAGGAAATATTCAAGTCACTATTTTATTTTTAAAGTGTAAAAATCCTTTGGTGCCTCATTTGTTAAAAAACAATCCTCATGTATTTTTGTTGAAAAAATTCATTTACTACATCATTAGGAAAACCAAAAAAAGGTTTCTTTCAAATCGTATTACAAAAAGTTTGAAAACTATTAAAATAACTTTAAAAATAAATAGTATAATATTGAAATCTTTTTTTGAATTTTTATTATAATACTTTGATATAGATCATTAATATTCCCTGACAGAGACTTAAAAAGAAACAATCCTAAATATTGTTAAAATTGGGAACTAAATACTCATAAATTTATAATAAATATAGTCATATTCCTGATAAAATAAATAAAATTACAATGATATTAAAGAACCACAATATTCTGGATGATTCTTATAAATTACCTTAATGGGATGTATGTACAACACTTGGAATAAACAAATAATGTATAAGGCTTGTGTCCCAAAAAAAGGTGAGACAAAAATCCCTTACTATAGGTCTGATTTTATTTATACATATCTAAACTTATAGTATATTGTTTTAAATAATATTATTAACTTATTTAAGAACCGTATTAATAATTTTGATATCATATATGATCATTTTATCACCATTTGTTAATAATATTTCATTATTAATCCTTCTTTTGGGAGTTAACTATTATATTTTATTGTGTGTGTTTGGTCATATAAGTATTGGGTTATGGAACATAGGATATAGTTATTTAATTTAAATCATTATATAAATTTAATAGGTAACATTTTTATGTATTATATATGTGTATATTTATATAATCATTCCTTAATGGTGATCATGGTTAATGAATTGCTTCGCATCGTGGACACGGTAGGTCGTACGTACACACGAGCGACGATATCATTCCTGAACTATGAAATGTTAGCGAAGAGAATGGGGTATACATTTTTTCTATAATAAATATCATGATAAAATGATCATATATAGTTATTATTTACATCATTGTACAAGTCCCAGTAAAGTGGTGATGAAATAAAAATTCCACCACAGTGTGGAGACGATAGTTCGTACATACACACACCTAGAGATTTTGGTTTTCATAGGATGGATAAAAGATAGAATATGGTTGTTCCATTACTATAATAAAATCTATGAATATAAGTTATACCAAAGTTATTAATTTATAAAGTAAAAAAACTCCAGAAGAGGAAGTATGAGAAGAAATGATCTTCTGAGGGTCGGTAAGAGAAATTACCCATTCTTAGATGGGATCCATCAAGATATCATCTAAGGGAAAATAGAGTTTTTCTATTGATAATACCAAAACATATAGATTTTTTATAGGGTTGTATATATGTTAAAAGGTCTTGTTTTTTCAAATCATTATGTCTCAATGTAATGTGAAAAATTAAAGAAGGCGATTCCCTTTTATAATTGAGGTGGGGTGCACCATTGGAAATTTTAAAAATATTAATTTATAATAAATTCTAATTCATTCTAAATTCCAAAAAAACTATATATTTAAATCTGACATTATATAAGGTTGTAATATAATAAATAAATACATTTTATACATGTTTTCATATCAATTTAAACCTTATCATTTTAATTACCCCTTATTTAACTAATTCCAATTTTAAGCATGGCAACAAGTTTTTTAATATTAAAATAATATAAATTTAAATTATTTGATGCCAATTAGAACATAAATTAACAATTTAAGAAATTATATACAAAATTATAATTATTTGGTATTTATAAAGAAAAAAATTATATATAAATAATTTAATAAAACACTATTTTGATAAAATATAAATAGTGTCAATTTTGATACTATACAATCCATGGAACTTTAAAAATATCAAGATAAAAAATTAGCTTAAAAAATATTTTCTTATATAATTAAAAGGTAAATGTAATTTATAAAATTCATTGGTTACGTTGTTTAACTCAAATGTTATTTATTTTAATAAATTTATATCAATTACTTTCCATAGACATTAATTAATTAATTACTGTATCATTGTGTTAAAGCTATTAAGGAAATTATTTTTTCCATAAAAATTATAATTCAATTTACATGAATAATATAAATTTATTATCCTTTAAATTTATATTTTTTTAGAAAATCACTTATGGAAAACTGTATAGAAAAAAATTATATTAATTAAAAACCAATAGTGTAAATAACTTTACTTCCTTATACAAAAAATATTATAAGGGTATTATTAATATCCCTGTGGCTAAAAGTTGCCATTAATTATACCCTTGGACTACCATGGTAGAGATATAAATAACTTAAAAAATTTATCCATGTTTTTTAGTCATTAAATTATTCCTATAATTTTAATTAAAATCATTTTGTTTATTATTCTTCTTCTTGTAGAAGCACTCCATTGGCATTGTATAAGTATTTTAAGTAAATATTTATTTTCTAAAAATTTAAATGGTATAAACTTATGTTAAAAAAAATTATATGTTAAATGAATATTTATAGTATAATTTATCTTCTGTATTACTCTATATTAAAAATGGTTTTGTTATGAAAAGATGAGTATGACATCTTTAACTTTTCTTTAAATAAAATATAATAAATATCTTAATGTCATCCAAGTGGCATCAAAAGTGTAAAATTTCAGAAAAAGGATGGATCTGGTTGGAAACCACTCACCTAACTAAAATAAGAGAAACTCTAAGGTAATTTTAATAAATTAATTATATTAATTTTTTACCCTTAATTACTCAATTTCCATTTTACCATGTTAATAAAAAATTACTTGTTATTTTTTCATAATTAATAGAAATAAAAGAAAATTATTTACATTATTTTCACCAATTGATTCCAAAAATTGAATCCATTTTTTGAAAAATTCAATGAAAATAATTTTTAGTAATTAATTTAAATGTAATCACATGGTCAGGGTGAGAGAATAAGTTATTATAGTTAAAACATGAAAAAGAATGAAATCATTCTATATGAAAAGTAAATTTAAAATTGATTTGAATGAACTCAGTTATATTAAAAGATAAAAATTTATCTTATAATAATTTAAAACCATTAAAAAATATAATTTATCACTAAATTGTCTCGATGAAAAAAGTTGTTTTCAAATAAAATTTAGTAATTTTTTCTGTTCATTAAAAGATGAAACTTATCAAAAAAAATATGAAAAATTAAAGCAAAGTAAATATTAATATTCTGATATAAAATTAAACTTTTATTTTGTCAAATATAATATAAAAATTTATCAAAAATTTTAGTTAATATGGGTTTTCTAATAAAAGGGGATAAAATTACCCATTTGAAAAATATACTTTTTATGCATAAAATTGATATTGTTACTATCATATTACTATAAAATATATTTTATAAATATAATAAAAATTTTATTTTATATTTAACATATATATAATTAATATCATTTACTAATTCTAATTAATTGAATTTATTAATAAAAATGACTTAGGGAGAATAAAAATAAAAATATTGACTTTATTTTCAATTGGTATATATTTTTGGTTTTGAATTAATTTATAACCAATGAATTAATCTTATAAAACTTATTTTTTCATTAGAAAGGTAATACTATTCATATCATCTAATTTAATGTCTATGTTATATCTTATTATATTAAATAAATGTATTTTAATGATATATAATTGTTCAGCAATAGCTGGACTTATGTGAAATGTAAGCTATTGAAGGAACTAGAAATTGTGTGTAATACAACCCAAGCCTAGTGTTGCATATATGAATAAATAATCTAGTTTCTCATGTAGCACAATATTAGCTTGGTATAGATTATAACAAAAGACATCAAAGAAATAAAATTATTGAAAAACATCTATTCTATTCAAATATGGGGGTGTTACAATGGGCTAGGCCTGTTATAGCCTCTCAATGCATCGGTAGGTCTCATGAGAAAAACTAGTTTGGGTGTTGTCTGAGGCCTTAAAAATTTATGTATGGTGTCTTTGAAGTAGCCTTAATAGTATGTTTATGATGTTAAACACTATTTATTGCCAAATTATATGATCAGTTATTGATATTCTAGGTGATTATTCGACTATAAGAATCTACATGGTTATGTTCCATTCTCATGTGACTGTTTATATAGAAATTTTAATAATCTTTTATTCATTCCATATTTTTTCCAAGTTATTGATTAAATGGAATGTGTGTCAATTAATCAGAATTCGATAATTGGTTATCATTGTTTATGATAGCAACCTTTGTATGTATACCTTTATTGAGCGTTTAAGATCACTAATTTCTTATCTTTAATCTTTCCCAAGGATTCTAAGAAGAATATTATGAATGATATATATGGTTACACAAAAGGGGAAATAATTTTAGAATCAATGATATTATTTGAGCATTGTATTTTCTAAAATGTAATGTGTATTTCAATTATGTATCTAGTTTACCAATACTACTAAACTATTCATTCTTTTGGATGTGATTACATCTATTTTATGCCAATGTAATACTGTAACCACTGACTCTAGGAAACTACGATCGGGGTATTTAAAACAAGTGTAAAAAATGTATCATTATCAAACCATTTATGAGATATGATCAATATGTTTCTCTAAAATGTGTTTGGTACAAGTTTTTAGGTAATTTACCCCTATCTCTTAATTTAAATCCCAGTAAACCCGTATTAATGTTAACCATGGATTTTTTTTCGGAATTGTACTACCACACTTGAAAAATTTTTATTTTAAAATATTACATTATATTAATTATGATAAATAAAAAAGTAGATTACATTTTTTAATTAAAATCATTGTAGTGGAAATTTTAATTTGTAATTAATCCGATCGAATATGATGTGAAAGTTTTTTCACTTAGTGAACATTATTATAAGTATATAATGTAGTAATTATAAATTCTTTATTAAAATAATTCAGGTGAATTAAAATTGATTAATTTTTTTATTTGTACTAATATTACTTATAAAACCATTTTAAAATAAAATGGGTATTGTAAAATTTTTAAAGGAAAATAAAACTTTTAATAAAAATTTGATTTTTAATATAAATAAAAAAATTAGAATATTATAGAAATTTATCTGAAAGATTATTTTTAAAAGAATATTTAAAAAATTACGTTTGTTTTTTCCCAAAAAATTCACTAAAATTAATAAAAATTTATTCTATTATTTTTATACAGAAATCAATAAAAATAATTCTTTTATAAATTTATTCTCAATTTATATAAAGGATTTATGAAAGATCAAGAAATATTTTACACATATGATTTCATTATATGAACTCATTATTTTTAATTTTTTAAATATGGATATTTCTATACATAATTCCAATTTTAAATACTAGGCTACCATTACAATTTTTAAATAAAAATATATATAGTATATTATGGTTCATTCGAAACCACTGTTACTTGTAACACATGATTTTAAAGAAGTTGAATTAATTTGAGAAAAATAATATTTCATAAAATATTGGGTTCTAAAATTCTACCCCCTTCATGTGAATTTATCCCTTAAATTTATTCAATCGAATAAAAAAAATTGAGGATACTTTATCATTATATCATTAGGTTCTTGCATAGTTTCTTCAAATTGGTGGTTTCACTACAAAACATTGACCAGGTGAGTGGCCTTTTTTGTAGAAAATTTTATCTATGATCCATAATCTCTACCTTTTGTTCTTTCCATTAATTAAAATGTTCCAATGGTAAATCCTATGAGTTTAGTAAATGTTATTAATCAGGTTTGTACTTCATTAATAGAGATACATAGAAGACATCATGGAAAAGAGAGAGGTTTAATGGAAGCACCAATCGATAATCTACCATCCTAATATTATATTGAATTGAAAGGGATCTGATATACATAGGGAATTTGTTTCCCTTATTTCCAAATATCATCACATTCTTCCATATATAAATTTTATGAAAAACCTTTTTAGTCAATTCAAATTCCATAACATTCAGGTGATTGTTAACATAACATTTCTACTAACATTGTGTTACCCTTATGTATCTCTGAATGGATATAACCTTCTATACCATTTAATATTTATATAAGGCCACATTATAAATATTTCCATGACTTCCACCTTGTGCATTGGAGTTCTACATTTATTTTAATATAGGCATTCACAAGGATCCATATGAATGATTGAGTGGAAGACAATGTTGTACGATAGCACTACTAGATACATGGTTTCATCTCAAACACCATTCAAATCCATTGAATACTATCTCAAAACATACTTTATGGTTTTCATGTTTGTATTTTACTTAACATATTGTGGAGGATGACATGAAGTTATGAAAATAAAATTAATAATAAGAGCTTAAATAAAGACTTTTCTAGAACATCGAGGAATACATCAGATCCTGATCATATATAATTTAATTTGGAACTCTGTAAAACCATTCCACAAATTTACATTATATTATTTAAATTTAATCAAATGAGAAATATTCTTTAATAGTGACGAAATGTGTAGACTTTATATGTTAATCAACTACAACCCACATAAAAGTTATTCCATTAAAAATTTTAGAGTGTCCGATGATAAATTCCATATTAATGTTTTCCCATATGAATTATGGTATGAGTAATAGTTACAACATCCCCTTATACTTGTGTATCGAAACCTTAATTTTTTCCAATACTGAAAATCAAGATACAAACTCTACGATAACTCTCTTTATTCCATCACACTATAAATCCTCCATTAAATCCCTATACATCATTATAGAAGCAGGATTAAAAATAAATGATGAACTATGATTCCACACAAACATAACATTCTATAAAACTAGTATTAAGGGGAAGAAAACATGGATCCTAATCATTATTATAGAGTCATTATTAAGGATAAACTCAAGAATATATCTCACATACTTCTATAGCCCCATATCATTCATCCATGAATTTATTATTCTCACATGGATAGATGAATGAACAATAATTTTAGAAATATAATATATCACTCTATACATCAATATTTCAAGACATATCCTTTAATAATTTTTAAATATTGTATATTTTGGGATACTCAGCATAAATAATCTTGTATCAACTTTTTAACTCAAAGAATCACCCTCCTTGTTTTTCTTCATAGGGCTGTAATGTATTTAGAAGTCATAATATTTATTATATTTCATCCACATTTGTTGGTTAAAATTCAAATACTTCTATTTTAATAGATAATTTACATTTTTTTATCAGTATATATATCACAATTTTATCCATAAAGATAATTCATCCATATCATTGTTGTAGAAATTAACATACCTAACTCCAAATCATGAGATTGGTAATTTTTATCATAAACCTTCAATTTTCACGAGGAATATATTATGACCATATAATTATTCATGAGAAATCATATTAATAGTTTATTATATGAATCAATATAGATTACAATACCTTATCAAATACAGGGTAGTATAAGAATATGTGTTATAACTAATACTCTCATTCACTCCATGAAATTTTCCTACCATTCATATATATAGAGAAACTTGGATACCATTTGAGTTAACATGGTTATTTGATTAGGTAGCTGTGGTAAGTTCTACAAAAAATGTTACTAATATCCACACAAACATGAAAATAATCAGTTCACAATAATATTTGTTGGCCTCAAGAAATGTTCTATATTATCTTAATTTGATGGATGCAACTATATACACTCTCTTAAGATAATATGTTCCAAAATTGATACTATTTGTAGACACAATTTAAAATTTTAATTTTTATTTATATAGATCCTCTTTCCTTAAAGTTTTTATAACAATTATGATGTTATCTTAATGATTTTATGTTCAGTTTTAATAAATAATAATATCAGTTATAAATACTTCCACAAACTGATTAGGGTAACCTCTGAAGACTCTATTTATTAAATCCATGATGTTAGCAGGGGGAATTAATAATACCAAATAGAATCACTATATACTCATAGTTGACATACCATGATTGAATTATTACTTGGTTATATCCACATTTTTAATCCCTAACTTTTGATATCATGAACAAAGGGAAATAAAAAAAAGTATTGAGCTTTGCATAGCTGGTCAAACGAATCATCAATTTGGTGTACATGATACTTTTCTGGATCGGGATGTTTTTCTATTCCCCATGTTGAATGAAGAGTAACATGGATATATCTTTTTTATTATCCAAAGTGATAGGTTCACCCCATGGTCACACACTTGGATCAATAAATAACTTTTTACCATTCTTATAGAGTGTCTTACTGAACTCTGGAAATTTAATTGGGGATATTCTATAGGTTTAATTTGAAGTAGGTTAATCTATAGGTATGGGTTTTATTTAGAAATAAGAATCATATTTCTATGGAATATTAGGAAACTATTCAAGAAAGACCTGACTAAACTCCCGTAAAATAAGCATATTATTGATATTGGGTTTATCCCTAACTATATGAGATAAACACCCTTTCAAAATGAAAATAAAGAAAAATATAATGGATTTAGTTACAATCATATTTTTATATTTATTATAGTACTATTAGATGATAATATTATAGTATGGAATATCAAATATGACATCCCTTCCTCTTATATTGATAGGTTATTTATGTAGTGAAAACCAATATATTTCTCGGGTAACATCAAATTTAACCTATTAAAGAATAACAATATTTATAGGAATCAGATTCCAATAAACATCAACTAGAGAAGAAACATAGACATGAGATGCGATCATCATGCTCTTTGGAGGTTTCACTGCTAATTTTACATTTATTTATAGAGGATTGGAATTAACTTTTATATAAAATTTTCATGATATAAGTCAATTTATATATCTGATATTAAAAAAAATTATACAATATTTGATCATACATTTCAGCACCTTATCATTATTATTGTATCTTCATTCACATAGTTAACAGAAAATGGATAGCATAACCATCCAAGAGTTTTTATCATTATGGACAATGATTCTTAATATCTTTAAATCCTTATACCTTTTTCTTAATACGTGACACCTTAGTATTTTCCATGTTCATTTATCATAATCATCTATTCAAATTATTATTGATGGTTTCTATAGAACCTTATAATTGAAAAAACATAACCCATGTTAGAGTTAACATGAGTGTGCAGTAAGGATATTTTTTATACACTAAATGATGATTGATTCAAATCCCAATGCACCCTTTTGAACTTATTACCTCTAGAGAGTACAATTACAAGTACACATCCACATAAAATATCAAGAATGAGATGTTATATCTTGATACCACTCACTCTAAGCTTCTAAAATTCAAGGACATTTTTCTATACATTGATATATCTTTAGGATTATCTAAAGAAATATCATTAGGTATCTCAATAAATAACTGTCATTATAGTTTCCTAATAATAAATAATTTTTTTTTCTGATAGTAACATTAAAGACCCACACATTTTATAAATAGATTATATATAAGAATTGACATTCATTTAGTATATAACCAAAAAATCTTTTCCAAAATCATATATGTCTAGTGATATTATAATATTTGAAAATTAAAGAATTAGTTCATAAGATTTTGACATTATCTTCCAGATAGTTCCTCACAACTAGGACCATTAATATACCCATCATATGTAATAAAATTCTTCATAACATGTTTAAAGGAAACATAATAAACGGCGAGCACAAATTCTCAATAAGGGAAAAAGGGAGAGGTTGATAATCACATTGGTGTACCGTGAGCATAATGGTATGAGAAAAAAAGACAAAAACATGGAAACCAAACCCTATAAATATCGTAAATCACAACACTGAATCATAAAATAATTCCAGAATATTCATTAGACAAGAATGATAAAGAAATCAAATGACATAATCAGTGAGATCATAACATTGGAATTAGACAAGGATTTTTGTTATAAACATAATAATATAATATTATTTATTCAATAGCTAAGGCTTAATTACAAGCCCATAATAATGTAATTGATTCAATCCCTAAATAACCATAGTAGTCAAGGTTCAATAAAAAGGCCATAATTGTGGAACAATTCCCTTACTAAACTATTTTCACTCCCCATTCCAATCCTTTTTATCTCAGTAGATATCAATATTTACCCAATGAATTGGATAAAGATATTGGTCCCACCCATCTTTGGTTATAACATAACCACCCCAACTGGTTATTTCATAACCACCATCACATAATCAAAACCATTAATAGGTGTTCTACATGTTAATAAAAAAAATCTTAATATCCTATAATATTAAAATAAATGGTTTTTTGAAACATTTCACCTTAGTGTTACTTGCATAACTGAAATGGGTTAAATAAACATGTCATCATTTAATTATAGAATATCATATTGAGAAAGGAAATGATATAATTAGCATATTTTCATCATTTAATCATATAATAAAATATGTAAATTATTTTCCTTAAAAATATATTTTCAATCATATAATGTAATATTTAAGTCATTGAGTACTCTTTGTGGTAGAAAATACTGTCCATGTATTACATATTAAAAAAGGTTTCTTTCACCTTTTTGGTAAAAATAAAAAGTAAATCATTAATTAAATAATAAATTATTCATTTAATTTTTCTTTAAATCATACATGGGTTATAATTACATTATAAAATATTATTAGAATACTCAAAACTTAATTAATTTTTTTTGAAAACAATAACATTGATGAAAAATGATTTTAAATTGAAGAGAGAAATAAAGATTTTTTTCTATATATTTTTGATCCCTTAACTACAAAAATGGAGAAAATAAATGAAAATATGTAATTTATATAAATAACTTGAAGAAATTAGAACAATTCAGTTTCATGAGAGGTATATAATAATATTTATTCATCAGAATCCTAATCATATAAAGTCCCTATAAATAATGAGATTGTAATGTACAACCTCTAACACATTAGAAGCCATTGAATCTAAGTACCGATGAAATAGATAACCCACTACTGGAAATATGATCAATACCAATGGTTTTGGGAACACCATTGGTATAGTTCACTAATTTGGACCTATACCAATGTTTTGGCCAAAACCGTTGGTATAGGACACTAATTTGGAGCTATACCAAATGTTTTGTGAAAACCGTTAGCATAGTTCACTAATTTTGACCTATACCAATGGTTTGGCCATAACCGTTGGTATAGGTCCATTATAGAGACCCTACACCAATGGTTTTGGCCGAACTATTGGTATAGGTCCCGAAATCAAAGAACATATACCAACAGTTCTCAAAACTGTTGGCATAGATCTATACCAACTGTTTTGAGAACCGTTGGTATATGTACATTTATTTCTAATGGAATCTTCTTACAGAGGATATAAACTAAATCAAAATTTAAAATAGTTATGATAATATATATATTTATTTATGAAATTATGTTCACAAAAGTAATTTAGGTTAGTTGTTAGGTCATTCAATCACAAAAGGAAGGTGCTGGGATAAAAACCAACCATATGATTGTTGTTTGAATTATACATACCAATAGTTTTATGGAACCATTGGTATAGACCTATCCTACCGACTTACATGGAAATGGTTCTCCAAATCGGTGGTGTTGGCTATACCAACGGTTTGGAGGCCTATACCAACTCTTCCAAACTGTTGGTATAAATCATATTTCTAGTAGAGACCACATATGGATTTTTTATCCGATAACCTTCCTGATAAGAATCCTAAAATTAATTCATGGTTATTATATAAACAACCTAAAATAAACATGTGGTGAATATGGTGTTTTTCCCACTGGAAACAATGTGAGATAGAAGTATCATACCTTATTCCTCAAATCCATTTATACCCATTCGAATATAATATATAATAAAAATAGGTTTGTTAAAATTATATTAAATCCACACACTCATATATAAATTACCATACATAATTTTCTTATGATAGTTTATTACCTATTTATTAACAACTCCTTTTCAAAATCACATTTAGGGTACTAAGTGATTCATTTTTCATGCTTGTATTTATTTGGTATTTTCCATCATTTTTCATTGATTATTGTTACATCTTCACCAAAATGATATAAATAAAATATATATTCATTACATATTTATTTATAATAATCCATTAAGGTTAGATATAGAAATTTAATTACGCCGTTAATGGAGATAGTAGGGTAAATGTACACATGAACACTATTTACATTTTCTAGATTGCTGTATGGACAGAAAGGTAAATATTATATAACATTTATAGATTAATTGAGATGTCATATATATCATATATATTCATTAATTTTATCCTCATTAACATCCATGTAAATTTTATGTGAAAAAATGCATCACATCACTTCTTGAGATGATAGTCCACCATACACAAGAGAGACGATATCATATTCCCACTAATATTAATTAAAAATTGTTTATAATATATTATAATTTAAAAAATTATAAACATTTAAAAATATAATATTTACATATTAACATTAACTGAATAATTATATCCAAAATTTTGAGGTGGGTATAGAAAACGATGTACATCGGTTCATGAGGTTATTGTTTGTAAAACACATGATCGACCATTTCATTTCCCATTTGATGATGGGGAGAATTATGTTCATCCTAATAATAATATAATAACTAAAAAATATTTTGTATGTGTGTATTTTATTATGTTATCATTTTCGGTGATGACTTGAAGGAGTTATCGGATGACATTCAATGAAAACTCCCTCTTACGGACTATATCAGTTCTTTGGGAAACCCCTTAAGGTTTTCACATAAATCCATCATAAGATGATTTTATAATATATATAAGGAATATAGGATGTGGGTATGGATTTAGGGAATTTATTTTGTTTGTTATTTGTTTGACACAATATGTTTTGAATGTTTGAAGAGAAGATGATAAGGGGTGGACTTTTATAAGTGGGGTAGATGACACATTTGGTATTTTTTTTAAAACAGAGTACCCAAATTTTAAAAATTCAAAAAGGATCCAAAATTGAATATAAAAAAATATTAGGTTTTTAAGGTCTAAATATGGACATAAAATGTGTCATGGATATGTTTTTAAGTAATTTTACCACATAGATGTTTTGTTAAACTCTAAGAAAACCTGTTTTTACCTCTACTATAATAATTAATTTTTTTTTATTTTTTTTAATTCATTTTTAAAATATATATTATTTTATAGTTATATAATATTAATAATAATAACTAAATAAATGGAATAAATTTTTTAAAATGAAATTAACAAATGTGGAGATATATAATTTAATACTAAACTCATATACATGAGGAAAGAGTGGTTTTTTAATGATCAAATTTTCATAAGAATAGAATATTTTAATATTAATATTTAATAGTAAATTGATTTTGATTTCATAAATTTTATTATTAAATAAATTGTATAATTAATTTCAGTTTCAAAACCATCCTAAAATGAAATGGAGAATTTAAATTCTTCAAACTAAAAAAATCCATTTTTAATATAAATGAGTAATTTTTAATATTAATCAAAAAATAAATCCCCTCAAAATAATGTAAAAAATGAAATAATAGAAAATTTTTACATTTATATTTTCAAAATTAATGTTTTATTTCAAATAAATTTTCATTATCCTAAATATAGTACATCATAATTTTTTCTCCAAAAAGAAATAAAAATCTTTTTTTGATGAAATGTATTTTCAATGTATATAAATGATTTACTAAAGGTTGAGAACTATTTTAACAATATTTTTTATTTATATAAAATTATTATTCTTAATATTACAAATTTGGTTATTCATATCCATACTACCTACTTTAATGGATAGGTTATAATGACTTTTTTAAATAATAATATAAATAGTGTATAGTCATTTGTTAAAACACATTGTTTTGTGAAATGTAATATATCAAAGAATATAAATTTATTTAATTTTTTAAATAAAATATTATATTGTTAAATACATAAAAACATTATAATTTATTAGAAAATGATAACGTCGCTCTTGCGTATGTGTGGACTACTGTGTCCATATATCGATGATATATTTTATTTATTTATTTTAACGTGAATGGTAATAATGATATAATCAATTAATATATATATATATGATAAAATAATGATTCTATAAAAGTGAAATATTATTTACCTTTCATTCATTCTATCCATTGAGAAAATGATAACAGTTTTCATGCATATGTACGATCTTCCCTCATCATGAATGGTGTAACTCATTTATTACTCGTAACATTAAAGGATTGTTATGAATACATATATAATGAATATATATAGTTTCTATCATGGGAAAAAAAATTATGTGTTGGAATCATGATAAATGTACAATGACCAAAACTACAGAACAAAATAAAACATGAAAAATAAAGCACTTTTCACGCCGAATTGTGCTTGTAATAAACAATTATTAACAAATAGGTGATAAAAATATATATTAAAATCATATATGGTGATATGAAAATATAAATTTTTATTATTCTATAATAGATTTATATAAAAAATATATATATTACACAGTAGGTTTGAACACGTATAAAAGAAACCAGACATGTGGTAAGGGGTTTCTGAACATAATTCCATTAATTGTGTTATACATCATCTTAATTGACTATGTTATTAAATTGTTATGTTTCAAATGAACTTTGATGATATTATGTTTTATTTTTAATTTATTATTTATATTTATATTTTTAAGACAAAATTATTTCGTTGATTAATTCTCAATTAAATTAAATGACATTTCTTAGGTATTTCATCTCAAATTACACTAAATTGAGTGATATTTGTTATTATTAACCTATTAAAATTTATATAATGTGCATAATTTACTTTTACATGTTATATAATGTATAATAAATTATTATTGTTTTTAAATTTGAAATTCAAATTATTTTACCCAATGGGATTTGACTTAAATGTGACATTGGGTTAAGTTATTTCATTACTGAATTTATGTTCACTACGTTATATTAATTCTAAATTATTGCAGAGATAAAATGATTTTGAATTTAAAGTAATGTTATAATTTTTTCTATATTTACCCATTTTTTGGGGATTTAAAATTGGAAATAATATAAATTAATTTATTGATTCCCACTACTGCAATATGATCATGTTAAGAGATTTAATCTTCATTTTCACAAATTTGATTCATATTTGGTAATATTATCGTACTTATATTTATAAGGTGTATATAATAAAATTATGATAAGTTATGTCATCATTCATTTTATGTTCCTGGTATTTAATGTATCATTTGATGTGACTTCTTTCTTTAGGATTATGATTCATTAGTTACCAAAGTTTAAATGGTTTATGATTCAATATCATATTAATTTGGATTGTTTATCCTTGAATTTATATTGAAGAAAATATTATGATAATTATCTAAAATTTCCATTTAATTTTCTTATCCTATGTTTATTCATAGAATTTTAATTTTATATTCAATTTTAGACTCTTTGGTACTAAAATGATTAAATATTTTTTTAAAGAAAAAATGAATTTATTTCACTCTTCGATTGAGAATCATTTCCCTTAAATATCCATGATTTCTAAAAATATTTTCAAAGAATGTTATTAAAATTATCTCGAGGATTTACTAAAACATTTACCCATATTTTATTTATTTAAAATTCATTAGAAAGTATTTTCCTATCATTTTTTATAATATTTGATTTTTTAATGTTTTGAAAACATTGAGAAAATAATTTTTTTTACTTATATGACATGTATGAAATTATAAATAGTCACCGAAAATCATAGTTTTGAATCATTAGTCACATGTTTAATAAGGATATTTTAAAATAAAATGTCTTTACAAATTTTCTACAATTTAATTTCAAAATTAATTATCCAAGTGAAAAAGACATTTTCCTCAATTACGTTTTCAATGGAATTTGTATGGTCTTTTAGTATTAAAATTTCATAAACCTAGAACATACTTATTCTCTTTTGGGATTATGTTGTAATGATATAATGGTGATTATTCCTTTTAATGGTTTATGATCAGTATTTCAAGGTATGTACTATTTTGATACTGTTATCTAAAACTATAGATGGTTTTTAAGGATGTTTATTAGTTTGGGAAATTATGATACAAATTTATAAAAGTTTTTAACATTAATATTTTAATTTATTAGGTTTATTTATTTCTTGTTATTATTAAAATTTCATAATCAAGCTATTAATATGAATGTTTATGTTATTATGATTCTCCCTATTAAAAAAAGAATGAATTAGACTTAGTAAGTGATTAGAAAAACCTTATATATCCTCTATATGAATCAGTAGGTCTCATGAGACACAATAGTTTTGGTATTTGGTCAAGGCCATACCCATTTATGTGAGATGTTATAGAAAAAGTCCTTGAAGGTATGTTTATGATGTCTAAAATTATGAATTCCCTTATGATGAGAGTAGTTATTGATGTCCATGTAATTATTCTATTAGTGATAATATTCATGGATATATTTACATATAATGTGATTATTTATACAAATTTTTTTTATCATCATATATTCTTACAAAATTCATGTTACAGATTAAATGGATTATTTTTTAGATATTTAATATTCCATATAGATTCTGAATTATTTATTTATGATTTAATCAATTGTATGTGTTCCCTTAATGAACATATAATCTAACATATTTCTTATGTTTTTCCCCAGGATTCATATATATGTGTTATGATTGATATACAATATTATTATAAAAGGAATAGTGGTGTTCTAAAAAAGTATACAATGTTGTATTTTATATTTTTAGATGTAATGTGAGTTTCATATATGTATCAAGTTTACAAATATTACTAATCTATTTTTTCCTTTTGGTCACTGTCTCTTGTATATAACAATAATTTAATATGATATACATTTACTTTGATTAAATGAGGTTAGGGTATTCTTACTTACCTTCTTTCCTAAATGATTTTTGAAAAATGGAAATGTTATTCATGAATACATATGTCCTACTGCTCCAAGATTGTTACATAGCTCACTTATCATAACCACTATTCAAGGTTTTTTCTAATCTCTGTTTAATGAATAAAAATAATAATTAAAACATTATTATTAGTTTGTAAATGATAAAACAATTTCCAGTTTGGCCACACTCATCCTAGAAAAGACATTTTTTTACATATTAGAGGAATACCTTGAACATGTACAACATGAACCAAATTAATGATGTAGTCAATTATATCATGGTAAAAGAAATATTAAAATTTAATAAGTGTTTTTAAAAATCTAAAATTATATGAATTTTTATTATTATAGAATATATAAAACTCACATGTTGATTTGAACATAATGTAAGGGTATTTTTATAAAATTAATCCTCTTTTAACATTTCCCTTCCAAATATTTTTTTATTGATGTAAATATTTTTTAAATTATCCCATGAAATTATTTTTATGTATATAAATGAACTATAAATGAAATTTCATTCTATTTTTTTCTTTTATGGGGTTGAAGTCAAATACATCAACATATTTTTTACAATTTTTTTGACATTATATAGAAAAGATAAAATGACTGTTTTATTTTGAATTATATGGAGACAAAAACATCTCATACCACTATATCTATTATTTTATATTTGAAATCATTTAAGAGATTTAATATTTTATTTTAAAAAACCCTCCATCCATGTTTTCTAGTAAATATCAAAATTGTTTTTAAAAGGGAATGGATATTTCAATATCCAAAGATGTTTTCTAAAAGGTGGAAGGAATATTTTTTTGATTGTAATCAAGGAAATTGAAATATTTTATGTGTTATTATTACGTTATGGTTACAGTGGATTATTATGTTGATGGTTAGTTCCATTATAGAATTTTTAAGGGTGGTTTCTATATACAATAATGAAGGGCTGTTATGTTATGACCCAATGATGGGAGGGTCATTGGTAACCTTGTAATACATTGGGTAAGGTATTTGACTGTATTGGTTATTTCGTTTGTAAAAGAGATATGGAAAATGTTTTACCATATTACCTACACTACCTATCTATGATTTTGTTTGTGTTTTAATTTAAATACTCATATTTTACAATGTAATATATTGATATTATATTTAACGTAAAGTATAAAGAACTTATTATCAGTGTAAATTATTACTTTGGTAAAATAGATTTAAATTTTTTTAAAAGGCAAGTCGAACAAAAGGCCGAGACATTTATTCATAAAAGTAATGAAAGTTACAAGAGGTGAAAACATGGGATCTTATTACAATCTGCTTCATAAAAAGGGAACAGGTCCGCTGGAAAGGTATCTGACCAGGTTAGAGGCTAACCAACTACCATGTTCACAAGACCATCCACAACCTTGTTCTCCCCACGATAAAAATGTGTGATGATGAAGTTGAGGCTCAAAAGTGTCTTCCTGAATTCCATTCACTTTGTGTAAATCTTCCAAGAGATATGCAGTTCACCATTTCGGATGGACTGCACAAGGATAATAGAGTCACTTTCTAGCCATATATTAGTCGAACCATTACTTTTAGCAAACAAGAAAGCATGAATGATCCCAATCATCTTTGCCTCAAGGGAACTAGTCATGCAACAAGTTCCATAAAAACACCCTTTATCAAAATCATCATGGGACCTAAAGACTGATCCACACTCCGCATGCCCTAGATCTCGTTTAGAAGAACCATTTGTATTCACCTTTATTCAATGAGTTAAAACATGAATCCAAAACACTTCAAGTGTAACTGATGAAGATCTAAAATTACCATGTACAACTAGATTTTTCAGGGCCATAAAATTATGTATACTTTTATCACAATCCCCTATACTCGCATCGCCCATAGCTCTTATAGAATAAAAAATATACTTAATAATCAGCTTCAAAACATATCCTCTCCCTAAGTGAAGAGCTAAATTGCGGTGCCACGAAATTGCATGCAGACTCTAAACTACAACCACAAAAAGTAGAGCATGCACCTGAGGTGAAAGCTAGATGACTGAGAAACATCAAATAACGGTGTAAAACCCTAAAAATAAAAGGCCATCCATATCAAATGCATCCAGAACCTCCAACCAAATGGACAAGGCCATTGCACAACTGAGGAATAGGTGCTCTGCATCCTCCCTGTGATGATGGCACATAACACACTCGGAATAAAGATGAAGACCAAACATTTGGAAAACCTTTTCAATGGGTAACCTGTTGTAATCCGTCCTCCATATAAAAATTATATGTGAAGACCTCATCCAATTTGTTTTACTGAAAATAGATAACCAATTATAGTCAGCATGATGACCCTTGTTGACTTGTTTATAATAGAGTTTACTAGTAAGAACTCCATTTCTATTCGGCTCCCAAACCTAAAATTCAGGTCAAGAAAAAAAATCACAACGATCAACCTCAACATGATGTTCATCTGACAATGTTGATGGATGATCATGAAATAATTCTTTAATAGTAACTTTCTCTCCTGATTCTAGAATAGAAAACTATGAACCTCCAGAGAGAATAGAACCCATTCAATTATCAAACCAGAACATATGATTAGAGTTCCTGTTCATAATCCATCTAGAGAATGTCATGATATTCTATGAAGAAGAATTATTTTATAGCCAAAGAGAAGAGTCATTGTCCAAATTACTTCCATGCCTCAATTTATTTGAAAAACGAGATTTATGGAAAACCATTAATTATGAATTACTTTGAAGGATATTCTAGGAAAAGAATGTTTGGATAGAATCATTAAGAATGGAATTATTCTTTATTCTCATGCCACTATTATGTAAATGGTTACAAAAAAACATCCAAGGAACAATGACCATTTTCCTCACATGGATATTACCACTCAAAATAAAATTCTTGTGGGAGATATTTAGTGATTTGAGAAGCCCTATTGACCACTTAAAGACCATGAACGAGTGTACTAATTTAGAAACAATAACATAATTCACCAAACTATATCACCTAGCCCCATAAAGACTCTTCCCTTTTCATGTTGAGAGATTCTCGTTGACCCTATCCACAATTTTAGAGAAGAAATAAGCTTTTGTACACCCCCAAAATAACATTACACCTTGATAATGAAATGGAAATATCCCTTCCAAGATTCCCAACTTAAAAAGAATCCAATGCTTCATGGAAATAGATAAGCTATTCCCAAAAATTATCGTAGTTTTATTCCAACTGATACATTAACTAGAAACACCCTCATAATGATAAATGATTTTCTTCAAGACATGACCATTATTCTTGCCACCCTGTAGGAAGATAATGATATCATCAGCGTAGAATAGTTGATAAGGGGGAATGAATGACATGAATGCTTATATTTGATTGAGATGATACTAAGAGACCATGTGAGTGATGAGTCTTCTGAGATAATCTTCAGTGATTGAAAAAACGCAGGGATGAGAGGGGATCACCCTGACAAAGACCTCTAGAGCAAGAAATATTACCTTTAAGGGAGCCATTTAAAAGTACAGAGACATGAGAAGATCCAAAAATGGAACAAATCAAGCAAATAAAGGCCTCATTGAAACCAAATCATCCAATGACCTTAAAATAAAAGGTCCCATACAGTGTGTCAATTGCCTTTTTGAGGTCTATATTGAGAAATATTATGCCTCCTCTTTCAGTTTTCTTAAGCATATTAAGACACTCTGAAGTAGAACAAATACATTCCTGAATAGATATTCCTTTAATAAATCCAAATTGGCCCCAAGAAACAATCATACGTGCAATAATTGGGTTCTTTTTAGAAATAATCTTACTTATGACCTTGTAAGTTGTTTTGACCAATACAGTGGGTCTAAAAAGTTGAATCCTACCAGCATTTTTGACTTCAGAAATTATGTTGATAAACTATGCATTGATGCCCAGAGGGATAACACCCGAGTTAAAGAAAAAGGAGGCTAATTTTCAGAAATCACCTTTAATGACATCCCAATACTTCTAGTAAAATTATTTGTTGAAGCCATCCATACCTAGGGCACTTGAGGTGTTGAGGATGAAAATAGCATCCTTAAACTAAAAGTAAAAAGGAGGACTAGTGAGAAAGGGATTATCAACAGCTGTAACCAAAAAGGGATGATATCATCCATCAAAGACCCCCCCCCAAAGTAGGCCAGTTGAAAATCCTTGTAAAATAATCACAAATATAGTCAGAAATTCATTCCTTATTGTCAAAGATTATATAAATAGCCTTGATAAAGAATAAGGGTCAATTATAATTCTTAGTTATTTGAATAGAATATAATAACTTTTTATTCTGATACACTTCCCAAAGACACATTATTCTTAATGTCCCCTTAATGGAATTATCTGTCATTGAAAGGAGAGAGTTGAATTTATAAGCTAGAATATCTTCCTTAAAAAACTAGATTAAAATTCACTTCTGAGGATTTATCTTGATGCTGTGGGAGAAAAGATTGAAGAAAAAAAATTTCCCGGTCCAACTCACTATAAGTCTCATTGCTCAAAAAATTAAAATTTCACTTAAGAATTCTCATTTTAAAAAGAAAATAAGCCCCTTTCATATTGTTATAGGAGTTTTTAATCATCCTGCTAAATTAACATTGAATAGCACAATCATTGTTGAAATGAAAAGGAATAGGCATGCAGAGGTACCTACCATTAAACTAACCAGAATCAGATGGTGATCAGAAGAGATTTTAGGGAAATTAGTGCTAGAAATTGAGTCCGATTTTTATAAGTCTATATTATTCACAATGTTCCGATCATGATTGCTAGAAATCATACAATTGAGATGTCTCATGTACCATGTGTACTTGGCATAAAAAAAACTAACCTCAATCATTTAATTGTCATAAACATGACTTTTGAATTCCCGAAGTGAAATATGAGAATGTAAGGGATCCATTTTTTCTCTTGAACAATGTATTGTTTTGAAATCAATAACAATAAACCCAGGGGAAGGAATGCCTCTAAATTTTTCATGTTCTTTCCACAGATTCCTACGGTCCTGATACCTATTTTTAGTATAAATAAAATACCCAACCATATTTTTAGAATCCAACTTAATAGATAAAGAAATAATTTACTAATAAATGGAGATAATCTCAACAATTCCAAAAGATGCATGATAAAATACCCCTAAAATATCATCCTATCCAACTAAACTGTTGGTAGAAACCAAGAGAAATCCATAATTATTAATACCCGAAAAACCCAATGAAAAGGTTGAATTTAGTTCAGAAATTTCATGTAACTTACGATTTTGAATCTAAATATGGATAGAAAAATCATTAATAGTTAAAGAATTAATGAGAACCGGACAATTCCAATATAGGATATTCATTTTGAACCCAACTTATAATTAAAAATGACCTTCCTATTTTTCTTCTTTCTTAAAGAATTTTTTGGAACCATTGGAATGATTGGAGAGCCTCATGGTTTGCATTCTGTGATCCAAACCCCCAAAATACCCATCATTTATTTAGGATTCATTCCCACCAAAGAAGAGGTATTCACCTTCAAAGATCACGAGGAGGGGGGGGGGGGTGCTTTTGTTTCCTAAGTCTTCCTCTTCCTCAAGCATGTCACACCATTTTTTCTTTGGGGGACATACAATTATTTGTCGAAAAAAATCGACTGTAGAACCCATATGCTTATCATTATCATCCCTTGGGGAACTAGCTTCGAAATGAGCAGAATTTCTTTTAAGAAAACCATTTCTTCAGCCTTTTAGATCACCATCCATAGAGTTTAGAGCAGTTTAAAGAGAACAAGAAACTAGATTAAGAACCTCAAAAACGAATCTCTAAATCATCACCATCAACTGCATTTGAATGAGGGATGGAGGAGTTCCCACTGAAAGTTACTCCAGGCATATGACATATCCACTCCTCATTCTACTTAGACACCTTTTTATCTTTACCATAATGTTCCCCCTTCTAAGTTGGTGGGGCCTTGACCTTGTTCTTCGTTCCAACCTCCATCCATGGGTTAACTTTGTTAGTAGTAGAGACCCAAACAGGACTATACTGCTTCTGAATATTCTTTCAATTGGAGACATCATGACTGACTATTTTGAAATAATCATAAAATGATTACTTCTACTCATACTCTATTATGATTTCAAACTTCCGATCATTATCAAAAAAATTGACCATATATAGATGATTGGAGTCCATGATTTCCTCCATAAGAAAACAAGAATAAAATCCAATCTCCCCATCAATAATATGCTAGTCCATCTTCTAGGGAGTCCCCACATGGAAAGAAAGATCACTAAGGATTTTATGATTCTAATAAAACTAATTAAGACCATGTAATCAAATCCATATTTCATCTTCCGTTTGTCATTGAGTGAATGGGTAAAAGTGCATATCCCATTCAGTCAATATGAAGGCACCCTATTTAAGGGAATTCACCCTTGTATTGCAAGCCATCCGGATTTCATCCCTATTATTGAAAAAATGTGATAAAATCCTCTTCTAATCAGGATTCGCTTAAAATAACTTACACCCCAACATTTACAAATCCTCACATTAAGATCTGAGTTATTCCATAGTTTATCCCCTTTGGAAAGGGAAATGCATCCTAGTGAAGAGAACTTATAGGCTTCAAGATGCTACTTGACTACAACATGATCACAGAGTACTGAATAGACAACGTTAACAAGATGATACAGTGAACTCCAAGGTGCACGATCCAAAGACACATCTATAGACACCTCTCTATCTAAGACTCTTGCAGTAAGCACAACTAATTCCCACTCCAGATTGAAGGATACCATGATATATCACTACTGAATCTGATTTAGGGATTTGAAGAATCTTCATGCTCGGGGATCGTCTTTCTTCTCAACCTACATCGCCATATCTTGAATGAGAGAGATTTCATTAGTTTTTTATGAATTCAAAGAAACATTTGTGAGTTTTATATTGAATTTAAGATTCAATATGATATTTTTTATTCCATTATTGATCAGTGAAATTTTATTTCCTTAGTAAAAAAATATATATTTTGAGGCCAATGATTATTATCTAAAATGAAAATTTCTATATCTATTCATTAACTAAATTAATTCATTAATCATTATTTTTGGACCCTTACCAATATTTTTATGAGCATAATACATTTTAATATGTCTTTAGTAGGGTTTGATGATGGGTATGAATAATGGAGATTTAATGTTGAATTTTATGATTATTTTTCATGGAAATGAAACATATTTCATTTTAACAGTTTTATAGTGTGGGGAAAATTTATACTTATCAATAGTGTCCACTTTGTGAAACATTGTTTTGTTATGTATGAATTATGAAATAATTATATAAAACTGTAAATAATAAAAATCCTTGGGTAGTTAAAAAAAGTAATTCTTGACTAAAATATATGATTATGTAATGTTAAAATCCAAGTCAATACAATTAAATTCATTTTCTAGGTTATTCAAAAATTTGGAATTTTAATACATAAAAAAATGCATATAATTAGATTATAAACAATTTGAAAATCAAAATTTAGTTATTTTTTAAATATAATTTTTTTGGATATTATAGTTATTATGAAAGATAGTACAATTTATTTTCTAAAATAATTAACCTTGATTTTTTACTATTGCAAAAACATTATGTCAGGGTTGTAGAAGAATTTCAAATAATTATAAAATAAAACAAAATAATAAATAAATTAAAATCACTAAAATAAATTACTAATGTTATAAATTATTTAATCCATTTATAACATTTTGTATGCATATGTGAACTTACAAGAGAAATTTAATCCCAGATAGTGTCGTTTTATAATTTCGCATTAATTAGAATATATAAAAGGTCCTTATTAAAAGAAAAATGTATAAAAATTACATATGATTGAATATTTTATGGGGTTGGTCATATTACACACATAATATGAAATATTGTCTAATGTATTAATTATCTTGAAATCTTATCCCACTGTTTGATCTTTGTTCCACCCATTTTACCCCATCTAGTGTGATTAATATTTACCTTAGTCACTATACATAATGACCAATAATAATATTCCTTCACTTAAAAAATTTTAACATGAAGATTACAAATATTGAATACATTTCATAAAATTAAATTCCAATTGGGGGAAGAAGTTACTATTAAAATAATGTCACAATCTTGATAAAAAATAGTTTTACATAAAAATTAGTTTCTATGTAATTTTTTTATGACCATAATTATGAATAATTGTTAGAAAGTGATATTTTTTATAATGTAGGTATCCATTATTTTTATTTTTTATTTTTTATATGGACTAACATGAATTCCCATTGTGGTCATGGTTGTTTCTAGGATATCCAAGGACTTTTTAGAATCTGAAAACCACATTTTGGGGTCACAAATTCTTGGAGAATATTTAGTTAAAACCATATAGAGTAGGACGAATGGTATGATAAAACATCAAAGGCATGGGTAGAGAATAGGGGAATCCCACACAATTACATTAAAACTATGCTATTTGGGATGGATGGTTGTGTGAAAAATACTTCAATTTTAATGGGGGAGTTTTGCATAGTTTTTGTATGGTTTGTCAAATTGTGTGGGAAAACCACATGGGTTCCATTCTAAATTAGATAATTGTTCATGTTTGGAACACATTTTTCCCAACCATGTTCCTAAACCCTAAAACAACTACATTATTTGGTAAATTTTATGTGTTTTCCATTATTTATTTTTTGTAATCAAACCTTGTTCAATTTTCATTCAACAGAGAACAACATATTCATTTTGAGAGTTATATTGACCAACTGTACATTGATTTTAGGTATTATCTCAGTTAATATTTGATTAATGTGAAGAATTACTCATTGTATCGACATGAGTGATTTAACTATTTATTTTTAGATCGTCATCATACATATTCCTATCAAAGATGCTTTTATGTTCCAAAATGATTTGCCTTATTTTTAGGTTATTCATCTATTCATCATTTTCTTCCTAATAAGAGTCAAATCAGGAGTTTATAAAAGATGATCACTCTACTACTGAGTTATTATAGGAGGCCTATAATTTTCACTTTTTTTCTACTTTAGAGACCATGCTTCTATTGTGTCTCTCACCTATTTTTTTGCAGCCCCAAAATTGACCATTTTAATTAAATTAAAAGTATTTAAACCCATTAGGGAAGACCTTAGGTTAATTTGGGATGGGATAAATGTTTTTTTCCCAAACAATTCCACTCACGGGGTGTTCTCTTGACTATATCAAATGATAAACCACACAATGGGTGTGTTTTGAGCTTTCCTATTAGAGGAATCCCAAATATCAATGATTTGAATTTAATTTATTGGTTAAGAGATGTATTCCCTCCATTTTGTGTTAATGTTTTTGATTAAATATATTATGGTATTTGAAATTCATAAATAATTTATTTGGAAAATTTATTTAATGAGTGGTAAAACTCAATGTATGTGTCTCATTTCCTTGAATATGAATTTTGGAATATGAGTGGGTATAATCATGGTGTGAAATGGTACTACAATTGATTAATGAATAGTGTGAGATGCATTTGAAATGGTAGTAGTCAACTAGGTTGGTATACCAAGGGTCCTGATTCGATTTAAATTATTTGGGTGTTATTTTTTGATCATGATGTAGTAGTAGATGCATTGGATAGTGATGGATCATTGGTTCATGATTCCATTGGATCTCTTTGGCCTTGATACCCCTTAGATATATTTTTTCATGGGTTCACCATGGACATGGTTGGTACAAATGTCACCTGGTCCCCATCTAAATCCTTACTAAGTTTCCATTAAGATACTCTTGGGAATAAAATAGGACTCCTTGTTCCTTTAAACCACTGATCCATCCCTTTGTGGTCTAACAATTCTGATATACTATTTGAGTAGGGTAAATGTGACATGATTGATTTTATGGCTAGGATATATAGGTTAAGAAAATTCTGTTTGTATGAAAAATGTAATTGTTGATATAGTTCTATGGTTTTCATGATGAGGTCATGGTGTTTAAATTATTTTTCATGTATTTTTCATTATTTATAAGCATGGAATTATTTTCCAAGGATCCATGAGAGGATATTACAAGGGTACATATTAGTAGTTTACATGCCCTGTGAATCTTTATATTTCTTCCTGCTTACCTATTTAACTACACAGGATATTGCATATTTTATTTCATAGCATGAAATTATATTGTTATTTGGGTGGTACCTACTGGTATTGTATCTCACACCCTTTTTGGGATGTTTTTGGATACCAAAATAGACCATTTGTATTCTAGTAGAGACAAGGGAAAGGACCCAAAATTCGAGGGTTCATTTTTTTCAATGCTTTGGAGCAGGGAGCACAAGATCGAGCAGAGGCTCATGATGATATTTGTAGAAATAAATTTTGGTCTTTTTGGTATTTTGGATACTTATATTATATTATACATCTATAAACCTATTTTTTATAAATTTTATATACATGTATCAACATCATTTTGGGTGAAACACTAAGGTATTTTCTATTGATTTCTGTCTTATTTACATTTATATTGTTATATTTCTTACTTCTTCCACTACTTATATGTTACTCATATTTCATTGTGTTAAACTATGAGGATTAGGGAATAGTTTACCAATTAATATACCTTAACCATCACTACTAGTCAAAATCCACTGGTGTTTGAGGATATGGTCTTGAGACAATGTGACACACCAGGATCGGGGCACATTCTGTAACATCTTGGCCTGAGATATTACAAAGTGGTATAATAGATATTTTAATTTCTAGTTTTATTTAATATTTGGTGAAATAGACATCTATATGAAGGAAATTTAATTTTTTAATGATCTATGATTGGGTGAAGAAAACCCACATACAAGAAAAATAAAATTTCCTTGAGTTAAATTGTTTTTCTCTAGATTATAACAATTAAAATTGATTTGATTATATCGTTGGGTGATGCACTTGAATTATTTTTTTATTGATAAGATGTTGGGTTATATTCTATTCCTACCCAATGATATTTTTTTATTCCATCTCTTGAAACAAATAGGTTCTTGTTAGAAAACACATGTCATTCATTATGCCATTCTATAAAAGATACATTACATGTTTTTATGCTGTTTTGAAAGGTGTTGTGATACATGTACCTATTATTGTCATAAATTTTTGGTAGTGGATTGAGAAAGTGAATTCATATTTTTGTTTAAAATTTTTATGGTCCCTTATGTACATTAAAGTGATGCACCTTTAGATTCAATTATTTAATGTTAATTGAATATAGTATGAATTATATGGGATCCAAATTTTGGTTCATGAGGTCTTTTGGGCCCTCATGGATTTGGCGCTTGGAAAACCATTAGTATCCACATTTAAATTAAATTATGATACAATGTTAATGAATATTAAATTAATTTGACATGAAAAAGTGATCTTGGAAACATAGACATGACCTAGACTTTACTTTTGAGTGGGAAAGAGGTAATTCCTCTAATGGATGTTGGTGGCTTTAATTATTATGTTCAAGGATTTCTGAGTAGGATATTAGGCCTGACCCAATTTTATTAGGGGTTTTACTTGTCCTATGCTTTTGAGTGGTGAACATTGATGTTGTTATTTTCTGAGGAATGTTTTTGGAATTATAGTGGCATGATGAAATAATGACCTCTGGTCACACATAAGGAGGGTGGAAAATTTCATGCTACAAATGTGGTGGGCCATGAGTTATCGGTTCATCCTACATTAGTGATAGCTGTGACACCATGTTTTGTTCTAGACACATGGGCTGAGGAACAGTTCAATGAGAGATTCTATCACTTCATGCATAATTTGTAGGGAGCACCCAATCCTGTGCAATCTATGAATGGGGTGACGTTTGTGTTCCAGCTACAACATTCTTATACATTTTTTGGGGAAAGAAATTTAAAGGCTACTGAGATGTGGTTTTAGACTATTCTATTGATATTTGAGAACCTTAAGACACATCCTGAGAGGAGAGAAATTCTCATTTCTTACATGCATTGTGGAGTAGAAAAGCTTCAGTGGGATGTTTGGATTCCTGATAAAAGGATGAAATATATGGTTTGAGATGATTAAAAAACCATGTTCTAGGACCGTTTCTATCATTATAGAGTATGGGTAGAGTGGGATATTGAATTCATGCATCTGGTGTAGGGCTATATGAGAATTATTGCATACATAGGATGCTTTATAGAGTTATAGTGTTTTTCACTGACATAACTAATTGATGGTCTATCGAGGGAGAGAGAGACTTAGACGAAGGCCTCTAATATGCCATCACATCGCATGTTAATGTGTTTAGATTGACCTATTCTATTTTTTTTGAATTAGGCACTAATTAAAGAATAAAAAATGAGGTAATATGTGGTATATAGTAGGAAAGTTTATTTTCTAGAACCATTGGTTCAGTGTCTTTAGGTTGGAAGCATTATTTTGAGGATTATAGTGAGTTGAGTGTCGATCACATTGTGAGTACTAGTAACTCAGGTTTCTATCCTTGGTGCGGAAGATGAGAACACATGAAGAATCAGTGCGATAATGACCTATTTTAGTGATTACCTTGTGGAAGGATGGTCCACATGTAGTGTTATTGTAGGACCTTCCCTACAACTGTGAATAGAAGAGGGTGATCTTTGAAACCATGTTTGAGTGTGTATTTCTCTGCTCTGTGATACGAAGGGAGTTCAAGAATTGTTGTCCAATAATTCTAAGGTAGTGGTGGTTGTAGAAGAGGCATCTAGGAACTGATTACACTGAGACATCAGAGTAGGCCTCTCTAGGTAGTGTGGTTGTGTCATAGGGTCATGGTACGTGTGATATATTATCTGTATAGCCTACCCTTTAGGAGAGGGGTGTCATACCTATTGGAGTTGGTGGTCTAAAACCAACTACTTTTTACTTTATTCATTAATAAAATCCTTATCACATATTGATTGTTCTTCTGCGTGACAATGCATGTGATAATGTCCTAAAGACAGTTGTTGCATTAAAGGGTCATAGTAGATCCTTGCTATGATGAGAACCTAGAAGTTCCATAACACTGTTCTTGAATATATGTTCTATGGCCGAATGATATTATTTGAGGGACACAAATAATACAGGTCATTAGGGGTGAGGACTCATAAAACTTTGAGTCACCTTCTCATGGTGTGCACCCTTGGTAATATCTAAGAGGATATTATGAGAACGATACCAGCTAGTAGAAAATCCACATTTCATAGTGTCATTGGATGTTCCTATCTACAGATGTGTGTATTGGTCCATAGACATTAAAATTTATGTTAATGGGTATTATAACTCATGCACTTAGATGTATTGATAAAAACTGTGACGACACACTGTTCGCAGCGAGGTAGGATACGTTGGGTGCACCGCGAGTAATACAGAATTAAAAGATAATGCAAGAAAGGATTTGTCCCTTCTATTCCATAACGGAAGTAGATATCTCAGGCCCTTTGATGGAATTGATATAGCCTAAATAAATCAATGGCCATGGTAAGGTATGGGCGAGTTCAGTTCCGGGAAGTCAAAGAAAAAATAATTGAGCACATGGGTTGATGGCACTAGCATGTAACCCGCTTGATTAGAGATATTGAGACAAAGGGATTATATTACACGGTAAGCGTTCATAGGAGGTGACACGTCATTCCAGCGTTAACTTCTTTCTCTATGGGTGCCTTGGAATATTGCTAGACGCTAACCTTGCACTTTAGGAAGGCTCCGCCTAATGCCACTGAGAATGATGCTTAGAGGGTCACACACTATGTGTGTCCATGTATCTCAGTTAAATATTAATTTAAGAAGTTAAATAAATATTATTCTTGGCCGTGGTTTAATAATTATTTAAGGATTCTTAATCGCATTTATTTCGACACTATTTATTCGAGAGAATATATTGTGGGAAAAATAATATATTTATTAGTGAGTAATGTAGTTACATTTATTTAAGAAATAAATAGCCATTACTCAAGATCTAATAAATGTGGTTGAGAAAAATGGAAAAATAAAATTACACGGTGTGTTTATTAAATATACACATCATGTAGTTTTATGGAAAACAAGTACACACCATGTAATAATTATTACATGCCGTGTAGTTCTTCAGTCGGTATTTTGAGGATATAATATTGTTTTATTAAATGATATTAATTATAATCAGCGTGGGTGTATGTCAAAGAATTAATAATTCGACACGAGGTTTCAATAAGAGTTAATGAAATAAATAAAATTCATAACGCGTTTATTTATTTTCATAAATCTATTAACCTCAAACCCAATTATAAATATCCTCACAACCCCAACACTTTTCCTGAGCCATTTTTGTGCACAATGGATTTTGAAATACTCTCAATCCAAGAGAGTGTTCCCTTTCCACCAAGAACGCCCTCAAGTTACGAGAGCGAGATCCTCCACCGGATCAAGGCGGTCGAAGGAGGACATCGCATGCGAAGGTTCTTCCACGCTAGCACCCAGAGATCCCATCGGCGACATCCAGAGATACGTGGAGCACATGTGGATCACCGCTAGAGGAATCCTATACTTGGATTCTACGATGCAACGACAGATCACAGGATCGTGACCGGAGACATATACGAAGAAATAATTCCACTAAGTTAATTCTTGTGAATTAATTAAATTAATAATAACCAACATATGATGATCCTATCTCAATGGTTTCGAGACTCTTCATTTCTTTTTTGTTCTTCATTCCATTCCAATGATCTGGAGTTTTATATCATGACGGATCTCGAATTGATCGTTGTTTAATTCTAAAATTAATGTTGGGAAAACCCACCAATGTGATTCCGCTGCACCAGGAACCTACAAGTGGTATCAGAGGGGTCATATCCTTGATTATAATTATTTAGTTTTTCATAGGTGATTTACGTAATTAATAATTTAGTTATTTCAATTCATGTTTAATCGTTCTGGAAATTTGAATGTTGAGATTTTTTCCTCCTCCCTCGTTTCTCGTTTACCTCAGAGAAATGAATTTTTTATTCTAATTTTGATTAAAATAAAATAGAGGAACTCATCCGGAGGAGCCACACGTTTCTGGCCATACAACACCAGAATAAACAGTGTGTGTTAGGAAGTACGCGCCGTGTAGTATTGGTTCAATTTATTGACTGATCTGCCAAATCAGGCCGCGTATTGGATTCTTTCTAAGAATTTAATACACTGTGTGTTGACCAGAAGTAGGTGGAACACGGAATCCGGATTACACGCTGTGTGGTCCAATGAACATGGCGTGTGGTCCATTTGGGTTAGGGTTGGGCCGTGTACCCCGTACACGGCTGCCCCGACTAGAAACCGTGTAACACCGAATCTACACGGCGTGTGTCCAAAAGAACATGCCATGTACTCCAAAATTTTCCGAAGTACATTTACACGCCATGTCAATGAGCGTGTACTTCGGATGGATGGTGAATAAAATTTCACACCATGTAGTCGGAACTTCACGCCGTGTACTCATCCATGATACACATATTTATTAAAATTTATTATTTATATTATACAAACCCTTGAGACGTGTACCATAGTGCATGCGTAAAGCTGAGGCACAACACGTGAGCGGTGGTTTATATATATGTGTTTAATTTTACATCTATGTAATGAAAAAGAATTCACCGGGTTGCCTCCAAGGTAAAAGTTATGAACAAGGATAATTTTAAATGAATTTATTTGTTTAAAATTATGATGAGAATTTGAAGGAAGTTCAGAAAAGGGTTTAAGATAAAAGGATTGATTAATTAAAGATAATTAATTGATTCAAGCATGATTTATCTTAAAAAAGAACGATTAAAGAATTGAATGCTAGTTTTATTTATGCGTAAATATAGTTGCATGTATGGATGATCATGAGCTAGACCGAGACATTTTTATGTGAATGGTTTCTTTTAATTTATTTATTTAAATTAAATTTGTTAGCCTACGAGACATCTACTCATTAATATACAGGGCATGCGTGCCGAAGGATTATTTTATGTAAAAACCCCATTTACCCCTCACCTGTGTGTGAGATAAATGCATATGTAATGGATGGATATCCCAATCTTGTGGAGGCGACTCATGTCAGGAGCCAAGGTGAAACCAATCCAAGGAGATACAAAGGTGGACAGGTGGAAAGCTGTAAACATGAACCCGAAAGGTTCAAGGTGTTTCTCCCCTAGGTCTTGGGTTAGTTTATCAACCGCTAGATAAAATAACCAATAGAAAAATCTCATGATCATACCATTTATTTTATTTCTGTCAGTTGCATGGTTTATTTATTGTGTGTGTGTTGTCACGATCAGACAATTAATGAATTAAACGACCATGCAAGATGGAACTAAAATAAAACCGGCTTATACATAAATATTATCTTAGAAATGGTTAATCACTTAAGTATATACCACTTAATATTAACAATCATGTAATAAAAGACAATAAATTGTAAATTTACGTATAAGGATAAAATCCCTCAAAGAAATATTAAGTTGGTATAGCCTTCCATAATCTTGGTTAGAATCAAACCATAGTTCAAAGTGCTTGACCAAACCTAGTTGGGGTGCTTTCAATTATCGGGAAATTATAATTCATGGTTTTGGGTTGAATTGACTTGGTTTGCATTAAGGGTTGACTGCCACAGCCGGACTTGGTGTGACCAAGAGGCAAAGGTTGAAGAAATCCAAAATAAAAAGGATTTCAGGATTGGGGAGTCCACTCAGCGGATCAAGGAGCTGCAAGTTAATGCAGTTGGCATTTGGAATGCCTACCTAAAACCTTTCATGTTTCTTGACCAATCCTAGTTGGGGTAATGCGAAGGGAAATATGGATCCTTTATACTAAAATATTTAGGTAACGGAATATTCCGAAATCAATGGCGAGGTCAATTGGATTTAGATAAAATAGTGGGAGAATATTAAGTATTAATTTATTTATTTGTTTCAGTTTTGTAATAAATTACTAAACCTTTGCTCATCATAATTTGTAGAAAAGAAAAGAAAATTACTTCAAACATATCATTACAAACAATACTTGAGAAGGAAAACCTTATCACTGGCACCAATTTCTACGAGTGGCAGAGGTGTTTACGTGTCATCCTTTGCCACGAAAGGAAATTGTATGTGCTGGAAGAGCCTATTCCAGTTGCGCCTGGGAAAGAGGCCAATGATGAGGAATTATCTCTCTATATAAAACACATAGATGATGATATATATGTCTAGTTTTTCATGCTATCGTCCATGTCCAATGATATCTTGAAGCAACATGAAAACATGGACACATATAGCATGATGTCTCACCTTAAGGATATCTACCAAGAGAAGGCGAGAAAAGAGAGATATAAGATCTCCAATGCTTTGTTTACAACTATGCTTGGAGAGTCTGAGCCAGCTGGGCCTCATGTATTCAAGCTTATTGGCTACATTGAACGCCTGGACATCATAGGGATTAAATTCCCGGATGAGTTGCGTACAGATCTCATCCTATCATCACTGCCCAAGACCTTCTCTAACTTCATTGTCAATTATAACATGATCGACAATGAGAAGAATCTATCAGAGCTTCTAACCATGATTCTCCAGGTATTCAAGGACATGTGGCATGAAAAACCCGCAATCCTTATAGTGAAAAAGAAAAGGAAGGACAAAGCAAAGGGGAAAAAAGACTTATAAATGGTCTGAAGCCCATGATCACCGTCCCTCCAAGAAGGGGAAGATCCAGAGGCAGGGAAAGGAATGGGCGGCGGTGTGTTTTTCATGTGGCATGCAAGGCCACTGGAAGAGAAACTGCATGTAGAAGTGTGGGGATGCTAAATGTGCATTCATTATCGAGTGTAATCTTTCTATTTCTACACATTGGGTATTAGATAGAGCTTGTGGGGATCGCATCTGTATTCAATGCCAAGAACCAAGTAGATTTAGAAAGATTTCCAGAGGAGAGGTGGATCTTCAACCTTCCAATGGCGCAAGGCTGGATGTGTTGGCTATTGGCGATTAACACCTCTCATTGCTGTCTAGGATGATTCTAGTTTTACGTAACTGTTATTATGTTCCTTGTGTTACCAAGAACATAATTTCAGTATCTTGTTTGGATATGGATGGATTTATTTTCATGTTTGGAAATAAGGGTTGTCTCTTTTATAAGAATAACGTATGTTATTGTATTTCACATTTAAATAATGGTTTGTTTGTATTAAATTACGAAAAACCAAGTGTTGGAAATCGATAACGAAACAAACTCACATGACTCATACATCACCCAGTTGTGGCATCACCGTCTCAGTCATGTGAATGAGAAGCACTTTGCAAATCTTTTCCAAGAGGGCTATTTAGACTATACTGAGCTAAAAGCACTTGATAGATGTCACACTTGTTTACAAGGAAAAATGACTAAGCCGCATTTTGGGGGATAGGGTGAAAGGGCCATAGAGATTCTAGGATTGGTACACAGGGATGTGTGTCGACCATTTCCAGTAGAAGCTAGAGGTGGATATTATTGCTTCATTACATTGGCTGATGATTTGATTAGATATGGCTATTTCTACTTAATGAGATATAAGTCAGAGGCCTTAGAGAAATTTAAGGAATTATAGAATGAAGTAGAGAATCATCTTGGTAAGAAGATAAAGAAACTTTGATCGGTTTGAGGTGGGGAATATCTGAACCAAGAGTTCATCGATCTTCTACGGGAGTCTGGGATTCTATCTCATATCACTCTTCCATATACACCATAGTGGAATGGTGTCAGTGAAAGAAGGAACCACACCTTGTTGGACATGGTGAGGTTGATGATGAGTCATGCGGATCTTCCATTATCCTTTTGGGAATATGCACTACAAACTGCAGCATACACATTAAACTGAGTACCAACGAAGGTGGAAAATGGAATTCCCTCCGAGTTATGGAATGGAAAGAAACCCATTTTCTCACATACACGTGTATAGGGATGCGAGGTGTTTGTTAAGGCCTTCTCAGGAAATAAAATAGCACCCCGAGGCATGAAGAATGTCGTTATAGGATATCCTAAGGAAAAAAAAGTATATTACCTATATAACCCTCAGGAAAAGAAAGTGATTGTCGCCAGACTAGCCATCTTTTTGGAGAGGGAGCATATCCTCAAAAAGTATAGTGGGAGCAAGATTGACTTTGAAGAATGTGATGCTCAAGATACACATGATTTAGTACAGGAACAAGTTCCACAGGTCCCCATGGAAGAGGTTCCAGAAAAACATGTACTTCTTAGGAGCAAAAGAGAGGTAAGGGAACCAAAGAGATTTGGTTTCCTAGTCACCGAGGACGGTGAATCATTATTATTGGACAATGATGAACCTCTCTCCTACAAGGAAGTATTAGAAATCTTAGAAGCTACAAGATGGCTAGAAGATATTAATTCTTTGATGGATTCCATGTATTAGAACCAATTCTGGGTTCTGGTCGATGAGCCAGTTGATGTAAAGTATATTGGATGCAAATGGGTATTCAAGAGAAAACTGGACATGGAAGGTCAAGTTATCACCTATAAAGTAAGGCTAGTGGCGAAAGTATTCAGAGAACATCAATGAATTGAATATGATGAAACCTTCTCGCCATTTTCGCCTTTAAATCCATAAGAATCATACTTTCCATAGAAGCTTACCATGACTATGATATTTGGTAAATGGATGTCAAAACAGCATTCCTTAATGGGAACCTTCTAGAATATGTCTATTTGACACAACCAGAAGGGTTTGTGACCCCAGGTGAAGTGAAACGGGTTTCCAAGATGCATAAATCCATTTAAAGATTGAAGCAGGCATCCAGGTCATGGAACATTTGATTTGATGAAGCCATAATGGAATTTGGATTCATTAAGAACGAATGTGAGCCATGTGTTTATAAGAAGTTTAATGGGAATGCGATCATTATCTTAGTAGTATATTTTGATGACATATTACTAATTGGAAACAATGTACCAGTCTTACAGTCAGTTAAGGACTGGTTGATCAAGTGTTTCTCCATGAAGGACTTTGGAGAAGCAGCCTACATTCTAGGGATCAAGATCATTCATGATAGATCCAAGAGGCTGCTTGGACTAAGTCAGGGTACATACATTGACCAGATACTAAAGAGATTTAGTATGGAACAATCCATGATGGGATTGGTTCCAATGTCACATGGCCTACATCTTTCTAAAAAAATGTGTCCTCAGACACAACAAGAGAAAGATAGAATGAGTAAGATCCCATACGCTTCGGCTATAGGATCTGTCATGTATGCCATGTTATATACCAGGATTGATGTTGCCTATGCACTGAGCATGGTAGGAAGATATCAAGCAGATCCATGAGAACAACATTGGACTACTATTAAGACCATCCTTAAGTATCTGAGAAGAACTAAGGATATGTTCCTGGTGTATGGAGGAGAAGAGGAGCTTGTCATCAGAGGGTATGATGATACTAGTTTTCAGAAAGATTAGAACGATTTTAAGTTTCAATCTGGATATGTTTTCTGTCTCAATGGAGGAGCTGTGAGCTAAAAGAGTTCAAAGGAGCCATTTGTCGCCGATTCTACAGTGGAGTCTGAATATATAGAGTCTTCTAATGCATCCAAGGAATCCATATGGATTCAGAACATTGTCCATGATCTTGATGTGTCACCTAGCATTAAAGATACCCTTACATTGTATTGTGATAATACTGCAGCGGTGGCTCTTGAAAAAGAACCAAGGTCACATCAATGATCAAAGAACATACTCCGTAAGTATAACCTCTTGAGGGATTTCTATCATAGGGTTGAAGTTTCTGCAAGCAGAGTGTCCACGGAAGAAAACGTGGCAGACCCCATGACTAAAGGTCTATCTCAGTAGAAGCATGAATATCATGTGAGAGCTAGCAAGTTAAAGTTTGTTAGAAGTTGGCTCTAGTCCAAGTGGGAGTCTGTTGGATTTAGTGGTCTAGAACCAACTACTTTGTACTTTATTCATTAATAAAAGCCTTATCACATCATGATTGTTCTTCTGCATGAAAATGCATGTGATAATGTCCTAAGGACACCTGTTGCATTAAAGGTTCATAGTGGATCCCTACTACGATGATAACCCAGAAGTTCCATAACACTGTTCTTGAATATTTTTTCTATGGCCAGATGATATTATTTGAGGGACACAAATAATACATGCCATTAGGGGTGAGGATTCATATAACTTTGAGGCACCTTCTCATGGTGTGCGCCCTTGGTAATATCCTAGAGGATATTATGAGAACGAGACCTGCCAGTAGGAAATCCACATTTCATAGTGTCATTGGATGTTCCTATCTGTGGATGTGTGTATTGGTCCTTAGACATTTAGATTATTATTAGTGGGTATTACAACTCTCGCACTTATATGTATTGATGAAAATTGTGACAACACACTACTCACAGTGAGGTAGGATATGTTGGGTGTGTCACGAGTAATACTGCATTAATAGATAACGCGAGAAATTATTTGTCCCTTTTGTTCTATAATGGAAGTAGATATAGCAGGCCCTTTGACGGAATTCATATAGTCTAAATAAAACCATGGCCATGGTAAGGTATGGGCGAGTTCAATTCCGTGAATTCAAAGAAAGAATAATCAAGTACATGGGTTGATGGCACTAGCATGCAACCTGCTTGAATTGAGTTATCAAGAAAAAGGGATTATATTACATGGTAAGAGTTCGTAGGAGGTGACACGTCATTGCAACATTAACTTATTACTCTATGGGTTCCTTGCCTTGTTTCTAGATGCTAACCTTGGACTTTACGCAGGCTTAGCTTAATGCCACTGAGAAAGAGTCTTAAAGGGTCACACACTAAGTGTGTCCTTGTATCTCAGTTAAATATTAATTTAACATGTTAAATAAATATTATTCCCGACTGTGGTTTAATAATTATTTAAGGATTCCTGATCACATTTATTTTGACACTATTTATTTGAGAGAATATATTGTGGGAGAAATAATATATTTATTAGCGAGTAATTCAGTTACATTTATTTAAGAAATAAATATCCATTAATCAAGGTCTAATAAATGTGGTGGAGAAAAATATAAAATAAAAATACATGCTGTGTATATTAAATATAAACGTCGTGTAGTTTTATGGAAAACAAGTACACGTCGTGTATTAATTATTACATGCCATGGAGTTTTCCAGTCAGGATTTTGAGGATGTAATATTGTTTTATTAAATGATATTAATTATAATCAGCGTGGGTGCATGTCAAGGAATTAATAATTCGACATGGGGTTTCAATAATAGTTAATGAAATAAATAAAATGCGTAACACATTTATTTATTTTCATAACTCTATTAAACTCAAACCCGATTATAAATATCCTCACAACCCCAACACTTTTCCTGAGCCATTGTTATGCACAACGGACTTGGAAATACTTTCAAGACAAGAGAAAATTCCCTTTCCACCAAGAACACCCTCAAGTTACGAGAGCGAGATCCTCCACCGGATCAAGGCGATCGAAGGCGGACATCGCAAGCGAAGGTTCTTCCACGCTATCACCCAGATATCCCTTCGGTGATGTCCAGAGATACATGGAGCACGTGTGGGTTACCACTAGAGTAATATTATACTTGGATTCTACGATGCAACGACGGATCACATGATCGTGACCGGAGACATCGACGAAGAAAGAATTCCACCGTGGTAATTCTTGTGAATTAATTATAACCAACATATGATGATCCTATCTAAATGGTTCCAGGACACTTCTTTTATTTTTCGTTATTTGTTCCATTCTGAAGATTCGGAGTTTTATATCATGATGGATCTCAAAGTGAACATTGTTTAACGATAAAATTAATGTTGGTCAAACCCACCAATGCGCTTCCGCTACGCCCGGAACCTACAATACCATCTATGGTGAGACGTATGATCTTAATATCTTATACTATTGAATATAATCTTTCTGATATAGGTGTATCATATAGTTTATTTCCTTCACCTATGGTGGAAAGACATGGGATTTTGGTTTAGTATTGTGAGGGTTTTATGTTTCTTGAAACTCTATTGGGGATCAGAACGATGAGATTACTCTAGTGCAGGGAGTTCCCCTTAGAGGTTTGTGGGTGTCACATTGGATGAGATATTTATTTTCTCAAGATGATAGGGTTTTCAACACACTCAGTATGGATTTCCTTGTAGACTATTGATCTTCTATTGAATTCTATCATTGTATGGTGACTTTCACATCACTAGAGGGTGTAGATTATACTCACAAGGGTGAATCAGATGTCCAGAAAAGCTAAGATGAAACGAGAATCGTGAGATAGGTGGGATTACATCCCATTTCACTAGTTTTTATCTGGATGATTGGGGAACCAATAAAATATACTTTCTTTCAAAGGTGGACTATTTAAGGGATGGATTCCTCAAATAATTTTTTTGTTTACCTCCTGAGAGAGAGGTGAAGTTCTCTATAGAGATAGTTCCATGAACATAATTGGTATCTGTTCCTCCTTATAGGGAAACTACGATGGCGTAATAGGAGATCATGAGGAATATGGATGTTTTATAGAAAAAGGTGTTCATTCGACCACGTAATACTTTAGGTGGTTGATCCATACTTTTTGAAAAAAAGGAGGGTGGTACACTTTTGCTATTCATGGATTATTGGAAGTCGAACGAGATAATTGTTAAGAATTGGTATCCCCTTCCATAAATAGATGAACAATTTGTTCATATTTGAGGAGCTCAAGTATTATCAAAAATTTAATTGAGATCTAGATATCACATGGTATGTGTTCAATCTACAAACATACCTCATATAACCTTTTGTAGAAAATATGGTCTATATGTATATCGAGTTATATCATTCGGTCTTACGAACACACCATTAATTTTCATGGGGTTGATGAACTAAGTCTTCCATACATATATGGTTACATTTTTTGTGGTCTTCATTGATGTTATCTTGGTGTATTACCACAATAAAAAAGACCATGTCAAACATCTTGAGATCATTTAAGATACACTAATAGACCATCTTTTATGTGCTCTGCTCACAATGTGCCACTTCTAGATGGATCAAATTTTTTCCAGTGTCAAAATATCTCCGATATAGGCATACCAGTATAACTAGAGAAATTGAAAGTTTTATTTTTCTGGGAACATCCCACAAATTTTTTTGACATACTGTGTTTCATAGAGTTTGTTTTATATGACAATCATTTTATACAAAACTTCTCATTCTATGCAGTGTCTTTGATGGGATTAACTAAGAAAGGTGTTATGTTTTTGTGATATGATTCCTAAGAAACTAAATTCCTTGATCTGAATTGGAGGTTGAATTTAGTACTAGTCCTGATACTACCAGAGTAGGGTAGGAGCTAATCTGGTTATTATGAAACATCATGTATTAGTCTTGGAGTAGTGTTGATATAGGGGGATAGAGTCATTATTTAAGGGGCTTGGAAACCCTGGACACACAAAAAGTATTAAATGATGCACAATCTCGAGTTTTCTAAAGTTTTTTACACATTAGTTTTTTGGAGACATTTCTTATTAGGAGAATATTTTTTTGGTGCACATGGGCCACAAAATTGTAGAGTATATATTTACATAGCATGATTTAAATCTGCGGAAATGATGGTGGGTGGAGTACCTTTAGTCATTTGAATTTGAGTTTCCCTACATGTTTTGTAAAGGAAATTTAGTGGTGGATACATTAATCCTGAGGACCCAAATACAATTAGTTTAGTTGGAAAATAGAAAGTTGAAACTTATGGAGCTGTTATCTAAGATTCACTAGGAGGTGAATGATAGTTTGTTGAATAGTTTTCTATATTTTTTACCTAGGAACTCTACAATGATGGAGAGAGTGATGATGAGGAAATTATCAGATTCAGAGGGACTCTTACTAGATGAGGGCATGAAATGTGAGGATCGACCTCCTGGTTGGACTGTAAAAAAGGTTGAGATATTGAGTATTCAATATTGCATTTGGGTTCCAGTAGATATATGTGAGGGGATGATGCAGAGTTTTCATTCCTGACTCTGGGATGGGATTCTTGGACTCCCCATGGTTTAATGTGACTTACACCATTTATACTGGTGGCCCATTATGAATTCTGAGGTAGATTGTTTTGGTAATATGGGTTCTACCTTTCGGTAGGATAAGGTTGAACATCAACAACTAGTCATGATTTTATAGTAGTTACCAATTCATGAGTGAAAATGGGATGATGTAATGATTGATTTTGTGACATGTTTACCATGGTAGCCTCAAGGTAATGATGTTTTATGGATTATTTTCCCTAGGATCATGAATGTTTCACATTTTCTTCTGATCAAGGAGATCTTCTATGTTCACGAGCTTCAGATATTTTATATCTGGGAGATAGAACAACTTCATTAAGTCATGTGTGTAATCATTTAAAATAGGGACACTCTACTCATGCCTTGTTTTTTGCAGAACCAATAAGGGATTATAGTACCATAGGTGATTCTGAGCACAACATACCACCCACATACTGATGGTTGGTCCTAGAATACCATTTCGTTGAATGAGGACATTCAACAAGCATGCATGTTGGATTTTAGAGGATCTTATGATAGGAATATGCCCCTAGTTTAGTTCACCTAAAATAAAAACTATCAAGAAGCGATAAAAATGCATCCCTATAAATGTTTTTATAGAAGGAAAATAATATAAGCCATATGTGGGTTATAGAGAGGTTATGCAAATTTACTAAGATTGTGCCTCTTGTATGAGAGATATGGGTAGGTCTGGTTGATTTAGAAGCAGACGGATACTACGTAGTCTCCACATAAATCATTCGCCGATGAAATCATATGAACTATAGAGTTTGAGGTTAAGGATCATGTAATTATACATGCTCCACCTAGGCTGGGGCATAGTTTGATCAAGATAAAGGGTAATATTTTAGTGAAATATGTTCGGGAATTCGAGATTAATGAGAGAGTCAGGTCGGTGGACTATAAGTTGCAGTTACCTTATAGATACTAATCCATGCATGATGTCTTCCGCATATCTTAGTTGTGCCGCTATCATTTAGAACCTTCTACTTCCTTTTAGCTAGAGAAAGTTCAGTTATAGGGAGATGCATCCTCTGGGGAGAATTATATTTGTATCATTGACAATAGATTGAAGGTACTCGGAGGTTATTAAGTTCCTTTAGTGTAGTTGCTATGGCATCAAAGACATTTACATGATGAGACAAGTGAGACAGAGGCGAATGTACATTCTTAGTGGATTGATTTGATCTTAGATGAATCCTGAACTCCCAATAGAGGGAAATTTGCAGGCGAACTGCTTTAATTGGGACGTTTTTAAGAACTAGGGTTTTCATATGAGGTATGGGTCCCTTAATTTTTATTTTAGTTTCTCAAATATGGCTTAATGTGAATTTCCATCAGTTTCATTAAGGCTTTGGGTGTGTTTTAGTATTCTTTAGAGTCCAGAATAGAATTAATGGGGTAAAAAATGCAAGGCACAAGGTTAGTTAAAACTGTATGGGGTAGGCATAATGTTAAATAAACTATTCAAGGCATGGACAAAATCATTGGGGAGGCCACATGGTTACATTCAAACTATTCTATTTGGGACGCAGAGACATGAGTAAACCATTAAAATTTTAGCATAGGTTTTTTCCCCAGGTTCATAATGGTTAGTCAAAACATGTGAGGATGTTGTGTGGGTGACCTTCTTCTATAGCTAAATATGAATGTTTAGAACATGGATTTTCAAATTGTGTTTCTAAACCATAAAACCGCTTTATTTCTAGATAAAATTACATTTTTTCTTGATTAAATATTTTAATTCAATCCTAATTCTATTTTCATGCAACAGAGAACAACCTATTCATTTTTAGCATCCTATTGATGGCCTATCCATGGATTTGATGTATTATCTCTTTTCGGCCATTGATTCAAATGCAGAACATCTCATTGGATCCTCTTTAGTGAGTACTCGATTCATTTTGAGATGTTTTATATTATTCTTCAAATCAATGATGCAATGTATGTGCAAGATCATTTTTCCTATTTCTAGGTTCTTTATCCATTATTCATTTTCTCATGATCAATGTCTAATAAGGAGTTAATGAAGGATGAACACTAAACTACATTTCTAAGGTATATGGTATATACATTTCCCATTGATTTGGGGGATTTATAGACTTATTTTCTATTATTCCACCCACCATACTTTTTAGAGAGGTCCAAAAATTGAATTACATACCTGGATTAGATGTATATAGTCCTATTAGTGATACCCTTAGGTTTCGTTGTGATGATATAGAAGTTTTTTCTCCTATAAATTCTACACATGGGGCATCCAATTTTCCTGTTTCAAATGTTAACTCACCCAAGGGGTGTGTTTTTAGTATTCCTAGTAAGATGAGTCCACTATAATAATTAATTCTATTTAATTTCATTAATAGAAGATGAATGCCCTCCAGTTCATAGTAATGGTTTTGATTAAATGGATTATGGTATTTCATTTGAATAAAAGGTTTATTTTGAAATTGTATTATATTAGTGGGAAAAATCCTGAAATGTGTTTTGTTTCCTTGAATTAAATTTGTGGAATATGTTTGTGTATAATCATGGTATAAAATGTTAATGAGGTTGATTAATGAATGGAATGAGACTTATTTAAAATTTAGTGGATATATGGGATGGTATTCCATGGGTCTTGATTCCCTTTAGATTCACTGGATATCATTCCTTGGATTATGACGTGATTGTGGGTTCCTTGGATAGTGATGGATCCTTGGATTTTGGTTCTATGGGATGACCTTGGCATTGATACCCCTGAGATTCTTTTTTTCCCGGGGTCCCTATTGACATGGTAGATATGCATGATCAATAGAACACATCTCAATACTAACCTTGTTTCAATTGATATGCTCCAAGGAATCAACAAGGATCACTTGGTCTTATACTCCTTGGATCTGGCCATTTGTGGTTTAACACTTCAGATATACGGCACAGTTGTGGAAAATTAGACATGATTGATTATATGTCTCAGTCTTCAATGTTCTTACACATATTATTATACAAAAATTTCATGGTTGATATGGTTATATGGTTTGTCGGGTGAGTCCTTGGTGTTTACATTTTTTACTTATATCTACTTTTCGCAGGCGATTGACATTATTTTGAACGGATCCCTACGAGGATATTATTAGATTACTTGTTAGTAGTTTACATGCATTGGGAATATTTACCTTTATTATTTATTACATATTGACCTACACACTATATATAATATTTTATTTCCCAACATATAATTTTATATATCTTTGGGTGGTTACCTGCTCGGATTGTATCTCACTCCTTGTTTGAGCCACCATTGGGTTCCTGAAAAACTATTTGTATATAGGTAGAGATAAGGGAATGAACCCATAGTCAGATGTTTGATTTTGTTCTCTGCATAGGAGCAGGTGATCATGCGATAGAGCTGAGGCTCGTGATTCAATTCAGAGTAGAAATTTTAGTATTTTTTGTATTTTGTGTACTTATATCATACTATACTTCTATGTACCTATTTTTCCTACTTTTTAGTTTCATGTGTCATCATAATTGCATATGAGACACTTTTGTTTTTGTTATTTATTAATCACTACTAAAAAAATTGGCTTTATCAGTGCTCAAAACGGGCTTTAACGGTGCTAAAAAAGCGATGTAAAGCTCATCGCTGATGACAGGGGGGTCCCCTTTATCAGCGCTCAAAAGTGCTGATAAAGGGAGCCTTTTTCAGTGCTGAAAAAGAACTGATAAAGGATACCTTTATCAATGCTAAAAAGTGTTGATAAATCAATCCTTTATCATCACTAAAAAAGATCTTATAAATATATCCTTTATCAGTGCTAAAAAAGGACTGATAAATGTGTTTTTTATCAACACTTTTTTAGCGCTGATAAAGGATCCCTTTATCGGTGATAAAATAGAATTGATAAATTCCCTGTCGACTGAAACATAAAACTCTGTATCAGCACAACCGAACAAGACCTGCAAAAAATTAAGGTTCTTAACAAGTATACCCATAAAAAATTGACACATAATTCATTTAGTAATTAGACCTAGTATACCCATACACCATTAACACATACTTCATAAGTTAATTAAATATATAAAAAATTCAATTCATAATTTAGTGTGTTGGGGGGGGGGGGGCAGTTCAGGGGTTTGGGGTTACTATCCAATGGGGGTAGGGGTTGTTCGTGGGGATGGGGGTGTCCGGGTGGATAGGGGTGTCCAAGGGTTAGGGGGTCGGGGGGGGGGGGGGGTACAAGAGGATAGAGGGGCTATCCAAGGGGGGGTGGGGTGGTGTGGGCTGTCCATGGGGGTGGGGGTGTCCCAAGGGTGTGCGGGTGGGGGGGGAGTCCAAGGGGTGTCTAGGGGGTGGGGGTGTCTAGGGGTTGCAGGGGCTTTCTAGGGGTGGGGGTGTCCAGAGGGGTGGAGATTTCTCGCGGTGGTGTGGAGGTAACTCCTAGACATAAGATATGAATTTCCATCTTGGTCACCAAATCCATCTTAAAAAGCTTATAAAAATAATTATATAAACTGGGGTGATCTTACAAATATACTTTGTATGATCCTTCCCAAAACCTCACATGAAAATGTGTATGAAGTATATTAATGCCTTAGTGAATAAATTATAGAAATAATACAAACCAATATATGGTCATATATCACCCAACCACACTAAGGATCACTCACCCAATATCACATTTAAGTATAGTAACATAATATCAAAATGAAATATATTAATAAATTACCCCACATCCACTTCCCCACTAATCTGGTCATTCTCACACTCTAATGGAATTTTTCTTATGCTGCAACCCATTATATATAATCTCATAACCATATATCCATACATAAACATGTCACAAACATATAAAATACATATCCACATCACAACCACACATAAAATCCTCATCACAATATGATATTAGGAACATGAAGGTCAGAAATATCATACTTTCCTACTACAATGCACAACCCCCACTATGTGTCCACACCAAATACACATAATAATTTCAAGAAGAATATATATACACAGAAACCTAAAATCATTATACGTCGTATATATACACCAATTGTGAGCCATCACAACTCATACTAAGTGTGAAGGGGGAGAATGGAAGATGGAGTGGTTATATATGTGTTCTATCTATAACCTAGATATTGAGAAAAACACTCAGAACCAAAGTACCCATATGGATTTCAATCAGGTTAGTCGAATCAATTGGTGTTGCATAAGAAATAATAAGAAAATATAATAAGTATATACACACGCAAAAATATTTCCTAAGGGTTTACACCAATCTAACACTACAAACACCCACATCAACCATTTCCTTGTTACTACCACCCTCTAATAACCACATCCATTATAAGGCTAGAAATAATCCCCAACAATTCACATAAGCATCCATATCTACATTACCAAAATCTCATTTCATCTAACATTATAATTTCATGGATTTTTATTACCATATGCATTTCAATTGTTAAAATTTTTAATGAAAAACCAATCATTAAATCACTACCCACTATAATCCATTCATTAATCATTAATAACATTTATTCTATCTTTAACCATTTATTAAACATAATTATTCCAATCATTAACCTTAATCATTTAACAAACCCTCATTTATCATTTCCAACCCATCACCCAATTCTAATTTCATTTATTCCAACCATATTCCATGCCCATTGAAAAATATAACACCACCCAATAACAACTAAATTTTCATGACATAAAATACCCCTAAACACATTTTAAAATCCATAAAACCATTAATTTTCTGCCTAAATAGCCACATCATTTCTATCATAACCACACAATAATCCATCCATCACTATCGTATTAATTAGCACACAACATTCTCCCAACCACATCAATCAACCATCACCTTTATAATCATAGTGATAAATTCCACTTACATAGTATCATGAAAGGGAAAACATATTAGAAATTCACACTACAAACTCCCCCATAAACATTCATTCATATTAAAGAAGAATTTATAGTTTAAATATAACACTTTAGTTAAATATTTCTATACAACCAATTCATTAACAACCTTAGGTGACTAAAAAATTATGAAAGGTAATTATAACATATTATTTTTAGTAAGAAATTTCATTCAAAAACTCATGAATAAATCACTTAGAAACCACACTAATAAATCCATAAATATATAAGAAATATTATGGAACTTCATAAATCACATGCAAAACTCCCTCTTTACATTAATTTCCTTTGGTGTAATTCATTATAGTGTTTAGGTTAATCCATACTATCCATCCAATGGAAACAAAATAACATGATAATTCCACCATTTACACAAATTAATGTAGGTGAAATTTCATGTTCCCAACCTCAACTAATGATTTAACAAATATTTCATAAAAAAGAGAAGAATACTCAAATAAAGAATGAATTAACACATAATGGTTATCTAAAAGGTATATGTATGAACATTAACCATTAAAACCATAATAAAAAAACAGAAAAACCAATCAACAATGTTGTCACATCCTTCCGAAGAAGAAAGTTCAAGAAGAGAATCAGGAAGAAGGGAAAATAAATTCTCCTTATATTTTAAAGAGTTTGATCTCTTAAAATTTTGGAAGAAACCCAATCAATGGGTGGCTAA